>JAMXBC010000009.1:30721939-35721939 GCA_024138005.1 Lumnitzera racemosa
AGGTAGTGAAAGCATATGGTATCTGCTTTATCTCTAAGGTTTTTTCCTTTCTATTACAAGCCTTAATTCATTTCTTGAATTGCATTCAAAATTTCCATGTTTCATTTCCTCTTTTTCCTTTTAGTTTAGATATTAAACTTTGCCTTTCCGTACTTCTCGTTATAATGAGTGCATTGAGTCGACACATCCTGGGCTCATCACACAAGTGACCAGGTTTTAGAGGGACCCCCACGGACTCTTTCTTACTCTAACATTCAAGTTAGGATATTCTTAACTTAATTTCTTAAGTTATTAGAGTAAAGGCTCTAATTTCATAACTTTTTTGGATGCTCACTAAAATTTTTCAAAATGCTTTTATAGGAATCACTAAGTAGAAAGCTTCACTTACCTCTTTCATTAAGTGTTAAAGTGCCATTAGAACAAATAAAAAGAACATATATTAATTAACCTTACATAGAAGTGAACTTGTTTACTTTTCAGTTAAGGACTCAACCGAATCTTAAACTTCAAATTCCAAGGCTAAAAACTAGGTAAATTAGGTTCCTAAAGATTTGACTAATTAATTTTAACTAAGTACAAAAATCACAACAATGGTATGTAGGGCACCTTAGTGAGTCAATTATTCAAGCTGATCACAACAAATGCTATTAAAAATTTTTCTTTATATAATCTTTAGATTCCAAACAAGAAATTAAAAATTTTAAAAAATTGTCGTAGAAATTGCTAGATACTTAAGAACAAATAAAGTTCAAGCTGATAGGGAAATCTAATCATTTATAAACAAAAACCGGCAAAACCAGCATCAAATGTCATGATATTCAATTGAATTCAAAATCCATTTCCTATATTTCCTTCCCCCTACTTTAGAATAGACAGTGTCCATACTATCTCCAATTTAGTGTACAATAGGAAATGGAATAAAATGAAAATTCGCAACAATAGGAAATGAAAAATTGGTACTTCCCTAAATTCAAATTTTCAACAACAGGTAGAATTCCAATCATGATATCATTAAGAAGAGAATATATTTTAGATCAAACTTGTCTCTACAAACAAGAAGAAACACAAAAGAACAAATATAGGATAAAAGTGTACTAAAAAATACAAAGTAAAAACATGTATCTAGAGTTACCCAAATTGGTAGGTGCTAAAAAAAAACAGATAATAGCAAAGTAAATTATTATTATTTTTTTTTGTAAATATAGAAATAAAAATAAAAGTAAAAATAAAAAAATTAATTTGGTTAGACATGTGTTACCTCCCACGAAGCACTTAGTTTATAATCATTAACTCGACTTTCCCAATCATTACAACAGGTTCGCACTCACCACAATAGTGGTGTTACTATCCATGTTTTCTCCTTCAAAATAGTATTTGAGGAGATGACCATTTTCCTTAAAAATTCGGTTGTCTCCTACCTTTAACTCAACTATACCATAAGGAAAAATATTAACTATTTCAAATGGCCTAGACCATTGAGATTTTAATTTACTTAGGAACAACTTTAGTCGAGAGTTATATAATAACATTTTTTGACTAGGCACAAACTCCCACTATTGGATGTTACTATTATGCCATCGCTTGGCTCTCTCCTTGTATAGCCTAGCGTTTTCATATGTTCTTCTCTAAACTCCTCTAGCTGGTTCAATTGGAGTAAACTCTTTTCACATGTAGCTTATAAATCAAAGTTAAGATATTTTATGGCCCAGTAAGCCTTGTGCTTAAGCTTTACAAATAGATGACATGATTTACCATAAAATTTTTTTTACGGAGACATTCCTATAGGAGTTTTAAAAGCTGTCCTATAAGCTCACGATGCATCATCAAGTTTTAAAGACCAATCTTTCCTAAATGCATTGACAATCTTCTTTATGATACGCTTTATTTCCCTATTAGATGCCTCAACTTGTCCACATGTTTGTGGATGATACGGGGTGACAATTTTATGAGTGACTCCATATTTTGATAACAATTTTTCAAACTGCTGATTGCAATAATGCGATCCCTCATTACTTATAATAGCTTTGGGTGCTCTAAATTTAGAAAATATGTTCTTTTTCAAAAATTTAATTACAATCCTAGCATCATTAGTTTGTAGAGCAACTGCTTCTACCCATTTTAACATATAATCTACAACTAGAAGTATATATTTGTCCGAAAAAGATAAGGAAAAAGGACTTATGAAGTTTCTTCCCCATACATCAGAAAGCTCAATTACTAGAGTGCTGTTTTGTCATAATTCTTGTCTCCTAAAGATCTTTCCAATCCTTTGGCATTAAGCATACGACATAATATAATTCCTGTAATCACTAAAGAAACTGGGCTAGTAAAATCCACAAGATAAAATCTTAGCAGTAGCTCTTTCCACACCAAAGTGGCCTCCTGCTTTTTTAGAATGATAATACTGAATTATGCTAAGCTGTTCGGTTTCAAGCACACGATGTCTAATTACATGGTCAGCATAACATTTAAACAGATACAGTTCATCCCAAAAATAATATTCTACATCATGTAAAAACTTCTTTTTCTTTTGAAATGAAAAATTGTATGGTATGGTTTTGCTAACTAGGTAATTGACTATATCAACATACTAAGGTAATCCTTGGATCTTGATTGCATATAACTATTCATCAAGGAACTTTTCAATAATGGGTAGCTCTAAACCATTAGATTCTAAGCAAGATAAATGTCCAACAATCACATTTTCAGTTCCCTTTTTATCTTTGATTTCAAGGTCAAATTCTTGCAGTAGTAAGATTCAATTAATTAACCTAGGTTTAGCATTAGCTTTAGCAAACAAATATTTTAGAGCAACAAGGTCTATATATACTATAATCTTAGAACCTATTAGATAAGACCTAAACTTGTCATATGCAAATAAAATTGCTAAAATCTCTATTTCTATTGTGGCATAGTTTCTCTAGGCCTCATTCAAAATTCTACTAGCATAATAACTTATCTCTCCTCTACCCAAGTACTACTCCTATAGCATAATTGCTACCATCACACATCAACTTAAAAGGAAGCTCCCAATTAGGTGTAAGAATCATTGGAGCTGAAATAAGCTTCTCCTTCAATAGATTAAATGCTTGCAAATAACTATCATAAAAAAAAAGTAGAATCTTTTTCAAGTAAATTACAAAGAGGACTAGAGATTTTGGAGAAATCCTTGATAAATCTCTTGTAAAAACTAACATTTCCTAAGAAGCTCCTGACTCCTTTGACTGAAGTGGGTGGTAGCAACTTCACTATTATTTCCACTTTTGCCCTGTCAACTTCAATCTCCTTTTTCGATACCTTGTGACCTAAGACTATTCCCTCTCTTACCATAAAATGATATTTTTGCCAATTTAGAAGTAGATTAGTCTCCTTAGACTTTATAAGCACATTACTTAAATTAGTCAAACATAAGTCAAATGTCTTTCTAAAGATTGAGAAGTCATCCGTAAATATTTCAATAAAATCTTATACCATATCAGAAAATATAGACATCATGCATCTTTGGAAAGTAGCATGTGCATTGCAAAGATCAAATAGCATTCTCCTAAAGGCAAAAGTGCCATAGGGATATATAAAGGTAGTTTTCTCCTAATCCTTGGGTGCTATATGAATTTGATTATAACTAGAATAACCATTTAAAAAACAATAATAATCATGCCTTGAAAGTTTTTCTAACATTTGATTTATAAAAAGGGAAGGGAAGTGGTCTTTACGGGTGACATAATTCAATTTTCTATAATCTATATAGACTCTCTACCTAGTCACAATGTGAGTAAGGATTAATTCATCAGCCTCATTTTTAACCACATTTTTTTTATACTACCTCAACGGGACTAACCCACTTGCCATCTAAGATAGGGTAGATAATACCGGCATCTAACAATGTGAGCACCTCTTTCTTTATTACTTCCTTAAGAGTTAGGTTAAGTCGTCTCTGTAGTTATACTATAGGTTTGCACTTAACCTTTAGCAATATCTTATGAGTGCAAATTAAGGGACTGATCCCCTTGATATCAGCAATGGTTTACTCTTAAACATTGTTCCACCTGATCACCTATAAAAAAAAAGAGGAGATAATTATTGTCAAAGTATCATTTGTTCCAAGATAAGTGTATTTCAAATGACTAGGTAATGATTTAAATTCAAACACCGAGAGTTATGTCAATGATGGGACTAGCTTCTTCTCATTAGTGCTTAGCTCCTCGTAGTATTGAGCTTTAATTTCTAACACCTGGTCCATGGATTCTTCCTCAGGCTCGTCATCATCGCTCCAATCATCCAAATCTTTAAGAACTGATTCTATGGTATCCAATCCTTGTTTATATTCTATGGACTCATAAGTAATCTCATCAACCACATCAATAGTGTAACAAGATTTACAATCATCAAATCATTTTATGCCTTCATAAACATTAAAAGTTGCTTGATCATCCATAACTCTTAAGGTAAGCTTACCTTATTCTACATCTATCAATGCCTTACCTATTGCAAGAAATGGTCTACCAAGGATCATGGGTACCCTTCTATCCTCTTCCATTTCCAAGACTATGAAGTCAATTGGGAAGATTAATTTGTCTACCTTTATCAGGACATGCTCTACAATACCCCTTAGGTATTTGATACTCCTATCAGCAAATTATAAGGTGACATAGGTCTCCTTACAATCTCTAAGTCCAAACTTTCTAAAAATAGACAAAGGCATTAAATTTGTACTTACACCTAAATTAATAAGAACTTTATCAAAATGAAAATTTTCTATAGTGTAAGGAATAGTAAAACTTCCTTGATCTCTTTGTTTACTCTTCAAGCTAGATAAAATTTTCTATAGGATCATAAAACACTCCCCTATAAGCATCATAGGTTCATTCCCATCAATCTTTCTCTTCTTGGTGAGCAAATCCTTCATGAATTTAGCATACGAAGGCATCTACTAAAATGCTTTTGCAAAAGGAATGTTGATTTGTAAATTTAGAGAATTGGGCATTTAGTTATTTTTGCTTCAATCTTCTTGGGAAAGGGACAGGAGGATCATATGGTTTCACTTTTGGTGACTTCTGTTAATGGTTGATTTTTTCTTTCTGTGTGTAAATACTTAAAAAACAAGAAAACTGCTATGAGGGGCAATAGAGGGTGCTTTGGTACGACCACTCCTATGCCTTAGTCAACCCTCTTATCATGTAGAGAGAAATGTCAAGTAGTTAAAAAGAAGATGAAAGAGTGGGAGAATGGGGAAGAGAGCCCCCTTACTTGGGAGTCTTGCTTGGTATTTATAGTGAATCAATAGAGATTACCCCTAGACTGGACCATTGGACCAGGTCTAAATATTGGGCCCACTAATATAAGCATACATAATAATTATCTAAAAATGCTTATCAACACTTACCCCCAACTATCTTTGGTGACCAAGTTGGAAAAGAGAGTATTTAGGGAGGTTGATTTTGTGGGGTTTCTAGATAGGTTGCAATCCCGACCTAAAGAGGCTAAGGTTCTTGAAGAAGTAAAGGCTTGAAGAGGCAAAAGGTAAGAGTGATCAAAGCACCTATAAATATTGGTATGCCTAGAAAGGCAAATACACGAAGAGGCTAGAGCGCCTGAAAAGGTGAAGATTTGAAGAGGGGAGAGCGCCTGAAGAAGCGAAAGCACCTAAAGAGGCAAGGAACCCCTAAAGAGACGAGAGCGCATGAAGAGGCGAGAACGTATGAAGAGGTAAGGAGGCCTTAAAGAGGCGAGAGCGCTCGAAAATGTGAGAGCGCATTAAGAGATTGATGTACCTGAAAAAGCTAAGGCCTAAAGAGGTCGGAATGCTTGGATAAGCAAAGGCTTGAAGAGGCCAATATTATTGAAAAGGTTAAGGCCTAGTAAGGCTAAAGCACCTGAAGAAGCGAGAGTACCTAAAGAGGCAAAAAAACATGTATGTCATCTAAGTTGGGTATGATTTGCTAAATATAGCCGTAAAATTGGCTAATTGATCTCTAGTCCGTTAATGTATAAGACTGTAGGGGTTATTCACTCATCATCCTTGCAAATTGTAGAGCGTAGAGTATCTTACCCATCGCTACTTAATGGCTTATGGTTTTCAAGTAACTAGTAATCTATTTATTAGATAGAGTAGTTAAGTGTATACTAGCTTGTCATCCATTATATGTAAGACTGAAAGCTATTATAGAGTATCCCATTAGCAGATTATGTCTGTATGGGCTCAAAATAGAAGTCATTTCTCTAGCCCCAATCACAATGTTCATGAATTAAGTGTGAACATTAACAATAAATTGGTACAAGACATCACATAAAACATATATCTCGGAGGATAAATAATGAATAAATCACAAAACGTGAAAGTGAAGTTATACTTATCTTCCATCAATGATAGTGTGTATGAGTGGGCTCACCTATACGCATCGGTTGTTGGCACATGAAATTTGACAATTTGTATTATGTTGCCTGCTTTAGGAATGTTGCTTCTTTTGTTTGAAGCTCAAAGATTTTAGACTTTTGCGAAGTCCCTGCATTTGTTTGATCGTGAAGTTGGACTTTAATTTCCTGGCACTTAGTAGGTGGGAATATTGATCTCTATAGAAAGAGACTTAGTGAGCTATGCAAAGCATATGGCTTGGTGTTGCTATTGAAGAATAGCTCAGCCTTTACTTGGTTCAAGCAGCTTAGCGTATATGCAAGCGTGGTACGTGTGCAAGTTGATCAGGACGACCTCAATAATGTTGTACACTCAATCAAGCAATTGAACAAGCCGCCAACAGAATCGGCTTCATTTCTACTAAAGTATTTCCATATCACGAAAACCAATTGCCAACCGAATTGACTTCTCTACACGTATACACTCAATCAGGATAGTACACACTGATTCACACTAATTTCTGTGTAAAACATAAGTATCAAATGAATTTATTCAAAACCCTTCGACTCAGCCATAGCAGCTCAAAGTACATGTCTTATTCTGGATGCTCAGCAACTTTAAGATTGGATCCTACTGAGAACTTGGCAATTAACAGCAGGTCGACATTTTTGGATAGATGCTTGACTTGTCATGGTTGTTCGGCTTAGCTGCAAGCCTCATAATGGATGGACTCGGCAACCTTAGAGTTTCTCGGCAAACTTGGAGTAGCTCAGCCAATGCAAGCTGTAGTAAGCTAGGCCTCTGCTTTGCTTTGATCTCTTGTAAGCAGTTGTTGTGTGGAACAGCTCGACTGTCGCTGCTATTAAAGCTTAGTAAAGAAAAGAGCTCAGCCTTGACTTGGTATTCATAGTACTCGGCTTGTCAGAAAATTGGCCTTTGCTTTGCCGAGATTGTGCTTTTTCAGCATTCGCTATCTTAGAGCATGAGTAGACGTTATGCCAAAGTGCTCGGCATGGATTTTGATAAACTGCACTCGTCACTTGGCACAAAACTTATATAAAATTGCACTCGGCATCTCGACCATTCGGTAGAATACTTCGAGCTTTAAGCTCAATACTCAATGAGTTGACCCTGAAGTTTAGCATTCGAAATTTGCTACGATGCTTGGAAAAGTCACTTCTAGATCGATTAGATCATCATAGCAGTAACAAGGCTTAAATCTGGCCGGGTAGTTGCTGCATCATATTATAAGCAACGTGGAGCTCGAAATTGCTATTGTTAGACATGAATCGGCGTGGAGCTTGATGCTTCTACAATATTTAGCTTTGTATCGAATCATAAAGCTTGCTTTCTAGCTCGGCATTATAGCTCCGATTGATCATTCGAACTTGAGATGTTTGGTGATAAAAAGATAAAAGCTTTGGTAGCAATTAACTTGGTCAAATGAAATGGCCGCCACAACATTGCAAGTTAACCCAAGCTGATCTGCAATTCAACGAGCTGTTATGTTCGCCGTGAGTCATGTTAAGACAATTCATGCTCAAACTCAACCACTCGGGATCCCACCAATAGATAGATCAGCTTATGTATGTTGTAACATAAGAGCTTAGCATAGATTGGAGAAGGCGAGTCAACTGTCAAGCCACGTAATTTAATCGGCATCAAGCTCAGTTTCTATACTTGCTCAGCAACTTGGCACTGTTCAGTCCATCATACTGTGGATGGGCAACTCGGCAAAAAGCTAGTAGCTCGGCACATTAGGAGTTACTCGGTAAGTGCGAGAGACAAAATCCCAGCATACTGTGCAAAAAGCATCTTGGGTCGACCAGGCTTATGAAGATGGTCATTAGGTTGACACTAAAACTACTGCTTAACCCCAAAGGTGGTTAGGAAAAAGAAAAACGAGTCCACCAGAATTTTCTGTGAAATTCAGTCGATCGTGACACTTTCTGATTGTTAAGACCAAAGCAATAAATCAACAAGTAGCCATAAAAAAGCCATGCTACAGATATGATAGATGAAAATTAAATATTTGTGTCCATCCAACAAGGCATTTTGGTACAAGTACACTTCATTGACATATGAATAGATGAAAATTAAATATTTATGTCCATCCAATTTGTATTTGAAGATTAACATGAAATTCAAAGATCTCCAAAATAGATGTATGGTGGTTATTAAGTAGTTAAGTTGTCGTTACCAATTTGGCAGTAATGGTTATGAACCAAGAGAAGACAAAATAGCGGTTACTAAACTCTTGAAAGGAAAAAACCAACAAAGTACTTGGTAGTTCCCAGATTGCAAATGGAAGCCGATGTCATAGGAAGATGATATAGCACTATGAGAAGCCAATGGCCAAAAGACACCAATGGACTACAGACCAATTTTTTCAGATTTGAAGAAATAATCAAGAAAAAAAGTAGCATAACCCAAATAAGGAGAATCCATTAGAAAGGGTGAAATATCAGGAATCACGGAAAAACATTATATGCTCCCGCATATGGCACCAATTGTTGATGAATGATTTTTGCCTTAATGTGCAAACACCTGCAAAACAAGAAAACGGCTATAAGGATCGCTAAAGGGTACTCCGGTACGGCCACTTCAATGCCTAAATGAGCCCTCTCATCATATAGAGAAAAATGTCAAGTAGTTGAGAAGAAGATGAAAGAGTGGAAGAATGGAGAAGAGGGTCCCCTTACTTAGGAGTCTTACCTAGTATTTATAATGAGTTAATGAAGATTGTCTCTAGGCTAGGCCATTAAACCGGGTCTAAACATTAAGCCTACTAATATAAGCCTACATAATAATTATCCAAAAATGCCTATCAACAATTTCTGATTTGGTTCTTCTGCCACCTGCTTCCCTTTTCCTTTCTTTAGATTCTCCTCCTTTTCTTCAACTTGTCTATCAACTATTTCAACTTCCTTTCCACTCCTTAACATATAGCATTAACACCTTTAGGATTCTCTTCGATATTATTAGGTAAAGACCTTAATGGTCTATTACTCAACTGTTAAGAGATTTGACTAATTTGATTCTCTAAATTCTGAATAGTGGCCTATTGATTCTATAACATGGTGTTAATCTTTTGTATTTAACTCTATATGAGCTCTTCCATTCTAGACTAATTCTACTGAAGTGGAGCATTCTGAGTTAGATCCTACTTCTAGAATCTAAGTAATGGTTGAAATGCATTATTCTCATTCCTTTATGAGAAATTTGGATGATTACACTACCCTGGATTGTATGTATTCGAATATGGACCTTGATTACCTCATTTGAAATTGTTGACAAAGTTCATTTGCTTTCCACTAGTTGAAGCTGAAGGATTCTTAGAAAGGCACTTAAGAGTCGAATGTTGTCATGAACATAACTTGCAAAACATAATAGGATTAGCATGAAAAGATTATGCTGAAGTGAGTTTACTTACCTAGGTAGTGAGAGTTGAAATTTAAGCTGTTAATTGAGTCATAGTGTCACTATCATTGACTGATGCTACTCTTGACTTACTTCTCTCATTTTTCTAATTATGAACAGTAGAGGCTATCTCTTTTATCAATGCACTTGCTTCATCATAAGTCTTACCCATTAGAGCACCTCCAGCAGCAACATCTACTAAAGACCTCAATGTCTCATCCAAATTGAGATAGAAAATCTCAATTAAGAGATTATCTGGCAACCTATGATGTGTGCATTTCCTGATTGCCTCCTTAACTCTCTCCTATGCCTCATAAAGTGAGTTACTACTAAACTTGATATAGTTGGTGATGTTATTCCTCAATTTTGCAATCCTAGCTAGTGGAAAGAATCTCCTTAGAAACTTCGATGAAAGATCAGCCTAGGTGGTAATAGACTCTTATGGCAGTGAATAAAACCAAGCATTGGTTTTATCCCTTAGTGAAAAGGGAAAGAGTTATAATCTAATAACCTCATCTGTAATGTTGTTCATCTTCACTATATGGTAATATTGGAGGAATCCTACAAACTGATTTGTCTAAATCATCTGACCGAGGAATGGTTTTAACTCAAAGTTGTTGGCCCAAATGGTAGGCCTCCTTATGCTAGAATCCATGACCATAGGTATTGTATGGTCCTAAAGTACTCATGGGACTCCTTGTATCTGATTATTATCATCGTTGCCTACTATCTCTTCTCTCCTTCTTCTGTTCTCTCGCTTCAACTGATACAAAGTGTGTTGTCTTTCAAAATCTATTGGTAGAATTTCAACACTTCTACCTATGTGCATAAAATACCTACAAAGAGAATAAGAAATAACATCCGTTGTTAAGTACGCCTAAAGTACGAAAAGAACTAAAAGGTTTAATATCTTTAGTCCATAGTAACAGTGCTAAAAACTTGATCCGCTTAGATTATATATATAAAAAAATTATGAATGCTTCAACAAGTATACTAGGTTGGAATCAAGCAATAAAGAGTAAGTAAGATTGTCGATCCTTCGAAAGCTAAGAACTTACTAATCTTATGATAGTTCTTATCAATATTTAGGCAATCAAAATTAAATTGTGAATAAACTAATTTCTAATAATTACCCAAAAACTATCAAAAATAAAATTATCATAAAATATTTAAAACTATATGATCAATTGAGAATGTGGGAAAAACAAAATCCGCCCTAGTTGTGCAAATCAAATTGTCATTATGTTATATAGATTAATAGCTATACGGTCATTTAAGTGAAATTATCATACCTTAAAACTTAAAGATATAAACCTCTAATCAATTTGTCAACTTCTGTATCTCTAATTAACATTGGACTATAGATTACAAACATACATCTCCTATTGCTATAATCGTCCGATGTCCTAAATCAATTATTCCTAATATCTTAGCAAATGATTAATTCGAACTATTGTATTAATCCTAGGATAGTTTCGTATTAATCCAATTAACGTCACTCCTGCATTAGTTAATCAATTTAATAAAGAATTCCTAACAAACCCTATATCAACTCTCGTATCAATAGTGTTTCTAACAATTATAGCCAATTAGAGAATTATAATTGAAATCACAGAATTTGTAGTTATGAATCATCCATATAACTATTAATCCTATAATATAAATACAATTATCATCTCAGCTATCAATTTCTTACAAATTAAACTTAAGTAGCCATGGAAATTAAAACAAAAGCACAGATGATAATTGAATTTGCAAAGAAGTCCATGATTAAAAGTAAGAATAAATCATAGGATTGCATAAAAATAAATAGAATAGAGATCACCAATTCTATAATTATAATGAATAAACTTCTATTGCACTTCAAAGATGATTTCTATAACAAAAGTGAAGTCTTCTCAACAATCCACGAATTTGAAAAGAAAAGCTCTTCTAAACTATCTATTAATTGCTTCTAAGACTCTCTAACTCTAAAGAAAATTAAAAAGTCCCTAAATTATCAAATATGTCTATTTATAGAGAAAAATAGGGTTGGCTTTCGAATGATTCTTTCTTCATGAAGGCTAGTGGCGTAGAACTCTAAAGCTGCCAGTATAAAGTATAGATCGATTGCCTTCAATTCCAATGTGCCGTGGCTCGATTTGAGTTTCGGTCATTTGTGTAAAACTCCTCTAAATTGATCGTATTTCTACTCTTGAATCCTCTAATATCTGAAATGTCTAAATGAAAATACTTAAGTACTAATTCTTAATGATTTCTATAAAATTAATAATATATCAACCTAATTCATACATTAAAACATAAATAAAATATGCATTTATCAATACCCAAATGAATCAAAATATATAACAATTGAATATAACATGAAAAAAAAAAGATCTCAATTGGTATAATCAAATCCGACTTCTAATATAAAATTGGCACATTGTGATACATTTGGCATTTAGGAATTCATTTAGTGAGCTAGATCAAGGGTTTTAGTCCCTTGAAATTGAAGAAAACATAATAAAATTAATTTTAAAAAAAGAACAAATAAAGTTCAATTCCAAAATATTCTCTACACAATGCTATTTTCTGCTAAAAAACTAAGCTACTCCTCTTATATTCTCTAACGCTCAACTCTCTGTCTATTCTCCCAATATCTACCCCTCTACTCCTCCTTTATTCTCTCTCCCCTCTACCCTTTATTTGACCAAGCTGCCCTCACTCTGAATATTCCCCCGCTCCAACAAGCGTCGGCTACTTCCCATCTTATTGATGTGGGCCCCTTTTCTTTATTTGAATTCCTCCATCGATTTCATCTGAAGTGAACATTTTCTTCCTTTCATATACTGGCTACTTCATCTCTTTTTAAACTAAATGGGCTATTAAAATGATTAGGCAAGGGCCCCCCTACTTTTCGGTTCTTTTTAATTATACCAGCTTCACTTTAACTTATAATGAAGCATTCTTTTCAATCCAAAAAGCTGGTAAGTTTCAAGTTCAATAGCTACTCAATTGTAGCTTGTCTCGTTGAAACAAAATTGGAGCTCTCGGCCAGGAGTGTCGCAACTGCTGTCAGTTAACTCTCGGCCTGCTTCAATTTTGGATGGGGAGCTTCTCAGTTGATGTTGCTGTCCACGGCCTGCTGCTGTCAAGCAGAGGTGTAAGCTGCTATTTGAAGCTTGGTGAAGTTCTCAAGCTGCTGATATTTCAGTTGCTCAAGCTGCTGTCCGCTTGAGATAGAGCTGCTGAAGAAGAATGAGCTGCTGCACGGTTAGTCTTGTCTCAGCATTGGAATGAGCAGGAAGTCCATGCACTTAGCATGAGAAGCTGCCGTGATGGAAGAGTGTAGTTGCTGAGTTCTAGCTAGTAGCAGCTACTGCTAATATTTGGAGTTCAAAATGAAAAATAAAATTGAAGCTGCTGTTGTAATGCCGTGCTGTTGTGGAGCTTGGTTCTCGGCCACAGTTGCTCGTGTTGGACTTTGTTTGGTGGCTTCAAATGAGCTGCTGTAGTGTGTCGTGACTGGAGCTGCTCTGGATTGTTTTGTTTGCAACTGCTGATCAGTCGAAGTCCAAGGCCTGCTATAAAATTCATTAAAATTTTAGAAGTTCAGCTTAATATAAAAAAATGAAATGTACATTTTCCCCCCCATGAATTAAATCTAGAGCTCGGTTTGAATAGGATGGATGTCAAGCAAGCATAGGGAAATTGCACTTCAAAGATGAGACCTGAGCTACTAATTTTGCTCGGTCACAACTTGTAGAACGCCATTTGGATGCGCAAGCTTACTTTGTGGAGTTTCAAGACGTCAATCCAGTGCTCTTAAACTCCACTTAAGTTGCTCTGCTCTGTTATAATTTTCACAGATGAGAAACTCGGTTCTGCTCATGTATGTGCATCTTGGGACTCTTAGTTGCTCGGTTGGATCAGTGATTGTTGCTCTGCTGTGCTCTCGGCTTATTTTAAGTGTTGTTGTCAACAAGGAGCTCAAGTTGAAGAAGTTGCTCTGTGTGTAACTCTCCAAATGAGCTGTTATTCAGTTTTGAATGTGCTACACTTTCTTTGATTAGGTTGGCTTCAACTTAACTTTGGTGTGTAGTTTCCACTCGTGCTTGGCATATCTCACGTGTTCAAATTGACAAGTTGCTGATAGCTCCGTTAGTGGCTACAAATTCTGATCTGCAACGGTGGGAATAGTCAGTTGCTTGACAATGAAGTTTCAGTTGCTGCTGCTGAAGCTAGGATTTCCTTAGTCTATCTTGAAGAGCTCGGACCTCAAAATTATTGCTCATGCCTGTCAAACAACCAAAATAAAGTACTAAGATGATGTGCATCCAAAATAAGATAGGATAATTGGCTTCTGTAATGAATTGTAAGCTAGAAAATTAATTTGGCAATTTAAGAAGAGTGAATGTCTTGCTCAATGACTGGTATTCGTTCTCTAATTTATAGCTCTCATGATTGATCATGGAATGCCCAAAGAAGTCATTCATTTTGGTCATTCTCTCATCGACTTGTTGGAAGTCCATAGCAAAATGGAAACAAGGTGGAATGAAGTCTGGTGTCATGACTTTCACAAGTGAATAGGATATGGGCTACTTAACTTGCTTTTCTCTTGGATAGTTCGAGGAGTTGCTGCTGAAAATTGCAGCTCGCAGTGGTTCTCAACTCAAAACTTTCAGCTACTTAAAGTGGACTTGATTTGGTCAGATTGAGTTCAGCTTGTGCTGTTTTGTACAGGTGGGCTCGGTCTCCTTAAAGAGGCTGCCGTAACATGTTGCAGCTAGGGATGTTTGGTTCGATTGAGTGTGGTTGCTCAACTCAGTTAGATCGGCTCAAGCCATGTGGAGCTCAATATGAAGCTTCAATTGCTGCTATATATGGCTTGGTTGAAATGACTGGAGCTGCACAAATTGTAGCCCTCAGCCTAGTCAAATGCAACTGCTATTAAATTGAGTAAAGCTGCTGCATACATGGAATTTTCGGTACAATCGAATATTTAGAGTTGCTCAATAAAAGCTGCTGCAAAATCAAGTCATGTTCTTCTTTGTTAATTGGCTATGCCAGCAGCTACTTAACATCTCCAAAGCAAGATGTTCTCCATAGTAAATTTAGAATTGCCACTGTCATGCATTGAACTTCTTCATGTGAATGAGCTGTTGCAACTGTGAAGTACACTTAGCAAATGAACTTGGCATTTATATCATGAATTTGGTTTCAACTTATAGCTTAAGTGCTTGAAGACACTTGAAAATAGTACTAAAAGATGACAGCCCTAGACAATGTGAAACAGGAGATTGTAATGAAGTTTTCATTCTTAAAGATGATTCACACTTGAGATCAAAACCAGTAAAACATATAAACACACTTAAACTCTATTTTTGATCCTTTAGTTGAGATTTTTGAATAATGGATCTGAATCATGTATTCATTAATTTTTTTTAAGCATAACTTGTAATAAGAGTACTAATACATGCTGGAATGTATACTATAAGTTGGCATAAATGTGCAACATATTCTACCAAGTCTTAATGGATTTACCTGTGATTGGGTATATTCTAGCGTGAGGACAATTGATGTTGATCCAATATCCAGTAATCCTTATGAGAATGGATCATTATTAGGTTACACTTGATGGCAGCAGTAGTAGTAACCTTTACTCCAAGTAAGACCTATATAAAGGCATTAAGACGAGAATTGAAATGTTCTCCTACACACTGTACACCACAAGCAAAGCATCAATAGAGACACTATCTTATGAAATCATAGGTGCACTGTTCTCCTCTTCACTTAGATTTGCTTGACTGCCTCAAGGCTAATGTCTTGGTTTGAGGAACTTCCCTCAAGAGTCACTCCATCAAGTGCTTCTCTTCCTTAATAAAGTCGCCGGGTTGCTATAATTGTTTGATCATATGCTATGAGTATATTTATTGACCTTAGAGAAGTCTTAATCCTATCACAAATGGAGGAATGTCATAAAGAGAAGCATGGGAAGAAGAGCAGGTAAGCTCAATATCTTATATGTGTAAGTGTGATAATTGATAGAACTTTATGTTATTGAGTGTTCTTGACTTGATGAATTATGGTATTTAGTCTTTTATAAAGATATTCTAGTAGAGTGATGGTACTTATGCGAAACTTGTCAATGTTTTAGATGTTGTAAATAAGGAGAAAGAGGCTTTTATATATATATATATATATATATATATATATATAAATAAATAATTTGGCATCTAATATTGACTATTAGATGAAGTTGAGAAGAACGAATTACACAAATCATTGCTTAAAGTCGTTCAATCAATTCCTCATGATCAATAGTCCAAATTTAATATCTCATTTAATGAATGGGCTTGTTCTCAAACAAGCATAAGTGAACTTAAAAGGAGCTTTTCTAAATCCACTTCAAACATATAAGACAACTAAGTAAAGCCAAGAGTTAAAAAGTCAGTCTAATGATCCCTATTCAATACGTACCAAGTCAAATATTCTTAAGACATTCCTAATTAGGCCCAACTTCTTCAACACTATTATTAGCCCATTGAATCAATCCTTGGGAACAGGGAGCGAATTCGAACTGGTTCATATTATAAAATTAATGTTAATACTATTAAATTATAACAGTTGAAATAAATTATTTTATGACAAATAAAGAATGGTTTTCTGCTTTTGCTTTTTTGTTTACCTCTCCTCTAAAGAAGCATCAATTAATCAAATAAAATACTCCGGAGTTTTCAGTTTTGGCGTGAAGGACAAACAACCTAAAAAATGGTCGAGGATCGTTTTATTGCATTGTGTTGGCTTAAGGACCCAACTACAAATATGATCCAATGTTAACAAAAGAGTAACTTAGAAATAACATAGACATCTTTTATTAATAAAGCCATTCTTATTTGCATAAAGGTGTCCCGACGTATGTTCACATAGTATTAATAACAAATATCATTTATAATCTCTCTTCCAGTCCTCTTAGACATTGGATACCATGACGAGTAAGCATATTGTTGTAGGCATGTGAAATGACATTGAAAGATTGGGTTGGTAAGGATTGCTTTATCAATTAATTTTAGACAATCTTTTCCATCATCAGCATACTTTCTTGCAAAATAATGTCATAAAACGGGATAAATTACATAGCAAGCGCTTAAACAATGGTATCTGATTTAGTGCATGAAGTCAAAACAAGAAGACATGCCACTATTTTATCTAAATTCGTTTAAGGAAAACTGTACCATAACGTATGTTAAACAAGAGAAGATACTGATTCAGCAATCTTTGTTCTAGCAAATAACATAAATCCTCAGAAGTTCAACTCCAATCTGTCAGTGGCTGAACAAAAACAAGCCAACATCTGCGATACAAGTCAAAACTCATCTGATCTATGAAATCTAGGTTGAAGATTTTTACATATGTAATGACCCAAAAAATAAAAAAGTAAGAAAACGTACAAATTAGAAATATTCAGCGACATTTATGGACACTTTCGAAACATCCATACATGTCTAAGCAGAGATCAGACTTTCATAACTCCTAGCTGGCATAGCATTCATGTCCACAGACAACAGCCTTGTGACTTGTGTCTCAATCACACATGCCTCTCTTCTCTGAAATTCAGTGCTTTGAATTTGCAATTGATCCAGTGGGCAAATACTGCATATGGAAGTCCATTTTATTGAACAAGATATTCGCAATAGCTCTATCGATTGTGTTTGTCTCTGCTTCAGCTTCTTTCTTCTCTGATCTGTAATAAACAAATGCCACATTCAAGAGAGCATGAGTTTAGCACTTTCAGTATCCAATTCTCAAATCCTGCCTTCCTGGAAATCTACTAAGCAAATCTTGAGTATTTCTACAAATGAAGAATCTAGTTCCTTTACAATGACAGAAATACACAACTTTCACCAAGGCCATAAGGGGAAAACTAGGTTTACATACCCAATTTGATAGTTTAATAGTTTTTGTTGACATAAATTTCAACTTTTTCAATAAAGAATATGTTCTAAGATGATTAATCTGCTGGGGTTACTATGGTCGTCATAATCTATTACAGTAAGGTAGAGCAACCTTGGAGCACATATCTGCTTATTTTACAATAACGACACTCATGCTTTTATTTCCACTCAATGGAATGGGCTTTGATCTTGTTTCATCAATGCACTATACCAAGGACCATCTGCTTATTTTTCTCATTGTAATTTTCTGATGTGAATATAATCAAGAAAAACATTACCATTACAATGTCTTGCAATTTTAACAAGCACTCATAAATAAAAAATATAAGTAATAATCATTTAACAGGCCAACCTCATGCAGTTGTTAGGGTCTGACATCAACGGAAACCCCTCTTTGCTGTAAGTTTCTTTTTGACTCTGTACAGCAGGGCGTTGTCTCGAGTTGGCAGCAAGACGATACAATGCATCTCTAAGGCAAATTCGGGTGTCCTCAGTCAGCTAACCTCATAGATAAAGAGATGAGCAGATAAGTTATTGGTATTATAAGCATCACAAGAAAACCATCAAACACTTGCTTGGACACTGATATTACCTGCGTCATCACGAATTCAAGATCGTGTAACACAGATGCTTCAAGTGACATCTCTTCAATACCATCTCCATGTGGATTTACTTGTTGATACCAGGTGGAAGTATTGGTAGATGGTGCCTTAAACAAATAGTTGAATAATTATTAACCTAGAAATAAGAACACACAGTACAGGTTTTTGAAGGAAAGTAAAAATCATCTAATACCACTCTCTCGAATGGGAGGATTGAATCATAAAAAGAAATAAGTAGAACTAAATGGAGACACTGTCAATTTATATCTTCCAACACCATAAAGTTACAATCTTGTGAAATTTTATATTTGATCCTTCATCCCATGAGAATTGCATTAATCTACATGTGTTTGATTCTTGGAAAACATTTTTCACACTTATGTTATGACTTTTTTGACTATTAAAGCTATTTCAAAAACATCAAACATTATTGTGGTAGTCTCAACATGATATGGTTAATGGGAAATTGATGGCAAGAGGCAAAAGCAACAGCTGATACATTCTGGTCACTAAACATCCTAAAGAATGTTAATGGAAAATATAATTACAATAGTTATTAGAAATGTTGAAAAAAATCCAGAGAACATTTTTTGACAGAACCATCAAGAAAACAGGATCCCAGTAAATGCAATTTCATTATAAAATTTCATGTATAAGAACATTACATCAGATTATGCTCATCATTCTCTGACATCCAATCACATGCTAGAGCAAAGAAATTTCCTCCTCTATAAACAGAAGGAAGGGTCACAACTTAAGAGCACTCTGCATAATATCCACTAAAGAATAAGTATTTCCCAACCAATGAACATTATGAAAATCAAACCTCTATACACAACATAGAGCTCTCGATCATGTTGCTTGGATTGGACATGGAGGTTGTAACTTCTCTGTCACATGTACCAGGAGGCGAAAATGAACGTCCCTCAAGACATTCTGAGCTTGCCATGCATCCTTTGTTAGATGCATTTAGTGAATCAATCATGTCCAGCCATGACAAGCTAGTTGGTGACATTTTACACTGGCATTCGGGGCAGAAGCATAAACATTCAGGAAGTTTCTTGTCCCCTGGCAAATCTTCCAGTACAGAGTTTCTGCATTATCCAGAGCAGGAGAGAAATTGTTCAGAAGTAAAGATTCTAAAATAAGAGCAGATCAAACATTTCGGTATAAATTCAAAACATAAATCAATCACAATGACAGGGGATTCATAATTTAAAGGGAAATTGCTATGGATTTGGCAGATTATTTAACTCTTGGAATGCTTAAATATTGAAGCAAATTACACAATCAATCGACCATGTACAGTTATCATAAAAATACTCAAAAAGATATATATCTGGTAAAGCACAAAATATGAAAGCTCATCCAATTTCCAAACTTATAATTGACGTCAACTGGTTATGAACCTAAATCTAACATGGTATCAAAGTCATCATTTCAACCTCATTTAATTGTTTCCATGTAACGGGTAAATGGAACCAGACAAGAATGTAAAATGTTCGAACACTTAGTCTCCTACCCAACCAATAATCCAAAATCTTAATCTTAACAGTGTTATGATTCATAATATTCAACAGGCACAAACAAAGATGTGATAATTGACTAGCTGATGTCAAGATGCTAGGAAAACTGTTCTACATGTCATAGACCATGAATTCAACAGGAGTTAGGATCATACAAGAAAATGTCATCCATCTGCTCAACTCTTGCTAGATCATCTAGCTTGAATTTCGGATCATCAAACAAGGAACCTTTTTTTTTATTGGCATCAAATGAGGAATTTTCATGAAGTGTTCCGTTCAATGCTCCGCCTTGTATACCAAAATTGCTGGAAGAACTTTCAAAGTTAATTGAATTTTCTGAATCGACTCCAGCCACATTCTTCTGACTATCCAATTTGAGTTCGTTCTCAGCAGAATCCGTCTCCATAAATATGTATTTATTTGGTACCCCAAAGCTCTCAGGAGTACTTATTCCCCATTGGGACCAACTGTCTGGTGATGGAAGCCTATCAGATAATTCTTGATCCTTAGGGACGACACAGAAATCGTCAATACCATTACGAAAGTACCAGTCCATGACTTGTCTCTGTAAAAAGTGGAGCAGAGTAACAATTTTTGAATCAGTATATTACCCTAATATGAACAAGTATGTGAAATTAAAAGTTGACCATGGAAAACAGTTCAAAATATTAAAAAAAAAAAAAAGGAAACTGCATCTTTGGAAGTTCTTAGTAAATTTATTACTAGACATGATTAATCAGGGACCAGGCTCATTTGTTCACAAATAATCCCATTTGTGTCCGCCAATCATATATTGCCATATGGGAAGAATACTTAATGCGAGCACTACCTTTTGGTTTTTTATCATACATGACAACATATGCAAGAATACTTAATGGGTTTTTTATCATACATGACAACATATGATTAGATGAAACATTATAATAAAATACCTTTAGATAACTAGGTAGTAAGAGATGCTTCCAGCATAACATAATAAGAAACGCTACATTTGGGAATTTCTTCATCAGTGTCAATTAATCAACATCTTCCTAACCAACATTTTCATTTCCATATTTCAGGTAAATGAACATGCATATGATAATCCTAACAAAACTATGCCACCAAGTACAAAAATCACCCAAATAAACATTTCAAGACATGGTAAAACCTATTACATCACATCAAGTAACCAACCAACTTCAGGAAATACACGAGCAGAAGCAGCTTCCACAAAAATTAATTAAATCATCATATGGTAAGAAACACATACGCATGAATTATCTTAACATACTAAAATTATAAGATGCAAGAAGAAACTACAAGACACACCTTCTGTTGATTTCAGACTCTGAAAGAAAAGTTGATCCTAGGATTCTGTACTAGGTTTATGCTGTGTTCAGGATTTCTATATGACAGCTGAGAGCAACAAAGTCGGCTAGCTTTGAAGTAAGTAAATAAATAATATATTTGTATGTATATCCTATGCAAGCATTTATTTATGCCTAGCATCTAGCACTGAAAACCGAGTCAAAAGGTATAACAAAGAAGTTGGTTGCAGGTTACGAGAGAAAGAGATTGTAGAAAGAGAAGGAAATGCGTGGTTGAGAAGGGAAGTTGAGACTAGTGGCTGAGATTGCTCCATCTAAAACTGCAACGTAATTGGTCAGTGGATCGGGACCCTGTGACTTAACATGTTACGCTGGGTTCTCTTCGATTTGAATTTTAGCCACCCTTTTAGTTTCCGTGACCGGGTGAAGAACCCCGGGCCCTACCATGCTACTTATTTCCCATTTTGCCCTTACATTCTTTGGTAGGTTGAGTTTTTTTTTTTTTTTTAATAATAATACATGGCAAACGCAACCCACAGATTACGGATCGGATAAGAGTAAATCCGTTCATTGAAAGCGCCGTAAATTTTCTTGGGGAAAATATATCGTGGTGATATTTAAGTTATAATGATTTTTTAAAATATGTACATACAAATTATACCGTTACTTGATTCTTAAAACCATTACCATTGATGGTTGTTTTAGATTTAACAATGATGCAACATTTTTACAAATTTTAAAATTCTTGTACTTTAATAGTTTAGGGAATATATAGGTAGCCAATCAATAATAAGGCGTACAATTGCAACTACCTTTTTTATTCCTGATAGGAAAGGGAAATTTCATGCTTAGAGGTAAAATAATATATAATATATGAACTTTAAAAGAAACTGTGCCACCAAATCAAGAAATATGTGTTGATGTCACTTGCATGATATTAGGAAAATACTAATAGACATATTTTGATCACTTATTAATAATCAAAGAAAGAAATTATTATATTCCGTATATCTATTATTAATTTTAGAAAGTGTTAACAAGGTATTCTAAATAAGGATCTCTTTGGTCTGATCAGATCTCTCAAGTCTTATCTCTCTAAACTCGCCTCTATAAGTTTCAAACTTAGTCTTTAGTGACTCAAGCCCATAAAGAACTATAATGCCGATAAATTACAAGGTAAGAATAAAACAGGCATGTTTTAAATTTTAAGGATACGTCTGATACGATAACTCCACTCTCTTACGATTATGGGAGAAGATCTCTTCCACTAACTGATCTCCAATAGCCAGCTCCACTCTATTATAAATACCAAAAAATCTATCCAACAGTGACTCTCTTTAGAAATTTTGTATTATGAACCTACGCACTGAATATTTTATTTCACAAAAAGTCTATAACTGACTCAAACATCATAGTGGCTACGATGGACAACTCTCCAGCATCTCATCACTGTGCATTATTTTATAGGTCCAGTACATATAGACCTCAATCCACTACTGACATGAACTGAAGAACTATAGAAGGCATGAGAATTTCTTTATAAGTACTATAAGTACTATAAGTACTAACAAATCATGTCCCCATGCATTAGTCATAAGTGTATTAAAAGTAAAGAAAAAAATAAATAAATTAGAAGTCCATTAAACCTTTTATATTTCCAAAGCCAAATTACAAAACTTTCAAATTTCAACATCAAATTTTCAAATATCTTTTAAAATTTTCAATCATGTAAAAAAATTTAATTTTTTTCAAAACCATATATTTAAATTTTAGAAATTTTATGATTAAAAATTAATATAAATTTATGGTATTTTTAAGCAATCTTACATGTATGGTATACTACATTAGAACCACTCGAAAGGAAAAAAAAATTCAAAATATGCTACAAATCAATACTAGTATTGTTATTAATATTTATATTTAATATACTAAATCATGAAAGTGAATTAACTATTTATACATTTACTAAATCAAATTTACATGAAGAACACATTACGGGAAGGAAGTTCCATTTACACAAAGAAAATTCCAAATCATCACATCAAATTAAATTCAAAATTTGCAAACATCAAGTACTAGCTTTCATCAGTGAAGCCAAACTAAAAAAAAAAAAAATGCATTCTAGAAGTATATTATTTCAAAATTTTTAGAAAATTTATAGTACTTAACTCTCTATCAAAATATTACTATTTATTCATTAGTTTCATATCTCTTTACATCTGTTCAACTAAAAATAAATTTCAAATTAAATTAGAAGGAAATAGTTAAAGTTGAAAACTTATAAAGGACATAACTTAAAAAGGAAAAAGAAGAAAATAGACATAAATATAACTAAAAATGACTATGTTCTCATGTATAAACCAAATTACCTATAATATTAATAAGGATTAATTACTATTGGAGATGACACTTAATGATAGAGTTAAATGTGTGTATATATTCAAAGGATGCATGAAAAGCAAATGAAAGCTCCTTGGAAATTATTCAAATTTGTAGCAAAATTTAGTATAAGTTTGGTGTTAAGTTGGAATTATATCATTGGTCTAAGGACAGCTAGATAGCCTTAAGTCAAAAGAACTATCAAAGTAAAATAATAGGACGAATTTGTTACCTCTAGATGTAACCTTAAATTAAAAAAAAAAAATCTCTTAAGGGGAAATGTCAAAAATATCGGTACCAATTGTGACTCGAATCTTGCCGATATTTTGACTCCAACGAATGATGATGTTGTGGCTGCAATCCAATTTATTCTTAATAAATTAGTATTCGGAATTTACGAGAGTCATTCTAACTATATAGGAAATCTTTGATTAATAATAAGATAAATCTATACTTTTTTTAACTTCATAAATTTATGGAATTAGCTACTACTCTAAAATCTCATAAAAGAGATCAAAATTAATAGATATATTTTTTTGACTATTTCTAATTATTACCAAAAATAGAAAATTTAACTAAGTAAGTTGAAAAAGAGATGGTTGAATCAAAACAATTTCTTTTAAAGTTCTATTTCTCTTGGAGGGCAATATGAACGTTTTATCATGTTCTACTAACAAGCTAAAAGGTTTATATGATATATTAAGTATGGAATAAGGAAGCTTTTATTAGAAAAGAGCAAGATTTAAGAAAATTTGGTTGGAACATTAGATCTACTAAATATAGAAAAGGAAAATATTAAAATTAGACTCAAAATTGTTAGATAAAGACACCACCTAGAATGTTACTTCAAAAGACCTATATGAATTACGGAGGACAACTACTATGCAATATAGTCACAATGATCCTAGTACATATACTCCAACACTTAAAAAAAAAAATGTTGCTTCAAGAAAAATGTTGTTCGTTATCTAATTTTCTCAAAAACATAATTGTGCTAAAGAAAGATTTGTTCCAAAAAAAGTTTAAAAATCACATTTGTTCTAAAGAAAGTTTGTTAAAAATCAAATATTATTGCAGACAAAGCTAGTTCAAAATCAAGATCACGATTTCAATCTTAGAGTTATCATGAAGTTATGATGAAAACTTTGAAGAAAGACCAAAAGAACATTTTCAAAGAAAAATATTGTCAAAATTGCTAGAAGACAATATCATGAACTTTTATAAAAAGAATATCATCAAACTTGTTAGAAGAGAATATTGCATATTTATAAAAAAGTATCACAGGTTTATAAGAGAATATCTCATAAGAATATTTTAGCCTTTAAAAAAGTTTCAAAGAAACAATCATGAAAGAGAAACCTTATTAGTTGATGGTAGAATGTAGCATAAGGTATGAAGCGAACACTTATTCAAATAACCTACTACTACTGCTAAGCCTTCTCCCCTACTCACCTCTATAATCATAAACTACCTATCATCATCTTAGCAATTCCTTAGTATTTGTAAACTCTTGAAAAACTCTCGTTTTAGATTATTGTAATTGTTATTTCTACATTAAAGTTATATACATATATATATGTATATATATAGTAATCATATCTCTATATGTTTTATTGAACTCTTTTTCTTATCTCTATTAATATTTCCATGAAGCTATTAAGAGAACACATAAAATAACAAAAACATATTTTAAAAGATTTATATAATCAATTTTTTCTTTACAATTTGAGAATAAATATTTAGAAAAATTCATATCTTTGTATCAAGAAAACTTACTAAAAGACTTCATTATATTGTATAAATTTTAGGAAAAAGGATAGAGTATATATATTGAGACAAAGAACTAGAGTACATAAATATAATCTTATTAGAGTTTCATATTATGTATGAACTAAAACTATATATTAACTTTCAAAAATAGCTTAGATATCAATAGAGAAATATAAACTCAGTAATTAAGTATCTAGAATCCAAATACAATGAAATTTAGAAAGATCTAAAACTTTAAGAAATAAATGGAGTATGTTGCAACATCTACTCTCAAGAAAATTAAGATATAAACATAACATAAGAAGACTTTGTTGTTAAGAAATCACGACTCAATGAACAAAGCATAATAATGGAAATAATCTAATAGAATTTTTACGTTATCTAGAAAATGTTACTAAGTTTTTAGAACATATCATATGGGTGTATGTATAGGTTCAATTATTTAACATTGCATTAAACAGATTACTTGTTATTGAAACCATAATAATTTTAGCATAGTTATGTAAAGTGAATTTGTTTAGAAGATCTCCCTCCAGTAATACTAGATCTTAGTTGTCATTTACATTAGATGTTAGGTTAGTAGTTCATATCAAGATACTTATAACTAATCAAAACTTAAAATTTATCAAATAAAACAAGATTTACATAATTAGTTAATCCATAAGAGAGTCCAAAAGAAATCTATGAAATAGGAAGTTGTAAGTTAAAACATGATAATATAATAAAGACTATTAAACAAACAATACCAGAAAACTCACTCAAAGACAAATCTATTCAATAAAATATCTATATTGGAATATGAAAAGAAATATAAGTTTCTATATAGAAGCTTAGTGTAACTGGAAGTTAAACCTTTACATATATTAGGAATGAACAATCCCATATTAAGATGGCCATGAGATGTTAGAAATATTGATATTAATCAAACAACTCTATCTATTCTTCAAGAAAATTTACTTAAATGACTAATTTTTACAAATTGTTTCCATTGGTTTAGATGATACTTAAGTATTAGACAGTTTACTTTTATATATACAATCTCAAAATGAAATTTTTGTTGAAGGAAATAATGTTATGGTAATGTATTTAGAGAGAGAAATTAGAATGCTATTTGGAGTTTTTACATAAAGAGTGTTATCTAATTTAGTGCTTATTGAATGAAATTGATAGTGTGTTCTCGTTTTTGGTACTCTAATCTCTATAAAAAAAAAATAGGTAGCAAGTGTTTCTTTATCTAAAATATGTTGAGCCTCGTAAACTTTGAAACCCTAATCACTATAGCAAAAATGAATTAAAAAAAAAAAGGAGAAGTTGAAAGAGGAGAGTGAAGCGAAGAAAAACTGAAGTGGATGGAGTTAATGACATTGTAGCAAAATTGTGAAGTATTAATGGAGTTATGGCAGATTTTGCTCCATATTATGAATAAGGAAGAAGATGGTAAATTGTAAATAGGGAAGAAGAGGACAATTTAGTCATTTTGTTTTATCATATGTACAATATATATATATATATATGTATAAACTGAACAAGCTAATAGCCATTACAACTTTATTCTATTCCTCATAAATCCTTATTCAATTCCCTCTTTATTCCATTATTCCATTCCACAAATAATATAGTGTTTATGGGCAAAAATTGAATCTACTTCTTTCTTTAAAAAAAAAAAAAGAAATCTTAGTAACGGATATTTGTTGTGTCAAATTGCAAATATCAAGTTAATTTTTTTGCACATGTAATCATCATGCTTTAATCCTAACAAAAGAAAAATTATACTTAAAATGTTTAAAGGTCCAAACATTGAAGAAATTATAAAATGTAACTTGTAGTTTTATCGTGATAAAAAAAGAGAGACTAATGTATATATAATAGAACATAGGATAGTCATTTGGTTTACGAGCAAAATAATACAATGTAAAATAAGTGGATATAACATTCACATATTAAACAATATTTTTATGTGTTTTTTTAGCTAATAAATAATAGAGTGAAATAATAACTTAAAAATATCAATATTTGACATGTCTTACTTGAAGGAATTGATTAGATAACCTATAAAATATTATCTAAAAATCAAACAAAATTTTGTAGAACAAATACCTTAATATATTTAATTGTAACTATGTAGCCATAATTCAAATTTGAAATTGATGAATCAATTTTTTTTTTTATCCAAGGGTCTAGTCATTCATAGTTAATTGTTACATATATCTAAATATATCAAATTTTGTCCATCTCTCACTCTTGGAAATTGTTGGATTTTGTCAACAATCACCTCAAATAATTAGTTTCTGCAAAGTAATTTACATTTTCTAAGGGAAAAAAAATAAAAGAATAGAAAAACTTAAGGAAGTTATAGCATCAACTTTCCAACATCAAGATATCTATCTTTGTAATCTTCTCTATTATTTCTTTCTTATCTTACATAAAGAAAATCTAGTTTGATTAATGAAATTATTGGATATTCTTAATCATATCTCCATACAATTAGTAAATATTAAGTAATTTATATTTTTTGAAAGAAAAAATAAAATAAAATAAAAAGAATAGTAAACCCACTTAGGTAAGAAAGTTATCCTACCTAGGTAAGGAAGTTATGGCTTAAACTTTCCAATGTTAAGATTGTTATCTTTTAAATCTTTTCTTTTATTTTTTTCTTGCTTCTGACAAACAAAGTGTATTTTAATTAATATTTGTTCTAGATGATAAGGTAATTGCAATTTGAGAGAGAAAAAGAGAGAAAGGGAAACTTATGATATATATATATATATGTATAAAACAAACATCAATTTAAGAGGTTGTAGCTTTAAATCTATAACAAGTGAAGAAATAGAAGGGGATGAATGTGATAACACCCTAAATGAAGTACTTATCCCATTTTTGCATTAGATAGCATTCCAATGGACATAAGAATTTGCTATTTTTTGCTAATATACATAAAGAAACATGAATGAAATTGGAGACTATGGTTTTAATTTGAGACGAAATACAAAAGATCCTCCATGAGTAATAAGAAGTTTTTAGAATTCCTTGAATAACATTCTTAACACTAGATTCGACAATAATCACATCTTACCATTATGTTCTTACAAAAAGGGGACACCAAAATAGCTTAGGCTTGCTCTTCTTCGACTTCTCCAAGAACGAAGATGTTGCAATAGTAGCCAGCAAAACTCCTTAAGAATTAATTTTAAGAGTGTTTAAGCTTTCATAGAGAACGCTGTAAACGCTACCACTACTGTAAGCACATCTTAGATGGTTAACTTCAACCATGACACACTATTTGGGACGTCTAATACTAGCAAAATAGACCACCTATATGAAGTATCCTACTTGAGTGAGAAAATAGATGATAGCTCTCTTCTCATGGTCAATCTTTAGCATTTGCAAGATCACAAAGGACATTTCCATCCATCAACTCTCTCATCAAACCTCAAACAAAAGGGGTTAAGGAATACATTCAATTTATTAGTTTTGAGCCCTATAAGTGATAGGGAACTATTCATCTCCCGACAGATCCTTCTAGAACTACTTAAGTAATAGTTAACCTAGAAATAAACATACCTCTACTTTTAGGTTGTGAGGTTGACATTAACTTTCCATGGTTGGAAAAATCTCCTAATAGTGGCTAGATAGTACTACTTGACACAAGATATATGAAGTACTAGTAGGCATGTATTGGTATAGTTTAAACAACTCTCAATGCTAGAATGTTGTTTGTAACACTTTTTCCCAATTACAACCTACCATTATAAGACCTTACACTATTGAGCTCCTTAAAAGTCTAAGTCCAAATAACCGGAGCACCATTGGCAGTAGGGTCCATTGCTACTACTCTTCATTATCAAATGGTATATAGAGTCTAGAACCACTCTTTGGATCTAATACTCCTAGAAAGAGGAGAAGATGCACTCATAATCTCACTAGATTCTTCATACATTCCTACGTATATCTATGTAGCAAAGCAGCTTTTAAGGCAAGAGCTTCTCATGCTTCTACCAAAATCATAGGTGACAAGCTATGAAAAGATGACACTTAGTACAATCCCCATATGGTCCACGGACCTTACCTTTGTAAGAAAAAATGATGGGATTGTCACCATTAGCTTCAAAACACAAGAAGAAGAGGAAAGGCTTACACTTAATACCTTCCCTACCATGTTTATGGTTAGTCCAACAAAAGCCTATTATGCCCTAAAGCCAAATGAAATGCTTCAACAAATCATTAAGTAATTTACTAGTAATGGGAAGCTAATCTACTATTTTAATGATCCATTTAATGGATATAGGTATTTTTATGATGATTGTACCTATGATGGTCATTATATTAAGAAACATTTTTGTGTTGATTCTAATGATGGAATACGTAAGAAGAAGGCTAAAAAGAAAGGTTCAAACTCAGTATATTAGAGAAGGTACTAGGAGGGTGATCTAACATTTAAGCCCCTTGATTAGGACTATGGTAGATAGCAATATATGATCTCCTATGGAGACTTAAAGGAAAAAAGAATCCATGACTCAAATGATGATAAGGAGATATCATCATCAACTCCATTGAATGGGCAACCATAACTATGGTAATAACAACCTTAGAGATTCTTATATCATATCTATATGGGTCTCTAAAGGATTCAATTGGATATTCCAAAGCTAAAACAACCAGAGTATCATCTAACTTCTCAATCTCTAAATGAGAATGGGATGAGGATAAGGAAGCCTATATTTGAAACCCTAAAGAAGGTATTGGTAACAAAAGTAAAGAAGGATAATGAAGTATCAATTCTTAAGTTCTTGGAGCAATCAAATTCTTCAAAATGGCAAATAATATAATGGACCTCTTCATCTTCTAACAAAGGGCCAGATGCTAAGGAAGATATTCCTATTAATGACTTTAGTATTTACCTTTACCAAGCTTTAGCCATAGAGACAGTAACATAGATGATTCTATACAAATTGTCTTAGAAGCCTTTATTAAAGATGAAGACTAGTCTCTACCATTATCCTTTAAACCAACATCCTCATTATAGCCCATAGCAAAAGCAAAAGGCCAACTTTACCTTCTTTCCCTATTAACTTCTACATGATTTGGGGAAGACTAGTAGAAGGAGAGAGGTTTCCTCTCCTCGATGAATATTAGCAACATAAGTATAGGCATATTCCTAAGATAAGGGATCCAACTAAAAGGTATACCCATGGGAATATAAAAAAGAGTAGCATAGCAAAAGCTATGCTCAATTGGCAAACTAAAACTGCTTAGGCATAAAACTACATAATTAAAAAAATTGGGAATAACATAAAAAATATCCAGTGTTGGATATCCACTTAAGAAAAAAAGATGGATGAACTCCTAAGGATAGCCATCCTACAAAAGTAGGTAGAGAAAGTTAAAACATTATATACTAGTAGTAGGAGTTTCACTTTTTGAATTTGTTGAACAAAAGAAGACAAAGAAAAAAAAAGTTGAAAAACTAGATTAGCATACTTAAGCTAAAATAGAAGGGTTACCTTCTACTTTCGACATATTTGCTCCTAGCATAGAAATGACTCCACAAAATAGATCCCCTTTATTCATGCTAGAAAATCAATGTTCGCCTTAAGAGAAGAGTAAAGTAGATCTTAGAGATGAAATCAAGAGGATGCATGTTACCAAGAAGCAAAAAGAAAAAATGGTGGCACCATCTATTAACCTTAAAAGGAAAAGTATCTCCTTTACTCCTTCAAACCTATATAAGACATAAGATTTGAGTAGTGATAATGATGAGCTATGCTTAGGAAGAAGTGCAAACCTCCTTATGGTGAGGACCCATGAAGCTTCCAGTCCAATCCCATTGCAACCTTCCTCAAAAGATACCTGACAAACACAATTCAATAAATTGCTATGTTAGAGATAAAGGAAGACGACTCAAAGGATAATCTATCTAACTAGATAGATGATTCAAGTAAGGAATCCTAAGATTCTTTGAATGAAGAAAGTTTAGAATCTAACTCAAGGGACTATAGCCAAGAATCATACTAGACCTCTAAAATTGAAGAAAACTCTGGTGAAATAGAACCTAATATGAGTTCTTTCAACTTATAAGGATTAGGATATGATGAACTATCTATCTTCATGGTGGAAACAATGATGATGATTTTCAAGTAAGATAAAAAACATCTTATGATAGGGATCAAAGACCGATCACTCGCTCTCGAGCTTTAGGGCTTTCTTACATGGTCCATCGAGCTGTCTAAGAAGAGTTAAGCACTAAGGAGTAATGTTTTGCCCAATCCAATCTACCAAGGTACTTCACTCTCTACACCATCCAGGAAGTTGCAAAGGTGATTAGCCCACACATGGAGTCGACTCCTCCCCGTACCTCAGTCCAGGTACAAAATCAGGAAAATAGCCATCTCTAAAGTGTTGAGGCCAAGCTAACAATTGTCAAGGGCCAACTTAAATGTGAGTTATCCTTGATCTAACCCTAGCCGTTAAGATGCCAAACTATTGATGTCGAATAGACCATATTAAAGGATCGCCCTTATTTGGCTCACAATATTGTTAGAATCACAAATCGAGTAAAACGGGGGTACGCTGTCCTTTTTGATGTAGGACATTCTTTTACACAATTTCATTTTCCTATAAATTATTCTCCTTTTCTTTAGCAAATAAGGATCTATTTTTTTGTAATTTTTGTAACTTAAGACTTACCCTAATAGGATACTATTAATACTCACATAATGTAATAGCTGCATAATCATTATATAGAAGAATACATCGAACCTTTTTACTCTCTCTTGAGCTAAGTGTCCTTTTTGCTTACTCTTAAGCTACTCTTATCTAGCTCATTCGAGTGTGGACTAGTGGTAAGTAACCTTTAGCCATAGTTGTACATCATATCAAGTGTGACACTAGCTCGTGTAAGGACTTGGTGCTTCACATCCCTAGTCGATGCATGGGAATCCCTACTCATCTCTCAACTATCATTTTCTTTTGAAGCCATCTCGTAGGTTGGACCCACCCCCTTTAGTTATGCGTGATATTGGGTCCATGTGTTCATCAATGAATCCATATTATCTTGGTATTAGAACCTGGCTACATTTGATGTTGGATTCTATTACTATGTTCTTTAAGTATTTTGTTACTGCTTTCTTGAGATAACGTTTCTATTATTAGCTTTGAAGTTTAATAGTTGAGAAGTGTTTTGTACTCTGTTTTCTCCTATTTTCAAGTTTAATAGTTGTGAAATTTTCATTGTGAATTAACCATCAATGTTAGATTTAAGTGCTCAAGGAACTTTAGGAAATCAAAAAGCTAGTACTCGACATAGATATGGACAAGAAGGAAGCTTCCCACCTTAGTTAATGGGTGACCGCTTGGATAGGCTTACCGACTTGGTAGCTAGTTTGGTGACTATTATCTAAGAAGATAGGCAGTAAACTAGAAATAACCCTACTAGAGAACGCAAGTAGTAAAGATGAGGTAATGGTCAATTTGGTTGAGTTAATGCCCTAACTTGGCCACCTTGAGTTGAAGGAGTTGGTAGGGATGCTATATGAAGGCTAGCACTTGAAGATATTAAGGAGGAAGTAGAAAGAGATGACAAGGCAGAGGAGTACTATGGGCTCGAGGAAAGAAATGTATGAGCCCCTAGAGTTGAGGGATTAAGGATGTGTATTCTGAGTTTCTTTAGAAGTGGTGATGCCAAGGACTACCTAGATTGGGTAGATTAAATTGAAATGCAGTTTGAATGCCATGAAATACCCAATAATGCAAAGGTTAGACTTGTTGTGTTAGAGTTCATTGGTTATGCTGCCTTATGGTGGAAGAACTTGCAAGCTACCAGAAGGAGAGAAGGAGAACGAGAAATTAAGAGTTCGGATGAAATGAAGAGGGTTATGTAGAGAAGATTTGTATTGAGTTATTATCTATAGTTTGCCTTCAAAAGACTATAAGAATTGAGGCAACGAGGATTAAGTGTAGACACTTACGTTAAAGAATTCCAAATCTTAATGATCTGATGTGAATTCGTAGAGCCAGAAGACTGAATTGTATCTTGATTCATTAATGGGTTGATATATGAGATTAGGGATGTCCTGCAAACCCTAGACATTAATACACTTAATTATGCAATCTAAGTCACCTAGAGCTTAGAAAGGCACCGAACAGGAAGATTCCGACCATTCATCAACTGTATCGACAGTTGCCACCCTATTTCGAGCAAACTTGTGTGAATGGAACCAAGCAAGGCCATTGAGATCTAACTTGCTCAAACTACCCAAATAAAGGAGAAGGAACCCTTGAGGAAGTTTGAGAAAGCCTAGAGTTTAGGAACGAAGATAGGTAAAATCAAGTGTTTCAAATGCCAAGGATTTGGACACATGGTTGCTCAATGTTTGAACAGTTTAAGAATGGTGATTAGAGGTAAGGCATTGACCATTGAGGCCGACAATACAAATAAAGAAGTAAAGGAGTTGAAGGAGGATAGACAAACAAAGGTGTCAGAGGAGGAAGTTATCTATAGTGAGGAAGGCAAATTTATGTTGATAGCTCTAGTGTTAAGGAGGATAATGACTATTAGTCTTATACCCGAAGATGAATAGAGAAAAAATCTCTTCCATATTAGATGCAAGGTGAATGACCTACTGTGCCTGCTGATTGTTAACAGTAGGAGTTGTACCAATGTAGCCTCTGCATTTATGGTCCAGCAATCGAAATTGCCAACCATGCCTTACCCAAAAACCTTACAAGCTTTACTGGCTTAGTGATAAGGGAGCCTGATAACTCTTATTTTAAACATTGTTCACATGGTGATTTTATAGTATTTCCCTTACATTTTTGGTTTTCTTTAAGGAAATTGATACTTAATTGCGTAAAATTTTGATTTCAAGGTTTGAACGCGTTCTTGGATCGAAAACGAAGAAAAGGAATCAAGTTTCACTCAATTCGAAGTTCAAATGAAGAATTTGTGAAGTTTTGAAGTTACACAGTCTAGGACATAACCATGTCCCCAGGCTGTGTCCATTAGGGAGATTGGCTAGGGGTCGAAAGTTACACAACCTAAGGACACGGTTATGTCTCAGGTCGTGTCTGGTAAAGAAAACGAAAACCTTATAATACAGTATAAAAAGACATCTTAGGTTTTCACAAGACATATGAGACATTAGAAAAGAGACGAGACTTGAGGGGAAGGAAAAGAAAAAGGCGAGAGCAACACCGACTTCAAGATCGGAGAGATTTTTCATCAATCAAAGGGGTTTTTCATGTTTTATTTTATCTTTTTGTTGGAACTCTTTTTTAGTTTTATTATGATAGCTTAGAATTCGTGTATTTAGGATTATGGAACCTAAGGTTTCATGTGACTCTTGGGTTGATTTATGATTCTCAATAAAGTTTCTATCTTTGCTTGATTCAATTATGTTGTTTAATTGTTAATTGATATTTCTAGAATATCAATATATGATATTATGCATGTTGATTGAGAAATTACACGTATAATTAAATCTTTACATAGTTCGAGAGAATTACATGTATACTTAGAGATAAGATACATGTTTCTTTAGGAAAGTTAATTATTTGTGAGGGAATTCATTATACATTAATGCAATTCTAAATTACATTACTAAGTGAAGAGATTCCGGTAAATAATTTATTATTAGGGTTAATATGCTTGAGAAAGATATTAACTTTAATTGTGAATCCCTCCGGTCAAGAATAATAAAAATTGAATTGAATATATTTTAAGCGATCACATGTTAAATACTAGGGGAAATAATTCGTAAATATGTTATTGCATACTTAAAGTCGTTCTTAATTTTATCGCTTTTTCAATTGCTTAATTAAGTCTTATAATTAGGTTAGTTTGTTAAATTTAGTATTTTGAATTAATTCAAACCTTTATAATTTTCCAGTTTGAGAATAAAGCTAAAGTTAATATTAGTACTCGAAGTCTTTGAGGGATCGACTCAGACTCACATCCGCTATATTAAAACTGATAGGTGCACTTGCTTGTTATCAAGTTTTTGGCGCCGTTGCTAGGGATTTTCGATATTAATAACACTAGTTACTTTATTACTTTAACCATTTCTTTTTCTTTTGTTTTCATTGTTTATTTTTATTAGCTAGAGCTTCAATTGATTCTATATTTCTTGCCCTTGCAGTATATGATTAGAAGTAACCTGGAAGATTTGGTAGAACTTGATCTTGAAATTGAGAGAACTGCCCTTCAAAATTTGAGAGTACGAAGAGGGTGAAGAGACAAACACTCAATTCATTGAGCAAAAAGATCCACCATACATGGCTAACAATGGTAACGAAGCTTGGACCATGTCCGACTATTCAAAGCCTACACTTATCGGAGCTGACTCTAGCATCGCAAGGCCAACCGTCGCGGCTAACAACTTCCAAATTGCACCTAACATTATACAAATGGTGCAACAATATGTTCAGTTTGACGGTCTCCAAGATGAAGACCCTAATGCCTACATCTCTAGCTTTCTAGAGATTTGTGATACTTTTAAAATCAATAGAGCCACGAATGATGCCATTCGACTGCAGCTATTTCCTTTCTCCTTGAGGGGTAGAGCAAAACAGTGGTTAAACTCTCTACCATGAAATTCAATCACAACTTAAAATGAATTGGTAGAGAAATTTTTGGAGAAGTATTTCCCACCAGCAAAGACTGCTAAACTTCGGAATGATATTTCTTGTTTTGCTCAATTAGAAGCGGAGACTCTATATGACACTTGGGAGCGATTCAAGGACTTGCTCAGGAGGTGCCCACACAATGGCCTTCCACTATAGATGTAGATTTAGACCTTCTATAATGGTCTCAATTTATCTATAAGATAGATGATTAATGCATCCACAGGAGGTACATTGAACACAAAGACACCCGAGCAAGTACAAAACCTAATTGAAGGAATAGCGATGAACAATTATTAGTAGGAAAGCACTAGAGCCAAGCAAAAGGCTATAGGAATTTATGATGTGGATTTAACCACTGCTTTGGCAGCCAAGGTAGACCTATTGAGTAAGAAGATTGACGCACTCTCTATTGGCCCTCAACAAGTATAATCGAATGTAAGTGACTTTGGTATGCAAGGGTATGGAGCACAAGAACACCCGGAATAGGTAGATTACCTAGGAAATCCACCCAAGCAACAAAATAACCCCTATAGCAACACTTATAATCCTGGATGGAGGAATCACCCCAATTTCTCATGGGGAAATCAAAACCAAGGCCAGCAGAAGACTAACTTTGGCCTACCTTGGTTTCAAAGACCATTCCTACCTCCTCTTTCTCAAGAAAAGAAGTCTAGTATGGAAGAACTTCTCACCAAATATATTCAAGGCAATGAGGCTCGGCTATCCAACATTGAATCATCGTTGAGAAATCAAGAGGCTTCCAATCGCAATCTTGAGAATCAAATTGGTCAACTTGCAAAAATGATCTCTGAAAGGCAACAAGGGACACTCCTAGGGAATACCAAGGTCAATCCTAGGGAACATGTTAATGCTATAACCTTGAGAAGTGGTAGAAAACTACAGGTGGAGAAGAAGGATGGTGGGGAAGTCATTGAGAAAGAAGTGGAAGTCAACCGTAAGGAAGATGCAAAGCTACTAAAATCAAAAGAAAGTATGGAATCACCAAAAGTGAAGGAGTATAAGCCTCCTATCCCTTACCCGCAGTGCCTTAAGTAAAATTACATTGATCCGAATAAGGAATTTGGTAAATTGCTTGATATTTTCAAATAATTGTACATTAACTTACCTCTTGTTGATGTTATCTTGCAAATACCAAAGTATGCAAAATTTCTCAAAGATCTTCTATTGAACAAGAGGAAGTTGGAGGAGCTTACAACCGTCACATTGAACGAGGAATGCTCGACACTTCTCTAGAAAAGGCTGCTATAAAAATTAAAATATCCAGAGAGTTTCACTATTCCTTGTATGCTTGGCAATTTGTTAATAGATAATGCTTTGGCAGACTCAGGAGCTAGTATAAATTTGATGCCGTATAAATTGTTCAAAAAGCTAGGGTTAGGAGAACCTAAATTAAGGCGCATGAGCCTTCAATTAGCCGATAGGTCTATCACATGCCCTAAAGGCATCATAGAGGATGTTTTAGTGCAAGTAGACAAATTCATCTTTCCTGTGGATTTTGTTATACTTGATATAGATGAAGATATTGAGGTGCCAATTATTTTAGGTCGACCCTTCCTACCACTACTAAGTCTGTTTTTGATGTTAGTGAGCATAAGTTGATATTATGGGTTGGGGACGATGAAATAGTTTTTAAAACTCCAGAGGCAACGAACAAATTTCTTAACTTAGAAGACACATGTCACAATGTTAATGCCACTAATGTTGTTATATCTACATGTGTGCAGGAAATGCTTGCCAATAATTCCTCAAGCTATTGCTTGCAAAAGGGAGATGAAAATTTGGTAATCAACCCCAATTGTACAGAAGTAGCAGCTCAAATAAAAGTTCATGAATTCATTGTGGACAAGAAGGGGATTGATCCACTCCATAAGCCAAAGGATCTTAGGTTAAAATCTTTCAAAGAGAAGCCACCAATTTTGGAACCAAAACTATCAAGAACTCATTTGGAACATGTCTTTGCAGTAAAAAGTTCAAAACTCCCAATGACAACCGGATCTAAGCTAAAAGCAGACAAAATAAAAAAGTTTAGGCTACATGAATTTGATAAGTAGCATGATAAGGAGAGAAACTATGGAAGTTATTCACCAATGAAATGGAACTGGCAAGGTCGATGGCCGAAGGGTAAATTTACACTTGTATGGAGGGTTTGAAAGCGAGATACAGGAGGAGTCCTGTCTCCACTTGGATGAAGAATCATGAATTACAAGATGTATCCCATCGAGCTATTAACGTTAACTATAGCGCTTCTTGGGAGGCAAACCATGTCTAACTTTTCTTACACTTTAGTTCTTTAAGTTTATTTCATTTTATTTTTCTTTTATCTAACTTTGCTTTGCTTCTTTTATTTGATTTAATTTTAGTCATAGGCTTTTCCCTTTTAATTTCATTTTTATTCTTCTCTTTAGTTTTCTTTTTCTTATTTTTCTAGTTTAATTACTTTCATTTCTTTAAGTTTCCTCTATTTTTAAATTAAATTCATGAATTTAAAAAAAATAAAAAAAAAGAGAGAAAAAAGTTACACAGGCAAGGGACACGGTCATGTCCCAACCCGTGTCCATCCAGGCCCTTTAATCTGCCCTACCCACAGAAAGTTACACAGGCATGGGACATGGTCGTGTCCTAGCCCGTATTCGCCTAGATTTCGATTTTACTCCATAGGTACATAAAGTTACATGGGCAAGGGACACGGTCGTGTCCTAGCTCGTGTGTACTTAATATTCCCACCCGCGAATAAAGAGTTACACGGGTGTGGGATATGGTCGTGTCCCAGCTCGTATACATCCAGACTTCATGATAGCACTCAGCAAGCTACACAGGCGTGGGATACGGTCGTGTCTCAGCCCGTGTGTAATCATTTGTCATGCTTGAACATAGGAAGTTACACTGGCGTGGGATACGGTTGTGTCCCAGCCCGTGTCTGCCTAGGTAAGACATGACGACCACAGGAAGTTACACGGGCAAGGGATACGGTCGTGTCCCTGCCCATATCTGCTCAGCCTTACACGATTTTGCACATGCCCTGGTTATTTAAAAAACAACATACTCTCACACACCCACAATCTAACATATCTCTCTCTCTCCTATACTCTTTTCTCTCCTTCTTCTCTCTACAATTCTTGTCATTCCGAATCCTGATCCAAGTAAGTCTCCTTATTGATTTTGCTCTATCTTCCTTATGATTTAGGTAGTTTAGCTACACGAAATTTTGATCTTGTGTGCATGGGTTCTTGCATTTGGTTTGCAACTTTCTTTTGTTATTTTATAAACGCCATGTACCATTGCCTTGTGTTTCTTGATCTTATATGCCTTTATGATGCCTCATCTAGTTAAATATTCATTATGCTCTCTCAATTCCGAATTTGGTTGGCTAATTTACTCATCCTTATTTATTTATCCTAATTATGGTTAGCCATATGAGAAAACAATTCTGGGTCATTTAGCGTCTTTTATATGTTGGGACGCTTGTGTTTCGAGCTAAGTGTAGTGTAGTAAGTCTATTGTAGAATTAGTTAGATGCATTTGGAAGCTATTTCTTTTCCACCAACTAGTTTTCCAGCTGCACTCTACATGTTTGTTTAAATGCCCCAATGAGAATTCGGTTAATATTCGTCACTATTAATATTATTTCCCTTTGCCTTTCTGAACTACGTATGATAAGGATGTGCGTTTTTGATTTGGTTTGTTGATTCTTTGTAGGTTTTCAATGGCGAATCGCGCTAAGCTCACTGTTCACCGGAAATCAAAATTTGCAGCATCTTCTTCATCACAATCAGGAGCAATAGTTGAACCATTAGCTACTCTTCTCCCGATGGAGCACCTAATGCTTCAATTTAAGGAAGACTACCAAGTCCAACAATATAATTTACTTTAGAATAAGCCTTTTAGCGAGACCCTTCGGCTGGATTGGGATGTTCTTGCTTAATTAGAGCTCACCACAGAAATGAAGGAGCTCTTGGATGGTACCATTTGGGAGCGCTTTTTATCTCTTGAAGCTCCAATTTATAAAGAGCTAACCTTGGAGTTTTTGTGTACCTACAAATTGGATAAAGAAAGTGCTACTAGCATGGCCCCCAATCACAAACTACATTTCACCTTGAGTGGCCACCCATTCTATATGACCATAGCTCAACAGGGCAGATATCTTGGTCTCTATGAAGAGAGATATACCCAAACAGATGAGTTCCAACGTCTCTCCTGTCATTTTCCCCATGGCGTCACAGTGGGGTCATTTTGGAATGAGATTACTGTTAATGATGCATATGATCTAGCAAGGAGTAAGGCCTCTCAATTAGTCAAGCCTGAATATCGGGTTCTTTATTGGCTTTTTTCGCATACATTGACTGGCAGAGGCCTTAGCACCGAAGTGGTTTCTAACAAGGATTGCCTTTATCTATACAGTGTCATTCATAAACATCCTATCAATCTTGCCATCGAAATCGCGGAACTTTTCAGCCACTAAGCCACCACCATACGGAAGAAAGGGCATATTTGTTGTGGCCCCTACATTACCTTACTCATGCAGGCCATCGGACTAAGGTTGTCGTTTGGCCATCACTTACTTTAGTCAATCAAGTCACTCCTATGCACCTTACTTCATTATGACAAATGAACTTATTACCAACAAGACGTCAAGGTCAACACTCTCATAGCAGCACATCTCGAGGCTAGACATCTTCCACAAGCTTTGAAGACAAATTTGATTTGTTGATGTCTAAGGTTCGCTATATTCGACAAAGTATGGATAAACTTCATATCCGCCAAGACAGAATGGAAAAATTTCTCAAAATGAAAGAGTCGGATACTCGTACTGAGGATAGTGAGAGTAAAGAGGAGGATGATGAGGGTAGTGAAGAAGAGGATGATGAGGGTGGTAAGGAAGAGGCAGCTGGAGATAGTGAAGAGGATGTTGAGGGTAGTGCCGACGATGATGATGCTACGATGGCTGAGGAATCGTCTGATGAGGAGAATGAAGAGATGGATTCCGATCCCTCTTCTTAGTTCATATTTTTTTTGTGTTCTCTTTTGGTTGGCCAAGGCTTGTGAACTCAGATATATAATGATGATGCTTCTTCATTTTGAACTTCTTTTTGACTGGTAGGGAAGTATTAGTTTCTTTTCAGTATATATGTTTCCTTTTTCCCTATGCTGTTTTTTCTTGTTTCATTTCTTGCTGCTATGATTTTTTCTTAGTCGTACATTGAGGACAATGTACGTTATTAAGTATGGGGAAGGGATATATATGAATTTGTTACTGTTTAGGATACCAATTATTCACATTTGACCCAATTAATTTTTATGTTAACTTGCAATAGGTGATTAACAAGTGTTGAGCCAAATTAACTGTATCATCTTAATTATTATTGATCTTATTATACTTTACTAGAATTGATTAGTCAAATTTTTAGAAGGCAAAGTTACGGGTTATTTAACTTAAGACTTTAAGACTTGAGATTGGAACAACATCACTAGTTGAGAGTTAGTCATGATTATTTTTAAAATTTACTTTTATGTATACCTTTCTCTTAGAAATTTTTAAGAGTCTTATAATTTTTAGCAAACAAACAAATGAAATTCTTCTTTTGAGAAACCTTTGAAAAATCACAATGATTGGAGGTCAAAAGTAATAACAAGTGTATGAATAGAAAAAATTGGTAAGGATTCGTCTTGGTCCGTCAGAAGAGCAAGATTGAGTCCCAATGCCAATTCTAATGAAAAAAAAAATTGATATGGATCGGCCTTAGTTCATTAGAAGAGCAAAGTTCTTTCTCGCTATCAATATAAGGAATAAGTTGGTATGGATCGGTCTTGGTTCGTCAGAGGAGCGAGATTCTTTCCTTCTACCAACACAATTGTACTTAAATAAGGTAAATTTAAAAGACCTCTCAACAAAAGCATGAACTAGGGGGATAATCAGAGGATGAGTGGATGTAAAATATGTTTATTTTAGATTATGGTGCTTGGTGAGATGGAAGAGAGAATTGTATACACTTTAGTCAAATGGACAAAATTTTTATGACTCTTTTTCGGTTGGTGAGATGTTAAATCCAATATTTAGTTTAAGAATCCTTGGTTAAATGACTTGGGTAAACTTTGATTTTCATAAATTAACTAGTGAACTCTAGTATTAAGTATTGTTGAAGCATTCGAATATGGTCAGATGAAATTGGTTGACTTTATTATTGCAAGTTAGTTGGGAATGATTTTCTTACTTTTCTACGGGTCAAGTGTATTCGTTCACGAGTTTCTTAAATAGTAATAAATTTTATTTAGTGCTTCTTATCCCGAAAGTTTTGTTTTGATTTATTTGCTTGAGGACAAGCCAATGCTCAAGTGTGGGGAAATTTGATAACTCTGATTTTAAATATATTTTATATGGTGATTTTATAGTATTTCCCTTACATTTTTGGTTTTCTTTAAAGAAATTGATACTTAATTGAGTAAAATTTTGATTTCAAGGTTTGAACGCGTTCTTGGATCGAAAATGAAGAAAAGGAATCAAGTTTCACTCAATTTGGAATTCAAATGAAGAAGTTATGAAGTTTTGGAGTTACACAGTCTGGGACATGACCATGTCCCTAGGCTGTATCCATGCAGGAAAATCGGCTAGGGGCAGAAAGTTACACGACCTGGGGATACAGTCATGTCCCAGGTCATATCTAGTAAAGAAAACGAAAACCTTATAATACAGTATAAAAATACATTTTAGGTTTTCACAAGACATATGAGACATTAGAGAAGAGAAGAGACTTAAGGAGAAGGAAAAGAAAAAGGCAAGACCAATGCCGACTTCAAGATCGAAGAGATTTTTCATCAATCAAAGGGGTTTTTCATGTTTTATTTTATGTTTTTGATGGAACTCGTTTTTAGTTTCATTATGATAGCTTAGAATTCGTGTATTTAGGATTATGGAACCTAAGGTTTCATGTGACTCTTGGGTTGATTTATAATTCTCAATAAAGTTTTTATCTTTGCTTGATTCAATTATGTTGTTTAATTGTTAATTGATATTTCTAGAATATCAATATATGATATTATGCATGTTGATTGAGAAATTACACGTATAATTAGATCTTTACATAATTGGAGAGAATTACATGTATACTTAGAGATAAAATACATGTTTCTTCCAGAAAGTTAATTATTTGTATGGGAATTCATTATACATTAATGCAATTCTAAATTATATTACTAAGTGAAGAGATTTCGGTAAATAATTTAGGATTAGGGTTAATATGCTTGAGAAAGGTATTAACTTTAATTGTGAATCACTCCGGTCAAGAATAATAGAAATTGAATTGAATATATTTTTAGCGATCACATGTTAAACTCTAGGGGAAATAATTCCTAAATACGTTATTGCATACTTGAAGTCGTTCTTAATTTTATCGCTTTTTCATTTGCTTAATCAAGTGTTATAATTACGTTAGTTTGTTAAATTTAGCATTTTTAATTAATTCAAACCTTCATAATTTTCCAGTTAGATGATAAAGCTAAGGTTAATATTAGTACACGAAGTCTCTGAGGAATCGACTCGGACTCACATCCGCTATAGTAAAATTGATAGGTGCACTTGCCTGTTATTAGAGCCATACAAGTGAACAATGTGTGGAACGATGGACATTAAATGACTATCACAGGGAAGACGGATACCTATTCAGAAAGAGAAGGCTATGTATCTCGACTTATTCTATGAGAGAATTGCTAGTATGTAAGGCACATGGAGGAGGATTAACAAGAAACTTTAGCCAGTGCCGAACCCTTGAAGTATTGTCTAGGAGATTCTTTTGGTCGAGAATAGTGAGAGACGCGCAGTCCATACTAGAAAGGTATGCGACTTGTAGGAAGTTAAAGAGCTAAGCCGAGCGAGGACATTATCTACCCTTACCTATCCTAACCAAACCATGGTTTGAGCTAGGTATGGATTCAATGTTCGAATTGCTAAGGATATCCTGAGGGAAAGACTCCATCATGGTGATTGTGGATCGATTTAGCAAGATGACACATTTTGTGCCTTATTCTAAAATTAACATCGCTTCAATTATCTCTTTTCTTTTCTTGTAGGAGGTGCTCAAGCTTTACGGCATGCCTAGAACCATTGTTTTGGATCAAGACCCTAAGTTCATGAGCTACTTTTGGAGGACACTTTGGAGACAAATGGGAACTAAGCTATTGTATAGTAAGTCCTACCATCCACAGACTGATGGATAGACCAAAGTTGTCAACTAAATAGTAGGAACTTTGCTAAGGGGTTATGGTTGGATGAAACATGGTCAATTGGGATCTATGTCTACTAATCATCGAATTCACTTACAATCAGACCACCCACAACATAACAATCATGTCTCTATTCGAGGTTGCTTATTGGTTCAACCCTGAGCTCCCGTTGGACTAAGCACCTCAGTTGAAGATTGATGATGATGATCGGCCAACTGCAAAAAGAGTCAAGGCTATCAGAGCTATGTACCAAAAGGTAGTGCAACAATTAAGCCTAGCTAAAACAAAGCTCAAGAAGTGGAGCTAAGGATGAAGAAAGAGAGAATTTCAGCTAAGTGATTTGGTTTGGACACATCTCGGCAAGGATTGGTTCCCAAACTTAAAGAAGACTAAGTCATCTCTTAGGGTTGATGGACCTCTTAAAGTACTTGAAAAGATTAATCGTAATGCCTATATGATTGAATTACCTGAAGGATATGGAGTCTCGAACTCCTTTAACATTGCCAATCTCTGACCTTACACCCCCGAGGACGAGCAACTTGAAGCTGAACTAGACTTGATGCTAAATCTTAAACAACCTAAAGGGAATGATAGAGATTACGGACCGATCACTTGCTCTCGAGCCCGAGGGTTTTCTTACATGGTCCACCAAGCTGTTTGAGGAGAGTTAAGCATCGAGGAGCAATGTCTTACCTAGTCTGATTTTCCAAGCTACTTCACTCTTCATACCATCCAGGAAGTTGTCGAGGCGATTAGCCTATACATGGAGCCAACCCTTCCCCATAACCCAGTCTAAGAACCAAATTAAGAAAACAGCTATCTCCAAAGTGTTGAGGCCAAGCTGACAATTGTGAATGGCTAACCAATTGAGGTTAACTTAAATGTAAGTTGTCCGTGATCCAACCCCAACCATCAAGGCACTAAACTACCGATGTCGAATAGACCTGATCAAAGGACCGCCTCCTGCTTGGCTCACAATATTGTCAGAATCGCAGATTGAGTAAAATGCGCTTATGCTGTCCTTTTTGACACCAGTATTGTCCTTTTTGACATAGGACATTCTTTTGTATGATTTGATTTTCCTGTAAAGTATTCTCCTTTTATTTAGTAAATAAGGATCCATTCTTTATAATTTATATAACTTAAGACTTACCCTAATGGGATACTATTAATACTCTCATAATGTAATAGCAGCATAATCAATCTACAGAAGAATACACCAATCTTTTTTACTCTCTCTTGAGTTAAATGTCCTTTTTACTTACTCTTGAGTTGGTCTTATGTAGCTCATTCGAGCGTAGACTAGTAGCAAGTGACCTTTAGCCATATTTGTACATCATATCAAGTGTGACTCGAGCTCATGTGAGAAGTTAGTACATCATATCCATCATCGGTGCATGAGAATCCTTGCTCATCCCTTGACTATCATTTACTTTTCAAGCCATCTAGTGGCTTATACCCACCCTTTTTGGTTACGTGCAATATTAGGTCCATGTGTTCATCTATGAATCTGTATCATCTTATCTAAAGCCATCAAGTCCTATAAAGAAGTCATCAAAAGGTGGCCTCACCTTTATGATTGATGATGTTCCATATTCCAAATGGCTTGAAAGACTTTAATAATTCCATATTTCTTTGAGCACAAGATCCTTAATGACTATAGATCCATAAAAAAGTCATGACACATTTCGTTACTAAATTTACTAGAATTCTAAAAGATTGGGAAAAACAAATTTTGGCTAAGCGATCAACGTATTACACCAAGTCTTGATTGGAAATCTAGATAACTCATGAGAAGTAAAAAGAAAAGAATTCTTTGAAAGGAGATGTGGCTCCTACTAGGAAAATGATTTAGACTTACATTATAAAAAGATGGTGCGGTTATTTTATCTACTTGAAGTGAACTACACTTTCAAACCACTATTTTTATCATCCATCTTGAACCAACTGCTAAGGGATAGAAAGGTTCTTTTGGGCTCAAGAACATAAAGATCATTAATGTTCTACTTGGAGAAATACAATAAGTGTTACATCTTATGATTGATGTCATGTGAAAAAGGAAGCTATTTAAAAATTACCTTAAAGGAAGGAAATTCCTCAATAAGATATGCTAAAAGTCAAGCTTGCAAATTAAATGCAAGCACTCTAATATGGTATGCGTCATAACCCCAAAGATGACTTAGTAGTGACAAACTGTCATGTACCAATTAGAAGCAACTATTTACGCACTTGAAAAAATTTACCACTTACTTCTAGTAAGCACATGAATCATCAACACTAGAATATTTACAAAGTATTATAGATACAATGGTATAAAATAGAGTCCAAATATTATTAACTAAATATGAAATTACAAACTTAAATAAGATACTTCAAAAGTCTTTCAAATAAAGCATACTACAACTAACTTAACATATTTCATTTTCTAAATTCATAATTTAATTCCTATGCTTACTCTCCTACCTTTGCTACTAAGCTTTTAACCCTTACCAAAGCTCTAAATCTTCCAAGGTAAACCTAATAAGGCTCCTACATAAACTCAAAGCTATTGGGGTATAAGCTATAGTCAGCTTAGTTAGATATCCACTCATATCACCTTTTAAGCAAGTTGGTTAAACAAGCAAATGTTATGCAAAAATCAAACATCTATAGCAATATACGCAGCCTTTCAGTATTTAGCATGCAGTTTAGCGTTTAGTTTCCATCCCCTTGAACTTGGGTTAAGGATTTATAATTCCACTAATATTTAGGCATCTAATTTAGTGTAAAAGTCACTTAGCATAACATCCTTAGCCACCACAACAAAATAGCTACAAAATCTCAATTCGGTTGAACCAATACCCATATTAGTACAATGATCAAGAGATGATGCCCCTTGATCGATCTTAAGAGAACTAAATGGATATATTCTCCTTAACCTCGCTAGAGAATTAATCTCTCTATTATTTAGGAGAACTAATAAATGTTCATCTTAGAATTCACTATAATCTCTAGGAAGATGGATCTTTTGGTTAGCTAAAAACCCAAAGGAAATGTTCACAAGGGCCTTGTAAGTAAATTACAAGAGAAGGATCTCTTGATTAGTCCTACGAAGGGCTAAATGAAAATAAGAAAAGTATCTTTCTTAATTACCCAAATGATTAAGGAGTGATCAAATCCTTGATTGGACTCCAGATGTATGCATGCTCAAAACATAAGAATAGATACGGCCTTATCTAATACATGACCATCCTCAAAGCACTTAGTTTGCAATAAATAAGGAAAGTTTTAGCCTTTCTATTCTATGTATGATAGTGGTGGCAGATAAAAAGGAATTTATGCAATATGCAATGTATAACCATTTTAATATTCAGATTTTAATATGCTTAACTTTCATTATTTTGGTGATTACTCAAAACATCACATAATCATAAGAATCACATCATATCACATTCATCGACATTATTTATAGAAATAATTCTTAAAAGTCTTAACAAGCAATTTAAGCACATACATTTGCTAAATACCCCATAGAGAATAAGTTAAGTATACAATATTAAAGGTATAATTATTCTACAAGCACATACAAGTGATAATCATAGTAGATACTTACCTATCCATCTTCCTATTTGTTGTAATAGTCTTTTGAGAGTTCCAAATTGAAAGTACTTAAAAAGATAAAGATAATTGAGAAACATATTAAATTATTAAACTTTCTAGTTTAAGTTTTGTTTTAGGCTTTCATTTTTATAAGTTTTTTCATTTCTTAGGTTTATTATGTTTAATATTTCTTTTTCCATATCATGTCCAAATGGTGCTTATATGTCCACGAGTGTCCTTAGTTCCTATTCCATAATTTTTCGATCCTCACATAATGTCCAAATCGTTATGGCATCGAGATTACATGTTTATATGTCGATAAGGTCGAAGTTATGGAAAATTTATCTGGACATGATAGGTAAGTTATTTTTAAGGCATGACTTTGTCTATTTGTTTTAGTTTTCATTATTTTAGTCTTTTTTTTAAGGAATACTTTTGCTTTCTTTCTTGAACTTCATTTTAGTAAGATATTTAGGAAACTTCTTTCAAGTATGAAAAGGGTTTAGAAAGACTTCCTTTAAAATGAAATTAAAAATTCATGGATCTCCTTTTTCAAAATAAATCTCAATTATAGGAAACTTCTTAAAGATAGTTTGAGGAAAAACTTTCTTTTCCTTGAACATTCTTGAAAACCATGATAGGGGCTAATCTTAAAATGGATGTATCATTTTGTCTAAAAGACTTTGGAGAAGAAATTGCTTTTGAAATGAACTTGTTGGCTTGAGAAAGTTATCAAAACAAAGCTTAGGTTTAGGTTTAGTAGAAGATCTTGTCTTTTAGGAGAATATAAGAGTTTCTTCCTAAACTCATTTTTGAATATATAAAACTTTTCTTGTTTCTTAAGAAGAATTTTGATGAAAAGAAGTTGAAAATGGTTCTTTTTCATAATTTTTTTTTAGCAAATAAATAGAAGGAAGTTTTCCTTAAAGAAAAGGAGTTGAAAAGGGTTTCCTTCATGACAAAGAAGCTTAATGGTTTGTTGAAGCATACCCTTGAAATCTTAGAGCTTAGAAAATGAAGAGGAGTAAGGAGGATGTTTGCTGAGAATGGTTAGTGGGTCCTAAGAAAGAGATGTTTATTAGACAAAATGAAGGCACAAGTGTGGTCCTAAAGGTGGTGGTAGGGTTTATTTATTAAAAAAGTTAATTTAAATTTTCTCATAAGCTTTTGTTTTCTTGTAAGCTTAATCTTCTTCATGTTGGAATATTGGAATCTTTAGAATATAGATGCATGTAACTCTATGTGCTGCTACCACTTTAATTTAAAAATATCATCCATGACATCACCTAGTTTCTTTCACATGTTTTCCTTAAGAGTTCTAGAAGTTTTTATATAACAATTTCATCATCCATGACCTCATAGTTTCTAGATTTAGGTTGCTTGTCTTATGCGAATTCCAAGTTGACTTAGAAGTCCATTTTCTTCTAGAAGTGGCACTACATGGTAGTAATTTAGGGCATCCATTTTTTTTCCACATGCTGATGTAATGGGAGGTTTAAGTCGTAGCTTACCTCATTTTCAATTACTTGTTCAACCTTGCTTCTTATTCTTATCAAGTCTTTAGTCTTTTTCGACATGTGATGATGTACACATGTAGATGGTGCCAAACATAGTCTTGTTAGGGTCTTGTTGATTTGTTTCATGTATTGATTATAAAGTCCATTTAGTTAGCTTGTTAGTTTTCCTTAAGTTTTTTTCATTTAACTAATATTCTTGTGTTGACTTTATTTGACCAACTATTCCTCCTTCGACTAGTTAATTATAAAGAGTATAGGTAGTTTCTATCACTATTTATAGATGTCTTATCAAGTCTTGAACATATCTCTTAAATCTCTTCTAGTGATTTTAGCTTATCTTGAGTATATCTCTAAATATTTCCTAGCGATTAGTGTAGCTTACACTAAAGATTTTAGAGGTGTGCAGTATGTATGTGTTCCTCTAAAAAGAAAATAACATTTCAAGAAGGTTACAATGGAAAAGCCCTTCAAGGCAAGGAGGAAGCAGAGAGCAAAGTGGAAACACTTTAGAAAAAAGTATTGAAAGGGGATAAAGTTTCCTTAATGCTTCTTTTGTAATAAGATGGGGCATTATGCCAAGCTGTGCCTAACAAAAGGGGTGCAAAAGATAATGCAAGCAATTCCTAAGAATACAAGAATTCGAATAGATGAAGAGGAGGACTTAGAGTTACTATTCTTATAAGAGGATGAAGTCATGAACAAGATTATATTTTCCTTAAATGTCTACTCACAAAGTTTTAGCCCAAAATAGTTAAATTGAGGCGATGAGTCATATTTTGTGCAACCAGCTCAAGAAAAGGTATTAGATGAAATAAAAAGCATACTCCTATCTCCTCATGTTCTAGTATGCATCTTTACTAGTAAGCATGTTAAACCAATTCTAGTGGTAGCATTCATTGACATGGAAGCCAAAAGCATTGTTAATTAGGAAGCGTTACCTAAAGAATTTTGTGGCCTATACGTAAAAAACATTTGTCATGGCTTATAATGAGAAGTTTCAAGTCCATTTAAGAAGTGAACCGACTAAGATCCAATTCTTTCTTGGATGTAGTGTCATCACTCTAGTCTTTAGATCACAATTGCCAAAGGACATTGTGATTAGATGGGACATCTCATCTAAGATGGCAAGATTAAGGATAAACTTTGATGATGTAAGATATAAAAAAATATTCCAAACCACATATTGACACCCCTAGATTCTATACTATTGGACAATCACCATCAAAGAGATCATCGTGACACTCAAGAGAGATGCATATGGTGAAAATCATACTAACTTTATCAACAAATATAAAAATCCACTTTCAAAGAGTGAAGAGTTTTTGTATGGATCAAATTTGAAAGGAATGGGGACATCAATCCTATAAAGGCTAGTCATTCAAGAATAATTCTTGAACATGCTAAGTTGATAAAACAAAAATGTCAAGAGTTACTCTGGTAGAGATTGATAGAATCCTCAAACTCATAATGGGCCTATGAAGTCTTCTACATCAATAACCAATTAAAAGAAGGAAGAGGTAAGCTAAGGCTTATAATCCATTACTAACCACTAAATTATTTCATTTAGGATGATAAGTTTCCTACCCAAATAGAAGTGATATTATCCATAATATTTCTAAGGTAAGAATCTTTTCAAAGTTTGATTTGAGGGTTGGATTTTGGTAATTAGGAGTACATCTTGATGATAGGCACAAGATGGGATTCTATATCCTAAACCACCATTATTAATGGAAGGTTTTTCCTTTTAAACTTAAGACAACTCCATCTCTATTCTGAAAGGCGATGATAAAAATCTTTGGGCTAATACTCAACAATGTTGTCATCTACATAGATGATATCCTGTTATACAATTCATATGAAGAACTCTATATAGAGTTGTTGGAAAAATTCTATGAAATAGTTACTTTTAAGGGAATTTTGTTAGTAGAAAGAAAAACAAAGATTTCCTAAATTAAAATGGAACTTCTAAGCATGAAAATTAAGGATTTTTTCTATCAACCAAACCATCTATAATAGAGGAACTACTCAAATTCTTAGATACTAATCTCAAAACAAAGCAAATATGGTGATTCCTTAGAATAGTCAACTATCTTAGAGACTTTATTCTAAAGATAGCTAGGTATACCAACCTATACTTTAAGATGCTAAAGAAAGATCATCTAGAATAGGGAGTGCACCAACACAAGCCATTTGTAAACCCTACTTTTAGTGGGCCTAAGACTCAATTAGGAATACTTTCCGAACGTTCCTAAAGATCAACTAAACTAAAAACTTAAGTTTATATTTAGAAACGAATTAAATTTTTACAATTCAAAAGCCAATTGTCGAGAAAACCTGAGCTTGAAGAACTACGAGCTCTAAAGCTACTTAAAACTGTAAACCTTAACGCCATTAAGGAATTTTAACCCTAAATAATTAATCGATAATTTAATTTGAATAATTTCATCCAACTTTAGAAAATTTCACAATTCTACAAAAATCAAATCATAAATCACAAAACAATGTAAGATGAAAATCCTAAAACAATTTTCTATAAGGCTATGCCCTTATCTTCATGCATAAGCCTTACACCATAAATAAGTAGACCAACGAATCACCTTAGATAACTTAACAATTGAGAGTTGGAATCATTTATCAATTGATAACTTATCAAAATCTAGTGATAAGACAATTTCCTTATCACCTCTTCACTTACACTACATATGGACAAATTTTCACAAGAAATCATGAGCTTAACTTTAATAAAGGTGACAAGACCACTCCATGCCATTAAAAGACTTCCCATGGCAGATCTAAAAAGGGGAGAAAGGGGGGCCATGCATTTGTCATTCACCCATCAATCACTTCCTCTTACACATCACTATTCACCCCTTAATGCTTACATCATCAAGAGTTGCAATTGTTGACTTTTTGTAAGCTTTAAGACAATACTTTCAAGGCATTTAAACACTCCTTCTCTCTTCATTCCAACCGGCTGCACTCCTCCCCATTTCTCTCACTTTTAATCTCACTTTCACTTCATCTTTCTCTCTTTTAAAACAAACATAAAAAGGGGAAACAACTTTACCCCACAAAATCCATTTTCTTCCATTTTGAAGCTTCAACTCACGGCATTTTTTTTCTTTGTTCATGTGCCATTTTCTTTCATCATTTAAGATCATCTAAGACCATTAGAATCTTTCATAAACCCCTTTCCAAAAGACAAAAGAATTCGGGTTTCAAAAGGTAAGCAAAAAGGAGGAAGCAAAGTTAAAGGCTTAAGAGGAACCTTAGTGCACAACCACCAAACTTTGCGTTAAGGACGAGTAAGTGATTCTTGTGATGTGTGGATTAATATTTATGTTAGAAGACTTGGATTTCTTGAAGATATGAGTAAGGTTTGAGTTGTTATAGCACAAAAATTCGTTTTAAGAAACAAACCCTAAAACCATTACATGAAGTTGAAATATGAGCATGTAAAGTTGGTGTTTCGTATGGACATTTGTTTAATGCTTTGAATGGAAGATTTTAAGCTAAGGAAATCTTGAAATGAGAACTTTGATGAAGGGTAAGCATGCTGGACGTGAAGGTTCCATGATCATTTGAATGTTGATTTTGTTTCCATTTAGTTAAACATGCTCAAAACTAGACTTAAGTTAAGGAAAAATCCATCACATGAAGTTTTATGAAGAAATCAACTTTGTATGGCATGATCTATGATATGGAGGTTTTATGAAGTATAAGATCTTTTATTTCTTTATGTGGAGCATGAGTTAAAGGATCATTTGATGGAAGGGAACTTAAGTTAAGATTTATATACAGGTAGTTAAGTGCATAATCTATCACCTACACTTAAGGAAATGATGAAACAAGTTGAAAAACCAAGTAAGGACCCCTTAGGACCAACATGAACAGATCTGGAACATGGGTAAATGAGGCCTAAAAATATGATAAAAGTGAAAGAACAAAGTGAAAGGATTAACCAAAGCAAGTATGATTAGCATACAAAGCCTAAAACTCTCAAAACAAGCTTAGAACTCTAAGATGGGCCTTCAACAAAAATCTGACCAGCAACTTAAAGAACCAAGAGAAGTTGTTTTGAAGCCCATAATAAATCCACCTAAGGCCCCATAAGCCCACCAAAGTCATTAACCTTAGTTGAACAAAAAACAAGCCCATTTGATAACTTAAGCTCACTAAAGGGCCCAAGAAGTGGTTGTTAGCCTTAGGAATATAAATCAAAATTATAAATCTGATTTCAAGGAGTATTTTAAGCTTAGGATAAAATCTAAAGACCAAGCCCAAAGGATTCCTCAAGCTATCAAAAGCCCATTTACCAAACAAGGCCCAAAAACACTCCAACACATGAGGAACGCTACTATTCTGAGCCATGGACAGAATTGCATACCTCATTTCGAAAATCTAACCTTACCACGTTAAATTACACTCGAAAACGATGAAGATTGACTATAAGATCATAAAAATCGGATTTAAAACGAAAAAGTTATACGCGATTGAACTTTAGGTAAAAACCGGAAAAATTCCGAGAACTAGCTAAGAATATAACTTAAGAAAAATTTACATAGTTTCTTAAGTTTGCTTCAATTCCTTATAAAAATTATTTCAATGACCAGGGGACACTGTTTTCGGAGATGACTTGCCTCCGGACTACTTTGATTGAACCACATGGCAGAGTGAGTAAATTCCCGATGACTCTTTACTTGATTGTGCTTGTAAAGTAGATGCACCTAATCTTATATTTATAAATTTGGATGCTTGTGGGATATGGGAGATGCATGTGTATGAAATTATGGATGAGTGTGATGACTTGTTAATTATATATAATAATTGGGAATTATTTGCATGAATATATACTTGTGAATTGTATGGAATGAAATTGGTTGATCACCCTGAAAATCAAGTTAATCACTTATATGATTAAGAACTCAAAATGAATCATGCATTCCCCATATTGCATACGGATAACACTGACTGCCGCTTCACGCAGAACATGGGAAGGGACTCACAGGAATACGAGTTTCCTGCAGGATTGGGCACTAGCTATGCCATCATATATATTGAGTCTCTGTCTTAAGCTGATGGGCTTACTAGGCGCTAGGAGACGCCAACCGTCGGCGAGGGGCCGAGTCTTATGGCTTCTGCTTAGGGCGTGTGTTTGTGGACTGCGGGGGCCACCACACCGCTAGACTTGGGATTTTTAAAGGATGCGATTTGATTTTGGTAAAGGAAGTATATATATATGTATATATGTAGAGTTTTGTTTTGGTATGAGCACGATAGTGCAAATGAAATAAAACCCAAGGTCTAGAACCCGGATTTTGGTTTGGGTCGGTTAATTATCTCCAAACCCCGACTTCAGGGAGCGAAATTCTGAGTCGTATGCAGTTCCTAGGTCACTGCATGCGTTGTATGGCATACTGTTTGTTCATGCATTCATATGATTGTGCATCTAATAAATTTCTGTCGTGTGGTACTGATGAGGGTATTTATCTCACTAAGCGTAAGCTTACTCCCCTATAGATTTCTGTTGGTGCAGGAGAACCTCTTCGTCAATCCGGGCCGAGGCATGCCCGTGGTAAGTCTCGGGTAGAGACGGGTTGGAGCGATCAGAGAGCGAAGAGGACATTTTGTAATAGATTATAGATATTTAGATACTTTATATATATTTATGCATAACTTAGATTTCATGCAGTTCCGTTATGAATTGCATTCGTTTGTAATATTGTTTTGGTGTGGTTCTCACGAGCCCACACAATTAGTTAATTTATAACATAGAAGTAATTTTAGTTAAATTGCTCTATATTACTTGTCTATGGGCCTAGTGGTAACGTAGAGTGGAAGGAGCCTTGTGTGTCATATGAAAGGCCTATGATCAGCAAGGGGGTTGATAATAGACCTTTATACGGTACACGGCGACCTATCACGACAACGATACTGTTGGGTCGTTATACCATTAGACTGCTAAAGGAAAGCTCCAGAATCTGTCACTTCTAAAGATTCATTCTAAAGGAAATTTCATCCTACAAACAAATTCGAATGACAAATATCGAGGGGCAATCCTCTTAGAAGAAAATGACAACAAAAGATTGGTATGTGGCTACTGGAGTGGTAGGTTTAAAAACTCTAAAATATATCACTACTACACCTTCAAGGATATCCTAATAGTCAAATACAAAATTTAGGAGTTTGAATTTCATCTAATGGGGAACATTTCAAAATAAAAATGGACATGAGCTCTTTTCCCAAGATGCTCAAGTTCAAACAAAAGACTATGCTATACCCCCAACTACGACAATGACAAGAATGGTTTTTTAAGTACTCTTATAAGGTTAAACATGTCTCAAGTGAAAAAAAAAAAATTTATTGTGGCTAATTTTCTCTCTAAACCTCAAGAGAAGTCTCAAGATTTAATTTAATGTCCTTCCATGCTTTTACATAAGTATCCCTCTTTAGGTGGTATTTAGGCTTTTAATCTACTTGAATATCTCTATTTAGGTGATATTTATGCATTCAAATGATAGAAGGCATTTAGGATTATTACAATGTATCGACCATACTCACAATCATCCCATCATGGATTGTCATCATCCAATAAGTAATGGGATCATCATCTTAAAGCCCTTATATATTAATTAGGTCCCATTGGCTAGGTAGCTATTAGGGATTAGTAGCACTACCAAAAATAGAAGGCATCATTAGAAGGGGAAACTTTGTAGATGAGATTTGAAAAAAGATTTGGTACTACTAAAATCTGGTGTTTTGTCATTATGAAGTTAGGGTTTATGACCATTCAAACTCTATCCTGAATATTCATTTATCCATCCACATATTGTTAGATTTTCCCATCCTCATATCTTCCTAAGTAAACTCAAATGGTTCTACTGGCACCTGCTCCATCATTATACCATTGCATTACAATTATTAGCCTTGGAGGCAATCCAATTCTTGGCTAAAATTGAAAATAGGTGGTAAGAACATAATCTTTCAAAATTAGCATAGTTTTTACTATGGATTAACCCATTATATGAGTGGAAGACTATCCTTATGGAACAAATCAAGCAAGTTACCAACAATAATCTAAGAGCTAATATCAATTATATTAAGCTTATTATTTAGCTCACACAAGAATGGGTCCATTATTAATGAGGGTCATGTCATCTAGTTACTATTTGCAAAATTTTCTATGCCAATTTGTTTGATGTAAGGGATATAGACTCCTACCACAGAAAGCTCCAAAGGAAGTTATGCATTGCCAAAATTACCATCCTTAAGGAAATTTGGCTAGGGGCATTCGAAAGAAAAGTCCCATAGGATTAGAGTAATGATTATCAAAAGACTTTACCAAAAATTATGACAACCATAAGAGTTTATAAATGTATGATGAAATAAGAGTTCAAGGTAGGGAGTATAGAGATATGGTAGGATATAATCAATATCTAGAATATCCATATGATAGTGATGACTCAAATCATTTACTTGAAAGCAACCTTTCACCATGTCATGAACCAATAAATTAGAGGCATTATGATAGCCTTTGATAAGAATCTAGATTGTTCATGTAGCTTGTACTAGGAATCTCTTCTGTTCTTGTAGCCTTTATTAGGAATCTCCACTATTTATGTAGCTTTTATCTATCACATTTTATTTTTTGTATCTGTATTGTTAATGAAATCTTGTTAGTAAACTTAGTCCATAGTTGTATTATAGATGGAATCTTGTCAAAAGCAGCAATCTAAAAGAGTTTGTATTATTACATTAATGTTATTGAGTTTGTTGTCCTTATTTAAATTATCTTACTATAAATAGAGGAGACATTGTATGCTTAAGGTAGACTTATTTGCCATATCTAAATACTATTAAGTGTTCTTGTCCATGGCTTTCTAAACCTCTTTACTTTGTCCCTAAATCCTATAAGGAAGAAATTGTTTGCATGCCTCACATGAGGATCTTGTATATTAGAAATGAACTTTGTAATTTAAAAAAGAGCATATAGATAATTAATACTGGTTGCAAATCTAATTCAAGGTAAGGTGCTACAAAAGTAAAAGGCTATCAAAGGCATAGTATTGAATTAAAAATTTGGTTAACATTAGTATATATCTTATTTGTTCTTCTTACTTTATTATGAAATCACAATGTATCTTGTAAAACGAGTTCCAATTGATATTGTAACTAATAAGGATCAAGGATTGATTACATGCTCCTGAGCTCAAGGGCTCTCTTAGATGGTTCGCCAAGTTGTCCGAGGTGAGTTAAGCACCGAGGAACAGTGCTTGCTAAAGTCTGATCTACTAAGCTACTTTGTTCTCCATGCCATCCAAGATATTGCCAAGGTGATGAACCAACATATCGAGCCAAACCTTCCACTTAACTATAGTCCAAGTGCCAAATTTTAATGCATTAATCTCTCCTATGCTAGGGCCAAGTAGAACTATCAAGAGCCGAATATTCGAAGTTAACCACAATGTGAGCCGTCCATGAACCAACCATTGTCTGACCCCTTATGACGCTGAATAGACTTGAACTGAGTTCTACCCCTACTTGAACCACAATACTGTCAAAATCATAATAAAAACGTATACATATTATCCTTTACTAACATCCATACTATCCTTTCTAACAAAGGACGTTTGCGTTCCGTCTTTTGCACGATTTCATATTTTCCTTGTAAATTATTCCTTTTGTTTTTAGCAAATAAGGACTATTCTTTTGTAATTTCTATAACTTAGGATTTACCTTAATGGGATGATATAAATACCATCATATTGTAAAAGTTAGGGACATCATAATAAAGAGAATACAATGAACATTTTTTTACTTTCAAGCTAAGTGTCCTTCTTACTCTTGAGCTACTCTTATCTAGTTCATTTGATTATAGACTAGTGGTAAGTAACCTTCGACCATACTTATGTATCATATCAAGTGTGACCTAAACTCGTATGAGGGGTTGGTGCATCATATCCTTCGACAGTATATGGGAACCCCTTGCTCAACCTTTGACTATCATTTACCTTTCAAGCCATCTTACAGCTTAGACCCACCCCTTTGCTTATGCATGTTATCGAGCTTTTTGGCTTGTGATAGGATTCCAGGTATCGACCTGATGCCATGTCAAGTTTCGGACTACATGGGAGGCTTGCTCATAAGCTTTGCGCATGTGGGTATCCTATTCATAAGCTATATCATCATTGGATGACTTGCCTTATTATGTTATGTACAACTCGCTCTACCTTAACTAAGCCCTCCTACAGACCTATCTATGAACTATGGAAATATTGGAAGACCCGACGTGCTCTGCAAGTTTTATCCTACCATACTATTTCTACCTTACTTTGCCAGGTCTTCTTCACTATACTTAGTCCATTCTACCCTCTTGTAGTTAGCTTTATTTTGTTCTACTAGGTTTACTTTGATCAGTTATACAGGATTATCCTATCCTACCTATCTACTTTACTTTATCGAGATCGATTTGCTTAACCGAGTTTGTTCGGTTAAGATTTGGTCGGTCATGACAAGGCTGCCTAGCTATTCCATATAAGCTCGGCTTCACCAAGTCATATTAAATAGGTCGACCACATTTATACTAAATCAACCCAACCATGCGAGGTTAGCCACTATTATATTAGCTCGGCTATTGCCATATCAGGTTGGTTTAGCCATGCAAGGTTAGCCTTAGTCATGTTAGGTCAGCCCTAGACAAAACAGGTCTTCTAGAATTAGGTCTGCTCAAATTACAACTCTAAGTTTCTAATAGCTCTTCGGAATCAAACGTCGGCCCCCCACTTAAAAATCTTGTATAGTTACCCATTTTACTTATGTTATTCAGATCTCCCTTTTCTTGTATTTTCCCCTAGTTATAGTTTATGTTTCATTTGTAATTACTAGAATGCTACTAGAGCATCCTTTTATTCATTTATTTACAACTTTGCCTCTTTTTTATAAATAGAACACTTGTATAGGGTTTTAGATAGATTTGAACATTAATGAAAAACTCCTTGAGTATTTTCTCTTAGAGAGACTCTGTCTCATTAGCTCTTATCAAATCCCTTTAGCAAAGATGGTAGCGGGTAACCCTATTACTCGGATTGTTATGTCACATTCAGTAAATCTTAAGCAATGTAGAATCTAGCTGGTGCGTCATATTCGGTTAGGTAGCTGACAGATTTGCTAAAATCCTCACTAAACCTACTCTATTTTCATTCTTTCAATAGGATCGGATCCACCTTGACATCACCGCCCTTATCGGTTCTTGGTGCTGTGTATCATCTTGGTATCAAAGTACGGTTCTAAAAAGGGAGCATGTGAAGTTGCTATAAAGATTTGTTCGTGTTTGACAATTAGTGGTTGTTGTGTTACTTTTGTGAATACTAGAGTTGGAGTAAGTTTTGAAAATATTAACCTGTAGATCAATAAGTCTAGTTCCTATTGTGCTCTATTGTACTCTATTCTTTATTGCTAAAATAGAAGGAGGTTCATTTCTGCATATGCTTGAGCATTTGAGTGTATTGCTTACCGGAGTTAAGTTGGAAGTTGGTCTGTAAGATTGAGTCATATAGACTGTAGGTTAGTATGGTGAAGTGTGCAACTAATTTATGATCGTTGGGAAAGTGACTGTTGTAAGGTTTGGAGTCAAGAAACATAGTTATAGAAATTATAAGGGGTTTTGAATTGGGTGCCTTAAATTGAAGGTAGGTGTTCGATTTTTTTGACAATAGTGCTCAAATTCTGTAGTTTGGGTCATTGAATTAAGGCAGAGGATCATTTAATGGGATTCTTCTATATAGTCGCAACAACAATTAGTGGAATGTGTTGTGGCTACTCATGTTGAAATTAGGGTTTTTGACACTATTTTGCAATGTTTGGTGATTGTTAGTTATAGAAGCTTTATTGTTGCACTTTGGAGAAGCTATTTGAATTGTTGTATTGATTGAGAATGTTGAGCTGAAGAAGTAATAATACGTCATTCTAGTAAAGTGATGCTCAAATTGAGACTAACAAAAGGCATACACATCTGAGTTGTTATTTCCCATTAACTTACCGAGTCGAACTATTATACTCTTAAGGTTATCGAGCAAAGTAGTTTGGCTATTTAACTTATTTAGCTGGTTTGTAGTGTCTAAGCTCAGGTGACGAACTACTGTAACTTAATAGGTAACTTGATTCTAGTATCCTAGTTGAGTCGAAGTGAAGTGGAATATCTGAGCCGTGTAAGGAGCTGAGTTGCTATGTTCTTGTATCACTAAGTGTTGGATAGTTCTAATCACTATTGAATTGATACCTCCATTTAACATAGCTTATGACAATCGAAGAGGATATTTTTTATGACTATGACTATGAAGATATAAGGTCAAGAATACCTAAGTTTGATGGTTATGGATCTCTAGATGAATACTTAGATTGGGAATTCCGAGTTAATAATGTCTTTGAAAAGTATCAGTACCCTAAACATTATAAGGAATATATCATGGAGGATCAACTTCATGGCCTTGCTAAGACTTAGTGGAAGAATGTATTGAGACAAAGGATCCTACGAGGGGCAAGTATTACATGGAGTTCAATGAGACTTGCTTTGAGAGAAAAATTTATTCCCCCATCATATCAAGATGAGTTATATGAAGAGCTATCTACTTTGAGGTAAGGACAAATAAGTGTCCAAGAATTTGCTAAGGAATATAAGGTACTCCTGAACTGATATGAGTTGTATGAATCTCTTTCATGTACTATTTGAAGATTTATGAGAGGATTAAGGCCGGAGATTGCTTAACATGTTAACCCCTTAAGGGTAAGAAGCTTAAATTAAATGAAGCTATTCAACTAGCCTTAAGAGTAGAATCTACCATTGGTGCTGATCACTCTAATGTGTTGAAATAGTTAAAGGTTATACTTATTCATTTTAAGGAGTTCAAAAAAGAAATGAGGTTGTAAAGGGATACTTGAATAGAGAAACCCAATGAGAAAGAAGCCTAAGGAAAGGAAGTAAGAGAAGAAAAGGTAGAGGTTACTAGAGAGACAGGTAGTGAAACTGAGGAACATTGAGCTAAATTACGCTTAAACCCTTATGTTTCGAAAATAGTACTATTACGAACTATAAATGCCATGGATTGTAGCTCCAGGAATTACCATGCTTGCCTTCATCATATTGGAATCTTGTATCTAAGTCATCTAATAGGTTTACATGGCACTGATATGAGCAATTGTACCATCGTACCTGTGAGCTATTATCAACTGTAGATTGGAGTTTATTAGGGTTGAGGTAATGGATATTTGTATGAGGGATATATTATGTTGACTTTTGGTACTCTTGTGTTGGATAGATTTGAGGTGTATAGATGGAAGGAGAAGGAAGAATCAATTTACGAGGAAGTAGAGGGAATGTTGATGACAACTAATGAGGAGATCATGATGTTCGAACTAATTGAGCTTGAAGAGGTGGAAGCACTTGCAATTGATGAGCCATCTTATGACTTGTCGACATAAGATCTATGAGCCCCTAATCTTTTGTATAACCTTATGATCGTATTACTTCCCATAATAGATAGTTGTTTGGACTACCAAGGTGTAGTTGATCGGATCCATGATAAGTGGAAGGAAAGATCCAAGATAAAATATTTGATTGATAGAGCCTATGATGAGTGGAGGGAGCATTGGCTGGTGATGCCCTTATTGTAAGAATTAAAGTGAATTCTTATGTTTAAATTTCAATTTTGTTGATTGGTGTTTGACCTCAGAAGGATCAAGAGTTGCCAACTACTAAGTTTTGGGTTGAAACTCTTCCAAGAGGGAAGGGATGATAAGATTGTAAGTACTAACCCGATGCTACGTCAAGTTTCGAACCACATGAGAGACTTGCTTGTGAGCTCCGCGTGAGTGGATGACCTATTTATAAGCTATGTTAACATTAGATAGCTTGGCCTACTCTGTTGGGTTTGCCTTGTTATGTTGAGTATGCCATGTTCTACCCTGATCGAGCCTTCCCATAGAATTATCTATGAACTATGGCAATATTGGAAGACCCAATGTGCTTTGCAAGTTCTATCCTAGCTTTCTATTTGTTCCCTACTTTGTTAGGTCTTCCTTATAATACTTGGTCCATTTTGCACTACTATGATTGACTTTATTCTATTCTACTAGGGATATATCGATAAGCTATATAGGACTGTCCTATCTTGCCCATTTGCTCTACTTTACTGAGATTGATTTGCTTGATTAGGTTTGTTCAACCAAGATTTGTTCGGTAATGATGAGGCTACCTAGCTATTCCATATAAGCTTAGCCATACTAGGTTATATTAAATAGGTTGATCACATCTATGTTAGATTAGCCCAACCATGCAAGGTCAGCCATTGTCATATCAACTCGGCCACTACCATATCAGGTCAGTTTAGCTATGTGAGGTTAGCCTTGCTCATGTCAGGTCAGCCCCAAACAGGACAAGTTGTCTAGAATTAGGTCTTCTCAGATCACAACTCCAAGTCTCTAAAAGCTCTTCGAAATCAAATGTCAGCCCTTCACCTAAAAATCTTATGTAGCTACCCATTTTACTTGTGTTATTTGGATCTCCCTTTTCTTATATTTTCCCTTAGTTGTTGTTTACGTCTAATTTATAATTATTGGAATGCCACTAGGGCATCCTTTTATTCATTTATTTACAACTTTACCTCTTTGTATAAATATAACACTTGTATAGGGTTTTAGATAGATTTGAACATTAATGAAAAACCCTTTAAGTATTTTCTCTTAGAAAGACTCTCTCATTAGCTCTTATCAATCCCTTTAGCAAGGATTGTGGTAGGCAACTCTATCACTTAGATAGGTGCATCACATCTGGCAAGTCTTAAGCCATGTTGAATTTAGCTAGTGCATCATATCTAGTTAGGTAGCTTACGGATTTGCTAAAACCCTTACTAAACCTACTCTATTTTCATTTCTTTAGTAGGATCAAATCGACCTTACTATTACTGCCCTTATTAGTTCTTGGCGTGATGTATTAGCTTGGTTGAAGAAAATGAAGCATAATTATGTGAGAAAGAACTCTAATAAATACCACAACTTTTGTAGAGATTAAGGTCATAATATAGATAAGAGCATGCGATCCAAAGGGGTTATTTAAGGAAGTTTGTAGTGAATAGAGAGGAGTGAATTTAGTAACCTACTTAAAGAAGGAAGATTGACTAGTAACCTGGGAATGTTGATGCTAGACCTAATAATCGAGATTTGGTAATTTAGGAGAATGAAAAGGAAGATAACGAGCTCTTAAAGGTATTATTAATGTGATTTTTGGAGGATTGACAAGAGGGAATACTTTGTCTATGTCAAGTTTGACTGATGTGCAAAAGACCATGTATTGAACTTAAGAGGAAAGATACATAAGGTTGATGACATGATTGTTTTTGTTAAGAGAAGGATATGTAGGGAGTCTAACTCCCTCATCATGAAGCATTGGTCATTACAACTAGGGTAGTAGAATTTGATGTTAGAAATGTAATGGGTGATATAGGGTGCTTGACTGACATCATTTTCAAGCATGCATTTGATCAAATGCCACCTAAGCTTGAAAATTGCAAGATGTAGTCGTACAAGTACAATATATACGAATTCAATAATCAATTGGTGAAAGTGTAAGGAGTGCTTACCTTAACCTTATAGATCGAGGATGATGAGAACCTTGTGGAGACGGAGAAAGACTTTGTTATAATAGATTGTCCTTTGCCTTATAATGGCATAATGGGATGACTTTCCATCAATACTTTTAAGATGGTCCATCTGAAAGTGAAGTTTCCAACTCCAACGAAGATGGGGACATGTTATGGTAACTAACAATGAGCTTAAGCTTTGTACATAAAAGCTCTAAATAGAGATGAGGTCTGCAATATTGAGTATGGTATGAGCAACCGCTTGTAAATGAAAGGGGAGCTAATAGAGGAAACATTAACAATACAGTTAAGTGATAATTCTGAGCATGTTATGATGGTCAGAGCTAACGTGTTAGCCGACCTTCGAGAAGTTATAGTATGTTTCCTCCAATCTAACAAGGATACCTTTGCTTGGTCTCCTTTTGATATGCTTAGGACCTCCAAGGAAGTTATTACCCATAAGCTAAACATAGATTTGACGACAAAGATTGTCCAATAGAAGAAGAGGTATTTTTCCTTAGAGAGGTAGGTAGCCGTAGAGGAGGAAATACAAAAATTGCTAAAGATAGGTTTCATTAGGGAAAAGCCTTATACTACCTAGTGTACCAATTTTGTCTTGGGTAAGAAAGTGAATGGGAAATGGAGGATGTGTATCGATTTCATCGACTTAAATAAGGCATGTCCAAAGGATTGTTTCCCTTTGCCCTAAATAGACCAGATGGTCCATTCGACCTTAGACATGTTATATTGAGCTTCATAGATGCTTTTTTCGAGTACAATTGATTAAGATGCATCCCTGCGACTAAGTACATACCACTTTCATTACAAATTTTGGCACTTATTACTAGTGTCATGAAATTTGGTTTGAAAAACATGGGTACTACATACCAAAGGTTGATTACGAAGATGTTCAAACCTCAAACACATAAGAATATTGAGGTCTCTGTTAATGATATGATTCTTAAAAGAAAGACTAATGAGGACAACCTCATAGACCTTCAAGAGACATTTGACAAGCTGAGAAAACATAATATGAAATTAAATCCATATAAATGTTTGTTTAGTACATCTTCAGGGGAACTTTTAGGCTTCATGGTGATGCGGTAAGGAATTGAATCTAATCTTGAGAAGATTCACGCTGTGCTAGACATGGAGTCACATAAGTCCATCAAAGAGGTCTAGAGGTTGATTGGTTGTATGGTAGCGTTGAACAGGTTTGTTTCTAAAAGTACTGAAAAGTGCATAGAATTCTTTTGTGTTTTAAGAAATCCTTTTCAATTCCAATAAATTGAAGAGTGTAAGTAGGCCTTTAAGGCCATAAAGGAATTTTTAACTAAACTACCGATCTTATTGAAGACGGTTAAAGTAGAAACTTTTTGCTTGTATTTGTCTATGAGTAATTGAGCTCTTTCCTCCATACTAGTATATGTAAAAAGATGATGCATATGCTAGTGTATTATATGAGTTGCACTCTTTAAGGTCTAGAGTTGTGATATACTACATTGGAAAAGTTCTTGTTCGCTATCATCATAGTTACCAAGAAACTTCAACCTTATTTTGAAGCTCACCAGGTTGTTATCCTAATCGATGAACCACTAAAGCAAGCTTTGGACAAGCTTAACGCTTTAGGTTTAATGGTAAAGTATGCCTTAGAACTTAGTGTCTTGGAATTCAATATTGACTTTGGGAGGCATATAAGGCTTAGATCCTCGTGGACTTCATAGTGGAGTTGATGGCTCTAGAGATCTATTATAGAAAGTGAGTAATCGACCTACAAGTTGTATATTGATGACTCATTTACCTATAAAGGAACTGAAGCAGGTTTAATCTTGAAAGGTCTAATGGGAGCTTATGCTTTGGAAGTTCAGATTTTTTACCAATGGCAAGTTGGAATATCATATATTCTTAGTAGGAATGAAGCTGGCCAAAGTAGTCAGGGCAAAGCATTTGTATGTATTCTCTAATTCTTAGTTGGTGGTTAATCATTTTATGAGGGTAGCATAGCTATAGATGAAAATATGGTCAAGTATATGCAATTGGTAAAGGAAATTAGTTCAGACTTTAAGGCCTGGCAATTGATAAAAATTCTAAGGGTAGAGAATCACATGGTAAACAAATAGTCTAAGTTAGCCTCTACAGATTACCGAATTGGGAGGATAGAGTTTTTATTAAATATATGCCTGAAAAAAGCACGAAGAGACAATTGGTAGAGTGTTTAGAAGTTTAGTAGAAAAATTTGGAGTATTATTGGATGGATCCTATCTTGGACTATTTGAAGGATGGAATTTCACAACAAGATACTAAGGAAACTTTAAGACTTATGTATAAGGTGGCACAATTTACCATCATCGATGTAAATCTGTATAAGAGGTGTTTGAATATGCCCCTCTTAAGGTGTTTGCAACCATTAGAAGTCGAGTAAGTCCTTTACGACCTTCATTTTAGAGTATGTAGTAATCATATTAGGGTTGCAACTTTTTATGTAAGAGCATTGTGTCTAGGGTACTGGTGGCCTTCAATGAAAATGATGCACTTTGCCTAGCTCAAATATATGATTAGTGTCAAAGGAATGCCCTGATAGAGAGAGCTCGGAGCTCATATCTAATTCTACTTACTAGTCCTTAGCATTTTGCCTAGTAGGAATTGGTCATACTAAATCCATTCCTAAAAACAACCAAGCAAAGACAATACATATTGTGGCAACAAATTACTTCACAAATTGGGTCAAAGCTAAGGCTATAGCAAGTATAACAAAGCAAAGTATAAAGGCTTTCTTGGTCAACAACATCTTAAGTAGGGACATAATAATAGATAATGGGCTACAATTTGACAATGATAAGTTTCGAGAGTCTTATGAAGCTTGGTAGATCAAGTTATGTTACACATTTATTGCATACCTTTAAACCAATGGTCATGTAGAGTAAAATAAGGTTATCTTACAAAGTTTGAAGAAAAGGGTGAATTGAGCTGGGAGAAAATAAGTAAACGAATTGGTAATGTTTAGTGAAGGTACAGGACTACATAGAGGACTACAATTGGTCATGCTCCATATCAACTAGCTTTTGGGTCAAAAGTTGTATTATTAATTGAGCTTCAAGTGGAAATTGCAAGAGTTTAAGCAAACACCCTTAAATACAATGATATAGGCTTCTCAGTTGATTTGGATACCACTCATGAAATGCAAGCATCAGTTAAAGCTCATCTTACTACTTATCATCAATGAACATCTTGGTATTACAAAAAATAGGTCAAGCATAAGTGCTTCCAACCTAGTGATTTGGTCTATAGGAAATTGGAAGCATTGGGAGCAAGGGATTTTCAAGGTAAGCTAACCGTAGCTTGAAAGGATTCTATTAAAGTGAAGGAGTTGATAAGGAATGGATAAGCCTACAAGTTGGAAAGGCTTAATGGATAGCCAATTCCTAGGGCGTGGAATACTGACAACCTCATATAGACACCTCATTTTTGTCATCCTTTTGTTTTAGGATTTTCCTTTTTGATTTTTTGGGCCAACTTTACAAAAAATACCAAAAGTATTAAGAAATTGAAAAAAAAGTAAAAAATAAAATATTGAAAAAACATAAAAAATTGAAAAATACAAAGAGTCAAAATTGAGTTAAGTAGGTTGATCGTTTAAGGTTAGGTTAAGTAACAATTGAAAATATACATGTGATTTAATAAATTTAGAATCTTAAAAAATTAGGGAATTATTAGAAAATATATTTCTATTAGAATATTAAAGTGAAATATTTGAGTTTATGAAGTGGATTTTTGTCCAATTTAAAATTTGAATTTAATTAAAAGAATAAGAAATTAAAATTCGAGATTTATTAAATTAAAATATATGTTGAAAATATTTGGCATATGTATTTAGGGTTTATTTTAGCATGTTTAGATCATTTCAAAATAATTTGGATTGGCTTAGGCTTGGGTTTTAAAGCTTGAGCAAAAGTTGGCTCAATAAATAAAGCTTAAGTTTAATTTATATGCATACCGTAAGGAAGAAAATACTTGCTAAGTTGGTCAAACACATGGACATAGGACAATAATATAGCGGTCATGGGTTTGACTCCTACCAGGAGTAAGTGCTTTAATTTTTTTTTCCTTTTTTATCACAGTCATGTACTTAGCACATAACCAAATTTCTTATTCCTTTTCCTGCCAAGATTTCTTATGAAAAAGAAGGAAAGTAGTGGCTTTGTGGAAATATTATCTTAACAATAAAATTCACCAAATCTTTGGCTAATCTTTATGGATTTAGTTGTAAAACTACTAAATCATTATCAAAACGGCTAAATCTTAAAAGGATTTGTACTAATATTCATTAAAAAAAATTTGAAGAAATCAATTTAGATTGAAATTTACCTTAAATTCAGTGATGTGTAACTTAAGGATATCTAGAGATTCAAAAATGGATTTGCAATGTAGATTTATACAAAAAGCTCAAGCTACATTAGAAAATGAGGAATCGCGAACTCATCATCATTCCATCTTCATCTTCATCCTTTATTAATGAACCATAACCCCTGACATACAATCATGAGCTTGTGACCAACTATGCAATCCTAAATACACCTATGTACGACCTGCAGAAAATTGACCATACCACCATAACAATCACGTTAACCCTACCGCTAGCCAACACCTAAACAATAGAGACCCCCAACTTGACAGCAACAAGTAACCTTGGCCTTCTCTTGTATGCCCGGCATTTCTAACCCGACATCCCTAAACCGGCCTCTTTCTCCACTCAACCACTCACCTAAATACATAGACCACTCACATAACATACATATTCCCAGGGTTTAGTCTTTCATTAGATTTACATTTTTTTTTATGTAAAATTTGCATGTTTTCCTATAAAATTGCATCTTTGGAAAATTACATCTTATGGCACAATTGCATCGAAATTCATCTTTTTATGATAAGATTTTCATCTCTCACATGAATGTTGCATTCTTCGGAGTTTGTGGTACAAATTGTGTCATTTGTTAAATTTTCATTTTTTAAAAAAATTAGGCTTTTTAGGATTTTTCTATAGAAATTGTACTTAGTTGTTTTCATAAAATAAAAATCATAATTTAGGTTTTTTTCAAAATTAGGGCTCTTTAGGGTTTTCTAAATTGGGAATAAAAATTAGGTTTTTCTAAGGGACTTTTCTAAAAGAAAACGGTTAAAAATGTAAACCTAGCTAGTTTTCATAAATAAAATTTGTTAACCTACTGAATCTTTTCTAAAAAATGGGGACTACGATCAGTTTCCTGATTAGCAGGTATATAAATATCTCTAAGATTACCATAAGATTTGTAAAATATTTTTTATGGAACAATTCATAATAAAAATAAGAAATCAAAGTTCATTTTTATGCATTTTTCATATTTTTCCATATATTCGCATTTTTAGAAAAGTTTTAAAAATATAGGCTCACCACTTAGTTTTTTGTTGTTTTAATTTTTATATGGTAACTTTTATCTTAATAGATTAGCCTTTAAGTTTAGTTATCTGATTAATTTTTTTTTGAAAATCCTTTTTAGAAAATTCTTAGACTAATAACTTGATTAGGTTTTTTCACCAAAAAACCCTAATCTTACTTTTTAGCAGTTTTATTAGTTAATGACTCTAAGCTTTTTCTTTTTTTTTTTTTCTTTCAAAACATTGTTTTAGAGAAAAATGCTTTTCCTTAAAGAAAAAGCTTTTGTTACTGAGGCCAGTTTGGTATGGTCACTCTTATTGATAGTCAATTTTCATCTACTCCGCTCGATAAACATTGATGATTAAAGCTTTACTTATTCGTCCATTTGGCTGTCAACATGACGAGTAAGAGACATTCTTGGCAATATGCCAAGTACTATAGATCTATCCTTGATTTGAATTCAAACTCATAATATGAATGGTTATCATAAGTATAGTTATATTATATAACTGTTTACTTTCCCTATATTTCATGGAATGTATCTAATCAAGAATTTTCTACATGTCTTAGTAGTTACCATGATAACTATGAGTTTAAACACAACATTCATCTATAAATATAGGAAGAAAACACTATAAGAGACATATGATAACTCTTGATCACTCACTCTACTTTCCTTATTCTTACTTACTGACTTAGGCATTAGGGTAGTCATACCAGACTAGCCCCAATACAAAGTGATTTTCTTTTCCTTGTAGGAGATTCTTAATCACTAAAATCCATTAACAACATTTGGCGTTGTCTATTTTTCTCAAATACACCTACATGGCTAAAACTCGATTAACCAAAAGCGTAGGTGCTGGTACTTCCTCCCAATACCTTAATGGGGGTAGTAAGCATACTAACGAAGAACGGTTAGTTAGGCTTAAGTAACTCTGCCTCTACTTAGCTAAAGAAAACCAAGAAGTAAACAAAAAACATGAAAAGTTCCATAATCTCCTTCATAATAGTGTTCACCAAAATTGGAAAAAAAAAGAGCATGGTGATCATGACGTTGAGAATAGTTTTGACTCAATTTATTCACCTAAGATGCTAAAAAAGCAAGCCGAGGTTGCGTGGGACCTTTGACTCCTGCATACAAAAAAATTGACAAAGGCAAGTAACTATAGCATGTGCACTATGCTAAACCTTCACATGTTAGCACCTTTACTACAATAAGCAAGCAGTTCCAAATTAAAAAGAGCTTGTTCACTCTTGAGGTTGTAGAGGAGGTGATACCATGGCACATCAAGACACCGCAGTTTGAAACTTATGATGAGATGAAAGATCTTGAAGATCATTTGGAGTACTATTGTATGTTGGCCAAGTTGCACAGTTTGAGTGATATAGTGACCTATGAAGCCTTTCTTACAACTTTGAGGAATGTAGCTAGTACGTAGTTCAAACGCTTGAAACTAAACACCATTTCTTGTCTTGATGAACTAGTAGAAGTGTTTCTTCAAACTTTCTTATAAGTAAGTTTCCTATTAAGAATTCCTCAATCCTTAACACGATCAAACAAAGATCAGAAGAGTTAATTAGAGACTACTTAACTAGGTTTATGGTTGAGATGGTTTAAATCCCAAAATTAGATATGAGTGTGGCTCTCAACATCGTAATAGATGGAGTTAAGCCCCATCGAGACTTTTTCAAGTCTCTCATAAAGAATAAGCCAAGAAATTTTATCGAGTTCAAGTTCAAAGCTAAGGCCACCTCATACATTCGCCAGGAGAATAACATAAAGGCTCGGTGAGAAGTTGATTAGAATAGAAGAGATAGGAAAAATGATAGGAAGAGTTATACAAAGGACAGACTTGGTACAAATGATGATCATAGCTTGAATGTCGAGAGAAAAAGACCAAGGATTTTGACATATTCATCCTATACACCCATAAATCATCTAATTTCGAATATGTTGATGGAGGTATGTCAGCAGAAAGGCATTTTACAGTAGCCAAAAAGAATGAGAGGAAATACCTTAAGGAGAAATTCCAATAAGTACTGTGATTTCCACTACAACAAAGGTTATAACATAGATGAGTACATCCAACTCAAGAATGACATTAAGGATGCAATCTAACATAGGCATTTGCAAAAGTTCTTAGCATATAATGCTGAGAATATCAAGAGACCATCTCAAAGGAAACGTAAGGAATAAGAGAATGACATTCAATTAGCTATTGTTGAAATAGATGGAAGGGATGGGAATTCTAGTAGAGTACCCAACAAAATGATTAACACTATTTTCGGCAAACCCACTATGGGCCAGTCAAGCTCTTTGATCCTAGCTAATGCCAAAGATTATGTTTGTAACATCCAAGGCAAGAAAGTCAGGATTGACAACATAATCTCTTTTGTAGAGTAAGAATTTGAAGGCATCTAGAGGTCGTATGATGATGCACTTGCTATCAATGCAAGAGTTGCTAAGTTTGAGGTCAAGAAAATTCTTGTTGATATAAAAAGTTCGGTAGATATCATTTTTCAACATGTTTTTGACCAAATGAGACCTAAGATCAAAATACAGCTAAGATCTTATATGTATGATTTGTATGCCAACAACAATCAACTTGTCTAAGTAGCTGGAGTAATTTCTCTACCGATACAAATCAATGATGGTGAGCATGTCATAGAAGATAAAGTAGACTTCTTTGTCATCAAATGTTGGTCCCCATATAACATGATCTTAGGACAGTAATGTCAGCATCTATTCGACATTATCCCTTCAACTACACATATTAAAGCTAAGTTTCCCACTCTTATGGGAGTCGACATGTGCAAAGGGGATTAGCAATTAACAAGGTCTTTATCTATAAGGGCCTTAAGACAAGAAGAGGTATTTCATGTAGACCTATCTAGAAGGCAAGTCAGTTGACATAGAAAATGTTGAGAATGATATAAAGGAAATTTCTTTAGGAGATAACCTTAGAAAAACAATGAAGATAGGGAAACTCTTACCGGCAGATATTTGGTTAAGTTTGATAAACTTCTTGCGAGCCAATGCCAACATATTTGCATGGTCCCCTTCGAATATGTCAAGTATCCCAAGTGAGATTATGGTACATAAGCTCCAAATTAATCTGAATGCAAAGGTGATCTGACAAAAGAAAATGTATTTTTCACTAGAGAGATAACCAATAATAGAAGAAGAAGTCTAGAAGCTATTGAAGGTAGGATTTATTCGAGAAGAGTATTATTTGACTTGTTTAGCCAATTGTGTGCCAGTCAAGAAGTCTAATGGTAAGTGGTGAATGTACATAGACTTTACGAATCTCAACAAGGCCTGTCCCAAGGATTGTTTCCTATTGTCAAAAATTGATTAGATGGTAGATTCAACCACTAGATATGGGTTACTTTCTTTTATGGATGCTTTCTCTTGTTACGACCAAATCAAGATGGACAAGGAGGATGAAGTCTATACATCATTTGTTACTAATTTTGGAACATATTGTTATCGGTGATGCCCTTTACATTGAAAAACGCTAGTGCAACCTACTAAAGACTTGCTACCTAGATGTTCAAACCTTAGATCCGTAGAAATACTGAAGTATATGTCGATAACATGATTGTGAAGAGCGTGAATGAGGATCGGCATCTTATTGATCTTGAAGAGACATTTGACACTATAAGGAGATATAATATGAAGATTAACCTACAGAAGTGCGTCTTTAGAGCAACTTCTAGAAAGTTCTTAGGACACATGGTCACTTGACGTGGCATTGCGGCCAACTCAAGAAAGATTGAGGCGATAATAAACATGAAATCCCCTCGCATGATAAAGGAAGTATAGGAACTTAGTAGGCGAATTGCCGCCCTCAATAGGTTTATGTCAAGAAGTATGAATAGGTACACAAAATTCTTTAAAATCTCAAAGAATCCAAAAGAATTCACATAGTCCGACGATTGTGAAAGTGCTTTCAATGATCTTAAAGAATTCCTTGTATCACTAACTTTCAAAACCTATCTTTGGAGAGAATCTATATTTGTACTTATTGGTCAACTGTCGAGCTCTTTTTCTGTATTGGTTCGAATTGTTGGCAAAGAGCATTGACCCGTTGATTATGTGAGTTATGTCTTACAAGGGCTAGAGCATTGGTATACGAAAATCAAGAAATTCCTTTTTGTTGTGGTTTGCTTGGTAAGGAAGATGAAGCCATATTTTGAAGCTCACCGAATCATAGTGCTTACCGATCAGCTATTATAGTAGGCATTACAATGGCCAAACTCTTCTGAGAGGATGATGAAGTATGCCATAGTCGTGGTTCTCTTGTAGTGTTCTTTCGGTAGGGAAGATGAAGCCATATTTTGAAGCTCACTAGATCATAGTACTCACCGATCAGCTATTGCAGTAGGCATCGCAATGACTAAACACCTCTAGGAAGATGGTGAAGTATGTCTTAGAGCTAAGTACCTATGGTATATAGTATAAATCTAGAATGATACTAAAAGCCTAGGTAGTAGTAGATTTTGTGGCCGAGTTCACTAGTGAGGAAGATAGTCTAGAGGTCATCGAGAAACCCATATGGTACCTTTATGTAGATGGTACTTCTACAAGAGAAGGAAGTGGGACGGGCCTTGTTCTTCAATGCCCCCACAACATCAAAGTTAATTATTCTTTAAAATTTGGATTCTTGGCTAGTAATAATGAAATAGAGTATGAAGCTTTGATTACCTGACTGAAACTAGGAAAAGTGATTGGTGTTGAGAAACTCGAAGTATTCTCTAATTCACAACTAGTAGTAAATCAGGTAATGGGCAATTATGTAGCAAGGGAAGAAGAAATGAGTAAGTACCTATTGATGGTATAAACGCTCATAAAAGAATTTCAATTTTTGTCAACCTATAGGGTTTCGAGAAGTAAGAATATTGCAGCCAATAAAATATCAAAATTGGCTAGTATAGCAGTCTTTGACTTGAGCAATAAACTTTTTATCAAATTTTTTCCATAGAAAAGTTTATCTACTCTTTTGTAGTTATGAATTAGCTCTTTGTTCGAAAGAAGAATCTTAGATGGATCTCCTAGTAGGTTATTTGAGAGAAGGTATTCTCTTTAATGACAAGATATGAGAAAGAAGATCGGTTTACCAAGCTACGAACTACATGCTGATTGATGGTTAGCTATATAAACGTCGCATATCACAACCTTATCTTCGATGCCTTCCTCCAAGAGATGCCCTAAGGGTGTTATCCAAACTGCATGGTGACGTGTGCAGTAACTACGTAGAAGTATAGACACTATATGTTCGAGTACTACGACTTGGCTATTATTGGTCGACCATGAGAGAAGATGCATAAGAAGTTGTTTGGCATTGTCTACAGTGTTAGAAGCATGAGGCATTGAGTCATGCACTGGCAATTAAACTATGTAGACTATCCAATCCTTAGCCTTTTGCCTAGTGGGGGTTAGAGATTCTCAAACTCTTCTCAAAATCTACTACCTAGTAACAATTATCATTGTTGTCATGGATTACTTTTGCAAATGGTTAGAAGTTGAGGCAGTAGCTAGAATTACTAAACAAAAAGTGGAAGCATTTGTATTCAATTCCATAATATCAAAATTCAGAGTTCCTTACATGATAATCATGGATAATGGCCCACAATTTAACAATAAGTTTCAAGCATTTTGCAAGAAGTATGTCATTCGCCTAAACTATATGTCTATAGTACACCTTAAGATGAATAGATAGGTTGAAGCTATAAACAAGATTCTCTTGCATGACCTAAGGAGGAAAGTGGATCAAGTTAAAGGAAGATGGACTAATGAACTGTCAAATGTCTTATGGGGATATAGAACTACCCATAGAACTACTATAGGGGAGACTCCCTTTAGGTTAGTATATGACATGGATGTATTTTTGCTGATTGAGTTGGAACTGCTTTATTTACGAACACAGAACTTCAATGTAATGGTTAATCAAGTTTGATTAATGGCAAATTTTGACACCATTGATGAAATTAGAGATATTACAAGAAGTGGGGTTATGGCATACCAATAGAGAGCAGCTAGGTATTATAATAAAAAAGTAAAGCACAAACTTTTTCAACTTAGATATTTGGTTTGTCGAAAGATGGAAGCGATTACTATACAAGACAGTCAAGAAAAGCTTGACACAAATTGGGAGGATCTTGTTAGGATCTGAGAAGTTGTTGGCAAGGAGGCTTACCAATTAGAAAGGTTGGATGGATCAATCCTTAGAATGTCGAGAATTTGAAACTCTATTTCAATTGATGGCTCAGATGATGTTCATCTCCATTTGTAAGGTAATAGCCTACTTTCTTGTTAGATGACAACCTATTTGTTTATGGGAATTATATTTATAGTTATATTTGGTTTTCTTGATCTATTCATGACTAATGAGTTAATAAGTTCAAATTGCACAGTGAACGAACTGTCATAAGTTCTAGCTATCGTGTTTAATGAACTTCAATTAATCCTACAGTCAAGTAAAACCACTAGTCCATTTCTCAAATGGTTAACGGAAAATGTCTATAAAAGATTCAAGAATGGAATGTGAAATAAAACATCCTGAAAAACACTTAGCATATAGAATAAAACATGCTAAAGTATAAGAGTATGTAAAATAAAATATGTATATTAATAAAAGAGACCATACAAGCTAGGAAAATGTGGTACTTGAAATAAAATGTATTGGAAATTCCAACTTATATGAGTAACGTATTTTTCATTCATCACAATGTTGTTACAAATACTTAACCAATCGCCCTAGACTACTGCGTATAAAGAGCAAAAGTGCAAGATAATCCTATGGCTTATTTTCAAAGTGAGCAAATGCGATCTTTGGGCCAGAGGTTGGGGTTCTCTTAAAGCATACTTTTTTTTCAATGCTTAGGGTCTTAGAATGAGTAGATTTTTCCTTTCACTCATAGAGGATTTCCTTTGATAGACGCTACTTGTCTTCCCTTAGATCTTCAGCATAAGCTTCGTTATTACTCTTCTTGACATTTGTGGCACTTCATTCTTTGTCATTGGCCTTGTCACAACTATTGACTTTTTCATTAATGTTAGCAAAGTCAAGGCAGGAGAGATCATAATCAAGGTGAAGATTCAGGATCTCCTCTCTTATTGCTTGGAGCCCTTCTAACAACTTCTTCTTTAGAAGTCTCTTATACTACTAGCTAGGGGTAACTATGTTGAGTACCTCTTTGATAGAAGGTCCTTTTTCTCATAGTCCCCTTTAACTCGACAACACGACTTTGTAACCTCATGTTGTTGGTCTTTAGCTCTTTGATTTGCACTTTAATCTTATCCTCCTCATCACCCATTGTGCAAAGAGTTTGGTTGAGCCTTTAGCACTCTTCTTTCTTCTTCTACAGCTCCTCTTTCAGACCTTTGGACTCGTTATATTGCTCTTTAACCTAGGCCTTTAGGCTCGAGAATTCATTAATGGCTAAGCTATGTGCCAACTTCTCGATAGCCAAGTCTTTGTAGAGTTTTCTTACCTCCATCTCGGCCTTTATCCTTACATTTTCAGCAGTAATAGTTTGAGCTTTAGAGGCATTATACACATCCTTGATTTTCTATAACAATTTCTTATGTTGAGTATTAGAGGTAACTCGACATAATATGCTCACTACTATTGTTATTACCTTCATCTCTTTGTCAACCTCATTTAAAGACGTCAAAACGTGGTTGCTTATCAAGAAACAAACAAGGGTATTAGCGGCTAAGCAAACTTAACAATTAAAAGAATGTTATGGATACTTACATCATATAACTTGGTCGTGATATGGGCTTTATTGCAACAACTAACCCTGTTGACATCCTTCTTGGTAATTTCTTTGTCTTCTAGAAGAGTAATTCCTTTCATTAAGGCTAAATATTTTGTCATGTCTCCTATAGTCAAGTTGTTATGCAAAACAGTATGGCTCTAATATGAGATGAAGTACTCAACAACCTCTGTGTTGGGGACAAATTCAGCACTGCTAGTGTTGAGAGCTTTATTGTGCATTGCCTCTGTCATCTACTTTTTTAGATCTTTAGACCTCTTAGTAGGTGGCTGGCCAGTAAATTCTTTCTTGGTCTCTTAATAGCACTTAGCATCGCCTTAACCATCAACAATGATCATTTGGCGGTAGTGGTAACTTCAGCCTTGCTATGGGTTTAGGTTTCTCAACTACACTTTTTTAGCTCAGCAGCAGGTTGAATATCCTAAATAAGAAGCTCCCCAAGTTGAGTAACCTCGTCCTTCACAAGCTTCTCACCCACCTTCTACATCTTAGTTAGTTGGGAGACTTTCTTCTATACTGCCACTTGCTTTGTCGTATCCTCCTTTGTTGCTTTCTTCATGACAACTGGTTGAGTGGTAATGGCTACAGTAGTTGCCTTCCTGTTAACCTTCAATTTCTTGGCCTTGGCCTAGGCCAATAGGTTGGTAGGATTAAACTTGCCATTACCCATATCTACAATGTGAGTAAGCATGTTAATATTAACGCTAGGAAAAAGAATGAACTTACGTTATTTGCGTCGAGCAATGCTAAAAGGCAACAATTCTCCCTATAAGTCACAAGAACAACTTTCTTCTTGTAGCTATACTTGGTACCGTGATTACTCTTTAGTGTACCTTCTTTTCAAAAAAGATTGGCTTTCTACTTTCCTAATGCCTTATAATTCTCTTGGTGTCTTTAAAGAACATTTTGTTCCTCCTCCTTTCTTGAATTTTCTTTGCCGCTGTGATGTCATTCGGCATCAATTCTATATCCTTTATGTGGATTGGTTTAGTCCATTGAGTCCAAAAGTCTAATTCCTTATTTGACACTATTGACATGAATTTGTCATGCTACTTAAGGATTTTGGACTCCAACCCATCCATGAACTTACACCTATGCCTTATAGTAGCAAAGTACCAGCCATTAGGTTACGTCTTAATTGTGAAGAAATATTAAAATAGTTGAGCTGTAACCTTAATTTTGACTTCTTTATAGACTATCTTGAAAGTTATTAAAAGCTGCTATGTATTTGGTAAGAACATACTTGGTACTACCTGGAAGTAGTTAAAGAAGCCTTTCATTGATGCTGAGAAAGGGAAGTGCAACCTAAAATCCAAATATTTCATGCATATGTGAAATTCATGCTTTCTTAGGAAATGTACCCTTTCCTCTTCTCTCAGCCTCCTAAAATTCCATACCTTTAAAAGGTCTTTTCAATACTTGTTATATTTCGAGACAAGAACCTTATCAGCAGTACTAACTACTCCATCTAGTGAATCACGGAAGCAAATTATATTATTATATAGATACCGAGCCATAGATTTTCCCTCCTTATCATCTGAGTAGGCATCTATTGTAAGGGAATTGATTTAGGTAAGTTTGTCCCACCTCCTTACTATGTTATTGGTCGAACTACCAAAGGAACATGCCATTTCATTCCTTTTTTAGTGGGGAGAAGTGGTCTCAGTCTTTATTGCTTTGGAATTCGAGAGGAAAAGTCGACCAATTATGTTATGTACCATACTTGATTGATTATGATGAATTTCACATAATTTGAGGGAGAGTAAAAACAAGATGTTGAAGGCAAATGGAAGCTTATGGAGGTGACTAAAGAAATCTACTTTGATATTGAATAGTCCTTTAAATATAGATAGTTCATCCTTGTAACTACAAATGTGTTTTTGATGGTAATGATGTGTTGGTTAAATAGTGGTGCGGAATGTTGAAACATGTTTCAAGTTCGAAATCTAACAATTGTCAAGTCTTTGACAGTTATTAGGCTTGCGATGTAATGATGATTGAGATGACAGATGTCATACCTTCTACTATTTATTCTTTGGATAGGTGGGAAAATGAAAGTTGCGACTCTTGATTTAGGATGCAATTTGTTTCCTTTCTTACCTTACTCAACATTTAAGGAACTACTCCTAATTCGGCCTCTAGTATATTATACATTACTCCTTTTGTTGAATTATTGAATATAGGAGTTAGGTAGGAAATGTTGATAACCAATTTTCATTCGCTTAGCTTAACAAGCATTGATAATTAAAGCTCCACTCATTTGCCAACATGATGAGTAAGTGACATTCTCAAAATATGCCAAGTACCACAAATTCATCCTTCGTTTGAATTCAAACTCATGGTGTGAATAATTATCACAAGTATAGTTATATTATATAAATGCCTACTTTTCCTACATTTTAGGAAATGTATCTAATTAAGAAACTTTTACGAGTCTCGATAATTACCACGATAACTATGAGTTTTGATACAACATTCATTTATCTATAAATATAGGAAGAAAAAATCGTAATAGACATCTGATAACTCTTAATCACTCACTCTACTTTCCTTATTCTTGCTTACTAACTTAAGCATCGAAGTGGCCGTATCATACTAACCTCGGTTCCAAGTGATTTTTTTTCTTTTTTTTCTTCGTAATCACGAAAATCACTAACAACAACTCCGATGCCTAAGTCAGTAAGTAAGTGTAGCAAAAGATTAAGTAAGTAGCGGAGCACAATCAAAGACCTCTTACAGTGTTTCTTCTTTCTATTTATAGGACAATGTTATGTCCAAAACAACAATTAATGTAGTAATTATCGGGATATGTAGAGGCCTCTTAATCAGGTACATTCCTGAAATATAGGAATAGTAGGTAGTTGTGTAATATAATCGTCTTGAGTGACAACTATTCATGCCAATCTCTTTGAATTCAAATCGGATATGGATCTATGTTATGTAGCATTAGCTAAGAATGAAGTTACTTAGCCTATTAATAGCCGAGTGGCTGAGTGAATGAAATTCGACTATCAACAAAGCAAGCTAGGCTTTGCATAAAATAAATTAAGGAAAACCAAAATAGGGCTTAACAAAATTAGCAACTCTACTGGGGAACTAGTAGCCTAGTCATGTAAAAATTAAAAAAAAATTAATGGACTTTTATTTTTTTCTTACTTTTCTTTTATTTAATGTACATTGTAATATAGTTGTATTAACTAGATTTTAATCATGTTAGCCTTTAGGAAAGGCTATTGGGGAATTATTGAGGGGCGGAAGACGGAGTGGGGTAGGTGTAGAGGGGGTGTTAGGTAGTGTTTGGAAATCATGTCTGTGCTTAAATGTGGCTGGACTTAGGCTACCTTAGGAACCTAGGATGGGTTGCAATTATATAACCTTAAAGTTATTAGGGTCTTTACCTCTACTTAATAGTGACAGACAAGCCTACTTAAGCTTTGATATAGCTTGTTTGGCGTTTCTTTAGGAATGCTTGAAATTACAGAGCCTAAGACTTGTAGATCCCACCTTCCAGCATCATATTAAATTAAAAGGTAGTTAATAATTTTTAGATTATAGGAACTAAAAATTTTTATAACCTATTACCAATTAGGCTTCTATTTTTAAAATAAATAAATTAATGCACTTACATATATAAGTGTCCACAAGCTTCATTTTCAAAGATTTTATTTCATACACTTATATATAAGTGTTGGGAATATTGAACGGGGGTTTATGATAATTTTATTCCTATAAGTTATTAGTTGTCAAACCCATTACATTGCATGCGTATGTAGCATATAGCATCACATTTTTCTTTACATTTTAATTTGCATGTGTTCCCTAATATTTGTTATGTTGTGTATACTTGTTTGTATATGTTATCTTGTGTAAAATATGTAAGTGTTATAGATTTTGTTTTATTTCATAAGCAAAATGTTGCATAACATAAGATTTAATATAGAAGGCACAAAATCATTAATATTCCCCATTATACAAGGATGTACCAATGTTATAAAAGAAAAAAACTTTAGTACTAACTTGAATTTTTTTTTTTAATTTTGGGGCATGTAATTATGGAAATTAGTTTCGGTAAAGATTATTATGGGACTATCATTTTCTTGAGGTTTCCTAACAAGTTTCCAAAAAAGGGGAGAGAATTTCAAATAAATATTTTTTTTGATAAAAAACTAGATTCACGATAATCTTTACTTGGTTGATTTTTATTGCAATGCCTCATATGTACTGTACTATTAGGAACTACCAAAATAAAAATAATAATAAAACAGATTTAACCCTTAGATTTCTATTCTAAATTATTTTCCACCTTAAAGTCATCAACCATGTAAATGTCTAAGTTTTTATTCTTCATACTTACCCATTAAGTTGTCACGGTTTTACTAAAATTTTCTCCATGAGTTGTCACTCTTATATCATCTTTTAGTAAGTTTCTCATTGTCAAAGAATTCCCACTTCTCTATATTATCCTTGTAATGTAATTGTCATCTTGTATCCTTAGTTGTCAATCCCAATGTTTTTATTTTTTTACCTTTTGTCTATATAATACGTTTAGATTCCTTAATGTCAACAATAGGCTATTTATAACATAAAATAAGCATTGATTTTTCAATAAAAATTTCCAAAAAAGAGAAAGGTTTTCAAAATTAGAAACTTCATTTATTTTTGAAAAAGAGAGAGGAGATGCAATGTTATTACTAAGGAGGGATTCTTGCAAGATTTAAAAGATTGCCTTTTAAGTGGTATGGCTTAACTTGAAGCCCATAATCACTCATTTTCAAAAGTAAGATGTCTAAAGCTCCTAAATAGAGAATAGTTACAATTAAAGGAATTTGAAGCAAGTTAAGACCATGACTCATACTTGAGCTTGGGTGCCTAATGATGCATAATCTTAGGTAGATGAGTCTATAGAGTTACAAATTCATGAGCCCAATAATAGTAAAAAGGGCCTAGGGAAGGAATTGGAGTAGAAGTTCTTGAAGATGGAGGAAGAAATCTTTCACAAAATTGAAGAGAAAATAGGAGCTCTCAAGGGTTATAATGAGCAGATTAAGCTAGGCTTAAGTGATATTTGTACTTTTGAAGACAACAAGTTACCTAAGAAGTTTAAGGTACCAAATTTCAAAAAGTATGGTAGAACATGCTGTGCTAAGCTCCACCTTAGGCTTTGTTAATCTCTTCATTGTGTTTTAATGGTAAGAAAATGGGAAGATATTGAAAGATTTACATGCATATTAGAGATTGTTATATGTGTTTGTAAGTTTCTCGAGTATATCAATCAAGTCTTGTAAGATCTATAAGAAGGTACAAGAACTGGGAAATAGGGAATACATTGAATCATTGTTTAAGATCCTAAGAAGACTTAGTTTCACTTACTAAATATATTTGGGAAATATGTTTAGTACATTCCATTAACTAAGGATCTAAATCTACGACGATAAATTCAAATTATTCATATTATTAAATCTATCTAAAATTGTAAAGGTCTTGATAGGAAAAAAGTTTCTATTTAAGCCATCGAAATTTAAATCTGTCTCATATATTGATAGCAAAGTTTACTTTATATATTTGATTGATGTACTCAAAGTTTGGAAGGAAAAATCATCACTCTTACAGTATGTATGGTATGGAAAGGATCTCATATATATGGGAGGTCAACATAGAGGATATTCTCACAATGTTATTTTTTTCAACATAAAGGTCTAGAATAAATTCTTTAAAGACTTACCTTAAAATAAAGTATTTAGTCATTACAATTTCAAGTATACAAAGGAAGTAAGGACTTCATAGAAAAAAAAAAGAAAACAAGAAAGAAAAAAAAAATGAGATGGTCTATGAGCTGCAATCCACTTCTGAGAATAGCAGATCAATTAGAAGCCTTTATACTTTTCTTCATTCTAGTTCTTATTTGTCGAGGAACCATTTCCTTATTCTCCTCATTATCTTTGCAATCTTTTTTTTTGTTTTAAAAAGTTTTTTTTCTATAGTTTTGAGTGCTTAGCTTAGGAGTAAGGTGAACTAAGTCAAAGTAGAGAGTATTATTTATAACCTCTCTAAGCGTTTGGATATTGTGGATATTTGAACGACTCTAGAAAGTAAACTAGGTCCTTAGTAGTGAGGCTGGAAAAGTGCAATAGGCATAAGGTTAAAGCACTATAATTCATTTGCCTATTCTTCTTACTATCATATCTTTATTTTCATGCATCTTTCTTATATTCGCTTGTTCATTTACCGTCTAGTCAATATCTTAAGAAATCAAATGGATAAATTTTTCTTAAGTGATATATTTGTTTAAAATTTGAAATATTTAACCAATTTACTCCAACCCCCTAACACCCCCTCTAGCTGCTTAATTGGGGCTTATTTTTGGTATTAGAGCCTAACTTTAGTATCATTTAGAGTTCAAAGGTCATGGTTGAGGGTAGTAGAAGTAGCGATTTTGCTATAAAACCTAAGAAAGCTCCATTTTTTTATGGCACTAATTTTTTTTATTAGAAGTTCAGGATGGGGACATATGTCAAAGTGTGTAATTATCAAGCATGGAGAATTGTTGAAAATGGGGATGCAAGACTTCTTGAGAGCATCACCTTTGAAGGGGATATTACAAAAGCAAAGTTGAATTTTGGAGCCAAAAATCTACTTTTATCTACAATAGCTCAATTTGAAATTTATTTGATTTTATCTTATAGATCAACAAAAGAGATATAGGATACAATAGTAAAGACATATGAAGGTACAGACATTATCAAAGATATAAGGATCAATTCTCTGAGGTAGTAGTATGAGACATTTTACATACTTCCTAGGTACGAAATAAAAGAATCCCTTAATAGATTCACTTCCATCACGAATGAACTGTCATCTCTTAGAAAGAAAATTGAGGATACCAATCTTGTATGAAAGATGTTAATAATAATTCTTAAAGCATAGAACATAAAGAAAATTGTTATCGAGGAAGCGTATGATAAGAAAAGATTAACACATAGCCAGTTAAGAAGCAAAATGATGGTGTATGAGGTTGATTTGCTTAGATTAAAAGTTATATCAGAAGAAACAAAGAAAAAGGGGATAGCTTTTAAAGTTGAGAAGATTGATACTAATTTAGAATCAAAAAGAAAAAGTGGCAACAAAGATGATGTTACTCTTATTGCAAGAAGACTAAACAAGATGATTAAACAATAAGGTAAGAAAATATTTTCTAACCATACCTTATCAAACAAAAATGATGTATTTAAGAGATATAAAGAAAGAGACTAGAAAAAAAGGATAAAAAGGAGAAGAAAGAAGTAGTGTGCTGCAAGTGAAAAAAGCCTTGACATATTAGATATGCATGTCTTGTACTAGTAAAGAAACTGGAGAAATACAAGAAAAAACATAAGTCATTGCTAGCTACTTAGAGCAACTTAGACAAATTAGAAAATAAAACAATGGATGAATTAGATGATGAAGAAGAAGCCAACCTATGTCTGACACCGAAGATGATATGTTAGAAAGTGTATGTAGACAAATAAAAGAGTTGCTAAAAGCCTTGGAAAAGGCTGATCTAAAATTTCCTAAAACCAATAGAGAGATGGAAGATCTAAAATTTATAAAGAAATCAATTATTTCACGAAAATGAACACTTAAAAGAAGAAATAGATATGCTTAAAACTGGTAAAGAAGCACTAGAAATTGATAGTGATAATCTTTATACTAAAAATAAGAATTTAAAAAAGACAAAGGGGATTTAAAAGATGAGATAAGCAACTTGAGATCAAGAGTTGATGAATTGTATAATTCAATAGACTCAACATTTAATAAATTATGTGAAAGTGATAAAAAGCTATAAATGCTTATTGCCTCACAACATTTGGATAAAACTAATATAGGACTAGGATATGAATATGGTGATAGTTCAAAATCAAACAAAGCAACAATATTTGTTAAAGGAAAGGAAGGTTTAGATAGTCCAATAAATAATTCCGTAGAAACACATCAAAATAATTTAATTTGAAAGAAAATAGTTAAAGGACTTATTAGAGGTTTAGTTAGAAGATATGATAAAAGAAACTCAAACCAAAAAGTACAAGTAAAAGATAGGTATAACAAGTCATATGGTTGTTTCTTTTGTAATAGATTATGACATATTAAAAGATATTGTTATTTTAAAAATCATAAGCTCAGGATTTACTAAGCAAAAACATTAAAAATAACAAGCTTGAATTTCGGTGGACCTAAGCTTGTTTGGGTTCCCAAGAAAAATTAGTGCATTTCTATGTGATTATAGGAGTATGAAGTTAAACTCAAAGGAACCTAGCACTTAGACAATGGGTGTTCTCGTCACATGACTGGAGATGCCTCGCTCTTCATAAACATCAATTGGAAGGAAGGTGATTTTGTCAAATTTGGAGATAACGGAAAATGATAGGTTATTGCCTCTAGTAACATTAAAACTCCTCCTTACACCATTAAAAATGTTTCTCTAGGAAAAGGACTTAAAAATAATCTTCTAAGTATAAGTCAACTATGTGACAAAGGTTATAAGATGATGTTTGATGAAAATAAGGTAGAAGCCTTTGATCGAAATGGATTAAAATTACTTGAAGGTTTTGGGAGAAAAAACATTTACTTAATAGAACTTTCTAAAGTAAAGATTGAAAAATGCTTTCTTAATATTACAGTTGATACATTTCTATGCATAAGAAGCTTGGACATGCACGTTTCAATCAATTGGAAAACTTATAAAAAAAAAATAATTTATAAACTTCCTAAGATAAGTATAAAAAAGGATGTACGTTGCACAAGTTGCCTTAAGAATAAGTTATCATTGATAGCTTACAAATCAAAGTGAGTAATCACATCTAAAAGACCTTTAAAGTTACTTCATATGGATCTGTTTAGACCTACTCAAACATTAAGTTTAATAGGTACTAGGTACGGTATGGTAATAGTTGATGATTATTCTCGATATTGCTGGGTCCTATTTTTGAAGAATAAAAGTGATGTTTTTAATGATTTTGAAAAGTTTGCCAGATAGGTTCAAAATGAAAATGGATTTACTACTATTAGTCTTAGGACAAATCAATGTAAAGAATTCATGAATGAAGACTTCATTAGATTTTGTGAAGATCAAGAAATCACTCACAATTTCTCAACTCTATATACTCCACGATAGAATGGTGTTGTACAACATAAAAATAGAACCATATAAGAAATGACAAGAACTCTTCTAAATGAAAGTAAGATTGCACAATATTTTTAGGCTAAAGCTGTCTCAATATCTTGTTATATAATTAATAGTCTACTTGGGATCTTTAACCAAGAAAATCTTATATGAATTGTACAAAGGGAAAAAACCCACAATCTCTTATTTCCATATTTTTGGTTCAAATTGTTACATTAAGAAGCTCAAATAGAATTTAGGCAAATTTAAAGAACGAGTAGATGAAAGAATCTTCCTAAGATATTCCTTATAAAGTAAAGAATTTCAAGTATATAACATATCTACTTGAACACTTGAGGGGTCAATTAATGTAATCATAGATGATGTTAAAATTAAAGAATCAGATGATGAAGATATCATAGGCAAGAATTCTCTTTCATAAGAATGAAGCTGACAATAAAGAAACTAAGAAAACAAGAAATTATGAAGAAGCTTAACCGGAGACTCTTTTAGAGGATAAATCAGAAAGTGTTTCAGAAATCATCTTAGTAAATTCAGAACCTTAAGGGACATAGAGGTACAAATCATACCATCTACTAGAACGGGTTATTGGAGATATACATTTTGGAGTTAAAACCAAAGCAAGATTATACAATATTGAAAATCACTTTGCTTTAATATTCGAAATAGAGCCAAGCACTATAGATGAAGCTTTATTTGATGTCAGTTGGATAAATGCAATGTAAGAGGAGATCATACAATTTCAGAGAAATTAGGTATGGTCTCTTATTCCTAGACCACATAACAAAACAATTGTTGGGACAAAATGGTTGTTTAAGAACAAACTTGATGAACATGGAAAAATAACTAGAAATAATGCTAGACTTGTTGCAAATGGATATTCACAAGAAGAAAGACTAGACTTCAACGAAACATATATACCTATTGCATATTTAGAAAGCAAAAGATTACTTTTAGCTTTTGCTTGCTATAGAAATTTTAAGCTATTTCAAATGGATGTCAAAAGTGCATTCTTAAATAGTTATCTAAAAGAAGAAGTCTTTGTTGAACAATTTCCTAGGTTTGAAGATCTTTTTAAAGAAAATTATGTTTTTAAATTAAGAAATGCATAATTAGAAATGGTTTCAAAAGAGGACACTTGATACTACTCTATTCATTAAATATTATGATAATGATTTGCTTATTGTTTAAATTTACATAGACAATATTATTTTTGGTGCTACTAACGAACAATATTGTAAGGATTTCTTTAAGATGATGCAAGTTAAGTTCAAAATTTCCCTAATGGTAGAATTAAATTTTTTCCTCAAGCTGCAAATAAAATAAATTGAAGATTGAATTTTTATCCATCGAGAAAAACATACCAAACAAATTCTCAAAAATTTTGGGTATGAAAATTCAAAGGGAGCTGCAATTCTTATGTCAATCTCAATAAGATTGAAACCAAATAAAATAGGTAAGAAGGTAAGTGAGAAGCTTTATAGAAGCTTAATTGGTTCTCTGTTACATTTAACTGCTTCTCGACCTAATATTATTTTTAGTGTCTACTTATGTGCTAGATTTCAAGCTAATCTTATTGAATTACAATTAGCTATAGTAAAATGAATATGCAAATATATATCTTGCACAAGTAATCTTAGAATTTGGTACCCTAAAAATAATAATTTTGATTTAATAGGATATTCTAATGCAGATTATGCAAGATGTAAAATTGATAGAAAAAGTACATATGGAACATGCTAGTTTCTAAGAGATAAATTGGTTTCTTAGTCTTTTAAAAAACAAAATTCTATGGTATTATCAACTGTAGAAGTTAAATATGTATCTATAGGAAATTGCTGTACTCAAATATTATGGATTAAACAACAATTATCTAACTATGGAATAAAAGTCAATAACATTCATATTAGATATGTTAATACTAGTGCAATTAATTTAACAAAAAATCCTATGCAACATTCTCGTTCCAAACATATTGAAGTTAGACATCATTTTATTAGATACCATGTTAATGATGGAGATATAAGCAATAAATATATGTCCATAGATAATCAACTAGTAAACATATTTACAAAGCCCCTAAATAAGTTAAAGTATGAAAATATAAGGAATGGAATTGGAGTATACAATCTTGTATAATGTTGTAAATTTTTTCTTTTTCCTTTTACATGTGTGCTTTCTTTTATTTCCCTCATCTTCCTTTATTTTCAAAGGGGAGTTACGTAGCAGTTGTCTTAATTAATATTTTGCCTATCATTTGTCCAATCTTCCTTAAGTGTAGAAATAATCCCATCATTCCATAACTATTTCTATCCTTCTTTTTGTCTCCCAACAAGTATCCTTCCTCATCGTAACTCACTCCTCATTTATGTCTTTTCTTCTTCCCTTAAGAACCATTGTTTCTCCATTACTAATAGAAAATCGTCTCACTTAAGAACCCTTGTTTCTTTGATTCGTCTGATTTAGAGAAAACCAAGTCTCTCATTACCTCACCTAAAGCCAAAACCAAAGGAACCAAAGAATTTTTTAAGAATGGAAAAGATTCTAAGAAACCCAAAAAGAAATTTAACAAAGCTAAGGTGGAAAAATTAGCGGCTGGGGTAATGGAATCATCTGATGAGCTGACTAGGTTCGTAGATGTTGGTAAAGGGAAAGGGAAAGAAAAAATGAAGAAAAAGAAATCAAAGAAGAGAAAAAAATAAAAACATAAGTTGCATGATAAACTAGAAGAAAAGATGGAAGAACAAAACATTGGAGTTATTCATTTTAGTCAATAAGCTCTAAGAAAAAGGTAAGTTCGAAATCTATCTCCTTAAAGAGGAAGTTAGACTATATTGAACCATGTGTTTTTGACTTCGATTACTTCACGTCAAATGGATTCTATTAGGATAAATTTCTATGTCATTAGGTGCAAGGAGAGGTGCATTGTAGCTGTAGTAGTTTATGAAGTTGTTGTTTTTTAGTTTTATAAAAATTTGGACTTAAGTAGAAGGGCTAAACTAAGTTATGTGATATTGGGAAAGGAAATTATCATTACTAGTAATGATATTGTACATTGCTGTAATCTGCCAATGTGAATAATGATGAACGACTAATGGCCATGAGAAAAAGTCAAGTTTTTAATTCCATTGCAAATGATAAATGGAAAAGAGAGGTATTCGTCTTTCATTTTCGTTTTGCTGATAAGGCTTTTATACAAGTTAGTTATAAGTTGTATCTTACCCAAGAAAGGGAATACAACTTCAATTTCAAGGGAAGATGCTTTAATAATCATTGCTATGCTCAAAGGTAGGAGAATTGATCTAGCAAATCTGACTATTAAGCATGTATTTTTAACTTAAGCAAAGAAGCCTTATGGAAATCTTCTTATGAAACTGCTTAAATTTAAAAAGTTTGAAATTTCAAATGTTGCTATGAGGCAATTACCCATCAAGGTTATTGGAGAATACAACATTAATCACATAAGGATTAATGTTAGGAATAGAATTTGGTTAACAAATGATTGGGCATTTTATGTAAATGAGAAACATAAGAAGAACAAATCACCAAAATGTCTATTTGAGGGGGAGGTTTCATATGAGGCATCAGAAAGTGAATTAGAGGATGTTGAAGAGGAAGTACCTAAAAGTATTGAAGGGAAAGAAAATAGTTAAGCTTAAGGATGAGAAAGAAAAGATGTTTAGATTAAAAACCAAAGAAAAATTCTCTATCGATGAACAGAAGAAAAGGAAGAAAGTGTTTGAATTAGAAGATGAATGAAACAATTTTGATAGTTAGCTGAACTAAGGAAAGAACATTGAGGTTGGTTATAGAAGTAGAATTTCTAAGTATGAGGTTGATGATTTGATGGACAAGAAATTTATAGATTTCATGAATCTAATGAAAACTCAATTTGACAAGATAAATTAACCACCAAACATAAAAGATCCCTCTGTTTAACATCCATGACCTTCCTTACTACAATAACCTTTAGTTGAACAAGAACCAATTCAACCAATCCAATCACTATTCTCCCTATCCAACATCATTCAAGCCACCAAATCTCTTGAACATCTTTTTGAACCTCTACTAGAAACTCAACAACCTCTAATTCAAGCTACTTCTCCATCTTCACATGCATCTAATCCATCTCCTGAATCAGCTCCTACTCTACATGCTCTTACTACCATTCCATCTTTTGGAGAAGTTTTTGCTCCACTTCAAACCCCTCTAGGACAAATTTTATATCTACCTTATAAGCCTAATCTACCATCAACTCTTGGAAAGGATTAAGAACTCCTACCTAAAGAAGAAATCTTAGATGTTTTTGAACTCTCATTATGATAATTATCTTTCTGTTTGGACTCTTTGTGATTTCATTTTGTTGAAACTATGTTTTATGAACTATGTGTTGTCATGAATTCTAGAAGTTTTAGAAGTTTTATTTTATGATCTTCCCTATGCTTTTGAGAATTGACATAGTTACAGGGGGAGTTTTTAACCTTCCTTGCTAATAACAAAAAGGGGGAAAAGGATACAAAAGATAAATATGTTTTTGATATTATTTAGTTATAGGTGTTATGTCTTGGATATATTGCTTATATTTGTTTTATGAAGTTTTTGTTATCATTAAAAAGGGGGAGAATGTTAATCTCTTCATTGTGTTATGATGATAACAAAATGGGAAGATATTGAAAGATTAACATGCTTATCAAAGATTGTTATATTTGTTTATAAGTTTCTTAGGTATATCAATCAAGTCTTCTAAGATCTATTAGAAGGTCAACTAGAGGACTAATAAGAAGTTATGAGAATTGGGAAACAGGGAATACGTTGAATCATCGTTCAAGATCCTAAGAAGACCCAGCTTTACTAACTGAATATATTTAGGAAATATGTTTAGTACGTTCTACTAAGTAAGGATCTAAATCCATGGGGATAAATTCAAATTATTCACTTTATTAAATCTATCAAAAATTGGAAAGTTCTTCATAGAAAAGAAGTTTTTGTTCAAGCCATCCAATTTTAATTTTTAATAAAAAGGTCTCATATATTGATAGGAAAGTTTACTTTATATTTGATTGAAGTACTTAAGGTTAGGAAGGAAAAATCATCACTCTTGTAGTATGTACAGTATGGAAAGGATCTCACATATATGGAAGGTCAACAAAGAGGATATTCTCATAAAGTTATTTTTCTCAACGCAGACCCCAAATAAATTCTCTAAAGACATACCTTAAAATAAAGTCTATAGCTATTACAATTTCAAGTATATAAAGGAAGAAAGGACTTCATAGAAAAAAAATGAGAAAATAAGAAAGAAAAAAATGACATGATTTCTATGAGTTGTAATCCATTTCTAAGAACAGAAGATCAATCAAAAGCCTTAATACTTTTCTTAATATTAGTTCTTATTTTTCAAGGAATAATTTCTTTATTATTCTCATTATCTTTATAATCTTTTTTTTTTGAGAGTTTTTCTTTATAGTTCTAAGTGTTTAGCCAAGGAGCAAGGTTAAGTGAGTTAGAGTAGGGAGTATTGTTTGTAACCTCTTCAAGTGTTTGGATATTATGGATAGTGGAATGACTCTTGAAAGTAAATTGGGTCCTTGGCAGTGAAGTTGGAAGAGTGTAGTAGGTATAAGGCTGAAGCACTATAATTTGTTTGCCTGTTCTTCTAACTCTCATCTCTTTATGTATGTGCATCTTTCTTATATTTGCTTGTTCATTTACCTTTTAGCTAATCTCTTAAGAAATCAAAGGGATCAATTTTTCTTAAGCGATATATTTGTTTAAAATTTGAGATATTTAACCAATTAACCTTACCTTGATAAGGATCAAGGATTGATTACTCGCTCTTGAGCTTAAGGGCTTTCTCATGTAGTCCATTGAGCTATCTAAGGAGAGTTAAGCATTGAGGAGCAGTGTTTTCCTTTGTCCAATCTACCGAGCTACTTCACTTTCCAAAACCATCCTGGAAGCTGTCGAAGTAACCAAGTGATGGGCTTTGTTGATTAGGCCAACCCCTTCATTCTGGTTAGAAGTGCCTTCTTTAGTAGGCTTTGAGTTTTGGGTTTTGGTCTTGATGAAAGTTTCTAACAATGGTGGGAAGTTCATTGGAGTATGATACAACCTATTACTCTTTCTACCCTTGGCTTGCATTCTTTGCAATTCTTCTGTTGGGGTTGGAATGTACCTTAACCCATACGACCCAAATTGGCCTTCTTTGTATTTCAGCCGCTCTTCTTTTTGCTGATTGGTGATCATACACACCTCTTTAAACATTTGGAGTCCAAAGTACTCTTGTTCTTTTATACCGATATAGGGTATGGCTGTCTTTTTATAGATTTCATAATCTTGGTTACCCAGAATTGTGATGACCTGGCTATTGAAGATGAACTTAACTTTTTGGTGAAAAGTTGACAGTATGGCCCTTGTTGAATGTATCCAAAGCCTTCCTAATAATAGATTGAATGTCCTTGGAATGTCCAAAGCCTAAAATGGGATGCTGAATGTTTGCGGGCTGATATCAATTGATAAGTCTACTTCCCTTATTATCACTCTCCTAGATCCATCAAAAGCTCTTATTGTGGTTAAACTAGGTTTGATAGCGGTTGTATCGACGCCCAATAGATCCAAGGTGGCAAAAGGACAAACATTTAGAGATAACCCATTATCAATGAGGAATCTTATTGCGATGATGTTATTTATCCTTACTATTATGAACACAAGCTTTGTGTGTTGGGTACCTTCTTCACCTAGTTCCTATTTAATCAATGGTGAGGATGGAATTAGTGATAGAGCCAATCCTTTCAGTTAAGATTTCATGCCTCTCAGTGTGGATCTGATGCCATCAATAGACTCATGAGGGATATTTGTGCTGGAGTCTTAGCGAGTTGGTCTATTATTTTGTACTCACTAAACTTGATCATTTTAGTGAAGGCAGTTAAGCCTTCTTTATGTTCAGCTTGTTTGGTGTTTGCCATTTCCTGTACACCCTTCCTTTTTAAGTTTTCCTTTTGATAGTAGATTCTATCGGAGCGATTGATCCCCTCTACAAGCGAGCTTGATTATCCCTAGTTTATTGCTTAGTAATTAAAGGGGGCAGCTTTATAATTTTTAGAGGCTGTAGGTACGTAGAATGTGTACCTTTTAGTATGTAGGACCTCTTTTTTATAGAACTTATAAACCTTTGGTTCTTGGTTTCAACTAATCATGTTGATGGAAAATTTTGGGTGGTTAGATATCATATTGATGATAGGTCTATGGTTTGGCAGTAGGTTGTTGTTAACATTTGGGGTAGGAGTCTCTATAAAATCTAGTTGTATTGTACCTTCATCGATCAAATCTTGGATTTTGTTTTTCAACCTCTAACATGAATAAGTTAAATGGCTTACTTGCCCTAGATGATATTAACATCTTACATTGGGATCAAAGAACTTCGGCTTATACCTTTTACTAGGAGCCTTAAAATGTAGCAAATTATTTCTTTTTAACTTCTCAAGCACCTAATTAAGTGGAACTGGTATTATAGTTGGCTTATATACTGTGGTTGAGCTAGCAGGGGATTCATCTTAAAAGAAACTTAGGATTTAGGTCTTGCATTTGAGTTGACCATGTTAATAGTAGCTTCTCTAGGCTTATTAGTAGTAGGTTTAGCGGAGGGTGGTCTTCTATTTTCTATTTCTTGCAACTTGCTAGAGGAAATGGCACTCTTAATTCGACACCCTACTGCTACTATTTCTGCAAAGCTAGAAGAGGCTTGTATAATCAGGTGAGCAAAGTAGGGCCTCTCAAGAGTCTTAATGAAAGTTACTGTTAGGTCTTTTTCAATCACAGGGGTAGATACCCTTGCAGCTAAGGACCTCCACCTTTGAGCATATTCTTTAAAGGATTCATTGTGCCTTTTCCTTAGGGCAACCAAATCCATCATTGTTGGTGTCACTTCGACATTAAATCTATATTGCTCATAGAATGCTTGAGCCAACTTCTCTCATGTATTCACCTGATTTAAGTTCAACTAGGCATACCAAGTTAAGGGAGGGCCTGCAAGCTATCTTAAAAGGTCTAGATCATGAGTTGATCATACTGTACATACTTACCTATCTTACGTACATACAGCCGGGTATGTAGCTTGGGGCATCCAGTCCCATTGTATTTTTCAAAGTCGGGTACTTTGAATTTTTCTGGAAAGCTTCCATAATCGTAGGTGAATTTGTTATTCTAGCATGCTCAAATCCATCATACCCGTCGAGCATTTTCATTTTTTTGGTGATCTGTTAAGTTAACCGCTCTTCGAGCTCCTTCAATCTGTCCTGTTCAACTTCAAGCTTCGAGTTGATTGGGAATGAGTAAGTATTTGGCTCAAAGGTTAGGTTAACCTCTGGAAATACCCTTTCAGTTTCAAAGGATCCAAAGCCCTGATTACCATTAGGGTAAGCTTCTTCTATTTCAAGGGGTGGGGCCTCAGTGTTCTTTTCATATTGGGCTTTGGAGTGCTCTTCATTTGATGGGCCTGTAGACCAAAGAAGAGAGATGCTGTCAGTAAGAAAGCTCAATTGATCTACCATCTTTCCCATTATTTGTTCCAAAGATTAGAATCTCAACTCCATAGAGTCAATAACTACAGGATTGATGTTGCCATTATTGTTATTGTTTCCTTAGTTGGCCATTCTAGTTTGAGAACGAGTTTTGATGGGGCTTCTTTGGAAGGTTTGACATTTGGGAGCTGTCTTGGCAACTTGGGGAAAACCACTTCTTACCAAGTTAGCATAGGGATATTTTGAAAAAGAATGCAAATGAATGAAATGCAAGTGAATCATAAGATGAAAAGGAGAGGATCGACAAATGATTAATAAAACGACAAGTTATTCATTATTTTTGGATTCTCGAAGTTTTATTACATGAAAGAAAGAAAAGGGTACAAATTCATCTATGCTAATTTCCTTTTTTTTTTTCTGTGGGCCAGATAAGATTTTCTTCTTCTTTTGGTTAAGCATAGCTGCTTCTTTAAACTCTTGAATTTTCTTTTAGGCTATCTTCAAATGGTGTTCCGGGGAATGTGACCTTTGTCTAGATTCTCGGCATAGGTTCGCTCATTTATCTTTTTGATCATTGAGGATCTCCATACGTGCTTTCATTTAGTCCTTATAAGTCACCATTTTAGAGTTAGGGTGCATAGGGGAGGTTTGAAGGACTTCGGTTGCCCGATATCGTATTGTGCCTACCTTATGAAGTTGATTGTATAAATACTCTTTAATAGCCCGGTGTTTGTCCACTTCTCCTATGAACTCACTCAGATCGATGTTCGGGCTTATGGTCTGGGTGTCCCACCAAGCTTTGATCTTATGAAGTTTGGATACCTTTTTTGTGGAGTGAGGCTCTTTGAGATTAAGAGTGAATGGTTCTAATGAAGGTTTATGAACTATATCTTGGATCCCTCCAAATTGTCGTACCATGTTGCTTGGATAGTAGCCTATACACAAGCTCATCCTACTCAGTGGTACAACATGGTAATTCTTGCAAATCACTATGACCATAGTGTAATTGCTCCACCTGGTAGTCTATAATATGTCTTCTACTCAAAAATCTTATAGAACCTCTATCTAGAGAAGGGTAGGGATATCTTCTAGTAATTTGATCTTATTGATGAAAGAATCAATAAGGTTAATCTTATTCACGAATGCTCCCCTTATTAAATCCAACCCAAAGCACTTGATGTGATTGACGAACCAAACCATTAATAATGCCATGCTTGACCTGAGATCTCTGCAGTACCTTTCCTTAAGGAAATTAAGATTCCTTATTTGCTCAACAAGTAGAGCAGGAATGTAAGATTTACCTTCCCAGAATTGAGCCACTAACTCCATTACCCTAAAGTGTATAAGAAGAGACCTACTTAGGAACAAGATAGTGGCGAACACAACTAGCACATAGGCTTTGATTCGGTTTTCTCTCCAATTCCCAAAAAATATCCGCTTGATTGTTGGAGCTAGGCTCATTCTGGAACCAATGGACTAGATTCTATATCTTGATGACATATTTGTTGTAGTCATTTAGGGCCTCATTTATCTTAGTCTTACAGTTCCCTATGAATCTTGAGAAGACATATGCTGGGCCGAAGCTAAGTTCCGGGACATATATTTCATCTAAGGGAGGAGCTTGGAGCAGTTGGGTGTACTCCTTTAGAGTTGGGCTGATTAGATGTTGTCCAAATTGGAAAGCCACTTCTTTGGGCTCCTAGAAATGGACTAAGGCCCTTACCAGTGTGATGTTAACCTTTACTTTGGTTAGTGAGAGTATGGGTCTAATTTTGCTGGTAATGAACTATTGCTCTCTCAAATTGAAGGTTTGAAACCACTAGTTGACTATAGGCTTTAGGTTTATAAGTTTATGGACATGAATCTCTTTAGCAAGAACCCTGGCATTAGATGAGTTGGTCATTTCTAAAACATTACAAAGAAAGCATAAATTATAAGGGAAAGGATAAATTCTAAGAAGAAAAAAATATAAGACCTCCTATGTACATCAATTCTAAGAAGGATATAGGGAAAAACTTTGGAATCTTTGTCATTTTTTTCTTCTTTTTTTTTGGTAACATTGCTGTTTTGTTAATTATTTGTTGACCTTATGAAGTGTAATGGAAGACAGGTGGGTTATAACTGTCCTTAAACTCTATGGCCTCACACATTAATAAAGAAACAATTCTTTGGTCATATTCAAGTTTAAGTGGAATAGCCTAATTGGCCTCGAATAGTGGTTGCCCTACTACGTCTAAGACTTTACAAAATGGCTTGCCTTCTTAAGGTCCTATGACAGCTCAGGTTTGACCGCATCTACCATGCATTCATGACGCATCAAAATAAATCTCATGCCTACTAAAATAAATATGTTAATTAAAACAAATATGTATACGAAGCAAACAATAAATAAACAAATCAATATATAAAGAAATAAATAAATAACTAAACAATGCGAGTAATTTGAAAAGCGATTTTGATTTCAAAATGTTTTTAAGTAGTTAGCCCTCTTGATGGTCCCTAGTGGAGTCACCAAGCTGTCAAGCCTTGTTTTTCACCCGACCGGTTCCTTTTATAAAATTAGGTCTTTTCTAAACCAATCAATACTAAACCCTACCCATTTATTATTGACCTTCGACTAGGGTTTAAAAAAGACCATTTTTTCTAACTTGAGAAGATTTAGAGTCGCCACCTGACTGAAGTTGGCAAAAGGGGTTAAGTTATAACCAATTGGGTGGATTGGTTATAACTTAGCGACCAATCTATTAATTAAAAAACCAAGTTATAAATACGGTTTTTTAAAAACTAGAAATTTGGATCCAGGGGCTAATTTATTAAACCTTAAATGGGTATCACTTTTAACTTTCCAAATTTAACTTCACTTTTCAAATATACCCTTTTTTATTTCTAAAAAACATATAATTATGATACATGCAACTAAATTGATTAATTTACATAAATGTCTAAAAATAGAAAAAATAAAACTTTTCATATTTTAAGTCGCCTTATACTTGCGTATAGGTGCTGACGTACCTACTATTTAAGATTAGACTTCCATAGTTCATTTAATGAAATATACTAGGTTGATTAATTTTAATTTTGGAAAAATCGCTAGGCCGAGTGCCGTAGACTAGGGTGGTCATTTGGCAATTGTTGGAGGTGGCAGTTGGCGGTGGTGCTTAGGTAGCATTGCGAGGGGGCACAGCGGAGGTTGTATTTGGGAGCTAATGGAGTAAAGGTCACGGCTGTGGTGTTAGGTTGTGGTGGTGGGCTTAGAGAAGAGAGATGCAAGGAGAGAGAGAATGAGCTAAAGAGAGAAAGAGAATCACGAGAGAGAAGGAGAGCTTGGGAGTTGATTCTAAAAATTAGGAATGGTTTTCCTACTCATTGATGTCCTTATTTATACTTGAATTTCAACTAAGCAACAAAGGAAAGCTCGGATCAAAGTTAATGGGAATGGCCAAATTTTCAGTTTTTTTCCAATCTTTGAAGCTCAATTTGAATGCATAATTGACCAAACTTAGATGTGTTTTTTGTACCAATTCATAGTACGCTATGTTTAGTGTGAGATTGATGCAAGAAACCATGAGCTTGTTTATGGAATTTGTACAGAAACTGAAGCTAAAGGGGAGGGACTGGGTTATTGTTGAGAAGGAAAGATGAGGAAAATCGGGAGAAAATGGAGGAAAATTGAGGGAAAGTGCTGATATGGCGCTGACGTGGTGCCACGTCAGCCGACTTGATAAACCTTGACCTGCTACATATCGTACTTGATACATGGCAGTTGACGTGGCATGTCACGTGGCACCACATAAGCAAAGGCCGTCCAATCCAATTATGCTACATGTCAGGATATGTGGCACAATCAGATCTTAACATTTGGTAATCTTTAATGTAAGAAAAACAAAAAGTAAGAGAAAGGTCTCTCTACATTTGCTATGTTTTGAACCCAAGACCTCATGCCTAATGCTAGTATTATACCTATATGTTTAATCATTAGGCCGTTTGCTTGTGCCTTATCCATATGTGCAGTTAAATTGCACATATAGACTCGTTCAGCTTAGACTAGGTTTAATTCTAATCCTAGGTTTAACATCCGAACTCCTAAACCTAGATTAAAATTACAAATCTATTCTAATAAAATGTTATTTTCTAAAATCTTTTATTTTTCCAATTTTTTGTGACTTTTTGAAATTTCTAATTTTTTGTATTATTTAATTTCTTATTTTTTGTACTTTTTCCTATTTTCTTATCTTTCTACATTTTTCTAATATTCCTATTTTTTCCTTATTTATTTATTTTTATTTTTATCTATTTATTTTAGTTTTTTTTTACTTTTCATAATTTAGGACCCTATAACCTAATTTGAAAAATAAAAGGGGCAAAAATTGGGTGTTTACACCCATTTAAGCCTTTTAGAAATTTTTCTTAAAATTAACCTTACCAAGAACCACCTCATACAAAGGTAATGAAGAGGTAAGGGCCATTAATTCGAAGAAAAGGAGTAGACTAACTTGTGCTTGCCTTTGTTGTGCCAAATCATGAGCAAATATTATCATAAATAATTCAATTTCTTTAGGTTGAAGAAGAGCTTCAAATCATATGCGCTTTACTCAAGCTTGTATACTCATTTAAACACATTGAGCTTATGGATTTTTCCCAAACACTTTAAAACCATATACACTTCTCCCAAGCTTATACTCTTTAAACCTATGTTTTTAGGGCTTCAAATCCCATTAAGTAAAAACTCAATAATGGATGAGCCAAAAAGAAAAGAAAGAATAGAGGAAGAGATAAAAGGAAAAAATAAATAAATAAGAAAAGTGAAAAAGACAAAAAATTGAAAATGAGCAAGGTGATTTCCTTTAAAGATGAGTCAACTTGCCAATAAGCCTAAGGTCCAAACTTATGAAGGATATACAAAGGATAAATACTTTAAATTCCCAAGGCTAAAAGGAATCTTTGGACTAAACAAATGAACTTATCTTAAGAAAAATTTTCTTATGAAATTGGGGAAAGCCCATATTTGGCTTTTCTTAAGGTTCTTAACTTATAAACTTGGGGTTAAATGAATAAAAATTTTCTTTCAAGATTAGGCATAACACATTGATATCCTTTTTCTCAAACCATTGACTAAAAGGCTTAACTTGTTAGCCTAGAAAAGACTATATTGAATAGCTATACTATACTCTTTATAAGATGGATTATAATTTTAGAATTGATGCCAAGAGTGAAAATAGACTTGTGAGATTAAACGAAAGTTCTCTTGAACTAAACATTTCAAGTAATGATAATTATTCCTTTGGCAAAAAATCAAAGTATAGTTGAGTGATGTTTTCAAGAACATGAATCATCACTTGCCTTAGTATTGAAATCAGCGCTTTGAAAGATTGTAGAAATCAAGAAAGATGCTGCAAGAATCATAACTAAGACAAGAAATGAGTAACTAATGGGTAAGGGGTAAGCTGACCCCTTATTTGTGATCTTTAGAGCCTTCGAAACTTTCTTACTTGTTAGCAACACAATTTTCCACTAAAGAGTACATTTTTATTGAACTTTTTGCAAAAACCTTTTCAAAAAAGAAATGAAGAGTTTTCAAAAATTTTTTTTTTGTTTTTTTTTTTAGAATAAAGAGATTTCTTATAAAAAAAAAGATAAAATTTTCAAAGAATCATCAAAATCCCTTAAGCTCAAGTCTAGATCAATTTGTCAAAACTCATAAAAGTCCTTGAAAATTCTCAGATCACTTTTCCTTTAGTACGCTATCCATTTCTCAAAGTAATCTTGGGAAACCTACTCATTGGCTAGTTGGATCACTTGCTCAATAGAGCACTATTCAGGCCTTTTTGGGATCACTTACTTAAAAGAACGCTATTGTAATCTTTCTTGGATGACATGCTCATTAGAGCACTATCTAGTCTTTTCTAAGATTGCTTGCTCGTAAAAGTGTTATCATATTCTTTTTCAAATCGCTTGCTTAAAGGTGTGCTATCATATTCTTTATAGGATCGCTTACTTATAAGAGCACCATCTTATTCTTTTCTAGATTACTCGCTCATAGGAGTACTATCAAGTTCTTGTTACGATTGCTTGCTCAAAGAAACATTATCCTATTCTTTATTAGATCACCTGCTCATTAGAGTGCCATCTAGTCCTTTTTAGGATTGCTTGCCATCTAGTCCTCTCTAGGATTGCCTGTTCATAAGAGAGTCATTCTATCTATCTTTTATTAGATCACCTACTTCTAAGAGCACTATCCTATTTTGTCTCTAACAGATTGTCATCCTATCTTACATTCAAAAGATCTATCCTATTGAGCATTTGGTTCTTGAAGAGATTTGTCCTCTTAAGAATTCTTGACCTTTTAAGTCTAGACCTTCTTTATCTAACCTGTTGAGCTAGAGTCCTTTTTACCTTGACTTCTCGAATTGGGACCTATTCAAGTTAGAATCCTTTTCACTTTCCAACTTAGACTAAGACTTGGCAAAAATGGGCATGTCTTTTTGTCTTTGTAGTGAAGTTTTCATCAAGTTTCACTATAATGGGGGGCTAGGTTTACAAAAAATGCCAAAAAAATTGAAAAATAAAAAGTGTCAAAAAAATCCAAGTCAAGTAAGTTGGTTACTTATGGTTAAGTTAAGCAACAATTGAAAATATACATATAATTTAATAAATTTAGAGTTTTTAAAAATTAGTGATTCATTAGGAAAAAAAAAATATTTCTCTAAGAATAATCTAGTAAAATATTTAAGCTCATGAAGTGGATTTTTGTCCAATTTAAAATTTGAATTTAACTAGAAAAGATTTGGGATTTATTAAACTAAAATCTATGTTAAAAATATCTACCATATGTATTTAGGGTTTATTTTAGCGTATTTAGGTCATTTTAAAATAATTTAGAATGGATTAGGCTTGGGTCTTAATGCTTGAGTGAAAGTTAGGCTTAATAAATAAGATTAAGTTTAATTTATGTGCAAAACCTAATGAGGAAAAGGCTAGCTAAGATGGTTAGACACATAGACTTAGGATAATAATATAGAGGTTGAGGGTTTAATTCCTAAAGTTCTTTAATTTTATTTTTTCTTTTTACCACAATCACATACCTTACATGTAACCAAATTTCTTCTTCCTTTTACTACTGAGATTGCTTGGGAAGAAGAAGGAAAATAATGGCTTTGTGGAAATATTATCCTAACAATAAAATTCACCAAATCTTTAACCAATCTTTATAGATTTAGTTGTAAAAGTGCTAAATCAATATCAAAATGACTAACTATTATAAGAATTTATTCTAATATTCATTAAACAAAAATTAGAAGAACTCAATTTAGATTGAGATTTATCTTTAATTTAATGATGTATGACTTAAGGATATCTGGAGCTTCAAAAATGGATTTGTAACGTAGATCTATATAAAAATCTCAAGCCACATTAGAAAATGAGGAATAAAGAACCTATCCTCATTCGATCTTCATCTTCATCCTTAACTAACGAACCATAACCATTGACACCTAATGAACACATAGTGATGCACTGGTGACAACCTACGTAAACCTAAACACACACATGTACAGCTTGCAGAACACTAACTATACCATTGCAACAATCACTCTAACCCTAACCCTAAGCAACACCCAAATAGTGGAAACCCCTAACTTGACGGCAATAAGCAACCTAGGCCATCTCTTGCGTGCCCAATGCTTCTAATCTGACGGCCCTAAACCAACCTCTTTCTCTACTCATTATAGACACTTCATTTCCCCTACTTTATAGTTTTAGAACTTTTTTAGAATAAAGGAAAATAGTCTTCATTCAAATTAAAAAATGAAAACAAAAAATTGTCAAATTTTTAAGAAGATATATTTTTTAGAAATATAGAAATTTTAGGATAATAGAAGTCTTGGGTCTTTTTTAGAGTCATTGGATCACTTGAAATAGGTTATCTCATTGAGTGCAATTTCAAAATTATTTATTTTATTTATTATGTGTTTATTCACTTAGTTAGCACGTGTGTGTGATTTTATTTTAGCTCTAGTCAATTGGGATTATTTCTTTATTAGAATTAAGTATCCTATAGTTTTTATTTTATTTTATTTCATTTATTCTTTTATCACTTTTTTTATGTTTTTTTAAAGATAAGGTTGGACCAAGTAAAGGAGATGGTCCATCTGATAGCATACAAGGTCGAAGGACCTAAATGTAGGGCAAGGCCTATGCAAGTAAGCATGAATAAGCGCTTGCTTCTTTTTTTCTACCCAACACTTGCAGTATATGCACGGGTAAGGTCTATGATTACATGTACTTAATCATGCCTACTTTCCATCAGTTTGCACCTCTTTTGTTCGAAATCCCCAAACTTTCCTTCCTTTTCACCAACTTAGTGGTTCATGTTTGAGCCATTTTTTCGTATGATTTCCATACGATTCCACCAAAATTAATGGTGGAATCATGTACCAGGAATAGCTTAGTTTTGAACCTATTCAAGAATGCATCCAAAATCAATCATTTATTTGGTCAAAAATTCAATTGAAAATTGGAATAAACTCATTATGCTCAAAATTAACATTATGTTTCACTTACTAAGCTTAATTCGTGGTCTAACACTATAAATTGGAGCTTAAACAAGCCATTTGGACATTATTCACTTCACCCCATACTCATTACATGCTTCCTCAATAGCTTTCTCTCTCTATTCAGTTCAATTTTCCCTCTCTTATTTGAGCTTCGATCTAAAGTTCATTGAGTTAAACCACCACCACTTATAAGTCGCCTAAACTTCAAGCATCTAGTAGCTACCATTCCCTCTCTTTATTTTATTTTTTTGTATTCTCTCTCTCTCTCTCTCTCTCTCTCTCTCTCTTTCTTTACGCTACGAATCTCCTCTTTGAGAACACATAAAAGAATAATAAAAAATAAATCTTTAAAAAAAATGCCACCTTTTTTTATTTTTTCTTTATCTCAAGATTTCTTTTAAAAAAAAACTTCTTGTTATTATTATTTTTTCCTTTTAAAATTCTTTTCTTTTTTCCTTCAAGATTCTCTTAATATAGAAAAGAAAAGCTTTTTGGAAAAAAAAAAAAGTGTTTCTCACTAAGAAAAGCTTGATTTCAAAAATAAAAATCAATGAACCTTTTTCAAAGTTAAGACTTTCTAGGATTTAAAAAAAAAAAAGAAACAAATGAATAAAGAAAAAGACACCTAAGTTAGGACCTTTTTAAAATTTTTCTTAAACAAAAATTAAATGGATTAAAATGTAAATCCTATACCTTTTCAAGATTAAAATTTGCCAACACACCTAATTTTTCAGAATTAACTACAAAAAGTTTAATTCCAAATAGCGAATACGTATGCATTCGTAAGAAACTACAGGGTGATCTAAAATTTGGAAAAACATTTTTTTTCCCTCTTTATGATTCTTCTATTTTTTTTTATTGCTTGTAAAAAGATATTATTCAATTTATTATTTGTGAATACAAATTGTTTCTCTTAAAGGGATAATTGAAAAACAATTAATTTGTTATGGTTAAAGTGGTACTCTAAGATTTGATAGGATAGCCCCCAAATCTGTCAATTTGGTTTCCCGAAAGATTTTCAAAAATTTTTCACAATGCAAGCTAGTAGCTAAATTATAACCTATCTACTTAATCGGTTTCTAGTTTAATCACTTTTCCCATTCCTATTAGGTAGCGATTCTATTTGTTTTCAAAAACAAGAAATCGGGTTTTCCTTAATTTTAGTCAAGCGTTAAACTAAATAAGAATAGGGTTTAGTTTAAATCAAATTAAGGAAAAAAAAAACCAACAATTTCAAGCTCGATAACTTAGTGACTCTACTAAGGATGTTAAGAAAGCTAATCACTTAAACCTTTCAAACTTAGATTTATTTTTCAAATTGCCCAAGTCATATTGTAATTTATTTGTGTAAATTTTTAGGTAAATAGTAGTACTAACACATTTATTGTAGCTAACTTATGGGGTTTTACTATAAAGGGTTTTAATACTTGAATCTTGAATTGTATGGTAAATATGGTTTGAACTAAGTTGTCCTAGGACACCTAAGAGAGGGACTATTGTGTAAACTTCAGATTTTATGGCGTAATCATCTTCTAGGGCTGATCAGGCTACCTTACTCAAGTTTCCATGTAACCAAGGAACCATGTGAGGTCACATATCCTTCTATATGCTTGAAACCTCTTTTCAAAGATTCGTAAGAATTTGTAATGTGGCAAACCTAATAAAAAAGTCTAGCAACTATAAAGCTGTTGTAATTTTTTTTTGTATTATTTTTCCTTTGTAATTATTCTTTTATCATGTCCATTGTAAGTTTCATAGTAATTATCCTTGTAAAGATCACATGAAAAGATTAGAATAGGTTATTGATGCAATATTTTCTTTTATAGAAATGATTAACTTTGCCCAAGATACTTTCAAGGAGATCCATATCTACTCGCCTTATGACTGTTAGAACTCACTTGAGAATTGGTTTCAACTCTTTATTCCAAACAAGCAAGAATTCATCAAGAGCAAAATTGGACCCATCCTATCCTTATAGAGTATCAATCCAAATATAACTCTAATATGAGCCTTGGTGTATTTTTAGGAGCTCGAATCTTTTGCCTTCTGTTTTGGTCCAAACTGATTGAGCCTAACCATAAAAGAATATTCCTAGTTTCTTTGGGCTTTGACTATCAATGGATGATATTTATGTACTAGATCGTGAGGTTACTACACCAAAATTTATAGTAAGCTACTAAAGGTAAGGAAGACAAAAATAAACCGAGTTCTGGTTAAGGGGAAAGCCCTTATGATGAATGATATTATTATGTGGTTCTCTACTAAACTGAGATATAAAGAGAATGAGACATCTTATGTTTGGATGTAGAAACTTGGCACTGGCATCGAGTAAATGCTAATTTCTTAGTGATATTTGGTTTCAATAAAGGAATTCGTTTACTACTAACTTTAGAAATTAAGGGACGAAGTAGAGATGAAGAAAGAGGAAAATCAAGTTAGAGTCACACTAGAGAAGCTAGGAGAAGGGATAAAGAATCTATAGGCCTAATGTGAAGAATATCAATAAAAGATAAAAGCCTTAGAAGCACAACTTAAGAAGGTTGGGGGAAAAATCTCAAGAGTTAAAGCCCCTTAATAGAGATCACTAACCAATCACTCATTCTCAAACTCCAGGGCTCGTTCATGCGGTTCATTGAGTTGATCGATCATAGAAGAATGAGACATTCTCCAGTCTAGCCCACTAAGATACTCTGCTCTGACCTCTCTTTATCTCATCGAGAAGATTCCTGAGGTGCCCAACCAGTTACCAAGTTGACCACTTTTAGCCATGCTAAAGCCAAATGCTAAATCTACACATTGTCGAGTTGAAGCACATCTAGGACCAAGTTACCCACTCCCAAGTTGACCATTTGAAGTTGACCAAGTAATAGGCCACCTACTGGCCAATCCTTCCTCAGCCCAAGACATCTGAGCAATCGAGTAGCAGACCCTAACCTGATCTTCTCAGAACCTTTTATGCTTAGCAAACAACATCATTAGGACCACAAAATGGATAGTTGATATACACCCCATTTTCTAACATCCATATTATCCTTCTGTAATAAAATATCTTGTTGTCCAATTACAATTATACCCTTGTAAATTATGTACTTTATTCTTTTCTAATAGGAATCTTTTTTGTAATTTATGTAAACCTAGGACTTACCCTAATTAGATCATATAAATACTTATAGAATGTAATAGCCACAACAAAACAGTGATAATTAAATTTCAGATATATTTTCCTTCATGAATTATGTGTCCTTACTTATGCCCTATTACTCTTATTTAGTCCATTGAGAGCATAGATTAGTGGCGAGTACCCTTCGGCTATACTTGTGTGTAATTTTAAGTATAACTTGAGCTCATGTGAGGTAATGCTGTATCATATCCACCATCAGTACATGAGAACCCCTGCTCAACCTTAGACTACCGTTTACTCTTCGAACCATCTCGCGGTTAGAACCCACCCTTGGTCGTATGATATCAGTGGCAGTGTATTCCTTTCCATGTGATCCGTATTATCTTAGTTTCAAAGCTTAGCTACATTCAAGTAAGTGCTATTACTTTGTGTTCTAAGTGATATACTACTCCTATAAGTGTGTTTCTAGGAATCTATTTGTTATTGTTGTGAGCATTTGAAGAGTATCTAGAGTTAAAGAAACTAATTGCTCTATTTTTCCTTGTTCCTATTCACAAAATAAAGTGTCACTATCTAACTAACTTTCATGTATGGTTATAATAGTTGTTGGCATGTTAAGTGTTATTTTGTTATTATTGTTTATAGGAGGGATTTAAAGTTATGTTTCAGTTGTCAATTTATTTTGATAGACAACAATTTATGACTTTAGTGTTTAAGGAACCCTGAGCAACTAATAGAGTAGTTTTCATAATGGCCAAGGTCAATAGGGAAGTTTCATACCCCAGACCATAGGTAACTAACTAGATATACTTTTTGACTTAGTAGCTAGTTTGATGACTACCGCAAATGAAGAAAGGCAACGAGCCAAAAATGATCCTTACAGAAGATAAGCTAATGAACAACCTAAGAGAGGCAACAACCGCTATGTTCGAGCTAATGCCCTTATTTGATCACACTAAGCTCGAGGAGTAGGTAGAGTTATTGGATACATACTAGCGTAATAAGAGATCGAAGAGGAGGATGAGGAAGTAGGTGATGAAGTGGATGAGTATTATTAACTGAAGGAGAGAAATGTTCATGCCCCTAGAATGGTAGGGTTAAGGATGCATATCCTTAGTTTTTTTTGGAGTGGTGATATTAAGGACTACGTAGATTGGGTAAGTAAGATTGAGAAGCAATTTGAATGTCATAAGATATCTACCAATGCTAAGGTCAGACTTACTATGTTAGAGTTTAGCAGTTATGCTACCTTATGGTAGAAGAATCTATAATCTTCCAAAGGAAGAGAAGGAGAATGTGGAATTAAGCATTAAGATGAAATGTAAAGAGTTATGAGATGAAGATTTGTTCAAAGTTATTCTTTGTAGGATGCATTAAAAAGGTTATGGGAGTTAAGGCAAAAAAGATCAAGTGTTGATGCCTACATGAAGGAGTTCTAGATGTTGATGATCTATTGTGAAGTTATTGACCCCAAATATCAAATTGTATCCTGATTCATTAGTGGGTTGAAGTACAAGATTGGAGATATTCTAGAAACTATAGATATTGGTTCACTTGCTGAAGCTATTCAAGTTTTTTAGAGAATTAAGAGGCATTGAGTAAGAAGATTTTGAACTCCTATCGGTTAACCTACCACTAATCAACCTGTTTCAAGTAAAACTATGCGATTAGAACTTAGCCAAGTTGTTGAAGTCTGACCTACATAAACTACCTATGTGAAGGGGAAGGAGATCTCGAGGAAATTCAAGAAAGGACAAAGCTCAAGAAGAAAGATGAGTGAGATTAAGTGCTTCAAGTGTGACAGGTTTGGATACATAGCTACTAAGTGTCTAAACAGAAGAACCATGGTGATCTGAGGAGAAGCACTGACCATTGAGTTAGAGAGTACTGGTGAGGAAGTGAAAGACTCAAAATAAACTAGATAACCTAAATTGTCTGAAGAGGAGGAAATCATATATAGTGAAGAGGGAAGTTTTATGTTTGCAATCCTAGTGTTAAGAAGAATGATGAGTGTGAGTCTTGTGCTTGAGGATGAATAACGGGAAAATTTGTTTCACATTGGCTATAAAGTTAATGGATCATTGTGCACAATGATCGTTGACAGTAGCAACTATACTAATGCTACATCTACTTTCATGGTTTAACAATTGAAGTTACTAACCAAACCTTACTCTAAGCCTTATAAACTACATTAGCTTAACGACAAGAAAGCCCTATAAGTGAATAAACAAGTGACTATGCTGATTAGTATTAGAAATTATCAAGATGAAGTGTTTTGTAATGTGTTGCCCATAAGTACCTCCTATATTTTGCTTGGATGACTATCGATGTTTGACCAAAGTATGATATAGGATGGAAGAGAGAACACATGTTTCTAAAGTACGAGTGCAGGATGGTAAAGTTAAGCCCTATGATTGCCAAAAAAGTTAAAAGCTTGTAGACTCGATTGAGCAAAGTTTTGAAGAAAGAGGCTTTTGTGATTACCCAAGCCAAGCTGAAGAGAGAAACAAAGTGTAAGGAGCCGACCTATCTTGATAGGAATCAAGCTATAGGACCTCTAACCCACAGCTAAGCCCAAGGACTAGAGGGGCCGGTACGATGAATCCTTATGTTCTAACTAACTCCTGTTAAGGCCGAGTACTTACTTGCCCAGTTACCTTTAATGTCATACACTTGTCCCTAGGAATTGGTCCATTAACCCTTTTTTCGAGCTTTCTACAAGCTTAGACCATCCAACGGCTGGCCTCATCTATTCTTGGCCATGGTTTGCACCATCTTAGTATTAGAGCGAAGGTTTTGTGTGAACTATAGTTAGTTTTTCTTGAAGTTTTGTTGTAGTCTATTTTTACGTATGTGGAACAGAGTTAGTTACTGTATTCATTTTACTGCTATGTTATTAGCTATTTACTTTTTGAAGTATTTGTTTGAATTTTGAATCTGTGAGGAAAAAAAAAATGATAGACCCAAATATGAATGTGAATGCTAATGATAATAGTGGAGTTGTCCATTATGGACAACAATCTCAGGGAACTCCCAAAAGTACTAATGAAAGACTCGATGAGATAACCAACCTCTTGATAGATCTAACCTAAGCTATTCATGCCCTGTCTTAGCAACCTACTTGAGGTTGTGCAAAATACTCTATAAGCTGCTAACCTATTGCAGGTCAGAACTTAGCTTGACTAGTTCAAGGTAGAGGAGTTGGCGGACGAGTAAGGTGAAGGATAGACTTGAGAGAGCTTGATGAGGAGGAAGGAGAGTATTCTAAAGAGGAGTGTATACAAGTCCCCAAATCATCCAACCATGTGAAGCTTCAAATTTTGAGTTTCAATGGGTTTAGGAATGCTAATGAGTATTTGGATTAGGAAGAGAAGGTGAAGCGTGTATTTGATTATTATTAATATAAGGATTATGAGAAAGTGAAGATTATTACTATTGAATTCTCTGGATATGCCACCATATAATGGAAGAATTTTTAGGCCATGAGAAGAAGATAGGGGTATCAAGAGATTAATACTTAGCTCAAGATAAAGAGAGTGCTTAGAAATAGATTTGTGCTGGAAACATATCTCTAAGATACTTTCACTTAACTTCAGGAGCTAAGATTAGGAGGCTGAGTTGTTGATGAGTATGTTTAAGAATTCTAAATGCTTATGATAAGATGTGAAGTAGAGGAACCACCAGCCCGAATAGTCTCAAGGTTTATTATTGGATTAAGAGGAGACATCTGAGACATTATGGAGCTCCAACGATTTGACATAATGGATGAAGCTCTTAGAGTTGCCCAGGGTGTAGAGAGGCAAAGAAGGAGCCGAATAACAACTAGAATGCTAACTAGCCGACTAATACAGGCAAGTCACTAAGCTCAATCTAGTATCAAGTCGAGTAGAAGAGTTAATGTCAGAGCCAAGCAGAAAGGTCAACCTAAAGATGTAGTGCCAACCTGAACGTATGAGAAGGGGTAAAGGTCTAGCAAGAAGACTAGTTAGATCAAGTGCTTCTAGTGTTAAAGATTTGGACATATGGCTGCTTAGTGCTTGAACCAAAGGACAATGGTCATTAAAGGAGACATCCTGAAAGTAGAAGTAAAGAGTAAAGATGAAGAACCCGAGGAGGAGGAGGTTCCTGCCGAAAAAGAACTGATTGAGGAAGATATGTTTCCCAAGGACTTAGACCAGTTACTTATGGTTGTCCAGTACACACTGAACGTAGAACCCTCACGAGAGAAAGAGCAGAGAGAGAACTTGTTTTATACCACCTGTAAGGTGAATGATCAAATGTATGCTCTCATTGTAGATAGTAGAAGTTGCACCAATGTTGCATCGGACAATCTTGTTTCAAAACTGAAGCTACTGACTGTTGAACATCCAAGGTCATACAAGTTGTACTGGTTGAGTGAGAAAAGAGCTGTAAACCCTACTTTTAGTGGGCCTAAGATTTCAGTACGAGTACTTTCCGAACATTCCCAAAGATCAACTAGACCAAATCTTAAATTTATATTTGGAAACGAATTAAATTTTTCCAATCCAAAAACCAATTATCGATAAAACTTGAGCTTGAAGAATTGCAAACTCTAAAGTCACTTAAAACCCTAAACCCTAAAATAATTAAGGATTTTTAACCCTAAGTAATTAATCAATAATTTAATTTGAATAATTTTATTTAACTTTAGAAAATTTCACAATTTTATAGGAATCGAATCATAAATTACGAAACAATGCAAAATGAAAACCCTAAAATGATTTCCCATAAGGCCATGTCCTTATCTTCATATATAAGCTTTACACATAAATAAGTAGACCAACCAATCACCTTAGATAACTTATCAATTGAGAGTTACAATCATTTATCAATTGAGAGTTACAATCATTTATCAATTGATAACTTATCAAAATCTAGTGATAAGACAATTTCCTTATCACTCCTTCACTTATACTACATATGGGCAATTTTTCACAAGATTTCATAAGCTTAACTTTAATAAATGAGACAAGACTACTCTATGGCCCAAAAAGACTTTAAATGGTAGATTTAGACAAGGGTGAAAGGGGGGCCATGCTCTTGTCTTTCAACCATCAATCACTTTCTCTTACACATCACTATTCACCCCTTAATGCTTACATCATCAATAGTTGCAATTGTTGACTTTTGCATAAGCTACAAGAGAACACTTTCAAGACATTTAAACACTCATTCTCTCTCCATTCAAACCAGCCACTTTATCCACTTTTTCTCTCACTTTCAATTTCACTTTCACTTCATCTTTCTCTCATTTGAAACAAACATAAAAGGGAGAAACCACCTTACCCCACAAAATCAACTTTTCTTCCATTTTTCCAACTTCACTCACGGTAACATCTCTTCTTGTTCTTATGTTATTTTCTTTCACCATCTAAGATATTTTAGAACCATTAGAACCTGTCATAAACCTTATTCCAAAAGACCAAAAGATTCGGGTTCCAAAAGGTTGTAAAAGAGAAAGCAAAGTTAAAAGCTTAAGTGGAACCTTTGTGTACAACCACCATATTTTGCTTTAAGGACGAGTAAGTATTTCTTGTGATTAGTGGGTTAGTATTTATGTTAAGAGACTTTGATTTCTTGAAGATATAAGTATGATTTAAGTTATGATAACAACAAAGACCATTTTAACAAACAAACTCATGAAACCTTTATGTGAAGTTGAAGCATCAGCATGAGCATGTAAAGTTGGTATTTTGTAAAGACACTTATTCAACACTTTGAATGGAAGATTTTAAGTTGAGAAAATCTTGAAACAAGAACTTGAATGGAAGATGAACATGCTGGATGTGAAGGTTCAAAGGTCATTGAATGTTGATTATATTTTCGTTAAATTAAACATGCTCAAATCTAAACTTAAGTTAAGGAAAAATCCATTACATGAAGTTTTATGAAAAAATCAACTTTGTGTGACATGAGCTATGATATGGAGGTTATATTAAGTATAAAATCTTTTATTTCTTTGTGTAGAGCATGAGTTAAAGGATCGTCTTATGGAAGAAAATTTAAGTTAAGATTTGGATATAAGTAATTTAAGTGGATAATCTAATACCTACACTTAAGGAAATGATGCAACAAGTTGAAAAAACCGAGCAAGAACCCCTTAGAATCATCATGAATAGATCTGGAACATGAGAAAAAGAAGCTTAAAAATATGATAAAAGTGAATGAACAAAGTGAAAAGATCAACCAAATCTTTTCTAAAAGAACTAAGCTTGTTTGATTTTGATTAGTGGATACGTAGGGAATTTAGGGGCAATCGTATAAAAAATAAAAAAACTTTCTTTCCTTTTTTTCCTTTTTCTTACAAAATCGTACTAAAAAATAATGAAAAATTCTCTTAAGTTATATTTTTACATATTTGTATATGTCTTAGTATTTTTAGAAAAATATAAAAATAAAACCCATTAATTAATTTTTTTTATTTTTACATGGTGACTTAGTTTTAATAGATTAACTCCTAAACTTAGTTTTTTTGATTTTTTATAAAAATTATTTATGTAGAAAATCCATCAATCAGTAGCCAAATTAGGGTTTTCCCACTCGAAAGCTTTAATTTCCCTTTTCACCAGTTTAATTGGTTGTCGGCTCTAAGTTATTTTTTGAAAACAATTTTAAAGAAAAATGTTTTCTTAATTTTATGTCAATTAATATGTATTAAATGGGTTGAGCTTAACATGGATTAAATTCGGCAAAACGAAATAGGGCTCAATAACTTAAAATATTCTTTTTGGGATTTGTTGTGAGTGGTAATGATATATAAGTCGATGATGAGAAGATAAGAGCAATTATTGAGTAGCTTGTGCTGACCTGTTTAGTTGACATACGAAGCTTCTACAACATGACATCATTCTATTGCTAATTTATAAGGAATTTTAGTACAATTATAGCTCCACTCACCAAGATGTCAAAGCGGAATGTTAAGTTTAGGGAGGGAGAGAAGGAATGTAGGAGTTTTGAAGAGGCAAAGGAGAAGCTGACTACCGCCCCCAACTTTGCTCTACTGAGCTTTAACAAACTATTTAAAGTAGAGTGTGATGCATTCAAACTAGGCATAGGTGCTATGCTGATATAAGAGGGCCGACCTATTACTTACTTTAGTGAAAAGCTTAGAGGATCTACCCTCAACTATTCAGTTTATGATATGGAGTTTTACTCCTTAATCCAAGCCTTGATTGTGTAGCAGCATTATCTATTAATCAAACAATTTATGATCTATACTGATCATGAATTTTTTAAGATATCTAAAGAGCCAGCCTAAATCATCTCAAAGATAAGCTAAGTAAGTTGAGTTTATGAAGGTATTTTCTTATGTTGTCAAGTACAAGAATAGCAAGAACAATATAGTAGCCAATGCCTTATCGAGACTACTTAGATTTTTTATGACTAAGGAATTATACATTGAGGATCTACACTTCAAATCGATCTATGCTAAATGTGAAGGACGGGCACTAGATGATTACCATAGGAAAGATGGATACTTGTTTGAAAAGAGGAGATTATGTATCTCGATCTATTATATGCGAGCATTACTGGCAAGCAATGTGCATGGTAGAGGATTAACTGGACATTTTAGCAAGCACCAAACTTATGAGGTATTAACCTCTAGATTCTTTTAGCCAAGGATGATGAGGGATATCCAAACCGTACTAAAAAGGTGTATTACCAACAAAAGGGCAAAGAGTCAAGCCGATTAAGGGCCATGTTTACCTTTACCGATCTTAACCAAATCATGGTCCAACTTGAGTACGGACTTTATGTTAGGATTGCTATGGATGTCTTGAGAGAAGGACTCCATCATGGTGGTTATAGACCGATTTAGTAAGATGGCATACTTCATGCCCTATTTTAAGACTAATAATGCTTTGGTTATCTCTTTTCTTTTCTTTTAGGAGGCAGTCAAACTTCATGAAGTGCCTAGGACCATTGTTTCAAATTAAGACTTGAAATTCATGAGCTACTTCTAGAGGACATTATAGAAGCAAATGGAAAATAAACTATTATTTAGTACATCCTACCTTCCATAGATAGACAAACCAAAGCTATCAACAAAACTGTGGGAACTGTACCTTAGGTTGTTGTTGGTTGAAACATGATTAATTGGGATCTATGCTTATCTATAATTGAGTTTGCTAAGAGTAGGATCGCCCATAGTATCATGAACATATCATCTTTTGAGGTTGCCTATAGATTCAACCTTAACCTCCCATTGGACTAGATGTGTCACGAATTGAGGACAACCTAGTCGTGGTAGACGTTGTATACTGTACAAAGAACTCCTAATTGGTTACCCTTCCAATCAAGAACTCTTCATACAATATACAAGGCTCTACAACCACTAGTTTCCCAAGAACACACAGATTTACATGATATCATCACATTAATATATTTATATAAAATTTGAACTATGAAACTTACATTAGCAAGTAAGCACAAATAAGTCTATAATACTAATAAAACAAAAGTACATGAGTAAAGGTCTACATCAATTGTTCTCTTAATACACAGAATAGCTCGCTCCTGCCCAAGTCCCTGAGCTAACCTGTGGCATCCCTCGACCAGTCTCTACGAATAGGCTATCCTGCAGTAAAAGTCTAAAGGGGTATAAGCCTAAGCTTAGTGAGCAAAACCCTCAGCCATACTACAAGTAAGTTATAAGTACATTATATTTACGCATATGAATAAATGATCAAACAGAATGCCAAACAATACATATACTTAGCTAGTTCATATATGTAACTCGGATTTAATGCCCTCCGAAGTCAGGGTTGGAGTATACACGGCACCAATCAGATTCCGGGTATTATACTAGAACTTCCTTTACTACGGAACTCCATGCTTCGTATTCAAATCAAATAATTCTTTTATTTTCATAAAAACTAAGTTCTAGTATAACCGTGAGTGGGCCCCCGCAGTCCACACTCACCCCTAAACGGAGGCCTCTAGACTCGACCCTTAGCTAGGCGGTTGGTGCCTCCAACGCCTAATGTTCCCGTGGGTTAAGGTAAGGTCATTTTGTACGAGTACACCATACAGAACCATTAAATGAATAATAACAACCCCCAAATGGCCTATCTTTACCTCCATGTGATGTGATGGCCAGAATTATATTTATGCGATGCATGTTAATGTATGTCCCAGTTTCTTTTTATAAGTCGAGTATACTTAGGTTCAAATTATGTTGTGATCATCCAATAGTACACACAATCACTTTCTATACTACCATGCAACAAACAAAGCATTCTCTGTACTTAAGATAATTTCACAATTACATATAGAAGATCATACATAAGCATTTCCCAAACCCCATACGATAGTCAATTACCAATAATATTTAAGTCCATTATCTACAATCACAAACAAGCCTAGAATCATAGGATAAATACTCACTTGGCCATAGCGATTCGCCCTAATCGTAGTAATCGATCGGGAGGTTCTCACTCACCTTAGGATCACCTGATCATTATATGATAATAACGCTAGTAAGTAACTGAATTAACTAATAATTCTAGTTCCTTACTTCTACTCCATTACCTCAATTTTTATTCGATTAGACTTTATTCTTAACCATTTGTATCTTTTTTGTTTTATTTCTGATATTTATGAATTCACAGTCGTTTTTCATCGTTTTCGGACGTACGTTTACACGATATTGTCCGTTTTGGACGTTATGACCCTTGTTTTACGATATGAACTAAATTTAGAGAAATTTTAACTATGAACACTTAATTGCTCTTATTACTTATTTTTATATCTTTTGTTTATACTTAATGAGACTTAATGAGTTAGTTAACCCCTAAATCTTTATACTTAGAGGATTTTACTTTGCTATGACTAATTCATGTACTTAATTAGGTATAATTCATTTTAGAAAGAGTATTAGGGTTTACTAATTTAGGTTCCTAATTTTGATACACTTTTCTTCTTTTCTTAGTTTATAATCTATGCTTATGTCATCGCTTACATCATTATTTGTTCAGGTCATTGCCTATGTCATCCCTTGCTCATGTCATGGCTTATGTCATCATGTGCTTACCTCATCACTTACTTCATTATGTGATTACATAAGTCTCTCCTCATGCTTATGTCATATGTACATGTCTTATGTACATTTGATTTCTTCCCTTATACTTATGTACATATACCTTATACATATACATACTTATACATCTACTTAAGTTTATACCGTATTTATCCATGTATACATACTCGTATACCTATATGGTTAGATATGTATTTTTATACAAAAATTTGTATGCCTAATCTTTTCCTTAAGAAAAGCTTCCTAATTCCATTATTTTGTGTTTTTAAATGTGTAATTAGTGTAGTATATGTAGGTATAGTTAGGTATTGTTTTAATTTGGTTATGTACATGGCTAATACTCATGTACAAAGGTTCTCATACTAGTATTCCTTTGGTATTTCCTTATGTACACATACTTAAGAGCATGTACACATGTATTTCTTCCCTTTCCTTCATGGTTCCTCACTCTCTACACTTAAAGATGAGGACTTTATGCCCACTTCTTCATGATCATAATTAATACAAGCCTACTTCTCTAATCTACCTAATTACCTAACTAATGAAGAAGATAAAACAACATAAAGTAACTTAGATACATACCTTTGCTTATGTTGGAATTAAGGAGACAAAAAGTGAAGTGATGAAAGTGAAAGAGTAAGATGAAGCTCATAGCAATGGTAGAGGATTTCTGGTTTGTTTCTTTTGTCTTGTTTTAATTATGGAAGACAACAAATGGTGGGGTCAATATGAAGAATAAGTAGACGGCAACACTTAAGGAAAGAGAGAAGAAGAAAAAAATCAAGAGAAAAGATAAGAAAAGCCATCATGAAGGAGTAGATATTTTCTTTATCTCTTAGTGTCTTTTGTTGACTTTTCAAAGTGTTGACTTGGTCAACTCTCCTTAAGCATATGTAATTTTGTGCACATAATGTAGTAAATAAGGGAAAAATGAAGGAAATGAGGTAGTTGGTGAATTAATTAGTAACCATAGTTGATGAAGTCTTACTTTAGGTCTTTATAACCTATATATCTCATTTGATAAACTACTTTGGATAACAAGTGCAAAAAGTATTAGTTCGCGTATTAAAGTTCACTACTTGTAACCTAATCTTTAACTATACCCCTAACTCTAAGTAAGACTATCTTAATAATATTCTTAAGAAATAAATGTAAGCTATGATTCATTATCTTAGTTTCTAAAGGACTACTTGAGGATTCAACACGTATATGCATTATTGAAAGTCATCTCTAATCTTTTTGTAATGATCAGGTAAAATATGAGTGTTATATTATCAATTTAAGGTTTTAGGGTTTATTATGTTGAATTAGTGCACATATGTCTTTAACGTGATCATTTTAGGGTTTCTATCACTTTTGAATGGAATCTTTAACATTTAGATGCATTTAGGGTAGTAAAGTTTCTTACATGATTAATGAATTTTTTGAGGGTTTTCTCTTTCATTAGCATTGTTGACTCCTAAATTGTCTAACATAATTGAGTCTATTTCAAAAACTAGATCAAACATTATAGGGGTTTGCAAGATGCCTCTTTCTATCCAGAATGATGATTAATCAACTATAGAAAGATTTGAGGCCATCAAGGTAATGCACTAAAAGGTCATAGAAAAACTAAGTTAAGCTGTTACCAAGGTCAAGAGATGAGGCTGAGGATAGAAGGATAAAGAATTCTAACTAGATGACTTGGTCAGGATCTACCTCATTAGGGATTGATTTGTAAATTTGAGGAAGAACAATTTGTCTCTTAGAGCCAATGGACCATTTAAAGTGCTAGAAAGGATCAATCTTAATGTACAAGATTGAATTACCTAAAGACTATGGGATCTTAGACTCCTTCAATGTTGATGACCTCCACCGTATGTTCTTGAAGAAAAGCAACATATAATAGAGCTAGATTTAATCCTAAATCTCAAATAGCCCAAAGGGGATAATAGGGATCATGGACCAATTACTTGCTCATATGGTCCGCTAAGCTGATCAAACGAAGTTGAGCTTAGAAGAATGAGACATTCTCTAATTTGACCTATTGAGATACTCTACCCTAACCTCTCTTTATATCATTAAGAAGATTCCTAAGGTGCCCAACCAATTATCGAACTAACTATTTATTGCCACACTAAGGCCAAAATCTAAATTTACACATTACTAAGTTGAAACGTATCTAAGGCTAAGTTACTTACTCCAAAGTTGACCATCCGAGGCCGACTAGCCAATAAGTTACCTATTGGCTAATCCTTCCTCAACCCAGGACATTCGACAAACCAAGCAGCCAACGTTGACTTGATTTGCATAAAACCTTTTCTGCTCAACAAACATCATTGGGACCATAGAATGAATAGTTGACACGTACCCCATTTTCTTACGTCTACTCTATCCTTGTGTAATAGAATATCTTTTTTGTTTAATTACAACTGTACCCTTGTAAATTATGTATTTTTCCTTTTCCAACAAGAATCTTTTTGTAATTTATGTGAACATTAAACTTACCTTACTTAGGTTATATAAATACTTGTAGAATGTAATAGCCACAACAGAATAGTAACAATTGAATTTTAGAAAAATTTTCCTTCATGAAATAAATGACCTTACTTATTCTTGATTACTCTTATCTAGTCCATCGTAAGCGTATATTAGTGGCTAGTACCCTTTGACCACACTTATGTGTAATATTAAGTATGATTTAAGCTCGTGTGAGGTGTTGGTGCTTCATATCTACCATCGGCGCATGAAAATCCCTGCTTATCCTTTGACTATCATTTACTCTTTGGACAATCTTATGATTTAGACCCACCCTTAGTAGCATGATAACGGTAGCAGTATGTTCCATTTTTTACGATCCATAACACCCTTAAAGTTCAAAAGAGGAAGAAGGAGGAAGCTAAGTTAAGTCATAGCCAAAAGAAGAGAGTTTAGGCCTTAGGAATTTTTATTTTTTCATAAAATGAAAAATAATGTAAGCCTTAAAGATTGCAAGAATTAATAAAAGAAAAGTATTTTGCCACATTATGAGTTTCTTGCCAACTTAAAATTCTTTACATCTATGTTCTAAGCATTCCTACATTTGTGAGTTCATTTCTTTCAAAAGAAAAAGAGAAAATAAAGATATTTGTGTTAACTTATTGAGAAGTGTTCTTTTTAGGCTGGAAAGATAGCTCCCAAATATCAAAGCTCTTAAAGAAGTCCAATCCGATCTGCCCCTAGACTAGAATGGCCAACTAATGAAATGACAACATCAACACCAAGGGCAACAATAATAATGTAAACCCAAAAATCACCAATCCCACTAAGCTGAGGTGTTGCTCTTTAGAACGAATTGTAGCAAAAATCGTAGATCAGTTAGGTTTCCTTGTTGATAGTATAGCTTTACTAAGAGCTACATCACCATTAAATGAAGAAAGCTCTAAGGCTCGTTACGGAAAGAATATTGAAGCTCCACCTCTTAAAGTAGAAGAGAGCTATCCTAAAGTTAATTTAGCTTTTGAGATTTTTGAATTAAAAGGGGTTTATCTAAAGGTTAACCTAAATTTTGAACCTAATATATACTCATTCCCAGCTAACATAAAGCCAGTTAAGTCAAGGGCTAATCAGGATGATATGAAAGAATTAGAAAGGAAGTTGACCCAACATATCATTAAAAAAAATGATGACACTTGGAGGCTATGATGGTTTTGAGCAAGGTAATGTCATAGATTTCTCTACATATGATTATAGGAGTTAACTTGAAAATTTCAAGATACTAGAATTTTAAAAGTATAGTGGGACTAGATGCCCCATGCTAAACACTAGGTTATATAAGCAAAAGATAAGCAAGTAGATACATTATGAACAGCTTATGGTAAAGAATTTTTAGGATATCTTGGCAAGTTCAACTTTGACTTAGTACGCCCAACATAACTTAAATCATGTAAACACATGGGAGAAGCTTGCGAATGCATTTTATGAACAACACAAGTTCAATGTTGCGATGGAACCAACCATGATGAACTTGGTTGCCTTATAGAAAAAGAACAATGAATCATTTAAGGAGTATACATTGAGATGGAGATCCCTTGTTGCAAGGGTATCTACCCCCACAATCAAAAAAGAGCTAACAACGGGTTTCATTCATACTTTACTAAAGCCTAACTTCTCTCACTTGATTGGGCAAGCCTTCTCCAACTTTATAGAAGTAGTTGTGGTAAGGTGTCGAATTAAAAGTACTCTCTCTTTTGATAAACTCTAAGAGCCATTAGATAGAAAAGCATCATTTACAAAGCTAGCTATAAGCAAGCCCTAAGAAGCCACTAGTAGTATAGTAAATTTGAACACCAAACCCAATACTTAGGTCTCTTTTAGAATGAATCCTTCGTAAGTTCAGTAATAGTTTCAAAGCCAACCTTAGGTTAATAGGGTTCCAACGCAATTCATTAGAATACTAGTTCCCTTCAGCTTGGTCATCGAAAAGTTAAAGAAGGATAATTTGATTCAATTTGAGCTTCCCAATGAAAGATATGGGCCAAGGGTTTTTTTATCCTAATGTGAAGTATTAATATCATTTGGGGCAAGTGGATCATTTGATCAATACGTATTAGAGGTTAAAAAGAAATTCAAGATTTGATTGATGAGGGTTTGGTCCAACTAGACTTCGTGGAAGCTCTAGTTCAAAATGTCAATAATAACCCTCTACCCAACAATGGCCCTATTGTTAATATGATTTTCAACGATTCAAATCTTGCCTTCAACATGATCAGCTTCAATTGGAAACCCGAGGTCTCCGAGTTATGCAAATCAAAAGAGAAGTAAGCTCTAAGAACCAAGCCGTACACTTTCCATGTATCCGTTGCTCTTGAGAATTATAAAGCTACCCCATTTAATTACTAAGTAGTTAACGAGGGGCAATCAAGGTCTCTTACAGGTAGGATTACCCTCTTCGACAGGGTTTATAACCTAAAAGAAGACCATAGAAAGAAAAATGTATTAGAGCAAACAAGCAATAAACTAGTTGAATATGAGGAAGGTTTGTTTGCCTTTAACAAAATGATCAAGTTAAGCGAATACAAGATAATGGATCAGCTTACTAAGACTTCAGCATAGATATCGCATATGGATTTGTTGATGGCATTTGAACTGCATTGGGAGCCTTTGTTTCAAACTCTAAGGGAGGTTAAGGTACCTCATGAAATGTCACCTGAAAGGATGGGACTAATCACCAACTCTATCCTCAATATGGATCAAATCTCTTATTTTACTAAAGAATTAAGTGAGGATGGTAACCAGCACACTAAACCACTTTTTACAATGGTGAGAAGAAATAACATAATCTTATCCATAGTCCTTATTAATAACGGATCAATCCTTAATAATAATTGATTGTCATTAAATATTTGCCCCCTTGCTACCATAGATTTGTTGGATGTTGATACAACTACGATTAAGCCAAGTTCTATGACGGTTAGGGCTTTTGATGGATCCAGAAGAGAAATTATATGGGAGATTGACTTGCTAGTTAACATTGGCCCTCAAGCTTTTAACTTTTGGTTCTAGGTTCTAAACATCCTAAGGTCCTTTAACCTCCCCTTGGGAAGACCCTGGATTGATGCAGCAGGGGCTATACCTTCAAGTTTGCATTAGAAGGTCAAGTTTATATGAAATGGCTAAGTGATAACAATTTTAAGGGTTTAAGATTATGAAATCTATAAGGAAATGGCCATACCCTATATTGGCATTGAAGAGTAGAAAGATTTTGGGCTCTAAATGTTCGATGAAGTGTACATGGTTACTAGTCCTAAGGAAAAGAAAGACAAGAGATTGAAGTTCAAGGATGGCCAAATTAGTACTTACAACCTTGGCTCTATCCTAACTCTGATGGAAGAGTTGAAAAAAACGCAAGCAAAGCACAAGAGAGGTGATAGATTGTATCATGCTTTAATGACTTTTCCACTACTGACTGAGACATTTATCTAGGTTGATGTTCAAACCTTAGAATTTGCTAAAGAAGACACCCTCAACAAAGATGAATTGGCCAGGCTATCCCACGAGCTCCATACCCACTTGAACAATTGGTTCTCCATCCTTATGAATGGCAATAGGTCTTCTCTAAGGTAAATGATGAATTGTAGTCTAGTATTTTCTTGAGTTTTGTACTCATTATCTTTGTTCTAAATAATGTACCTATGAAAACTTTTAATTACAATGAATAAAAGATTAGTTTTCTTTGTTCTAAATAATGTACCTAAGAAAACTTTTAATTATAATGAATAAAAGATTAGTTTTCTTCTCTTCATTATACCTTACTTCTTCTTTGCTTACACTCTTTCCTTTACATACTTTTTGCCCAAATCCAATGCTTTGAATGAAAGCCAAGGATACCTCATGCAGGTAGGTGATGAAAATATTAGTATCACTTCTAGCCCTATTAGGTTAGTTCTCAAGAGTGATGACAATAACCGTATTGAAATACAAGAGAGCTAGCAAAAATATGAGATGAGTAAAATTTCTATTGATGAGCTTACTAAGATGGTTAATATTAGAGCTGATGATAACTTGAAGAACATGAAGATTAAAAGGAGCTCGAAAGAAGAGTAGAAGGTATACATAACTGTGCTATTATCTAAGTATCAAAATGTATTTGCGTATTCTTATGAGGATATGCTCAGGTTAGATTCGTCAATTGTAGTCCACTATCTACCCACATGAGAAGACATCAAACCTAAGAAGATTCTGACCATATAACTTATTGAAGATCAAAGAAGAAGTTAAGAAGTTACTTAAGGATGGTTTCATTGAAGTATTTGTTTATCTTGAGTGGGTGGCTAATATTATGCCAATAATTAATAAGAATGGTAAAGTTAGAGTGTGCATAGATTTTTGAGACCATAATCAAGCAACACTTAAAGATAACTTTCCTTTGCCTTACATCAACATATTAGTATATAATATAAATAGAAACCACTTCTTCTCGTTTATGGATAGCTTCTCTAGGTACAATTAGATTCGAATGTTCGAAGAAGATAAGACCATAACAACTTTCATCACAACTTAGAGTACATTTTGCTATAGAGTAATGTCTTTTGGACTAAAAAATGTTAGGGCAACTTACTTGAGAGTAATGGTCTCAATCATTCAAGACATGATGCACAAAGAAGTAGAAGTATTTGTTGACGATATGATTAGGAAATCTAAAGAAGGGGAGAATCACATTGATAATTTGAGAAAGTCATTTGATAGGTTGAGGAAGTTTCAGTTAAAGTTGAACTTAGGGAAGTGCACTTTTAAGGTAGCATTAGGGAAATTGTTAAGTTTCATAATTAGCCAAAGGGGCATTGAAGTGGATCTTAATACAGTCAAAGCAATACTTGACAAGCCTTCTTCGTGCATGCTTAAAGAAGTTAGAGGCTTATTAGGTCGTTTAAACTACATAGCTTAGTTCATATCTCAACTTATAGACAAGTGCCACCCTTAATTTAAGTTACTAAAAAAATCCTGATATAAGATATGATGAAGAGTACAAGAACGCCTTCGTAACAATAAAAAAATACCTTATGAACCCCCCAATTTTGGTAACTCCTAAATTTAGGAAGCCATTATTTTTTTACCTTACCATATTAGTAAAGTCTATAGGATATATGCTTAGCCAAAAAGATGAGGAAGGAAGAGGGAGCAATCTGTATACTACTTGTGTAAGAAGTCTATAGAGGGAGAGTAAAAGTATTTTGAGATTGAAAGAACATGTTATACATTATTCTAGATCATGCATCAACTTAGACAGTATATACTCTATTACCAAATTGAGTTGCTGACACAACATGATCCTTTGAAATACTTGGAGGAGAAACTAGCCTTGATTAGCAAAATCTTAAAGTGGCAAATGTTACTATTAGAATTTGATATCACCTATCTGAATTAACATTCAGTCAAGGGGTAAGCCTTAGTGAATCAATTAGTAGAGTATCCCTTAGAAGGTACTCTTCAAGAGGTATAAGTCAAATTTCTCGATGAGGACATCTTAATGGTTGAAGAAAATTCTAATAATAAAATGAATGAGAAGCTCCCAAAATGGAAAATGTTCTTTAATGAAGTTTCTAATGTGCTTGGATGTAGAATTAGGGCAATATTGATATCCTCAAAAAGGCACTCAATTCCCAATGGCTATAAGGCTTGTTTTCCTATATACCAATAATATTGCTAAATATGAGGCATGCATTAGGGGAATCAAAATGGCCTTAAATAAAGAAATTCAATAATTAGAAGTATATGGAGATTCTTTACTCATTACTATCTAAGCTTGGAGAGAATATAAAACAAAGGATCTTAAATTGTTACCTTGCCACTAGCAATTAATTGAATCAATAGAGAGGTTTGTAGAAATTAAGTTCACATACGTTTTGAGGACTCGAACCAATTTATTGATGCATTGACCACTTTGGCATCCGTGATCCAAATATCCAATAGGGTCAAAATTTAGCTACTCAAAATTGAAGTTAAAGAGAAGTATGCTTTCTATCTGGCAATCAAAGGTGTACATGATGGAAAACCTTAGTACCATGATATCAAAATGTTCCGATAATAAGGCACGTATCTTGACAAGGCTAAGAAAAAAGAGAAAAAGAAGATTAAGAGGTTAGCTACCCAATTCTTAATAAGTGAATCCACCTTATATTAATGATGATTTAACAGTACACTTCTAAGGTTTATAGATGATAGAGAAGTCGAAGTTTTGATGAAGGAACTACATGAGGGAGTATGTAGCGCCTAAATGAATGGCTACATTCTCATTAAGGAAATCATGAGACTGAGATACTATTGGTCAAATACGGAGGGCGTTTACATTAAAATGTCGAGCATTACCACTTATGCTAAGTTTATGTGAACAAGATAAATGCTTCACCTCTAGAATTACATATACTATTTATACCGTGGCCATTTTCAATGTGGGGTATAGACATCATTGGCTCGATCACTCTAAAGGCATCTAATGGTCATCGTTTCATATTGGTCACCATTGATTATTTCTATAAGTGGATTGAAGCCTCATCTTATTTAAGTGTTACCAAAGGAGTAATGGTCAAGTTTACCAAAAGAGATATCATGGCTCGATATGGGACTCCAAAGACAATCAATACCAATAATAGTACAAATCTCAATGACAAACTCATGTCATAGTTGTATTAGCAATTCAAAATCACTCATAAGAATTCTATCCCCTATCGAACTTAAATGAATGGGGTTGTAGAGGTGGCTAACAAAAATCTTAAGAGAATTATTGAAAAGATGGTTGTTATGTATAAATACTGGCATGAGATGTTACCATTTGCACTCATTGCCTATCAAACTTCAATCATAACATCAATATGGGCAATGTCTTACTCCTTAGTATATGGTAGTCAAGCAGTATTACCGGTGGAAGTTTAGATCCCATCTCTTGCAATGATATCAGGAACTTAATTGGATGAGGCTGAGTGGGTAATGAAGCGCATGGAGCAATTGAATTTTAATATTGAAAAAATATTGATAGCCTTGTGTCACAACCAATGCTATCAACAAAGAATGGCTCGAGATTTCAATGAGAAGGTACGGTTTCAGAATTTTAGAGAGGGTGATATAGTGTTGAGAAAGGCTCTCCCCATTGTGCAAGACTTAAGAGGAAATTTTGCTTCAAGTTATGGCGCTCCTTATATCATGAAGTGAGTAATACTTGGAGGGGCTTTAATTTTATTACAAATAGATGGTCTAGATTTAAGGGACCCTATAAATGTTGATGTAGTAAAGTTATACGACCTATGTAAATCAATGAAAATTCTTACTTAAAACATAAAATGCTAGTAATCTTAAATATTACTATGGTTTAATTTTCATTCTCTATAAGCAAAATTGGTATCCTTTGCAGTTGTTAACATTGGAATACCTTCATCATTTTTCCTTCTCTATCAAAGGTCCTATTCTCTTACCCTACTCAAATAAAACCCATATACTATAAATAAGAGAGAAGATGAAAGTGAGTTTTAAAACAACGATAATTGAAAAAACTCTTTAAAATACTCTATTATGTATTCATCTTCCTTGATAAAGAGATTTGTTGTCTATTTTTTAAGGCAAGGCTAAATCCAAATGAGCAAACAACTCACGACAAATAGCTATCACTCGGTAAAGGTTAAAGGCTAGGGTTTAGCTAAAAGAATCTGGAATGTAGTTCAATTGAAAGCTTAAGGGTTGATAAGTGTGCTAAAAAATATCAGACATTGGCTTTTTCTACTCAAAGAAGATAGCAAATCACATGTTGGATCACTTTTCGTAATTCTTCAATAGTAAGGTCACCAACAAAACATGATGCTAAGATTAGTTAGTTTGATGACAAAAATTTTAATCTCTTGAAGAGATCTAATTCCATTTCAAATGACTGAATTAGTTGGCTTTGATTGGACTTTTTAAAGAAATATTTGACTATTTAGTTGCTATCAACAAGGCTAAGTAAGCACTTCCATACACTTTAGCACAAGGATTAATTTTGTTTTATGTTTTTCCTTTTTGTTTTTTTCTTTAAGCATGGCATTTGCATGGTAGTTATCATATAGAGCATTTACCTTTATTTACCCCCTTAAGGGCTCTGGCCAGTTCTATCTGAACTTGCATCTCCTTTAGGGTTCTAGTTAAAATACTTGGTTGTTTAGGTGCTATTGACAAGGCTAGGTAAGTGCTCCCATACACATTAGCATAAAGATTTATTTAATTTCTTTTTAAGTAAGGTAGCTAACATATAAGGCATTTAACCTTTATCTAACCTCGTTAGGGCTCTAGCCAGCTTTTTCTTGACTAGCATCTCTTTTAGGGTTTTAGTTAACTCATAAAGTTCTATCTTGACATATATTAGGGTTTTTAGCTAATTTGTAAGGCCCTTTCCTTTCACCAATCTCTTTCAAGATTTTAGTATGCCTAAAGGATGTTTCCCTTTTTAAATTTCTCCTTAGGTTTTAGCGAGCCCATAAGGCACTTTCCTTTACGAAGTTTCTCTTGGGGTTTTAACCAACCCTTAAGGCACTTCTCATTCTCCAATCTCTCTTTAACATGAAGCAGTTTCCTCTATTCCAACCAAATATCAAGACTTAGCAAGCTCAAGGAGTGCTTCTTCTCACATAGGATAGTCAGCTTATAAAAGCACTATTAGGTTTTCATATCAAATTGTCAAGTTATGGTTGCTAGTCCCTTAGAAATGCTCTTACCTACGATAGTTAGCTTAGAAAAGTAGAACTAGGTTTTCATATCAATATGTCATGTTAGGGATACTAGTTTCAAAAAGGGGCTCCTAACTGGGATAGTTGGCTTAGAAAAGTACTACTATGTTTTTGTATCAGTTTCTTAAGTTAGGGTTACTAGTTCTCTAGAGACGTTCTTATCTAGGATAGTTAGCTTAAAAAAGCATTACTAGGTTTTCATATCAAATTCTCGAGTTAGGTTTACTAGTCCCCTAGAGACGCTCTTGCCTAGGATAGTTAGCTTAAAAAAGAACTACTTGGTTTTCATATCAAATTCTTAAGTTAGGGTTACTAGTTCCCTAGAGATGCTCCCACCTAGGATAGTCAGCTTAGAAAGCACTACTAGATTATCATATCAAATTCTCAAGTTAGGGTCATTAGTTCCCTTGAGACATTCTCGCTTAGGTTAGTCAACTTAGAGGAGCATGACTAGGTTTCAAATCAATTTCACGAGCCAGCCCATAAGGGCACTATTATTTTAGGGTTCTTGTCAGCCTACAAGGGCACTACCATCCTTTAAAATCTTTTAAGGTTCTTGCTAGCTCACAGGGATATTACAGTAAACCCTACTTTTAGTAGGCCTAAGATTTGATTAAGAGTACTTTCTGAACGTTCCTAAGAATCAACTAAACTAAAAACTTAAGTTTACATTTAGAAACAAATAAAATTTCTTCAATTCAAAAACCAATTATCGATAAAACTTGAGCTTGAAGAACTGCGAGCCCTAAAGTCATTTAAACTTTAAACCTTAAAACCATTAAGGAATTTTAACCCTAAGTAATTAATCGATTATTTAATTTGAATAATTTCATTTAACTTGAGAAAATTTCACAATTTTATAAAAATCAAATCATAAATTACAAAACAATGCAAGATGGAACTAAAAAATAATTGTCTATAAGATTATGTCATTATCTTCATGTCTAAGCCTTACACATTAATAAGTAGACCAACCAATTACTTTAGATAACTTATCAATCGAGAGTTGGAATCATTTATCAATTGATAACTTATCAAAATCTAGTGATAAGACATTTTCTTTATTACCCCTTCACTTATACTACATATGGACAATTTTTCACAAGATTTCACATGCTTAGCTTCATTAAATGAGAGAAGACCATTCCATGACCCCAAAGGACATTAAATGGAAGATCTAAACAAGGAGGAAAGGGGGCCTATGCTCTTGTCTTTCAACCATCAATCACTTTCTCTTACACACCACTATTTACCCCTTTAATGCTTACATCATCAATAGTTGCAATTCTTGACTTTTGTGTAAGCTACAAGACAACACTTTCAAGACTTTTTAAACACTCATTCTCTCTCAATTCCAACAGGCCACTCTCTCCCTTACTTCTCTCACTTTCAATTTCAATTTCAAATCTTCTTTCTCTCATTTGAAACAAACATAAAAAGGAGAAACAACCTTACCCCACAAAATTAACTTTGCCCCCATTTTTTCAAGCTTTACTCACGGCATTTCCTTCTCTTTTTCTTGTGTCATTTTCTTCCAACATCTAATCTCTTTTAGAACCATTAGAACCTTCCACAAACCCCATTCGAAAAGATTAAATAACTCAGGTTTTCAAAAGGTGGCAAAATGAGGAAGCAAAGTTGAGAGATTAAGTGTAACCTTAGTGCACAACCACCGTATTTTGCTTTAAGGACAAGTAAGTGTTTCTTGTGATTAGTGGGTTAGTGTTTATGTTAGGAGACTTTGATTTCTTGAAGATATAAGGAAGGTTTAAGTTGTTATAACACCAAAAACCATTTTAAGAAACAAACTCATTGAACCATTACATGAAGTTGAAACATGAGCATGTAAAGTTGGTGTTTCGTAAAGATACTTATGTAACACTTTGAATGAAAGATTTTAAGTTGAGAAAATCTTGAAACAAGAACTTGAATGGAAGATGAACATGCTAGATGTGAGGATTCAAAAGTCCTTTGAATGTTGATTTTATTTCCGTTAAGTTAAACATACTTAAATCTAGATTTAAGTTAAGAAAAAATTCATCACATGAAGTTTTATGAAAAAACCAACTTTTTATGACATGAGCTATGATATGGAAGTTGTATTAAGTATAAGATTTTCTATTTCTTTGTGTGGAGCATGAGTTAAAGAATCATCTTATGGAAGAAAAGTCAAGTTAAGATTTAGATACAAATAGTTTAAATTCATAATCTAATACCTAAACTTAAGAAAATGATGAAACAAGTTAAAAAACCAAGTGAGGACCCCTTGGAATCATCACGAACAGATCTGAAACATGGGTAAGAGACACTTAAAAATATGATAAAAGTAAATAAACAAAGTGAAAAGATCAACCAAAGAAAGTATGGTAAGTATACAAAGCCTAAAACTCAAAACCGGGCCTAAAACTATCAAAACAAGCTTAGAACTCTAAGTTGGGCCTTCAATAAAATTCCGACCAGCATTTTAAAACATTAAGAGAGGTTGCTTTGAAGTCCATAAGAAATCCACCTAAGACTCCATAGGCCCAACAAAGTTACAAACTTTAGTTTGAACAAAAAATAAGCCAATTTGACAACTTAAGCCCACTAAAGGGCCCATGAAGTGGTTGTTAGCCTTAGGAATATAAATCAAAGTTGTAAATATGATCTCAAGGAGTATTTTAAGCTTAGGATAAAATTTTAAGACCAAGCCTAAAGGATTTCTCAAGTTATCAAAAAACCCATTTACCATACAAGGCCCAAAAGCACTCTAAAACATGAGAAACGCTACTGTTCTGACTCATGGATAGATTTGCGTGCCTCATTTTGAAAATCTAACCTCACCACATTAAATTACACTCGAAAAAGATGAATATTGACTATAAGATCATAAAAATCAGATTTAAAACGAAAAAGTTATACACGATTGAAATTTATTAAAATCGAGAAAAATTATGAAAACTAATGAAGAGTATAACTTAAGAAAAATTAACTTAGTTTTCTAAGTTTATTTCAATCCCCTATAAATATCATTTTGATGACCAGGGGATACTATGTATGGAGACGACTTGCTTCCTGATTACTTTGATTGATCTACATGGAAAAGTGAGTAAATTTTCAATGACTCTTTACTTTATTTTTCTTGTAGAATAGATGCACCTAAACTTATATAGATAAATTTGGATGCTTGTAGGATATGGGAAGTACATGTGTATGAATTTGTGGATAAATGCGATGACTTGTTAATTATATATAATAATGGGAATTGTTTGTACTATTATATACATGTGAATTGTATGGAATGAAATTGTCTGGTCACCTTGAAAATCAAGTTAATCAATTATAAGATTAAGAAATCAAAATGAATCATGCATTCCCCATATTGCATATGGATAACACCGACTGCCACTTCATGCAAAAGATGGGAAGGGACTTACAGGAGGATGCCTCTCCTATAGGATTGGGCACTAGTTATGTCATCATATATATTGAGTCTCTATCCTAAGCTGATAGGCTTGCTAATCACTAGGAGACGCTAACCGTCGGTGAGGGGCCGAGTCTTATGGCTTTTGCTTAGGGCGTGTGTTTGTAGATTGCGAAGGCCACCATACTACTAGACTTGGGATTTTAACAATAAGATTTGTTATTCGATAAAGAAAGTATACATATATATATGTATAGAGAGATTTTTTTTTTACCGTAAGCACAATAGTGCAAATGAAATAAAACCCAAGGTCTAGATACTGGATTTTGGTTTGGGTCTATTAATTATCTCCAAACACCAACTTTAAGAGGCATAATTTGAGTCGTATGCAGTTCTTAGGTCACTATATGTGTTGTTTGGCATACTGATTGTTCATGCATTCATATGATTGTGCATCTAATGAATTTCTACCATATGAACTGATGAGGGTATTTATCTCACTAAGCTTAAGCTTACACCCCTATAGATTTTTGTTGTTGCAGGAAAACCTCTTCATTAATCCGGACCAAGGCATGCTTGTGGTAAGTCTCGTATAAGGACAAGTTGGAGCGATCAAAGAGCGAAGAGGACATTTTGTAATGGATTTATAGATATTTAGTTACTTTTATGTTTTTGCTCATAACACAGATTTAAAATCTCTAATGCAGTTCCATTATGAACTGCTTTTGTTTGTAATATTCTTTTAGTGTGGTTCTTACGAGCCCACACAATTAGATAATTTATAACATAGAAGTAATTTTAGTTAAATTACTCTATATTACTTGTCTATGGGGCCTAGTGATAACGTAGAGTACAAGGAGCCTTGTGTGTCGTATGAAAGGCCTATGATCAGTAAGAAGGTTGATAATAGACCTTTATCCAGTACACGACGACCTACCACGAAAACGATACTGTTGGGTCGTGATAATTACCCTATGTTCATTATCATTTTATGGTTCTTGCCAACTCTTAGGGTATTACCCATCGCTTAAGGTTACTCTTAAGGTCTTACAAAACATTCCCCTTTCTTCAAAACTTTCTTAGATTATAGTCAACTGGTAGGATACAATACCTTTCAAAAAACCTACTCTTGTGTCATGGCTAGCTCTTAGAGCACCCTCTTTTTCCTTTAAAATATCTTTCTCTATTCACCAAATCCCTAATGGGTCAAGTTTGGGGTAATTAGTTTACTTCAATGCTTCTTAATATAATTTATCCTTGGACAAAAATGGTCTCTTCTTTGTTTTTATGGTAAAGTTTTATTCAAACTTCTCTATAAAAAAGGGCAATTATAAAGACCTTATTTTTACCTTCTTTGTAGTTTTAGAACTTCCTTTAGAATAAAGGAAAAGGTCCAAATTAAAAAAAAAAAGAAAAAATTACTGCCAAATTTTTAGGAAGATATATTTTTTAGAAATATAGAATTTTCAGGATAACAGAAGTCTTAGGTCTTATTTAGTGTTGTTGGATCACTTGAAATAGGTCATCTCATTAAGTGTGACTTCAAAATTATTTATTTTATTTAATATGTATTTATTTATTTATTTAGCACGTGTATATGTGATTTTATTTTAACACTAGTTGATTGAGGGTATTTCTTTATTAGAATTAGGTCTAGTATAGTTTTTATTTTACTTTTTTCATTTATTCTTTAATAACTTTTTTATGTTTATTTAGAAAAAAAGAAGGAGAGGATTAGACCAGGTAAAGGACTTAGTTTATGAGATAGCATACAGGGTTGAAGGACTTGAATGTAGGGCAAGGCCCATGTATGTAAGCATGAAGAAGCACTTGCTCCTTCTTCTTTTTTCTCCTAATGTATACAGTATAAGTATGGGCAAGGCACTTGGTCATGTACAATGCACATGACCACGCTCACTTTCCATAAGTTTTTGCCTCTTTCGTTCCAAATCCCCAGACTTTTCTTCCTTTTCTCTAACTTAGTAGCTTATGTTTGAGCTACTTTTTCATATTATTTGCACAAGATTCCACCCAAATTAATGGTAGATCATTTATTTGGTAAAACATTCAATTGCAAATTGGAAAAAAAAACTCATTACACCCAAGCTTGACCTACCATGATTCGAGCTTTGGCATTAACAATCGAAGATTTTAATAGAGTGTTTTTAGTAAGAGCTTACATCAAGAAAAGTGTTTTCATTTCTTTTTTTTTAATTAAATTAACTTGTCAATATTAAAATTGAAATCAATGCTGGTCAAAAACCCATCCAAATTCAATTCAAAATTAACATTATGTTTGACTTGCTAAGCTTGATTTGTGCTCCAACGCTATAAATTGGAGCTTGAAAAACCTTTTGGATATAAATCTCTTCATCCCATACTCTTGCATTTGATATGATTCTAACCCTTTCTAGGTTGGTCCAATTCTTTCCTTTTTTTATAATTTATCAAAAGGAAAAAAAAAATTAAATTCCTCTCATTTTATAATCTAAACAATTCCTCCTTTTATTTTTTTGTATCTCTCTCTCTCTCTCTACCACTTGAATCTCCTCTTTGAGAACTCATAAAAGAATAACAAAAATAAATATTTAAAAAAAAAGAGGTACCCTTTTTTTATCTTTTTATTATTTTTCATTTATCTTAAGATTTTATTAAAAAAACTTATTACTATTATTTTTTTCCTTTCGAAATTCTTTTCTTTTATCTTTAAGATTCTCTTTATATAGAAAAGAAACTCATTTTGAAAAAAAATAAAATAAATGTTTCTCACTTAGAAAAACTTGATTTCAAAAATAAAAATTATTGAAACCTTTTCAAAGTTAAGCCTTTCTAAGATTTTTAAAAATAAAAAATAAAAAAACAAAACAAAACAAAAAGACACCTAAGTTAGGACCCTTTTAAGATTTTTCTTTAGCAAAAATTAAATAGATAAAAATGTAAATCTGATGAATTTTCAAAATTAAAATTCAGTAACACACTAAAATTTTTCGAAATGAACTTTGAAATGTTTGATTCTGAATAACAATTACATAGGTACTCATAGAAAACTACGGAGCAACTTAAAATATGGAAAAACTTTTTCGCCCTTCTTTATAATTCTTCATTTCTTTATTTTTTGTAAATAGATACTATTCCATTTGTTATTTGTGAATAGAAATTGTTTCTCTTAAAGGGATAATTGAAAAATAAAATTAATTTCAGAAGGTTAAAGTGGTGCTTATAGGATTTAATAAGATAGCCCCTAAATCTATAAATTTGGTTTCTTGAAAGATTTTTGAAAAATTTTTGAAACTCAAGCTAATGGTTAAATTAGAATTGCTCTACCTAATCAGTTATAATATATCCAACTTTCCTAGTTCTACTTGATGGTGACTCCATTTGTTTTAAAAAACAATAAACAAAGTTTTCTTTAATTTTAGTTGAGGGTTTAAATTAAATAGACATAGGGGTTAGTTCAAATCAAATTAAGAAAAAAAAAAACCAAAAATTTTAGGCTTAATAGTCAATCACTCATCGAAATAGATAAACCACTCATAGAAAATATATAACCCTAACTCGACACCAACTATTAACCATCTATCAGCCATACATTTCGTGATGACAACCATGCCTAGCTAGACCCAAACCCCAACACCACACATTAGACCCCTTCAAAACTACCCAATAGTAGCCTCCAAACTATTGACCTACACACATTAACCATCATTGCAATAGCACGTAACTACAATGTGAAACCAAGCCTACACGCAACGCATTGCAGCTCCAATATCAATCATGATTTCTAAACACCATTACCACCACCCACTACACAACTCCTCTAAAACCACTATAAGAACTCTAGGTGTCGTGACCAATCTTTATTGTACAAATAGAAATGCTATGAATTTGAAGCTTCTCACTTGAAAAATGCATCAGAGGTTGCCTTAAAGAGCTCATATGGATGCTACTGTTAAGTGTTGTACTCAACACCACATCCTATTGAAGCCCCTATACCCGATCCACAAATTGACCCAAATTTTGGCTTAGATTCTATTGAAAGTCCCTTGAGTTTAACCCGTATCCATGTTAAAAATTAGGTGTTTGTTCCTTTTATTTTATTTATTCCTCTAATTTATGGTATTATATTTTTTTTTTATTTTTATACTAACTAGTTTGTTCTCTCTTTATAGGTTAATAGCTTTATTATTAATTGTAATTTTTTTTTATTATCATTGGTAATTTCATAGAGATTATACAATTAGGATTTTTTTAATGGAATTTTCAATAACATGAGCTTTTGTAGGTTTTTTCGATAAACTAATGTGCTTAGTGCATGTTAGTTCTTATTAGTACCCTTGATTTAATCTTGCATTAGATTTTCATTTTCTTTAATATAAAATTTGCATATTTTCATATAAAATTGCATTCTTTTCATTAAAAATTGCATCTAGTAAAATTACATCTTATGGCACAATTACATCAAAATTCATATTTTTATGATAAGATTTGGATCTATTACATGAATGTTGCATTCTTAGTAGTTTGTGGTAAAAATTGCATCGTTTGTTAAATTTATACTTTTTAAACAAATTAGGCATTATAGGATTTTTCCCAAGAAATTGTTTTTGTCACTTAGTTGTTTTTATAAAATAAAAATCTTAATCTAGGTCTTTTCAAAATTAACGTACTTTAGGCTTTTCTAAATTGGGAAAAAAATTAGGGTTTTCTAATGGATTTCACTTAATAAAAATAAAATAGTTAAAAATGTAAACTTGGCTTGTTTTCATAAATAAAATTTGTTAACACATTAAATCTTTGCTAAAAAATCAGAACTATAGTCGTTTTGATTCTAATTAATAGGTAGTAGGCACTTTCGAAGCAATCGTAAAATTTGTAGAATATTTAGTATTTTTTAGGTAAAATTCGTAATAAGAAACAATAAAAAATTCATTTTTATGCCTTTTTGTATATTTCTACATTTTTGGAAAAGGTTATAAAAATAAAGGCTTATTAGTTATTATTATTATTTTTTAAATTTTTATATGATGACTTTAGTGTTAATAGGTTAGTCTCTGAACTTAGTTGTCTAGTTAAAAATTTTCTTAAAATCATTTTTAGAAATTCATGAGTTAGTGGCCTAATGAGGGTTTTTCCACCCAAAAACCCTAATATGACTTTTTACCAGTTTTACTATTTAGCGACTTTAGTCTTACTTTTTTTTTTCAAAACATTATTTTAAAGAAAAATGTTTTTCCACAATTTTATATAAAGTATTTTTATATTAAGTTGGTTAGGTACAATATAAAATAAATTAAGGAACACTAAAATATTGCTTTTTGTAAGTACATGAACATAATCACAAATAATGATATGATCTTTGTTGATAGTGAGTTTTCGTTCATCTGACACTCGTCCTTTTGTCGGTCGAGATGCCGAGTAATCGATTCTCTTAGCATTCGTACTGGATAGATGACACACGGCATTTATGCTGAGTATAAGAAGTGTTCTTAGTTTGAATTCAAGTCTATGGGATGGACAATTATCATAAGTACAATTATATTGCATAACCACCTGCTAACCTTACATATTAAGGGAGATGTTAACTTAAGAAGCTTCTACGTATTTTAACAGTTATCCTGACAACTGTCTTAGACACTACAACTATCTATAAATACCATAAAGAAACTCTGTAAGTGATCTCTAACACTTCTTATTCACATACTATACTAAATTGCTTTACCAACTTAAGCATCAAAGTAGTCATGCTAAACTGGCCCCAATACCAAGCATCTTGTTTTCTTTTACAAGATTTTTCCTCATCCTATAATTCGCTAACAATAATTGGTGCTGTCTGTTTTTCTCTAAACATGACCACATGACTAGAATTAGGATGACCAGAAGTACAAGTACTAGTACTTCCTCCCAATACCTTAAAGGGGCAAGTCGGTATGTTGATGAACAATGATTAGCTTGACTTGAGCAACTTTGTCTTGATTTAGCTAAAGAAAATTTCAAGTTAAATAAAAAAATGAACAAATCCTTAACCTTCTTCATAAAAGTAATCACTCAAATCAAGACAAAAAGCTTGTTGATCATGATGCCAACAATCCCGACGATTCCATTTATTCACCTGAATTACCAAAAAAGAAACTTAAGGTTCCAACGAGACCTTTAGCTCCTGCATTCAAGAAGATTAATAAGGTTAAGCAATCATAACACATACATCATGTAAGACCTTCACATGTCAACACCCTTGTTGCAGTGACCAAATAGATCTAAATCAAGAAAAGTCCCTTTATCCTTGAGATTTTATAAGAAGTAATACATCGGCAAATTAAGCTACCCCAATTTGAAACGTATGATGGGATGAACGATCCTAAAGACCACTTGGAGTATTACTGTATACTGGCCAAGTAGCATGGTTTAAGCGACGCAGTGGCCTATTAATCATTTCCTTCAACTTTGACGAATGCAGCCAGCATATGGTTCAAACATCTGAAACCAAATACCATTTCATGATTTAACAAAGTACCAGAAGTTTTCCTTTAACACTTTCTTCTTAGCAAACTTCCTGTTAAGGACTCTTCAATCCTTAACAACATAAAACAAAAGTCCGATGAGTCAATTAAGGACTATTTGGCTAGATTTATGGCTGAGATGGTCCAAATCCTAGAGCTGGCTATGAGTGTAGCCTTCAACGCCGCAATTGATAGAGTGCAGCCTCATGGAGACTTTTTCATATCTCTCGCAAAGAAGAAGCCAAAAACTTTCATTTAGTTTAAGGCTAAAGCTACCTCATACATTCGATAAGAAGACAACATAAAGGCATGACAAGAGGCTAATTAAAGCAGAGGAGATGGAAAGAATGACAAATGAAAAAATGTAAATGATAGACTTGGTACGGACAACAACAACAGTTTAGATGTCGAGAGGATGAGACCGAGTATCCTGACATTCTCATCCCATATGCTTGTCAATTGTCCAATCTTTGATATTTTGATGGAGGTACATATGGAGAAAGGTATCCTCCAGTGGCTAGAAAGAATGTGAGGGAATCCCTTAAGAAGAAATTTGAACAAATACTGTGATTTCCACAATGACAAGAGTCACAATTAGACAAGTGCATTCAACTCAAGAATGTAATTGAAGATGCAATACAATACAAGCACCTACGTAAATTTATAACGCATGATGCCGAAAGAATCGGAAGACTGTCTCAAAGGAGAAGAGAGGAACAAGAGGATGAGAAATGTAAGGGATGTTAATCCTAACGAAGCACCTAATAGAGAAATTCATACCATTGTCAGTAGACCTAGTATAGGCCAATTGAGTTCTTCAAACTTGATTAACGCCAAGAATTATGTTTGCAATATTCATGGAAAGAAGGTCAGGATTCACAATGCAATATCTTTTGGAGAAGAGGATTTTGAGATTATCCAAAGGTCGAACGATGATGCGCTTGTCATCTATGCGAGACTCACCAACTTTGAAGTTAAGAAGATACTTATTGACATAGGAAGTTTGGCCAATATCACTTTTTAGCATACCTTCAATCAAATGAGGCCCAAGATCAAAGTGCAGCTGCAATCGTACAAATATGACCTCTATGCCTTCAATAATCAACTCATCTAAGTAGCTAAAGTTATCTCTTTACCGATATAGATCAGTGATGGCGAGCCTATTGTAGTGGACAATGTAGATTTTCTCATCGTCAAATGTTGGTCCCCTTATAATATGATAATGGGATGGCCATGCCAACATTTATTCAGCATTTTCCCTTCAACAGCACATCTAAAGGCCAAGTTTCTACTACCATGGGGGTCGGTATATACAAGGGGGATGAGTAATTGGTACAGTCCATATATATAAGGGCCTTGAGACGAGAGGAAGTATTTCAAGTTGAAACATGTACAGAAGGCAAGTCGATCGGCAAAGAGAATGCTGAGAATGATATAGAGGAAATTCCTTTGGGAAATGATCCCTAGAAGGCAACAAGGATAAGAAAACCCATGTTAGCAGATGTTTGGCAAAGTTTGATTGGCTTCCTATAAGCTAATGCTGACCTAATTAATAAAAAAACAATAAACTAAAATAAAATAATTTTAAAAAATTATTAAAAATTCACCTAAGTTAGGTCACATTAGTGTTAGGCGATGCTAGGTGTGTATGGATGAGGACTGGGCAAAAGCTAGTGAAAGCCTGGGCATATACGAGCGGGGACTAGGGGAGCACTTGGGCAAGCGTAGGAGACAATGATAAGCGAGCAAAGGCGATGCGAGCATAGATCTGGGCATACTGTCGGTGGTAGCTCGGGTGACAATTGGCAGTGATTTAGTCAAGATCTATTGAGGATCTAAGCCAGTGATGGGCGGTAGTGTGGACAATAGTAGGCAATAGTATGGACGATAGTGGGTGACAGTATAGGTGGTATTAGGCGAGACTAGGGCGTAGATATAGGCGTACTATGGGCAATGGCTTAGGTGAGGATTTGTGTAATGCTTGGGTGATGGTAGGTGAGTACTGGGCTATGCTCGAGTGAGGATCTAGGTGACGCTTGGGCATTAGTACTAGAGGCTTGGATCTAGGCGATGCTTAAGTGGTGGTATTGGACGTGTGGAGCTGGGCAGTAGTATAGTGCGACAGTGTTAGGGTATTGGGGTGGTACGTGGTGCTTGTGCAGCGGTATATGAGGGAATAGCGGTACATGGGAACAAGTTTTAGTGCATGAGGGTATGGTGTCACGTATGTCGTGCTGGTGGCACATGGGGGTTTATGGTGGCAAGTGAAGAGATATAGGGCGTGTATGTTGTTTTTGTTAGGTGTGTGTGATTAAAAAGAAAAGCCTCCTTCAATTATCATTTGATATGATATTTATAAGCCCCAAAATCTAATCTTTTGTATCAAAGATATGAAAGATTTGATTGCTATTTAACTTAAATTCACCCTAACATGTAGAAGCCCTAACTAGTTCAAGCTTTTCTTTTAAGGCCTGACCCAATCCAATTTAGCCCAATAATTTAATAAATCCTAATGTTGAGCTCCTAAATTGGTTTAGCCCAAAACTAATGGATTCAACCCATCTCAATAACTGATTTGACATCTTAACTTAACCTAACTTGATACAACTTGACTCTTGACTTAATTAATATTTTATTTTTTATTATTATTCTTTATTTTATTTTTCTTTTTATTCATTAACCTAGCTTAAAAATTGGCAAAAATGATGTGTTCGAAGGATATGACACACTAACTAACATTATACAACTTAACACTTCACTTGATATGATGCATAAGTTAATATTAAGGTCTACCCACGACTAATTCTAAGCTATTTAGTAAGCTTGGATAAGAGTGTATGAAAATAGACTTAGAGAGGGCAGTCTTGTAAGAATAGTATATTTACGTTTTTGTGTAAAGTCAGATAATTCTAGCTTACAAGGAGAAGGGATTATTTATAATAAGTCCCTAAGATAATATTACAAGTAAAGAAATCATAAGAAGGTATATATAGAAAGGAGATTCCTAGTACATACGAAAAGGGGTAAAAGGGACAAAAGACAAAAAGGGAAAATATTACAATATCAAACGAAGATGATATGTAGTAGTATGGCATTGGATCTATACAAGGGTTCTCTGAGCATAGTAAGTGAGAAGAATCAAGGTATTACGGGGACAAAGAAGTCGAGACATGAAAGGATGTCGTAAGAGTTGGAAGGAAGCCGAAAGAGAAGTTCTTAGCTAAGAGACAACTGCATTTACTCAACAGGAGACTCTTAGTAATTGAAAGTCTGATCACTCAGCATATAGCTCTTGGCTAGAGGAAAGTCAATTTTGGCGTACGATAACAAATAGAGCATAGTATAACCACCTGGAGCTCTCAAGGAATTCGGCCATCCTCCTTCAACATACTATTTATCGTCATCAAAGGGTTGATGAGAAAGAATCCTTTAGGTGGGGGACTAGAGACCCCTGAGGCATGCGCAAGTATTTATGCCAATAGTCAGTAACCCATCACTTAGCCTTATCAATACCACTTTTTTCTTGGAGGTTCTTCTTCTTAGCCTCCATACCAACAACTCGGTTTTTAGCCTCCTTAGTGATTTGAAAGGAAAAAGAGTATTTAGATCAAGGAAATTAAAGGAAAAGTGAAAAGTTGAACAAAATAAAAAGATTACAACATCGAAGGCCTCAACTACGATCATTAACCATTGAGAATTCTTGAAAATTAAAGCAAACTCAAAGAATAACGGTCCATTAACCTTAGTTGTAAGAGTTCTGAAGAGGTCTTACATCATATATACTAAAAGCAGCAATGTGAAGCAAGTTGTCGAATTCGAAATTTTCATAGAGCTTGACAATATTTGTTATAGGCTAAATGTCTTGAGGAAGATGAATGCCTTTAATTAGCACCAAAGCGACTTAACCATCCCTTAAAGAATGGTCAGTAGTGTTGAAATTCCAGTAAAGGAAAAAAACGTAAAACCTTTGTGTTTGCTTTTTTAGAGGGGGTAAAGGAACTCGGTATTATGAAAGGAGCCTTTTTGCCCTCATTTAGATCTTTAGAGTTGTCCCTTAGTTTATCATTCTCGAGGATCTTCCCCTTATTGGGATCCCTTTTCAACAGTAGGTAGTCATGAGTATGAGGGTACTTCCTTGGCTCGATAGTCTCAATAACCTTCCTCTTAGTGACCATCTTTGTTTACTTGGTCTCCCTAGTAGTTTTTGTCTACTAGACTTCCTTAGTGGTTCAAGATATAGTGGATTTTGTTGATGGTTTGGATGGTGGCTTTGTAGGAGCTTGTTTGATAAAGGTATTTTTAAGGTCCTCATTTCCCTTTGAGCTACTAGCTTTTAGCTTGGCAAATAGGTCTTTAGAATTGTATTCTTTGAGCGACATATCTACAACAAAATGTTTAAAAGATTAGCTTAGGAAAACAATAAAATACAAGTAAAAAATACTTATAAATGTTGTGCTAAGCACAGGTAAAGAAGACCACTCAACTCCTAAAGTAAACATGAAGGTCCCTCTTCTTATGAGCCTCTCAACATGGTAAGATCATAGAAAACTTGTACCTTAGTTGACAACAATACCTTCAATGGAGCCCTTGACATCTTCATCATGAGTGGCACTAGCACTTTAGCTATTCTCGCCTCATCTTTAGGGAAGATCAGAAGAACATATGAGTACTTAGAACGTCTTAGAGAAACCAGTTGTGGTTATAGGCCTCCATGATCATGTCTTAGGACTTCTTGTTATTGGGGAATAGTTGCTTAATGTTAGATTGCCTAATTGGTTGGCTCTAAATAGTTGGGAAATCAAGTTTGGTTATTAACCTAACAACTACACATTTTTCTTCCAATCATGAATGGAAGGCTCTAATCCTTTCAAGAACTTCCTATTAGGTTAGATACATACATAAAACCAACCATCACCTCTTTTCAATGTAAATAAATACAAAAACAATGTGATTGTAGCCTTAGCTTCTAAATCCTCACAACAGCACTCAAAAGCTACTAATAACCTATAGGACTTCAAAGTGAGCATGGATGGATATATATGGTGATATGTGAAATAAGATTTCTAGAAAAGTGAAAAGGGGAATCTTAAACTAACCTTAAAGCATTCCTTGAAGAGAGCAAATTCCCTATCCCTAAGTGTAGTTCACTCGTAAGGTTGAGGCCTCTCGATTATCCAGTATCAGGGGGTAAAGTAGAAATTGAACCTCAAAGGGGAGTTTTCTAGTCTTCCACCAGTGGGGCTCATGTGGCATTCAATACCAGAGTATTAAGGAATTTCTTAGGAGTTGCCCTTAGTACCTAATGGATAGTTGTCAAAAGGAAGCTTTCTAGTCTTCTACAATCTAATGAGGTGAATTCTAACTAGTCTTATTAACCCAAACAAGTCCTAAGGGAAATCATCGATGTTAGAATTCATAGTAAAGAGGAGTCCTTTGTAAGGAGGAGAATTGCTTACTCGATACATGGCAAATAATTCTTGGTTCTATTTTTGTGCTTGTGTCAAGTTGTCAGATTTAGTAGTCAACATGTTTGCCTTAATGGTATAGTAGAAAAGAAAAGAAAATAGCAAGGGAATAAGTAGTATTTAGAAGGAGAAAGAACAAAACATTAGAAGCACGAATAGCATGAAGAAATGAGGAAGACACTAGCAAGAAAAGAAAAAAAAAAAGAAAAGAAAAAGGAGGAGTGCAAAGATGAAGGCATAAAATAAGAGAAGTTATGGTCTTTTGGAATTTGTATAGACTGTAGTGGGCAATCAATGCAATCCATCCGATCGTGCATAGATGACATGGATCTAACAATCCCTATTAAATTGAATTTCTAATAGGTACGCGTAGATTTTAGCATGATTACAAGAATCCCAATAATGGGATGTCTAATGTTAAGGTGACAAGTGTAAAGCTTTCCTAATAAGTTATGTAAAAAGTAGAATGGTATTTAGATAACATCTCATTACCATTGCGAATGAGGTCAGAAGATGAGGCTCAGTACTCAGATTCAAGTACTAACACATGTTCTAAAATGATTTTTCATAGTGAATAACTCGGACTGAAATACCTATTGGAGAAACATTGGTACACCCCTTGATTCACTTATCAAGTAGAGTCGGGGGGCAAATGTTGATGGTAAATTCTCCCGAAGGTCAAAACTAACCTAAATTGAGGGTTGTTTAACCTATCTATTTGTTCATGCCTTCCTTTTACACAATTTTTTACCACCCTTAGGCCATTCCTGATGAATCGAATAGCTTAGGAAAGTTGATGAGCTAAAAATGTTCAAGCAATATAGAATAACTCGACCAAAGTAGGTCAATCTGTCTTGTTCTACTTAAGGTAACTACTTATAGCTCGATTCTTGACTTGGTTAACCTTAGAAGATTCAAATTCAAATACATGTTGTGAACAACCTCTTGCCTAAATAACTACCCATCAAACACCATTACGTAAGCTACATCCTTTAATATTAGGAAGTGGTCATAGATTCAAACTTAATATATGTACAAGATTTTAAAAGCAACATTTACCATATACATGCAAGCCCTTAGCTATAACTAGGGCTCAAAATGAGATAATTAGGTTCTTTTAGATACTTTATATACTTTACTAGCTTTTCTCTTACACTAAATCCTTTAATCTAACTTAGGCATCAGAGTGGCTATGCTGAAATCACTCTAATACTCGCCATAGCCTAAATTTGTTTTTCCATCTTGTGGAACAATCTCATGTAAAGTGTCCTTCTTTTTCCAATATCAATTTCAAGTATCAACAATATCCTAACTTAGTGAAGACTAAAAATAAATAGAACCTCTCTTTCCATAGTCAATCCTTACTCAACATTTGAAATACCACAAGGGATATTTTCATTTATCAAATCTCTCATTAGACCTCAATCAAAAGAGGTTAAGGAATACATTCAATTTACTAGATTTAACTAGATCCTCATCCCTATAGATGATGAGGAACAATTCATATCCCTATAGATCCCTCCAAAACTACTAAGGTAATGGTTAACCCAACAAAGTTACCACTATATTTCCATAGTCGGAAAGGTATCCTAATAGTTGCCAAGATGGCACTACTTGACATAAGAAAAATGAAGTACCAATAAGAATGTATTAGTACTATCTTGAGAAATGTCCATGCCATAACAATGTTTGTAACACTATTTCACAATTACAACCTACCATTGCAAGATCTAAGATTATTGAGCACCTTGAAAGTTTAAGTTCAAATAATTGGAGCACCATTCGTAGTATGGTCCATCATTGCCACTTTTCATTATCAAATGGTATATGGAGTTCAGAACCACTCTTTAGATCTAACACTCCAAAAACAAAGAGAAGATGTGTTTATTATGTCAATGGATTCTTCACACATTCCTACATATATCTATGCACTAACATAACTTTCAAGGCAAGAGCTTTTGATAGGCTTCAGGATACCAACCCAACCCAACTGCCAAAGCAGAAATCATCTACTTACTGACTCATTCTATTTGCTAAGCCGAATAACTCTGTATCTTACAATTAAAAGTGGCAAGAAGCAGAAGGCCGAGATAATGATCGAACTTCATACATGCCTAACCAATTAATTACTCGGCATTATGCTTACTGATAAGCTGAGATAAACACATTCTTAAAGGTTAGATTCACTTAGCAAAGTTTGTTGTTAACTTAGTAGCCGAAAGATCACGTTACTGAGGGTTAGACCCACTTGGCGCAACTCGTAGAGACTATTGCCAATTGACTCCAACACTTGACAACTATCAGCTAACCTCTTTGGTTACTTGGCTAAGTGCCACGAGACTATTTCCAAGGCATGTTGAATGATCACATGTTGACTTCTCCCTATAAAATGTACAGTTTTACATTTTTGTACATGGTTGTCTTTATTTTTTTTATGGGCTCAATTCTTTAGGGTTTAAGGCCTTGTACATTATTTACATTTTGCTAGGGTTTAAGATGTGCTATAAATAGTAACATTGTCTTAATATAAAGATATAACAGAATTAATGAAAAACTCCTTTTAAGTCCTTTTCACTCGGAAAGCTCTCTCCCCCTTACTAACTCTTATCAATCCCTTTAGCAAGGATTTTGGCAAGCAACCTTGTCACTCAGACCAGTATGTCACATCTAATGAGTCTTAGGTCTGTGCGTAGTTCTATAGTACGTCATATTCGTAGAGTTAGTGCGTGGGATTTGCTAAACCATCAACCCCCCATTTATCTTTCGTTCCTTCGATAGATTAGACCCACCACCCTTATTGGTTGGTCTTGTCTGTCCTTAGCCTCCCCGAATTCGTATCAACTTAGTATTAAAGCTTGAGGTTCCATATAAAGCAGAGAGTTTGTCATTACTTCTGTTCTATACTGTGTTTAAGGAAGTGTTTACTTATTGGGTTTATTTGGGATATCGAGGATTTGTTTGCTAGATATAAGTTTGGTTTCAATTGAACTTCCTTTGGATGGTTTGGTGAAAATTCAGCTTGTAATTTCTTTACATTGTAAGTCCTATATTGAGTATATGGGACTTACGATGTAAGTTTAAGGAAGTGTTTGCTTATATGTATGTATGTATATATATATATATATATATATATTAAAAAAAAAGGTTTAGAATTCTACTTTGGATTGTTGCCAAGATATGACTTCTTTTTGAACTTTGCTGAGCTTCCGAGTTATTTCAATCTGAAGCACCAAAGTAAGGCAAAGTACCATGTTGTCATCCCCTTAAGGTTACCAAGCTGAGTTGTTTGCCTATTCAACTACCGAGTTATGTAAGCATCCAACCTGCTTCAACCAGACAGCCAAGTTAATTCTAGATCCAAGTTGTATAAGCCTCTAAGTTATCACATTGAGTCACTAAGTGTTGGATAGTTCATCATTGTCGATAAGATTTCTTGCAAGCTGAGATAGTTTACTGAAGTGATAACTTCATAGATTATGACAACCGAGCACAATATGGCTATGACTATGACTATGAAGGTATAAGATCAAGAATACTCATGTTTGATGGCTTTGGACCCCTAGACAAATACTTGGATTGGGAATTTCTAGTCAACAAAGTCTTTGAAAAGTACCTATATCCTGAACGTGATAAGGAATATATCATAGAGGATCAACTTCAAGGTCTTGCGAGGACTTGGTAGAAGAATGAATTAAGGCAAAAGATCCTTAGTAGAGTGAGTTCTATATGGAACTTAATGAGACCTACCATGAGAGAGAAATTTGTACCTGCATCATATCAAGACAAGTTATATGAGGAGTTGTCTACCTTGAGGCAGGGACGAATGAGTGTCCAAGAATTTGCCTAGGAGTATAAAGTGCTCCTACGGCGATGTGAATCATATGAATCTCTTTCATGTACTATCTCGAGATTCACAAGAGGGTTGAGACCGGAGATTGCCCAACGTATTAACCCCTTAGAAGTAAGAACCTTAAATGAGGCTATCCGACTAGCCTTAAGAATAAAGTCTAGCCTTGATGCCAACTATTATGAGTAAGAACCTTAAATGAGGCTATCCGACTAGCCTTAAGAATAAAGTCTAGCCTTGATTCCAACTATTATGATGTGTAGGAATAATTAGAAGTTATACCTATTCAGCTTAAAGAGCTCAAAGAAAAAATGAGGCAGCAAAGGATTACTTGAATAGAGAAAGCTAGTGATAAAGAAGACCAAGGAAAGGAAGTAGGAGAAGGGGAGATGGAGGTTGTTGGGGAGAAGAACGGAAGAGTTGAGGTAGACCGAGCTAAACTAGAGTTAAACCCCCATGTTTTGGAAGTGGTCCCATTACCTACCATAAATGCTACAGATGGTAGCTCTAGGAATTACTATGTTTGCCTTCCTCATATCAAAATATTGCATCCAAGTCTTCTAATTGGTTTACATGGCACTGATATGAGAAATTATATCATTACACCTGTAAACTATTATCAACTGTAGATTAGAGTTTATTAGGGCTGAGGTAATGGATACATAGGCAGGGGATATGTCATGTTAACCCTAGGGACTAGGAAAGAGTTGAGATGTGTAGACGGAAGGAGAAGGAAGAGTTGAATTACGAGGAAGTAAGGGCAATGCTGATTACAATTGATGAGGAGATCATGATGTCCAAGCTAGCCAAGCTTAAAGAGTCGAAAGCACTTACCATTGAAGAGCCATCTTACGCCCTACCGACATAACATCTATGAGCCCCTAATTCTTTGTATAACCATGAGATCATCTTGCTTCCCGTAATTGATAGTTGTCGGGACTATCAAGGTATAGTTGATGGGACCATGATGAGTGGAGGGAGCATCTACTGGTGATGCCCATGTTACAAGAATTGTGGTGTACTATGTTTAAATTTGAACTTTGTCGATTAGTGTTTGACTCCGGAGGGATCATGAGAGGCCAATTACCAAGTTTTGGGTTGAAACTTCTCTAAGGGAGAGGAAATGATAAGCTTCAGGATACTGACCTAACCCAACTACCAAAGCTAAGATCATCTAATTACCGACTCATTCTATCTGCTAAGCCGAATAACACTATTTCTTATAATTAAAAGTGCTGAGAAATATAAGGCCGAGACAATGACTGAACCTCATACATGCTTGACTAATTAATTACCCAGCATCATGCTTGCCAATGGATTGAGATAAACACATTTTCAAGAGTTGGATTCACTCAGCAAAGTCTATCATCAATTTAGTGGCCAAAAGATCGCATTATTGAGGGTTGGATCCACTCAACGCAGCCTGGAGAGACTATTACTGATTGACTCCTACACTTGGCAATTATGGGCTGACCTCTTTAGTTACTTGGTCAAGCACCACAAGACTACTTCCAAGGCATGTGGAATGATCACATGCTGACTTCTCCCTGTAAAACGCATAGTTATATATTTTCTTATATGTTTGTCTTTATTTTGTTTTGGGCTCAATTCTTTAAGATTTAAGGCCTTCTACATTATTTACTGTTTTACCACTAAGGTTTAAGACGTACTATAAATAGTAACATTTGTCTCAATATAGAGATATAACAGAATTATTGAAAAACTCCTTTTAAGTCCTTTTCTCTTGGAAAGCTCTCTTCCCCTTACCAACTCTTATTAATCCCTTTAGTAAGGATTATGGCAGATAACCTTATCACTCGGACCGGTGCGTCACATTCGGCGATTCTTAGGTCCGTATATGGTTCTACGGTGCATCATATCCATAGAGTTAGTGTACGGGATTTGCTAAACCATTGACCCCCCATTTATCTTTCGTTTCATCAATAGGATTAGACCCACCACCCCTATCAATCAGCCTTGTCTGTCCTTAGCCTCCTCGGATTCGTATCAACTTCTCATGCTTTTGTTAGAGTCATGAATAACAAACTATGTAAAGATAGTACTTGGTACGATCCCCATACAATCTATAGACCCTACCTTCATAAGTAGAAATAATGGGTTTTTCACCATCAGCTTCAAGACATAGAAAAAAGAGGAAAAGCCTACACCTAATGCCTTTCCTACCATGTTCATGGTCAATTAGACAAAAACCTATTACGCCCTTAATGAGCTCCTAATTGTTTACATTTTAGAGAATGATTTTTTCTTAAATTTCAGCTTAGTTTTAGTAAATGATACTTAATTGAGTAAAATCTTATTTTTTAGGTTTTGGAATGATTTATAGAAGAAAATGAGAAAATAGAAGTAAGTTTCACTTAATTTGGAGCTAAATTAAGGGAGTTATGAAGTTTGAAGACTAATAGGACCAAACGACATAATTATGTCATTTCCAAGGGAATTTCAAGCAAATTTAGAGATGGATAAAAAGTTACACAACCTGTCGTTCCCATGCATGGTGAAGGCATGAAGAAAATGTAAAGCTCAAAGAGTTATATGACCCATGGATACGGTTATGTCACCAGACGGTGTTGTTGGTAGTGTTACCTTAATTTTGCATTGCCTATTCAAAGCTTCTTTGAGGACATTTTGTCAGATTATGAGAGATGACTTTCGAGAGACTTCTAGGGCTAAACACTTAAGAGAGCATGGAACTTTAACATATCAAGATTCAAGATTTTACATTGATTCATTGATCTATTCTTCTACTTTTCTCTTAGATTTCATTCAAGATTATTGCTTTATTGTGAATAGAGACTAGATATTTTTGTATCTAGGTCTTATGGAACCTAGATTTTTCTTGATTAGATTATATGTGCTTAATTGCTTAGATTATTATTTTCATGGGTATTGTTTTAACAATCCGTTATCATATAAGAAAATTAAGAGATTTCATCCATAATTAGATACAAGCATAGTTGATGGAGATTTTTGCAAGATTAGAGACAATTGGGAAAGTCTTTCTAGAATCCTGATTAATTTTGTTAGGGATTTATCATGTAATAACGCGACTTAAGTCATACTATTGAGAAAAGATTCTAATAGGTGATTTTAAGATTAGGCTTAATAGACTAGAGAAAGTTATTAACTTTAATAGAAAATTATTTTGATCAAGAAAGAATAAAGATAAAATTATATTATATTTTGTACATTATTGAATTTTGAATTAATTCACAAATTGGTTGTTTACTAGTTAGTTTCTTGATTGAATCTTAATAAGTTGTTAATTTATAAACTGCTATAATTTAGTTTACGTTCTTTAAGTTTCTTAAATTCTAATTTTCTAGTTAGATAATACAAATCTAGCTAATACTTGTAATCATAGTCTTTAAGAGATCGGCTTAGGCTCATATCTACTTACTATAATTTAATAGATGTGCTTGCTATTGTATCAAGTTTATGGAATCATTATCGGGGACTTTTGAACCTGCGATATTAATAAAGCTAGTAGCTTTATTAATCTAATTGTCATTTCTGTCTTTACTGATTTCTTTTATTTTTCTTAATTTTTTTTTCTTTTAGTGTAGTCTTGAACTAATTCTGCATTTTCTTTGGCTTTGTAAATGATAAGAAGTTGTTCAAGAGATTTGATTTAAATTAGCCTTGAGATTAAGAGGATAGCTTTGTGAAATTTGAGGCAACCGATAGTTAAGGGGGCTAGTAGAGGTGATCAATCATAGGTCTCCTATTAGAATTAAAGATAATGCTGAGTTGATAAATGATGAAGTAAAGGACCAAGTGGTAGAGCACGAATTTGATCATGTGAGCTTACCTAACAACATTATGGCTAATAATGAGGAACAAAATGGAAAGCATGAATCTAATCACGAGAGCTTACTTGATGACATTATGGATAATAATGGGGAATAAAATCGAACTATGATAGAATATTCCCGGCTGTCATTAACTGGCACTTCGCCTTCTATCATAGGCTAGTTATTGTAGTGAATAATTTTGAAATCAAGCTTAACATTATTCAAATGGTGTAACAATTCATAAAATTTGATGACCTGTAAGATGAAGACCCAATGCACATAATTTTGGCTTTTAGGAATTATGTGACAACTTTAAGATTAATAGGATAATAGACGATGTCATTTGACTATACCTCTTCCCATTTTCTCTATGCGGTTGACCTAAGCAATGGTTGAATTCCTTGGTAAGGAATTCAATCACAATATGGAATGAAATGGTAGAAAAATTCTTAGAAAAGTATTTTCTACTTAAGCTCAAAGTCAACACCTCTTCTTTTGCCTATGTCAAGCTTGGATTTTTATCCTCTCAATTTTTTTTATAAAATTAACCTTTCTTTAAAGCGATCAATACTAAACCCTACCCATTTAATATCACTCTTTGACTAGGGTTTAAAGAAGACCATTTTTTTTTTTAAAAAAAAATGTATTAGAGTCACCACCTGATCGAAATCGAAAAAAATAGTTAAGTTATAACCAATTGGGTGGATTGGTTATAAGTTAGCCACTAATTTAACAATCAAAACTAATTTTGTAAAATGGTTTTTGATACAAGAGAATCTAGATTCGAAGGTTAGGAATTTTAAACCCATACAGGTACAATTGACTTTTCGAAATTAGAATTAAAACTAAATATTACCTTTTAATTTTGAAAAATAGAACTTGGCTATTGGTTACTCTAATTGGATAAACAAAATAATATAAACTAAAGAAAAAGGAAAATTAGGTTTTTTCATTTTTATTATCGCCCAATAGGTGTTTACCTTACCCACTATTTTGGATCAAACATACATAATTTTTTCTGTAAAACTTTAGTGGTTTAAGTTGACTTTAATTTTTGAAAAGAGTCGAGTTTATGTTTAATTCGATTTGATTTATTTAAGGAAAAATTCCTAAAATAAAGAAGGTCCTAAATTGGAATTCTTTTTTTTCTTTTGAAAAATAAAATTCTAAATTGTAAATTTGAAAAGGATCTAATTATATTTATATTTTCTTTTCTTTGAAAACCTAACTTTTCTAAGTATTAAAAATAATTTTATTCCTTATCCTATTTATATAAATTTTCTATTTATTAAAATGAATAAACTAATAAACTGTTCTTTTTTTCTTCCTTTTCTTTTTCTTCTTCCTTTCTTTTATCTTTTATTTATATTATTACTTTTACATTCCATAATAAAACAAAAATTTACAAAACTGAAAAAAAAAACTTGGATAGAACTACGAACTAATGAGTACAGGTCGGATTTGAGCGGATTGAATAGGTTGGTCAAGTTGGGTTGCAAGTCATTGGGTCAGATTAGCTAAATTTGATTCAATCTAATGTCTTCAATAGTAGCAGCTCGAAGGAGATCATTCAGCTCGATTTAATAACCAAACAAAATGGGAAAAGTGGTTTCATGGGTTTCTGATTGAGAATATGGGGTGGTAGGCTTGACGCTATAGCTTGGGTTAGTCATTTGGTGATGGTTCAATGTTGGTGGTTGGTAGTAGCATTTGGGTAGTATATGGTGTGGCTATTGGAGGCAAGTGATTGGTTAGCTTTAGGGGGTCAAGGAGCATCATGGTGAGGTTAGTTAGTGCTAAGGGTAATATTTGGTAGTAGTTCCAATGGGTTATGGTGGTGGCGGTAAAGGTTTGGCTTTGGGGTTGTTAGGGGGTACGACGATAGTCAAGAGGGGGTGGAATAGGAAGCTTGAGCTACGGACAGTACTCCTATGGTGGTGATTTGCTATGGTGAGCTCGAAAGAGAGTGATTCGAAGAGAGAGAGTATGTGTGAGTTAGAGAGAGAAAGATTGCAAGAGTGAGAAAGAGGGTATTTTGAGTGCTTTAATAGCTTGTCTATTGTTGTTTGTGTCTAACGCGCTCCAATTTATCCATGAAATCATCAATCGAACAAGGAAATATCAAATTTGGAGTTAAATGAAAATTCTTGAAAATTAGGTTTGTTTTTTTCAAATTTTAGAGCTCGATTTGAATGTTTTTTTTACTATTTTTGGATATGTTAATGGGTTCGATTCATAGTAGGCCATGTGATAAACAAAATTAAAGTAAGAGATTGGGTATAAATGTGTGAAATATGTACGAAAATTGAAGCTAAAGTGGAGGGAGTGGGCTATTCTTCATTGGGAAAGTAGAGGAAAATCTAGACAAAATGAGGGAAAATTAAGGGAAAGAGATGGAAAGTGCTAACATGGCACTGAGCTAACCCGACCAACCTTAACTTGCAACGTATCATTATGTGATACGTAGTAGCTGATGTGGCATGCCACGACGATGCCACGTTAGGAAGGTCATCTAACTCGACGCATGTGTCAAGATACGTAGTGTAATGGGATCCTAACATGTGGCAATCCCTAATGTGATGAAAAATAAAAAACCTTGTATGCATCCTCCATGATTTGAATTAAAAACCTTACACTCAATATCTAATGCTTATCCATTAGGCATCACATATGGACTCGATCATCCAAGTCTAGATATAAATCAATGTCTAAGTTCAACAGCCCAACTTCTAAACCTAATTTAAAAATAAAAAATCCATCCTAATAAAATTATTATTTTCTAATGTCTTTTATTTTTTTCAATTTTTCAATTTTTTTTTTAATTTTTCTATTTTCTAAAAATTTTTTCTAAATTTTCTTATTTTCTAAATTTCTCAATTTTTGTGTTTCTTATCCAAATTTCATATTTTTTATGCTTTTCTCATTTTTCTTATTTTTTGTATTTTCCTAAAATTCTTATTTTTTCTAAATTTATTTTATTTTTTGGGTTTTCTTTAATTTTATTTTTTTTCCTAATTTAGGGCTTATTGAGAAAAGAAAGAAAAATAAAAGTAAATGGGAGCAAAAATTGGGTGTCTATAGCTGAGATAGAGGGTGAGATCCTATACGGTACTTAGGAGTGTTTTAAGGACTTGCTAAGGCGGTGTCCACACCATGACTTCCCCCTTTAGATGGAAATCCAAACTTTTTATATTAGCCTCAACCCCTTTGTAAGGAAAATGATAAAAGTAGCAACTAAAGGTACACTCAATACCAAGACATCGGAGGAAGTTCAAGCTTTGATAGAAGAGATGGCCATTAACAATTACCAGTAGGAAACCCTGAGGGAAAGCAAAAGGTCGCAAGTGTGGTTGAGTTCAATGTAGTTCAATCTTTAGCTACTTAGGCGAAAATGATGAGCAAGAAGATTGAATCACTCTTTGCTAGTTCTCAACAACCGTAATTCAACCCCAATAACTTTTATCAAGAGGGGTTTGTAGGTAATGAACAAACATAGCAAGTTGATTTCCTAAGGAAACCCTTAAGAACTTGTTGTTCCGTATTTCAGTTTTCCTTAATTTAACCTATATTAATCTTAGTCCGCTCAATATAAATTACTTGACATTAAATTAACAAAAAACATTTTTCTAAAAAAATATTTTAAAAGATAACTTAGAGTCACTAACTAGTTAAATTAGAAAAAAAAAAATCAAATTAGAATTTTCGGGTAAGAAAAACCTAATTTAGCTACTAATCTACATATTTAAAAAAAATAGTTTTTAGAAAAATAACTAGAAAAACTAAGTTCATGGGCTAACCTATTAAGACTAAATTATCATGTACAAATAAAAAAAATTAATGGGCTTTTATTTTTTTATAATTTTTCTAAAAATGTTAGTATATGTACAAATTTACAAAAGTGTAAGCAAAAGAATTTTTTATTACGAAATTTCAAGAAAAAAAAAGTTTTTTTTTTTAATTTTTATACTGTTATTCAGAAAGTACCTATATATTCGTTAATTAGAGTCAAACCAAAGTATTTTTTTTAAAATATTTAGTGGGTGGATTTCTTTTTATTTTTGAAAATCAAGCTAGGTTTATGTTTATTTAACCATCTATTATTTTTTTAAAAAAACCTAAAAAATCTAATTTCACGAAAATATTTTTTAAAAAAAAACTAACTAAATCTTTTTGAAAACTTGGTTAAGATTTTTATTACTTTTTTTTAAAAAAGAAATCACTACATGTCAAGAACATATTTTTTCTAAATTTTATATGTAAAATATACTAAGATAGTAGCTTGAATATGTATCTTCTTTGAAGGTATAGATTTAGAGAAAAGATATGCTATTTTTCAAAAAATACAATTTTCAACTAAAAAGATGCAACTTAACTAAATTATCAAAAATTCAAATTATCTAAAAAAAATGTAGTAAATAATATGACAATTAAAGAACATATAAGAAAACCTGCACTAAAAAATAAATTAGTAAAAATAATTAAATTAACTAATAAAATAAAATAATTAATAAAATAAAATAATTTTTTATTACCTAAACCAGTTAAGTCGTACGTGATCGGTGTGTTCATGTTCATCATTGTGATCATTGGATTACATTCATGTACCCGGTGCAGAATTGATCGTATGCATGAGTGGCATCATGCTAATCATGTGTAGCAATAAGTCACATGTGAACATGAAGTGGCTTGTGTATGCGGCTATGTATGTATAATGTGTCAAGTGTAACTGTGCATATATGTGAGATATGACGTAGTATATTGTGCTAGTGAATAATTAGTGCAACTGTATATGTGTGATTTGGATTCAATGTAGATGTATGTGTGAGTGGTTACTGAGGTAGTGTTGTGTATGTGGCATGAGACATGTCAAATATGTACATGTAGGTAGGTGTATCAATGGTCGTGTCTGTTGTAGTGTAAGTGACCGAGTGAGCTGTCCGTGAGGACAGTGATCAGGCAAGTAAAGTGTAGTGTATTAGTGTAGTGGGCAAGAGGGCATATGTTCATGTTTGTGACCAAGTGTTAGTAAGTGAAGGCAATGTTCAGGTATGTATTCATGTAGTGGGTAAGTGATTAGGTAAGTAGAGTATGTCAGGTGTGTGTGAGGGGACGTAAGAGAGTGAAGATTGAGGGGAGTGTTCAACAAGTATGGAGTGAGTTAAGGTGGTAAAGTGTAAGTAGGGTGTAGTGAGACGGTATGTTGCATAGATGTGAATTGTGTGGATGGGTCTGCTGATATTGTATTGTATGTTGGGGCTTGTGAAAAACCTTTTAAACTTCACCATCGACTCGCTATTTATAAACCATACAATTGAATCTTTCGTATCTTTTTAGATATAGATTTGACCTCAATAAACCATAGATACAAAAGACACAATAACAAATCCCTAATACAAAAATATGATTTAGATTATTTAGAGATTTGACCTAGTTTCTAGAAACTCTATTTTAATTTGGGCTTCCTATTTTTGAGGTCCGACTCAATCTAACATGATTTAGCCTAATATAAATTAAATAAAAAAATACTCTTAATATTGGACTAGATTAATAAATATTTTAATGAAGCCTGATCCTTTAACAACTTAGATTTCATTAAATTGAACCTATACGATTATCCAAGAACATACATGATTATCTAATTCGACCTTTAACGACTAGACTCGACTTGACTTGAATTGATTCGACACTTTATTTTTACTTTTCAATTTTCATTTATTATTTATTTATTATTTTTTCTATATTTTTATTTAATTTCTCTTTTTTATTTTTTTTATTTTTTCTATTAAAACCTAACCAAATAAAAATACTAAAATAAAATGGCAAAAATAAAGTGTTTATAGCTGCACCTCTTTGTAGTAAAGTTTGTAAAAACTTTGCTATAAAGACAAAAAATGATATACTCATTTTTGCTTGGTCCTTACTTGAATTGGCATGGTAAGGACTCTAATTGTTAAACAAATTTGGTATTGACTTGAAAGGTTAAGTATCCTTAAGAGGATAGATTTCTTTAAGGATATATTGCTCAAAAGGATAGATCTTTCTAAGATAAGATAAGATAACATTCTGTTAAAGATAAGATAAGAGGACATTCTATTAAAGACAAAATAAGATGACATTCTCATGAGTAGGCAATCTTTCAAATGATTAGATAGTGCTCCTTTGAGTAAGCAATCCAAAAAGGAATAGGACAACACTCCTTTGAGCAAGCAATCCTAAAAAAGAATAAATAAGACAACGCTCCTATAAGAAAGCGATCTAAAAAGGAATAGGACAGTGCTCCTTTGAGCAAGCAATCCTAGCAAAGGACTAAATAGGATAGCACTTCCATGAGCAAGCGATCCTAAAAAGGATTGGATGGCGCTCTAATGAGAAAGTGATCTACTCAGGAATAGGATGGTGCTTCTTTAATGAAGTGACCCTAGAAAGGAATAAGACAATGTTCCTTTGAGTAAGCGATCCTAGAAAGGAATAAATAGGATAATGCTCCTATGAGCAAGTAATCTAAAAAGGAATAGGACAGTACTCCTTTGAGCAAGCGATCCTAGCAAATGTCTAATTAGGATAGTGCTCCCATAAGCAAGAGATCCTGAAAAGGATTAGATGGCGCTTTAATGTGTAAGAAATCCAATCAGGACTAGGATAGCGCTCTTTTGAGTAAGCGATCCAAGAAAAAACTGGATGGTGCTCTAATGAGCAAGCAATCCAATCAGGAATTGGATAACACTCCTTTGAGCAAGTGATCCAAGACAAGACTAGATGGTGCTTCAATGAGCAAGCAATCTATGATTACTATAAAAAATGGACAACGCACTAAAGGCAAGCGATCCATGAATTTCAAAGACTTTGATGAGTTTTAAGAAAAATTATCTGAGACTTAAGTTTAAGGGATTTTGATTCTTTGAAAATTTTGACTTTTTCTTTTTAAGAAATCTCTCTTGACTATTTTTCAGAAAGGTTCCATCTCTTTTGAAAAGGTTTTTCTTTTTTCTTTTATTTTTCTTCAAGAAATTAAAGGAAAAAAAAACACTCTTTGATGGAAAATTGTGTTTCCAACAAGTAAGAAAGTCTCAAAAACTTTAAAGATCACAAATAAGGGGTTGACTTGCCCCTTGCTCATTGATCACTCATTCTTTTAGTCTTGTTTCCTAGAACATGATTCATGATTTTTCTAATCCCTTGAAGTACTAATTTCAAGCTTTAAATAAATGACCATTTATGTTTTTGAGAAAACACCTATCTATTCTTTGATTTTCTACTAAAGGAATAATTATCATTACTTGAAATGTTCAACCTAAGTAGACTTCCTTACACTCTCATAAGTCTATTTTCATTCTCAACATCAATGCTAAGAATTGTAGCCTATCTTATAAGTGATATACTCTGGTTAATCAATCAAATCTTTTCTAGGTTTGAAATGTACGGCTTTTAGTTAATAGTTTAAGTAAATGGATATCAATGTATTTAGCTAATTTTGAAGAAATCATGTACAACCTATCCCAGGTTTACAAACCAAGAACCTAAGAGAAGCTAAACATGGGCTTGCCCTAGTATCATGAGAAAATTTTGCTAAAGATAAGTCGATTTTTTTAGTAACAAAAATAAGGTTTCATCAAGGGTTGTATAGTGGGTTGGATCATGACAACTTTGCTTTTGGGCTTAGGAATTTAATGCGTTTAGCCTACGGATATCATCACAAGTTTGGACTTCAAGCTTATTAGCAATTTGGCTCATCTTTGAAGGTGATCAACTTACTCATTTTTGTTTTTTTCTTCTTCTTCTTTTTTTGTTTTCCTTTTTTAAGTCAAGGTAGTTACCTTTCATTGTTGAGTTTTCACTTTATGAGATTCGAAGCTCTAAAACCATGGCTCAAAGAGTATAGACTTAGGAGAGGTATATATGGCTTTAAAGTGTTTGGAAAAAATCAATAGGCCTGAGGTGTTTGAATGAGTACATAGGTTTGAATGAGGTGTATATGGTTTGAAACTCTTCTTCATTCTAAAGAAATTAAATTATCTATGACAATATTTGCTCATGAAATGTCACAACTAAAGCAAGCATAAGTTAATCTGCTCTTTTTCTCTAAATTAATGACCTTAACTTCTTAATTGCCTTAGTGTGGGGTGGTTCTTGACAGGGTTAATTTTAAGAAAAATCCCTTAAAGCTCAAATGGGTTTGCAAGGGATAACAATGTTTAAGGTATTAAAAAGAATGCTAACCATCATTTTGATATGTAGCACTCCTCTCTCATATGTGTTCAAGGTTAGTGTTTAAGATATGGGTTGCCTCTTTTTATCGCAAACCTTTCAAGTATTACATTACCATTTCCTTAGGTAGAAAATTTTAAGTTTCAAATTTACATTTACTTTATTCATTTTCACTTACCTTAAGTCTTGCATGAAGTATTTCATTAATGAAGGGCCAATAACATGCCCCTATCGAGCTTAACTAAGTGCACATCATAGAAAACCAAAATGCACAAGAAAAACACTTTATTCTAATAAATCTACTCTCCAAAGTGAAAGATTATTCTAAAAAGCAATAAATACAGGAACTAAAACTCTTTTCCACTTCTTGCCCCCATTTCTATCACTTCTTTGAACTTGGCTCATTTAGTTGAATTAATCTTTTGGAGGCATGCCCAATTGCTTCAAATGGTGAGCCACTTGGTCAAATAGTAGTAGTTAATCCCCAATACTTGATGTTGGAGGTTATCTATTTGATGCCCCTAGGTTAGGGATACTACTGTCCACAGACCCGTTAGTCTCTAGAAAATTTGGTTAGATAACCTTGGCATCAATCAAATCTTGTACCTTATGCTTCAATTTCTAGCAATCTTTTATGGTAAGCTCTATCTGACCCACATGATATTCACACCATTTGTTAGGGTCATCATCTCTTGGCTTGTATTTCTTTGATAGGTTTTCACATTCCTATAGTCCTACATCTTTCAATTGCTTGAACACTTGGGCCATTGGAATTTTGAATTGTGTAAGTCGCCTCCTCTTGTTGTAGATAGGCTTGTCTTGATTCTAGGCTTTCCTAATTGGCACATTCACTCCTAACTTCTCTTTCCTTAAATCATCCTTATGCTTTGGCTGTGATATTCTATCCATATTAGGATGTAGGTTTTCAAGCTGCTTGAGCACATAAACCATTACTATTTCTATACCCATAAGTTTTTCTTCTAACTTTGCTAACTTTTCTTCTAAGACAGTAAGCTTTTTTTCCAGACCTTAGCAATAACATGCCCCCTAACCTTGACCATTTAAATTTGTCTCTACCACTTTTTCGAAACCTTGTATCATGTTGATGATGGGCTTTATGTGGAATTTGAGCCTTAGACCCCTAACGAAGTCCGATTGGACTAATTTTTCAGTAATCAAATCTTATAATTTATTCTTCAACTCCTAGTAATGGTCAGTAGCATAGCCCTATTGACCCATATGATACTCACATTGTGCATTGCGATCGTATTTTCAAGGTCTATACCTTGGTGTTGGAGTCTTAATATGCAGTAAACCCTCTTCTTTTAAGCGGCGATAGACCCAAGACATAGGAATCGAGATATGAGTGAATCTCCTTCTAGGTGATTTTTAGTTTAGCTTATTTTCCATGAGCATTGAGCTAATACTTAGAGCATTAGGCTCACGTATCGTTAGACAAGACATCATAATGTTCATAGTGGCCTCTAAATCTAACGAGGTTGATCCCTTCCCTATTAATCTCCTAACTCTAATGGCATCTTCAATTAGACTACCAACTACAACTACGTTCGCAAATGTAGAAGCGGTATGACCCAAGAGGTGATTATAATAAGTTTCAGCTAATGTGTAGATGAACATATTGATCAATTCATTTTTAAACAATTATATTGTGGCTTAAGCAGTTGTAGATCTTCATCTTTGAGCATATTCCTTAAAGAACTTGGTTAGCTTCATTTTCATGTTATTCAAATCCATCAGGGAACGGACCACTTCTTTATTGAACTTATACTATTGATAAAAGGCTTGAGCTAGCTTATCCCAAGTATCAAGCTTAACCAAGTCTTGTTAGGCATACCAAATCAACACCGACCCAGTTAAGCAATCTTAAAACATCTAAATCATCAATTGCCCATGTTTAGTTAATTAGGCCATCTTGCGGACATAGAGCCTAAGTTGGAGCTTAGGGCAGCTTTTTCCATCATAATTCTTGGTAGCTTGAACTTCTTAGGTAACTCGTGGTCTTCAAAAGGGCAAATATTGCTCAGGCCTAAATCACTTTATACATTTTGGTCCTTTAGAGCTCTCATTTTCTCTTCAATTTTTTGAAAGATTTCTTCTTCCATCTTTATCGATTCTTGCTCTAATTCCTTCCCTGGGCCTTTGTTGTTGTTGTTGTTGGGCTTATAAACTAACAACTCTATAGACTTGTCTGCCTTAGATGGTATATCAATAAGTCCTTAGGCTTAGGTATGAGCTATGGTCTCAACTTGCTTCGCATGCTTACTTAGAATTCTTCGACTGTAGCTATTCTATATTTAAGACCTTCAAGCATCTTGGTTCTAACAATAAGTGATTTTAGGTTTCAAGTTGGGCCAAATCACTTAGAAAGCATTCTTTCAAAGCTTGCAAGAATCCCTTCTTATCAGTAATGCTACATTGAGTTTTTAGTTTTGAAACCATTGTTTCTTTTTTTTTCTTTTTGTTGGGGAACTTTTATTGAAAAATCAATGCTCATGTTATATCATAGAAGCCTAATACTAGCATCTATGAATCTAAACAAAGAAAACATTGGGACTAATGACCAAAGACATAGGATAACAATAATATTACAAGGATGATATGGAGAAGTGAAAATTATTTTATAATGAGAAACTTATTGAATATACAGCACAAGGGTGATGACTTATGGAGAAAACTCTATTAGGATTGTGACAACTTAGACATGTACAAGATTAATGACATTGAGGTGGGAAATAATTTATAATGGGAATCTAATGGTTAAATCTTTTTTATTTTGATTTATTTTGTATTTTGTTAGTTCTTGATAGTATGGTACATGTAGGGCATTCAAATAAAAATTGACCAAGTAAATAAAATTATCATGAAACTTTTTTTTTAATCATAAAATGTCTTTTTGAAATTTCCTTTAAAAAAAAATTGTTGGAAGGCCTTTAAAAAAATGATAGTTCCATAATAATTTTTATGATAGTTAATTTCCATAATTATGTACCAAAAAAAATTATAAGTTGATACTAAAGTTTTTTTTTTTTTTTTTAACGTTAGCACATTATGGTCCATAGGGAACACTAATGATTTCAAGCCTTCTATTTTAAATGTTATGTTACACAATCGTGCAATGCAATGGAAATTAAAAATATGCAATGCAATATGTTAAATAAAACAAAATCTACAAGACTCACATATATTACATAAGATAACATATACAGACAAATATGAAAATTTAAATTGTAAAATAAATGCTATGCAATATGCTTCACATGCTTATAATGAAATCGAGTTGGTAATTAATAAATTATAGGAATAGAATTATCATAAACCTATTATCAATATTCATGTCAACTTATGTATATAAGTGTGTGAATTTTAGAAAGCATTTTTTTTTTTAAAATAAAGTCCATGTACACTTATATATAAAAGTAGGTTAAATTTTGAAAATAAGGTCTAATTGTTCGTAGGTTATAATAATTCTTTTCTAGCTCCTATAATTTAAAAATTACTAACCTTTTGTTTTTTATTTTATAATGATGTAGGAGGGTAGGATCTATGGGTCTGAAGCTTTATAGCTTCTGGTACTCCTATGGAAACGCCTAGTTGGCCACATCGAGCTATGGGTGGGCTCACTTATTACTACCAAGCAATATCTAAGCACATACATGATAAAAAAAAATCCCCCCCTAAATCCCCTAATAAGGGGCCCATTAGACCAGGCTTTGTTCTTAGAGGCTTGCATCATTAAATCACAATTAGCATAACTATATTACAATATATACACAAAAAAAGAAAAAAAATGAAGCCAATTAATTAATTTTTTTACTTTGACATGACTAGCTCATTAGCAATCCCTAGTGAAGTTGCTAATTCTATCGAACCCTATTTCAGTTTCCCTTAATTTAATCTATATTAAGCCTAACTCACTTAATATAAATTACTAGACATAAAATTAGGAAAAAACATTTTTATAAAAAAATGTTTAAAAATATTTAAAAATAAATAAATTGGAGTCATCAATCAATTAAACTAGTAAAAAAAATCAAATTAAGGTTTTTATGTGGGAAAATATTAATTTGACTACTAATATATGCATTTTCAAAAAAATAATTTTTAGAAAAATAAATAAAAAAACTAAGTTCAAGGGTTAACCTATTAAAATTATGTCACCATATAAAAATAAAAAAAATTAATGGACCATTATGTTTTATAATTTTTCTAAAACTGTTAAGATATGTACAAATATGCAAAAGTGTAACTAAAATAAATTTTTTATGATTTTTTATTTCAAAATTTCAAGGAAAAAAAAGTTTTTTAAAAATTTTTTATACTGTTGTCCCGAAAGTGCCTATGCATCTTCTAATAGGGAATAAACCATCATAGTTCTTTTTTTTTAAATGTTTAGTAGGTAGATTTTTTTTTATTTTTGGAAATTGAACTGAATTTACATTTATTTAACCATTTATTGTCTTTTTAAAAAACCTAAAAAAATCTAATTTCATGAATCTATTTAAAAAAAAAACTAACTAAATGTTTTTGAAAACTCTAGTTATGATTTTTATTATTATATTTTTTAAAAGAAATCACTACATGTAAAAAAAAATAATTTTTCTAAATCTTATATGGAAGATATTCTAAAATACATATCTTGGATACATTTTTTCTATGAAGATATTGATTTCAGAGAGAAGATATGCTATTTTTCAAAAAATGCTACTTCTAGTTAAAAAGAAGCAACTTAACTAAATTATCAAAAATTCATATTATCTAAAAAATGAATCAAATGATATGACAATTAAAAAATATATATTAAAAACCTGTACTAAAAAATAAATTAGTAAAAATAATTAAATTAACTAATTAAAATAAAATAACTAATTAAAGAAAATAATTTTTTATTACCTAAAGTGGTTGAGTCAGGCATGATCGATGTATTTGTGTTTATTGTCATGATCGTCTAGACTACATTCGCATGCTTAGTATGAAATTGATTGTACACGTGAGTGATGCTGTGTTGATCATGCATGGCAATGAGTCATGTTTGAACACAAAGTGGATCGTGTGTGCATTTGTATGTGTATGTATTGTGTCAAGTACAAGTGTACGTATGTGTAAGATATAATGTGGTGTATTATGCTAGTGAATAATCAATGCAACTATGTGTGTATGAGTGCTTTAGATTATGTGTATGAGTGCTTTGGATTCTATGTATGAGTGTTGGAACATGGATGCATGTGTGAGTGGTTAGTAAGGTAGTGTCGTATATGTAGCATAAGACATGTCAGATGTATGTGTATAGGCAAGTGTATCAACAGAAATGTGTGGTAATGCGTGTTGCAGTGTGTGTGACCGAGTGAGGGCAATGCTTAGGTAAGTGGAGTGTGGTGTGTTAGAGTAGTAGGTGAGAGGGCATGTATTCGTATGTGTGACTGAGTGTCAATGAGTGAAGGTAGTGTTCAAGTGTGTATTGGTGTAGTGGGTGAGTGATCAAGCAAGTAGAGTGTGTTAAGTGTATATGAAGGGGCATGAGAGAGTAAAGATTGAAGGGTGTGTTCGACAAGAGTGGAGTGAGTCAAGGGCGGTAAAGTATGAGTGAGGGGTAGTGAGATGGTGTGTTGCGTGGATGTAAATTGTATGGATGAGTGTAGTGATATTGTATTAAATGTTGGGGATTGTGAAAAACTTTTAGACATTACTGTTGACTCACTATTTATAAACTGCATAATCAAATCTTTCGTGTCTTTTTAGGTATAGATTTTTTCTTAACAAACCCTAGATACGAAAGATATGATAATGAAGCTTAGATACAGAAGATATGATTTAGATTATTTCAAAATTCGACCTAGTTTCTAAAAACCCTATTTTGATTTAGGCTTTCTGTTTTTCAAGCTCGACTCAATCTAACTTGATTTAGCTCAATAACTTATTAACAAATCCTAAGTCTATTTTAGCCTACTATAAATTAGATAAAAAATCCTCTTTATATCAAACTAGACTAATTAATATTTTAATGAAGCTCGATCCCTTAACAACTTAGATTTTATTAAATTGAACATATACCATCATTCAATTCGAATCAATTGGACTCGATTCAACACTTTATTTTCATTTTTTATTTTTTTTGTATATTTTTACTTAATTATTTATTTGCTTTCTCTTTTTTTATTTTTTTTATCACACTTAGCCCAATAAAAATACTAAAATAAAAAACAAAAATGAGGTGTCTACAGACCTTAATATAATCCCTACAACAATACCTACAACCTAGGGCAGAGGGATTACCTTAATCTCTCAATGGGAGGTCAAAGTTAAAGTCAATAGTAGCAATGACATGCATGGAACCAACCATAGCAAAGATCAAACTTGCCTCCAATTAGGCTTCAGTAGCCTATAGTTCTTTCATTAGCCTTAGAAAAGAAATTTTAGTCTCTTAGAAAAATACTTTCAATCTAATGAAGCGTACATGCAATAGACAGAGACTTTTCTAAGGAATCAAGAGGCTTCAGTCTATAACTTAGAAAATCAAATTGGACAAGTTACAAGAATGTTGAAAGAAAGGCAGCAGGGATTATTGTTGTTGGATGATTTTGGGGTAAAGTTGTGTACTTGTAAAAGCATAAGTAGATGTTAAGTAGTACTTGAGCGAGTTCGGTATCGCCACTCTAATGCTTAAGTCAGTAGTTATTTTTGAGAAAGATGAGTGAATAAGTATAAAGTTGAAGGTCATAAGACAGTTCTTTCACTACTTTGTTTCCATATTTATAGGCAAATATCGAATGTTTGAAATTGTTGTTAATCATTGGTTATGGTCTACATGGAGATCTTATAATCAAACACATGCCTAAAATATAAGGGTAGTAGGTGGTTATGTAATGAGATCATACCAAATCATAATTGTTCAAGCCACTTTCCTAAGTTCAAACTGGACATATTAATAAGCCAGGCTTTAAGGCTAATTAAGTAGACTGAGCCTTAGTCAGCACTAATTGGGAGTAATATTAGTCATCTTTTAGGCAATTGAATAGCTAAGTAATATTTTAGGGTGAAATTTGACTATCAATATTTGTCTCCCAACTCCTGTGGTTGAGAATTTGGCTATGGGAGTAATAAAGCTGGATGCTCAATTTAGGCAGTTGGATGGTTATGAGTTTCCTAAATGCTAAGTGACATAAGAAGGTTTAATTTTTTATTTTGAAATGCAACGAATCGTATCCTAAGTGAAAGGTTATAGGCTTTTAACTTTTTCCATCCATTCACTTTATATGGTAGCAAACGCGATAGCTGTCATCCTAGCCATTATCACGTTGTATAGGCTAGTAATTGTCAATAGCATGATCACCGTCAAATTTCTAACTCATAGCATGTATCACTAATCAAACTTGACCATCTAATTACAACCGCATTCCTATGTGAAGCATGTTAAGGCTACGGGAAGAGATTGTTCATATATAAAGGATTTTCCCATTTTGGTAATGATTTCTTGCTTTTCTCTCATTTCACTTTTAGAGTTTTCATCTACATTGTGATTTTCTCATATAACTTCAATTAGGTATAAGGTATGGTTTGAAGCATCATACGTCGACTTATACTTTTAGATTATGAAATAACCATATTTGAGGCTACTTCTTCCACCAACCTACACCCCTTCCCTATCCCATCCCCCCCAAAAGAAAAAAGAGGAATGATTCGGCATGTTCTTTAAGTAGTTTAACAAATAGCACAATAGAGAAATGGGAAAAACTTGCTCGCATCAATGCTCTTCAAGTGGGTAACTATCCAAATGATAGGGAAGGAAGATCTATTGCTAGGTAATTATATAATAATATATTTTTTGATAATGATTTCCTAGATAGAGCAGCGAGCGGTGCCATTAAGACATTCGTCTCGAAGTATAATAAATATTGGCAAGATCTTCTTGAGACATAAAATTTGCATAAGCCGAGGGAGGATGAGTATGTGTGTTTTCTAATAAACTGAGAACTCCACATATATCTAAAATACTTTAATTTCGGACTACATTTCCCATTTTCTATTTTTATGAAACAATTCTTTAACTATTTTTGGGTTGCACTAAGTATGTTTTCACCAAATACTTATAAGCTTCTTATAGCATTTGAAATAATCTATGAAGAGATTGAGATTAGGGCCATCCCCTCGTTATTCAGATACTTCTTCATAATAATGAGATAACCTGATAGGTGGTATTTCGTGGTAGCTCGGCATGGTCATAAATTCATTTATGGGTTGGAGTCCAAAATCTACAAGTGGCATGATAAATTTGTTTTCATTACGTTGGATGAGGATTTGGATTTTTGGACCTAATAGATTAAGCTCATTTACACTAAAGACATCGAATTGATTTCAAATGACGTTACTGCAGCCAAAAAGATTCAAGAAAGAAGAAAGAATAAAATGTTATCTTAGGATGCCAAGAGAATAATAAAACAAAATGAGAGTAGGGATCTAATCTTTTCTGATAAAGAAGGTAAGAGCTAGAATAATCACCGTACCAGTAAAGCTACAAGAGGAAAGCTGTTCTAATGATTCAAGGGAATAATAATTATCTTTGAGCTTCGCTTGATACGAACCTTGTAAGTTTTGATCTTTCTCTCTTTCCTATTTATAATACTCCTCTTTTTTTTTTTTTTGCAGACATGGGTATAGGTAATGTAAATCCCACCAAACTACTGGCCCAAGCAAAGGCTAAAAAGCTAAAGCTTGATAAATGTATGGCTATCAAAGCCCCCATTACTCGGTCGCCTATGCCAAATAATATTACCAAAGAGAAAGCTATGAAGTAGGCTACTACTATGAAAAAGGGGACTTATCCCTCCGATAAAGGTTAAGGGACTAAACATATTGGAGCTATTAAGGCTACATAACTTGAGGTGATCCCTTCTTAGGTAAACATTCCTCGAGGAGAAACGTTGAATGAATCTTGCCAAGAGATCGGTGATAACAGTAGTGTCGAGGGCATTCCTCAGGAGACAGCGAAAGGTCTACCAAGCTAAACAAATAATGAGCTGAGTCCCAATAAAAGAAGAAGGAAAGAGCTTGCTAGTTAACCTCCATCCAAGAAAAGCATGGATCTAAACAAGAACATGAAGGAGGCTATGAGAAATAAAGCTCTCGACATCAATTCTACCAAGTTTATCCCCAACCACGATGTGGGTAAATACTTCGTGCCATGTTGGAGCTAGAATGTAATGCATACTGATTTAAACTTAGGTGATAAGGCAAAATCCTTAGCCCTGATGGAGGGAGTTATTCTCCCTAGAGATAGGGTGATTACAAAGAAGGATGTAGACAGAGTAGGCAATTGAAATAAAGGCCATATTGTCACCAATTTATATGATGTAAGTAACAATCAGCTTTTTGTTTACGGCTCATGTACAATTGCTGACATAATTTTGTATGTGTACAAATTAGCAGTCATGTTTTAACGGCTCTAGATGAAGCTAAGAAAGAAATTAATGAGGTAATATTTACATTTGTTGCTTTGTTTAGAAGAAAAGAACTTATTTGACTTTATTATTTTATTGTAGAAGGTTAAGGAGGCATATAACTCCTTAAAGGCTCAAAATATCATGGTTAAGAATGTGAGAATCAAGGCCGAGATGGAGGCCAAGAAACTACAAGAAGAGCTTTCTACCAAAAAGTTGGCATATTCATTATCGGCCAATGAAGTCTTTAGCCTCAAGGCCAAGAATGAAGAGCTATATAAGGAGGTTAAGGACTTGAAAGAAAAGCTTTGCAAAAAGCAAGATGAGTCCTAAGGGTTAGGACAAACAATAACCTTGATGAGTGATGAGAATGATAGGTTAAGAATGAAAATAAAGGAATTGTAGATAAACAACTCTAAGCTTGAGATTTGTTTTTCCAAATTAGAGAAGAATGCTAAAAAGAAGACTTTCATGGAGGAAGCACTAGAAATCTTGACTCCTAGTCGGTAGTAGGAAAAATTGCTTTAAAAGAAGCTTCTATAAGGGGTCTAATAGGATAAGAAAGAGATCTTAAAGATTTACCCTAACTATGATCTATCTTACTTAGACTTTACCGATGTTGTTGACAATGATGATAGCAGTAACGATGAAGAAGTTAATGAGGAAACAGAGATAGAGGTTCAAGAACAAGGCAACAATATTGAAGTTAATATTGAAGTTCCCATTGATGGTAAGGAACCATTATCTAAGGAGACACCAATGTTCGTAAAGAGACATTCACCTACTTTAAAACCCCTAGTGTCAAAAAAGAAGTAAGCTCTAAAAAGGTCTCATCTTCTTCTAATCAGAACAATACTTCTGTTCAATCAAAGAATAAGAACATCTTGGATTCTTAAGGTTATCTATTAATTTGTAATTTATTTTGTAAATGTTGTATGGACATAATATGATTACGATGCTAACCTATATAGTAATGAGATGTTCAACATTTATTCCTTTTATTTCCATTACATTTCATTTTATACACAAGTTATTCATTTTCGGTACGTTTTATTTCACATACATGTTCTTTCTTTTTGGCACATTTTATTTCATGTGCATGTTAAATGTCTTTTCGTAGACATAGCGTTCGTTAGTCACATAGGATGTGAACCAGTGTTTTTTTCCTTAGCTGTGAGATTCCCTATTAAAGGCATAATAGAGTTCATTCTCTAGTTTCTCAGCATATTATTAAAAAAGAATTGATGTTATTAATCTCGTTAACTATTGTAGGTCTAAACTTCTTAAATATTAGTTCGTTCTCTGTATAGCCAAGACTTCATTAATTTGTTAATCATGCATTGATCTGGAATGAAAACAATGGGAAGTAGATATACTCATAAACTTAAAATTAACATTTCATACTTGAAACAAGGCCATCACCTTACAATGTTCAAAACAGAAATAGAAACAAACCATAATTGCAAAGGAACTAAGTAAAGCAAAGCTTCAAATTCTCGACATTCTACACTCGAGGGATGATTATTCCATCTTGCCTTTCTAGTCAATAAGCTCCCTCACTTACTACTTCTATGATTCTAACAGGATCCTTCTAATTTGTATAGAGCTTCCCTTGATTCTCTCATATGCCAATTGACTTCAATTTTCTACAAACCAAATCTCTAAGTCAAAGTACCTTATGTTTTAAGGACAAATAACATTTGTTGTCTGATATAAACAACTAAATGCAATAATAGGAGTAATCAAAGAAACAATAGAACAATAATAAGTGCGGAAATTAAAAGAGATAGGGATAAAAAAGATCAAGCCCGGATATAATGTAGAGTTCAGACTGCCCCCTAATCTCTATGGACACACAATGCCTCCAACCAAGGACTTCACTCCACTTTATTGATTTCTCAATCCAAGCTCCAAAAGCTATACAAACATAAACTTGATTACACAAGTTTCATACTCATAACTCTTAACACAAATCATAGTATCAACTCTGAACCCAAAACTCAATCTCAACCCACTACAAAAACTCAATCTCAAGAATTATTGGTGTAGTGCTTTTAACTCTCAATGCTTACAACTAATAGCTCGCAAGCACTATACTTCAATTCTCTCTAAATATTAGCAATTTATGGTACAAGAGACAATGAAAATTATAGACAACAAGAATATAAGAGAATGTTGAAATATTACTGCAAAAGATTAGTTCTCTTCTATCCTTGGTCGAGTTGTTGAGCATTTATATTATCTCATTCATTTCTTCCCATTACAATGCATTCAATGATCCACTGGCTAGTTGAATCTGACTTATCGACATGTCGATACTTAAACTATCGATAAGTCGATAAAAATTACTCTACAGGCAAGCTGGTTCTTCCAGGTTAGTGAGCTTTTCTTTATGTTTTCCAGAGCTTTATACCGTCAGCTTGGTTCTTCCTTGAGCCATCAACCTGGTAGGCTAAATATCACCTGAAAATTCTCTTAACACATAACAAACGAATACTCTTTGCAATATAACTTCAAGATCATTTGATAACCACTTCAAAAGATTAAATTTCTTATAGAGATAATTGATATATTTAATCATTAAGTAAGCTAATTGAACTTATTCAATTATCTAAAAATAATCATGTAATACTTAGTTTAATCATCTACTTGTTTTTGTTCTCTTTAAAAACAACATGTTTAGATATACACTTTTTGTTTTATTCTCATCAAAATCAAATAATGGACATTAGGTTCAACAATCTCCCTCTTTTTTATGAGGATAAAAACTCTTATACATTAAATGTTCACCCTTAATCTAATGCCCCCCCTCAATCTAATGCTTCCCCTTAATCTAATACCCCCCCCCCCCTCAATCTAATGCTCCCTTCAATTTAATGCTACCCCTCAATTTAGCACTCAATTTTAAGATATTTGACAATTGAATAAGATCAAGTGAGTGCTTGCAAAATGAGAGTATATTAATGTGCTAAGGAACTAAGTCTCTCTTCTTAATAACTTTACATAAGGAATATCAAACTTTTAAAGAATCAAGATATGCCAAAGTTATAGGATCAATATCATATGTTGAGTAACTATTATCAATTCAATGTAATATATGTTTTAACATTCTAACAACTTAAATATTTCTCCCCTTTTGGCCTCATTAAAAAAAAAAAAGAGGAAGATCCAGGCAGTGAAGAGGTAAGAGGATTTAAGTCAAAATTTTAGCATAATCCCAGCTTAAGCCTTAGGATATGCTCCTTACAAAAGTGAAATCAAAGAAGCTAAAAACCATGCCAAATAAAATTTCATAATGAATTCATCAAAATCAGCCCATGCCACATCAAATGTTAAAAAATATGAGCCAACCATGGGGAGTGTAATAACTCTATGAGATACATGAACCACAAGTACTCAACAATATATACAAGCAACATAAGCAATAAAAGTCAAGATAACAACGAAGGTAAGACAACAAAAAATAACAATAGTAGTAGCTAATGGCTAAATTCATAACATGAGAAAAACATAATGAAGAGCATATACAAAATAGATTGGAAGTTAACAATTTATGCAACTTATAGACATCATCTTTAAACTAAAGGAGGAATGAGGCATGATGAGTTATGATAATTCATCTAGAAGTTGCTATAGTTCATCAAGGTGGCATCATAATGGTGGATAGGAGGTTGGTAGAGAAAGAAGGTTGTGTGAAGGAGAAGATAGTATAATTTGAATAAGTAAAGGGATTAATGAGAGATTGTGTGGATTTGGAGATGATTGATGAAGAAAAATTTTGATTTTGAGAGTTTGGAGATGGAAGATTGAAGAGAGAGAAGGATTATAGGGTTTCAGGGAAGAGAAAGAATGGTTTTAGCAGAAGGATGGGGGAGAAATGGTGTGATGCAATATTAATTCGCGCTTGAAATCTGAAGAACCAGCTTATCGGTATTTGGATGAGCTAACATGCCAGCTAAGAGAACAAAAGGAAAGCAAATTGCTTTAAGAGTTAAGTATATTGGCACACCGGTGGTGATATGGATCAGCTTATTGGTTACAAGAATAGAATCAAATATAAATGAAAAACTAAAGTAGTATATGTTACGCCCCGAAGTTGCAGAATCGTAACAGTCCCGCCGTATAAACCATTCTATGATAGTAACTGGCCTCACAGTACCTACCATAGACATGACCTACACAAAGCATCAACGACTCCTCACTTTGAAGTAAATAGTCCGATTAACAATTAAACTACAATTATTATAAATAGTGCAAATTTCTAATAACATTACAATATTATACATATATATATATATATAAGTTCATAAAGCTTCCCAAGAAGTTATACATAACATAACAGTTCACTATATTACAAAATAACTACCAATCTTTCATTCCTAATTACATGGTCACCTTAAGTACACATTATATTAAGTAACTTGATCCTCACACCCCTGGCTTCCAACAGACTAACCTCTGGGTAGTTGTAGGGTGGCATAGTACTTTGAGTGTTCAGAAATCAAAACCTGCAAAAGGATCTATAAGGGTATGAGCTATTACAACTCAGTAAGTTGAATTCGAGACTCATGAATGCATATAAGCACAAAAAGGGTTATCAAATAATTATTTTTATGTAATGCAACAATCAAGTGTCATCGCACAACGTAGTCCGGTCCATTATGAAATCAGAGAAATTTCATTCGCTCCAATCTGGGTTGAGGAGTTTCCATGTTATGCAGCAGCTCACAACCAAACCTAGGCTTGTGCAATGGAGACCTCGCTCCTCCCGCGACTACTTTCGAACCATTGACTTCACTCTCACCGCAACCTCCTCTCCTGTCACTTAGTTCGATTAAGGATGAAGAAGGGACCATTTTGCAATCCTGCGCTATCCCTTTCAAAGGGGTCGGTATTTGGTTGGAGAATCTTATAATCCCCTAACAGGTTGTAATGCATGACATTATTAATTATTTGGGGTCGACTAATATTAAATTCCGTTTAGGGTAGTCAAACAATTTCATACCAATTCAACCAGTCACAGAATCACTCACAATACAAATTCAATACAAATTCAAATACATCAAACACATGCATAAACTACTGACAATCACAATCATATACAAGCCTAAGTCTCCGAGTACTACAAAACTAGCACTCTATTATAATAAGCAATAACCCAACTTACTTAGATTTGCTCGATCGCTCGATTCCTTAATCGCAAGCTGATTTTGTCTCTGGATGTCCTATAATACAAATAGGTCTTTCTAATACTTAAAATTTACGGTTTCATATTCTAAGTTATATTTTAATTCATTTTTGTCCGTGTATGCCCATTACGCCCTAATGATTCGTATACTCTATTTCGATGTTCAAATCCTAAATGAGATTTTAAACTTTAATTTCTAAGCCTTAAATATACTTGAATCCTAATGTGAAATTAATCACATTAAGCTCGAGAGTCCAAATATCCTATTGGGTCGTAATTTGGTATTTTAAACTATTCGGTATGCGTCAACCCTAATTGCGGTATCGGATTTATTCCCGATGTGTAAAAATCTTACATTTTGAGACTTTTTCTTAAGATTAAATGTTATTTTTAGATGTATTATTTTTCTTATTTCTATTATAACATTATCTAAATAACCTTATCTTTTTTATTAATTTACAATATCACATATTACTAAATTCTTATGTTAATTACCTAATTTCCCTAATTAACCATACTTAATACTCCAAAGGCTAGGATTAGGGTTCCACATCAGAGATTAACATCCCTAAACATCTAATTAAGATCTAAATCAGTAATTAACATCTTAATCACCTAATTAACCTCAAATCACCCAATTTTTCCATCATTTTAGGGCTAAAAATTAACTTAAAAATTTTGAAAATTAATTTTAAAAAAATGGCTTCATAGCATTGTTCTACATCATATGAGAATCCTACAGAAAAATTTTGAGCTCCAAACTACACTCCTAAGCCTATTTATTTTCGGTTCTAATCATGCTCGGTTTTGAGCAATTTGTTAAGAACCCAATAATTGCAGATGTAATTAAACTAAATCGATATTTTTCCCTAAATCTAACTACAATAAAACCTCAGAATAAGAAGTTTCATAATTTTTTGGGCAAAATAACTAATTTTACAAAATTATTCAAAATTGGGTCATTTAAGAGACTGACCGGTCCAAAGCTTTCTGGCCGTCCAAGCCCGGTCTAAGGTTGTCAGTTGGTCCAGGCGGTGGTTCTAGTGTAGGGTGGTGGTGGTGGTTCGGTCCCAGGTGGTGGTGAGTGGTGGGTTTAGCTCACGTGCTCAATCTGTACAAATTTCCCTTTTTTTTATTTTCTGGATTTTCTCTCGATTTTTTCAGTGCTCCTATTTTTTCCAAATGCTAAACTGACCAAATGACTTTTCGAAAATTTTCCCTTATTTATAGACATTTTTTTGTAATTAATGTACATTAATATGACAAGACTTTGCCTAAATTCCTTGATTTTTGGCTTTTAAGTTGTCCAAATTTTATTGGTTGATTTTTTTTTTCTGATCTAAACCTGCCACGACCTGATCTTGATCAAGCTTATCATCTTTTGATTTTTTTTTTAATTTTTCTATAATTATTTTATAATTTTCTTTAATTATTTGCTTAGTTTTTTGCCAATTTAGGTAATTACGCGTATTTTTATCTACACGTAAATACATGTACGGTACACGTGAGCATTCCTAATTATTATTTTGGTCATTCTAAAATTTTTAGTATACATATAATCTATCTCTTGTAATTTATTAGTTATTTCATTACATTTTTCGCATTTTCGGTAATTAATACTTATTATACTTAAAATTTGAAAATTGTATAGTCTCCTATTTTATTACTTATTTTCTTAAATTCAAGTTTACGGGGTCAGTTTTACTAATATTCCTCTCAATAGTTTATAATTTGGGTTTGATCGGATCCTTTAACCGATCGCCCTAAACTTTGGGTTCTAAATTCAATCCTACGATTACTAGGCTTGGCTTTAGGGCTTACAATTCCACCCCCTTTCAAAAAAGTTTTGTCCTCAAAACTTCTGTATATCTAATTTACACTTAAATGACTTAATACAATAATTTATATACTTTTACTAACTTGGAAGTTAAAAAAGCCATAGATACTGCTCCATCATCACAGCTTTTGGTTCCCAAGTCATCTCCAAGTCTGGACCTTCATTCCATTGAATCTTTACGTACTCCATATCTCTATTCCTTAACTTTTGAACCCGACTATCTAATATCATTATGGGTTGTCTCACCAGTTGGAAATTTCTCGTTAACTCCACTGGCTTTATTTCCACTACTGCATTCGAGTTTTTAATGAATCTTCTTAACATGGATACATGGAATACATTATGATAGCCCGATAAACTTGGAGGTAAAGCTACTCGATACGATATATTGCCAAATTTCTCCAACACTTCAAATGGACCAATGTATCATGGGCTCAGTTTTCCCCTTGAACCAAATCGTCTAAGTCCTTTGAATGGGCTTATTTTAATGTAAACATGATCACCAATGTCAAATTCCAATGGTCTTCTCTTCAAATCAGCCCAACTTTTATAATGGTCTTGAGCTTTTTTCATCCGTTGTCACACAATCTTAATCTTCTCACTCGTTTGATTAATCATATCTGGTCCAATCATGGCATATTCTTCATGATCCCAATACAGTGGCAATCTGCATTTCCTCCCATATAACTCTTCATAAGGTGCCATCTGCATGGTTGCATGATAACTACTATTATAGGTAAATTCTATCAATAGTAAATATTTATCCCAATCACCTCCAAAATCCAACACGCAGGCTCGTAACATATCTTCTAGAGTTTGAATTGTTCGCTCAGACTACCCATCTGTTTGTGGGTGATAGGCTGTACCAAACTGCAACTTTGTACCCAAAGCTCTATGTAAGCTCTCCCAGAATTTGGATACAAACCGACTATCTCGGTCAGAAACTACACTCTCAAGAACACCATGTAGCCTTATTATTTCTCAGACATACAGCCTAGCCATCTTTTCCGTTGAATCACCCGTCCGATAAGGTAAGAAATGTGTACTCTTTGTTAGTCTATCCACGACTACCCAAATGGAATCGTATCCAATTTGAGTCCTTAGTAATGCTACTACAAAATCCATAGTAATATGATCCCATTTCCATCACGGTATTTCTAAAGGTTGTAATAGTCCACCCGGTCTTTGGTGTTCTGCTTTAACTTATTGGCACGTCATGCATTCAGATACATATTGTGCCACTTCTCTCTTCTTCCCATTCCACCAATACATGAGTTTTAAATCTTGGTACATTTTATTTCCTCCCGGGTGCACAGTGTAACCTGTAATGTGTGCTTCATCCAAAATTTGCTTCCTTATGTCAGCATCTTGTGGTATACGTGTTCTTCCTCTAAACTTTATTATACTTCTATCATCCACTTTAAAGTCAGGGTTCTGTCCGTTACTTAATTTCTCTTTTACCTCCATCAGATCCTTATCTTCCTCTTGCTTTTGCTCTATTCTCTCTAATAGAGTAGGTTGCAATTCCCAGTTCATTAACTGGCTATTAAGTTCACACCAATCAAACCCAATTTGCATCCTCTCAAATTCATGCACTAATTCACGTTGAGGTGTTAATAGTAAAGCAACCTGTTCATAATTCTTTCGACTTAATGCATCCGCCACCAAATTGGCATTTCCAGGGTGGTAATTTATATTCTAAGCATAATCTTTAATCAATTCCAACCACCTTCTTTGCCTTAAATTCAACTCCTTCTGAGTAAAGAAATACTTCAAACTCTTATGGTCAGTGTACATCTCGTATTGTTATCCATGAAGATAATGTCTCCAAATCTTCAAGGCAAACACTACAGCCGCTAACTCCAAATCATGAGTTGGGTAATTCCTCTCATGTGGCCTTAATTGTCTTGATGCATATGCAACAACTTTTCTATCCTGCATTAATACACAACCTAATCCATTCCGTGAATCATCACTGTACACATTATAAGGCTTATCCGGATCAGGTAATGTTAATCTTGGTGCTGTAATCAGTCTTTTCTTCAACTCCTGAAAACTCCTTTCACAATCTTCACTCCAATCAAACTTTACATCCTTCTGGGTCAATCGAGTCAACGGTTTGGCAATTTTAGAAAAATCCTTTATGAACCGTTGATAGTATCCAGCCATACCCAGAAAACTCCTTATCTCAGTCACTGTGGTTGGTTGCTTCCAATCCATTACTGCTTTCACTTTTTTCCGGGTCTATAGAGATTCCTTCACCGGATATAATATGACCTAGAAAAGAAATTTTATCCAACCAAAAATCACATTTACTTAACTTAGCATACAATTGATTTTCTCTCAACTTCTGTAATGCCAATCGTAAATGCTCTGCATGCTCCTTCTGGGTTTTTAAATAAATCAAAATATCATCAATAAACACCACAACAAACTTATCCAAATATGGTTGATATAAGCGATTCATCAAGTCCATGAATACAGCCGGAGCATTCGTTAAGCCAAATGGCATCACCAAAAATTCATAATGACCATATCAAGTTCTAAATGCAGTCTTATGCACATCTTCTGACTTAACTCACAATTGATGATATCCTGATTTCAAATCTATTCTAGAAAACACAGTTGTACCTTGGAGTTGGTCAAACAAATCATCAATGCGAGGTAACGGATACCTATTCTTAATGGTAACCTTATTTAACTCCTGATAGTCTATACACAATCTCATAGTACCATCTTTCTTTTTCACAAACAATACCAGTGCTCCCCATGGTGAAACACTCGGTCGAATAAACTTCTTATCTAATAGCTCCTGAAGTTGCTTCTTTAGTTCCTGAAGTTCCATAGGTGACATCCGATATGGAGCTTTAGAAATAGGTTCAGTTCCAGGAACTAACTCTATAGTAAAGTCTAACTCTCGGGATGCGGCTAAACCTGGTAAATCCTCCGGAAATACATCTGGAAACTCATTCACTACCCGTTTGTCTGCTACCTTGAGTATTTCCTTCTTTGCATCCACAGTAAACACCCAACAAAATTTCCAATCATCTTCCTTTACTTTTGTCTCCATTTGTTCATCACATATCTCCATCACTGATAAATTCAACCTACTTCCACTAGCCTTTCCTTGAAATATAGTTTCTCCCTCATTAATATTGATAATTTTATTTCTACACTCCACAATGGCTTTATTCTTAGATAACCAATCTATTCTCACTATGACATCATAACCTTGTAAAGGTAATATCACAAGACTTATAGGATACTCCTTTTCTTGAATTTTTATCCTACCATCAGTTACTAATTCTCGTGTTGTTACTTTCTCCCCAGTCAGAGTTCTAACTTTATAAGTTACATTAACAGTAACCACACTAATCTCTTGTTCATTTACAAATTTCTGACTTGCAAAGGAATGAGATGCACCAGTATCAAACAGCACAAAAGCAGGTTATCCATTTATCAGTACATGTCCTAGAATGTACTATTACTATAGTTACCAACTACACTAACATTCATAAATCTTAAAATACAAATATTTCAATTTAATTCACACTTAGAATCATTATTACAATAGATAGTCTGAGTACGTACCAGTTACAAGTCCTTCATCATTTTCCTCTTCAACTCCCATAAGCTCCTCAACTCATCATGGTAGTACTCCTCCATAAAATCTGAGAAATCCTCATTCTCCTCAATTTCCATATCCTCTAGAGCAAAGATATGAGCGGGTGCAGTAGTGTTATCAATACCTTCTGTTCGCTTAGCTCCTTGTACAAACTGTAGACAATACTTGGAGAAATGGCCCTTTCTACCACATTTATTACACCTTACCAATTTCATCCTAGGGCATGCCTTCAGCACATGGTTTGGATCTCCACATATAAAACATTTCCCCTTAAGCTGAGCACAATTTCTTAGAAAATGATTTGCACCACACTTCTAACATTTGACATTTCCATCCTTGTCATAAAAGCTCAAACTCGGTATTGACTATGCTGGGTTACTAGCCAGAGTTACTGGTCTCCTTCTCTTCTGCCCAGAACTGCTACTAGAGGCACTAGGATATGATCTCTTAAATGATGGACCTGGTCGATATCCTCTGTTGATCTTTTGACTCCACATTGCTTGCATCCTCACACGATTATCTTCCAGTTGTCTTGCCTTATCTACCACTTCGTTGTAAGTGGTGAAACCATAATCCAACAATTTGCAATGCATTGTGGGGTCAAATCCGGTCAAAAACAAATCTTTCTTCAACTTGATATTATCTCGGTATGAGCCAGATACATATTGCAGCAATCTGTTGAACTCATTCTCATACTGGGTTACATTCATACCTCCCTTCTTCAGTTTAAACAAATCTCGTACCATTCTGTTTTAAACACTATGAAGAAAATACTCCTTCCTGAATTCCACCTTAAATTATTGCCAATCAATGTTATTTCTAAGTTACCTTGCTCTCGAGTCCCACCATACTCTTGTAGCTAACTTTAACATAAATGTACCATAAGATAACTTTTGGGATTCAGGGACTCTAAAAGCTTCAAAACTCCGTTCAACTTGGGGTAACCAATCATCGGCTACATCTGGCCTACCCATCTCCCCCTCAAAATAACAGTTGGCTTTTATAAACTCAGGAAGTTTATTTACCTCTTGAGGTTGCTCTATTCGTTGTTCAACTTCTTGGGGTCTTCTGTTTCCCACATTACCACCAGTCATAAGATGTTGAATCAACATTCCTTGCTGTCTCATCATCGTATGCATATTGGCAAGTACTTGTCCAATAGGAATATTTTCTTGTGGAGGCGGCGGGGGTAAATCTTGTCTATGTTGTTCTCTTGGTGGTGATGGTGCTCATAGTAGAGGGTTTTGATTTCCTTCAGTTCCTCCTTGACTACTCCCATTTCCAGCTTCAGCTATAATCGCTTACTAATTTAACTTATAATCCTGCATTCATATCTATCTATAAGTTATCCCTACTTTTGTTTAGAGAATGTTTATAAAGAAATAAATGCTTGCAATATGTACTCATATCAAATAGTAATGACAACAGTATTAAAGTTAACATACTTAGAAATCTAACTTCCACTGTATATTTCATTCAACCTTACATCATTACTATTACAACTTCAAAACAAAAGATACAACTTGATAACTTTCAAATACATACATCAAATTTACAACTTGATTACATCATTCCTTACATAACCTAGTATAGACTCGATCTTTACAACTGTACAAGACAAAAGGTTACATCAACTGGCTACATCAAACTTACTTACAGCGTACATCTAACTTGATCCAGAAGCTAAAAAGTACATCAAAAGTAAAAAAAAAAAATACATCAAAAGTCAAAATACATTAAAAGATTCTAAAATACATCAGTTTCCATCAAAATCACTACTGGATCATATCCAAAAATCTACCTAACTAAACATGTCAGTCATCCAACTAAACTCGTCTTCCTCTGAATTCGTAACAACTACTCCATCAAAGGGATCATGACCCATATGGCCTCCTACCGAATGATCCTCATGCTCACTCTCTGATGCAGAGTCTATATATACTATCTTTGGAGTCTCAGGGATCACAATCACCTCCTGCACATCATCATCATCCGACTCAACTAGATTACCAACTCTTACCCCAACTATCTGGGTATCTGCAATCACTTGCATGATTAAGGTATGTATGTCTACACCGGGTTCATCCTCGTTCTCCGACTCCTCTTCAGGGTCTTCTTTTAGATCTTCTTCTTCTTATGGGTCCTCCTCGAGGTCTTCCTCTATATGAACTCCATCCTCTTGGGGTTCAATTGGAGGTGGGTTTTCTGGTGGTGGTCCTGGTATCTCAGGTTCAAGTTCAGGACTAGGGTTTAATGGTATCTCTATACCATCCCCAGCAGGCTTTGGAAACTGAGGAAACCAATCAATAATCCCTGGTGGGTACTGTCTGGGAATGTATGGGATGTTAGCAGGGATGTATGCAATATCAACTGGGTATGGTCCTCCATCCTCTAACCTAGTGGGAAAATATCGTAAGGGCATCATCAAAGTTATAATTCCTTCTGTCTCCAACCACCTCTAGTCAAAAGCTGGTATAGCCGTATATCTATTATACTGAGGTCCTAAACTCATCTCCATCCATGCCCACTCATCCTTCCAGCTATAGCACATTCGATCATGGAAACTTATCAATTATCTCATCAATTGTCCTAAAGATGTTCCAATTGGCTAATTCCATCAATAATCGTTGTAATCTAACACTATAATCAATAGGGGATATGTCTCCATTCCATCCAAACTGTATCCAACTATGTATTAATTCTCCCCTTCGACCTTGTAATTATATTTAAACCAATTAATATCTCTTATGGTAAAGATTATGGGTACATATATTATACAATCTTTTAGCGCCCACTTAATATTACCCACTCTCACTACTCCTATAATATCTATTTCTTTTTAAAGTATGACGCTTCAAAGCAAGTTTACTAAAACTACTCTCTGATACCAACCGAAAACTGTTACGCCCCAAAGTCGTAGAATCGTAATAGTCCCACCGTGTAAACCATTTTATGATAGTAACTGGCCTCATAGTGCTTACCATAGACATGACTTACACAAGGCGTCGACGACTCATCGCTTTGAAGTAAACAGTCCAATTAACAATTAAACTACAATTATGATAAATAGTGCAAATTTCTAATAACATGTACAATATTATATATATATATATATATATAAGTTCACAGAGCTTCCCAAGAAGTTATACATAACATAATAGTTCACTATATTACAAAATAACTACCAGTCTTTCATTCCTAATTACATGGTCACCTTAAGTACACATTATACTAAGTAACTTGATCCTCACACCCCTGGCTTCCAACAGATTAACCTCTGGGTAGTTGTAGAGCGGCATAGTACTTTGAGTGTTCAGAAATCAGAACTTATCAAACAATTATTTTTATGCAATGCAACAATCAAGTGTCATCGCATAACATAGTTCGATCCGTTGTGAAATCAGAGAAATTTCACCCGCTCCAATCCGGGTTGAGGAGTTTCCATGTTATGCAGCAGCTCACAACCAAACCTAGGCTTGTGCAATGGAGACCTCGCTCCTTCCGCGACTACCTTCGAACCATTGACTTCAACCTCGCCGTGACCTCCTCTCCTGTCACTTAGTTCGACTAAGGATGAAGAAGGGACCATTTTGTAATCTTGCGTTATCCCTTTCGAAGGGGTCAATTTTTGGTTGGAGAATCTTATAATCCCCTAACGGGTTGCAATGCATGACATTATTAATTATTTGGGTTCGACTAATATTAAATTCCGTTTAAGGTGGTCAAACAATTTCATAACAATTCAATCAGTCACAGAATCACTCACAATACAAATTCAATACAAATTCAGATACATCAAACACATGCATAAACTACTTACAATCACAATCATATACAAGCTTAAGTCTCCGAGTACTACAAAACTAGTACTCTATTACAATAAGTAATAACCCAACTTACTTGGATTTGCTCAATCGCTCGATCCCTTAATCGCAAGTTGATTTTGTCTCTGGATGTCCTATAATACAAATAGGTCTTTTTAGTACTTAAAATTTACAGTTTTATATTCTAAGTTATATTTTAATTCATTTTTGTCCGTGTATGCCCATTACATCCTAATGATTCGTATACTCTATTTCGATGTTCAAATCCTAAATGAGATTTTAAACTTTAATTTCTAAGCCTTAAATATGCTCGAATCCTAATGTGAAATTAATCACATTAAGCTTGAGTGTCTAAATATCCTATTGGGTCGTAATTTGGTATTCTAAACTATTCGGTATGCGCTAACCCTAATTGCGGTATCAGATTTATTCCTGATGTGTAAAAATCTTACATTTTTAGACTTTTTCTTAAGATTAAATGTTAGTTTTAGATGTATTATTTTTCTTATTTCTATTATAATATTATCTAAATAACTCTGTCTTTTTAGATTTATTAATTTACAATATCACATATTACTAAATTCTTATATCAATTACCTAATTTCCCTAATTAACCATACTTAATACTCCAAAGGCTAGGATTAGGGTTCCACATCAGAGATTAACATCCTTAAACATCTAATTAAGATCTAAATTAGTAATTAACATCTTAATCACCTAATTGACCTCAAATCACCCAATTTTTCCATCATTTTAGGGCTAAAAGTTAACTTAAAAATTTTGAAAATTAATTTAAAAAAAAATGGCTTCATAGCACTGTTCTACATCATGTGAGAATCCTACAGAAAAATTTTGAGCTCCAAACTATACTCCTAAGCCTATTTATTTTCTGTTCTAATCATGCTCGGTTTTTTCCCTATAATTGCAGATGTAATTAAACTAAATCAATATTTTTTCCCTAAATCTACATACAATAAAACCTCAAAATAACAAGTTTCATAATTTTCTGGGCAAAATAACTAATTTTACAAAATTATTCAAAATCGGGTCATTTTAGAGACTAACTGGTCCAAAGCTTTCTGGCCGTCCAAGCCCGGTCCAAGGTTATCGGTTGGTCTAGGCGGTGGTTCTAGTATAGGGTGGTAGTAGTGGTTCAGTCCCAAGTGGTGGTGAGTGGTGGGTTTAGCTCACGTGCCCAATCTGTACAGTTTTCCCTTCTTCTTTTTTTAGTTTCTGGATTTTCTCTCGATTTTTTCAATGCTCCTATTTTTTCCAAATGCTAAACTAACCAAATGACTTCTGCAAATTTTTCCCTTATTTATACACTTTTTTTTTGTAATTAATGTGCATTAATTTGATAAGACTTTGCCCAAATTCCTTGATTTTTAGCTTTTAAGTTGTCCAAATTTTATTGGTTGATTTTTCTTTTTCTGATCTAAACCTGCTACGACCTGATCTTGATCAAGCTTATGATCTTCTGATTTTTTTTATTTTTTTATAATTATTTTATAATTTTCTTTAATTATTTGCTTAGTTTTTTGCCAATTTAGGTAATTACGCGTATTTTTATCTACACGTAAATACATGTAGGGTACACGTGAACATTCCTAATTATTATTTTGGTCATTCTAAAATTTTTAATATACATATAATCTATCTCTAGTAATTTATTAGTTATTTCATTACACTTTTCGCATTTTCAGTAATCAATACTTATTATACTTAAAATTTGAAAATTTTATAGTTTCCTATTTTATTACTTATTTTCTTAAATTCAAGTTTACAGGGTCAGCTTTACTAATATTCCTTTCAATAGTTTATAATTTGGGTTTGATCAGATCCTTTAACCGATCACCCTAAACCTTGGGTTCTAAGTTCAATCCTACGGTTACTTGGCTTGGCTTTAGGGCTTACAGTATACCAGCTTGTCTGTATTTAGGTGAACCAGCTTATCGGTTAAGTGAACAAAGGCAAAAACAAGTTGATAAATATGCAAGTATACTGGTAAGCCAATGAATTGTTTAATTAGTATGCCGGTTATCTACAAAATTGCAGAAAAATAGTAGGGTCTTTTGATTGGGCAAGTTTGCCAATCTAACTTGCTTTGTAAAAATTCAAGCAACATCCTAACACTTCAAACAAGTTTATTTAAGTCTGTTAAGGCTTGAAAAAATCAATTTTTAATGAGAGACCCAAGATTCATCCGAATCAAGTCTATAGAGCTAAGTAATTCATGATAAAGTGAAAGTGTGGATATATGAGTAAAATAGGTGCATAAACATTAAGTTGTTGAACACCAACAAGTCAAGCAAATTTCAAATGCATGTTTGTGCATGGTAAGCACAAAATATAGCTTTAAGGCTCTACAAATTGAAAAATCACTACTCGAGTTCCTTAAAATCAAATGTTAAGCACAAATGTAGCTATTGAGCAAGTTTGAATTCTTTCTCAAATTAAAGGCAAGTTTATGGTTTAAGCATATTTGAAAGATACCAAGAACATAAAAATGCATGATCAAACCAAGCAACATTTATATTGACATAAATAGTCATGAAATGCTCTATAATGCACTTTGAACCTAAAAAGAGTCTAGAGAGGTCAAATATGCACGAAATTTAAATTAAGCTAGTTTGACCACTCGAACATCATTTAGGGATCAAAATAAATATATGAGACCCGATTTTGGGCATGGAAACCAATGCATAATTTATTTGTGTATATATCAACTTAGTTGTTTATGAATGACTTTAAGTGTACCCAGATCATGCTAAATGCTATGTTTTATGCATGAAATCTATATGAGCATGTTTCTTGAGTCCATTTGAGTGTGAAAAGTTGGTATATTAGCAACATTAGTAAGATTTAACAATAATTAAGTCATTAGTTGCTATAAAGTTCACTATTAATCCATACAAATGTATGAATGCTAATTTTGAGCAATGAGGCTTAGTTATCACAAATCAATACTTCAAGTTTCATCATCATGTTCAAGCATGTTGGAAGGAAAATATCACGAGAGGGATTTGGAAGTCCTAAAATCACCACTTGAAATCATCAAAATCAACCATTAAATACACATTGACCTTAATGTCACACATACATACTAAATATAGTTCATGATAATTTGGCATTCTAAACAAGTTTCAATGGTGTCTATAGATACAAGGATAGCATGATTAAGACATATAGCATGCAAATAGAAAAAATGATCACATGACTTCCTAAACAACAATAATAGCCTAATTTGAGTCTAAAAGAGTCAAATTTGCACAAAAACAAAAGTAGGCCAACTTAATCATTCAACCACAATCTATGGACAAAATTAAATTGGATTTGAACACAGAAATCGAAACATGGAAAAATTGTGCACACATGATTCAAGTATTCATAAGAAACTTTAAATGTGCACAAAACACATGATATTTGCAATTATCCATTCTAAGCAAGATTTATATGTGTATTATGACATGATGAGAGTTTAAGCATAAATTGCAAAGCTAGTAATTGCAAAAACACCAGTTAAATCCTTAAATACTTATTTGAGCTCAAATATGGTTAAGGAGATATCAATCATTCATAGCTTCATAATCAAATCAAGCCAACCATTCAACCATAAAATATTAGCATATTTAAACATGTAGGAGCTAACATTTGACATTAAAATTAAGAGATGATAGATATGTGCACAAGGAAGCCTTAAGCAAATGTAGAGAACTTTAAGTATACACAAAATATGTTAGTTATTGTATGGAGACTACTTGAATGAATTTCATGAATCATATACCATGTTAGAGGCACTTCGGATTTTCTTTGAGCATTCTCCATTTGAATTTCTTAAGTTGCTCCCACTTGAAGTTCCTATAAAAACATGTGAATGCTTCTTTAGTACCCATGAGAGTTTGGGTCCTTTATGGTTAGTTGCAATAATATATCCTTATCCTTTTGGAACCCAAGCCATTTCACTTTTATGATTCAAATCAATATTGTGACGTATTGCACATGTATGTGCAATACGGCCATATCTACCACAGTAGTTACAAGTCTTAGTTATTGCTTTTACGAAGTGACTTTTGTAAGACTAGTAAATATATTCCCTACTATAGCTAATTCCAGTTTTGTTCAATCCTTGCCTTTAAGAGCCAAGAAACTTATCTAAATTATTTTTTCCATTCACAAACTTGGCTATAGTTTGTTTTAAATCATCTAGGCTAGACTTTAAGATAGTATTTTCAATTTGAAGCTCTCCTGGCTTATCAACCATATTATCCTCATGTTTCATGCTATCAACTTTTCTTTCAAGAGAGTTGCACTTTTCTTTCAATTGATCATTTTCCTTAGCCAACTCCTCATTCCTAAGATTTAAGGCTTCATTTTTTCTATTTAATTTATTAACTTATAATCTTAAGTGCTCATTATCCTCCTCTAAACTTTCTTTGACATCATTCACTTTATTATATTCATTTCTAAATAAATCAAATTTTCTTCCTATTTCAATCATCAATTGTTTCATCATCTTGTTCTTCTTTTGAGCCTTAATGAATTCCTTAAGTAACTCATTATACATATTTTTGAGCTTGTCAAATAAAGAATCACTAAAAGTAGAACACACCTCATTATCCATTGCCATAAAGCACATTTCTCCTTTTGAGTCACTTTAATCACTCCATGTTGCCATCATAGTCTTTTTCTTTGCTCCATTCTTGGCCTTCTTAAGAGCCAGGCAATATTGTCAAATGTGACCCAATTTTTGGCAATTATAGCACTTCATTACTTCCTTCTTTTCCTTCCTTGACCAAGATATGTTTTCATCTATATCTTTTGCCAATTTCCTATTAAACTTCATGAATTTCTTAAAATTTCTCATGATTATTGCTACATCATTATCATCATCATCTTCTCTTTCATCACTACTACAACTCTCTTTGGTTGCTTTTAAAGCAATTGTTTTCTTCTTGGATTCCTCTCCTTGCTTTTTAATCATTTCATGAGTTTTAAGACTTCTAAGAAGTTGTTCTTTTGACATTTCATTAGGATTATAAGCTTCCTCTATTACAGTTCTCTTAGCTTCCCAATCTCTTGGCAAAGACCTAAGGATTTCGAAATTTATTTCAAGGTTAGTAAACGTCTTTCCGATACCACTTGAAGGATTAATGATATTGATGAATATATTATGCATCTCATCAATTGTTTTTTTTTTGGATCCATCTTGAAGTTTTCAAATTGTCCATACAATAAACTTATTTTTATATCTCATACTCTATTAGCTCTTTCATATGTGCTTTGTAATTCATCCCATATTCCTTTGGCACTTTTACATGTACATATTCTATTGAAATCATTTTCATTTATGGCACAATGCAAAATATTCATGGAAACTTTATTTAGGTCAAGTAATTTCCAATCATTATCTGGGTAATCTTTTTCTTCTTTTCCTTCTATCTTAAATGGTCATTGGTTAACCACATGCCATAGTAGTCTATTTTGTGCTTTTAAGAATATGGACATCCTACACTTCCAATATGGATAATTGTTACCAGTTATGAGAGGATGCTTATTGATTGCTTGTCATTCTAAGAAGCCTAATGCATTAGATGCCATGATCTTAACTCTAATATGCGATTAAGCAAGTGATTAGAGACTAGCTCTGATACCAATTGAAGAACACTAGGCTAAACTCAAGAGGGAAGGTAAATTGAGTTTAAGGACAAATTGTAATTCTTTTCTGATATAAATAATTAAATGCAATAATAAGAGTAATCAAAGCAACAATAAAACAATAATAAGTGTAGAAATTAAAAGAGATAAAGATAAAGAAGATCATGCTCGGATATAACGTAGAGTTCAGACTATCCCCTAGTTTCCATAGACACACAATGCCTCTAACCGAAGACTTCACACCACTTTATTGATTTTTCAATCCAAGCTCCAAGAGCTATACAAACATAAACTTGATTACACAAGTTTCACACTCATAACTCTTAACATAAATCACAATCTCAACTCTCAGCACAAAACTCAATCTTAACTCACAATACAAAAACTCAATCTCAAGAATTATTAGTATAGTGCTTTTAACTCTCAATACCTGCAACTAATAGCTTACAAGCACTACAATTCAAATCTCTCTAAATATTATCAATTTATGGTATAAGAGACAACGAGAATTATAGACAACAAGAATACAAGAGAATATTGAAATATTGTAGCAAAAAATCAATTCTCTTCTATCCTTGGTCTGGTTGTTGAGCATTTATATTAGCCCATTCATTTCTTCTCGTTATAATGCATTCAATGCTCGAACGACTAGTTAAATCTAACTTATCAACATGCCGGTACTTAAACTACCAGCAAGCCGATAAAAATTACTCTACTGGCAAGTGAATCGGTAAGCCAGTTCTTCCAAGTTAGTGATCTTTTCTTTATGTTTTCTAGAGTTTTATTCTATCAGCCTAGTTCTTCCTTAAGCCGTCAACCCGTAAGCCAAATATCACCTGAAAATTCTTTTTACACACAACAAATGAATACTCTTTGTAATATAACTTCAAGATCATTTGATCACTACTTCAAAAGATTTAATTTCTTATAGAGATAATTGATATATTTAATCATTAAGCAAGCTAATTGAACTTAATCAATTATCTCAAAATAATCAAATAATACTTACATTAATCATATACTTGTTTTTGTTCTCTTCAAAAACAACATGTTTGGATATATACTTTTTGTTTTGTTCTCATCAAAATCAAATAATGAACCCTAGGTTCAAAACTAGTTACTTTATGCCAATATGTGGCAACTCTCATCCTTGCAATATCTCTTATCCCTTCGATTGTATCCAAATTGGTCATAAGGCTAACCTGATTAGCCATTATGTTAAGGTTCTGCATACAAGGATTGGGTAGATTCATCTTAATCGATAAGATGGCTTCCAACACATACTAGTCTAAATAGTGTTTCTGTAGTTAAAGTCCTGTAAGTAATCTTATACCTGTATGAAACACTTAGTAGTTTATCAGCCCGTTTACCCTTAACTTAGTCAACTTTCCTCTTTAAGCTATGCAAGTTGATTTTATTAATAGCTTCCACTTACCCATTAGTCTAAGGATGAGCCACTAAAGCGTAATTCAGTCTAATGTCATATTTCTAACAAAATGCCTAAAACTTATCATTATCAAACTGTGTTACATTATCAATGATTATCAAAAATGGAACCCCAAATCATGATATGATGACATTGAAAACAAAAGCTTTAACCTTTTGTTTGGTGATTCTAGCCACTACTTCGACCTCTACTTACTTTGTAAAATAATCTATGGTAACTATGATGAATTATCACTAGGCCATAGGCTTTGGAAATGGTCCGAGTATATCAAATCCCCACCAAGCAAAGGGCTAATGAAGCTATGAAGTTCAATAGAAGGTGTATGGCTCAATGCCTCATGTTTTTGGCATTGTGGACATTATTGAATAGTTGATTTTTCATCTTCTCTCATAGTTGGCCAATAATAGCTGAGTTGTAATATGTGGACATACAGGGTTTGACCCTTTACATAGCTCTTGCAAATACCATATCATAACTTAAACAATATTTATTGTGCATCCTTCAATAGAAGGCATCAAAGATAAGGTTAGGAAATGTCGTGTTTGTACAATTGACCATCAATCAACGTATAGTTTACCACTTGGTAAATCAACCTTTGAGCATCTTTATTATCATTAAGAAGAACACCGTCCTTTAAATAGTCTATGATTGGATCCATCCAAGATCTCTCCTTTAGGTAAGGAGCCAACTTGTAGCTCTGCTCAACAATTTGTAAACTCTTAATAGGGAAATACTCAATGAAGAGCTTGTTGTTTAAGTTAAGAAGTGTGATACTGGCTAACTTTGACAATTTATTGGCAACAATGGTCCTACTCCTTGGAATTTTCTCAATTAAAAAGGATTGAAACTCTTTTATGACCGTTTATACTATTAGCAAGTACTTAGTCATCACTTCTTCTTTCGCTACATAACTCCCTTTGACTTAATTCACAACCAGTTATGAGTTAGAAAAAACTTCAACTTTCTCATTACCAACATCTTTTGCCAACTTGATTTTAGTGATTAAGGTTTTGTACTTAACCTCATTTTTCCTAGCTAGAAACCCATATTTCAAGGAATATCTAATTTTCATATTGTGGGGGCCCTTGTAGAATGAGGCCTGAACTACATCCTTCTCTAGTAGAAGATCCTTCAACATATAAATTCCATATTAGCTTCTCAACTATCTCCAAGTAGTCCTCTTCACTAGTAAATTCAATTCGAAAATCTACAAATAATTGAGCTTTCAATGTGGTTCTAGGTTTGTACTATATACCATAAGCACTTAGCTCTAAAGCATATTACATCATCCTCCTCGAGAAATCTAAATGTTGTAAAGCTTGCCACAAAAACTTATTAGTAAGAACATTAATTTGACATACCTCGAAATATGGCTTTAACTTTCTTGTCGAGAGAACTACTATGAAAATGAATTTTTCAATCTTTGTATAATGGTGTTCTAGCACTTAGAAGGTGTAGCTCACATAATAAATCAGCTAATGCTCTTTCCTTTCTATTTGAACTAAGATAGAAGAAAGAGCTCAACTTCTAATTGACAAATATAAGTACAAATGTTCTTTTAGAATAAGCGTTTAGAGTATTGGTGGTGATGTGAGAAACTCCTTCAACTTGTTGAATGCTTTCTTACACTCATCAACCTACTAGAATTCTTTTGGGTTCTTTAAGACTTAAAGAAGTATGTGCATCTATTTGCACTTTTTGACATAAATCTATTTAGGGCGGCTATCTGTCTAATTAGCTCCTAAACTTCCTTGACTATGCAAGGGGACCTCATGCTCTTGAATAGCGTTGATCTTCCTTAGGTTCACTTTAATGCTACACTAAGTGACCATATAACCTAAAAAATTTCTTAAAGTAGCACCAAAACACACTTCTATGGGTTTAATTTCATATTTTATCTACTTAAGGTGTTGAATGTCTTCTTAAGGTCTACAAGATGCTAACTTTCTATCATGCTATTCATAATCATGCCATTGATATATACTTTGATGTTATGATGAATTTGAGGCTTGAACACATTAGTTACAAGTCTTTGATTGGTTTTAGCTTTTTTTGGCCTAAAAAGCATCACTGTGTAATAGTATGTCCTAAAATTCATGATAAAGGACATGTAGACTTCATCTTCTTTATCCATTTTGATTTGATTATAGTCAGAAAACGCATCCATAAAAGATAGTAAGGCATGTCCAGTAGTTGAGTCGACCATTTAGTCTATTCTTGGAAAGGAGAAATAATATTTAGGATAGGCCCTATTCAAATTCGTAAATTCTATGTACATATGCCATTTGCCATTAAACTTTTTGTCTAGCACATAATTGGCTAGCCAAGTTGGACAAGACTTTTCCCTTATAAACCTTACCTTTTATAATTTTTAGACTTCTTCTTCGATGGTCGCTTGTTGCTCAATAGAAAAATGACTTTTCTTCTATTAGATTTTCTTCACATTAGGATCAATTTAAAGTTTGTGAGTCATTTCTTCCCTAGGATGCTTGTCATATTTAAGGGAGACCATCCAAACACATTGGCATTATCTCGTACAAAGTTGATCAAACTTTGTTGGATCTCTATAGGTAAAAGGTTTCCTTATCTTTGTTGTCTTCCCAAAATCTTTTCCTAACAAGACATCAATTGTCTCTACCTCGGCACTTCTATGTCGATTGAATTTTGTTCTGGACAAGTTTCAACTCGAAAATTTCCTTGTGCCGTAGTACCCTTAGATAGAAGGATCTTGCTAGTTGTTGGTCCCCTTTACGTACCTCGACTCTAGTAAGAGTGGGACATTTCACCTTGAGATATACAGTTGAATGGACTATGTCGAATAAATGCTAACATGGTTGGCCCATGATCATATTATACATCAACCAGCATTTGATAACAAGGAAATCTACCTTATCTTCTACAATGTCCTTGTCGTCTCTAATCTGGATTAGGAGGGAAATTAATCCTATGACCCAAATGGGTTGATTATTGAAAGCATATAAATCATAATCATAAGACCTCAATTGCACTTTGATCTTCAACCTCATTCGATCAAAAACATGTTGAAAAATGATATCTATTAAACTTCTAGTGTCAACTAGAAACTTTTTGACCTTAAAGTTGCCAATTCTTGTGCTAATCACAAGTGCATTATCATGGGTTCTCTTGATACCTTCAAAATCTTCTTTTGTGAAACAAATTGAATTGTTGATCTTGATCTTCTTGTATTGTACATTACAAACATTATGGTGCTAGTTAATCTTAAAGAGCTTTACCAACTTAAGACAGAAGGTCCACCAACAATAGTATTAATTATACCATTTGGTATGTCATTGTTACTTCCATCTCTTGCATCTTTTCCATCCTAAGAAGGTTAGGTAACATTCTATTGACTCTCATGTCTTATCTAAGTTGGTTACTCAATATTTTCGGCACCATGAGCAAGAAACTTGCTTAAATACCCTCATTTGATTGCATCCTCAATCGCATTCTTAAGCTAGACACACTCATTAGTGTTATGGCTTCTATCACGATGGAAATTGCAATATTTATTAGAATTCCGTCGCAAAGGATTTCCTCTCATCCTTTTTGGCCATTGCAACATGCCCCTTTAACCGAGCACTTTCATCAAAATGTCCGCAATTGGATGATTGAGTGGTGTATGAATAAAATATGTAGAGATGCAAGCCTTTTCTTCTTAGCATTATATCCTTTGAAACACTAATCACCATGTATTTTGAGTTGATCTTATACACTCTTCTTCTTTTTACCTATTTAATCTCCTCTATTCTTAATTGCTTCTCGCTAAGCTTTGATGTTATCTTCTTAGTGGAAGTAATATGTAGCCTTAGCTTTAAACTTAGCAAAAATTTTCGACTTATTTTTGGCCAATAACTTGAAAAAGTCCTTGTGAGGTTCAACTCCATTAATCACTACATTAAGAGCAATGCTCATGAATCAAGCTAAGTAATCCCTAATAAATTCATCTGATTTTTATTTTATGGTTTTAAGGATAGAAGAATCCTTAACTAGAAGCATACTTATAAGGAAGTGTTGTAAGAACACTTCTATTGAATCTTCGAAATATGAAATTACTTTTGGCTTTAGATGTTTAAACAATGTACTAGCCGTATTCCTCAATGTGAGGAGAAAGCTTAACAAGCTAAGTCATCACTTAAGCTGTAGAGTTTAGCTAAGGTGTAGTAATATTCATGATGATCCTCGAGATCCCTTGTTCCATCATAAGTCTCAAACTGTAGCACTTTCATGTGCCGGGGTTTTACTATATCCAAAATCTTGAGGATGAAAGAACTCTTCTTTATTTAGAATTGCTTACTCATCAAAGAAGGGGTGCTAACACATAAATGTCCCACATAGTATACTTACTGTTGTTGCTTTCCTTTATCGCTTTTCTTAATAGTAGGGGCTAAAGGTCTAAGTGTAACTTTGACCTACTTTTTTGGTAATTCGGGAGAATAGATTGAATTAACACTATTTTTGGCACTGTTATCATCATATTCTTAGTTTCGCTCTAAGTACACATTTTCATGGAGAATGTTAAGGATCTCATCATGTTTTTTTATTGAGTTCTTGGTTTTTATCAGCTAAGTGAAGGCAAATTTTCTCTAACATAGCTAAACGTTGTTCATCAGTTTACCTACTTCCCCTCATGTAGTGCTTGGGGCAAAGATCTAGCATTTATGCTTTTTGTCACTCTTGTTTTTCGCCATGTGGGTAAGTTAAGAAAAAATAGATAGCACCAATTGTTATTGGGTGATTTTGGGGTAAAGCTATGTACTTACAAAAGCATAAGTAGAGACTAGGTGATATTGGGGCTATTCTAGTGTAGCTACTATGATGCTTATGTTAGTTATTATCTTTAAGAAAGATGAGTGAATAAGTATAAAGTTGAAGGTCATAAGAGAGTTGTTATAGTGCTTTCTTTCCATATTTATAGGCAAACATCGGGTGTCTAAAATTGCAATTTAATCATTGGTTGTAAGCTACATAGAGATCTTATAATTAAGCATATGCCTAAAATATAGGAATAGTAGGTGGTTATGTAATGATATTGTACAAGATTGCAACTGTTCGCTCTACTTTCGTATGTTCGAAGTAGACATATTAATAGGCCAAGCTTCAAGGACCATTAAGTAGATTGAGCCTTAGTTGGCATTAGCTAGGAGTAGTATTAGTCATCTTCTAGGCGGTCGAATAATTGAGTAATATTTTAGGGTGAAATCTAACTATTAGTAATCATTGCTTGAGAACACTAAAACAAACCCTAGGGAACTTATCAATTTAGTAACCCTAAGAAGTAGTAGAGTGTTGTAAGTTGAAAAGAAAGATGGTAAAGAAGTAGTTGAGAAGGAAGTAGAAGTCAAAGGCAAGGATGACATAAAGCCACAAAAATCAAGCAAAAGTACAGAACCACTAAAAGTAAGGGAATATAAGCACCTATCCCTTATCCATAATGCCTTAAGCAAGATTCCATTGATCCAAGCAAGAAATTCAATCAATTCCTCAATCTTTTTAAATAATGACAAGTGAACTTATCTCTTATTGATGTTTTATTATAGATGATGAAGTACATAAAATTCTTGAAAGATCGTTTGTCAACCAAAAGGAAGTTGGAGAATCTTTCAATTGTAACACTTAATGAAGAACGCTCCATATTACTCTAGAAAAAACTATGAGAGAAATTAACTAATCTAAGGAGTTTTACTCTTCCTTATATGCTCAGAAATTTGTCAATGGAAAATGCTTTAGTAGATCTTAAAGCTAATATTAATTTGATATCATACAAATTATTCAAAAAGCTAGGGTTAGGAGAACCTAAACTAACATGCATGTACATTTAATTAGCTGATAGGTTCTTAGTGTGTCTTTGGGGTCAAACATATGGAGAAGCACCACAACAAAATGAACCGAAAAAGAAATAGAAGAAAAGATAGCAAAACCGAGGTAGCTACTGAATGGGAATGATGCACCACTCGATCCTACTTAGCCTATAATTCACTGGATATGACATACCAATTTGAATTGAAAGGTGACGAGCCACTACTCTTACTAAAGGGAATATATAAGAGTTGAAGAGTAATAAGAACACTAAGGTTTCTCAAAGGATACTTGAATAATCTAATATTGATGATATTTGTCTACGTACAAATAAATGGGGGTTTATATACTTGTCCATTAGGGTTATTTTACATGTATGTAAAGACAAAAGGGGTATTCTACAATTAGGTTACTTGAAACATACTAAGAAGGGGAAAAAGAGAAAGAATATTCAATATATAAAAATAAGGAATCATTCTAGAATGTTGTGTTAGAAGACACGTGTCGCTGGGTGATTGAATATTAGAAATCTGATACAAAGTAGGCGAAATAGAAAGTGCTGGCAGTTTGGGGCTAACCTGATTTAGACCAAGTCGAGGACTAATTAGTTTTGAAAAGAAGTCAGCTTGATTTAGGTCATAATTAAAGTTTTCTTCTTACTAGCTCGAGTGAGTTGACTATGAGTCTCATTCATTTAGGATGAGGTCAAGGGTTACAACATAATCTTCCTTCCATCCTTAACAAAGGCATTGGTGTTCTTATACCCATCATGAGTAACACGTCTATCAAACATCCAAGGTCATCCAAGTAGTAGATGTGAAACTCTCATAGAGATGAAATCATATACTACTTCATCTCTGTATACATTCCCAACACTGAACGATACGGACACTTATTTAGTTTGTTCAGTGATTTGCAAAGTACCCTTATTATGAAGCCAATGCAGCTTATAAGGTTGGAGATGCTTTGAGGTTGGTAGACCCAACCTTTACACAAAAGACTGTGCAGTGACATTAATACAGCTTCCTCTATCCACAATAATTGCATATAACTGGCTTGTAACGATAAAGTTGGTATGGAATAAATTCTCCCTCTAGTCTTCCTTAGAGTTCAACAAGTAACTTAGCACTCGTCTCAAGACTAAGGTCATTACTTCTGCCTGGTCTACATAGATATAGGTCTCCTCCTCTTCTTTAGCTTTAGGTTTTCTAACATTCTCTTCTTTTTTAGGCTCACTTATTTTAGTGCTATTCACTACATCTCCTCGAAGCACCATAACACGTCAGTTAGGACACTCAACGACCATATGTTCGAAACCTAAACATTTAAAGCACTTCACCTCACTGGTCTTTCGTTTGGAGATCTATCCTTTCTCATATATTCTCGAGGTTAGCCTAACCTCGACTTGACTTGGTTGACCTACTTGATTTTTCTAACTTGATCGATTTTCATCAAATCGATCATTCCTTTCCTCGGCCTTGTATAGCCTCCTCAGCTCTACTTAAATAGGTCATCGTAGAACTAGCGGTTAGGAGAATGTTTTCTGAAGTCAGCTCGGAGCACTTCCTCTCTATTTTTTGACCCTCAATGCTATCTTTATTGCCTCTTCTAAGGTATAAAATCTCTACACTTCCATAATGTTACAAATCTCATACTTGAGCCCATAAATGAATCTCAATATAGTATGTGCTTCTGGTTCTTCTACGTCAGCTCATATGATAAGCATTTGTAACTCTCTGAAATAGTCATCAATACATTAGCTTCCTTGCCGGAGCTCCTGTAACTTTGCAAATGTATCTTGTAGGTATGTCTCGGGTACAAATCTTCCCCTTAACAACCTTTTCATCTCATCTTAGGTTCTAAGACTCCATCTTTCATCCCTTGTTCTGACTACATTCAGATTTTTCTACTACATTGTGGCATACTCAGCAAACTCTGGCGGGGCAAGTCAGACTTTAATAGCATCTATGTACCCATACAGTTAAACATTTTCTCGACCTTCTCTTCCCACTCCAATTATTCATTAGCATCTCTACTTTTACTAAAGGACAGGATTTGAACTTTGACATTATTTAGTCTTTAAGGAGCTCAACATCCTCGTCCTTATGTTCGATTATAGTTAGCATCTTCTTCTTACCTAAACTTTTCAACATCCAACTCCTTATCATCTTCCTCAATCTCTTCTAACTCTAATCTTCATCTAGTAGCTCCACCAACACAAGGGGGTTGAATTGGGAAATGGGCTCAACCACCTTGGCCATAACCCCTGTCTTGAATATTTTCAAGTAGATTTTATGGCAGCATACCCTAAGGTTATTGCCTATTAACTTACATTGATATGACTAGACTCTCAATAAGGTTTGTGAGTCTATTAGGTTTGTTATCAATGGACCCTAGGGTATTACTATCATTATGAATAAGACCAAGTTGAGCACCATTACTATGGTAACCAATAATACCTTAAACACTCGAATCTAACATAGTACAATAGTTCTCATACAGATTAACAACTTATGAACAATCTTAATACCCAGTAGTCACCTAAATAAAAGAGAAACAAAGTTGCTTTGCTTTGGAGTGAAAAATATATTAAGAGCAAGGTTACAATGAAACCACACTTACTATCACACAAACTCATTGTAGTAGCTACGGAAGGAACACAATAGCCATTAACAATAAAGCAAACAAAAACTTCACTGCAACTTTACATATTCCCTCTTACAACCATACTTTGATAACTAGGAAGTTGATGTGTCTTTGAGGTCAAACACATGGAGAAGCACTATAATGAAACGAACCAAAAAGGAAATAGAAGAAAAGCTAACAAAACCCAAGTAGCTATTGAATGGATATGGTACACCATTCGATCCTACTTGGCCTACAATTTTCCAAATATGATATACTGGTCCGAACTGAAGAGTAAGTGATAACTCTAATTTTAAACATATTTCACAGGGTGATTTTATAGTATTTTCCACACATTTTTGGTTTTCTTTAAAGAAATTGATACTTAATTGAGTAAAATGTTGATTTCAGGGTTTAAACGCGTTCTAGGCTCGAAAACGAAGAAAAGGAATCAAGTTTCACTCAATTCCGAGTTCAAACGAAGAAGTTTTGAATTTTTAAAGTTGTGTAGAAAATTTGCCTAAGTGCAGAAAATTACATGACTTGGGGATACGGCCGTATCCCAGGACATGTCGGGTGACGAAAACAAAATCTTTTTGATACACTATAAAAAGACATATTAGGGTTTCAAAAGAAAAAGAAGAGACATTACAAAAACAAGAGACACAATAGACGAGAGGAGATTGGAGAAGAACATTAATCAAGAAGCAAGAACGACATCGTTTTCAAGATTAGAGAGATTGTTCATCAAATCAAGAGGGGTTTTTATGCTTTATTTTACGTTTTTGATGAAACTCGTTTTTAGATTCGTTATGATAGCTTAGAATTAGAGTATTTAGGATTATGGAACCTAGGGTTTCATGTAACCCTTGGATTGAATTATAATTTCAATAAAGTTTCTACCTTTTCTTGATTCAATTATGTCGTTAATTATGGATTGATAATTCTAGAGTGTCAATATATGATATTATGCATGTTAATTGAGAAATTGCATGTGTAATTAGATCTAGGCATAATTGAAGAGAATTACATGTATACTTAGAGATAAGATACATGTTTCTTCCGGAAAGTTGATTGTTTGTGTAGAAATTCATTACATGTTAATGCGATTCTAAATTATATTACTAAGTGAAGAGATTTCGGCAAATAATTTAGGATTAGGGTTAATATTCTTGGGAAAGATATTAGCTTTAATTGTGAATCCCTCTGGTCAAGAATAATAGAAATTGAATTGGATATATTTTAAAAAGGTTACATGTTAAACACTAGGGGAAATAATTCCTAAATACATTATTGCATACTTGAAGTCGTTCGTAATTTATTGCTTCCTAATTTGCGTAATTAAGTCTCATAAGTAGTTTAGTTGTTAATTTCAGTATTTTTAATCCATTCAATTTATCATAATTTTTCAGTTAGATAATAAAGCTAAAGTTAATATTAGTACTCAAAATCTCTAAGGGATCGACTCGAACTCACATCCGCTATATTAAAACTGATAGGTGCGCTTGCCTCATATCAAGTTTTTGGCGTCGCTGCCGGGGATTTTCGATATTAAGAACGCTAGTTGCTTTATTACTTTAACCATTTTTTTTCCTTTGTTTTCATTATTTATTTTCATTAGCTAGAGCTGGAATTGATTCTATATTTCTTATCCTTGCAGTGCATGACTAGAAGTAACCCGGAAGATTTGGTAGAACTTGATCCTGAAATTGAGAGAACTGCTCTTCGAAATTTGAAATCACGACCTAAACAAAGTGTGCTGACCATTGACGACGAGTCAATTGTTGAAATCAAGGAAGAAGGTGAAGAGATTAACACTTAATTCATCGAACAGGAAGATCCACCACACATGGAGAACAACGGAAATGAAGCAAATCGGACCATGTCTGATTATTCAAGGCCTACACTTATTGGAGCTGACTCTAGCATCGCAAGGCCAACCGTCGCAGCTAACAACTTCCAAATTGCACTTAACATTATACAGATGGTGCAACAATATGTTCAGTTTGACGGTCTCCAAGATGAAGATCCCAATGCCCACATCTCTAGCTTTCTAGAGATTTGTGACACTTTTAAAATCAACGGAGCCACGGATGATGCCATCCAACTGTGGCTATTCCCTTTCTCCTTAAGGGGTAGAGCAAAATAGTGGTTGAACTCTATACCACGAAATTCAATCACAACTTGGAATGAATTGGTAGAGAAATTTTTGGAGAAGTATTTCCCACCTACAAAGACCGTTAAACTTCGGAATGATATTTCTTATTTTGCTCAATTGGAAGCGGAGACGCTATATGATACTTGGGAGCGGTTTAAGGACTTGCTTAGGAGGTGCCTACATCATGGCCTCCCATTATGGATGTAGATTCAAACCTTCTATAATGGTCTCAATTTATCTACGAGACAGATGATTGACGCATCCGCAGGAGGTACTTTGAACACAAAAACACCTGAGCAAGCACAAAACCTGACCGAAGGAATTGCGATGAACAATTATTAGTGGGAAAGCACCAGAGCCAAGCAAAAGGACATAGGAGTTTATGAGGTAGACTTGACCACTACTTTGGCAGCCAAGGTAGACCTATTGAGTAAGAAGATTGATGCACTCTCAATTGGCCCTCAACTAGTGCAATCGGATGTAAGTGATTTTGGTATGCAGGGGTATGGAGCACAAAAACAACTGGAATAGGTAGATTATCTAGGAAATCTACCCATGCAACAAAATAACCCCTACAGCAACACTTATAATCCCGGATGGAGGAATCACCCCAATTTCTCATGGGGAAATCAAAACCAAGGCCAGCAGAAGACCAACTCTGGCCCACCTGGATTTCAAAGACTATTCCCACCTCTTCCTCTTCAAGAAAAGAAGCCCAGTGTAGAAGAACTTCTCACAAAATATATTTAAGGTAATGAGGCTCGCTTATCCAACATTGAATCATCGTTGAGGAATCAAGAGGCTTCAAATCGTAATCTCGAGAATCAAATTGGCCAACTTGCAAAAATGATCTCTAAGAGGCAACAAGGGACACTCCTAGGGAATACCGAGGTCAATCCCAGGGAACATGTTAATGCAATGACCTTGAGAAATGATAGAAAACTGCAAGTGGAGAAGAAGGATGATGAGGAAGTAGTTGAGAAAGAAGTGGAAGTCAACCGTAAGGAAGATGCAAAGCTACTAAAATCAAAAGAAAGTATGGAATCACCGAAAGTGAAGGAGTACAAGCCTCCCATCCCTTACCCGCAGCGCCTTAAGCAAAGTTACACTGATCAGAATAAGGAATTCGGTAAATTGCTTGATGTTTTCAACAATTACACATTAACTTACCTCTTGTTGATGTCATCTTGCAGATGCCAAAGTATGCGAAATTTTTGAAAGATCTTCTATTGAATAAGAGGAAGTTGGAGGAGCTTACAACAGTCACATTGAACGAGGAATGCTCGGCACTTCTCTAGAAAAAGTTGCCACAAAAATTAAATGATCCAAGGAGTTTTACTGTTCCCTCTATGCTTGGCAATTTGTTGGTAGATAATGCTTTGGTAGACTTAAGAGCTGGTATAAATTTAATGCCATATAAATTGTTCAAAAAGCTAGGGTTAGGAGAACCTACATTAACGTGCATGAGCCTTCAATTAGTCGATAGGTCTATCACATACCCTAGAGGCATCATAGAGGATGTTTTAGTGCAAGTAGACAAATTCATCTTTCCTGTGGATTTTGTTATGCTTGATATAGATGAAGATATTGAGGTGCCAATCATTTTAGGTCGACCCTTCCTAGCCACTGCTAAGGCTGTTTTTGATGTTAGTGAGCATAAGTTGATATTACGGGTCGAGGATGATGAAATAGTTTTTAAAACTCCAAAGGCAATGAACAAATTTATTGACTCAAAGGACATAAGTCATAATGTTAATGCCACTAATTTCGTTATATCTATATGTGTGCAGGAAACTCTTGCAAAGGATTCTTCAAGCTATTGCTTGCAAAAAGGAGATGAAAATTTGGTGATTAAGCCCAATTGTGCAGAAGTGGCAGCTCAAACAGAAGTTCATGAATCCAGTATGGATAAGAGAGGAATTGATCCACTCCATAAGCCAAAGGATCGTACGTTAAAATCTTTCAAAGAGAAGCCATCAATTTTGGAACCAAAACTGTCAACAAGTCATTTGGAACATGTCTTTGCGGTGAAAAGTTCAAAACCCCCAATGACAACCGCATCTAAGCTAAAAGCAAACAAAACGAAGAAGTTTAGGCTACATGAATTTGATAAGTGGCATGATAAGGAGAGAAACTATGGAAGTTATGCATCAATGAAATGGAATTCGCAAGGACGATGGTTGAAGGGTAAATCTATACTTGTATGGAGAGTTCGAAAGCGAGATATAGGAGGAGTTCTATTTCCGCCTGGATGAAGAACTATTATGAGAAGACGTATCCCGTCGAGCTATCGACGTTAACTATAGCGCTTCTTGGGAGGCAACCCATGTCTAACTTTGCTTACACTTTAGTTCTTTAAGTTTATTTCATTTTATTTTTCTTTTATCTAACTTTGCTTTGCTTCTTTTATTTGTTTTAATTTTAGTCATAGGCTTTTCCCTTTTAATTTCATTTTTTTCTTCTTCTTCTCTTTAGTTTTCTTTTTCTTATTTTTCGAGTTTAATTACTTTTATTTCTTTAAGTTTCCTTTTTCTTTAAAAAAAAATGAAAAAAAAAAGTTAGACGGGCAAGGGACACGGTCATGTCCCAGCCCGTGTCCATCTAGGCCTTCAACATTATCCACCCACAGAAAGTTACACGGGTAAGGGACACAGTCGTGTCCCTAGCCCGTGTGCGCCCAGAAACACCACCCGCATACAGTAAGTTATACGGGCATGGGACACGGTCGTGTCCCCAGCCCGTGTTCATCTAGACTCTACACGACACACACAGAATTTTACACGGGCAAGGGACACGGTCGTGTCCCAGCCCATGTCGACCCAAACTTACACGATTTTTGCATACGCCCGTTTTATTTAAATCAAGCACACCCTCTCACACACTCCCAATCAAACATTTCTCTATCATATTCTCTCTTATTCTCCCTCTTCTCTCCACAATTCTTGCATTCCGCATTATGATCCAATTAAGTTTCCTACTTAATTTTGGTCTCTCTTCCTCATGATTAGGCTGGCAAATGTGATGAAGATGTCGAGGCCAGTGATGACGATGATGATGCTACGATGGCTGAGCACATGAAGAGACGGATTCCGGTCCCTCTTCTTAGTTCTTCATTTTTTGTGTTGACTTTTGTTGTTCAAGGCTTGTGAACTCTGCTATATAATGATGATGCTTCTTCATTTTGCGCTTCTGTTCAACTGGCAGGGAAGTATTAGTTTTCTTTTCAGTACATATGTTTTCTTTTTCCTTATGCTTCTTTTTCGTGCTGTTATGATTTTTTGTCGTACATTGAGGACAATGTACATTATTAAGTGTGGGGAAGGGATATATATGAATTTGTTACTGTTTAGGAGACCAATTATTCACATTTGACCCAATTAATTTTTAAGTTAATTTGCAATAGGTGATTAACTGGTATTAAGCCAAATTAACTGTTTCATCTTGATTATTATTGATCTTATGATACCTTACTAGAATTGATTAGTCAAATTTATGGAAGGCAAAGTTATGAGTTATTTAGCTTCGGACTTTAGGATTTGAGATTGGAGCAACATCACTAGTTGAGAGTTAGTCATGGTTATTTTTAAAATTTACTTTTATGTATACTTTTCTCCTAGAAATTTTTAAGAGTCCTATAATTTTTAGCAAATAAATAAATGAAATTCTTCTTTTGAGAAACCCTTGAAAAATCACAATGATTAGAGGTCAAAAGTAATAACAAATATAAGAATAGAAAAAATTGGTAAGGATTCGTCTTGGTTCGTCAGAAGAGCGAGATTGAGTCCCAATGCCAATTCAAATGAAAAAAGAAAAAAAATTGATATGGATCGGCCTTGGTCCGTCAGAAAAGCAAGGTTCTTTCCCGCTATCAATATAAGAAATAAGTTGGTATGGATCGGTCTTGGTCCGTCAGAAGAGCAAGATTCTTTCCCGCTACTAACGCAATTGTGCTTAAATAAAGTAAATTGAAAAGACCTCTCAACAAAAGTATGAACTAGGGGGATGATCAGAGGATGAGTGGATGTAAAATGTGTTTGTTCTAGATTATGGTACTTAGTAAGATGGAAAAGAGAATTGTATACACTTTAGTCAAATGGACAAAATTTTTATGACTCTTTCTCGGTTGGCGAGATGTTAAATCTAATTTTTAGTTTGAGAATCCTTGGTTAAATGATTCGGGCTAAACTTTGATTTTCATAAATTAACTAGTGAACTCTAGTATTAAGTATTGTTGGAGCATTTGAATATGGTCAGATGAAATTGGTTGACTTTATTATTGCAACTTAGTTGAGAATGATTTTCTTACTCTTCTTCGGGTCAAGTGTATTTGTTCGTCGGTTTATTAAATAGTGATAACTTTTGTTAAGTGTTTCTTGTCCTGAAAGTTTTGTTTTGATTTATTTGCTTGAGGACAAGCAAATGCTCAAGTGTGGGGAAATTTGATAACTCTAATTTTAAACATATTTCATAGGGTGATTTTATAGTATTTTCCGCACATTTTTTGTTTTCTTTAAATAAATTGTTACTTAATTGAGTAAAATGTTGATTTCAGGGTTTAAACGCGTTCTAGGCTCGAAAACGAAGAAAAGGAATCAAGTTTCACTCAATTCCGAGTTCAAACGAAGAAGTTTTGAATTTTTAAAGTTGTGTAGAAAATTTGCCTAAGTGCAGAAAATTACATGACTTGGGGATACGGCCGTATCCCAGGACATGTCGGGTGACGAAAACAAAATCTTTTTGATACACTATAAAAAGACATATTAGGGTTTCAAAAGAAAAAGAAGAGACATTACAAAAACAAGAGACACAATAGACGAGAGGAGATTGGAGAAGAACATTAATCAAGAAGCAAGAACGACATCGTTTTCAAGATTAGAGAGATTGTTCATCAAATCAAGAGGGGTTTTTATGCTTTATTTTACGTTTTTGATGAAACTCGTTTTTAGATTCGTTATGATAGCTTAGAATTAGAGTATTTAGGATTATGGAACCTAGGGTTTCATGTAACCCTTGGATTGAATTATAATTTCAATAAAGTTTCTACCTTTTCTTGATTCAATTATGTCGTTAATTATGGATTGATAATTCTAGAGTGTCAATATATGATATTATGCATGTTAATTGAGAAATTGCATGTGTAATTAGATCTAGGCATAATTGAAGAGAATTACATGTATACTTAGAGATAAGATACATGTTTCTTCCGGAAAGTTGATTGTTTGTGTAGAAATTCATTACATGTTAATGCGATTCTAAATTATATTACTAAGTGAAGAGATTCCGATAAATAATTTAGGATTAGGGTTAATATGCTTGAGAAAGATATTAGCTTTAATTGTGAATCCCTCCGGTAAAAAATAATAGAAATTGAATTGGATATATTTTAAAAAGGTTACATGTTAAACACTAGGGGAAATAATTCCTAAATACATTATTGCATACTTGAAGTCGTTCGTAATTTATTGCTTCCTAATTTGCGTAATTAAGTCTCACAAGTAGTTTAGTTATTAATTTCAGTATTTTTAATTCATTCAATTTATCACAATTTTTCGGTTAGATAATAAAGCTAAAGTTAATATTAGTACTCAAAATCTCTGAAGGATTGACTCGAACTCACATCCGCTATGTTAAAACTGATAGGTGCGCTTGCCTCATATCAGTCAGTCACTACTATTCCTCACTAAAGGGAATAGATAAGAGTTGTAGAGTAATGAGAACACTAAAGTTGCTCAAAGGATACTTAAATAATCTGATATTGATGATATTTGTTTATGTACAAACAAAAATAGGGGTTTATATACCTGTCTACTAGTGTTTATATACCTGTCTACTAGGGTTACTTTACATGTATAAAAAGACAAAAGGGGTAATCTACATTTAGGTTACATGAAACATACTAAAAGGGGGTAAAAGAGAAAGAATATTCAATATAGAAAAAGAAGGAATCATTCTAGAATGTTACGTTAGAAGACACATGTCGCTATGTGATTGGATATTAGAAATATGATACAAAGTAGGTGAAACAGAACGTGTTGGCAATTAGGGGCCGACTTGATTTGGACTAGGACAGGGACCAAATGGTTCTGAAAAGAAGTCAGCTTGATTTTGGGTTAGATCGAGAGCTTAACTCAGCTATTCTTGGGCTTTCTTTTAGGATAAAGCATTGTTGTTGATCAGGGGCGGATTTGATACAAATAAGGACCTAAGACTCAGGTCAACAGGAGATCAGTTCGGCATAGGAATTCCCATCTTGACTTTGGTTTTGAGCTAGTATTTTCCTAGTGAATCCCTAGAGTCCTTTAGTTCGGCTATGCATGATTAGTCTACGGGGTTAATTCTTATTAGTTCTTCTATGTACCCTAAAGGCATCATAGAGGATGTTTTGGTGTAAGTCAGCAAGTTGGTTTTTCCTCTAGATTTTGTTATACTTGATATTGATGAGGATCTTGAGGTTCCATTTATTTTAGGTAAACCCTTCCTAACTATAGCTAGGGTTATTTTTTATGTTGGTGAGCTTAAGCTCATCTTAAGGGTTGGAGATGAAAAAATTGTTTTCCAAAATTTAGATTCAATGTACAAGACCCTTGACTTAAAGGGCATAAGTTATAATGTAGATTCTACTAACGTTGTTGTTACTAAATATTTATAGGAAACACTTGTTCAATAGCCTACAAACCATTGCTTAGAAAAGAGAGATGGAAAGATGGTGAAAACCCTCAATCAACCTGAAGTTGTAGCTTAGTTGGGAGCTAACAAGTCTAGTATGGTGAAGAAGGGGCTTGAACAATTTTGCAGACCAATGGATGGAAAGTTAGAGCCTTCTATAATAAAACCACTAGTAATGGAGCAGAAACACTTAAAAGATCGCTTGGAACACGCCTTCATAGTAAGGAGCTTAAAGTCACCAATGACCACTCTATCTACGCAAAAAGTAGACAAAAAGAAGAAACTTTAGCAATGTGAGTTTGATGAGTAGTATGATAAGAAGAAAGTCAATGGAAGCCACATACCTAGAAAAGGGAAGTTATGAGACCAATGGAAAAAGGGTAAACCTATTCTTGTGTGACGTGTAAAAAAGTGAAGCAAAGAAAGAAATCCATCTCCACTCAAACTAAGGTAAGTTATTCACATACACCATCAAGTTATCGACATTAAACAATGTGCTCTTAAGAGGCAATTCAAGCCATTAATTTATTTTTTCAACTTTTGGTTATTTTTCGTTAGTACTTTAATTTTTGCATTGAGTTCTTGGATTGATTTTTTTTTATTCAATTAAACTTATGCACTTAAGCTAGGCATAATTTTCCTAAAATGAAAAAAAAAGAGCATGTATAGCCAATTACAAGATTGAGAAACATGAGCGTATCTCACGAACACGTCATTCCCAAGCCCTCTAATGTTCATCTATAATAGAATATATGATGAAGAGATATGACTATGTATTTGATAGGGATCAAGGATCGATCACTTACTCCCGAACTCGAGGGCTTTATCACATTGTCAGCTAAGCTATACAAGGAGTAGTGTTTTCCCTAGTCCGATCTACCAAGCTACTTTGCAACCCAATAATATCGTTGTCATGGTAAGTTGCTGTATACCGTATAATGGTCTATTATCAACCCCTTTGCTAATCATAGGCCTTTCATAGGACACATAAGGCTCTTTCCACTCTACGTTACCACTAGGCCCATAAACAAGTAATATAGAGCAATTTAACTAAAATTTCTTTTATGATATAGATTAGCTAATTGTGTGCGCTTGTGGGACTCACACTAAAAATATTATAAACAAATGCAGTGCATAACGGAACTGTATTAAATTAGTGTTATGAGCAAAAACATAAAAGTATCTAAACGTCTACAAATCTATTACAAAATGTCCTCTTCGCTCCCAGATTGCTCCAACCCGTCCCTACACGAGACTTACCATGGGCATGTCTTGGCCCGAATTAGTAAAGAAGTTTTCCTACATCAACAAAAATCTATAGGGGTGTAAGCTTAAGCTTAGTAAGATAAACACTCTTGTCAATACCACATGACAAAAATTTATTAGATGCACAAACATATGAATTCATGAATAATCAATATGCCAAACAACGCATGCAGTGACCTAAGAACTGCATACGACTCAAAATTATGCCCCCTGAAGTCAGGGCTTAGAGATAATTAACTAACCCCAACCAAAATCTGGGTTCTAAACCTTGGGTTTTATTTCATTTACACTATCGTGCTCATGCCAAAACAAAGCTCTATATGTATATTTGTATACTTCCTTCACTAAAATCGAATCATATCTTTAAAAATCCTAAGTCACGGTGTAGTGGCTTCCGCAGTCCATAATCACACACCCTAAGCAGAAGCTACAAGACTCGGCCCTTAACCGATGGTTAGCGTCTCTCGGCGCCTAATAAGCCCATCAGCTTAGGATAGGGACTCAATTTATATGATAACATAGCTAGTGCCCAATGCTGCAGGAAACTCATATTCCTATAAGTCCCTTCTTATCTTCTACGTGAAGCGGTAGTCGGTGTTATCTATATGCAATATGGGGAATGCATGATTGATTTTGATTTTTTAATCGTATAAGTGATTAACTCGATTTTTTAAGGTGATCAAACAATTTCATTCCATACAATTCACATGTATATACTAATACCAACAATTCCCATTATTATATATATAATTAACAAGTCATCACACTCATCCATAAATCCATACACATTCATCTCCCATATCCTACAAACATCTAAATTTATATATATAAGTTTAGGTGCATCCATTCTACAAGCACAATCAAGTAAAGAGTCATCGGAAATTTACTCACTCTACCATGTGAGTCAATCAAAGTAATCCGAATGCAAGTCGTCTCCGTACACGGTGTCCCCTGGTCATTGAAATGGTATTTATAACGGATTGAAATAAACATAGAAAATTAAGTAAATTTTCCTTAAGTTATATTCTTAACTAGTTTTCTAAATTTTTCCCGGTTATTGCCTAAAGTTCAATTACGTATAACTTTTTCGTTTTAAATGTGATTTTTATGATTTTATAGTCAATCTTCATCATTTTTGAGTGTACTTTAACGTATCAAGGTTATATTTTCGAAATGAGGCATACAATTCTGTCCATGGGTCAGAACAGTAGCGTTCCTTATTGTTAGAGTACTTTTGGGCCTTGTTCGGTAAATAGGCTTTTTGGTAGCTTGAGGAATCCTTTGGGCTTGGTCTTAAGATTTTATCCTAAGCTTAAAATACTCCTTGAGATCAGATTTACAATTTTGATTTATATTCCTAAGGCTAACAACCACTTCATGGGCCCTTTAGTACGCTTAAGTTGTCAAATGGGCTTGTTTTTTGTTCAAACTAAAGTTAGTGACTTTGGTGGGCTTATGGGGCCTTAGGTGGATTTCTTATGGGCTTCAAAATAACCTCTCTTGATACTTGAAGGTGCTAGTTAGAATTTCATTGAAGGCCCAATTTAGAGTTCTAGACTTGTTTTGAGAGTTTTAGGCTTTGTATGCTTACCATACATGCTTTGGTTGATCTTTTCACTTTGTTCATTCACTTTTATCATATTTTTAAGCTTCTTTTTCTCATGTTCCAGATCTGTTCATGATGATTCCAAGGGGTTCAACTTGTTTCATCATTTCCTTAAGTTTAGGTGGTAGATTATGCACTTAAACTACTTGTATCCAAATCTTAACTTAAGTTTTCTTCCATAAGATGATCCTTTAACTCATGCTCCAAACAAAAAAAATAAAAGATCTTATACTTAATACAACCTCCACATCATAGCTCATGTCATACAAAGTTAGTTTTTTTGTAAAACTTCGTGTGATGGATTTTTCCTTAACTTAAGTCTAGATTTGAATATGTTTAACTTAATGGAAACAAAATCAACATCCAAATGACTATGGAACCCTTACGTCCAGCATGCTCATCCTCCATTCAAGTTTTTGTTTCAAGACTTTCTCAACTTAAAATGTTCCATTCAAAGTGTTGAACAAGTGTTTTTACAAAATACCAACTTTACATGCTCATGCTTCAACTTTAAGTAAAGGTTTTATGAGTTTGTTTCTTAAAATGGTCTTTGTCGTTATCACAACTTAAACCTTACTTATATCTTCAAGAAATCAAAGTCTCCTAACATAAACACTAACCCACAAATCATAAGAAACACTTACTCGTCCTTAAAGCAAAATATGGTGGTTGTGCACAAAGGTTCCACTTAAGCTCTTAACTTTGCTTCCTCTTTTGCAACCTTTTGGAACCCGAATCTTTTGGTCTTTTGGAATGGGGTTTGTAGAAGGTTCTAATGGCTCTAAAAGATCTTAGATGGTGAAAGAAAATAGCACAAGAACAAGAAGAGAATTTGTCGTGAGTGAATTTGGAAAAATGAAAGAAAAGTTGATTTTGTGGGGTAAGGTGGTTTCTCCCTTTTATGTTTGTTTCAATTGAGAGAAAGATGAAGTGAAAATGAAATTGAAGGTGAGATAAATAATGGAAAGAGTAGCTGGTTTGAATGGAGAGAGAATGAGTATTTAAATTTCTTGAAAGTGTTGTCTTGTCACTTATACAAAAGTCAACAATTGCAACTATTGATGATGTAAGCATTAAGGGGTGAATAGTGATGTGTAAGAGAAAGTGATTGATGGTTGAACGACAAGTGCATGACCCCCCTTTCTTCCTTATTTAAATCTGCCATTTAAAGTCTTTTTGGGCCATGGAGTGGTCTTGTCTCATTTATTAAAGTTAAGTTTATGAAATCTTGTAAAAAATTGTCCATATATAGTATAAGTGAAGGGGTGATAAGGAAATTGTCTTATCACTAGATTTTGATAACTTATCAATTGATAAATGATTCCAACTCTCAATTGATAAGTTATCTAAGGTGATTTGTTGGTCTACTTATTTATGTGTAAAGCTTATACATGAAGATAAGGGCATGGCCTTATAGGAAATTGTTTTAGGGTTTTTATTTTGCATTGTTTCATAATTTATGATTCGATTCCTATAAAATTGTGAAATTTCTAAAGTTATTCAAATTAAATTATTGATTAATTACTTAAGGTTAAAATTCATTAATTATTTTAAGGTTTAGGGTTTTAAGTAACTTTAGAGCTTGCAATTCTTCAAGCTTGGGTTTTATTAATAATTGGTTTTTGGATTGGAAAAATTTAATTCTTTTCTAAATATAAACTTAAGTTTTTTTTTTTGGTCTAGTTGATCATTGGGAACATTCAGAAAGTACTTGTACCCAAATCTTAGGCCCACTAAAAGTAGGGTTTATACATACTATCCTAAAAGCTGTGGAGGTGATCAACTGACCTACGGATTTGGTCGCTTTACAACACCCTAATACAAGCACCGAATTGGGAAAAATAACTATCTCTACAGTGTCAAAGACGATTTGACAACTACTAAGAGCTGACCATTCGATTTTGACCTAAGTATGATCTATCCTCGAACCAACCCTTATCCAGCCCAAGTGATCAGAGTGTCAAACTGCTAACACCGACCCTACGCAATCATAAGTCTTACCCTTACTTGACTTATAGTGTTATCAAGACTACAGATTGAGTAAAAAAGTGCATGTACTATCTTTCTTTATATCTATACTATCTTTTCTGATGGAAGATGTTCTTTTTGCTTGATTTCGTGCTTTTCCTATAAGTTATTCTCCTTTTTGCTTAGCCTGTGGGGATCCATTTTTGTAACTTTTCTATAATTTAGGACTTGCCTTAACTAGGTACTATAAATAGTTGTATAATGTAAAAGCCGAAACATATATACAGAAGAATACACTAAACCTTTTTACTTTCTCTTGAGCTAAGTGTCATTTTTCTTACTCTTAAGCTACTCTTATCTAGCCCATTCGAGCATGGACTAGTGGTGAGTGACCTTCGGCCATACTTATGTATCATATTAAGTGCAACCTGAGCTTGTGTGAGGCATTAGTGCATCATATCCATCGTCGGTGTACAAGAACTCCTGCTCATCTTTCGACTATCATTTACTTTTCAAGCCATCTCACGGTTTGGACCCACCCCTTTGGTTATGCATGATATTAGGTCCATATGTTCATCTATGAATCCGTATCATCCTTATATCAGAGCTTAGCTACTTTCGAAGTTGGATTCTACTACAATGTTCTTTGAGTAGTTTGTTGCTACTCTCATAAGATAATGGTTCTATTGTTAGCTTTGGAGTTTAGTAGTTGAGAAGTGTTCTGTACTATGTTTTCTCCTATTTTCAAAACGCAAAAACAGAGTGTGGTTAACTGTTCATTTGTTGTATAGTTATCGTAATGATTGGAGTATCGGTTATTGATCTCCAAATGGTATTATTAGACATCAATTTTGTAAAGTAACCATCAATGTTAAACTCAAGTGCTCAAGGAACTTTGGGAAACCAAGAAAGTAACACTCGATATGGTTAAGGGTAAGAAGGAAGCTTCACACCCTAATCAATGGATGATCACTTGGATAGGCTTACCAACTTGGTAGCTAGTTTGGTAACTGTTATTTGAGAAGACAGGCAACGAGTTAGAAATAGCCCCATTAGAGGTCATGAGCAGTAAAAGCAAGGCAATGGTCTTTTTTGCCGAGTCAATGCCTTAGTTCAACCACCCTGAGCTAAAGGAGTTAGTAGGTATGCTAAACGAAGGCTAGCGCATGAAAAGATTGAAGAAGAAGCAGAAGGAGATGATGATGCAGTGGAGTACTACGAACCTAAACAGAGATGTATGAACCCTTAGACTCAAAGGATTAAGGATGTGTATTCTAAGTTTTTCTAGAAGTGGTGATGCTAGGGACTACCTAGATTGGGTAGATAAGATTGAAAAGCAGTTTGAATGTTATGAAGTGCCCGATAATGCAATGTTTAGACTTATTGTGTTGGAGTTCACTAGTTATGCCATCTTGTGGTGGAAGAACTCGCTAGCCACTAGAAGAAGGGAAGGAGAATGAGATATTAGGAGTTGGGATAAAATGAAGAGAGGTATGTAAAGAAGGTTTATGTCAAGCTATTACTTGTAGGATGCCTTCAAAAAACTATAAGAGCTTAGATAAGGAGGGTCAAGTATAGAAACTTATGTTAAGGAATTCCAAATGTTGATGATTTGATGTGAAGTTATAAAGTTAGAGGACCAAACTATATCTCGATTCATTAGTGGATTGCAGTACGAGATTGGGGATGTCCTAGAAACCCTAAATATTGGAATTCTTAACGATGCAATGCGAGCTGCCTAGAAGATAGAAAGGTATCGAATAGGAACATTTTGACCACATATTAGTCGACCAGGTACTAGCCAAACCGTTTCGAGTAGGCTAGTGCTAACGGAACTAAGTAAGGCTATTGAGACTAAACCCATTTCGAGTACCTAAGCCAAAGAGAAGGATCCCCTAGAGTTTAGGAAGGAAGACGAGAAGGTTAAGTGTTTCAAATGCTAAGGCTTTGGGAACATGGCTGCTCAATGTTTGAATAGGCGAACAATGGTAATCTAAGGTGAGGTGTCGACTATTGAAGTTGATAGTATTGACAAGGAAGTAGAAGAGTTGAAAGAAGACAAATGGATCAAACTATTTGAGGAGGAAGTTATCTACAGCGAAGAGAACAACTTTATACCAATTGCTTAAGTGTTAAAGAAGACAATGAATATTAGTCCTATACTTAAAGACGAATAAAGGGAAAATCTCTTCCATATTAGATATAAGGTAAATGAGTCACTGTATGTACTGATCATTGACAATGGGAGCTGCACCATTGCAACCTTTGCATTTATAGTCCAACAGTTGAAATTGCCAACCATGCTCTACTTAAAACCTTACAAGTTTCATTGGCTTAGTGATAAAGGAGCATTGCAAGTGAACAAGCAGGTATCTATGCCGATTTGCATTGGCAAATATTAAGATAAAGTACTCTATGAAGTGCTACTCATGAATGCGTCCCACATTCTACTTGGACGTCCATAGTTGTTTCATCGAGCTGTTATATATGACGGAAAGAAGAATACATGTTCTGTGGAGTAAGAAGGCAAAAGGATGACATTGAGTCCTATGACTACCGAGAAGGTAAAGTTCATCAAATCCCAACTTAGCTGAGCCTTGAAGAAAGAAGCTTTAGTGATGACTTGAGCTGAATTGAAAAGGGAGATAGAGCTAAAAGGTCCGACCTATCTACTTATCGTAAGGGTTTTGGAAATGAGGCCCGAAGAGGAGTTACCTACTGAGGTAAAAACCATACCAAAGGAATTTGTCAACCTGTTTCCAAATGAACTGCTGAAAGGTCTACCCCTAATTTAAGGCATCAAGCATACAATAGACCTACTGTTAGGAGCTATAGTTTCAAACAAGCTTGCTTATAGGATGAATCCCAAATAAGTCGTTGAGCTGTAGAAGCAAGTAGATGAGCTAATGGAAAAAGGGTACATGCACAAGTCCCTTAGCCTTTGTGCCGTTTTGGCCTTGTGAGTGCCAAGGAAAAATGGTTCTTAGAGGATATGTATATGGATAGCTAAGTGATCAATCAAATCACCATCAAGTATAGATCTCCCATACCTAGGCTCGTTGACATGCTAGATGAATTAAGTAGAGCGAGAGTGTTATCCTAGATTGACTTCAAATCTAACTACCATCAAATTCGAATGTACGAAGGTGATGAGTGGAAGATCACGACATGGTTTATACAAATGCCTTGTAATGCCATTCAGACTGTCCAATGTATCGAGCACATTTACGTGCCTGATGAATCATGTGCTTTGAGAATTCATAAGGAAGTTTGTCATAGTTTATTTTGATGACATTTTGGTGTACAACCTTGACTTAAAGATTCACAAGGAGCATCACTGGGAAGTCTTTGCAAAATTTCAAATATAATAGCTCTACGCTTATCTAAAGAAGCATGACTTTTGCCAACTTGAAGTGATCTTCTTAGGGTTTGTTATGAGCAGAGGTGGCATCTGAGTCAATGATGAGAAGATAGCAGCGATCATAGAATAACCTAAGTTAACCTATTCTACTAATGTGAGTAGTTTTCATGGCCTGAGCTAACCTATTCTACTAATGTGACTAGTTTTCATGTCCTAGCATCATTCCATTGCAGATTCATAAAGAATTTTAGTACGATTGTGGCCCTATTCACCAAACTCTCAAAGAAGAATGTTGAATTTAGATGGGGAGACAAGGAGTAGAGGAGTTTTGAGGAAGTGAAGAAAAGGCTAACTACAACCCCCATCTTAGCTCTATCGAACTTTGAAAGGTGTTCAAAGTAAAGTGTGATGTGTTCGGACTGGGCATAGGTGTTGTGCTAATGCAAGTAGGCCAACCTATTGCTTACTTTAGTGAAAAACTTCAAGGTGCTACACTAAACTACTCTGTTTTTGATAAGGAGTTCTATTCCTTAATTTGAGCCCTAACAGTATAGTAGCATTATCTACTACCCAAGGAATTTGTAATTTACACCGATCATGAATCCTTAAGATATCTCAAGAGCCAATCGAAGTTGTCTTAGAGATAAGCCAAATGGATTGAGTTCATAAAGGGTTTTCTTATGTTGTAAAATACAAAAATGGAAGGGACAATGTAGTTATTGATTCCCTAATGAGACAACATACCCTCTTGACCAAGCTGTAAACAAAGCTACTTAGTTTGTCAACCATAACGAATTTGAATGTTGAAGACTTACACTTTAGTCCTATCTACGCCCTATGTAAGGAAGGATAAACATATCTACGTCTTATGTAAGAAAGGATAAACATTGGATGACTATCACCAGGAAGAGGGATACTTATTTAGAAGAGGAAACTATGTATCTCGACCTGTTCTATGAGAAAATTGCTAGTGCATGAGTTGCATAGAGGACGATTAATAGGATATTTTAGCCAGTATCAAACATATGAAGTATATTCTATGAGATTCTTTTGGGCGAGAATGATAAGAGACATACAGTCCATACTGGAAAGGCGTATGACTTGTAGGAAAGCAAAGAGCTAAGTTAAACAAGAACATTATCTCCCCTTGCTTGTCCCAATCAAACCATGATCTGAGCTAAGTATGGACTTCATGTTAGGATTGCTGAGGACGTCTCAAGGGAAGGACTCCATTATAGTGGTTGTGGATCGATTTAGCAAGATGACACATTTTGTGACCTGTTTCAACATTAACAATGCTTCAACTATCTCTTTTCTTTTCTTGTTAAAGGTAATGAAGCTTTACAACGTGCCTAGAACCATTGTTTAGCAAGATGACACATTTTGTGACCTGTTTCAACATTAACAATGCTTCAACTATCTCTTTTCTTTTCTTGTTAAAGGTAATGAAGCTTTACAACGTACCTAGAACCATTGTTTAAGACTGAGACCCCAAGTTCATAAGCTGTTTTTAGAGGATGCTATAGAGACAAATGGGAACCAAGCAATCGTACAACACGTCCTACCATCTACAAACAAATGGACAGACCGAAGTTGTCAATAGAACTATGAGAACTTTGCAATGTGTTGTTATTAGATGAAACGTGAACAACTAAGATTTATGTCTGTCAACCATCGACTTCACCTACAATAGGACCACCTACAACATAACAAGCATGTCTCCATTTGAGGTCACTTATGGATTCAACCCCGAGCTCCCAATAGACTAAGCAACCCAACCGAGGCTTGATGATGATCGGCCAACTATAGAAAGACTAGAGGCTATCAAAGCATTATACTAAAAGGTTGTAGAGAAATTGAGCCAAGCTAATACTAAGCTCGAGAAGTAGAGCCGGGGATAGAGGAAGAGAGAATTTCAGCTAGGTAATTATGTCTAGATACATCTTAACAAGGAATGGTTGTCAAACTTAAGGAAAAGCAAGTTGTCTCCTAGAGCTGACTAACCTTTTAAAGTGCTTGAAAAAATTAATCTTAATGCCTATAAGATTGAATTACTTAAAGATATGGAGTCTCGAACTCCTTTAATGTTGTTGATCTCCAACCTTACACTCCCAAGGACAACTGTAGAAAGAGTAAAGGCTATCAAGGCATTGTACCAAAAGGTTGTAGAGCAATTGAGCCAAGCTAATACTAAGCTCGAGAAGTAGAGTCGGGGATGGAGGAAGAGAGAATTTCAACCAGGTGATTTGGTCTATATATATCTCAATAAGGAATGGTTCCCAAACTTAAGGAAAAGCAAGTTGTCTCCCAGAGATGACGGACCTTTTAAAGTGCTTGAAAAAATTAATATTAATACCTATAGGATTGAATTACTTAAATGATATGGAGTCTCGGACTCCTTCAATGTTGCTGATCTCCAATCTTACACTCCCAAGGATAAGTAATCTAAAGCTGAACCAGATTTGATCCCAAATCTTAAACAACCCGGAGGGAATGATAGGGATCAAGTACTAATCACTTGTTCCTAAGCTTAAAGGCTTTGTTACATGGTTCACCGAGCTGTCTAAGGAGAGTTAAGCTCCTAAGAGCAATGTTTTTCTTAGTCTAATCTACTGAGCTACTTCACTCTCCATACCATCTAAGAAGCTGTCAAGGTAATCAACTGGCTTGCGGATCCAAACCTTATACAACACCCTAGTCCAAGCATTGAATCAAGAAAACGGCTATCTTTATAGTACTGAGGCCGATCTAATAACTGCTAGGAGCTAACCATACGATTCCAACCCGAGTGTAATCCGTTCTTGAACTAACCTTTGTCTGGCCCTAGTGATCAAAGTGTCGAATTGCTAACACTAACCTTGCCTGATCATAAGTCCTACCCCTGCTTAACTTATAGTGTTATTAAGACTACAAACTAAGTAAAAATACGCACATTATCCTTTTTGGCATCCGTACTATCCTTTCTAACAAGGATGTTCTTTTTGAACATTTTCGTACTTTCCTTGTAAATTATTCTCCTTTTTGCTTAACACGTAAGGAACTATTTTTGTAATTTTTCTATAATTTAGGACTTACCCTACCTAGGTACTATAAATACTCATATAATATAAGAGTCAAAACATATTTATAGAAGAATACATTGAACCTTTTTACTCTCTCTTTAGCTAAGTATCCTTTTACTTACTCTTAAGCTACTCTTATCTAGCCCATATGTACGTCATCTAGTAGTAAATGACCTCCAATCATACTTGTATGTCATATCAAGTGTGTCCCAAGCTAGTGTAGGGTATTGGTGTGTCATATCCATCGTCAATGTATAGGAACTCCTATTCATCCCTTGACTATCATTTACTTTTCGAGCCATCTCATAGGTTGAACCTACCCCCTTTGGTTACACATGATATTAGGTCCATGTGCTTATCCACGAATCTGTATTAGTATCTCGATCACATCATTCCTATACCCGCCTTAAGCATAATCATTGTCAAGGACAAGACTTAGGAGATATGGGCGTGTCTCCTAGTCGTGTTGCACATCCTATTTAAGTACGAGATTGGTCTCTCTCCCTTCCTCGTTTCAAAACTCACAAACATAAAGCATACTCTCTACACCTCTTCTCTTCTCTCACACCTATACACTACATCACATACACTTGTTTCAATTCTTGCATCATAAGGGGATCACACTTCTACCCATCAAGTTCAACTTCTTCAAGAACAGCAAAAGTACTCTAATCTCCCCTTGTTTCATGCTTGCTCTAATATTGTATTGCATGTGTCAATTAATCATAGGACAACAAACACTTACTTCAATTTTCATCTAAATTAATAGCAAAGAAATTGTTTCTTAAGGACAATTCTTGCTTGTAATTTAAAGCTTTCACTTTATTTTCACTTCTTATTGATATTAAAGTATATGCATGCATGATCTTAAGTATTCTAAGAGTTGATCATTATTGACATAATCATGTCATTTAAATTTGGTGCCCATTGTTAGGTTTGAAAGACATAGGTAGTGACTTGATCGTATCACATGCAATGCATTACACTAGGTGTTCAATTCTTGATTATTAAGTAGAAGTGTTGGATTGTCTTAGTTTACATGCTTTGTTCTTCATTTTAGCACTTAGGGTTTTAGTGTTAATTAATATAAAGTGTTATTCATTCATGTAATCGCAAGATTATGAGTTTAAGCATCCTTGGAATCTCTTTTGTAACAATAGCTGTGAGGATTGTATAAATGATTTGCTCAAGAATAAAAAAATATTATGTACGCCCACCAAGTGTTTGATAAAGTTCCAAATGACCTATAATATTATTTCTTCCACAATTAGTTATGGTTCTGGTATAATTCCTCGTTCTAAGTATGGGAAAGCTTTTGGTAAATGAAATATTGACTTGTGGCTTCTTTCCCTTTAGATAAAAAAATGGCTACGAGAGTTAAATTACAAGTTAAGAGGAAGCTGCCGACGACGAAGATGAGGCGACTAAGGAGATTAAGCAATTAAAGGAAGTCATAGAGGGGGAAAGTTCCGATTAAAAGGTGGATGAGAAAGGTGATGAGGAAGATGATGCAAACTTTGAAGAAAATGAAGACAATTTCATAGATGACACCTTTGATTAGGAGGATATTACTATTTCTTCTTTGCTTTGATTCAATTTGGTTATACTTAATGCTACTAGACTTGGTTCATCTACTTTACTATTTTCTTGCTTTGTTTTTAAGATCATTTAATTTCTTTGTTATTTTTTCTTTTCTTTTTTATTTTTATTTTTTTTGTTCTATTTGGTGTCTCATAGTGACTTCTTGTAAGTTCTAGACCTAGTGTGAGGAAGCTTTCTCGGAGATGATCTTTTATGGAGTTACAAAATTTTTGACTTATTGTTTCATAGCTTTTGGCATGTGCATTTAAGATTACTCAATTTATAAGGGAGTATTAGTTATCCTTTCTCACTTTTATATCATCTTACACATGGTTGTTTTGATTGATGTATTTTTCATAAATTGCTTATTTTGTACATTAGGGATGATGTATGGTTTTAAGTGTGGGAAAGGGGATATAGAAATTGTTGAGATTGTTGCTATTTAGGAGACCAATTTTTCTACCTTTAGCCAAATTGTTTTAGTTATCTTGCAATATTTTAGGAAATTGTCAACTTCCAATTGAGTTGAATTGAATATGAACGAAAACTTGATCTTTGATGTTTGATTTACACATTACCAGAGTTGATAAGTAGAATTTGTATGGAGTAAAGTTATAGGTTATTTAGCTTGGGATTTTAGGAATTAGGATTATAGTAACATCAATAGTTAGGAGTTAGTCGTCGTTATTTTCAAAGCTTACTTTGATGTATACTTTTTCCTTAAATGACTTTAGAGTCTTATAATACTTAATAAACAAACATTTGAAAATTTTCCTTTGAGAAACCCTTGACAACTTGGAATAGTTAGAGGTAGAACGTAATAGTAATTGCATAAAAAATTAAATTACAAAAAGGCAAAACTGGTGAGAATTCTCCTTATTCCCTTAGAAGAGTAAGGTTGAATTCTATTGCTACTGCTAATGTAAACTTAAAGAATAAATTGGTATAGATCAACCTCGGTCCCTTAGAAGAGTAAGATTCTTTTCCACTATCAATATGAAAGCTAAATTAGTATGGATCAGTCTTGGTCCATTAGAAGCAGAAGATCCTCTCTTTTTGTGAACGCAATTTTCCTTAAATAACATGCTTAGTTAATAATATAAATTCAGTAAATACGAAACATTTCTAATGGAAGCGTGAACTAAGTGGATGATCAGAGGATGAGTGGATGTGGTATATGTTTACTTTGAATTATGGTGCTTAGTGAGATTGAAGAGAGGGTTTTATACATTCTAGCTAAGTAAATTAAAATTTTTATGACTTTTTCTTGATTAGCAAGATGTTCAATCTAATTCTGAGTAAGGGAATCCTTGATTAAATGATATAGGTAAACTTTAATTTACATAAATTAGTGTGTGAACTCTAGTACTTGGTGTCTTTTAAGCATTGTTAAAGAGATTGACTATAAGGAGTTAAGGAAGTTGTTAAATAATTTTGAATGAAAGTTGTAAGTTGATCTTGTGAAATTGTTTTTCTGGATTAAGTGTTAATTTTTTTGTCAGTCCCCCTAATAGTGATAATTTTTAATAAAGAATTTCTTTCCTAATTTTTCATGGATTTATTTGCTTGATAACAAGCAAATTCTTAAATGTGGGGAAATTTGATAAGCTCCTAATTGTTTATGTTTTAGAGAGTGATTTTTAATTATTTTTTCTTAAATTTTAAGTTTAATTTTACAAAATGATACTTAATTGAGTAAAATCTTATCTTCTAGGTGTTGGAATGACCTATCGATGAAAATGAGAAAACGAGAAAACAAAAACAAGTTTCACTTAATTTAAAGCTAAAATGAGAGAGTTATGAAGATTTGAAGATTTGCATAACAAGACAACACAGTTGTCTAGTTTATAGGGGAATTTTAAGTAATTTTATAAATGGTTAAAAAGTTACACAACCTAGGAAAACTGTTGTATCCCCAAGTCGAGTTTTTCCTAAACATGGTAAAGGCATAAAGAAATCGTAAAGCTCAAAGAGTAATATAACGTAGGAACATGGTTGTGTCACTAAGTTGTATCTTTGGCAGCATAACCCTAATTTTGACTACCTATTGAAAGCTTCTTTGAAAACTTTTTGTTAGATTGTAAGAAACGACTTTTGAGAGACTTCTAGGGCTAAACACTCTAGAGAGTAAAGAACTTCAAGACATCAAGATTTAAGATTTGATATTAATTCAATGATATATTCTTTTACTTTTCTCTTAAATTTCATTCAAGATTACAAATTTATTATGAATAAAGAGTAGATGTTTTTGTATTTAGATCTTATGGAACTTAAATTTACTATGTGAGATTGGTTTTTGTTATATCTAATAAATTCTTTAACTTTTCTTGATTCAATTATGCATACTTAATTGTTCAAATTGTTATTTCCGCGAGTATTGACCTAAAAATCTGATATCATACAAGAGAAGCAAGAGATTTCTTGTATGATTAGATCTAGAAGTAGTTGATGGAGATTTTCACATGATTGGAATAATTTTCAAAATCTTTAAAATCTTGATTAATTTTGTTAGAGAATTTGTTATGCAATGATGTGATTTTAGGTTATGGTATTGAGAAAAGGTTTTAATAGGCGATTTTAAGATTAGGGTTAATAAACTTGAGAAAGTTATTAATTTTAATAGAAAATTCTCCCGATCAAGAAACAATAAAGATAGAATTAGATTATCTTTCGTAAAAGTCATATGTTTAGGTCTAGGGGAAGTAAATATATAGGTATGTTATTGAATCTTGAATTAATGTATAAATTTGTTGCTTTCTTGTTAGTTTCTTGATTGAATCTTAATTAGTTGTTAATTTATTAATTGTTGCAATTTAGTTTAAATTCTTTAAATTTCTTGAATTCTAATTTGGTACTTAGATAATAAAAATCCAGCTATTATTAGTAATCTATCTTTGAGGGATTGACTTAAACTTATATCTACTTAATATAATTTGATAGATACATTTACCTTAAATTAACCCTAAAATCCAATAAAATGTTTCAACAAATCATCAAACAATTCTTCAGTGATGGAACGATAGTCTATTATTTTAAAGATTCATTTAATGGACACAGGTATTTTGATGACGACTATACCTGTGATAATTGTTATGCCTGAAAACATTTTGCTGATGATTCCAAGGATCGAATACCCAAGAAGAAGGCAAGAGAAAAAGCTTTCAACTTCGTATATTGGAGAAGGTACAAGGATGGTGATGTAATAATTGGATCCCGTGATCAATACTATGGTACACGGTAGTATATGGTCTTATATGAAGATCCACAGATCCAAAGAAAAGAAGAATCCAAGACTCAGATGATGATGGGAAGATATCATCACCAACTCTACCGAATTGGCAACCACAACCATGGCAATGGTCTTGGAGATCCCAGTATGATATCTATAGTAAATGGGTTAGTTTACATGGTAGTTTACTATAATATCCTTACCCATACGTTGAAAGATTAAGTATTATTAATATGCTTAAGTTTATATGAAGAAACTTTAGAGATAAAAGGTGAATATTTCAAAAGTGGGAAGAGAAAGATATGATGCAATAAATATGGGGTAAGAGAGAGAAGAAAAGACAGAGATTTAAGAAAGTTACTATGTGATTGATATTATTAAGTTAGATTATAATAATATTTTTCAATGTTTTTAGGCACAAATTTGATATGAAATCGACTAAGGAAGCATGTAACATCATTAGGTACAAGCATGAATAGCGATGGCAATTTATGTTATCCTGCCTTCGTCATTTTTTCTTATTTGAAATCGTTACGTGCAGCATGTGGCAACACATGTAACATCAATTTTTTGCTAGACTAGGAAAAAGTATTTATCAATGTCTAACAATGACTTGCTCTATTTTGTTTTATTCATTGTGATGCCATCAGGAGATTTTAGTTCGTATGATTTTGCTTATCCATTGGTGACGAGAAAAAAATTGGACAGTATTGGAATGTTGAAGGCATTTGTCCAAAAAGCATGCTAATCAATTTTTTTATCAGATAAAAGAAAATGTTTTTCGGATTACTCGTATGAAAGTCTTCAAATCACTTCGTTGTTACGTTAGACTGTATATAAAATAGTTACAATAAAAACATTTTGAAATATTTTATTGCCTCTGCTTTATAACGGTCAAGAGATCAAAGCAAAAAAAGGGAAAAAGAAAAATCGTTGGCCTCGTATTGGCTCAAAACCCTTATAATCTACCTGTCACTGATTGTATGGAATAATATATGAATAAAAATTTACCAATATTGTGGTTTATGAGTTATACAGAGTAAATCGTCAAATAATTATCCTTCTCATTTTGATATCTTATGATTATGCAGGTTATAAACTATTTTTTTACCATTTAGATTAATTATATGAAAAAATTTTATGAACGTCCTAAAGATACTTATTAAAAACTAAAATTGAAAAAACTCTTACACCTTTTTGTATAGTTACTTTTTCGCGAACTGTGCCATCAATCTTAAATATATAGGAAGATTTCTCCTTTGAGTTTATGAACTAACCTGCATAGTGTATAAGGAACCCAGAATTTAATATATCATGGAAAAATAAACCATTAGACGTGTTGTTTTAGTGTTTGTTGAAACTAAGTTGATTGTGAAAGTAAATTTGCAAATTAGATGGTAGGTATTGTATCGTATAACCTTGTTTTGAAGAAAAAAAAAACATAAAAATAAAAGAAATTATGAACTGCTCGAGGTTTTTTTATTGTCAATTATTGTGCAATTACATGACCAATCATGGGCGGACATACAAATTTACATATAACGTCTTATTGACGCGTGGAATGCTCGATACAATACTAAAAAGTCTCTTGTGGCCTTTCCAAATGGCAATTTCTTGCTTTTCTTTAAAATGGTTAAAAAACAGAACTTCTTTCTAAACGAAAAAAAGAGAACAAGCAAATTTGGTATCAAAACCTCAATAATTGCATATTCTAAATATAGGGTATTATTTGTGGTGGATAAATCGGTCTTTCTAGGTTGCCATGTGGGATCACATCAAAATCCAAGAAAGTGCTGTACCATCATTAACTTATACGAGAACACGTCAACTACAGGGGTACGGTGATTGACACGTACCCTCTGTGCGAATAATCTTTCATTCTACACGGTATAAATTGTAGAACCAAAAGAGCGAAAAAAGAGGAACTCTCTTTTTGCCGGATTATAAATACACCCACTAACTATTATCCAATTGGAAAAATCATCTACGTTTTTCTGATGTGACATAGTTTTATAGTTTTGAAAAGTTAGTTGGAAGCTCAAAATTATCAATGATGGCCTGGATGCTACCATTTTTATGTCCTTTTATAATTTCAAAGTTGTAACAATAATTTGTGAGTTATTTTTATATTCTTAATAATTATAAGTAGATAAAGTTACGTTTTGAAAGTTCCGTAATTAAATAAGATTTTATTAATAGTTCAGAAGGTATATTTGCAGATATTTCTGGTTTTTTTCTTCTTTGCATGTTCCTTAACCAGATCTGTAAATTTTTGCAGATTATTTGATATTCATTTCGAAACTCAACTGATAAGCTAATGTAATTCGATGAAAATATATCAAAATACATTTTTCAATAAAGAGGTAATGATAAGCATTCTTAAAACTAAATGAATTGGATTTATATTATGAGTCGTTTCCCGAAACCTAGTGTAGAATTCATAGAGTATTAAAAAGTTAATCCCATCTCGTTTTAAACCCCATAGGAAATTATCCTATTAAATTTCTTCAACTTCTATGTCTAACGTATATAATATATGCATATATATATATATATATATATATATTAACTCTATATTAATTGAAGTTTAAAAGTACATCCCTTGTTAAATCCGCGATATAATCTAATCTATGGATTAGTAGTTAGTTGGAACCCGAAAATGGACATCAATTGAAAGTGCATTATCCTATTAAATTCCTTGAACTCGTGTGTCTAACGTATATAATAGATACATATATACATATATTAACTCTATATCAGTAGAAGTTTAAAAGTACATCCCTTATTAAATCGGCGATATAATCTAATCTATGGATTAGTAGTTAGTTGGAACACTACACACACACACATATATATATTATATTGGATTATATTGAGACTGTATATTAATTTGTTCACCAACTTTTCCAACAGGTTTTCGGCATTTACCTAAATTGAATTCAAATGTAATTTACCAACTAATTATGTTAAAATTCTAGATTTATATTTTGTTAAATTAACCATCAAGTCTAATCCAACTTATGTCATTATAAAGCTATATAACTTGTAAATCCTATTTGGATGAAATCGAATTTCATTAAATTTAACATAAAATGAAAAATTAATCTCAAGCCATATATAATTCTTATTTGAATTCGAGTTGGAGCTAAAACTCAAGACAATCAACGCTCCTATGTTTCTCACTCTACAAACAGGTGTTCCTCTTCTTTCACAAAATCAACATGGTATTCTCATGCTTTTAATCTATAGAGTGGCATATTTTGTGGATTATCGTGGAGAAAAGTTCCGTAGCAGACGTACAACTCATTCGAAGTTCGAAGTAGAAAACATAGTAGTAGGTGAATATAGGGGTTGATACTTTATTTCACCTTCTAGAACGGATCTAGATCATATAACTAGGAGGTCGAGATTGCTTTAGTTAAGTTAATATCAAAATTATCAATAGAAAAATATATATTTACTATCGTAATTTATATTTTTATTATATTTAATATACATAAAATGATTTTATTATTTACTTGACTAGCAATGGTTTCCAACGTTAATAAGATGGAAAATAATTTTTAAAAATTGATTAATAGTAGTCAGCACACTTCATAAGAAGTTAAAAAATTAACCTTTTATATATAAAACTTGTGTAAGTTTTATTTTTAACAAAAATAGATTAATAAAAATAATTAAACAAGAAGTTATAAGTAAAACAAAAAGAGTAAATTAATAGAGATAAAAGTATTGTGCTATTTCTTTTCAGGATAATTTTACATTATTATTTCATTGATGATGCTAAAAAGAAAAAAGAAAAATGTGAATATTATTTTGAATATAAGTTATTAAATAATTAATTATTCAATAGTCTACATTCATTACGTAACATTAACTTTTTTAAAAAGGAGAACTTAAACTAAGTCACATAATTGATATTATTCATCAATGGTTTATGTGATAGGATTGTAATACTTGTAATATGATTAACATAATTATTTTTTATGATGTATTACTTGTAAACAAATAGCAATTTAAGAAAATTTATGTAGCTATATATGATTTGTAATTAATAAATTTATTGTATTGATTTTTGTGATTTAAAAATGTTTAATAAATATAAAAAGATAAATATCATTCAAGTAATAAATATATCTTAAAAAAAGTAAAATGACAATATTAAGATTTGAACCAAAAACACTCATGTTTATAAAATAAACATCTAGCCACTTAGTTATACTTAATTTCACATCATGTTTTGCATTTTAATATATATATATATATATTTCATTTTCTAAATATATTAACCTTTTCCCTAACTTAAGGGGAGGGGAGGGTCATAACCCTCTTGGTCCCCTATATCCACCCTTGATTATCTTATACTTTCTATTATTATTATTATTATTATCGTCATTGTTGTCATCATAAGGGGGTGATTGTTTGAAAAAAATGACCTAAAATGAGTTTTCATTTTATATTAGATAGAAAATTATATCATATACCAATTTTTGTAGAAAACCCAAAATGGAAAAAATCATCTAACTATAAGAATAATATACTTTCAAAATTCAAAATACATTTTAACTTAAATGTAAACTATAGGTGACTAGGTAATTCTATTGTATAGGATATCCACCTTGACCTTAGTTAACCGAATAGGTTTTACCTAAGTAATTAAGGCCACATATAGATTTTGGATAGTAATTCTCTAAAACCTATTCTTACAAGATAGAGTATAGGTAAGAAGTCAAGATACTTTATATTCATCCTATAACCTGTATTTTGAGGCATATAGGATACAACTAAGGGTCCTATCTTATAATAATAATAAAATAAAAGTAATAAATGAAGGGTACCTTCTTGTCAAAATAAAGCAAACTTTATCTTATTGGAAACCTTAAACTAAGTGCTCATTAGTCGCTTTCCTTGCATCTTTCATTTATAGTTTTTTTTTTTTTCTATATTGTTGTTTTCTTTCTACTCTTTCCTCCTTTGCTAAATCCATCATCTATTAAAGTTTGAAAAATAGAATTTGAGTTATTGGTTTCTACATCTAGCGCCCTCCACGAGCAACGAGATAAGTTCATTACTCTTTTTTTTTTAAATAATGGAATAATTTCTTTATTTTATATTTGGAAAAAGATTTAATATTATTATTAGAGCGAAAATCTAGTTCTTAGAGTATAGGGAGATCATTTTATTGATGCATGTACCTTAAGGAAGAAAAATATTTTAGTATGAATGTATGTTTTAATTCGTTTTCAATGTTATGTCTTCATTTTTCTATAATTAATTGTTTGGTCCTATATTATCATCACATCCATAATTATTGAATTATATAATCCTGTAAATCTTTTATTCACATTTTAATAAATTTTGTAAATCTCACATTAAGTAAAATGTTTATTGTTTTCATTTTCAAAAACAATATGCTTATTCCCTTGAATATCTCAGTAATGTGATTATTATAGAATAAATATTTTATTTACATAATGAATGTTTTGTACAATGCTTCTATAAAAATTCATTAATAATAATAATAGAAATCAACCCTTAGACTGATCATGCATAGCTGGGTTAGAGGACTCTAAGGACTCGCTCAAAGGATACTAGCTCTAGGCCATAGCTGAAAGGGGGATTCCTATCTTGAGCTGATCTCTTACTAACCTGACTATTAGATCCTTACTTATGCCAGATTTGCCCCTATTCAACGATGATGCTTTATCTTAGAAAACGGCCCAAGAATAGCCGAGGCGAGCTCTTGATCAGACCATAGGCATCCAACATTGTATTAAGTTGACTTCTCTTTAGAAGAACTAATTTGTCCCCAGCCAAGTCCAAATCAAGCTAACCCCTAACTGCTAGCACTTTTTGTTTCGTCAACTTTATAACATAGTCTTAACTGCCATCCACTATAAGACATGTGTCTTCTAGTACAATCTTTCTAGAAGGATTCTTCACTTTTTCATACTGAATATTCTTTTTTTTTTTTACCCCCTTTTAGTATGTTTCATGTAACCTAATTATAGAATACTTTTTTTTTCTTTTCATATATGTAAAGTAACCCTAGTGGATAGGTATATAAACCCCTACATTCTTATCTACAAAAGATCAACTAATTAAGACAAAATTATTCAATTTAAGTAACTTTAGTGTTCTCATTATCTTTCAACTCTTATCTAATCCCTTTCGTAAGGAGCAATGGCGGTGACCCTTCAATTTGTACCAGTGCATCATATCTAATAGATTGTAGGCTGGTTCATCATATCCAGTAGATTGTAGGTCGTATAGGATCAAATGGTGCGTCATATCCATTTGGTAGCTGCCTAGACTTTACTAACTTTTTCCTGTTTGTTTTTTATTTGCTTTATTGTGTAGCTTCTCCGTATGTCATATCCTAAAGATGCATTAGCTTCGCTAATATTAGAGCACAGATCTAAGGAGTGTGAGAAGTAGCAATGAAGTTTTAGTTCGCTTTACTGTTAATAGCTACTATGTTCCTTCCGTAGTTACTGCAATGTGTTTGTGTGATAGCAAGTGTGGTTCCATTGTTACTCTATTTTTTATTTTAGAAATAGAGCGAGTTTATTCTTATTATATTTGAGTGCAATTGGATATTAAAGTTGTTAGTGAATTATTAATCTGTATGGGTAGTATTGTACTATGTTAGATTTGAGTGTTTAAGGTGTTATTGGTGACTAGAATAGCGGTGCTCAATTAAGTCATGGTCATAATGATAGTAATACTACAGGGTTTGTTGATGGCAAACTTGATAGGCTCATAAACCTTATTAAGAGTCTAGTCATAGCGATGCAAGTTGACAGGTAAGAACCTTAAGGTATGCCATCACAAAATCTACCCAAAAATATTCAAGAAAAGGGTTATGGTTAAACTAGTTGAGCCTATTGTCCAATTCAACCCCCTCAACCTAGAGAAGCTATTAGATGAAGATTGGAGTTAAAGGAGATTGAGAAAGATGATGAGGAGTTGGATGTTGAAGAGTTTAGGGAGGAAGAAGAAGAAGTTGACTATTACCAAGCATAAGGACGAGGACGCTAAGCTCCTCGAGGATTAGATAATGCTAAGATTCAAATTTTGCCCTTCAATGGAAGTAGAGATGTTGGTGAATACTTAGAGTGAGAAGAGAAGGTCAAGAAGGTGTTTAACTGTTGTGAACATACAAATGTTGTCAAAATTCAACTTGCTACATTAGAATTTACTGGATATGCCATAATGTAGAGGAAAAATCTAAACATAGCCAAAGCAAGGGATGGAAGACAAGGTGTTAGAACCTGGAATGAGATGAAAAGATTATTAAAAGGAAGATTTGTACTTGAGACTTACTTACAAGTTACATTTGCAAAGTTGCAAGAGCTTTGCCAAGAAAGTTGATCTATTGATGACTATATAAGAGAGTTCCAGATGCTTATGATTTGAGCCATCATTGAAGAACTAAAGGCCTATACAGTATCAAAGTTCATTGCTAGGCTTAAGTACGAGATTCGTAATATTGTGGATGTACATAGGTTTTATACCTTTGAAGAGGTGATAAAGATAGCATAGAGAGTTGAAAAGTAAAGGAAAAGTACTCCAAGCTGACTTAGGCGAACATTCTCTAGACCCTTAGTCCTGTGTCAACTTGTTTAAGCTAAGCTGAGGAGGCCATAAAAGGATGAGGATAGGAACAACTAATCTAGTGATAGCTGGACAAGCCAGTAAGGCTGGGCTGGTCAGCTAGGCTAAACTGAGGTTAGGCCGACCCCAAGGACATATCAGAAGGGGCAAACCTCCAAATGGAAGACAAGCGAGATGAAGTGTTTTAAATGCTTAGGTTTCGAACACATGACTAATGAGTGTTCAAACCGACACACTATGGTGCTCTAATAAGATGTATTGGATAGCACCGATGAGAGTGAGCTTAAGGAGGAGAAGGACGTTCAAAAGACAAAAGCCGAGGAGGAGGAAGGTACCTATGTTTATGTCGACTAAGGAGAAGTGATGACCTTTATCACGACCCAACAATATCGTTGTCGTGGTAGGTCACCATGTACCGTATAAAGGTTTATTATTAAACCCCTTACTGATCATAGGCCTTTCATACAACACACAAGACTTTTTCCACTCTACGTTACCACTAGGCCCATAGACAAGTAATATAGAGCAATTTAACTAAAATTTCTTTTATGATATAGATTAACTAATTGCGTGGGCTTGTGGACCCATACCAAAAATATTACAAACAAATGTAGTTCGTAACGGAACTATATTAAATCTATGTTATGAGCAAAAACATAAAAGTATCTAAATGTCTACAAATCTATTACAAAATGTCCTCTTCGCTCTCTGATCGCTCCAACCTATCCCTACACGAGACTTATCATGGACATGCCTTGGCTTGGATTAGTGAAGAGGTTCCTGCATCAACAAAAATCTACAGGGGTATAAGCTTAAGCTTAGTGAGATAAATACCCTCGTCAGTACCACATGATAGAAATTTATTATATGTACAATCATATGAATACATGAATAATCAGTATGCCAAACTATGCATGCAGTGACTTAAGAACTGCATATGATTCAGAATTATGCCACCTGATGTCGGGGTTTGGAGATAATTAACCGACCCAAACCAAAATCTGGGTTCTAGACCTTGGGTTTTATTTCATTTACATTATCGTACTAATGTCAAAACAAAACTCTCTCTCTCTATATATATGTATACTTCCTTTACCAAAATCAAATCATATCTTTTAAAATCCCAAGTCTAGCGGTATGGTGGTCCCCACAGTCCACAAACATATGCCTTAAGTAGAAGCCACAAGACTCGGCCCTTCGCCGACGATTGGCGTCTCCTAGTGCCTAGTAAGCCCATCAGCTTAGGACAAAGATTCAATATATATGATGGTATAGCTAGTGCCCAATCCTGTAGGAAACTCTTATTCTTGTGAATCCCTTCCCATCTTCTACGTGAAGCGGCAGTCGGTATTATCCATATGCAATATGGGGAATGCATGATTCATTTTGATTTCTTATTCGTATAAGTGATTAACTCAACATTTTAAGGTGATCAAACAATTTCATTCCATACAATTCACATGTATATTTTAGTACAAACAATTCCCATTATTATATATATAATTAATAAGTCATCACATTCATCCATAAATCCATACACATACATCTCCCATATCCCACAAACATCTAAATTTATATATATAAGTTTAGGTGCATCCATTCTACAAGCACAATCAAATAAAGAGTCATTGGGAATTTACTCACTTTGCTATGTAGGTCAATCGAAGTAATCTAGAGGCAAGTCGTCTCCATACACGGTGTCCCTTGGTCATTGAAATAATATTTATAAAGGATTGAAATAAACTTAGGAAACTAAGTAAATTTTTCCTTAAGTTATACTCTTGTTTAGTTTTCGAAATTTTTTCCCGGTTTTTGCCTAAAGTTCAATTGCGTATAACTTTTTCGTTTTAAATCCGATTTTTATGATCTTATAGTCAATCTTCATCGTTTTCAAGTGTAATTTAATGTGGTGAGTTTAGATTTTTGAAATGAGGCATACGATTCTATCCATGGGTCAGAACAATAGCATTCCTCATGTGTTGGAGTGTTTTTTGGCCTTATATGGTAAATGGGCTTTTTGATAACTTGAGAAATCCTTTAGGCTTAGTCTTAAGATTTTATCCTAAGCTTAAAATACTCCTTGAGATCAAATTTATAACTTTAATTTATATTCCTAAGGCTAACAACCACTTCATGTGCCCTTTAGTAGGTTTAAGTTATTAAATGGGCATGTTTTTGGTTCAAACTAAAGTTAGTGACTTTGGTGGGCTTATGGGGCCTTATGGAGTTATTATGGGCTTCAAAACAACCTCTCTTGATACTTTAAGGTGCTGGTCATAATTTTATTGAAGGCCCAACTTAGAGTTCTAGGCTCGTTTTGAGAGTTTTAAGCTCGGTTTTGAGTTTTAGGCTTTGTATGCTTACCAACTTACTTTGGTTGATCTTTTCAATTTGTTCATTCACTTTTATCATATTTTTGAGCTTCTTTTTCTCACGTTCCAGATCTATTCGTGATGATTCCAAGGGGTTCTCGCTTGGTTTTTCAACTTGTTTCATCATTTCCTTAAGTTTAGGTGTTAAATTATGTACTTAAACTACTCATATCCCAATCTTAACTTAAGTTTTCTTCCATAAGATGATTCTTTAACTTATGCTGTACACAAAGAAATGGAAGATCTTAAACTTAATACAACCTCCATATCATAGCTCATGTCATACAAAGTTAGTTTCTTCATAAAACTTCATGTGATGGATTTTTCCTTAACTTAAGTCTAGATTTGAGTATGTTTAACTTAATGGAAACAAAATCAACATCCAAGTGACCATGGAACCCTCACGTCCAGCATGCTCATCCTCCATTCAAGTTTTTGTTTGAAGACTTTCTTAACTTAAAATCTTCCATTCAAAGTGTTAAACAAGTGTCTTTACAAAATACCAACTTTACATGCTCATACTCTAACTTCATGTAAAGGTTTCATGGTTTATTTCTTAAAATGGTTTTTGGTGTTATAAAAACTTAAACCTTACTTATATCTTCAAGATATTAAAGTCTCCTAAAATAAACACTAACCCATAAATCACAAGAAACACTTACTCATCCTTAAAGCAAAATATGGTGGTTGTGCATAAAGGTTCCACTTAAGCTCTTAACTTTGCTTCCTCTTTTGCAACCTTTTGGAACCCGAATTGTTTGGTTTTTTGGAATGGGGTTTATGGAAGGTTCTAATGGTTCTAAAAGATCTTAGATGATAAAACAAAATAGCACAAGAACAAGAAGAGAAGTTGTCGTAAGTGAAGTTGGAAAAATGGAAGAAAAGTTGATTTTGTAGGGTAAGGTGGTTTCTCCCTTTTATGTTTGTTTCAAATGAGAGAAAGATAAAGTGAAAATGAAATTGAAAGTGAGAGAAATAACGGAAAGAGTAGCTGGTTTGAATGGAGAGAGAATGAGTGTTTAAATGTCTTGAAAGTGTTGTCTTATCGCTTATACAAAAGTCAACAATTGCAACTATTGATGATGTAAGCATTAAGGGGTGAATAGTGATGTATGAGAGAAAGTGATTGATGGTTGAACGACAAGTGCATGACCCCCCTTTCTTCCTTATTTAAATCTGCCATTTAAAGTCTTTATGGGTCATGGAGTGGTCTTGTTTCATTTATTAAAGTTAAGCTTGTGAAATCTTGTGAAAAATTGTCCATATGTAATATAAGTGAAGGGGTGATAAGGAAATTGTCTTATCACTAGATTTTGATAAGTTATCAATTGATAAATGATTCCAACTCTCAATTGATAAGTTATCTAAGGTGATTGGTTGGTCTACTTATTTATGTGTCAAGCTTATACATGAAAATAAGGGCAAGGCCTTATAGGAAATTGTTTTAGGGTTTTCATTTTGCATTGTTTCGTAATTTATGATTTGATTTTTATAAAATTGTGAAATTTTCTAATGTTGAATGAAATTATTTAAATTAAATTATCAATTAATTACTTAGGGTTAAAATTCCTTAATAGTTTTAAGGTTTAGGGTTTTAACTTTAGAGCTTACAGTTTTTCAAGCTCGGGTTTTATCAATAATTGGCTTTTGAATTGGAAAAATTTAATTCGTTTCTAAATATAAACTTAAGTTTTTGGTTTAGTTGATCTTTGGGAACATTTGGAAAGTAATCTTAATCAAGTCTTAGGCCTACTAAAAGTAGGGTTTACAACCGTAGTTTTAGGACGAGCATTAAGCTCCTTACCGAGCTCCAAGGAAGATTAGAGGGAAAATCTAATCCACACTAAATGTACCATCAAGGGACTATTGTGCACCATTACAGTGGATGGAAGAAGTTATACTAATGTCATTACACAGTCTTTTGGCAAAGGTTGGGTTTGTCGACCTTAAAGCATCCCTGACCTTATATGTTTCATTAGCTTCATGATAAGGGTACTTTGCACATAACTGAACAAGTGACCATATCGTTTGGTGTTGGGAATATATATAGGGATGAAGTAGTATGTAATGTCTTTCCTATGAGAGCTTCATATCTACTGTTTAGATAACCTTAGTTGTTTGATCAATGTGTTACTCACGATGGGTATAAGAATACTTATGCCTTTGTTAAGGATGGAAAGAAGATTGTATTGTAACCCTTTACCTTATCCCAAGTAAATGAAACCCACAATCAACTCACCCTAGCTAGTAAAAAGAAGACCATGGTCATGAGTCGAAGAAAGCTCCAACTTGTTGAAAAGTCTGAAGAACCTATGTTCCTATTGGTTAGAAGATTGTTATAGATGAGGAAATTAGAGAATATTCTAGAAGAGAGCCAAAGCCTACTACATGAGTTGTCTAACCTATTTCTCAAAGAACTGCCTCTAGTCCAAAGCATAAAGCGCTATATTGATTTACAGCTAGGTACTACCCTACTAAACTGACATGCATACATAATGAACCCTGAGTAGGCAACTGAATTGAAGAAGTAGTTGGATGAGCTCATAAAACAAGGATATATGAGGGAAAGCATGAGCCCTTATACAATATCGGCTCTGCTCATTTTGAAGAAAGATGGTTCATGGCATATATGTATTGATAGCCGAACAATCAACTAGATTACTATTAAGTACAGATATTTGATACTAAGACTAGATGATATACTAGATGAGCTTCATAGTACCAAGATATTTTCAAAGATTGATTTGTGAAGTGGCTACCACCAGATTCATATGAGACTAGGAGATGAGTAGAAAACTACCTTCAAGACTAATCATAGACTTTATGAATGGTTGGTTTTGCCATTTGGACTTATTAATGTATTGAGCACGTTCATGAGGTTAATGAACCATGTGATGCACCCCTTGATTAAAAGGTATGTGGTTGTGTATTTTGATGACATACTCGTATTTAGGGTTGACTTGAGCAACTATATTCAACATCTTCATGACCTATTTGATGTTTTGAAAAGTAAGAAGATGTATGGGAATGTGAAGAAGTGTATGTTTTGCTAGAATGATGTGATTTTCCTAAGGTTTCTAATGTTAAGGGAAGGGATTCGAGTAGATGAGGAAAAGATCTAAGCTATTCTAGAATGGTCGACACTAAAGAATGCCAGTATGGTTTACAGTTTCCATGGCTTAGCTTCTTTTTATAGGTGATTTATTAAGGACTTTAGCATAATAGCTGCACCTTTAACTGAGCTGACAAAGAAGAGTAAATGATTCAAGTGAAACAATCAAGATGAATAAAGCTTCAAAGAGATCAAGGAAAAGCTCACTTCGGCACCTATCCTATCTCTACTAGTTTTTTATAAGCCCTTCAAACTAGAATGTGATGCATGGGGATTTAGAATTGGTGTTATCTTGATGCAGGAGCAACAACCCATCACCTACCATAGTAAGAAACTTAGTGGCCCTACCCTGAACTGTTCTATGTATGAGAAAAGTTGTACTCCCTTTTCCAAGCCCTCACTACTTGGCAACACTGCTACCACGAGAGTTTCTTATTTACATTGACCAAGAATCATTTAAGCATCTTGAGAGTCAAAACAAACTATCAAAGAAATAAGCCAAGTGGTTGGATTTTATGAAAGGGTTCTCATATGTCATTCAGCATAAGAAGGGGAATGCAAATGTGGTCACCAATGCTCTATTATGATGGCAAACTTTGTAGACCACTTTGCAGGCAAAATTATTAGGATTCTCTTTCATTATAAAGAAGTATGCTCATGATCCTCATTTTGGTTAGATCTTAGAATAATGCAGGAATGGAATTGTTGTTAAGGGATATTATCTTAAGAAAGACTATCTATTTAAGGACTGAAGGTTATGCATACTGAATTGTTCCTCGCATGAGCTATTGATCAAGGAAGCTCATAGCAGTAGATTATCAGGTCACTTTAGTGAAACCAAGACAACCAATCTGTTGAGGGAAATTTTTTACTAGCCAGGTTTAGATAAGGATGTCTATAAGGTAGTTAGTAGTTGTGAAGCATGCAAGCGAGCTAAGGGGAAGAGAGAACCCCATGGAGAATACATGTTGCTAACACTAACCTTACCTTGGGCCGACCTCAGCATGGACTTTATCTTAAGGTTATCGCGAACATCTAGGGGTAAAGATTCTATCTTTGTTGTAGTGGACTGCTTCAGTAAGATGGTATACTTCAATCTATACCATTGGACTAATGATGCTTTATATATTGCTAATTTGCTTTTGTAGGAGGTTATCCTACTACATAGAGTAACGAAAACTATTGTTTTAGATTGGGACACAAAACTTTTGAGCTATTTTTGGAAAACTCTTTGCAAAAAACTTGAAACTAAACTTATATTCAGCTCCAATAGCTACCTTCAGACTAATGACCAGACTGAAGTTGTAAATAGAACACTAAGCAATCTACTCAAAGCTGTTGTGGGAAAGAATTTGATGGATTAGGATCTATGCCCACCAGTTGTGGAGTTCGCATACAACTAAATTATCCATAACACTACTGGGAAGACCCTATTCAAGGTCACCTGTGGCCTTGACCCTATTCAAGGTCACCTGTGGCCTTAACCCTATGATTCCCCTGGATATGATTGGTTCCCTAAAAGCCACTAAAGAGAGCTAATTCGAAGCTGAGTGAACCTAAGAATTGCATGAGCTACACCAATTTGTAACTAACAAGATTGCCAAATTCAATCAGAGATAGTGCAAAATTAGTAGTCGAAGTTGCCAAACTATTTCCATCCACCCAAGACACTTAGTATGGATTCACCTCAGTCGAGAGTAGTTCCCATAATTGAGATAGAGCAAACTATCACCTTGAGTTGATGGCCCATTCAAGGTCCTAAAGAAGATCAATCACAATGCCTGCCAAATTGCATTGCTAAATGACTACGATATTTCCTTCACCTTCCACGTGTCCAATCTAATTCCTCACCAACCAATAGAAGAGGGCCCTATAAGTGCCCTAGAAGAAAGAGTAGAGACCACTTTAGATTTCAGAACAAATATTTTTGACCTCTAAAATCCCCTAGACCGATCACACGTAGCTGAACAAGAGGACTCGAAGGATTAGTTCAAAGGATACTTGCTTTAAGCCATGACCGAGAGGGGGATTCCTATCCTGAGCTGGTCTCCTATCGACTTGACTATTAGATCCTTACTTATATTAGATTCACCCCTATTTAGTAGTGATGCTTTATTCCAAAAGACGACCTAAGAATAGTTAAGGGTAAGCTCTTAATCAGACCATAAGCATTTGACCCTAAATTGAGCTCACTTCTCTTCTAAAGAACTAATTAGTCCCCTGTTTGGTCCAAATCAAGCCAACCCCTGAATACCTGCACTTTTTGTTTTGTCAACTTTGTAGTATAGTCTTAACTCCCATCAACCACATGATACGTATCTTCTAGCATGATCTTTTTAGAAGGATTCTTTTCATTTTCATACTGAATATTCTTTATCTCTTTTACCCCTTTTTAGTATGTTTCATGTAACCTAATTGTAGAATACCCTTTTTGTCTTTTCATACATTTAAAGTAACCTTAGTGAATGGGTATATAAAACCCCACTTTCTTATACGCAAATTATCAACTAATCAATACAAAATTATTCTCTTTAAGCAACCTTTGTGTTCTTGTTATCCTTCAACTTTTATCTAATCCCTTTAATAAGGAGTAGTGGCGAGTGACCCTTCAATTCGAACCGTTGCAACATATTCGGTGGATTGTAGGTTGAATAGGATTAAGTAGTATATCATACCCATTCGGTAGCTGCTAGGACTTTGCTAATTTTTTGCTTTTTGCTTTTTGTTTACTTCATTGTAGTGCTTCATTATGGTGTTTCTTCGTGTGTCTTACCTTGGAGATGCATCAAATAATAATGGTTAAGAAACCATTTGAGGAAAAAAAATTGCTCGAAAACAAAACTTAATGGACTCTCTTCATTAGCATCATTTGAATGATTAGTTAAATTTAGCAATTGCTTTAGAAAAGAAAAAAGGGGTTAGGTTTATTTTGTGTTTTGAAAAAAAAATAGCCATATCGAAATTCATAAGAAGAATAGGGGGAAAAAAAAAGAAGTTCTATAAGGTATCCTAAACCTTGCATGATCTACAAGGTATAGGGTATAAGGTCGTTCTAAGGTGCCATAAGATAAGGTACAAGTAACAAAGTTTTAGAACCTGTACCTACATTGTAAGGTATACATAAGGCTCCATGTCCTACTTACTCTATACTCGATCACCCCTAATATAAACAAAGGCTCAAAGATAAAAAGATAAAATTGATAAAGCATAAATTCCTTTAGTTAGTCTATGACTTTGAACTTTTACCACTATATAAGAAGTAGGGAAATGTGGTTATTGAAAACTTCCTCATAAATTTAGAATTTCATTTTATGATCAATTGTAGATAATTGTAATGGAATGGAAGTAATCATAAATGTCATCCCATTTATAAAATATTACTATGTTCTTAATAAAACGGTTTGGTTAGGTTGTATGGACTAATTCTATTTATCTTTCCAAACCAACCATAAATTAACAATTTGGTTCAATTTAGGAAATTTTTGAAATTAATTGTATAAAGAAACATAGTTTTAGTTTAGTTTGATTCAATATACAAATTGTTTTTGTTTGGTTGGTGTTTTTGTCCACCTTAAATAGGAATCATAGCTAGCCATTAATCACTGATAAGGCACAATTGGGCACCTTAATATGAAATGCATATGAAGTACTACTATTATGTTACTCATACAAAATGGATATGTTGGCTCTAAGCCATAAGTGTAAACCCACCACTTAGGAGAAACAATCAAGCTATTAAAGTAATGTCTTTCATGAAGACTTCCCATCATGCTTCTTGAAACAAATTTAGGGGTATGCTTCACATTAACTTCAAAATTCAACTTTACCCTCCACATAGCTTTTCATCAAGCTTTGGAAAAAAGAAAAAAAGATAAAATTTTGAGAAACCCTCAAAAGTTTGCTTACATGTTTTCACTTGCATGTTTAATTCAAATTTCAACATATTCTCCCTCAATTGATGGTGTTACATTACATGATAGGGAAGTAATTCATTATGCAATGAATGCATCAATGTCATTTTCTTTCTTCTATGGGCTTAGGAATAATAGCATCATGATTAAGTAATTGAAAAAGCACATTTACCAGAGCCACTTTGACTCATTTAATGATTCATTAAAAAAAGCCATATGTAACTTAGCTTTAATGGAATCACTTTGATTCCTTCTTAAGTTGATTATGCATCTTACTAACAACTAATAGAGAGATTACTTTGACCCTTCTAGGTGTTTAGTTGATCACATGTGTAGTGGTAGTTCTTTAACCAAGCAGCAATGGCTAACTATGAGACTTCAATCTTATAGATTGGCAAGGAGGTGCAACTACATTGCCCTATCCTTATTTCAAAATGATAACTTGAAAGTAGATGGTTGCATGAAAACATTGTTGGAGGATGAGACTACTTTAGCCAATCCTTTTTAAGGGTGCATCTTTCAAGTTAACAACCCATCAATCGAGACACCATACTTAAACAACATTAGTTAGTTGCAATAGGGTTGCTATTTGTAAGAAACGTTACCGCCAATCTCTTAGACGATGAGTAGGCCTTGATCAAATAAAGGTTATGACCACTTTAAATAGCAACTCTATAGAAACTTTAGATCTTTCAATTTGAGAATAAACGTATGCTTACTGGTCTTGTAGAGCTAGATTCATGGAGCTGCTTTACACTCTTTGTAGACACTTTATTTTTGCTACTATGTTGTTTTTGTTTTTTTTTTTTCTTTTCGGTTAAATTTTTTAGAAAAATTAATAATAAATAAATAAAAACTGAAAAATCAAGGATACAAAAATATTTAAAAGTAAAAAATACAATAAAAATTAAAAGTTTTTGAGTCATGTTAGTTAGTTTTTCAAAATCTTATAAGATAATAGTTGAAAATATACATACGATTTAACAAATTTAGAGTCTTTAAAACTTTGAGCTTCATTAGAAAAAGTCTAGTAAAATATTTAGGTTCATAAAATGGATTTTTGTCCAATTTAAAAGTATTGTAACTGGACTAATTATAATAAGACTCTAGAGTTACTAAATTTTAAAATTGGTGTTTAAAATATTTAGCGTGTATATTCTAAGATATATGTAAAGGCCAAGGTCATTTTAAAAAGAATTAGACTTGAGCATGAAAATAGCAATTGGACTTAGGCCTAACAAAAAGGCCTAAGTCCAATTCGTGTACATATTATATTGAGAAAAAGCCATTGATTTAGTGGCAAGGGATATGGACTTGAGTGGGATTAGAGATTAAGGGTTCAATAATGCTTTAAACCTAAGAATACTGCAGCATGCTATGTATATTTAACCTTTATTGACACGTCAAGCATTTCAAACAGTAAGGTATCACCATCATATATTTTATTTATCACCTAACACCTATAATAACTACAAAATCACATTCCAGGGTTATCTTAAACATCCTCAAATCATCAAAATTTACATAAGGATTAGCTTTTGAATTACTTTATTCATAATCAATAAACTTAAACTCTGTTTAACGTTACACATTTAGAAAACTTTGACATAACTCAAATCTTTACTTCCTCAATTTGACCCAACAACAACAAAAAATCCAAAAGCAAACAAAGAAGTCTTAGGTAACTTATCATGACCTAAAAGATAGACAAAAATAAATAACTAAACATCTAACAACATATCCTAGCTAATTTTGCAACCCTAATCATAGTACATGGAACCGTTTCCATTCTCATAGAATATTCAGGTTAAACTACTATATCACCTTAATATTCAAGTCACCACACTAAACCTTATGATCACCTTAACTTGTACCTATACTTAAAAATTTTTAAAAGGATGAGTTGAAACTTAGTATGGAATATACAATCAGATGAGCATGAGCAAACCATGACAATTTCATATATGTAATAATCATCAATTTATTATATTTTACTTAAGCTTATATATAGTACAGTTTAGATTCATATGCATCTAACTTTAAAATTGGAGTAACTCATGACTCTAATCAAGTAGTGTATATATAAATATATATCATATAGTATTAGTGTGGGTCTTCCCTAACACCTAGGTAACCAAGTATCCAAGGAAAAACCTAAATCTACCTGAATAATTTTCAAGCGCAACTCCAATTAGGATAACGTCATATAAGAATCATTAGGGTGTTACCCTAAGGTCTGGTCCTCCCATCTGTTGTGCCTAACCAAGCACACAAAACACATATTCATTTAAAGCCAATGATTATTTAGGCTAGTTATATCCACTATCCTAACATACAACCAATAAGCAAGTATCTCGTCTTTGGTTTTGTCAACTTACTAGAAATTTATATTTTCACCTCATAACCTTCTCATAAAAGAGTAACATAGTTGCTTAGTTTCTAGGTTCAACTATGAATGTATTTTAACTTAACAATGCTACCCTTGCTCCTTATAACTTCAGTAACTTTATAAACCTAGGATTGCTATGGTATTAGATAGGTTTACAAACTGCTTTGGGCAAAGAATCATGTTTAGAGGAACTTTAGAAAGGATTTAGAAATGGATAATGCACTTGAAAAACTTAGAAAAACCAAGGGAAACGTTGCTACACACAACAAGGATCATGGCATCTAAATGCTACATAAGTAGTGTCCAACTAATATGGTCGAAGGAGCAGACTGCTCCTTAGTGTCTAGATACTAATAGGGGTGGCATTTGAATGCTGGCTTGCTATTTGTAGATTTATACATACTATAGTGGTGTTTGAACCCCTATACTTTAGCCTCCTTCTGCCGTTTTCGAAAACCACCACTTCTTGACATGTTTTCCTAACAATAAGTCAACCTTAGACTCCTTTAAATGTCTCCCAAACATCAATCTATAATCAAATCTTAACCCAACTCTTCTTGAATTTAAGGTTCACAATCCATGAAACAACACATGCAAAGGTTAGGCAAGAATTCTCATTGTTGGGATCGAAAAACCTTACTTTCACCACCAAGACGTCATTGTAAGATTCCCAATTATCCTCTCCAAATTTGTTTTGGGCCCTACCCTATGAGGGAAAACAAGTTCCTCATTAAAATCTGCTAAAAACCTTAAGAAAGAGAGCAATTTCATCACTTACCTTAATCATGTTTAACTCGATCTTATTAAATTACGCCGCATGCCCCTCATCACTTTAAGAATTCATGTATAAACCTAGGCAAGGTGCTCCATGCAAAAAGGGAAGAGTGAAGAAAGGTTTCCTAAACTGTATGCATCCTATTTATACCTAGGGTATAGGAAATTCCATATGCTCAAACTACCCCTATAACTTTAAGTTAATACTGCTAGATGTCCTTATTGTAAAATACCCTTTTATTTTTCATTTTCTTTTATTATTTTCCCATTTTTGTTGGGGTTTTACATTTCTTCCCCCTTACAATAACTTTTGTCCTCAAAAGTTTCCTTGAATCACTAAAATAAGATACTCTCAATATCTCCTTCATATTTCCTCTTTCAAACTTTAAGTACCATCTTGCTCCTATTAATTCTTCCACCATATCTCAACATATTTACTCACTTATGATACCTAAAATTTGCTCTTTTAATTTCATACAACTCTCCCATTGCAAGATTAAACTCTTGAGTCCCCTATTAGTCCCTTACATCATTTAATGTTGAGATTCTCCCTCATCTCTTTCTCTTAAACTTCAACTTTATCAATCTCCAATATTAATACTTCTATCTCCTTTATCTCTTAACCTTCTTTGATTTGAGGAAAACTTAAGCTTAGTTCATAATCCTACTTCCACTAAGGTTTAACTAGTACTCCCACCATAAGGCTCTAGGCTCATGACTTACATACCACTTTTTCTTCCTTTCATTGTAACTTACTTTTTTTAATTTGTATATATTAGATTTACTCTTACTTGTAAAATCTGCCTTTATGCACTTAAGTATTTATCCTGTTATAAGATTGAATTCTTAAGTCTCTAAGCATCCTTTATCTATATAACTTTCCTTAGCTCTCTTCATTTTGGCTACTTATAGTCCTCTGATTGAAGTTCGGCTCTCTAAGTTTTCTTCACTACTTTGTCTTCAGATTTCAATTACAATTCTTAAATTTTCTCCAAACGACTTCCAAAATTTCCCTCATAAATAAATGTCTAAACGTACACTTTTCCATATATTCATACTTAAGTGACAACTCTAATTACTAAACTACAATACTTTTGTCTTAATTACCTTTTAGTTTTGTTATTCCAAATGACTCTACCCCTTCTCTCTATTACACTAGGTACTCCTGTATCTAGCTACAATACTCTCATTCACTCTACTTCATGTCCACATATAATCAATTACAGCACTATAACTGCTACTTTATCCTCCAAAAGCCAAAACACTTCACTCTACTTCATCTCTTCTCTAATTGTCTCAAGCTCATTATTATTCACATGTTATTATTATTTGATGTATACACTTAATTTCATAATGGTATTAATTGTTTTTATTCATTCCATAGACTTAGGGGTTATGTTATTGCTAGGACATCTATTGTTAGTGTAATTTTGACATTCACTAAAAGCATGTGTACTCTTTGTACAGTTTAATTGAGTTCAATTTATTAAGTTCAACATTCCTTTATTATATTACAATAGTTTTATTATTCTTCATTATTGTTGTTAATGTATTTAATTCTTGAAGAGGGGTATGACTTAATTGAAATCTTTATTTGTCAACCCATACCTATTACCTGTTGAAGTACATTTCTTACTTTCATTGTCTTTAATTAGTATTAAAAAGTTCACATTTTTTATAACCTTGCATAAGTACACATATGAACGAAGCCGATTAACATCAATAAGACACTAAAATGACTAGATATGACTATACTAACACCTAGACTTGACATAAAACAATAGACTAATTAGACTTGTATTGACTTAAAAAAACCAATACTACAAGTTATGGCATAAGAAGGGAGAAATATTCATCAACTCCATTATAAGTGCATATACGCTAAGTCTCCATAAGTCTTTTATTCAACCTTTTAAATTAGGTTTATATTTTACATTCTATCATTTTGATGCTCTTCATTAATTTATAATTAATTGTGTTTGCATATTATGGTTTTATGTTGTAATTAATTTTGATGCATTACCACTCACTTCATGTGACTTAGTGAAGTGGTTTAGTATTTGAATCTTTTTTGTATCCATCAAAGTTTTGCTATTTATTATTATTATTACTATTTGTTTATTTATTCTATTAGTGAGGTTTTTATGGTTGCAAAGACCCTACTTATTTTTCTTGGTTTAAAGTTTCGTTTTATTTGTTTTAGATTTGTAATTGTTCTTATGTATTTTGTATCGGTATACTTATTAACATCGTTGTAATAGATGTTTTGGTCAACTAAGAAGGTAATTGATTGACATAATGATGTCATGGTCCACTTTTGAGTCTATTAAGTCTTGATCATTACTAAGGGTTGTGAATCTTCTATATAGTTCTTGATATGTAAGCTATTATTTATATTTGTTTGTACTAAGTGTTACCTAATCACAATTTTGTAGGCAGCTTCTCAAATCATTTCTCTACGACCACTATAGATTACTATTTACATTTGAAGTTATTTTATACCTATGCTCGACTTTTTATTATTATATTAAACTTATCCAAAACAAACTTAACCATACTATACCATCACCCTTCTTCTTGCGACTCCTCCAACTACACACTTTCAATACTTAACAACCTAAGAAGATAAAAGAAATAAAAGAAAAGCAACCCAAAAAGAAAGCATAATTAAACTAAGTAAATAGATAGATAAACATAAACAAAACATAGTAATAAAACACATAAAATACGAAAGGAAGACATATAAAACAAATAATGTATCTAAAGTAAAATAGCTAAGGTAATAGTTTACTTTAGCTTTAAATAAACCCCTTATTTTACCTACTCTCACCACCTTACTATTTTACAAATTATTTCCTAAAGATTCATAACTTACACTTTTTTATGATTTATCAACCTAAGTCGTGCTAACCTCCTTAACTTTTGTATAATCCAAAACCTAGGCTTTGATACAACTTTAACTATAACGCAAGAAATACTAGAATGCTATATGTTGAGCTCGGTTTTTTCCTCCCATTTTTATTTTAAATTAAGTTTTCTTTAAATCGATCAGTATTAAATCTTACCCGTTTAATACTAATCTTTGACTAAAGTTTAAAGAAAACGGGTTTTTATATTTTAAAAATGCTTTAAAGTTGCTGGCTGATTGGAGTTAAGAAAAAAGTTAAGTTATAACTAATTGGGTGGATTGGTTATAATTTAGCTACTGGTCTTAATGAGAAAACTAATTTTACAAAACAGTTTTCTTAAACAAGATATCTGGATTCGGGGGCTATCCTGTTATACCCTAAATGATACCACTTTTTTATCTTTCTAATTTTAAATTTGCTTTTCAATAATACCCTTTTTCTATTTCTAAATGACTAATTATATCACATATCACTAAATTAATTAATTTACAAAAGTACTTACAAGGATGGAAAAATAAAATTTTTCATATTTGAAGTCACCTTATATGTACGGGTGTCTACGTACCCGTTATTTGGGATTAGACTTCCGTAGTTCATTTTGTAACACTTTAGTGTGCTAAGTTTGTTTTAATTTTGAAAATATGTTAGATTTACGTTTTTATTCTAATTTGGTTTATTTAAGGAAATTTCTAGAAAACACAGGTCCAAAATTATTGATTTTATTTTTTGAAAAAATTCTAAGATGCCCTAACATTGAATATATGGATTGATTTATTTGGTTTATTTCAAAAAATGTTTTTCTAAGTGATAAGACGATTGTCTGACCACTAACCTATTTATTTTTAATATTACTATTTTATTATTTTCTTTATTTTTTACTATTTTATTTTATTTTATATATATTATCTTAATTTTTCATTTTATCTATTTCTACTATACTAAAAAGAATAAACTATTCTTTGTCCTTTTTTTCTTTTTTCTTTTTTTTTTAAAATTTTTATTCCTCTTTCCATTTTTGTTAATTTTTTTATTTGATTTGATTACATTTACATCATAAAATAGAAAAATAAATAAAATAAAAATAAAAAATGGAAATCAATTCGAGGAGAGTTAGACTAAGGATAGGATTTAGATGCGTGAGTCGAATTATGGGTCAGTTTAGGTACTAGGTTAGATCTCGGGTCCAACATGAGTCAAGCTTTGGATCCGGATTGGCTCTAAGGTCTTTAACAACAACAACAGCTTAGAGGAGGCCGTTCAACTTGATCCAATTAACAAAGTGACCAAGTGAGGAGTGTTTTATTTGTTTTAGATTGGGCATAACGGGGTAGAATAAGTGGTCCAGTATTTGGGTGTTGTTTCGGTGGTGGTCAAAGATGAGTAATGGCAGTGGTTTTAGGAAATTTCGAGGGTCGTTGTTGGGTGTAAGAGGGGAATTTGGTGTGGGCTTTTGAGATGTGGGGAGTTTGGTCATGGGGTTAGTTTGGATTAGAGAGGGTCAAAGATGGTGGTATTAAAAGTAAAAGCACGGTAGCTAAGGTTTCGATGGTGGAGGAGCTTTAGGTTACGTCTTAGGACGAGAGTGGTTGCGCTTGGTTGCTCACATGGTGGGGGAGCTAGCTAAGGTAGTAGTGTTCATCGAGTTTAGCAAGAGAGAGAGAGGCTTGAGTGCATGTAGAGAGAGAGTGATCGAGAAGAGAGAAAGAAAGCTTGTAAGTGGTTTCCAAAGCTCGTTAGTGATCATGTATTTTCTAATGGATTCCCTAAAGCCCCTTTTATACACAAAATCAACCTAGTAAGCAAGGAAAGCTTGAATTTGGATTAAATGAAATTTTTGAAATTACAGTTTTTTCCAACTTTTGGAGCTTGATTTGAATGCGTATTTGATTGAATTTAGACGCGTTTTTTACCATAATCCATAATAGGCCAAGTTTATAATAGGATCAAAGTAAGAAATCATGTATGTATATGAAATTTGTGCAAAAAATGAAGCTAAAGTAAAGGGGTCGAGTCTGTTTTATTGGGAAAAGTGGAGGAAATCGAAGGAAATAGAGAGAAAGGGAGAGAAAAAGGAAAGAAAGGGAGGGAAAAAGGGGTTGTCGTAGCATTACGTTAGCCACATCATCTAATGGTCGTATGCCATGTGTCCACATGTGATACGTGGTATTACATCAACATTATCCAACCCGATACTACTACCTGTTAGGAGATATAGCACATTAAAATTCTAATACGTAGCGGTTCTTGATGAAGTAGTATAACAGCTGAAAAATAAAAAAGCTTTACATGCCTTTGTCAAGATTCAAACCCGTGACCTCCAAGTTATATCTAATGCCAGTCTAAGCACTTATCCATTTGGCTATTGCCCTGTGTTTTGTCTATATGTGCAATTAAATTAATTGCATATATAGACTAGGTTGGCTTGGGCTAGATACAAATCTAAGCCTAGGTTCAATAGTCCTTTCCTTAAATTTATTTAAATTAAGTCTTATTAAACAACTTAAAAATTTTATTATTTTCTAAATTTCCTATTTTTCCTACTTTTCTAATTTTTGTGACTTTTTAATTTTTCTAAAATTTTCCATTTTATTGCATTTTTCCCTAAAATTTCTTTTTTTTTTTTGTGCTTTTTCCTATTTTTGTATTTTCTAAATTTCATATTTTTAGGTTTTCTTAATTTTCTAATTTTTTGTATTTTTTCTAAATTAGGACCCTTTATCCTAAAAATAAAATAAAAGGGTGGCAAAAATTAAGTGTCTATAACTATCCCTCTTTGTGGTGATGCTTAAATAAAACTTTGCCATAAAGCCAAAAGAGATATTAGTTTTTCCCTGAGGTTAGATTTAAACCTAGGAAGCATTACAACTATCTTAGGCTTTGTCTACTAAAGATTTGGTGAAGAGAAAGGTAGCGCTCTAAGAGCTAACCAAAAGATTGAAAGAATAATTGAAGTTTGGTCATGCTCTTATGAGTTGACAAACCGAGGTGAAATGTATGAAGCACTCCTCAAGCTAAGGCCCTAAAACAATGAGAAAACTTAGTCATGCCCTAATGAGCTAACTAACTAAGGTGGGTAAAGTGCTCCTTGAGTTGGCTAAGACTCTAAACTGAATGACAGAACTTAGTCATTCCCTAATTAGCTGACTAACCAAGGTAGGTAAAGTGCTCCTAAAGTTGGCTAAGACCCTAAACAAAATGAGAAAACTTAGTCGTGCCCTAATGGGCTGACTAACCAAGGAAGGCGAAATACTCCTAGAGTTGGTTAAGACCCTAAAAGATAAAGAAAACTTGGTTGTGTCCCAAATGAGCTGACTAACTAAGGTAGGTGAAGTACTCTTGAACTGGTTAGGACTGTAAAAGATAGAGAAAACTTAGTTGTACCCTAATGAGTTGACTAACCAAGGCGAGTGAAACATTCCTAGAGCTGGCTAAGTCCCTAAAAGATAGAGAAAAATTGGTCATAACCTAATAAGTTAACTAATTAAGGTAGGTGAAGCAATCCTAAAGTTGGCTAAGACCCTAAATTGAATGAGAAAGGTTGGTCATACCCCATTGAGCTAATTAACCAAGGTAGGTGAAGCACTCCTTGAGCTGACTAATACCCTAAAAGATAGAGAAAAATTAGTTATACCCCAATAAGCTGACTAACCAAGGAAGGCGAAGCACTTTTAAAGTTGGGTAAGACCCTAAATTGAATGAGAAAGTTTAGTCATGCCCTAATGAGCTAACTAATCATGGTAGGCGAAGCACTCCTTGAGGTGGTTAAGACCTTAAAAGATTGAAGAAATTTAGTTGTGCCCTAATGAGTTGACTAACTAGAGTGACCTAAGCGCTCCTAGTACTGGCTAAGGCCTAAAACTAAATGAGAAAACTTAGTTGTACCCTAATGAGCTAACTAACCAAGGTAGGCGAAGCACTCCTTGAGGTGGTTAGGACCTCAAAAGATAGAGGAAATTTGGTTGTGCCCTAATAAGTTGACTAACTAAGGTGACCTAAGCGCTCCTAGTACTGGCTAAGGCCTTAAACTAAATGAGAAAACTTAGTTGTGCACCCATGAGATAACTAACTAAGATGAGAGAAGCGCTCCTAGAGCTGGCTATGACTTTAAATTGAATGAGAAAGCTTGGTGATGTGCAAATGAGCTAACTAACCAAGGTAGAAGCATCTATTAGGAACTAGCAACCCTAACTTTTGGAATCGATTCATGATAAACCTGGTAGTGCTCCTTTGAGTTAATTAACCTAGGCAGGGGTGTCTATTGGGGACTAATAACCCTAACTTTTGGAATTGATTCAAGATAAACCTAGTAGTGCTCCTTTGAGTTAACTGACCTAAACAGGAGCATCTCTCGAGGAATAGTAACACAAACTTTTGGAATCGATTCAATATAAATGTTGTAGTGCTCCTTTGAGTTGATTGACCTAGGTGGGAGTATCTCTCGGGAACTAGCAACCTTAACTTTTAGAATCGTTTAAAAAAAAACTAAGCAGTGCTCCTCTGAGTTGACTATCCTAGGTAGGAGCGTCTATTGGAGACTAGCAACCCTATATGAAATCAATGATGAGAGAAAATGCCCTTTAGGCTTACCTAAGAGGAATTGGTAAAAGAAAGTTCCTTATGGGATTGCTAAAAGGAATTGATAATGAAAGGAAACACCTTTTGGGCTCACTAAGAAGATTTGATGAGGAGAAGTGCACTATGGGCTTGCTTAAGAGACATTGGTGAAAGAAAGCACCCAACAAGCTTTTTAAGAGAAGTTGAAGACAAATTTGGTGAAGAGAAGTACCCTATGGGCTAGCTTGACACAAATTAGTAAAAGAGAGTGCCCTATGGGCTTACTAAAAGGAGTTGAAGAAAGAAAGGAAGTGCCTTTTAGGCTCGCTTCAGAGAATTTAGTGAAGAAAAGTGCCCTATGGGCATGTTAAAATGAAATTGTTGAAGAGAAGCACCCTATGAGCTTACTCTAAGGAATCGGTAAGGTACGTGCCCTATGGGTTTGCTAAAAACCTAAAAGAGGGAGTAGTGCTTTGAAAGTTGATTAGAAACCTAAAAAGATTAAAATAGTGGGTCAGTGGTCTAAGAGTTAGCTTGAACCTTAAGAAGAATTTGATGAAAGCAAAGGTAGTGCTTTTGAAAGCTAGCTAACACCCTAGAAAGAAAGACAAGATAGTACCCTAAAGGTAGACTATAACAAAAGAGTGGGTCAGCGCTCTAAGAGTAAGTTAAAACCCTAAAAAGACTAAAAGAGTGGGTTAACACTCTAAGAGTTAGCTAGAACCTTAAAAAAGAATAAAGGAGTGGGTTAGTGCTCTAAAGGATGGCTTGAACGCTAAGAAGAAGAAAGGGTAGCACCCTAAAGGTTAGCTGGAACCCTAAAAAGAGAATAAAAGAGTGGGTTAGTGATCTAAGAACTAGTTAAACCACCAAAAGTATAAAAGAGTGGGTTAGCACTCTAAGAGCTAGCTAAAACCCCAAAAAGAAGAGAGGATAGTGCCTTAAAGGCCAACTAGAACCCTGCAAAGAGTAAAGGAGTAGGTTAGCAATCTAAGAGCTAGCTAGAACCTTAAGAATGAAAGACAAGACAGTACCCTAGAGGCTGGTTGGAACCTTGAAAAGAATAAAGGAGTGGGTTAATGCTTTAAGAGTTAGCTAGAACCTTAAGAATGAAAGATGGGATAATGCCCTAGAAGCTAACGAGATCCCTAAAAATAAAAGATAGGACAATGCCCTAAAGGTTGGTTAAATCCCTAAAAAGAATAGAAAAGGGGACGGTGCTTTAAGAGCTAGCTCAAACCTTAAGGGAAGTTGATGAAGGATTAAAGAAGTAAAGTGAGGAAAGCAAGGAGTTTTAAAAGACTATTTAACTCAAAAAAGTATTTACAAAGAGATTATTGAAAAACCATTTGTGAAAACTGCATTAGGGATAAGCCCCATTATTTGAAAAAGAGTTAAAGGATATTAAAACTACAAAAGGGAAGAATGATCAAGACTCCTAAGGTCAACTTTAAAAAAGTGTGACCAATTTGAAAAGGAAACAGGATGACATGAGTTGAAAGCTTAGCTACTTGAGCTAACATGGACTAGACAAAATGTTGTGACAAGCCTTTATTTTTTCTCTCTCTTTTTTGTTTTTGAAAGTTTTGCCAATAGGTATAAATTCTTATTTAAGGAACAAGCTTATAACCACTCCTATCCTTCGTAATCAAGTGGAGTTTCTCAATGCCCTTAACCTTAGGGCTTTCTCATAAGGCTTTATGATTTTAAAGCATTTCTTAATGAAATGATAACCTATGATTAGTTTAGCTAAGGAGGGATTCCTTGTTAACTCTCAGTATAGATTTCACTCTTGACTACAGTTCTAAAAATTACAGTCCATTTTGTAGGTGATATGCCTTGATCAATCCATTAGGTTTTTTTCAATTCAACATTATGAATTTAGACTTTTGGTCTAAGGGTTTCAAAATGAGAAAGCCTATTTTGGAAGAAATACTTTTGATTTATCCTAGGGGTACAAGTGAAGAACCTAAGGGAAAAATTAGAAATATGTTTGCCTTAGTTTCAAAGACAATTTTTACTAAAGATAAATTATCTTTTAAGATCGGAAGAGCTTTTACTATGTAAGGGTAGTAATGTGGGTGGGAAGGACTCATGTGATTCAACATAGGTAAGAAAGACTTCAAAGTGGATGTAGAGATTTTGGGTTTTTTGGCTTTAGAATGTGATTTAAGGTTTTGTGTTTCTAGGGGCTTTTTAGGCTTGGATTCCCTACTTTTTGATTCAGTTTTGTAGCCTTTACTAAGATGTGAAATATTTCTTAGGGTTTTTTGTTTTATGCTCAAGCCTAATTCTTTGGCTTCTTTTCTTCTTCTTCTTTTTTTTTTTCTTTTAATTGCTTTACCCTACTATCTCTTACTATTCTCTTTCTTCTTTAGGCCCTAAGAGTAATTGTCTCCATTGCCAAGTTTTTGCTTTTTGAACGATCCAAGGCCCTAAATCTAAGGGTTTCTAGTGTATGACCTTGAGGTGCTTGAAAAGGAAATTTGCTATTCCTTATTTCAAAGAAAAATAATTTATTAGACTTAAGTAAGCATAGACTAATCTTACCCTTATCTTCTAATCATTGACCCTAACTTCTAAATTGCCCCATTGTGGGGTAGTTCTTGACAAGGTTAAAATTTAAAAATTCTCTAAATTGGTCCAATGGGGTTAACAAAGGGTAATTGTGTTTGGGATTTGGAAATGAATGCCTAACTTCATTTTAATCTATGTATCATATTCAAAGCGGACCTCCTTTAAGGAATGAGCCTAAAGTATCCTCAACCTTATGTCGCTCAACTCTCAAATTATTTCGAGTTAGTATGTGGAATATAGTTTTCTTCTTTTCATTTTAAACCTTTTTAATAGTGAGTTACCGATTTCTTAAGGAGGAATCCATATTTATTTACCTAAGATGTAGATTGGCTTTGCCCCCTTAATTTCTTAAATCATGCCCTAATATTTGACTTGGTTTGAGTTTGAGGCTTTAGGTTATGTTTTGACTTTATTTATGATTAAGCTTAGCTTTCTAAATAGACTAAGGATTTTGGCTTTGCTTAGTTACATTTATGGGTTGAGGATTGTATTTAGGTTAGCTGCCTTGATGGGTTGTGGTTTGTGTTCAGATTGGCTAGCTGGCTAAGTGGCTTATGTTTGGGTAAGTTGCTTGACTAAGCCTAAGGTTGGTATCTAGATTAAATGCCTAGGCAAGTGATGTATGTTTAGGTTGAATGGCTAAGAGCTTTGTGTAAGTGCTGAATGGGCTAAAGGGCTAATGTTGGCCTCCATAATAGGTCAAAGGGCCTTATGTAGGTTGGAAGCTAAGTGTTTGGGTTGGCTACTTGGGTAGGCCAAAAGCTTGGGCTTGTGTTAGCTCCTTAAGCCCATAAAGATATATAACCATTAGAAACCTTTCTTTTATTTTTATTTTTTTTTATGATTTTTTTTTCTTTTCTCTCTCTTTTTTTTTCTTTTAGAGAGAAAGAAAGTTATAGTTTTATTTTATAGAAAATAAAAGAAAAATATTTATAGATAAGGATGGTTATTTTTAGGGTTTTAGTTTACAAGTCTATCATCTTGTTTATATTTATCTAAATAGGAAGGAATAGTGGTTAGATAAATGTTTATTGAATGACTATTCACAAAGACAGGAATGCTAAAGAATGAAGAACAATGAATTAAAGAGAACATTATTATTTTGACAAAGATTACAATACAAAAACAAAGGTAGAGAACCTATCATTTATTAAGGAATTTGATGTTTATTCTAAGATTTGTGAAAAGAAAAAAAAAATCTACATTAAGTCTTATATATGAGCCTTAAGATCCTCTATCATTTCATTAGTATCCCTAATGACTTGTGCCAGAATGGACCTTAAGGCTCGGTTATTAGCCTTAGAACATTCAAGCTTTTCCTTTAAGTAAGCAATCTCATCTTTCAGCATTTGCTCATGAATCTTGGATATGTCCAGTAGCCTATCATTCCCTTTGTTATTTTCTTAGTTGTCTACTATTCTAGGCCTACATAATTTTGAAAAAAAAAAATCAGTCATCAATGCAACAAAAGAAAGCATATAGAAATATGTAGATGTTAAGATCATTTAGGTTAATGCATTACTTCGTAAGTTAAAACTCTATTGTTATTTTTAAAAACTTAATTGCATTAAAACTCTTAAATGGTTAGTAGGTTGCAAATCTTAAGGGCAGTGTATTAACTCAAGCTCGAGGGGGATTATATATAATTAGGGTAGATTCTAAAAGGTCTTTAGGTTTTGTGACCTTATTTGTTTTTAGAAAATACTTTCATTAGTTACATCGAGCTTAAGTAGGGTAGCCTAATCAACCTCAAGTGGTGGTTACACTACGACACTCGGAGCCTATACAATGGCCCCCTTCCTAGGTTCCTGAGATAGCTTGGGTTTTACCGCATCTACCCTAAGTTTTGATATAACAAATGACCCCCCATGTCTTAATGCACGCAAAATAAATATGATAATCAAAGAAAAATATGCACACAGAGTTAATAACAAATACACAAATAAATATGCAATTAAATAAATAAATAAACAAATAACTAAATAACATGGGTATTTTAACAGGCAATTTTAATTTTGGAAAGTACTTTAAGTGATTAGCCCTCACCAAGCTATCGAGCTTAGCTTTTTCCACCTAGTTCTTTATAAATTAAGTTTTTTTTTTAAAAAAACGATTAGTATTAAATCCTGCTCATTTAATACTGATCCTCGATTAAGGTTTAAAGAAAACGAGTTTTTATATTTTGAAAATACTTTAGAGTGGCCACCCAACCGGAGTTGGGAAAAAAAGTTAAGCTATAACCAATTAGGTATATTAGTTATAAATTAGCTGGTAGTCTTGATGAGAAAATAAATTTTACAAAACAGTTTTCTAAAATGAGAGATCTAAATCTAGGGGCTATCCTATTAAATCCTAAATGAGTACCACTTTTCAACTTTCCAATTTTAAATTTGCTTTTCAATAAAACCCTTTTTCTATTTCTAAACGACTAATTATATCACTTATGACTAAATTAATTAATTTACACAAATATTTACAAAGATGGAAAAATAAAACTTTTCATATTTTAAATCGCTACGTATGTATGGGCCTACGTACCCATCATTCGAGATTAGACTTCTGTCATTCATTTTATAAAACTTTAGTGGATTGAATTTGTTTTAATTTTGAAAATATGCTGGATTTACGTTTTCTATCCAAATTGGTTTATTTAAGGAAATTTCTAAAAAAAATATATCCTAAATTAGAGATTTTATTTTTTTGAAAAAAAATCTAAAGTTTCTTAACTTTGAATATGGATTGATTTATTTTGTTTATTTGAAAAAATGTTTTTGTAAGTGATAAGATGATTGCCTATCCACTAACCTATTTTTTATTATTATTATTTTATTATATACTTTTTTATACTATATTATTTTTAAATTTTATCTATTTCTACTATACTAAAAAGAATAAACTATTCCTTTTCCTTTTTTTCTTTTTTATTTTTTTTCTTTTTATTCCTCTTTCCTTTTTTTTTGAGTTTTTTTTTTATTCAATTTGATTACATTTACATCTTAAAATAGATAAATAAATAAATAAAAAATAAGAAAGAAAGAAGAAACAGAAATCAATTTAAGGGGAGTTGGACTGGGGAGAAGACTTGGATGCGCAGGTTAGATTGGGGGTTGATTTAGGCACTAGGTTAGATCTTAGGTCGAGCTTTGGATCTAGGTCAGCTCTAAGGTCTTCAACAACAATAGCTTAGAGGAGGTTGTTTAGCTTGATCTTACCACTAAAGTAAATGAGTGAGGAGTGTTTTGAGTGTTTTAGATTGAGGATAGGGGGGATGGAACAAGTGCCATGGTGTTTGGGTGGTGTTTTGGTGATGGTCGAAGATGAATGGTAGCTATGGTTTTGGGAAATTTCGAGGGTAGCTATTAGGTGTGAGAGGGGAATGTGGTGTAAGGTTTTGAAATGTGGGGAGTTTGGTCATGGGGTTAGTTTCGGTTAGAGAGGGTTAGAGATGGTGGTTTCGGAGGTACAGGTACGGTGGCTAAGATTTCGATGGTAGAGGAGCTTTAGGTCACGGCTAGGGACAAGAGTATAGTAAGGCCTAGCTACTCGTATGGTAGGGGAGCTAGCTAAGGTGGTGGTATTCCTTGTGGTTAGTTAGAGAGATAGAGGCTTTGATGGCTGTAGAGAGAGAGTGATCAAGAAGAGAGGGAGAGAGAGATCATGAGTGGTTTTCGAAGATCATAAGTGATCGTATCTTTTCCAATGGCTTCCTTAGAGCCTCTTTTATACAGAAAATCAACCTAATAAGCAAGGAAAGCTCAAATTCGGATTACATAAAACATTTAAGAAACTTTAATATAACTCAAATCTCTACTTCCATAATTTGACCCAATAGTAACAAAAAAAAAAAAAAAGCTGACTTGAGAAGTCTCAAGTAACTCCTTATGACCCAAAATATAAATAGAAATAAATAACTAAATGTATAACAACATATCCTAGCTAATTTCACATACCTACATAGACTACATAGAATTGTTTCCATTCTCATTAAAATATTCAGGCTAAATTGCTGTATCATCTTAATATTCAAGTCATAACACTAAACCTCATGGTCACCTTAACTTGTACTAGAACTTAAAAATTTAAGGAAGGATTAATCGAAACCTAGTATAAGATACACAATCACATGTGCATGAGTAAACCATAACGATGTCAGTACACACACAAAGCAACTATAGATATGCAACAATTGCTAGTTTATTATCTTTTATTTAAGCCTACAAACAATACAATTTCGAGTTATATGCATCTAACTTTAAACTTAGAGTAGCTCATGACTCTAATCACGTGAAATATATAAATCATATAGTATTGCTGTAGGTTCTTCCCAACACCCCAGTAACTAAGTATCTAAGTAATTGCCTAAATCTACCCAAATAAATTCTAAGCATGACTCTAATCAAGCTATTGTAATGCCAGGATCATTAGGGTGTTGCCCTAAGGTCTATTCTTCCCATTCATTAAGCTTAGCTAAGTACACACAACACATATTTATTTAAAGTTTGATAATTATTTAATCCGATTATATCTTGATATAGGCAAATGCATCTATTAGTTTATAGTATAGCAAATATAAGTCCGAATGTCGATCCTTCTAAGACTCTGACTATTAGTACTCACTAGGTCTCTATTATCTAACTGACAAATTAAATTTCAAGAAATGTACAAAACCTAAATTAAATTATAGCAACTAATAGATTAACATCTAATTAAGAATTATTCAACAAGTTAAACAAGAAAGTAATAAAATTATAAACTACTTCATGATTCATAAAAACGTATCTATATTTTTGCTTCCCTTAAATCTAACATGTGATTTTCCTAAAGATAATCTAATTTATTCAATAATATTTCTTGGCTAGGAGAATTCTTGACTAAAGTTGATCACTTTCTCAAGCCAATTAACCCTAACCTTAAAATCACATAGTAAAATTTCTTCTCAATAGCATGATCTAAGATTATATTATTAAACAATGAATTCTCTACATTTTAATTTAAAATTTCGGAAGGATTTTACAAATTATTGCTGATCTTACAAATCATACCCTCGTCAACTATGCTTACATCTAATCTTATAAGAAAATCTCTCATTCTCCTATAAGAGATCAAACTCTAAATTACTACCTATGGAAATAATAACCGAAATCATGAAGCAAACATAGTTGAACAAAGAAAAGACTAAAGAATTAAATTAATCAAATAAGAATCATGTCACATAAATATATCTAGGTTCTAAAAGATCTAGTTACCAAAATATCTACTCTCTATACTACCTAAAATAAGAATCTAAAATCAAAGTATAAAAAAGAGTAGAGGAAAGAACATGAAATCTACATAAAATTTAATCTTGAAATCTTCTCTTCTCCCTACTCTCTTGAATGTTCTTGGCTTCAAAAACTTTCTAAAAGTTGTGCCAAAAAGTTCTCTCTTTAAACAAACCCTAACAATACTTTATATAGGAAGTGACAAAAAAATAGGTAGGCTAGAAAAGACACAACTAGAACACAACTATGTCTTTTGGTCATGTCCTTAGTTGTGATAGTTGAGAACAATCTCTAAATTCTCTTGGAAACAATATAGTCATGTCATTCGGTTGTATCGATCTTCAAACATTCATAACTTGCTCATTTTTGCTTTGAATTGAGTGAAACTTGTTTCTATCTTCTCATTTTCTCGTATAGATCATTTTAAAATCTAGAAAACAAAATTTTTCTCAATTATGTATTATTATAAAAAAATAAACTCAAATTTCAAGGAACATCATCAAAAATCACTATGCAAAATATGTATAATTGGGAACTTATCCTATCTACTGTCTTCACACTCAACCAATAAGCAAGTATTCTATACCTAGTTTTGTCGGCTCACTAAAAATTGATATTTGCACCTTACAACCTATTCATAAAAGCATAACATGCTTGCTTACTTTCTAGGTTCAACTACCAATGTATTTTAACATATTAATGCTACCTTCATTCACTTGTAGCTTTAGTAACTTTAGAAAACTAGGATAGCTATGGTGTTCGGTGAGTTTGCAAATTGTTTTGGGCAAAGAATTAGGTTTAGAGGTCCTTTAGAAAGGATTTAGAAAAGGAAAATGCACCTAGAAAACTTAGAAAAACCAAGTGAAATGTTGCTGAACACAATAGAGATCATAGCATTTGGATGCTACAACAAGTGGTGCCTAGATGCCATCGTCTAGGGAGTAGATTGCTACTTGGAGTTTGGGTACTAATAGGGGTGGCATTTGAATCATAGCTTACGTTTCAACCTTAACACTCCGACCCCTTTCCACCATTTTCAAAAACTGCCATTTCGTAACATTTTTTCTTGACAATAACTATACCCTATACTCCTTTAAATGTCTCCCAAACATCAATCTACAATTAGATCTTAACCTTACTCTTCTTGAATTTAAAGTTCATAATTTATGAAACAATGTATGCAAAGGATATGCAAGAATTCTCACTATTAGGATTAGAAAACCTTGCATCTACTACCAATGCCTCGATGTAAAACTCCTAAATAACCTCTCCAAATTTGTTTTGGGTGTTGCCCTAGGAGGGAAAACAAATTCCTCATTAAAATATGCTATAAACCTTAAGGAAGAGAGTAGTTTCATCACTTACCTTGATCATGTTTACACCGGTCTTGTTAAATCATGTAACATGCCCTTCTTTGCTTCAAGAATTCATACAAAACCCTAAGTAAGGTGTTACTCTTGAAAAAGGAACAGAGAAAAAGGGTTTCCTAAACCCTATGCAGCCTATTTATATATAGTGTTGTAGGAAATTCCATATGCAAACTGCCCTTATAACTTTTAGTTAATATTAGTAGATGTCCTAATTGTAAAATACCCTTTTATTTTTCATTTTCTTTTATTATTTTTCAATTTTTTTCTAGTGTTTTGCAAGTTCTAACCCCATACAATGCACATAGGTGCATTTTATTTTTGCTAATGACCACTTGTTTCCTTCTCTAATATTTTTCCGAGAAACAAGGAGAAAAGGGATGAAGACAAAGTTCTAGAAACCTAATCTATAATATATCCTACTAAATCTTCATTTTTTTCCCGGTGGATTTGAAAGAATCTTTATCTAACCATTGTTAAAAACTCCAAATCTTATAATGATTTACTTTAATCATGATTTGGTAAGATTAGTAATGTTTCAAATCTTATCAAGGGTGGTGATATGAGGCAAGTGCACCTATCAGTTTTAATATAGTGGATGTGAGTCCGAATCGATCCCTCGGAGACTTCGAGTACTAATATTAACCTTAGCTTTATTATCTAACTGGAAAATTATGAAGGTTTGAATTAATTAAAAATACTAAAATTAACAAACTAACTTAATTATAAGATTTGATTAAGCAATTTAGAAAGCAATAAAACTAGAAACGACTTCAAGTATGCAATAACGTATTTAGGAATTATTTCCCCTAGTGTTTAACATGTGACCGCTTTAAAATGTATTCAATTCAATTTCTATTATTTTTGACCGGAGGGATTCGCAATTAAAGTTAATACCTTTCTCAAGCATATTAATCCTAATCTTAAATTATTTACCGGAATCTCTTCACTTAGTAATATAATTTAGCATGCATTAATGTATAATGTATTCCTACACAATTAATTAACTTTCTGGAAGAAACATGTATCTTATATCTCTGGAAGAAACATGTATCTTATCTCTCTGGAAGAAACATGTATCTTATCTCTCTGGAAGAAACATGTATCTTATCTCTAAGTATACATGTAATTCTCTCCAATTATGTAAATATCTAATTATACATGTAATTTCTCAATCAACATGCATAATATCATCAATTGATATTCTAGAAATATCAATTAACAATTAAACGACATAATTGAATCAAGCAAAGATAGAAACTTTATTAAGAATTATAAATCAATCTAAGAGTCACATGAAACCCTAGGTTCCATAATTCTAAATACACGAATTCTAAGCTATCATAAAGAAACTAAAAACGAGTTCCATCAAAAACATAAAATAAAACATGAAAAACCCCTTTGATTGATGAAAAATCTCTTCGATCTTGAAGTCGGTGTTGTTCTAGCCTTTTTCTTCTCCTTTGCCTCAAGTCTTTTCTCTTCTCTAATGTCTCTTATTACTTACAAAAACCCAATCTCTCCTTTTATACATTAAAAGGTTTTCGTTTTATTTACCAGACACGACCTGGGATATGACCGTGTCCTTAGGTCATGTAACTTTTTTCCCCTAGCTAATTTCCCTGCATGGACACAACTTGGGACATGGTCGTGTCCTAGACTGTGTAACTTCAAAACTTCATAACTTTTTTGTTTGAGCTCCGAATTGAGTGAAACTTGATTCCTTTTCTTCGTTTTCAATCCTAGAATGCGTTCAAATCAAAATTTTACTCAATTAAGTATCAATTTCTTTAAAGAAAACCAAAAATGTAAGGGAAATACTATAAAATCACCATGTGAAATATGTTTGAAATCAAAGTTATCAGGTAAGTTGATTTGAAATTGGGTTAAAGATCTTAATTTCATACATTATAAAAGAGATTAGCATTGCACAACAATGTTATACACACACAATCTTCCTTCACTTAATCAAGAAATAAGAATTAATTCCATCATCTTCTTAACTATACAACAACCTAACAATACCCCCATTACTGTGAACATCTACCTTCATACACTACCAAAACAACATAACCAATGACGACTTACAGTTAACCTACTCTCTCAAGCCAACATCTACGACCATTTGCGGTAGTCCCTTCTATATATTTGTAGCTATCATTCAATCCTAAACTTGATGTCCACCATATCTTGAACCCCTAATCACATAACCTAAACCTTAATCTTCATTCACCATATACAATTGTAGCACACCAACCCAACTAATAACCTAATTAATACCCACATCTAACAAGTACACCCAACATACTACAACCCTCACCCTCCATTCAAGATCCCTTACATTCCACTCTACCACCATTATAATAGCCACTTTACCATTATGACTTATGACAAACCAAATAAGTCTACTACAACAACTAATGATGCCCATAGCTAACCACCGTTGCAACTACTACTGCAGCGATACTCAACCCTTAGCATGCGACCACTTATACACATGCACATACAGAATCACCTTAACCCTAAACATATTGTCACACATGACCCAGGCCATCCAATGTCGCTATCTTAAACTCTAAACACCACCAAATCACAACTCCATAATGAAACACCATCACCAGACTAAATTTTGTCAACAAAACCCCATCAAAATTGAATTACTCATTCAATTTGGTTTTCAAAAGCATTTGTGTGAAACTTAGAAGGTATGTGATATGGCGACCCAATTTGATCTAGACTATTTGACCCGATTTAATCCAGATAGCCTGATCTATTCACTAAAGACCCTTGATTTGATTGACTAACAAGGTCTTAATTTTAGTTATTTTATTTATTGAATTATCTTTTTTATGTAATAATAATAATAATGAAAATAAGAATATTTCTATTTTTGAAATTTCACAATTAGGATGGTTTATTTATATCAAATGAGTACTAACATAGGGCTTTCACAGGTTTGGGTGTTGACTCTTATCAATCGATTTTCTTTGCAATGTTAGCGTCTTTTAAATAAAAAATAAAATAAAAATATGACCTTGCATGATTTTGCATAGATATTGAATTCTTTAAAAGTTCATATCTTTTTACTAATATTTGCATCTTTTGCATAAGGATTGCATATTTTACAAAGTTTTCCTAAAAATCACATTTTCAAGTCTTTAGGGTTTTCTTCAAAAATAAAAGTGTTATCACATAGTTGATTTTTTTATTAAAATAAAATATCATAATTTGTGTCATTTCAAAAATTAGGTTTTCCAATTAAGAACAAGAAAATTAGGTCCTTGAGGATTTTTCATAATAAAATAAAAATGGTTAAAAACATAAACTTAGCCTACTTTCATAGATAAAATTTGTCAACCCACTAAAGTTTTTCTAAAAAATCAAAACCATGATCGGTTTGATCTTAATTATTGAATATATAAGCATGTTCGAGGTCATCATAAAAAAATAAAAAAAAATTTATTGAGAAATTTGTAACAAAAAATTTATTTTCTTGCATTTTCATATTTTTGTACATTTTCCCATTCTTTTGAAAAATTTTAAAAATATAGACCCATTAGTTTTTCTTTTTAATTTTTACATGGAGATAAGTGACATAATAAGTTAATCACTACACCCACCTTTTTTTTTGTTAAAGTTTTCTAAAAATGTATTCATTTTTGAAAATTAGTAGGCTAGTCACATGATCAAGATTTCTTCTACGTAGGAAACCCAAAGCCATTTTTTACTAGTTCTACTAGTTGGCAACCCCAAAACTTTTTAAACATTTTTTTGAGAAAAACGTTTTTCTGTAATTTTGTGGCAATTAAATTATATTAAGCAGGTTGAGTTTAATATAGGTGAAATTAAGGGAAACCAAAATAAAACTTAATAGAATTGGAAACTCCATTTAGGAATGCTAGTAAGCTAGTGATTCGCTTAAACTATATATATGAAAATAAATCATAAATACTCTAGCAAGTAAATTAGGTTAGAATCAAGTAATAAAGAGCAAGTAAGGCTGTGAATCCCTCGAGGATTAAAAAATTACTAATCATATGCTAGTTCTTATCAATATTCACGCAATTAAAAGTAAATTAACTAATACTGGTGAGATCTTCTTGGGACATGGAACTTAAGGAGGCCAAGAGATAGGGAGAGAGTATGCTTCCTTAGGGAGCGCGAGTTCCACATATACCTAAAATATCTAGATTTTGGGTTGCGCTTCCCTTTCTCAGCTTTTGTTCAGGGCTTCTTCAATTACTTTAGAGTCACACCGAATGTCTACTCACCAAACACATATTAGCTCCTGGTAGCTTTTGAGATGGTTTGTGAAGAAGTTGAGGTCAGGGCTACGCTGCAATTGTTTAGGTTTTTCTTCACTATCTGGAGGCAGCTTGACAGGTGGTACTTCGCTGCTGCAAGGCATGAGCACAAGTTCATAGATGGGTTAGAATCTAAGATCTACAAGTAGCACAACAAATTCGTGTCAATAATATCTAATGAGGACTTATACTTTTGGACCTAATGGATTGAGCCGATCCATATAAAAGATGTAGATCTAATACTGAATCATGTAGCAATAATAAGGAAAATTCAAGAGAGGAGGAAGAACAAAATGTTTTTTCAAGATGTCAAGAGGATTATACGGTAATATGAAAATAGACACCTAATCTTTTCCAAAAAAGAAGGTATGCTAATGATTTATAACCATGTCGAGTATAGCCATGAAGAAAGCCGTTCTTAAGACTTAGGGGGAGAATTGTAGCTTTTGAGCCTTGCTTGGCACAAAAAATGTAAGTTCATCTTTCTCCTATCTTTATATTAATTTGTTTACTCGTATCACAGTTATGGGTGTTGCTGAGGTGAATCCTGCCAAGCTACTCGCTCAGGCTAAAGCCAAGAAATCTAAGGCTGATAGAAGGGTGACTACTACAATAAATGTCACTCAGCCTACTGTTGCAAAGAAGGCCATAAAGGAGGTTGCAACGAAGCACTTGGCTATATAGAAGATCTCTTATCCTATCGAGGGGCTGAAGGAGAATGAGAAAACACTGTTGATTGAGGTTATTCATTTTTAAGAGCCTTTAGTCGAGATTATTCAAACTTCTGTTGAGTCAAGGGATGGTGAGCATTGAGAGACACATCCCGGTGAGGAGGATGAAAATGCCATTGCCAAAGAAGGCTCATCATTAACAATTGTTGTAGCTTTGAGTTGTGACAAAAGATTAGGGAAGGAACTCACTAGCTAACCACTTACCAAGAAGTCTGGAGGCTTGTATGAAAAGGCGAATAAGGTAGTGCGTTATGAAGTTCTCGGCATCAATAACATCAAATTTGTCCCTAACAAAGAGGTCAACGAGTATTTCGTCCTTTGTTAGAGCCACCAAATTTTGGTTGACAAAGATATTGCCAAAAAGCATGCTGATAGGGTCAGTGGTTGCCATAAGGCCCATATCGTGGCCAAATTGTATGATGTGAGTATCTATAACCATTGCTTTTAATTATCAAATTCGCTTGGGTACATTTTCTTTTCCAAATGAACATCCACATTCTAACGTCTTTGGACGAGGTCAATAGAGAGGCAAAGAAGGCAATATCTTTAGTTGCATCCATATGTCACACCTAATCATTCTTGATTGTATTAAATGAATTTGCTGTAGCAAGTTGAGGATGCATACAATGCTTCTAAGGCCCAAACTATTGCTGTCGAGAATATAGGGATTAAGGCTGAGATGGAGGGGAGAAAGCTTTAGGAAGAATTTGTTGCTGAGAATTGGTACATGATCTAACTACTGATGAAATCTCTAGGCTAAAGGCTAAAATGGAAGAACAATACGAAAAGTTTAAAGGCTTGAAAGAGGAGCTGCAGAAGAAGAAAGAAGAGTGTTGGGGCTTGGGCCGATAAAGGAGTTAGAGACCAACAGCTCGAACTTATAGAGTTATGTAGCCAAGTTGGAGGAGATTGTGAGGAGGGGACCATCAGTTGAAAAGGCTCTTGATATAGTCACTCCCAGTTGGCAATATAAGAGGCTTCTATGGAAGAAGTTGTTAGAGGGGGTTCGAGTGGTAAGAGAAGAGGTTTTGAAGCTTTATCTTAATTATGATCTCTCTTGTCTTGACTTTACTGATGTTGATGTCAAGGTTAGTAGTGCCAATGAAGATGAACGCAATGAGATAGGTGTCGAAAGTATGAATGAAGGTGATAATGAAGCTCATGCCCAGGAAGTTGCCCACTTCGAGACCTTAGTTGTTGAGGAAGCCTTAGCTATTGATTTAAAAATCACTTCCACTGAATCTAAGGATAGGCCATACGACTTATTATATTGGTACATTGCATTTTCGTATAACTATCAATTGAAATATATTCAAGGCAATGCCGAGTGTTTATGACACTTGTTGAGCAAAAATAGTTGATAGATCTCCAATACGTTTAATTTCACGTACTACACTTTTACGGCATGTATGGTGTATGTATGTTGCTTTATACTCTTATTCGTCAACATGTTTTATTTTACACACTTGTTGTTACTTAGTATGTTTTATTTCACATGCTATTTGTTTCTCAACATGTTTTAATTCACACACCCAACTATCTTTTGGCATGTTTTATTTCATACTCCCATCGTTTTATATTGTCCATTAACCATTTGAAGTGTCGACTAGCCGCATTACTCAACCGTTAGGTTAATTTGTATATTTCGTTAATTGCATTCAACGAGAACCTAGGTGAGTTCATTTGCCATATAGCCTAGAACTTGTTAATTTGGCAGTCATTACAAAAACAAACATAATAAGACTTCAAATATAGTTCTCATAAATAAGCACTACACTTTTACAAACATGTTGGCTGTCACCAAATGAGTGAAGAAAGAAATCATCCGATAGATTAATTGAAATAAAATTTCAGATTCTTGGCATTCCATGCTCGAGGGATGATTGATCCATATAATCTTTTTAGTCAATAGGCCCCCTCACCAACGACTTCCTAGATCCTAACAGGATCTTCCCAACTTACGTCAAGCTTTCTTTGAGTCATTTGTACACTAATGGCTTCCATTTTATTGCAAATTAGATCTTTGGGTTTGAAAACCTTGTACTTCACTTTCTTATTGCTATACGTTGTTGCTATATGCTAGCATGCCATAACCCTAGCTCTTGCTATAACGAACCTATAGTATCGTTATCATGGTAGATTGTCGTGTACCATATAAAGGTTTACTATCAACTCCTTCATTGTTTACGGGCCTTTCATATAGATATAAGGCTCTTTCTACTCTACGTTACCACTAGGCCTATAGATAAATAATATAGAGCAATTGAACTAAAATTAACTTCTATGATGTAAATTAATTAAATAAACGTGTGGACTCATTAAGTTCCACACCAAAAGAATATCACATGCAAATGTAGTTTATAAAGGAAACTGCATCATAAGCTTCAAACTATATTATGAACAAAATAAAGGTAAATAGTTATCTACAAAAACTATTACAAAGTCTCCTCTCCACTCCCTGATCGCTTTAACCTGTCTCTACGTGAGACTTACCTTGGGCATTCCTTAACTTGGATGAACGAAGAGGTTTCCCTACAACAAAAGAAATTTGTTAGGGTGTAAGTTTACGCTTAGTGAGATAAATACCCTTGTCAATACAACATTACAAGAATTTATTAGATGCATAAACATATGAATGCATGACCAATCAGTATACCAAACAACACATGCAGTGGCCTAGGAACTATATATGACTCAGAATTACGGCCCTTGTAGTTGGGGTTGGAGATAATTAACTAACTCAAACCAAAATCTAAGTTCTAGCCCTTGGGTTTTATATCATTTGCATTATTATACTTAAGTCAAAACAAAACTATATATAATATACATTTTGTTTTGAACAACAAATTATATTTTCAAAATCTCAAGTCTAGCGGTGTAGTAGCCCTCACAATCCACAAACACATATCCTAAGTAGAAGCCATAAGATACAGCCCCTCGCCAATGGTTGGCATCTCTCGACGCCTGGTAAGTCCGTTAGCTTAGGATAGAGACTCAATATAAATGATGACATAACTAGTGCCCAATCCTATAGGAGGCCCTCCTCCTTTTAGTCCCTCCCCATCTTCAGTGTGAAGTGGCAATCGGTGTCATCTGAATACAATTATGGAGAATGCATGATTCATTGAATTTCTTAATAATATAAGTGAGTAATTCGGTTTTTTATGGTGAAAAGACAATTCCATTCCATACAATCGTACAAATGAGTTATCAAAAAATTTTTCATTATTACGTGATTAACAAGCCATAGTATTCAACCAAAAATTAATACACAAGCATTTCCCACATCCTATAAGCATCCAATTTATATATGTAAGTTTAGATGCATCTATTCTACAAGCAAAATCAAGTAAAGAGTCATTAAGAATTCACTTACTCAGCCATGCAGATCAATCAAAGTAGTTTGAGGGTAGGTCATCTCCAAAAGCTGGGTCCCTTGGACATCGCAATCATAATGCTATAAGGATTTGAAATAAACTTAGAAAACTAAGCTAAAACCCCTTAAGTTATACTTTTTACTAGTTTCTGTATTTTTCTCGGTTTCTTACTTAAAGTTTAATCGTATATAACTTTTTTGTTTTAAATCTGATTTTTATGATCTTATAGTCAATCTTCATTGTTTTCGAGTGTGCATTAATGTGGCGAGGTTATAATCCTGAGATGAGGCACATTAATTGCCTATAGGTCAGAACAATAGCGATCCTCATGATTTAAAGTGCTTTTGGGTTTTGTTTGGTTAATGGGCTTTTTGGTAATTTGGGAAGTCCTTTGGGTTTGGGCTTAAGATCTCATTCTAGGCTCAAAATACTCCTTAAGATCAGATTCACAACTTTAATTTACACTCCTAAGGCTAACAACCACTTCTTAGGCTCTTAAGTGGGCTTTAGTTGTCAAATGAGTTTGTTTTTTATCCAAATCAAAGATAGTTACTTTCTTGGGATTAGTGGGTGTCTTGTGGGATTCTTGAGAGTCTTAAAACAAATTTTATTATTGTGCTAAGTTACTAGTCATAAACTTAATATGGGTGAAACTTGGTATTTAAGGCTCGTTTTGGAAGTTTTTAGCTTAGTTTTGAGTTTTAGGCTTAATACACTTTTCTTAGTTGCCTTAATTGGTTTTTTTACTTTGTTTACTTACTTTTATCATATTTTTAAGTAAATTTTAGCAAAGTTCCAGATTTGGTCAATTTGGGTGTGAGGGCTTCCAACGTAGTTTTCTAGCTTATTTCATTATTTCCTTAAGTTTAGCTATTAGATCATGAATTTAAACTACTTGTATTCAAATCTTAACTTGACTTTCTTTTCATGAGATGATTATTTAGCTCATACTTTTTATGAAAATAGTAGATCTCACACTTATCATAACTCTCATATCATGGTTCATGTCTTACAAAGTTGGTTTCCTCATAAAACTTCATGTGATAGATTTTTCCTTTCCTAAATCTAGATTTGAGCATCTTTAACTTAATATAAGAGAAAACAACATCTAAGTGACTTCTAAAACCTCATGTCCAACATGCTTTCCTTTCACTCAAGTTCTCATTTCAAGATTTTCTCAACTTAAAATCTTCCATTCAAAGTGTTAAACAAGTGTCTCTACAAAATACTAACTTTACATGCTCATATTTCAAATTTCATATAAGGGTTTCATGAGTTTGCTTCTTAGGGTAGTCTTAGATGTTTCATCAACTTATGATCATCCTTATATCTTTTTAGAAATCATGGTCTTCTAACATGAATACTAGAATATTAACATAAGATATACTCATTCGTCCATAAAGCAAGAATACGGTGGTTATGCACTAAGTTTCCACCTAAGCTCTTTATCTTACCCACTCCTTCTTGCACCCTTTTTGGAAACTTAAGATGTAGTCCTTTGAAGTGGGGTTTAAGGAGTGTTTTAAGGATCCTAAAAGGAGCTTTGAAAGTTGGCAAATGTAAGATACAAATTCAATTTGAAATGCCATGAAGCTTGGAAAGTGGCGGCAAGTGTAAGATTTTGTGGGGTTTTGTGTTTCCTTTTTTGAGTTGTTTTCAAAGTGAGAGAAAAGGAAGTGAAAATGAAGTTGAAAGTGAGAGCAATGGGAGAAAGAGTGGCTGGCTGGAAATGAGGGTTGAAGTGTGTTTAAGAAGTTTATTTGTGTTGTCTTATAGCATACACAAAAGTCAACAATTGCAACTCTAGATGATGTAAGCATTAAGGGGTGAATAGTGGACTGTAAGATAAAGTGATTAGTGGATGAACAACAAAAGCATACCCCTACCCCTCTTTTAAGCTTGTAAGAACTGGCCATTAGGGTCTCTTTAGGGTATGGAATTGTCATGTCTTGTCTTATTTATTAAAGTTAAGCATGTGAAATCTTGTGATAATTTGTCCGTATGTAATATAAGTTAATGGGTGATAAGGAAAGTAACTTATCACTAGTTTTTGATAAGTTATCAATTGATAAATGACTCTAACTCTCAATTAATAAGTCATTTACGGTGATTAGTTGGTCTACTTATTCATATGGAAGGCTTAGGCATAGAGATAAGGGAATTGTCTTATAAGAAATTGTTTTAGGGTTTACTTCTTGAATTGTTTTATAGATTATAATTCAATTCTTATAAAATTATGAAATTCTTAGAGTTGAATGAAATTATTCAAATTAAATTATCAATTAGTTGCTTAGGGTTAAATGTCCTTAATTGTTTTAGGGTTTAGGGTCTTAGGTGACTTTAGAATCCACAGTTTCCATGTTCAGGTTTTATTAATAATAGGCTTTCAAATTGGAGCTTTGTCCTTTGCTTCATTGTTACCGGCTGGGAATCTAAATTTCAAAGCGTATGAACTTTGACATTATGGGGGCCTTGAAGAATTAAGCTTGAACCACTTCTTTCTTATGTCGAAGAACCAACAATACAAAGAAACTAGATAGGTTTCTCAATAATCTCCACACAATTTATCTTTTTAGTGAATTCAGCTACAAAATCTGTCAATACTTAGGCTTTTAGTGCCATTCTGGGTCTATATTGTACACCATAGGCATTGAGCACTAAGGCATATTTCATCATCCTCCCTGAGGAATCAGGCCACTGTAATGCTTGCCGCAATAGTTGATCGATGAGGATAATAATCTAGTGAGCTTTAAACTATGGCTTCAACTTTCTTGTTGAGAGAACCACTACTAATATAAAATTTTCAATCTTTGTGTACTGAAGCTTTGGCCCCAGTAAACATGACTCATGTAATAAACGGGTCAATACTCTTTACTATCAATTTGGACCAGTATAGAGGAAAGTGCTCGGCAACTGACTGATAGATATAAGTATAAATTTTCTCCCGGAATGGGTATCAAGAGTGTCAGGGGTAACACTAGAAATTCCTTCAACTCATTGAAAGATCTTTTATAATCATCGATCCAGTTGAATTCCTTTGGATTATTCAAAATTTTAAAGAATTCTACATAACTATCTGTACTTCTCAACATGAATCTATTGAGGGTAGCAATTCGACTAGTGAGTTCCTACACCTCTTTGACTGTACGAGGTGAATTCATATTCCTTATGGCTTCAATCTTTCTTAGATTGACCTCAATGTTACACTTTGTAAGCATATACCCGAGAAATTTCCCTAATGTCATGCCAAAGACTCACTTTTGTAGGTTAAGTTTCATGTTATATCTCCTTAATGAGGAAAATGTCTCCTCCAAATCAGTGAGATGTTGATCTTCCTTCATACTCTTCAAGATCATGTTGTCTACATATACTTCAACATTTTTACGGATTTGAGATTTAAACATCTTTGTTAGTAATCTCTAGTATGTGGCACCAGCATTCTTTAACCCAAAGGCATTACTGCATAATCGTACATTCCAAAATTGGTAACAAAATATGTGTGAACTTCATTTGCCTTGTCCATCTTGATTTGATTGTAACTAGAGAAAGCATCTATAAAAGAAAGCAATGCATGCCCTGCGGTTGTGTCTACCATCTGATTGATTTTTCGCAGTAGGAAATAATCCTTGGGACAGGCTTTGTTAAGATTTGTGAAGTCTATGCACATTCGCCACTTACCATTAGACTAATTGACTAATATACAATTTGCTAGCCAAGTCGGATAAGGCTCTTCCTGGATGAATCCTACCTTCAACAATTTTTAGACCTCTTCTTCTATTGCCACTTGCCTCTCTAGTGCAAAATGTCTCTTTTTCTATTGGACCATGTTTACATTCGGGTCAATCTGGAGCTTGTATACCATAACATCTCTTGGAATACCCAGTATGTCCGAAGGTAACTACACAAACACACCGATATTGGCTTACAAGAATTCAATCAAACTTTGCTAGATATCTGTTAACATGGGTTGTCCTATCCTTGTTGTCTTCTTGGGATCATTTTCTAAAGGAATTTCCTTTGCATCATTCTTGGCATTCCATATACTAACTGACTTACCTTTTAGACAAGTTTCAACTTGAAATGCTTTCTCTCGTCTCAAGGCCCTTATATATAAGGGCCATGCCAATTACTATTCCCTTTTGCACATACCGACCCTCGTAGGAGTAGGGAACTCAACCTTAAAATGTGTCGTTGAAGGGACAATGTTGAATAAATGTTGGCATAGCCATCCCATTATCATGTTGTAAGGGGACCAATATTTAATGACAAGAAAGTTTACTTTGTCCTCTGTAACATGCTCGTCATCATCGATCTATATCAACAAAGAGATAACTCTAGCTACTTAGACAGGTTGATTACTGAAGGCATAGAGATCATACTTATAAGACCGCAACTATGCTTTGATCTTGGGCCCCATTTGATCAAAGGCATGTTGAAAAATGATATTAGCCAAACTTCCCATATCAATAAGAATCATCTTATCTTTAAAGTTGTCGACTCTTGCATTAATGATGAGTGCATCATCATGCGGTCTCTAGATACCCTCAAAATCTTCTTCTCCAAAAGATATTGAATTGTTAATCTTGTCATTTTTTCCATGAACGTTGGAAATGTAATTCTTGGCTTTAATAGAGTTCAAAGAACTCGATTAGCCAATACCGAGTCTACCGATAATGAAATTAATTACTCCATTGGGTACTCTATTAGGATTAATATCCCTTGCATCTCTCATGACCATAGTTGTTAAAATCTCAATTTTACCCATGTGTTTCTATGAGTTTATGATTCAGAGTTAACTTAGGTGTAGAATCTTTTTTTTCTATAGAAACTTACATTTTTAATGTAGTTTATATATAAACTTGGTAGAAACTTATGTTTTTTATCGAGTTTAATAATTATACATATTTGAGTTGAATGGGCTAAAAAATTAAAGAAAAAAAATACAACTAGCCTTTTACAAGTCATTAACTATTAAGACATTACATCATCTATCCTATCCTATTCCAATTTTTCACCTCATTCTTTCTCTCCCAATTTCTTATTTTATGTTCATAGCTTTTATCCAAGTTTCAACTCCTATAACAAAGTTTATAAAGAAAACTATATGCTTTATTTTATTTCATCAATAACTTAAAATGAGTTGAAATATTTGATTCTCTTTAATTTTCAAATTTAAAAAAAAAATGGAAAAAGTTTAGTTTCAACTCTATTTTTCCTTCTTTTATACATGTTAGATTATATATTAAGAATTTGTATGGAAAATAAAAAACTTAATTTCTTCATTTTTTTTAAATTTTCATCATGTATTTTAAGTTTTGAATAACTATCATAAATATATCCATAATTTTTTAAAGCTATTTTACATAAGTTATAGAAATTTATGATTTTATGTTCTGATTTTATAGACTCTCTAACGATTCTAGGTAGAATCGTCTAAGTAGAATCATGAGTTTAACAACCTTGCTCAAGGCCATTGCTAGTTGAGTGTCATTCTCTTGTTCCTCTTGTCTTTTCTAAGATGGTCTTTCGATCCTTTTAGCATCATACGCTAGAAATTTTCGCAAGTGCTCATGTTGTATCACATCTTCAATTGCATTCTTGAGTTGAATCCACTCATCTGTATTGTAACCCTTGTCATGGTGGAAATTACAGTACTTGTTCGAATTTCTTCTTAAGGGATTCCCTCGCATTCTTTTCGGCTACTGAAGGACACCTCTTTCCTTACGTACCTCCATTAAAATATCTGAGATTGGACGATTGACAAGCGTATGGGATGAGAATGTTAAGATCCTTGGTCTCTTCCTCTTGACATCTAAACTATAGTCATTATTCGTGCCAAGTCTATCCTTTGAAGTTTTTCACTTATCATTCTTTCCATCTCCTCTGCTCTTATTGGCCTCTTATCATGCCTTTTTGTTGTCATCCTGTCGGATGCATGAGGTAGCTTTAGCTTTAAACTCAATGATGGCTAATTCTTTTCAAGACTCTTGAAAAAGTCTCCATAAGGCTTGACTCTATCGATTACGGCATTGAGGGTTACACTCATGTCTAACTTTGGGATTTAGACCATCTCAACTATAAATCTGGCCAAATAATCCCTAATTGACTCATCGGACTTTTGTTTAATGGTATTAACAATTGAGGAGTCCTTAATAGGAAGTTTACTCGCAAGAATGTGTTGAAGGAACACTTTTGCTAGTTCATCGAAATAAGAAATGATATTCAGTTTCAAATGTTTAAACCATGTGTTGGTTACATTCCTTAATGTTGAAGGAAAAGCTTGAAAGGCCACTACATCACTCAAGCCATACAACTTGGCCAATGTACAGTAGTACTCCAAGTGGTCTTTGAGGTCCTTTGTTCCATTATAAGTCTCAAACTGTGGTAACTTTATGTACTGAGGTATTACTTCCTCTAAAATTTCTAGAACAAAGGGACTCTTTTTAATTTGGAACTGTTTGCTTGGGGAAGTAGCAGTGCTGACATACGGGGGATTGTCATGGTGTACCTACTATGGTTATTTGCCTTTGTCATTCCTTTTGAAAGTAGGAGCTAAAGGTCCTTTCATATTCTCGGCTTACTTTTTTTACAACTCGGGTGAATAAATGGAAGCATCGGTTTTTTCAACATCATGATCGCCTTAGTCTTTGTTTTGGGTTAGATTTGGGTGAATATTACTATGGAAGAAGTTAAGGACTTCCTCGTGTTTTTTGTTTAATTCTTGGTTTTCTTTGGCTTAGTCGAGGTAGAGTTGCTTGAGCCTAGTCAATCGCTATTCATCAGTATGCCTACTCCTCTTTTTAGGGTATTAAGAGCTAGTATTGGCACCTATACTCTTAGATACTTTTATCTTAGCCATATGGGTGTGTTTAGGAAAAAGAAAATGGTGCCAAATATTGTTAGTGAATTTTGTGATCAAGAAAAATCTTATAAAAGAGAACAAAATGCTTGGTTCCAAGGCCAGTCTCGTACGGTTACTCCAATGCTTTAGTTAGTGGGGTAACTTTGTATAAAAAGTATATGAGGGAAGTGTTAGAGAGATCTTACGGAGTTTTTTTCCCTATATTTATAGTTTGTTATAATGTCTAAGGCAGTTGTTGGAATAACTGTTAAGACAAATAGAAGCTTCTTGATTTGACATCTTTCTTGAAATGTAGGGAGAGCAAGCAGTTATGTAATATAACCGTATTTATGATAATGGTTCGTGCCATGGGCTTGAATTCAAACCAAGAATGGATTTAAGATAGTTAGCATGAATGCCGTGTGTCATTTTTCTAGAGGCATGTCAAGAAATTAAACATATTCGGCATATTAGCGACCATATGAACGAGTATGCCAGATGAACAAAAACTAATTATCAATAAACTCTCGTATCACTAAGGTTTTGAACAATTATAATCTATTAAACAACTATAATTGAAATCATATAAATTTGCAATCATGAATCATCTATATATCTATCAATCTTATGGGATGAATAAAATTCTCATCTTTACTACCTAAGGTTTCATCAATTCCTACAAATAAACTTAGCCAGCTATGGGATTTGAAATGAAAGTGCAATTACTAATTGAAATTACAAAGACATTCATAATTGAAAGTAAGAATAAATTACATAATTGCATAAATATAAATAAAGTAGATGTCACCAATTTTGTAATTGTAAAGGGTAAACTTTAATTGCAACTTCAAAATTGATCTACACAGCAAAAGTGAAATCTTCTTAACAATCCAAGCAATTCTACAAAAGAATTTTTTCAAGAACTATCTAATAACTATTCTAAGACTCTTTAATTCTAAAGAAGATGTAAAAGTTCTCTTAAATTCTAAAACATATGACTATTTATAAAGAAGACTAAGGTTGGCTTTTGAAAGGCATTTTTTTCATGAAGGCCGGCAGTGTAGCTTCCAAGGTTGGAGGCATAGACTCCAAAGCTGTTGGTATACAATGTAAACTAGTTGTCTTCAATTATAATCATGTTGTAGCTCACTTTGGCTTCTTCATTTATGTAAAATTCCTCTAAATTGACCATATTTCCACTCTAAATCTTCTAATACTTGAAATGTCTAAATGGAAGTACTTAAGTACCAATTTTAATGAATTCTATAAAATCAATAATAATTCTCTCTAATTTGATCATTAAAATATGAATAAAATATGCCTTTATCAACTAGTCGAGTAAGAAATTTTTAAAAATTAATTAATGGGATTTTTTTTCTTTAGTTAGTTTATTTATTTTTGTATGCAGTTGTATTAACCGAGTTTTAATTATGTATGCTTACTAGGTAAAGCCTGGCCAAATGGGCCTATCTTAGGAATATGGGGAAGGGCCCTTATTTTTAAAACATCATAAGTGTGCTTAGACATGGTTGGACCTAAGTCACCTTATGATGCTAGGATGAGCTACTATTGTATAGCCCTTAGGTTGCAAAAGTCTTTTCCCCCATCAGATAGCTATATGCAAGCCCACTCATGCTTTGATATAGTGTTCTAGGTATTTATTTGAGAATGTATAAGGCTATAGAGCTTAAGATCTGTAGAGCACACCCTCATACATTATTTTAAAATGAAAAAAGATTAGTAATTTTTAAACTATAAGATGTAGAAAAAAATTATTATAACTTATAGCCAATTAGGCCTCTATTTTCAAAAACTAAATTAATTAACAAACTTATATATATGTGTCCATGAGCTTTATTTTAAAGTTAATTTTAGCATTTCATGCATCTATATACATAAGTGTGCATGAATATTTATCATAGGTTCATAATAATTCATTTCCTATAAAATTTATTAATTACTAACTCTTAGTACATTCATGTATGTATGGCATATTGTATCACATTTTTTTATATTATAATTTGTATATATTCTCTGACATTTGTTACATCGTGTATATTTTCTTGTATATGTTGTCTTATAATATATATGAGTATTGTAAATTTTGTTTTATTTCTTGAGTAAAAGATCATGTAAAAAAAAATTAACATGAAGATAATTGATGTACCTATATTTAAAGAAAAAACTTCAATATCAATTGGTAAATTTTCTCTTTTTAAGGGCAAGTAATCATGGAAATTAGTTATGGTAAATATTATTATGGAACTATCAATTTTTTTAAAGGTTTTCCAACAATTATTTTTAAAAAAGAAAATTAAAAAAATATATTTTATGGTAAAAACTAGTATCATGATGATCTTTTCTTAGATGGCTTTATTGCAATGCCTTAGATATACCATACTATCAATAACTAACAAAATAAAAAAAAAAAGAAGAAGAGGGATTTAAGTCTCATATTTTCATTGTAAAATATTTGCCTCCTTAAAATCATTAATCATGTAAATATCTATACTCTCATTCTTTGTCATTTTTGTAGTAAAACATATTTATCCATTAAGTTGTCAAAGTTCTGATAAAGTTTACTCCATCACTCGTCGCCCTTGTGTCTTTTCCTTTTAAATTGCCATCTTTTAATATGTCTTTTCATTGTTTAAAAAAAAAAAGAATTTCCAACTCTTTATGTCATCCTTGTACTATTTTTGTCATCTTGTGTCCTTAGTTGTCAGTCCTAATGCTTCCATTTTTTTAAGCTTTTTATCTATCCATTAAATTTAAATTTATCAATGTCAGTGTCAAGTTGTTTATAACATAAAATAAACATTGATTTTTCAATAAAATTTCAAAAAAGAGAGGTATTCAAAATAAAAAAAAAATTAACATTTTTTTAAAAAAGGAGGATGTAATGTTGCTAATAAGAAAGGATTCTTATATGATATAAAAGGTTGCCTTTTAGGTAGTTTAGAATAACTTAAAGCCTATAATCACTCACTATTAAAGCTTAGATGTCTAAAGCTTTTAAATAGAGGATAGTTACAATAGAACAATTTTTTAGTAAACATAGGAAATAAGTTGAGACCATGACCCACACCTAAGTTTAGGTGCCTATTAACACACAATCTTAAGCAGACCATTTTGAGGAATTGCAAGTTTATGAGCTCAACTATAGCAATAAAGGCCTTAGGAAATAATTAGAGTAGAAATTAATGAAGATGGAGGAAGAGATCTTTCAAAAAATTGAAGAGAAAATGGGAGCTTTAAAGGGTTACGATGATCGAGGCTTAGGTAATGCTTGCATTCTTGAAGACCATAAGTTACTTGACAAGTTTAAGGTGCTAAAATTTGAAAAGTATGATGGAATAGGTAACCCCAAGCTCTACCTCAAGCTATAGGTTCGAAAGATGGTACAATTCGCTAAACACAAGTAGTTGATGATTTAGACTTTCTAAGATACCTTGACTAGGCCAACATTAGCATGTTATGCCCAACAAGACTTGGCTTAGCTTGATAGATGGGATTAGCTAACTTAGGCCTTTTACTAGTAGTATAAGTTCAATGAAGAAGTGGCTCCTTCCTTGATGTATACGAGTAGCAAGAAAATGAAGCTAACTGAGTCCTTTAAGGAGTATGCACAAAGGTGGAGACCTACCGCAACTTAGATTATAGCACCATTACTAGAAAATGAATTGATCAACATATTCATTGGCACATTAGATAAACCTTATTATAATCACCTTTTGGGTAACTCTACCTCCACATTTGTAGAAATGGTCAAAATTGATAGCTAAGTTGAAGATGCCATTAAAGTAAGAATATTGATAAGGAAGAGATTGACCCCATTTGATTTAGAGGCCATTGTGAACACTATAATGCCCCATTTGATGATACATAGGTCTAGTGCACTAAACATCGGCCTAGAGTGTAAGAAAAATAAGTAAAGCCTGAAAATACCTAGAAGGAGGTCCACTCAAATCTCGATTCCTATGTCTCAAGTTTATCTCTGCCTAAAAGGAGAAGGTTTGTTGCATCCTAACAGTTTAATGCCAAGGTACAAGCTTTAAAAATATAACCCTAATGTACAATGTAAGTACTAAATGGGTTAGTAATGACATGCTATTGATTAATGTTAGGAGTTGAGAAGTAGAGTCGAAGACTTAATTGACATAAAATTGGTCCAGCTCAACTTTGTCAAGAATCGAGGGCCTAATATCCATATAAGGCCTACTGTCGACATGATATAAGGATTGAAAAAGTTGCCAAAAATAGATTTGAATGGTCAAGTCTAAGGGGCATGTTGCTATTAAGGTTTAGAAAAGAAGGGTTGCAGCCCTAGAGGAAAAGCTAGTAATGTTAGGAGAAAGAATCACATCACAGAAATGGCAATGGTTCTTGTACTCAAGTAGCTTGAATACTTAGCTTCTATTATGGGTAAAATGTCATAATCCAAGCATGATGATGATTTAGGAAAGAGGAGTTGAGAACAATACACCATTTGGGAATGCTTAGAACTAAGACAAACCTTATTGAACCAAATGTTCATTAATTGATTTTGATGAGAACAAAACAAAAGTGAATGATTAAACTAAGTTTTTTTGACTATATTGAGTTAATTGAATAAGATCGATGAATTTTCTTGATAACTGAACACATCAATTTATTCTATAAGATATTTAATTTTTTGAGTGATGATTAAATGATCTTGAAGTTAGATTGCAAAGTATAGTTGTTTATTATGTGCTAAAAGTATTTTCAAGTGATACTTGACCTACTAGCATGACAGCTCAAGAAAGAACCAAGCTAATGGTGTAAAGCCCTAGATAATAAAAGGAAGAACTCCCTAATCATGAAAAGCTAGCATACCAATTTACTTTTCGGTGTTCATGTTGGTAGTGCATTTGATTACCGGCATGTCGGTAACAGTAAGGCACCAGCATGCCAATAAGCCTGTTTTAGGTAACCATTAGCGCATTTAATGTGTGATAATAGGAAGAATTCAATGTGTTAACATAAATGCTCAACAACCCGACTAAAGAGAATTAAGAATTGATATTCTACTGCAATTAAAAAAAAAAAAGACATTCTCTTACATTCTTTAGCCTCATTACTTACAAATTGTCTCTTATACTGTCTACTTGCAATTAAACAAAAAGAGACCTAGTGTATAGTGCTTGAAAGTTCTTACATTTGCAATCTTGAGAGAAAGAAAAGTGCTATACTTGAGTTTGTTGTATATAATAGTGATTATGTAAGCTTGTGTAGTTTTTGGAGCATTGTGTTGAGAAAATAATAAAGTGGTGTGAAGTATTTGGTTAGATACATTGTGAGTTTGTAAAAACAAGGGGGGCCAGTCCGAACTTTACGTTATATTTGAGCTTAAATTTCTCTATCCCTATCTCTTTTAATTTATGTACTTACTATTTTTTTATCATCATCTTGATCATTCTTATTATTTCATTCAATTGATAATTTAGAAAAGAATTGCAATTTATCCTAGAACTCAATTTACTCCCCTCTTGAGTTTAGCTTAGTGTCCTTTAATTGGTATCAAAGTTAGTCTCTAATAACTTACTTAATTGCATAGTAGAGAAAAGATCTTAGCATCTAATGCATTAGGCTTTTTAGAAGGATAAGCAATTAATAGGCCTCCTCTCTCAACCGGTAACAACTATCGATAGTGGAAATGCAGGATATCTATATGCTTGAAAGCACAAAATAGACAATTATGGCATGTAGTTAACCAATGATCATTTAAGATAGAAGGAAAAGAAGAAAGAGATTACTTGGATAATGATTGGAAATTACTTGATCTAAATAGAGTTGCTATGAATATTTTGCATTGTGCGATAAATGAAAATGACTTCAAGAGAATATGTACATGTAAAAATACTAAAGGAATATGGGATGAATTACAAAGCACATATGAAGGAATTAATAGAGTAAGAGATACAAAAATAAGCTTATTTTGTGGACAATTTGAAAATTTTAAGATGAATTCAAATGAAACAATTAATGAGATGCATAATAGGTTTATCAATATCATTAATCCCTTGAGGGTTCTTAGAAAGACATTTACTAATCTTGAGATAAATTTCAAAATTCTTAAGTCTTTGCCAAGAGATTAAGAAGCTAAGAGAACCACAATCAAAGAAGCCAAGAGAACCACAATCAAAGAAGCCTATGACCTAAATGAAATGTCAAAAGAGCAACTCCATGGAATACTTAAGACACATGAGATGGTAAAGAGACAAGAAGATAGTCCTAGATAGAAGATAATTGCTCTAAAAGTTATGGAGGAGAACTCAAGTGAAGAAGAAAGTGAAGACGATGATGAGGTTGCAATGATGACAAAGAAGTTGAAACAGTTTATGAAATTCAACAAAAGGATTAAGAAAGATAAGGATGGATATGGATCACCTTCTAAGTTTAGGAAGGAAAAGAAAGAAGTCATCAAATGCTACAATTGTCAAAAACTAAGACATATTCAACAATATTGTCCATTACTTAAGAAGGTCGATAAAAAAGTCAAGAAAGAAAGCTATGATAGCTACCTAGAATGATAGTGATTATAACAACTCTGATAATGAAACTTATGTCATGGCTCTCAATGAGGAGGTATGCTCTCCCTTATATGACTCTTATGATGAGATATTAAAAGAATTCATAAAAGTGCAAAAGAAGAATAAAGTCTTGAAGCAAATGATGGGTGAAGTAGGTGATGAGTTTGATATTATCAAAAGTGAATACAATAAAGTAGTTACTGTAGAAGAAGAATTAGAAGAAGATAATGAATGCTTGAAAATTGAAAATGAGAAATTGACAAAGGAGAATGAAGAGCTAAGTAATAGAAAAAATGAATTGATAGTTGAAAATAACAAATTGAAATAAGCTAATGAGAATTATTAAAAGTAAATGAAATAAGTTAAACTCGAGGTAAAAGATGATCAAGGTATTACTGACAAACTAGGTCATCTTGAAATTGAAAACTCAATCCTAAAATCTAGCTTAGATTAAGGAAGACAACGGCAAAATTTTTAGATGGAGAAAAGAATTTAGATAAAATCCTTGGAACATAAACGCTAGGCTTAAATAAAACTGAAATAGGTTATATTAAAGAGAATGTATATAGAGCATACAAAAGCTAAAAGCTACTTTCTTGAGGCATCAAATAAAACTTGTAACTATTATGGAAGATGTAGTCATATTGCACATACATGTGCATTACGTCGCAATCCCTCCTTATATAATAAAGGTAAAGTAGTTTAGGTCCCTAAGGGACAAGCTTAGATTATAACAACGAACCCTAAAGGACCTAAACTAAAGTAGGTACCAAAGAAATAACCCTTTTTTTGTGTAGGGTCCTTCAAGGCAAAATAGCAAATGGACTTTAGATAGTGGTTGCTCAAGACATACGATAGGAGATGCATCCAAGTTTACATCTATAGACTTGAAGGATGGAGGAAGTGTAATTCTAACTTTTAGAGATAACTAAAAGGCCCATGTTATTAGAGAAGGTAACATTTGCATTAATAATGATCTTACTATTAAGCATGTGTAACTCGTTGATAATTTAAAACATAATTTAGTTAGTATTAGTCAATTGTGTGATATAGGATACAAAGTAATCTTTCATGTATCGAAGTGTTCCATTGAAAACATTAACAATGACCAAATCCGTTTTGAGGGGTATAGAAGATGAAACATTTATAGAATTTACAAAATTGTTTATCTACTCAAAACAATGATAGTTAGTTATGGCATATGAAGTTAGGACATGCTAGTATGGATATCTTATCAAAACTAACCAAAAGGAATCTTATTTACCTAAGACTAGTTTCAATAAGGATAGAACATGTCAAGCATGTTAATATGGCAAAACAAAAAAGTCATCTTTAAAATCAAACGTTGTCATCTCAACTTCTAGGTCACTCTAACTACTACAAATGGATCTATTTGGTTTAACCCAAACTTTAAGTTTTAGGAGGTAAAAGATATACCTTGGTCATAATTGATGATTTCACTAGATATGCTAGGACCTTCTTCCTCGTGAACAAGGATGAAACGTATTATGTATTCTTGAATTGTAATAAGAAGGTCCAAAATGAGAAAGGTCTTTCTATTGTCTCAATTAGAAGTGATCATGGGAGAGAATATGAAAATTATGATATGTAAGATTTTGGTAATAAAAATTGAATAGAACATACCTTCTCAGCACTTGGAACTCCTCAACAAAATGGAATAACCGAAAGGAAAAATAAGACCTTCTTAGAAATGGCTAAGACTATGCTATATGACAATAATCTACCTAAATATTTTTAGGCCGAAGTCGTTAATATAACTTATTATATATCAAATCGTATTTTTATAAGACCTATTCTTAAGAAAACCCTCTATGAGCTTTAGAGAGACAAATGACCTAACATATCATATTTTCATCCATTTGGAACAAATTGTTATATTCTTATTAATGGAAAGGAACAACTAAGAAAATTTGATTCAAAATCAGATGAAGGTATCTTTCTTGGTTATTCCCTTACTAATAAGGCTAATAAAGTATATAACAAAAGAACTCTTGTTGTAGAAGAATCAATTCATGTTGCATTTGATGATTCATATAAATTTAAAGAGGCTAATGATGAAATAGAAAACATTAATACTCATTTGGATGATCTTAGTCTTAACAAGAATCAATCCAATTCAATTAAGAAGGAATCCTTTAGGCAAGATGATATTGTTGACAACTCTAACATAGACTTACCCAGAGAATGGAAATTTATGAAAAATCACCACAAGGATCTAATAATAGGAGAGCCATCTAATCGGGTAAAAACTAGAGCCTCTCTTAAGAATCTAAGTAATGTAGTGTTCTTATCTCAACTTGATCTAAAAAACATAGATTAAGCTCTAAAGGATGAATTTTGGATTCAAGCTACGCAAGAAGAGCTAAATCAATTTACTAGAAATGAGGTATGGAACCTAGTACCTAAACCAAAAGATAGACTGGTAATTGGAACTAAATGGGTGTTTTAAAACAAGTTAGATGAAACTGGGATAGTAATAAGAAACAAGGCACGTTTAGTTGTAAAAGGGTACAACCAAGAAGAGACAATTGATTTTAATGAAACCTTTCTTCGATTGCTCGATTAGAGGCCATTAGGATGCTTTTAACCTTTGCCACATATAAAAACTTTAAACCATGTCAAATGGATGTTAAAGTGACTTTCTAAATGGCTACCTTAAAGAAGAGGTATATGTAGAGCAACCACCGGGATTTGAGAATAGTGAATTCCTAGCACATGTATATAAGCTTAATAAAGCCTTGTATGGACTTTAGCAAGCTCCTATAGCTTGGTACGAAAGATTGAGTAGCTTCTTGATAAAATAATTTTTCATTGGAGGAAAACTTGACATAAAATTATTCATGAAGCAACACAATGATCATATGCTAATTGTCTAAATACATGTAGATGACATTATATATATTGCTACTCACATGGATTTAGTTAATAAGTTTGTCCAATGCATGAAAAATGAATTTAAAATGAATATGATGGAAGAACTCAACTGTTTCCTAAGTCTTTAAGTTAAACAAACCAAAGATGGAACCTTCATTAGCTAAGCTAAATACACTAAGGATCCCTTAAAAGGGTTCAAAATGGAAAATTGTAAGACTAAGTCAACTCCAATGAGTACCACTCTAAAACTTGATAAAGACGAAAGTAGAAAGAACATTTTTGAAAAGATGTATAGGGGTATGATAGGAAATCTTCTATATTTAACTACACTAGGCCTAATATCATGTTTATGGTATGTTTATGTGCATGATTTCAATCTTTCCCTAAATAATCTCACTTAAATGCGATCAAACATATTTTTAAGTGTCTTGTAGGAACTATTGAAATTGGCCTATGATATCTCAAGTTTACCTCATTTAATCTTATTGGATATTCAGATGCCGACTTCATTGGTTGCAAAGTTGCAGGAAAAAGCACAAGCGGTACATGTCATTTCCTTGGTAACTTATTAGTTTCTTGTCATTCAAAGAAACAAAACTCAGTAGCACTCTCTATTACTGAGGCTGAATATGTAGTAGCTAGCAACTGTTATACGTAAGTATTATGGATGAAGTAAATATTGCTTGACTATGGTCTAGAATTCACCAATGTCCCAATAAGATGTGATAATACAAGGGCTATAAATTTAGCCAAAAATCTAATTCAACATTCTAGGACCAAGTATATAGAAATTAGACATCACTTTGTTCATGATCATGTGCAAAACAATGATTTGTTTAGAATTTGTTGATACTAGCAATCAAATAGTTGATATCTTCACTAAACCCCTAAGCGAGGAAAGGTTTTTCACTTTAATAAGAGAGTTGGGAATGATCATACAAGATGAGTATTAGATACATAAGAACTAAGATAGCATTTTTGAGCAAAAATAACATATTAGGTAGGTTGATTGGCAAAATCTACATTGAGGTATAAGAAACATGATCATATGGATTTCATGCATTAAGTATCACATCTAGCCATGTTTTGGGCACACTTGAAGTCATTCATAAAGTATTCAAGCTCACACATGCACAAATTCATCATGCATCGGCTTCCATGCCCAAAACCAAGCTTCACATGTTTATTTTCATCCTCAAATCAAGCTTGAGTGGTCAAACTATCTTAAATTGAATATTAAGCATTATTGACCAATCTAGACCTTTATTAGGCACTAAAGTCCTATGAGGAGCTTTTCTTGCCTATTTGTGCCAATATAAATACTACTTGGTTTGATCATGAGTCCTTATGCTACTTGATAACTTCAAACATATTTGAAGCATGAACTTATTTAGAAATTGAGGAAGGATCTTTACTTACTTACTATTTACTTACATGATTAACTTTGATCCTAAGGAACTCATGTAGTGATTTTATATTTTATAGAGCCTCAAACCTACAATTTGCTCTTACAATACTCAAATATGTATTTGAAAATTGCTTAAAGTATTGGTGCATAAAAACTCAATGGCTTCTCACATGTCTTGCTTATATATGTACTTTTCTTATTAGTTATACACTTCATAGGTTTTAGAGTTTATTTTGGCTAAACCTTTAAATTCTCACTTAAATTTAGTTTTTCTAAGCCTTAACTGACTCAAATAAACATACTTAAAGTGTTAGAATGCTTACGAAATCACTACAAATCAACTTGAACTATCAACTTGGATCAATAAAGAGGACTTAAATAATTTTCTACAAAATTGCAAATTATCAACATGTTAGTATCCACACAAATCGACTTGCCAGTATACCCTCATCAATAGTAAGTTGATTTCAGTTCTATTCGATGAACTGGCATGCGAACATCTACACCCAATAGCTTACCAATATACTCTCCTAAATTATAAATTGATTTTGGTTTTGTTCAAAGAATTAGCATGTCGGTACCCTTAACCACCAACATGCTAGTATACTCTTCTCTATAAGAAAATGGAAAAGCTTGTGTTGCCCTAACCGACCTGTTGATATATCAATTTCCAAGTACGACTTAAGTTGCATCGAATCCTTCTCTCTCCTTCGATCTTCTTCTCAAAACCCCTCTTTCCCTTCCTTCAAACCCTAGCCTCTTTCTACCTCTTTGATCTACCATCTCTCCTCCCTCAAAATCCTATTTTTCTCTCATAAATTAACTCCTTACTCTCTCAATTCTCTATTCCTCTCCTCACTTCGTTCCATCTTACCCTCATCATCTTCCTTATACTACTTTCTCTCTAAAAAACTACCTATCTACCCTGATGCTACCAATTACCATCCTTATGCCTCCATCATTAAGCTGGTATTCACCTATACTCTCTACCCATTATTACATATGCCTTTGTCCATCTCCATCTCCATCATCCTCTTCACCATATATGCCTTTACCCATCTCCATCATAGATACCTTTCCCAACAACCATGGCATCGGGGCATTGCTCATGGTCTTGTACCCCTGCCTTTTGACCACAACTTTTTTCCTTCATGCCAACATGCCTAACGATTTGAAAAGTTCACCAACCTTGAAGTTGACACCAGCATCTTCTATCCTTTGGAGATGCTCAAGGAATTTAGCATTACGGCCATTCCCGGTGTCATCACCAACCATGTCCTTGACATCCTTTGGCTTCTTAATGAGGTACATGTTGACGCTCTTAAGTATTTTTACCGTAAAATGTTAGATTCCCTAGATGATTAGGGTTAGCCTAAATTGAAAATAAATCCAAGTGACAAATTGTGTTTTATAATCCTTTACACATATGTTTATGGCACTTTAATTACTATTACTCTTGAGGACATCTGTGGCCAATGGGTTGGAGGTAAATGTCAATTATCATGAGGCAAAGTTCTATGAGTGATTCTTCAATATAAGGCTATTAGAGGAAACTAGGGAAAGGCTAAAAGTTTAGTACAATCTGACTAGACCTTAGGACTAAAATCCTCCACCATATTGTGTTCCATAGCTATTTCCCTTGTCAAGGCTAGCAATCCAATGTTACCCTTCAAGATTTATGGATTATATATTATTTTCTCATGAACAAGCAAATTGAATTTTTCAATACATTAATTCAATGCTTTAAAAATGTCATAAATAACCATTCTCAAGCCTTTCATTGCTTTAGGTGATTGGTTACCCTATTACTTATTAGAAAGGGTGTTCAGTTTCTTACACTTCCCTAGGTAACTCGCATAAAAAATCTTGAACTAGTTGACATCTATCGGGGGATCTAGAAGACAATAAGCAACAATTAGGTTCAAAGTAAAGAACTTCCGCCCCTTGATCTTGGCTCTAAGTGCTACCTATAGGACCCAGATGTATCCTCTAGTGAGCTAGGTAGTCATAGTGCTCATACTCCCTCTAGTACGGTTCCTAGTCATACTCCTACTTCTTAACCTAAGGGATCTTCTCATCAGCCTCCACCCAATTTTAGGTTTCCTACTTTTGATTCGGTTGCTTCTCTTGTGTCCAAGCACCCCTTTTATCAATATTCTGAGATGAACGTCTGTAATAGCTTATATTTCGAGCCTATATGATTATCTGAGGATCCAAGCTCCTAAATTTAGGGCACTGGTCTAAGATATCAATTTAATTTCAAACTTCATAATAAGGTTAGAAAAGTTAGATGAAGTCAATCAAGTAAAGTCAATTTTTCAAAATAAGCTATACAAAAATATTAATTAAAGAAAATGTGAATTTATCTCTAAAATTGATAAATATCGAAAATGTGAAATTTGAACATTTAGACATAACGAGATATTAGAAATAAGTTATTTAAGTTATAAAAATAATAAATAAAGTTGAATTATACATGTATTAACATAGAACGTGCATTATTTGAATTAAATATACGTATATAATAAGAAATTATTATTTAAATAATGAAAATTAATATAAAAAATTGGAAAATTAATAAAAAAATGCAAGGATGAGTCATCATACTTATGTAGCAGTTTAGAATTAATTTGGATGATGAGTCAAAAAGCAAAGAAATGAGGAAATGATACCTTATGCATTGAAAATCCAAAAAAAATGACGTGTATAAGCCACATGTCCAATTTTTATAAATTCTTATCCAATTAGAAAATATAAATAGGCCTTATACACTTCAAAAACAATATTTTGGAACTTTTGAAAAAATAGAAAATCACTCAAAAAAATCTGAAACCAATTAGAAGAAAATAAGAAAAATTAGAGCAAAAATAAAGTACGGAATTTGATCAAGCTAGTTCAATAGGCTATTAGTATCCAGTTGTGGTGGCCTTTTGTAGTTAAGGAAAGAAACACCAAAGGGGGTGCTTATACTATTTATTATGTATTTTCATACTATAAACCTATATATTAGCTTAATATATGATATAGTAATTAGTACTAATGTGATATTTGTTAAATACGCAAGGAATTAGTATCTTAGAATACATAACAAACGCTTAGCAGCTCAGGGAATGAGGAATTTTATGACTTTTAATTTAGATTTAGAATTTAATTGAGTTAATTACGAGGTTATAATAACATACGGTCGAATCGGTAACATAAAAGGGTATTTTTGGATATTTTGAAATATTGGTTAGTTATGATTCTTAAGATATCTTAATAGTAATTAGAATAACGATCGTAACAATATAAAGTTTACTAAAATCGGATAAGAAACTATTAAGATACAATCGAATTAAACTTGGAAGTGCAATAACGAAAATGCATAAGAACTTAGTATTTACTTGGAAGTTATTAGTATTGACTTGGAAGTTAACTTAGAGTCTGTATGTATTTTTCTAGGTGTGATAGGTGAAGAATGACCACAATGTGAATTTTAGGATTTTACACTACTATCAAGTTCAGGTAAGTGGATATTTCTATTTTTGTGCAAGTAGACCTATGTCTACTTGACTTAGAGTTTGTTGTGTTATGAATTGCAATGATGTGCTGGATTGATTGGATACTTGATTTTGTTGAATGTGTATTGAAAAAGTGAAATGTTTCTTTGTGTATGACTAATCCATCAATATGTATTTCTATTTGGAAAACTTAGAAATTAAACTATTGTTTAAGGTATTTGCCCAAGTGAGCCCTATGTGAAGAAATGTAATATAAAGCTGAGAAACAAAGCTAAAGTTGAGATAGTTGAATTATTTATAACATGGAACTTGAGATTCATACCTAATACTAGGTTACCATGTTGTTTACTGCATTCATGGCATGGCATGAAAGGACCTATGGGTCGAGTTTCTGAAAAGCTTGAGAACTGTTGAGTTGGCTTTAGGACATATAAAATGTATTGTTGAACTTATTCTGGCCACAATGAGTGACCGACTATGTATTGGATTTTTAAACCACAAAGGATAGTTTTTGTTGGGGGTCCTACTCCTAATCCTAGATAACTCCTTATTGCCCTAAATTTCTAAACTTTGTATCCAGATGCCCAGGTATGTTGACTAACCGGATGAGGAATTAGAAAAGTATAGGATATCTGTACTGATGCATGCCATGTACATGAGCATATCACGGATTTTCTGGATAAATAGTTTGTATTGATAATTCGGGTTATGAGATTGAATGTCTTATAGTATTAATATTTGTGAATGTGTGTATGTGCATTCTATGTTTTGTTTTATCCATTATCACTTAGCTCACATAGAGCTAAGGGGATGCTTGTATATTCTTAGGTTATGAAGAGAACTGATGGGATAGCATCGGTTAGGTGAAGAAGTCTTTTAAGAGTAGATAAGACGGAGTCAACTACTTTTAAAGAAGTTTTATTGTATCTTGTTCTTATATCTATAAATGATTTGTGCATATATATATATATATATATAAATATAAAGTATTGTATTTTTGGTTTGGTTAAGTTTGTTAGATATAATCTTTTGTATAAATAGGTGTTAAGTTAAACTTTGTTGTAGTACTTTTTTGTTATAAATAGAACTTATGTTATGTATAAATAGGTATTCCTATGTGATGGTACATCCTGTGCTATGCCGGGATATGACAACTTCAATCAGCTCAAGGAGGATATTCATGATCATCTTCATAGCGGGTTTTAAGGGATCTATAGTCATTTCCAGCTAAATTATCATTGCCCTTTTCCTTCCTCCAACTTAGGATGATGATCTACTTATTGTTTAGTTGTCTATTTTAGCTTTCTCTTATCTTTCTTGTGTTTTGCTTATGGACTTGGCTTTTGGCCACTTTATGTTTCTGTTATATTGGGAATTTTGGTCCTTAATGGACCTGCTATCCTACTGGATGCTTATTACTTTTGTAGTATATTTGCTAAACTTTTCTCCTTAATGAACTTGCTTTCTATTCCTAGTTGTCATTGTTGGCTATTTTACTGCTTCTTTTAAGCCTCTAGTTTCTTTGATCATCTTTTTGTAGGGGGGCATACTCTTCAGTATAGGTCGAAACTCTACCAAAATTTTGACTAATCATATTTTTGTTGGGGGGCCATACTTTTTGGTATAAGCCGAAACTCCGCCAAAATTTTAATTTGAATCCTCTTCCCTCTTCACCACCTAGATCCTTCTTTTTTTTTTAATCAGGCCAAAGGGAGAGAAATATTCAAGTTGTTGAGTCATTCAAAAGTCAAAAAGTATAAAATTGCTTAGATTGGTTAAATTAATTTTTCTTAAGTTGATTGGATAATGATCATCTCTTTTTAAGTTGATTAGATGATGCTCATCTCCTTTTCAACCTTTTAAACTTATATTATAACTTAGCATATCTTAAATCCTTGTAAATTTGATATATCTAATATATCAAGTTATCATGAAAAGAATCGATACTCTCATTATGCAAGCATTCACTTAATCTTATTTAATTATCAAACATCTTGAAATTGAGTACTAAATTGAGGGGGAATGTTAGATTGAGGGGGAGGTCTTAAGTATATAGTGTAGACACCTAATTGTTTTCCTTTTATTTTTATTATTTTTCTTCCTTTTCTCTTTAGTCCTTAAATAAGAAAAACATAAAAAATTAGGAAATTAAAGAAAACCTAAAAAATTAAGAAATTTAGAAAAATACAAAAAAAATTCAAAAATAAGAAAAAGCACAAACAAGTAAGAAATTTAAAAAAGAAACCCTAAAAAAATAGAAAATTACAAAATGAAGTTTAAAAATTTAGAAACTTGAAAAATTACAAAAAAAAAAAAATCAATTTCAAATAACGGATTTTAAAAAATAACAGGTCATAAGGATAGATTTTAGTTTTAATTTTGGTTTAGAAGTTGGGTCGTTGAACTTAGACTTTAATTTAAATCTAGCTTAAGTTGACAAAGTCCATATCTGCAATTTGATTGCATATATGGATAAGGTACAGGCTAATGACCTAATGGTTAAGCATTTGGACTGGGCATGAGGTTTGAGTGAGAGGTCGAAAGTTTGAATCTTGGTGAATGCGGGGAGGCCTTTTTCTTTTTTTGTTTTGTTTACTATTGACTAGCACACTACTACGTATCAAGATCTAGTTGCGTTACATGTCTTAACACATGGCATCATCGGATTAGACTACCCTACTGACGTAATGCCACGTAGCATGCTACATTAGTACTAAGTGTCACGTGATGACATATGGCATGTCGGGAGTGGTCGAGTCAGCTGACATGGCATCACGTCAATGCCACGTTAACCCATTTTCCCTCCCCTTCTTTCCTTTTCCCTTTGCTTTCCTCTCTTTCCTTCTTTTCCCCTCGCTTTTCTTTAGATTTCCAGCGCTTTCCTCTTTGAAATGCCCATTTAGTATGATTTTTAGACGTATTCTTATTACAAGCTAGACATAGCCTAGTGTTAATAGTAGTAAAGAACATATCCAGATTCATACATTAACTCAATTAAGCTAAGCTCCAAAAATTAGAAAAAAACTTAAATTTCAGTTTTTCTTATTCAACTCCAATTTGAACTTTCGATATTGCTGGGCTAATTTCAAGTATATAAAGGTTATCGGGGGTGATCATGGGAGGCATACAACTAGTAGAATCACTCGACAAACTCTCTCTCTCTCTCTCTAACTACGACTCTCTCTCTCTCTTCAATTCTCTCTCTTTACTTGACTTCAAGTAGAGTTACCACCCTCACTAACTTCCCCACACCATCAGCTCCTTATCCCAACTCCTCTTAACCTACGCTATGCCCCTTAGCGATGCCAACTAATTAGGTTCATTGACACCACAATGAATTGTGAGCAATTGATACTCTTAAACATAGTTGTCTACTAATCTATTACCTTGCCTTAAGTCTTGGAGTCATATGAAAGTGTCATGCTCATAGTGTTTGAGAACGAACCTACTTCTCTAAACTCTCTTCATCTCATTCCATGTTTGGATTTTTCATTAGGTTCTCATCCAAACATTCTGCAACTTCTTCCACTACATTGCTGCATATCTAGAAAATTCCAATGCAACTACTCGAATACAAACAGCCTCTTTATAATCATAGAAATCGAATATCTTTTCAAGCTTCTCCTCCCAATCTAAGTAGTCATCAACACTACTAGACTTATTAAGGCTCAAAATCTATACTTTGAGGTGTTTGGCACCTCTTGACACTCTAATCTTATGCTTATCAATCCTAACATACTGGTCCTCTTCTTCTTCATATTCTTCCACTTCATCTAACTCCAACCTCCTTCTCGCCATTCTATCAACACGACATAGTGGCGCTTAGTTCATAAGAAAGGCTTATGGTGCTTATTCTTTCATTTGCCTTCTAGGCCTCTCAATCATTTCTCGACCTTATTCAACTGCTTTCTCTCTCGGCTTAGTCTCTAAGACTCTCTGTACAAAAATAACTAAATAACCACAATAGCAGCAAGGTCTTGTATCTGCTCATTAATAGTACGTAGTGTTTGTAGGGTAACTCGACCACATCCATGAGCATCACTTTCAGCATCATTAATCTCTCCTTGAACTTTAAGATTCGACATTCTCGTAAAGAATAAGCCTAAAAACATACTCTTTACGTAGGAAGGCTATCTATACCACAAATATCTTCAACAATGACTAGTAAGGACTATCACCACATAACTTTCGATTACAACCTCAAGCTCTGATACTAGGATTATATGATGTACCTAGGAACTCAGTTATCACTAGGACTTACCATGGCAGATTTTGAACCAATGGATCTTTTGAAATATTGAAGAAACTAGAGTAAGTAAGTCTACTAACTAATAAGAGTAACTAACATAAAGCTACTTAGAGGATATGATATAACAACAAATACAATATGACTTGACACTTCATTGGATATGACGCACAAGTTAATGTTAAGGTCTACCCGCCACTAATTTTGAGTTACTCATTAAGATTAGATAAGAGTGTATGAAAAATGGACTTGGAGAAGGTTGTCTTGTAAGAACAGTATATTCAATGTCTATCTATAAAGTACGATAATTCTGGCTTACAAGCAAGAGGGGCTATCTATAGTAAATCCCTAATGCAATCATATAAATAATGGAATTACAAAAAGGTATACAAAAGAAGAATTCCTAGTACATATGAAGAAGGGTAAAAAGGACAAATAACAGAAAGGGAAAAATAGTATAGTGTTAAGTGAAAGGGACAGGTGGCAGTACAACCTTAGTTCTATATATAGATCTATAGCAAGCGAAGAAGAATGTCTTTCACTCTATAAGTGAAAGGGACAGGAAATCAAGAAGTTGTAGCATCAGGGACTGGTAATAGGTTAGAAGAAAGTACTCGGCTCGAAGAAGAGTGTCTTTCATTCGATAAGAGTCTCTTAGTAGTTGAAAATTTGATCATTTAGCATAGAGCCCTTGGTAAGTGATACAAGGCAAGTACACCTATCAGTTTTAACATAGCGAATGTGAGTCCAAGTCGATCCCTCAAAGATCTTGAGTACTAATATTAAGCTTAGCTCTATTATCTAACCGAAAAATTGTGATGAGTTAAATGAGTTAAAAATACTAAAATTAACAAATTAACCTAATTATGAGACATGATTAAGCAATTTAGAAAGCAATAAAATTAAGAACGACTTCAAGAAGAAAATAACTTATTTAGGAATTATTTCCCCTACTGTTTAACATGTGATCGCTTAAAATGTATTTAATTCAATCTCTATTATTCTTGACCAAAGGGATTCACAGTTAAAGTTAACACCTTTCTCAAGCATATTAACCTTAGTCCTAAATTATTTACTGGAATCTCTTCACTTAGTAATATAATTTAGAATCGCATTATTGTATAATGAATTCCCATACAAAAGAACAACTTTCCAGAAGAAACACGTATCTCATCTCTAAGTATACATGTAATTCTCTCTAATTATGTCAAGATCTCATTACACATGTGATTTCTCAATCATCGTACATAATATCATAGATTGATAACCTAAAAATATCAATTAATAATTAAAAAACATAATTGAATCAAGAAAAGATAGAAACTTAGTTGAAAATTATCAATAAATCTAATAGTCACATGAAACCCTAGGTTTCACAATCCTAAATACAAGAATTTTAAGTTATCGTAATGAAACTAAAAACGAATTGCAACAAAATCAAGAAATAAAACATGAAAAACCCCTTTTGTCGATGAAAAATCTCTCAATCTTGAAGTTGGGTGTTTCTTTCGCCTTTTACTCCTTCTCTTCAAGTCTCTTCTCTTTTAAATGTTCCTAATTATGTGTAAAACCCTAGTATGTTCTTTTATAATGTACTGTAAGGTTTCTTTTTTCATCACCAGACATAGCTTGGGACATAGTTGTATCCCCAAGTTATGTAACTTATTAACCTTGGCACTTAAAATCTTCTTAGATGGATACAGCCTAGAGACATAGTTGTGTCTTAGACTGTGTAACTTTCTAACCAAAATTTGCCACTTTCTCCTATTGTTTATATAACTTCAAAACTTCATAACTCATTCATTTGAACTCCAAATTAAGTGAAACATGATTCTTTTTCTTCATTTTCAATCTAAGAACACATTCAAACCTTGAATCAAAATTTTGCTCAATTAAGTGTTAATTTCTTTAAAGAAAACCAAAGATGTAAGGGAAATACTATAAAATCACTATGTGAAATGTATTTAAAATAAGAGTTATCAGTAAGAAAATAATTAGCACTAGCATAAAAGAGAGAACAGTGCAGAGTGTATCTTCCCAGAGTTGTTAAGGAATTCAACCATCCTTCTTCCGCATAAAGTCTCTCATTATTAGTAGGTTACCGAGAGAGGATTCTTTAAGTAAGGGATTAGAGGCCTCGAAGTCATACACCTGTTAGAAGACCAGTGGTCGGTAGCTCATTACCTCCTCTTGCTATGGATGGTTTTAAAGAACACTAGGCTAAACTCAAGAAGGGGGGTGAATTGAGTTCCAGGATAAATTGGAATTCTTTTTAAAATTATCAATTGAGTATAATAATAAGAATGATTAAGACACTGATAAAACAATAGTAAGTATTGAAATTAAAAGAGATGGGGATAGAGAAATTCAAGCCTAGATATATCCTAGAGGCATTAACGTCTACAGACTCATAATGCCTCTAACTGAAGAATTCATACCACTTTATTAATTTCTTAACATAATGCACCAAGAGCTACACAAGCTTATACAATCACTATTACACACAACAAACTTAAGTATAGTACTTTTCTCTCTCTCAAGATTGCAAATGTAAAAACTTTCAAAGATTATACACTAGGTCTCTTTTTGTTTGATTGTAAGTAAAGAGTACAAGAGACAATTTGTAAGTAATGAGGCTAAAGAATGTAAGAGAATGTCTTTTTTATTGCAATAGAATATCTGTTCTTAATTCTCTTTGGTTGGGTTGTTTAGCATTTATATCAACTCATTGAATTCTTCTTGTTATCGCACATTAAATGCTCAATGGCTACTTAAAATAGGCTTATCAACATGCCGATAATCATATGCACTACTAGCATGAACACCAGCAAGTGAACCAGTATGTTGGCTCTTTATGATCAAGGAGTTCTTCCTTTTGTTATCTAGGGTTTTTCACCATCAACCTAGTTCTTCCTTGAGCTGTCATGCCGGTAGGTTAAGTATTACATGAAAATACTTTCAATACGTAATAAACAACTACACTTTGAAATCTAACTTCAAGATCATTTGATCATCACTTAAAAGATTAAATATCTTGTAGAGTTAATTGATGTATTTAATTATAAAGCAAATTCATCAATCTTATTCAATTAACTCAATATAGTAAAATAAAACTTAGTTTGGTTATTCACTTTTGTTTTGTTCTCATCAAAATTAATTAATGAACCTTTGGTTCAATAATGCCCCTTTTTAATGAGAACAAAACTCCTATAGGTCAAGCTTGGTTTTTCACCCTCTTGATTCTTTTATAAAATTAGGTCTTCTTTAAACCAATCAGTATTAAATCCTTACCCATCTAGTTCTAACCTTCAACTAGGGTTTAAAGAAAATTGTCTTTTTAATTTAAAAAGAGGTTTGAATCGCTACTCAACCGGAGTCAAGAAAAAGGGGTTAAGTTATAACCAAGAGCCCAAATTTCCAATAAGCCCATGGTCCAATTTTGTGATAAAGTTTCAAGATGAAAACCCACAAGTTTCCAAAGGTATTCAATGGCTAGAGAGATGAAATCCTCAAGTCTAAGGTAATGCCCTAATTTTATTAATTGTTGCATTAATATCACTTTGTTAAAACCATTGACCAAAAGCCTTAAATTACGAGCCTAAAAAAGGCCTGAATAGTTGATTAGACCATACCATTTGCAAGATGTACTATAATTTATTGAATTGAGGCTAAGAGTGAAAATAAGCCTATGAGTGGAAGGAAGTCCTCTTTGACTAAATATTTCAAGTACCAATACTTGAAGGTTCTTGATTGTAGTTGCTTGGATTAGGATTTGGAGTGCTACTGCATTAAAGTTGCTTTGTTTCGATTGTCAAGAATTGAAGTCCAAAAGTATCTTAGTTGTTGTCCAAATTTGTGTACTGTAGATATAATGTGTAATCACTCTTCTCAACCTTATTTGATTCAATTGCTCCATATGTATTTCTTGATTGATTTGCTTCATCATTAACCTGTTGTAAGTACTTAAAATATCACATGATTTGATCTTCTGTCAATAGCTACTTGTATCAAGCATCTATGATTTACCTAGAAGAAAACTTATGACCTGCTATTACTTGTAGCATGTCCTACAATTAAGTCCAAGTCGAGACAATAGCAAGGGTTATCAAATAGAGCTTAGATTAGATTCTCTTATCAAGTAGAGCTGTTGCATAGCTTAATACTCAGTTCTAAGTGATTGAACAGATTGGTTTGCCTTGCTACTAAGTACTTATTTGTTATTATAAGTCACTTAGAAAGCATGATGTAGCTCTTCAATTAATTTAGTTGAGAAATTCATCAACTTACAGCTAGTGTTCAATAAGTTAAGCTACATCTAGCTACTAATATTGAAATAAAATCTTGTGAGCACATATTTTCTTTTTAAGACTTATTTTGATCCTTTTTCATCAAAATTTTTAGCAATTGATCTACTAATATGATTTGAGATAATTTTGAGCAGAATCCATGGAAAAAGTGCATATGAAAACATGAATATGTACTATATGTGGGAATAATTGTGGAAAAATGTGCAATTTTGCACATTATCAATTGATCCTTAAAGAGATATGTTCTCTTAAGGATACTTGACCTTTCAAGTTAGGACCCTTTTTGTCTGATATTTAGAATCCTTTCAAGTCAAGACCTTATTTTTAACTCAAAACCTTTTTATCCCAACCCATTAAGTTAGGATCTTAATCCTTTTCTCCTGATCCATCAAGTTGGGACCATATTCCTTTTACCTTGACTTATCAAGTTGGGATCTTATTCCTTTTACCTCTACTTATCAAGTCGGTATCTTATCCCTTTTACCTCGACTTGTTAAGTTAGGATCTCATCTCATTTACCTTGACCTATCAAGTTGAGATACTCTTAAGATAATCTTTCAAATTAATATCTTTTTGGGCTAACCATTCAAGTCAGTAGTCCCAACCTTATCAACTCAAGCTAGGATTTGGTAAAAATAGGCATGCCTTTCTACCTTTGTAGTGAAGTTTTAATCAAACTTCATTTCAAATCACTATAAGGCAGACAGTTATAGACACCCCATTTTTGCTACCCTTTTATTTTAAGTTGTTTTCTTTTTGGCCTAATTTAAAAAAGTAAAAATTAAATAAATATAAAATTGAAAAATCAAAATTAAAAGTTAAAAATGTCAAAAGTGTGTCCGAGTTGAATCAATCAATCTTTTAAGGTTAAATCTGGTAATAGTTAAAATATATATGCAATTTGATAAATTTAGAATCTTTAAAATTTTGGGCTTCATTAAGAAAAGTCTAGTATAAATATTTAGGTTCGTAAAACAGATTTTTGTCCAATTTTAAAATATTGTAACTAGACTAATTATAATTAAACTTTAGAGATATTAAATTTTAAAAGTGGTGTTAAAAATAATTATCATGTATATTCTAGGTTATATGGAAAAGCAAAGGTCATTTTAAAAAGAATTGGGCTTGGGCCTGAAAATAGAAATTCGAGTTGTACCTAACAAAAAAGCTTAAGTCCACTTCACGTACATATTATAATTAGAAAAAACCATTGGTTCAATGGGAAGGGATATGGACTTGAGTGGGATTAAAGCTCAAGGGTTCTATAATATTTGAATTAAATAGAACATTGATTTATAAAAATAAAAAAGTAAAGGTTTAATGTTATTAATATAAACTAAGGACAAGATGGGCATTAATAAGAATAACAAAGAGTGTCTTGGAAAAAAGGGATCGTTAGTAATCCTAGGTATTTAAAAGGTTGATAGGATTTTGGGAAATCTTTTTTCAACAATTGCCTCTTATAAGCTAACCGTACCTCTTAGGGTTTTATGTGTACTGAGAAGGAGAGAAGAAAACATCAATATTGAAGAGATCAGGTTAGGGGGAAGCCAAGATAAGTCTTTAGGTTGTGTTTTTATAAACAGGTTCCATTCGTTTAATGATAGAATTTCGTTTTTCTACTAAAGTAGTAAGAAAAACATTTGTGTGAGTGCTTAACAATCATACTATAATAGATCCTTAGCAATTTATCCCAATTAAGTCTATTAGGATGTTTTCATTTTGTGATTTTGGTCTAATTCCTCCAAGAATTCATTTTTCTCTATACAATATTATAGAACTATGAATTTGCTTATTGCTTGAAGGGTCCTCAGCATATTCAACTATTATCAGGTGTCTAAACATAAGAGATGTTGTCTGCATAAGCGTTTTTATGTAGATTGTTGAGACGATGTTTTGTTAGGTGTAGAGTTGTTTTTCTAATGGGTTTTCAAGTTAGGTGTGTTAGGTTGTGAAAGCGTTGTTGTGTATGGGGGGATAGAATGTGTGCTGCAATGTAAACCTTGAGAAATTTTAGTATAAGTCTCGAAATCATTGGGATAAATTTAGAGATATATTTGAGATAGGTTAAAATCACTAAAAGAGATTTGAGATATATTATCAAAATTAATTAGTATACCCATAAACTGAGACAAGACACATTCATATTCTTTCATAAACACCCCTAATATTTATAAGACAAGCATAAGAATGATATGGTCAACTTAAAGTTTTTTCAAAGTCAACAATTGTCACTAAAGACTCAAACTACTATGCATGTTAATTAATCCTTATAAGAAAAGATAAGTGTAAAAGACATTTTGATTATACAAGGAACTTAAGGTAAGTAAGATGACACCATCCATGAGATCAAATCAAGTTAGAGGCTAACCAAATCCCCAACAAAATATTTGAAAACTAATAACTAATATGTCTTTCTCAAGAAATTGAAAAGGAGAAGAAAAACCTAAAGAAGACCATAGGTGGTGCCAACCATAGTTTCCATAAGCCATTTGCTATTAAATCTAGAAGAGTTAAGGAAGAAATCTTCCATAAAGGCAATTGTAAGGTTTTACAAATTAAAAGAAGAAAAATTTCACAAGTAATTGACTAAGGATGAGATGATGTCATCATTAGCCCAATTTAGTCTCCTTAAGTAACCTTTAGTCAAAGAAAGTCTATAATGAAAGAGATGTTTTTCTAGAAACTTAGAAGCCAATTCCAACAAGTACCCTTAATTCCAAGATAGTGACATTTAGTAAAAGGATGGTCTAACAAGTAACTTAAGCTTATGAACTTCTATGGATAAGTCGATAAGAATGATTCAAAGTTGGTAAACTCTAGTCAACAATTGTAGATGAGACATGGAAGTGGAAGAAAGTGACATCTTGATAGAACAATTACATGACTAGTTTAGTTGGAAACTAAAGTCGTATTTTAATTTTTCTTCTAATGATTGTTGATCAAAATATAAGTGGCATGTACCATGGGAGAAGAAGCTTTCATTTTATTGTCATCTAAGTATCATTTTCAAAGGCCTCCATTATTACATCAACATGCCTCAATAATTTTATCCATTTATGTCATCACATATGCAAGCCTGGAAGGGACATTTGTAAGAGTTTAGGTCAAAGAAGAAACTATTATAGTTTTATTTCTATAAGCAACTTCTAAGCTCATCATACCATCTCTATATAAAGGCCACTTCTAATCCTTTTTATCACATCCTTACCCTCTCTTCAAATTTGTTTGTCTCCAAACCAACCTTTTTTCTTCCTTTACCATCCCTAATGCCATACTAGCCTCACTAAGGGTTGTTTTTAAGTTTCAAGAACAATCACAATCAAGAAGGTGAGCATCACTGTCCAAACTACTATTCTTTGATTAAATAATACCCTTCTTGCAAACCCTACTTTTAACAGGCCTATAATTTAACTAAGAGTACTTTCTAAATATTTCCAAGGAAGAACTAAACTAAGAACTCAAGTATACGATTGGAAATAAACTTACTTTTCCAATTCAAAAGCCTATTATTGATAAAACTCGAACTTGAAAAATTGTAAACTTTAAGGTCACCAAAAACCCTAAGCCCTAAAACAAGTAAGGACCTTTAATGCTAAGTGACTAATTAATAATTTAATTTGAATAATTTCATTCAACTCTAGAAAATTTCATAATTTTATAAGAATCGAATCATAATCTAAAAACCAATTTAAGAAGTAAATCCTAAAACAATTCCCTATAAGACAATACCCTTATCTTCATGCCTAAGCCTTACATATAAATAAGTAGACCAACAAATCACCCTAAATAACTTATCAATTGAAAGTTAGAGGCATTTATCAACTGATAAATTATCCAAAATCTAGTGATAAAACACTTTCTTTATCACCACTTTACTTATACTACATATAGACAAATAATCACAAAATTTTACATGCTTAACTTTAACAAATGGGACAAGACAACTCCATGCCCAAAAGGACACTATATGGCCGGTTTGTACAAGCTAGAAAAGTAGGGGGTATACTTTTGTCTTTCATCCATCAATCACTTCATCTTACACTCTATTATTCACCCCTTATTTCTTACATCATCAATAGTTGCAATTGTTGACTTTTGTATATGCTATAAGACAACAAAATCAAACTTCTTAAACATACAATCACTCCCATTCCCAACCGGCCACTTTTTCATCATTTGCTCTCACTTTCAATTTCATTTTCACTTCCTTTTCTATCACTTTGAAAATAACACAAAGGAAGAAACAACCAAACCCCATAAAATCCATCACTTGTCACCACTTTTCCAAGCTTCCACTCGCGACATACTTAACTTCTTCTTATGTCTCTCTTTTCCAACATTCAAAGTTTCTTTAGGTCCCTTAGAACAATCCTTAAACCCTACCTCAAAGGATCATAACTTAGATTTCAAAAAGGGTGCAAGGAGGAAGTAAGATAAAGAGCATAAGTGGAACCTTAGTCCATAACCACCATACTTTTGCTTTGTGGATGAGTAAGTATTTCTTTGTATTAGTAGGTTAGTGTTTATGCCAGGAGACTATGATTTCTTGAAGATATGAGTAAGATCATAAGTTGGTATAATATCTAAGACTATTCTAAGAAACAAACTCATGACACCCTTACATGAAAATTGAAGTATGAGCATGTAAAGTTAGTGTTTCGTAGAGATACTTGTTTAACACTTTGAATAAAAGATTTTAAATTGAGAGAATCTTGAAATGAGAAGTTGAATGGAAAAGAAACATGCTGGACATAAGGATTCAATGGTCGTTTAGGTGTTGATTATACTTCTATTAAGTTAAACATGCTCAAATCTAGACTTAGGTTAAGGAAAAATTCATCACATAAAGTTTTATGAGGAAACTAACTTTGTAAGATATGAACTATGGAATGAGAAGTATGATAAAATGGAGATCCTCTATTTTCATGTAAAGTATGAGCCAAATAATCATTTCATGAAAAAGAAGTTAAGTTAAGATTTGAATATAAGTAGCTTAAGTTCATAATCTAACACCTTAACTTAAGGAAATGATGAAACATGTTAGAAAATCAAGTTGGAAGCCCTCATACTCAAACTGACCACATTTGGAACATCCTTAAAAGACACTTACAAAAATATGATAAAAGAAAGTAAACAAAGTGAGAACACCAACCAAAGCAAGTTTGATAAGTGTATTAAGCCTAAAACTCAAAACCAAGCTTAAAACTTTCAAAACAGGCCTCAAACGTCGAGTTGAACCACCCTTAAGTTTCTTATCAACAACTTGACACATAAATTAGAGTTATTTTAAGACTCTCAAGAAGCCCACCAAACACTTCCTAAGCCCAAGAAAATGACCATCTTTGAATTGAATAAAAAACAAGCCCATTTGACACTTAAGGAGCCCAAGAAGTGGTTGATAGCCTTAAGCGTGTAAATCAAAGTTGTAAATCTGACCTTAAGGAGTATTTTGAGCCTAGAATAAAATCTTAAGCCCAAGCCTAAAGGAATTCCCAAGTTATCAAAAAACCCATTAACTAAACAAAGCCCAAAAACACTCCAAATCACGAGTAACGCTCCTATTCTAACCTATGGACGGATTTACGTACCTCATCTTGAAAATCTAACCTCACCATGTTAAAGCACACTTGAAAACAATGAAGATTGACTATAAGATCATAAAAATTAGATTTGAAACAAGAAAGTTATACATGATGGAATCTTTAAGTAAAAAAGGAAAAATACGAAAACAAGCTAAAAGTATAACTTAAGGGGTTTAAGCTTAGTTTCCTAAGTTTTATTTCAATCCCTTATAGTATTATGATTTCGATGATCAGGGGACCTTGTGTTCGGAGATGACCTATCCCCGGACTACTTTGATTGACCCGCATGGCAAAGTGAGTCAATTCCTGATAATTCTTTACTTGATTTTGCTTGTAGAATAGATGTACCTAACTTATATATATAAATTTGGATGCTTGTTGGATATGGGAAATGCATGTATATGAATTTGTGAACTGAATGCTATGGTTTGTTAATTATATAATAATGGGAATTATTGTGATAATTTATACGTATGATTGTATGAAATGGAATTATCTAATCACTTTGAAAACCAAGTTAACCACTTATATAATTAAAAAATTAAATGGATCATGCATTTCCCATAATTGCATTCTGATAACACTGACTACTGCTTCAAGTAGAAGATGGGAAGGGATACGTAGGAGGAGGGCCTCCTACAAGATTGGGGACTAGCTACGTCATCATGTTAATGAGTCTCTATCCTAAGCTGATGGGCTTACTAAGCATTGAAAGACGCTAACTAGTGGTAAGGGGCCATGTTTTATGGCTTCCACTTAGGGTATGTGTTTGTAGATTGCGGAGGTCACCACACTGCTAGACTTAGGATTTTAAAAATATGATTTGTTATTCAGTAAAGAAAGCATATACATATTTATATATAGTTTTGTTTTGGCTTAAGCACAACAGTGCAAATGAAATAAAACCTAAGGTCTAGAACTCAGATTTTGGTTTGAGTCAGTTAATTATCTTTAAACCTAAACTACAAGGGGCAAAATTCTAAGTTGTACCCAGTTCTTAGGCTACTGCATGCGTTTTTTAGCATACTGATTGTTCATGCATTCATATGATTGTACATCTAATAAATTTCTGCCATGTAGTATTGATAAGGGTATTTATCTCACTAAGCTTAAGCTTACACTCCGATAGATTCCTTTCGTTGTAGGAAAACCTCTTCACTAATCTGAGCCGAGGCATGCCAGTAGTAAGTCTCATGTAGAGATGGGTTGGAGCGATCAAGAAGTGTAGAGGAGATTTTGTAAAAGCTTTTATAGATAATTATTTACCTTTATTTTATTCATAACATAGTTTAAAGTTTATGATGCAGTTCCTATTATGAACTACATTTGTTTGTACTATTCTTTTGGTATGGAACGTAACAAGTCCACACGTTTACTAGACTAATTTATGTCTCAAGAGTTAATTTTAGTAAGAATTGCTCTATATTACTTATTTATGAGCTTGGTGGTAACGTATAGTGGAAGGAGCCTTGTGTGTTGTATGAAAGGCCTATGATCAACGAAGGGGTTAATAGTAGAACTTTATACAATACATGACGATCTACCACGACAATGATACTGTTGGGTCGTGATACTTCTAAAATCATATACTTATTCTAACTTTCATGATCTAGAAATCTTTTAAACCAATCAAAAGATTTAAGAAGCAAAATATCAATTTCTACCAAAGCTATTTTATAAACTTCCAAATTTTACTAAATTGATCTTATCTTTACAATCTTTTCTCAAGAATCTCTTTAAACTAAGCCTTTGGCAAACCAAGACCACTTTATCTAAATCTCTATTTCAAATAAGTTTTAAACTCCTATTTCTTAAACTACTTTTACAAAATCAAGCTCATATTATAAGGAAAGTTTTTCTTATCCAATGATTATGTTTCTACAAAAAGAAAGCCATAAAAGCCATTACCTTTATAGAAATTCCTTTTATTTCACTAGAAAAACCTAAATTGAATCGTATATATAAAAGTCTCCAAGAGTTAAAGAACATTTTTTCTAAGAAAAGGAAGCCCTTATCTTTACCAAAACCTTCCTTATTTCACTATCTGATCCAATATGTAAAAATCTCTAAAGTATTAAAACTAAGAGATCGTACTTTCCTTCTAAAACAACCTAATTTGAAACTTCTAAGAATCAAGTGGATAAATCCATATACTGGGATTTTCATAAGCTTATCTTTGGACTTTTATGAACATGTTAATGGCTTTTGGACAAATGGCCAACTTTAACTTATCATGGACTTATTTAGCATATGACTCTTGGACATATTGACATATTCTTTACCTTGACAATTCAAACCGTAACAATTGGACCTATTATGAGGACCGGAAAACTTGAACATAAGGAAAAATCAAACTTGGACATGTAATGATATGGATGATTCAGATATGACAACAAAATTAAATTAAGGAGTTCATAATGTTATAAGATATGTCAAATGAAGAAAACTTAATATATATATATATATATCTAGTATTTACTTCTTATTGTGATTTCTTAAGTGATTATGACTTAGAGTTACTTGAAGACTATTATGATGAGCAATAGGAAATGGCTAGGTAAGTATTTATGAAGAGTATCACTTGCTTGTGGCTGTAGTTAGTATGACTTTAAATACATATATCGACTAGTTTATGTTTGGGGTAATGAGAATGTGCTTGTGTTTGATTTTGTGAAGTTCTTATGAAAATATTTTAAGTTATTCCACATAATATAGTTGATAATTGTAATGTAAAGTGTTCTTATGTGAGTGTCTGATATTTGGTTGATCACTTATGAAAGAATCTTAAGTATATTGTAACTTTAATATAAAATTATCATCCATATCATACTGCATAAACCTACTTTTTGCCAATACTGTCACATATGGAATGGAAAGTTGAGAGCCTTTCCCTCTTTTACAAACTACGTAACTTTGAGGATGGTTATGTACTGAATGGGGCCGTAATAGGAATCAACCCCTTAGATCGATCATACGTAGCTAAGCTAGAGGACTCCAAGGATTCTCTTAGAGGATACTAATTCTAGGCCATGGCTGAGATAGGGATTCCAATCCTAAGCTAACCTCTTACCGACCTAACTACTAGATCCTTACTTCTATTAGATCCGCCCCTCTTCAATGGCAATGCTTTATCCCAAAAGATGGCCTAAGAATATTCAAGGCAAGCCCTCAAATTGGCCATAGGCGTCTAACCTTGAATCAAGCTAACTTCTCTTCAAAAGAATTAATTGGTATTTTGCCTAGTCCAAATTAGGCTAGCCTTGCACTACTACTAGTACTTTTTGTTTCATCTACTTTGTATCATAGTCTTAACTTCCACCCACGACATGATACGTATCTTTTGGCACGATCTTTCCAGAAGGATTCTTTACTTTTCATACTAAATATTTAGTCTCTTTTACCCCCTTTTAGTAAGTTTCATGTAACCTAATTATAGAATACCCTCTTTTGTCTTTTCATATATATAAAGTAACCTTAGTGGATGGGTATATAAGCCTCCACTTTCTTGTACGCAGGAAAAACAATCCATATAGAATTATTCACTTGAGTAACCTTAGTGTTGTCATTATCATTTAACTTTTATTTATTCCCTTTTCGCAAGGAGTAGTGATAAGTGACACTTCAGTTCAAACCGATGAGTCATATTTGGTAGATTGTAGGTTAAGTAGGATCGAGTAGTGTGTCATATCCAATTGGTAGCTACTTGGACTTTGCTAGCTTTTTCCTTGTTTGTTTTTTATTCACTTCATTAATGTACTACTCTGCATGTACAACCTTAGAGACACATCAGCTTAGTTACTATTAGAGCACAATTCTAAGAGGAAGTATGTGAAGTTGTAGTGAAGTTTTAGTTAGCTTTACTTGTTAGTGGTTGTTGTGTTCCTTCCATAGCTACTATGGTATCTGTGTAATAGCAAGTGTGGTTTCATTGTTACCCTATTTTTACTCTATTTCTCATCATCAAAATAGGGAAAGTTTGTTTCTATTTTGTTTAAGCAACTATTAGGCACTAAAGTTGTTAGTGAATTGTTATTTTATTGGAGAAGTATTGTACTATGTTAGATTCAAGTATTCAGGATATTATTAATGACCAGAGTAGTGGTGCTCAACCTGATCATGATCATAATTGTAGTAATACCCTCGAATTTGTCAATGATAAACTTGATAGACTTAAAAACCTTGTTGAGAGTCTAGTCACAGTGATGTAAGTTAATAGGCAACAATCCTAAGGTATGTTACCACAAAATCTACTTGAAAATATTCAAGAGAAAGGTTATGACCAAGCTAGTCGAGTCCATCGCCCAGTTCAACCCCTTCGAGCTGGAAATGCTACTAGACGAAGACTGGAGTTAGAGGAAATCAAGGAAGATGATGAGGAGTTGGATGCTAAAGAGTTTGGGGAGGAAGATGAAGAAGCTAACTATTACCAAGTAGAAGGATAAGGACATTGAGCTCCTTGAGGGCTAGATAATGTCAAGATTCAAATCTCACCTTACAGTAGAAGTAGAGATGTAGAATAATACTTGGAGTAGGAAGAGAAGGTCAAGAAAGTGTTTGAATGTTATAGATGTATAGATGTTGTCAAAATTCAACTTGCTACATCAATGTATGCCACTATGTAGTGGAAGAATCTGAATGTAACTAGAGCATGAGATAGAAGATAAGTCGTTAGAACCTGGGATGAGATGAAAAGGTTACTAAAAGGTAGATTTATACCAGAGACCTAGCTATAAGATACATTTGCAAAGTTGTAAGAGCTTCGCTAAGGAAGTCGATCTATTAATGACTATGTCCAAGAGTTCCAAATGATAATGATTTGAGTTGACGTAGAAAAACCTGTAGCTTATATAGTACCAAGGTTCATTTCTTGGCTCAAGTACAAGATTCATAACATCATGGAAGTATAGAGATTTTATACCTTAGAAGAGGCAATAAAGATAGCACCAAAGGTCAAAAAACAAAGGAGAAGTGCTTTGAGCCGACTTGGGCCGACTTTAGCCAATATTCTCCTGACCCTTAGTTCTGCATTGACCTATTCAAGCTGAGCCATAGAGGCCACATAAGGTTGAGGATAGGAATGACTGATCCGATGATAGTCGAGCGAGCCAATAAGGTTAAGCTGGTTAGACAAGTCAACTTGAGGTTAGGTCGACCTTAAGGATGTATGAGCAAGGGTAGACCACCGGATGGAAGACTAGCGAAGTAAAGTGGTTTAAATGCTTAGGCTTTGGACACATTGCTACTGAGTGTCCAAACCAATGTATCATGGTGCTCTGAAGAGATGCAGTAGATAGTACTAACAAAAGCGAGCCTAAGAATGAAGAGGATGGAGGAACGCCTAAAGTTGTAGAAGAAGAGGAGACATGTGTCTATGTTGAGTAGGGAGAAGTGATGACCCAAGTCTTAAGACGAGTACTAAATTCCTTACTAAACTCGAAGGAAGACCAGATGGACAATCTATTCCATACTAAGTGTACTGCCAAAGGCTATTTGTACATGATCATTGTGGATAAGGGAAGTTGTACGAATGTTGTTATCCAATCCTTTGTTTAGAGATTGGGTCTGCTAACCTCAAAGCATCCCCAACCTTATAAGCTACATTAGCTTCATGATAAGGGTGCTTTTCATGTAACCGAACAAGTGATTGTACTGATCAATACCGTAAATGTGTACAGGGATGAAATAGTTTGCGATGTCATCCCCATAGGTTCTTCACATCTATTGTTTGGACAACCTTGGTTGTTTTACCAATGTATTACTCATAATGGATATAACAACACCTATGCATTGTTAAGGATGGAGGAAGATTATGTTGCAACCTATGACCACGTCCCAAGTAAACGAAAACTAGAACTAGCTCACCTGAACCAGTAAGAAGAAACCCTTAATAATGAGTCAAAGAGAGCTCTATGTTACTAAAAAGATTAAAGAACCCATGTTCCTGTTGGTTTGGAGATTGTTGGAGATGAAGGAATTAGAAGATGTTTCATAAGAGATCTGAAGCTTGTTAAATGAATTTTCTGATTATTTCTAGAAGTTACGTAAAGGACTAGCTCCATTCAGAGAAATAGAGCACTGTATTAATCTATAGCTAAGCGCTGCCTTACTGAACCAACCTACATACATGATGAACCTTAAGAAAGCTGCTAAGGTAAAGAAACAGGTGGACAAGATTATAGATCGAGGATATGAAAGGGAGATCATGAGCCCTTACACGATACTGGCTCTACTCATTGGAAGAAAGATGGTTCTAGCGTATGTGTATCGATAGCTGAGCAATCAACCAAATTGCTATCAAATACAAATATTCGACATCCAGACTTGATGAAATAAGAGATGAGTTTCATGGTGCTAAGATATTTTCAAAGATTAATCTATGAAGTAGCTGCTACTAGATTCATACAAGACTAAGAGATAAGTAGAGGACTGCCTTCAAGACTAGGTACGAACTCTACAAATTGTTGGTTATACTGTTTAGACGTACTAAAGCATCGAGCAGATTCATGAGGTTAATGAACCATGTGATGTACCCTCTAATCAGAAGGTGTACGGTTGTGTATTTTGATGCAATATTGGTATATAGTGCCAACCTGAATAGCCATGTTCAATACTCCGTGATGTATTTGACGTTTCATAAACTAAGAAGTTGTATGAGAATGTGAATAAGTGTACATTCTACCAAAATAAGGTGGTTTTCCAAAGGTTTATAATGTCGGGGGAAGGGATTTGAGTAGATGAGGAAAAGATTTGAGCTGTTCTATAATGGACAATGTTGGAGAATGCTACTGAAGTTTGAAGTTTTCATGGCCTAGCTTCTTTCTATAGGCAATTTATTAAGGACTTTAGTATAATAGCCGTCCTATTGACCAAGTTGACAAAGAAGAGTGAAGGATTTAGGTGGAATGATCGAGCTAAACAAAGCTTTAGAAAGATCAAGGAAAAACTTACCTTAGTACCTATCTTATCATTACTAGATTTTAACAAGCACTTCAAATTAGAATGTGATGCATCGGGAGTTAGAATTGGTGCTGTCTTGATGCAAGAGTGTTGACCCTTCGCTTGCTATAGTGAGAAACTTAGTGGTCCTTCCCTGACCTATTTTATGTACCAGAAAGAGTTGTACTCCCTTTTCCAAGCCCTTATTGTTTGGTAACACTATCTACTACCACGAGAATTCGTTATTTCTACTAACCACGGATCATTAAAGAATCTTAAGAGTCAAAACAAGCTCTCAAAGAGATAATCCAAGTGGTTGGAATTTATGGAAAGGTTCTCATAAGGCATTTGGCATAAGAAGGGAAGCACAAATGTGGTCAACAATGCTTTATCATGATGGCAAACTTTACTAACCACTTTGCAAACGCATTTGGGCATGTCCATTCTTTTGTTTTGAGTTCACATATATCTAAAGGCTGATCAACGATCTGACCAGTCCTTAGTCACTTGGTAGTTAAGGAAGGTGTACATTTTTTAACACTTCATTTGGGTGTTCTTAGAACTAATCAAGAGATCCTTCTCTTATGACTTATATTTAGGCCTTGGTGAATATTTCATTTGATTTCCTTAACTAACCGGAAGACTTATCTAACTAGGATTATGTTGGTTCTAGGATGAGCATCTTTCTCCTAGGCAATTGAGAGATTAGCTCTCTCATGAGGTTAGAGAGAATGTTACCCACTTAGTTCTCTTGAGATTGATCAAGGGGGCATAATCTTTGATCATTATACTAACATAAATATTAGTTCAATAGAGCATTGAGATTATGTGGCTATTTTGTGGTGCCTAATGATGCTATGCTAAGTGACTTTTACGATATATTAAATGCTTAGACACTGGTGGAACTACGAATCTTACACCCAAGGTCAAGGTGAAGGGGAGAAGAGGTATGGAAAATAAACTCTAAACTGCATGTCAAATACTAAAAGGCTTCATATGTTGTTGCATATTTTCTTTGATTGCATAACATTTGCTTATTTATTTAACTTGCTTGAAAGGTAATATGAGTAGATGTCTCATTAAGCTAGGTGTAGCTTACACCCCAATAGTATCTTTTGTAGGTAAATTGAAAGTAGGCAATGGCCTAGGATCAAAGTGAGAGCGTTTACCTATGTTAGTTTTAAAGGATAAGTTTAGAATACTCTTAGTAGAAATTATGTTAGGTTGCAAATTGAAATTTTTATAACTTGTATAGTCTCTTTAATTAAAGTTCCTATCTCCCTTAAACCTTACTCTTATCTTATGAATTTTAACAAAATTTAACTACATAATCTTATTATTTATTAAGGGATTCAAATTTTCTACAATTCTAGTGAACTGTAGAGCAGTGGTCTCCATAGTAATTTCCACATAAATGAACTATAAGTATTATAGTAGGTAAATATTTAATTAGAGTCTTGTAATCTTTGATTTACAAGACGATCTTCATAACACAGGTATATACATGATATGATGATTTTGGGATAATCTTACCATTCCCTCTTAAAGGTCATGACAAGCAATCTATAGAATTTTGCAAATTACAATAGGCGTCCGAATGCCACCCCCCTTAAAATCTAGATGCCCCTATTGAGACCATGCTCTTTCAAGTATGGCGTCTGGATGTTAAACAAACTAGCATTTGGATGGCCAACCCCTACTTCTTATAGCAGTTTCCTTTGTCTTTTCTCGGTATTTTCTATGTTGTTTATCAACCCTAAACCCTTTTCTAAACCTTTCTAATCAAGAATCACTACCCAAATCAGTTTCCGAATCATTCTAACTACATAGTGATCCTACATGACTTGAGTGATTCTTAAGTTCTCTTAAGTCTTTTGAGTAGTTGTATTAAGGATGATGTTAGTTTAGCTTTGAATCTAAGAAAGTGTTTTGCTTCTCAATTGAATAGGGTATGAGACTTTTGATACTGTTTTCAAGCAAACGTTATAGTTAGGTATGGGGTTTATGTATTGCTTATGCATGCATAGTATTAGGAATGCAAATAGATTTAATGAAAACTTGGTTATAGAAAGTGTGCTGCTTATACATAGCTAAGCCCAAGGGACTAAGAATCTAGACCTTAAGGTAACACTTCGATGATCCTTGCTTGACAATGTCTTGATTGGAGTCATGCTTGGAAATGATTCAATAGATTTAAGTGGCTACATGGATACTTGGTTCTGGTTATAAGGGTGTTGGCATATACCTAACACCAATGCCCGTACATATATATATATATATATTTTTTATGTATTGGAGTTGTAAGTTACTCAATGTTTTGAGACGTTGGAACTATGTTGATTGATGGGCTTAAAGAAAGATAATAATCGATGGTTGCTACATTTGGTAAAAATGTTATAGTTAATACATGTGTGCTTGTATATTACTGTGTAACCAAGCACCTATGATTGATATAGTATTAAGCTTTGCTCACCACATAGTTTTTTTTTTTTTTTAAGTTTTTAGATGCAGGCACATGTATTACAAGAAGTATTATGGTGATTATGGATATTGTAGTGAGAAAGTTGACTATTATGATTATTATTATGACTTTAGAGACGATTTTGCATAATATTTCTTAATTATCAAATTTGGTGATATAAGGTAACAAACATGTTTTGTTTTCTTTTAGTTTCGTTATTTGGATCCAAAGAAGTTAGCTAAGACCTCTTAACTCCTTGTCAATTATTTATTTATTTATTTTTATAGTTATCAAGTAATGAAGATTGGGATGATAAGTTTTATTCATGGCATATGAGATAAATACTATGGATCTACATTGAATTTCTTTTATTTGAATAATAGAAAGTTAGAGTCTAATCTTTTGTGAATATTGGTGATTTGTGGATGTGCAATAAGACATTCCTGAATTATTGCATGGAAATCAATATAGGCAACAGGTGATGCTTAAGTAAGTGGAGACATGTAAAAGTGGATCTTAGATGCCTGACGTGTAGATAGACTATAGGGATACATAGCAGGTTGTGATTCTCTAGGTTTTAACGCATTACAACTTTGATGGTATTAGAGCCTTCAATTTAAAATCTAAATCATAGATAGCTTAGGTTTGAACCATAGTAGAAATAAGTATAAATCAAAGTGAAACCATAGTGGAAATAAGTGTGAATCAAAGTGATCTAATCTATTCATAATGATGGTTGTGTAGCATGTAACGTTATGTTGAGTTTGTGCTTAGAGTAGTTATTTTGTTAAGTGCTTAGTATTCCTTTCCATTCTCATGCTTATAGTGCTTTTAAGTTATTTGATTCCTTCCCTTGTAATCAACTTACATGAATTGGTTCATGTGCTCTTTCTTGTAACATGCCAAGACAAGTGACTACCTCTAGCTCCTCTTCTCATCCTTATGTAGCAGGGATACCAACCCAAACTTCATCCCTTTTCCAAACTAGAATTAGTATGAGACACGTCTACCTTCTTAAGGGTAGCAACCTTTACCACCAACCTAGGGAGTTAGGGCTAAGACCAGACTTATCCACCTTAGGGCATGCTTACTCTAAACCAAACCCAGCTGTAAAATGACGAATGATAGGTTCAGATATAGTGACTACTTTTTAAGTTTTGTACTTAATGAATGCCATGATAAGGATACTAATACAACAATAATAACAAATTCAGAGGGACATGTAAGTGATTCAAGCAAATGTTGAGATATGGAGACAAGAAAGGTAGGTAGCATGGATGGTAGTATAGGTGGTCATACCAGTAGGAATACTTTTGATAGATTTATGAAGATCACTTAGCCTTATTACCCTAAACCAAATGATCTAATGGGAGTTGAGGAATTGATCACTAAAGGGGAAAATTCTTTTGCTATGGAAAAAGTTTCATATAATAGGAAGGTAACATATACTAATTTTTTTTTTTAGGGCTTTTATAGCCTAATGGTGGGAGAGTGCACTCATAACCAACATAAATGAAAATGGTCTTATCACTTAGGAAGAGTTTAAGCAGTTATTCTTTAACAAGTTCTTCACCAAACACTAAAGAACAAATGAAGCTAGCTTAACAACCCCTACAGCAGGGCAATCCCCTGAGGTGGGGTTGAACCACCCAGTCTGCTTCTTATCTAAGCCTATCAGAAGAGGCGAGAGCTCATTCATCATACTACTTATCTTTGCGTTAGAACCTAAGTTGCAAGAGAGAATGGCAAGTTTTAGAGGCACCTATGGAGACAATAGAACAAGCTAACCATATAGAGCATGGTATGAAGAGGAAGGAAGAGTTGCTAGCCCTTAAAGAGAAGAAGGCCTTAGTTAAGAGGCTTAAGATAGGTTATGGGCTATTATAATGGTTTAAGAGAGCTACACCAAGTGTTGTGATTAGAGAGGGCAATAGACTACTTGTACCACCTAGGTTGATGATCTGGTTAGCCTTAGCACTAGCCTATCTACTCTTGTTAATATCATTTAGGTGCACTATTGCTATAAACCCCATAAAATTGCAAATTTTAAGTAAACTTCAAGTGCTTGTTTCCTTTGTGGTAAGATTAGACATGTCAACAAAGATTGTAAAGGGCCAACTCTTTTGCATCAAGGCTTTTACTTTAGATGTAGTCAAAGGGAACATTAGGCCGTTAATTGTAGAGAGGCGAGGAAATAGCCTATGCAGGTTACTCAGCTAGGTACTACTCAGAACATAGTTGAAGTGGCTTAACCTTAGCTAAGACCCTGCATAGAGCACCAACTCGAGTGTTTGCACTTCAATAATGGATTTAGAGTCAAGAGACTTCAAAGGTAAACACTCTTATAGTTACACTTATTATCCTTAACAAGAGTATAAATGCTTTATTCAATATTAGAGTTTCTCGTTCTTGCATTACTGAATCCTTAGTGAATGCTTGTATGTTATGTGCTATGTGTTTGGACTCCTCCTTGATTTTAAACACCCCTTTAGGGAGAGAAATTATGTGGAATAGATTGTACTAAAATGTAGAAATTGAAGTAGAGGGAAGGATCTTACCAGCTGACTTGTTGGTGCTGGACATGTCTAACTTTGATGTAATCTTAAGCATAGGCTAGTTGGTGAGATACCATGCCACTATTTTTTGTCACAACATGGTCATCATGTTTGAGCCCCCAAGAGAAGTGACTTGTAAGTGTCAGGGTAAAGGGTTGAGGCTAATGAGTTTTTATTGATTATGAGTTGTCAAGAAAGCTTACCTTTGTAGCCTTAAGAACATGGACTAGTGGAGAGCTAAAACTAGAGCAGGCACTAGTAGTAAAGGAATTCTTATATGTCTTCTCAAATGATCTATTTGGTCTACCACCTAATAGAAGAATCAAGTATAGGATAGACCCAATGCCAGATACTAAGCCCATTTCAAAGCCGTCATATAGAATAGGACCTACAAAACTTTTTGAGCTGAAGAAACTATTACAAGTGCTGCAAGATGAAGGTTTCATAAGACTAAGTTCATGCTGTTGAGGAGCCTTGGTTCTTTTTGTAAAGAAGAAAGATAAGAGTATGAGATTTTGTATGGACTACCATGTTCTAGGGCATTACAGCTTTAATTTAAAGTTATAATGCCCTAAAACTTGGGAAATCATAGCCTACTATGTGTCCCTATAATCTGTTGACAAGTCAAGCATCTAGGATCCGCTTTTACATGTCTCCACATACCTAAACTTCACCTATCTCCTATATTGATTTCCACGCAATAATTCAAGAATGTCTTATTATACATCCATAATTCACCAATATTCACAAAAGATCATACTCAGACTTTCTATTATTTAAACAAAAGAAATTCAACATAGATCTACAGTATCTATCTCATATGCCATCAACAAAACTTGTCATCCCAATCTTCATTACTTGACAACTAAAAAACCAAAAAAACATTAACTAACAAGGACTTGAGAAGTCTCAAGTAACTTCTTTGGACCCAAATAACAAAACTAACAGAAAAGAGAACATGTTTGTCATCTTATATCACCAAATCTCATAGCTATGAAATATTATATAGAACTTATGTAAGTAAGTGCACCTTATCAAATTGTAATAGTGGATTAAGTCCAATTGTCAATCTCTTAGGGACTTTTACTACTAATACTAACTAGGTCATTATTATCTAATCTATAAATTAAATTTCAAGAAACTTAAAGAAGTAAATGTAAATTACTACTAAAAATAAATTAAAGATTAAGTAAAATGCAATTCAAGAATTAATAATAAAATAATTCAATTAATTTCAAATTCAATGTTGTTCTTAGATCTTGTTTCTCTTAAATCTAACGTGTGATTTTCTTATAGATAATCTAATTTTTTTTTAAATCTTTCTTGACAAGGAGAATTTTCTATTAAAGTTAATCACTTTCTTAAGCTAAGTAACCCTAACCATAGAATTACTTATTAGAATCCCTTCTCAATAACATGACTTAAGATTGCATTATTGAACAATGAATTCTCTACACTTTAATTCAAAATTACGGAAGAATCTTGCAATAATTCCCATAAACTATACCTAGATCTAATCTTATAAGAAATCTCTCGATTCTCTTATGAGATATCAAATTCTAAATTACTAATGGAAATAATAACCTAAATCATGAAACAAAAATAGTTGAATCAAGAAAATAATAACGAACTAAATTAGTCAATACTAATTATCTCACATGAATAGATCTAGGTAACATAAAACCTAGATACTAAGGATCTGCTCTCTATACATTGAAAAAATAGGAATCTAAAAACAAAGTACAAAAAAGAATAGAAAGAAGCATCACGAAATCCAAACAAAATTAAATTTTGAAATCTTTTCTTATGCTCACTTTATTGATTGTTATTGATTTCAAAAAACTTCCTCAAAGTCATGCCAAAAAGTTATTTTCTTAAACAAACCCTAGCAAGGCTTTATATATAAAGAGCTAAAATAAAAAAAAGGTCAATTGGAAAAGAAACGATCGGGGATACAAACATATCTTTTAGTCATGTCTTAAACTATACTTTATATTTGTCTTCTTTTTTTTTTTTTGTCAATTAGAAATGAAACAACCGATGATATGGTTGTATGTTTTGGTTGTGTATTAGGCTATAATAGTAGGAAATCAACTCCAATTTCTCCTAGAAATGACACAGTCATGTCATTCAGCAATGCCGATCTTTAAACCTTCATAACTTACCCATTTTAACTCCGATTTGAGTGAAATTTATTTCTATCTTCTCGTTTTTAGTATATATCATTTCAAAACCTGAAAAAACAAAATTTTACTTAATTAAATATTATTATCTAAAAATAAAATCAAATATTAAGGAAAAATCATCAAAAATCATTAAATAAAACATGTATAATTAAGAACTCATCAAGAACTATCTCCAAAGTCATAATAATAATAGCCGTAGTAGTCAACTTCTTCGTTGCAATATCCATGATCACCATAATATACTCTTCGCAACCACCTATACCTATGCCTACATCTAAAAACATAAAAAACTAAGGGCTAAGCAAAGCTTAGTATAGGGTATCAATCATAGGCCCATTGTCATACAGTAACATAAGCACACATACATTAACTGCAACATTTATACTAAATGCAACAACTACCTATTATTATCTTTATTTAAGCCCATCAAGCAATATAACTCTAGCATTGCAGAACTTGAAGTTACTCATAACTTTAGCACACTATATATATAGGTATTGTTGTTGGGTTCTCCCCAACACCCTAGTGACCAAAACAAGTATCTATGTATCCACCTAAATCTACCCGGGTCATTTCCAAGCATGACTACATTGAGGACACCATCACATAAGGATCATTTAGGTATTACCCTAAGGTCCGGTCCTCTTAATCCCTTAAGCTAAGCTAAGCACAATCAATATACTTATTGTAGTAGAGTTTTCATTAAGTTTGTATACATAACCAATACATAAACCTTATACCTAACTGTAACATTTGCTTGGAAACTAAATCAAAAGTCCACACCTTGTTTAAATGAGAAACAAAATAATAGCCTAGATTCAAAACTAAACTAACATTGTCCTCAACACAACCACTTAAAAGACTTAAGAGAACTTAAGAATTACTTAGGTAGTCTAGGATGACTATGTAGTTAGAATGATTCGAGAACTTATTTAGGTAGTGATTCTTGATTATAATGGTTTAGAAAAGGGTTTAGGGCTGATAAACAGAAAGAAAAAATGCTACAAGAAACATAGGTTAAGTGTTTAGATGTTAGTTTCTATAGCGTCCAGACGCTATGCTTGAAGGAGCATGGTCTCGATGCTGGCATCTAAGCATTAGGGGTTTGCTTACTATTATTTGATTATAGAATGCATTATACCCCCTACATACAACACTACTTATACCACTTTTGCAACTCAACACACCCAACTTAAGAACCCATTAGAAAAACAACTCTACACCCAACCAAACACCTTTTGAACAATCGACATAACCCCAAGTTTTCTCAAAGATAGACCTGAGGTCAGGCTACTATTAGCTAAAGGTAAGGCAGCCGATATTGGGAAAACATCTTTCAAAATGAGATTTCAAAACTAGATATAGGCTGTACAAGTTCCTATTTATGCCATTTAGCTTCACTAATGCACTTGTAACATTAATGGATCTTATGAACCAAGTATTTTGAGAGTATCTGGATAGGTTTGTTATAGTCTTCATTGATGATATTCTCATATACTCAAAGAGTGGAGAAGAGCATGAGCAACATTTGAGGATTGTGTTAAGTAAACCTAAAGTAAAGAGGTTATACGCTAAGTTCAGTAAGTGTAAGTTTTGGTTAGAATATGTAGCCTTCCTTAGTCATACTATAAATAGTGGAGGCATATTAGTAGATCCAAAAAAGATAAAGGTAATTCTAGATTAGTCAAGACCAAAGATGGTAACTGAGATTGGAAGCTTTTTAGGGCTTATAGGGGATTTCTAGAAGATTGTGGAAGGGTTTTCTAGGTTTGTTGTAAACCCTACTACTTAAGGGACATGTAATTAAGGGTGGTAAGGATCAACTAAATCAAGAACTAAAGCTCACACTTAGAGAACGAATCTAGTTTTTCAATTCAAAAGTTCATTATCGATAAAACTCTAACACAAGAATAATAGACTCTAAGTTACCCAAAACCCAAAACCTTAGGATAATTCAAGACTTATGACCCTAAGTGACTAATTGAGAATCTAATTTGAATAATTTTATTCAACTCTAGAAAATTTTAAAATTCCATAAGAAGTAAATCATAACCTATGAATTAATTTAAGAGCTAAACCTTAAAGGAATTACACATAAGGCAATTACCTTATCTTCACTTATAAGCTATGTTACATCTGGATAAGTAAACCAACCAATCATATTAAATAACTTATCATTTGAGAGTTGGAATTAACTATCACTTGATAAACTATCAAAAGCTAGTGATAAGACCATTTCCATATATCACCATAACCTATACAACATAAGGATAAGTTATCTCATCATATTATCAACTCAATTTTAAATATGTGAAATGACATAGACCATGCCCCTAAAAGGACACTCTATGGCTGGTTGTAAGACAAGGGAATAGGGGGCCATACCATGTCAATCACACATCAAACTAATTATCTTTCATATCTACTATTTCCTCCTTAATTCGTACATCATCCAATCATGTCAAAGTATGGCTTATGTACATTGTTTAAAGATAACAAAAAGGAACTCTATGGATGCATTACACACACATTTGAATCGATACATAGTCTCTCATTTCCTCTCATCTTTCATTTTCTTTTCCACACTTCAAACACCAAATAAAAAAGAGAAACCAAACCCCAAAAACCACATACAAACTACCACTTTTACATTTGCATCCTTACCGCAGAAAAAACCTAATTTTGTTGCCTTCATTTAGTCTACATCAAAAGCTAATTTAGGAGATCTTATAACACCTCCAAGGCAACTTTAAATTTCAAAGTTGTGATAACACAAGAAGCTTGAAAAAGGAAAAGGAAACAAGGAGCAAAAGAGGAACTTTAGTGCACAACCACCTTTATACACTTTTAGGATAAGTAAGTTCTTTTCCTTGTTGAGTACTTTAGTATACCATGTTTAGGAGTTTATATTTTCATGAGGATATTGACATGTATATAAGGTGAAAACATAGCTAGGTTACCTTAGGTGACAAGCTTATGAATCTCTTACATTAAAGTTGGAATATGAGCATACTAAGTTTGGTATTATGTAGGATACATGTCTAGCACTTAGAGTGGAAGTATGTAAGTTGAAAAAATCATGAAATATGTACATAGAGAATTGAGTAACATGCTAGACATGAAGTGTATGTAGGGTATTTAGCTATTACTTTTAATTTCATTTGGTTAAATATGCTCAAATCTAGCTTTAGGTAAAGGAAAATCCATTACATGATGCTTTTATGAGAAAATCAACTTTTTTAGATGAAAAATAAAGTATAGAACTTGTGATAAGTATGTGATTCATAACTTTTACTTAGTATTTAAGGTAAATAATCATCTCATGGAAGTGAAGTTAAGTTGAAGTTAGAATATAAGTAGTGTAGGTTCTTAATTTAACACTTAAACATAAGAGAATGATGAAACAAGTTGAAAAATCAAGTTAGAAGCTCTTGAACCGAATCGTCTAGATATAGAACCATAAGAAAAATCACTTAAAAATATGATAAAACAAAGTAAAGAAAGTGAAAAAAACAAACCAAAGTAAGCATAGTAAGAATAGAAAGCTTAAAACTCAAAATCGAGAATCATTCAAAACGTGCTTAGAACTTCTAATTGGACCATCACCAAATTTTTGAACAACATCTAAATCAACCAAGAAAAGTTTTTTTAAGACCCATAAGAAACCCACATAAAACTCCCTAAGCCCATGAAAGTCACTAACTTTAGTTTAGACTAAAAGCAAGCATATTAGACCACTTAAGCCTACATAAGAGTCCAAGAAAATGTTGATAGCACCAAGTTCGTTAGAGGACGATAGAAATTGGACCTTGAAGAGTGTGTTAAGCTCAGAATAAAATCCCAAGCCTAAGCTCAAAAGATTTCCTAAGATGATAAAAAGTCTAACAATCAAACAAAGCCTAAAAGAACACCAAAACATAAGGACTGCTACTGTTTTGACTAATGGACAAAATTTTTGGCCTTACCTAAAAAATATAACCTTCCCATGTTAAAGTACACTCGAAAATGATGAAAATCGACTATAAGATCATAAAAAACATATTTAAAACAAGAAAGTTATACAGGATTGAAGTTTTAACTAAAACCGAGGAAAAATACGAAATCCAAGTTAAAAATGTGACTTAAAAGATGTCAGCTTAGCCTTCTAATCATTATTTCAAATTCTTATAATATCATATTTGTGATGTTCAAGGGACCCAACTGTTAGAGACAACCTACCTCTAAATTATTACAACCGAGCTATGGCTGAGTGAGTGAATCCTAATGACCTTATACTTGATTTTACTTGTAGTGTAAATGCACTTAAACTTATATAATGAACTTAGATCCTTATGAGATATGGGAAATGCAAGTATGTGATATTATGATTGAATGTCATGGGTTGCTAATAAGATAATAATGAGAATTTTTGTGATGATAATTATGGATAGTTATATGGAATGAAATTGCTTGATTATAATGAAAGTTGAATTAACTAAGTATTAAATTAAGAAATCCAATGAGTCATGTAGACTCTGTAAATTTAACCTTTTAAACATGTTGTTGGACTTGAGTATTGTAAATATTTCCCTAAGTTGATAAGACCATATAAAATGAAAATCAACTAAAATTTTAAACTCGGAACTTAAAACAAACTTGAAAAACAATATTATACGATTTGGAAACCTTAATCATGCAAGAAAACCCTAATCCTTATATGCGCATACTTTTAAAAATATAAACCTAAACTTAACAGAAATCGTAAATATCAAATCATAAAAATTTTTAAAAACTCTATAAAATTGTCTTAACGCTTAAAAAGCCATAAATCAATAAAATTATCAATAATTTTGTGAAATCATAGAAAACTGATAATAAACGAATCAGGGATCATTTCAAGTAATAATAAACAACAAAACTAAACTAATTAAAGGAATAAATTAATAAATTCACAAAAATTATTTTACTTGTGTACATAAGTAGCCCCACAATATGTATATATATAAATATATTATTAATCAACTTCCTTATCTTTTCTTAATCTATCATATGATATATATATATATATATATTGCATAATAAAGTGATATTCCTAAATAATTAAGTAATTAAATCTTAAGCTCCTAAGTGTAAGTAAGTTATTCCCGAGTTGGTGAAAAAACCCTAAAACATCCATAATCTCACTCGAACTCTAAAACATACTTAAACTCACTCAAACCCAAAACCTTGGGATAATCAAGGACTTATAGCCCTAAATAAATAATTAAAAATATAATTTCAATAAATTTTATTCAACTCTAAAACACTATAAAATTTCTTAAGAGACAAATCACAACCTACAAATTAATTTGAGAACCAAACCTTAAAAGAATTTCATATCAGACAATTCCCATATTTTTACTTATAAGTTATATTATATATGGATAAGTTGTAAACCCTACTTTTTAGCGAACTTGTGATTCAACTAAGAATACTTCTCAAATATTCCCAAAGATAAACTAAGCTAAGAATTCAAGTTTGCATTTAAAAACGAATATAATTTTCCAATTCGAAACCCTATTATTGATAAAACTCGAATACGAGAACTATAGACTTTAAACCCAAAGCCCTAAAACAATTAAAGACTTGTAACCTTAAGCGGCTAATTAAGAATTTAATTTTAATAACTTTATTCAACTCTAGAAATTTTCATAATTTTATAAGAATTAAATCATAACTTACTAATTCATTTAAGAGACGAACTCCAAAAGAATTTCATATAATACAATCTCCTTAGCTTCTTGCATAAGATTTGTACACATGAGTAAGTAAACTAACCAATAATCCTAAATAACTTATCAATTGATAAATATAAACCCTACTTTTAGTAGCCCAATGATTCAGTTAAAAGTACTATCCGAACGTTCCTTAGGATCAACAAAACTGAGAACTTAAAGTTTACATTTAGAAATAAATTAAAATTTTCCAATTCAAAAACCAATTATTAAGAAAACTTGAGCTTGAAAAACTACAAGCTCTAAACTCACCTAAGACCCTAAACCCTAAAATAATTAGGGAATTTTGACCCTAAGTGACTAATCGATAATTTAATTTGAATAATTTCATTCAACTTTAGAAAATTTCATAATTTTATAGGAATCAAATCAAAAAGTACAAAATAATGCAAGATGAAAATCTTAAAATAATTTCCTATAAGACCACGTCCTTATCTTCATGTCTAAGCCTTATACATAAATTAGTAGACCAACCAATCACCTTAGATGACTTATCAATTTAGATTTAGAATCATTTATCAATTGATAACTTATCAAAACCTAGTGATAAGACATGTCCTTATCACCCCCTCACTTATACTACATATGGAAAATTTTTCACAAGATTTTACATGCTTAACTTCATTAAATGAGACATGGCAATTCCATGACCCCAAAGGATACTAAATGGTAAATTTGAACAAGGAGAAGAGGGGGGCCATGCTCTTGTCTTTCAACCATCAACCAATTTCTCTTACACACCACTATTCATTCCTTAATGCTTACATCATCAATAGTTGCAATTGTTAACTTTTATGCAAACTACAAGACAATCAATTAAAGCTTCTTGCATACACTTTTTCTCCCATTCAAAAACCTACCACTCTTTCACTCTTATTTTCACTTCCTTTTCTCTTACTTTAAACACAAATCAAAAAAAGAAATTCAACCCCACAAAAATCCTTCAATTGGCCACTACTTCCAAGTCCTGCTCATGGTACTCCCATTTCTTTTTCTTGTATCATTTTCTTCCAACATCTAAGCTCTTTTAGAAACATTAGAACCTTTCACAAACCCCACTCCAAAGGATCAAACAACTCGGGTTTCCAAAAGGTTACAAAAGGAGGAAGCAAAGTTAAGAGCTTAAGTGGAACCTTTGTGCACAACCACCATATTTTGCTTTAAGGACGAGTAAGTATTTCTTGTGATTAGTGGGTTAGTATTTACATTAGGAGACTTTGATTTCTTGAAGATATAAGTATGATTTTAAGTTTTTATAACACCAAAGACCATTCTAAGAAACAAACTCATGAAACCCTTACATGAAGTTGAAACATGAGCATGTAAAGTTGGTGTTTTATAAAGATACTTGTTTAACACTTTGAATGGAATATTTTAAGTTGAGAAAATCTTGAAACAAGAACTTGAATGGAAGATGAGCATGCTGGACATGAGGATAAAAAAGTCATTTGGATGTTGATTTTATTTCCATTAAGTTAAACATGCTCAAATCTAGACTTAAGTTAAGGAAAAATTCATCACATAAAGTTTTATGAAGAAACCAGCTTTATATGACATGAGCTATGATATGGAAATTGTAATAAGTGTAAGATATTCTATTTCTTTGTGTGAAGCATGAGTTAAAGAATCATCTTATGAAAGATAAGTTAAGTTAAGATTTGGATATGAGTAGTTTAAGTGCATGATCTAATACCTAAACTTAAGGAAATGATGAAACAAGTTGAAAAACCAAGTGAGAACCCCTTGGAATCATCATGACCAAATCTGGAACATGGGTAAACGACACTTAAAAATATGATAAAATAAAGTGAACAAAGTGAAAAGATCAACTAAAGCAAGTATAGTAAGTATATAAAGCAAGTATAGTAAGTATATAAAGCATAAAACTCTCAAAACCAGCTTAGAGCTCTAAGTTAGGCCTTCGTTAAAATTCTGACCAGCACTTTAAAATATTAAGAGAGGTTATTTTGAAGCCTACAAGAAATCCACCTAAGGCTCCATAAGCCCACCAAAGTCACTAACTTTAGTTTGAACAAAAAATAAGCCCATTTGATAACTTAAGCTTGCTAAAGAGCTCATGAAGTGGTTATTAGCCATAGGAGTATAAATCAAAGTTGTAAATTTGTTCTGAAGGAGTATTTTGAGCTTAGGATAAAATCTTAAGACTAAGCCCAAAGGATTTCTCAAGTTATTAAAACGCCCATTTACCAAACAAGGCCTAAAAGCACTCCAAAACATGAAGATCGCTATTGTTCTGGCCCATGAGCAGTTTTCTGTGCCTCATCATGAAAATATAACCTCACTACATTAAAGTACACTTGAAAATGATAAATATTAACTATAAGATTATAAAAATCAAATTTAAAACGAGAAAGTTATATGCGATTGAACTTTTATGTAAAACCAGAAAAAAATTTATGAAACCAAGTCAAGAGTATAACTTAAAGGGTTTTAGCTTAGTTTTCTAGGTTTTATTTCAAATCCTTATAGTATCATATTTGCGATGTCCAAGGGACCCATCTTTGGGAAGACGATCTATCTCAGATTATTTTGATTGATCGGCATGAATGAGTGAGTAAATTCCTGATGGCACTTTACTTGATTTTGCTTGTAGAATAGAGGCACCTAAACTAATATATGTAAATTTGGATGCTTGTGGGATATGGGAAATGTATGTGTATGAATTTGTAGATGAATGTGATGACTTGTTAATTATATATAATAATGGGAATTGTTTGTGCTAATATATACATGCGAATTATATGGAATGAAATTGTTTGATCACCTTGAAAATCGAGTTAATCACTTATAAGATTAAGAAATCAAAATGAATTATGCATTTCCCATATTACATACGGATAATACCGACTGTCGCTTCACGTAGAAAATGGGAAGGGACTTACAGGAAGATGTGCCTCCTTTAGGATTAGCTACTAGCTATGTCATTATTTATATTGAGTCTCTATTCTAAGCTGATGGGCTTATTAGGCGTCGAGAGATGCCAACCATCAGTGAGGAGTTGAGTCTTGTGGCTTCTGCTTAGGGCATTTGTTTGTGGATTACGGAGGCTACCACACTGCTAGACTTAGGATTTAAAAAATATGATTTGTTATTCGGTAAAGAAAGTATATACCTATATATATATATGGTTTTATTTTGGCTTAAGTACAATAGTGCAAATGAAATAAAACCCAAGATCTAGAACCTGGATTTTGGTTTAAGTCGATTAATTATCTCCAAACCTCGACTACAGGGGCCATAATTCTGAGTCATATGTAGTTCCTAGGTCATTGCATGTGTTGTTTAGCATACTGATTGTTCATGTATTCATATGATTGTGCATTTAATAAATTTTTGTCATGTGGTATTGATGTGGGTAATTATCTCACTATGTGTAAGCTTACACCCCAACAGTTCTTTTTCTTGCAGGTTGATCAATAGTTAGGATAGGGATAGGAATTGAGTGCAGAGTGCTACCTTTGAATCATTATAATGAAAAGCTTATGTAGTTAATTCAGAATGCTTCGAAAAACAACTAATGTCTCAATTAAGTTTAGTATCTTTAGTAAGTTTAGAATTTTCTAGAATTGTCTATCTTATTTCACTATTTTAGTAGGGGATACCGATTCTCTATGGTTTTGAGGAATTATGGAAAAATAGATATCCATAATTATTTATATTATATAATGAGTCAATGAACTAAAATTAAAGACTCTAGCAAATAACTATTTTGAGTTTTGCAATCTCTGACTTACAAGGCGATTTTTTATCATGGGTGCACACATGATATGGAAATTTTAAGCATACTACTAGGGCCCTCCTAAAGTCGTCACAAGTCATGCATTTCTCATAATTGTATCATAACTATACCAACTACAACCTCACATGAAAGGTGGAACGGGGCTAGCAAGTACGGGGGCTCCTATAGGGATTAGGCAACAGTATGCCATTTAAATATTATTGAGTCTCTATCTTAACTATCGGGCTTACTGAGCACTAGGGGATACTAACCATTAGCAAATAGCCATGTTTTGTGACTTTTGGTTAAGGTGTATAATATGGACTATGAAGGCCACCACACTACTAGACTATGGATTTTGGCATAAATTTTATTTCTTGAAAATGGAAAGTATATTTTTGTATAAAAGGAAAGATTTGTATATATTACATATATGTTTGAGTTGACATGAGCACAATAGTGCAATTAGAATAAAAACCTAAGTGTTAGGACCTAGTTGATGGTTTGTGCCGGTCAATTATCTCTAACCCTAATTATAAGGGGCATAATTTTTCGTTGCATGTAGTTCCTAGATCGTTGCATATAGTTCCTAGATCGTTGCATATATTGGTTGGTAATCTGATTATTCATGCATTTAATGAAATTTTTATGTGGTATGACTAGGGGATTTACTTACTAAGTGTAAGCTTATACCTCGATGAATTTCTTTTGATGCAAGACTACCTCTTCGTTCATTTGTGCTGAGGAATGCCCAAGGTGAGTCTCATATCGAGATGGGATTGTGAGTTTTAGGAAGTAAAGAGGGAATTTTGTAATAATGACTTATAGATATTTATTTACTCTATTTAATTTAATTCTATAGTTAGACTTTCTCAATGTAGACTCTTGTAGGACTCTATATGCGTTGTAATATTTTGTTGTGGAATTCTAAGAATCCATACTTTAACTTTAGTATTTTTGTATGTAAATGGTAAATCTTTGTTAATATTCTTGATATTGCATATCTATCAGCCTAATGGTAACATGGAGTGAAAGTAGCCTTGTGTGTCCTATGGGATGATGCAAACCATGACTAAGAACAAATAAGGTCAGTCGCTGAATTGGTCTAAGCTTACTGAAAGCCTGAAAAGGAGTGATAGAGAATGCACAAAAGAACAAAGAATGAATGAAAAGTAAGTAAAACCCTCAAATAGCTCTAAAGGATATAATGTACCAATGAAAATTTCGAGGACTCACGACACAACTCAATATGACACACAAGTTAGTCCGATAAGGTTACTTGCCACTTAGCTTTGTTTAAGGGTTAGAATAAGAGTGTAATGTGAGTAAAAAATAAATAAAAATAAAAAATAAATAAATAATAGTGTTTGCACAAGGAAGAATATTTAGTGTATTGATATTAAGTTGATATTTCCGGCTACAAGTATAAGGGTATTTACACTTGATAAGTTAGGGAAACATACCTAAAAGGGGAAAAGACCAAAATTGGTTTTTCCCAAAGAAGTAATGTACAAAGAATACAAAAGGTAAAAATGAACATTTAAAAAAGTAATGATTAGTGTAGTAAATTCTATAAGTAGACCTATATACATGGCGAAGGTATATTAGTGAGATCATTGGAAGATGTAAACAAGAGTACGATCAGATTGCTTGTTCAAGTAAGAGTAGCTAAGAATCAATCCAAAGTTTCTCTTGGTCACTCGGCAAGGGTGATGCCGAGTAATTGATCGGCTCAAACAAAAATAAGTAAGCATGCAAGCTTTAGCTATTGTCTTGGCATTCTACAATTTGGGATAAGACCATTGAGAAGTAAGTAGTTACATGGCTCGACATACAGAGTTGATTGGTAAGGAGATACTCAGCTTCGGTAGGAGTCAGTTGGAGTAGGAGGATTCACCTTGCCAATCAGTATAACCCTTAGGCTTAGCTACAAGTTAAAGGCCTAGTAACTTGATTCTTATCATTTCCTCTAGGTTGATTGGATTTGGGATCAAATTTGAATGGTCTTCGATCAGCTCCCTGTCAGGGGGATATGGATTGAGGTCGACAACGTTGAAGGTGTTAAAAATCCCATAATCTTTGGGCAACACCAACATATAGGCATTACTGTTGATCTTTTAGAGGATTTTAAAGAGTCCTTTAGCCCTTGCAAATAGCTTATTCCTACTCTTGCTTGGAAACCTTTCCTTGCTCTGGTACAACAACACCAAGTTTCTTAGCTAGAATTATTTAGCTAGTCTACCCTTGGCCTTCTCTCGCATTGTTTTGGTAGCTTGGTTAATATATCTAGTAACCTTATTGTAGATGTTCTGAAGGGACTATGCTCGGGCTCTTGAGTTAGGGTCTTCTTGCTTAGACTCAAGTACAAGGGTGTAATTGAGGGGCAACTTGGGATTGAAACCATAGACAACCACAAAGGGAGTTTACTTTGTGGTATCATGTACTATTCGATTGTAAGCGAATTTGACCACTGGTAAGTAGACATCCCCATCGGCCAAGTTCTTACCTATTATAGCTTGAAGCAATGATCCCAAAGTACGATTAAATACCTCTATTTGGCCATCCGTTTGGGGGTGATAGGAAGTTTTAAATAGCAATTTTAGCCCCATCCGTTCCTAGAGAGTTCTCTACAAATGGCTTAAGAACCTTAGATCTCTACTTGATACTACACTTCTCAGCACGTCATGTAACCTAATAGTTTCCTATAAGAAAAGAGAAGCAATAGACGAAGCATCGTTAGTTTTAGAGTAAGACATAAAGTGTGCCATCTTGTTGAACCTATCCATGACAACCATTATAAAATCTTTGCCTCGAGCAATACAAGTTAATTTGAGAACAAAGTCCATGCTTAACTCAACCTAAGGTCTCGTCGAAATAGGCAAAGGCATTGCTTTCCCTTACCTGGCTCGACATTTATCCCTCTTGCACATGCTAGAGCCTTCAACAACTCGGTGCACATCTCGCCTCATTCTCGACCAAAAGAAATGACCATTCAATAGCTCATAGGTCTTTCTTTTGCCAAAATGTCTAAACAATGCTCCACTATAGGCTTCCCTAATCAATAACTCCCAAAGTGAACAGGTCGGCACATATAATTTTCCTCTTCAAAGCAAGTATCCTTCCTCCATATGATATTCATTCACTGTCCTTCCATCGATACAACTCACAAATATGGGCCCAAAGTATGGATCCTTAGAATACTTATCTTTGATATTCGTAAACCCAAACAACCTAGTTTATAATTCAATTAAAAGCACCTGTCAACTACGTTATTATTTCCCTGCTTGTATTTTACCACGAAGTTGAATCCTTCAAAAAATTTAACCCATCTCACCTGTCACTTCAACAACTTTGTTTGACTTTGGAGGTACCTTAAGGACTCATGGTTGATATAGATGGCAAATTCTCTCAGCAGTAGATAATGTTACCATACTTGCAATGCTCGGATCAACACCATTAGTTATTTTTCATACACGGAGTAGTTTAGTTGAGATCTCATGAACTTCTCACTATGGTAAGCAATTGGTCAGCCTTCTTGCATTAAGACAACGTCTATCTAAATGTCTGATACATCACACTCAAGCTCCAATATTTTCTTAAAGTCAAGTAAAACTAGTATAAGCTTAAAGGTCAACCTTTCCTTTATCTCAGCAAAACTTCTCTCCTCCTTTTCTCCCCATCTAAAATCAATGTTCTTCTTCATCAACTCAATAAGGGGTATGACGAGGGTACTAAAATTCCTGATGAATGTTTTGTAAAAGGAAGCCAATCTATGAAAACTTCTCACCTTGACACAAGTAGCAAGAGTCGGCCATTTGATGATTTCTCAGATCTTCTCATCATCTACTCGTAAACCTCTTCTACTTACTACATAGCCTAAGAATACCACTTCCTCCTAGTAAAAGTAACATTTCTTAAGATTGTCAAATAATCTCTCAATATGGAGGACATTCAACATGAGACAGAGATGTTTACAGTGACTCACATGTCAGCACTATACACTAAGATATCATCAAAGTACACCATGACACACTTCCCCATCATATTTCTTTGTATAAGATTCATTAGTCGCATGAAAGTGCTTAAGACTTTAAACAAGCCAAAGGGCATTACCATCTAATCGTAAAATCCATGCCAAGTTTTGAATGCAATCTTCTACTCATCTCCTAGCCTTATGCAAATTTGATGGTAGCTAGATTGTAAATCAATCTTGCTAAAGATTTTGGCTCCACTCAGCTTGTCTAACATATCTTCTAAAGTTGGAATAAGATACTTATATTTGATCGTTATCTTCTTTATGGCTCAACTGTCAACACATATTTGCCAGGTTCCATCCTTTTTCAGTACTAAGAGTACTAGAACAACACAAGGGATGAGACTCTCCCTAACATATCCTCTTTCCAGTAACTTATTGACTTATCGTTGGAGCCTAGAAACCTATTCAGGACTCATCCAATAAGCTGGCTGATTCGATGGTATGAAATTAGGTATCAAGTAAATGCAATGTTCTATTCCTTTAAATGGTGGAAATCCTTCCAATAACTATTCTAGAAACATATCGACATATTCATCCAATAACTTTCTTACTTCTAAGGGTAGTTCACCCTACTCCTTCAATTTTAATAGATGCCTAACCAACATGAAGGTTGACACTTTGGCTTTAACAGCCTCTTGGAGCTCGGTTCTACTCATCATCAAGCTTTTCTTCAACTCGCGAGCAAGTCTTGTCTATAGTTTGTTAACTTCACTTAGTAGCATTAGGTTTACCATAATATTCCTACCATCCTTCTTAAATACATACATGTTCCTATATCCATCATGGATAACTCATCCATCAAATAGCCATGGTCAGCCAAGCAATACATATGAAGCATAAATAGGCATCACATCACAAAGAATCTCGCTAGAGTAATTTTTGATAGTTATCGATAATAGTACTTACCAAGTAACATGTAGTGCTCCCATCTCATTCAACTGATGCAACTTGTACGTCTTACATGGTTACAGTTGGCAACTTCAACTTTATGATTAGATCAGCTGATGCTTCATTGGTACAACTTCTACTATCTACAATTAGCTTACTCACCTATTCATTTAACCTACAGGTGATATGAAACAAGTTCTCCCTCTACTCCTCCCATGAGGCATCCAAATTTATTGTGTGTCGAATAACCATTATCAACTGATCTAAGTCATTAGTAAACACATCCACCTCGATCAATTCATTCTCTTTAGTAACTTCTTTCTTATCGATGCTTTTCTCCTTCTTAGGTTCCTCATCAATACTTTCCACTTTAAGTTGCGAAATGTTTCCCTTGATTACCATAGTCCTTTGGTTCAAGTATTGAGCAGCCATATGTCCAAACCCTTAGCATTTGAAGCAATTGATCTAGCTTGTCTTCCTACTAGATGCTTACCCTTTCTCATAAGTTTAAGTCAACACATCACCTTCTATTTGACCCTTCTAGTCAATCCTGACATCCCCTCATCTAATCAAGTCAGCACTCGACTAACCTGGGTAGTTTCCCTATGTAAGTCGGCTAGACTGAACAAGTCGATTAGTCGACGTCATTGTCGATATTTGATTTCTTCTCTATTTTTCCACCCGCTGAGCTATTTGTATTGCCTCATCTAACGTGGCAAATTGTTGGAGTTCCACAATGTCTCCAATATCACTCCTTAATCCAGTAAGGATTCTTGAGACAATTCGCGTTAAGGGCTCCTCCACTTCATAGCAAATCATAAGCATTTGGAACTTTTAGACATATTCGTCAATAGTTCAAACTCCTTGTCTCAACTCCTAAAACTAAGCAAAAGTGTTTAGCAAGTAAGTTTTCAGAACAAATCAGTTTTTGAGTATTCTCTTTATCTCAGGCTAAGTATTGATCTCTCTGTAACCTTCTCACCACATGGCGGCATATCTAGAGAACTCAGTAGTAGTAGTTCTCACTTTGTCATACTCTTGATAATGGTAATAATCGAAGACTCACTCCACCTTCTCTTCCCAATTCAAGCAATCATCCACATTCCCAAACCTATTGAACCTCGGGATCTTAAGCTTTACATGGTCAAATGTTTAGGGTGCTTGAACTCACTCTTCTTCTTCATATTCTTCCTTATCATCTTCATCCATACCTCCCAAGTCAATCCTTCTTCTCATTTACTCAGCTACTCGTCCACCTCGAGCTTATCAAGCTATAGGTTCTGACTTCAATAGGACAAGCAGCTTGTAAAGTGTTATGCATGGCTTCAACAGGTCTATATGCTAGTACATGAATAGCTCAAATTAAATCTACAAGGAAGTTAGCCACCTCATCGAGTCTCTCACTAATACTTCTGGGAGTACCTTAAGATAGTTGGCTATGGTGGACAACACCATTATTATCATCTCTAACACCAATATTAACACTTAGGTCCGTCATTTTCTTCGACAAATTTAATTCTTAAACTCTTCAATTAGATGATTAAACAAACCCTTCCATAAACAAAAAACTTAACAGCTAGCAAACACAATAGTTAAACATATACAATAACTTACTTTGTTTCATACACGCGAAACAGAGTATAGATAGAACATTAAAACAAACTACAGCTCAAGTGAAACTTCTGCTCTAATATCAAGATGATGCAAACCATAACCAAGAACAAACAAAGCCAGTCGCTGAATCAGCCCAAGTTTGTTAAAAGCCTAAAAAGGGGTGATGGGAAATGTGTGAAAGAGTGAAGAATAAATGAAAAGTAAGCAAAACCCTCGAATAGCTCTAGAGGATATTTGAGGACTCACGATACAACTTAATATCACTGTCCTCACCCACTATCTCATGCCCAAACCTATACACCGATGCTATACGCAACCCCTTTACACACAAACTAAACTACATACAATACCTAATCACCCTCCTTCATCTAAACACTATTAGTGCAACTACTATTCCCATGCTACATACCCAGTAGTGCATCCTCTCTCGATACCCCCACTGTCAAAAGCCATAGCCAACACAACCTGAACTAAACATACATAAAGGCATAACATACACAGTCCATACCTAATTTGACCCCCATGAATAGTAGCTCTCTCTCCTATAATTTCTCTCAGACCCGATACCCTTTCCTTCACCTATCTCTAACTTACTTTGAATCACCACATCTACCACTCCTTGGCCAAAATTAGTGCAACGATTGAGTTCGTGGGATCCTAAAACCCCATAATCACCCTCTTTTACATGACCAACAACCACCACTACGATTTCCTAAGCATCTACCATGACCACTACCTTACGCCACCAGCTAAACTACATCTAACCACCATGGCACTCGCCTTATCCCCATATTCACCAATCCAACACATACAGAAATCCCATTTCCCACTTGAAAAACCTCCTAGAACCGCCTTAGAGCACACCTGTCAATACCACTACCTCCTTATAAATATAGCACTCAACCCAAGGATCCAACCTATGATACTACTCCAATTCAAGTCCCTTTTCTTTTAGGTTCGGCCCTCTTTCAATTTAATTGTTTCATTTTATTTTATTCTTATAGTTTGTTGTAAATAAATAATAAAAGAAGTAAGGAAAGAACAAAAAAAGAGAAGTAGAAAAAAAGTATCGTTTATTTTTATTTTTTATTAAAGCATAATAGAAATGGATAAAATAAAATTAAAAATATAAAAATAAAAGTAAATAAATAAGTTAGTGAGTGAACAAATTGTCTTATCACTTAGAAAAACCAATTTTCCAATAAAATAAAAAATAAATCAACCGTTTTCTAAACTAAGGCGTTTTTAGAATTTCAAAAAATAAAACCTTTATTAGGACCCTTATAAAATTTCCTTAATTAGCATCAAACTAAGTAAAAACATAAACCCGAGCTTTTTTTCTAAAATTAAAATCAACTCACCCATTAAAGTTTTCAATAAATGAACTACGGAAGTCTAATCCCAAATAGCAAGTACGTATGAGGCAACTTAAAATATGGAAAGTTTTCTTTTTTTCCATTTTTGTAAATATTTGTTCAATTTAATTAGTTTAGTCGCATGTGATTTGATTTGTTGTTTAAAATTTGAAAAAGAGCATTATTGAAAAGCAAAATTAAATTTGAAAAGTTAAATTGTGGTACCCGTTTAGTGTTTAATAGGATAGTCTTTAGATCAAGATCTCTAATTTTAAAACTGTTTTGAAGATAGGTTTTGTTGAAAGACCTATAGCTAAATTATAATCAATCCACCTAATTGGTTATGATTTGACTTCTTTTTTCTACTTCGATCAAGTGGTAACTCCTAAAACATTTTCAAAATATAAAAGTACTAGTTTTCTTTAAACCTTAGTGGAAGTTCAGTATTAAACAGATAAGGTTTAATATTGATCGATTTGAAGAAAACTAATTTATAAAAATCAAGAGGAAAAAACTAAGCTCGATAATTTGACGACTCCATTAGGGATGTCATGAAGGCTAGCCAATTAAATATTTTTCGAAATTAAAATTGCCTTTCAAAATACCCATGTTATTTAATATTTTGTTTATTTACTTATCTATTTTTATATTATTAACATTGTATGTATACCTTATTTTGATTATCATATTTATTTTGCATACAACATAAGGGGATCATTTGTTGCATCAATGATGCAGGGTAGGGGGCATGGATTTGGTATTGTGTAAGCTCTAGGTACTGTAGTGTAACCACCACTTAGGGTTGATTACGCCACCCCCAACTTAAGCTTAATGTGATAAATGAAAGTGTTTTCTAAAAGTAAATGAGGTCACAAAGCTTAAAGACCTTTTAGAACCCACCCTAATTGTATATGCTTCCCTTCAAGGTTAAGTTAATACATTACTCCTAAGAATTGCAACCTTACTAATGTGTGAAAGATTATAAAATATAATAAGTCTCTTTTAGAAAAAAGCAAAACACCAAAGCAAGTAGTAAGGTTGTAACTTAAAGAGTAATGCATTAACCTAAACAATCCTAACATCTAAATGTTTCTATGTATTTTCTTTTGTTGCTTTGATAACTAATTTTTGTCTATAAAATGTGTAGACCTAGAATGGCAGATAACCAAGCAAACAATCAAGGGAATGATAGGCCATAAGACATCTATAGGATTCGTGAGTAGCTATAGAAAGATGAGATTGTTTACCTAAAGGAGAAGCTCGAGTGTTCTGAAGCTCGTAACCAGGCCTTAAGGTCCCTTCTAGTATAGGTAATTGGGGAAACTTATGAAATGATAAAAGACCTTAAGGCTCATCTACGAGACATAATGTAGGGTTTTTTCCAATTTATATCTAAAAAGCCTAGAGTAAATATCAAGTTCCTAAATAAATATTAGGTTCTCTACCTTTGTTTCTATATTTTAATCTTTCACAATAATAAAAGTTCTCTTTAGTTCATCATTCTTTAGCATTCTTGTCTTTGAAAATAGTCCTTCAATAAGCATTTATCTAACTACTGTTCTCTCCCATTTAAGGAAATGTAAGATCTCATTAACTTGTAAATAAAACCCTAAAAATCACTATCCTAATTTGTAAACTATTTTCTGTAAAATAAAACTTTATCTTTCTCTCTCTCTCAAATAAAAAGGAAAAAAGAAACAAAAATTGAAAAAACGAAAATGAAAAGAAAAGTTGCTAATGGGTATAAATCCTTATGGCCTCAAGGAGTCAACCTAAGCTTAAGCCTCTGGCTTACCCAATCAGCTAGCCCAAACACTTGGCTTCCAACTTACATAAGGCCCTTCGACCTAATAAGGAAGCTAACACAAGCCCCTTAGCCCATTCAGCCTAAACAAAAGCCACTTGATTAGGCATTCAATCTAAACACCAACCTTAAGCCCGTTCAGGCAACCTACCCAATTACAAACCATAGCCCATTAAGGTAGTTGACCCAAACACAATCCATAGCCCATAAAGGTAACCAAGCCAAGCCAAAAACCTTGGTCTATTTAGAAAGCCAACCCCAATCATGAACCAAACCAAAACATAAAGTCAAATACTGAGGCATGATTTAAGAAACTAGGAGGCAAAGCCAATCTTCATTCAGGGAAAATAAAAAACAAACTCTTCCTTAAGGAATTGGTAACTCACTTTTAAAGAAAAAGGTTTAGAATGAAAAGAGGCAAACTATATCCTACGCACTAATCTAAAACACTTTGAGAGTTGAGCGACATAATAGTAATGTTACTTTAGACTTATTCCTTAAAGGAGGTCCACTTTGAATGTAATACATAGATTAAAATGAATTTAAGTACTCATTTTCAAATCCTAAACACAGTTATCTCTTATTCATCCCGTTGGACTAATTTGGAGTATTTTCAAAAATTAAACCTTATCAAGAATCAACCCATAATAAGGCAATCCAGAGATTAGGGTCATTGATTAGGAGATGAGGGTAAAATTGGTTTATGCTTGCTTAAGTAACGTTAATTCAAAAATTATTTTTATTTTTAATAAATTATATTTTATTGAAATGAAGAAGAGCCAATTCCTTTTCGAACACCTTAAGCTTACATACACCTAACCTAAGACTATACAATAAAAATCTATAGATTTAAGGCCTTGAATTACTTAAAAGGCAAAAAATCGACAATGGAGACAATCATTCTTAGGGCTAAAAGAAAAGAAATAGCAGTAAGAGATAATGGGGGAAAATAATTAAAAAAAAAAGAGAAGAAAAGAGGTTAGAGAATTGGGCCTTAGTGTAAGACAAAAGCCCTAAGAGATATATCACATCTAAGTTGGGGCAACAAAACTAAATCAAAAAGCTAAGAATCCAAGCCCAAAAGCCCTAAGAAAAACAAAACCCTAAGTTACATTCTAATGCCTAAAAACCTAAAATCTCTATATCCACTCTGAAATCTCTCATACCAATGTTGAATCACATAAGGCCTTCCTACCTACAATACCACCCTTAAGCAGTAAAAGCTCTTCCGATATTGAAAGATAATCTATCTTTAATGAAAATTGTTTTTGAAACTAAGGCAAGTATACTTCTAATTTTTCCTTAAGGCTCTTGACTTGTATACTCAGGATAAATAAAAGTACTTCTTTCAAAATAGGCCTCCTCATTAGTCTTTTTTGAAACCCTTTAACCAAAAGCCTAAATTCATAATGTTGAACCAAAAAAGACCTTACAGAATGATCTAAGTATGTCACTAACAAAATGAACTATAATTTTTGGAACTATAGTTGAGAGTGAAATCTAGATCGATAGTTAGCAAGGAAGTCTTCTTTGACTAAATTAATCATGAGTTACCTTTTTCCTTAGGAAAGGAATCTTTAAAATCACAAAGCCCCACGAAGGAACCTAACATCAAGGTTAAAGGCAATGAAAAACCCCATATGGTTACCAAAAAAAAGGGTGGTTATAAACTTATTCCTTAAATAAGAATTTGTACCCGATTGGCAAACTTTCATAAAAAAAAAAGAAAAAGAAAAAAAAAGTAAAGGAAAATAATTTTTTTTGTCCATTTTCAAAACCATGTCAACTCGAGTAGCTAAGCTTTCAATTTACATCATCCATTTCCTTTTCAAGGTGGTCACATTTTTTTAAACTAAGCATAGTAGTCTAAATCATTCTTCCTTAGTTCCAATTTTTTATATCCTTTAACTCTTTTTCAAATCAAAGGTCCTATCCCTAATGTCTTTTTTATTTTTGGAAATGGTTTTTCAATAATTTCCCTATAAATACTTTTTTAAGTCAAGAATTTTTTTTAAAAATGGTTGCTTTCCTTACTTTGCTTCTTCAAATCCTTCATTAACTTTCCTTATGGTTCTAGCCAACTCTTACAGCACTAACCCACTCTTTTAACCCTTTTAGAGTTTCAACTAGCCTTTAGGGCGTTACCCTCTTAGAGCATTGACCCCTTTTTTATTCTTTTTAGAGTTCTAACTAACCTTTAGGGAGTTATCCTATCTTTTTAGGGTATTAGCTAGCTCTTAAAGTACTGACCCCTCTTTTATTCCTTTTAAGGTTCTAGCCATCCTTAGGGCGTTGTCCTATCTTCCATTTTTAGGGTTCTAACTAACTCTTAGAGCTCTGACCTACTCTTTTATTCTTTTAAGGGTTCTAAACAGCCTATCAGGTGTTGTCCGGTCTTCTTTTCTTTTAAGGTTCTAGTTAGCTCTTAGGGTGCTAACTCATTCTTTTATTCTTTCTAAGGTTTTAGCCAACATTTAGGGTGTTGTCCCATCTCTCTAAGGTTTAGCCAACTTTTAAAGCACTGCCCCTCTTTTGTCAATTTCCTTTAGGTTTTTCTTTCTTTTTTTTTTTTATTTTAGCATGCCCTTAGGGTGCTTCCTTTCATCATTAATTTCTCTCATGTGAGCTTACAGAGTACTTCTCTTCATCAATTCTTTCAGCGAGCCCATAGGGCACTTCTCTTCACTAAGTTCTTAGTGAGCCTATAGGGCCCTTCACTTTATCAGATTCATTTTAATGATCCCATTGGATGCTTTCCCTCACAAATTTCTTTTAGCGAGCCCACTGGGTGCTTCTCTTCACCAACTTATTGTAGCAAGCCCATAAGGTACTTCCCTTCACAAATTTCATTTAGCGAGCCCATAAGGTGCTTTCTTCATCATTGATTCTTCTTACCAAGCCCATAAGGCGCTTCTTCCAAAGTCAATTTAAGATTAGTCTCCGAGAGAAGCTCTCGCTTAGGTTAGTTAGCTGAAAGGAGCACTACTAGGTTTCAATTTAAGGTCTTAGCCAACTCAAGGAGCTCTTTGTCCATTTTACCTAAGATAGTCAGCTCAAAGGAGCACTTTTAGGTTTGTATCAAATCAATTCCAAATTTAGGGTTGCTAGTCCCCAAGAGACGCTCTTGCTTAGGTTAGTCAACTTAAATGAGCACTACCAAGTTTTAATTTAGGGTCTTAGCTAGCTTAAGGAGTGCTTTACCCATTTCACATAGGATAATCAGCTTAAAAGAACACTTCTAGGTTTGTCTCGAATCGATTCCAAAAGTTAGCGTTGCTAGTCCTATAGGGACATTCCCACATAGGTTAGTTAGCTTAGTAGGGTACTACTAGATTTCAATTTAGGGTCTTAGTTAGCTCAAGGAGCGCTTTGCCCATCTCATCTTAGTTAGTTAGCTCATTGGGACACAACTAAGTTTTCAACATCTCTTTAGGGTCTTAACTAAGTTAAGGAACGCTTTTCCCATTCCACCTTGGTTAGTCTACTCAGTAGGGAACGATCAAGTTTTCAACATCTCTTTAAGGTCTTAGCAAGCTTAAGAAACGTTCCGCTCGTTTCACCTTAGTTAATCAACTCATTAGGGCACGACCAAGCTTTCAACATCTATTTATGGTCTTAGTCAACTCAAGGAACGCTTTGCCTGTCTGACCTTAATTAGTCAGCTCATTGGGATACAACTAAGCCTTCAACATCTCTTTAGAGTCTTAGTCAACTCAATGAGTGCTTCGCCCTTTTCATCATGGTTAGTTAGCTTATTGAGGCGTGACCAAGTTTTAAACATCTTTTAAGATCTTAGCAAACTTAAGGAGAGCTTCACCCGATTCACCTAAGTTAATCAGCTCAGAATAGCACAACCAAGTTTTCCTTTAGGGTCTTAGCCAACTCAAGGAGCACTTCGTTCATTTCATCTTCGTTAGTTATCTCATTGGGGCACAACTAAGTTTTCAACTTCTTTTAAGGTCTTAGCTAGCTTAAAGAGTACTTCGCCCATTTCATCTTGTTTTTTTCATTTTTTATTTTTTCAAATTTTTTAAAATAGGATAAAGGGTTCTAAATTAGGAAAAATAAAAAAAATAGAAAATTAAGAAAAACCTGCAAAAAAAAAGAAATTTAGAATATAACAAGAAATTTAGAAAAGATTTTAAAAAATAGAAAATTTGAGAAAAGCCAAAAAAAAAAAAGAAATTTAGAAAAGATAAAAAAAAAAAGAAAATATAAGAAAAGCTATAAAATAAGAAATTTAGAAAATAGAAAATTATACCAAAATTGAAAAAGTCACAAAAATATAAAAAAAATACAAAATTTAGGAAATATTGGTAAATAATAATTTTAGATATTATAATAGAATAGATTTTTTAAAAATTTAGATAAAAAATAACGAGAAGGTCGTTAGGCAGAGCTTAGATTTTAATCTAGCCTAAGTTAACCTTATTCATTTGTGCAATTAAGCACATGCTAATGGCCTAACAGATAACTATTTTGACTTGAATTTGGGTTTAGCTTAGAGGTCAAGGATTCAACTCACATCAAATGTAGAGAATGCCTTTTGGCTTTTATTTTTTCCAGACTCCATGCACTGCCACATGTGAAGAGATCATTAGGCTACATACCTGGTCATGATATGTAGCACTTCATGATTGGTCTTGACAACACATTTTCCTTCTTCCTTTTCCTCTTTCCTTTTCTTTCCCTCCCTTTCTCATTAAAAAGGAAAAAAAAAACACTCATACACAGCAATCTAGAAAGGACCCTCTCTCTTTCTGTAAACACAAACATATACACAAAAAGAGAAAAAGACCCTCACCCTGTCTCTCTCTTAGACAGACTCTCTCTCTCTCACTTCAACCCCAATAATACGCACATGGCTCTCTCTCTCATGACCACGTCTCCACATGCCATCAATTGTATGTCTACCTTCAGCCGAACATACATATGCCCACATACAATAGCCCTATCCTCAATAACCAACAACACCGTGATGCATTACAATCATTGTCATCGTTGTCACCTGTTGTTGCATACCCAAACCTACACACTAACACCATATGCAGCCTCTTCATGCACAAACCAAACTATGCATAGCACCTAATCACCCTCATTTATCCAAACACTATCGGCACAATCACCACTCCCACACTACATACCTAGTAGCGTACCCTCTCTTAATAGCCCTACTATTGAAAGCCACAGCTAACATAACCTAAAGTAGACACATATAGAGACACAACACATACAGTCGTGTACCTAATTCGATCGCCATGAACAATAGTCTCTCTCTCTCCTACAATTTCTCTCAAACCTGAAACCCCTCCTTTACCCATCTTCAACCTACTTTAAATCATCATATCTACCACTCTTTGACAGAAACTAATGCGACAATTGAGTTCGTAAGATCCTAAAACCCCAAAATAACCTTCTTCTACATGCCCAGCAACCACCACCACAATTTCCTAAACATCCACCATGACTGCTGCCATACGCCACCAACTAAATCACATCCAACCACCATAATGCTTGCCGTAGCCTTATATTGACCAATCCAACACACAAAAAAATCCCATTTCTCACTTGGAAAGCTACCTAAAATCGCCTTTGACCACCCCTGTCAATGACACTATCTCCTTCTTTAACCTAATTAGGTTATTTGACCCTAATATAGCTCTTGACCTGATTAAGACCCAAGTATCCAACCTACGCTACTACTCTAATTCAAGTCCCGTTTGTTTTGGATTTAGCCCTCTTTCAATTTAATTGTTGTATTTTTTATTTTATTTCATTTTATTCTTATAGTCTATTGTAAATAAAAAATCCTAAAAAAAAAGAAGAAAAATCGAAAAAATAAGGAAAAGAAGTAAGAAAAGAAAAAAGAAGAAGAAGAAAAATTATAGTTTATTTTTATTTTTATTTTTTATTAAAGCATAATATAAATAGATAAAATAATAATAATATTAAAAATAAATAAATAAGTTAGTGAATAAACAAATTGTCTTATCACTTAGAAAAACCAATTTTCCAACTAAATAAAAAATAAATCAACCTTTTTCCAAACTGGGGGATTCTAGAATTTCCAAAAATAAAACCTTAATTAGGACTTTTAGAAAATTTCCTTAATTGGCATCAAATCGGGAAAAAAAATGTAAACTTGAGCTTTTTTTCAAAAATTAAAATCAACTCACCTACTAAAGTTTTTCGATAAATAAATTATAAAAGTCTAATTCCATATAGCAAGCATATAGGCACCCGTATGTATGGGGTGACTTAAAATATGAAAAGTTTTTTTTTCTTCCATCTTTGTAAATATTCATTTAATTTAATTAATTCAGTTACATATGATATGATTTATTGTTTAAAAATTGAAAAATGGTATTATTGAAAAGTAAAATTAAATTTGAAAATTTAAAAAATAGTACCCATTTAGGATTTGATAAGATAGCCTTCGGATTAAGATCTCTATTTTTAAGACCATTTTGAAAATTAGTTTTATTGAAAGACCAATGGCTAAGTTATAACCAATCCATCTAATTGGTTACAATTTAACTTCTTTCTTTGACTTTGGTTGCGTGGCGACTCCAAAAATCATTTTAGAACATAAAAGAACCAGTTTCTTTTAACCTTAGTCAAGGGTCAATAATAAATTAGTAGGGTTTAAAATTGATCAGTTTAAAAAAGACTAATTTATAAAAACTAAGAGGAAAAAACCAAGCTCGATAACCCTCACACCTGACAACACCACCATTGCAACAACTACTCCACTATTACAACTTGTGATGCACCAAGCAACCCCACTGCAACACCTAACGATACCTACGCCTAACTACCATCGCAACCACTACTAAAGCAATGCTCAATCCCTAACATGCAATGACTCACACATACACATATACAAAATCACCCTGACCTTGAACATAGTGTCACAAGTGACCCAGGCTACCTAATGTTACCGTCTAAACTCCAAAGATTAATTGATCACCACTTTACATTGAAACACCATCACCAAACTAAATTTTGTCAATAAAAACCTCTATCAAAATAGAATTACCTATTCAATTTGGTGTTCAAATGCAAAGATTGGAAAGGGGTTGTTATGGCGACCCAACCCAATTTCAACTATAACAGCAAATCTAATCCAAAATATTTAACTTGTACACTAAGGAACCCTTGATCCGATCTAGTTAGTAATGTCCTAGTTTTGGTTATTTTATTTATTAACTTGCCTTTTTTATGTAGTGGAAGCCTTTAAATTTGTATTTAGGCTAACCATACCTAAATTGAGGGCCTTATCTTGGAATGTAAGATCAATGAAAAATTAGTTTTCAAAAAGAACAAATTGTAATATGAGTGACCTAAAAGTGATAAGGAAAAGTCTTGTAAAGTTGGATTTGAAAAATAATTTGAAATATGACTAACATAGGTTACATCATAAAGTTTATTGGGTTAAATTTTAATTAGTTTAGAAATAAAAATTTTCAATTATGTATATAATATAATGTTCTACTTTTTTGTAAGTACATTATGAAACTTTATAAATAATAAACGAAGATAAAATTACACTCAAAAGGTCACATAAAATTTGACCAATAAATATATATATATATATATATAAGTAATGGGGGGATTTGCTTGCAAATATAGCCATCATTGCATAATGCAATCAAATGAGGAGAAAGAGAGAGAGAGAGAGAACGGGAAAAGGGAGTAACTAAGAAGGAAAAGAAGAAGAAAAAGTAGAAGAAGAAGAGGAAAAAAAGATTCAACAATTTAATTTTTTTGGTGCCCAATAATTTTAAGTAACCACGTTGCCATAGTTATAAGTACTATCTTATAATTGATATATGGTAGTCTTAAAGGAGATATATTTATAATCTTATTATTTTCCTAAATGGAGTATTTTATTTGTACCATTTCATAAATTTCTTCTTTTTTTGAATTTTAAACTTAGAATATTGATAGTTGTAAGAATTATATATTATTAGTATTGATTCACAAAATAAGTAGATCTCTAGTAGCAATCATTTGTCAAATCTAATGAAAAATGAATTGTATATTTTTACATAATTTCTTTCGTAAAATTTGCATATATGTAATTTTAGTAAAAAGTAGAAGTTCTAAAGTAAAATTTTTTCGAAAAGGTAAAAACTTCTTAAATAATACTAGAAATCAATGTTATACAAATTTCAAATGTAAAGTTAAATTATAATGGTATTATATATACTATAGTAGGACTAAATCAAAGGGATCTATAGAAATTTTTATAGAATTATTTTGTGATCCTAACTATTTATTATGAATTTCTATAGCTAAATAGCTTAATTTTCCAATCAAGGCATATTTTTAACAATATTAGGTTAATATACAGTAAATTTTTTTTTAAGGTCTATACATATCTAGTCTCTTTTGATGAATCTCTAAAAGAATCACTTAAATTCAAGTAATGAATATTAATTATTCAAATTTCAAACCAAAGAAACTTCCTTTTTCTCATCTATCAAAGAAAGGTTTCAAAAAAAACTTCCTAGCTACACTCATTGTCATAATTTAGGAAAAATGGAGAGAGATCTATATTTATGAAGAATAACTTATTAGGTCCAATTAGAGTAGGTTTTTATCATATTTTGGGATATTATAGTACCTAGACTTTTGTATACATGTGTCAAGGTTAGAAACTACATATTCTACTAAGCTATAATGGGAAATTTTATTGAATATATTCTATTTATACATTATGGAAATAATGGGATGGAACATATTACATGAACTTATGTGTATGGTAGAATTAAAAATATCTCATAGAAATTATCTCTTAATGTATAACCCATATTACATATCGTTGAGTTCGTATGAACCTAATGATACCACTTTCACTAAAATTGGATAATCATAGGTAATAAAACCAGCATTTTTATAATATTATGAAAATTTACGTATTACAATGACTTTATCATAATTGAAATGTAATTTGATAGATTTAATATACATTTCGATATAATCAAAACGTATATATGATAAATTATAGTGTAACTATGTATATCATTAATATTCACTAATTTAATATAACTTATATAATAAAACTATAATAATTAAGTACATACCTACTTATAACTCTATTCTATCATATAAGAATAGTATATTTCAAATATATATATATATTTATATATAACTTTAAGATAATATAAAAAGTAAATAAAAACCTAACGTTTTCGTAAATCTTATAAACATTAAATACGAGTTTTGATATATATATATATATATATATATTAGGTGTCCTAGTGATCAAAACGTTGCTAATATAGACCTATCGCAGTGAGCATCAATATAAGTAAGTTAGGATTATAGTTTCACCACTTGTTAAGATAATAAATCAAAGTATCTAGAGGCTTAAGAGTGCTTTTATATGTAATTGTAAATTAGCTGTCTATGCGCATGCTATTATGATTGTAAATTAGCAGTCTATGCACATGCTATGTGTATGATTGATATTCTGTTTGTGATAAGAGTTAAACTTCTTAGCATATTATTCTACATGATCTCTTAGTATTGTATTATGAGATCTTATTTGGTCGCCCTTAAATGAAACTAATGAAGATCTAACTACTAATGTAAGTGGATATGTATAACAACCCATTAGGGAAACAATTAAGTGTGTTAAATGAAATACTAACTTCCTTCAATGAAGATAGTTAAAATGGTCACTTCCTAATCCTTAGTCAAACCAAACGTTAGGAGAGGAGGTCGAGGCAAGGGTAAGAGTTGTAGTTTGAAAGTGGTAACAAGAAGAGAGTATTCTCCATTGTACAAGTTTGGGTTTGGTCTGACTTGAGTCGTGGTAAACTCTTCAATCCAGGTTGAAGCAAATGTAATTTTTCTAACCTCACAATAGATCAAATAACATTGTATCAAAGATCTTAATTTGAGTCTTTTTAAAAATTAGGTTTTTAGGGAATTTTCCTAATAAAATTAAAATAGTTAGAAAAATAAACTTGGCTCATTTTAATAAATAAAATTTGTTAAAAATTTTTCCAAAAAATGCAAAACTAAGATTAGTTTATTTTCAATTAGTGAGTATGTAGGCAACTTTAAGGTAATTGTAAAAAAAAAAAAAATTTTTTAGAAAATTCATAACAAAAAATAATAAAAAATTTATTTTCATGTTTTTGTATGTTTTCAATTTTTTTTAGAAAAATTATAAAAAAATATAAGCCCATTATTTTTTTTTTATTTTTACATAGAGACAACTGTCTTAATAAATTGGCTTTCAGAACCACTTTTTTAGCTAAAGTTTTCTAAAAATGTATTCATTTTAGAAATTTTGTAAGCTAGTGACTTGATTTAGGTTTTTTCTACTTGATAAACCTTAATCCCCTTTTTAACTAGTTTTATTGGTTGGTGACTTTGAATTTTTTTATAAAATATTTTTTAAACGTTTTTTCGAGAAAAATGTTTTTCCCTAATTTTATGTTGAGTTACTTATATTAACTAGGATAAGCTTAATATAGATTAAATTAAAGATTACCAAAATAGGACTCAACTCTCCTATGATGATCAAATATGTCAAGGCAATTCATATGTCGATCATATGCCTTTATGTGTATGCTATCATTGAGCAACTATGCAAACACTACAAAAGAAGTTGGTTTTCTTATACTACCCTTGATAATTGCAAGATCTCTTCAATCTCACAGTCAAATGAATATTTCTTTAAATCTTTGAGTTGAATCATATGTCAAGACGATTCATGTATCGATCATACTCCTAGGAGCATATGCTACTATTGAGGGGCTACAAATGCTGTAGCAAAAGCTGCATTTCTTATACTAGTTTTGTTAATTACAACATCTTTTCAATCTTTTGGTTAGATGGATATTACTTCAATCTTTAAGCAGAATCATATTGTAGCTTCAAAGCTTACTATGACCCCACTTTAAATCTTTAGCTAAGGTTGCTCAGACTCCTAATATAAGCACCATGGATGAACACATGGCGACGATATCATGTGTAACCAAAGTTGGTAAGTCCGGACCACAAGATAGTCTAAAGAATAAATGGAACTCAATGGTTTAGCGAACTTGAGTACTAATTCTATAGATATGACAGACCATAGAACCACATATGGACTAAGTAACTTACTAGATGTGACATACTAATCCAAGCTAGATGGATTGCTCACCACAATCCTTACTCAAGGGACTGATAAGAGTTGAAAAAAAAGAGTTTTGATGAGGAAGAACTTAAAGGGTCTTTCATTAAATCTACAAAATCTATCTAAGACCTTATGCAAGTGTCCTATTTATATGTAGTATCAAATTTCTGAATAAAAAGATTAAAAGGATATCCTAGTACCATTCCAATAAATGCCAAATAAACATAAGGATAGTTTAGGAACAATACAAGAAATAATAAGTCTAACTAACATATCTAAAAATAGGTAATCAAATGAGTTATTCAGGTGATGATCTATTAAGCTGGCTAATGAGTTATTAGGACTTTGTAGACTTGTTCTGGGTTGACTTGAAATGCTGATGACTTATTAACCCGATGGCCTCTTGACTTATTGACCTAAACTTAACAACCTGATTAGATGACGACCTAAGTCTTGATAACCTATCTTGTAAAGCTCTCCAATAGTTATCCAATCTTCATATGAGCTCTTCAACATGTCTCCACTACATAGGAGGTCCTTAAATAGGTCTTCAAAATTTGGGGAGCTTATAAATAAGTCTTCACATTATGAGCTCTCAAACAGGTCTCTAGATAAGGTCTACAATAGGTCATTGGCACTTAGAAAGCTCATGAGAAGGTCTCTACCAAAGGTTGAAACATGGCAATTGGCTATGGCAGTGCCTTATAAGCTATCATTCCCTCTCCTTCGGAGAAATTTGGAGCTAAAACTTGGCAATGAGTTACTCTTAGCCCTACTTGGATTAAAAATTATCTTGCAAACATAAAACACAAGCATGTAAAAATAATCAACCTCTACCACTAATATGATCATTAGTTAATGCTCTTTCCACTCATTATAAAATCAATCAATCAAACTTTTTGTCATTGATCCTTCTTTCCATTCATCATGGATCTAATCAACTACACATTAGTAGTTTTAGTAACTATCAATTAAAGGAAGTAACATAATTTGGGGATAATACAAAAGATCATGATCTTATAGATCTTGTGCAAGTAAGACCTTAATTTGTTCTTCAACCTCAAGTATCCTTTAGGCTTCATGCTCTGCCAATTCTAATCCCATGGCTTCCTCTTTTATAGTAACTAGCACTCCCTTTACTTCCTCACAACTCAACTTTTCTTCCTTCCATCAATATACCTTAAATTCTTTCAATACAAGAGTACTATGGGTAAGAACAACACAACCTAAATAGGAATATCCATCACCATGACCTTAGAAAACACTTATAACAACTTACAAGCACAACACTAGTACAATGTATATCATCTCCAGATAACCCCACCAGTAGATCAAGATAAAAGAATCTAACATATAGAAGGCTAATATAGTAATACCTTTTGTCATTGTTAGCATAAGGTATCATTGGCAATGAATTGCTTTAGGAACATGGTCACTAAGTTGCAACTCATCTTATCTTTCCTTATCAACCTCCTCCTTATCCTCAACTCCTACTTCCTTTCCTTTAGATTTCTCCTCATTAATTTTCTCTAATTGGGTGTGTTTCTATTGCCTTATTTCATCCTTGATCTCCTTAAGTTCAATGAGTATAATCTTATTGGAAGAATAGGATTTATGGCTTGATAAAAAGATTTTATCCTCAAGTCACCTATATAATGATACCTATGTTAAGCTCTCGATGTCATATTGAATATATTCCATTTCAATAATGTTAAAATAAAATCGATGCCTTTTTGACAACTTCTGACCTTTTATTTTCTTCGATATGGACGAGAACTTACGATAGCTCGGTAATTAAAAAAGAAATAGCAGGACGGTTCGTCACGTTAGCATGGCACGTGTACTCTTCGCTTGATTCACTCCATAGTACTCGATTCACGAGCAACGCTTGGTAATGTTTAGTCTACGCACGCAATTTACTTGGAAATTCTTGTAGAACAGACAGCACGACACCTTATATCCGAACAATTCGACAACTTACAAGATGGCTCTCACGGTGCACTTCACCAACCACTACCCGATAAATTTCGCACCCGCAGCTCGGACTTGAGTCAGTTCGGTAAACATTCATCAGTGGCTGGGCAGCAATTATCTAGAATCGGCACGGCACACTTTTACGGCAGCTCAGCTCAATTTAAACACACCAACTCGACATCGACTAAATATCCAAGAGCTCGGATCTGACCTTAGCAGCTCGATAACTTTTACTGTCGCCCAAGCTTGACAATTAGACTAGCACACATGCAAATAAGGACGGTAAAAAGTATTGGAAGTTCACAAAAATTGACAGCTAGTTCGGATGATAGCTTCATCGACCTCCACTTTTGGATCAAAGGCAACTCGTACCCATGTTCAGCTTGGACAGTTCGGAAACTTGGGAATACAGCACCACAGATCTCAGCAGCACGGGAGTTTCTCGAAGAACGGAAAGGATCAGCATGGCAGCACAATACCACGGCACAATTGGCACGGCATACACAATAGGGCACAACACAAGCTCTGTGATTCTCGGCTCTACCTTAGAATAGCATGGCTACTCCAACACGTTACACACACAGCAGCTTGGACTCGACAACTCAACAGCTCGGCAAGGCTAGGGATGCAGCACCTTGGATCCCTCACTTGCTCAGCTAGGCACGCTACAGCAACTGAGAAAAAGGTCACTGCTCGGTAATTCTGGATATGGACAGCATACTCACACCACTGTTCACTATAATTGCACACTTGTAGCAAGCTTGATCATAGAAACTCCATAGCTCGGCATAAACACCACAGCTAGACAAAATCAATTGATGATTTGGCAATTAAATTTGTATAATGGAAAGCAGCCGAGCTTTAGCTGCAATTCAGTAGTAGTTCCATGGCTCCTGTTCACAGAAGTTCGGCGTAGGCAACAGCAAACTAGCACGGTACACACAATAGAACAGCTCGGTAGTGGGGATTATCAATTTGACTGACAGAACACTCACTCGCGGACAGCTCGATCTTATAGTTATAGAATTAGCTCGGGTAAATAGCTCCAAGTTACAGTAGGACACACGTCACGCTCCCATACAAGACAGTTGGGATTTGCATGCTGAAGTCAGCTCGGCAACTCCTTTCTATAATTCACTGCACAATACACTTCGACAAACGCACACAAGGTCTTCGATAGCTCGGATACAAGTCCGTGCTTTCTCTTGAGCTCACTAGTACATGAAATAACTCGGTTCCTGCACTCCGTAACACACCCCAACTCAAGTTAGCTTGGTGATTGCTCGTGAACTGAAAAAACTACTGCAGTTCTTCAACCAAATTGATGATCAGACTTCTACGAAAGCTCGCACTAGCTCCAATTCAGCAGTACACACACAAATATGGCACCCAAGTGAAGCTCGGACACAGCAAGCTAGAGCTAGGTAAACCACTACGATTAATTAATATAACTCGGCACGGAAACACAACACTTCGAACTAGGCAGGGCGCACTCACACACACAACTGGCTCACTACAGTACTACTCCTCACGGCCGCTGTTGAAACACACAAACAGGGCAACGCAAGAACCATCACTCACAACGACCACTACGGCAGCCCCAAATTTGGTCTCCTCTGTATACAATGACACAGCCACTACGGAGTACCGATACACCACCCAAATCTCAACCACGTACGCCGTAGCTTGCTGTATGAAACCGCAATGCTACAAATAGCATGGATAGCAAGTATTAGCAGCACGGATTACACCTAACTCGCCGATAGACACCAACCACAGCACACAAACAGAATCCGCTCTGAACAGCTGCAACAACTAGTCGTACATAGTACCTTACAACAACTGCAATTAAATTGCAGCCACACGAACGACAGTCGCTACCCCACTGTAGCTTGTAACAACATGTTGTCAGCAGCCCACTAATACGATTCACTCAGCACCACCACTCGTGTCAAACCCTCTACAAGCACAATGTAGCAAGTTGACCAGCCACCACCAACTCAACTCCAGCGACCACCACACCCAAACTCATAGACCCACTTGTGCACTAACCGCTACTATTACAGTTGCCCTCCAGAACCCTCGTTTCCAATTTCTTCAATTTCTCACAGTCCAAACAAAACCCTAATTCTGACTTCGCTGAATATCGAACATATTGTGGTTCCTTTTCTCTCTTGTTCTCTCTCCTTGTTTTTGTAATAATAGTAATGATCGATTCTCATGTCATGACATTGGGCAACGAACAGTGAAACGAACAAGGTGAAGTCCATATGGCAATACATTGCATAATAAACCCACTTGAACAATGCTGTGCAAGGATTTCGTATGGGCTCTAGGACCAATCTTCATCAATCCACAAAGTCAGATACCGAACCACAAGACTTAACAAGTAACCAATCGTGAAACTTTCTTTGCTAACATTCAAAGTGGCATCTCACCAAATTTTTAAGAAACCTTAAGAATGAAACCTTAGAGCTCTAATATCAAGATGATATAAGTATCATGGATAAACATATAGTAACAGTATCTTGCATAACCAAGTGGGTGGATATGAACTACAAAATGGTTTGAAAAATTAATGTAAGTCAATGGTTTAACAAACTTTAGCACTAATTTTATGGATATGATGCATTATAGAACCACATATGGACCAACTAACTTGCCACATATGATGCAATAGTCTAAGCTAGATAAATTACTTGCCATAATCTTTGATAAAGAAATTGATAAGAATTGAGAAAAAGAGTTCTCATAAAGAAGAACTCAAAGAGTTTTTCATTAAACTTGCAAAATCTCCTTAAAACTCTATACAAGTGCATTATTTATACATGATGGTAAATTTGTAAATAAAATGACTCAAAAAATGCTTTAGCGGCCTTCTTATAAATACAAAATAAAACATAAAAGTAATTTAGGATCAATAAAATAAGTAAGAAGTTTAAATAACATAACTAAAAATAGGTAGTTGAATGAGTTTCTTAGGTAATGTGCTGTTGAGGTAGGTTAATGAGTTGTTGGAACCTAAAAGGCCTATTTTGGGCTGACTTGAAATTCTATGAACCTGTTTGTGCCAACTTATTTTAGTTGACCTACCGACCTTATTTAACTCAACCTATTGGAGTTGGCCTTCTCCCTCTGACCTAATTAATCTGACTTATCTATCTTTGATAACTTTACTTGCAAAGAACTATTCAAGACGTCTTCATATAAACTCTCTTAGAGGTCCTCACATTGAGAGCTCCTTTATAGGTCTTCACATGAGCCATTCGACATGCGTTCACATGGAAAGCTCTCTAATAGGTCTTTAAAAGATCTCATGAATAGGTCTTCATACTGCAAAGAACTTATAAGCAGGTCTCCAATATAGGTAGAACTCATAAACAAGTCATTAATACATAAAGAACTCATGACCTTATAAATAGGCCCTTGGCAAGAATCAAGGACTAATTGCATGATCTCAAGTACGAGAGCTTGCTACCATAGTGCGTTGAGCTATCTAGAAGAACTTGACCTTAAAAGAAGAAGAGTTCCTTAAAGTTGACCTAATATGTTTCTTAAGCTCTTTTAAACAATTTCTCAAGCGGAAGAAGTTCTTATAGAAATTGACATCACTTACCAATACCGAGGTTCAAAGTCTCATGACCTCAAGTTGTCGAGTAACTAAGCCTACATTAGCTTAGTGCCAAGCTAACCTCCTGAAGCTAATGCCGATCCAGTCTACTTCCTATGCATCCAGCATCTACTTGGACCATAAATTGAGAGGTTGATACGTGTTTGACCTACTGACAATCATATTGTCCTTAGAAAGGATATTCCTTTTATGTTGTTTATTAATTTACCCCTTACGTAATATGTGTTTTCCATTTCTAGTAGGAAGCTTTTTGTTATTTGTAGTAACCTAGGATTTACCGTAACTAGGGCATATAAATACCCTTCAATTATAATGGCTGTAGAATCATCCTTAAATACTACAAATAGAGCTTTCCTTATATTTCCTTCTTTCGCCTATGTGTTTCTGTGAATAGAGAAACCTCGGTCTTAAAGCACTTTTGTAGCTTGAGCTTATGTGAGGCATTAGTGGCTCATATCCGTTGTTAATGCTTGGGGACCCTTGTTGAAACTATGAATATCACTTACTTTTCGAACCATCTTGCAATTTGGGCTCACCCCCTTGCTCATGTGATACCACTAGTCATATGTCCATTCATATTAGTGTTCATATCATCTCGGTCTCAAAGCTTGGCTACATTTATAAGTATAAGTCCCTGACATTTTGTATTTCTATGTATATGTATTGTAGTTGCATTATGTGAAGTGGTTTTCATTAGGATTTAGATTGTGTTAGTAGTAAGTAATGGGTGTTGGACTAGTATCTTAAAAGCATGAAAGGCAAGTACTTTGTTTTCAACTGTTCTTGTACTTATAAAACAAAGTGTGAAGTTTTCATAGATTTACAGCCATGTTAAGTATTGTTAGTAGTGTTTGGTCGAAGTTAGAGCAAGTGTTGTTGAGTGATAGTTTGAAGATGGGTTTCAAAGAAGGTTCTGTATGGTTTAGAGGTTGCTTTGAATGGGAAGTGGTAATATACTAAAGTCTTGAGCAATGTCAAATTCTAGTGTATGTAAGATTGTTAGAGATGTTGAGAGTGGTGCCAATGTTAGTCATAGCAATCAAGGAAGTTACACACTAAGGTCAGTTGCTAAGAAAATTAATAGGCTCACCAACCTAGTTAAGAGCTTAGTCAATGCCTTATAAGCCAATAGGAAACAACATAAAGATGATTTGAATATAGACCAAATAGATGCTTTGCCCTAGCGAGGTAATAGCTACCTTAACCTAGCTAATTTCCTAATTTGACCTCACCAAGCTGGAGGAGTGAAAAAGCCTACTTAATGAAGGCTTGCAAGGATTAAATAGAGGAAGTAGAAGAGGAGTTGGGTGACCACGATGAAGAATATTATGAAGTGGTAGAACGAAATATTTGAGCTCTTAGGGTAAAAGGTCTAAAGATGCAAATCCTAAGCTTCTCTAGTAATGGTGATGCAAAGGATTACTTGGGTTGGGCAGATAAAATTGAAAAACAATTTGAATGTCATAAAGTACCTAAAAATGCAAAGGTCAAGGTTGTTGTACATAGATTCACAAGATATGCCACCCTATGGTGGAAAAACTTACAAGCTACTTGGCATAGAGAAGGAGAGAAGGATGCTAGAGATTAGGATGAGTTGAAGAGAGTGATGAGAAGAAGGTTTGTCCTAAGAAACTATTTGCAAGATGCATTTAAGAGGTTGTAAGAGCTAAGGTAAGGAGGCTTTAGTGTTAAAGCTTATGTGAAGGAACTTTAGATGTTGATGATTCATTGTGAAGCGGTAAATCCCAAAGACTAAACTATTTCTAGATTTGTTAGTGGGCTAAACTATGAGATCAAAGATATTCTGAATATGAGAGATATTGGCACATTAGATGAAGTAATCTAAGTAGCCCATAGGATAGAGCACCATTGAATGAATAAGTTTTGAGCTCCTATCAATCAAGCTTCCCTAAGTTGACCTCTTATAAGTAGATCTATGCATTTAAATTTGAGTAAAACTAATGAAGTCTAACCTGTTTCAACTATTCAAGTAAAGGAGAAAGAAGTTTGGAGGAAATTTGAGAAAAGACATAGCTTAAGAAAAAAGACAAGTGAGATCAAGTGTTTCAAGTGCCAAGGATTTACACACATGGTAGCTTAGTATCCAGATAGATGAACAATGGTGGTAAAGGGAGAGATGTTAGCCATTGAAGTTGATATCATTGACAAAGAAGTTGAAGAGTAAAAGGAGTTCGGACAAATCATCCTATCTAAGGATGGGAAAGCTATTTATAGCGAGAAGGGTAATTTCATGCCTACAATCATGGTACTAAGGCGAGTGACAAGTATGAGCCTAGCTCTAGAAGATGAGTAATATAAGAGCTTGTTTCATGTCAACTGTAAGGTCAAAGGAATTTTATGCGCACTTATTGACATAGCTGCACCAAGACGACATTTGTGTTTTGGTTCAGCAGCTAAAGTTATTGACCACATCTCACCTTGAACCTTACAAGCTACATTACCTTAATGATAAGGGAGCCTTGCAGGTGACTAAGAAAGTTGCAGTGTTGGTTTGCAATGGGAAGTATTAGGATGAGGTTCTCTGTAATGTACTACCTATGAGTGTCTCGTACATTCTTCTTAGTAGATTACGGTTATTTGATCGATATGTAATTTATGATGGGAGGAAGAATACTTGTTCTTTTGAACATGAAGGAAGAAGGGTAAGCCTGAACCCTATGAACTCCGAGTAAGTTAAGGTGATGTAAGCTTAACTTGGCCAAACTTCAAAGAAGGAAGCCCTAGTAATGACTTAAGTTGAACTGCCTAGGGTAATGAAGTTAGATGTGCCAACCTTTCTATTGTTTTAAGGAATGGTAGAATTAAAAGCTCTTAATGCCAAGTTACTTGCCGAGGTAAAGGGTTTAATAGATGATTTTGGTGACTTGTTTCTTAATGAACTCCTTAAGGGTTTGCCTCTAATTCGAGGAATTGAACATGCAATTGACTTGTAGCTTAGAGCTACATTACCTAACAATCCAGCATATCGATTGAATCCTAAATAAGCTACTAAGCTTTAAAAGCAAGTTAATGAACTAATGGAATGACGATATGCTCAGGAATCCTTAAGCTACAGTACAATAATAACTTTATTAGTACCAAAGAAAAATGGCACAAGGTGAATGTATATGGATAGCAAAACTATTTACTGGATCACAATCAAGTATTCATACCTTATATCCAAGCTTGGTGATCACGACTGAAAATGCGTGATTTTTCCAACTCTAAGACCATCATTTATGCGTAATTTCTTTCAAAGTTTAGTTAATTTTTCATGAAATTGGAGTTTATGCACAAAATAAACTAACTTGTACAAAATTGTTAAAAATACATGAAAAAGTGTTGTTTATTAAGTGAATTTGACTCATTTTATATCATGCGTACAAGTGCTTAGGGGCTACCATAGCCTTAATAACCTATACTATTCGGTCAAAGAGGACAATGTGTAGAGCATTGGTGAATTTATCCTATTGATTAATTGGTAGCCTTGCTATTAACTAACTGGTATGCCTTAAAGCATCAACGTATGACCGACCTATTAGACGATTAATCACTAGAGAGGTTAATGAATGAAAAGAAGATACTGGATTAGTTTTAACCATATTGATCAATGCATAGTAGAAGTACTAATCAATTAGTAGAAGAAATTAGAGTTAGGGTTTTTTGACTAAATGATCACCTCTAACTATAGCTATTGAGTCTTATAATTTAACTCTTATATTTTATCCTTAACTCGATTAAATAGGCAAGTATGCCTATCATTTATTAGTATGGATAAGTTTAGGTTTGTTCCCATTAGGAATAGATTCAAGCACTATTACATATTATTCTTGCTATTAACTAGCGAATCAAATGATTAACAAAGTAATTAAATTAATTTTTACAACTAAACTATACTAATTCTACTATTACACCAAGAAAACACAACAAATAAAATTATAACATGAAAGCAATAAATTACAAGGTTGGTTTACTTCATCATATTAAAATGAATTATATAAACTAGCTACCTTAATACTTACTCATTTGCAGGAATTCTCTATTCATTAGTATTCTTCTTATAATTACTCAATTCTAATCCTGATTCCGTTCTTTAGAATCTCTTTTAAAAGAATAGACAAGTTAAGATTACATGAAAAGTTTACTAAATCCTTGAATTCCATAAAACATACAACGAACCTCTTAAAAATATTTCTATTAGTAAGAGTAGTTCGTTCTAGTGACTAAGATCTACTTAATGGAATCATTTCTCAACGTATTCCATTGAGATCTCCTACATGATTGTGTCATACACTATACTATCTCAACTTGTATGAAGTTCTAATAATAAAAAATTCATAATTATTAGGAATAACAACAAACCAAAGTACGTTCATGTTAAAAAAACCTTGTAAACCCTGATTTATCACATACACATGATAGATAAAAAACAAACACAAAGAAAAAAGAAAAATAAACTAAAACATAACATAGATAGAAGAAGAGATAAGAATGAAACCCCTTTTTATTAACTTGGAGAATCTTGATACAACAATGCACGAACATTGAATTCTTTACAATTCTCTCAGATTTAGTGAAGGAAACTACATAAACTTACGTTACGTTACAAACATACTAAGACACAAATAAAAAATTTAATGGATTCTGATGATGTAATGTGTTTCTTGATGATGTTGATTTTGATGTAATAATCTCTCATCTAAAAGTTATAGTATATTTATACTTGACTCATCGGAGGACTATAAATATACTACTTTAAGACACCACTTAATGTTAAAACATGTTCCTCGTACTGGTTCGTATGAAAATGTTAAAGAGGAATAGTCATATCTACTCTGATCTCGCCTATGACTTATGGAGTAATAGTCTCAGACAATAAGAATCTACACTAATCACGGCCGTAACCACGAATGTGAACTTCTCGTTTCTTCATTATAACTTATCACACCTATGATTAAGAGAGTGATTATCTTCCTAATAACTAATCATGGCCATAACTAATTAGGGATTCAACATCACTCCCTCAATTGTGCTCGAGATGAAGGGCATAATCAATGCTGGCTAATTCGATCCTTTATTATCATGCTTGTGATGGAGTATATCTTAGTTTTACTTCAAGGTTTTCTTATCCTTACGACCGTAATTGCCTTAAAATTCCTTGTTCTTACGTAAACTTCATTGCCTAGCTCATGATTCATTTAATCAATACATAATATAATTATGTACTAAAACTTAAGATATGAACACAATTATGATCAATTTATACGTAAATATATCTTAAAAATGTAGAGTAATTTACTCTTATCAAACTTCCCTACACTTAAGCTTTGCTTGTCCTAATATAAACACTTAAAAGCAATTAATAAACACATCAACTTTTTTTTTATTGCATATTTAGCAAAACATTCACAGTGACTTAACTTTGTGCCTACCACATTATATTCTTAGAATACACAAACCAATATTCTAAGATTAATAAAGTAAACACACTTCACCCTTACTATTTAATGATAGCTTCCAAAGATATAAAATCAACAAAAAGTCAAATAGAACAAAAGAAAATTGGTTACACTTTATCTACTTCCTTCGGTATATAAAAACCCTTTAATTACTTCTTAAGAACACTAATGTAGAAGAAAAGTACATTGCATCCATTTTTCTGTTGTATTTCTACTTCTTTTATTGAATCTCTTCAAAGATAACTAACACATTATATTTTCAATTTTTCTTTTTTTTTTAGAAGGAAATAATCAAAGATTAGTGGTAGAGTTAGACTTCGCTTTTCTAAGAGACCAAAGCTTGCCTTTACTAACTTGATCCTTATATATTCTTATTGCAAAGTTATGCGAACAAAAATTAGCAACGGGGTCAAATTTTGCTTTTTTGAGGGACCAAAGTCTATCCTTACTAATATAGTCCTTAAAACACTTTAATTTACTCTATTTTGAAGAGATTCTTAAGAAGCATTAACAAGTTAATCATTTCATTTTCCATTTTCATTCAAGATTAAATGAGCTCTAAAATTCATTGACAAGTAGATATACCACTTAGTAAGTTTAGAAACATAACCATTTAACCTTGAACTAAAGACCACAATTCACTTCTAACCTCTAAATTCATTCATTAAATAGTAAGTAGGTTTGCTTCAATTAGAATTGATCCTACAAGTTTGATCATATGCACTAAGTCAATAAGAAGTGAGTAAGGTACAAAATTAGCTTTTATTTTACCAAGCTTACAATCTATTCAGTTAACTCATAACTTAAAAATAAAAAAACTACTTAAATGGGAGACTTTTGATAAACGGGTCTAATCCTTCCCTAAACTTAGAGAGAAACATTGCCCTCAATGTTTGAGGAAAGCAACCATAGAATAGGCATAGAAAAAAAACTAACTAGAAAGATGAAAACAATAGATAATGAGAATAGGACTTCCTTGATATATCAAGTTTGACTAATGCATTAAGTCTTGAACCATCAAAAAATATAGCCTCCAACACCATGAAAAAGTGAACAACAAAAGAGACCTAACCTTTAAGACAAGATAGAAAAAAAAAAACATAGTGAACACATTGTAAACAACCCAATTTTGCTTCCCTTTTATGCTTTTTTTCAAATTTTTTCGAATGAGATAAAGGGTTTTAAATTAGGAAAAATAAAAAAAATAGAAAATTAGGGGAAAAAACCCAAAAAATAAGAAATTTAGAAAAATACAAAAAAAAAATCCAAAAAAAAAGAAATTTAGAAAAATACAAAAAATGGAAAATTTAGCAAAAACATATAAAAAAAATAAAGGATTTAGGAAATAGAGAAAACAATAATTTCTTTTTGGAATATAATTTTTAATAAAAGTAAGGAGGGGACTGTTAGGCTTGAGTTTAAATTTTAATCTAGTTTAGGCTAACCTTATCCATAATTGCACATATGAATAAGATATAGGCTAATAGCCTAATAGATAAGTACTTAGACTACCACTTACATTAAACTTGAGGTCTTGGGTTTGAATTTTAGTAAAGATATGGAAAGCCTTTTGTTTTTTTTTTCTTTTTTCAGGAGACATACTGCCACATCATCCACAGCATATGATGCCACATGTTAAGGCATCATTGCACTACATGTCCACTATTAGATACATGGCATTACCATACACATGTATCGCCACGTAGCATGATACATGTCATCATGTCATCGCCATGTGTCTTTCATGATACGCAATAATTTCTCGTTGGTTGATACTGTTGATGTGGTGCTATGTCAACACTACGTCAGCATCTCTTTCTTCTACTTTCCTCCATCTTCCTTCTTTTTCTCTAAGATTCCTACATTTTCCTTATTGGATAGTCTACTTTTTGGATTTGATTTAAGCCTTTTTTCTTATACAATATGACCAAATTAATGAGGGAATTTCTAAGCCTGCATATGATGCTTCGAACCCAACACAAAAATGGGTCTAAATTAAGTCATTAATTTAGGCAAAATTTGAGTTAAAAATTGGAAAAAACATAAGTTTAGGAATTTTTTTTCTTTCACATTAAATGAATTTCTCTTTAAGGGGGTTTGACAAGCATACAAATCTCTCCCTCCCTTACACCAACACATAAAATCACTCATACACTATGGTACTAACTAAACTCTAACAACGATCTCTCTCTCACTTCGATTACGACAACAAAAACACGGTTCACTCTCTCGCTCTCAACTCATTCTTTGTCCCACTTCAAACCCCGACCATACACTACAGCAATAATTAAAAAAAAAAAAAGAAAATCTCCAATACCGATTTGTCTTTGATTTGACCCTTAGCCTCATCTATCCCCATGCTATAGCACCAATATGTAAGCAAACCACATACACAAACACATTGATGACCAGTTAAGTACCCCTATCTCATAAGCCTAACATCATAGTGACCACGCATAGCCCCTTCATCCTCACCTCATCGATTAGCTCATTTACGCTGATTACATACACATAGTCCCAACTAAGTATACATATTCGGCCTCATGCATGAACACTACAGTACACCAACAGTTTTCAACCATAGTCTTCTTTACCATCCCCACAAACAACAAATGGCCTCCTAATAGCAACTCACAATCGGCATACACATAATCAATTACACTGTACTATCCAACATACCTAACAATACAAACCACTTTAACTCGCATTCCAGACCATAGCTCATGCTACATAGCTGCATCCTAACATATGCCACAATCTAACTCCACTGCATAAATACAGTCAATCGCTCAGTTTTACAACCACACACTACACCACCCACGTAGCCATATCCCACCATACTTATGTAACTACAATCCCGAATAGTCATCCATTGCGAACACTACCATTTTTAAACAACCAAACCTATTACCATCAGCCTTCTATTGACTACCATTAAAATGTGTGATCCCATCTAAAACTAACCCTCTACCATCTTCCTTACACTCAAAAGTTCCCAAATATACCCTTTGTATGACTTGAAGCATTGTAGCTACCATTGACAACAACGATTACTCACTACCTAAACTCTTACATTGATAAAACCATCACAAAAAACTTGCGATGTTGTCAATAATCTCATTTTCATTAACGAGAATCTCACAAAAATCAACTTTCCCTCTTGAAACAATGGCTAGAAATTACTACTTAAAGTTGGATTAGGTTATGAGTACTTCTTCATCATCAACCCGGATTCAACCAATCTAGCCAAACCGACTCAACCTATATCCAGCGACCCAGTCTAGATTTAAGTCATACCTATTGACCTACGTGCCATTTGGTTTAGTTTCCTATTTCCTGTTTTAGTTTTTCTTTCTATGTTGTATTTTTTTTTATTATTACTATTTTATCTTATTTGTTTATTGTAAGGTAAATGTAATTGTAATAACAAAAAAAAAAAAGGAAAAAGGAAAAAGAAAAATGTAAAAGAAGAAAAAAAAAAGAAAAACTTAGTTTTATTCTCATTTACTTTTATGTTATAACAAAAAATAAATAAATAAAAAATAAAAATGAAATAAAAATATTTTATCACATAGAAAAATTATTTTCTCAGGTAAATAAAAATAATTTATCCTTCTTCAAAATTAGGGCCCTTTTTAGAATTTACCAAAAATAAAACGTTGATTTAGGATTGTTTTAGAAAATTTTCTTAAATAATCAAATCAAATTAAAAATGTAAACACAGTCTTCTTTCAAAAATTAAAATCAACTAACTTGCTAAAAGTTTTCGTTGAACAAACTACGAAAGTTTGATCCCAAATAACGGGTACTTAGGCACTTGTACGTAAGTATGCTGCGACTTAAAACACAAAAACCTTTTTTCTTTTTCTAGGTTTTGTAAATTATTGATCGCTTTATCTTTTTAGAATTAAATCAAATTGTTTGTAGATAGATTTCATTATAAGGGTATATTAAAAGGTAAAGTTAAATTCGAAAAATTAAAAGTGGTACTCATTTAGGGTTTAATATGATAGCCTTTAGATATAGATCTTTTGTTTTAGAAAATCATTTTAAAAATTGGTTTTATTGATAGACCGATAATTAAGTTGTAACCAATCTACCCAATTTGAAAGAAGAGACTCCAAAAATTGTTTTTCAAAGTTAAAGAACTATTTTTCTTTATTGGTCAAAGGTTAGTATTAAATGGATAGGGTTTAATATTGATCGGTTTAGAGAAGACTTATTTATAAAAACTGAAAGGAAAAAATTAGGCTCAACACACATGATATGAAAGTCTCCATTAATAGTACATCATTAAGGTTAAGCTCTCAACTAGTGAATAAGTCTAAAAATAAACAAAACTAAACTAAAGAAACAAGTCAATCATCCTCAACTTTTGTCTCTTCATCTAAGTTGTCATCGTCTTCTTTAAATGACTCTTCTACACTCTCATTCCCGTAACCTTGTCCTACTGTTTCTTGCTAGACTTCTCGAGTCTACTCATCATCATCACTTTCTTCTTTTTCAAATCCTTATTATTTAGCACTAGAATCTTCTTCTTTCAACCCATAACCTTCTTCTTCTTCTTCTTAAGCATTTACTGATGGGGGAATTAGAGTTTAACTCAAACCTGCATCCTCTTAGGTTTGAGAACAAGAAAAACAAGTGGGAATGGCTACTCCTACTTTTGTGGTGATATTTTTTAAGAGTTCAATAATTCCCTTTTGAGTCTCTTTAATCTTAGCTACCCTAATTTCCAATCTCTTCAAATTATAGATTGAGAAGCTTAATATGGTTGGTGCAAAATTCGAATCACTAAGGTCCTCAATGTTCAAGTCAAGATTTGAGACTCTTGCAATACCTCATTGATTGAAATGGGTTCTTGGAAGTAGTTCTGGATCAGCGCAAGAGTCTCTTAACCTGTCACTAATAGGCCACAACCTTAGATTCCTGAGGATTCTCGTAATCAATCCTCCAACAAAAACACCCTTGGTCTTATCAAATGTTTGTCGATGAATTCCAAATGCAATGAGGATTCCCACATTCATTGGAAACCCCTTAAGTACATTGTACATGGGTAGTACGTCATGCTCCCCCATTATCCCAAGACTCTTGTGCTTCCCATAGATTGTCCTAACTAAGATGTAGTGGAAGACTCGAGCATTAGTTTTCTTTAATGTTGAAGCCTTGGATGAGCTCGCTTTAAAACTACTCTCATTAGAGATTTCTGTCCAAAATTTATTCACAGAAATTCCTCGGGGAAGACTCACTGGCAAATCTACAAACTCATCATCCTTTAGCTTAGCCCCCTTAACTATACAATACTCTAATTTACAACGTCAACACATAAACATACTTCAATTCCCTAATGTTGTGCAACACTTCAACATATAGAAAACTAACTAGCAACATAATCTTACTTAACACTTAATTACTAATGACGAGACTAAATCATCAAATTAGGCTCGATTTGAAAATATCCCCAATTCGATAATCATTAATAGAAATTGGGGTTTAAGCTTGATATTCTAAATTCCAACACAAAATCATGCAAGTCAAAGTCTAATTCTTACACAAACATAACTACGAGTACAATCACAATACATTTACAAATCATAGTAAACATAAATATACAAACCCTAAAATTACATGAATCAAACCTATGTCAAATATAGAAAAATGAAAGAAAAAGAGGAAGATCATACCTTAGAAGAGTGTAGCGGGGATGAAAATGATAGTGCCAGTGTTAGAAGTGGGTGGAATAAGGGTTAATGTTGAGAAAATAGGGGTGGAGTTTAGTAAGATACCTGTATGGTGAGTGTTATCACAGGGTAAAGTTTCAAAACGTTTGAGAAATGAGAAGAGAAAGGGGGAAATTTCTTATATAGTAGGGTATTAACGACATGATCACTGCCGTGACATGGGGCATGATGACTTCCATGATTAGCACTGTATCCAAAATTATTGAACTATCATGGCTTACACCCATTACTAGTCATAAGTATGAACAAACCCATGATTAGCACTATAGTCAAACTTTCATACATACTCTTTTGACCATGGCCATGATTGAAATGTGAAAATTTCCAAGGAATTGATCACAACTGTGATTTATAGGTAGATCAGCCCTATTAATTGATCACAGCTGTGATTGAGTCAGTAATAAATGCTATGCTTGAAAAATTGAATACTTACCTTTTTATCATGACCATGATGTATATTGGCCTTCCATCCTCCATCTATGTCCCCATACTTAATGAAATTCTTCTCTTCCCTTTGAATTTCCATTACTTCCACTCGATGTTTTCTTTCTTTTGCATCAAACTATAAACAAATACAATCAAAACAAACCAAACAAATAACAAGAACAATAACAAATAATTTAAACTTAACAACATCAAAGTAATAAATCAAACGAAAGTAAGTAAATCTAATTAAAGGATACATTTGTGTTCAACATCATAAGCTTAACGTTTCTAGAGGATTCATCTTCATTCCTTGAATTAGAGAAGTTTTAAATCCTCCCTACCTTCATTACAATCAACTTCTCGATGACATAACTTCAACCATTGTCCATTAACCATGAATATCCCTTTTTTTTATGCTCAACTTCTACTACCCTAAATGGAAACACTTTCTTCACTAAGAATGGACCTAACTACTTGGACTTAAGTTTTTCAAGGAATAACTTAAGCCTAAAATTGTACAAAAGTACAGGGTCACCTTCCTTCAGTTACTTGGGGTATTGAATCTTGGAATCATGGAAATGTTTAGCTCGCTCCTTATACATTTGATTATTCTCATAAGCTATCCAATGCCATTCATCTAATTCATTGAGTTGGAGATACCAAAGTTTATCGGTTACTTCATAATCCAAATTTATGGTCCTTAATGACTGATAAGCCTTATGCTCAATTTCTATTGGTAAATAGCAAGCCTTACCATAAACTAATCAATAAGGTGTAGTACCTAATGGAGTTTTGTAAGCAGTCCAATATGCCTATCAAGCATCATTTAGTTTATCAGCCCAATCTTTTCTGCTGTATGATTTGGTCTTCTCTAAAATCCTTTTTAAGTCCCTATTAGATACTTTTACTTGGCTACTTGTTTGTGGACGATAAGGAGTGGTCGTCTTATGATGTATACCATATCTCTTAAGTACTCGTTCAATTTGATTGTTGTAGAAGTGGGTTTTACCATCACTAATCAATGCTTGGGGTGCCCCAAATTTAGAAAACAACTTTCTCAGGAATCTTCCTACCACCTTAGCATCATTTGTTGGTAAAGCCTAAGTTTTAACCTATTTTGAAACATAGTCTACTACGACTAAAATGTACTTGCTGCCACAAGAATTAGGAAATGGTCCCATGATGTCTATTCCCTAAACATCAAAGACTTCACATTCTAAGATGTATTTCTATGGCATTTCATCCATCTTGGAGACAATCCTTATTCTTAGACAACTATCATAACCTACAACATAATCATAAGCATTCTAAAATACACTTAGCCAATAAAAACTAGCCTCTAATACCTTCTGAACTATCATGTTTGCATTGTAATGACTACCCATTGGATCACTATAGCAATGAAAGAAGATCATTTGTCCTTCATATGATGCACAACATTAGATAATCTAGTCAGTACATACTCTAAAGAAAAAAGGGTCTTCCTAGAAATAATGCTTTAAATATGAGAAAAACCTTTTCTTCTTATGCTGATCAAGTCTTAAGGCAGAACCTTCCTTACTAAATAGTTTGCTATATCAACAAACTATGGAATGTTATGGGTTTCAACTGTGTAAAGAGCAAACAAGCTTTCTTCTAGAAATTTATCGTTAGGTTTCAATTGTATAAAGAGCAAACAAGCTTTCTTTTAGAAATTTATCGTTGATGTCATCCTTATTTAATTCCGCCAAATGTCGGTTATCTAACCCAGACAAGTGATCTGTAGGCAAAATTTCGCCCCCTCACCCCCCCCCCCCTTCTTATCCCTTATCTCCAAATCAAACTCCTAAAGTAACAACACCCAACAAATCAATTGTAGTTTTGCATTACATTTAGATAGAAGGTACCTTAAAGTTGAGTGATCAATATAGACAATCACTTTCGAGATAATGGGGTAGGTTCGAAACTTGTCAAAGGTAAAGATAATTGCTAATAGTTCCTTCTTAGTTGTGGTATAATTTGCTTAAGCTGGAGTGAGTGTCTTACTAGCATAATATATCGGCTGAAATTGATTATCTTTTCTTTACTCTAATACTACTCTTACTATTGAGTTACTTGTATCACACATTAATTCAAATGGCATGTTCTAATCTTACACTACTATGATAAGAGCGTTGGTCAATTTTTTCCTTTAAAACATTAAAAGCCTCCCAGCAAGTAACGCTAAAATCATATGGAATATCCATCTCAAGGAGCCTTGTTAATAGCCTAACTATCTTAGAGAAGTCCTTAATGAAACATTGGTAAAACCTAGCATGTCTTATGAAACTTCTCATAGCCTTCATGAATGATGGTAGTGGTAACATTGATATCAACTCTACCTTAGCCATATCAACCTCAATTCCCATGTTTGATATTTTGGGTCCTAACACAATGCCTTACTATACCATAAAATGGCACTTGTCCTAGTTAAGCACTAAATTCATCTCCTCATGTCTTTGCAATACCTTCTTCAAATTTTCAAGGCATCCATCAAATGTATCACCAAACATAAAAAAATCATCCATAAAAACTTCCATTACATCCTTTACCACATCCCCAAAAATAGCCACCATACATTGCTGGAAAGTGGCTAATGCGTTACATAGTCCAAACAGCTTCTTATGATATGTAAAAGTACCATAAGGGCAAGTAAAGGTAGTTTTCTCTTGGTCTTCTGGTGCTATCGAAATGTAAAAATAGTCGAACATCCCATGTAGAAAATAGTAGTACTCATGACTTGCCAACCTTTCTAACATTTGATCAATGAAAGGTAGTAGGAAGTAGTCTTTTCTTGTAGTGTCATTGAGCTTCTTGTGATCAATGCATACTACCCAACTAGTTATAGTACGCATTGGTATTAACTCATTTCTCTCATTTGGTACTACTATCATGCTACCCTTCCTCAAAACTACTTGAACTAAACTCACCTACGGGCTATCTAAAATCGAGTAGATGAGCCTTACATCCATCAACTTCACCACCTCCTTCTTGACTACTTCCTTCATGTTAAGATTTAGTCTCCTTTAAGGTTACACCACCGATTTAAATTCATCCTCCATCAAGATTTTAAAGGTATAAAAGGAGGGACTAATGCCCTTGATATTTGATATGTTCCATGCAATTACCCTGTTATGTTCTTTTAGAACTAATAAGAGTTTCTTTTTTTCGGAAAGAGTCTATCCTTGATGATATGGTTATCAGCCGCTTAGAATCCTCATCCAAAAAGGCATACCTTAGGTAAGAAGGTAATTGCTTCATTTTCAAGTAAAGGAGGCTCCTCAACCGATGGCTTCAAGCAAGTAATATTACTTCGACTAATCTCCTTAACCTCGAAATCCTTCAATTGTTCAATGCACATCTCCAACTGAGCAATAACTTCTTTCACCTCGTTAACTCCATCAAACTCATTTCCTCTTGTTAAGCATAACTCCAAAGGATCCTTACTCAAAACATCCTACAAAAACTCAGAAACAGTGAAACTAAAAGAATCAATAGCAAAGAATTCATCTTCACCGCTCATTGATTTCTTAAAGATGTTAGGCATTCTGATCAACATCTCCTCACTTCCGACCTGAAGGACTAGCTTGCCATCCTTGACATCAATCACATCACCAGTAGTTATCAAGAATGGTCTTCCCAAAATGAGTAGAACCTCGATGTCCTAATCTATGTCCAACATTACAAAATTTGTAGAAAAAATAAAGTCATGTACCTTTACTAAAACATCTTCCACCACTCCCCTTAGAAACCACATAGATCTATCTACCATCTAGATGTTCATTCTCGTGCTTTTAGGCTTTCCCAAATTCAATCTCTTGAATAAATTATAGGGCATCAAATTGATGTTGGCTCCAAGATCTACCAATGCCCTCTCTATTAGAAGGTCTCTTATCAAACATGGGATGGTGAAACTACCAGGATCCTCAAGTTTCTTAAGCAACTTACTCAACAAAATTATAGAGCAATCTCTACCCAGGATAACAGTGTAACGTTCCTCTAATTTCTTCTTGTTGGAAGGAAGTTCCTTAAAAACTTTTGCATACCTAGGCATCTGACCCAAGGCTTTTATCAAAGGAAGGTTGATGTGCAACTATTTGAAGAGTTCCAAAAACTTCTTATGATGCTCAACATTCTTATCCTTCCTTAGTTGAAAGGGGTATGGTAATGGTGGCTTATACACCTTTGGTGCTACTAGTAAGGTTTCCTCTTCTAGTGACACATTTCTCACTTCTTGCTCCTTAAACCCAACCTCAACTTCTTTCCTCTTATTCTGGATCCTCTCTAGAGTTTGTAACTCTTTGCTACTTCTAAGAGTTATAGCCTTAACATGCTCCTTAGGGTTTATCTTGGTGTTACCTAGTAATGACCTAGGAGTTCTATTTGACAACAACTTAAAAATCTGCCAAAGTTGATTCTTTAAGTTGTATATTGATGCTCCTTAATTTCTTAAGGCTGCTTCTATGGTTTGGTGGCGATTCTTAGAGATCTTGATGTACTAGGCCAATGTCTCTTCAATGGACATTGGCTTATTCTAAGGGGGAGGCACTTATCATTGAAATCTAGGAGGTTACATGTTGGAGCTTTGACCAGTGTTGTTGCTCCATTTGAAATTAGGATGGTTCCTCTAAACCTAATTATATGTTACTGAAAGGATCATTCCTCAGTCTGATTGGGTTCCCCATGCAATCAACCTATTTCACTTGATCAATCTCTTATGAACATACTAACTCATAATCTAAAACTGCCAAAGCTTTGTTCTGACCCATTATGAAACTATCAAGCTTTGTTGTCAGCACCTCCACCTTATGTGCTAAAGCAAACATGGCATCTAACCCATATTTTTCCACTAGCCTTCTTTCTCTTCCTCTCATAGATGACCATTGATAATGGTTATTGGCCATAGCTTCAAATATTAGATGCATTGCTTCGGTAACTTATGGTTTAGGCTTCTTCTAGTAGCTACATTAATGAGCTGATTGGTTGTATAGTTTAAACAATTGTAGAATATCTAAACCTAGTACCAATTTGGAAGCTAATGATAGGGGCACTTCCTTAACAAATCTTTCCATTTCTCCCATGCTTCATATAGAATCTCTAAATCCATCTGATCAAAAGAAGAGATATCTACCCTTAGCTTAGCCATTCTTGAAGGTGGGAAGTATTTTCTCATGAATAGCTCAGCCATCTCTTGCTAGGTATTGATGAAATTCCTTGGCATAGAGTTAAGCCACTACTTGGCATTAGATCTCAATGAGAACGAAAATAGCTTAAAGTAGATAGCATTCTTAGAAACTTTATTGATCATAAAAGTATCAAAAATCTCCAAGAATTGCTGCACATAGTTGTTGGGGTCTTCATTACTGAACCTATTGAATTGGACACATTACTAGATCATCTAAATGATACTTAGCTTGATCTCAAAAGTATTGGCTTAAACTCTAAGCCAAGTAATGATGGTACTAGCTCCATCCAGGTTAGGCCTACAGTAATCTAACATTCTCTTTAGAGCTATAGGTAGATTTACTCTTGGCTCGTTTCTTACTTGTACTACATTCCAATTTCCATAAAGAGGTAGGTCTAAATTCAATGGCAAATCTCTTTAGATACCATCTTCCAAATTCATGAACTAGTTTTCTAATGGTAACTCGACGTTTTGATTTTAATTGTTCATTATAGATAACTCAGATGTCTCTATTTTGATTCTAAATGGTTCACGTTCTCTCACTTCCATACTACTAAATGTTTACTTCTCAAAATATTCTTGGACTGTCTTTAAGCTACTTCTAAGTGGTCTCTTGGGTTTAAGATCGAAGTCAGCTAGATCAATCATGTTGCTTTGAGTCATAAACTACAAATCAGCAAACAAGCCGATATGAGCACAAGGATGTCAAATAATCTACTAAAAATCAAATAACTACTAGAAGAATAGGAATTCAAATTTTCCTAATCATGATGCCATTACCCAACAACGGTGCCAAAAACTTGATTGCTTCTAACTAGAGCTACTGAGTCTTACAATTTAACTCATATATTTTATTCTTTACTTGGTTAAATAAGCAAGTATACATATCACTTATTGGTACGAATAAGTACGGGGTTGTCTCCACTAGGAATAGATTTAAGCACTAGTACTTATTATTCTTCCTCTTAACTAGCAAATCAAATGATCAATAAAGTAATTAAATTAATTTCTACAACTAAACTACACTAATTCTACTATTACACCAAGAAAAGACAATAAATAAAATTATAGCATGAAAACAACAAATTACAAGGTAGGTTTACTTCATCATATTAACATGAATTATAAACTATTTATCCTAACAATTATGCATCTATAGGAATTCTTTATTCATGAGTATTCTTCTTAGAATTATTCAATTCTAATCCCAACCGCATTCCTTAGAATCTCTTCTAAAAGAATGGACAAGTCAAGATTAGATGAAAAGGTTACTAATTCCTTGAATTCCATAAAACATGCAGTGAACTTCCTAAAAATATCTCTATTAGTAGGAGTAGTTTGATCTAATGACTAAGATCTACTCAATGGAATCATTTCTCAATGTATTCCATTGAGATCTATTGTAACATTGTGTCTTGTACTATACTATCTCGACTTATATGACGTCCTAATCACCAAAAATTCATAATTATTAGGAATAATAAAAAACCAAAGTACATTTATGTTAAAATGACTTCATAAACCCTAATTTATCACCATAAATGATAGACAAAGAACAAATGACTTTACATGCCCATGGTTGGCATTCTGATAACTCTTATTTTAAATATATTTCACATGGTGATTTTATAGTATTTCCCCTACATCTTTGGTTTTCTTTAAAGAAATTGATACTTAATTGAGTAAAATTTTGATTTCAAGGTTTGAACGCATTCTCAGATTTAAAATGAAGAAAAGGAATCAAGTTTCACTCAATTTAAAGTTCAAATGAATGAGTTATGAAGTTTCGAAGTTACATAAACAATAGGAGAAAGTGGCAAATTTTGGTTAGAAAGTTATATAGCCTAGGATACACTTGTGTCCCCAAGCTGTGTCAATGCAGGAAGATTTAAGTGCTAAGGTCAGTAGGTTACACAACCTTGGGACAGAACTGTATCCTAGGCTGTGTCTGGTGATGAAAAAAGAAACTTTACAATACATTAAAAAAGGACTTATTAGGGTTTTGCACATAATTTTGGGACATTCAAAAGAGAAGAAACTTGAAGAGAAGGAGAAGAAAATGGCGAAAGCAACACTCAATTTCAAGATTGAAGAGATTTTTCATCAACAAAAGGGGTTTTTCATGTTTTATTTCTTGATTTGGTTACAATTCGTTTTTAGTTTCATTATGATAGCTTAAGATTCTTGTATTTAGGATTATGGAACCTAGGATTTCATGTGACTATTAGATTTATTAATAATTTTCAATAAATTTTCTATCTTTTCTTGATTCAATTATTTTTTTTTAATTGTTAATTGATATTTCTAGGGTATCAATCTATAATATTATGCATGATGATTGAGAAATCACATGTGTAACAAGATCTTAATATAAATGGAGAGAATTACATATGTACTTAGAGCTAAGATACATGTTTCTTCCAGAAAGTTGTTCTTTTGTGTGGGAATTCATTATACATTAATGCGATTTTGAATTATATTACTAAATGAAGATATTCCGAGAAATAATTTAAGATTAGGGTTAATATGCTTGAGAAAGGTGTTAACTTTAATTGTGAATCCCTCCGGTAAAAAATAATAGAGATTGAATTGGATACATTTTAAGCTGTCATATGTTAAATACTAGGGTAAATAATTCCTAAATACATTATTTGCCTTCTTAAAGTTGTTCTTAATTTTATCGCTTTCTAAATTACTTAATCAAGTCTCATAATTAGGTTAGTTTGTTAATTTTAGTATTTTTAGTTCATTCAACTCATCATAATTTTCCGGTTAGATAATAAAGCTAAGGTTAATATAGTACTCGAGGTCTCTTGGGGATCGACTTAGACTCACATCCACTATATTAAAACTGATAGGTGCACTTGCCTAGTATCAAGTTTTTGATGCCATTTTTGGAGACTTTCGATATTAAGAACACTATTTGCTTTATTACTTTGACCATTTTTTTTCTTTTCTTTTTTTTTCAATGTTTATTTTTATTACCTAAAGCTGCAATTGATTTTATATTTCTTGTCCTTGTAGTACATGACTCGAAGCAACCTGGAAGATTTGGTAGAACTTGATCCTAAAATTGAGAGAACTATCCTTCAAAATTTGAGACTGCGACCTAGACAAATTGTAGCTACCATAGAAGACAAGTCAACCATTGAGATTAAGGAAGAGGTGAAGAGGCCAACACTAAATTCATCAATCAAGAAGATCCACCGCCTATGGCTAACAACGGTAATGAAGCAAATCAGACTATATCCAACTATTCAAGGCCTACACTTATAGGAGCTAACTCTAGTATCACAAGGCCAATCATCGCAGCTAATAACTTCCAAATTGCACCCAACATCATACAAATGGTGCAACAATATGTTCAGTTTAACAATCTCCAAGATGAAGATCCTAATGCCCACATCTTTAGCTTTCTAGAGATTTGTGATACATTTAAAATCAACGGAGCCACGGATGATGCCATCTGATTACGATTATTTTCTTTTTCCTTAAGGGGTAGAGCAAAGCAATGGTTGAACTCCCTACCATGAAATTTAATCACAACTTGGAATGAATTGCTAGAGAAATTTTTAGAGAAGTATTTCCCACATACGAAGACCGCTAAACTTCAAAACGACATTTCTTGTTTTGCCCAATTGGAAGTGGAGACTCTATATGATACTTGGGAGCAATTCAAGGACTTGCTCAGGAAGTGCCTACATCATGGCCTCCTACTATAGATGCAGATTCAAACCTTCTATAGTGGTCTCAATTCATCTATAAGATAGATGATTGATGCATCCGCAGGAGGTACTTTAAATACAAAGACACTCGAGCAAGCACAAAGCCTGATTGAAGGAATAACAATGAACATTTATCAGTGGGAAAGTAATAGAGCCAAGCAAAAGGTTGTGGGAATTTATGATGTGGACTTGATCACTGCTTTGGTAGCCAAGGTGGATCTATTGAGTAAGAAGATTGATGCACTCTCTATTGGCCCTCAACAAGTACAATTGAATGTAAGTGACGTTTGCATACTGGGTTATGGAGTACAAGAACAACTGGAATAGGTAGATTATCTAGAAAAACCACCCAGGCAACAAAATAACCCCTATAGCAACATTTATAATCTCGAATGGAGGAATTACCCCAATTTCTCATGAGGAAATCAAAACCAAGGCTAGCAGAAGACCAACTTTGGGCCACTTGGATTTCAAAGACCATTACCTCCTCTTTCTCAAGAAAAGAAGTTTAGTGTGGAAGAACTTCTCACTAAATATATTTAAGGCAATGAGGCTTACTTATCTAACATTTAATCATCGTTGAGGAATCAAGAGGCTTCCAATCGTAACCTTAAGAACCAAAATTAGTCAACTTACGAAGCTAATCTCTAAAAGACCATAGCGAACACTATCTGGAAATACAGAAACCAATCCAAAGGAACATGTCAAGGCAGTGACACTTCGAAGTGGCAAGGAGTTGCATGTTGAAAGGAAAGTTAGCGAGGAGACTAGTAAGAGCAATGAGGGGACAAAAGCCAAGGAAGACGTAGAGTTACCTAAGACGAAGGAATATCAACCACCCATCCCATATCCCCAAAGACTTAAGCAAGATCGTAATGACCAACAATTCAGTAAGTTCCTTGACCTCTTTAAACAATTGCATATTAACTTACCTCTCGTTGATGCTTTGTCACAGATGCTGAAGTACGCTAAGTTCTGGAAAGATTTGTTATCAAATAAGAGGAAGCTTGAGGAGCTTTCTATAGTAATATTAGGTGAAGAATGTTCAGCAATTGTGCAAAACAAATTGCCCAAGAAGCTAAAAGACCTAGGAAGTTTTACAATTCCTTGTCATATTGGTGACTTGTTAGTTGACAAAGCTTTAGCTGATTTGGGTGCTAGCATCAATTTGATGTCTTATAAATTTTTCAAGAAGCTAGGATTAGGGGAACCTAAACCCAAGCGCATAAGCTTGCAATTAGCTAATAGATCTATGACATATCCTAAAGGCATTATTGATAATGTATTAGTCTAAGTGGGTAAATTTATTTTTCCAGTTGACTTTGTGATATTGGACATGGATGAAGATTTTGAGTTGCCCTTTATCCTTGGTAGACCATTCTTAGCTTCCGTTAGGGATATCATTGATGTTAGTGATAGCAAGCTCATTCTTAGAGTAGGAGACAAAGAGATCATGTTTAAAATTTCAGAGGCTATGAAAAAGTCTATTGATCAGGATGATACTTGCTACCTTTTGGATGTTATTGACACTTTTGTTTCAAGTTATATGCAGGAAGTTCTTTTTAAGGATCCCCTGGAGAGTTGCTTATAATTAGGCATGGAAGAAGCTTCAAAAGATCATATCAAATATGAGGTAGTAGCCCAACTGGAGGCAAATAAACCTACCTCTATTGAGAAAGGGTTTGAAGTGATTGAAAAGATGAAGGAAGTACAGTTAAAATCTTTAATCGAGGAGCCACCAGTATTGGAGTTAAAGCAATTACCCGTCTACTTGGAATATGCCTTCTTAGAAAAGGACTCCAAATTACCAGTAATTATAGCATCCAATTTAGAAGAAAAACAGCGAGAAAGGTTGCTGAAAGTACACAAGGAGCATAAGAGGGCCATTGCTTGGAAAATATCCGATATTCTAGGTACCAATCCCTCCTTTTATACTCATAAGATTTTGATAGAAGAAAACCATAAGCTAGTTGTATAGCTTCAGAGACGCTTGAATCCGAACATAAAAGAGGTAGTAAAAAAGGAAGTTATCAAACTCCTTGATGTAGGTATGATATATCCTATCTCTGATAGCTCATGGGCGAGTCCAGTACAAGTAGTTCCAAAAAAAGGTGGGATGACAGTAGTTCCTAATGAAAAGAGTGAATTGATCCCAATAAGAACAGTAACAGGTTGGCATGTATGTATCGATTATAGAAAGTTAAACGATGCTACACGTAAGGACCATTTCCCCTTACCTTTTGTTGATCAAATGATAAAACGACTAGTTAGACATATGTTTTATTGTTTTTTAAATGGCTTATATGATTATTTTCAGATACCTATTGCACTAAAGATCAAGAGAAGACCACTTTTACTTATTCTTATGGCACTTTTGCTTATCGTAGAATGCCTTTTGGTCTTTACAATGCACCTGCTACATTCCAGCAATGCATTTTAGCCATTTTTGATGATTTGATTAAGGATATAATGTAGGTATTTATGGATGATTTTTCAGTTTTTGGCAACTCATTTGACCATTGTTTGAAAATTTTGGATAGGGTACTTACTAGGTATAAAGAGGCCAATCTTATACTCAATTGGGAGAAGTGTCACTTCATGGTACAAGAGGGTATTATGTTGGGACATAAGATCTCATATCGAGGAATTGGGGTTGATAGTGCTAAAGTGGACGCTATTACAAGACTCCCATCTCTAACTTCGATTAAGGCCATAAGAAGCTTTTTAGGGCATGCAAGTTTTTATAGGTAATTTATTAAGGACTTCTCGAAAATTGTCCGCCCTTTGACTATGTTATTAGAGAAGGATATACCTTATGTTTTCTCTTAGGAGTGTTTGAAAGCTTTCAATATCCTTAAGGAGAAACTTACCAATGCCCCAATCATTGTAGTACCTGATTGGGCACTTTCCTTTGAACTTATGTATGACACAAGTGATCACACAGTAAGGGCAGTGCCGGGGCAAAGACGGGACAAGCACTTTCAACCAATTCACTATGCTAGCAAAACTCTTACTAATGCTCAGGAGAACTACACTACTATAGAAAAAAAGTTGCTAGCAATTGTTTTTTCCTTTGATAAGTTTCACTCTTATTTGCTTCTATCTAAAGTGATTGCTTACACTGATCATTCTGCCCTTATGTACTTGTTAGCAAAACCAGATGCAAAGCTAAGACTGATTAGGTGGATGTTGTTGATATAAGAGCTTGATGTAGAGATCAAAGACAAAAAAGGCACTGAGAATTTAGCAGCAAATCACCTATCTCGATTGGAGAATCTAACTTAAAAATGCTCGAAGAGAATGAGATCAAAGATGAGTTCCCTAAGGAGAGACTCTATGCCATCGACCTGATAAGTGATAAGGAAATTCCTTAGTTTGTGGATATTGCCAATTTTTTAGCTGCCAAGATTATACCAAAAGCACTTCCACACCAGTAAAAGAAGAAAATTTTTTTCTGATGTGAAACATTATTTTTGGGATGATCCTTACCTGTTTAAAGTATGTGTAGATCATGTTATTCGAAAGTGTGTACCATACCTCGAAGGATGGAGAATATTGACCTACTGTCATTTGGAGCCTACGAGTGGGCATCATAATGCTAATAGGATAGCTCATAAGGTCTTAGAGGTTGCATTTTATTGGCCTACCTTATTCAAAGATGCCTAGAAATATATTGAGATTTGTGATCATTATCAACGAGTGGGGAATATATCTCGTAGGGATGAAATGCCACAAAACCCCATCATTGAGGTCGAGGTATTTGATGTGTTGGGGATCGATTTTATAGGCCTTTTCCCAAACTTTAATCGCAATAAATATATCTTAGTAGTTATTGATTACGTCTCTAAGTAGGTAGAAGCTAAAGCCCTACCTACTAATGATGCTAGGGTAGTAAAAAAATTTTTGAAAGGGCTATTTTCTCAATTTGGTACTCCTAGGACAATTATAAGTGATAAGGGAACACACTTTTGTAATGCCCAACTCGATTAAGTGTTGAAATGTTATGGCATCACACATAGAATAGCCAACCCATACCACCCCTAAAGTAGTAGCTAAGTAGAAGTTGCTAATCGCGATCTTAAGTGAATTCTTGGAAAAGCTATAGAGTATCATAGGAGAGATTGGTCAAAAAAGTTGGAAGATGCTCTATGGGGACACAGAACCGCTTATAAAACCCCACTAGGGACAATACCCTATCGACTTGTATATGGAAGGCTTATCATTTACTGGTAGAGATTGAACATAAGGCTTATTAGGCAATTAAAAGTGCTAATGTTGATTTTGAGCGTACAGGTTCTTACAGGAAGCTTCAATTGAATGAGTTAGAGGAATGGCGAGTGAAAGCATATGAGAACTCCAAATTATACAAAGAAAAGGCCAAAAAGTACTACGATCAGTAAATCAAACAAGGTCGACAATTTAAAGAAGGTGATCATGTCCTTTTGTATAATTCTTGCCTTCATTTATTCTCAAGTAATTTGTAATCTAGGTAGTCTGGACCATTTACAATTACATAAGTTTTCCCGTATGAGACTGTTGAAGTTATACACCTGGAGAAAGTCACATTTAAGGTAAATGGGCAATGATTGAAGTTATACTTGTTTGGAAATTTGGAGCATGTTGGATGAGAGGAATTTTATCTCCACCTGACTGAACAATCATGAGCTACAATCGTATCCCGTCAAGCTATCGACGTTAGCTATAGCGCTTCATGGGATGTAACCCATGCCAAACTCTTCTTTTATTTGTGTTTTGCTTTAATATTCTTTGATTGCTTTATTATTATTTTTTTTTTATATAACTTAGCCTTACTTGTTTGATCTATTTAATTTAATTTAATTTTTTTTTCTTTCTCTTCTTATTTTTTTTAATTTTTATTATATTTAAATTCATGAATTTAGGCTAGGAAAAAAAAAAAAAGAAAAAACATAAAGTTACACGGGCATGGGACATGGTTGTATCCTAACCTGTGTCCATCTAGGCCCCTTCAATGGACTGTAACCACAGAAAGTTACACAGACATGGGATACGGTTATGTCCCAACCCGTGTTCGCTTAGGAACATGCACTCAAAACAGAAAGTTACACGGGCATGGGACAAGATTGTGTCTCAGCTCGTGTTCACCCAAAAACATGCACCTAAAATAGAAAGTTACATAGGTGTAGGACAAGGTTGTGTCCCAGCCCGTGTTTTCCTAGCACCTCCACGATATTAGTACACACACTGCATAACACTATCAAAACATAAACACACCCTCTCAAACACTTATAGACACATACATAACTTCACTTCACCTTTCATCTTCTCTCCACCTTCTCCTCACGTTTTACTTTTCATTAACAAATTTCTTAATTAAATCTAATCCGATCCAAGTAAGTTCATCTCATTTTTTTATGCCCTCTCTTGTTCATTCTTTGTTTTCATCATTTTTTAGGAATGCTTAGGTAACCGAAATTTAGGTCTTTTGTGAGATGAAACATGAATCTTGTTTGAGAATTTACTTAGTTTTTATTTTTTTCATGATAGACATGCATATTTGCCTTATGTTGATAGATTTACATGCTTTTGTGATGCCCATTATGGCTAGATATTACTTTATAATCTATTCAATGTCAACTATTCAATTATGCCATTTAGGGTTAAAATTGTTGAGAGTGATTTTGAAACATTTAGAGTTTTTGAAGTGTTGGGAAGCCTTCATCTCAAGAAGATTGTAATATAAAGAGTCTATTGTATAATTAGTTGGATGAATTTGCTAGCCATTTCTTTCAACCCAACTATTTTGCGGATGCACTTTACATGTTTGGTCAAATGTCCTAATGAGATTTCTTTTAATATGCATCACTTCTACTCCTTTATAAATCTGTCTTAGTTTGAACTAAGTGTGGCAAAGATGAGCATTTTTTATTTGGTGTGGTGTTTCTTATCAGGTAGTCAATGGAAAATCGCACAAAGCTCACCGTTCGAAGAAAATCCAAGTATGTGGCATCATCTTCCACGCAAGAAGGTGCCATTGTTGAACCATTGGCCACTCTCCCTCCAATAGAGCACCCAATACTCCAATTTAAAAATGAATACCAATCGACTCGCTATAATTTACTTAAGAACAAGCCATTTAGCGATACACTTCTTTTGTATTAGGATATTCTCGTCCAATTAAAGCTAACAAATGAAGTGAAGGAACTGTTGGAAGGAACCATTTGGGAGCGATTCTTCTTGAAGCTCCGGTTTATAAGGAGCTGACATTGGAGTTCTTATGTACATATAAACTAGATAAAGAGAGTGTTAGTGGCATAAGCCCCAAACATAAACTCCATTTCACTTTGAATGGCAAGTCTTTCTACATGACAATAACTCAATTGGGCAAGTATCTTGGTCTTTATGAGGATAAATTCACACGGGCAGAAGAGTTCCAACGTTTAACATGTCGTTTTCCACATAGAGTAACACTAGAGAAATTTTGGGATGAAATTACTGATGGCGATGCTTATGACCCAGCAATGAGTAAAGCCTCTCAATTGGTCAAACTTGAATATCGTGTTCTTCATTGGCTCTTTGCACATACATTGATCGGTCGAGGCTAAAGCACTAGTGTGGTTTCCAACAAGGATTACCTCTACTTATATAGTGTTATTCATAAGCACCCAATCAATCTAGCCATTGAGTTAGCTGAACTTTTCTACCACCAAGCAACCACTACAAGGAAGAAAGGGCATATTTGTTGTAGCCCCTATATCACCTTACTAGTACAAGCTATGTAGACTAAGCTTATAGTTTGGCCCTCACTTACCTTTGTTACTCAAGTTACTCCTATGTGACTTAACTCATTTCGACTCATGAACCTTTTACTAACGGGATGTCAAGGTAGACACGTATGGACCACGTCTAGAGGACAGATGCCTTCAGCAAGCTTTGAGAACAAATTTAATATCTTAATGTCTGAGATTCATTATATCCGAGAAAGTGAGGATAAACTTCATATCCGCCAAAACAAATTGGAAAAATTTCTTAAGATGAAAGAATCGGATGCAAATGATGAGGACAGTGAGAGTGAAGAAGAAGACGATGAGGGTAGTGAAGAGGAAGTTGGGGGTAATGAAGAGGATGATGAGGGTAGTGAAGAAGATGATGATGATGAAAACATAGCAGATGCACCATCTGATGAGGATGATGGAGAGAGGAATTATGTCAGGACCCTAAAGGGGGCCTAGTAGGATTACCAAAAATTTCCATAACATATGTGCACCCATGATATGAAAACCGTCTTGCAAGTCAGAGATTGCAAGACTCTAAATAATAAATCACTAAGATTAATGATTTTCAAGTAATTAATTTATTGTAACATGACATAATATATAATTATAAATAACTATGGATGTCCAATATCTCATAGTTCCTTAGAACTCCAGAGAATCGATATCCTCTACCAAATAATAAGACAGATATACAAACATTATAAAATTGTAGGAAAAATTAACAATGTGAATATTTTTTATAAAGAGTGTTTATGTATCACTTATAAAGATCTCAACTAATTCTAACACTAATGTATGTATCTTCATCTCGCACTCGGCACTCGAGACTTATCCCAATCCCATCGTATGTAAACCTGCAAAAGAAAGACTATTGGGGAATAATCTACAAGAGCTTAGTGAGCTATCCCTCATACCATACTGGCAAACAAGTTATCAAACAAATTATTACAACCATATGAATGCATGCACACACAGAATGCCAAAAAATATATGCAGTTGACCGGTACTGCATATAATATCAGATTTTAATGCCCTCCGAGATAAGGGTTGGAGATTCATCGGCACCAATCACGACTGGGCTCTAGCACTTGGGTTTTTACCCATAACTTTGAATTCCTTATTTCACAAAAATATATTTCCATTTCTAAAAATCCAGTAGTTCACAAAGTCCCAAGCCTAGCGGTGAGGTGACCCCCGCAGTCCACACTCACACCTTACAGCGATGGTCTCTAGACGCGACCCTCAGCCACCTATGGTTAGCGTCTCCGACGCAAATAGAACCAGCGAGCCAAGGGTAGGGTCTTGTTGTACCCATGCTCCTGTACGGTACTAATCAAATCATGTGGGAATTTATCCCTCCAAGGCCCTTCATTACTAACCACGTGAAGTGACGGCCGGAATAAGTAATGCGATGCATGGATAATGCATGACCCTTTTAATTTAAGATAAGCCAAATATAATTAAGTCAAATTATGAGGCGATCAACCAATATCAGCAAACCATCCAAATCATGTAAAAATCAATCATACCATCAAATCATCAATTATCGTATTTAACAATATTTCTTACAACAATCAATCAATATCAAGTACACGTATATCTCGAAACCCCAAAGTTATTGATATTCAATTTAAATGCACTAACTATAAGCACAAACAAGTATAGAGTCATCGAGAGAACTCACTTGACTATGACCACTCGCTCTAGTCGTAATAACCGATCAGGAGATCCTCGCTCTTGTCGTGATCACCTGATCATTATGAGATAATAAGGATAATAAGTAGTTGACTCAACTAATGGTTCTAGATATCTATCTACTTAATTCTACTTAGATTACTATCAGCCCTTATTCAATTAAACCTAATTGCTAATCGTATGTAACTTTTTTTTTATTCTATTTTCAATATTTACGAATTTATAGTCGTTTTTCATCGTTTACGGACGTACATTCACACGGTAATGTCCATTTTGGATGTTAAGACCCATGTTTTATGATATGGGCTAAATTTATTGAAATTTTTAACTATGAAAGCTTAGGTACTCTTATTACTTATATTTTTATCTTTTGTTTATACTTAATGATTTAGTTAACCCTTAAATTCTTATACCTAAAAGATTTTACTTTGCTATTGCTAATTCATGTACTTAATTAAGTATAATTCAAGTTAGAAAGTGTCTTAGGGTTTACTAAGTTAAGTACCTAATTATTATACACTCTTCTTATTTTCTCATTTTCTAAACCTACGCCTATATCATCGCTTACATCATCATTTGTTTATGTCATTGCTTATATCATGGCTTATGTCGTCATGTGCTTAGCTCATCACTTACCTCATTATGTGATTACATAAGCCTCTCCTCATGCTTATGTCATATGTACATGTCTTATGTACATTTTACTTCTTCCCTTATACTTATGTACATATACCTTATACATATATATACTTATACATCTACTTAGACTTATACCGTATTTATACATTTATAAATACTCATATACATATACGGTTAGATACGTATTTTTATACAAAAATTCGTATGCCTAATCTTTTCCTTAAGAAACGCTTCCTAATTTCATCCTTTTGTGTTTTTATGTATGTATTTAGTGTAGTATAGGTATGTATAGTTAAATATAGTCTTAATTTAGGTTATGTACATGATAAATACTCATGCACAAAGGTACACATACTTGTGTTCTTTTATTCCCTTATGTGCACATACTTATGAGCATATACTCATGTCTTCCTTTCTTCTTCTTCATAATTCCTAATTCGTACATTTAAAGATGGGAACTTTGTTTCCTCTTCTTCAAGACAACACTAAACACATAACTACTTATCTAATCTACCTAATTAACTAACTAATGAAGAAGATAAAACAAGATAAAGTAACTTAGATACATACCTTTGCTTATGTTGGAATTAAGGAGACAAAAAGGAAGATGTTGAAGGTAAAATGGAAGATGGAAGCTCACGGCAATAGAGGAGGATTTTTTTGGTTTGTTTCTTTTGTTTTGTTATCATAATGGAAGAGAACAAATGGTGGGGTCAAGTTGAAGAGTAAGTGGACGGCAACAATTGAGTAGAAAGAGAAGAGAAAAATCAAAAGAAAAGATAAGAGAAGCCATCATGAAGGAGTAGATATTTTCCTTATCTTTTAGTCTTTTGTTGACTTTTCAAAATGTTGACTTAGTTAACCCTTGGACTTTGGTCAACATGTGTTAACTTAGTCAACTTTCCTTAAGTATGTGTAATTTTGTGCACATAATGTAGTAATTAAGGGAAATTAAAGGAAAAATGAAGGAAATGAGGTATTTGGTGAATTGATTAGTGAACATGGTTGATGAGGTCTTACTTTAGGTCTTTATAGTCTATATATCTCGTTTGATACACTACTTTGGATAATAAGTGCAAAAAGTACTAATTCGAGTATTAAAGTTCACTACATATAACCTAATCGTCAACTATACCCCTAACTCTATGTAATACTATCTTAATTATATACATAAGAAATAAATGTAATCTATGATTCATTATCTTAGTTTCTAATGGACTACTTGAGGAGTCAAAACATATATGCATGATTGAAAGTCATCTCTAACCTTTTACTAATGATTTGACAAAATATGAGGGTTATATTTTCAATTAGAGTTTTAGGGTTTATTATGTTGAATTAGTACACATATGTCTTTAAAGTGATCATTTTAGGATTTCTATCACTTTTGAGTGGAATCTTTAGCATTTAGATGCATTTAGGGTAGAAAAGTTTCTTACATGATTAATTAATTCTTTTAGGGTTTTTTCTTTCATTAACCGTGTCGACTCCTAAATTGTCTAACATACTCGAGTCTATTTCAAAAGTTAGATCGAAAATTTTAGGGGTTCACAGATTCTGATCCCTCTTCTTAGTTCATTTTTTTTATTTGTTTTTAGTTGGCCAGGGCATGTGCAATCATATATGTAATGACGATGGCCTCCTAGTTTTGGACTTCTTTACATTCTTTTCGACTAGCAGGGAAGTATTAGTTTCTTTTTCAATACGTGTCTTTCCTTTTTCCTTATGGTTTTTTTTTTCATATCTTTCTATTGTGCTTTCTTAGTCATACATTGAGGACAATGTACGTTATTAAGTGTGGGGAAAGGATGTATATGAATCTGTTATTGTTTAGGAGACCAATGATTTACATTTGACCCAATTAATTTTTAAGTTAACTTATAACAGGTGATTAACAAGTGTTAAGCCAAATCAACTATATTATCTTGATCATTATTGACCTTATTATACTTTACTAGAATTGATTAGTCAAATCTTTGGAGGGCAAAGTTACGAGTTATTTAGCTTGGGACTCCAAGACTTGAGATTGGAACAACATCACTAGTTAAGAGTTAGTCATGGTTATTTTTAAATTTACTTTTATGTATACCTTTCTCTTGGAAATTTTTAGAGCCCGATAATATTTAGAAAACAAACAAATAAAATTCTTCTTCTGAGAAACCCTTAAAAAATCACAATGATTGGAGGTAAAAAGTAATAACAAGTGTATGAATAGTTCAAAAAAAAATTGGTAAGGATTTGTTTTGGTCCATCAGAAGAGCAAGATTGAGTCCCAATGCCAATACTAATGAAAAAAAAAATTGGTATGGATCAACCTTGGTCCGTTAGAAGAGTAAGGTTCTTTCCCGCTATCAATATAAGGGATAAGTTGGTATGGATCGGTCTTGGTCTATCAGAAGAATGAGATTCTTTCTCTCTACCAACACAATTGTCCATTAAAGGTAATTATGCTTAAATAAAGTAAATTTAAATACCTCCCAACAAAAGTATGAACTAAAGGGATGATCAGAGGATGAGTGGATGTAAAGTGTGTTTGTTTTAGATTATAGTGCTCAGTGAGATTGAAGAGAGAATTGTATACACTTTAGTCAAATGGACAAAATTTTTATGACTCTTTCTTAGTTAGCGAGATTTTAAATCTAATTTCTAGTTTAGGAATCCTTAATTAAATGACTCGGGTAAACTTTGACTTCCATAATTAACTAGTGAACTTTAGTATTAAGTATTGGTGGAGCATTCGAATATGGTCGGGTGAAATTATGACATTGTTATGGGTGAAATTGCTTGACTTTATTATTGCAAGTTAATTGAAAATGATTTTCTTACCTTTCTTCGGGTCAAGTGTATTCATTCACCGGTTTCCTAAGTAGTGAAAACTTTGTTTAGCGTTTCATTTCCTGAAATTTTTGTTTTGATTTATTTGCTTGACGACAAGAAAATGCTCAAGTGTGGGGAAGTTTGATAACTCTTATTTTAAATACATTTCACATGGTGATTTTATAGTATTTTCCTTACATCTTTGGTTTTCTTTAAAGAAATTGATACTTAATTGGGTAAAATTTTGATTTCAAGGTTTGAACACGTTCTCGGATTTAAAATGAAGAAAAGGAATCAAGTTTCACTTAATTTGAAGTTCAAATGAATGAGTTATGAAGTTTGAAGTTACATAAACAGTAGAAGAAAGAGGCAAATTTTAGTCAGAAAGTTACATAGTTTGGGATACACTTGTGTCCCCAAGCTGTGTCCATGCAAGAAGATTTTAAGTGCTAAGGTCAGTAGGTTACACAACTATGTCTTAGGCTATATCTGGTGACGAAAAAAAAAACTTTACAATACATTATAAAAAGACTTACTAGGGTTCTACACATAATTTTGGTACATTCAAAAGAGAAGAGACTTGAAGAGAAGGAGAAGAAAATGGTGAAAGAAATACTCAATTTCAAGATTGGAGAGATTTTTCATCAACAAAGGGGTTTTCCATGTTTTATTTCTTGATTTTGTTGTAATTTGTTTTTAGTTTCATTATGATAGCTTAAGATTCTTGTATTTAGGATTACGGAACCTAGGGTTTCATGTGATTATTAAATTTATTGATAATTTTCGATAAAGTTTCTATCTTTTCTTAACTCAATTATGTTTTTTTTTATTTGTTAATTGATATTTCTAGGGTATCAATCTATGATATTATGCATGATGATTGAGAAATCACATGTGTAATGAGATCTTGACATAATTGGAGAGAATTACATTTGTACTTGCAAATAAGATATATGTTTCTTCCAGAAAATTGTTCTTTTGTATGGGAATTCATTATACATTAATGCGATTCTGAATTATATTACTAAGTGAAGAGATTCTGGTAAATAATTTAGGATTAGGGTTAATATGCTTGAGAAATGAGTTAACTTTAATTGTGAATCCCTTCGGTCAAGAATAATAGAGATTGAATTGGATACATTTTAAGCGGTCACATGTTAAACACTAGGAAAAATAATTTCTAAATGCGTTATTTGCCTTCGTAAAGTCGTTCTTAATTTTATCGCTTTCTAAATTGCTTAATCATGTCTCATAATTAGGTTAGTTTGTTAATTTTAGTATTTTTAATTCATTCAACTCATCACAATTTTCCAATTAGATAATAGAGCTAAGATTAATATTAATATTCGAAGTCTCTGAGGGATCGACTTGGACTCACATCTACTATATTAAAACTTGATTGGTGCACTTACCCTATATTACATTTTAAGAGAGCTTAACTTAGGTGGGTAATGAGTATAAGTCAAGAGGAAGAATTAAGTTAACTAAGAGAGCAAGTCGCCTCGCTTACCGCTTAGCTTACTCAGATAGAATAAGCCAAACAGGTTAGCACCCTTAACATAAGCAAGCAACCTTATGAGTATTGTAATGCATGTGGTGGAATAGGGCATATAAGCATGGGTTTAGGTTGGAAACCCCTTTGCTCCATCAAAAGGTAGTTAGGAGGAACAAGTTAATGCAATGGTAAACTTCAATCAAGGATAAAGAAACTATATCCCTTACTTAAACACTTACAATTAAGGTTGGAGAGACCATTCTAATTTAGCATGGGGCGGTAATCAAGGGGGAAGATTTAATTAAGAGCTTCAAAGACTTTGGTTATATGCTAGCTAGCACTAATCACTGCCTCCATACCCACCAATACAAAGTTTAAAGGGAGAGACCATTGAGTAAGTATTAAGAAGTTTCATTAAGAAATGTCAAGCAAGAATGAATGTTCAAGAGGAAACATTGTAGGACATAAATAAATGGATGGAACAATACAATGAGAATATGATCAAAAGACTCCAAGGAAGATTACCTAGCAACACCAAGAAAAACCAAAGAGATCAAGCTAAAACATCCAGTGCGAATAATAAGGAGGGTAATGTAAGGCAAAAGGAATTTTTATTTTAGTAGGAAAAAATTGTTTGGAGGTGAGTATTTAAGCCTTAAAGACCTCGTTGAGGAACAAGATGAACCTAATGGAAATGGAATATTTAAAAGAGAGTAGTTAACGGCTATGATTGATGATAATAATTTATAGAAGAGAAGCTAATAGATTTAATTGGAAGGAGTCTCAATAATTAGATTGAGGAGGATCTAAGTGAAGAGGAAATTGAAGAAGAAGCACCTAGTAATGATGATTTATACAATGTGGAGGCAACTAGAATGAGGGATGCTAATGAAGAAGAGGTATCTAGCGAATCTAAATGTATGGAAATGGATGAATTTAAGGAAAGGAACCTTGTGAAATTTGAATCTAAACTGAAGGGAGAAGTGAGATTAGAAGAGAAACCTAATGCGGATGAGTTCAAAATTATGAATATGGTACTTAAGGAGAAAGGGACTAGAAGTTTTCAGTTTCCTTGTAAATTAGACAATTTAGGAAGATTTACTATACCATGTACCATACTAGATAAGTTTTTCTCGAAAGTGGTTTTGGATACTTGAGTATTGGATAATTACATGTTAAGGAGAACTATATAGGAATTAAGATTGGAGAATTTCATGAAAATAAGCTCATATTACATTTGCACGATAGAGGTTAGACTATTCCTTTAGGAGAACTCCACTTCGTACCTATTAATGTTGGACCATGTTACTTCCCTTGTGATTTCATAGTGATGGATATGAAAGATGAGAGGCAACCCTTACTTTTTAGTAGATTGTCTTTCATTACTTTGAGAGTTACATTAGACATCAAAGAGATGGTAATTATTCTAGAAAGTAGAGAAAGAAAAGTGATGCTCTAAGCTAAGGAATGACTTTAGCAATTAAAGGAAGGAGAACAGGAGCTGGATCAAGAGAAAGCATTTGAACAAGATAGTAGAATGAGAAAGAGGAAGAGCAATGAGAAAGGAGAATCGAGTACGAGTAAGGGAGTTGAAGGATTTGAGCCCCAAAAGAAGCATGAGGACCCACCTTGAATTTGTACTAAAAAGCTAAGCTGAAGGCTTAAAAATAAGTGCTTGGCGGGAGGCAACTTCACCTAACCTTTTTCTTATTTTTCCACTTAGTTATGTTTGAGTCCTTTTAGTTTTAAAGTGCTTTTAGTTATGTCTCTTTTATGTTATACAGACATGTATGAATAAATAAAGGAAGTGTTGAATCTATCAATTGAACTACTGTTGACAAATCCAAAAGGGAATTGAGAATTCAAATCACACTAAGAAACTAGGGGGGTTCTATTCTACATTTTTCTTCTATTTCCTACTGCATATGCACTTTCTTGCAAGATATATACATCTAAATTAAAGTTAGGGATAGGAAAGTTAGACATAAGACAACGAAATTGTGTGATTCTAGATTACTTTAGATGATTTGATTAAATTAATTCCATCTATATACCTAAGAAATAATTCTTTCCAAAGAAGTTGGATCCATTTTTCTTTATATTTTTGTACCTTAACCTTTGAGTATGTTTTCATTTATAAAGTTTGTACAAAAGAAAGTAGAAAGAAGTGATTATGGCTTTATTTTAAAAGAAGTCCCTTGTAAATAAGTCATGAACATTTCTCAAAACTTTCTAATCAATTCATGACATCTTTTCTTTGTTTAGTTATGCTTAATTTAGGCATGGTTTAGAGGTTTAGAGTTAGAAAAATGTTCTAGTTAGGTGTTAGATTTTTGTGTTTTAGAAAGTTGACTAGTATATATACACCATTCTTTTGAGGAATCAAGTGATCTGTTAATGTTGCATGAACCAAAGTATGCATTGGACTTTACTCGAATGTTCCCTAATCAATATATAATGAAGCCCTAAAAAGAAAGAAAAGAAAAGTTGAAAAGAATAAAATGATGGCAATCAAGAAAATTCATTTCATATCAAAAAGCATGATTCTATCATAAAAAGAAAATATAGTTAAGAATAAAGAAAGAAAGAAAGAAAGAAATAGAAAAAAATGAAAATTTAAAATTTAAAAAGAGAATAATGGGAATAGTATGAAAATTATTTCAAGGTTAGGGAGGTGAAGAAAGGTATAATTTAGTGGCTACTCTTTGTTTGCGTAGCGATAGCATACTTAAGAGATTAAAAAGGAAGATGTATATATGTAGGCTGACCAAATAAACAACAAGGTCTTTCACTTAGTAAAAAATGTTAAACTTGACTTCAAATTTCATAGGCCCAGCTTAAAAGGGAAGTTAATCAAATATATGGTGTTTGACTTATAAGCATTTAATTTGGTAAAGGTTGAACAATTTGACCATCACTTTTGACAATTTTTGGACTATATCAAGAGCATGCAACTTTGAGCATTCTATGTATAACATACTCATAGTTATAGTTAAGCATAAAGGAAATGCACGCTTTTCCTATCATTTCTCAAATCACTTGATTTTTCTAAAAGTTACTTAAGGATAACCAAGGTTCCAAAGTTGGGGATGGTGATTGTGACTTAAAATGCATGATTTTTCCAACTTTAAAACCAGCATTTGTGCATAATTTCTCATAAAGTTTAGTTAATTATTATGAAATTGGAGTTTATGCATAAAATAGATCAACTTATGCAAAATTGTTAAAAATGCATGAAAGGGTGTTGTTTTTAGATCAATTTGACTCATTTTACATCCTATATACAAGTGCACGAGGGTGACCATGGTCTTCGTATTCCCCATCATTCAATTAAGGAGGCCGATGTGAAGAATGTTGGTGAATTTGGCCTCTCAACCAATTGGTGTACCTTAAAGCATCAAGGGATGATTGACATATTGGACGAACGATTGCTGGAGAAGCCAATGAGTGAGTAGAAGGCACTGGATTGGATTTAACCATTCTGACCGATCAGTACTAGAAGCATCAATATATCATTGGGAGAAATTAATGTTAGGGTTTTCAAACTAGACACTAGTCCTCCCTAAACACTGTGTTTCAAAAAACATGGAGATGACTTGGAGTTAACACGTGTCTATCGATTGATCAATAGCCTAAATCTATATATACTCGCATTACAGCAGAAAATAGGAGCCACAATTAGGATTTTAGCACTATTAGGTTTAGTTTTGTAAGCTTATTGTTTGATCTCTTCTTTTAATGACTTGTTTATGATATTTGATGAATATTTATGTGATTTTGATGTGCTTTTAAGTTTGCTATTAAAGTATTTACTACATTATCTTCTTGCTCACTTGTTATCATCTTGTTTACTTATTCTTCAATGGAGTTAGCTATTACATTTTCATCAATTCTTGTTGCTTTTCTTCCTAATATGAATGACTTAGTTATTAATGGGTTTGTGATAATGTGGATGTTGTAGATGGTGTATCTTTGTAGTTATAATATGCGTATGTATATTTATTTAAGATTTTGATAATTGGCATTTGATTTGAACTCTTTGAGGAGCTTGTTAATGGAATTTTCATTAAGTTTCCTTATGATTATGAGACTGAGAGGAGATTAGTCTTAGGAAGTGTCCCTTGAGAATTATTGAGTTTACATAATTATGATATTGTGCAGAGATTAGTTGCATACTTCCTAATTTGAGTCATTTAGTAGATGAATTGTCAATAGTGGTGTTGATGGTTGATTTTTGTCTCGATGTACAAACACTTGCAAAATATGAAAACAGCTTTGAGGGGCATCATAAGGTGCTCAAACATAGCTACTTCGATGCCTAAGTTAACCCTCTTATCATGTGGAGGGAAAACGTTGAATGGTTATGTATATAAGACTGGAGAGGAAGAGGTCCCTTATCTGAAGGTCTTGCTTAATAATTATGGAGTATCAATAGAGGTTCTCCCTAGATCGAATCATTGGATTGGGCTTAAATATTAGACCAACTAATATAAGCCCACATAACAATTATCCAAAAGTGCCTATCAACACTAGCCCCCCACTCTCTTTGGTGACTAAGTTAGAAAAGAGGGCATTTAGGGAGGTTGATTTTATGGGGTTTCTGGATAGGTTTGCAATCTTGACCTAAAGAGGCTAGAGTACTTAAAGAAGCAAAGGCCTAAAGAGGCAACAGGCAGGAGTAACTAGAGCACCTATAAATATTGGTATGCCTAGAAAGATAAAGACCTAAAGAGGCCAGAGCGCTTAAAGAGGCAAGAGCACCTGAAGAGGTAAGAGCACCCAAAAAGGAGAACGCGCCTAAAGAGGCAAGGAGCATTCAAGCAAGGAGAGCTTGAAGAGGCCAGGGCACCTAAAGAGGCAAGTATGCTTGAAGAGGTGAAGAGTACTTGAAGAGGCAAAAGCTTGGAAAGGCTAATCAGCCTAAAAAGGTTGGGGCGCCTGAAGAGGCAAGGAGCGCTTGAATAGGCGAGGGCGCTTAAAGACACAAGGAGTGCTTACAGAAGCAAGGAGCACCTAAAGAGGTGGGTATGCCTAAAGAGGCAAAGAATGCTAAAAGAGGAAAAAGCTTAGAGTGGTTAATGTGCCTAAAAAGGTTTGGGCGCTTGAAGAGGTTGGGGAAACATGCATGTTGTCTGAGTTTGACATGACTTGTGCTAAGTAGAGTAGTAAGATAGGCTAGTTAGCTTCTAGTTCATTAATATATAGGACTTTGGTGCCAAATGTTGGATTTGAGTATTAACCCATTACCGTTTGCCGACTGAGGGTTTTTGAGTGGTACATTGTCTATTTATTAGACAAAGCATGTGAGTTTATAGAAGCTCATTGTCTATAGTATGTAGGACTTATCCACATGCTATTACTCAGCTAAATGCTTTCTGAGTTCATGGAGACAGTTAGGCATTAGACGTTCTGTATTCAACTCGGATTACATGAAAAGGCAGTAGGGCATTGTTGAGCTTAGACTTTCTTAAAAATCTTAACACTCATAAAGTTCATCTTTCATCAATTATTCAGAAGTCATTCGGCACCTTGCATGTCGAGAAAATCAAAAGTACAATAAACATATATAGAGAAGACCCAAGTTGATCGGAATCAAGCTACTAGACCTTTAACCCATAGTTGAGCCTAGGGACTAAAGGGGCTAGCATGACAAAACTTTATGTTCCATCCAACCCTTACCGAAACTAAGTACTTCCTTTTCGAATCACCCTTCATGTCGTGTTATATGACTACCTATTTTTCTACAATGTACTTAGTTGATGATTACTCTCTAGTGTCAAGCCAACCAATTACTCGACATCTTCCTTATCGAAAAGCTGAGAGAGAGAGTCCCGACTGACTAAGCTATCCTTGCTCGAACAAGCTCATTTGTCTGTACTTTTTGTCTGTATCTTCTGACAACCTCACCAATATAGCATCGCCACATATACAGTATTTGCGTAAGAGAGAGTCTTAGCCCTTGTACTGTACCAATACTTCTAGTGTCCTAGAAGGATGGAACCTAGTGGATGTATGTAGACAATTAAGCTGTGAACGAAATCACAATCGAATACATGTATCCGATCTCAAAGCTAGAAGACATGTTAGATGAACTAAGTGGAGCTAAGATTTTTAGCAAGATTGATCTCTAGTTGGCTACCATCGAATTCGCATCAAGATAAGAGACTGGTAGAAGACTGTGTTCAAGACTCGACATGGACTTTATAAGTGAATGGTCATGCCCTTCGACTTGTCTAATGCCCTAAGCACTTTCATAAGATTTATGAATCATGTGTTGAGTCATCTCATCGAGAAGTGTGTCGTAGTGTACTTTGATGACATTCTAGTCTACAGTGCCAACATACCGAGTCACTTTGAACATATTAGAGCGGTCTTGGATATTGTCCGGGCTTAGAGACTATTCGGTAATCTAAAGAAATATTGCTTCTGCTTGGAGGAAGTTGTATTCTTGGGCTATGTAGTTAGTAGAGGAGGCTTACGAGTCGATAATGAAAAGATCCAAGCAATTATCGAATGGTTGACTCCTACTACTTGTACCGACGTAAGAAGTTTCCATGGACTAGCTTTGTTTTATGGAAGATTCATTAGGAATTTAAGCACCTTTGCTACTCTACTTACTGAACTAATGAAGAAAAACACAAACTTCTGATGGGGAGAAATGGAGGAGAGGAGCTTTGTGGAGGTAAAAGAAAGGTTGACCTCCACTTCGGTGTTAGTACTACCCAACTTTAACAAAATTTTTTAGTTAGAATGCGATTCATCTGGTATTGGAATAGGTGTTATCCTAATGCAGGAAGGCTGACCAATTGTGTTCCATAGCGAGAAGCTCTGAGGACCCCAATTGAATTATTCTATGTATGATAAGGAAATTTTGTCACTAATCTAAGCAATGCAAGTCTTTCAACATTATTTACTGCCAAGAGAATTTATTATATATACTAACCATGAATTGCTAAGGTATCTTCGAAGTCAGTTCAAGTTATCAAAGTGGTAGGCGAGATGGGTAAAATTCCCTGAAGGATTCAATTTTGTGATAGAGTACTAGCAAAGAAAGAGCAACGTAGTTGCAGATGCTCTTTCAAGGAGATATGCGCTTTTATCAAAATTACAAACTAGGTTGTTTAGATTTGCAAGTATCAAAGAGCAGTACTCCGAGGATCCATACTTTGAACCCATAATTTCGTGATGTGTCAACAAGAGGATAGTGGATAAATATCATGTAAAGGGTGGCTACTTGTTTCAAGGAGAAAAATTATGCATGCTGACTTATCAACTGAAGGAGCTACTAATTAGGGAAGCCCACAGTGGAGGTCTCTCCGGACATTTTGGGGAAAGGAGGACTTGTGAACTAATAAATGACTAACTCTTTTGGTCGAGAATGAGGAAAGATGTGTACCGAGTTGTTAAAAGCTATGCCGTATGCAAGAAAGCCAAGTGCCAAGCACCAAGCGCCAAGTTAAGCAAGGGAAAGAAATGCCCTTGCTTATTTCGATGAGGCCGTGGACTAAATTGAGCATAGACTTTGTTCTCGAACTGCCATGAACCACTTGCAACAAAGATTCTATGATGGTCATCATAGATCGATTCAGTAAGATGGTACACTTCGTACACTGTACTAAGACTAATGATGCTTTGGCTATGGCTTCTCTTTTCTTATTGGACATTGTATAACTATACGGTATGCCAAGAAGTATAGTCTTTGATATGGACCCGAAGTTCTTAAGCCATTTGAGGTGGTCTATGGATTCAATCCTAAGTTGCCCCTCCATCATGCCCATGTACCAATACTTGCATAAAAGGTCCTTGATGCAACGGCCAGAGTACAATCCTTTCAACACATCTATGACAAGGTCACTCCACATATCAACCAAGCTACTTAAAGAACACGAGAAAAGACCAAAGGCAAAATAGCTAAACGATTTCAGTCAGGAGACTTGGTATGGTTGTACCTCAACAAGGAGCAGTTCCTGAACAAGAGGAGGAACAAATTATTTGCATGAGCTAAAGGATCTTTTAGAATCCTCTAGAAGATTAATGACAATGCCTACAGGTTAGAATTGCCCAAGGACTATGGGGTTTTTGATGCCTTCAACATTGTCGACCTCAATCCATATTACCCTGATGGAGAACTGAGCAAACACCATTCGGATTTGATCCCAAATCCAAAACAACCAGGAGGGAATGATGTGAATCAAGCTACTGGACCTTTGACCCACAGCCAAGCTTAAAGACTAGAAGGGCTAGTATGATGAATCCCTCCATTCCAACCAACCCTTGCTGAGGCTAAGTACTTCCTTGCCAAGTCACCCTTCATGCCCTACTATATGATTGCCCATTTTTCTACAGTGTACCATGTTGATGAATACTTTTTAGTACCGAACCGACCAATTACTCACAATAAAATGCTTCATAAAAATGGGAATTCTTACATGAAGTGACAAGGAAATGAAAATACATGCATGTAAAATAAAACTGAGCAATAATTCAATGAAGTATACCCTAAGGTAGATCCAACCACCACCACGGCCCTCCTATTGTTATGAGTTAACATGAAAAATTTAATGAATTATACCTCAAGATAGATCCCTCTTCCTCCTATTGTAATTAGCCATCTTCCTTATCAAGAAGCTGAGAGAGAGAGTCTAGACTGACTAAACCATCCTTGGTCGGACAAGCCCATCTATTCGTTTTTTTTTTCTACATCTTCTAATGACCTCATAAATGTAGCATTACTACGTGTATAGTATCATGTGGAGAATTTGTTGCACTAATTATTGTTTTTCTTGTATATTCATGTGGAAATGCTCTTTTTGTCTTTTCTTTTTTAGGCAAGTTGTCCTAACTTATAGGTATAAATACCTTTATTGATAAGAATTAAGCTATGGGACCTCTGACTTGCAACTGAGCTCGAGGACTAGAGGGGCTGGTACTACGAATCCTTACAATCTAACCAACCCCTGTCAAGACTGAGTACTTCCTTGGAGTTACCTTTAATGTCGTGCTGTATGACCCCTTATTATTCTATGTTATGCTGAGTTGATGATTACTCAAATTCCGAGCCAGCCGAGAAGCCAGGAGATAAAGAATCTTGACTGACTAGGCTATCCCTGCCTAGACAAGCCAACATGTCCATACTTTTATCCGCATCCCCTCATAACCTTGCCAATGTAGTATCGCTACGTGTGCAGTATCGTATGGAGATTCTGTAGCACTAATGATTACTTTCCTTATATATTCATTTTTACCTTTTTATATCATTTACATTATTTCTTTAGGAAATGTTCTTATTGTCTTTTCCCTTTAGGGTAAGTTTCCCTAACTTACGGGTATAAATACCCTTATACTTATAGCTATAACTTATCAAATTACCTTCAAAATACTTGAGTACTTTCTTCTTTGCATAAATACTGCTTGTTACTCTCGGCATTACTTTTATTCTTTGTATTAAGCATGGTTAGGTAGTGAGTAACCTCATTGGACCAATTCATGCATCATATCGAATTATGGCATGAGTCCTCAGAAGTTCTATTAATGCATCATATCCTCTAGAGCTGTTCATAGGTCTTACTTACTGTTTCATTCATCTTTATCACTCTTTCATACCTTTCCCTATTAACCATTTTTCGAGCTTTTTACAAGCTTAGACCCATTTAGCAACTGGCCATGTTTGTTCTTGGTCAGGGTTCGCAACATTTCAGTATCAAAGGGAATATTTTGCGTAAACTATAGTTAATTCTTCTTGAATTTCTATTATGCTCTATTTTCTGTATGCGAAACAGAGTTAATTACTATATTCATTTGATTGCTATATCATTAGCTATTCACTTTCTGAAGTATGTTTAAATTTTGAATCTGTAAGGAAAAATGATAGACCTAAGTATGAATGCCAATGTTGGTGATGACAATAGAGTTGTCCACCATAGACAACAATCTCAAGAAACTCCTAGAAGCACTAACGAGAGACTTAATGAGGTAGCTAATCTCTTAATAGGTCTGACCTAAGCTGTTCATGCGCTGTTTTGCTAACCTTATGAAGTTGTACAAAACACTCTGCAAGTTGCTCAACCTGTTAGAGGTCTGAACTTAGCTCAACCTATTCAAGGTGGAGGGGTTAGCAGATGAGTAAGCCAAAGGATAGACTTGAGAGAGCTTGATGAAGAGGAAGAAGAGTATTTTCAAGAGGAGCGTATACAAGTCCTTAGAGCATCCAACCATATGAAGCTTCGAATTTTAAGTTTTAATAGATCTAGGAATGTTGACAAGTATTTGGATTGGGAAGAGAAGGTAGAGCTTATGTTTGACTACTATCAATATGAGAATTATGAGAAAGCAAGGGTTGTTGCCATTGAATTCTTCAAATATGCTGCCATGTTGTGAAAGAATTTTTAGGCCATGAGAGGAAGAGACGGTTACCGAAAGATTAACACTTAGCCCGAGATGAAGAGAGTGCTTAGAAGTAGATCCGTACTGGAAATATATCTCCAAGATACTTTCACTCAGCTTAAAGAGCTGAGACAAGGAGGTTAAATTGTTGATGAGTATGTTCAAGAATCCTAAATGCTTATGATAAGATGCAAAGTAGAGGAACCACCAGCTTCAATACTCTTAAGATTTATTATTGGGTTGAGAGAAGACATCCAAAACATTATAGAGCTCCAACGATTTGACACAATGGATGTAGCTGTTAGGATTACCTAGCGAGTAGAAAAGAAAAGAAGGAGCTGAGTAATGACTAGAATGCCAGCAAGTAGACCGGGACAGGCAAGTCACTAAACTCAGTATAGTATCGAGTCGAGTAGAAGAGTTGTTGTCAAAGCTGAGCAAAAAGGCCAACTTAAAGATGTAGTGCTGACCTGAATGTATGAGAAGGAGCAAAGGTCTAGTAAGAAGACCAGCTAGACCAAGTGCTTAAAGTGTTAATGATTTGGACATAAGGCTGCTTAGTACCTAAACTGAAGAACAATGGTCATCAAGGGAGACATCTCAAAGTTAGAAGTAGAGAGTACGGATGAGGAACCCAAAGAGGAGGAGGTTCCTATCAAGAAGGAAAATGCTGAGAAAGAATTGATTGAGGAGGATGTGTTTCTTGAGGACTTAGACTAGTTACTCATGGTTGTTCGGTGCACTATGTGCATGGAACCCTTATGAGAAAAGGAGTAGAGAGAGAATTTGTTTCATACCACCTACAAGGTAAATGATCAGATGTATACTCTCATTGTGGATAGTGGAAGTTGCACTAATGTGGCATTGGTTGATCTTGTTTCAAAACTAAAGCTACCGACTGTTACACATCTAGGTCGTACAAGTTGCACTGGTTAAGTGAGAAAAGAGCATTACATGTCACTCAATAAATACTGCTATCGATCACTATAAGGAATTACTCTAACTAAATCCTTTATGATATACTGTTTATGTGTGCTTCCCATGTATTGCTAGGTAGGCTGTGATTGTTTGATAAGAGAGTTATACATCATTGCTATAAGAACATGTATATGTTCGAGAAGGATGACTAGAAAGTTACACTAAATCCAATGTCACCAAGAGAAGTTAACAAGTTGCAGAAAAAACTTGCTCGTAGACCGAAGAAGGCTCTAGTAATGAGTAGAGCTAAGATTCGAGAGGCCATCAATGCTAACGAGCCAATCCTATTATTAGTCAGGCGACTATTGGAAAATGAAGGAGCGGGGTAAGCTTCCTCAAGAAATCAAGGGGCTGTTATATGAATATGCCTACTTGTTCCTAAAATAGTTACCCGAGGGGTTGCCCCTAACTCGAGGAATAGAACACTACATTAACTTAGTACCCGACACTATACTTCCAAATAAGCTAACTTATTGGATGAATCTCGAGTAGGCTTCTGAACTCCAACATTACGTTAATGAGTTACTAAAGAGAGGTTATGTGAGAGCGAGTCTCAATCCTTGTGTTGTGCCTACACTTCTAGTGCCGAAGAAGGATGGAACCTGGTGAATGTATGTTAATAGTCGAGCCATGAACAAAATGAAGATCAAATATAGGTATTCGATCCTGAGGCTGGAAGACATGTTGGATGAATTGAGTAGAGCAAAGATTTTTAGCAAGATTGATCTCAAGTCTAGCTACCACCAAATCCGCATGAGGACAGGAGATGAGTGGAAGACTGCGTTCAAGACTCGACATGGACTTTACGAATGGATGGTCATGCCCTTCAGTTTATCAAATGCTTGAGTACTTTCATAAGACTTATGAACCATGTGCTAAGACATCTCATTGGGAAGTGTATCGTAGTGTACTTTGGCAACATCCTAGTCTACATTGCCAACATGTTGAGTCACTGTGAATATCTCAGAGCAGTCTTGGATATCTTTCATACCAAGAGACTATTCGACAACTTAAAGAAATATTGCTTCGCCAGGAGGAAGTGGTATTCTTAGGGTATGTAGTTAGTAGACAGGCTTACGAGTTAATGATGAGAAGATCAAAGCAATTGTTGAGTGGCTAACTCCTACTACTTATGCTGATGTAAGAAGTTTCCATAGACTGGCTTCATTTTACAGAAGGTTCATTAAGAACTTTAGCACCATCACTATGCTACTTACTAAGTTAACAAAGATATAAATCAACCTTTAATGGGGAGAAAGGAAAGAGAGGAGGTTTGGTGACATAAAAGAAAGATTAACCCACCCCCCGGTGTTAGGACTACTAGACTTCGATAAAATTTTTAAGTTAGAGTGCAACGCATTAGGTGTTAGAACAGGTACTGTCTTGATGTAAGAAGGTTGACCAATTGTCCTCCACAATAAGAAGTTTAGAGGACCACAGCAAAACTACTCCATGTATAACAAGGAACTTTTAGCATTGATCCAAGCAATGCAAGTGTGACAATATTATTTACTGTCATGAGAATTTGTCATATATACTAACCATGAATTGCTAAGATACCACCAAAGTCAAACCAAGTTGTCAAAGAAATAGGCGAGATGAGTTGAATTCCTTAAGGGGTTCAATTTTGTGATAAAGTACAAGTAAGGAAAGAGCGACGTAATTGTAGATGCTCTTTCGAGGAGGCATAATCTCTTATTAGAACTGCAGACCAGGTTGTTTGGTTTTGTGAGTCTTAAAGAACAGTACTCTGAGGACCCACATTTTAGACTAATAATTTCGCGATACATAGATGCAAGGACAGTAGATGAGTATTATGTAGAGGATGGCTATCTGTTCCAAGGGGGGAGAATGTGTGTGTCGACTTATTCCTTATGAGAATTATTAATCAAGGAAGCCCATAGTGGAGGGCTTTCCAGACACTTTGGAGAGAGGAGGACCTATGAACTATTGAATGGCCAATTCTTTTCGCTAAAAATGTGAAGAGATGTGCACTGAGTTGTAAAAAGTTGTACAGTATACAAAAAGGCCAAGTACCAAGCCGAACATAGGAAAGCAATGCCCTTACCTATTTCGATGAAGCTGTAGACTAAACTAAGTATGGACTTTGTTCTTGAATTACTCGAGGCAAAGATTCTATGATGGTCGTCGTGAATTAGTTTAGTTAGATGGCATACATCATGCCCTACACCAATACTAACGATGCTTCGGCCATTGCTTCTCTTTTCTTACAGGAGATTATATAGATACATATCGTGCCGAAGAGTGTAGTCTCTGATAAAGACCTGACATTCTTGAGCCATTTCTAGAGAACCCTATAGTGACGGCTAAGAACCAAATTACTCTTTAGTACATCATGTCACTCCCGAATTGACGGCCAAATAAAGGTGGTTAATCGTACTTTAGGCTTACAGCTCCAAGCTACAATAGGCAAGAACTTTGCCAATTGGGAGGTTTGCCTAATAGTGGTCGAATTTGCATATAACCGAACCATAATGATACCACTAAGCAGACTCCCTTCAAGGTGGTCCATGGATTCAATCGTGAGTTACTCCTCGACTATACCCCTATACCAACAGCTACCAAGAGGACCCTAATTATAACGACCTAACAGTATCGTTGTCGTGATAGGTCGCCGTGTACCGTATAAAGGTCTATTATCAACCCCTTTGCTGATCATAGGCCTTTCATACGACACACAAGGCTTCTTCCACTCTACGTTACCACTAGGCCCATAGATAAGTAATATAGAGCAATTTAACTAAATTACTTCTATGTTATAAATTAACTAATTGTGTGGGCTTGTGAGACCCACACCAAAACAATATTACAAACGAATGCAGTTCATAACGGAACTGCATAAAATCTAAGTTATGCATAAATACATGAAAGTATCTAAATATCTATTACAAAATATCCTCTTCGCTCTCTGATCGCTCCAACCCGTCTCTACCCGAGACTTACTACGGGCATGCCTCGGCCGGATTGACGAAGAGGTTCTCTTGCACCAACAAAAATCTATAGGGGAGTAAGCTTATGCTTAGTGAGATAAATGCCCTCATCAGTACCACACGACATAAATTTATTAGATGCATAATCATATGAATGCATGAACAAACAGTATGCCAAACAACGCATGCAGTGACCTAGGAACTGCATACGACTCAGAATTTCGCCCCCTAAAGTCGGGGTTTGGAGATAATTAACCGACCCAAACCAAAATCCGGGTTATAGACCTTGGGTTTTATTTCATTCGCACTATTGTGCTCATACCAAAACAAAACTCTACATATATATATATATATATATATACTTCCTTTACCAAAATCAAATCGCATCCTTTAAAAATTCCAAGTCTAGCGGTGTGGTGGCCCCCGCAGTCCACAAACACACACCCTAAGCAGAAGCCACAAGACTCGGCCCCTCGCCGACGGTTGGCGTCTCCCAGCGCCTAGTAAGCCCATCAGCTTAAGACAAAGACTCAATATATATGATGGCATAGCTAGTGCCCAATTCTGCAGGAAACTCGTATTCCTATGAGTCCCTTCCCATCTTCTGCGTGAAGCAACAGTCGGTGTCATCCGTATGCAATATGGGGAATGCATGATTCATTTTGAGTTCTTAATCATATAAGTGATTAACTTGATTTTCAGGGTGATCAACCAATTTCATTCCATACAATTCACAAGTATGTATTCATGCAAACAATTCCCATTATTATATATAATTAACAAGTCATCACACTCATCCATAACTTCATACACATGCATCTCCCATATCCCACAAGCATCCAAATTTATAAATATAAGATTGGGTGCATCTACTTTACAAGTACAATCAAGTAAAGAGTCATCGGGAATTCACTCACTCTGCCATGTGGTTCAATCAAAGTAGTTTGGAGGCAAGTCGTCTCCGAAAATAGTGTCCCCTAGTCATTGAAATAATTTTTATAAGGAATTGAAGCAAACTTAAGAAACTATGTAAATTTTCCTTAAGTTATATTCTTAACTAGTTTTTGTAATTTTTCCGGTTTTTACCTAAAGTTCAATCGCGTATAACTTTTTTGTTTTAAATCCGATTTTTATGATCTTATAGTCAATCTTCATCGTTTTTTAGTGTACTTTAACGTGGTAAGGTTAGATTTTCGAAATGAGGTATGCAATTCTGTCCATGGGTCATAACAGCAGCGTTCCTCATGTGTTGGAGTGTTTTTGGGCCTTGTTTGGTAAATGGGCTTTTTGATAACTTAAGGAATCCTTTGGGCTTGGTCTTTAGATTTTATCCTAAGCTTAAAATACTCCTTGAGATCAGATTTACAACTTTGATTTATATTCCTAAGGCTAACAACCACTTCTTGGACCCTTTAGTGAGCTTAAGTTGTCAAATGGGATTGTTTTTAGTTCAAACTAAGGTTGATGACTTTGGTAGGCTTATGGGGCTTTAGGTGGATTTCTTATGGGCTTCAAAACAAAATTTCTTGGTACTTTAAGGTGCTGATCAGATTTTTATTGAAGGCCCATTCTAGAGTTTTAGGCTTGTTTTGGGAGTTTTAAGCTCGGTTTTGAGTTTTAGGCTTTATATGCTCACTATACTTGCTTTAATTAATCTTTTCACTTTGTTCTTTTACTTTTATCATATTTTTAGGCCTCATTTTCCCATGTTCCAGATCTATTCATGTTGGTCCTAAGGGGTCCTCACTTGGTTTTTCAACTTGTTTCATCATTTCCTTAAGTTTAGGGGGTAGATTATGCACTTAACTACTTATGTACAAATCTTAACTTAAGTTTCCTTCCATCAAATGATCCTTTAACTCATGTTCCACATAAAGGAATAAAAGATCTCATACTTAATACAACTCCCATATCATGGCTCATGTCATACAAAGTTGGTTTCTTCATAAAATTTCATGTAATGGATTTTTCCTTAACTTAAATCTAGATTTGAGCATGTTTAACTAAATGGAAACAAAATCAACATTCAAATGGCCATTAAACCCTCACGTCCAGCATGCATATCCTCCATTAAAGTTCTCATTTCAAGGTTTCCTTAGCTTAAAATCTTTCATTCAAAACATCAAACAAATATCTTCACAAAACACCAACTTTACATGCTCATATTTCAACTTCATGCGAGGGTTTTATGGTTTGTTTCTTAAAACGATTTTTGGACATTCTAACAACTTAAACCTTTCTCACATCTTCAAGAAATCCAAGTCTCCTAACATAAATATTTACCCACACATCACAAGAAATACTTACTCGTCCTTAATGCAAAGTTTGGTGGTTGTGCACTAGGGTTCCTCTTAAGCCTTTAACTTTGCTTCCTCCTAAGCCTTTAACTTTGCTTCCTCCTTTTTGCTTACCTTTTGAAACCCGAATCTTTTGGTCTTTTGGAAAGGGTTTATGGAAGATTCTAATGGTCTTAAATGATCTTAGATGATGAACGAAAATGTCACAAGACCAAAGGAAAAAAAATGCCGTGAGTTGAAGCTTTCAAATGGAAGAAAAATTGATTTTGTGGGGTAAGGTTGTTTCCCCTTTTTATGTTTGTTTCAAAACAAAGAATGATGAAGTGAAAGTGAAATTGAAAGTGAGAGAAATGGGGAAGAGTATGGCCGGTTGGAAATGGAGAGAGAAGGAGTGTTTAAATGTCTTGGAAGTGTTGCCTTATAGTTTACATAAAGTCAACAATTGCAACTCTTGATGATGTAAGCATTAAGGGATGAATAGTGATGTGTAAGAGAAAGTAATTGATGGGTGAATGACCAATGCATGGACCCCTTTTCTCCCCTTTTTAGATCTGTCATTTTAAGTCCTTGCATGCCATGGAGTGATCTTGTCTCCTTTATTAAAGTTAAGCTTATTAATTCTTGTGAAAAATTGTCCATATTTTGTATAAGTGAAGAGGTAATAAGGAAATTGTCTTATCACTAGATTTTGATAAGTTATCAATTGATAATTGATTCCAACTCTCAATTAATAAGTTATCTAAGGTGATTGGTTGGTCTACTTATTTATGTGTAAGGCTTATACGTGAAGATAAGGACATAGCCTTATAGAAAATTGTTTTAGGATTTCTATCCTACATTGTTTTGTAATTTATGATTTGATTGTGAAATTTTCTAAAGTTGGATGAAATTATTCAAATTAAATTATCGATTAATTATTTAGGGTTAAAATTTCTTAATGGCTTTAAGGTTTACGGTTTTAAGTAGCTTTAGAGCTCGTAGTTCTTCAAGCTCAGGTTTTCTCGACAATTGGCTTTTAAATTGTAAAAATTTAATTCGTTTCTGAATATAAACTTAAGTTTTTAGTTTAGTTAATCTTTAGGAACATTCAGAAAGTACTCTTAATTAAGTCTTAGGCCCACTAAAAGTAGGGTTTACACTAATGCCTCAGCCAGAGCACAACCTCTTTAACATATCGATGATAAGGTCACTTAGCTTATTAGCAAAGCTGCCAAAAGAATACAAGAAAGGATTAAGGGTAGGACGGCTAAACAATTTCAACCTAGAGACTAAGTATGGCTATACCTCAACAAGGAATGGTTCCCGAACAAGAGGGAGAACAAATTATCTGCAAGAGTGAAAGGGCCTTTTAGAATCGTTTAGAAAATTAGTAACAATGCTTACAGGTTGGAACTACTTGAGGATTATGGGGTTTCTAACGCCTTCAACATTGCCGACCTTAATCCATATCTCTCTAACGGAGAATTGAGTAAACACCATTTGGATTTGATCCTAAATCCAAAACAACCCGAAGGGAGTGATGGGAATCAAGCTATGAGACCTTTGACCCGCAACTAAGTCTGAGGACTAGAGAAGTTGGCATGACGAATCCTTAAGTTCCAACTAACCCCTATCAAAACTAAGTACTTCCTTGCCGAGTCACCTTTAATGCCATGCCATATGACCACCCATTATTTTGTATTATGTCAAGTTGATGATTACTCTAATACCAAGCCAACCAATCACTTGGCATCATCCTTACCGAGAAGCCGAGAGATAAAGAATCCAGACTGACTAGGCCATCACTGCCCAGACAAACCCACTTATCCATACTTTTGTCCACATCGCCTAATAACCTCGCCAATGTAGCATCGCCACGTATATAGTATCGTATGGAGAATCTATCGCATCAATGATTGTTTTCCTTGTATATTTATTTTTACCCTTTTATATCATGTACATTGTTTCTTTAGGAATTGTCCTTATTGTCTTTTCCCTTTTGGGCAAGTTGTCCTAACTTATGGGTGTAAATACCTTTGTACTTGTTGTTGTAACTTATCATATTACCTTCAATACACTTGAGTACTTTTTTCATTGTATAAATACTGTTTGTTTACTCTTGGCATCACTCTTATCCTTTCCCTTAAGCAAGGTTAGGTAAAACCTCACTAGACCAATTTATGTGTTATATTGAACTGTGCCATGAGTCCTTAGAAGTTTCATTGGTGCATCATACTCTCTGGAGTTATTTGTGGGTTTTTGCTTACTGTTTGATTCGTCTTTGTCCATCCTTCGTACCTTTTCTTATTAACCATTTTTCGAGCTTTATACAAGCTTGGACTCATCCAGCAATCGACCTTATCTATTCTTGGTTATGGTTCACAACACTTGTACTTGTAACTATGACAATATGAGATCATTCTTAATATACACTCTTTAAGTACTTTTTCTTCCTTGCATAAATATTATTTATTTACTCTCAACATCACTTGTATTCTTTCCCTTAAGTAAGGTTAGATAGCAAGTAACCTCACTAGACCAATTCATGCATCATATAGAATTGAGTCGTGAATCCTCGGAAGTTTCATTAGTGTGTCATATCCTTTAGAGCTATTCATGGGTCTTACTTGTTGTTTCATTCTTCATTTTTTACCCTTTCACACTATTCCCCATTAATCCTTTTCGAGCTTCCTATAAACTTGGACCCATCCAACAACCGACCTTGTTTGTTCTTTGTCATGGCTTGCAATGCAAGTGGTCCACATGATAGCCATGATGCATTGTTCTTGGCACTCGGCCATGGAGGCACCTTTTTTGATACTGGCTAAGGAAGTTAATTGACATCTTGAACAAGTTATTACTCGGCAACTCGACAAGTGGAGTTGCAGCTCGGTTGTGACAATAACATATACTTGTTGTTAGATTAAATTATTGCAGTCATTTCGGTCCATCATTAACGGAGCTTGACTTAGTCGGTGGGAGCATGGATGTGCTCAAAGCTGTGTTGCTTCGGTCATTCCTTGTAGCTGGAGTTGTTCGACATTTCATGTGACGAATATCGTGAGTCGGCACAGCTCGTGAAACTAGTCGATAAGTCGATACAATAGCTCGGCAACTTGAATTGAATTGGAAAGCTTGGCTTCTCGGCTATTAGCTCATAGATTGGACACACTTACACCGCAAGTTTGTTGTACGGAGCTTGGGATTTATGCATGCCACAACTCACAAGATAAGAACATTTAAGGATGGGATGTCCAAGTTACTGTCGCAGATCATCATCGTAGAAAGTAGTCCGGTCATGAAAGCATAGAGCTCTAATTAACCATTCAGATGCACACGTGGCTAACTGGCTGAGCGACTAGTTGTCGTTAAACTCGTCGAAGTTGCTCGGCTCTTGTCTTGATCAGCAAACTTGATCTTTAACTCGGCATATTCACTCGGCATTGCTAGCCTTTACTTCAACTTAGACTTCTACCACTAAACTCCTGCTTTCACAGCATAGAATTGCCCGCTACTGCTTCAATGAGCCTCTAATCGGCAGTCCGTGTTGACAATGGAGTGGTACTCCCTTTGAAAAGAAATATCAGAATATAAATAGATAACTGCTCCTCAATTTGACTCTTGGTAGGACCTTTAGCACTTTAGCCACTATACAATTCGGCAACTCCTCAATTTGTGCGCACTACAGCTAGAATATGTGAGATGGAACTTGGAATATGATATTTCGCATAGTCCAAAGTTCAGTCTCCATGAATAGGCCTCATAAGCTCGAAGCTTAGAGCTTGGAGAATGCAGAACAAGGCTGTCATATATTTTCTCTAGCGGAGAAGTGATATGCTGCTCAAAACCCAGTGGGTGTGTAGGGGCAAGATTGGCCTAATTTGTGGCGAGCTTCTCAGAGACAAAATAGCTCAGCCACTCGGGAATTGGGTAGCTCGGCACATTATCCGAATCCAACACTTAGCTCAACCATTTGAGAAGTTTTGGTCTGCTTGACTTCGGCATCCTCGGAGTACTTTATACAAGTGAAACAACAAATTAGCCATGATCGTTCACGAAGACAACTCGAAAAGAACAATCTTGGATTATGGAGCTCGGCTATGTATAGAAATTTGTCGGCAACGTAATCTTTTGGTCGGCATGATGGAGATCTAAATATAGGAGCCACTTTTCATTACTACGAGTTGAAGACACGGCATGTGTAGAGCCTAGCAAATATCTACAGCCACTCGGCACGGAACGTCGCAACTCGGTAATGAATAGATCGACACTGTTTGCCGACAATAACTCAGCATTTAGCTTTCTCGGCCTTGTCAAGATACGGCTTAGATATTGGTCCAGCCTTTGCCGATGTTTGATAAGACTGAAAGGAGCTTGTGTCCGGGAGTCAGAGGTGCTAGGATGTGCGATTGCCTGGCCATGGAAACACTCGCTTTAATACTCAGCATGTAAATTTTGCTCGATCGTGGCCTGCTGACATGGTTTAAATGCCGACCAAATATTCAACAACTTAAACGGTCAGAACAAGGAGTTTAACAAAGGTGTAATTAACCAGATGGTGGCAGTTATAATCCTTCCCAAACTCACATGTGGCGAATACAAAATGAAATGGTGTCATTTTCAAAAAAAAGAAAACCAACATGTAGCCCTTGTAGACAGTAGATAAGGACGCCAATTGTTGTTTATCGATTTCCATTGCATAAAATTCCAAAATTAAGTTGATAGTCGCTGTCACATTGCTGCAGATCACGGTTATCCAAGACAGTTGTCAATTTTAAATTGTAAATTCGTCAAAGTATAACACCATGGCAGTTACCGTAACGGTTTCCAACCTTTACGGTGTGAATGACCACATAATCGCACAAGCGAAACTCCCCATTAAACATCAAGGCTCATAGAGATATAGGGAAAATGGAAACACCAATATCGAACATAAAAGAATGAAAAGAAGAATAATTCGAATGGATAAAATACTTGGCAAAGCACGAATATATTTGCGTAAATTCTAAGAAAAGATGAAGACAGTTAAGTATAGCAAACCAAATTCAACCAAATCTAGAAGGCAAGAAACTGCATGCATCCTTTTGGAGAACCCTCCAAAAAAGGAAAAAAAAAGTTCTCATATCTCACAGATCGTGCCAATTGTTGATGGTTGATTTTCGTCCCAGTATACAAACATCTACAAAACATAAAAATGGTTTCGATGGGAGCTGGAGGGTGTTCTAGTACGACCACTCTGATGTCTAAATTAGTTTGTGTAGAGAGAAAATGTTAAATGGTTATGTATATGAGAATAGAGAAGAGGCATTCTCTTACTTGAGGTCTTGCTTAGTATTTATAATACATCAATGGAGATTGTCCTTAGAAGGAATCATTGGACTGATCTTACATATTGGACCAACTAATATAAGTTTACATAATAATTATCCAAAAATGACTATCAACAGGTAGGTTCTTACATTTATGAGATAGAGAGGAGATTAAATGTTCCCTTTTTAGTTCACACATCTTTATGCGATCCTAGTAACTTAGGATAGATGTAATATCCTATGATTTCAAGTCTATATGATTACACTAGGACTATGATATCCGTTTTAGTTCAAACTTTACAATAAGATCAGAAAAGTTAGACGAAATAATTTTAATATAGTCAATTTCTCAAAATAAGCTATACAAAAAGATTAATTTAAAAAAAAAGTTAATTTACTAATAAAACTAATAATTATTAAAAACATAAAATTCGAACTTTTAGACATAGTGAGATATTAGAGATAAGTTATTTAATTTATAAAGTATACTAAATGAAATTGACTTATATATAATATACATATATTTACATGTGATATACATTATAAGTTTTAAATACATATATATTAATAATAAATTATCAAAATAAGGAAAATTAATAGGAAATTAACCAAAAAAAAAAATGAATGGATGAGTCATCCATTGATGTGGCAACCTAGGATCAATTGGAAATGATGAGTCAAAACCTAAAATATAAGAAATTGATACCTCATGCTTGGAAAAAGCAAAAAAATGACATGTGTATGCCATATGTCTAATTTTTATTAAATCTAATCAATTTGGAAATTATAACTAGGATATGTACACATCAAAAACATAAGAAAGTCACTCAAGAAAATATAGAAAAAATCAGAAAAAATAAAGAAACGTAGAACAAAAACAAAGTACGAATTTGCTTTAAGCCGGTTCAAAGAGGTTATGTCACGAACTGAGGACAGACTAGTCGTGGCAGATGCCGTATACTGTACAAAGAACCCCTGATTAGTTACCCTTCCAATCAAGAACTCTTCATACAATATAAAAGGCACTACAACCACTAGTTTCCCAAGAGCACACATATTCACATGATACCATTACATTAACATATTTATATAGAATTTGAACTACAAAGCTTACATTATACAGTAATGGAGTACATCTAAGTCTGCAATACTAGCAAAATAAAAGTACATGAGTAAGAATCTACATCAACTGTTCTCTCTCAATACACAGGACAGTTCGCTCTTACCCAAGTCCCCAAGCTAACTTGTAGCATCCTTCGACTAGCTTCTATGAATAAGCTATCTTGTAGCAAAAGTCTAAAAGGGTGTAAGCCTAAGCTTAGTGAGCAAAACCTTCAGTCACACCACAAGCAAGATATAAGCACATTATATTCATGCATATGAATGAATGATCAAACAAAATACCAAACAATATGTATAATTAACTAGTTCATATACATAACTCGGATTTAACGTCCTCTGAAGTCAGGGTTGGAGTATACACGGCACCAATCAGATCTAGGTATTATACTAGAACTTTCTTTACTACGAAACTCCACGTTCCATACTCAAATCAAATAATTCTTTTATTTTCATAAAAACCAAGTTTTGGTATAATCGTGAGTAAGCCCCTGTAGTCCATACTCACCCCTAAACGAAGGCCTCTAGACTCAACCCTTAGTCAGGCGGTTGGCGCCTCCAACGCCTAGTGTTCCCGTAGGCCAAGGTAAGGTCATTTTGTACGAGTGCACCATACAGAACCAATACATGAATAATAATAACCCCTGAATGGTCTCTCTTTACCTCCGTGTGATGTAATGGTTGGAAATGTATCTATGCAATGCATGTTCCGGTTTATTTTTTATTTTTTATAAATTGAGTATACTTAAGTTCAAATTATGTTGTGACCATCTAATATTACACACAATCATTCTCTATACTACTATGCAACAAACAAGACATTATCTGTACTTAGGGTAAGTTCATAACTCAGTGCATAACAACATACACAAGCATTTCCCCAAACCCCACACAATAATCAATTAACAATAACATTTAAGTCCACTATCTACAATCACAAACAAGCATCGAATCATAGGGTAAATACTTACTCGGTCATGGCGAGTTGCCCTAATCGTAGTAATCGATTGGGAGATCCTCGCTCACCTCGAAATCACCTGATCATAGTGATTTGATAACGCTAATAAGTACTTGAATTAACTAATAATTCTAAACATCTAGTTATCTAATTCTACTTAAATTACCATCAACTTTTATCCGGTTAGACCTTATTCTTAATCATTTGTAACTTTTTTTAATTTTATTTCTAATATTTATGAATTTATAGTTGTTTTTCATCGTTTTCGGGCGTACGTTCACACGGTAATATCCATTTTGGATGTTATGACCTATGTTTTATGATATGAACTAAATTTATAGAAATTTAAACTATGAAAACTTAATTACTCTTATTACTTATATTTATATCTTTTGTTTACACTTAATGATTTAGTTAACCCTTAAATTCTTATACTTAGAGGATTTTACTTCGCTATTACTAATTCATGTACTTAATTAAGTAAAATCTAATTTAGAAAGTGTACTAAGGTTTACTAATTTAGGTACCTAATTATTATACACTCTTCTTAATTTCTTATTTCATAATCTATGATTATGTCATTGCTTACATCATCATTTGTTTATGTCATTACTTGTTTATGTCATTACTTGCTTATGTCATCATGTGATTACATCATCCCTTACATCATCTTTTGCTTACCTAAGCCTTATCTCATGATTATGTGTTTTATATACACTTATGTACACTTATACATAATGTACATACACTTATACCTTTCCTCTACTTTTATGTATACTATACTTATACTTATATTTATACCGTATTTATACTTGTATGCCTACTCTTATACCTATACGGTCATATACGTATTTTTTGTACAATTTCGTATGCCTAACTTTCCTCTTAAGAAAATCTTCCTAATATCATTCTTTTGTGCTTTTAAGTGTGTATTTAGTATAATATAGGCATGTATAGTTAGGTTTTGTCTTAATTTAGGTTATGTACATGGTAAATACCCATGTACAAGGATTCCCATACTTATATTCTTTTAGAATTCCCTTATGTACACATACTTATGAGCATATACTCATGTATTCCTTTCTTTTTCTTCATGATTCCTAACTTCGTACACTTAAAGATGGAAACTTTATGTCTTCTTCTTCAAGATCATACTTAACACATGTCTACTTCTCTAATCTACCTAATTGCCTAACTAATGAATAATATAAGGCAACATAAAGTAACTTAATCACATACCTTAGTTTGTATTGGAATTAAGGAGACAAAAAGGGAAGTAATGAAAGTGAAATGGAGAAGGAAAGCTCACGGAAATGGAGGGGCTCTTTGTTTTGTTTCTTTTTCTTTGTTTTGATTATGGACGAAAGCAAATGGTGGGGTCTAGTAAGGGATAAGTGGACGACGATTAAGGAAGAGGAGGACGAAAGGAAAACAAAAAGAAAAGGAAAGAAAAGCCATCATAAGAAGTTTAGATATTTTATTTATGCATTAATGTCTTTTGTTGACTTTTTAAATTGTTGACTTTAGTCAACATGTGTTGACTTGGTCAACCCTTTGACCTTGGTCAACTTTCCTTTAGCATATGTAATTTTGTACACATAATACAGTAATTAAGAGAAATTAAGGAAATCAGGTATTTGGTAAATTGATTAGTAAAAATAGTTGATGAGGTCTTACTTTAGGTATTTATAGCCTATATACATCATTTGATAAACTACTTTGTGTAACTAGTGCAAAAAGTACTAATTAGAGTATTAAGGTTCACTACATTTAACCTAATCTTCAACTATATCATAAACTCTATGTAATACTATCTTAATCATATACTTAAGAAATAAATGTAATGTATGATGCATTATCTTAGTTTCTAAAGGACTACTTGAGGATTCAAAACATAAATGCATGATTGAAAGTCATCTCTAAACTTTTATTAATGATTTAGCAAAATATGAGGGTTATATTATCAATTAGGGTTTTAGGGTTTAAATTAGTGCACATATGTCTTTAAAGTGATCATTTAAGGGTTTCTATCACTTTTGAATGGAATCTTTAGCATTTAGATGCATTTAGAGTAGAAAGGTTTCTTACGCGATTGATTAATTCTTTTAGGGTTTTCTTTTTCATTAGCCTTGTCAACTCCTAAATTATCTAACATAATTGAGTCTATTTCAAAAGCTAGATAAAAAATTTTAGGGGTTTACAACTCTAAAGGCTGGCTAGAACCTTCAAGGGAAGAAGAAGGGGTCAGTGCTCTAAGGGCTAGCTTATACCTTAGAAAGAAGGAACAGCGCCGTAAAGGCTAGTTGGTACCCTGAAAAGAATAAAAGAGGGATTAGCGCTCTAACTCTAAGAGCTAACTTAAACTTTAAGAGAAAGACGGAACAGCACCCTAATTGCTGGTTAGAACCTTAAATAGAATAAAAGAGGGATTAGCCCTCTAAGAACTGGCTTAAACCTTAAGAGAAAGACGGGGCAGCACCCTAAAGGCTGGCTGGAGCCTTGAAAGAAAGAAGAAGGGTTGTGCTCCAAGGGCTAGCTTACACCTTAGAAAGAAGGGACATCACCCTAAAGGCTAGCTAGAACCCTGAAAATAATAAAAGAGGGATCAATGCTCTAAGAGCTGGCTTGAACCCTAAGAGAAAGACGGGATAGCACCCTAAAGGCTAGCTGGAACCCTAAGAGAAAGATGAAACAGTGCCCTAAAGGCTGGCTAGAACCCTGAAAGAAAGAAGAAGGGTCAGAACTCTAAAGGCTAGCTTATACCTTAGAAAGAAGGGATAGTAAACTAAAGGCTAATTGGAACCCTAAAAAGAATAAAAGAGAGATCAACACTCTAAGAGCTAGCTTGAACCTTAAGAGAAAAATGATGAATGAATGAAGAACTAAAATAAGGCAAGTAACTAGTTTCAAAAGAGTCTTTGACTCAGAAAAGTATTTATAAAGAGATTTGTTGAAAAACCATTTATGAATAGGAAAAGAGTAGGGATAGACCCCTTGATTTGAAAAAAAAAAAAAAAAAACCTTAAAGGATGTTTAAAAACTACAACTGAAGAATGACTACCTTGGAAAGGAACTAGATGTCATGGATTAAAAGCTTGACTATTCAAGCCGACATGGATTTAGACCAAAATTTTGTGATAAGCCTTTACTTTCTCTCTCTTCTTTTTTTTTTTTTTTGAAAATTTTGCCAATAGGTATAAATTCTTATTGAAGAACAATCTTATAACTACCCTTATCCTTTCTTAATGCCCCAAACCTTAGGACTTCTCTTAGGGCTTGTGTGATTTCAAGACATTCCTTTCTTAAGGAGAAGGTAACTTAGAATTAGTTTAGTCAAAAAGGTCTTCCTTACTAGCTTTCAGTCTAGATTACACTCTTGACTACAATTCTGAAAATTATAGTCTATTTTGTTAGTGATACTCCTTGACCAATTCATTAGGTCTTTTTTGGTTTAACCTTATGAGTTTAGGCTTTTGGTTTAAGGGTTTCAAAAAAGATTAATGAAAATGCTTATTTTGAAAAAAAAAATTCTTTTATTAGTCCCAGGCATACAAATCAAGAACCTTAGGGTAAAATTAGGAGTATGCTTGTCCTAGTTTTAAAAACAAATTTTATTAAAGATAAATTATCTTTCAGGATCAGAAGTACTTTTACATGTATAAAGGCAGTATTGTAGGTGGAGAGGCCTTATGTGATTTAGTATAGGTAGGAGAGGCTTCAACGTGTCAATGTAGATATGGAAATTTAGGTTTTCGGGCTTAGGAGTATGATTTAAGGCCTTGTGGTTTCTAAGGCTATTTGGGCATCAACTCCTAGCCCTTTGATTTGGTTTAGTTGCCTCTATTAGGATGTGAAACATTTCTTGGTGCTTTTTGTCCTACACTTCCAGGCTTAATTCTTTAGCCTCATTTCTTCTCTTTTTTTTTTTTTTTCCTTTCGTCTTTAATTGCTTCGCCCTACTACTTCTTACTATTCTCTTTTCTCTTTTGGCCCTAAGAGTGATTGTTTCCATTGTTGAGTGTTCTTTTTTTTTTTTAAATGATTCAAGGCCCTAATTCCATAGATTTCAATTGTATGGGCTTGAGGTGGTTGAAAAACGAAATTGGCTCTTCTTCATTTCAAAGAAAAATAATTTATTAGAAATAAAAGTGATTCTTGAATTAGTGTTACTAAAACAAGCATAAACCAATTTTACCCTTATCTTCTAATCAATGACCCCAACCTCCGAATTGCCCCATTATGGGGTAATTCTTGATAAGGTTTAAATTTAGAAATTCTCCAAATATGTCCAATTGGGTAAATAATAGATGATTATGTTTAGGATTTAAAAGTAAATGCTTAACTTCACTTTAACCTAAGTATCACATTCAAAGTGAACCTCCTTTAAGGAATGATTTCAAAGTATTCTCACCATTATGTCACTTAACTCTCAAAGTGTTTTAAGTTGGTGTATAGGATATAGCTTGCCTCTTATCATCCTAAACTTTCAAACAGTGAGTTATCGATTTCTTAAGGAGGAGTTCGTTTTTTATTTATCTAGGTTTAGGTTTTGCCCCACAGATTCTCAAATCATGCCACAGTATTTGACTTTTTGTTTTGGCTCCATTCATGATTGAGCTTAGGTTTCTAAACAAATTAGGGCTTTTGGCTTGGTTACTTTTAGGGGTTGAGGATTATGCTTAGTTCAGCTACCTTGATGGGCCGTGGTTCATGTTTGAATTGGCTAGCTGGCCTAATGGCTTATGTTTGGGTAGGTCGGTGTTTAAGTTGAATGCTTAACTAAGTGGCCTATGTTTAGGTAGGTTACCTGAATGGGCCTAAGGTTAGTGTTAGCCAATAGCTTATGTTTGGATTAGATGGTGACAAAGGGCCAAGTTTAGTGTGGGTTGAAAGCTAAATGTTTAGGCTGGCTACTTAAGTGGGCCAAAGGGCTCGTGTTTGTTCAATGGGCTAAGGGGGCTCGTATTTGGGGTTGAATAGGCCAAAGGGCTCATATTTGGCTTCCTTAATAGGTCAAGGGACCTTGTATGGTTTGAAAACTAAGTATTTGGGTTAGTTACTTAAGTGGGCCAAAAGCTTAAGCTTATGTTGGTTCCTTGGGCCCATAATCATTTATAGCCATTGGCAACTTTTATTTTCATTTTTTTTTCCAATTTTTTTAGAGAGAGAAAGGTAAAGTTTATTTCCATAAAATAATTTACAAATAAGGATGGTGGTTTTTATTATTATTATTTTTTTAGTTTCTATTTACAAGTCTAAAAGGGATCTCACGGCCCGGTTGTGAGCTTTAGAACACTCGAGCTTTTCTTTCTAATAGGCAATTTCATCTCTCAGCAGCTGTTCGTGAAACTTAGAGGTGCATAGTAGCCTATTACTCTGCTGATCATTCGCTTGGTGGTTTGCCATCCTAAGTTTACACATTTTATGGACAAGGATCAGTCATCAATGCAAAATAGGAAAACAAAAACATGGAAATATGCAGATGTTATGGTCATTTGGGTTAATATATTACTCCTTAAGTTTTGACCTTACTATAAATTTCAAAAGCTTGTTTGCAAAAAGTTTTGAGTGATCAGTAGGGTTGCAATTTCTTTTAAGGATACTATACTTAACTCAAGTTTGGAGAGAAGTATATGCAATTAGGGTGGGCTCTAAAAGGTCCTTAAACTCTGTTACCTCACTTATTTTTTTTAATAAACTTTGATTGGTCACATGAGCTTAAGTGCAGTGGCCTAATCAACCTCGAACGGTGGTTACACTATAACACTTGACACCTACATAATGGCCCCCCTCCTAAGGTTCAAAGATGACCTAGGTCTAATCGCATCAACCCTGCATCTTTGATGTAACAAATGAACCCCTACGCCCTAGTGTATGCTAAAATAAATATGCTAATTAAAACAAATAATACACAAAGCCAACAACAAATAAACAAATCAATATACAAAGAAATGAATAAATAAACAAATAACTAAATAATATGGGTAATTTGAAAAGCGATTTTAATTTCGAAATGTTTTTTAAGTGCTTAGCCTTCTTAATAATCCCCAGTGGAGTTGCCAAGTTGTCGAGCCTAGTTTTTCACCCTGCCGATTTTTTTTATAAAATTAGATCTTCTCTAAACCGATCAGTATTAAACCCTACCCATTTAATACTGATCATCGACTAGGATTTAAAGAAAACAATTTTCTTCAACTTGAAAAGATTTGGAGTCGCCACTCAATCGAAGTCAGGAAAAAGGGTTAAGTTATAACCAATTGGGTGGATTAGTTATAACTTAGCTATCGGTTTATTGATAAAAAAAAAAAAACTATTTATGAATACAGCTTTTTGAAAACCAGAGATCTGGATTTGGGAGCTAATTTATTAAATCCTAAATTGGTACTACTTTTTTAACTTTATGAATTTAACTTCACTTATCAAATATATCCTTTTTAATTTTTAGAAACAGTTAATCATGATATACGCAATTAAATTGATTAATTTACATAAATATCTAAAAATGAAAAAAAAAAAAACTTCCATATTTTAAGTCGTCCTATACTTGTATATGGGTGCCTATATACCTGCGTATGGATGCCTATGTACTTACATACGGGTGCCCACGTGCCTACATACCTACTATTTAAGAACAGACTTCCGAAGTTCGTTTATAAAAACTTTAGTAGGTAGGTTAATTTTAATTTTTGAAAAGTTGCCGGTTTTATGTTTTTTACTTGTTTTGAATTCATTTGAGAAAATTTCCTAAGGGTCCTAAATTGATTTATTTTTGGAAAATCTAAATTTTCCTAGTTTGGAAAGGGTTTGTTTTATTTTTATTTTTTTAAAAATTGTTTTTGTAAGTGTCAAAAGTAACTTTAGTGTTTTTATTATTTATTTCTTTACTTTTTATTGTTAGTTAGTTTTTTTTTTAAATGTGAAAATAACAAAAAATAAATAAAAACAAAATAAAATACTTCCTATTCTTTTTTCCTTTTTCCTCTTTTGTTTTTCTTCTCTCTTTTTTTTTTTCTTTTTTATTTCTTTTCCTTTTTTCTTTTGGTTTTATTACATTTATGAAAAATAAATAAATAAAATTTAACAATCAACAAAATAAACTAAATAAAAAAAAGGAATAAAAAAGAAAATTTAGGTGTGTTTGGGAATGCGGGCTCGACTTGGTTCAGATCTATGGGTCGCATGTCAGGACTCTAAAGGTGGCCTAGTAGTATTACTTAAAATTTCCATAAGTATGCACCCATGATATGAAAACCATCTTGCAAGTCAGAGATTGCAAGGTTCTGAATTATAAATCACTAAGGTTAATGATTTTCAAGTAATTAATTTATTGTAACATGACATAATATAGAATTATAAATAACTATGGATGTCCGATAGCCCATAGTTCCTCAGAACCGCAGAGAATCGGTATCCCTTACCAAATAATAAGACAAGTATACTAACATTATAAAATTGTAGGAAAATTAAATTATATTAAATTCTAACATGTAAATATTTTCTACAAAGAGTGTTTATGTATCACTTATAAAGATCTCAACTAATTCTAACACTAATGCACATATCTTCATCTCGCACTCAGCACTCGAGACTCATCCCAATCCCATCGTATCTAAACCTGCAAAAGAAAGACTGTTGGGGAATAAGCTACAAGAGCTTAGTGACCTATCCCTCATACCATACTGGTAAACAAGTTATCAAACAAATTATTACAACTATATGAATGCATGCACACGTAGAATGCTAAACAATATATGCAGTTGACAGGTACTGCATATAATATCGGATTTTAACGCCCTCCGAGATAAGGGTTGGAGATTCATTGACACCAATCACAACCGGGCTCTAGCACCTGGGTTTTTGCCCATAACTTTGAATTCCGTATTTCACAAAAATATATTTCCATTTCTAAAAATCCAGTAGTTCACAAAGTCATAGGCCTAGCGGTAAGATAACCCCCGCAATCCACACTCATGCCCTACAGCGGTAGTCTCTAGATGCGACCCCCAGCCACCCACGGTTAGCGTCTCCAGCGCCAATAAAACCCGTGAGCCAAGGGTAGGGTCTTATTGTACCCATGCTCCTGCACGGTACTAATCAAATCATGTGGGAATCCATCCCTCCAAGGCCCTTCATTACCAACCACGTGAAGCGACGGCCGGATCAAGTAATGCGATGCATGGATAATGCATGACCCTTTTAATTTAAGAAAAGCCAAATCTAATTAGGTCAAATTATGAGGTGATCAATCAATATTAGCAAACCATCCAAATCATATAAAAATCAATCATACCATCAAATCATCAATTATCGTATTTAACAATATTTCTTACAATAATCAAGCAATATCAAGCATACGCATATCCCAAAACCCCATGCATCAAGTTATTAATATTCAATTTAAGTGCACTAACTACAAGTACAAACAAATATGGAGTCATCGGGAGTACTCACTTGACTATGACGACTCACTCTAGTCGTAATAACCGGTTGGGAGATCCTCGCCCTCGTCGGGATCACCTGATTATTACGAGATAACAAGGATAATAAGTAGTTAACTCAACTAATGGTTATGGATATCTATCTATCTAATTCTACTTAGATTACTATTAGCCCTTATTCGATTAAACCTAATTGCTAATCGTACGTAACCTTTTCATTCTATTTTCAAGATTTACGAATTTATAATCGTTTTTCATCGTTTTGGAACGCACGTTCACATGGTGATGTCCGTTTTGGACGCTATAACCCGTGTTTTACAATATGGGCTAAATTTATTGAAATTTTATCTTATTGAAGTTTAATTATTCTTATTGCTTATGTTTATGCCCTAATTTAGGACTCAATGATGGAATTAGCTATTTCATTCTTACACTTAGGAAATTTTACATTAGTGCTACTAATTCACATACTTGATTAAGTTTAATTCAATCTAGGAAGTGTATTAGAGTTTAAATGATCTTTAACTCCAAAGTACATGTATACATAATATAGGTTATATTCTTATGTCATCTTATAATCTATTCTTTTACAAGCTTATGCTTATGTCATGGCTCATGTAATCTCTTTGATGATGTTATGGCTTATGCAATCATTTGATGATGTCATGGCTTATGTAATCCTTTAATGACATCATTACTTATATAATTAGTCCATTATTATCCTTATATATTTATACACTTTATACATATGTAATATACATACCTATACTTCTAAGATACTATATATATACTTGTGTACTTATATACATATACTAATACACATACCCATATACACATACGATGACATACGTATTTTCGTATGCCTTATCTACCCCCTTAAGAAAGCTTCACAATTTCATTCTTTTTGTATTTTAAAGGTATATTTGACATGGTATATGTATGTATAGTTAGTATATACCTTATTTTAAGTTATGTACATATTGTATACTTATGTACAAAGGTATTGATACATGTATATCTTTAGCATACCCTTATGTACACATACTCAAAGACATGTACACATGCATCTTCTTCCCTTGCCTAAAGAATTCTACACTTCCATATGTAAAGATTTGAACCTTAAGCTTAAATCAACACATATATACACAACACATAACTGCTTAACCTAACCTAACTCTTCTTCTAACTAGTAAAGAAGATGAAGCAAGACATAGTATCATAAGTACATACCTTAATTTGTATTGGAATTATGGAGACAAAAAGGAAGGTATTGAAAGTGAAATGGAAGATCGAAGCTTACGGCAATGGAGGAGGGGATTTTACTTTGTTTCTTTTTTTTTTTGTTTTGTTTTTGGAATGAAGAAGAAGGTGGGGTCTAGTAGGAAAGAAGTAGACGGCAAGTTAGGAGAAGAAGGAAAAAGAAAGGCTAAAAGAAAAGAAAAGAAAGGAAATCATGAGAAGGAAGATATTTTCTTCAAATGAAAAGGACACTTTTGTTCAATTTTCAAATTGTTGACTTTAGTCAACATGTGTTGATTTGGTCAACTTTCCTTAAGCATATGTAATTTTGTGCACATAATGTAGTAATTAAGGGAAATTAGGGGAAAATGAAGGAAATGAGAAGAAATGAGATATATGATGAATTGATTAGTAAACATAATTGATGAGGTCTTACTTTAGGTCTTTATAGCTTATATATCTCATTTGATAAACTACTTTGGATAACAAGTGCAAAAAGTACTAATTTGAGTATTAAAGTTCACTATATGTAACCTAATCTTCAATTATACTCCTAACTCTAAGTAAGACTATCTTAATCATATTCTTAAGCAATAAATGTAAGCTATAATTCATTATCTTAGTTTCTAAAGGACTACCTGAGGATTCAACACATATATGCATGATTCAAAGTCATCTCTAATCTTTTTCTAATGATTCGGCAAAATATGAAGGGTATATTATCAATTTAGGGTTTTAGGGTATATCATGGTGAATTAGTGCTTTTATATCCTTCAAGTTATAGTTTTAGGATTTTTATTACTTTAGGGCACAATCTCTAATGTTTTTACACATTTAGGGTTTCATATATTCTTACGCGATTAAATCTTCGATTGTCATCTTAGGGTTTTGATGAGGTTAAAGGTTTTAGGGTCTTCGTATGCGGTTAGGGGTTCAATTGATGATTTAAGATTTTTCGTGTCCACTTTAGGTTTTGCATTGAGATTTTAATCGGTGTTAAATCTCACTAGCTCTTTTGAGTTCGGGAAATCATCTACAATTTGGACGTTTGTTTCTATACTTTAGAAAGCTAAATTTGTGGGGTTTACATCGCAGGTAGGACTCTAGGTCGGTGCGTGGATTTGGGTGGGGTTTGGATCCGGCTTCAAAGTTTTAAACAATAGTGACAGTAGCAGGGGGCAATTCTGATTGCTCAAAGCTCCCAATCGACCAAGAAAGGGGATTTTTATGGTTTTCTAATTAGGTTTAAGGGGGGGAAGGGGAGGTTTGATGCCGTGGTTAATGGAGCATATTTGGGTGGTTTTAGAAGTAGTGGTCAACGATAGTGGAGCTACACTCACGGTGGTAACTGCTGGAGTTGAGCAATGTGTTGGGTCAAGGGCTTAAAGATGTGGGGAGTGTAGTTGTTCGGCTGGTTTTGATCAAAGAAGGTTGGAGGTGGTGGTTTTGGAAGTGGAGGTTTAGTGGTTAAGGGTTTGTGGTGTTACTTCGATCATATGGCTAGAAGCCATGGCGGTGGTTGTAGGGGGTACCAACTGAAAGCTATCAATATAGGGTTTATGGCTAGGGTAGTGGTGTTTCTCGAAGGTGGCTAAAGAGAGAGAGCTGAAGAGAGGGGAAGTGTTCGGTGTGTGTAGAGAGAGAAAGTGAGAGAATGAGCGATTATGAGTGAATTAGTTGCTCATGATTGGTCGTGTGTGATCGTATGAGCTCCCTCAACACCATTTTATACTCAAATTGTTCCTAGATAACAGGGAAAGCTCAAATCGGATTTTGAATGTAAATGCTGAGATTTCAATTCTTTTCCAAACTTAAGAGCTTGACTTGAATTCATTTTTGACCGAATTTGGACAAGTTAGTAGGTTCAATTCATAGTAAGCTATGTGCTTAACAAGATTAATGTGAGAAACTGCGTAAGTATGTATATAATTTGTGTGGAAATTAGAGCTAAAGTGAAGAGGTTGGGTGTTCTTGAACCAAGAAAGGGGGAGAAAATCTAGGGAAAGAGAGGAAGACGAAGGGAAAAAGAAGGAAAGGGAGGGAAAAAGGGGCTCATGTAGCGCTACGTCAACTGTGCCATCCAAGCTTGACATACCATGTGTTATTCATGACACATGGCAATTGACATGCCACGCTAGTCCTAATTTTATGTCCATATACTTAACCATGGCACCACGTCAACAGGGTCATCAAATCCAAGGATGCCACGTATTAAGACAACAGGTTCATCAAATCCAAGGATGCCACGTGTTAAGACACGTAACGTAATAAGATCCTAATATGTGACAGTCTTTGATGTGATTGAAAATAAAACATAAAAAAAATGCTATCCTGCCTTTGCTAAGTTTCGAACCCAAGACCTCATGGTCAATGTTAATGTTATGTTCATATACTTAACCATCAAGCCATTGGCCTATACCTTGTCCATATGTGCAATCAAATTGCACATATGAACTCAGTTAGCCTGAGCTAGATTTAAATCAAAGCTTAAGTTTAACGGCTTAACTTCTAAACCAAATTTAATTTTTCTACTTTTTGTAATTTTTCAAATTTATAGATTTTTAAACTTCATTTTCTAATTTTTTATCTTTTTAGGGCTTCTTTCTGAAATTTTTTTAATGTCCTTTTTCTTGTTATTGAATTTTTTTTTTCAATGATCCTTATTTTTTTCTAAATTTCTTGATTTTTTTAGGTTTTTCTTTAATTCCCTATTTTTGAATTATTTTTTTCTAATTTAAGGCCTATTGAGAAAAGAAAGAAAAATAATAAAAATGAAATAAATACAAAATAAGTAAAGAGGGCGAAAATTAGGTGTCTACAATACCTTATAGCCTATCACCGTCATTAAATGGAGATTGTGTTAGTAAGCATTACATTTATCATATACTCAAGAGCAGATGCTTCTATTAAGTGACAGTAACTACTATGAAATGATTGCTTTAACCATTCATGAATAAGATTGCTTCAAGCTTGAAATCTACAAGAAAGGCATTATGGCTAATAAGCTTGCTATTAGATTACTTAAACCCATCCTAACTACAATTGTAAACCCTATTATTTAACGAGCATGTAATTTAACTAAGAGTACTTCTCGATCATTCCCAAGGATCAATCAAATTAAGAATTTAAATCTTTATTTAAAGACAAACTTAGTTTTCTATCAATAGAAAAGTACACTTACATGAATGTTTTCTAATTGAAAACTTTCATGTAAGTTGAAATTAAGCTTGTGAATCTCTTACATGAAAGTTGGAATATGAGTAGCACACGTTCATTATCTAAGACCTAAACTTAAGAAAATAATAAAACAAGTTGAAAAACCAAGTGTATGAGCCTTGAGCCAACTCGAGCAGATCTCGAAACATAGGAAAAGTCACTTAAAAATATGATAAAACTAAGTAAACAAAGTCAAAAGGCTGACCAAAGCGAAAAGTCTAACTAAAGTAAATATAATAAGTATATAAAGCTTAAAACTTAAAACCAAGCCTAAACTCCCAAAACAAGCTTAGAACTCCAAGTTGAGCCTCTCCTAAATTTCTGACCAACCCCTTAATCTATCTATAAAATTTGTTTTGAGACCCTTAAAAAGCCCACATAATACTCCCTAAGCCCAACAAAGTGTATCAGGACCCTACAGGAGGGCCTAGTAGAATTGCCTAAAATTTCCATAGTACGTGTATACACATGATATGGAAATTTCCTTGCAAGTCAAAGATTGCAGGACTCTAAATGATTAATCACTAAGGTTACTAATTTTTAAGTAATTAATTTACTATAGAATAAAAATATAAATAACTATGGGTGTCCGATATCACATAGTTCCTCAGAACCATAAAGAATCAGTATGCCCTACCAAATAATAAGACAGGATATACTAACATATAAAATAATAAAAAAATATACAAGAAAAATTAAATTATAGTAAGTTCTAACATATAAATATTTTCTACAAAAGATGGTTATGTATCAGTTAAAGAGTACTTAGCTACTTCTAATACTAGGATACATATCTTCATCTCGCACTCAACACTCGAAACATATCCCAATCCCATCATAAGTAAACCTGCAAAGGACACTAAGAGGGAATGAGCATAAAACAGCTCAGTGAGTTTGTCCCTTACTATTACAGTTCAAGTAAGTTATTACACATTATTATCATACATGAAAGTAAGCTATCTACATACATAATAAATGCAGGCCCATAGGTGTCTGAAACTATGGAAGGTGTGGAATTATGTTGTCTACACTTCAATTATCTCTTGTACTTACCCGTATAGGGCACCTCAACTTACCCGCATGAGGCTATCTAGGGGCACTACCCCTCTAGGAAAAACTCGACTATTGCCCTAGTCGAAAAAAGAGTTTCAATCCAAATATGGGGATTCTAAACTAGGAATATCCACCCTCCAAGGCCCTTCAGGCACAAACATACGAGTCCTCTCAAAACCAAAATTATCTAAGGCTTTACAGGCACAATAAATTGAGTCCTCTCACTATCAAGTAGAGAACCCATGCTAGCTTTGCCTTAACATTAAAATATTATTTATGGCTCCACAAGCCCTTGTAGAAATCATACAAAAATATGTTTAAGAGTAGAAAAGATTTTTCCAAAAACATTTTTTTCCTAGATTTTTGTAAAGCTAGTACTCTCCATTCATTTCTTTACCAAGTCATAGACATGCGACAAGTATAATTGGTTATTTTCGTCTAATACTTATATTTATCAATTTAAAAAGGTAATCGCACAGATGACAACAAACAAGCAAAGCATTCATTCAAACATACAAGCAACAACAAGCAGCAAAACCTCATACAAGTAATACGCACAAGCAAGTAGCAAGTCATTAGAACTCCCTCACCTGGATTATTGCTTATTCTCTAAGCCTTTGGGGTTTCCAAGACTCGATATTGAACGCCTAAATCAAAATGGTAAAACTTATAAGTATTCTGAGAAGTTAGACTCCTTAGTCAACTAAAAGTCTATTATAGTTTATCTAGTTTCCCCCAATATAACCCAAGTATAATGTATATAAGGTTTATCATATTCAATGGGGTTAACAGTAACTATTTTCTTATATTTGTTAGTTATGAAACTTCCTTTATGTATTTTGTAACTTTTTCATACTAATTCTGATATTTTTGAACTTATAGTCATTTTTCATTGTTTTTAGACGCATGTTTATACGGTAATGTCCGTTTTAGATGTTAAGACCTGTGTTTTACGATATGGGATAAACTTACTAAAATTTTAACTCATTGAAGCTTAATTATTCTTATTACTTATATTTATATCCTAATATCTCCTGTTTTAGGACTTAGTGATTTAATTAGCTATTAGATCCTTACACTTAGGGAATTTTACATTGGTGCTACTAATTCACATACTTGATTACGTTTAATTCAATCTAGGTAGTGAATTAGGGTTTAAAGGATCTTCAACTCCTAAGTACATGTATACATATATAGGCTATATTATTATGTAATCTTATAATTTATTATTTGAAAATTTTATGCTTATGTTATGGCTTGTGTAATTTTTTGATGATGTCATGGCTTATGCAATCATTTGATGATGTCATGGCTTATGTAATTCATTCATTACATATAAATATATATATATATATCCTTATGCACCCATACATATACATATGTTATATACCTACCTACACTTATAACATACTAATATGTATACTTATATACTTATACATATACTAATACATATAGCCATATATGCATGTGGTGACATATGTATTCTTATATGTACTTTCGTATGCCTTATCTACTCGCTTAAAAAAGTTTCTCAAATTTTACCTTTTTGTATTTTGAGGGTATATTTATTAGGTTATGTACATAATGAATACTTATGTACAAAAGTATTTATACATGTATATCTCTAGCATACCCTTATGTACATATACTCAAAGATATGTACACATACATCTTCCATTTCCTAAAGATTTCTACATTTCCACGTGTAAAGATTAAAACTTTAGGCCTAAAGTAACATATATATATACAACACATAACCACTTAACTAATCCTACTCTCCTTCTAACTAGTAAAGAGGATGAAGCAAGACATAGTATCATAAGTACATACCTTAATTTTGCTCTTGAAAATGGATGAAAAGTTGAAAAGGAAAGAAGAGTGAAAGGGGAAGAAGAAAGGGGCTTTTGCTTTGTTTTAGTTTGTGTTTGAAAAAGTGAAGAAAAGTGGGGTCTAGAAGAAGGAAGAAGTGGATGGGACGAAAAGAAGAAAGAAGGGAAAAACCAAAAGAAAAGAAAAGAAATCATGAGAAGGAAGATATTTTTTTTTCAAATGAAAGGGACATTTGTGTGAACTTTTCCACATGTTGACTTAGTCAACCTTTTGACTTTGGTCAAATGTGTTGACTTGGTCAATTTCCCATACATAATGTAATAATTAAAGAAAATTAGAAGAAAAATTAAGGAAATGAAAGGAAATGAGGAGTTTAATGGATTGATTAGGAAAATAGATCATGAAATCTTACTTTAGGTATTTATATCCTATATACATCATTTGATAAGTTACTTAGCATAACTAGTATAAAAAGTATCAATTAGGGTGTTAAGGTTCACTACATTTAACCTAAGCTTCAACTAAACCCTTAACTCTATGTAATACTAACCTAGTTATATACTTAGAGGATGAATGTGATCTAGAATGCAATATCTTAGTTTCTAAGGGATCACTTAAGTATTCTAAATATTTATGCATAATTGAAAGTTATCTTTAGTCGTTTACCAATAAAATGGCATAATATGGAGGATATATTATGACTTAGGGTTTTAGGGTAAATTATGGTGAATTAGTGCTTTTATATCCTTAAAGTTATAGTTTTAGGGTTTTTATTACTTTAGGGCACAATCTCTAATGCTTTTACACATTTAGGGTTTAATATATTTATACGCAATTAAGTCTTCAATTGTTATCTTAGGGTTTTGATGAGGTTCGAGGTTAACTTTGGTAGTTACATATACTTGAGGTTTTAGGGTCTTCGTATGTGATTAAAGGTTCAATTGATAATTTAAGGTTTTTCATATCCACTTTAGGTTTTGGATTGAGATTTTAATTGGTTTTAAATCTCACTAGCTCTATTGACTTCAGGAAATCATCTACAGTTTGGACGTTTGTATACTTAGAAAGCTAAATTCGCAGAGTTTACATTCTTCCCCCCTTACAAAAAGTTTCATCCTCGAAACTTGATCGAGATAACTCCTTATTAAAACTCCTTTTATCATTCATAAGTACCCAGTTTACATATAATCAACAAAATTCATATCAGTACTTAACTTCTACCAATATACATCCTAATAAATTCACACAACATATTTCATTTATATTGTCTATTCATACTAATTACATCAAATCTCCAGAGTTTCTCATAAGTCACTAGATTCCTTTGCAAGCTACTCACTTCCAATAGCATTCAGTAGTAGTATGACCGTGCTTTCTACAGTTACTACACAATGGAGCACTCTTCCTTTTAAAACACCATTTTACTGTATGTCCAGCTTTTCCACAATAAGAACATTTTCCTTTTAATCGAAAACATGCTTTTGGCCGATGATCTTGGTTACATTTCCAACAATTTAGTTGGTGTAGTTTCTTCACAATTGGTTTAATTACTTGTGATCTTGATGCTTTAATGGGTCGCTTGCCACTCTGATTAGCATTATACATTGACTCCTCATCTGATTTAGAGATTTTCTTGTTTTCTTCGTTTTGTTTTTCTAAGAATTCTTTTTCTGCATTTTCTATCACCCTTGCTTTTTCAACCACGTTGTCATAAGTCTTTAATTGAAATTCCTTCAACTTAACTCGAGTCTCCCGATCTAACCCTGCTAAGAACACTTGTATACAAAATTGGTCACTACTTAATTCTACATATGTAAGATGCATCAATCGCCAGAGCTCACATTCATATTCACTAATACTTTAACTTTCTCTTCGTATAAGAAGTAGGTCTCCTTGAAGTTTCTTCTGTAGACTTTTTGGAATATATTCCTTCAAGAATTCTTCTTTAAACTCTTTCTAGGTACTAGGTTGAGACATAGTTTCATCCTTAAAGTTCCACCATATCCTTGTATCCTTGTGTAGCATACGTCCCATAAGTTACCTTTAAATCCTCCAAGATTTCATAGATTTGAAAGGTTTGTTCAATCCGTACCAACCAATCTTTTGTCTCAATTAGGTCATTAGGTCTACCTTTAAAGTATCTATTTACCTTGATAAACTTAGACAATTTCACCTTAGATGATTCCATTACTCTTAGAATACTTGCAAATTAACTCCACTTCTTTAATTTTTTTGCAATGCCAATGTAGATCAAAATTTGGTCAATAGTGATAACCCTGTCAACATAATATATTCTTATGTCAATACTATTTATCCAACTCTTTTAGTTAAATCATCAATCATTTAACTCAATTATCTTTACATTCTTCCAACCTTCTATGTTTTAAATATAAATACTTATGGAAAATCAACATTCAAATTTAGAATTCTACGATTACAACATTCCCTCAAATCTCTATTCACACCATTTGATTTCTCTATTTGAATCGCTTTTGTTATCCTTTGAAATCAAAAATTGTTAATTAAGATATCTAAGCTTCTAAATCTAAAGTTGAATCTCCAATGTATACTTATATTTAGTTACTTATTTAGGAAGACTTATTTTCGCATTAACTCAACAACTTACTTATTCCTTTAAACTTCGTACAATCATCCTCTTCATATTATGATTGCTCAATCCATATAGGAGTGGGGTCTCCTGCTAGGATTAGGCAAATGTGTCATTTATATATTTTTGAGTCTCTATCTTAAGCTTTTAGGCTTACTAGGCACTGGGAGATGCTAACCATCAGCGAAAGGCCGTATCTTATGGCTTCCGCTTAAGGTATGTGATGTAGATTGTGGAGGCCACCACATTGCTAGTCTTGGAAATTTTTAGCTCAAAATTTTGAATTTTCGAAAAGGAAAGTATATTTTCCATATGAGTAGTAAAGTTATATATATTATATATTTGTTTGAGCTGATTTGAGCATGATTGTACAATTGGTATAAAAACCTAGGTACTCGGACCCGTTTGATAGTTTGTGTCAATTAATTATCTCCATCCCCAACTATAAGGGACATAATTTTCAGTTAAATACAGCTCCTAGGTCATTGCATGTATTGTTTAGCATTTTGATTGTTTATCCAGGATGCAGGGCCATCTTTTTGTTTATCTAGGCTACAGAATGCCTAAAGTGAGTCTCATGTTAAGATAAGGTATGGGTCCAGGTTGAGAAGAAAGAATTTTTTTGTAAATAGTGAATTGTAAATGTATTTATTTAGTAAGATTTTCTTAATTTAGTTTGTCTTATAGTTTTGAGGACATTATAATATTCTTTTGTTGTGGAATTTAACAATTCCACACCTTTACTTTAGTATTTACTATAACTAAATATTAATTTTAGTCATCCCGCTTGATATTGCTTATTTATGAGCTTGATTATGACATGGAGTGGAAGGAGTTTTGTGTATTATATAGAAGGCCTATGATCAACGAGGGGGTTGATCGTATATCTTTATATGGTATACAACAATCTACCACAAAAATGATATTGTTGAGTCATGATAGCAACCACTCTACTCTTATGTATCACATTACAGAAACGAGTTATACACATTCATGCTTAAGAACAAATGCTTCTATTAAGTGAATGTAACTTGTAATTATATGATCACTTTGATCATTTGTGGATGAGGTCGCTTCAATCTTGTTATTATATGAAGTCATAAAGATGGGAAGTAGATGCTTCCGTTAAGTGATATTAGTTACCATGAAATGATTTCTTCAGTAATTCATTGATAAAGGCACTTCCACCTTATGCCCTTCTAAGAGGCATTATGGCTATCAAGCCTACAATTTACTTCATGCCATTATAGCCATAATTGAATGAAGATGACTTTGATGGCATTACAATTGGTAGGCTTGCTATGTGTTCATGTAGAACCATTATGGCTAAGGTCACTTTGAACCCATGAAGTGGACATTATGCCCCACATGTAATAAGAAGTAAATGCTTTTACACATTGACAACAATTACCATGAGATGATTATTCCAACATAAGTGTAATTCACATTTTAGGACTTAGCCTATTAGGCTAAATAGATAATAAGCTAAGTCCTAAATAAACACTTATCTAAAGGATTTCTCTAACAATTATATATGATATAATAGGTTTTTGAGCAAAAATGTATGAATTTTCATTAAAATCACTTATAATTTCTCAACATAAGTGTAATTCATATTTATATATTTTATTGCTCAAAAGTAGCGTATATTTAAAGAATTTAAGCTCTTCTTGTTGGACCTTACAGATCTTAGAGCTACCATGTAATGGTAGCCTTAATTCGAGAAGTAGGAAATGAAGAAAAAAGAAATAGAAGGAAGCTTAGAGATAGAATGATTGGCATGACTATAAGCATATCTACCGTTAAGATAGTATCTTGGACAAAATCGAATCAAGTTGCAAAACTAGAAAGGCATACTAGCATATCAATAACCAACTACCATCATGATGGTATACTTGACCCCTGAAGTAAAAACACATCATTTCATTAAAGGGAAAGAGGAGAAGTATGTGATACGTGTCTACTGTCATGCAGGTACCCTTGCTTACCATCATGCTAGTACTGACTTAATATAAAAACTTCTTCTTCTTTATTTTCTATAGATTTTGCCTAGCAATTTCTAGGGCTCAGGGTTCTAGTTTTCCACCATCTTTTCTTCTTTAGGCTATCTTAGGTTGTTTTTAGCATATCTTTATGATTCTACGGAGTTTTCTTGTATTTTCATGATTGTAGTGTAAAATTTTAGTGGATTTGAACTCTTTTCAAGATTTAGGTTTATGGATTTCCATTGCATCCATGGAGATTGTTGTGAAAATCTTGAGGAACTCCATTGACGTTAAAGAGCTTGGTTTAGTAATGTTTCTCATACTTTTTTCATGTTTAATGCAATGTCTATTTTCATGTTCATTTGTATTATGTGTTAAATGTTTATTCTCCATGAACATGATAAATAGAGCCTAATATGTTTATAGGTAGTGTGTGAGCATAATGAAGTAGTTATGGCTATTGATGTTTTTGTATTATCATAGTGTAAAAATTTTACTTAGTTCTATGGTATAATTAAGTATAACTTATTTATTGGGTTAATGTTGAGCATCATAGCATTTCCTACACCTTAGGCCTTCCCCCTTGTTATCTTAATAGGGTCTAGAAATTGTAATAGGATTCGACAATCTCGAATGGAACCTATGATTTCTAATTTGAATGGTAATTCATGAGAATTAGGAATTAAATCCTTATACTTACCTAGAGCTAAAAATTAATTAAAATGAGAAATCAATTCTAATATAGTTATTTGAGTAGTGACAAGACTTGAATAGTTGGTTGATAGTGTAGATAAGATATTGATAATACAATAGTCATGCTATACAATAGAATTTGTGAAAACAGAGTTGGATTAATTCTATGAGTGTGAGTAAAATCTATGTTTAAACTATCATAAATACTCTAATAGCATGACCATAACAATTTTAGACGATTGTTTACTCATTCATCTTTTATAGAGAAATCCCATATCCCAATACCAAGGATTAATTATAGATAACTTGTATGTTCTTTCCTTTAAAATTGTTCAATCAGTTGCTTAGACTAAAGTAGAAATAGCAAAACCTAATAATTTGCTATCTTTCTAAAATCTATTTTTTCCTTCACCACCAAATACAACCTCAGTTACTTTCCCTATACTATCCATAGACTGGTATGCTTGCTATTTGTTCATGGTTTCCAATACAATTTATTCATTTTTATCCGTAAGCAAGTCCATTGATGGTATAGCATTCCATTGTTTAAAAAAAGGGGGCAAATTCTTATTTGTGCATGAAATTAGTGAAAGCGCGATTACAACGCCATGTTTTTGGCACCATTACTAGGGAAGGTAAGGAAAGTAAAAGTTAGCTAATATTAGATTAGTATTTCTCTCTAAGGCTAGGTTTAGAGTATAGTACATTTAGATGTAGTTAAAAGTTAGTTTTGCATGCTTAGAGTAGATTTGCATCTTTATTTTGTTAAGAACTTTTTACTGTGTTGTTTTTATTGCTTTACAGGATTTCCAAAGAGGATATTGACAATCCAAGTGGTTGTTTAGAGAAGAGATAAACCTCTTGCTACAGGATTGTATTGGGTTAGGATTCTTGAAACCCTTTGTATTTAGCCTCTTAGGATTACCCTTGTGTTGAAATTTCAAGGCCTTTATTGTTTTATGCTAAGAAGAGGAATTGCTGATTTTAAATTGTTATTCCATCCTAAATTTTATAGAACATTTCATAGATAACTACAAGAAAGAAGAGGATTGTTGAGATGGAGAATTTGAATGAAGGAAATGGATACAATGTTAGTGTAGATATGGATGTTATGAATGGAGAAGAATATCCAAATGGATTTAATGGAAAAAATGGTAATGGGACAAATGGTATGAATGTTAATGGTAATAGGAATGGAAACTACAGAGCTTTATGGGAATACACTATACCAACCATGGACAGTTTTGCACTAGTAGTAACATAGCCAACTATCCAAGTCAACAATTTTGAGGTTAAACCCCCAAATGGTGCAAATGAACTAGTTTGGTGGAAGTTCTTTAAAAGACCCAAATGAACACTTATAAAGCTTTCTTAAGCTACGTGCAACCTTAGAAAGCAACAATATTTCTGAGGATCTTACTTGATTGAGGCTATTCCCATTCTCTTTAAGAGATAAAGCCTGAAGCTGGTTATATTCTCTACTACCTCATTCTATCACTACTTGGGAGCAATTAGCCTAGAATTTTTTGTCAAGATTTTTCCTTTCATGTAAAACAATTAAGATGAGGACTGACATCACTATGTTTCACCAATTTGATGGAGAGTCTTTATATGAAGCACAAGAATGATACAAGGAGATGTTGAGAAGATGTTTACACCATAGATTACTAACTTAGTTATAAGTCCAAATTTTCTATAATGGTTTGTTTGAATACATAAATTCAATGATTAATGCTGGTGTAGGGGGTAATTTCATGCATAAGGGCCCTAAAGAAGCATTCCAATTGATTAAAGATATGATAGTAGGATTATTTGGGTAGCATAGTGAAAAAAATGACCAACAGAGGATATGCTAATTATAAGAAAAGGATAAATTCAAATTTATTGCCAATTAGTTGGAAACACTTACATATAAGATGGACAAAGTCTTGGGATTGAACCAAAATGCTAAAGAGAAATGATTAGATGATTGGTACACTTGTAGAAAGGATACGTAGCGACGTTGAGAAAGTGAGCCCATAGTTGTAATTGTAAATTCTATGGGATCCCCCTAAGTTCAATCAAATGGCTGAGATGCATGAATACATGAAAGTAGAGTCACCTAGGAATTCATTTTCCAGTGAGAAGAGTCAATCAATTAGTAAGTCCACTAGTCCATCTTCCTACAGTGATGGAGGTTATGCAACTGCTCAAGACTTACCATTATCTCCCAAGAACTCTAAGGGAATGGATAGTAATGATACCAACAGATGGTTAGCTACTCAAGAGGTAGCTATAATCGATGTGCAAAGTCGGTTAAATTGTCTATTTCAACTACTTTTAGGAAGAATATAAGATTTTATGATCCATGAGAAAAATGCTTTATTGAAGCCATTATAAGCAATGAAATTGAGAAGTGAGAAGTAGTTACCTAAAAAAAAAACAAATAGATTCAGCACCTACTCCAGATTCAAAGTCATCAAAGAAGTCAAAAAAAGGAAAATGAGAGACAAAACTTTGAGTTGAAATCATACATGCTACTTATGCCATTTCTAGCAAGACTTAAACAACAGTAGGTGGATCATCATTTTTCAAAATTTTTGAAGCTTTTCAAGTAATTAGAGATAAATATTCCTCTTTTTTGAAGCATTGGAGCAAATGCTTTCTTATGCCAAATTTGTTAAGGATATCATTTCTAAGAGAAGGGGGGTAGCTAGTTTAGAGCAAGAAATGATATGAGCACTTGTAAGCACATAAGCTTGTACATCTAATGGGAAGTTAAAAGATGCAATTGTAATTGAGAGTGAATGTAATGATTGTAAGAGAGATCATTTAGAGATTAAAGATTTTGATGGAGAAGAAGTTGATGAGGAATTTGAGATTATTGAAGAGATCATGCTAAAAGAGGAAGAGCTGGAAATTCCTATTTGAAAAGAGAGCATAGAAGAAGAAGCTAAGAGTAAGGAATAGGAAAGGGTGATAACAAAAGAAGAATTTGAGAGAATAGTTAAAGAAAAGCAAGCAAAAATGCTAAATGAGGAGGACGATCCCTTAAAGATAGCCAAAACATAGAAGTTGAAGATCCCTCTCAATTTCAAACAAAGGCTCTTGAGGAGAATGAAACAAAAGTGAAATCTAGAGAAAATATCTAAGTAACTTAAGCAAGTCAATTAAGATCAAGCCAATAGTGAAAGAAGAAAGTAAGGATTTCATCCTGCTACCTAAACTTGATGATGAGGAGATCGAGGAGTTAGTAAGGGAATTATACATGAGAAAATATTTGTACATACCACTAATGAGAGGATATCTAGGCCTATTTAGTATTCCTTGTGTTATTCTTAAAAAATAATTTTTGAGAGCGTATTATGACTTAGAGGCTTTTGACAACATTATTTCTAGAGATTGGATGGGAAAACTAAGATTGGAAGGATTCCTTAGGGAGGCGAATTTTGTCATGTCCTTCATTGACAAGTTAACAAAGAAGCTGTTGGGACTTCTCGCAGATCTTATTGTAGAGGTTGGTCATTTTAGCTATCATACAGATTTTATTGTGACAGAAATGAATGATGGAGCACAACTACCCATTTTGGGTTGATCTTTTTGGCAATTACTAGATTACTAATAGATGTTAAAGGAAAAAATATGGTTTTGAGATGTGGGCCATTTAAAATCATGTTATTTGCGAGAAAAATCAAGGAGAAAAGGAATAAAAATGACGATATTCATGCTAATTTCAATGATTTGAAAAATGAATTTGCTAAGGAGTGGAACAATCCTCCCTACTAGATATTTGGCTATGTTGAAGATGAAGACACCAAAGAATGGGCTAAGAAATATCTCGATTTCCATCCACCATGATGATTATGAGCAGGGTACAATTGAGGGACATAAAACCCAAGCATTGGATGGGAAAAAGAGTACTTAGTAAGTCTATCTTATTTACTTGAAATCTTTGAGTTGTGAGAAAAAGAGTAACTTTTGTTTTTATTGTGTTTATGCATGAGGATCAAATAGAGTGAACTTATTACATTACTCTAAATTTAATGAACAAAATCTTTCAATTAGATTGTTACCATTTGTATTTGATTTTAGATCATGAGTTGAGAGTGAGATGGTGCCACTAGTTAAAGTTAGGCATTTACCTTTTAGAAAATTAATTTTTATGTATCGTACTCTTTGAATTTCCAAGTAACTAAGTATAACTATTAGAGAAGATGCTGATATTGTTTTGGTCTTGAAAAGGATTTCCAAATAAAAAATAATAGAGTGAAAATGGACCAAAATTCTAAAGTTAAGGGTAAGCCTGACCAAAAACAAAATATAAAAAAAAAGAGAGAGAAAAAAGAAAAAGAGAGCACGTATGAACATTTGGGGTGCCTAACAAATGCTTGGTACATCTTTTGGAATGATGAATTTTGGAATGAGCTCGTAAGCCCCTAATGTTCACTCGAGGCAAAGGTGAGGAATGAAGAGCTTACTTAAACAAAAGTTAAGGATGCATGAGTGAAAAGTGGCCATAAGTAAGAAAATTGAAAAATTTTGAGGGAGTCGAGTAAAGAAAAATCCAATTTTGTCATATTTTTCTAAATTATGGTTGGCTTAAGTGAACAATTAGGGCTATATACATGTTGATCAATCTTTAAATTATACGGGGCTTTCTCTCTCTTTGTGACAACTTACTTGATTTTAAGTTATCCAATCTTGAGTTAAATAAGAGGCTTAACTTTATGACCCATGGATTAATTCACTAATTCTCTTAGATATATAATTAGGCATACACAACCATTTACTTAGCTTTCATGAACAATTAATCACTTGCCAAAAGATGAATTGAAAAATGCACAACTTAGTGTGTATAAACTAGATGATAGACTTAACAACTAAAAAGTAGAGAGTCCATCTTTTACCCATTCTTCTACAAGTGGTTTAAGCTTACTTGAAGACAAGTAAATTATAAAGTTGGGGGTAATGATAAGTGTGTAAAGCCACATACTTATCTAAAAGATTTCCTTAACAATTATATGTGATTCAATAGTTTTTTGAGCAAAAGTGTATGAATTATCATTAAAATCACATATAATTTCCCAACAAAAGTGTAATTCATATTTTTGTATTTTGATGCTCAAAATTGGCATATATTTAAAGAATTTAAGCTCTTTGTGTTTAACCTTATAGGTCTCGAGGCAACTAACTCAAGATGTAGGAAATAAAGAAAAAAGAAAAAGAAGGAAACTTAGAGTTGGAACTACTAACATGATGGTAAGTGTATCTACCATCAAGACGGTACCTTGAGCATAATCAAATTAAGTTGCAAAACTAAAAGGGTCTACTGACATAATGGTAACTAGCTATCATCATGATGGTATACTTGACCCCTAAAGCAAAAACGCACCATTTCATTAAAAGGAAAGAAGATAGGTACAAGACATGTGTCTATTGTCATGTTGGTACCTATGCTTACTATCATGTCGATATTGACCTAATATAAAAATATCTTCTTATTTATTTTATGCAGACTTTGCTTGGCAATTTCTAGTGTTTAGGGTTCTAATTTTCTACCATCCTCTCTTCTTTAGTCTATCTTAGGTTATTTTTAGCATATTTTTACAATTTCCATGGAGTTTTCTTTTATTTCATGATTATAGGGAAAACTTTTAGTATATTTTAGCTCTTTTCAAGGTTTAGGTTTGTGGATTTCCATTGCATCCATGGAGATTGCTAGGAAAATCTTGAGGAACTCCATTGTTAAGGTTGGAGAGCTTGAATTTGTAATGTTTCTCATACTTTTTCTATGTTTAATGTAATGTTTATTTCATGCTCATGTGTATTATGTGTTAAATGATTATTCTCTATGAATGTGATGAAGTAGTTATGGCCATTAATGTTTTTGTATTATGATAATGTAAATTTGGAATTTTACTTAGTTGTATGGTGTAATTACATATAAATTGAGTATTGGGTTAATGTTGAGCTAAATAGTATTTCCCACTCATTAAGCGCTTCTTACTTATTATCCTAATAGGGCCTAGATACTACAACTGGATTCAACAACCCTAGATAAAACCTAAGATTCCTAATTTGAATGGGTAATTCTTAAGATAGGACTTAAATCATTATACTCACCTAGTGCTAAAATTTAGTTAGAATGAAAAATCAATTATAACCTAGTTATTTGAGTAGTAACGAAACTTGAATAGCTAATTGATAGTGTAGACGAGATATTGATGATATAATGCTTTTTCTATACGATAGAATTTGCGAAACGAAGGCTAGATAAATTCTATGAATGTGAGTAAAATCCATGTTTAAACTACCATACATCTTGATGGGAATCAAGCCCCTAAACCAATCACTCAAAATCGAGCTAGAGGACTCTAAAGACTCGTGTGGAGAATATTAGCTCCAAACTAAAGCTAAGAAAGGGATCCTTATGCTAAAGTGATCTCTTATCGACCTGCCTATCAAATCTTCACATGTATTAGATCTACTCTTACCCAACAATGATGCCTTATTTTATAAGATAGCCCAAGAGTATTTGAGTTGAGCTACTAGATCGACCGCAGACATCTGACTCTAATTCAGCTGACTCTTTACCTAACTGAATGACTCCTGACTTAATCTAAACCAGGCCAACCCCTTACTACAAACGTTATTCTACTTCGACTTACCTTATATCATATTTCTCCCATTTAGTCGCCAAGTGCACATGTCTTCTAATACAATATTCCGAAATCATTTTTTCTTTTCCATATTGAATATTCTTTACCCTTTTTAGCCCTTTTAATTTGTTTTATGTAACCTAATTGTAAAATACCCTTTAGTCTTTTCGTAAATGTAAAGTAACCCTAATGGATCGATATATAAACCCCTACTTTCTTGTATGCAGACAAGCAACTAATCAATATAGAATTATTCACTTTAACCAACCTTAGTGGTCTCATTATCCTTCAACTCCTATCTGTTCCCTTTAGTAAGGAGTAATGGTGAATGACCCTTTAGTTTGGATCAGTGTGTCATATCCGGTAAATTGTAAGCTGAGTAGGATCGAATGGTATGTTATATCCATTTGGTAGCTGCCTGAACTTTGCTAACTTTTTCCTCATTGTTTTTGGTTTTCTTTGTTGTGATGCTTCTCCGTATGTCCTACTCCAGAGATGCATCAAGCTCACTAGTATCAAAGCACGGTTCCGCGAGGGAGTCTATAAAGTTTTAGTTCTCTTTGCTGTTGGTAACTATTGTATTCCCCCTGTAGCTACTACTGTATGTTTGAGTGTAAGTAAGTGTCGTTTCATTATTACTCTACTCTTACTTGGTTTTTCATTACCAAAATATGACAGGCTCATTTCTGTTTTGTTCAAGTAATTATCGGGTATAAAGGTTGTTGATCCACTTGAGAAGTACCGTACCATGTCAAATTCAAGTGTTTAGGGTGTTATTATTGACCAGAATAGTAGTGCTCAACCTAGTCAAGGTCGTAATGGTAGTAACACCCTAGGGTGGTTGATGACAAACTTAACAAACTAACCAACCTTATTGACAGTTTAGTCATAGTAATGCAAGTTAATAAGCAACAACCCCATGGTGAACAACACCATAACCTATAGGAAAATACTCTAGAGAGATACCATGGCCAAGGCAATCGAATCAATCGCCTAGTTTGACTACAACGAGCTAAAGGAGTAATAGACCAAGCTGCTTAACAAAGACTGGAGTTAGAAGAGATTGAGGAAGATGATGAACAGTTAGATGTTAAAGAGTTTAGGGAAGAAGAAGTTAACTATTACTAAGTGTATGGATGAGGACGTTGAGTCCCTCGAAGGCTAGATAATGTCAAGATTCAAATCCTGTCCTTCAGACATAATGTCAAGATAAGTCAAAGTCCAACTTTCTATACTGGAGTCTATTGGGTATACTACTATGTAGTGAAAGAATCTAAATACAACTAGAATAAGAGATGGAAGACCAAGTGTTAAAACTTGGGATAGGATGAAAAGGTTGTTAAAAACTAGTTTTGTACTCAAGACCAACCTATAAGATACATTGGTAAAGTTGTAGGAACTTCACTAAGGAAGCCGATCTATTAATGACTATGTCAAAAAGTTCTAGATGCTTATGATTTAGGCTGATGTAGGAGAACCCGAGGCTTGCACTATGTTGTGGTTCATCTCTAGACTCCGGTATGAAATTTGCCACATTATGGAGGTATAAGTTTTTATAACTTAGAAGAGGTGATAAAGATAGCATAGAGGGTCGAAAAACAAAAGAGAAGTGTTCTAAGCCAACTTGGGTAAACCTTCTCCCAACCTTAATTTTTACACCAACTTGTTTAAGCCAAGCTAAGGAGGTCGTATAAGGCCAAGCCGTTCGAACAGGTCGAGCCAAGGTTAGGCCGACCCTAAGGATATATGAGAAAGGGTAGACCTTTGGATGGAAGACCAGCGAAGTAAAATGCTTGGGCTTCAAACATATGATTGCTGAGTATCCAAACCAATGTGTCATGGTGCCCCGAGGAGATGTAGTGGATAGCATTGAGGAGAACGAGCTTGAGAAAGAAGAAAATGTTGGAAAACCTAAAGCTAAAGAAGAAGAGGAGACATGTGTCTATGCCAACTAGGGAGAAATGATGACCCTAATCCTAAGATAAGTACTAAGTTCCTTATTGGACTTCAAGGAGGACCAGAGGGAGAACCTGTTCCATACCAACTGTACCATCAAAGGCCAATTATGCACAATCATTATGGATGGGGTAAGTTGTACTAATGTCATTGCACAGTCTTTTGTGCAAAAGGTAGGTTTGCCAACCTTAAGGCACTTCCAACTTTAAAAGTTGCATTGGCTTCACTCTAAGGGTACTTTGCACATGATTGAACAAGTGACCGTACCATTGAATGTTGGGAGTGTATATAAAGAAGAAGTCGTATATGATGTCATCCTTATAGGAGCTTTACATCTACTACTAGGGCGACCTTCGTCATTCAACTGACGTGTTACTTATGATGAGTATAAGAACACTTATGCCTTTATTAAGGTTGGAAAAAAGATTATGTTCTAACCCTTGACCCCATCCCAAGTAAATGAAACCTATAATCAACTCACCTGAGCTAGTAAGAAGAATACCCTAGTGATGAGGTAAAGAGAGCTTTGAGCTATTGAAAAGCTTGAAGAACATATGTTCTTGTTGATTAAAAGATTACTGGAAATGAGAGATTTGGAGGATATCTCCCATGAATCCGAAGCTTGCTATATGATTTTTTTTATTTGTTCCTTGAAGAATTGCCTAAAAGACTACCACCAGTCCGAGGCATTGAGCATTGTATTGATCTGTAGCTAAATGCTACCCTACTAAACTAACTTACATAAAGAATGCATCTTGAGTAGGTTGTTGAGTTGAAAAGATAAGTGAACGAACTCAAAGATTGAGGATACGTAAGGAAGAGCATGAGCCTTTGTGTTATACCTACTCTACTCGTCCCTAAGAAAGATAGCACATGGTATATGTACATCGATAGTTGACTAATCAATCGAATTATTGTCAAGTACAAGTACTTGATACCAAAGCTTGATGATATGTCAACTGAGCTTCATCGGGCTAATATATTTTTAAAGATTGATTTGTGAAATGATTACCACCAAATTCGCATGAGACCAAGTGATGAGTGGAAAACCGCATTCAAGACTAGACATGGACTCTATGAATGGCTGGTTATGCTATTTGGACTTACTAATGCACTGAGCACAGTCATGAGGTTGATAAACCATGTAATGTGCCCTTTAATTAGAAGATATGTGGTCATGTACTTTGATGACATATTGGTATATTGTGCTAACCAAAATGACTATGTTTAACATCTCCTCGAAGTATTTGACATTTTGTGAACTGAGAAGCTATATGGAAATGTGAAGAAATATACGTTCTACCAGAAAGTGGTGATCTTCCTAGGGATTGTAGTGTTAAGGGAAGGACTCCGGGCAAATGATGAGAAGATCAAATTTGTTCATGAGTGGGCAACGCTTAAGAATGTTACTGAAGTTCGAAGCTTTCATGACCTAGCTTCCTTCTATAGGAAATTTATCAAAAACTTCAGTACCATAGCTGTCCCCTTAACCAAGCTAACAAAGAAGAATGAGGGGTTCAGGTGGAACGATCGAGTTGAGCAAAGCTTTAAGGAAATCAAGGGGAAGCTTACCTCGATGCCCATCCTCTCACTACTAGATTTTGACAAACCCTTCAAATTGGAATGCGATACGACAAGAGTAGGAATTAGTGCTATCTTTATGCAAGAGTGACGACATGTCGCCTACCATAGTAAGAAGCTTAGTTATCCTACCCTGAACTATTTTGTGTAGGAGAAAGAATTATACTCTCTTTACCAAGTCCTTACTATTTTGCAACACTATTTGTAGCCATGAGAGTTTATTATATATACAAACCATGAGTCTCTAAAGCATCTAAAGAGTTAAAATGATCTTACAAAGAGGCAAGCTAAGTGGTTGGAGTTTATGGAAGGTTTGTCGTAGGTCATTCGATACAAGAAAGGAAGTACAAATGTGGTCACTGATGCTTTGTAACGTTAGTAAACCTTGTTGACCACTTTGCATACCAAATTATTGGGATTCTCACTCATTATAGAGTAATACTCTCATGATCCTTATTTCAGCCTTATTATAGAACAATGTAAGGATGGAATTGCTTTCATTGGATATGATCTTAAGGAAGGTTATCTGTATAAGGACCAAAGGCTATGCATATTGAACTGTTCCATGTGTGACCTATTGATTAGGGAAGCTCATAGCGGTAGATTATTAGGTCATGTTGGGAAGACTAAGACAACCAATCTATTAAGGGAGAACTTTTATTGGCTAGGTTTGATTAAGGATGTCCATATGGTAGTTCATAGTTGTAAAGCACACAAATGAGCTAAGGGGAAGAGAGAACCCCATGGAGAATACATGTCGTTACCAACATTAACCTTACCTTGGGCCAATCTCACCATAGACTTTGTCCTAAGGTAACCTCGAACATCTAGAGACAAAGATTTTATCTTTATTGTAGTTGACCACTTTAACAAGATGGCACACTTCATTCTATGCCATCAAACTAACAATGCTTTATATATTGTTGATTTATTTTTATAGGAAGTTGTTCGACAGCATAGGCTACTAAAGACTATTATGTCAGATTCAGACACAAAATTTCTAAGCTATTTTGGAACTCTTTAGAGAAGACTTAGAACTAAACTTGTATTTAACTCTAGTAGCTACCTTTAGACTGAAGTGGTAAACAAGATGCTAAACAACTTGCTTAGAGCTATAGTGGGCAAGAACTTGAGGGATTGGGATCTATGCCTACTAGTTGTGGAGTTCACATACAACTAAACTATCCATAACACTACTAGGAAGACCCCATTTGAGGTAGTCTATGGCCTTAACCCTACTATTCCCTTAGATATGATCGGCGCTCTAGCAGCTACTGAAGAAAGTTAATCCGAAGTTGACTAAGCCCAAGAATTGCATGAACTACACCAATTTATAACTAGGAAGGTCACCAAATTTAATTAGAGACAATAAGAAATTGGTAGTTGAGCTTGTTAAACTGTTTCTTTCCATCCAAGAGACTTGGTATGGATATACCTCAGTCAAGAATGATCCTTAAACTTGAGATAGAACAAGCTATCTCCTTGAGTTGATGGTCCATTCATAGTCCTGAAGAAGATTAATGGCAACACTTACCAAATCGAGTTACTTGATGATTATGGTATTTCTTCCACCTTTAATGTATCCAATTTAATCCCTCATCAACCAGTAGAAGAAAACCTCATGTATGCCCTAGAAGAAGAAGTCAAAAGCCCTTTAGATTTGAGGGTAAACCTTTCCAACCCCTATGCAGATGATGGGAATCAAGCCCCTAGACCAATCATTCGTAGCTGAGTTAGAGGACCCCAAGGATTCGCATAAAGAATACTAGTGCAAAACCAAAGCTAAGACAAGGATCCTTATGCCAAATTGATCTCCTGCTAACCTGTCTATTAGATCCTTGCATGTGTCAAATTTACTCTTGCCTAATAACGATGCCTTATTCCAAAAGATAGCCTAAGAGTATCTGAGTTGAGCTACCGAACTAACCATAGACATCTAACTCCAATTTATCTAACTTCTTTACCAGATTAAGTGGCTCCTAACCTGATCTAGATTAGGTTAGCCCCTTGCTGCAAACATTATTTTGCTTCTTCCTACCTTATATGATATTTCTCCCATCTAGCCACCAAGCGATATGAATCTTTTGACATAATATTCCATATTGATTCTTTCTTTTCCATACTGATTATTCTTTGCCCCTTTTACCCCTTTTATTATGTTTCATGTAACCTAATCGTATAATACCCTTTAGTCTTTTCATACATATAAAGTAATCCTAATAGATGGGTATATAAACCCTTACTTTCTTATATGTAGACAATCAACTAATCAATATAAAATTATTCACTTTGAGCAACCTTAGTGTTATCATTATCCATCAACTCTTATCTGTTCCCTTTAGTAAGGAGTAGTGGCGAGTTACCCTTCAATTGGCTCTAGTGTATCATATCCAGTAGATTATAGGCCGAGTAGGATCAAGCGGTGCATCATATCCCTTTAGTAGCTACTCGGACTTTGCTAACTTTTTCCTTATTGTTTTTGGTTTACTTTGTTATGGTGCTTTTTCATATATCCGACTCTGGAGATGCATCACATATTTTATAGAGAAATCAACATCCTAATACTGTGAAATTGCTAAAGTCCACGCTTAATTCCATTGCTATTTTTACATCTATTTAGATAACTTATATTCATTCCTTTAAAATTGCTCAATCAGTTGCCTAGATTAGAGTAAAAATAGTAGAATCTAGTACTTCATTATCTTTCTAATCTTTATTTTTTCCTTCACTATAAAAAATGACCTTAGTTACTCTCCTTGTACTATTAATTGATCAATATGCTTGTCATTTATTTGTAGTTTCCACTAAAATTTATTCATTTCTATTTGCAAGCAAGTCTATTCATAGTATAACATTCTACTGACTTGAAAAGGGATAAATTCTTATTTATGTCTGACATTAGTGAAAGTGAGATCGCAACACCAATAAACACTCTACAAAACAAGAAAAAGTTAGTCTAAGGAGGGTATTAGGCAACTCTAATGTTGCCACTCCAATGGTTAAGTGAAAAATAGTTTATCAAGAGAAGAAGAGAATAGGAACTAGACTGCTTGAGTGTCCAAAAGACCTTGTTGTTTTCCATTGATCTCTTTTTATGGCCATAAGATGAGTTAAACGTGGTAATTATTACCTCCAATTCTATTATATGTACCTTATTTAAATTTAAGACCACTTCCTAATTTTGGGGAACGTGGTTAATGTTATGACAGCTAGTGGTTGGTAGTCATCTAGATAAGGGAGCTAAATTTTTATGCCTAATATTAGAAATTGAACCCTTTTGAGTTGACTGAGTCAAAGTTCAACCTATGGACAGTTATTCTGAGTTAAGGGAGGTCATCTTAATCTCCCCTAATTAAATCCTTCTTGTATGTGTTCAAGTAGACAATCTTTCTCGAACTACCCTGCACACTTGTTATGACCTTAAGAGGTTGACAGTAGGTTAATGAGGAGATATGGTTTGATATTAGGTCGGAAGCATCTCCAAGTAAGTCAATTTATGCCTTTAGAAAAAACCTTTATCAACAGTTACTCATCCTCAATATGAAGGGCTTCACTTTAAGATTCATTATTAAGTCCATTTGACACCAAATGTCTTGGTAAACTTGAAGAGGTGCTCTTTAGCACAAAAATTTTAACTTATACTTAGCATTTCAAGACTCATATTGTCATTAGGGGTATGACTTCCCCACAATCAATCATGGGTAAAAGGGTTCTAAGCTTAGGATACCACCATTGAAGATCTTTGACCTGATTACATGTTGAGTCAATTAGAGTTTAGGGCAACCATCCCATTCTATTGTCCCCCCTCTTATTGCACTACTTCATCTTCAACAAGGATTTGGTATACTTACTAACATGGTACATCTTCCAAAGTTTATGTGAATCTAGTATTCTATAATCTTAGATGAGAAAAATATCATTATGTTGAACATCAATGGTGTTAATGGCAACTACTAATCCATGTAAGCACAATATGAAGACATTAAGATGAGAATTCAAGTATTCTCTAGAGTGTAAATCAAGCAAAGCAACGAGATAGGCCTTATATGATGACATCATAGATGTAATGTTCTTCTACCTACCTAGATTTGCTTAATTGTGTTGATAGATGTTTTGGTATTAGAAATATCCCTTAGGTTCATTCTATTCAAGAAATTCTTATCCTCAATAAAGCCGCCATTTAGTGTATTAGGGGTTATTATAGTAGACTAATCACAAGCAATGAGCATCTAATCGGTCTTTGATAAGTCTAGATCTAATAAGGGATGATCTCAAAGAAAGGCGTAGGAGCAAAAGCAAGCATGCTCATTGTATTTGATGCACATGTGTGATAGTAGATTGAATAAGATGTTCTTGATGTGTTTCTAACTTATTCTTAATGATATGGATGTTCAATCTTCTGCAAAGTCATTTTGGCAAAGTAATGGTGCTTTTGTGAAACTTGTCAATCCTTGGAGTGTTTCAAATGAGGAAGAGGAAGCTCTTCTATATAGATTTTGCCCCATAATCTTAGCCATTGGATAAGTTGAGATTGATATACTAGATGGGTTGCTGATGATCATCACTGGATTTACTCTTGATAATCGATAGTCCAACTTTGAGCTTCAATCTCTTTTCCAACTTCTGGGTTATGGGCTAAGGCATGGACTAAGCCTAAGCCAAAGTCTTGTTCAAGTGATAAAAGTAAGCCAATGTTCTTATAAAATAAGCTTATAAGCTTATTTAAGACCCTTAAGGCTAAATGAGGCATAGATAAACTCAGAAGGACCTTTTCTAAGTCTAATTTTCCTATACAAGACAGCCATAGTAGGGTTGAGAGTAAAAAAACTTATCAGGACCCTAAAGGGGGCCTAGTAGGATTACCTAAAATTTCCATAACATGTGTGCACCCATGATATGAAAACCGTCTTGCAAGTCAGAGATTGCAAGACTCTAAATTATAAATCACTAAGGTTATTGATTTTCAAGTAATTAATTTATTGTAACATGGCATAATATAGAATTATAAATACCTATGAATGTCCGATAGCCCACAGTTCCTCAGAACCGCAAAGAATCGGTATCCCCTACCAAATAATAGGACATGATATGCCAACATTATAAAACTACAGGTAGAATTGAATTATATTGAATTCTAACATGTGAATATTTTCTACAAAGAGTGTTATTTATCACCTATAAAGATCTCAACTAATCCTAACACTAATGTACATATCTTCATCTCACAATCAGCACTCGAGACTCATCCCAATCCCATCGTAGGCAAACCTGCAAAAGAAAGACTATTGAGGAATAAGCTACAAGAGCTTAGTGAGCTATCCCTCATACCATACTAGCAAACAAGTTATCAAACAAATTATTACAACCATATAAATGCATGCACACGCAGAATGCCAAACAATATATGCAGTTGACCGGTACTGCATATAATATCGGATTTAACGCCCTCCGAGATAAGGGTTGGAGATTCATCGGCACCAATCACAACCGGGCTCTAGCACCTGGGTTTTTACCCATAACTTTGAATTCCGTATTTCACAAAAACTACATTTCCATTTCTAAAAATCCAGTAGTTCACAAAGTCCCAAGCCTAGCAGTGAGGTAGCCCCCGTAGTCCACACTTACACCCTACAGCGGTGGTCTCTAGACACGACCTCCAGCCACCCATGGTTAGCGTCTCTGGCGCCAATAGAACCCGCGAGCCAAGGGTAGGGTCTTGTTGTACCCATACTCCTGCACGGTACTAATCAAATCATGTGGGAATCCATCCCTCCAAGGCCCTTCATTACCAACCGCATGAAGTGACGGCCGGAACAAGTAATGCGATGCATGGATAATGCATGACCCTTTTAATTTAAGAAAAGCCAACTATAATTAGGTCAAATTATGAGGTGATCAATCAATATCAGCAAACCATCCAAATCATATAAAAATCAATCATACCATCAAATCATCAATTATCGTATTTAACAATATTTCTTACAATAATCAAGCAATATCAAGCACACGCATATCCCGAAACCCCATGCATCAAGTTATTGAGATTCAATTTAAGTGCACTAACTACAAGCATAAACAAATATGGAGTCATCGGGAGTACTCACTTGACTATGACGACTCGATTTAGTTGTAATAACCGATCGGGAGATCCTCGCCCTCGTCGAGATCACCTGATCATTACGAGATAATAAGGATAAGAAGTAGTTGACTCAACTAATGGTGCTAGATATCTATTTACCTAATTCTACTTAGATTACTATTAGCCCTTATTCGATTAAACCTAAATGCTAATCGTACGTAACTTTTTCATTCTATTTTCAATATTTACGAATTTATAGTCGTTTTTCATCGTTTTCGAACGCATGTTCACACGGTGATGTTCGTTTTGGACGTTATGACCCGTGTTTTACGATATGAATTAAATTTAGAGAAATTTTAACCATGAAAACTTAATTACCCTTATTACTTTTTTTCATTCTATTTTCAATATTTATGAATTTATAGTCGTTTTTCATCATTTTCGAACGCACGTTCACACGGTGATGTCCGTTTTGGACGTTATGACCCGTGTTTTACGATATGAACTAAATTTAGAGAAATTTTAACCATGAAAACTTAATTAACCTTATTACTTATATTTATATCTTTTGTTTTGTTTATACTTAATGAGACTTAATGAGTTAGTTAACCCTTAAATCTTTATACTTAGAGGATTTTACTTTGCTATTACTAATTAATGTACTTAATTAAGTGTAATCCATTTTAGAAAGTGTAAACCCCTGAAATTTTCGATCTAGTTTTTGAAATCGACTCAACTATAGTAGACAATATAGGAGTCGACAATATAGGAGTCGACAAGGCTAATTAAAGTGAAAACCCTAAAAGACTTAATTAATCATGTAAAGAATTTTTCGACCCTAAATGTTTCTAAAAGCTAAAGATTCAATTTGAAAGCGATAAAAACCTGAAAAATGAGTTCATTAAGGACATATGTACACCAATCCATCATGAGATACCCTAAAACCCTAATTGAAAATATAATGCTTATATTTTTCAAAATCATTAGTAAATGGTTAGAGATAACCCTCATTTTTACTTATATGATTCAAATTCTTAAGTCATTCATTAGGAACTAAGATAATGGGTCATAGATTATATTTATCCCTTAAATATATGATTAAGATGGTCTTACTTAGGGTTAGGGTTACAGTTGAAGATTAAGTTACATATAGTGAACTTTAATGCCCAAATTAACACTTTTCACACTTGTTATTCAAAGTAGTTTATCAAATGAGATATATGGACTCTAAAGACCTAAAGTAAGATCTCATCAACCACATTTACACATCAATGCATCATATACCTCAATTCTTCTCATTTTCTTCATTTCTCCCCTAATTTCCCTTAATTACCACATTATGTGCACAAAATTACACATACTTAAGAAATGTTGACTAAGATAATACATGTTGACCAAATTTCAAATGTTGACCAAGTCAACACATGTTGACTAAAGTCAACATTTTGAAAAGTCAACAAAAGTTAAGAGATAAAGAAAATATCTCTTATGCAATGATGCCTTCCTTTTCTTTTCTTTTGGATTTTTCTTTTTCTCTCTTTTCCTCTTGTTGCCGTCCACATATTTTCTTCTTAACCCCACCACATGTTACTTTACATTAAGAGAAACAAACAAAAGAAACAAAACAAAAATCCCTCTTTCATGCCGTAAGTTCCCTCCCCTTCTTTCCCTTTCATTTCTTCCCTTTTGTCTCCTCCATTTCAACATCATAAAAGGTATGTTTTTAAGTGCTTTATCTTACTTTTTATTAGTCATTAGTTAGTTAATTAGGTAGATTAGTAAGTAGTTATATGGTTAGTTTTGTCTTGAAGAAGAGGAAACAAAGTTTCCTTCTTTAAGTGTAGAACCTTGAAATTTGAAAGAGAAGAAAGAAAGACATGAAGATATGCTTCTATGTATGCATACATAAGGAAATACCAAGAGAGTATAAGTAGAACAACCTTTGTACATGAGTATATAACATGTACATAACCTAATTTAAGATCAAATCTTCCTAAATATACCTATACTAAACTAAATATGTACATAAGAACACAAAAACATGGAATTAGGGAGCTTTTCTTAAGGAGAAATTTAGGCATACGAAATTTTAGTGTAAAATACGTATTCCACCGTATAGGTATACGGGTATGTATACATGTATAAATACGGTATAAACCTTAGTATAGGTATGAGTATAAGTATGTATGAAGTATATGTACATAAGTATAAGAAAAAGAGATAATATGTACATAATACATATGTATATAACATAAGCATGATGGAAGGCTTATGTAAGCATATGATGAGGTAAAGGATGACATAAGCACATGATGACATAAGCCATGACATAAGCAAGTGATGACATAAGCAATGACATAAGCAAGTGATGATGTAAGCGATGACATAAGCATAAAATTAGAAAATAAGAAAACTAAGAAAAATGTAAGTGATTAGGTAACTAAATTAGTAAAACCTAATACACTTTCTAAATTAGATTCTACCTAATTCACTATATGAATTAGTAATAGCAAAGTAAAATTCTTTCATTAAAAGAATTTAAGGAATAAAAGATATAAACATAAGTAATAAAAGTACTTAGGTGGTCATAACTAAAACTTTCTATAAATTTAGCTCATAACCTAAAATAGAGGTCTTAATATCCAAAATAGATACTACCATGTGAAAATATGTTCAAAAACGATGAAAAACGATTATAAATTCATAAATACTAAAAATAAAATGAAAAAGCTACATATGATTGAAATTAAAGTCTTACTGAGTAAAAGTTGATAGTGATTTAAGTAGAACTAGGTACTTAGTTGTTTAGAATTAATAGTTAATTCAAACACTTAGTTAATTCAAACACTTATTAGTATTGTTATCTCATAATGATCAGCTGACTCTGAGGTGAGCAAGGACCTCCGATCGATTATTACAATTAGGGCGAACCGCTATGGCCGAGTGAGTATTTACCCTATGATTCCATGCTTGACTGTGATTGTAGGTAGTGGACTTAAATATTATTGTTAATTAACTACTGTGTGGGGTTCGGGAAATGCTTGTGTATGTAATTGTATGTTGAGTTGTGAATTTACCTTAAATGCAGAGAATGCCTTGTTTGTTGCATGGTAATATAGAAATTGATTGTGTGTATTAGTGGATGGTCATAGCATAATTTGAACTAAATTATACTCGACCATAAAAAGAAACTGGAACATGCATTAACATGCATAGCATGGATACTATTCCAGCCGTCACATCACACGGAGGTAAAGAGAGGCCATTCGGGGGTTGATATTATTGAGTTATTTGGTTATGTACGGTGCACTCATATAAAATGACCTTACCCTAGCCCGCGGAAACACTAGGCGTTGGAGGCGTCAACCGCCTGGCTAAGGGTCGAGTCTAGAGGCCTCCGTTTAGGGGTGAGTGTGGACTGCGGGGGCCCACTCACAATTATACTAGAACTTGTGTTTTTCTGAAAATAAAAGAGTTATTTGTTATAATTACAGAACATGGAGTTCCGTAGTAAAGTAAGTTATAGTGTAATACCCGGATCTGATTAGTTCCGTGTAAACTCCAACCCTGACTTCGGAGGGCGTTAAATCCGAGTTGCGTATATGAACTAGTTAAGTATGCGTATTATTTGGCATTCTGTTTGATCATTCATTCATATGCGTGACTATAATATAGTTAGAACTTGCTTGTTGTGTGGCTGAGGGTTTTGCTCACTAAGCTTAGGCTTACACCCCTTTAGACTTTTGTTGCAAGATAGCCTGTTCGTAGAGACAGGATGAGGGATGCCACAAGTTAGCCTGGGGACTTGGGCAAGAGCGAAGTGTCTTGTGTGATGAGAGGAAAATAGTTTATGTAGACTATTCCTCATGTACTTATGTTTAACTTATGTTTACCTTATCCTTATGAACTTAGACATACTTAAATACTATGTAATGTAAACTTTTGAGCTTAACTTTTATATAAATATGTTGTGTGATGATATCATGTAAATCTGGATGTACTTTGGAACTAGTAGTTGTAGAGCCTTGTATATTGTGTGAAGAGTTTTTGATTGGAAGGGTAACCATTCAAGGGTTCTTCATACAGTATACGACGTCTGCCACGACTAGGCCGTCCTCAGTTCGTGACAGAAAGTGTAGTAGGGTTTCCTAATTTAGGTTCCTAATTATGATACACTTTTCTTCTTTTCTTAGTTTATACTCTATGCTTATGTCATCGCTTATATCACCATTTTCTTATGTCATTACTTATGTAGTCTTTTGATGATGTCATGGCTTATGTAGTCTTTTAATGATGTCATGGCTTATGTAATGTTTAGATGATGTCATGGCTTGTGTAATTCATTTATTACATGTAAATATATATGTCATTAAGTACTTATACATATACATATGTTATATACCTACCTATACTCATAATATACTAATATGTGTACTTATGTACTAATATATATACTAATACATATATTCATATACGCATACGGTGACATACGTATTTTTATACGTATTGTCGTATGCCTTATCTAGCCCCTTAAGAAAGCTTCACAATTTCATTCTTTTTGTATTTTAAGAGTATATTTGACATGATATATGTGTGTATAGTTAGTATATACCTTATTTTAGGTTATGTACATATTGTATACTTATGAACAAAGGTATTTATACATGTATTCTTCTAGCATATCCTTTTATACATATAATTAAGGACATATGCACATGCATATCCTTCTTCTTCTTCTTCTTCTTCTTCTTCATGATTCCTAGATTTCTACGCTTAAAGAGGAGAACTTTGTGCTCTTTTCTTCAAGACAACACTAAACACATAACTACTTATCTAATCTACCTAATTAACTAACTAATGAATAATATAAAGCAACATAAAACAACTTAAAGACATACCTTTAATTGTGTTGGAATTAAGAAGACAAAAGGAGAAGTGATGAGAGTGAAATGGGAAGAAGAAGCTCACAGCAATGGGGAGTGTTTTTGTTTTGTTTCTTTTTCTTTGTTTTTGATTATGGAAGACAACAAATGGTGGGACCAAAATGAGGAATAAGTAGACGGTAACAATGGAGGGGAAAGGGAAAAAGAAAAATCAAAAGAAAAAGAAAAGGAAAGCCATCATAAAGTTAAGATATTTTCTTTATCTCTTAGTCTTTTATTGACTTTTCAAAATGTTGACTTTAGTCAACATGTGTTGACTTGGTCAACCTTTGGACTTTGGTCAACATGCATTATCTTAATCAACATTCCTTAAGTATGTGTAATTTTGTGCACATAATGTAGTAATTAAGGGAAATTAGGGGAAAAATGAAGGAAATGAGAAGAAATGAGGTATATGATGAATTGATTAGTAAATATGGTTGATGCGGTCTTACTAACAAGTGCAAAAAGTACTAATTTGAGTATTAAAGTTCACTACATGTAACCTAATCTTCAACTCTAACCATAACCCTAAGTAAGACTATCTTAATCATATATTTAAGGGATAATTATAATCTATGACTCATTATCTTAGTTCCTAATGGATTACTTGAGAATTCAAATCATATAAGCATGAATGAGGGTCATCTCTAACTTTTTACCAATGATTTGGCAAAATATGAGCATTATATTATCAATTAGGGTTTTAGGGTTTATCATGATGAATTAGTGTGTTTATATCCTTAAAGTTATAGTTTTAGGATTTTTATTACTTTAGGGCACAATCTCTAATGTTTTTACACATTTCGGGTTTCATATATTCTTACACGATTAAATCTTCGATTGTCATCTTAGGATTTTGATGAAGTTCGAGGTTTTAGGGTCTTCGTATGCGATTAGGGGTTCAATTGATGATTTAAGGTTTTTCGTGTCCACTTTAGGTTTTGGATTGAGATTTTAATTGGTTTTAAATCTCACTGGCTCTTTTGAGTTCAGGAAATCATCTACAGTTTGGACGTTTGTTTTTATACTTAGAAAGCTAAATTCGTGGGGTTTACAAAACTAGTTCAAAAAACTATATTTCAAGCCTACCAAGCTAGGTCTTTCTAAAACATTCCCAATTGAGCCTAGTTTCACAAACCCTGTTACCAGCCAATGAAATTGGTTTAGGTCATTAAATTGGGTTAAAATCCTTATTATTGAAATAGTCTCTACAAATTAATTTTGTAAAAATTAAACCATAACCTTTTGTTTGTAAGATTAAGCACCTTATTATTTAGTTGTAGCTAGAGCATCATCTCAAAAATGTTGTATTCAAAATATACATATAATATATATTTTCTCATTCTTTTAATATATTTAACAATTAATTTTTGATAAATTTGAAGGATTGGAGCCCCTACTAGCCCCTAGGTCTATCCCCATATAATTTGTTGTTTTATATTATTTTTGAATGGGATAGCATTTGCTAAAATTCTTATAATCTAATATTATGAATTATGCTCCTCCAAGTGGATGGAGTAAGCTTGATTTCTCCACTTACAACTGAAAACATATATAGTTATTGATCTAAAAATGAACAAATAATTTTGAAGCACTTATAGAAATTTTATTTACACAATTTTCCCTTTGTTGATTGTAGAATTTATTAAGGCCTTGTAGCTAGGTTTTTGTTTTGTAGGCTTGAGCGTTGGGCTTCTAATCCAATCCAAAGGGGATGGTGTCACATCTTAGCATAGTATAGGATACATGATCATACGGGAATACCTATTGAAAACATAACTCAAGATGCTTATTTATCAAAAGACAACATTTTTTACATAATAAAGGGGGTTGTTAAATCAGAGTTTAGTTGGATATTCTATTATAGCTTATGTGTACAACATACTATTTACATCAAAACATGAAATGGCTTTTTCCTCTATCATCTTCACAATAATAGGATTCCTGACATAATACAGGTTCCATACAAGGGTTGTTGACTCCGACTCATGCTCTCAATATATATATATATATCTCCTCTTAGCGTTAGGCCCTTCATGATATAGTTAACCTAAGGATAAAACATTTTATCTCCTCAGCTACTTAAGCTAAGTCAGAGAGGATAACATGCAACATAATATAGATAATATTGCATATCACAACTGAAACATGTCAATCATAACTCGTAGATTTAACTTCACATATGCATTAACCCAACTAGGCATTTACTGCTAGCAATGCAACATGAATGCTCATGCACATGGCATGCATCGGTACCGACATCTTATGCCTTCCAAACTTCTTCTGGTTAGTCGACATAATTGGGAATCTAGATACAACATCCAAGAACATAAGGCAATAAGGAGCTGTCTGAGAGTAGGACCTCTACCAAATTGGACTATACATTGTAGTCTACCATTTTAAAAAATGGCAACAAGGAGCTGCTTAGGAGTAAGATCCCTAACTTTTCTTTACAAAATTAGAATACACATTGTAGTTCACCAAACCAAATTGGCAACATTGCCAAATTAGATCACACACTGTAGTATACTAAATTTGACTATTAAAATAGTTACAATGTTCAAGCAATGCAATTTATATGCTTCCAAAAACTAAGTTCATAAAGCGATATTCTTTCCATGATCACTTAGAAGCCTCATTTTGCAAGTTCTGATCGGTAGGTCCTTTTTTTACCATGCCATGCCATGCCATGATATGCAATAACAACTCAAGAACATTAATCGGTACAATCAATCTTCCAGTTTTATTCAACCTAGTGATCTTATTCTAGTTTTTTTCACTTAGGTGAACACCTAGAAGATTGAGTTAGATCGTTTAACTTCCCTAGTTAGCACAATCAATCGTAAGAACAAATCATCACCTAACATAGCTACATAACAGTTTAATGAAGATATAGTTATTGTCATTCAAAATCACCACATCAATACCCAATATAATATCATATCAATTCACTTAAGATATATCTATGTTCAATCAACATAGCATCAATCAGCACGTAGTGTTATAAGTAACAATATATCTACTCCAAGCATGTGTTAGATCCGCTTACCTATGCTTAGTAATAGTACAAAATTCTAAACTTCATGATGTAGTCCTTCCTTATATATCATACCTATGAAAATATAACACAATCTTTAAATTGACTATTGGTCGAACCCGAACTGTTATAAGCTTTCATTTCCACGTTTTTAAACTTTATTTGATCGTATCTTACTTATTTCTTATCCGATTTTGGTAAATTTTATATCATTGTGATTGTTATTTTGAGTATTAATAGGATATCTTAAGAATCAAGACTTATCAATTTTTGTCAAAATTCCAAAAATAACCTTTCATGTTATTAATTCAATCGTACGTTATTATAACTTTGTAATTAACTCAAATAAATTCTAAATCTAAATTAAAAGTCATAAAATTTCTCATTCCTTGAGCTGGTCAGCATTCATTATGTACTCAAAAATGCAAATCCTTTGCACGTTTAACGAGTATCACATTAGTACTAATTAGTATATTATATATTAGACTAATATATAGGTTTATATTAAGGAAATACATAATAAATACCAATTAATTCCACAAAAAATCCTATAGACTCACAAAAATATATAGTTTAATTATTGACCATGCATTATACTAAATTAGCTATTATATATTTTTACGAAAATAGTAGTTTTAGCTCCAAATAATGGAAAATTAGGGAAAATAAACAAATTTATGTGTAATATAAAAATTAAATATTTCAAATATAATCATAAACATCCAAAAGTCTAAACATGTAGGGCTCATTCATTAATTTAGTCGAAAACTAATTGTTTCAACAATTTGGCAAAACTGGTAGTTTCATTCAAAATAATTATAAAAAAATAGTAAAATGATTAATTTAAAAATATTATCATTACCAAAATTAAATATATATATTAGGTGTATTATATATAAAAATTAAGCTTGAAACAACATCATCTAATATTTATAAAAATTTGTTCAATTTTCGCCCATACTGGGCATTTTCTTAAGGAACCCATATTTCCAATAATTATTTAATTAAAATAAAATTACCAAATTAATATTCACCTAAAATAATCCTAATAAAACAAATTTCATAATTAATGGATAACATTTAATATTTTTAGCATTTTAAATAAGTTACAGGTAAAGAATTGGGTCACCTGAACCAACTGCCTTTGGCCACCACCTGGTCGCCTCACCTTGTTGGAATGCCTCCTCTGGCCACCCTTTGTTGGACATCGAAGCCCCACTAAGTTAGGTTATGGTTTGGTACACGAACCGCCCTAGCCGAATTCCGACCCTATTTCTTGTTCTATTTTTATTTTATTTTTTTCTAATTTTTTCAAATTTTCTAAAATTATTTTCTTATGTGTTCAAGTTCTTAAAATATTGTAAATGATGTTTGGAGCCCTATTTATAGGTTTTAGGATTTGTGCATGTAAAAAAGTAACATTATACATGTTAATTTCATGTTTTCTTAGGCGCCATATGTCATTCTCTCCTTAACCTAGTATTAACTCATCATTTGCAATTAATCCTAGCTTGACACATCATTTGGTGACTCATCCATTTAATTTTTTATTAATTTTCCCTTATTTTAATAATTTATTATTATGATATGTATATATTTAATATATATAATGAATATCACATGTAAATACATATATATTATGTATAATTCAACTTCATTTATTATTTTTGAAAGTTAATGAACTTATCTCTAATATCTTACTATATCTAAAAGCTAAAAGCTTAAATTTTACGATTATCGGATTTATGGATAAATTAACATTTTTCTTAAATTTTATATAGCTTATTTTGAGAAATTGACTTTACTTAAATTATTTTGTCTAACTTTGTCTAACTTTTCTAACTTTACTGTAAAGTTTAAAATAAAACTGATAACTTAGTCCGATACCCTAACTTTAAGGGGTAGAATCCTAGGGTTATTGAACTAGCTTAAAATCTTGAGGTATTATAAATAGAACTTGAAAAAACATACTGGAAGGGGCTCTTACATAGGCACCCCATTGCTCAAGTTAGTAAGAGTAAGTATCTAGTAGAAAATCAGTCAATAAAACTTAACTTATACTTGATAATCTCATCCCCATTTATAAGTGATGAGATAGTTCAGTATTTAGGAAAGTCCCTGATAAGCCATGTTTAAAGTAGATTTTCCTAATTAGATAAATTCACCTCAATAAGTTAGGAAAGTTATGTCCAAGTTAACCAGCTTGAATAGTTAAATGCCCTTTTGGGCAAGTAAACCTTAACTAGCTATGAATGAGTTTCTAACAAATGTGAAATTGTATATTTTTATGAATGAGTTCTTATAAGTATCGTTAATAATTTTGTTGTAATTTTATTAATTTAGTGCTTAATTAAGTAAACTTTTATTTTTAGGATTTTAAGGAGCCATTGATATGAAAAGCACATAATTTGTTCAAGAATTACTCAAATTAGAGGATGATTAGAAGAGATTTCCACTCATTTGTAGAGGTAATTAGAGATAAAATCCCATGGAGTAGAGTTTTATTGAAGAAAAATGACTAGAGAAGATCATGGTTGGAGATTAAACTATACTTCTACCTATGATCCTTTTAGCCAAGCATTTCAAGGAATTCTAGGAGTTTTAACTGCATGGAGAATCACACTTAAGGTTCATGTACGTTCTTCTAAGACATGATCATGCCTTTTAAAGAGAAATTTCCTTATTTGAGTCCATTTTAGCAGCTTCTATAAATAGGGAGTCAAACTTTAAGAGCTAGGATAGAGAAAAGTAGTCATTCTTAGGAATTTATTAGGGTTTTCTTATTTATAGCATTCTATTACATTTTGTCTTGATTTCTTCCATTGTTTCCATGAAAGTTTGTTCTTTTATCATGGTTATAGCATAGTTCTCTAATATCTAGACTTGTAGATTTTAGAGTTAATACATAAAGTACTTATTTTAATAATTACAATGAAATCCCTAGTTTTTATTAATTCAATTATGTGTGATTAATTGATTAGGTTATTATTTCTATAGTCTCGACCCTAATTATCCACGACCAATGCATTAGGGTTGCGAGACCAAGTGTCATTAGATTGGAATGATTGAAAGTAATCCCTATAGTCTTAATGATGAGTTGTAGAATTCTTCATAACATTTTTCAAGTATTTTTGAAGAAAATTCATGTTTGTAATGCTATCTTAACATAATCCATGATAGAAGTGATTCTAATAAAGTATAGTTAAGATTAGGAGTTAATAAGTGAAGCGATTCCTATTAAACAATTAAAAGGAATTCTCTTAGTTAATAAAACTTAGGAAGGAGTTGGATAATTTTGATTACTGTTTGTCAATCTCGATTGAAATAATCTCTACATATGTACATTAAGATTTAGGTTTCTTCATTCCATTGTCCTTTCTTTTAATTTAAGTTGAGTTAATTTGGTTCTCTTTTAGTTGTGGGAATTTAATTAAGTTGTAGTTAGCTTTAATTTAAACAATTTTACAAGTTAGATAATAGAGTTAAAGTAATTATTAGTACTTGAAGTCTTTAAGGGATGAACATCTTGATTAAAATCTACTACATTATAAATGAATAGATGCATTTACCTCCCATCATGTCTTTGGCCCTGTTGTTGAGAACTGTGATATTAATAAAGATCGAGACTTTGTTATTTGAACCATCTCTCCTTTATCTCTTTCTCCTTTTATTATTTATCTTGAATCACCTTTTAACATTAATTTTTCTCTTTTTGTATTTGATCAATATAGAGTAATGGCCAACAACAAGGAGCAATAAAGGACTATGTTCAATACATTAGACCCTTATGGTGGAGCAAACTCCAATATGACAAAGTCAACAATAACTACTGATGAATTTATGATATCACCGATAATTAGGTAGATTGTTCAATAGTAGTTTCATTTTGAAGGCTCATAAGATGAAGATTGACATGCTTATAAGGCTAGTTTTTTGGAGATATGTGCCACTTTTAAGGTAAATGAAGCCAGTAATGATACAGTTAGGTTAAGGCTATTCCCTTTCTTATCAAGGGGCAAAACAAAGCAGTGACTAACTTCTCTTTAGAAAAGCACTATCACTATGTCGAAAGAGTTAGTGGAAAAATTTTCCCTTCCATAAGAGCCATTAGGATTAAAAGCAATAATTCATCTTTTACCAAATTAAAGTTTGAAACCCTCTATAATGCTTGGTAGCATTTCAAGGAATTACATAGGAGATGCCCACATCACTGTCTTCTACTTTAGATATAGGCACAAACTTTTTATAATGGTTTAAATTTTCTTAGTAAACAATTTATTACAGTTATAGGGGTCACATTAAACATGAAAATGCCTAAAGAAGCTTAGACCTTAATTAAGGGAATGACTATGAATAGCTATCACTAGGAGAGTATTGGGGTTAAAAAAGAGAGCATGGGTATGTATGATGAAAACGTTGCTAATTCTTTGGTAGCCAAAGCTAAAGCATTGAGTAGAAAATTAAATAATTGCTTAATGCCTCCATAATATCCTATGATGATGACAAGCTCTATCAATCAAGAAGGATACATAAGACTACATCAGATGGGAAAGTTAATTATTATGGGAACCAATGGGGATTTCGACCAATTCCCTATAGTGACTACAATGAAAGATGTAAGGATTAGTTCAATTTCCAAAGATAGAATCTAATTGAGAATCAATTGAGGCAAACTACATACCCTCAAGGTTTACAGAGTTCTCCATTCAAAGAAGATAATTCCAGATTAGAACCCATTGTAACTAAGTACATGGAGATTAGTGAAATTATGCCAATAAGTATAGAAAAGCAGATTGAATATCACCTCTAAAAATAAAAACCATGTTCTTATTAGTAGGTTGAAGTGGTAACCTTTGGTAAGAAATGATTGATTAATAAGCCAATTGAAAAGAAGCAAGTCAACCAAGAACCAATTGTACATGAACCAAAAAACAAGGTTAAGGAGACTTCAAGACCCTCAAAGGAAAAGGCAGAACCTTAGAAGGTAAGGGAATATTGGCCATCCATCCCTTATCCTCAATGCCACATAAAAGATCGCTCAGATGAAGAATGTAGTAAGTTTCTTAACCTTTTCAAGCAATTGAATATTAACTTACCTTTTGTAAATGCTCTATCATAAATGCCAAAGTATGCAAAATTTTTAAAGAACTTGCTATCCAATAAGAAAAAGTTAAGGGACTTCTCTACATTAACATTGAGTGAAGAGTCTATGATAATCTGTCAAAATAAGCTTCCTACCAAATTAAAGGATCCAAGGAGTTTCACTATCCCTTGTTTAATTGGTGATTTGTATATTGAAAAGGCATTAGCTAATCTAAGAGTTAGCATAAATTTGATACCATAAAAATTGTTCAAAAAACTAAGCTCCGATGAACCTAATTCAACTTAGATGAGCCTATAACTAGCCGATAGATTTGTTATGTATCTTAGAGGTGTAATTGAAGATGTGTTGGTTTAGGTAGACAAATTCATATTTCCTCCAAATTTTGTCATTTTAGACATTTATAAGGATATTGAAGTACTGCTAATTCTAGGATAACCCTTTTTAGTAACAGCTACAACCATTATTGATGTTAGTGATCATAAACTTCTTTTAAGGGTAAGAGAAGAAGGGATAATATTTAAAGTCAAGAGGCTATGAGGAAATGTATTGAACATGATGAAACTTGTTTTTTCTTAGTGTTGATGATGCCTCTATAACTAATGTTTTGCAAAAGATTCTTCCTAAGGATTCTTCATATTATTACTTGAAATAAGGGGAGCAGCAAGAGTTGGTAGACAATCCGGTATATGTTGAGATGGCGATATAGACAGAAACCAACCTGCCAATTGAGGAGAGAAAAAGATTTGAAAGGATAGAGCAAGTAAAAGTGGCAAAGTTAGAACCCTCTATTGAAGAGCCACCAGTACTAAAGTTGAAGTAACTACTAGATTATTAGGATTATGCCTTCTTAGAGGAAAATGTGAAATTGCCAATGATAGTCTCTTCTAAGTTAAAAGCTAAACAAAATGAAAAGTGTTTAAGACTACTTAAAGAGCACAAAAGAGCTATTTCTTAAAAGGTATTGGATATTAAGGGAATGATTCTACCCTTCTACATTCATAAAATTTTAATGGAAGAAGGATATAATCTAGTGGTGCAACCTTAAAGATGACTGAACCTAAATATAAAAGTAGTTAAGGCTAGAGTCATAAACTTCTTAACATAGGTATGATTTCTTTGATATTTGATAGTTCATGAGTTAATCCTGTGCTAGTTGTACCAATCAAAGGAGGAATGGTAGTAGCTCCAAATGCGAGAAATGAGTTGATCCCCATGTAGGTAGTCATAGGATGGCGTATTTGCATTTACTATTGGAAACTCAATGACACTATAAGGAAGAACCATTTTCCTCTTCCTTTCATAAATCAGGCTACATGTATTATTGCTTCTTAGATGGATTTTCTAGTTAATGTTATATTCCAATTACCTTAAAAGATCAAGAGAAAACAATGTTCACATGCCCCTATGGCACTTTTTCCAAGAGAAGTTGCCATTTGGCCTATGCAATGCATTCTAGAGTTGCATGATGGCAATTTTTGAAGATTTTATTAAAGATATTATGGAAGTGTTCATGGATAACTTTTGAACTTGTGGAGACCTCTTTTACCATTACCCTATGAACTTAAAGACTATATTAGCCAGATGTAAGGAGATAATTTGGTGCTTAATTAGGAAAGGTGCCATTTTATGGAATAGAAGGTATTGTGTTAAGGTATGAAATATCTTAGAAGGACATTGAAGTAGACAATGCTAAAATTTATACCATTATAAAATTGAAACCCCCAACTTCAATTAATGTAGTATATAGTTGATACATACACACTAAGTAGTATTAGGTAAGTGCACTTATCAGGTAATAACATAGTAAAGGAAGAAGTCTAAGGTTGTCAATCCCTCAAGAACTGCACACATATTCACTTATGCTCAATTATTCTACTAGGAAAAAGATACCTATTTCATTGGTAAAACAATGGAATAAGTTTTAATTAATAGAAACGAAGATCAAATAACAATTAATAATAAATAATAAGAACAAATAAGAATCTTAAATAACCATAACGATGTCTAAACTCTAATCACTAAGACATTAATATGTAGTAATCCTAAGGCTTTTAAATTAATCACTGTTCTTTTAATGGAGTAATTCAATTAATAAAATAATAAGAATCACTTCTCTATTAATTCTTAATCTTAACTACATTCTATGTATATCACTTTTACAATAAAATAAATCAGAGTAACATTAAGAACAAGAATTCCTTAAATAGATAACGTAATAAATTAATTCAAGAAGAAATCATTAACTTATCACTAAGCTTTGCAACAATTCCCTTTTATTATAGTAGATCTAATTGTATGTCAAGTCTCACAACCTCAATACATAAAATCTAATCATTAATTTAAAACTCTAGAAATAACAACTTAATTAATACAAAACATGCAATTGAATTAATAAGAAATAAGGAGCTTCATTTGAATAAATGAGATAAGTGTGCCACCTACATGTTAAATCAAGTTTTATGATCCAAATATCCACAAAGCTACTCTAGAAACATAATAAAAACAAATACTTTCATAAAGAAATGATAAAAATTACTAATAAATGCTAAGAAGTTCTTCTTCTTTTCTTAGCATCTCCTCTCTTTACTTACACATGTTTGGCCTCTATTTATATGAATCTAACAAAATGACCTTCAAATGGCAAGTTTTAAGTATTATATAATCATTACACCCAAGGATCATGATGTAGAGTTGAGGCATAAACCTCTCCTTGCAATACTTCTTCGATAAACTAAATGGAATTGTTTTATAAGAGGATCATAGTTAGGGAACATGGCTGTAGACTTCACCCATGATCCTCTTGAGCCTTTGATTCTTAACAAAATCCTCTTTTGACTTTTACTGTTTTTAAATTATTTTTCAAGGTGAAATTTCTCCTCAAAAAAGCACATAAATTTCATCCTTTTCACTTTATTGCTCTATTAAAGCCTTGAAATCAATAAATGACATAATTTAGTATCAAAATCATCAAAAGTCATGATAAAATGAATCAAAATGATCGTAAAAATATACCAAGAAATGAGTATAAAGTTGCACTCATCAATAGTTTTGTAGGACATACACAATTTTAAAGAAGGTTCTTTATTAAGGATTTCTCAAAAATTGCTATACACTTGACTAGACTGTTAGAGAATGATGCTCCATTTGTCTTTTTGAAAGAGTGCTATCAAGCATGAATTTTCCTTAACTTGATTTATACTAAGCTCTATATCTATTTAGTTTAAACCCTTAATGAAAGTTAAAAAAGAAAACCCGATTTCTTTATTTTTTGAATATATTTTGGAGTTGCCATTAGATAGAACTGGGAAAGATGATTAAATTAGAACCAACTAAGTCGATAGGTTCTAATTTAACTACTAACCATTGTATTTGAAAACTTTGTGAAAATTTTTTAAGAAACCAAGTATCATAAGTGTAGGGGATTTTCTATTAAAACCCTATATAGGTACTACCTTAACCTTTTGAATTTAACTTTATTTTCAAAATTACCCATTTAAAAAATCATATTTCTAATTTATGAGTAAACAAATGAATAACCTTTATGTATTTGTAAAAGAAAAACAATTAAGTTTATTTATTTAAAAGGAGGAGATCAAAATTTTTTGTATTTTAAGTTGCCTTGTAATGGCTTATAGATAGTTATGTATCCATTATTCAGGATTAGCCTTCCATAGTTCATTTCTAAAAACTTAGGTGTGTTGATTCATTTTATTTTTAAAAATATGTTGGGTTTACATTTTTTAACTCATTTATTTTATTTTAAGAAATTTCTATAAAAAGGTCTAGAAAGTACTAGTGATGGGGCTGTACGGTTGATTCCTATCATATTCCTAAAGGTTAGCAAAATTTGGCTTCAAATTTGTAGGGTCTTCTTCTATATGTTCTTCTTCTCTAGCTAATCAATGGGAATTAAGTCAACACATTGGAGGTCAAAGAGATACTATGGTACTTTGGGAGTTTAACTTGATAGATATTTTAGTTGATCTTCTTTGGTACCTTGAATGGTCTATCAGATTAAAGAGACGACTTATTCTTCTTAAGGTGCAGGAATATTCTCAACTGAGGTAGATCCTTACTAAGTCGCTTAGGTTGAAGGAAATATTTCAACAGCTACAACTACTAATCTCTTATTGCTATTCGTTGAACTTGGTGATCTATTTAGCCACATACTATTGTAGTTTGTTTAGTCTGAAGGCTTATTTGACTCTAAACTTACATTCCTTGGGAGCTATAGGTGTGCTGACCAATTTAAGTAGAATGTCCTGGTTGAGGCCATGAATGACCTCAAAGGGGCTCTTCTTAGTAATACTATAAATAGTTTGGTTGTAAGCAAACCTTATGATAAGTAAGCATGGATCCCAATCCCTTAAGCTCTTGCCCATAATAGCATGGAGTAAAGTCCCTAGCTTCCTGTTAACCTCCTTAATTTAGCTATTGGTCTAAAGGTAGTTACTAAAGTTGAACACAAGCTTTATGCCAAGTCTTTACCATAGGGCCTTCTAAAAGTAGCTCAAAAACTTTGTATCTTAATATAGTATGATTTACATGGTGACTCCATGTAGGCAAACAATCCCATACAAAAACAAGTCAATAATATACAAAGCATCATTAGCTCATTAATACAATATGAAGTGTAAAATTTTATTGAAAAAGGATCCAGTCCTATCCTTTAGATGTTTGGGATAATCCTAAGACGAAGTCCATTCTAAGGCAGCCTAAGGTATGGTCAATATAGGTAAGGGAATTTACTCTCCATGAGATTCTCTCCTTCCCTTCGCCCTCTTACAATCATCATAACTTTCAGCGACCTTATGGACATCCTTAACCATACTGAGCAAGTAGAAGTTCTCACCAAAGTGCCTAGATAAACCTCCATTATGCACTTTGCTAACCAACAATTCACATGTGGAATAACTTAGCATATATATCATTTACTCCTTGAATTATCCTTTATATAATATCCTCAAATAACAATTCCTTCTCAAAACTTCTCAACAATAGGGCCAAGGTATAGATCATAGGCATGCTGCTCAGCGATAAGGGATAATCCTAGTAACTTTGTTTTTAAGGTAGTTAGTAGAATTTGTCGACATGATAAGACATCAGCTACTACATTAGCACTATCTCTTCTATCCATGATCATATGGGAAAAACTTTCTACAAATTCAACTCATTTAGCTTGCCTCTTCAAGAGCCTGTTTTAACTTCTAAGGTGTTTCCAGGATTGATGGTATGTATAGATGACATACTCTTAAGATATTAAGTAGTGCTTCTACACAATAAGAGTTCAGAAAGGGTAGTACAACTCTTACTCATACATAAAATAGGTTAGGGCTATACCACTAAGCTTCTCACTTAAGTAAGCTATAAGTTAGCACTCTTACATTAAGATTGCACCAATGCCGATTGAGCTGACTAAGAAGAGTACGGAATTTCATTGTGCTAACTAAGCTAAGAGGAGCTTTAGGGTGAGTAAGGAGAAGCTTACCACAACTACTGTCTTAACTCTCTTAGATTTTAAGAAGCCTTTCTAGTAGAAGTGTAATGCATCAAGAATTGGCATTAGTGCAATCATCATGCAAGAGCATTGACTTGTAACTAACTATAGTGAGAAGCTCAACAATGCAGATCTGAACAATTCCATATATGAGAAGGAGCTCCACTGCCTTTTTTTAGCTCTTATTTTGTAGCAACACCACTTACTTCCTCAAAAGTTATGGACTATGAGTCCTTAAAGCACCTTAAAAGTCAAAACAAGCTCCTGAAGAGGCAAGCTAAATGGTCGAGTTCGTGGAAAGTTTTTCCTATGTAATTAAGCATAAAAGAGGCGATGCTAATGTAGTAGTTGATGCCTTATCATGTCAACAAATTCTATTGACTATCCTGTAAACTAAGTTACTGGGATTCTCCCTTATCAATAAGCAATATGTCTAAGACCATCACACAATGCTACTGTTGAGAAGTATAGAGAAGGGATTGCTATTATATGATCTTTTGCAAAGGATATGTATTTATTTAAGGACATAAGGCTGTGTATACTAAGCTATTCCATACATGAACTATTGGTTAAGGAAGTGTATTGTTGAGTCTTATCTAGGCACTTTGGTGAGACTAAGATAGCCGACCTCTTCAAAGAGAACTTACACTAGCTTAGTATGGCTAAGGATGTTCATAAGGTTGTTAGAAGTTATGATGAATGTAAAAGTAGAAGGGAAGGAGAGAACCTCATATAAAGTACATGCCTTTACCCATACTAAATGCACCTTAGGCAGACCTTAGCATGGACTTCTTCCTAAGGTTGCCTCGAACGTCTAGAGAATGGGACTCGATCCTTATAATTATGAATCATTTTAGCAAAATAGCACACTTCATCTTGTGCCACTAAACTAACAAAGTTTTGTATATTGTTAATTTGTATTTGCAGGAGATCATCCACTTACATGGTGTCCCTAAGTGCATTGTATTAGATCAAGATATGAATTTTTTGAGCTACTTTTGGAAGATACTATGGTGAAGACTTGGTAAAAAGCTCGTACTCAACTTTAATAGCCACCTTTCGATCGATAACTACATAAAGTTAGTGAACAGGATGCTAAAGACATTACTTAGAGTTGTTGTAGGAAAGAATATAAGGGGTTAGAATTTATGCTTACCTACCCTAGAGTTTATTTACAACCAAACTGTTCATAGCATTATTAGGTAGAGCTCCTTTAAGGTTATCTATAAACTCACCTTACCATTCCACTTGATTTGGTCAACATACCTATAGCTCTTAAAGAAAGTTAGCACAAAGTCAATTGAGCTCGTAAACTACATGAACTACACCATATATGGCCAAACAGATCACTAAATTTAATGAACAGCAATAAAAGATTAGTAGGCATAGCCACCAAACTATTCTTCTTAACCTAGGTAACTAAGCATAGAACTACCTTAATTGAGAAAGATTCTTGCATCGTAGGAAGAACAAGTTATATCCTTGAGCTAATGGACCACTTAAAGGTACTAAGGAAGATCAATCATAATGCCTATTGTCAAAATCCTAGAAAACTATGGTATCTTGATCCACATGTACAACACTATGTAAGTAAGTACACCTATCAAGTAATAGCATAGAGAACTCTAAAGTCTAGGTTTGTCAACCTTATATGACTAAACACTTACTCACTCATACTAAATTACTCTAGTTAAAATTAAATAATAATAATAATAGGAATAAACTAAAGGATTAAGGAATCTCAAGATAAAAAAACTAATTACTAATTAACAACTAATAATGCAATCAATTAACAAAAATCTAAATAACCATAAAAGTTGATATCCTAACTCTGATCACCAAGAGATTAACATGATGTAGCCTAGAGTTTCTATTGTCTTCCTTATTCTTATTAACTGGAGGAATTCAATCACTAAATTAATAAGAATTGCTTCTCTATCAATTTCTAATCCTAATTATATTCTATACTAATCACTTTAATAGTAGAATAAATTAGAACAACATTAAGAACATGAGTCCATTAAGCAAACAATATATCAATATTAATTTTGAAAGAAATCTATGACCTATCTCTAAGCTTATAGCATATCTCTTTAATAACAGTAAATCTATCTATATATTGTCCTCGATACTTCAATGCATAAAATCTAATAACTAATTTGAAACCTTAAAAATAACAACTTAATCAATATGAAACATGTAATTGAATTAACAAGAACAAGAAAATTTATTAGAATATTGCAAAGAAAGTACGCTATATGTTACCTTATGGTTACAAGTTTAGATATTGATAATTCTATGTGACAAACATGTAAAAACAAGAACTTCCATGATAAAAATGACTAAAACCCTAAGGAACACTCCCATTATCTCCCTTATGACGTCTCTCCTATTTTGTATATGTATTTGACATCTATTTATATGATCTAGATAAAATAAACTTCAATTGACAAGTGTTTTATAATCATAGCAAGTCTATAGGTAGGAATATGGTCATGGAGTTTGGGTATGGACTACTCCTTCCAATAATTCTTTAAGCAATTAACTTAAATTTTATGACAAAGGGATTACGACTATAGATTGTAGTTGTGGAGTTAGATTATCATCTTATACTAAGCTAAATGTTGTTCAAGCTTTGATTGAAAATTGAGGACATGAGCTTCATGGCCAAAGAACATGACTGTAGAGATCAATCGTGGTCTTCCTCTTCACTTAATTCTTGGAGAAATTCTCTGCAACACTTACTATCTTTAAGTCATTAACAAGGAGCTTAAGTTGCTTGGCCAAGACCATTACATATGATCCACATGCTATTTAGTTTGCTTAGATGTTAGTCACCTAGTGTCTCATGTAAAAGGCTAGGGTAGCAACCAAAATTAATGGCATACCCTTGAATTGGGCTATAGAGGTAAAACACCTCATGCATGGACATGACTTTAGTACTTTTCCATCTCCTGCTAATGGTGTGGGTGAGAAACTACTAGAGGACCCAATGTATTGGGTTTTTCAGGTAGGATCCTCATGTAAACTTCAGGTTATAAGCCTTCTCACCACTTAGTTTTAGTCAATATCTCACAAGGCTAATGCTACGAGACAATTCATAAGGTAAAGTATAAAACTTAAGAGAACGGACATACTATTTGTCGTAAAGCCCCATCAAAACACCAAATCTTGCTATTGAAAGGATGAACTCGATGCTCTAAAGCCTGAAAGATATGTTGTTGTGGGCTCCATAAGGGACTTAGTTGTGCTCCATCGACAATGTAGTAATAAGTTCTGCTATAAGTTCCTTATAAATAAGTTTTTGAATGTTAAATAATTTTTCTTGACCACCCTTCTCAACCATGGCACGTATCCTAAATTCTATGTAAGCGAATTTCAAAATTTATGAAAGCTATAATGGAAAAAGGTTTTCTTAGTGAGGGTCCCATATCAGGCTTTGTGATTCGAGTTAACTTGTGTTTTGTATAAGGCGGTAATATGCTTAGTGGTTCCTCTTTGAATATAGTTTAAAAAGAGGTCTTAGAAATGGTACGATGGGTAGTTATTGGATTTGTTGGTGACATGGATTATTTAGGATGTTTTCTTTTCCTTACACTTTAGTTCTTTAGTTTAGTGTTTGGGAATTTTTGAAGTGTAATGAAAAGCATTTAAAATTAAAAGTACATATAAATACAACTTACTTGGATTGGTTTTGTCCCTTGAATTGAAACTTACTTTTAATTAAAATTGGTAAGTATACAATCTAATTTAGGTAATAGCTAAGTCTAGGAGATTACCTTAAATATGTATTGCATCTTGAAAGAAGGAAAGCTATTTGAAATGGGAAAGAGAGTATTGAGTAAGAAGGATCTATATTGGGCTTGAAACAAAATAATCAAGAGAGATTCAAGTTTAGCTTGAGTTAAATTATTATTACAATTCCACAGTCAAGATCACAGTCATAAGCTTTGGCCATGGTTCTTCCCTGCAGCAATTCTTCAAAATTCAACTAAGTGTAATTTCTTAAGGAGGGGCCTACGAGTAAGGTCACGGGCATGGTATTTGCCTATGGTTCCCTAGGACCAATTTTTCAAGCTTTAATTTCAAGCAAATTTATGTTGCAAATTACATGGTTAGGACTATAGGCATGGTCCTTGATTGTAGTCCTCTTGGGATTTTATTTACCTCTTTTATTCCTTAAGCTTTATGCCCTAGTTCACATTCATGATCATGATCCTTTTCCTCTTTTCCTTAGCAAAATCAACTTCTTGTTAAGTGTTTTTCACCCTACAACACTTAAGAATAATGTGAGAATAACTTGTGTTGAATCGCTAAATGACCAAACATCAGTTGAAAAGACATAAAAGGGAAATCTAAATGAATGAAAAAAAAATGAAAAAAAGCTTGGGTTGCCTCCTAAGAAGCATTTTTGGTTAACGTTATTTGCTAAATGAGTTAAGATCTAGATTACTCATTTTCCTTAATTGGTTAGAGGTTGTGCTTGTAGTTATTTTCTTTATCAAACTCTTCCCTTAGATATAAATTGAGTTGGTAATTATTTACATTGAAAGTTCCCTTGTCAAAACTTAAAATCTTCATCGTTCCATATAGGGAATACCTACATTACTGTATAAGGCCTGGATCATCTAAATCCAAGCTTAACTAGAGAAAGCTTCAATTAGGATTGATACAAAAGAACTTTGTCTCTAATTTGAATTGTTTCCCTTAATTTGATTGTCATTGTATAGCTTTGCTCAATCCTTAAATATTCTTGAGTTCTTATAAGCTATATGACGCTATTCTTCTAGCTCATTAAGCTAAAGTTTCCTATATTCACCTATACACTTAAGATCAAGGTTAGCATGTTTTATAGCGTAGTAGGCTTTATGCTCATTCCCTACAGGTAAATGATACTCTTTTCCATAAACTAGCTGATATGCAATTATTCCAATCTTTATAAGTAATATTATTTGCCCAAAGAGCATCATTGAATTCCTTAGATTAATCTCTTTGATTGTGCTCAATTGCCTTTTTTTTTAAATTTGCTCAAGGTCGCTATTTGTTACTTCAACTTGTCTACTAGTTCAAGGATGGTATGGTGTTGCAATTCAGTGCTTAAATCTAAATCATTTCAATACTTTTTCTAATTATACATTACAAAAATGGGTTCTTTTATCACTAATGAGTGCTCTAAAAGTACCAAATCGAGAAAATAAACTTTTTAGGAACCATTTTACTACCCTAGCATCATTAGTTGGTAGAACTTGATCTTATAACCAATTAGATACATAATTTATATCTAATAGGATATATTTGTTTCCATTTCAATTCATGAATGGTCCCATAAAACCAATGCCTTGAATGTCAAAAACCTCGTAGATCGTTATTGGGTTCTATGAAATTTCATCTGTTTTAGATATTTTTCCTATCCTCTGACATCTATCACACAACTCAACAAACTCTTAAGTATTCTTAAACAATGTCAACCAACAAAAACCACACTCAAGGACTCTATGAGCTATTTCATTTCCATTAAGATATCCTCCAGTTGGGCTTACATGACAATGTTTTAAGATTTTCCAACCTTCTAAATGAGACACACACTTGCAAATTAGTTTCTTTACATATAACCAAAACCTTTTGTAGATTCCTAAGACAATCATCAAATGAATTCTTGAAAACTGAGAACTCATCCATAAATTATTCTATTATATCTTCTATCAATTCATCAAAAATGGCCATCATACACTATTGAAATGTTGTAGGTGCATTATAAAGGCCAAAAGTCATTTTCCTATATGCAAAAGTACCATGAGGACATATAACAGTAGTTTTTCCTTTGTCCTTTAGAGCATTAAGAATTTGAAAATAACCAAATAAATTGTCTACAAAGCAATAAAACATATAATCTTATAATCGTTCCAACATGTGGTTGACAAAAGGTAAAAGGAAGTGATCCTTCCCTATAGTTTCATTAAGCTTCTTGTAATTAATACAAACTTGCCAGCTTATAACTGCCCTCATCAAAGTTAGTTGATTCCACTTATTCAGTACAAATGTCATGCCTCCCATTTTAAGTAAATCCTGTACGAGACAAATCTAAGAACTATTAGATATAGGGTATAACATACCTAAATCCAAACTCTTAATTACTTCTTCTTTCACATTTGGTCTTAAACGCCTCTGTAGTTACACCATAGGTTTATGTCCTTCTTTTAACAAGATTTTGTGAGTGTATAAAGAGAGATCGATTCCCTTAATATCAAAGATCTTCTAAGTGATAGCTCTCTTGTAATCTCCTAACACATTTAGAAGCTTCTCCTTTTGTTGGCCGATTAACTTTGATGACACTATTATAGGTAGTTTCTAGTTCACCTTTAGAAAAGCACACTCGAGATAATCTAGTAGGTGCTTTAATTCTAGCTCTAGTGGCTCCTTAAGAAAAGGCTTAAATTTTGCTCCTTTTACCTACTCAAACCTTGTAAAGCTTCTCTCCATAGATGGGGGACTGACTTCCTAGTGTATCTAAGAGCTCAATTATCATAAGGACTTACCAGGGCATAATTGAATTGAAATGGGTCCTTTGTGATATCGAAGAAAATTAAAGGGAATCGGTCTACAATTGAATAAGAGTAACTGACGTGAAGTTGCTCAGAGGATGTGACTAACCAACGAATACAACACAACTTGACACCTCACTTGATATGGTGCACAAGTTGATATCAAAGTTTACCCACTACTAATCCTGAGCTACTCACAAAGATTAGATAAGAGTGTAAGGGGTATGGACTTAGAGAGGACTGTCTTACAAAAATAGAGCATTCGGTATTCAGATGTAAGTTGTCTCCAGTTTACAAGAGATAAGGACCATTTATAGTAAATCTCTAGGACAACATTACAAATAAAGAAATTATAAGAAAGTATTTACAAAAATGGGATTTCTAATACATACGAAAAGGGTAAAAAGGACAACAAACAAAAAATGGAAAAGTAGTTAAATGTCAGACAAGGTAGATAGTTGGCAATGCAACATTGGTTTCAAACGAATATTCTTTGAGCATAGTAGGTGAGAAGGGTCAAAATGTTGCAGTACTAAAGGGGCCAGGACAAGAGAGATGATGGTATGCTAAGAGAAAACAACTCGGCCGTTTAAGTAAGTCTTTCATCACTCGATAAGAGATTCTTAGCAACAGTTGGTTGGAGTACTCGGCATAGGGTCTTCGGTAAGGGAATGGTAAGCATCATCACTATCGAGTTTACAAATCAACGTATGACAATGTAGGGAGCTCAGGGAGTTCAACCACATTTCTTCAATGTATAGTCTCTCGTCATCAATAGATTACCAAGAGAGAATTCTTCAAGAGAAGGATTAGAGGCATGTATGAGTAATGGGACCGCTGACTGGCAGTGCATCAGTTTCCCAGGGTTGTTGAAGATTTGCCCTCAAATCTTGGCCTTCATCATCATCGAGCACATATGGAGTTAAGTCAACGACGTTTAATGTGGTAAACATACCGAAACCTTCAAATAGCTCAATCTCGTAGGCATTATCATTAAGGTACCTCAAGATCCTATAAGGTCCATCTGCTTTGGGTGATGGTTTGTTCGTCCTCTTGCTAGGGAATCGTTCTATACTGAGATGGATCCAAATAAGGTCCCTAGGAGCATCAATGATTTGTCTCCTTCTACGGCTTCCCATTTCCTTCTGTCGAGCCACAGTTTTGGTCAATTGTTCGGCAACTCTTTAGTGTAACTTATGAAATTCCTCGACACGCTGCAGGCCGGATTGACTCTCCCCTTGTGTAGACGGACTGTTAACCAAGTTTAAATGTAGGTTCAGGTTAAGTCCATGAACAACCTCAAATGGTGATGTTCCAGTGGAGCTGTGAGGTGAGCGATTGTAGGCAAATTCAATTATAGGTAGGCATAAATCCCAGTCATGAGAGTTCTTTCCAATAGTGGAGCGCAGAAGACTACCGACGGTTTTGTTAACTACATCAGTTTAGCCATCTGTCTGAGGGTGGCAAGAGGTACTGAATAGGAGCTTAGTGTCGACTTTTCTCCATAGGGTTTTCTAAAAGAAGCTCGTGAATTTTGAATCAGGGTCAAACGCAATACTTCTCGGCAGTCTATATAGTCCTACAATTTCCTGTAAAAAGTGGTTAATGGTAAATAAAGCATCATGAATCCTATGGTAGGGATTGAAGTAGCCCATCTTGTTGAACCAATCGACCACCACTATGATCGAATCATGTTTTCTCGGTGTGTGGGGAAGGCTGAGCATGAAATCCATGTTCATATCAATCTATAGCCGCTCAGGAATTGGTTAGGGCATGTATTCTCCATAGGGCTCTCTCTTCCCTTTAGCATACTTACATACGTTACACCCCTCAAGTATTCAGTGTACATCCATCATCATCCTAAGCTAGTAAAAATGCTCCATCATTATCTCAATCATTCTCTTCTCCCTAAAATGGCCAACCAAACCCCTAGCATGAGCTTCTCAAACTAGTAGCTCCCTTATAGAACCACTCAGCACGTATATTTGTGTACCCTTCATCAAGAACCCCTCACTCAAGTAGAATCTATTCATAGCTCCTTTATCACTACACATGGTTAACAAAGGCCTAAAATATAGGTCATGCTCATATCGATCAGGTAGAGTGCTAAATCCAAGCACTTTAGCTTGTAACGTCGCAATGACAGTATGATGACGAGAAAGTGCATTAGTTACTATATTACTGTTTCCCTTCTTATACCTAATGACATAGAAAAAGGTCTCTAGGAACTCAACCCACTTGGTGTGCGTCGAGAAAGCTTCTACCGCTTACAAAGTTGCTTAAGGGATTCATGATCAGAATAGATGATGAATTCTCTCGGCAACAGGTAATGCTACCAATTTTAGAGTGTACAAATAAGGGCATAGAACTCGTAGTCGTAGGTTGAGTAATTTAGGGCAACACCTCGAAGTCTTTCACTAAAGTAAGAAATGGGTTGGCATTCTTGTATATGTATAACACCAATGCTGACACCAAATGTATTACATTTGATCTTAAAAACATTCTCAAAATCTAGTAGGGCAAATACTGGAGCAAACGTCAGTTTACACTTCAAAACTTCAAAACTCCTCTAAGCTCTTTTTGTCCATTTAAACTTAATGTTCTTCTTAGTAAATTTAGTTAATGGCACAGTTATGAAGCTGAAGTTTTAGATAAATCTTTTATAGAAAGAGGCTAGGCCATAGAAGCTCTTGACTTCAGCTACACTTGTCAGTATAGGCCACTCATTAATAACCTTGACCTTTTCCTCATCAATGCAAACTATACTCCCTAAAACAACATATCCGAGGAATATAACCTCACTCTGATAGAATGCGCATTTCCTTAGGTTGTCGAATAATTTCTTCGCACGGAGAATGTTAAACACCAATCTCAAATGTTCGATATGAACAAAAAGGTTGATACTGTAGACCAGAATATTGTCAAAATAAACCATAACGCATTTGCCTATCAATGCATGAAGCATATGATTCATGAGTCACATGAATGTACTCAGTACGTTAGTTAAACCAAATGGCATAACCATCTACTCAATAGACCATCTCGAGTCTTAAAGGCTATTTTCCATTCATCTCCCAAACTCATTCATATTTGATGATAGCCACTTTTTAGATCTATTTTCAAAAAGATGCATGCACCATGCAATTCATCGAGCATGTCATCCAACCGCAAGATCGAGTACCAATACTTAATAGTAAACTTGTTGATGGCACGATTGTTAATGTACATCCTCCATGATCCATCTTTCTTTGGTACTAACATGACTGGGATGATAGATGGACTCACACTCTTACGAACATATCCGTGATCTACTAACTCATCAACTTACTTTTTCAGCTTAGCTACCTATTCAAGATTGAGTCTATAGGCGGGTCAATTTGGTAGGGCTACTCTAAGTTAAAGATCAATGCAATGCTCAATTCCTCTCAAGGGAGGTAATCCTTTAGGCATCTCGGATGAAAATAGGTCAGCAAATTCCTAAGGTAGTTGTAGCACTTCGATAGGTAAATCTCGGCCTCTCTAACCTCTAGGAGTCTCTTAACCATGAGGAGTACATAGTCCTTGAGTTTAACCTCTCGTACAAACTAAGCTCTGGAAATCATTAAGGACTTCTTCTGTTGAGATCTCGTAACCTTTTCCTTGGCGTCTTGCACTTCCTTAGGTCTCATTGGTGTCAATATAACTTTCTTCCTATCCTTTTGAAACATGTAGGTGTTTTTATACCCATCATGTAACACCTATAAGTCAAATAGCCACGGTTAGCAGAATAATATGTGAGATGTACACATAGGTAGGACTTCACACAACACCTCATCCCTATATCTATCAATAATAGTAATCAGCACTTTGACTTGCTTAAAAACATGTAATCCTCCTTTCTCGTTCAGCCAGTGAATCATGTATGACATAGGGTATGGAATTACCAGTAAATCATGTACGGCTTAGGGTAGGTTAAGACAGTAATCGACACTCTAATGATTCTTTATTCATCACTAACCTCTTTTTTGTAGGAAATTGTTTGACCACATGGAATGCCGAGAAATATTATGTCTAACCGTGATTCGAAATTCACAAGCTTTTTTTAGAAAACCCTATGGATGAAACTTGGCTCTAAGCTCCTGTTTAGTAGCTCTTGTTACCCTTAGATAGGCCATATTCAACGTCACCGACTTAACTCCATATGTGCCCGATGATGATGAAGGCCAAGATTTGAGGGCAAATCTTCAATAATCTCGAGAAACTAATGCATTGCCAACTAGCGGTAACCTAGGCCTCCAATCCCTCTCCCAAAGAATTCTCTCTCGGCAACCTGCTGATGACGAGAGACTATACATTGAAGAAAGGTGGTTGAACTCCTTGAGCTCCCTACATTGTCATACGTTGATCAGTAAACTCGGTAGTGCTGATGCTAACCATTCCCTTGCCGAGGGCCCTATATCGAGTACTCCGACCAACTGTCGCTGAGAATCCCTTGCTAATGACGAGAGACTCACTTAAATGGCCAGGTAGTTTTCTCTCTACATACTACTATCTCTCTCATCCCGACCCCTTTAGTGCCATGACATTTTGTCCCTTCCCGCCTACCATGCTCAAAGAATATTCTTACAAAACCAATGCTACACTACCAGCTATCCACCTCATATGACATTTAACTACTTTTCCATTTTTGGCTTGTTGTTCTTTTTACTCCTTTCATATGTACTAAGAATTCCCTTTTTGTAAATACTTTCTTGTAATTTTTATATTTGTAATGCTACCCTATGGACTTACTATAAATGGTCCTTATCGCTTGTAAGCCAAAGACAACTTACTTTTGAATACTGAATACTGTGTTCTTGGGGGACAATCCTCTTTAAGTCCATACCCCTTGTATTCTTATCTAATCTTACCGAGTAGCTCAGGATTACTGCAAGTGGAACTTAATATTAACTTATATGTAATATTAAGTGAGGTGTCAAGTCGTATTGTATTCGTTGGTAAGTCACATCCTTCGAGCAGCTTCACGTCAGCTACTCTTGTTCGATTGTGGACTGATTCCCTCTAATTTTCTTCGATATCTCGAAGGATCCATTTTAGTTCAATTCTGCCCCGGTAAGTCCTAGTGATAACTAAGCTCTTAGGCGCACCACTACCAACTACTTGTCCTCTTACTCGCACATAGCTCTAAGGCCTCTAATCCCTCACCCAAAGAATTCTCCCTTGACAACCTACCGATGTCAAGAAACTCTATGTAGAAGAAGGATGGTTGAATTCCTTGGCAACTTCGAAAGGTTACACCCTACTCTATTCTCTCTTTTATGTCAACCTTGACACCGACTATTCACTTACAAAGGGCTTTATGCCAAATGATTGAACATTCAATTGCCAAAATCCAACTACGAGTGACAAGACATTCTTTTTCAGGTCGAGTACTTTGCTTCCAATTTCCTAACAACACTTAATGCACCCTTCCTCATCTCAGCTATCCCTAATGCCATCACATCTTGATTCTACTCAGCTGTTGTACCTAGAGAATCTTTGTACAGAACCAATGTTGCACTACCACCTATCAATTTCATCTAACACTATACTATTTTTCCCTTTATATAGTTTGTCCTTTTTAACTTTTTTCATATACACTAGGAATCCCCTTTTTATGTATACCTTTTTGTAATTTATTTATTTACAATGTTGCCCTAGGGATTTACTATCGATAGTTCCTTCTCCTTGTAAACCAAAATCAACTTACCTCAAAATAGATATTGAATATTTTTTTTCTTATGAAATAACCCTCTCTAAGTCCATTTTTATACACTTTTATCTAATCTTGTCAAGAAACTTAAGATTAGTGGCTAGTGGACCTGAACATTAACTTATGTATCATATCAAGTGAAGTATTAAGTGGTGTTGTGTTCGTAGATAGGTCATATCCTTTAAGCAGCTTCATGTTAGCTACACTAGTTAGCTCGTCAGCCTACTCACTCTAAGTTTCTTCAATATTTCAAAGGACCCATTAGTTCTAATCTGCTACAATATGTCCTAGTAATAACTGAGATCCTAGATACGTCATATAATCCTAGTATTAGAGCTTATGGTTATGATCGAGAGCCATGTGGAATGGTTCCTTCTGGTCTATTGTTTGTTGTTTTCTATTTTCATTAGGAAGAATAGAGTAAGTTTATAGTCATAATCTTGTGATATTTGTGTATGTAAGGATTTCTTATGTGAAGATTATTTTTTGATGCTTCATTTTGAGAATGTCAAATCTTAGTGTTTAAAGAGAGACTAACGATACCGAGAATGACACTTATGGTTGTGGTCAAGTTACCTAATAAACACTACGTACTACTTATGAGCAGATACAAGACCTTACTACTATTGCGGCTAATTTAATTGTTTCAGTACATAAAGTCTTAGAGACTAGGACATGAGAGAGAGTTATCAAATAGGTATGAGAAATGAGAGATAAGCTGAGAAGATAGATCAATGAACCATGTATATCAAAGCCCATTCCTGTGAACCAAGCATTACCACAACGTGTCGAAAGCATGGTGAGAAAGAGGTTAAAATTGGATGAAGTGGAGGAGTATAAAGAGGGAGAACAGTATGTTGAAGTTGATGAGCATAAACTTAAGGCTCCTAAGGGTACTAAACACCTCAAAGTACAGATTCCGAGCTTTAGTGGGTCTGATAGTGCTAACGACTACTTGGACTGGGAGGAGAAGATCGAGAAGACATTCAACTTCTATGATTATGAAGACACTGTCTGTTGAAATTTTCTAGATATACAACAATGTGGTGGAAGAAGCTACAAAATGTTTGCTTAAGGAGCAGACGCAAAATACAAACATGGAATGAGATGAAAAGAGTTATAGAAGTAGGTTCGTTTCTAAACACTACGAGCAAAACACTTTCTGATGCCTATAAGATTTGAAATGAGGTAATCAGTCAGTGGATGACTATGCTCGAGAGTTTCAGTTACACATGATTCAATATGATGTTGACGAACTCGAGATACAAACTACCATAAGGTTTATTTCTAAGGTAAGAACTAAGATTAGTAACATAATGGAGCTGCAAAGTTTTATAACTCTTGATGAAGCCATTAATGTAGCATAAGAGCTGAAAGGTAGAGGTAGAACTAACTTAGTCAAATGCCAAATAGTCGACCTATGTTGTCGAATAAGAGCAACATGCCGAGCTGACTAAGAAATGATCGAGCATCAAATAGTTCCATGGTGGAATGTCGAAGGCAAGTGTAGATCTGACTAGAAGAAGGCTGAGGAACCTAAGGTCTGAAGATACCAAGGTCAGAGCTCTAAAAGAAAGACCTAAGAAATCAAATTCTTTAAATGTCTCCGTTATAAGCACGTAACTAGTCATTATCCGAACTGCTAAGTCATGACTATAAAATGAGACAAGCCTTAATTTGAAGTAGAGTATATGAATGAAGGAGAACAAGAGATGGGAGTTGAACAAATGCTAGAAGAGTTTTAAGAAAACCCTAATGTAGAGACACCTCCTAAGAATAGTACCAAGTACTATTTTATCATTCAATAATCACTTAATGCTTTTGTAGCTGATGAGAATGAGTTGAGGGAGAACCTCTTCGATGAGAATAAGCTATACACCTTGATCATTGACAAAGAGAGCTGTACCAATGTCATAGAGCAAGAGGTAGTAGAGGCCATAAAATTACTAACCCTCCTATACCCTTGGCCATACAAGATTCACTGGTTGAATGAGAAAAGAGGCTTACGTATTGTTGAGTAAGTTAGAGTACTGATTACCATTAGTGATAGGTACAGGGACGAAGCATTGTATAATGTCCTTCCGATGTGTACTTCTCACATATTACTCGACAGACTATGGCTATTTGACTTGAGAGTGTTCCACAATAGGCATAGAAATACCTACATATCCTATAAAGACAGGAAGAAAATTATACTGACACCCATGAGTTCTAAGGAAGTGTAAGAAGCCTAAGAGAAGGTTGCTAGGTCACTACAACAAAATTCCTTAGTGATTTCCTAAGCTCAATTTACCTAAGAAGTCAAGGTCGAGGACTTTATGTTCCTTTTAGTCAGGAGACTCTTAGAGGTGAGAGAAGACGAGAGCTTACCTGCCAAAGTGTAGCAACTACTTCAAGACTACACCAACTTATTTCCTGACACGATGCTGAAAGGTTTACCTCTCTTAAAAAGTACTGAGCATTGCATTTACCTCCATCCTGGAGCTACCTTATTGAACTAACCTGTTTACAGACTTAATCTTAAGTAGGCAGCTAAGCTGAATAAACGAGTAGATAAATTAGTAGACCGCGAATACATCTGAGAGAGTATAAGCCTATGTGTCGTAGCAATCATCCTTGTACCTAAGAAAGATGAGTCATGGAGAATGTGCATTGATAGCCATGCCATCAACAAAATTACTATTAAGTATCGATACTCGATCCTACAGTTGGATGATATGCTCAATGAGTTACATAGTATCTACATCTTTTCAATGATTGATTTGAATAGTGGCTATCAAAAAATACGAATGAGGCTTGGAGATGAATGGAAGATAGCCTTCAAGACAAGGGATAATCTGTTTGAATAGATGGTAATGTTGTTTGGCTTAACTAATATGCTAAGTACATTCATGTAGCTAATGAATCATGTGCTTAGAACATTAATCGGAAAATGTGTTGTGGTTTATTTTGATGACATTATGGTCTATAATGTTAACCTCATCACTTATTTTGGACATTTAAGATTGATGTTTAACATCCTCTAAGTCGAGAGATTACTCGGCAACCTAAAGAAATATGTGTCTTGTCAAATTGAGGTTATGTTCTTAGAATATGTTGTTTTGGAGGAAAGAGTCCAAGTAGATGATGAGAAAGTTAGAGCTATTCTCAAGTGGCCCATGCTAACTAATGCTACTGAAGTTAAGAGCTTCCATAGGCTAGCTTCATTTTATCAGAGATTCATTCGGAACTTTAGTTACATAACTGCACCATTAACTGCATTGACTAAGAAGAACACTGAATTTAGGTGGTCAGAGAAAGCTTAGAAGAGTTTTCAAGATGTAATGTCTAAGTTGACATCTACTTCAATACTCACCCTATTAGATTTCGAGAAAGTTTTTAAGGTAGAATATGATGCGTCTAGCATCGGCATTAGTGCTATCCTCATGTAAAAGTACCGACCCATTGCCTATTTCAACAAGAAACTTCAAGGTGCTGCCCTAAACTACTTAACCTACAACAAGGAGTTCTATGCCTTTGTTTGAACAACAAAATTGGTAACATTATCTATTGCCTAGAGAGTTCATCATCTACTCAAATCATGAGTCTCTCAAGTATCTTCGTCGGCAGCATAATCTTTCTCGATGTCATCCCAAATGGGTTAAATTCTTAAAGTCTATCTATTACATCATTCGGTATAAGAAAGTGAGCACTAACACAGTGGCAAATGGTATTTCTCATCCTCATACACTTATTATGACTATGCAAGCCAAGGTACTTGGATTCGATACCCTACCCGATTAATATGAGCACAACCAGTATTTTAGGCCCTTAGTGGCCAAGCACAATGCTGGAGGCATTGTGGATGGGTTCTACTTGAGTTAGGAGTTTCTAATGAAGGATAAGCAAGTTTGTATGCCGAATGGTTCGGCTAGGGAACTACTCATCCTTAAAGCTCATGTTGGAGGCTTGGTCGGCCATTTTAGAGAAAAGAGGATGGCTGAAATGCTGAAAGAACATTTTCATTGGCTTAGGATAATGAAGGATGTGCCCCAATTTCTTAAGAGGTGCAAGGTGTGTAAACATACGAAAGGAAGGAGAGAGTCGCATGGTGAGTACATACCCTTGCACATACTTGAGCGCCCATAGATCAACCTAAGCATGGATTTCATGCTCGGCCTTCCCCAAACACCGAGAAAACCTGAATCCATTATAGTTATGGTTAATTGTTTAAGTAAGATGAGCCACTTCATTCCTTACCATAAAACTAATAATGATTTATTTATTGCTAACCTCGTTTTGTAGGAAATCGTACGTATGCATGAACTGCCAAGAAATATTGTATCCAACTATAATTCAAAGTTCACAAATTTCTTCGAGAAAACCCTATGGAGGAAACTCGGTACTAAGTTTATGTATAGTCCTTCTTGCCACCCTTAGATAGATGGCCAAACCGAAGTAGTAAATAGGATATTCAGTAACCTTCTATTAATAGTTATGGGGAAGAATTTATACAATTGGGACCTATACCTACCTATCATTGACTTTACTTACAACTAATTAGTTTATAGCTCGATAGAAAGGTCATCTTTTGAGGTCATCTATGGACTTAACTTGAACTTGCCCCTAGATATAGCTATCAACCTAGTTATATAAGGGGAAAGTCAATCTGGCCTGCAACACGTCGAGGAATTCCAAAAGTTGCATCGAAAGGTTATCAAATAACTAACGTAGATTGTAGCTTTGTAGAAAGAATAAGGAAGCTAAGGAAGGAGATGAGTAGTTTACAGCCCTAGAGACCATTCTAAGTCTACCTCAGCAAGGAGCGTTTTCCTAGGAAGAGAACAAACAAGCCTTCCCCCAAATCAGATGGACCTTTTAAGATCCGTAAATGCATCAACAACAATGCCTATGAGCTAAAGCTGCTCGATGGATACAGTGTATTTACTACTTTTAATGTAATTGATTTGATACCCTATGTACCTAATGAAGAAGAGAGCCAAGATTTGAGGGAAAATCTTCAACAAACTTGAGGAATTAATGAGCTATCGACTACTAGTCTTCTTACTCGTGTATGGCTCTAAGGCCTCCAATCCTTCACCTGAAGAATTCTCTCTTGATAACCCGCCAATGACAAGAAACTCTATGCAAAATAAGGATGGCTAAATTCCTTAGCAACTTTAGAAGGTTACACCCTACTCCATTCTTTCTCTTATGCCGACGTTAGCTATTCACTTGCCGAGGGCTTTATGCCGAATCATTGAACTCTCAATTGTCAAGAATCCCTTACCGAGTGATGAGACATTCTTCTTCAAGTTGAGTACATTTCTTTCGATTTCCTAACAACACTTGCTGTACCCTTCTTCATCTTGGCAGTCCTTAATGCCACCACATTTTAATTTTACTCAACTGTTGTACTTAGAGAATCCTTATACTAAACTAATGTTGTGTTACACTTGTCCATTTCATTTAACATTGTACTATTTTTCCCTTTTTTTCATTTTTCCTTTTTACCTTTTTTTGTATGTACTAGTATTCCCCTTTTTATGCATACCTTTTTGTAATTTCTTTATTTTTAATATTGTCCTAGGGACTTACTATAAATAGTCTCTTCTCCTTGTAAGCCGGAATCAACTTATCTCAAAATAGATATTGAATATTCTATTATTGCGAGATAACCCTCTCCAAGTCCATTTTCATACACTCTTATCTAATCTTACCGAGTAGCTCGAGATTAGTAGTGGGTGGACCTTGACATTAACTTATATATCATATCAAGTGAAGTATGAAGTCGTATTATAATCATAGGTGGGTCATATTGTGATCACATCTGGGTCATATCCTCCGAGTAGCTTCACGTTAGGTACTATAGTCAATTCATCAGCCTACTTACTTTAAGTTTCTTCGATATTTCAAAGGACTCATTGGTTCTAATCTGCTACGATAAGTCTTAATGATAACTAAGCTCCTAAGTATATCACTTGTGGGGAAGGTACTCATTGTTTCTCAATTGATATTTTTATAGGTTGTTCTATTTGTTTTTCAATGCTTATCAATTTTGCATCACTACCCTGTATATACTTAGTCAATAAATTTTCCAGTTTTCCATTCTCCTCTCTCAAAGGAAGAGCATGAATCCATAAAGAATACTCATATTCCTTGATTGAATCACATAAGGATAATCACCTAGATAAGAAAACCATTATGGGGTTCTAATTCTTCCTTGGGTGTTTCTAACATTTTTGCAACTTTGTCTTTTAGTTCCTCTATTACTGGTTTAGGGTTGGCTTAGGTGTTTTCAAGTTGCTTAGTAATTCCTTACTACTTTTTAACTTTACAAACTCTACTTAAGCTTATGGTGAAGGCTCTTATTGTTTCTCAACTGAAATTTTTACTAGTTATTATATTTGTTTTTCAATGCTTGTTAATCTAGCTTCATTTCCCTATATATACTTAGTCAATAAATCTTCCAGTTTCACATTCTCCTCTCCTAAAGGAGGAGCATGAAATCCATAAGGAATACTCATATTCCTTGGTTAAATCCCATAAGGATAGTCACCTAGATAAGAAAATCATTCCCTACCTCGTTCTTTAAGGTCGTGATATGGCATATGTTGAAATCCCTATTGATTCATAAAATGGTCAATTGGCCTTTGATAATATGTTCCATATGTCCTTCTTGGTTAACTAAATTTGACATCATGGAAGGCCATACTAGCATAGGATAAGTGTTTAACCTTTTATTCAAGGCATCTACCTTAACTACTAAAGTTATTGCAGCTTTTACATCTACTAAGCCAAGCTTCTTCTTACTTGTCTAACAACTTCCTAATGACAACTATTCATAGCCAAACTCTCAAACAAAGCATAAGCTTCATTAGGTGTTTTCATATTTAAAGTTCCACCTGTAGATGCATCAATGAATTGTTTAGTAGCAAAATTTAACCCATTATAGAAAGTTTATACTCACATCTAAAGTGGAAGAGCATGATTAAGACAATTTCTGAGCAATTCCTTATAACACTCCTAAGCATCATATATAGTTGCATCATCAAACTAAGTGAATGATAAGATATCACTACAAAGCTTACTTGTCTTAATTGGACGAAATTATTTTTCTAAAAACTTTTCTACTAATACCTTCGATGATGTAATAGTCTTTTTTAAGTGAGGCAAACTATTGCCTCACTTTTCCCTACAAAGAAAAAGAAGACAATCTCAACCTTACCACACCATCCCATAGCTCCCTCAATTCTAATGGTAGTACATATCTCCAAAAAATTGGCAATATGCACATGAGGATCTGCTTCTAAAGAACCTTCAAACCATAATTGCTACTAGACCATCTAGATAATGAATGGTAAGATTATAAATTCGTTTACAATGATAATTAGTCTTGTAATACTAGAGTTGGCTCCATTAATTGACGGTTCAATGTAATCAAACATAGTTTTTTATGCTTAGCCGTTATTAGCCACCACTCCATTCTCCTTAAACATAAACAAGAAAAATTAAATTTGATTTAAGTTAATTATAAAGAAAGAAATAGAAAAATAACAAAAAGAAAAATAGTAGAATAATAAAGGAATGAGTTTTTTTTATTAATAGTCCCCGGCAACGGTGATAAAAACTTGATTGATGTGTATCGCACTACGTAGGCAAGTACACCTATCCAATAACAATATATAAGACCTAAAAGTCTAAGGTTGTCACTTCTATAAGGATTGAAAACTTACTTATATTAAATTACTCTAGTTAAAATTAAAAAACAACAATAGAGATAAATTAAAGGATTAAGGAAATCTCAAGAACAAGAACTAATTAATAACTAACAACTAATAATGCAATCAATTAACAAGAACCTAAATAACCATAAAAATTTGATATCTAAACTTTGATCACCAAGAGATTAACATACAGTAGCCTAAAGTTTTTAATATCTTCCTTATTCTTATTAATCGAGGAATTCAATTGCTAAATTAATAGGAATCACTTATCTATTGATTTCTAATCCTAATTACATTTTATACAAATCGCTGCTATACTAGAATAAATTAAAACAACATTAAGAACAGGAGTCCCTTAAATAAGCAACATATCAATATTAATTCTGGTAGATCTAAGGTTACAGCAAATCTCTTCAATTACGGTAAATCTTTTTATATGTTGGCTTTATTACTTCAATAGATAAAATTTAATAATTAAGTTGAAACACAAAAATTAACAACTTAATCAGTACAAAAAGTATAATTGAGTTAATAAGAAAAAGACAATTTCACTAGAATATTGCAAATAAAGTATGATGCATGTTGCCTTAAAGTTATAGGTCTAGATATCAATAATACTATGCTATAAACATGATAAAAACAAGAACTTCCATGATGAAAATGATTAAAACCATAAGGAATACTTCTATTATCTCTCTTATGCTATCTTTGATTTTTTGTATATGTATCTAACATCTATTTATATGATTAGGGTAAAATAATCTCAAAATGACAATTGTTTTACAATCATAGCAAGTCTATAGGTAGGACTACGGCTGTGGTGTCAAGGCACGGACTACTCTTTACTATAATTCTTTGAGAAATTAACTTAAATTTGATGACAAAGGGATTACAACCATAGATCAAGGCTATTAAGTTGGACTTTGGTCATATACTTAGCCAAAAGTTCTTCAAGCTTCAATTGGAAATTAAGGACATAGGTTTCATGATGTAATACCCTAAGTTTTCCAGCCAATGCCATAATCCTAAATTTCGAGCTCCTAAATTTAGGGTTATGGATAACGTTATCCATTTTAGTTTAAACTTCATAATAAAACTAGAAAAGTTAAATGAAGTATCCTAATAAAGTCAATTTCTTGAATTAAGCTATATAAAAAGGATTAATTTGATAAAAACGTCAGTTTATCAATAAAGCTGATAATTATCGAAAACACAAAATTTGAGCTTTAAGATATAGCATGATATTAGAGATAAATCAATTAACTTCCAAAAATAATAAATGAAATTGAATTATATATAATATAGATGTATTTACATGTGATATGCATTATATGTATTAAATATATACATATAATAATAATAATAAATTATCAAAATAAGTTAAATTAATATCAAATAATGAAACATTAATTAAAAAATGAATGGATGAGTCATCAAATGATGTGATAGCTTGAGAATCATTTAGAGTGACTAGTCAACACCTAATTAATAAGGAATTAACACATGGCACTTAGTAGACACTTAGGAAAATAGGGAAATGACGCGTGTAAACCTACTTTTTGGACCCTAAACCTCATTTGCAATATTTTTGAAACTTAAAAACACAAGAACATAATTTTATAAAATCAGGATAAATTAAAAAAAAAACAGAAAATAGTATGAAAAAATAATGTGTTATGGTTCCGAAGGCTAATAGCAACCTGACAAAGAGCCACTTAGGAATTGAACTTTTGGTAAAGAGAGAAAGTAGGCCAACATAGGGTGGTGGCTGAAGGACACCTACAGCATTGTGCACCAATGAGTCAAATTTTAATACATGATTTTCATTAATTTACTAAAAATATTAAATTACCTCAAAAATTAAGAAATTTGATTTCCTTAGGTTATTTTACATTTACTTTCATGTGGTAAATTTATTTTTTTGAAATAACATTGATTTAGGTTCCTTACTTAAGAATATGCACTATTTCGACAAATTTTAAATAAAATTTTCAAAATGTTAAATAATGCTATTTTGATTTGAATTTTTTTTTATAACACACTTATATAATATATTAAATTTTAGTGATAGAAATGTTTGAAATTCCCTGTGTTTACTACTTATTATATTTATTTTGAATAAAATTAGAAGTTTTAATTATTAATTGAAATAATTTTTTTTTATGAAATTAATAAATGAGGCCTACATATTTTGACTTTTAGAGTTTTATAAAGATATTTAGAACACTTAATTTTTATCGCATACATAAATTTGTTTATTTTCCTTAATTTTAAGCTAAAACCACTATTTTAGTAAAAATGGATAATAGCTAGTTTAGTGTAATTGATAGTCAATAGTTAAACTACATATTTTTATAAGTCTATAGGATTTTTCATAGAATTAATCAGGTTCATATACTATTTATTACATATTTTCCTAATATAAACTTATATATTGACCTAATATGTAAAATAGTAAATAATACTATTATGATAGTTGATAAGATAATGTAAGATTAGCATTTTAGGTATAAATTAGATGTTGGTCAAGTTTGGAAAGTGTTATTTTTAGAGTTTTTAGTTTAGAACTAATGCTTATGCGGGCTAATTACGAAGTTATGGTAATGTATAATCGAGTCAATAGCGTAAAAGGGTATTTTTAAGTTTGTAACCATATTAATCAATATTTTTTCTTAAGATATATTAATAGTAGTTGAAACAACGAGCATAAAAATATAAAGTTTACTAAAATCGAATAAGGAATGAGTAATATACAGTCAAATGCAGTTTAAAAACATTGTAGTGAAAGCTTATAAGAGTTTAGGTTTGACTCATAGTTGACTTAAAGATTGTGTTTATATTTTCTTAGGTGTGATAAGTAAGGAAGGATCAAGTCATGAAGTTTAGGATTTTGTGCTGTTACTAAGCTCATGTAAGTGAATCTAACCCATGCATAAAGTAAATATATTGCTACTCATAACACTATATGTTGTTTAATGTTGTGTTGAATGGATATGGCTATAGCTTAAGTGAATTGATATGCTAATATAGTGGATGTTGATTTGGTGATTTTGAATGACAGTAGCTATATTTTTGTTAAATTGTTATGTTGCTATGTTAAGTATTGATGCAAAGTTTATGAAAGATTGTACTAACTAAGGAAGTTAAGTGACTACTAGCCCAATCTTCTAGATGTTCACCCAAGTGAGATACTAGATTTCCACTGGAGAAAGTTTGAAAACTAGAATAAAATAATTAGGTTGAACAAAACTTTATGAGCGATTATATGGAATGTTATACTTAAGTGGTTATTGCAAAGAATGGCATGGCATAAAAAGGAACCTATGGGTTAGAACTTGTAAAATGAGGCTTCCAAGTGATCAAGGAAAAATCATGGCTTTATGAACTCAATTTTTTAAAGCATATAGATTCTCATTGTTCAAATATCTTGAGTATTTTGATAGTCTAATTTGATAAACTATAGTGTGTAGTCTAATTTCATAAAACAAAGTTGGGGGTCTTACTCCTAGGAAGCTGTCACGAACTGAAGATGGTCTAGTCATGGTAAACGTCGTATACTGTATGAAGAAACTCTAATTGGTTACCCTTCCAATCTTGAACTCTTCACATAATATACAATGCTTTACAACCACTAGTTTCCCAAGTACATACAGATCTATATGATATCATCACACAAACATATTTATATAAAATTTAAACTATAAAGTTTACAGTAAGTAATAAATTAGTTCTTCTAGGTTTATATTACTGATAAAACAACAGTATATAAGTAAAAGTTTGCATAATCAGTTTTCTCATCACATCAAATGGCCCGCTCTTGCCCAGTTCCCTAAGCTAACCTATAACATCCCCCGACTAGCTTTAACAAATTAGCCATCCTACAACAAAAGTCTAAGGGGTGTAATTCTAAGCTTAGTGAGCAAATCCCTTGGCCATACCACAAGCAAGTTATAAATATATTATATTCACGCATATAAATGAATGATCAAATAGAATGCCAAACAATACATATAGTTAACTAGTCCACATAAGTAACTCAGATTTAACACCTCCAAAGTCAGGGTTAGAGTATACACGGCACCAATCAAATCCGGGTATTATACTAAAACTTACTTTATTATAGAACTCCACGTTCCATACTTAAATCGAATAAGTCTTTTATTTTCATAAAGATCAAGTTCTAGTATAATCGTGAGTAGGCCCCCATAGTTTACACTCACCCTTAAACAGAGGCCTCTAGACTCGACCCTTAGCCAGGTAATTGGTACCTCCAATACCTAGTATTCTTGTAGGCTAGGTAAGGTCATTTTGTACAAGTGCACCATACAGAACCAATAAATTTATAATAACAACCCCTGAATGGCCTCTCTTTACCTCCGTGTGATGTGACGGCCGGAATTATGTCTATGTAATGCATGTTGATGCATGTACTATTTTCTTCTTATGAGTCAAGTATGATGTGACCATCCAATAGTACATACAATCATTTTCTATACTACCATGCAGTAAATAAAGTAATTTTGTACTTAAGGTAAATGTACAACTCAACACATAATAACATAGACAAGCATTTCCTGACCCTACACAATAATTAATTAACAATATCATTTAAGTCGACTATCTACAATCACATATAAGCATGGAATCATAGGGTAAGTACTCATTCAGCCATTATGACTCGCTTTAGTTGTAGTAATCAATCGAGAGATCCTCACCCATCTCGGGATTGCATGATCATTATGATATAATAACAATAGTAAGTAATTGAATTAATTAGTAATTCTAGATATCTATTTACCTAATTCTACTTAAATTACTATCAATTTTTATTCGGTTAGACTTTATCACTAATCGTAGGTAACTTTTTCATTCTATTTGATATTTATGAATTTATAATCATTTTTCATCGTTTTCGAATGTACATTCACACGATGATGTCCGTTTTGGATGTTAAAACCAGTGTTTTATGATATGGGCTAAATTTATTGAAATTTTAATTATAGAAGCTTAATTATTCTTATTACTTACATTTATATTCTATTTTAGGACTTAATGATTTAATTAGCCATTAGATTCTTATACTTAGGGGATTTTATACTAGTATTACTAACTCATATACTTAATTAAGTTTAATTCAATTTAGGAAGTGTATTAGGGTTTAAAAGATTTTTGGATCCTAAGTACATATACATACTTATGTTATACTCTTATGTAATCTTGTAAGTTATTATTTTATAAGTTTATGCTTGTGTCATCTTCTAATTGCATCATTGCTTATATCATTATTTGATTACATAAGCTCTTACCTCATGTTTAAGTCATGCTTAAGTGTCTTATGTACACTTTATATATGTTAAGTATATACTTATACCTTTACTATACTTGCATGTATACTAGTATACTCATATATATACTTATATATATATACTGTATTTATACTTGTACATATACCTGTATACAAATAAGGTGATGTACGTATTTTTATACATATTTTTGTATGCCTAAAATTCCTTTTAAGTAAGCTTCTCAAATTTTATCTTTTTGTATTTTAAGGGTGTATTTAGCATAGTATATGTATGTATAGTTGGTATATGCCTTATTTTGGGTTATGTATATATTGGATTCTTATGTGCAAGGTCTTTACACATATATTTATCTAGTATACTCTTATATACACATACTTAGATACATGTACACATGCTCTTCATCCATTTACCAAGGCTTTCTTACACTCCTAAACATAAAAATTGAATCTTTAAGCCTTAAACAACATATATGTACATAACACGTAAACTTCTTAAACTAATCTATCTATTCATCTAATTATTAGATGATATGGAGTAATACATAATAACAGACCTTTGTTTTCTCTTTGAAATATGGTTGCAAAGTTTGAAAATTAGGAAAAGTGGAAGGGAAAGGGGGGTCGTGGTTATAGAGGTGGGGAAAAGGACTTGATTTTATTTTGTTTTGTGTTTGAAAAGAAGGAGAAAGTAGAGTCTAGAAGGGGACAAGAGTAGATGACATAAACGGAAAATAAAAGGGAAGAAAAAGCTAAAAGAAAAGAAAAGAAATCATTAGAAGCAAGAGATAAGTCTAGAATGAAAGTGATATTTTATTGACTTTTCCACATGTTAACTTAGTCAACCTTTTGACTCTAGTCAACATGTGTTAACTTGGTGAACTTTAAAAAAAAATGCATGCCCTTGAGTGTACATAATATAGTAATTAAGGAAAATTAGGAGAAAAAGTAAGGAAATGAAAGGAAATAAGAAGTTTAGTGAATTGATTAATAAAAATAGATAATGAGATCTTCCATTAGGCATTTATATCCTATATACACCATTTGGTAAGCTACTTCATATAATTAAGATAAAAAGTGTCATTTAGGGTATTAATGTTCACTACATATAACCTAAGCATCAACTAAACCCTTAACTCTATATAATATTAACTTAATTATTTACTTAGAAGATGAATGTGATCTATGATGCAATATCTTAGTTTCTAAAGCATTGCTTTAATATTACATGTATTTATGAATGATTGAAAGTTATCTTTAATTGTTTACCAATAATTTGGTATAATACTAAAGTTATATTATCAATTAGGGTCTAAGGGTAAATTATAGTGATTTAGTGCTTTTCTATCCTTAAAGTTATAGGTTTAGGGTTTTTATCACTTTCGGATGAAATTCTTAGTGTTTACATACATTTAGGGTAGAAAAATTTTATACGCGATTGATTAGTTATTTTAGGGTTTTCATTTTCACTAGCCTTGTTAACTCTTAGAATATCTAACATACTTAAATTTACTTTAGATGCTAGATCAAAAAATTTTGGGGTTTGCAGTAGCTCCTTATTATCTTTTTGATTTGGTAGACTATAGTGTGTACTCCAATTTGGTTGATGGTCTTACTCTTAAGTAACTCCTTGTTGCCCTAAGTTCCTAGACGTTGTATCTAAATGCTTAGTTATGCCGACTAACCGAATGAGAATATTAAAAGGGCATAGGATAACAATATCAATACATGCTATGTGCATAAGCATTGCTAACAATAAATGCCTAGTTAGGCTAATGTCTATGTGAAGCTGAACTTGTTGGCTATGGATGAAATGTTTCAGTCGCGATTTTGCCTATATTATATTATTTTTTATCTAACCTCGCACAGCTTCAGTAGCTGAGGTGATAAAATATTTTATCCTTAGGTTAACAGCATCATAAGGGGCCCAACAATAAGAGGGAGATGCATATTGGAAGCATGAGTCGGAGTCAATGACTTTTGGATGGAACCTATACTATGTCAAGAATCCCACTATTTGGAAGACTATTGTTAGTGAATTTCGGGATAAGGAAAAATCCTGCAAGAGAAAGTGAAATACTTGGTATTGGGCTAGTCTGGTATGGCTACTTCGATGCCTAAGTCAGTAAGGTAACTTTATATAGTAAGTATATAAATAATAAGTGTCAAGAAACCATATAGAGTTTCTTTCCAATATTTATAGATGGTTGTAGTATCCAAGGCAGTTATCGAGATAACTGTTAAGACACATGGAAGCTTCTTGACTTGACATCTCCCCTAATATATAGAGATAGCAAGCGGTTGTGTAATATAACCATACTTATGATAACTGTTTTTACCATAGACTTGAATTCAAATTAAGAGCGCTTGTTATACTCAGCATAAATGCCATGTATCATCTATCTAGTACGATTGCTGAGAGAGTTAGTTACATGTCATCTTGGCAGATGAAAGGCTGAGTGTTAGATGAGCGAAAATTGACTATCAACATTTGCCTCCCCTAACTCCCGTGTTCAAGTAATTGACAAAGAGAGTTATAGACATACATACATATATATATATATATATTGCACTAGAGGCCAAGTGGGAGAGAGATTCTTTAGATTTATGCCCAGTAATACGAAAAGTAAGACAAATCACATCCTAGCTGAAAGGTCACTATTTCTAAACTCCCGCACATTCAAGAAACTAAGAAATTAGAGACATGACATATGTCACTTGGGTCATTATTTTATGGCGGGCCTAATAACTATAAGAGAGTTTTTAGTCGTCATATTTCTCTCACAAAACATGCATCAGTGATTCGTAGGATTGACATATCAACATATCATTACTGCCAAGTGCAGATTTACAGTTACAAGGATGAATTGTCCTTATATAAAGTAATATTCTCAATCAGAATTTCCCTTTCTAGTCGCATCTTAAACTTTCATTTATTTCTTCATCTTCAACTCGAATTCTTCAATTTGTATTATATCATTTCACATAACCATTCAAGTATGGTTCGTAAAGTTTCCCATTAACTTATCCTTTTTGATTTCAAGGCAATGGAGATTGAGGCTACTTTTCCCACCCTAAATAAGAAGTAAGGTGGCTTGTTCTTTGGGTAATTCAACTGACAGCATAGAGAAAAGGTGGGATAAACTTTCTCAAATCAACGAGCTCTCTATAGATAATTATCCCGAGGATAAGGAAGGGAGGTCCTCGGTAAGATATTTGTTCAACATGATAGCCTATATTTGTGATTCTCCTAATGGAACCTCCAGTTCCATCGATAGGGTTCTCGTCACAAAATATAATCAGTACTGGTGAGATCTTCCCAAAACATGGAACTTGAGGACACCGATAGATGAGGAGAGGGTATGCTTCCCTAGGGGGTACAAGTTCCATATATACCTAAAATATTTGGATTTTGGGTTGTGCTACCCTTTTTCGGCTTTTGTTAAAGGATTTTGCAACTATTTTAGAGATGTGTCGAGTATGGTCTCACCCAACACATATCGACTTCAAGGGGCCTTTGAGATAGTTTGTGAAGAAGTTGAAGTCAAGGCTACACCTAAACTGTTTCGGTATTTCTTCACTATTCAAAGGCAACTTGATAGGTAGTATTTTGCTACTACGAGGCATGGGCATAAGTTTACAGACGAGTTAGAATTCAAGATTCACAAGTGACACGATAAGTTTGTATCAATAGTGTCTAATGAGGACTTGAACTTTTGGACCCAATGGACTGAGCCGATACATACAAAAGACATAGATCCAATGCCAAATGATGCAACAATAGCGAAGAAAATTCAAGAGAGAAGGAGAAACAAAATGTTCTTTTGGGATGTCGATAGAATTATATGGTGTTATGAAAATGAAGAATCAACATTTTCTAAAAAAGAAGGTAATAAACTAATGGGTTATCGTTGTGCCTAGTATAACCATGAGGAAAGCCGTTCTCGAGACTTAGGGGAAGAATAGTGAACTTAGAGCCTTGCTTAGCACGGAAAATGAAAGTTCATATTTTTTCCATGTTTGTATTAATTAGTTTACTTGTGTCACAGATATGAGTACTAGAGAGTTGAATTTGGGAAAGCTACTAGCTCAAGCAAAGGCCAAAAAATCTAAGGCTAATAAGAGGGCGACCACCTCAGTAGCTACCATTTGGCTTACTGTTGTAAAGAAACCAACAAAGGAAGTTGCAATGAAGCAAATGGCTATACAGAAGATCTCTCGTCTTGTCAAGAGGCTAAAGGAGAATGAGAAAACACAGCCAACTAAGGTTGTTCGTTCTGAGGAGCCTTAGGTCACGATTATTCAAACTTCTATTAAGCTGAGGGGTAGTGAGCATTGAGAGACATATCCCAACAAAGAGGATAAAAATGCCATTGCCATAAAAGGCTCGTTGCCGGCAATTGTGGTGGTTCCAAGAGGTGACAAAAAACTAGGGAAGGAACACGCCAGCCAACCACCTATCAAGAAGTCTAAGGGCTTGGACGAAAGGGCGAAGCAGGCAATGCATTCTAAAGCTCTCATCATTAGTAGCAACAAATCCTTCCCCAACAAATAGGTTAGCGAGTACTTCATCCATTGCTAGAGCCACCAAATTTTGGACAACGATTTAACCTTGGCAGACAGGACAAAATCTTTAGCTATAATGGAAAGGATCATTCCTCCAAAAGATAATGATATCGCCAAGAACGATGTCAATATGGTTGGTGGTTGTAATAAGGCTCATATCGTAACCAAATTGTATGATGTGAGTATCTCTAACCATTGCTTTTGATTATCAAATTCGTTAGGGTAACTAACACATTTCCTTTTCTACATAAGCAGCTACATTCTAACAACTTTAGATAAGGCCAACAAAGAGGCAAAGAAGGTAAGATTTTTCAGTTGTATCTATGTAACACCCAACCATTTTTTATTGTAATAAATTAATTTACAACAGAAAGTTGAGGATGAGGACAATGCATCAAAGGCCTAAACTGCTGCTACTGAAAATGTGAGTATTGGGGTTGAAATGGAGGCAAAAATGTAAACCCTACTTTTAGTGGGCCTAAGATTTGAGTACGAGTACTTTTCAAACGTTCCCAAAGATCAACTAAACCAAAAACTTAAGTTTATATTTAGAGAAGAATTAAATTTTTATAATTCAAAAGCTAATGGTCGATAAAACCCGAGCTTGAAGAACTGCAAGCTCTAAAGTTACTTAAAATCCTAAACCTTAAAACCATTAATGAATTTTAACCCTAAGTAATTAATCAATAATTTAATTTGAATAATTTCATTGAACTTTATAAAATTTCACAATTTTATAAAAATCAAATCATAAATTACAAAACAATATGAGATGAAAACCTAAAAATAATTTCCTATAAGGCTATGCCCCTATCTTCATGTATAAGCCTTATACATAAATAAGTAGACCAACCAAACACCTTAGATAACTTATCAATTGAGAGTTGGAATCATTTATCAATTAATAAGTTATCAAAATCTAGTGATAAGACAATTTCCTTATCACCTCTTCACTTATACTACATATGGACAATTTTTCACAAGATTTCATAAGCTTAACTGTAATAAATGAGACAAGATCGCTCCATGGCCTAAAAAGACTTTAAATGGAAGATCTAAACAAGGGAGAAAGGGGGGCCATGCACTTATCATTCACCCATCAATCACTTCTTCTTACACATCACTATTCACCCTTTAATGCTTACATCATTAATAGTTACAATTATTGACTTTTGTGTAAGCTACAAGACAACACTTTCAAGAGATTTAAACCCTCATTCTCTCTCCATTCCAAACGGCCACTCTCTCCATCATTTCTCTCACTTTCAATTTCACTTTCACATCTTCTTTCTCTCCTTTGAAACAAACATAAAAAGGAGAAACAACCTTACCCCACAAAATCAACTTTTCTTCCATTTTTGAAGCTTCACTCATGGTAACTTTTTCTTTTGTTCTTGTGTCATTTTATTTCACCATCTAAGATCTTTTAAGACCATTAGAACCTTCCATAAACCCCATTCCAAAAGACCAAAATATTCGGGTTCCAAAAGGTGGCAAAAAGGAAGAGGCAAAGTTAAGAGCTTAAGTGGAACCTTAGTGCACAACCACCAAACTTTGCTTTAAGGATGAGTAAGTGTTCCTTGTGATATGTAGATTAGTATTTATGTTAGGAGACTTTGATTTCTTAAGATATGAGTAAGGTTTAAGTTGTTATAACACCAAAAATCGTTTTAAGAAACAAACCATGAAACCCTTACATGAAGTTGAAACATGAGCATGTAAAGTTGGTGTTTTGTAAAGACATTTGTTTAATGCTTTGAATGGAAGATTTTAAGCTAAGAAAATCTTGAAATAAGAACTTTAATGGAGGATGAGCATGTTGGACGTGAGGGTTCCATAGTCATTTGGATGTTGATTTTGTTTCCATTAAGTTAAACATGTTCAAATCTAGACTTAAGTTAAGGAAAAATCCATCACATGAGGTTTTATGAAGAAACCAACTTTGTATGACATGAGCTATAATATGGGAGTTGTATTAAATATAAGATCTTATATTTCTTTGTATGGAACATAAGTTAAAGAATCATCTTGTGGAAGAAAAGTTAAGTTAAGATTTGGACACAAGTAGTCTAAGTGCATAATCTACCACCTAAACTTAAGGAAATGATGAAACAAGTTGAAAAACCAAGTAAGGACCCCTTGGAACCATTATGAACAGATCTGGAACATGGGAGAAAGAAGCCTCAAAATATGATAAAAGTGAATGAACAAAGCAAAAATATTAACCAAAGCAAGTATGGTAAACATACAAAGCCTAAAACTCAAAACCGAGCCTAAAACTCTCAAAACAAGCCTAGAACTCTAAGATGGGCCTTCAATGAAATTCTGACCAGCACCTTAAAGTATTAAGAGAGGTTGTTTTGAACCCATAAGAAATCCACCTAAGGCCCCATAAGCCTACCAAAGTCACTAACTTTAATTTGAACCAAAAACAAGCCCATTTGACAAATTAAGCCCACTAAAGGGCCCAAGAAGTGGTTGTTAGCCTTAGGAATATAAATCAAAGTTGTAAATTTGATCTCAAGGAGTATTTTAAGCTTAGGATAAAATCTTAAGACCAAGCCCAAAGAATTTCTTAAGTTATTAAAAAGCCCATTTTCCAAATAAGGCCCAAAAGCACTACAACACATGAGGAACGCTACTGTTCTGACCCATGGACAGAATTGTATACCTCATTTCAAAAATCTAACCTTACCATGTTAAAGTACACTCGAAAATGATGAAGATTGACTATAAGATCATAAAAATCGGATTTAAAAAAAAGTTATACGCGATTGAACTTTAGGTAAAAACCAGGAAAATTATCAAAAACTAGTCAAGAATATAACTTAAGGAAAATTTACTTAGTTTCTTAAGTTTGTTTCAATTCCTTATAAAAATTATTTCAATGACCAGGGGACACTGTTTACGGAGATGACTTGCCTCTGGATTACTTTGATTGACCCACATGGCAAAGTGAGTAAATTCCCAATAACTCTTTACTTGATTGTGCTTGTAGAATAGATACACCTAAACTTATGTATATAAATTTGGATGCTTATGGGATATGGGAGATGCATGTGTATGGATTTATGGATGAATGTGATGACTTGTTAATTATATATATAATAATGGGAATTGTTTGTATTAATATATACATGTGAATTGTATGGAATGAAATTTTTTATCACCCTAAAAAAATCAAGTTAATCACTTATACGATCAAGAACTCAAAATGAATCATGCATTCCCCATATTACATACGGATAACACCGACTGCCGCTTTACACAAAAGATGGGAAGGAACTCACAGGAATAAGATTTTCCTGCAGGATTGGGTACTAGCTATGCTATCATATATATTGAGTCTCTGTCTTAAGCTGATAGGCTTACTAGGAGCTGGGAGATGCCAACTGTCCACGAGGGACCGAGTCTTGTGGCTTCTGCTTAGGGTGTGTGTTTGTGGACTGTGGGGGCCACCACACCGCTAGACTTGGGATTTTAAAAGATATGATATGATTTTGGTGAAGGAAGTATACATATATGTATAGAGAGAGAGAGTTTTGTTTTGGCATGAACACGATAGTGCAAATGAAATAAAACCCAAGCTCTAAAACCAGGATTTTGGTTTGGGTCGATTAATTATCTCCAAACCTCGACTTCAGGGGGCGTAATTCTAAATGGTATGCAGTTCTTAGGTCACTGCATGCGTTGTTTGGCATACTGATTGTTCATGCATTCATATGATTGTGCATCTAATAAATTTCTATCATGTGGTACTGACGAGGGCATTTATCTTACTAAGCTTAAGCTTACACCCCTATAGATTTTTGTTGATGCAGGAGAACCTCTTCACTAATCTGGACCGAGGCATGCCCGTGGTAACTCTCATGTAGGGACGGGTTGGAGCGATCAAAGAGCGAAGAGGAATTTTTGTAATAGAATTATAGACATTTAAATACTTTTGTATTTTTGCTCATAACATAGATTTAATGCAGTTCCGTTATGAACTGCATTTGTTTGTAATATTTTTTTTGGTATGGGTCCCACGAGCCCACACAATTAGCTAATCTATAACATAGAAGTAATTTTAGTTAAATTGCTCTATATTACTTGTCTATGGGCCTAGTGGTAATGTAGAGTGGAAGGAACTTGCTACCAAGAAATTGGTACATGACCTTGCCGTTGATAAAATCTCTTGCCTGAAGGCTAAAATGGAAGAATAATACAAAAGTTTGAAAGCTTGAAAGAGGAGTTGCAAAAGAAAAAGGAAGAGTAATGGGGCTTAGGCCAAACTATTTGCATGATGAGCGATGATGAAGATAAGCTCAGGATGTAGATAAGGAGTTAGAGACCAAAAACTCAAACTTACAGAACCATATGGCCGAGTTGGAGGAGACTATTAGGAGGGGACCATTTGTTGAAGAGGCTCTCAATATAGTCACTCCCAGTTAGCAATACGAAAAGCTTCTATGCAAAATGTTGTTGAAGGGGGGTTCAAGTGGAAAGAGAAGAGGTCTTAAAGCTTCATCCCAATTATGATCTCTCATGTCTCGACTTTACTGATGTCGACAACAAAGTTAGTAGTGCCGATGAAAATAAAAGTGACGAAACAGGTGCTAAAGTATGAATCAAAGTGACAATGAATCTCTTACTAAAGAAGTTGCCTACTCTGAGAACCTAGCTACTAAGGAAGCCCCAGCTAATGATTTAAAATCACTTCTACTGAATTTGAAGATAGGCCATAGGACTTATTGTATTGGTACATTGCATTCTCGTGTAATTACTAATTAGAGTATAGTTAAGGTAATGTCGAGTTCTTGTGACATTTAATCTCACGTACTGCACTTTCTCAATTTATATGGTATATGTATGTTGCTTTGCGCTCGCATTCATCGACGTGTTTTATTTTACATGCTATTTGTTTCTCAGTTTGTTTTATTTCACACGTCTAACTATCTTTCGACATGTTTTATTTCACTCACCATGATTCTTAGCATTTTTTATTTCATATGCCATTTTTCCTCGGCATGTTTTATTTCATACGCCATGTTTCTTGGCATGTTTTATTTCACACACCATTTTTCCTTGATTTGTTTTATTTTACACACCCATTTTTTACTCGGCATGTTTTATTTCACACACCATTTTTCCTCGACTTGTTTTATTTTACACACCCATTTTTTTCTCAGCATGTTTTCTTTCATATGCCATTTTTCCTCGATATGTTTTATTTCACAAGCCATTTGTTTCTTGGCATATTTTATTTCACACGCCATTTTTCCTAAACATGTTTTATTTTTACATGCCCACCGTTTTATACTATCCATTAACTGTTTGAGGTGTAGACTAGCCACATTACTTAGCTGTGAGGATAATTTGTATAAGTCGTTAACTACATTAGGCTAGAACTTAGATCAGTTCATTTGCTATGTAGTGTAGAACTCATTAATTTGGCAATCGTAGCCAAAACATAATGAAACTTCATATATAATTGTCATAAATATGTACCAATCTTACAAACATATTGGCTGCCGCCAAATGAGAGATGGTAGAAATTATCCCGCATCAATTGAAATAAAATTTTAGGTTCTCGGTGTTCCAAGCTCGAGGGATGATGGATCCATCTAACTTTCTAGTCAATAGGCCCCTTCGCCAATAACTTCCCAGAACCTCATAAGATCCTATCCTCCCACTTCATATTGAGCTTTCCTTGAGTTGCTCACGTACCAATTATTTCCATCTTACAGCAAACCAGATCTTCAAGTTGGAAAACCTTGTGCTTTACTTTCTAATTATAGTATCTTGCTACCTTATGCTAGTATGTCACAACCCTAGCTCTTATAATGTCTCCAATTTCCTCAATAGTATCCAAACTCGTTATCAATCCGACTTGATTGAGCATAACATCAAAATTATGTGTCCATAAATTAGGTAAGTCCAACTCAATCAACAACACGGCTTTAATGCCGTAAGCTAACTTAAATGGTGTCTCTCCTATTGCGGTTCTATGAGTGGTTCTATATCCCCAAAGGATGTTTGGTAGTTCATCAGCCCACTTCCCCCTTCTGTTTCAGGCTATACAGCATGATTTTGTTTATAGCTTTGACTTATCCATTTCTCTAAAGGTGTGCTACAGACGTATAGTTAAGCTGATTGTCGTGCCCCTCATAAAATTTTTGGAATTTATTGTTATCAAACTGGGGGGCGTTATCTATAACTATCATGTAGGGAACTTTGAATCTTGATATGATGAAGTTAAAGATGAAAGCTTCTACTTTTTGCTTGGTAATCTTTGCTACAGCCTCAGCCCATTTAGGAAATTAGTCTATAACAACAATGACAAATTATCGTCAGGCGATAGACTTCGGAGAGCGTCTGAGAATATCTAGCCCCCACTAAGTGAAAGGCTAAGAGTTAGTTAGGCTACATAGCTTAGTAGTAGGTGTGTTACTTGATGACTCGTGCTTCTGACATTGAGGATACTGCCAGATAACGTCCTTTGCATCTTCTCTCATAGTCAGCTAATAATAGCTGAGACGTAGTGCTCAAATGTACAATGTTTGTTCCTTTACATGATTACTACATATGCTACCATGTAGTTCAAATAACACCCTCTGGGAATCCCTCAAGAAAAGGCACCGAAGGTAAGGTTAAGATATGCCATGCTTATACAGTTGACCATCAATCAACGAATAGTTCACAATTTAGTCAGCTAATCTTCACACCTCCTTCTTGTCTTCAAGGATAGTACCATCTTTTAGATAATTCACTAGGGAATTCATCCACAATTCTTCTCTTGTGCAAGGAGCTAACTCATGTCTCTATAAGAGATTGGATAAACTTTTCTACGAGAGAAACTCCATGAAAAGTTTCTTGTTCAACTTAGGGAATGCCATACTGGCCAACATCGATAGCTTGTTAGCAGCGATATTCTTGCTTCTCGGAATTTTGTGAATGGAGAATGATAGGAATTCTTCTACTAGTCTTTGTACCACCAATAGGTACTTGCTCATCTCTTCTTCTCTTGCTGTAAAACTTCTGATGACTTGATTTACCACTAGTTAGGAATCAAAGAACACTACAAGTTTCTCGGCACCAATTTCTTTTGCCAGTTTCAATCTGGCGATTAGAGCTTCATACTCTACTTCATTATTACTGGTTGGGAATCTAAATTTCGAAGCATAATGGACTTTGACATTATAGGGGCCTTAAAGGACTAGGCCTACACTGCTTCCTTTTTGTGACGAAGAATCATCAACATAAAGAAACCAAATAGGTTTCTCAGCAGTCTTTACATAGTCTTCCTCTCTTTTGAACTCGGCTACAAAATCTACCAATACTTAGGCCTTTAGTACCGTTCTGGGTTTATATTGTACACCATGGGCATTGAGCTTTAAGGCATATTTCATCATCCTCCTTGAGGAGTCAGGCCGCTATAATGCTTGCCGTAATGGTTGATCGGTGAGGATAATAATCTACAAAGCTTCAAAATACAGCTTCAACTTTCTCGCCGAGAGAACTACTGCTGATACAAAATTTTCAATCTTTGTGTATAGAAGCCCTGGTCCCTATAGAACACAACTCACGTAATAAATGGGTCAATGCTCTTTACCGTCAATTCAAAAAAGTATAGAGGAAGTGTTCAACAATTGACTAATAGATACAAGTATAAATTTTCTCCTATAATAGGTGTCAAGAGTATCGAGGGTGATGTAAGAAATTCCTTAAGCTTGTTAAAAGCTCTTTCACAATCATTGGTCTAATTGAATTCCTTTAGATTCTTCAAAATTTTAAAGAATTCTACATACCTATCTACACTTCTCAACACGAATATGTTGAGGGTAGCAATTCACCTAGTGAGTTCCTCCACCTCCTTAACCATGCAAGGTGATTTCATATTTCTTGTGGCTTCAATCTTTCTCAGATTGGCCTCGATGCCGTGTTGTGTGACCATATACCCAAGGAATATCCCTGATGTTGCGCTAAAGATGCACTTTTGTGGGTTCAGTTTTATGCTATAGCTCCTCAATGTGGCAAACATTTCCTCTAGATTAGCGAGATGTTGATCTTCCTTCATGCTCTTCACAATCATGTTGTCCACATTCTTGTAGATTTGTGATTTGAGCAACTTCATTACTAATCTTTAGTATGTGGCACCAGCATTCTTCAACCTAAAGGGCATCACAGTATAACTATACGTTCTAGAATTTATAACAAAAGATGTGTGGACTTAATCCGTCTTATCCATCTTGATTTGATTGTAACCAAAGAAAGTGTCCATAAAAGAAAGCAACGCATGTCTTGTGATTATGTCTACCATCGAATCAATTTTTGGTAGTAGGAAACAATCCTTAGGACAAGCCTTTTTGAGATCCATAAAGTCTATGCACATTTGCCACTTGCCATTAGACTTCTTGACTAACATACAATTTGCTAGCCAAGTCGAATACAGCTCTTCCCATATGAATCCTGCCTTCAGTAATTTTTGGACCTCTTCTTCTATTGCCACTTATCTCTCAAATGCAAAATGTTTCTTTTTTTGTTGGACCACTTTTACATTCAAGTCAATCTGGAGCTTATATACCATAACGTCTCTCAAAATACCCGGCATGTTCGAAGGTGGCAATGCAAATAGGTCAGCAATAGCCTATAGGAAGTCAATCAAACTTTACTGGACATCTGCTGACATGGGTTTTCCTATCCTTGTTGTCTTCTCGAGATCATTTCCAAAAGGAATTTCCTTTGTATCATGCTCAGCATTTGCTATGCCGATTGACTTGCCTTCTAAATAGGTTTCAACTTAAAATATTTCCTTTCACCTTAATGCCCTTATATATAAGGACCTTACCAATTGCTGATCCCCTCTAGACTCACTAACCCCCATAGGAACAGAAAACTTAGCCTTTAGATGTATTGTTGATAGGAGAATGCCAAATAAATGTTGGCATGGCCGTCCCATTATCATGTTGTAAGGGGACCAACATTTGACAACGAGAAAATCCACTTTGTCCTCTGTAACATGCATGTCATCACCAATCTATATCAGTAAAGAGATAACTCTGGCTATTTAAATAAGCTGATTATTGAAGGCGTAAAGGTCATACTTGTAAGAACGCAGCTGTGCTTTGATCTTGGGCCTCATTTGCTCGAAGGCATGTTAGAAAATGATATCGATCGAACTTCCTGTATTAATAAGAATGTTCTTGACTTCAGAGTTAGCAACTCTCACATTGATGACAAGTGCATCATCATATAGCCTTTGGATACCCTTAAAATCCTCTTCTCCGAAAGATATTGTATTATTAATCCTGACCTTTTTTCTATGAATATTGCAAATGTAATTCTTGGTGTTGATCAAGTTCGAAGAACTCAATTGGCCTATACTAAGTTCGTCGACAATGGAATTAATTACTCCATTAGGTACTCTAGTGGGATTAACATCCCTTGCATCTCTCATGGCCATTGCTGGCCAAGTGTCATCCTCTTTTTCCTTTCTTCTCCTCTAAGATGGTCTTTCAATTCTTTCAGCATCATGCGCTAAAAATTTTTGCAGGTGTCCGCATTGTATTACATCTTCAATTGCATCCTTGAGTTAAATGCACTCATCTATATTGTAACCCTTGCTTGTTCGAATTTCTTCTTGAGGGATTCCCTCACATTCTTTCTGGCCACTAAAGGACACCTCTCTCCCCACGTACCTCCATCAAAATGTCTGAGATTAGTTTATTGACAAGCGTATGGCATGAGAATATCGAGATCTTCGATCTCTTCCTCTCAGCATCTGAATTGTTGTTGTTGTTCATTCTAAGTCTATCCTTCCTATTTTTCCATTTGTCATTCTTTCCATCTCCTCTACTCTAATTAACCTCTCATTGTACCTTTATGTTGTCTTCCTGTCAGATGTATGAGGTAGCTTTAGCCTTAAACTTAGCAAAAATTTTAGCTTACTCTTTGCAAGAGACTTGAAAAAGTCTCCATGAGGTTTGACTCCATCAACTATAGCGTTAAGGGCTACACTCATATCCAGTTCTAAGATTGGACGATCTCAGCCATGAATCTAGCCAAATAGTCCCTGATTGACTCATCGAACTTCTATTTGATGGTGTTAAGGATTGAAGAGTCCTTAATAAGAAGTTTGCTAGTAAGAAAGTATTAAAGAAACACCTTTTCTAGTTCATTGAAACATGAAATGGTATTTACCTTTGTCGAGCTTGGTTTTTACCCTCTCAGTTCTTTTTATAAAATTAGGTCTTCTCTAAGCCAATCAGTATTAAACCCTTACCCGTTTAATACTAGCCTTCAACTAAAGCTTAAAGAAAACTATTTTTTCAATTTAAAAAGGGATTGGAGTTGCCACCTAACCAGAATCGAGAAAAAGGATTAAGTTATAACCAATTGGCTGGATTGGCTATAACTTAGCTACCGATCTATTGACTTAAAAAAAATTGTAAAATGGCTTTTTTTGAAAACTAGAGATTTAGGTCCGGAGGCTAGTTTATTAAACCCTAAACAGGTACCACTTTTTAACTTTTCGATTTTAACTTCGCTTTTCAAATATACTCTTTTTAATTTCTAAAAAACATCTAATTATGATACATGTGATTAAATTGATTAATTACATAAATATCTAAAAAAGGAAAAAATAAAACTTTCCATATTTTAAGTTGCCTCATACTTATGTATAGGTGCCTATGTACCTGCTATTTGGGATCAGTCGTACATAGTTCTTTTAATGAAAATATAGCAAGTTGGTTGATTTTAACTTTGGAAAAATTGCCGAGTTTACATTTTTACCCATTTTGAGTTGATTTGAGAAAAGATTATACGGGGTCTTAAGTTTGATTTTATTTTTGGAAAACCTAAAATGCCCAAGTTTAGAAAGAATCTGTTCTATTTTTATTCCATTTTGTTATTTTTATTATTTATTTATTTACTCTTTATTGTTAGTTAGCTTTTTTTATGGTTTTTCTTTTGTTTAAATGTGAAAATAAAAAGAAAAAACCAAAATAAAGTACTTCCTATTCTTTTTTTTTTCCTTTCTTCTCTTTGTTTTTTCTTTTCTTTTTCCTTTCTTTTTTTTCTTTTTTTAATTATTTTTTATTACATATACATAAATAAAACGAATAAATAAATAAATAAAACAAAACAAGAAAAAATAAAATAATAATATCAAAAAAGAAATTGGGCGTAGGCAACAGGATGCACAGGTCAGACTTGGGTCGCGGGTCGGGTTAGGTTGCTAAACCGCATCACGGGTCAATCTTCTAAGTCGGGTCGGGTCAGGTTGAATCTTAGCTTCCTCTTCAACAGCACCAATAGGGCATGATCTTACCTCTAAATTGAAGGGAAAAAGGGGATTTTGTGTGTTTTTGATTAAGATTACAATGGGTAAAGGAAATGTTTTTGTTAATGGAGCTCATTTTAGGTGGTCTTGAAAGTGGCGATTGGTAGTGGCGTTCATTCCTCCGATGTAGTAGCAGTTGGGCATAAATGGAGTATTGGTTTAGGGATTTAAGGGTACAGGGAGAGTGGCCGTGATGTTAGTTTGGGTCGAAGGACGCTGAGGGTGGTGATTTGAAGAGAGAGAGGGGGCGGCGGTCAAAGTTTGGTAGTAGCTGCCTTAGTGGAGTTGCTAGGGGTCACGATGGAGGTCGAAAGCAGCTAGGTTGGAGAACCTAAGCTACGGGTAGTCTTCCTAGAGTGGTAGCTCAACTCAAGTTAAAGTGAAGAGAGAATCGAAGAGAGAGAGAGAGAGAGGGTTAGAGAGAGAAAGAATTTTTATTTTTATTATTTTATGATATTTTTAGACATGGCTCAATAAGAAAAGAATTTTAAAGATAGCAAAAATGAGATATCTACAAGAAGGAGCTCAAATGAGTGTTTGAGAGAGAGTTAATGTCTGAATGGTGAGTACGAGGCCCCTTTTATACTTTTTCAAGCATAAACGAGTTTAGAAAACTTATTAATGTCCAAATCCACCATAAATTCCTTAGCTTAAGTGATCTTCAATTTATGGGAAAAAAAAAAGAAATGATTTAAGCTAATATTTTTAGTCATAAGATGATATCATTACTTGAATTCATAAAACATAGCTTGAATTTGATCCTTTATAACTTAGACCCAACAATCACAAGCAAGCTAAAATCTTAGATCATGATTGTCTTTAATATTTCAACGTTGATTTTAATGAGTAAATTAATGAATCTAGTCACATTTTTTGGTTCGATGACAAGTACTCCATGTGATCTACACAATTTCACCAGATTAATGAGAAAAAAAAAACCCTCAAACTCAACTGTTCTACCATGAAGCATATGAGAAAAAAAAAAAGGAAAAGATGAGAAAATGAAGGAAAAAAATCCATGTCAACTTATTAAAGGCTAACAACATATAGCAAGGTAAAATGAAGGTATAGCAAGTGCTTAGCATCTTTTACAAGATTTGAACCTAAGATCGTAAACTTGTTCATGCATGTATTTTCCATATGGGTTGCTAACTCGTACATAATTTTTATTGCACATAGAATATATTTAACCATTAGAATAGCTTGAACCAACCTTAAATGCTTAAAAAGGACTAAATAACCAGTGAACCAATTATGTTGTATATCCTAAATTATTCTAGACAAATTATTTCTTAATATTTTATTGTAATCTATCAAATCCTCCTAATGATCTAACTTAGTTATTACTTATATTTTACTAATTTTGTATTTTTTTCACATTTTTTCATTTTTTTGTACTTTTTAAAATTTTCTTTTTTTCCTTCTTTTTATTTAATCTTTCAACTCTTGTTTTCTTTCTTTTTTGTATTTTTATTCAATTTTTCAATTCTTTTAGTTCATTTTATTTTATTTTTATTTTTTGCACTTTTCTAATTAGGACACATTTCTTTATTTTAAAAGAATTTCTAACAATTTTGGTTCTAGATAGGGGCTAGTGTGCAAAAATAGGGTGTTTATAGAACCTTAGGCAAAAATTGCTACTAAGGTTGAAGTGGAGGGTTGCATAGGAATTAATGAAGTAAATTGAGAAATTAAGCTTAAGGTTGGAAGCATTGATGATGATGACAAAGGGTATGAAGCTATAAATATCTTAAGTCTTTGGAATACGTAGTAGTTAAGTTCTAATCCCGCATTAAGTAGGCATAAACAAGCTAGGAATTGATTTTAGTAGAAGATATAATGGTTTCTAAGGATCTAATAGCCTGTAATTTCAAATGTTAGTAAGATGTAGTTACTCTTATTAGGTTTACTCTTTTGATAGTAACATAACCTTTGATATGTTCAAGCAAATAAATCTTGTATTGGACTCTTACTTTTTTTATGTCCTTGGTACTCCGTGATGTGTTTCAATTCTTTTGGTGATTAAAATATGATTTTGTATATAGTTAGATGAAGTGGTAAATTAGAAATAATGCATCTGGAAAACGAACATGTACCATTTTGACATGTATCGAAGTTATGTGCAATTTCTTGTTTTGTAAGAGTTTAAAATTTTGATTTAATTTCCCAATGTAAAGCTAAGTTCTAATATAAATCTTTTCTAATATAAAATCAAAATTGATGTATACTTTTGATGTTGTAAAATTGAGTTCTGGAAAGCTATAGAGGTAGAAAGTGCATAATCTTGAAAGACATTAAATGTGCTATGAATTTAAATATGTATAGAAATCATCCTAAGCAAGTTAACCATAAGATTGGATTTAATAGGTAAACTCTTGTGACTATCCTCTATCAAGGAGATATTTTGACACCATTAAAATTGTAGATGACGTTGCTTTACAGGAATGAATACTGGTAAAATGATATTCAAAGGTATTGATATGTTATTGTTTCCTAATAATCTAGGACTTGAATATCATAGGAAATACTTAGCTATCATTATGTGTATACAGGATGTGTTTAATATAGATGATTTGTACATAATAAAATATCAAGAAAAGATTTACTAATAGAAGTTATATGATATCTGATTAGTAGGAAGTAATTATTCAGGGGGAAGTTTAGAGAATTTAATTTCATATCAAGCTCTCATGTTGAATATAAGAGTATAATCAACAAGAATGATATCTCACTAGTAATATTTGTATAGAAGGATATACTTATTATAGGTGTTATGTGAATATTGAAAAGCTAATCAGAATATTCATTATGGTACTTTTATGATATTGGCAGTACAAGAAGTTCTCAATCAAAGCAGTTAATTGAAACTAAATTGCATACTAACTTATAAGTTATATATGATTGTGAATCTAAGGTTGACAATCATTTGTAAAAGTTAGATATATGGTTGATAATGTGACTTAATACTTAGAGGAACAATCGAAAAATGTAAAACCATTTCTAAGTTCTTTTAAGCATAGGATTCATTAAGAGGTAACTCACTATAACTCCCAAACATAATAGATCCCATACTTTAGATAGATGATAACTAATGTGGATACCTTGATCTAAAAACATGGAAAGGCACTAAGAGAGACATGATCCCAAGAGATTATTACCCCTCTCGAATTCTATAAGATGGATTGATACTTTACGAGTGAGATAAGAAAAGTTTACCTTAGCTAAAGACTAGTTAACTAGGATTGATTTACATTAGAGACATGTGAAATTCTTGAGTCCTAAAAGGGAACATACCAAACAATTAAGCATAAGATAAGAGCTTGATTGGAATAGGACTTGAAGGCAAGAAGCCTCACAAGACCAATAATTTGATTAACATTTTGAGAGGAGTCTAAAAAGAGTATTTCCCTCCTAAGGATAAGCTCGAATGAATTATACAAGTTGTACACTAAAAAGAGAAGAGACAGTGTTAAAGAAGTGAAAGGAAACTGAATGAACTTGGATAGATATTAAGAAGGAAATTCTAAGAAAATAGGAGTTGTATATTAAAAGAAATGAGCTAAATTACATGTATAAGCTAAGAACAAGGAAAAGATTAATAGAATCATGTTTAAAATTATCGAAACTAATTAAAGGTGAAGATTTGTTACAGTGAAAATGTATGTAGATGGAGTAACTTGAAGAAGTACAAGAACAATACCTCTCGTACAACATGGATAGGCTATGAAATAATAGTAAAGTTATGCACTTTATGTTAAGTATGATTACGAGAAAGAAAAGTGAATAACCGTTACTTGGGGTGGAACTAAATTATGGAGTAATGGTACTCTTCATATTACATTGTTAGTACATCTAGGTAAGTAGCAAAAGGATGGAAAATCTATGATTCTCATGTGTCTCTTATCAAATTCATTGTTTGTTAAAATTCTTAAGACTTTCATGCCAGTTTTCTATCTTTATATTGATTCAATCATGTCATGTCAGCTATAAGACTAGAAACTAGTCCGTATCCCTATATTTTAGGTTAGCTACAAAGTTATGTTAGTTCTCTTCAACTCAAATCGAATTTATTTAGTTGAGTTATTCTTTATCTCATTCAAGTATAAGTTTGTGAAAAGATTAAGATTTACCAAACTCAATTTTGCTAATATATGTACTAGTTATATGAAGTACCTAAACACTTAACTATGATTAAAATAAAGTCATTATAAGGTTATAAATAGGTCCATGAGAGAAGGAATTAGCCATGGGATAAAATCTAATGTGAATATTGTTATGATTAACCTTAAGTAAAGATAGGAGATGGGACATGCACTAGTGGTAAGAATTAAGTTAGAGGGTATTAGGAAGGTGGAACTCTAACTAGTCCAAGGATCAAAGAATAGGTCAAAATTGTTTAGCTTAGGGACCTTAAAACTTAAAAGACTTAGAACCTAGTTTCCAAAGTACTAAAATTAGGAATTTAGAGAATGCCTTAAGTTAGAACCTAAGTTAGACGATATAATAAGTAAGGATTGAGTAAGAAATGATGTAAACTTCACTATCTTATCAATGTGAAAATGATCTATATAATAACAAATAGGATGCAGACCGAACCAAGAACAGATAGGGCTGGTCGAAGGATAGGTCTAAGCTTACTAAAAGCTTGAAGAAGGTAAGGGAAGTCGTATGAAAGAACATAAAAGGTAAGACAAGCAAACCTACGAACAGCTCCAAAGAATGTGACACACTAATGGAACTTCTGAAGACTTATTGTACAACTTGATATAATGTACGAGAAGATCCAATGAGGTTACTCACTACATAGCCTTACTTAAAGGTTAGGATAACAGTAAAAAGAATAAATAAGCTTAAAGAGAGCAATGTTCACCAAAGGGAGAATATTTAGTATATTGATGATAAGCTATTGTATGCGGCTACAAGTATAATGGGTATTTATACCTAAGAAACTATAGCAACTTTCCAAAAAAATAGTGAAGACAAAATGGATAATGTCTCAAATAAGTAATGTATAAGGAATACAACAGGGTAAAAATGAAAATTCGAGGAAAAATATTAATTAGTGTAGCAGATTCTCTATGTGGGTCTTGATACATAGCAACAAGTTATTGTTGATGCCTCTAGAAGATACAGACAAAATGGTATGATCAAGATGGGTAGCAAAACCAAGGTGCCAAGCATGTAGTGCTGAGAAAACCTGGGCTCATCCAAGAAGGAATGGCTACAAACGTGTGCTGCATCTCTTGTCTTGTCAGCACTAATGTTGCCAATTGGGGGGTCAGCACAAATATGTCAAGCAAGCGTAAGTGAAAGCCCAAGCTGTAAGTAGAGCATTCATTCAGTTGACAAATAACTTTTGAGAGACATGAAGTCACTTGGCTCAGTGTTAAGAATTGGTAGGTAGCTAAGATTAGCTTAGCCTCTGTAAGAGTTGGCTAAAGTAAGAAAATTTGCCACATTAGTCCTTCAAGGTTGTAAACTTAACTATGGGTTAGGGGTCTAGTAACTTGATTCCTATCATTCTCTCCTAGTTGATTAGGATTTGAGATCAAATCCAACGTGTCCCCTCGTGAATGAGGTCAGCAATGTTGAAAGTGTTTGAGACTCTATAATCTTTGGGAAGTTCCAATCTATAGGTATTATCGTCGATCTTCTAAAGGACCTTAATGGGGAATTTAACCTAGGCCAACAGCTTATTCTTTCTCTTGCTTGAAAACCTCTCCTCACTCAAGTGCAACCATACTAGGTCTCTAGGGTGAAACTATTTCTTCCTTCCCTTAACCTAGTCTTGTATTTTTTAGGCTGCTTAGATGATCTGATGAGTAACACTATCGTAGATGGGTTATAAGGATTGTCCTCGAGCTTTTGCATCAGGGTTTTCTTACTCAGATGTGGTTATAGGGGTGTGATCAAGGAGTAGCTTAGGATTAAAGCCATAAACAATTTCAAAGGGAGTCTGCTTCTTGGTGTCATATATAGTATAATTGTAAGCAAATTCTAGCATGAGTAAACGAACATCCCAATAAGCCAAGTTCTTACCCACTGCAACTTCAAGTAGTGATCCTAAAGTTTGATTGACTACCTCTGTGTGCCCATCGATTTGGGGGTGACAAGAAGTGTTGTATAGTAGTTTAGTTTCCATCCAATGCTACAAAGTTCTCCAAAAATGAATTAGGAACTTTAGATCTCTATTAGTAACTACACTTCTTAGAACACCATGTAATCTAACAATTTCCTACAAAAAGAGAAAAGCAATAACTGAAGCAACGTTAGTTTTAGAGTAGGGCACAAAATGTGCCATCTTACTGAATCTATCCATGACCACCATTACAGAATCTTTGCCTTAGGCAATTTTAAGCAATCCAAGAACAAAGTCCAGATCAACTTAGTCTAAGGTCAGGTCGAGGTAGGTAATAGTATTGCCCTCCCATGTTAAGCTCAGCATTTGGCCCTCTTGCACAAAGCATAGCCTTCAACAATTCAATGCACATCTCACCTCATTTTCAAACAAAAGAATCATTTGATCAATAGCTCATATATCTTCCTTTCTCCAAAATGTTTGGAGAGTCCTCCACTATAGGCTTTTGTAATAAGCAATTCTCTCAAGGAACAGCTCAGTATACATAATTTCCTACCTTCAAAAAGATAACCATCCTCTATATGGTATTCATATACTATTCTTCCTTCAGTACAATGCCTAAACACGAGCTCGAAATGTAGGTCCTTAAGGTACTATTCTTTTATGCTAGTAAACCCCAACAATCTGGTCTGTAGCTCAGTCAAAAGGGTATGTCTTCATGACATTGCATCGGTAACGACATTGGTCTTGCCTTACTTACACTTTATCACAAAGTCAAAACCTTCAAGGAACTCAGTCTACCTTGCTTATCGCTTTGACGATTTAGTCTGACTTAGAAGGCACCTCAAAGACTCATGATCGGTATAGATGATAAACTCTCTTAGTAATAGATATTACTACCACTCTTAGAGCACTTGGACAAGGGCTAAGAGTTCTTTGTCAAATATGAAGTAGTTCAATTGAGGTCCCTTTAGCTTTTTGCTATGGTCGGTAATTGGTTGACCTTCTCATATTAAGACAACGCTTATACCAATGCCTGACGCATCACACTCTAACTCAAATATCTTGTCAAAGTTAGGTAAAGCTAATATGAGTGTAGAAGTCAATCTTGCTTTCACTTTGGTAAAACTTCTTTCCTCTTTTCTCTTTACTTAAATTCGATATTCTTCTTCATTAACTCGATAAGGGGTACAATAATGGTACCAAAACTTCTAATGAACCTTCGATAAAAGGATGCTAGTTCGTAGAAACTTCTCACTTAGACATAAGTGGATAGAGTCAACCACTCTGCAATAGCTCGAATCTTTTCATCATCTACTATAGCTACATAACCTAAGAATACCACTTTCTCCTAGTAGAAATAGAATTTCTTAAGATTGCTAAATAATCTCTTCAACTAGCTTCACATGGTCAGTAGCTTAAGGTACGCTAACTCGCTCTTCTTTTTCTTCGTACTCCACTTCTTCAACATCATCCATATCTCCCAAGTCCATTCTTTGTCGTTCTCATCATCCTGCATCTCCACCTCGAACTTGTCGAGCTAGGTTCTGACCTCTAGCAGATTAAGTAACTTATGGAGTGCTCTACATTACCTCAATAGGTCGATAGTCCATCACATGAACAACTTTAGTTAAATCACCTAAGAGATTAGCTACCTCATCAAATCTCTCATTCGTACTTCTTGGGGGTAGCTCGGGATTGTCGACCATAGTGGATAATATTACTATTGTCATCCCCAATACAAGCATTAACATTCGAGTCTATCATTTTCTTTGACAAATTTGGTTTTAGATTTCGAATTTGAGATACAATTGACACTATTCCTCTAAACTAAACAATAAGTACACTCTCTACATAGATGTCCAATCAACCCATAAACATAACAACTACATAGATGAACAAACTACTAGACAAAAGGTTGCTTTGTTTTTTTACGTTTGAAATAGGGCAAAATAGGGTATACTCGAGAACAATTGCCACACTCTACTACTTACTCAAACACTTTTGTGATTCCCTTTACAACTTCGACAAACTGTTACAGTAAGTTCTACATCACAAAACACAAACACAATTACCTAAAGAAACCTCCATTCTAATACCAAGATGATGCAAACTGAAGCCAAGAATAGATAAGGCTAGTCACAAGGTGGGTCCAAGCTTGTCAAAAGCTTGAGGAAGGTGAGGGAAGTTGATTGAAAGAGTAAAAAAGGTAAGATAAACAAACCTATGAATAGTTTCAAAGTATGTGATGACTAGTGGAACTTCCAAGGGCTCATAGCATAATTCAATATGATGTACGAGAAGGTCTAGTGAGGTTACTCACCACTTAGTCTTGCTTAAAGGTTAGGATAAAAGTAAAAGGAGTGAATAAGCTTAACTAGAGCAATGTTTACCAAAGGGAGAATATTTGGTATATTGATGATAAGCTAATGTGTATAGCTACATGTACAGTAAGTATTTATATCTAAGAAACTAGGGCAACTTACCAAGAAAATGGAAAAGACAAAAAGGATAATTTCTTAAATAAGTAATGTACAAGGAATAGAAAAGGGTAAAAATGAATATTCTAGGAAAAATGTTGATTAATGCAACAGATTCTTTAAGTAAGCTTAGATGCATGGCAATAATGTATTGGTGATGCCTCTAGAGGATACAGATAAAATAGTATGAACAAGATGGGTAGGCGAGCTAGGGTCTTAAGCATGTAGTGTCAAGAAGACCTTGGCTTATCCAAGAAGTAGCTACAGATCCGTGTTGTATCTCTTGTCTTGTTGGAACTAATGTTGCCAACTAGGGGGTTGACACAGACATGTCAAGTAAGTGTGAGTGAAAGGCTAAGCTGCAAGCATAGCATTCATTTAGTCAACAAATAACTTCTAACAGACATGAAGTTACTCGAATCGATATTATGAATTGGTAGACAGCCAAGATCAACTTAGTCTTGATAGGAGCTAATTAGAGTAGGAGAATTCGTCATGTTAGTCCTTCGAGTCCTTAGACTTGATTGTAAGTTAAGAGTCTAGTAGCCTGATTCCTATCAAAATGGATCTACTATACATTCTTAAATTATACTACAGCCAAAAGACACTAAGTATATGATGGGGACCGACAATAAAAGGTATAAATAAGAAGCTATATTGTATAGACCTTTAAAGATAACTTCATTTAGGAGACATGTTGACTCATAAAGCTGTAGGATGGAAAGAGCTAGAAAAGTAGCTTATTAACTTACCTTACCCCTGAGTCTATCAAGATACCATGACTTGTTCCACATATCAATACAACGAAAATTCATGAAGAATCCATATGCAATAGTGGAGTTAATGCTAATAGACCTTCAGTAAGATTATATAGTAGAGGAACAAGCCATACAAATATGAGATAAACGGATTTTAGAGATTAAGAAATTGAAACATAGAGTATGTGAAAGTACAATGGGACAACGGCCTCTAACAGAATTCATTTGAGAACTAAAGGGGACAATGCAAAAAGGGTACAATTGGTTATTTAATCAATTAGGTTAGTTGATACTCTTGCTTTGATAAATGGTGATTAGTAATATTGGAATATGAGAAGTTTATGATAATTGAAGTTTTGAGGAGAACACTTTTTGGGAAGAGGGTAGAAATGTAAAACCTATACTTTTCCATAGTGGTTTCGAGCAACCACTTTTAAGGTGTTTGCAATGGTAGCTCGCTTGAGTCAATATTTTACGAGCAGATCATAAGAATTAAATAAGGACATCCTAAGGAATTGAAATATAAAAATATGATAAAATATTAATATAATAGTTAAAATAGCTAATTTTACTATATGAGATTATATGAATCAGAATCGCATAGATTAGATGTCATAAATTAGCTAGACCTTAGAAATTAATTATTTGCACTAGAAAACTTTAAAATGACATAAAATAATAAATAAAGCTAAATATTCACTTTAGGTTACCCATAATTACCTAACATATCCAAAATTTTGTAAGAAATTAACTAAAAATAATGAAGAAAATAGGAAACATTTATAAACAAAGATTAACCAATCAGTAGATTTAAGTAGCTTTTGGTATAGATTGAGACCCTAGATAATTGTTGGCTAAGAGAACTCACATAAAGACACCTAATAAAGCTTAAAAGGAGAGGTTTTCAAGCTTAAAGGGAGAGAAAATGCTTCATTTCTCTCCATGCAGTTTAGAAAAGATTTACCCAAGATCTCTATAAAATTCCTTAGTGTCTTAACATTATAGGGAAATTTAGGCAAGAAAAAGAAAGGTTGAAGAAAAATTCTAGGAAAAATCAAAGAAAATGGTGCAAACTAAGCAAAATCATGAAGTGAAGACCTAAGGGCGACCTGGTAGCGAACCACCACCATAAGGTGGCAATAGAGGTAGGGCCTAGCTATACTGACAAAGGAGTGGTGGTTAGATTGTTGGGTTCTAGTAAGTGCCTAAAATTCATCCAACTTTCTACTAATTTCTAAAAATATTAAATTAAGTTAAAAAATTTAAGAAAAATTTATTCTGGAATATTTTATTTTTATAATTTGGGAAAAATGTTGGTTTACCAAAATTTAGAGGTAATATACACTACCCTTAAGAAAATCGCTTAAACCCGTATTAGTTTCAAAGTTTTTTTAAATTACACTAGTGGTGTAGATTTAAGTTCAAAATTTTTTAGGATATCACTATATTATATAAAAATTGTTATGAAGAGTTTTCATCCAAAAGTATTTTCCATAATTTTTGTGAATTCTTGAGCCAAGTGCTATTTTTCAAAGCTTAATTTAATTATCATTGAAGAAATTCATTTGCACTTATTCTCGAATAGATTTGTAATATATCCTATTGAGTCTGGTCACGTAGAGTTAAAGTGATATTAATCAAAGTAGGGCTATGCTATAATTAGTTATTGGACTTAAATTGTTTAAAATGAAGAGTACGGGACTAATGCAATAAAGGTCTTGAGTATGTTAATAGGATTGATGAAGAATAGAATTGGCATGATATAATGAGTTTCAAGAGTAGAAGTAAACGCATGAGTGAATAGCTTTATGTAAATGTATAAGTTTAGGCTATGTCAAGGCATTCGTTATTGAGTTGAACTAGAAGAAGAGCTTAAGTCCTAGAGTTAGAGACTTGTATAGAGGGTTAGCTAATGAAAGAAGCTTAACTTTAATAGCATTAAAGACTTATTCAAAGGGTTAGCAAGTGAAAAAAAACCTATTTGAAATAACTTTAGAGACTTGTTGAAAGGGTAGGCTAATGAAAGAAGACTAACTAAAATAACTTAAAGAGACTTGTTCAAAGGGTTGGTTGATGGAAGAAGATTAGATAAAATAACCATAGACACTTGGTTAAAGGGTTACTTGTTGGGAAAGACTTATGTTAGATGCTTCATCAGAGAGTTCCTAGACAAGAACTTGGTATTACAACTACTCTTAAATCCTTGTTCAAAGACTTCAATGGTACGTTAATATTTAATTAATAGCCTAATAGACTTGTTTAAGTTAAGTTGCAACCATACCTAAGTCATCAAAGTGAACTCATATAGTTTATATTTGGTAACTAAAAAATGAAAGTCATTGTATGGAATATTTAAGGTTAGATTGATGTAGATGGGATCAACACACAAGATCAATGAGCATTAAGTGTCAAGGTAAGTAGGATCAATACTTCACTACATTTTGAAGTATTATTTTAGAATACTTAGATGCCATAATATGTATTATTTGTGGTTTTAGTTTAGTTGACTGTTCATATGCAATGCTTATTCTTGAATATTGTTCTACTATTATGCGAGCCAAGCTTTATGAATTTTTGCTTTGTGATACCACTTTAATTAAACTATTTGAAATTGGTTGACTACCTTGAGAACGATCTAACTTGAACTTGGTCTAATCTTTAACCTAACGTGTATTGTAATCTATTAGGGGAAAAGAGTAAGATTCTTAAACCAAACATAGACCCTTCGAAAAAGATAGCTAAAATAGTTCTTTCCCTTCCCTTAGTCAAACTAAGTGATAGGCGAGGAGGTTATGATAAGGTTAGGGACCATGGTTGAAGTTAGTCTCAAGCGGAAGGTGTTCTCTATTGCAAAAGTCCTAGTTTGGTTTCAATTCATGAGTGTAATGTCAAACTCCTCAATCCAAATTAGAGCTAGCATAAATTTCTCTAATCTCACGATGAACTGAATAACATCGCGTAATTGCACTTGCTTATACATGCATTGCATCTAGCTAACTTGATGAAAATCCCTGATTGTTCTATGTTAAATGCATACTTTTGTCTCTGTCTCTCTTACTAAGTAAGTTGTCATTAATTCCCTTATAGTTTGTTTTGTGGGTTCAAAGTAGATTTAAAAGTACAACACTTAAAACTAGAGTATTAGCAAACGAAGATAGGGTATGATGGTCAAGAAAAATTATTTAGATTCTTGTTTTTGTTGTTGACTCTACTAACATTTTTAAGAAAACTACTAGAGTCTCTTAAGGTTGCCCAATAGTTTCCAATTTCTGGTTCGTATACTAAGTAACATGAACCTATGGATTTTACAAATACTCGTTTGGAAAATTAAACTACAAGTTCTTTTTAATAGTTACTTTGAAAGATTATACCATGGGTTTATATCAAATAGGTATCAAGTAAGGCGCTTCAAAGCAATTAGGTTAAGTACGCCCGGTGTAGACCAAGTTCATGATAGTAGTTGAAAGGCTAGTTTCTATCTTAAGATGGTTTACGTGACAAAATTGTTGCAACTTTACTTGTTTGGGGTTTGACATTAGCTTTGTTCCCTGTTTGGATGACCATGTATCCTAGGAGTTTCCCTAAAGCGACTCCAAACACAAACTCTTAAGGGTTTAATTTCATTTAGTACTTTCTTGAAGAGTTGAATGTCTCTTTACAGTTGTTGATGTGAACTCCTTTACCTTTACTTTTGATGACCATGTCGTCAATATAGACTTCTATGTTACATTCGAGTTGCAGTTTAAACATAGTAATAATCATCCTCTAGTAGGTAGCGTTGGCATTCTTTAACCCGAAGGGCATAATTTGGTAATAGTAGGTTATAGAGTCCATGACAAAAGATATGTATACTTCGTTTTATAGGATGATGCAAATCTAGTTATAACTAGGGAAGGCATCCATGAAGATAAGCAAGGCAGGGCTAGTATTTGAGTTGATGAGCTAATCAATTCTTGGGAAAGAGAAGCAATCCTTTATTCAAGTAGGTGAAGTTGATGCACATTCTCCATTCGCCATTAGCTTTTTCAGCAAGGACCCATTTTGCAAGCTAGGTTAGGTACTTTTCTTCCCTTATGAAGCCAACCTTAAGTAATTTTTGGACATCTTCTTCAATGGATGCCTGTTATTGTACATAAAGTGGTGGTTCTTTTGCTTTACTAGCTTAACTTTGGGTTGATGTCTAAGTAATGTATAGAATGCAGAGTGATGATGATGTTAAGCATGTTGTCGGTTGACCATGCAAACATGTCTACATTGGCTCAAAAGAAGTTTGTAAGACATTGTTCTAGGTTTGAGGTGAGTAAGTTACTGATCTTGGTGATTTGGTTTATGGATTCCTCGATTTGGACTAATTTGCTGTCCTTTTTTTTTGTCGTTCATGAGCATAGGCTTCGTTTAGGGCATATGCTCGATATTGAGTACTTCATCTCTTTTTAAAGTGGCTTTGCATATTGATCTTGATAATTTTTGGTTTCTAAGGGTAACGTCGATCCTAGTAGGTACAGGGAACTTGATCTTCAAATATTTTGTGGATATGTGTAAACCCCAAGAAATTTTAGTATGAGTCTTGAAATCGCTAGGATAAATTTAGAGATATATTAGAGATAGGTTGACATCATTACGAGAGATTTGAGAGATGTTATCACAGTTAGTTAGTATACCTATAATTTTTGGAAAGACACCATCATATTGTTTCATAAAAACCATCAAAAGCCATTATATAAGAATAAAAAAGAGTTGGTCAAGATAAGCAACCCTAGGACAAATTTGGTAGCTAAAGCTTACTTAGTTAAATGAGAATTAGAAGCCAAATCTAAAGACAAGGATGTATTCTAATAATTAGATTCTTCAAACCTAAGAAGTTAAATTCCATAAGGAAGTGAGCCAAGAAGATGATGCAAGAAAGGGTGAGGTAATCTTAAACTTCATACTACATCTTACATTCTAACACAAAATGAAGAATAGTACATGACACACTATAAATGGCACCAACCCTCACCATTACAAAAAAAGCCATGAAAGTTAGCATGGAATTTTAAGACAATGACTTGGTAAAAGTTAGTCCAAATAAGTAATCCTTAGTCTAAGTTAGTCTTCTTAAGCAACCATTAGTCAAAGAAAGTCTACATTAAAAGAGATGTTTTTCTAGAAACTTAGAAGCCAATTCCCACAGGCAACCTTAATTCCAAGATAATGATATTTAGTAAAATGATGGTCCAACAAGTAACTTAAGCTTATGAAATTCTATGGATAGTCGGATAAGAATGAGTCAAAGTTTGTAAACTTAAGGCAATAATTGTGGCGAAGATAAGGAAGTGGAAGAAAGTGGCATCTTCATGACCGTAAACCAATTATATTACTAGTTTAGTTGGAAACTAACTAATCTATTTAACTACTAGTTAAGGATTTAAGTCACTATCACTTCTAATTCTAACTAAATCCTAAATGGGAACACCAAAGTTTTATCTTAATTTTTTTCTTCCAAAACAAACTAAAGATTGCTCATCAAAATCAAGACAATGGAATGGGAAGCCAATAAAGGCAAGTGGTATGAACAAGTGGCGAGAAGAAGCTTCCATTTTGTTGTCATCCAAGTGTTATTTTCATCCATCTTCCTTATTCTACCAACTTGCTTCAGTAATTCTATCCATTTATGTCATCACGTATGAAAGCATAAAAGGGACATGAGTAAGAGTTTAAATCAAAGAGGCAACTATTATTAGAGTTTCATTTCTTTAAGCAACTTCCATACTCCATCCTCTTATCTCTACATAAAGCCCACTTCTACATTAGGACTACATTCTTTCTCTCTCAAACATGTCCTATTTCATCATTTTAACTAACCTCCTTCCTTTCCTTGCTATCCCTAATGCTAACAATAAGCCCCATTGATAAAGATCACTGACCTATCACGTGCTCTCAAGCTTAAGGACTCACTCATATGGTTTATCAAGCTACTCAAGTAAAGTTAAACTCTAAAGAGTAATACATTCTCTAATTCGACCTGTCAAGTTACTCCATTCTCTACCTCATCTAAGAGACTACCGAGGTCACCGAATTATTGCCAAACCGAGCTCTCCACAATACATCAGTCTAAGGCAAAGCACTAAACCTACATACTACCGAACAGCTAATTGTTGAGGCCGAGCTAACCCCAATCTTGAGTCGGCTAACTGATGCCAACCTGATAGTGGACTACCTCCCTAACCATCCTTCCTCAATTAAAAAATCTGAGCTGTTAAGCCTCACCTAATTTGTTTTGAACCTATTCTGCATGACAAATAGCATCATTAGGACTGTAGAATGTACAGTTGATACATACCTTATTTTCTAACATTCATACTATCCTTTTTATAATCAAATATTCTTTTTGTCTGGTTACAACTCTATCCCTATAAATTATTCCTTTTCCTTTTCTTGATAGGAATCATTTCATAATTTATATTAAATTGGGACTTACCTTAATTAGATCATATAAATACTTATGAATTGTAATAGCTACAACAATTAATACCATTGATATTTAAATATACTCTCGTGATCTAAGTGTGTTCTGCTTACTACCATTTACCCTTATCTAATCTATTGTGAGCATAGTTAGTGGCGAGTACCCTCCGACTACACTTATGCATAATATCAAGTGTAACCTGGGCTCAAATGAGGCGTTGGTACGTCATATCCATCATTGATGCATAAAAACCCCTACTCAAACCTTCTACTACCATTTACTTTTTAAACCATCTCACGGTTCGAACGCATCCCCTTAGTTATGTATGATACCAAACATCATATGTTCATCCACATCGTACTTGTATCATCTTAGTATCAAATCTTGGCTACATTCAAGAAAGTTTCTATTACTTTGTACTTTAAGAGATTTATTGCTATTTTTGTATGTTCTAGAAGTTTTGTTGTAGTCACAATTGTTTGAAGAGTGTTTAGTGTTGAAGAAATTTCATCCTCTATTTTCCATTGTTCCTTGTATGTAGAATAGAGAGTGAGTGTGTCTTTTTTTTCGTGTGTAGTTGACATAGTAGTAGTAGTAGTAGGTGTTGTTATATTGTTATTATGTTTAGAGAGAATTTTAAGCGGTATTTTTAGTTGTTAATCTCTTCAAAGAAACTATAATGTTTGATTCTAGTGTTCAAGGAACTCTAGGTAACTAAGAAAGTGGCACTCAAAATGGCTAAGGTCAATAAGGAAGCTTTACACCTAAGTTAGTGGGTGACCAATTAGATAGACTCATTGACCTAATGGCTTGTTTGGTGATCACCATAAATGAAGATAAATAGTGAGCCAAAAATGGTCCATATAGAGGACAGGCCATTGAATAGATTGAGAGAGGCAATAGTTAGTATGGTTAAGCAAATGTCCCAATTCAACTACCCCAAGTTAGAGGAGTAGATAGAGTTACTAAATACAGGTTAGCACTTGATGAAATCGAAGTAGATGGGAAGAAGGTTATGAAGTAGAGGAGTACTATAAGCTAGAAGAGAGGAATGTCCGAGCTCCTAGAGTGGAAAGGTTGAGGATATGTATCTCGATTTTTTTCTAAAAGTGGTAATGCAAAAGACTACTTAGACTGAGTAGACAGGATCAAGAAGTTGTTTGAATGCCATAAAGTGCCTAATAATGCTAAGGTCAAACTTACTATATTAGAGTTTATTAGCTATGCCACTTTGTGGTGAAAGAACTTACAAGTTACCTATAGAAGAGAAGGAGAACATAAAGTTAAGAGTTGGGATGAAATGAAAAGAGTCGGGATGAAATGAAAAGAGTCATGAGGAGGAGATTTGTTCTGAGCTATTCTTTATAAGACACCTTCAAGAGATTACAAGAGTTGAGATAAGGTGGATCTAATGTTGATGCCCATGTGAAGGAAGTCTAAATGTTAATGATTTGATGTAAAGTTACTGAGCCTGAAGATCGAACTGTATCTTGATTCATTAGTAGGTTGAAGTATGAGATTAGAGATATTCTAGAGACCATGGACATTGGATCACTTGATGAAGCAATCTGAGCTGCCTAGAGAATCGAAAGGCACCAATCAGGAAGATTCTAAGATCCTACCAATAGCCGTACCCCTAGCTGACCTGTTCCGAGTAAACCTGATGGGAATTAGCCTCTGACCATGTCTAAGCCGAGGCTTATCAATGCTTGCCAAAACCGAACTGTAGCCAGAAGGACGAAAGGAAGGAAGATGAACACTCGGCATCAAGTTTATTATCAGTTGAAGTGTCAAAAGATCACACAGCCAAGTAATCAGAACCAAAGAACCACTCAAGACATCAAAGAGAGACTCGTACTGATTGATTCTATGACTCAGCAATTGTGGGCCGAACTCTCTGGTGTCTCGAGCAAGATACGCAGACATCAAGGACCCCTTCTTGGACCTAGACATCTAATTGTCGACCCCATTTGGTTCGAATACTAATCCTCCCAAGACATGCCGAGTGACTACATGCAAAGTCCTGTAAAACGTACATTTCTATATTCTTGCACATGTTTTCCCTCATTTTATTTATAGGCCTAATTCTTTAGGGTTTAAGGCCTCATACATTATTTATAGTTTTATATTCACATTTTATTTATAGGATACCTTTAAGGCCCTGTACATTATTTACAAATAACAACATTTGTATAAAAATGGATATTGATAGATACAAACAGATAGATAAACAAAAATACATATATAGGGAATGAAACTTTCCTCTTTCAAGCAGGGCTATACTTGAGTTAGCATTTGTCAGATTATCGAGCGTTGATCATACTCTTTAATCATCCTCGCATTCTTATCAATCTTATCCTCAAATTATGGTGAACCCCTTCATTTGAATCGGTTAGTAAGCTGCATCTAACCTTCATTTGAAACCTCGAGCAACATTTAGTGTTCATGAGTCGTATCAAACTCTATTTCAAGCTCAAACCCCTAATTGTGTTTGTGTCTTGGTGAGTTATTTCCATCCACATTCACTATCAAAACCTTCCTATTCTTCGTACCCATCTTCCTTTTAAATACCCATTCTTGTTTTTTTGTTCTAGATCCATTGCTATTTCTCTCTTATCTCGATCCCTTATCAAGACTTATATGAGCAGAACTAAGTAAAGTCACTAAAACCTGACCTACTCAAGCTATCCAAGAAAAGGAGAGGGAGGTCTTAAGGAAGTTTAAGAAGGGCTAGAGCTTAGGAAGGAAGATAAGTAAAATCAAGTGTTTCAAATGTTAAGGATTTGGACACATAGTTGCCTAATGTTTGCGTAGAAGTAACATGGTGATTTAAGGCAAGGCACCAACCATTAAGGTAGATAATACTAATGAAGAAGCGGAAGAGCCAAAAGAGATCAAGTGGATCGAACTATCTAAGGAGGAGGAAGTCATCTATCTCATCCCAGCTTCACATGGAATGCACTATCACATTAGAATACCTATTAAAAACTAACTCAACCTGCTCATTTATCAAAAGGAAACTTATTTATATGATAAATGGGTTGCTACATCAAAGTTTAGTTAGACATTTGGTTAAAACTTATATGTACAGCCTCATATTTACATCAAAACATGAACAATCCTTTTCTTCTTTTCTTTTTTTCATCTTCAAAATAGTAGAATTCTCAATTTAGTATAAGTTCTATCCAAAAATCGCTAACTCCGATTAACACTCTCAGTGTACATCCTCCCTGATGTCGAGCTCTTCATGATGATGCTAACCTGAGGATAAAACATTTTATCCCTTCAACTATGTAAACTAAGTGAGAGTAGAAAATAAACAATATAATATAGGCAATATCACAATTGAAACATTTCAATCATAACTAGCAGATTCGACTCTACTATACAGTAACCTAACTAAGCATTTATTGCTAGCAATGCAACATGCTATGCTCATGCATGTGGAATGTATCGTTACTGATATCCTATGCCCTTCCAATATACTCATCCAGTTAGTCGACATACCAAGCATTTAGATACAATGTCCAAGAACCTAGAGGCAACAAGAAGTTGCTTGGGACTAGGACCCCCAACTATGTTTTACCAAATTATACTACATACTATAGTATACCAAATTAAAGAGGCAACAAGGAGCTTTCTAAGAGTAGGACCCACCTAAGAGTAGGACCCCTAACTTTGTTTTACCAAATTAGACTATGCACTATAGTATACCAAATCAAACTATCAAAATAGTCAAGTTGCTTAGGCAATGAGAATCTATTTGCTTCCAAAAACTAAGTTCCTAAAGCCACAATTTTTCTTGATCACTTAAAAGCCTTATTTTGAAAATTTTGACTTGTAGGTGCTTTTTTATGCCATGCCACGCCATGTTATGTAACAATAACTCAAGTATATCATTCAATACAATCACTCTCTAAGTTTTATTCAACCTAGTTATCTGATTCTAGTTTTCAAACTCTCTTTAGTAAAAATCTAACATATCACTTAGTGTTCATTTAGGTGAATACTTAGAAGATTAGATTACTAATCACTCAACTTTCCAAGTTAGTACATTCATTCGTAAATACCACATCAATACTCAACATAGCGACATAACAATTTAACCAAGATATAGTTACCATCATTCAAAATTACCACATCAGCATCCACCATAATGGCATATCAATTCACCCAAGATATAGCCATATTCAATCATTACAACATCAAACAACATATAGTGTTATGAGTAGTAATATATCTACTCCAAGCATGGGTTAAATCCACTTACCTAGCTTTATTAGTAGTACAAAATTGTAAACTTCATGACGAAGTCTTTCCTTACTTATCATACCTACAAAAATATACACAATCTTCAAGTTAACTACGAGTTAAACCTAAACTCTTATAAGCTTTCATTACCACATTTTTAAACTTCATTTGACTATATCTTACTCATTTCTCATCCGATTAATAGACTTTATATTGTCATAATCTTTATTTTGAATATTATTAATGTATCTTAAGAAATAAGATTGGTTAATATGGTTATAAGCCTAAAAAAACCATTTCTCACTACCGACTTGAATAAGTTTTAGTTCTAAACTAAAAAACAAAAAACTTATACTTTCTAAACTTGAACAACATCTATTTTATACCTAAAATACTAATCTTATAATATCTTATCAATTATCAAAATAGTATTATCTACTATTTTACATAGTAGGTTAAAATATAAGCTTATATTAGCAAAATACATAACAAATAGTATATGAGCCTAATTGATTCCAAGAAAAATCCTATTGACTCACAAAAATATGTAGTTTAATTATTGACCATTAATTACACTAAGCTAGCTACTATTTATTTTAACTAAAATAGTAATTTTAGCTCGAAATTATGGAAAATTGGGACAAATAAAAAAAATTATGTGTAAAATAAATAATAAGTGTTCCAAATACCCTTATAAACTTCTAAAAGTCAAAAAATGTAGGGCTTACTCATTAATTTACTCAAAAACCATTTATCTCAACAATACAGTAAAATTAGCAATTTTATCTAAAATAATTATAAAAATAGTAAATAGGTTTATTTTTTAAAATTCTTATTACCACAATTAAATATATATATTAAGTGTGTTACATACAAAAATTGAGCTTAGCTTGAAACAATCATCTAATATTTATAAAAATTAATTCAATTTTTGTCCAAACAAAGCATTTTCATAAGAACCTTACATTTCCATTGATTATTTAATTAAAATAAAATTTTTAAATTAATCTAAAACTAAAATAAACTTAGGAAACAATTTTTCATAATTAATTAACAACATCTAATATTTTTATAAAATTAAATGAGATATAAGCGAAATTTTGGTTCACTTGAACCGGCAATCTTTGACCACCCTCCAACTATCCAACCTTATGATAAACCTTCAAACTCCAAAGTGGCTTACTTTTTGGTTATGGATTGGTTTGTGAACCCCGTGTGACTTGCTCCGACCCTATATTTTGTTTTATTTTTATTTTATTTTTCATAATTTTGTTAAATTGTGTTCTTTCATTTTCAAAGCTCCAAAATGTTGTAAATGAGGGTTAGGGTCCTATTTGTAGGTTTTCGAGTTAATTTGATTTCATAAAAATTAGACATTTATATGCTACATGTCATTTTTCCATTTTCCCAAGTGTTGACTAAGCGCCATGTGTCATCCTCTTATTATTTAGGTGTTGACTCATTACTCCAAATGATTCTCAAACTGCCACATCATTTGATGACTCACCAAACCATTTTGTTAATTAATTTTCCATTATTTTATATTAATTTACCTTATTTTGATAATTTATTATTTATATTTAATACATATAATGTATATTCTATGTAAACACATACATATTATATATAATTCAACTTTATTTATTTTGATCCCATATAAGATATCAAGAGAGAGGGGAGTAAATTGATATCTTCAAATTTTTAAAAACTTTTTTTATATAAGAAAAATAAAATTACTCCTCTTAATAACTTATAATGGTAAACAATGATATGCTAATAATTCAACACATAACAATTAATAAAGTAAATTAGAAGAGTAAGGAAGGAAAATATTAAGTTGATGATTTATAGAGCTTCACCCTTCAACCTTCTACTTATTGCTCTCTTCCAGCTCCACTGCTGAGAACCAAGTCTATTTCACCAGTATCATTCCACTTGATCCATTAAACCAAATCACAAAAGATTACAAGTAACCATCACACATGGACTTCGCAATACTCTACTATGCTTATCTAGTCTCTCTATAATCTAGGCTACTTATAGATCTACAAAATACAAATGTACTTGTCTTCAACACTCCAACAAAAAATAAAAGTTACAAATTAAAAGTGAGAACACAAATATAAATCTCAATTAATTTCACTGTAAAGAAAAATAATGATTGTTGTATAGTTTGCTTTAATGTAACTTTCTAAAGAAGTATCTAAAAGACTTTCTGTGACTTTTCAGAAGGTAGAATTTGATCACAATTTTTTTGTATAGCAAAAAACTTTTTCCAGAGTTGTTAAAAATGATTTAAATCCTTTCTCTTTTTATATTGAAATCTTTTAACGGCTAATTTTGTTGAAGATTATCTTCACTTTTGTGTATATTCAACCATTATTTATTAAAGATAATCCTTAGATATTTTGAGAAGATCTCGATATGTTTGAATTTAAAAACAACTCTTCTTATCTTATTTCGATCATATATACTTCAATGCCCAACCACCAAATAAACTTTTGGTTTGAATTTGACGAAAAGATATGCTTTATCAGTAACTTCTAGATAAGCCTCATATTCAAAATTGAAATTCCATAAAATCTGAATCAACCTTATCCTTATCCATATTTATGCATATCTTGATTTATCCAAATATATTTTCACTTAAAAATCATCCCTATGGATTCTTAATTTCATCTTTAATGAAACGAGATTAAGTATATTTTCCTAATACACCCAATCTAGTAGGGATAGGCCTTGTTCAATTTGAATCTGATATAAATTAATTTTCCATGTTACTTTTCCAGATCAACTTTCTGAATAACCTTCTGAAGAGTATCAGTCTTCTTTTTTATTCTGAAATCTTTGAACAAGTTTTCGAAGTGCTGTACCAATTCTTCATATAAAAGTTTTTGAAATGCTTTCTAAAGAATTTCAAACTATTCTCTTTTTCAATCAATTCAAACCTTCTGAATAAGTTTCTAAAGACAACTTAGTTTGCAATTTTAATCTTTCTAAAATCGTAACTTTTAAACCTTCTAAGAACCCTTTTGAATACTTGTAATCTTAATGATTCATTAGTATTTATCCCATTTTGTTACTATCAAAATCTATGAGAGATATCTAACAATTTATTATTTCTATATGTTAAATAACTTATCTTTAATATCTTACTATATCTAAAAATTTGAATCTCATGTTTTCAATAATTATCGACTTTATCAATAAATTGAATTTTTCTTATTTTATGTAGTTTGTTTCAAGAAATTGGCTTTACTAGGATACTTCATCTAACTTTTGTAGCCTTACCATGAAGTTTGCACTAAAATGGATAATATTGTCCAACGCCCTAAATTTAGGGGCCCAAAACTCAAAGTTATTATATTAGCTCGAGACTTAAGGTATTACATCATCTAAAGTAAGGAGGTTAACCTTATGCCTAACACCTTGGTGTTAAGGAAGATAATGAGTATGTGTCCTATATCTGAGGGTGAACAACGAGAAAATCTATTTCACATTGGATGTAAGGTAAATGGGTCATTATATGTATTGATTGTTAATAGTAGCAGTTGCACCAATGCAACCTCTACTTTCATAGTCTAACAATTGAAGTCACCAACCAAGCCCTACCCCAAGCATTGTAAACTATATTGGTTCAGCGACAAAGGAGCTCTATAACTAAATAAACAAGTGGTCCTAATAATCAGTATTGGAAACTATCGAGATGAAGTGCTTTGTGATGTGTTACCCATGAGTGCATCACATATTCTACTTAGACGACCATAGATGTTTGATAGAAGTGTGATATACGATGGAAGGAAGAACACATGTTCCTGTAAGCACAAAGGTAAGAAGGTGAAGTTGAGCCCTATGACTGCCAAACAAGTTAAAAGCATAAAAACTCAATTAAGCTAAGTTATGAAGAAAGAGGCTCCGGTGATGACCCAAGCCAAGCTTAAAAGAGAGATGGAGATTAATGAGCCAACCTATCTGCTAATTAGATGGTTACATAAGATGAGGGGATTTAAGGAAGAGTTGTTACCTACTGAGGTAAACACCTTATTGGAAGAGTTTACTGACTTGTTCATAAGATAACTTCTAGAAGGTTTACATTCTCTTTGAAGTATTAAACATGCAATTGACTTGCAGCTAGGAGCCGTACTATCAAACAAGCCTGCTTATAGGGTAAACCCTGGATAGATTGCCAAACTGTAAAGACAGGTGGATGAGTTGTTGAAGAAAGGGTATATGCAGGAGTCCCTAAGCCCATGTGTTGTACTTGCCCTATTGGTACCAAAGAAAAATGGGACATAGAAGTTAAGTATGGATAGCCGTGCAATCAATTGCATTATCATTAAGTATAAGTATCATATACCAAGGCTTGATGATATGCTAGATGAGTTGAATGGAGTAAGAGTATTCTCTAAGATTGATCTCAAATCAAGATATCATTAGATCCAAATGCAAGAGGGAGATGAATGGAAGACCACATTTAAAACTTGCCATGGATATGAATGGCTTGTGATGCCATTCAGATTGTCAAATGCACCTAGCATATTCATGCGATTAATTAACCATGTTCTCTAAGAACTAATAAGGAAATTTGTAGCGGTATATTTTGATGACATCTTAGTTTATAACCTTGATTTGGAGACTTAACAAGAGCATCTCCAAGTAGTCTTTTCAAAACTTTGAGCTGAAAAGATCTATGCCAATTTGAAGAAATGTGACTTCTATCGACCTAAAGTAATCTTCTTAGGGTTTGTTGTGAATGGTGTGGCATTTGAGTCGATGATGAGAAGATAAGAGCAATTACTGAATGGCCTATGCCGACCTGTTCAACTAACTTATGAAGCTTCTATGACCTAGCATTGTTCTATCGCTTTATAAGGATGTAACCCTACTTAACAAGTTATCAAAAAAGAATGTTAAGTTTAGGTAAAGAGAGAAGGAGTAGAGGAGTTTCAAAGAAGTAAAGGAAAAGCTGACTACAGCCCTTATCTTGGCTCTATCAAGCTTTGACAAAATATTTGAAGTGGAGTATGATGCGTCTGGACTAAGAATAGGTATTGTATTAATGTATGAAGGCTGACCTATTACCTACTTCATTGAGAAACTTAGAAGAGCAACACTCAACTATTCTATTTATGATAAGCAGTTCTACTCTTAATCAGAGCATTGACTATATGGCAATATTACTTGCTACCTAAATAGTTTGTGATCTACATTGATCGTGAATCTTTGAGATATCTGAAGAGCTAATCCAATTTGTCTAGGTTAAGTTCATGGAGGGACTTTCATATGTCATGAAGTATAAGATTGGAAAGAACAATGTAGTGGTCGATGCTTTATCAAGACGACATTCCCTTTTGACCGAATTACAGACCTAACTATTGGGATTTTCAATGATAAAGGATTTATATGCTGAGAATCTACATTTGGTCTTATCTATGCCAAATGCGAGAAAGGCCAAGCACTAGACGACTATCAAAGGGAGGATTGATATTTATTTAAGAAGAAGAGACTATGTATCCCAACCTATTCCATGAGAGAGCTATTAGTGCATAAGACACATAGAGGAGGATTGTCTGGACACTTTGGCAAGCACATAACACATGAGGTATTATCCTCAAGATTCTTTCAACCAAAGTTGATGAAGGATGTCTAAGCTATGTTAAAAAGGTATACTACCTATAGAAAGGCATACTACTTATAGAAAGGTAAAGAACTGAGCCAAGTAAGGGCAATATTTACCATTGCTAATCCCAACCAAACCATGGTCCAAGCTAAGTATGGACTTTATATTATGTTTGCTGAGGACGTCCTAAGGGAAGCATTCCGTCATGGTAGTCATGGACCATTTCAAATAGATGGTATACTTCGTGCCATGTTCTAAGACTAATGATCCTTCGACTATCCCTTTTCCTTTCTTATAGGAGGTCATCAAACTTTATGGAGTACCTAGGACCATTGTTTCGGATAGAGGTCATTAACCAGCTATAGAAAGAGTCGAGGCCATTAGAGCAATGCACCATAAGGTTATCGAACATCTAAGCTAAGCTACTACCAAGCTCGAAAGACTAGGCCAAGGATGGAAGAATAGAGAATTTCAACCAGGTGAATTGGTCTGGATCTACCTTAGTAAGGAATGATTCCCAACCTATGGACGAGCAAGTTATCTCTTAGGTCTAATGGACCATTTAAATTGTTGGAGAAGATCAATAATAATGCCTATAGGATTAAACTACTTAAAGAATACAAAGTCTTTGACTCCTTTAACATTATAAACCTCTATCTATATATTCTTGAAGATCATCAACGTGGAGCTAAGTCAGATTTAATCCTCAATCTTATACAACCTAGAAGGGATGATAAGGATCACAAACCCACAACAAGCTCTCGAGCTTGAGGACTCTCTCATATGATTTATTGAGCTATTTAAGGGGAGTTAAACTCTAAAAAGCGATGTATTCTCTAGTCTGACGTACCGAGTTACTCCACTCTTTACCTCATCCAAGGGAATGTTGAAGGGACCAACCTATCATTGAGTCAACCCCTCTACAATACATCAATCCATGGCAAAGCACCAAACCTACATACTACCGACCAACTACGTTGTCAAGGCCTCACTGACCCAAATCCTGACTTAACAGTACAGTAGACTACCTCCCAAACTAGCCTTCCTCATTCTAGAACATCTGAACAACCAAGCCTAACCTGATTTGTTCTGAACCAGCTCAGCTCAGCAAGCAACAACATTGGGACCACAAAATGCATAGCTAATACACGCCCTATTTTCTGACATCTATATTGTCCTTTTTGTAATCGAATATTCTTTTTATTTGATGATAGCTCTACCCTTATAAAATTTTCCTTTTCCATTTCTTAATAGGAATCATTTTATAATTTATACTAACCTAGGACTTACCCTAACTAAGTCATATAAATACTTATGAACTATAATAGCTATAACAACTAATGCCATTGATATTCAAACATACTCTTGTATGCTAAGTGTTTTCTACTTACTCTTATCTAATCCATTATGAGTATAGATTAGTGGTGAATGCCCTCTGACCACAGTTGTACTTTATATCAAGTCCGACCTCGGCTCGTGTAAGGTATTGGTGCATCATATCCATCATTGGTGCATGGAAACTCTTACTCAAACTTTTAATTACCGTTTACTTTTTAAACCATTACGTAGTTCAAACCTATCCCCTTAGCTACGCGCAATACCAAACATCTTGTGTTCATTTATGTAGTGCCAGTATCACCTACTAAGAATTGTTTTTAAATTTCAAAAACAATCTCCATCAAAAGGTGAGAAATAAAATCCAAACTACCCTTAAATAACACCCTCTTAAAGTCATATGCTTGTTTTAAATTTCATCTTTTAAAACCACCAAAAAATTCAAGGAGTAAAATCTTCATTTCTACCAAAATTATTTTATAACCTTCTAAGTTTTACTAATCGAAAATTATCTTTACAATCTTTTCTCAAGAATCTCTTTAAACCAAGCCTTTGACAAACCAAAACCTTTTTAGCTATATCTCTATTTCAAATAAGTTTCAATCTCACACTTAACAACTACCTTTTTAAAACCAAGCTTGATGGGAATCTAGCACCTAGACCCTTAACCCGAGCTAAGGCTAGAGGCCTATTTAGTTTAACCTCTCGAATACTTAATTGTCAAGCTAGACCCAACCACTCTAACATGTTGGACAATGCTGTTCAGTATACCCTTCCAATTTTCTGGCTTGTTTGGTGTTCAATTTTGATTAGTTTCAACCTAATTGTGTTTCCTATGATAACCAATCTAATCCACCTGACCAACCTTAAAGAAGTCTAACTGATAGGAAGCTCCTCAAATATAGATCTAACCAAAGCTTGTCAGAATCCGTTAACGACAAGCACATCAACTACTCCAACAATGGAACATGCCCTAGCATCCACATACACCATTTGACAAATATAATCATCTCTTTTTAGAAATATTACGAGCATGTCCTTCTACAATTATACTATTACTTCTATAAATTTCTTACTCTTTTAATAAAATCGTCTATCATTGTAACCTTAGTGCTACTAAGTATAAATATCCTATTATGTTCATTGTTGTAATAAAACTTTGTCATGAATGAAGCATTTTCCTCGAGTTTTTCCTTCTTGTGTTAAGAATTGTTAACCCCCAGCTTATGGCAACCCTTAAGTAAGGTTATATTGATGAGCAACCCTTCACATCGAACTAATAAGTCATATCTAACAGTGCATGAGTTCATAAGTGCTTGAGTGGTGAGTCACATCCACAAGTAGCTTAAGAGACATAAATCTTTTCTTTTCGTGTTTCTCTCATCAAAACCCATCTCAACCTTTCTCCAGTAGCTATCCTCTAAAGGACCTACTTATGCATAGGTAAGCCCTCCTTCAAGGTACATTATTTTGGTATCAGAGCTCGAGGTTCTGAGCATGGCTACGAACCTTAAGTGACATAATAATAAACCGTAATGTTGTCATAGCATTTAGTTGCTAAGGACTTATTGAATCGAGTGAGTTACAGGTTTATCAAAGGTGAAGTATTATGTGTTTTGCATTGGCTGCAATGTCTAAGTGTTTTCTGACAATAGATTAAGAGTGTTGCGGTTGTGCTCTATTATACTCTATTTTCGACATGTGTAACAGAGTAATAGAAGGAGTATAGATGTAGTACAAATTAGTTATTTCTAGGTGAAGAGAATGAATATTGAGTTTTAGTGAAATTGTGGTTGTTGAAGAGTAGAAGATGACTAACCCTAGTGTAAATGTAATGGTAAGAGATAATGATAATGATGTATGATGGGTACCATAACACTAATAGCTTTGAGAAAGATAGTTGACCTATTACACTTTACCTAATGACCCTAAGTCAAGTTAGTAACATGTGGTCTAAACTCATCCAAAGGTTTGAGAAGACCTTGGTGATGAGTAGATCTGAGTTAAGGGGAACTATAAAAGATAATGAGTTGACCATTTTGTTGATACAGAGATTGTTGAAAATGCAGAGACAAAATGAATTGCCTAAAGAAGTTGACAGTTTGCTTAGAGAATTTGGCAACCTATTCCTTAAAGAGCTATCGAAAAGGTTACCATCGAAATGAGAAATAGAGCATTGCATTGATTTGTAACCTAGAGTTGTGTTTTGCCAAAACAATCAGCCTATAGAATGAAACTTAAGCAAGCAGCTGAGTTTGTAGTGACAAGTGAATGAACTTATAAAGAGCGGTTATGTTTGAGAAAGTATGAGTCCATACGTTGTGCCTATACTATTGGTTCTCGAAAACGAAAAAAGCTAGAGAAAGTATGTAGACTGTTAAGTTGCCAATCACATTACGATCAAATATCAGTACCTGATTCTTAAATTAGATGACATGTTGGACGAAGTAGATAAAGTAAGTATGTTTTCTAAAATCTATCTCAAACCAGGATATCACCAAATCCAAATGCATTAAGGTAATGAATGCAAAAACTACCTTCAAGATAAGACATGGATTGTATGAGTAGCTTGTAATGCCTATTAGACTATCGAACACCCCATGTACCTTTATGAGATTGATAAACCATGTGTTGAGGAATTAGATAGAGAAGTTTGTTGTGGTATATTTTAATGATATTCTTGTATATAGCCTCAACTTGGCTAGCCGTATAAATCACCTCCGAGTTTTATTCAAAGTGCTTTGAACTGAACACCTATTCAACAATCTAAAAAAATGTTACTTTTACCAAGAGGATGTTGTATTCCTAGTGTATGTAGTAAGTAAAAGAGGCCATAGGGTAGACAATGAGAAGGTTTAAGCTATTATTAAGTGTCTTACCCTTACTTCTTGTATCAATTACAAGAGTTTCCATTGTTTAGCTTCTTTCTATAGAATATTTATTTAAAAATTTAGCCTTATTGCGGTACACCTAACTCAACTCACTAAGAAGAGTATTGAATTTCGATGAGGATATAGGGAAGAGAAAAGCTTTGCTGAGATGAGAAAATAATTGACTTCAGTACCTATACAATCACTACTAGATTTCAATAAGGTTTTTCAGTAAGAATGTGATGCCTCCAGCATAGAAATTAGAGTAGTACTCTGATAACTCGGATTTTAAACATATTTCATATGGTGATTTTATAGTATTTTCCTCACATTTTTGGTTTTCTTTAAAGAAATTGATACTTAATTGATTAAAATTTTGATTTCAAGGTTTAAACGCGTTCTATGATCGAAAACGAAGAAAAGGAATCAAATTTCACTCAAATCGGAGTTCAAATGAAGAAGTTATGAAATTTTGAAGTTATGAAATTTTGAAGTTGTGTAGAAAATTTTACCTTAATGTAGAAAGTTACACCACCTGGGGACATAGTCATGTCTCAGGCCGTGTCTGGTGATGAAAACAGAATCTTTTTAATACACATATAAAAGGATATCTTAGGGTTTCAAAAGACAAAAGAGACATTACAGAAACAAGAGACACAAGAGATGAGACGAGATTGGAGAAGAACATTAATCAAGAAGCAAGAACGACATCAATTTCAAGATTAGAGAGATTGTTCATCAAATCAAGAGGGGTTTTTATGCTTTGTTTTACGTTTTTGATGAAACTCGTTTTTAGATTCGTTATGATAGCTTAAAATTAAAGTATTTAGGATTATGGAACCTAGGGTTTCATGTAACCCTTGGATTGAATTATAATTTCAATAAAGTTTCTACCTTTTCTTGATTCAATTATGTCGTTAATAATGGATTGATAATTCTAGAGTGTCAATATATGATATTATGCATGTTTAATTGAGAAATTGCATGTGTAATTAGATCTAGGCATAATTGAAGAGAATTACATGTATACTTAGAGATAAGATACATGTTTCTTCCGGAAAGTTGATTGTTTGCACGGGAATACATTACATGCTAATGCAATTCTAAATTATATTACTAAGTGAAGAGATTCCGGTAAATAATTTAGGATTAGGGTTAATATGCTTGAGAAAGATATTAGTTTTAATTGTGAATCCCTCCGGTCAAGAATAATAGAAATTGAATTGGATATATTTTAAAAAGGTTACATATTAAACACTAGGGGAAATAATTCCTAAATACATTATTGCATACTTGAAGTCGTTCGTAATTTATTGCTTTCTAATTTGCGTAATTAAGTCTCATAAGTAGTTTAGTTGTTAATTTCAATATTTTTAATTAATTCAAACTTTCACAATTTTTCGGTTAGATAATAAAGCTAAAGTTAATATTAGTACTCAAAATCTCTTTGAGATCGACTCGGACTCACATCCGCTATATTAAAACTGATAGGTGCACTTGCTTCATATCAAGATATCCTTCTCTTGTGACTTATATGTAGGCCTTAGTGAATATATTGTTTGATTCCCTTAGCTAATAGGAAAATCCATCTTCTTAAGATTATGTTGTTTCTATGATGAACATATTTCTTTTGGTTCTCTAAGGCGATCAAAGGAATGGTTCTCTTATGGGGTTGGAGAAAACATTATTATAATGAGCAATTCCAGGATGGCAGCGGATCTCGAATGAACCAGAATGGGCATTCCGGATTCCAAAAAGAAAAATGGGTACGAAGAACAGGAAGGTTTTTTATGGCGAATGTGAATAGATGTAACTCACCAAGACAAAAACACGATTAGGGGCTTGAGCTCGAAAAAGAGTTCAATACAACTCATGAACACTAAATGTTACTTGGGATTCAAATGAGGGTTAGATATAACTCACTAACCAATTCAAATGAAGGAGTTCACCACAATCCTAAAAATAAGATTGATAAGAACATGGGCGAGATTAAAGAGTTTAATCAACACTCAATAATTCAGCAAACGTTAGCTCTATTAGCTCAAGTACAGCCTTGTTCGAAAGAGGAAAGTTTCACTCCTGTATAAGAGAATATTCTTCACTGTCTGTATATCTATGTCTCTGTATAGGTTAGTATAAATGTTGCTATTTATAGCAAGTCTTAAACCCTAGTGGCAAAATTGTAAATAAAGTACAAGGTGTTAAACCTTAAGAATCGAGCCCATAAATAAAATGAAGGAAAACATATACAAAAAGATAAAACTGTGTGTTTTACATAACTCGGCATGCAGTCACTCGACATGTCTAGGAAAGAGCAAGATCTAAACTGGGTGGGGTCGGTAGTTGGATGTCTGGGTCCAAGGGAAAGCTCCTAATGTCTCGGAATGCCTGGCCGAGACACTAGAGAGGTTAGCTCACAATTGTTAAGTTCTAAAGTCAGTAGTCACTAGTCTATTAGGATAGTGCCGAGTGGTTCTTTAGACCCGAGTTCTCAATTGTGTGATCTCTCGTCTTCTCAGCGGACGATAGACTTATTACCAAGTGGCTCCTTTTCTTCACCTCGGTCTTCTATCATTTGTTCACCCTCGATAAAAGCTATTCTACCTTGGGTTAGAATAGGTTGGCATCTTCTTCCAAAAGGTTAGCATTGGCTTCAGACAACTCGACCTCGGCCTGGATGTAGTCGAAGGCTAATTCCCATCATTACTATGGGTCTAAAAGGAAGTCAACCTTGATGTTAAGCATTGAGTATGGGCCGAGATGCCAAATAAACTTCTCTTCCTTTTTCTCTTCACCATAGGTGGCAAGTGTCTCTGGATTTCCTCAATGCTCATGGAGGTCAAGCAATAGCACTTCCAATCCTTTTAAACTGTATAAGTGTTAAGGAAGCCATCATAGCTCACTTTCTAGTCATACTCCCAAAGTCAACCAAGAAGTAAATTAACGACATTCATAGGGACCACATCAAATTCAACCCCATCCTCATATTGTCCTACTATGAATGTTATTCAAGCTCTCTTATGCACATGGACCATACCCTTGTCATTAAACCACTTCAATCCATAAGGTTGAAGGTATGGGTAAGTCAGCAATTTCATCTTTTCTACTAACTCGATAGAGACGATGTTGGTGTAGCTTCCTCCATCTATTATTAGGGAATAGGTCTTCCCATTTACTAGGCACCACATATGAAACAAATTTTCCCTTTGTCCAGGATCTACCCTCAAGTCAGCTCATGTGGCCGTAGCTTAGAGTTTTCTAGGTCCTCAAGATAGATATCTTCTTCTATCAATTAGTTGTCCAAGCTCTTGTCACTCTAACTCTCGATTTAAGCCTCGATCCCTTCACCCTTCAAGTCTATGACCCTTTTATCGAGCATTAGGATGCAATGTATCCGTAGCCTAAGCACTTAAAGGACTTCACTTCTCAAGCCTTATTACTGGGTGCCTTTTCTTTCTCAGCAATCTTTTTCTCGGCATGGATAAGTCAGCTAGGCTCTACTTTCTCCATCTTCTTTTCTTACCTTCCCTCAACATACCTCTTAAGGTCAAGGCTACCTTGTCGAGGTCGGCTACTCGACTTCTAATGCCTTATCCTCCTTTGCCTCTCCACTCTTAATGTCAAATTAATTAGCTCATCCAGATAGTTCAATGGTTACAATTCAACTATGTCAGTAATGTCATCCTAGAGTCCACTCAAGAATCTAGCAATGGTGCGATCCTATAGCTCAGCAATCTCACATCTCATCATTAAATGAGATGTAAGATTACCAAGCTACAGGACTGCACCATTGCCAGATTCCTGAGTGGACTCTAGGATGACATTACTGACATAGTTGAATTGCAGCCGTTCAACTCTCTGGATGAGCTAATTAATTTGGCATTAAGAGTAAAGAGGTAGAGGAGAAGAAGGCATCATAGGCCGAGTAGCCGACTCTAACAAGCCAACCTTAAGCCTAAGAGGTATGCCGAGAGAAGGTAAGAAAAGAAGATAGAGAAAGGAAAGCCTAGCCGACCAGTCTATGCTAAGAAACAGATTGCCAAGAAAGAAAAGGCACCTAGTAACAAGGCTTGAGAAGTGAAGTGCTTCGAATGCTTAAGTTACAAACACATTGTGTCCCAATGCTTGAATAAAAGTTTCATGGTCTTAAAGGGTGAAGGACCCGAGGCTCAAATCGAGAGTTAGAGTGATAAGAGCTTAGAGGAAGGATTGATCAAAGAAGATGTCTATGTAAAAAATCTGGATGAACTCTTATTCTTAACGAGTCAATGAGCTGACCTGAAGGTAGATCCCGAGCAATGGGAAAATTTATTTCACATGCAGTGCTTATTGAATAAGAAGACCTATTCCTTACTTATTAATGAAGGTAGCTACACCAACATTAATTCTACCGAGTTGATAGAAAAGATAAAGTTGTCGACCTACCCGCATTCCTAACCCTATGGATTAAGGTGGTTCAATGATAAAGATATGGTCCATGTACATAAGCGTGCTAGGATTGCATTCAAGATGAGACAGTACGAAGAGAAGATTGAGTTTAATGTAATCCCTATGAATGCCTTGAATTTACTTCTTGGCCAACCTTAGGAGTATGACTAGAAAGTGATCCATAATGGCTTCCTCAACACTTCCACTATTCCAAAGGATAAGAAGAGCTATTACTTGACCCCCATAAGCATTGAGGAAATCCAGAGACACTCGGCACCCATGGTGAAGAGAAAAGGGAAGAGAAACTTATTCAACATTCTGGCCCATGCTCAACACTTGTTGAAGGTGACTTCCTTTCAAACCCACTATAATGATGGGAATCAGCCTCCATCCACATCCAAGCCGAGGCCTATCAATGCTTGTCGAGGCCAAACTACAGCCAAAAGGATGAAAGGAAGGAAGATGAACACTTGGTATCAATTCTGTCATCAGTCGAAGTGCCGAAAGATCATACAGCCGAGTAATTAGAACCAAAGAACCACTTGACACATTAGAGAGAGACTTATGCCAAATGATTCTATGAATTGGCAATTGTAGGCTGACCTCTTTGGTGTCTTAGCCAAGACACACGAGACATCAGGGACCCCTTCTTGGACCTGGACATCCAACTGCTGACCCCATTTGGTTCAAATACTACTCCTCCCGAGACATTCTAAGTAACTGCATGCCAAGTCCTGTAAAACGCACAGTTTTGTATTCTCATATGTGTTTTCTCACATTTTATTTATGGGCCCAATTCTTTAGGGTTTAAGGCCTTGTACATTATTTATAGTTTTGCCACTAGGGTTCAAGACTTGCTATAAATAGCAATATTTGTACAAAAACGAAGATAGATAGATACAGACAGATAGATATACAGAAATATATATACAAGGAGTGAAATTTTCCTCTTTCGAGAAAGGCTATACTTGAGTTAGCATTTGCCGGATTATCGAGTGTTGATCATACTCTTTAATCATCCCCGCGTTCTTATCAATCTTATCCTCATATTGTGGTGAACCTCTTTATTTGAATCAGTTAATGAGTTGCATCTAACCTTCATTTGAAACCCCGAGCAACATTTAGTGTTCATGAGTCATATCAAACTCTATTTTGAGCTCAAACCCCTGATTGTATTTATGTCTTGGTGAGTTATATCCATCCACATTCACTATCAAAACCTTCCTATTCTTCGTACCCATCTTCCTATTGAATACCCATTCCTATTCTTTCATTCTAGATCCACTGCCATTTCTTTCTTATCTCGATCCTGTATCAAATAATATCTACCTTTGTCGATCCCGACCAAACCATGGTCTACGTTGAGAATAGACTTTATGTTATGTTTGCTGAGGATGTCCCAAGGGAAGGACTCCATTATGGTAGTTGTAGACCAATTTACCAAGACAACACAATTTGTACCATGTGCTAAAACTAACAATGCTTAGACTATTTCCTTTCTTTTCTTACTAGAAATTGTTAAGCTACACGGTGTGCCCAAATGCAAAATTCATAAGCCACTTCTAGAGGATATTATAGAAATGAATGGGAACCAAGTTATTGTTCAGCACATCTTACCATTCACAAACGGGCGGACAGATTAAGGCTATCAATAAAACGGTAGATTCTAAGTTGCTGCTAGTCAGAACTGGACTGATTAGGTTTATGTCTACCAATAATTGAGCTTGCCTACAATAGGACCACCCACAGTGTCATAGGTATTTCACTATTTGAGGTCGTTTATGAATTCAACCCTAAGCTTCCACTAGATTAGACACCCTTTCCAAGCCCAAATGAGGATCAATATGCTGTTGAAAGATCTGAGGCCATCAAGGCAATGTACTAGAAGATCGTAGAGCATTTAAGTTGAGCTACTTCTAAGCTTGAGAAGCGAGGTCGAGGATAGAAGGACAGAGAGTTTTAGGCTAGTGATTTGGTTTAGATCCATTTAAGGAAAGATTGATTCCCAAGTTTGAGAAAGAGTAAACCATCTCAAGGGGCCAATGGACCATTTAAAGTGCTCAAAAGAATCAATCCCAATGCCTATATGATTGAACTGCCTAAAGAATATGGGGTCCCAGACTCCTTCAATATTGCTAACCTCCACCCATATGTTGTCAAAGGCAAGTAATAAAAAGTAGAGCTAGATTTGATCCTAAATCTCAAATAACTTGGAGGTTATGATAAGGATCATAGGTCGATCACTCGCGCCCAAGCTTGAGGATTGAATGATTTGGTTCGCTAAGTCATCCAAGGGGAGTTGAACCTTGAAGAGCAATACATTCTTAACCCCAACCTATTGAGCTATTCCATTCTAATCACTTTGTATCTCCTCTCAAAGTCTATCGAGGTAACCAACCCATCACTAAGCCAAGCACATAATGATAAGAAATTTCAAGGTTGAGCTACCTAAGTGTCGAGTAAACCAGCTGAAGCTGAGCAGGTGAATGACCAACCATTAAGCCAACCCTCCTTAGGCCTTGAGTTGCTAAGATGCTAAGTTGCTAACTTAACCTACTCTACTCTGAGCAGCTTTTCTCGCGTATAATAAAGTAAGGACCATAGTACTAAGAAGCATATGCATGTCTTATCTCTTTAACATCCTTGCTATCCTTGCAAGGGATTTTTTTTTCCATTATTACCAATTTACCCTTCCTTTGTTGTCATTTTCCTTTTCAATCATGTATCTAATTTTGTAAATTTGAAGAATCCTAAGACTTACCCTAAATAAGACATAAATACCTTACAAAATGTATTAGTCAAAATTATTAAGAATATTGGATACAAAAACTTCTCCCTTTTGAGCTAAGTGTTTCTCTTACTTACTCCCTTTACTCTTATCTAGGACATTCAAGCATGGATTAATGGTGAGTGACCTCCTACCATACTAGTGTATCATATCAAGTGTAATCTAAGCTCGCACAAGGGCGTCATATCCATTGTCGGTATACAAGATACCCCTACTAAACCTACAACTAGCATTTAGCCTTCAAGCCATCATGCAATTCGGATCTACCCATCGTTCGTGTGATATCAATCTCCATGTGTTTATCCACAGACCCGTATCATTCTTAATATCAAAGCTTGGCTACATTTTAGTAAGCTTCTAATTATTTGAGTTCATGAGTAATTTCTATAGTCCAATGTGTATGAAGGCAGTAAGTTGAGACTAGCAACGTATAGGAGTTGTACATGACTGTAGCAAGTATTGAAGTAATGTATTAAGTTAAGGAAGTTCGGTGCTCTATTTTCCCTTGCTTTATGTTCATAAAACAGTGCGTATGTAGCTATTATTTTTGTTTCTAAATAGTGTAAAATTGTTGTCATTGTAGTAATTGTTGGTGAGTATTATTGCTCCTTATTATTGTTTGATGGCGGATTTTCGAAATATGTTTCAATTGTTAACCTATTGAAGTAATAAAACAATATCTGACTCTAATGTTTGAAGAAACCTAGGTTATCAAAAGAGTAGTGCTCATAATGGCTAAGGTCAACAAGGGAGTTTCATACCCTAATCTATATACGGCGACTAGACAGGCTTACCGACTTGGTAACTAACCTAGTAACTTCCATCAATGAGGATCGACAATGACCTAAAAATGACCCATATAGTAATCGAGCCAATGAGCTACCTAAAAGAGGCAATGGCCAATACACCAAGTTAATTTCCTAATTCAACCACCCCAAGACAAAGGAGTAGACAAAGCTTCTTTGTGTAAACTTGCATTAGAAGAGATAGAGCAGGAGGATGAGGAGATAAGTGGTGAAGAAGAAGAGTATTATAAACCTATTGAGATGAATGTCCAAGCTACTAGAATGGAAGGACTGAAGATGTAGATCCTAGTTTTTCTGGAAGTAGTGATAGTAAAGATTACCTAGATTAAGTAGACAAGATTGAGATGCAATTTGAGTGTCATGAGGAGCTTAAGAATACCAAGGTCAGACTTGTCATGCTAAAGTATATTAGTTATGCCGCTCTATGGTTGAAGAATTTGCAAGCCACCTAAAGAAGAGAAGGAAAGCGTAAGGTTAGAAGTTAGGATGAAATAAAGAGAGTAATGAGAACAAGATTCATTCTAAGCTACTCTTTACAAGATGACTTCAAGAGGTTACAATAGTTGAGGCAAGGAGAATTAAGTATTGATGCATATGCATAAGAGTTCGAAATGTTAATGATCTATTGCAAAGTTGTTGAGCTTGAATACCAAAATATATCCCGATTCATTATTGGGTTGAAGTATGAGATTGGAGACATTTTAGACATTATGGAAAAGGAGAGAGAACTATCGAGGAAGTATGAGAAAGGACAAAGCTTAGGAAGGAAGATTAGTGATATTAAATGCTTCTAGTGCTAAGGATTCAAACATATGGATACTCAATGTTTGAATAGACGAGTGATGGTAGTTAAGGAAAGATGCCAACCATTGAAGTCAGTAGTACTAATGAGGAGATTGAAGAGCCAAAAGAACTCAAATACACTGAACAATCTGAGGAGGTAAAGATCATTTCTAGTGAAGAAGGTAACTTTGTGCCTACAACCATGGTGCTGAGAAGAGTCATAAGTGTAAGCCCACTACTAAAGGATGAGCAGCATAAGAACCTATTCGATATTAGTTGTAAGGTAAATGGCTCCTTGTGTGCATTTACTATTAATAGTGGTAGCTGCACCAATGCAACATTTACATTCATGGTCCAGCAATTGATGTTGCCGACTAAACCTTACCTTAAGCCTTAGAAACTATACTAGTAAAATGATAAAGGAGCCCTACAAGTGAATAAGAAAGTGGCCATGCCAATCTATATTAGAAACTAACAAGACGAAGTACTTTATGATGTGTTACCTATGAGTACATCTCATATTCTTCTTAGATGACCATAGATGTGTTGTGATATATGATGGAAGGAAGAGCACATGTTCATTAGAACAAGGGGGCAGGAAAGTGAAGGTAAGCCCTATGACAACCCAATAAGTTGACAACATGTAGACTCAACTAAACTAGGTTCTAAGGAAGGAGGCTTTGGTTATGACCCTAGTCCAGCTGATGAAAGAGATGAAGCTAGAAGTGTCAACCTATCTCCTAGCCAGAAGGTTACTTAAGATGAAAGAACTAAGTAAGGAACTCTTACTTGCCAAGCTGAAATCTTTGCTAGATAAGTTTTCTTACTTATTCCTTAGCAAGTTACCAGAAGGTCTACCACAAATTAATGGAATTGAACATGTAATAGACCTACAGGCAAAGGCTATACCACTAAACAAGCCTACATATAGGTTAAATCCTAAATAGGCTGTATAGCAACAAAGGAAGGTTGATGAATTGACGATAAGGTTTTATGTCTGAGAATCCCCAAGTCCATGTGCTCTACTGACTTTGTTTGTGCCAAAGAAAGATGGGATGTAGAAGATGTACGTAGACAGCTGAGTTATTAGTCAAATCACACCATCAAATATAGCTACCCTATACCTAAGATTGATGATATGCTTGGTGAGTTACATAAAGCAAGAACCTTTTTGAAGATTGATCTTAAGTCCAGATATCATTAGATTAGGATCTTAGAAGGAGACAAGTGGAAGACTACATTCAAAATATACCATAGATTATATGAATGACTTATGATGCCATTTAGGTTGTCAAATGCACCAAGTAGATTCATGAGACTGATGAGCCATGTGTTCCAAGAACTCATTGGAAAGTTTTTCATTGTGTACTTCAATGATAATCTAGTCTATAGTCATAACCTGGTGACTCATTGTAAACACCTTCGAATTAGTTTCTCAAGAAGTGCAACTTCTACCAAGCTAAAGTAATATTACTAAGATTTGTAGTAAGTGGTGGTAGAATACAATTTGATGAAGAGAAGGTAAAACTAATCACCGAGTGGCATGTATAGACCTGTTCTGCCAACATGTGTAGCTTCCATGGCCTGGCATCATTATATCATCGATTCATATGAAACTTCAATACTATTATGGTCCTACTTACTAAATTGTCGAGGAAGAGCATTGAATTTAGGTAGGGAGAAAAAAAAAAGCAGAGGAGTTTTGAGGAGATGAAAACAAAGTTAACCACTGCCCTTGTCTTAGTTCTTCCAAGCTTTGACAAAGTGTTTAAAGTAGAGTATGACACATCTAGACTAGGTACAAGAGCCATACTAATGCAAGAGGGCTGACTTATAGCCTACTTAAGTGAAAACTCCAAGGAGCCATATTCAACTACTCTATATATGACAAGGAGTTCCACTACTTGATCAGAGCTCTCACAGCTTGGCAACATTATTTGTTACCTAGAGAATTTGTAACCTACACAAACCATGAGTCAATAAGATACCTAAAGAGCCAACCTAAAATGTCTCAAAGGTAAGCTAAGTAGGTTAAATTCATGGAAGGATTTTCTGATATTGTTAAGTACGAAAATGGCATGAACAATGTCATGCCCCATCTCAATGACATTCCTTCTTGATTGAACTGCAAACCAGGCTTCTTAGATTTTCCATGATCAAGAATTTATATACCAAAAATCTGCACTTCGTTCCTATCTATGCCAAGTGTGAAGATGGCCAAACTCTTGATGACTATTACAAGGAAGATGGATACTTATTTGAAAAGAGAAGGTTATGTATCCCAACTTGTTATATGAGAGAACTGCTTGTATACGAGTCTCATGGTAGAGGATTTTCTAAACATTTAGGCAAGTACTAAACTCATGAGGTATTAGCCTCTATATTATTTTAGTCGAGAGTGATGAAAGATGTCCAAACTATGTTGGAGAGTTATCCTACCTATAGAAGGGTTGAGAGTTAACCCGTTCAAGGGCAATACCTACCTTTGCTGATCCTTGTAGATACCCAATTTTTACCCTATTTATTTATTTTTTTAATTTCCTTTTTTAATAGGCCCTTAATTAGGAAAAACACAAAAAATTAAAAAATTAAAGAAAACCTAAAAAAATAAGAAATTTAGAAAAAAAATAAGAATTTTAGAAAAATACAAAAAAATTAAAAATAAGAAAAAGCACAAAAAATAAGAAATTTATAAATTAAAAAAAAGTAAGAAAAGAAAAGTACCAAAAGTAGGAAGTAAGAAATTTAGAAAATAAGAAAATTAAGAAAAAATTTAGAAATTTGAAAAAGTTACAAAAATATAAGAAAATTGAAAAAATAAAAGATTTTGGAAAATACTATTTTATTAGGATATATTTTTTTATTAGGTTTAGAAGTTGGGCCATTGAACATAGGCTTAGATTTAAATTTAGCCTAGGCTAACTAAATCCATATGTGCAATTTAATTGCATATATGAACAAGATACAGGCCAACAGCATAACGAATAAGCATTAGACATTGGCATTAGATATTGAGTATCAGGTCTTGGGTTCGAATCGTAGAGGAAGCATACAAGTTTTTTCATTTCATTACATCAAGGACTGTCACGTGTCAAGATCTCTTAGCGGCACGTATCTTCATACGTGGCAACATCGAGTTAGACGACCTTGCCGGCATGGCGCCACATATCATCCATGTGGCATGCCATGTCTACTACCACATGTCACATGATGATACGTAGCAAGTTAAGGTTGGTTACTATGTTAGCCCTTTTTTCCCTCCTTTTCCTTCCTTTTCCCTTCATTTCCCCCAATTTCCCTTCTCTTTCCCCCTCCTTACTTCATTTTCTCTAGATTTTCGATGCATTTCCTCCTCAAGTAGCCATGTTTGACTCAATTTTTAAACCACCTTTCGTTGAAATTTCACCAAATCAATGGTGAAATTGCAAACTAAGCATGGCCTAGTGTTAATAGTGATCAAGAACAAGTCCAAATTTGATCAAAAACACTTTCAAATCAAGCTCTAAAAAGTAGAAGAAAACTGGAAATCCGAAATTTTCCTTTAATTGAAATTTAAGCTTTCCTTGTTCGTTTGATTGAATTCTTGTATAAATAGGGAGCTTACGAGCATCCACAAACACACATAACTAGACACAATCACTCACGAATAGTGAATCCCCATACTCTCTCTCCTTAACTTATAGCCATGCTTTAAAAGAAATCAAGCAAAGCCAACCACATAACTAACATCGCAAAGCTCTAAGCTTTTCAATGCAACAAGCCTCATGCAATGCCATGACCCCTAAGTCCTCCTACCTAACCACCTCCATGGAACCTTAACCACCATACTCCCCAATCACGACTATGAGCAATTGAAGATAGTAACCATTCACCCTCGCGTCACGCCCATGATCAACTAAAGCAGTTGTCTACCCCTCAATCATACTTGTGACCCCCTCTAGCTAACTACTACATTCTCTCCTAATTGACATGATCCAATCCACAACTAACCCTTCCGACCCACTCCAAGTCCGACCCACACACCCAATTCATCCAAAGTCTTGTTCCTTTCCTATTTTTTTTTTATTATTTAGTTTTTTGTTTTTTATTTATTTTTTTAATTTATCGTGAATGTGAATGTAAAAAAAATAAAAAAACAAAGAAAAAATAGAAAAAGAAAAAGTAGTTTATTTAGTTACTTATTTTTAGTTTAATAAGAATAAAAATAAGTAGAAATAATTAAAAAAATAAAATAAAAATAACAATTACAAAGTTCATAAGTTAAAAAATAAAAAATGTTTTTAACACTTAGAAAAATCAAGTTTTCAAAAAATAATAATAATAATAATAAACAGACCTTTTATGAATTAGAACTACTTTTTTCTAAAATAAAGTTTTCCATTTAAGACCCTTTTTTAGAAATTTTTCATAAGTAAACCAAAATTGAACCTAAAAATGTAAATTCGACATGCTTTCAAAATTAAAATCAACTTAACCAGCTAAAGTTTTACGAAAAAAACTACGTACATCTAGTCCTAAATAGTGGATACGTAGGTACTTACATGGTAATGAAAAAAAAGAAAAAAAAAAACTTAATTTCCCTTTTTCTTTAATTTAGATTATTTTGATTAGAGTAAATAATAACCAAATTTTGTTTTTTAAAATTGAAAAGTGATTTTTAAGTTTAATTCTAATTTTAGAAAGTTAATGGTATATATAAGGGTTTAAAACTCCTAATCTTTGGATCTAGATTCTTTGGTTTTAAAAACCGTTTCACAAAATTAGTTTTAATCATTAAACTAGTGCCTAAGTTATCACCAATCTATCCAATTGGTTATAACTTAACTATTTTTCCTAACTCTAGTCAGGTGGCAACTCCAAAGTATTTTTCAATATATAAAAAAAAATTAAAAAAAAAAGTGGTTTTTTTTAAACCCTAGTCAATGGTCAATATTAAATGAGTAAGGTTCAATATCGATTGATTTAAAGAAGGTGTATTTTATAAAAAGATCCAAAAGGATGAAAAAACTCGACTCAATAGCTTGGCAACTCCATTGGGGACGTCAAGAGGGTTATCCATTTAACTTTCCAAAATTGAAATTGATCTCTAAAAACCACCTTAGTGTAATTTATTTATTTTTCATTCTTTCTTATTTGTATCATGACTATACTAACGTTTTTACAGGTTTAGTTTTATGTATTTAAATTGTTTTTATGGAAGGATTATTTTTCTCACCATGAATGCATGATAGATACTGTTGAACCCGAGCCATCTTAAGACCTTAGGAAGGGGAGCCATTATGTAAGTTTCGGGCATAGTAGGGCAACCACAATTTGGAGTCGATTAGGCTACCCTACTTAAACTTTGATGTAACTAAGGAACTATTTTTTCATAAACGCGTGAGGTCACAGAGTTTAAGGACCTTTAGAACCCACCTTTTTTGCATGCATTTCATGGGGTCAACAAATAACTAATAAAGCGGCAATGTTAAAAAAAAAAGGAAAGAGAAAAAATGATAAACTTAGAGTTTCTTTCCCTATATTTTTTCCTAGAATTCATGTATGTAGGAAGACTTGTGTATTTTCTTTTCATGTAATTAGTCTTTCCTTTGTAATTTATGCTTTCCTTATAATATTTCAAAAATGGTCAGCTCATCCAACACCATAGTTTTTGTTAAGGAGATTCATGTCCACAAACTCAAAACCCATACTTAGCTAGTGGTTTCAAACCTTCAACGCAAGAGAACAACAGTTCATTACCAATAAGATTATACCCATACTCTCTCTAACTAAAGTTGATGTTAACATCATGCCAATAAGGGTCTTAGTCCATTTCTAACAGCCCGAGGAAGTGGCCTTTCAATTTAGGCCATACTTAATCAGTCTAACTTTGGAAGAATACACCCAACTACTCCAAGCTCCTCCATTGGATGATACATACATTCCAGAACTCAGCTTCGGTCCAGCTTACATCTTTTCAAAATTCTTGGGAATCCGTAAGACTAAGATAAATGAGGCCTTAAATGATTGCAACAAACATATTATTAAGATATGGGATCTAGTCCATTAGTTTCAGAATGAACCCAGCTCTTACAAACGGGCTTTGTTTCTTAGGAATTGGAGGGAAAATTGAATCAAGGCCTATGTATTAGTAGTATTTGCCATTGTCTTATTTCCAAGTGAGTCTTTTCTTATACACTTTAGGGTGATAGAATTAGTGGCTCAATTCAAAGAAGGGAAGTCTTATATTCCTACCCTACTTGCTGAATAGATAAGCAACCTTAATTTCCTTAAGAAAAGAGGCTATGTAGATCTTAGGAAATGTATGGCACCGTTAATGGTATGGCTCATTAGTCACATCAAATGTCTTAGGTTAGATTTAATAAGGGGTGCATTCGCTAATAAGATTAAGCTTATTGACTCTTTCGCTGATAAGATCAAATTACCAGAAGATATCCCTACCTCACTCTAGATAGAGGTTTTACAAGATTTTCAGGTCGAAGACATACAATGGACTGCTAAATAGAGCAATTACACTAAGGTCGTACTGATTTGCAAAGATTATCATGTTATACCATTAATCAGAATGTGTTGGTACACAGGCTACTATCCAAATAACATGGTAAGGCAATTTGGGGGGATCCAAGATGTAGTTCACAAGCCTTTATTAGAGCAATTGACCCTCAACCTCGAAGAGCTTTACTTAACAAAAAAAAGTATCCAAGCTTCATAAGATCAAAGCTTGGTAGGACACTAGGACCATAAGCCTTAATGTCTATTTGAGTGAATTCATAGGTAAAGTGGACAAGCATCGAGTCACCAAAGAGTACTTATACAATCAACTTCACAATGCCGGTGTGATGCAGTATCGAGTACCAGAAGTCCTTCAACCTTCCCCCATACACCTTAGCTCTGAAATGGTAACCTATATGAACCAAGTAAAAGCTCGTATGGAGGTCCTCTATGATGAAAAAGACAGATGGGAAAACCTACTTTGAGAGTCTAGGCAAAGGTCGCATGCCCTGGAACACCAGCTAAAGATGGCCTAGAAGAAGATTCAAGAGTTTGAGGAGGCAATTAAGCATAATCAAAAGAAGGAGAAGAAAATGTCATCTAACCCCTAGAAAAAAAAAGAAAATTAGTATAGATGAATTTGTATCTTTTTCTTTCTTTTATGTAATAAAACTTTGAGAATTAAAAAATAATAATAATAAATAACTTGCAGTTCTGTTAATTATTTGTTGATCCCCTCCTTTCCATCCATATGGCTCATTTTCATTTCATTCAAAATATTTGTGTGCTACCTTATTGAGAATTGGTTTTAACTAAGTCACCAAGATAGCTCCCAAATGTCAAACTTTGTAAAGAAGCCCTATCAAAACTCGTTCTCAAACTAGAATGGCCAACCAAGGAAACGATAACATTAACAACAACAATAGCAATGTCAGCACTGAGGTTGTCAATCCTATTGAGCTGAGGTTCCAGACTTTAGAACAAACAGTAGGGAAGATTGTAGATCAACTGAGTTTTCTTGCTGATAGCATCTCTTTGCTTAGGTCCATAGTTCCATCAAATGAAGAAAGTTCTAAAGCCTAATACGGATAGAATGTTGAAGCTCCACCCCTCGAAGAAGCCTACCCTAAGGTCAATCAGGGCTTCGAATCCTTTGAAATAGAAGGGGTGTTTCCAAAAGCTAACCTAACTTTTTAGCCGAACACTTACTCATTCCTAATCAATAAGGCTAAAGCTTATCAAGACAGACTAAAAGTGCTTGAGAAGTAACTAACTCAACAAATTACTGAAAACATGAAAATGTTCAAGGGATATGATGGATTCGGGTATGCTAGCATAACAAACTTCTCTTCCTATGATCAGGCAAGCTTCCTAGAAAATTTTAAAGTACCTGACTTCAAAAAATACAACAGGACTGGATGCCCTAAGTTGCACACCTGGCTGTATGTATGCAAGATGGGAAAGTATGTGCAATATGACTAGCTCATGGTCCAAACCTTTCAAGATAGCCTAACTGACCCTACTTTAACCCGATATGCCCAATTAGACCTGAATCAGGTAAACATATGAGAAAAGCTAGCCAAAGCATTCTATGAGCAATACAGATTCAACGACAGAGTGGCACCAACCATGATAGATTTGGTTGCCTTAAGGAAGAGGCACAATGAATCTTTCAAAGGGTATGCCCAATGGTAGAGGTCCCTAGCTACAAGGGTATCTACCCCCGTGACTAAAAAAAAGGCTAACTGCAACTTTCATCAACACTCTTGAAAGACCTTACTTTGCTCATCTGATCGGACAAGCCTCTTCTAGCTTTACAGAAGTAGTGGTAGCAGGGTATCGAATTGAAAGTGCCATCTCCTCTTATAAGCTATAAGAGACATCAAATAGAAGACCACCCTCTACTAAACCCACCACCAGCAAGCCTAGAGAAGCTATTATCAACATGGTGAACTCAAATATTAGGCCTAACGCCCGAGTCTCTTCCAGGGAAAATCTTCTACTAGCTCAACAACAGTATAGAAGCCAACCACAGGTTAGTAGAGCCCCAAGGCAGTTCACCAAAATACCAATTGCACTCAGTTAGGTACTTGAAAAGTTAAGGAGAGATAATATGTTCCATTCTAAAGCTCCTAATGAAAGGTATAGGCTAAGATTTTTTTTATCCCAATGCAAGATGTCAGTATCACCTAAGGTAAGTAGGCCATTCAACTAACTCATGCTGGAGGTTGAAAAACAAAATCCAAGACTTAATTGATGAAGGTACAATACAACTGGATTTCGTAGAGGCTCCTGCTCTAAATGTCAACAACAACCCCTCACCAAACCATAAGCTCGTCATCAATGTCATATTTGACTACTTAAAGTTCGCCATTAACATGATCAATCCCAACCAAGAGGCTAAGGTTTATAGATTCTACAAAAAAGAGGAGAAGCAAATTCTACAAACTAAAAGGTACACCTTTCGTGTACTTATAGCCCTCAAAAATTATAAAACTGCCCCTCTCAACTACCAAGCAATAAACCAAGGGCAGTCAAGCTCACTAGTAGGGGGGATTACTTATTCCGATAGAATCTATGATCCGAGAGAAGACCTAAAAAAGAAGGTCATGCTGCAAATGCTAAACAATGAATAAGCTTAGTATAAAGAGGATTGACTGCCTTCACCGAGATGTTCAAGTCTAACAAGTATAAAATAATGGACCAGTTCACTAAGACTTTAGCATAAATATCCCTTGTAAGTCTATTAATGGCATCAAACCTACATTAAGAAGCTTTGTTCAGAACACTAAAGGAAGTCAAGGTCCCTTGTAAGATTTCAGCTGAAAGGATCAACTCTGTCACCAATCCCATCTTCACTATGGATCAAATTTCCTTCTCCGCTAAAGAATTAGACAAAGAAGGTAACCAGCATACAAAGCCCCTATTCATAATAGTGAGGATAAATAACATCATGATAACAAAAGTCCTCATCGACAATGGGTCATCTTTGAATGTCTACCCTTTAGCTACCATTGATCTATTAGGCATTGATACGACTGCTATCAAGTCGAGTTCGACAACAATACAAGCTTTTGATAGATCCAGGAGGGAAATAATAAGGGAGATTAACTTACCAGTAGATATCGGCTTATAGATGTTCTACATCCCTTTCCATGTTTTAGACATTCCAATGACCTTCAATCTATTATTAAGAAGGCCTTGGATACATTCAGCAGGGGCCATATCGTCAAGTCTTCACCAAAAAGCTAAGTTCATTTCCAACAGCCAAGTCATCACAATTTTGGGTAACTAAGATTATGAAATCTACAGAGAAACGACTGTACCCTATATTAGTATAGAAGAGCAAGAGGACTTTGGACTCCAAATGTTTGATAAGGTGTGCATGATCACCAATCGGGAGAAAGATAAGAGGCCAAAATTTAAAGAAAGCTAGTTTGGGACCTATGGATTAAGATACATTCCAACCTCGATGGAGGAATTGCAAAGAATAGAAGCTGGGAGCAGAAAGGGTGACAGGTTATATCACACTCCAATGACATTCCCTGCATTATCAGAATAGCAATAGAGGACACTTATAACAAAAATAAAGGGGTTGGTCCATCTAACAAATCCCAGCACTTGAGTAATTGGTTCTCCATCCCTATGAATAGCAATAAGTCTTCCCTAAGGTAAAGGATGGATCATGGTCTAGTATTTTATAAAGTTTTGTAATAAATTACCTTTGTTCTACAAATAATTGTACTCGAAAGAAGATTCCTCTAAATAAAAAATCGTTCTCTTAGCTTTTCATTCCTTACTAATACTCTTTGATGCAAATCAAGCTACGGGACCCCTGACCCGCATCTAAGCCCGAGGACTAGAAAGGCTGACACAATGAATCTTCGTGTTCCAACCAACCCCTATCGAAGCCGAATACTTATTTGTCGAGTCACCTCTAATGCCATACCGTATGACCACCCTTTATTCTGTAATATGCCGAGTTGATGATTACTCTCTATTGCCAAGCCACCTAATCACTCAACATCATCCTTGTCAAGAAGCCAAGAGAAAGAATCCGGACTGATTTAGCTATCCCTGCTTGAATAAGCCCATTTGTCCATGCTTTTTGTCTGCACTCTTAACAACCCTATCAATGCCACATCGCCACGTATACAGTATCATATGTAGAATCTATAGCACCAATAATTATTTTCCTTATATATTCAGTTTTACTCCTTTATAACATGTACATTGCCTATTTAGGAAATGTCCTCTTTGTCTTTTCCCTTTTGAGCAAGTTACCCTAGTTTGCGAGTATAAATATCCCGTACTTATAGCTGTAACATTATCAAATTACCTTCAATACATTTGAGTACTTTCTTCCTTGCATAAACACTACTTGTTTACTCTCAGCATCACTCTTATCCTTTCCCTTAAGCAAGATTAGGTAGTGAGTAACCTCACTAGACCAATTTGTGCATCATATCGAATTATGCCGTGAGTCCTCAGAAGTTCCTTTGGTACGTCATATCCTTAAGAACTATTCGTAGGTTTTTTCTTACTGTTCCATTCGTCTTTGTCACTCTTTTCATACATTTCCCCATCAACCCTTTTTCGAGCTTTCTGCAAGCTTGGACCTATCCAACAATCAACCTAGTCTATTCTTGGTCTAGGTTTGCACCATCTTAGTATTGGAGTAGAGGTTTGTGTGAACTAAAGTTAGTTCTTCTTAAATTTCTATTGTGCTCTATTTTGCCTATGTGAAGCAAAGTCAATTATTGAGTTCATTTGACTATTGTGTTATTAGTTGTTCATTTTCTAAAGTGTTTGTTTAAATTATGAATCTATGAGGAAAAATGACAAACCCAAATATGAATGTTGGTACTAGTGATGATAGTGGAGTTGTCCACCACAGGCATCAGTCTCAAGGAACTCCTAGAAGTACTGACTTGAGGCTCGATGAGGTAACTAACCTCCTAGTAGATCTTATCTGAGCTATTCATGTACTGTCTTACCAACCCACTAAGGCCACACAAAACACTCCACAAGCTACTTAACCTATTAGAGGTCAAAACCCAACTCAACCATTTCGAGGTGGAGGAGTTAGCGAACAAGTAAGGTAAAGGATAGACATGAGAGAGTTTAATGAGGAAGAAGAAGAGTATTTTGAAGAGGAGCATGTATGAATCTCCAAAGCATTAGACCATGTGAAGCTTCAGATTTCGAGTTTCAATGAATCTAGGAATACTAATGAGTATCTGGATTGGGAATAGAAGGTGGAGTATGTGCTTGATTATTATTAGCATAAGGATTACATGAAAGTAAGGACTACTGCTATTGAATTTTCTGGATATGCCACCATATAGTGAAAGAATTTTCAAGCCATGAGAAGGAGAGAGGGGTATCGAGAGATTAACACTTAGCTCAAGATGAAGAGAGTGCTTAAAAACAAATTCATTCTAGAAACATATCTCTAAGATACTTTCACTCAGCTTTAGGAGCTAAGATAAGTAGGTCAAACTATTGATGAGTATGTTCAGGAATTCTAAATGCTTATGATACAATGTAAAGTAGAGGAATCGCCAACTTGAATAGTCTCAAGATTTTTTAGTGGGTTAAGAGGAGACATTGTGGAACTCCAAAGATTTGACACGATGGATGAAGCTATTAAGATTTCCCAGCATGTAGAGAGGCAAAGAGGAAGCCAAGCAATAACCTAAATGTTGACTAGTTGACTAAGACAGGTAAGTAACCGGACTCTGCCAAGTACCGAGCCAAGCAGAAGGGTTAATGTTAGAGTCGAGCAGAAAAGCAGACCTGAAGATGTAATGCCGACTTGAACATATGAGAAGAGGCAAGGGTCTAGTAAGAAGACAAGCTAAATCAAATCAAATGCTTCAAGTACTAAGGGTTCAAACATATGGCTACTTAGTGCCCGAACAGAAGGATGATGGTCATTAAGGGAGATATCCCGAAGTTAGACGTAGAGAGTACGGATGAGGAACCCAAGGAGGAGGAGGAGGTTACTACCGAAAAGGAGAATGCCAAGAAAGAGTTGACTAAGGAAGACGTATATGCCAAGGACTTGGACCAGTTACCCATGGTTATCCGACATACTATGAGCGTGGAACCCTCACGAGAGGAGAAGTAGAGAGAGAACTTATTTCATATCACTTGCAAGGTGAATGAATAGGCGTACATCGTCATCAGAGATAGGGGAATTTACACCAATGTGGTGTCAACCAACCTAATCTTAAAACTAAGGTTGCTAACTGTTGCACATTCGATGCCGTACAAGTTGTACTAGTTGAGTAAGAAGGGAACATTACACAATACTTAGCAAATACTACTGCCAATCATTATTGCAAATACTCCAACAAGATTTTCTGCGATGTATTGCCCATGTATGCTTCCTACGTATTGTTAGGAAGATAAGGGCTGTTTGATAAGAGAGTCATCATGACAGTTACAGGAATACCTACATGCTCAAGAAGGATGATCAAAAGATCACACTAAATCTGATGCCGCTAAGAGAAGTTCACAAGTTACAAATGAAACTTGCTTGCGAATCGAAGAAGGCTTTGGTGATGAGTAAAGTCGAGCTCTAAGAGGCCATTAATGCCAACCCTCCTATTGGTCAAGCGACTACTAGAAATGAAGGAGCAGGATATTTTACCTTAGGAGGTAAGGGAACTATTGAATGAATATGTCGACCTGTTCCCAGAACAGTTACCTAAAAGGTTGCCCTTAACCCAAGGCATAGAGTACTGCAATGACTTAGTACCCAGCACTGCACTGTCGATCAAGCTAGCTTATGGCATGAATCCCGAGTAGGCTTCTAAGCTTCAACGTTAAGTTAATGAGTTGTTGGAAAAAGGATACATAAGAGAGAGTCTCAGCCCTTATGCTATGCCTACACTTCTAGTGCAGATGAAGGATGGAAACCGGCAGATGTGTGTTGATAACTGAGTCATAAACAAAATCATGATCAAATACAAGTATCCAATCCTAAGCCACATGTTAGATGAACTGAGTGGAGCCAAAATTTTCGGCAAGATTAATCTCAAGTCTAGCTACCATCAAATCCGCATGAGGCCAGGAGACGAGTGGAAGACTGCATTCAAGACTCGACATGGACTTTACGAGTGGATGGTCATGCCCTTCAGCTTGTCGAATTCCCCAAGCACCTTTATAAGGCTTATGAACCATGTGTTGAGACATCTCATCGGGAAGTATGCCATGGTGTACTTTGACAACATCCTAATCTAAAGTGCCAACATACCAAGTTATTGTGAAAAAATTAGAGTAGTCTTGGATATTCTCTATACCGAGAGATTATTCGATAACCTAAAGAAACGTTACTTTTGCTAAGAGGAAGTGTTATACTTGGGCTATGTAGTTAGTGGAGGAGGCTTGCGAGTCAATGATGAGGAGATTTGAGCAATTGTTGAATGGCCAACCCCTACTACTAGTACCGACGTGAGAAGTTACCATGGACTATCTTCGTTTTACCAAAGGTTCATCAAGAACTTTAATACCCTTGCTACACCACTTACTAAATTAATGAAGAAAAACACCGACTTTCGATGGGGAGAAAGGAAGGAGAGGAGTTTCGCCGAGATAAAGAAGAAGATGACCTCTGCCCCAGTGTTTGTACTCCCTGACATCAACAAAATTTTTTAGCTAAAATGCGACGCGTCAGGCATTGAAATAGGTGTTGTCCTGATGTAAGAAGGACAACTAATTGCCTTCTACAGTGAGAAGCTCCAAGGACCCCAATTAAATTACTCTGTGTATAATAAAGAGCTCTTAACACTAATCCGAGCATTGCAAGTGTAGCAACATTATCTATTATCAAAAGAATTTGTCATATATACTAACCATGAGTCACTGTGGTACCTCCAAAGTCAAACTAAACTATCCAAGCAACAAGCAAGATGGGTTTAATTCCTTAAGGGATTCAATTTTGTGATCAAATATAAGTAAGGAAAAAGCAATGTAGTTGCAGATGCTCTTTCATGGAGGCATGCACTCTTGTCAAAACTACAGACCAAACTGTTTGGTTTTGCGAATATCAAAGAATAGTACTCCAAGGATCCACACTTTGGACTAATAATTTTGCGATGCATAGATAGGAAGATAGTGGACAAGTATTATGTAGAGGATGGGTATCTATTCCGAGGGGAGAAACTGCACGTACTTGTTCCCTATGGGAATTATTAATCAGAGAAGCCCATGACAAACTCTCAAGACACTTTGGAGAAAGGAGGACCTATAAACTGTTGAATAGCTGATTCTTTTGGCCGAAAATGTGAAGAGATATACACCGAGTGGTCAAAAGCTATACTGTGTACAAAAAGGCTAAGTGCTGAGCTGAACAAAGGAAAGTAATGCCCCTAACTATTCTAACGAGGCCGTAGACTAAACTAAGCATGGACTTTGTTCTTAGACTATCGAGAACTGCTCAAGGAAAAGATTCTGTAATGGTCGTCGTGGATCAATTCAATAAGATGGCACACTTCATGCCTTGCAACTAAACTAACGATGCTTCGACTATTGCTTCTCTTTTCTTATAAGAGGTTGTGCGGATATACGGTGTGCCGAGAAGTGTAGTCTCTAACAAATACCCAAAGTTCTTGAGCCATTTCTAAAGAACCCTATGGCGTCGGTTAGGAATCAAATTACTCTTCAACACCTCATGTCACCCCCAAAACAATGGCCAAACAAAGGTGATTAATCATACTTTGGGTTCACTACTCTAAGCTGCAATAGGTAAGAACTTGGCTGATTGGGACATTTGCCTACCAGTGGTCAAGTTTGCTTATAACCAAACCGTACATGATACCACCAAGCAGACCCCCCATGAAGTGGTCTATGGATTCAATCCAAAGTTGCCCCTCAACCATGCCCCTATACCCGCACCCATGCTAGAGGACCCGACGCCTTGGTTAAAACACAATCACTTCAACACATCTATGATAAGGTCATTCAATACATCGACCAAGCTACCAGAAGAATGCATGAAAAGACAGTTGACCAAACAATTTCAACAGGAAGACTTGGTATGGCTATACCTTAGTAAGGAGCGGTTCCCAAACAAAAGGAAGAACAAGTTATCTACAAGAGTGGAAGGATCTTTCAGAATACTCTAAAAAATCAATGACAATGCCTATAAGTAGGAGCTACTTAAGGACTATGGGGTTTCTAATGCCTTCAACATTACCGACCTCAATCCATATCACCCTAACAGAAGAATAAGCAAACACCATTAGGATTTGATCCCAAATCCAAAACAACCCAAAGGGAATGATGGGAATCTGAGCCCAAAAACTAAAGGGGCTGGCACAACAAATCCTCGTATTCCAACCAACCCCTACCGAAGCCAAATACTGACTTACCAAGTCACCTCTAATGTCATGCTGTATGACTACCCTCTTTTATGTGGCATGCCGAGTTGATGATTACTCTCTATTACCAAGCCGCCCAATCACTTGGTACCATCGTTGTCGAGAACCCGAGAGAGAGAATCTAGACTGATTAAGCCATCCCAACTGAGACAAGCCCATCTGTCCATACTTTTGTCCACATCTCTTAACAACCCCACTAATGCTACATTGCCATGTGTATAGTATCACATATAGAATTTGTAGCACTGATAACTCGGATTTTAAACATATTTCATAGGATGATTTTATAGTATTTTCCTCATTTTTTTGGTTTTCTTTAAAGAAATTGATACTCAATTGAGTAAAATTTTGATTTCTAGGTTTGAACGCTTTCTAGGATCGAAAATGAAGAAAAGGAATTAAATTTCACTCAAATCAGAGTTCAAATGAAGAAGTTATGAAATTTTGAAGTTGTGCAGAAAATTTTGCCTTAGTGCAGAAAGTTACACGACCTGGGGACACGGTCATGTTTCAGGTCGTATCTGGTGACGAAAATAGAATCTTTGTAATACACATATAAAAGGATATCTTAGGGTTTCAAAAGAGAGGAGAGACATTACAGAAACGGAGAGACACAAGAGAAGAGAAAGGGCGGAACAACATCAACTTCAAGATTAGAGAGATTGTTCATCAATCAAAAGGGGTTTCCATGTTTTATTTTATATTATTGATGAAACTCGTATTTAGATTCATTATGATAGCTTAGAATTTGAGTATTTAGGATTATGGAACCTAGGGTTTCATGTAATTTTTGGATTGATTTAGAATTCTCAATAAAGTTTCTATCTTTACTTGATTCAATTATGTCGTTAATTATTGATTGATATTTCTATCGTTAATTATTGATTGATATTTCTAGAATATCAATATATAATATTATGCATGTTGATTGAGAAATTACATGTATAATTAGATCTTTACATAATTAAAGAGAATTACATGTATACTTAGAGATAAGATACATGTTTCTTCCAGAAAGTTAATTATTTATATGGGAATTCATTACACATTAATGCAATTCTAAATTATATTACTCAGTGAAGAGATTCTGGTAAATAATTTAGGATTAGGGTTAATATGCTTAAGAAAGGTATTAACTTTAGTTGTGAAACCCTCCGATCAAGAATAATAGAAACCAAATTGAATATATTTTAAGTGATCACATGATTAACTCTGGGGGAAATAATTCCTAAATACGTTATTACTTTCTTGAAGTCGTTCTTAGTTTTATTGCTTTTTCAATTGCTTAATTAAGTCTTTTAATTAAAGTAGTTTGTTAATTTTAGTATTTTTAATTAATTCAAACTTTCATAATTTTCCGGTTAGATAATAAAGCTAAGGTTAATATTAGTACTCGAAGTCTCTGAGGGATCGACTCAGACTCACATCCGCTATATTAAAACTGATAGGTGCACTTGCCTCATATCAAGCACCAATGATTATTTTCTTTCTATATTCATTTTTACCCCTTTGTAACATGTATACTATCCCTTTAAGAAATGTTCTTTTTTTCTTTTCCCTTTTAGGCAAATTACCCTAGTTTATAGATATAAATACCCCTGTACTTATGGTTGTAACATCATTAGATTACCTTCAATACACTTGAGTACTTTCTCCTTACGTAAACACTACTTGTTTACTCCCAACATCACTCTTATCCTTTCCCTTAAGTAAGGTTAGGTGGCGAGTAACCTCACTAGACCAATTCTTATGTCATATGAAATTGAGTAGTAAGTCTTCGAAAATTCCTTTGGTGCGTCATATCCTTTAAAACTGTTCGTGGGTTTTTGCTTACTATTCCATTCGTCTTTGTCACTCTTTTTGTTCCTTTCCTCATTAAACCTTTTTCGAGCTTTCTATAAGCTTGGACCCATCTAGTAACCGACCTTGTCTATGCTTAGTCTCGATCTACACCACTCTTTCTTTTACATACCTTTCTTTTTCCTAGATCTAATGCTCTGAATAAAGGCTATGGATACCTCATGTAGATAGGTGATGAAAATATTGATATCACCTCCGACCCTATTGGGTTATTCATTAGGAGTGATGTCAATGACCATAATGACATGCAAGAAAGTTGGCAAAAACAAGAAATGAGTAGAATTTCCATTAACGAGCTAATCGAGATAATTAATGTCAGGATGATAATCTTAAAGTATTGAAGATCGGGGGAAATTTAAAGGTAGACTAAAAGCCAAAAATGACCACATTACTATTTGAATAACAAGATATATTCGAATGGTCTTATGAAGACATGCCTGGATTAGATCCATCGATCATAGTCCATTATTTACCCATATAGGAGGATATCAAAGCCAAGAAACAAAAGCTAAGAAAGTTCTAACCGAATGTTTTGTTGAAAGTCAAGAAAGAAGTCAAAAAATTACTAAAGGTCGGTTTTATCAAGGTATCTGATTATCCCAAGTAGATAACTAACATTGTACCTATAATGAAGAAGAATGAGAAAGTCAAAGTATGCATGGACTTTCAAGACCTTAATCAACCAACCCCTAAAGATAATTTTTCCTTGCCCCATATTGATGTATTAGTCAATAACATACCCAGAAACCATCTTTCCTCTTTCATGGATGGATTCTCTAGGTATAATCAAATTTGAATGTCTGAAGAAGATAAAGTTAAGACAACTTTTATCACAACTTGGGGCATATTTTACTACAAAGTAATGCCTTTCAGTTTCAAAAATGCTAAGGCAACTTATCAAAGGGCCATGGTGGCAATCTTTCATGATATGTTACACAAGGAAGTTGAAGTATATGTTGATAATGTGATTGCAAAGTCTAACGAAAAAGAAAATCATGTAAATAATCTCAGGAAATTGTTTAATAGGTTAAGAAAATTCCAGTTGAAGCCAAACCTAGAGAAGTGTACCTTTGGAGTGAATTCAAGGAAATTGTTGGATTTTTATATCAGCTAAAGGGGCATCGAAGTGGACCTTGATAAAGTTAAAGCGATAATTGACTTGTCCCTACTATGCACACTTAAAGAAATCAGAGGCTTGTTGGGCTTTTTAAACTATATAGCCCGATTCATTTCCTAAGTTACAAACAAATGTCGTCCCTTATTTAAGTTATTGAAAAAGAACACCAAGATCAAATGGGATAAAGAATGCAAGTAGGCCTTTACAACAATCAAAGAATACCTCATAAACCCTCCAATTCTGGTAGCTCCAAAACCCAGGAAGCCTTTATTCCTATACTTGATAATATTACCAAAGTCCATAGAGTGTATGTTCAGCCAAAAAGATGAGGACGAAAAAGAACGGGCTATATACTACTTGAGCGAGAAATATTCAAAAATTGAAAGAACCTGCTGTGCTTTGTTCTGGGTAATGCATCGGCTTAGACAATATACACTTTACTATCAAGTTAAATTGCTGACTCAACATGATTCCTCGAAGTATTTGGCAGACAAACCAGCCCTAATTGGCAGAACCTCAAAGTGGCAAATGTTATTGTCAAAGTTTGACATTACATACATGAACCAAAATTCAGTCAAGGGGCAACCTCTAGCAAATCAATTAGCAGAAACCCCTCCAATAGCACTCCCCAAGAGGTACAATTCAATTTCCCCAATGAGGATTTCTTAGCAGTTGAGGGAAACTCTGATAAACGAGAAGATGACGAGCCACCGAAATGGAAAATGTTCTTCGATGGTGTAGCTAATGTGTCCAAATATGGAATCAAGGCAATTCTAATATCCCCTGAAGGTACTCAATACCTTATGGCTATACACTAATAATATTACAAAGTATGAAGCATGCATCATGGGACTCAAAATGGCCCTAGATAAAGACATTAGAGAATTAAAAGTGTATGGGGACTCTTCAATCATTATTAGCCAAGCTCGGGGAAAGTATAAGACTAAAGATTCTAAACTAGTTCCTTATCATTGGCATTTGACTAAGTTGATGGGGAAATTCAAAGAAATTACTTTCAAACATGTACCGAGAACTTAAAACCAGTTTGTTGATGCCTTGGCCACTTTAGCATCTATGATCCAAATATCCAATAGAATCGAGATTCAACCTCTTACTATCAAAATTGAAGACAAGCTTGCCTTATGCCCGGTAATTGAAGGTATTGATGACCAAAAACCATGATACCATGATGTGAAGATGCACCTACAACAAGGCATATACCCTGAAGAAGTCAAGAAAACAGACAGAAAGATGATCGGGAGATTAGCTACTCGATTCTTGATAAGTAAGGCTACTTTATACAGACGCTCTTTTAACGGTACACTCTTAAGATGTGTGAACAACAAGGAGGCTAAAAAGTTAATGAAAGAAGTATATGAAGAAATATGTGGCCCTCATATAAATGGTTTCATGCTAGTGAAGAAAATTATGAGGCTAGGGTATTAGTCAACAATGGAAAGTGATTGCATCAAATACATTAGGCATAGTCACTTATGCCAAGTTTATACAAATAAGATAAATGCCCCGCCTTAGGAACTACATGCCCTCTCAGTACCATAGCCTTTCTCAATGTGGGACATAGATATCATCGGCCCGATCACTCCAAAAGCATCCAATAGGCATCGCTTCATACTAGTCGCCATCAATTACTTCAGCAAATGGGTTAAGGCTTCGTCTTACTCGAGCGTTATTAAAGGGGTCATGGTTAAGTTCATCAAGAGAGACATCTTGGCCCGATACAAGACTCTAGAAACAATCATCACTGGCAGTGGCATCAATCTCAACAACAAGCTTATGTCAAAATTGTTCTAACAGTTTTGGATCATTCATAGGAACTCTACTCTTTATCGACCCCAAATGAATGTAGCCATTGAAGCAACCAAAAAAAATCTCAAAAGAATCATTGAAAAAATGGCTATCACATATAAGAAATGGCATAAGATGTTACCATTCACACTCATGGCGTATCGGACATCCATCAGAACGTCGATTGGGGTAACACCATACTCTTTGGTAAACAGCACTGAAGTAGTGTTACCAATAAAGGTTAAGATGCCATCGCTTAAGGTACTATCAGAAACTTAGTTAGGCAAAGCCGATTAGGTAAAGAAATGCATCGAGAAGCTGAATCTAATTAATGAAAGGAAATTGATAGCCCTATGTCATAATCAGATTATCAAAAAAGGATGGCTTGGGCCTTTAACAATAAGGTACAACCTTAGAACTTCAAAGAAGGAGATATGGTGTTGAGAAAAGCTCTCCCTAACACACAAGACTTTATAGGGACGTTTGCTCCCAATTACGAAGGCCCTTATGTCGTGAAGTGAGTATTATCGGGAGGAGCTTTGATTTTTTCCCAAATGGATGGTCTAAATTTAAGAGACCTTGTAAATGCCAACATTGTAAAATTATACTATCCATGAGAAGTCAGTGGAAATTTTTTCTTGAAACACGAAAATGCCAATCATTGTGGTCTAATTTTCATTATCTACAAGCAAAGTTCATACCCTTAGTTGCTATCGTCGTTGGAATAATCACCCTCTCCATTGAAAGGTTTGACTCCCTTTACTCCATTTAATTGAACTCATACACTAAAAACATGAGAAAAGTTAAGTAGTGAGATCTAGAATATTGGTAATTAACAAAACTCTTTAAAATACTTTATTATAGATTTATCCCCCTCGATAGGAAGTTTTATTGTTTGTTTTTCAGGAGAATGCCAAAGTCGAGTAAGCAATCACCTCATGATAGATGTTTGTTAGTTGAGAATAAGGCTTTTGGTTCATAAAAGTTTCAATGAAACAAAAACAATGGGTGGCTTTCTATATTGGGTTAATTTCTATGGTTTCTTAAAAAGAGCCGATGAAGTCTTAAATGTTTTACATCAAGAACATCAAGGTTGATAACAATGGACTAAAACATGAGCCAGTGATTTCTGTAGGGCTTTTCAAAAAGGTTTGACAATTTCGACGCTATCAACAAAGACCAAGTAATTATTTCCATACAATGTTAGCACACCGATTTTTGAATCTTACATCTTGCATTTAGACCAGTATTTTTTTTTCCAACATTCTTTTTGAACCATCCCATAAGGCATTCACTTTCTACATTTAGTGTTTAACCAGCCATTTGAAGATATGACCTTAACTCAATCTCTTTTCCAAAGTTCTTTTAGCCAACCCATAAAGCATTTCTGTTCACCAAATCCTCTCGAGCGTACCCATAAGGCATTTTTGTTCACCATGTTTCTCTCAGGCATACCTATAAGGGACTTCCCTTCATCATTTTCTTCTTAGCAAGCTCGTAGGGCGCTTTCCATCACCAATTTTCTCTTAACAAGCCATAGGGCACTTCATTAAGTACAGCATAGGCCTAGGTTAGTAAGCCTAATATGGCACAACCAAGTTTTAGATCAATCCCAGTTTAAGGTTACTAGTCCTCAAAAGACACTACTACCTAAGTTAGTGAGCTTAATGAGGTACAACCAGGTTTTAGATCGATCCCAACTTAAGATTGCTAATCCCCAAGAGATGCTCCTGCCAAGGTTAATGAACCTAGTGAGGCACGACCAAGTTTTAGATGGATCCTAACTTAAGGTTGCTAGTCTTCAAGAGATGCTTCTACCTAGGTTAGTGAGCTAAGTGAGGCATAACCAGGTTTTAGATCGATCTAAGTATAGGGTTGTTAGTCCCCGAGAGATGCTCCCACCTAGGTTAATAAACCCAGTGAGGTACAACTAGGATTTAGATCAATCCTAGTTTAGGGTTACTTGTCTCCAAGAGACACTCCTGCTTAGGTTAGTAAGCCAAGTAAGATACGGCTAGGATTTAGATCAATCCCAGTTTAAGGTTGTTAGTCTCCGAGATACACCCCTACCTAGGTTAGTGAACCTAGTGGGGTATGATCAGGTTTTAGATCAATCACAACTTAAGGTTGCTAGTAGGTTAATGACCCTAGTAAGGTATGACTAAGTTTTAGATTAATCCCAGCTTAGGGATGCTAGTCCCCGAGAGACGCTTCCGCCTAAGTTAATGAGCCTAATGAGGTATAACCAATTTTTAGATCTATCCCAATCATAGGGTTGCAAGTTGCTAAAAGACGTTTCTACCTAGGTTAATGAGCCAAGTGAGGTACAGCCAGGTTTTAGATCAATCCCAGTTAGGGTTGCTAGTCCATGAAAGATACTCCTAGCTAGGTTAATAAGCCTAGTGAGGCACGGCTAGGATTTAGATCAATCCCAATTTAGGGTTGCTAGTCTCTAAGATATGCTCCCGCCTAGGTTAGTGAGCCTAGCGAGGTACGTCCAAGTTTTAAATCAATTCCATCTTACGGTTGCTAGTCCTTAAGAGATGCTCCTACCTAGGTTAGTGAGCTTAGTGAGGTACAAATAGGTTTTAGATCGATCCCAGCTTAGGGATGCTAGTCCCCGAAAGATGCTCCCGCTTAGGTTAGTAAGCTTAGTGAGGTACGACTAGGTTTTAAATCGATCTTAGTCATAAGGTCCCTAGTCCACGAAAAATGCTTCCACTTAGGTTAATGAGCCTAGTGAAGCATAACCAGGTTTAGGATCAATCCCACTCATAGGGTTGCTAGTCCCTAAGGGATGCTTCTACCTAGGTTAGTGAGCATAGTGAGGTACGACTAGGCTTTAGATCAATCCCACCTTATGGTTACTAGTCCTTGAGAAATTCTCCTTCCTACATTAGTGAGCCTAGTGAAGTACGACCAGGATTTAGATTGATCCCAATTTAGGGTTGCTAGTCTCCGAGAAACATTCCAGCTTAGGTCAGTGAGCCTAATGAAGTACGGCCAGGTTTTAGATCGATCCCAATTTAGAATTGTCAGTCCTGAAGAGACGCTCCCGCATAGGTTAGTGAGCTTAGTGATGCACAACCAGGTTTTAGATCAATCCCAGCTTAGGATTGGCAGTCCCCAAGACATACTCTCGCTTAAGTTAGTGAACCTAGTGAGGGATGACCAGGTTTTAGATCCTTCCCATTCATAGGGTTTCTAGTCCTTAAGAGAAGCTCCCGCCTAAGTTAGTGAGCCTACTAAGGCATTGCCAAGTTTTAGATCGACCCTAGTTTAGGGTTGCTAATCCCCGAGAGATACTCTCCCTTAGGTTCGTAAGCTTAGTGAGGTATGGCTAGGATTAAGATCGATCCTAATATAAGGTCTCTAGTCCCCAAAAGATGCTCCCTCCTTAGATGGTGAGCCTAGTGAGGTACAGCCAGGTTTTAGATCGATCCCAGTCATAGAGTTACTTGCAAACCCTACTTTTAGTGGGCCTAAGACTCGATTAAGAGTACCCTCCGAACTTTCCTAAACATCAACTAAACTAAAAAACTTAAGTTTATATTTAGAAACGAATTAAATTCTTACAATTCAAAAGCCAATTGTCGATAAAACCCGAGCTTGAAGAACTACGAGCTCTAAAGCTACTTAAAACCCTAAACCTTAAAACCATTAAGGAATTTTAACCCTAAATAATTAATCGATAATTTAATTTGAATAATTTCATTCAACTTTAGAAAATTTCACAATTCTACAAAAATCAAATCATAAATTACAAAACAATGTAAGATAAAAATCCTAAAACAATTTTTTATAAGGTTATGCCCTTATCTTCATGTATAAGTCTTATACATAAATAAGTAGACCAACCAAACACCTTAGATAACTTATCAATTGAGATTTGGAATCATTTATCAATTGATAACTTATCAAAATCTAGTGATAAGACAATTTCCTTATCACCTCTTCACTTATACTACATATGGACAATTTTTCATAATAATTCATAAGCTTAACTTTAATAAAGGAGACAAGACCACTCCATAGCATAAAAAAACTTCCAATGGAAGATCTAAAAAGGGGAGAAAGGGGGGCCATGCACTTATCATTCACCCATAAATCACTTCTTCTTACACATCACTATTCACCTCTTAATGCTTACATCATCAAGAGTTGCAATTGTTAACTTTGTATAAGTTACAAAACAACACTTTCAAGACATTTAAACACTCCTTCTCTCTCCATTTCCAACCGGCCACTCTCTCCACCATTTCTCTCCCTTTCAATTTCACTTTCACTTCATCTTTCTTTCCTTTGAAACAAACATAAAAAGGAGAAACAACCTTACCCCACAAAATCAATTTTTTTCCATTTTTGAAGCTTCACTCACGGCATTGTTTTCCCTTGTTCTTGTATCATTTTCTTTCACCATCTAAGACCTTTTAAGACCATTAGAATCTTCCATAAACCCCATACCAAAAGAACAAAAGATTTGGGTTTCAAAAGGTAGCAAAAAGGAGGAGGCAAAGTAAGAGCTAAAGTGGAACCTTAGTGCACAACCACCACACTTTGCGTTAAGGACGAGTAAGTGTTTCTTGTGATGTGTGGATTAGTATTTATGTTAGGAGACTTGGATTTCTTGAAGATATGAGTAAGGTTTAAGTTGTTAAAACACAAAAAAATAAAAATCGTTTTAAGAAACAAACCATAAAACCCTTACATGAAGTTGAAATATGAGCATGTAAAGTTGGTGTTTTGTGAAGACATTTGTTTAATGCTTTGAATGGAAGATTTTAAGCTAAGAAAATCTTGAAATGAGAACTTTAATGGAGGATAAGCATGCTGGACATGAGGGTTCCATAGTTATTTGGATGTTGATTTTGTTTCCATTAAGTTAAACATGCTCAAATCTAGACTTAAGTTAAGGAAAAATCCATTACATGAAGTTTTATGAAGAAACCAACTTTGTATGACATGAGCTATGATATGGGAGTTGTATTAAGTATAAGATCTTTTATTTCTTTATGTGGATCATGAGTTAAAGGATCATTTGATGGAAGGAAACTTAAGTTAAGATTTGTACACAAGTAGTTAAGTGCATAATCTACCACCTAAACTTAAGGAAATGATGAAACAAGTTGAAAAACCAAGTAAGGACCCCTTAGGACCATCATGAACAGATCTGGAACATGGGAAAATGAAGCCTAAAAATATCATAAAAGTGAAAGAATAAAGTGAAAAGATTAACTAAAGCAAGTATAGTAAGCATATAAAGCCTAAAACTCAAAACCGAGCTTAAAACTCTCAAAACAAGCCTAGAACTCTAAGATGGGCCTTCAATAAAAATCTGACCAGCACCTTAAAGTACCAAGAGAGGTTGTTTTGAAGCCCATAATAAATCCACCTAAGGCCCCATAATCCCACCAAAGTCATTAATTTTAGTTTGAACCAAAAATAAGCCCATTTGACAACTTAAGCCCACTAAAAGGCCCAAGAAATGGTTGTTAGCATTAGGAATATAAATCAAAGTTGTAAATCTAATCTCAAGGAGTATTTTAAGCTTAAGATAAAATCTAAAGACTAAGCCCAAAGGATTCCTCAAGTTATCAAAAAGCCCATTCACCAAACAAGGCCCAAAAGCACTCCAACGCATGAGGAACGCTACTGTTCTGACCCATGGACAAAATTGTATACCTCATTTCATAAATCTAACCTTACCACGTTAAAGTACACTCGAAAACGATCAAGATTGACTATAATATCATAAAAATCGGATTTAAAACGAAAAAATTATACGCGATTGAACTTTAAGTAAAAACTGAGAAAAATTACGAAAACTAGTTAAGAATATAACTTAAGGAAAATTTACTTAGTTTCTTAAGTTTGTTTCAATTCCTTATAAAAATTATTTCAATGACTAGGGGACACTATTTATGGAGACTACTTGCCTTCGGATTACTTTGATTGGCCCACATAGCAGAGTGAATAAATTCCCGATGACTCTTTACTTGATTATGCTTGTAAAGTAGATGCACCTAATCTTATATTTATAAATTTGGATGCTTGTGGGATATGGGAGATGCATGTGTATGAATTTGTGGATGAATGTGATGACTTGTTAATTATATATAATAATGGGAATTGTTTGTATGAATATATACATGTGAATTGTATGGAATGAAATTGGTTGATCACCCTAAAAATCAAGTTAATCACTTATATGATTAAGAACTCAAAATGAATCATGCGTTCCCCATATTGCATACGGATAACACCGACTACCGCTTCACGCAGAAGATGGGAAGGGACTCACAGGAATACGAGTTTCCCACAGGATTGGGCACTAGCTATGCCATCATATATATTGAGTCTCTGTCTTAAGCTGATGGGCTTATTAGGCGCTGGGAGATGCCAACCATCGACGAGGGGCCAAGTCTTGTGGCTTCTGCTTAGGGCGTGTGTTTGTGGACTGCTGGGGCCACCACACCGCTAGACTTGGGATTTTAAAAGATATGATTTGATTTTGGTAAAGGAAGTATATATATATATATATGTAGAGTTTTGTTTTGGTATGAGCATGATAGTGCAAATGAAATAAAACCTAAGGTCTAAAACCCAGATTTTGGTTTGGGTCAATTAATTATCTCCAAACCCTGACTTCAGGGGGCGAAATTCTGAGTCATATGCAGTTCCTAGTTCACTGTATGCGTTGTTTGGCATACTGTTTGTTTATGCATTCATATGATTGTGCATCTAATAAATTTCTGTCGTGTGGTACTAATGAGGGCATTTGTCTCACTAAGCGTAAGCTAACACCGCTATAGATTTTTGTTGGTACAGGAGAACCTCTTCGTCAATCCGAGCCGAGGCATGCCCATGGTAAGTATCGTGTAAAGACGGGTTGGAGCGATCAAAGAGCGAAGAGGACATTTTGTAATAGATTATAGATATTTAGATACTTTTATGTTTTTGTGCATAACTTAGATTTTATGTAGTTCCGTTATGAACTACATTTGTTTGTAATATTGTTTTGGTGTAGGTCTCATGAGCCCATACAATTAGTTAATTTATAACATAGAAGTAATTTTAGTTAAATTGCTCCATATTACTTGTCTATGGGCCTAGTGGTAACGTAAAGTGGAAGGAGCCTTGTGTGTCGTATGAAAGGCCTATAATCAGCAAAGGGGTTGATAATAGACCTTTATACGGTACACGGCAACCTATCACGACAACGATACTGTTGGGTCGTTATAGTTACTAGTTCCCAAGAGACGCTTTTGCCTAGGTTAGTGAGCTCAGTAAGGCATTATTAGGTTTTAGATCGATCCCATTCATAGGGTCGCTAGTCCTCAAGAGATGCTCCTACCTAGGTTAGTAAGCATAGTGAGGTACAGCGAAGTTTTAGATCAATCCCAATTTAGGGTTGCTAATCCCCGAGAGACATTCCCACCTAAGTTAGTTAACCTAGTGAGCCTAGTGAAGCATAGCTAGGATTTAGATCAATCCCAATTTAGGGTTATTGGTCTTCGAGAGACACTCTTTCCTAGGTTAACAAGCCTAGTGAGATATAGCTAAGATTTAGATTGATCCTAGTTTAGGGTTGCTCATCTCTAAGATACACTTCCGTCTAGGTTAGTGATCTTAGTAAGGCACGAACAGGTTTTAGATCGATCTCAACTTAAGGTTGCTATTCCCTAAGAGACGCACCTACCTAGGTTAGTGACCTTAGTGTGGTATAACCAAGTTTTAGATCAATCCTAGCTTAGGGTTGCTAGTCCCCGAGAGACACTCTCGCCTAAGTTAATGAGCCTAGTAAGGTACAACCAAATTACTCATAAGGTTACTAGTCCTCGAGAAACGTTTCTGTTGAAGTTGGTGAGCCTAGCAATACACTACTAAGTTTTAGGTCGATCCTAGTCATAAGGTTGCTAGTCCTTAAGAAACACTCCCAATTAGGTTAGTAAGCATAATAAGGCACGGCTAAGTTTTAGATCGATCCCAATTTAGGATTGATAGTCTTCGAAAGACGTTCCTACTTAGGTTAGTAAGCCTAACATGGTACGGAAAAGATTTGAAAAGTTCCCAGTTCAAGGTTACTAGTCTTCAAGAGACGCTTCCGCCAAGGTTAGTAAGCCTAGTAAGCTATGGTCAGGTTTTAGATTGATCCCAACTTAAGGTTGCTAATCCCCAAGAGACGCTCCCACCTAGGTTAGTGAGCTTAATGATGTACGACCAGGTTTTAAATCGATCCCAGCTTAGGGTTGCAAGTCCCCAAGAGACGCTCCCACTTAGGTTAGCAAGCCTAATAAGGAATGCTCAGGTTTTAGATCGATCCTAGTTTATGGTTGCTAATCCCCGTAACATACTCCCACCTAGGTTCATGTACCTAGTAAGGTATGACCAAGATTTAGATCGATCCCAGTATAGGGTTACTTGTTCCCAAGAGACGCTCTTCCCTAAGTTAGTGAGCCTAGTGAGGTACAACCAAGTTTTAGTTCAATCCTAGTCATAGGGTTATAAGTCTCCGAGCGACACTTTCACCTAAGCTAGTAAGCTTAATAAGATACAACCAGGTTTTAGATTAATCCCAGTCACAAGATTGCTAGTCCTTAGGAAACGGTCCCACCTAGGTTAGTAACCATAGTGAGGTACAGCTAGGATTTAGATCAATCCCAGTTTAGAATTCCTAGTCTTCAAGACACGTTCCCACCTAGGTTAGTGAGCTTAGTGAGGTACGATCAAGTTTTACATCGATCCCAATCATAGGGTTTCTAGTCCTTAAAAGACGCTTCCGCCTAAGTTAGTGAGCCAAGTGAGGCATGGCCAGGTTTTGGATTGATCACAGTTTGGGGTTTCTAGTCCCAAAGAGATACTCCTACCTAAGTTAGTAAGCTTAGTAAGGTACGACCAAGTTTTAGATCAATCCAAGCTTAGTGATGCTAGTTCCTGAGAGCTGCTCCCACTAAGATTAGTGAGCCTAGTAAGGCACGACTAGGTTTTAGATCAACCCCAGCTTAAGGTTACTAGCCCCTAAGAGACGTACCCGCTTAAGTTAGTGAGCCTAGTTAGGCACAACCAGGTTTTAGATCAATTCCATTCATCAGGTTACTAGTCCCCGAGAGATGCTTCGACTTAGGTTAGTAAGTCTAGTGAAGCATGAACAAGTTTTAGGTCGATCCTAACTTAGGGTTGCTAGTCCCCGATAGATGCTTCTGCTTAGGTTACTTCGCCTAATGAGGTACGACTAGGTTTCAGATCAATCCAAGTTATAAGGTTACTAGTCCCCGAAAGACGCTTCCACCTAGGTTAGTGAGCCTAGTGAAGCACGACTAGGTTTTAGATCGATCCTAATCATAGGGTTACTAGTCCCTAAGAGACACTACCACCTAGGTTAGTGAGCATAGTGAAGCACGAATAGGTTTTAGATTGATCCCAGTTTGTGGTTGCTAGTCCTCGAGAAATGCTTCCACCTAGGCTAGTAAGACTAATGAGGCACGGTTAGGATTTAAATCGATCCTAGTTTATGGTTGCTAGTCTCCAAGAGACGTTCCTGCCTAAGTTAGTGAGTCTAGCGAAGTACGACCAGAATTTAGACGGATCCCAATTTAAGGTCGCTAACCTCCAAGAGATGTTCCTACCTAGGTTTGTGAGCCTAGTGAAGTATGGCCATGTTTTAAATCAATCCCAACTTAAGGTTATGAGTCCCCAAGCGACTCTCTTGCCTAGGTTAGTAAGCCCAGTGATGTACGACCAGGTAGTAAATTGATCCCAGCTTAGGGTTGCAAGTCCTTGAGAGACGTTCCTACCTAAGTTAGTGAGCCTAGTAAAGCACAACCAGGTTTTAGATTGATCCTAATCATAGGGTTGCTAGTCACTAAGAGACACTCTCACCTAGGTTGGTGAGCCTAATGAGGCATAGCTAGGTTTTAGATCAATCCTAATATAGGATTGCTAGTCCTCAAGAGACGCTCCTACCTAAGTTCATGAGCCTAGTGAGGCATGGCCAAGATTTAGATCGATCCCATTTTAGGATTGCTAGTCCTCGAGAGACGCTCCTACCTAAGTTAGTGAGCCTAGTGAGGCATAACCAAGTTTTAGATCGATCTCAATCATAGGGTTGCTAATCCTCGAGAGATACTTCTACCTAGGTTAGTAAGCTTAGTGAGGCATAAGGTTTTAGATCGACCCCAATCATAGGGTTGTTAGTCCTTAAGAGACACTCATGAGTAGTGAATCCACTTACAATTACTCCCCCACTGCTCTTTCTCTCTTTACCTGAAGCCATACTTTCTCTCTCTCTCTCTAACTTATATCTATGCTTTAAAAGAAATCAAGCAAAGCCAACCACGCAACTAACATCATAAAGCTCTAAGCTTTTCAACACGATAACTCCTATACAACGCCATGACCCCTAAGTTTTCCTACCAAACCACCTCCACTAAACCCTAACCACTACACTCCCTGATCACTATCGTGAGCAATTGAAGACAGCAGCCATCCATACCTATATCACGCCTGTAATCAATTGAAGTAGCCGTCTACCCCTCAATCACGCCCGTGACCCCCTCTAAGCAACAACTACTTTCTCTCCCAATTGACCCAATCAGATCCGTAACCAACATGTTCAACCCGCTCTAGGTCTAACTTGTATGCCTAACTCATCCAAAGTCTTGTTTCTTTTCTATTTTTCTTTTTAATATTTAGTTGTTGTTGTTTTTATTTATTTATTTTTTTAATTTTTTTATTTATCGTAAATGTAAATGTAATAATAATAAAAAATAAAGAAAAAGAAAAAAGAAAGAAAGAAAAAGTAGTTTATTTAGTTATTTATTTTTTAGTTTAATAAAAATAAAAATAATTAGAAATAATAAAATAAAACTAAAAATAAGTAAGTTCATAAGTTAAAAAACAAAAATTGTTTTTGACACTTAGAAAAATCAAGTTTTCAAAATAATAATAATAATAATAAATGAACTCTTTACAAATTAGGACTACTTTTTTCTAAAATAAAGTTTCCAATTTAAGACCCTTTTTTAGAAATTTTTCTTATGTAAACCAAAATTGAACCTAAAAATGTAAATTCAACATGCTTTCAAAATTAAAATCAACTTAACATGCTAAAGTTTACGAAAAAGAACTACGTACATCTGATCCCAAATAACGAGTACATAGGCACCTAGCAACGATAAAAATAAATAAATAAATAACTAATTTCCCTTTTTCTTTAGTTTAGATTATTTTCATTAGAGTAATCGATAACCAAATTCTGTTTTTCAAAATTGAAAGGTGATTTTTAAGTTTAGTTCTAATTTTGGAAAGTCAATAGTACCAATAAGGGTTTAAAACTCCTAAACCCTGGATCCAGATTCTTTGGTTTCAAGAACTGTTTCATAAAATTGGCTTTAATCATTAGATTAGTGGCTAAGTTATAACCAATTCACCCAACTAGTTATAACTTAACTGTTTTTCCTGACTCCAGTCAAGTAGCGACTCCAAAGTACTTTTCATGATTAAAAAAAAAACAATTTTATTTAAACCCTAATCGAGGGTCAATATTCAATAAGTAGGGTTTAATATTGATCGATTTAAAGAAGGCCTATTTTATAAGAAGAACCAAAAGGGTAAAAAAACCAGGCTCAACAATCCCGACCAAACCATGGTCCAAACTAAGCATAGACTCTATGTTAAGTTAGCTAAGGACATCCCAAGGGAAGGACTACATCTTAGAGGTCGTGGACCTATTCACTAAAATGGCATACTTCATTACTTGTGCTAGAACAAATAATGCTTATAAGAAATCGTCAAGCTCCATGGATTAACCAGAACCATCATATCAAATCAAGATATAAAATTCAAGAGCCACTTTAGAAGATATTGTGGAAATGAATGGGAACTAAGTTATTAATTAGCACATCGTGCCATCCATAAAAGGATGGATAGACTTAGGCTATCGATAGAACAGTAGGGACTTTGCTCTAAGTTGCTATTGGTCAGAACTTGACTAATTGGGACTTGTATCTACCCATAAGTGAGTTCACCTATAGTAAGAATGTCATAGGTATTTCACCATTTGAGCTCACCTATGGATTCAACCTTAAGCTTCTACTAGATCAAACGCCCTATCTAAGCCCGAATGAAGATCAATCAACCATTGAAATATCTGAGGCCATTAAGGCAATGCACTGGAAGGTGGTAGAACATTTGAGCTGATCTACTTCTATGCTCGAAAAGTAAGGTGAAGGACAAAAGGACAAAGAGTTTCAGCCTAGTGATTTGGTTTGGATCCATCTAAGTAAAGATTAATTCCTAAGTTTGAGAAAGAGCAAACTATCTCTAAAGGCCAATGGACCATTTACTATGCTTGAAAGAATCAATCCCAATGCCTACAGAATTGAATAACCCAAAGAATATGGGGTCTCAAACTCCTTCAATATTGCTGACCTCCATTCGTATGATGTTGAAGGTAAGCAATAAGAAGCCAAGCTAAATTTGATCCCAAACCTCAAATAACCTGAAGGGCATGATAGGGATCATAGGCCAATCACTTACTCTTAAGCTTAAGGACTGGGCAATTTGGTTCACCAAGTTATCCAAGGGGAGTTAAACTTTAAAGAGCAACACATTCTCAACCCCAACCTATCAAGCTGTTCTATTCCAATCACTCTCTATCTCATAGCACTAAGAAGCGGATACGTCTCTTATCTCTCTGACATCCATACTATCCCAGTAAGGAATATTCTCTTTTGTTATTACCAATTTATCCTTCCTTTGTAGTCATTTTCCTTTTCAAGTATGTGTCTAGTTTTGTAAATTAGAAGAATCTTAGGACTTATGCTAATTAGAGCATCTAAATAACTTACAAAATGTATCAACCGAAATCATTTAGAATATTGGACAAAGAAGCTTCTCCCTTTTGAGCTAAGTATATCCCCTACTTGCTCCCTTTACTCTTATCTAGGCCATTCAAGTATAAACTAATGGAGAGTGACCTCTTGCCATACTTGTGCATCATATCAAGTGTACCTTAAGCTCATACAAGGTATTGGTGCATCATATCCATTGTTAGTACGCGAGAAACCCTTACTCAACCCATAACTACCATTTAACCTTTAAGCCATCTTGTAGTTTAAATCTACCCATGATTCATGCAATATTAGTCTTCGTATGTTCATCCATGGACAGGCATCACAAAATTATTGGGATTTTCCCTTATCATCAAGCAATATGCTCAGGACCTACATTTTAGTCCTATTCTTGAGAAATGTAAAGAAGGAGTTACTGTTAGAGGTTATTAGGTAAAAGATGGTTATTTATTCAATTAGAAGAGGCTATGCGTACCAAACTATTCCACACGAGAGCAGTTGGTTAGGCAAGCTCACAGTAAAAGATTATCTAGTTATTTTTTAGAGACTAAAATAGCCAACTTGTTGAAAGAGAACTTTTACTAGCCTGGTTTAGTTAAGGATGTCCATAAAGCAATAGGAAGCTGTGAAGTATGTGGGCGAGTAAAACTAAAGAAAGAGTCATATAAAGAGTATATGCCTTTACCTATGCTGACCATACTTAAGCCAACCACAGCATAGACTTTGTCTTAGGGTTGTCCTAAACATCCAGAGGAAGAGATTTGATCCTTGTAATAGTGGGCTGCTTCACCAAAATGGTATACTTCATTCCATGCTATCAAACTAAAGATGCTTTATATATTGTTGATCTATTTTTGCATGAAGTTATTCAATTACATAGGGTACCAAAGACCATTATCTCAAATCAGGATATGAAATTCATGAGCTATTTCTAGAAGACATTATGGAGGAGATTAGGGAATAAAATTATGCTCAACTTTCGTAGCCACCCTTAAACTGATTACTAGACTGAAGTGATGAGCAAGACAATAAGCAACTTACTTCAAGCCTTCATAGGAGAGAATTTGAAGGATTGAGACTATGTCTACCAATTATGAAATTTACATACAACTAAATTATCTATAGTACCACTAAGAAGACCCCTTTTGAGGTCATCTATGGCTTCAATCCCACTATTCCCTTAAACCTGATTGGCACCCCTATAGTTATTGAAGAGAATCAATCAGGAGTCATCTAAGCCTAAGAAATACAAAAGCTACACTAGTCCATCTATAGGAAGATAGCTAAGGTCGATGAAAGACAACAAAAGATCGGTAGTCATGGCCGCCTAATTGTTTCTTTCAAGCTAAGCGACTTAGTATGGATTCATCTCAATTGAGAGAGATTTCTACACTTGAGACAAAGCAAACTATCTCCATGAGCTAATAATCCATTCAAAGTCCTAAAGAAGATCAACCGCGATACTTACCAAATCAAGCTACTCGAGAACTATTGTGTTTCCCCACCTTCAATGTGACCGATCTTATCCCTCACCAACCCAAAGAAGCCCCTCTTGATTTGAGGATAAATCTTTTTGACCCCCAGGCAAATGATAGGAATTGAATCTTTGAACTAATTACACGAAGCTAGGCTAAAGGACTAGAAAGACTTATACAGAGAATACTGGCCTGAAAACTCATTCAAGACGAGGATTCCTTCCCTAATTTTAGTCTTTTACACTTCTGCCAACCTAAGTTCCCAAATCTAGTAAAGTCCAATATAGCTTCCAAGTTCCTAGGCCATCGCTTGAAGAAAATCCAAACATTTACAAAGTATCCAAGCTCTAACTTAAACCAAACTAGGTCAACTCTAACTCCTAACCTTCCTTAGACCTCATCCAAGTTAAATTCTCCAAATGTCGAGCTATTCTAGGATTCACTTCAGCAAGACCAATTACACTCTAAATCACTAGTCACTACTTGACCCATGTCTTTTAGGACAACATTCGACAAGAATTCTTTTCCTTTTTTCGTATAGATTATTGATTGTCAATTTAACACCTTTTAGTATATTTTAAGAATATTTTCATACATTATCCATTTTTTCTTTTCCTTCATTATTGTAACCTAGTTGAGGACTTGTAATAATCGTACTACCTTATACGTAAACAACATAGATACTTCCACTATTGAAATTATAAGTTTCCTTTCTAGAGAAACCTTAGTGTTCTCTCTTTATCCTTAACTCTTATCTATTCCTTTTTGCAAGGAATACCAGCAAGTGACCCTAGTTCAGCATTCATGTATCATATCATGTGCTTGGATTAGGCTGAGTAAGATCAATTAATGTGTCATATCTAGTTGATAGCTACCTAAATTTGCTAACCCATTTTTATTTTTTCTTTGTTCTTGTTTGTTATGATGTTTCTCTATGTGTATGACCCTAGAGACACATCACAGAGCAACCACAATTGAGGACCATACCTGTAGTCCCTACTTATGAATCTTTCATAAAGAATTTTTGTTGAATTTTGAAGTTTCACACGAAAAGCACAACTATAGCTAGCCATTATGGTTGTGTACTATGGGCATGAAGAAATTACTATTTCCAATCTTCTATTTTTGTTAGATTCTTATTGTAATCTTAGTACTATTGCTTATAAATAGATTCTTAAGCCTAACGTTACAGAGAAAGAGCCCCTTAAGTAGTTGGTAGGTTTTAGAATATTCTAAGGGGGCCCCTCCATTTCTTCTTTTCTTTTTAATGTTCATGTCTTTATTTTAATTTACTTATTAAATTGTTGTTGAACCCTATGTTCAAATGGGTGATTTTTATTTACGAAATTTAATCTATGATTTTAATTTTTGTGACCGTTTTTATTGTTTTATTATTAATATTACCTAAGGTATTTAACGTTTGAGTTTATTTTAGAGTCGTGAGAATTACAATAAATAGACAAGTGTAATTAAAAGAGATTAAGCATGCTAAGGGATTAGTTGTTTAATATTTCCGGATTAAGATGACCTAATAGCAGGATCCAAAGTCTTTATGCAATCTTAGAATACTCTATTCAAAAACGATTCAAGTAAAGAGGGTTCTAAGAATGTGAATTAGCTAGATATGCAAGTCTAGCTAATTCAGAATCTAATTTCCATTGGAATAGGACTAGGAATCTCTATAGTCCAGTATACCAATTAAGATTGAGTGATCCCTTAGAACTAGGTAGTAAACAACAATTGTGATTTACTAAGGAAAATGTCTTTTTCTTTATTAATTAATCGATTATAATTTTTATTTAGTTCTTAGTTATTTAACTTATGTTAGTCTTTATTTAGTTCTTTAATTGTTTCATCATCTTATTATTCCATTATTAGTTAATTTTTTTTTATTTACTTTTTTTGTCTTTAGGTTAATATCTTATTTTATTGAAATCTTCATTTTCTGTCCTTAGAATATTTTATTAAATCTTCTATGGCTATAAGTTGGGTAATTGAATAATCTAAAAGGGTATAGTTGCTAAAAATAATTAGATATATATAACTAATTTCTTGTAAGATCAATACTTAGACTCAAAATCCATTTTATTCTATAATATAACTTAACTACGTACACATGCTTGTAATGTAGTGTATGCTCCATTACATGTAAAACTAGACTAAAACCTAAGAAAATCTTAATTGTGGCTCATCATTTCTATAAGAAATGCGAGCATCTATAAATTTAAGCTACTGATCTATCAATGAAAAGGTCTATTGATCGACTAATAGACATGTGCCAGCCTAGGGTTGTCTCCATGTTTTATGAAACGCAACATTTAGTGGGTTAGCGTTTTGAGTTAGAAAAACCTTAACTCTAACTCCTTCTACAGATCGATCAGTGTAGATGGTACCGATTACTCAGTGTGAGTGATTCCATCGATGTACTTTCTATTCACCACATCTTCCTCTCTTCCACTCGATTGCTTGATCCATCAATGTAATCGTAATGCTTCAAGGCATACTGGTCAGTTGAAAGCAAAGCTATCGATCAATTGATAGGCCAAATTTCCACTTCATCACTTTCAGTCTCCTTAATTGAATGATGGGGGTTATCAAGACCATAGTAGCCTTCGTGCACTTGCACGAAGGATATAAAATTAATAAAATTTAGCTAAAATCAATCCTTTTTTATGGATTTTTGGAAATTTTACTCAAGTTGGTCCCTTTTGTGTATAAACTCCAATTTGATATCAAATTAACAAGTTTTTACTTAATTTATGCACAAATATGGATTTAAATTTGGGAAAAATTATGCATTTTGAACCTCAATTAGCACCCCTAACCTTAGAACCTTGCTTATCCCCAAGTAAGCTACAAAATTAAAATCATTTTGAAAATGATGGGACGAGCATCTACTTCCTTAATACTTAGTATGTTATATAGTTGAAAGCTCAAAGTTTGCATGTACTTAATATGATGCAAAAAACCTTAGAAGTGATGTTGAAATTGTTCCACTGGTGCTAAATCAAATGCTCACAAATCAAAGATAATGTAATTAATTCAAGAATCAATGCCTAAAAAAGTTAATTTCTCATTTAGGTTAGCCTTATGAAATTTGAAGATAAGTCTAACACTTTAGAATAAGTGAGAGATCGGTGTTTAATTGGCTAGCCTGGTTATATACTTTTCCCTTATCAGTCTCCTAAGTGTGCCAATGCCATGCAAATAAAGAGTGACTACTGAATTGCACCTTACTTCGTCTCCTCAACTTTTGGAATAACTTTCGTATCTTACCCGCTATTTTCATTTTAGATTTTTTTTGAATTTTTCTATTTTTCTTACTTTTTCTATTTCCTTTCACTTTCTTTCTTTTCTTTTCTTTTCTAATTTCATTTCTTTTTATGATGGGATCTTAATTCCGATTTGTAATGATTTTTTGTTTATTTCCCATCATCTTCTTTTCAACTGTTCTTTTCTTTCTTTTTGGGCATTTATTATGCATTAATCGATGAACGTTTAGGTAAAATCCAATACCCATTTTAGTTTACACAACATTAACAGACCACTTGATTCCTCAAAAAAATGGTATACATATACAAGTCAACTTTCTAAAACACAAAAACCTAACACTAAGCCAAAACATTTCTATAACTCTAAACCTCTAAACCATGCCTAAATCGAGCATAACTAAACAAAGAAAAGATGCCATGAATTCATTACAAAGTTTTGAGAAGTGTTCGTGACTTATTTGTAAGGGACTTCTTTCTAAATAAGGTCCTAATCCCTTCTTCCTACTTTCTTTCATGCAAACTTTATAGAATGATGACATACTTAAATTTAGATACATAAAGCATAAAGGAAAATGGATCCAACTATTTAGGAAAGAATTATCTTATAGGTGCATAAAAGGGATAACTTATCGTGAACTCAATTAAGCTATTAAAGCCTAATCAAAACTACACAAGTTTGATATTCATGTCTAACCTCCCTACCCCCAACTTTAAGTCTAAGGAATATTGTTAGCAATTTAGCCCATATATGCTTAAAAAGCAAAAGAGTAAAAGGTTAAGACATGACTTGCCTAATTTTAAGGAAGGCTAAATTTCTACTTCATCACTTTTAGCCTTCTTGAGTGAATGGTAGGGCACCAAGACCATTGTAGCCTCCATGCACCTATACATAGGATATAAAATTAATGAAATTCGACTAAAATCAATCCATCTCCATGCATTTTTGGCAATTTTACTTAAGTTGGTCCATTTTGTGCTTAAACTACAATTTTATATAAAATTAACAAGTTTTTACTAAATTTATGCACAGATGCCAGTTTCAAATATGAGAAAAATTGTGCATTTTGAATCACGATCATGGACCAGCAATCTACAACCACAAATTCTACTTGATGTGTTATGGTGTGCCAAGGATCATTTTTTAGCTCTATAGATTGCATGAGTAATGCAACACTGATGACGAGTTGATTGTTGAACCTGATCAGGCTATGCTTTTACGCTTTAATGGGGTGTCTTCTAGCTTTAGCCTCATCTTGTCATGCGAGTGCTTAAATAGTATGCCAAGCTTCTGGTATCAATCATGATCTCACTGACACCGAAGCCAGTAATGTTCGCTTTGATTATTAAGGTGACGGCATGGGGGAATTCTACACTATTGAGGTCAGATTCGAAGAATGAGATGGTTGTATCGGTACTTCGTTTCAGTACTCATACACTCGGGACATGATGATTTGCATTCCAGTTTATTAAACTAGTGAAGCTTGGCGTATTGCTAATGTCAGGTCCTTTGATAATAACGTTGATTGTCCCATTGGGGCAGTTTCTTTAGGGGTTCTCAGCGTCTTTGCTTGCTTCCTCGTCCTGGATATTATTTTGGCTTAGTCCTCTTGCATTTGTGTCGATGCGATGTCACTGAGCAGACCGTTGGTTGTTGCTAGTATCAATAATGAACTCTTGGAAGAAGCCTCATTGGATGACATCTTCAATGGTGTTCTAAAAGTCTAGCATCAGTCAGTATTTTGGCCTGGTGCATTGTGGTAATCACAGTATGTGCCTGGCTCACCTCAACTGTCTTTTAGTTATGGTGGTCGAAGAAGTACGCCTAAGCTCCGTACTTCCACGGATACATCACTTATTGGTTTTGTTATGGGTGTGTAAGACTAGAAAGTATGAGAGTGGCGCTTCTTATCGACTTTGCTGCTCTCCCTTAAGGATTGCCGTCGGTCATCCGGGAAGTTAAATCTTTCCCTAGTAGGGGGCTATGCTTGTCTCTACCATTCTCGGTATGTCAGAGATCTGTTTCGTGACATGCTTTGATTGCATCATCTTAGTTGATAAATTTTTCAACTTTTTCCCTGAAATCTTCATAATCAATGAGTTTTTCTAGCGTGAGGCACTTGGAGAAGTCTTTTTTAATGTCTAAGCTGTGTATGGATGCATAAAGGGCAACAGCCTTATCCAAATTTGCTACTTATAAGTTTAATTTGTTGAATCGTTCAATCTAAGCCCGAAAGAATTCGTTCCTATTTTGATGAACTGTGTAGAGCATCAAGGAGTCTTTTTCGAGCATCTTGTTAATCATGAATTGCCTTTCGTATTGAGTTGTAAGCTCGTTGAAGGATGAGATGGAACCATCTTTAAGGTATTGTATCCAAGTAGAGCAGTATCAGTTAACATACTAAGGAATTCTATGCACATAATTATGTTGCTAAACCTATAAAGACACATCATTGCCATGTAGTGGATAAGTGGTCCACTAGGTTCTTGGTTCTATCATAGAATCGCAGGTTTAGGAGTCTAGTGTTAGTTGCTTTACTTCTTCTGCTATGGCCTATGAGAATGGTCCTTTGATTACGGATGTTTTTCGTACACTAGACTGTCGCATTAATGAATCACCTACTTGCCTCTCTTGACTTCTGATAGTTTTTGCATGTAACAATCTAGCTACTCAACGTCCATGTCTTCTATCTTTTTAAGACGACAAGGCATGGGTTCAAGTTGGCAGCGTTCTTCAGGATGTATGCTAAAATTTTCAAATCAGCTTTTATGTGACAATATTTTAGATGATTCTTTGTTTGGAGCTAGTAGTCGATCTCGTTCAATAGGGAAAATTTCAGGCTTATCTTACCGTAGTATGTCATGATGGTATACATAGTCTTTCGTACGCAGGCAATGTCTTCCTTGCAAGGAGTTGATGGAGGAGCCTTCTAGCAAAGGCATATTAGGATCGATGTTTGCCTGTCTCAGCTTCTCTTCAAGTCTGGTGGTTCATTTTCCGTACTATTATTTTTGAACGACGAGGTTTTCTAGTTGTTTCTTCATCTCAACGAATGCACGAGGATTGATAGTTTAGAGTTGTTGAGGCTGCTTGTTATTATGATTCTATTAGGCATTGATGTAGACGTTGGCGTCACTAGTGATTGCTTTAGGGTTTCCATTGCTAGTGTTTGGACTAATTGCAGGATTAGCTCTGATGTTTTTGCTGTACTTTTCCATGGGGATCAATGGATTAACGAACAGATAACACCAATTGTTGATTATAGATTTTACTAAGAGCTTGCAATTAGGCTTATACTCTCGAGGCTTGTACATTAGGCTCTCAAACTCCAATCCAAAGAGGATAGAACCTACCAAAACATGTCAAAGAGGGCTTTGGTATAAGCACTTCAATGCTTAAGTTAGTTAAAGGAAATATATAGTAAAAATTAATCAATAAAGCTTAAATTATATAAGAGGATCTCATCTCTATTTATAGGTGATGAGATAGTTCATTATTTAGGAAGGTTCTTGATAAACTAGGTTTAAAGTAGATTGTCCTAATTAGGAAAGTGTACATAAATAGATTAGGAAAGTTGTATCTAGGTTGGTAAGCTTCATTAGGTAAATGCACTTGTGGGCAAGCAAACCTAATAAGCTATGTTGGGGTTTCATCTTATCATTCTTAGTGAAGCTCCTTATGTTGCTTCAATGGCCAACTTAGGCTCGATCCACTAAGGTGCTGAGTCCCAACCTAATAGCATAAGGTTATCGGGCATTGCCTAAGAGCTAGACTAGTCAACTCATCAATTGCCAATCTTGTTGATTATTTAGACTCAAATTAGGCATAGGGTTCTGGTCCTAAGGTTGCTTATCAACACCTTTATTGCGATATCTATTGCAGAAATGATCTCTATAAATTGCATCTTGGATTTTGTAGCAATTTGGGCCCTCCTTCTATAAATATTTTACTTCTCCTAAGTTTTGATTTGGTTTGCACATCCAATCTATTCCATAATACAGTGATGAGGATGCTAATTGGGAGGAAACTTTATTGTGAATGATTTATACAATAAGGATTCTAACAACACTTTCAATTGATTTCCTACGGTAGAGGGAGTAGTCATTCCTTCTGTTAAAACTATCACTGTATTTGGTATTGAGGGTAATTACCCCACAGAAATTTTATTGTTATTACAAATGGTATTGTCATCCTTATAGAAATACAAAGGAATAATTATTTATCAGCTTTTCTATATAAATTTCTATTCTCAACACACTAGACTGTACCCAAACATTTAAATCTGGAATAAGAGTATATTAGTACTTTACATATATTCAAATCTACCAATAGTATCGTTTTAAGTATGAACAAAATAAACTAATAGTTTAATTTTCCATTATAAAGAAACTAGCAAATGTAGCATCTATACTGTATATGTAGAAAATTTTAAAAATATTTTTTCGTATTAGACTAAAATATAAAATAATCACTAAATTTCGAACTTACACACATGGTTATTGAGGAAAAAAAAAAAAGAAACTATACTTGACTAATGAATTAATGAGCATAATAATTTATTTATTCTACAATTTCATGTAAATGTTAAACTATTACTTTCAAGAATATTAATTAACTTACCACATTCCAATTTTTTTTTTTAATCCTATACCATAATTTACAACATTCCTAATCCTTAACTTATAATATAGATGAGATAATTTCCTTCAAAGGCCATAGTAGTGGAGATCCCATATCAACATATGCAACTTATGAGGGAGACTCATAAGGACAAAAATTTCTACTAACTAGTTTCACATTGATACACCCAAACAAAAAGAATAAGCTAAACCCATTAATATATAAGGATATTGTCCTTCAAATCTCTACTATAATGCTTCTTATAACTTTCTTGCTTATGACCAAATTATAAGTTTTAGAAATCTAGGCCTTCCAATGGAGAGTTCAGCAACACATTATGTTTATCCTCTTCCTTTATCTTTACCCTACAAACCATATAGATATCACCATTTATCAAAACTTCATATTAAATTATATTAATGAAAAACCCAAAACCAATAATCTAATTATGAAACTATTATTAATAAGATGTGTCTTTCAAAATGGAAACTCTAAATTCTAGTTAGGTTAGATTTTTAATAGAATTTGAATTAGAATATTTCATATAATGATTTATAGTCAAAAGCAATTCTTAAATAATAATGAAAAGGATAGATTAATCAAAAAATGAATCTTACTTTTTTTTAATAATAAATCTAACCTAAACAATGCAATTCGAATGTGTTACTGCATGCATTAAACGCACTTATGCCATCTATAGACTTTATATCAAATTTTATAAGAAGCCATTCTCAATAGATATCTCAACCTAGTCTCAAACACATTACAAAAGTTTTAACTCGAATTATAGGTATTCATGTTAAATTGAAGGTTGACTATCATAATTATCAACTTGACTTAATTCTTTTATGGTAAACAAATGCAAAACACAATAGCCTTGTTTTCATAGGCACTTTAATGAAGCAACCTAAAAAACAATATACTAAAAATAAAAAACCAAATATTGAAATCACAAAAGCACTAATCCTACTTTTATGTCCACCTAATCCTTGCAACAATCTTAGTATCATCCACTATTAAGAAGTTGATGTTTGATAGCATCAACAATATTGAAGGGAGAAGAATAACTTATCTTATAGATAATGGAATATTAAATTCAATGTCAATAAAAGGAATTAAATTTGTAATTAATAGTAATGATAAAACCATGAATTAATAATAATGGTGTATATTTACTTATCAATAGCATTTAATGTGACGAATGTTATAATCTATGATAAATAATGTATCATAATTACTTTATATATTATATATGCTTAATAATATATTTCATATAAATAAATAACAAAATGCCTTATAAGATATTTCAGATATATTAAAATTTGAAGGGTATATTTATGTATGGATGTGTATCTATATGATGTAATGCATTATATTTGGTGATAATACATAGTATTTCGTGGAATTTAAAATAATACATGTAGTTTATACATATCAATAACAGATTATATTGTAATAAATTATAACACATTTATGCAATATGGTATATGTATTGTATATAAAATGCATCATAAAGTGTAATACATTATTAAATATATCAAAATTGATATATACTATATGTCAACAACATCGTATGTAGAATTTAATTAATGATTACGCATATGGAAATTCATATCAAATTTTAAATTTTTCCTATAAGTGTGCAATTTATAGAATGTGTACATGATGTAAGTAGGAAAAAGAAAAGGAAAGAGATTAGATAAATCGGTGACATACTATAAGCAAAATTATGATATGTGCTTTAATTGGTTTACCTAATATTTTTAGGGTAGTACATTAATGCATATTTGCTTAAATTTTACTATACATTAATGTATATTTAGTATAATTTGAATGCACATTAAACATAATAATAATTATAATAAGACAAATATAAAATGCTATATCTATATATATATATATATATATTTCCATTTTATTATTTAATGGGGATGAGGTAATTGACATTTTTAGTCTCCATGAACTAATATGAAAGATATGAATTATATAATTAAAATTTTCAAATTATATGAAATACTAATATTGTCAAAGGGTAATTCAGACAAAGTAAAAAAGACACCAAATCCTTTTTTTTTTTCGCTTCCATAATATAAATATAGATAATATTCTTTTTTGTTTTTGTCATTTCGTTTAACCTACTCTTCTTATCTTGAGTTATACGGTGGAATATTATTGCGGTGGATCATAAACCTTGACCGATACGATAATTTGCCAAACATTTGGCATCTTCTGCTTCGAATAACATCCTAGGACGTAACCTGAAATTTAATCGAATATATATATATTTATATATAAATTCACTCAAGTTGACTCTTCTCTCTCTCTATATATATATTTGTCATAAAGTAAGTTGTATTTAGACAGCTAATATCTTATATGATCGTGTCCGGTTACGTAATTTTTATGATACTGAACTAGACTAGAAAAGAAATGAAATTTTGTCCCATACTTTATTTGTAATCTTGCTAGTGACTAAATATAAAATTGAGTTAATAAATTGGATAAAAAACCTAAAATTTGTTTCATCTATATTATGGTAAAAAAAATAAATTTATTAAACAAAAATAAAAATATTTTTGTATTCTTAAAAATACCACTCCATGTTATAATATTGAATTAATTAACATCATTTTTATTAAATTTTACAAAAAAATTTATTTATTCTATAATATAAATAGTTAAATTTTTAATATAAATTTATACCCAATATTTTACAAATCAAATATGATATAATAAACTTATACTATTCAATTATCCTTATACTTCTGATTCTCTTTACAATATCTAATCCTTATAATCAAAGTTATTTATAATATCAAAATAGCACAGTATCATGCGAGTACAATTTCAGAGATAGATACAAAACCTTACAGTTGAGGTATGAAACTTAACTTATTTAACTCAATATTAAAAACTTCTCTTGAAAAGATTTTATTTTATTAATATTGAAAAAATTTAAGAAAAGAAAATAGAGAATATTATTTGAACAACATAGAAACAACTTGAAAAAGTAAAATGCACTTGTAACAATGACCTCATGTTTGCAAAGCTACGCTACTAACTATTTACCCCTAGCATCATATTATAAAGTGATCTAATTTAAATATACATAAAATACATATTTTTTCATTAATATTTTTTATAATTAATTTTTCACAAGTTTGAATGGTTAGGCCCCATCTTACCCCCTTAGTTCCGTCCCAATATGATTTCTTCTTTTATATTTTGAAGAAAATTGTTTTTGAAAGGAATAGCCTAAGATACTCATAGATCCAATCAGTTGGATGGAGTATTGAGAAAGTTTAATTCTCCCTCCTACTAATGTAAAAATTTATTGTTACTGTTCAAGAAAGAATAAGTTATTCTAGAGCACTAACATAAATTTGGTTTTTAGTTTCCATTTTTTTTTTTTAATTTGGCAATATCTGTCAATAAATTATGCATGACATATTATATAATTTGATGGGATCTCTACACAACATGTCACACATATTTCCATAAATAAATATAAATTACAAATACTTATAACTCAAAACTAATAAATAACACCAACTTCTTCTTCTTCTCCTTCTTCTTTTTTTTTTTTTCAATACACCGACTTCTTCTTTGAGAATGCTAAAAATGACTAAAAACTATTTAACTGCATCATTTGTTATTTATCATATTACTTCAACAAGGTTTTATTCGACTCCTGTATGGTTGTAAACCCATTTTGTCCATCTCTCTCTCTCCCATATTATTTCTCTCTATATAATTTACTCTCCATATTAGTAGGCTTCTAAAAATATATTTTATATTATATTTATGTATATCTATCTATCTTTATTTTATATCACAGCAAATAGATACTCCACATCTATAAATATGTAGCTTTAATTTAATTATTTAAACCCCGTTTGTCTTTATTATACATGATTGAAATTCTAATATAATGGGCTTCATGTCAAATGATCTATTTTTTTCCATTGTTCAATGTGAGAGGAGATGTGGACTAATCAAATATCGAATTTAATTTTATTTGGGCTACGTGTGTTTATGAATAACTTCAGTATTCTAGTGTTCTACTGTTGTAAAAATAGAAAAAGGGTGTTACATATAGCTTCTTCTTCTTTTTTTTTTTGCATGAATTTTAAGTGATTATCAATAAATTGCTAGAATAAAATCATTATTTAAGTATTTTATTGGTTTATATTTATATATTTTTGTCAATATTAGATATGAAAAACATATTCTAAATTACATACATAACTCAGGTGTATGTCTACTAACTGCACCTAAAACAATTGGCATCGACTCATATTACCTCGTAAACATTACGACAATGGTATCATAATAATTGATTTAATAAAATATAATAACATTAAATATTTTTTATTACATTATATAAGAAAATGATATTAAATAAATTTGTTTATATAATATCATAATAAAAATACAAAAAAAAAAGTAACAAAATGAGGTTGAGCAAATTGCACAAACAACCCAATCACATGTTAAAACATGCTCAAAATAGATGGAAAATTTAACTAATTTGATAAAAGTTTTTTTTTTTTTTTTTGGGTAAGACTTACTCAAACAAAAAGGAAAAAAAAAATCGTTGAGTCCAATTAACAAAATAGGTAAAAATGGATGACAAAATGATTTCTTGAGCTGTCATGTCCAATTTTCACTCTTTTTTGTAGAAAAATACAAATAGCAGTCTTAAATTTTAATATTAATACGAATATACTTTATTAACTTTTAAATATTACAAATAACCTTCATAAAACTTTGGTAAATTCACAAATAACCTTTAGAGATTGTAAATAACTCAGTAAAATTTTGGATTGGCAAATAAACAGTCTCTTGAACTCATCCAAATGATTTATAGCTTTTAAAAGTTCAAATGAAAATTTTGCACTAGATAAAAATTTGGAAGTTGTTTACTATTTCTCTCTCCGAAAACCATGTCTTGTTTAACATGGCCTAGTTAATAACTGTTCACGCCCAACTCTGCTTCAAATATTAAAATATACCTTACCCAGTTTTCTCCTCCTTCATTCTGGAATCTCCATTTTCTTTAAGTCATGTGTGAAAAAAATGGGATTATATTTTAATATAGAATAATCTTTCCATTCTAGAATCTCTCTTTTCTTTCTCATATCAGAGGAGCACATTTTGTGTTGAACATTCAAATCTCTACGTAGTAGCGGAATGTACTTCGGACAATTTTTGTGAAATCGACTGTGGGTTTTGTTGCGGTATAGGTGAGATCCTATTTTCAAAAACTATTTTAACACTTGTATGTATCCTATAACCTCTTTGAAATTGGAATATATTTTAACACTTCTATCTACAAAAACAATGAGGTTTAGAATACACTTGTGGAACATGTAATTTTTTTTCTTTTATTCAATTGAAAATCTTTAGACATCCGTATCCAAAATTATAATATTAAAATTGTAAGTCAATACCACTTTGTTGATGTAATGAGTTTTAATGAAAAAACACAAATTCATGACACAATACAATAAACATAAACCATTATATGAATTTCTATTAGAGATTTGAGGTATAACTTAACCATCTAGCCAAGTTTTGAAATATAGATAATGGGCTATTATTAGAGAGCTATAGTTGAATTTCCATTATACTCGTGATGATTGAATATACATTATATTTGTCAAATCAAATTGTATCGATTATAGATATTTTACAGATTAAGTGTCTATTCCCTACATAGAGTTAAGAAATAATGAAGTACCCTGGAACTCGAAACCTATAATATATAAAATACTAGTTCTTGTGAGTCTGGGATTACTGCATTTACCACTATGGACCTTGACCAGGATATTTTGTCCAAATTTTATCGATTTGTACTACATTAGCATCCTTAAGATACACATGGATAATAATTTATATTTGTCAAATCAAATTGTATATATTGCAGATATATTATACAAATTAAGTGTTTATTCCTTATATCTATTCAAAAAATTGTAAAATATTTTAAAACTCGAAACCTGTAATATATAAAATCTAATCCGTTCAGTTAACTAACCCCTAAATTTACTATTGACATATTGACAAAACTTAACCCTAAAATCTAATCCGGTCACCGATACTCATGTGTGTAACTCCTAAATTTACTATTGACATATCGACGAAACCTAACCCTAAAATCTAATCCGGTCACCGATACTCATGTATGAAAACCACATGATACCCAATAAATATTTTCTCATCCGAAGCCTGATTAATTAATATTCGTGCCCAACTTTGCTTTAAAGATTAAAATAAAATATACCTATCCCAGTTTTCTTCTTCTTCATACTGGAATCTCCATTTTCTTTTAACTCATGTGCGAAGAAAATGGGATTATATTTTAATCTAGAATAATCTCTCTTTTCTTTCTCTCATGTCAGAAGAGTACATTTGTGTTGAACATTCAAATCCTTACGTAGTAGGAAAGTACTTCGGACAATTTTTGTGAAATCGAGGGTGGGTGTTGTTGGTATAAAGGTGAGAATCTACTCACAGAAAATCATAAGATGGAGATACAATTATTAAAATTTGAAATCTGAATCTATCCAGTAACCTCTTCAAGCCATTTTAACACTTGTATCTGTAAAATCAATAAGTTTTAGGATACACTTGTGGAATATGTAATTTTTTTTCTTTTAATTTTTCAGTTTTCTTTTATTTAATTGAAAAACTTTAGCCATCCATATCCAAAATTATGACGTTAAATGTAAGTCAATACTGCTTTGTTGATGTAATAAGTTTTAATTAAAAAAAAAAAAAACACACACACACACTCACACAAATCCATAACAAAAAACAATAAATATAAATTATGGTATGAACTTCTATTAGAGATTTGAGATCTAACTTAAACTATCTGACCAAGTTTTGAAATATAGATAATAGGTTATTATTAGAGAGGCGTAGTTAAATTTCCATTATACTTGTGATAGTTGAAAATGCATTATTTTTGTCAAATCAAATTGTATATATTGCAGATTTATTATAAAAACTAAGTGTCTGTTGCTTATATCTATTCGAAAAATTGTAAAATATTTTAAAACTCGAAACTTGTAATATATAATATACAAGTTCTTGTGGGTCTAGGTACTTTCTCCTATCCTACTCCATTTATCACTGTGGATTCTGAAAATTTAGAATCAGAGTGGAATTACCCCATTAGGTGAAATATTAATTCTAAAAGCTAACTGATCATATCGGTACAATATAGTTCGCCACCATCACCTGTATTACACATCCTCGAATGGCTATGAAATACAAATTCAAATTTGTTAGCGCGGTATTGTCTTTATCTTAACACTGTACACCTCCATCCTAACTACGGAACTTTTCCGTCATTTTTGGAAATAAGTCCCAATGGCCAGTTAGTGCATGGGGGATTCAGTCATCGACTTGAAATGCTGTGAATTTATTAATGGGAAATATATGGACCTTGACCAGGATATTTTGGCCAAAATTTGTCGATTTGTACCACATTAGCATCCTTAAGATACACATGGACAATTATCCAGTTGTTATATTATATCTTTTCTGGGTCTCGTCGATAATAATTTCTTACAAACTAATTCAATCCTTATGACGTGGTTGAAATGACGTAATCATGATAGCTAGAATTCATGATATGCCTAAGTTCCTGCCTATAAATAGGAGGATCATGAATTAATAACCACATCAAATCACAAGCACATAAAACATGTTCCACTATATTTATTTTCACCCAACGTATATATAATACAAATTGTGCACGCTTGATCATGGCCACCTCCACCGAAAAAGTCACTTATCAAGTGATCAATAGTGCTAAATACACACAAGGTGGTATCCGCTTCGGCAACGAGATTGGTGAGGAGTACACTAAGCAAGTGATGGATGCCGCCACCGTGTTTATATGGTGGCTCTTCCAGCAAAGGGCTTGGGAGGAAACTAAGCAAATAACCAATGTCAAGTTGATCATCATCGAAAACTTGAGCAACTTTGCAGATGTTCGTGGAAGCGAAATTTACATCAGTTCAAGGTATATAGAAAGGTTCCATGGGGATCTGATGAGGGATTTCACGGGACTAATCTACTTCTGCGTGGCGTGGCTCATGTGTGGCAGTGGCAAGGAAACGGCCAAGCACCACCGGGACTGCTTAATGGCATTGCGGATTATGTGAGGCTGAAAGCAGATTTTCCAGTTACAAATTGGCCTAGCCCTGGTGAAGGCCATAGTTGGGATGAGGGCTATGCAGTTACTGCTCATTTTCTCAACTTCTGCAAAAGAGCCAATGATAACTTCATTATCGATCTTAACAAGAAAATGAGAAGAGGATATTCTCCCCAATTCTTCAGGGAACTAATGAACAAGCCTGTGGTTTCTCTGTGTCATGATTTCAGGCGTGAGAATGGATATTGAAAATATTTAACTATATGTATCATCTCATCCTATTTTAGAATAAAACAGATATTGCATGCAGTACGGTATGCATGTCATCTGTGTTCTCGCTAGTTGTGTCATAAGTTAATTACCAAATAGCGGTTAAGATAAATCGCTTATGTTTGATTAATGTTGTGCTATCATCCTGTAATAATAAGACATGTGCATTGTGTTTTATGAAGTCTCATAGTGTCTTACTGTCTTTAAGGATGCTAATATGCATCCGGTGTTTTTCAAGATTTTATAAATATAAAGAGTCTTATTTGTTGATCGTAGTTGACTTTACAGTTTAATGTGTATTTAGTGCTTTTATCCTTAAATTATGGTGCGTGCAAACCTTGTCTTGGAGAATCACAATAATTATGGTTACCTTAACCAACTAGAAAACAAGTAACTTTCATCAGATATAAATAGGGTATTTAATTTTAAGACAAATACCTAAACATTTTTTTTTTCTTCCATCTTCGGTCACATTACAGCTATGAGGAAGGATTATTCAAACTTGTTTCATCCATTGGAAGACCGTAGTTGACATACCTAAGCTTAAAATTATATACTTTCTCTCACTTAACATGCATTGCTTCCACAATTTTTGCACATATCCATACTTATATGATGGAAAATCATAGGAAATGGGTCTTTAAATTTTCATGTTCTTAATCTTAATCAATTTACAAATTAACAATTGAATACATTTAGAAATTTGAACAATCTTATGACAAAACTATTGAATATATCCCACTGGAAGATCTTAAAGAACCACCCAGAATTATGGTAATGGATTATTCGATTCCCACAAATGGCACCAACTATTGACTATTGATCTTCGTTCTAGTACGTGAGTACTTACAAAACAACAAATGGCTACAGGGGACGCCTGGCACAATCACTCCAATGTCTAAATCAATCCTCTTATCATGAAAATAGAATTATAAAGCAATGAAAAGGTGAGCGAATAAAAGAGGATCCTCTTACCTAAGAGGTTTTGTCTAGTATTTATAGTAGATGAGTAGATATATGTGCACAAATTGGCCTTAGGAGTTGGGCTTATGTCTCAATATTACTGATTTAGGCCATTGGTCTATTTTACTAAAAAATGCTATCAATAGAAATGTAGTTTTTTATGAGGATGTATTTCCTTTCAAGTCTGAATCTATTATTCACTCTTTAGATACTGATAAATCTATTCTATTTCTTGACAATTCTCATCCTATTAGTGATCCTTTATTAGCTCGTTCATATTTTTATTTTGATTCTAATAGCTCTATCGGTTCCTCATCTCATGATTTTGATTCTAGTCCTAGTAGCAATAAGGACAATTCCACTATTCTTCATGACAATGCTGTCTTAATTCCTTTAAATATAGATCCCACTATCCTTATGAATCAGTCATGTATTTGAAGTCTACTAGAGAGAAACATCTTCCTATTTGGCTTAGAGATTTTATCCATAACACACAATTTAGGTCATCAACTCAAGTCACATGCTTTGACCCAAAACCACATACATCTCCATATCTACTTTTTCATAATAACTCTTCTGTTAATTACTCCAAAGATTATGTAGCTTTCTTAGCAAAAGTACTTGCAATTCTTGAACTTTATAGCTATCAAGTGGTTGTACAGGATCCTAGATAGATTAAAGCCATGGAAAAGGAGTTGTTAACATTATAATCTAATTACACTTAGGAGTTAACATCTTTACTTCCAAGAAAAAGGGCAATAGGATGTAAATGGACATATAAAATAAAATATAAATTTGATGGATCAATAGAACAACTTAAAGCAAGACCTATACCTAAGGGTTATAATTAAGTAGAAGGCATGGACTGTATCCACACCTTTTCCCCAACTCCCAAATTAACTATAGTGTAGATCTTATTAGCTATTGCTATTGTTAATAATTGGATAATTAATCAACTAGATGTGAATAATGCTTCTCTTTACGGATACATTGATGAGGAAATATGTATATATCTACCTAAGTGCTATACTTAAGCATCAAAAGGACAGATATGTAAACTTGTCGTTTATGAAATGTAACTATTAGAATTAAATTACATTTATTAGATTTGAATAATATTTATTAAACTTGAATAGTATTTATTAGGTTTGAATTATATTTTTTTCCTTATTTATTTCTTAATTTTCTTATAAAAACTTAAATAATACTACATCAAAAGAATTTGAGAAGTAATTAACTTCTTTACAGGATTGGAACCTGGTCCATCTCATTGTGAGACCAACGTTAACGTACCTAAACTTAAAATTATATACTTTCTCTCATTTGACATGCATTGCTTTCATAATTGTTGCACACATGGATACTTATATGATGGAAAATCTTAGGAAATGGATCTTCTCGATATTCATCTTCTTAATTTTCCTTGATTTATAAATTAATTATTGAAATTAAATTTGAACAATCTTATGTTGTCATTATAATGCTATCTACTTCCTCATATTTGTAATAGTAGATTATACATAACAGCATTTTAAGAGGACAAATTAAAAAAAAAAAGGGAGAGAATCAAATCAAAATTCTTATGTGGTATTGCCATGTCATATTATTTAATTAAAAAAAGCATGAATTAGAGGGAGAAAAAAAAAACATATCTAAACGAGCACCAATGCTTCAACGCCAGCCAATTCCTCCATCCCAACCACCATCTATCGATAGTTGGATTTCACTCTAAATTATCACTAGGCTACTCGACTACCAAGAAGATGAATAATACTATTCCTGGCTAATTTCGACTTAAGCTCAGTCCACTTGATGGTCCTTGAAACTTAACATGATAATATGTCTAGTTTAAATTTAGGAAAGTGGCATGAACAGTAAAGATCTAGTACGATCTTATTACATAACCGTTCACTGCTCACTGCTCACTGCTCACTACTTTATATTTTAGGCATGCACTTGATTATAAGATCTCCACGTGGCCCACAATCAATGATTAACACTCGATGTTTACAAATAAATATAGAGAGGAAATACTGTAAGAACTCTCTTTCAACTTTTAACTCTTCATTTATTCACTAATCTCTCTCAAAAAAATTACTAACTTAAGTATCAAAATAGCTATACTAAACTAACCTTAATATCACTTATCCTCTGCTTATGCTTTTGCAAGTATATACCTTTACCCCCAAAATCACCCAACAACACAATCACTAGCACCTTACCTTCTCAATCACGTTATCTTCTTCCTAAATGATGAGTGAAAATCTGCTAGGTTTTATGATTCAAAACTTCCACTTCCATTTTCAAAGTACGTGTGAGTTTAGGGCTCTTCTCCTTTTTCATTTTTCATTTATTGAACTCTTTTTCCACTTTTTCTTTTCTTTTAGTTTTTACAGTTTTCAAATTAAATAATCTGTCTTGACAATGAGACGTCTTACTTACTACAATGTAAGCTCTATATATACTAAAATTTTGAGGTTTAAGGAGATATTAAAATGGGACTTCTTGTCTTTGCTTATAAAATAATCTTTCATCTTTTCACTACGTGGAAACGAGGACAAAGTCCTGAACTAAGAAAATGTGAGGAGCTATTATACCACGGCATGGTGAAAGAATGAAAGTACAAGCAAAACAATAGGAGATACGGGACACATTTGATTGATTTCATAAGAGTGAAATAAAATATTTATTCCTCAACTATAAACTTCTTCCATGTTTATTTTAGTTGATAAAATAGTTATTTCATAAAATTACTATTACCAAAAAATGAGGGACTGTGATTCTTTTATTGGATTGAGAAAACATCTATTCTTTTTTTTATGATTTTCCACAATATATTTTTACATCTATTTATAATTCTTCAAAAGAACTAAATGAAATAACTATCACTTCTTTATTTCATTATCGAAAAACTTCCTTCCTATTTCCATCTTATTCCATTCTATCACCAAACGAACTAATAGTGTTAAGTCGAATGGAAGCGAAAAAGTCGGAGTAATAATTCCTACAGTAGCACCCATGCAATGAAGTCCACATTAAAAAATTGGCAGTGGTTAGGGTTATTTACTCTTTGCAATCTAAATAAAAAATATATAAATAAAACATAAACATATCTTTCTCATCTACGTTAAAACTGGTTGGCAGTAATAGAATTTGGCCGCAATGGAAAAATCCTATACCCTTGCAATTGGAATAATTCAAGAACGGAGATGAAGTTTCATTTTAAATACCCACATTTTTACCTTTATATCCTACACCATTCTCATCAATGCTTACTAAACACCATTATCTCTAGATAGATTCATTAATTTGCCCTCCTAGGAAAACTCTATGGGGTTTGTCAATAAATATCTCTAGAAACTTATCAAGCTTATTTTAAGAAAAAAGGATATTATTAAATGAAGTAAATAAAAACACTGGGTCATCTTAATGAGTGTACTAAGAGCACCCCATAAGAAATCCCTTTTTTTATGTATTCAATTATCATTGTTTACGTTTATAAGGTATGTTTGTACTATTTGAAAGGCCCAAAAGAAAAATTAAAATAAGGTGTTAATAAGTATTTACAATTTCTAACCTCTCCCAAAAATAGAATATTAACTCGACTCCCAATGTACACTAAAACCTTGGAGAGTTAGAATTAGACCAGTGTAAGAGTCGATTTCGAGCTATAAATCAACTTAGAATTAATCCAGAGGGCCGACAAACCGGCCCAGTCCAAAAATAGTCGGGCCCGAACCGTCCTCCTAACCAACAAGTCATAAACTGCCAAGCTAGCCTACCATTGAATCGGCGAGTCGGCTCAATGTAATTCTCCTTACATAATTAAAGAATAAACTCTAATGATCGAGGCACCTTTTAATGTAACAACTCAAAGTACGTTGAAATTTCGAAGTTAAGTGTGCTCAAGTTAGAACAATCCCTAAATGAGTAACCTCTTGGAACACCTTTTGGTATAGCAACTCGAAATCTATCAAAACTCCAAAGTTAAGCGTACTCAAACTGAAACAATCTCAAGATGAGTGACCTCTTGGAAAGTTGCTACACTAAAGGATAAAATTATATAGTGTATGATGCCAAAACGGACAATACCTCAACGAAAAGAGTTTTGGTCAGGTCATTACACCCAATCAGTTCACTTTCTTAAAAAAGAAAAAAAGAAAAGGAAGACCATTAAGTCAGAAAAAAATAATTGGGTGATATCCATTAAGTTATGGCATATTAAAGCTACTTTTTTTACGATAATGAAAGAAAATATTTTAAAAATTTTTAAAAATAATATCATCAAACTAATAATAGATAATTAATTATATGTTAAGCAATAGTGAAAGACAATTTTTTAAAAATAATATCATCAAACCAATAATAGATGACTAATCATAAGTTAATTATATGTTAAAGATAAATTGAAAATTCAATTTCACTTAACATAAATCCTTTTTGTAAAACTTGTCAAATGTTAAGGACTTAAATATGAGGAAAAAATAAAAAAGTCGGAATCACATTAAGTTAAAAATTAATAAAAAAAATTAAAAATTCTTAATGTATTTAAAAAATGAAATTAATAAAATTAATAAAAAAATTTAAATATTAAAAAAAACGGTTTAAAGGTCGAACCGGCCTAGAACCGCCCCCAGGGCCAATAACAATCTAGCTGTTATCGAGCCCGTGAATCGACGATTCTAAGTCGATTCAAGGTCAATCCAACCCATTGGTCGAGTCTAGTTAGAATATACTCACTCTCTCTTTTACCCTGCATGTCTTGGGTACCTCTCTCCCCCAATTCCCTCGTTACTAACTTGCTATGTGCATCTTTCGGTTGTTTTAAAGTAAAGAATCTCACTTTTCAATCAAAGAGCAAGTCCTCCTTTTCGAATTGTTTTTATCCTAATTACTGCAAAAATATCTTTTTTAAGCAGTCTATGTATATTATGTAGTTAACTCCTCTCACAAAATTAACTATCCTAATTAATACTAATAGTAATACATATGTCTATACTATGTATTACAAATATTAATATTAATTGCATTAACAACATGAGTCCTATAATTAATTTGAATTGCATGTGTTTATGTCAAATAATAAACCGATCGTAAACCATTTCATGCAAACTATCTATTTCCCCTCAAGTTTTTCAAACTCTACTTATAAAAGTATTGTATGAATTATGAAATTGAAATAATTAAAATTTGCAGCTAACTAAAGAATGATAAGTAGTAATTTCTTCCATAAAATAAACCATTAAGCCAATAGTAAAATCCTAATAAACTTAATTTCGCTCATGACAATATTAAAATGAAGAGATAATGCCATAATCATTTCCTAAACTGTGTTTTTTTCAATTTTACAACCTGAATTTAAAGTTATTAAATACTAGGCACAATTGAACTTCTACCTATCAAATTGCAAATTTTAGTTAAAGTTTGAAGAAGTTAAGGTTTATACCAAACTAAACTTTTACCTATTAGGTTTATTACCCTAAATCGTATTTAAATAGATGACATGGCAAATAATTATTGGTTAAAGTGTCTAATCATAGGTAAGTTAGTAAATTTGACGAATAAAAATTAAATTAAGTATAATGTTTAATAACTTCAAACTTTAAGTATAAATTTGAAAAAAAAAACGTTTAAGTTCAAATACTGACTTTAATAATGTCCCTAATGGCAACATAAGAAATTATACAAGATATAATTTTCTTAAAGAATAAACCTAGTAGAAGATAAGAGCTTCTTTCCACTCTTAATCTCATCTTCGATAAGTATTCTTAACATATCTTAGATATCTTGTGACTTTGGGATCAACTTGTTTGGCTGAGTAATCGTGAAAAATCATCCGTTTATGCATTTACAGTTTTATATTTTCTTCAACTTGGCATATGTGAGCCTTATAATTTTTGCCCATATAGGTGCTTATATATGATAGAAAATTTAGTATAGGATTGTTATGTCATGTTATTCAATTTGGAAAAGCAAAAAACAAAAGGAAAAGAAAACAAAAGGTAAAAGAAAAGATGAAGTTAAAAAAAAAAAGTTGTATATTATTAGGCAAAATGCTTAAAAGACTACGACATTTCATGCTTTCGGCAACGGTACTAAACTATAACCAATAACCTTAAAACCGTTACCTTTACTTTAAAACAACAGTTTCACATCCATTACACTAGTGCCTTTGATATAAAACAACGATTCTTGCAACAATAGAAGCAACCTCAATTAAGGCAACGATTTCAATAATTTAAAAGGTAACAATTCTAAAATGAAAAGGCAATGTTTTGTATCAACTTATTGCAACAATTTTTATGTAAATATGCAACAATTTGTCACAATTTATCATTTTGAGTAAACAACTATTGTGAATGATAATGCAACAATTATACAATGATATATGATAACAATTATAATCATAAAAACAACGATTTAATAGAAATAAGATGCAACAATTTATGATAAAAGCAACAATTGATACAAAATTTTGGTAATGAATAATTAGGTAAAGACAACAGTTTTCACCTCTAATAGACAATTGTTTCTTTTATAAAGACAACGAATTGACACACATTAAAAGCAACAATTGCTAAAATAAAATATAATGGTTTTTTCTTATATGTAACATTTTCAATTTTAAAAATAGAAAATCTATAGATATTGTAAATGATTATATCACAAAGGTAACATCAATAATAACTTGCAAATCATAATTTGCATTTAACATACAAAGTTCATAAATTTCAAAGATCACATAATATATAAATTAGTAATCAAAATAAGTAATTTCCAATAAGATACAAACTATTCAAACAAATATAGATATTGACATGATATCTCGTTATTCCAGTTCCTTATTCCATTCTTCGTTATAATTCTATCTCCATTTTTCTTCTTCTTTTTTTTTTTTCTTCACTTCCACAAACTTTTATAGATACAAAATGCTTAGATCATCTCATGACGTCATTCATCCTAGTCTAATTGTTGAGATCGTACTTCCTTAATTTAAGCCTATACATTATTAGGCATAAGATAGAATTTATAAGTATATTTTTAATATAAAACAATGAGAAACAATGTAAACATATTTAAAAAAATTATATAAAATACTTACAATTTCTGATATCATATTTCAAGTAATTAGGCTTATGATATTTCACTCTTCTCTAAAGAAAGGATAAGAAAACATATAATAAAACCATGTTAATAATATTAATAACTTACATTGTTCTTGTGTAGTGCAAAATGGATGGAGAAAAAAGTAATAAATCATATGGAGAAAAAAGTAATAAATCATCAAATCATGAAATCCAGGAATCATACTATATATGTACGTTTGCATCATAACCATTTAATTAAATAATTGAACTTAAGTTCAAATATTAAAATAGTGTTATCATATCGAAAGAGCAACATACATATATCAATTTCATGTGAAATTCTTTAAGGAAAATTCATAAATTCTACTTAAAAATATATTCCCTTTACTTTATATCATATAAATAGGCATTACAATCAATTACAACATATTAGTTTATTCAATTATAATCCTTCTTACAAAACAAAAGTGAAAGGAAAATAAATTCAAAACCTCACCACCATGATGTTATGTAGACAAATGAGAAAATAGTTCTCTTTATCATCGAGCTTAACTACAAGTGTACGACAATATGAGATAGAGGCAAAAGAACTAGATCGAAAAGGTCAATATTTGAAAGTCCATAATGATATGTTCTCTAAGGCCCAGGCTTTGGTGTTGAAGGTTTATAAAAGAAGAAAAGAGCCCAATGCTACTGATGAGCCAACAAATTCTATTGGTCCTACTATCTCCTAATAGATTATGAATAAATAAGTATATAGGTGCATGAGTTGATGTGTGTATGTGAAGTATGTGTATTTTACTGACAAATGATGGCTACTTGGGGAAAAAGAAAGTCAATTAGTTGAGATGGATAAAAATAAATAAAACATCTATATAGATATGAAATAATCTTAAGGTAAGGTAGCAGAAGAAATATGCAAAAGGGATACTTGACTGCATCATAATAGGAGAGTTTATTATAAAAGGAGATAATCAAGTAGGTTCTAGAGGTCATGCTTTTCTTCTTCATTGGCTTAAGTCCTTTGTCCTTTTATTAAGCAATGAGCTTAGGGACTTAATATTGAGTTAAATATCTAAGTACTGATTTTTTTTTTTTAACTCTTAGCTTTAAATCATTTCTCATCAGCATCCATTGCTATTAAGGATAACGATTGGGTCATAACAATTGGTTCCGTCGCTGGGAAACAACACCTAGAAAGATTAAAGGATGACACACATGGAAGCTTGGGTGGAAGAATTAAAAAAAATGTGGTAGAGATGAAAAGGGAAATTAAGGATGTTAAGCAGTAGATTACTACATTAGATAAAGAACAAAAAGAAACCAATAGGAATCTCATGGTTCAACAAAGTATAATGAATAAGATGGAAAAAAATGGTTAAGGATCTATAGATTGCTACTCGAAATAGTGATGCCATGTTGAACAATTTGTCTTCAAGCTTAGTGAATCATGAAAAGCAGCAAGAGGGAATAAAAGATGCTACATAGCTTGGATCTACTATACTTGTGTTATAACATTATTAAACTGGTAGGGATCAGGAATTCTAACTCAATGCTTCTCGAATAGTAATTCCCTTATTTGAGGGGGAAGACCTAGCGAATTAGATCCTGATGACTGAACAATATTTTGAAGTACAATAGATGTGGGAAGATAGGAAGGTAGACTAAGCGACTATGTATATGAGAGGAAGGTACGTAAACTGGCTTTATATGTTAAGAAGAAGGATTCCTAATCTAGAGTGGACTACGATGAAAGAAGAGTTAATGAAAAGATGCAGGGTACATTAGGCATTAAATCCCTTCAAAGTGTTGTCCCAATTGTGACAAATCAACGTAGTAGCTCAGTATAGATGATTTTGAGTCCTTAAGTTTCTAGGCATCACCTATGTCAGAAATGTCCTAGTAAGGATTTTTTTGGGTAAAGTGAATGAGGGTATCCAAGCATGCATTGACACCTCCAAACCTACTACTATGGAGAAAGTGATGGAATTGGCCCTCAAGGTAGAAAGAGAATTTGAGTACGGTATCTTCTTAGCACTACCTTATTCTATAAGATCTGAATACAAGGGACTAGTGTCCAAGTCCTACCAACACATCTCAAGGCAGCCTACTTCCCCCATCTCTATTAGCTATTCTTGTAAACCCTACTTTTAGCGGATCTATGATTTGACTAAATGTACTTTCCAAACGTTCCCAAGGATCAACTAAATTAAGAACTCAAGTTTATAATTAGAAACAAACTTATCTCTCCAATCCAAAAGCCTATTATCGATAAAAACCCAAACTTGAAAAACTACGAACTCTAAAGTCATTTAAGACTCTAAACCTTAAAACAATTAAGGAATTTTAATCCTAAGCAACTAATCAATAATTTAATTTGAATAATTTCATTCAACTCTAAAAATTTTCACAATTTTATGAGAATCGAATTATAAATTACAAAACAATACAAGAAGTAAATCCTAAAACATTTTCCTATAAGACAATGCTCTTATCTTCATACCTAAGACTTACATATAAATAAGTAGACCAACCAATCACCTTAGATGACTTATCAATTGAAATTTGAAATCATTTATCAATTAATAACTTATCAAAATCTAATGACAAGACACTTTCCTTATCACCCCTTCACTTATACTACATATAAACAAATTGTCATAAGATTTCACATGCTTAACTTTAATAAATAAGACAAGACAATTCCACGCCTCAAAAGACACCCCATGGCCGATTTGAACAAGCAAGAATAAGGGGCCATACTCTTGTCTTCCATCTATCAATCACTTTTCTTACACACCACTATTCACTTCTTAATTCTTACATCATCAATAGTTGCAATTATTAACTTTTGTATAAGCTACAAGACAACAATTTCAAGCTTCTTAAACACATATTTACCCCATTCCCAACTAGCCACACTTTCTTGCATTTCTCTAGCTTTCAATTTCGTTCTCACTTCCTTTTTCTCTCACTTGAAAACCAATACAAAAGTGGAAACAACCATACCCTACAAATCCCTCACTTTGCCACCACTTTCAAGCACACTCACACTCATACTCACGGCACATTCAATTTTTTTCTTGTGTCCTTCTTTTCCTACATTTAAGCTTCTCTAGAACCCTTAGAACATTCTACAAACCCCACTTTAAAGGATCCAATAACTCGATTTTCAAAAAGGTGCAAAAGGAGGAAATAAGATAAAGAGCATAAGTGGTACTTTTGTGCACAACCACCATACTTTTGCTTTGTGGATGAGTAAGTATATCTTTGTGTTAGTAGGTTCGTATTTATGTTAAGAGATTATGATTTCTTAAAGATATGAGTATGATCATAAGTAGTTATAACATCAAAGACCACCCTAAGAAACAAACTGATGAAACGCTTACATGAAGTTGCAAAATAAGTATGTAAAGTTAGTGTTTTATAAAGATACTTGTTTAACACTTTGAATGGAAGATTCTAAGATGAGAAAATCTTGAAACAAGAACTTGAATGAGAGAGGATCATGATGGATGTAAGGATTCAAGAGTCATTTAGATATTGATTTCAATTCTATTAAGTTGAACATGCTCAAATAAAGACTTAGGTTGAGGAAAAATTCATCACATAAAGTTTCATGAGGAAACTAACCTTGTAAGATATGAGCTATGATGTGAAAATTGTAATAAGTATGAGATTTACTATTTTCATGAAAAGTATGAGTCAAATAACCCTCTCATGGAAAAGAAGTCAAGATAAGATTTGAATATAAGTAACTTAGGTTCATGATCTAACACCTAAACTTAAGAAAATGATGAAACGAGTTAGAAAACTAAGTCGGACGCCCTCATATTCAAATAGACCAGATCTGGAACATCCTTAAAAGATACTTAAAAATATGATAAAAGCAAGTAAACAAAGTAAAAAGATCAACTAAGGCAAATATAATAAGTATATTAAGCTTAAAACTCAAAGCCGAGCTTAAAACTTCCAAAACAGACCTCATACACCAAGTTAAACTACCCTTAAATTTCTCACCAGTAACTTAACACATCAATAAGAGTTGTTTTAAGACTCTCAAAAAAACCCACAAGATACTCCCTAAGCCCAATAAAGTGGTTAAATTTGAGTTGGATAAAAAAACAAGCCCATTTAACAACTTAAGCCCACTTAAGAGCCTAAGAAGTGATTGATAGCCTTAAGAGTATAAATCAAAGTTGCAAGTCTGACCTTAAGGAACATTTTGAGCTTAGAAGGAAATCTTAAGACCAAGCTCAAAGGATTTCTCAAGTTACCAAAAAGCCTATTAACCAAACAAAGCCTAAAAGTACTCCAAATCATGAAGACTGCTACTATTCTGACCCATGGATAGGTTTGGGTACCTCATTTCGAAAATCTAACCTCACTACATTAAAGTACACTCAAAAAAGATAAATATTGACTATAAGATCATAAAACTCAGATTTAAAACAAAAAAGATATACGCGATTAAACTTTTAAGTAAAACTGAGAAAAGATACGAAAACTAGTCAAGAGTATAACTTAAGGGAATTTAGCTTAGTTTCCTAATTTTATTTTAATCCCTTATAGTATTATGATTTCGATGGCCAGGGGACACCATGTACGAAGACAAGTTACCCCCAAATTACTTTGACTGACCACATGGCGAAGTAAGTAAATTCGCAATGACTCCTTACTTAATTTTACATGTAAAAATAGATGCACCTAAATTTATATATATAAATTTGGATGCTTGTGAGATATGGGAAATGCATGTGTATGGATTTATGAACTAAATGCTATGACTTGTTAATTATATAATAATGGGAATTGTTGTGATAAATTTATACGTACGAATGTATGGAATAAAATTGTCTGATCACCTTGAAAAATCAGATTAACTATATATATGATTAAGAAATAAGATGAATCATGCATTCCCTATATTGTATTTGGATAACACCGACTATCGCTTCACGCAAAAGATGGGAAGAGACTTATAAAAAGATGAGTCTCCTGGAGAATTGGGCACTAGCTATGTCATTATTTTTTGAGTCTCTGTCCTAAGCTAATGGGCTTACTAGGCACCGAGAGACGCCAACCTTCAGCGAAGGGCCGAGTCTTGTAGCTTTTGCTTAAGGCGTATGTTTGTGGACTATGAGGGCCACCACACTGCTAGACTTGGCATTTTAAAAATATGATTTGTTATTTGGTAAAGAAAGTATATACATATATAAATATATATATATATAGTTTTGTTTTGGCTTAAGCACAATAATACAAATAAAATAAAACCCAAGGTCTAGAACCCGGATTTTGGTTTGGGTTGATTAATTATCTCCAAACCCCGATTATAGGGGGCATAATTTTGAGTCGTATGCAGTTCCTAAGCCACTGCATCATTGTTTAGCATACTGATTGTTCATGCATTCATATGATTGCACATATAATAAATTTCTACCATGTAGTACTAACGAGGGTATTTATCTCACTAAGCTTAAGCTTATACCCCGATAGATTTCACTTGTTGCAGGAAAATCTCTTCGCTAATCCGAGCCGAAGCATGCCTATGGTAAGTCTCATGTAGGGACGGGTTGGAGTGATCAGGGAATGAAGAGGAAATTTTGTAATAGATTTATAGATAACTAGTTACTTTTACACCTTTCTATTTATATCATAGATTAAAATTTCTAATGCAGTTCTCTTATGAACTACATTTGTTTATAATATTCTTTTGGTGTGGATCTTATGAGTCCACACGTCTAGTTAATTTATACCACAGAAATAAATTTAGTTAACTTGCTCTATATTACATATCTATGGGCCTGGTGGTAACATATAGTGGAAAGAACCTTATGTATCATATGAAAGGCCTGTGATCAACAAGGGAATTAATAGTAGACCTTTGTACGATACACAGTGACCTACCATGACAATGATATTATTGGGTCGTGATAATTCTTCCCTACGCAACCTCCTGCCGATGAGTGCTACTATGGTCAAAGAAAGCCTTAACACCCACTCTATGACACAATAAAGTACCTAAGGACAATTCGTAATAAGAAGCACTTCTACTACAACTTAGTCAAAGGAAGTGAATCGGAAGACTCACGGGTAGCGACAAATGCCTTATTCTAAATTTCTAGAGAAGAGGGCTAAGGGGTTGTGTTTCAAGTGTGACCAACCATTTTCTTTAACTCATCGATGCCTAAATAAAAACCTAAGACTACTTGTTATGGAAGAGAAAGTTATGGGGAAGAATGATGAATGAATTGAGGTGAATGCACAAAAGGAAGTAGAGAAAGAGCAAGAAGCAAGCCAACACCATGATGTTACTCTATCTCTCATAGCTATGAAGGGATTTAATGGCCCGAATACTATGAAATTTCGAGGTAAGATTAACACTACTCCCTTAACTATTATGGTCGATTGCGAAGCTAGCCATAATTTCATTTCCAACTTGTTAGTAAAAGAGCTATCACTTCCAATCATCCCTACATGTGAATTTCATGTCACCTTAGGAGACGAACATAGTAATACATCTAATGGCTTGTCTAAGTAGGTGAAATTATTGGTTGGAGATATTGAAATTACTATAGACTACTTTATATTAGAATTAGGTGTAATAGATCTAATTTTAGGAGTAGCTTGGCTACAAACACTTGGTGAGGTTAAAGTGGATTGGAAGAAGTTGACTATGAAAATTAAAATTGAATCAAGGGAGCAGATTTAATAAGGGACCCTACCCTCTCAAAGAGTCACATATCTTACAATTCTTTGAGCAAATTGGAAGATGTCAAGCTTTGTAGTTTGCTATGGATGTTGGACACTAACACTGAACCAGCAAAAGCCCTAGGGAACCACATATTGAGGCATTGTTAACTAAATATGCTGATGTTTTTGAGCAGCAAACAAGATTGTCACCAGTACGCCGTAGTGATCATAAAATACCGTCAAGACAAGGCACTGAACCAGTCAATATTAGACCATATTGATATCCCTTTACTTAGAAAAATGAAATAGAGAAAATGGTATAAGAGATGCTAGAAGCAGGCATTATACAGCCTAGTTCTTGTCCATTTGTTAGCCCGGTAATTTTAGTGTAGAAGAAAGACAGATCATGGCGATTTTGTGTGGACTATCATACATTAAATGAGGTTAAAATTCTAGCCAAGTACGTGATTCCGATGATTGAAGAACTTCTTGATAAATTATATGGAGCATCTATTTTTTCCAAAATTGATCTAAGGGCTAGATATCATTAAATCCAAGTGTTTGTGGATGATATACACAAGACAGCATTTAGGACTCACTAAGGGCACTACGAATTTTCAGTGATACCCTTTGGTTTAGTGAATGCACCGACTACTTTCAGGCCATAATGAATGACTTGTTTAGACCCTTCTTAAGGTGCTTTGTATTAGTGTTCTTCAATGACATATTGCTATATAGTATTAATGTGGAATCTTAATTAGAGCACTTGTGGACAATTTTACATGTATTGCGTAAGAACCAATTTACATCCAATAAAAGAAAAAAAAATGTTAGTTTAGCCAAGTTGCCTTAGAATATTTAGGATATGTAATTTCAATTAAAGGGGTTAAAACAAATCCAAAAAAGATCAAGAATATATTAGAATGGCTACTGCCTACTATGATGAAAGGAGGAAGAGGATTTCTAGGATTAATGGGGTATTATTAGAAATTTATAAAAGACTATGGCAGAATTGCAAAACCTTTGATTGATTTTCTTAAAAAAGATTGTTTTGTGGGGACTTAAGATGCAACTAAAGCCTTTTACAAGTGCAGTAGGCACTAGTGACAACACTGGTTTTAACCATGCCTAATTTCTCTATACTATTTGTTGTGAACCGTAACAAAAAACAAACAAGATCAATCATTAGATAAGTCTAAGCTTACAAAAAGCTTCTAAGCTTGCAAAAAGCTCATAAAGGAAGTGATGGGGAATGTGCAAAAAAAGGACAAATGTGAATGAAGGGTAAGCAAAAACCCACAAACAACTCCAAATGATATGACGCACCAATGGAACTTCCAAAGACTTACAGTACAATTCAATATGACGCACGAATTGGTCCTATAAGGTTACTCACCACCTAACCTTGCTTTAGGGTTAGGATAAGAATGATGCCGAGAGTAAACAAGTAGTGTTTACGCAAGGAAGAAATACTCAAGTGTATTAATGGTAATCTATCTAATTGCAGTTACAATTACAAAGGTATTTATACCTATAAGTTAAGGTAACTTACCTAAAAAGGAAAAGACAAAAAAGGTATTTCTTAAGGAAATAATGTACAAAATACAAAAAGGTAAAAATGAATATTCAAGAAAAACAATCATTGGTGTAATGGATTCTACATATGATTTTATATACGTAGCGATGCTGTATTGGTGATGCTGTTAAAAGATGCAATCAAAAAAGTACAGTCAACTTACTTGTCTGAGTAGGGGTGGTTTAATTAGTTCGAACTCTCTCTCTCTCGGTATCTCGACAAAGGTGATGCCAAGTAAGTGATTGGCTTGGCTTGGCTTATATGAGAACGAGGATTGGTAGTAGTCTCAACCTTTTGCTTCTTAACACATTATCTATAAGAAATAAGTAATCATTCAGCTCAGCATATAGAACAAGTTAGTAAGGAGGTACTTGGCCTCGACAGGAGTTAGTTGGAGCAGAAGAATCTACCTTGCCAAGCCTTTTAATCCTCGGGCTTGACTGCAAGTCAAAGGCCTAGTAGCTTAATTCATATCATTCCCTTTAGGTTGATTTGGATTTAAGATCAAATTCAATTAGTCTTCAATCAACTCTCCATCAAGGTGATATAGACTAAGGTTAACAATGTTAAAGGTATCAGAAACCCCATAATCCTCGGGTAGCTCCAACCTATAAGTGTTATCGTTGGTCTTTTGGAGGATTCTAAAAGGTCTTTCAACCCTTGGGGAGAGTTTACTCCTCCTCTTACTCAGAAACCTCTCCTTGCTTAGGTACAACCACACCAAGTCACCCAACTGATAATGTTTAGCCGTCCTACCCTTGGCCGTCTCTCACATACATCTGAGCAACTTGATCGATGTATCGAGTGACTTTATTGTAAATGTGTCGAAGGGATTGTGCTTTAGCTCTTGCGTCAGGGTCCTCTTGTGCAGGTACAAGTATAAGGGTGTAATTAAGGGACAACTCACGATTAAAACCATAAACAACCTCAAAAGGGGTCTGCTTAGTGGTGTTATGTACTATTCAGTTGTAAGCAAATTCAACTACGAGTAAGCAAACGTCCTAATCAGCCAAGTTCTTGCCCACTGTAGCTCAGCACTGTGATCCAAAGTGTAATTAACTACCTCATTTTGGCCGTTAGTTTGAGGGTGATAGGAAATACTAAATAGTAGTTTGGTTCCCGTCCGATGCCATAGGATCCTCTAAAATGGCTCAAAAACTTCGAGCACCTGTCGGAGACTAGACTTTTCAGCACGCCATATAATCATACAATCTCCTGCAAAAAAAGAGTAACAATAGCCAAAGCATCATTAGTTTTAGAGTAAAGCACAATGTATGCCATCTTGCTGAACCTATCCACGATGACCATTACAAAATCTTTGCCTCAGGCAGTTTGTAGTAATCCAAGAACAAAGTCCATGCTTAATTTATTGCAAGGTTTCATTAGAACAAAGAAAGGCATTGCTCTCCCTTACTCAGCTCGGCACTTAGCCCTTTTACATACGATACAGCTCTCAACAACTCGATGCACATCTGACCTCATTCTGAGACAAGAGAATTGACCATTCAACAATTCATATGTTCTTTTCTCTCCAAAATGCCTGTACAGTCCTCTACTATGGGCTTCCCTAATCAACAGCTCTTGCAGTGAATAAGTCAATATGCATAATTTTCCTCCTTAGAACAAGTATCCATGTTTCACATGATATTCATCCACTGTTCTTCCATCAACACACTGCATAATTATGGGTCCAAAGTGTAGATCCTCATAATACTGTTCTTTAATACTTACAAACCCAAGCAATCTAGTCTATAGTTCATTCAAAAATGCATGTCTTCTCAAAAGAGCATCTACAACTATATTGCTCTTTCCTTTTTATATTTTATTACAAAATTGAATCCTTCAAGGAATTCAACCCATCTTGTATGCCGCTTTGATAACTTCGTTTGACTTCGGAGGTACCTTAACGAGTCATGGTTAGTATATATGACAAATTCTCTTGGCAATAAATAGTACCGCTATACTTGTAGTGTGTGCTAAGAGTTCCTTGTTATATACGAAATAATTCAAGTCCTATGAGCTTCTCACTATGGAAGGAAATTAGTCAGCCTTCTTGCATTAGGGTAGTGCCTAATCTAATTCCTGATGCGTCATATTCCAGCTCAAATATTTTCTCGAAATTATGGAGAACTAACACCGGGGTAGAGGTTAATTTCTCTTTTATCTCAGCAAAGCTCTTCTCCTCCCTTTTTCCACATCGAAAGTTAGTGTTTTTCTTCGTTAGCTTGATAAATGGTGCAGCGAGGGTACTAAAATTCTTAATGAATGTCTATAAAATGAAACCAATCCATGGAATCTTCTCACATTGGCACAAATAGTAAGAGTTGACCACTTTACAATTGCATGGATTTTCTTGTCATCTACTCGTAAGCCTCTTCTACTAACTACATAACTTAAGAATACCACTTCCTCCTAACAAAAGCAACACTTCTTGAGATTGCTGAATAATCGCTTGGTATGGAGGATATTCAACACGACTCAGAGATGTTTATAGAGACTCGGCATATCAATACTGTATACAAGGATTTCGTCAAAATAAATCATGACATACTTCCTAATAAGATATCTTAACACGTGGTTCATTAGTTGCATGAAAGTTCTCGAGGCAATCGACAAGCTAAATGCATTACCATCTACTCATAGAGTCCATGCTAAGTTTTAAACGCAATCTTCCATTCATCTCCCAACCACATGCAGATTTGATGGTAACCAAACTTCATGTCAATCATACTGAAGACCTTAGCTCCATTCAACTCATCCACTATGTCTTTTAACCTCAGGATCGAATACCTATATTTGATTATGATCTTATTCATAGCTCAGCTATCTACATACATTCACCATGTTACATCCTTTTTCAGCACCAGAAGCGCTGGCACAGCACAAGGGCTGAGACTTTCACGAACATAACCTCTCTCCAGCAACTCAGTGACTTATCGTTGGAGCTTAGAAACCTGTTTAGGATTTGTCCGATAGGCTAGCTTATTCAGCAATACGTTGCTAGGTATTACGTCAATGCAGTGCTCTACACCTCAAGTTAGGGGTAAGCCTTCGGGTAACTGTTCTAGGAACAAATCAGCATACTCGTCCAGCAACTCTTTTATTTCCAGGGGCAGTTCACCCTGCTCCTTCATTTCTAGCAATCACCTAACCAACATAAGGATCAACTCATCAGCATCAATGGCCTCTTAAAGTTTGGCTCTACTCATCACCAGGGCCTTCTTTGATCCGTAAGCAAGTTTATTCTGCAATTTACCAACTTCTCTTGATGGCATCAGGTTTAGTGTGATCTTTCAACCATCCTTCTCAAACGTATACATGTTCTTGTACCGGTCATGGATAACTCTTCTATCAAACAACCATAGTCAGCCAAGCAATGCGTGTAAGGTGCACATAGGTAGCAAATCACAAAGAATCTCATCGGAGTAATTTCCAACTATAATCGGCAGTAGTACTTGCCGGGTGACATGTAGTGCTCCCTGATTATTCAACCAATGCAACTTATACAACTTCGGGTATGCAATGGTTGGAAACTTCAACTATGTGACCATCTCGACTAACGCTACATTGGTGTAACTTCTACTTTCCATGATTATTGCTTGCACTTGATCATTTACCTTATAGGTGGTATGAAACAAGTTGTCCTTCTACTCCTCCTCTTGTGAGGGCTCTAACTTCATGGCGCATTGAACAACCAGGACTAACTAATCCATGTCCTCAGCAAATACGTCCTCCTTAATCAATTCTTTCTCGACATTTTCTTTCTCATTTGTACTCTCCACATCTAGCTTCATGACATCTCCCTTGATCACCATACTTCTTCGGTTTGAGTACTGAGTGGCCATATGTCCAAACCCTTAGCATTTGAAGTATTTGATCTAGCTTGTCTTCCTACTAGGCCCTTGCCCCTTCTCATAAGTTCGGGTCAACACATCACTGTAAAGTTAGCCTTTCTACTCGGCTCGGACATCCATCTTTCAAGTTAGCTCGATACTCAACTGTGCTTGGTGACTCGCCTATCCAGGTTAGTTAGTCAGCATGCTAATAGGTACTCAGCTCCTTCTTTGACTCTCTAATCTTTAGGCTATTCTAATGGCTTCATCCATTGTGGTAAATCATTACAGTTCTACAATGTCTCGAATGTCATCTCTCAACTTAGTAATAAATTTAGAAACTGTTCGAGTTAGTAGTTCCTCCACTTCATATAGATCATAAACGTTTGAAAATCTTAAACATACTTGTCAATTGTTCGACTTCCTTATCTTAGCCCCTGAAGCCAATTAAAAGTGTCTTACAAATAATTTTTTGGTACGTACCTGTTTCTGAGTATTCTCTTCATTTCAAGCCGAGTATTAATTTATCTATAGCCTTCACGTCTCCTCATCATCTAAAAATTCTTCCACTACATGGCAATATATCCAGAGAACTCAACAACAGCAGTTCTCACTTTCATGAAATCCTCGTATTGATAATATTCAAAATCATACTCCACTCTTCTTTCCCATTCCAAATACTCATTAGCATTCTCAAATCCATTAAAACTCAAAATCTAAAGTTTCACATAGTCAGATGCTTTAGGGACTCTATCTCACTCTTCTTCAAAGTACTTTTCCTCGTCCTCTTCATCTAGTTCTCTTAAATCTATCCTTTGTCTTACTTGTCCGCTTACTCCTCCACCTCGAACTAGTCAAGCTGGGTTCCAACCTCTAACAGGTTGAGCAACTTGTAAGGTGTTTTATGCGATCTTAGTTAGTCAGCAAGCCAACAAATGAACAGCTCACGTCAGATCTACTAAGAGGTTGGCTACCTGATCCAGTATCTCGTCAGTACTTCTAGGAGTTCCTTAGGATTGTCGGCCATGGTGGACAACTCAATTATTGTCATCTCTCATACCAACATTCACACATGAGTCAATCATTTTCTTCATAAATTCAAAGCTCAAACAAACACTTCAAGAAAGTAACAGCTAGCAAACATAACAGTTAAGATGAACATAGTAACTTACTCTATTTCACATACGTAAAATAAAGTATAAACAAAACTTCAAAAACAAACTCCAACTTAAACAAAACATCTACTGTAATACTAAGATGTTGCAAACTATGACTAAGAACAGACAAGGCCGGTCGCTTGATGGGTCTAAGCTTGTAGAAAGCTTGAAAAGGAAGTGATGGGGAATTATGAAAAAATGACAAATGCAAATGAAGGGTAAGCAAAAACTTACGAACAGCTCTAAAGGATATGATGCACCTATGGAACTTCTAAGGACTCACGACACAATTTGATATGACATACGAATCAATTCGGTAAGGTTACTCACCACCTAGCCTTACTCAAGGGTTAGGATAAGAGTAATGCCAAGAGTAATGCCAAGAGTAAATAAGCAGTGTTTACACAAGGAAGAAATACTCAAGTGTATTAATGATATTCTATCCAATTGTACCTATAATTACAAGGGTATTTATACCCATAAGTTAAAACAACTTGCCCAAAAGGGAAAAGACAAAAAGTACAAAAGGGTAAAAATGAACATTCAAGAAAAACAATCATTAGTGTAATGGATTCTACATATGATTCTATACACATGGCGATGCTGTATTAATGATGCCATTGGAAGATGCGATCAAATAAATACGATCAGCTTACTTATTCAAGTAGGGGTGGTATAATCAATCTGGACTCTTTCTCTTGGCATCTCGGCAAAGGTGATACCTAGTAAGTGATTGGCTTAGCATGTGTGAGAACAAGGATTAGCTATTGTCTCAACCTTCCACTTCTCGGAATACTATCTACGAGAAATAGGTAGTCATTCAGCTCGACAAATAGAACGGAGTCGGCAAACAGAACGGGGTCAGCAAGGAGATACTCGGCCTCGGTAGGAGTTGGCTAGAGCAGAAGAATCTACCTTACTAGACCTTCCAATTCTTGAGCTCGGCTGTAGGCCAAAGGTCCAATAGCTTGATTCTTATCACTATTTGTTGTTGAGTGTAATGCTTTTGGCCGAGGAGTAGGGCCTGTCTTATAACAAAAAAAACAGGCAAATTGCTTATTTCAACAAAGCTATGTCTAAGAAAACACTCAACAAGTTCACTTATGAGAAAGAGCTCATGGCACTTGCGTTATCCATCCACCATTAGCGGCCATACTTATTGGGACAAAGGTTTGTGGTGAAAACTGACCAATGGGGCCTTAAGTATCTCCTTAAACAGCGGGTATCATCTCTAAACCAGTAAAATTGGCTCTCTAAACTGTTAGGCTACAACTTTGAAGTTTAATACAAATTCGGACTAGAAAATAAAGCCACTAATACTCTATCGAGAGTGTACAATGGTGTATTATACGCTTCAATTTCCTATCCAAATTGGACGAATTTGAAGGAAATTCAAACAGCAATTAAGCAAGATCCTTTCCTATCTAGCAAAGTAGCCTTACTAGAAGATGGGAAAGATGTTGGTCTGGGATTCCACTTAGCTAACAGGTAGCTCTTACAAAAAAACAGGCTGGTAATACCTTCAAACTCCAAGTAGCTACAAATATTATTACATAGATTCCATGATTCTCCATTAGGTGGCCATGCAAGTTATCTTTGAACTTATTAATGAATTGCTTCCAATGTTTTTTGGGTGGGTATAAAAAAGGATGTAGATGCTTACGTAGCTACATATGCCACTTGAAAGTAACAGAAATATCAATCCTTGTTACTAACTAGTCTCCTTTATGCTCTGCCTATTCCAAAAGCTATTTGGGAAGATATTTCCACAGATTTTGTAATAGGGATACCTAAGTCAAAGGGATATGACATAGTTCTTGTGATTGTCGTTAAGCTCTCAAAGTATGCTCATTTTTTACTCACCAAGCACCCTTATTCAACCAAGAGTGTGGTAGAGTTATTTGCTAAAGAGGTGGTACACTTACTTGACATACCCAAGACCATCGTAAGTGATAGAGACCCGACATTTGTAAGCAACTTCTAGAAAGATTTGTTTCAACAATAGGGAGCTAAGTTACTCCTTAGCACCTCGTACCATCCTAAAACAGATGGACAAATGGAGGTACTTAATCACACCATTGAGTGTTATCTAAGATGTTTCACTTGTGATCAACTTAAGTAGTGGGCAGCATGGATTCATTGGGTAAAATTCCATTACAACACATCTTTGCACACTTCTACAAGGATGACACCTTTTGAAGTGGTTTATGGACGCCTCCTACCCCCAGTTGTTTCCTTTATAGATCAAGAAGTAGGCCATGAAGCTTTAAAATCAACTCTTCATACTCGTAATGAAATTTTACAACAGCTAAAATAGAATTTGATCCATGTACAAACCCTTGCGTATGCTTTAGCTAACAAGAAATGCCACCATGTTAAGTTTTCGGTTGGGGAATGGGTCTTCCTTAAGCTCCAACTAAGTTTGAATTAAAGGATTACAACTAAAAGCTCTTCTAAGCTATCACAATGATTTTTTGGTTCATTCAAGATACTTAAACAAATTAGGCATGTTGCCTACAAGATCAAGCTGCCAAGTTACTATCGCGTGCATCCCATATTTGATGTTTCACTCCTTAAGTAAGCTGTGGGCACTTTCCCTACTTCAAAAGAACTACCTTTAGATTTATTTAAGGAGGCAAGTATCGTATAGTAGTTACTAATACCTATTTTAGGGAAACAATTTCATTTGGAACAACATAATCAAATACCCTATCTGTTAGTCCAATGGCAAGGCCAATCACCACATGAAGCAATATAGGTGGACACTTCTTCATTCAAGCTACAATTTCCCAACTTTGTCCTTAAGGACAACAACTATTCATAGGAGGGAGGTATTGATATGTTCCCTAAGGCCCAGGCTCCGGTCTTGAAGGTTTATAAAAGAAGAAAAGAGCTCAATGCCACAGATGGGCCAACAAGTTCTATTGGCCCTACTATCTCTGAAGAGATTATGAATAAATAAGTATACAAGTGCATGAGTTGGTATACATGTGTGAAGTGTATATATTTTACTAACAAATGATGGGTACTAGGGGAAAAAGAAAGTTAGCTGAGATGGACAAAAATAAATAAAACATCTACATAGATATATATATATATATGAAATAGTCCTAAGCTAAGGTGGTAGAAGGAATATGTCAAAAGGGACACTTAGTAGCATCACAGTAAAGGAGTTTGTTATAAAAGGAGAGAATCAAGTAGGTTCTAGAGGTTACACTTTTTTACTTCGTTAGCTTAAGTCCTTTATGTTTTTACTGAGCAATGAGCTTTGAGACTCAATATTGAGTTGAATATCTAGGTATTGATTTTTTTTTTTTTAGTCTTGGCTTTAAATCCTTTCTCATTGGCATCCATTGCTATTGAGGATTATAATTGGGTCATAACATATACCATTTTCAAACTTCTCTAAGCAAAGTGATATGAAGGAGGCAAGCAAGTAGTTGTCCCAAGGTGTAAAGCTTGTCTTCTATGGGGCAGCAGCAACACATAGGCAGGGCAAGTAGCTATTATAAAAGTCTCTAACTTACTCTACATCTATAAAAGCCAAGAGTTCAATAAGGTCATTATTAAGATTACTAAATGTCATCAATTTTCCTCATTGTAACTTAATGTCTACTTCTCTCAAGCCCAACATACCATTTAACAGAAATATTTAGGGATGGCCCCTACTAAAAGTTAGACAACTAAAGAAAGTAAGAGATGAAGAATCCTATGATGTACATACATGTTGAAAGAAACATAAACTGCTGATATAAATAATAATTAAATTAAACCCAAATCTCAATAATTTAACTAATATCACAAAACGATTTAAAGACTATAGGATAGTAAGCCCATAGCAATATATGAGCAAATGAACCAGAGACAAACCAAAAATGTACAACAAAATCCACAAAACCATGAGAAGCATCATCCAGCAAAATGAAAACCCTGTTAAATAAACATATACATTTGACTAATGCTTCTCTATATGCCAACACACTCTTCATAAAGGCAGTATGTAAATCTGGCATGGCAAGACCAGTTTTATAAAAAGATTTAGGAAAAAACAATATCATTTTTTCTATAACAATGTTTTTTACATGTATTTAGGCAAGGAAACCCAATTAATGGAGAGTGGTTTCTCCTAAATAAATTTAGTTTTATAATAATGGCAGAACCAGAAACTCAAAACTTTGCATAACAATCCTCTATATCCTGCCATATTATATTATCATAACTTATTCTCAAGTCAAAATCTTTCACCTTTTAACCAAAAGTAACAATACCACTTCTAATAACAATAGTACAACAATCATAATATATCATTTTCACTTGGATTAACTACTTATAATCACAATAACCTTTCATTGCCAAAACAAGAATACTTCCTTATTCATATGTTTCTTTCTCTACACTTCTAACAAAAGTTGCGAACTTTTTAACTCATTCACACACAAAAACAAATATTTAGATACCAAACTCTTTTTTTCTTCTTTTGCCTTTATTTACTGAAATTAGTTTACTTTGTGTTCATTTTTTTATAGTCTTCTCTTTTATCCTTGTAGCTTACATTTATCATAGGTAATGAAAAACAATGAATAATGATAAAAAAAAAGTCAAAAGAAAAAGAAAAATAGGTAGTCACAATAGAAGACGAAAATTGGAGATTAATTGACAATAAAATGGGAAAAAGATATATATACATAACAAATAAAATAGAAAGGAAAGAAAAAAGGAGCAATATCAAGAATAGGATCGGCAAAAAATGAGGAAAAAAGAAAATGAGGATGGAAGAAGATGAAGGAAGATAACAAGTCAATTCCACAAATTCGATCACCTAAACATCAACTTACTAACACATTTCAAATGTAAATAGCAACAAAATGCTATAACTACACACATTGAAAATCACAATCGCTTGATTCACACAGTTATACACAAGACTAAGCAATCCAAACATCTAAACATCGTTCAAATATTTGAATATGTTATGAAAATTAGAAAACAACCAAGTGTTTTAGGAAAAAAAAAAAAAAAGAAACTTATCAATAAGCATTGCATACATAAGAGAGAGAGAGAAAGAAAGAAAGAGATCTAACTAATAACCTACAGTGAGTTTCTTCTTTTCTTATGGCGAGAGAAGATGATAATTATGGAGTTACAAGAAAGATATTGAAAGATGGAAAAAAAATTAGGGTTTATAAAGGTACTTCTAAGCATGTAATTTTCTTTATTTGCTTTTAGTAGGTATGTTTTTCAAGCAACTATTTCATGCAGTTGTCTTTTACTTAAATGAAGCTTCAATTAGGAATACTATTATCTAAAAGACATTTATGGAATGTCTTTTTTTTTTTAACCATTGTCTTTGACAAGTTTTTATGATTACAATTATAAACCATTTCTTAATCCATTACATAATAAGTTTATGATAATGAACTAAACCATTGCTACGACTACTATTGCCTAAAGCATGAAATGGTTCCATCACAATCACTAGCATTAGCACCTTGCCTTTTTCTCTCATGATCTCTTTTTTCTAAATAATGCATGATAATCTATTAGGTTTTATAATTTAGAACTTTTACTGACATTTTCCAAAATGTTATAAAACCCGATAATAAAAAAGAGGTTATATAATAATAATAATAATAATAATAATAATAATAATAATAATAATAATAATAATAATGTTAGAAATAAAAAATAAAAGAAGAAATATAGTAATATATAAAGGCTTGGAGACATGGTATGACTTGCAATTAACTAGTCATAGTAGAGGCAATATTAGTAAGGAAAAGATTCAAACTTCTTACTATCCCTTATCCCAAATAAAAATATTATTTAATCCCATTTCTTTCCCTTACCAAAACGTCACGTTATTTTTTCTCTAAGAATAGAAAACTTTCAATCCTCAACCAAATACCAAAACCCTAATCAAGATTCGCAATAATTGAATAAGGGATTCAATAAAAAAATCAATCTTTATGCATTTCCCAAGTAAGTTTCCTTTATTTATCATGTTCTTCATAAGTTTATATTTTCTTTTAAGGTTTTCTTTAAGTTTTAGGAAAAGGTGCTCTTTCTGCCGGTGTAGTGGGAGTAGATAATAATTGTTAGTTGGATCGTTAAGATTTCGTATTAGTGGTGTTGCATATGCATACATGTGACGTATTAAATTGGTATATTATGGTCGCATTAAACTGTATGTTATTGAATAAAGATGTCAGTGTATATATGTATGTTTATTAAAATAGGTGAGTGATTGTGTTAGAGAGTGTCGTGTTTGTGTGCGATGCAATGTGGAACGGTATGTATGTATAGGAAGGGAGATGAGAGACAGAGAAAGAGAGAAAGAGCATCTGTGTGATGTATAAGATGGGGGAATGAGAGAGAGGAAGAAACAAGAGAGGAAAAGGATGAAGGGAAGAGAGTGAGAGAGAAGGGAACGAGAAGGAGAGAGGGAGAGGATATAATTATGATATTATATTAGATAAATAAGATTTATATATTAGGAATCTTATGCTTGTATTAAATATATAATATAAAATAATATATGAGTAAATTTAATATAATATATAATATAACATAATACGTAGGTGAATTATTTATATGTATATATAATATGTACGGTTTGCATGTGTGCATAAATGTTGATGTGTATATATGAGATGTTGAAAAGTATATAAAAATATACGAAAAGATATATAAAGAGTGGTTTGGAAGCTTAGAGGATGAGACAAAGGGTTAAGTTAATGGGGAAGAGTGTTGAGTGGAGTTGGGAAGTATTAAATAAAATGCTAAACTCGAGATTTTATACTTTTGCACATGTGCTAGGATTTACAAGGAATTGGATCATATTTAAATAGGAGCTTGAGGTACAGGATATGTGTTTGATGGTTGTATATGGTAAGCTAGTGTATAAACTAGACTTAATTGATAGTACTACTTATGCTTGGCTTTAGCCATCCATTAGTCGAGTTAAGTGGCATTGGTGAAGCACCTAACAATCTTTGCACAATACTGTCCCTAATAAAGTCCCATACTAAAAGAACCTAGTTTGATATAAGATGGTTTTTGGCACTCGAGTGATTAGAGAGGACCTAAAACCAATATTTATATAGTACTTATACATTGCTTGTTATGAGTCATAAGTAACTCCAAGTCTTAAGACACTGAGATTGTATTACTTGTTGAGTTAAATGATAAGATTAAAATGGTTGTTTATTACATTTATGATGGTACTCTTGTATGTACTTGACTGGTTTTCATACGTATGTATGTAGTATCCTGTACTGAGTATTGACTCACCTTACAATGATGGTACCAACTGAGTTTGTAATTAAGAAAGGAATGGAGACTACTACTGTAGGATGGGTAGGGTTACATGTAGAATAGACCATAGGCAAGGACAAGAGTTAGGATTCAATTTTATTATCAACTACAGGGTAGAGTTGCCTGTGACTCCTATTGGTTATGTATTTTATGTTACTTGTAAAGTTATGAGATTTCTAGTTAGGTTGTTATATTTATATTATTCTAGGTAAGTAATGTGACATCCTAGTATAAGATGAAATGAGTGAGTATTTATGTTACTCTTTTACTAATGATTGAAGAGTTGATACTAGTAAATTGATAGATTATTATTTATAAGTTAACACAGTTTATGTAAATATTTTGTAGATCTTAAACAGATTGCAAGTTTGTAGACACCTGACGTGTCAATAGAGACTAAGGACACGTGGTCAGTTCTAGCATCTTAAGTTTTAAGGCGTTACAAATGCAGATGAGAGTTCATGGTTTTCTTCACTTGTTGAGCTTTTTTTTTATTCCACATTTTCTTTTTTTTTTCATTTTACATTCTTCAAATTAAATAATTTTTCTTGACATAGAAACATTATACTTACTAAATGTAAGTATAATTTGTCTTGCCATGTGTACTAAAATTTTGAGGTCTAAGGAAACATTAAAATATAACTCCTAGTCCTCGTTTATAATATAATGCTTTCATCTTTTCTCAATGTCAAAAAAAGAATGAAGAACTTAACCTATGTGATAAAATAATTAAACTATGAATTAAAAATTAAAAAAAAAAAAGAAAAATAAAAAGAGAGAGAGAAAGATAGTTTTGGGGTTGTAAGCCTTCATACTTGATGAAGAGTAAGTAGGCACTTTTATGTGATATTGATTTTGGCAGGTTTTTTACCATAAAACATACGACACTTTGTAGAAATTTTCAAAAATCTTGATCCTTAAGAAAGCATTATCAAAATTAATGAATAATTTCAAAATTTAAAACTTGTTAGACATCTACCTAATAAGCGAGCCTTATGTACTCTAATTAAGTGTAGTATAAGTGAGTAGGGACAGATATAGACTTGCAACATTTTTAGGGAGGGAATGAACTTATCATATTTAAATTACAATTAGAATTAACTTATCATATCATCAACAAGTATACCACAACACTTGTCAATATTTAGTAGGAAAGAAATTTTGAATTTTTTAAAAAAAATAATAAAGGGCATTCAATATACCTTCTAACAAACTAAAAGAATAAACTTCTTCCATTTTCATTATAGCAAATATTAAATGAAATTTAACCATTAGTTTAAAGAAATTAAACTATTACATTGCAATTATATAAGATTTTGGCATCAACCAAAATTTAATACATAAGTACTTAAAGAATAAAACACAAATAGAGTGAAAAGAAAGATATATTTTTTATTTGTTTATACTATGTTTCTTATCATTGAAAAATAATGTCAATATTTCATAATATGTATCAAATACATAACTAAAAGGTTTAATTAGTTGGTAGTTTGTTGGTGAAAAGACCTAAATAAAGGTTTTTCCTCAAGGAGCTAAATGATGGAATAATAAAGATTAATCTTAGGTAGAATATGAATAGATCTCTTTACCCATTGTTATTTGTTTATTTATTTATTTTTGCATAATCTATTTATTCATTCTTTCTTAAATGACACTATAGAATGTGTACATGATATATGTGTCATATAAAGTTCATAATTCAAAACTCTTTTAATTTTTCCTTTTAGCTTTGTCTCAATATAACCATTCTTTGGTTTTCTTTTTTTTTAAATGACAACATTATAACATTATATCATTTGCAATATTACAAAATTATCAATTTCAATATAAATGACAGGTGATTAATAATTCAATAATTTACATTCACTTTTATAATAATAATTGTAAAAGTACATCAAGTAATATATTACTATTATTTACTTATACGTTATACAATAAGTTAGAATATTTATAATATTAGCATTATAATTATTATTATGATATAAAAACATTAAATAAATAGCAATTCAAGAGAATTTAGTCATTTTTATAAAAATGATTTATACGTTATTGGTTATTCTAAGAAAAGAAAAGAAAAGAACAAAAATAAAAATAAAAGGTCATTTAAGCAATATAGTAATAACTGCATACTAAAAATAAAGTACAATTACTAACATGGGAATAATTTACATAGTTTAAAAATATCGATTTACTATTGAAATAGACTTTTTGGAAATACATAGAACAACCCATCACAAACCATGCTGCCTCATAATCCAGCCCATCATTTTGTTTAAGCGTTTCACGTTAGGTTATATAAGGGTCAAGATTTAAAAACTCGGTGATGTGAGAGTAATGGAACTTTCACTTATGTACTAAGCTTATGGAGTTGCATGCTTCATTATCTTTTCACTAGCGGCTTTGTTCTTCATCTAGTAAACTAATGGTCGATAAGCAAGAAAAATGGAGAGAGAAAGGACAGCTTGGGGTGGGGGTTTACAACATCATTAGTTAGCCACCAGACAATTGAAAGCCTACTTAGTTCAGTTGTAGCTCAATGGAGCTCGCTACTATATACACCAAATTGCTCAGTTTCCTTTCTTTAAAATGAAGGTCATTCTTGGCTAGGGAACAACAACAAAGAGAAAGAAGAGAAGAAAAATAGAAGTGAAGTGTCTCTTACCTGATTTTAAAAATGTTCATGATGGGGTGCTTACACAAGATGTTGCTACATAAACTTGTCCAAATAGGTTTTTGATGAGATGGAAATTCTGGATTCTTGTTGTTTAAAACTCAATGTTTTAGGCGCATCCCTCGTATAGACAAGCAAAGAAGGCATTGTGGCTCTTTACCTACATATTCATATAGAATTAGACTATTTGAAGCCATGTCTCCTAAATATGGTATTATGTCTCAACTCATAATGCTTACATGGTCGATGCTCTTAGAAGAATAAATGATAGAAAAATGGTGTTTTCATGTTTAAAGGCATGTCTGCTAAAAATAATATCAACAGATTTGAAGCCATGTAGGAAAAATTATGTTTACATATTGTCCCACAAGGCTTAGCTTTTGTGTTTAAACCTTATATATAACATAAGTTATAATATAGGTAAAACAAATACTTTGCAAAGATATTACTCAATGGTAAGGAAAAGCCCTTTTATTATTTTAAAGCCAAATATTGTAATTCTTTTCGTTAATACTAATGATTGATTATTGATAGTAATAATAATAATATAAATTAGATTATGTGATTAGTAATAGCTTTAACAATAATAGTAATAACAATAAAAATCTAAAGTTAGATGACACGTGTCATGCATCTATATTCATATTGATTATTGATTATTGATATTACTAATAATAATATAATAATAACAATAATAATATAAATTAGATTATGTGATTAATAATAGCTTTAACAATAATAGTAATAATAATAATAATGATAATAATTTGAAGTTAGATGACACGTGTCATGCATCTATAGGTTCATATTTAATGGAGCTAAATGGAGTTAATTGATGTAATATAAATAATCATAAAAAGTTTAATTAGGAAGTAAATTAGCATATTGAAACTTTAGGTACTTAATTGAAAAAACTAATGAAACTTTAGGTACCAAATTCGATATTAATCCATTATGATAATAATTGTAAGAAAAATATATCAAGTAATATATTTTATTATTTACTTCTACATTGTGCAATAAGCTAGAATATTTATAGCATTAATATTATAATTATTATTATGATATAAAAGTATTAAATAAATAGCAACTTAAGAAAGCAAAATAGTATAGTAAAATAGTAATAAATGACATTTTTTTTAATTGCGTAAGCATTATCGTAACATATGCATAATGGAAAAAAAGAAAAATGACTCATAGGAATTAAACCTATGACCTCTTTTATTTTTAACAAGCCCACTTAACCACTAAATTATATACATTATTTTGTTAAGTTTTACCCTTAAATTATATATGCTCATATATAATTTCTCATTTTTATTAAATATTTATAATTATTTTTTTTTCCCTAGGCTAAGGGGGTTGAGGTCCCCTTCAGCTCCCCCTTGGAAGCATCCCTGTAAGTGACATACCATCATTGCCATAAAATTTAAGAGCATGATAGACTACATGAAGAACATAAAGCAAAATGAATTAGTATGGTTGTACAATTAATTTCTTAGATGATACAATTGCTTTACTTACCAAGTACTTAACACAAGTTTAGTATAACCCACATATTGGTCATTAATGTATTTATACCATGAAACATAATCCTAATGGCCTCCACGAGTAATGTATCGAGCACTGATCTATCAATAGGTCTCAACTCCATCTATTTTGCAAAATGGAGCATAAACTGGTAATTGTTATACATTATATTGTTTTTGACCTATACTTATCCACTCTACGTAAAAGTCTTCCATCAAGGTAAATGTTAGATTCTCCTTATAAGGTGTTTTGGTGACAAGAAAATATATATACTTAATATTACTAATCAAGTTATTGAGTGTGTTAAATTAATACATGAAACTCAAAATCCTGACCATATTTGAAAAGAAAAGATTATAATGTGTATCTCTTAGAACTTAAAGGAACATATAGAATCGAAAAGATAAGAAGCAAAAGTAAAACCAAAGTTATAAGATAAAGGAAGGGAAAAAAAAGTTTGAAGAGAATAAGAAGAAGAAAATTTCAGAAGCTAAAGAAACATTAGAAGATAAATAACAATAAAAAATTGAACCAAAAGCTTCGAGTATATAACAAATTGAAAGAAGATTCAGAAGCTAGATAAGAAGTAAAGAAAAGGTAGAAACAAGTTAGCTTCAGAAGAAAGTCAAGAAAGCTTAACAATTATGAAGAAAGATAAATACTCATAAGTAATACAGAAATTGAAGAAAATAAGCTAAAGACAACTCATTTTGTAATTACAATCAAGACTCAACACTTAAGAAAACATATATATGGGTTATATATTTGATCTACTAAGGGATACTTGATTGTGTGCATGTGCCACATTATAGGCAGGTGCACCTAGTCAAGTTATTGTATATATTCAAAATGGATCTTTTAATCCAAGTATTGACTCCATAAGGAGCTAAGTATATAAATATATCCAATTATTCCTAGCAAGTATACCCTTTTAATTTATTCAACTACCTAACTTCTTTAATTGGAAGATTTTATTGAATAACTAAGATTTAATTAAATAAACTAAACAAGAGAAACAAGAATTACACTTAAATCAAGCATCTAACCAATAATAAATAATAAAATTAAAAACAAAATAATTAAATAGCTAATTGGCTAAATAGCATAAAGTAACAACTACCATAAAAATAATAATAAGTATAGAAATATAAAAATAACAAAAAAAAAAAGCAACATGGATTTAGAAATATTAAAATAACATGGAAAACATGAGCTAATTAACTATAACTAACATTTTCCTTAGTAAATTTTAAATTTGTTGTTTACTACCTAGTTTTAGAAGATTATTCAATCTCAATTGCCTTATCATACCGTAGAGATTCTTAACTCTATTATAGTGGAAATCGGATTCTAAATTAGCTGGACTCATGTCTTAACTAATTCCTAGCCTTGAGATTCTCTCTACCTACATCGCTGCTAAATAAAGCATCTTAAGATTGCATGAAATAGATGGATCTCACTATTAAGTCACCCTAATCCAAAAAGATTAAATACCTAATCTCTTAGCGATCTAATCTCTTCTAATTACACTTGTTTATTTAGTACAAGCATCACGACTTTATAGCAAACTCAAATGTTAAATTAATACCCCAAGTAATATTAATTTAACACAATAAGAACGATGCAATTAGATCGCAATAAGCAAAATCATTAATTAAATTTCATAAAAAAAATCATCTCTAAGAACATATGATTTAACAAGGATTTACTAAGTTTAATTAAATAAAGACATGAAAACTAAAAAAAAATAAAAGATACGATGGAGGAGCACTATTTTAATCTTAACACTACTTAAAGGGCTCTCTCTCATAACCCTAGGCTTAAGAAAGTATTTATAGGCAAAACTCTTAAGATTACAAAGAAAACCTAACAAATATAGAATTCTAAAATCACAATGTCTTCATGTCCATAGTATACAGCCATGGTAGCAGGCCGTTGTTGTTAGACTTCATTCTTACTCAAATTTTCTCCATTTCACTTCATTAGCCTAGATTTTACTTCAAAATTGCCCAAAAGTACCTTAGAATCCTTGAAATATTCATTAAATACTTCTGAGCTCCTTGAAAGTGATAAATAAATAAATCAACATAAAAATAACATCAAATTAATAGAAATAAAGTTGAAATCAATCTAAAATTACTGTAGAAAATATATACTATTTTTGCATTAGCAATACTTAACATATCAATTTATATGATCGAATATGAAGTAAATAACAAAAATATTAGAAAAAAATTAAAGACACTTTCTAGAAGGAATAAAAGTGGAAAGAATGGATAATATATATCTTTGATAACTAAGTAGATTCGAAGAATAAAACAAAGATGATGATCACAAAAATTTGAAGGCAACGGCTATTACTAAGAGTACATCGATAAAACATTGAAGCTAAGTCTATTAAAAGAATTGAATACTGAAGAACAACATATGATAAAGAACAATATATGGAACATAGTGAACAAAGCAAAACAAGTGATTTTTGTGATCTAAAATTTGTTTGAAAACTTTATGAGCTAAAGTATTAGATCTATTATGACAGAAAGAGAATTTGTGCTGAAGTGTGAGGAATCATACTACAATCCTCGAAGAGAGCAACTAAACTCTTTACACTTAATGGAGTATTATTTGAGAGAATAGTAAGGGAGACTTTGTAAACTTATGTAATCCTGTTGTATGGACTAAGAGACAACGTAGAGTTGTGGGAATTGTCGACCTCATTTAATTTCTTTTAAATAGTGGAAAATTAGGTGTACAGAACCAAAACTGGTCTGGATGTTGGAAGAGTAGATTGATATACAAGATGAAACTTCTATATACTAATTGCTTGATCTTCTTATCCTTAACTTTTTGTTTACAATACTTTACTTTATGTTAATTAATTGCATTGACACTTTCTTAAGTAATCAAAAGCACATAAGAATTAGGTAAATTGTGACTAAGATTAAGAACAAGATAGAAGGATCAAAGTAAAATATAATATTATATTTTCACAAAATCCTTAATCTAAATTTTTGATAATTCTATTATATTAGGCAATTAGAACAAGTTTAGTATTACATGATTAATCTTGGACATTAAGAAGTGGGAATTAAAACAGAAGTTAAAATTTGTAATTAACAATCAGTTCCAACTCACCTTCCCATTCTTGATTGTTCACTAGATCAAACATTTAGTATCAAATCAAGAAACGTAAACAAAGTAACTTATCAAAGTAGAATAATTAAAGGAAAACCATAACCATATAATCTCTTTTAGAACAAGGCTAAGTTAAGGCTATGTGTTATAAAACATTTTTATCAGTACTCATTTCACTAAAATACTTAAACTACAATGTTGGAGAATTGTAAACTAACAGTTAATACTATTGCAAAATTCAATACTTTAAAGAAAACTAATTTAAATGAAACAATGCCAAAACAAAGCTTTCTAAAAGAAATTTGAAATTCCAACAATGAAAATATTCTTAATGATGTATTTGCTGAAATAGAAAATATGAGGCCAAAGACAAAATATCTAGATTTGAAAAGGAGAACTAAGCTTTGAGAGAAGAAAAGGAGAATTAGTATTGAACAATTTAAACAATTGTTAAGGAAAATTAAGTAGTAAAAAAGAACTGAGAAGAAATAACTTTGAAACAAAAAGAGCTGAAAAAGGAAAATGAGCTTTTGAAAGAAGAAATTAAAGTCCTCAAGGATTAAACATATGAATTATTAAAAAACATCAAGAAGACTTATGAAAAATTCTTAGAAAGTGAAAACAAGCTCAAAAAATTGATAATAAGTTAGAAAAACAAGTAACTACAAATTTGAATTAAGTTATCAAGATGAATGTTCTTGTCCTCAAAAGGAGACAATTTTTATCAAAAATAAGGAACTCAATGAAAAATCTAACAAAGGAAATAACTGAGTTGAGAAAACAAAATAAAGACTCTTAAATGACTATAAGGAAGCAAATCAAATTGTAAGAATGATGAGTCATTATTGAACACCAAAAATATAAACTCAAAAAAGGTATAACAAAAACTATGATGAAAACCACTCTTTTTTTTATTGCATTAGAATTGGTCATATAGAAAAAAATTACTAATTTAAGTGGAAATATATTAATAAAGAAAACAATGATATAAAGGCCCTAAAATAATGTGGATTAAAAAGAAATAATAAAATTTCCTAAAACATTGCATCCGACTATGTCATTTCAAATCTATTCTCGATAAACCATTAACCGCAAAAGGAGACACGGTAGATTCTTAAGTTATAGGTGAGAAAATAAATATAACAAAGGAGAATATAGAAAGGTCTTTTTAAATTAAGAACGTAAAGACACATGAGTTTCTAAGAATGTCGAAAAGGGAAGATCTTTTGAAGGAGATAAATGAGGGCTATCCTTTTAAGTATACAACAAAGGAATCTTATTTCATATCTTTTCCTATCATCATGAGAAATCTTGATAAAATTCTTCTTAGGTGTCTTCTATCCAAATCAAAAGGAATAGCAACAATGAGTCTAGAGTAAGAAAATGCACTAATAATGTTGTATAATAGTTATTCTCTTGATTATCTAAAATGTTAATCAATCGAATACAGTAAATGTCGAAAATGGAAGCATGGTCCTTGGAAATGTAATAATGGAATTATTGAAATTCAAAGGTTTGTCGTTAAAATAGCCATCTTATACCCCAGTTCATTTGAAAGTTATGTAGAAAAAAACCTTCTTAAAGATTAAGTGGACAAGTAATTGAATTTGTTGAAAACTAATGACTATGGATGTCTATAGTGCTAAGTACCTTTCCAAGATCGTTTAGCAAAAAAGACAAACACTTAACAAAGGAGAGAATCTAATTAGTGAGAGAGAAGAAATTAATATTAGAAATGATCTAAGCGGTAAGGAAATACATAGAAAGCCAGTGATGTTGTAAAGAAATAGAAGTACATAAAAGAACAAATTAATGAAGAAGAAACTAAAAGGAAAGAAGCAATTTTGAAAAGGAAGTCTAAAGTAAGTGTTGATTATGACAATGAATTAGAAAAGGCACAGAATTTACCTAGTTTCTTACAAATGGTTGAACCTAAAACCAGAAAAAGAATGGAGAAGTTCTATGTTATTGGATTTTGAATATTCTAATGAATAAGAATTAAGAATATAAATAAATTATGATGAATTTTAGGTAGATTTTTGCCAATTATCATAATAGATCTCAAATTAGAGAAATAAGAGAAAGAACATTCTAAAGAAATAATTAGCAAGGAATTACACTAAAAGGAACCTATCATTGAGATTTCTAAACCAGTCTTCCTTACTTAGATTTAGACCTTTCTTGAATAGAACCAAAAGAAGAAAAAGAAAAGAAACAATTTAAGGAAAGAACAAAAATCTTGAAGGACTTGACAATTCAAAAGTATATATTAAAATGTCAGATGATGAAAAGTTAATAAAGTTTATAACAAGATGAGAAATTGTAGTCTTTGAAGAGAATCTCATAAGTCATCTATAAGAAAGAGTTGAAGCATTACCTAAACAAAGACTAAGTGCCTAAGAACATCCCTTACCTATGATGCTTCATGATATGTTAAGGTAGCTGTAACTAGAGAATTTCAAGAAGGAATTTTGAAAGTTTATGAGAAGAAAAAGAAAGAATCACAACTAGGTTCAACAAAATATCTCAAGAAATAGAAGAATTAAAGGAGATAAAAAGGAAAAAAAAAAAGAGAGAAATTGAGCTAAGTTAATATAAAGAAAACAAGCAACTTATTAAAAAGAATTGATGAAAAATTTCATAATTTTAGAAAATTTTTATATGATCTCAAACAAACTTAGTCAAGCCCTTCTAAAACCAAGCTAACTATCAAATCTTTATCCCCTCCTCCAAAATCATATTAGCATCTCTTATTTTTTAGAAAATTCAATTTATTTTTTATGAGCACACTAGTTGATGAACTATATTTCATTATATGTTTATTTGGATTAAGTTATGTCTGAATAGATTGTCATAATTTGTCTAGATTATCATACTAATTTTTATAAGATCATACTATCCAATTGAAGATTTATGCAAAATATGACATATTAAATTTGATTGAATACGATATGGAATGATATAACTAATTTGTTAATACAAGAATATATGAAAAGGCCTTATGCTCTATAAGATAAAGGGAGCAAAGGATTGAGAATCCTTACTGATTCAATGATATATTCTATCATTACTAACATCTTATGAAGGAAAATATGTTTTGAGATCAGAATTATCTCACATCTTTATATGTACTTATGTGACTATATATTCATATCATTATTAGAACCATAATTTTGCATTTTTTTATGACAACAAGAAGTTGAAGAGGGATAAAAGAAAAAGAGAAATAACTTGACTAGAGAAAGAATATAAATGAAAGAACAATATGAATGTACAAAAAATAATACAAAAGGGGAGAAATAGAAAAAGATCAACTTTTTGGCAAACAAGCGTAGAATGTAAATAATAAGGGGGAGATCAAAATATAAAAAATGAGATATGAAAAATGTGACATGACAAACTTAAGACACATTTTAATAGAATTCCACTTTACATAAGCAACGATTGAATTATTGACTATGTTTATGATTTTGGTTATTCAAATTAATTTTCAGGTAAGTATTTTCCCTTCATTAAGAAAAGGAGGTTATTTGAACATCCATACAAGGCGTTTTGATAATAACAAAACATACGTACTTAATATTATGGGGAAATTGCAAAAAAAAAAAAAAAAAAAAAACAAAAAAACCCTCAAACCTTGATTTAGATGTAAATTAACCCCCTAAACTTTTAAAGTGAGGTTCTTAAGCCCTTAAACTTTCATAAATTGACAAATAACCCCCATAACCCCTTTAAACTTTAATTTCAATGTGTAAACACCCTATAAACTTTGATTTTGGTGCTTAAACACCGCCTAAACTTTGATTTTGGTACGTAAATCCCCCCAAACAACTCATAATTTAGGGGGGTTTGTACATTAAAATTAAAGTCTAAGGGGTGTTTAAGCACCAAAATTAAAGTTTAAAGGTTATAGGGATTGTTTTACTAATTTATCAAAGTTTAGAAAGGGTTTTTGCATTTTCCCCTAATATTATTGATCAAGTTATTAAGAGTGTAGAATAAGATAAATTTCATGAAACTCAATGTCCTTCTCAGAACCAAAAAGAAAAGCTCAAAACGTATATCCCTCATAACTTAAAGGAACATACATATTAGAGGTAAAGAGATACAAAGCAAAAGTGAAACCAAAATTATAAGATAAAGGAAGAAAAGAAAAATTCTGAACGATATGAGAAGAAGAAAGCTTTAAGAGTTAAGGAAACATCAAAAGACAAGTGACAATAAAGATTGAATAAGAAGTTTTGAGTATGTAGTAAACTAAAATTAGATTTAAAAGTTAAACAAGAAGTAAGGAAAAGTCAAAAACAAGTTAACTCTAAAAGATAGCGGAGAAAGCTTAATAGTTCTAAAGATTGACAAATGTTCATAATCTATTTGAGAAGTAAGAACAGAAGACAACTCATTGCAAGTCAAGACCCAGCATTTAAGAGAAGATATATTTAGGTAATATATCCGATTTACCAAAGGATACTTAACATATCAATTTATATGATCAAGTGTAAAGTAAGTCATAGAAAATATTAGAAAGAAAGAAGAGATACTTTCTAGAATGAACAAAAGTGGAAAGAATGGATAATATATATTTTTGACAATCAAGTAAATTCAAAGGAGAAAACAAAGGTGAGAATTACAAAGATTTGAGGACAACTACTATATAATAGCTAATACCAAAAATTCATCAATTGAATGTTGAGGCTAAGTCTATTTAAAGAATTGAAGATTTAAGAACAATATATGACAAAGAAATATAGGGAATACAATGAACAAAGAAAAACAAGTGATTTTTTGTTATCTAAAGTTTGTGTGAAAGCTTTATGAGCTGTAGGAGATAGAGAATTTGTGTTGATGTATAAGGAATCATACTGTAATTCTTGAAGAGAGCAACTAAACTCTTTAAACCTACTAAAGCAATTTGAGAGAATAGTAAGGGATTTTGGAAAAAAATAGATTTCTATATTGAATACAATAGGATTTCATGTGCAAAATTAGCACATAAACAATATATAATTTAAATATATGCAGAAACATACCTGAATCCATAGAAATAGCTTTTATTCAAATATTATAGCCTTCCAGTCTATGGTAGTACTTACTCTTAATTTTCTCACTAATAAGATGTGGGAAAAAGCAAAAGAGGAAACCATAAGCTTTATTATTTTATTTCACTATGGTTCATCACAATAGGTAAAATAAAATAGTCAAATTTCTACATATTGGGCCCATACTAAAAGTCCATAAAAATGAGTTTGTAAACCATATTTATTTACTTATCAATTGAATAATCACTTTTACTTATTGGCTTAACCCCTTAATTTAACTGGATAATCAATATAGTGACCCATAAAATTACAATAATTTCCCACTTGAGTTACATATATCACTTGACAATTATATATTGTAAGATCCTTATGAGCTCAATCCTTTAGTTTCTATGCTAAGTCTCATCTCTAGACAATCTGGTCCATCAATCATATCAATATAAGCTCAAAATGGCTTTTATCATCATTTGTTGTGACAAGAACCATCAATGGTCACAATATGAATATAATCAATGACATAGATCAAGTATAGAAGTGCATCATGGAAATTACATGCAATGTGACCCTTAACATGCCAATTTCCAATAGGTCCTACTTCATAACTCATAATGTGCTCCACACATTATGCTCAACTGCAATTAGAATATATAAAACTTTATTTTAGAGAATTTAAGAAACAACCATAGATGAGTTAACTATAACAAAATGTGGTATACAATTGAATATCAACTAAAAACAAATCTTTCACTATACTAGTACATCACCAAAGTTAACAATATACATAAGAGAAACATGCTCATGAAATACTTTAGGTGATAAATCTTTAATAAATGGATCTACAATCAGTAGATTTGTACTAATATGTTCAATTGACACTTAGGAACTTTGAACTCTCCCTTTAACAGTAAGAAACTTTATATCGATATGCTTCAATTTCGACAAGCTTTTGTTGTTCTTGCAATATAATTCAATGGCCTTATTATCACAATTAATAGTCAATGTTCTTTTAATACCATCAACAATTTGTAGCCCCATGATAAAATTTTACTACCATATTCCTTAATTTGATACCTCACTAATTTGATGCCTCATAATAAGCAATGAATTCTATTACCATGGTAAAAGAAGCTATGAATGTTTGCTTAGCACTTTTCCATGATGCAAACTCACCATTCATCATGAAAACATAACTAAAAGTAAACTTTCTAGTGTCAAGGCATCTAACATAGTCGGAGTTCGAATACCCCACGATCTCCAAATAATCAAATCTCCGATATATGAGCATATAATCCTTTTTCTTCGTAGATATCACATAATATGCTTTGCTACTTTCTAATGATCTATGCCAAGATTACTTAAATATCTACCAAGTATTCCAACAATATACGTAATATCTGGATGCGTATAAACTTGAGCATACAAAAGACTCCCAACTACTGATGCATAAGGGATCTGCTTCGTTGTCTTTTTCTCTATATCTTTCTTAAGACATTAAAGCAAATTGAACTTATCACCCTTAGCCATAGGAGTATCTCTTAGTACATAATCTTTCATATTGAATCTACTAGGTACCTTATCGATAGATGCCCTTTATGATAAGCCTAATATATCTTGTGAATGATCAAGATAGATTTGTATGCCTAGTATAAAGGATGCAACCCTAAGACCTTTCATTTTAAAATTGCTCAAAAGAAATCTCAGCGTTTCATGCAATAAGCTTAAATCTTTACTTACAAACAAAATGTCATTGACATATAACACCACAAAAATGAATTTGCTTCCATTGATCTTGTGATATACACATTGATCAATAATGTTTTCCTTAAAACCAAAAAAGGAAATCATTGATAAAGTTTCCAATACCGATGATAGAATGCTTAATTTAATATATAGATGGATTTCTTTAATTTGCATATCAAATGCTTTGATTCCTCAAATTCAAAATTCTCTTATTGCACCATATATATTATTTCATCAACATTGCCTTGAGAATGCAGTCTTTACATCCATCTAATAAAGCTCTAAATCATAATGAGCTATAAGTACCATAATAATTCCAAAAGAGTCTTTCGATAAAATTAGAGAGAAATTATCTTTACAATCAAAGTCTTCCTTTTGAGTGAAATCCTTATTGACAAGACATGCTTTATATCTTTCGACATTTCCTTTTGAATCTTGCTTGATCTTAAAAATCTGTTTATAACCAATTGGTTTCATACCTTTAAGCAGTTCAACAAGATCCTAAACATTATTGTCTCTCATGGATTTCTTATCTTCCTTCATGGCATCATCCACTTTTTTGAATTTGCACTTATTTAGCTTGATTGACAGATGGTAAATCATCTTCCAATCCTATATCAAACTTATGATCTTAAAGGTATACAACATAGTCATCTAAAATAGCATATCTTCTTCCCCTAATGGATCTACGTAATGGAACTTCCTCTTGAGGCTATTATGATTAATATAAGTAAGAGCTTATTCCTTTGCAAAAGTAAGTGAAGTTTCAGGAATGTTTTGAACATCTGTGTTTGCATTTTGATAAGTAACAAGCATTATTGCTTGTGTACTTTCAATTGTAACTATAGGAATATTAACACATTCTTCCTCAAAAACAATATTCCTAATTGGAGTGCTCCCACTATATTCAACATCCTCAAGAAATTTAGCATTCTTAGTCATGAAAAAGGATCAACTTGAGTGATCATAAAATTTAAATCCTTTTGATAGCTCTGTCCAATAAAGTTACAGCTAACTATTGTTGAGTCTAGTTTTCTCTCATTAAGCCTATATAACCTAGCTTCAACTAGATAACCCTATGTATGGAAATGCTAAAAACTAAGCTTCTTACCGATCTATAATTCACAGGGGGTTTTAGATACATCTTTGCTTAGAACTCGGTTAAGGATGTACATTTTGGTCTTTAATGCCTCTCCCTAAAGTGATTCTGGTAAAGAAAAATGACTAATCATACTTTTAGTCATATCCTTTAGAGTTCTATTTCGTCTCTTAGCTACACCATTTTAACTTAGTTTTCCCAGCATAGTGTACTGAGGAACAACCTTGCATTCCTTTAAATACCTTATAAAAGGTCTAAGATGTTGTTCAGCTAATCCATCAAATCTATCATAGTGTTCACCACCATAATCAGATCTAACAACTTTAATTTTCTTATTAAGTTAGTTTTCAACTTCAACTTTATATTCCTTAAAAACATCCAAGGACTGTAACTTCTCATGTATTAAGTATGTGTACACATAACGAGAATACTCATTTATGAAAGTAATAAAATACTATTGACCATTTCATAAAGCCAAAGGGAATAGACCACATATATCAATATATATGAGTTCTAAGATGCTAGAACTCCTCTCATCACCTCTTTTCTCAATATTTGTTTATTTTCCATTGATACATTCAATGCATATTTTAAAATCTAAAAAGTCAAGGGAATTCAAAATTCCTTCTGACACAAGCCTTTGATCCTTTGTTTAAAAATATGTCCTAGAGGCTTATACCATAACATAAAGGAATTCTCATTCATTAATTTTCATTTTATACAACAATTACTTATATGTAAGGTTTCTTCTATATATAAGGCATGCAAATTTAATCTGTATAGATTATCAATCAAAGTAACAGTAGCAATAACATTTGAATATTGAAAAAGACTAAACTCCGCATCTCCAAATGAACAAAGATGACTAGATTTGTCCAAATGAGAAACAAAAATTAAATTCTATCTAAATGGCAGTACATAATGAGCCTCTTCCAAATCCTAGCCTTTAATTGTTATCTAAATATGCAAATAGGCTCAATAGGAACTTTGTTACCATTGCCTAAATAGATGAATCTTTCAACATCACTTAGTATTCAGCTCCTTAGACAGTCTTGCATAGTTACACTTATGTGAATAGTTGCACCTAAATCCATCCACCAAGTGAAGGTTGATATTAAAGCTAAATTAACTTCTAAACAAACAAATTTGGGAACTACACCAAATGAATACTTGGAGTGGGAAGAGAAGGTCAAGAAGGTGTTTGAATGTTATGGATATTCAGAAGTTGTCAAAGTCCGACTTGCTACACTGAAGTTTATTGGGTATGCCACCATATGATGGAAAAATCAGAATGTAGCCAAAATAAGAGGTGGAAGGTAAGGTGTTAAAACTTAAGATGAGATGAAAAGGTTGTTAAGAGGTAAATTTGTACCCAAGACCTACCTACAAGATACATTGGCAAAGTTGTAAGAGCTACACTAAGGAAGCCGATCTGTTGATGACTCTGTTAAAGAGTTCCAGATGCTTATAATCCAGGCTAAACATAGAAGAACCCGAGGCCCGCATTATATTAAGGATCATCTCTGGACTTGATATGAAATTTGCCACATTGTAGAGGTGCTAAGGTTTTAAATTAGAAGAAGCGATAAAGATAATGCAAGGGGTCGAAAAACAGAGGAGAAGTGCTCCGAGCCAACCTAAGCCAACATTATCCCAACCCCCAATTTTGCGTCGACCTATTCAAGCCAAGCCGAGGAGACCATATAAGGCCGAGAATAGGAATGACCAATCTAATGACAGTCGAGAAAGCTGGCAGGGCCGAGCTTGTCAACCAAGTTAAGTTAAGGTTAGGTTGACCCCAAAGATATATGAGAAATGGCAGACCTCCAAATGAAAGACCAATGAAGTGAAATTCTTTAAATACTTGGACTTTGGACATATGGCTACTAAGTGTCCAAACCAATGCATCATGGTACTCCGAAGAGATATAGTGGATAGCACCGACAAGAGTGAGCCCGAGAAAAAAAGAGGATGTTGGAAAACTCGAAGCCGAAAAGGAAGAGGAGACTTATGTTTATGCCAAACAAGAAAAAGTGATGACCCTAGTTTTGAGACGAGTACTAAGTTCCTTACTAAACTCTGAGGAAGACTAGAGGAAGAATCTATTCCATACCAAATGTACCATTAAAGGCCAATTATGCATGGTCATTATGGATGGGAGAAGTTGTACTAATGCCGTTGTACAGTCTTTTGTACATAGGTTGGGTTTGCCGACCTTACAAGCTACATTAGCTTTATGATAAGGGTGCTTTGCACATAACTGAACAAGCGACAGTACCGTTCAGTTTTGGAGTGTGTATAAGGATGAAGTAATGTGCAATGTCTCTCCCATGGGAGCTTCACATCTGTTGCTTGGATGACCTTATTTGTTCGACTAATGTGTTACTTACGATGGGTATAAGAACACCTATGCCTTTGTTAAGGATGGAAAGAAGATTACGTTGCAACCCTTGACCTCGTCCCAAGTAAATGAAACCCATAATTAGCTCACCTAAGCTAGTAAGAAGAATGTCTTAGTGATGAGCTAAAGAGAGCTCCAAGCTATTGAAAAGGTTGAGGAACATATGTTCCTATCGATTAAAAGATTGTTGGAAATGAGAAATTTAGAGGATATCCCTTGATAGGAATCGGCTTGCGACTATCTCCAAGCGAGGCCAATCAACTTTTGCTAAGGCTAAACCAATAACAAAAGACTGATGGGAAGAAAAGGAGACACCTGATACGTCTGTCGAGAAGCTAAAATACCATATGGCTGAGGTCTCTAAACCAAATAACCATTCGGCACAGCATCCAAAAACTAGTGCAAACTAATTCTAGAACTCAGCAATTATGGGTCAACTTTTTTGGTGTCTCGACCAAGCACTGCGAGACTTTAAAAACCCTTCCTTAGACCCAGACATCCAACTATCACCCCCCGTTTAGTGCGAATCCTACTCCTTCTAGGACTGGCCAAGTGATTACTTGCTAACTTCCATTAAACGCATAGTTTTGTATTCTTGTACACGTTTTCTTCATTGTATTTATGGGCCTAATTCTTTAGGATTTAAGACCTTATACATTATCTACAAATTTACCACTATGGTTTAAGATTTGTTATAAATAGCAACATTTATAAACAACAAACATCAAGATAGACAGAGAGATTAGACAATAAAGAATATTCTTGTACTTAGAACTTTCCCCTTTTGAGCAAAGCTACTTTTGAGCTCTTAAAGCTAGCATTGTCAAATTATTGAGTATTAATCAAACTCTTCAATCTTTCTTACGTTCTTATCAATCTTGCTCCCAAGATGATGGTGAATCCTTTGTTTAAATGAGTTAATAAGTTGCATCTAACGTTTCATTTGAAACCCCAAGTAACATTTAGTGTTCGTAAGTCGTATCAAATCTCATTTCGAGCTCATTCCTGATTGTGCTTTTGTCTTGGTGCATAGTATCCATACATACTCACCGCCGAACCCACCCATTTCACTCCCTGTTTGTCATACCTATTTGAACCCCAATAGCCTTCATCCTTGGTTTGTAACCTGCTATATGTATCATCTCGGTATCGAAGCTTTAGGGAGATACACGTGTTAGTGTTCTTCAAAGTTTGATTCATAGTTTGAACATTTCTATTAATCATTGTTCTGTAGTGTAGCGTATTGTTCGTAGTAGTCATGTTTGTTAGTAGTAGTAGCTACAGAAGCTAAGTGGTGGTTGTTTCTAGGTTACTATAGTTCGTTTTATTGTAAATCGTGTTTATGCAATTTTCTCTGGAAATTACTATACAAACAAGAATGTTAAAAGATAGTATTAATAATAATAGAGACAGTCCTCGTGGAAGCTTGAGCAAATATGTTAATAACTTAGAATACCATATTCAAAATCTCACTAACTCTATCTAGGAGCTTACTAAGTTAGTTAGAAGCCACAGACGTGTTAGCCGAGGTGAAAGAAAGGAACGAACACCCATAAGTAGAAGTAGTTATAATAAGCTAGATAATGTTAAGCAACAGCTGAGAAGAGTTACCGAGCCAAGAAGAAGAGAAAATCAACCTGTGCTGGGAAAAAGAAATGATAGGAATTTTGACTCTGAAGCAAATCAAGGAAATCGAAGAAGAGAGTTGAAGCCAAGAAGGGATATGGCTGAGCAGAGCTCCAACTGAAGTAGCCGATCCGAGGTGAACCAACCAACTCGGAATCCAAGGGATGAACCCCGAGCACCTGGCCGAGGACTTAATAATGTCAAGCTTAAACTACCAACCTTCTATGGAAGTAGTTGACCTAAAGAGTTCCTTGACTAGGTTCTTCGAGTTGAAAAGTTGTTTGAGTGCTACAAGTGTAATGATCAAATAAAAGTTAAGCTGGCTTCATTATCCCTTGCTAAATATGCAAGTCCTTCATGGGATAAGTTAGTTGCTAAGCGAAATGTTGAAGGAGAAGAGCCGATCAGAACTTGGAGGCTTATGAAGTGATTAATGAATCAGCGCTTTGTACCAACCTACTTCAAGTAAGAGATGTTCTATGTTTTTCAGCAGCTAAGGTAAGGTCAAAACACTATTGAAGAGTTCTTACAAGAGTTCAAAACTCTAATTACAAGATGTGAGATTACTGAGCTACAAGACCACACTATTGCTAGATTCCTAAGTGGACTCCAAGACGAAATTGCTGACATAGTTAAATTGCAGCCATTTAATTGATTGGACAAATTGATCAATTTGGCATTAAGAATGGAGATATAAAGGAAGAGAAGGTGTCAAAGGCCGACTAGCCAACCTTAATAAGGTAGCCCTAAACTTAAAAGGTGTGCCAAAAGAAAAGGGCTAGAGAAGAGCATGGAGAAAGTAGAACCTAGCTAACTTGAACATGCCAAGATAAAGAGGGCCAAGAAAGAAAAAGCACTCGATAACAAGGCCTGAGATGTGAAGTGCTTCAAATGCTTAGGCTACGGGCATATCGTATCCAATTCCCAAATAAAAGGGTCATGGTTTTGAAAGGCAAAGGACCCAATGCTCAAGTAGAGAGTCAAAGTGATAGGAGTTCGGAAGACGAGTTGATAGAAGAAGATGTTTATGTCGAAAACCTGGATGAACTTGTAGCCATGACGAACAAGCGAGCCAACCTAAAAGTATATCCCAGATAAAGAGAAATTTTATTTCATAAATGTTGCTTAGTAAATGGGAAGACCTATTTTCTGACTGTTGATCAAGGTAGTTGCACCAACATCATCTCTACCAAGTTAGTGGAAAAGATGAAATTGTTGACCTACCTACACCGCCGACCTTATGAATTGAAGTGGTGTAATGACAAAAGGTATGGTCTATGTGCATAAAAGAACTCGAATAGCATTCAAGGCAGGGTAATATGAGGATGAGATTGAATTCAATGTGGTCCCTATGAATGCTACAAATTTACTTCTTAGTCGACCATAGGAGTATAATTGGAAGGTGATCCATGATGGCTTCCTCAACACTTACACTATTCGAAAGGATGGGAAGAGCTATTGCTTAACCCCTATGAGCATTGAGAAAATACAGAAACACTCGACACCCATAGTGAAGTAAAAAAGGGAAGAGAAGTTTGTTCAGCATCCCCGCTCGAACTTAATGTTTAACGTCAAAGATGACTTTCTTTCAGACCTACGGTAATGATAGGAATCAACTTGCGACTATCTTCAAGCTGAAGCCAACCAATCCAAGCCAAGGCCAATTAGCTTTTATAAAGGCAAAACTAATAATAGAAGACCAAGGGAAGAAAAGGAGACACTTGGCGCCAAGTCTATCATCTGCCAAGATACCACACGGCTAAGGTCTTTAGACTAAAAAACCACTCGGCATGACACCGAAAGATTAGTTCCAACTAATTCTACAACTCGGCAATTATGGGCTAACCTTTCTAGTTCTCAGTCAAGCACTGCAAGACTTCAAAGACCCCTCCTCAAACTCGAACATCCAACTACTGCCCCCGTCCAATGCCGATCTTGCTCTTTCTAGGACAAGTCGAGTGACTGCATGCTGACTTCTATTAAATGCATAGTTTTGTATTCTTATATGTGTTTTCTTTATTTAATTTACGGACCCAAATCTTTAGGGCTTAAGGCCTTGTATATTATTTACAATTTTGCCACTAAGGTTTAAGACTAATATTTATAAATAATAAACATCAAGATAGATAAAGAAATCGGACAGTAAAGAATATTCCTGCACTTAGAACTTTCCCCTTTCGAGCAAAGCTACTTTTGAGCTCTTAGAGCTAGCATTGTCAGATTATTGAGTGTTAACCAAACTCTTTTAATCTTTCTTGCTTTCTTATCAATCTTGTTCTCGAGATTGTGGTAAACCCTTCATTTAAGCAAGTTAGTGAGTTGCATCTATTGTCTCATTTAAAACCCCAAGCAACATTTAGTGTTCATGAGTCGTATCGAACCCTATTTTAAGCTTATTCCCTGATTGTGCTTGTCTAGGTGCATGGTATCCATACATATTCACCATCGAACCTACCCATTTCATTCCCTGTTTGTCATACCCATTTGAACCCTGATAGCCTTCATCCTTGGTTCATGACCTGTTGCACGTATCACCCCTAATGAAATCTAAAGGTTGTTAAATGAGTTTTTTGATTTGTTCCCTAAAAAACCCACTAAAGGACTACCTCCAATCCGAGGCATTGAACACAATACTAATTTGTAGCCAAGCACCACCTTACCAAACTGTCTTGCATATTGAATGAACCCTGAGTAAGCTGTCAAACTGAAAAGGCAAGTGGACGAACTCATAGAGCGAAGATACATAAGGGAGAGCATAAGTCCTTGTGCTTTACCAACTCTACTCATCCCTAAGAAGGATAGAACATAGCGCAGGTACATCAATAACGAAGCAATCAACTGAATTACTATTAAGTATAAATACCTGATACCGAGGCTCAATGACATGTTAGATAAGCTTCATGGCACTAAGATATTCTCAAAGATTGATTTGCGAAATGGTTACCACCAAATTTGCATGAGGCCAGGCAATGAATAGAAGACTACCTTCAAGACTAAGCATTAACTCTACGAATGGTTGGTTAAGCCATTCGAACTTACAATGTGATGAGTATATTCATGAGGTTAATGAACCATGTAATGCAGCCTCTAATTGGAAAATGAGTGATCATGTCCTTTAATGACATATTGGTATACAGTATTGACCTAAATGACCATGTTCAACATCTTCATGAAGTATTTAACATTTTGCGAACCGAGAAGTTGTATGGAAATATAAAGAAATGTACATTCTGCCAGAAAGAGGTGATCTTCCTAGGGTTTGTGGTGTTAGGGTAAAGACTCTAGGCAAATGAGGAGAAGATTCGAGCTATTCGTAAGCGGCTAATGCAAAAAAATGTCACTGAAGTTCAAAGCTTTTACGGCCTAGCTTCTTTCTATAGGCAATTCATCAAAAACTTCAATACCATAGCCATCCCTTAACCGAGCTGACAAAGAAGAATGAAGGGTTTAGGTAGAATGATCGAATTGGGCAAAGCTTTAGGGAGATGAAGAAGAAGCTTAGCTCGACACCAGTCCTTTCGCTACCAAATTTTGACAAACCCTTCGAATTGGAATACGATCATCAGGAATAGGAATTGATGCTATCCTAATGCAAGAGCGATAACCCGTCGCCTACCATAACGAGAAGATTAGTAGTCCTACCCTGAACTATTCTATGTATAAAAAAAAGTTGTACTCTCTTTACCAAGCTCTTACTGTTTAGCAACACTATTTGTTGTCACGAGAGTTTGTTATTTATATAGACCATGAGTCTCTCAAGCTTTTAGAGAGTTAGAATAAGCTTTCAAAGAGGCAAGCTAAGTGGTTGGAATTTTTGAAAGGTTTCTCATACGCCGTTCGACATAAGAAAGTAAGCGCGAATGTGGTCGCCAATGCTTTTTCATGTCAACAAACCTTACTAACTACTTTGCAGACCAAATTATTGGGATTCTCACTCATTACAGAGCAATATGCTCATGATCTTCATTTTAACCCTATCATAGAACAGTGCATGGATGAAATTGCTGTCAAGGAATATTATCTTAAGGAAGTTTATCTATTCAAGGACCGAAGGTTGTACATACCAAACTGTTCCACACATAAGCTATTGATCAGGGAAGCTCATAGTGGTGGATTATCAGGTTACTTTGGGGAGACTAAGACAGCCAATCTATTGAAAGAGAACTTTTACTAGCTAGGTTTGGTCAAGGATATCCATAAGGTAGTTAATAGTCATGAAACTTACAAGCAAGCTAAAGGGATGATAGAACCACATAAAGAATATATGTCGCTGCCAACACCAACCTTACCTTAGGCTGACCTTAGCATAAACTTTGTCCTAGGGTTGCCCCAAACATCCAGAGGCAAAGATTCCATCTTTGTTGTAGTGGACTGCTTCAATAGGATGGCATACTTCATTTCATGCCATCAAACTAACGATGTCTTATATTTTGCTAATTTGCTTTTACAAGAGGTTGTCCGACTACATGGAGTACCGAAGACTATTATCTTAGATCAAGACACAAAATTTTTAAGCTATTTTTAGAAGACTCTTTGAAGAAGACTTTGAACTAAACTTGTATTCGACTCCAATAGCCAGCCTTGGACTAATGGCCAAACTAAAGTAGTAAATAGGATGCTAAGCAATCTACTTAGAGCTATCATGTGAAAGAACTTAAGGGATTGGGATCTGTGCCTACTAGTTATGAAGTTCACATACAACCAAACTATCCATATCACTATTAGGATAACCCTAATCGAGGTCTTCTATGGCCTTAACGCTACTATTCCCCTAGATATGATCGGTGCCCCAATAGCTGCTGAAGAGAGTCAATCCAAAGTTGATTGAGCCCAAGAATTATAAGCCATATACAGCTTGTAACCAAGAAGATCGCTAAATTCAATCAAAGACAACACGAAATTGGTAGCCAAGGTCACTAAACTGTTTTCTTCTACCTAAGAGACTTGGTATGGATACACCTTAGCTAAGAACAATTCCCATACTTGAAACAGAATAAGTTATCTCCTCGAGCTAATAGTTTGTTCAAAGTCCTGAAGAAAATCAACCACAACGCTTACCAAATCAAGTTACTTAATGACTATGGTGTTTCTTCCGATCTAATCCCTTACCAACCAGCAGAAGAAGACCCCAGTATGCTTCAAAAGAAGAAGCAGAAACCACTCTTTGAAGGAAAATCTTTCTAACCCCCAAGCAAATGATAAGAATCGAGCCCCTAAACCAATCACTCGTAAACATGTTACCAATAACCCATCTCAAGCCTTCCTTCACTATGGGTGATTGGTTACACAATTAATTATCAAAAAGGTATACAATTTCCTTCACCTCCACAGGTTGCTTGGGTCAAACACCTTGAATTGATTGATATTTGTTAGGGGAATAGGAGGAAAATGAGGAAAAACTGGGTTAGGAGGAAAGGCCTTCCTCCTCTTGATCTTGGTTCTGAGCGCCGTCCACAATATCCTATTATTTCTTCTGAAGAGCCAGGTAGTCCTAGTGCTCATACTCACTCTAGTGTAGCTCTAAGCCATGTTGCTACTCTTCCACCCTAAGGATCTTCTCACCAACCTCCACTTGACCATGGGTTCCCCTCTTTTGATCCAACTGCTCCTTTAACCTCTTAGCATCCTTTTTATCAATACTCAGAGATGCGCTACAATCAGCTCCAGGAAGACATTCATGATCATTTACACAATGACTTTTAGGGGCTCTACAATCATTTCCAATTGAACTACCATTACCCATCTTGCCTTTTTCTTCCTCCAACTTAAGACGATGATCCTTATGTTCCTTAGTCATGCACTTTAGCTTTCTATCCTTATTTTTCTCTTTTCTATTTAGGGACTTGGCCTTCAGCCACTCCTTAATTTTGTTGTTGTATTGTGAACTTTGGTCCTTGATGGGCTTGCTCTTTATGTTAAATGTTTGTGACTCTTTTTTGTAAGTTTATTTGCTGAACTCTTACTCTAAAATGACCTTATTTTGCTATGTTACCTGTTTTATTACTCTTTTTAAGCTTTGTATATCCTTGATATTCTTCCAAGGGGCATATTCTACGGTATAAGCCGAAACTCTACCGAATTTTCAACTTGAATCTTCTTCCCTCTTCACTACCTGGATCCTCCCCCTTTTGGTGAGGCCAAAGGGGGAGAAATCATTCAAGTCATTAATTGGTTAATTAAAGTCATTAGTCTAAAAGTTAAAATTGCCTAGATTAGATATTTTTATTGATTGGTTAATTATAAGTTAATTGGGTAATGGTCATCCCCTTTTAACTTTTAGACATATATTATAGCATTTGTAAATCCATTGTATTAAGTTATCATGAAAAATATCAATTCTCACCTTTTTGCTCAATCTTATTCAATTATTGGTCATCTTGAATTTCCATGATAAATTGAGGGGAAGTATTGGATTAAGGGGGAGCACTTAGACATTTAATAGTTTTGTCCTCATCAAAAAGGGGGGAGATTTTTAAACCAAGGGTTCATTAATTGATTTTGATGAGAACAAATCAAAAGTAAATGATTAATCTAAGTCTTATTTGATCATATTAAGATAATCAAATAAGATCGATTAATTTGGTCAATATTTAGTTATATCAATTATCTTTATAAGAAATTTAATCTCTTGAGTCGTGATCAAATGATCTTGAAATTAGATTGCAAAGTATAGTTATTTGTTGATTGTTAAAAGTATTTTTTAGGAGATTTTTTGCCTACCAAGTTTACGCTTCTAGAACACTACTAGCTTGACGATGAAGTAACCTGGATAAGGAGATAAATTTGCTTCTAGACAAGGAATTGGCTTGCTGATTCATTTTCCGGTTATCATTCTAGTAGAGTATTTTGTTACTGGCTTGCCGGTAATACAAGGTACCAGCATGTCGATAAGTTTGATCCAAGTAGCCGTTAAAGTATTTAATGTGCAATGATAGGAAGAATTCAATAAGTTCATATAAAAGCTCAACAACCCAACCAAAGGCAATTAAGATCTAATATTCCACTACAACTAAAAGACATTCTCTTACATTCTTAAGCTTATTTACTTCTCTTTGGTCTCTTGTACACTTATTTGCTATCAAACAAAAAGAGACATAGTTATAGTGCTTGAAAGTCCTCACATTTGCAATCTTGAGAGAAGAAAGTAATATACTTGAGTTAGTTATGTGTAAAAAAGATTGTGTAAGCTTGTGTAGCTCTTAGTGCATTGAGTTGTTCTTAGAGTATTGAGTTGTGAAATTAATAAAGTGAAGTAAAGTCCTCGATTGGAGGCATTGTAAGTTCTTGGAGACTAGGGGGTAGTCTGAACTCCACATTATATCTAAGCTTAAATTTCTCTATCCCTGTCTCCTTTAATTTCTATACTTCTTATTGTTTTGACTACTTTTATTATTGCATCTACTTGGTTATATCGAAAAGAATTGCAACTTGTCTTAGAACTCAATTCACCCCTTCTTAAGTTTAGCCCAGTGTTCTTCAAAAAGGGCATTTTCGACTCTATAATCATATTGATCAGTTTTACTTGTTAGGATACTTGAATAGTACTAGAAATAACAATCGTAACAATGTAGAGTTTACTAAAATTGGATAACCAATATAGAAGATATGGTAAATTGAAGTTGAGAAATGTAATATTGAAAGGATAAGCAAACGTAATTTATAGGGGTCTAGATTCGATACGTAATTAACATAGAGACTATATGTATTTCCTTTGGTGTGATAGGTAAGAAAGGACCACAAGGTTAAGCTTATGATTTGCACTACTGTCAAGCCTAGTAAGTGGATATTTTTGTTTTTATGCAATCAGACTTATGTCTACTTGACTTGGAGTTAATTGTGTCTTAAACTACAGTAGTATGATTGACTGATTGCATATGTGATTTCATTAAACATGTATTACCTTATTGAAATATTTCTTTGTATGTGAATGATTTGCTGAGTTGTCTTATTGCTTGGAATACATGGAAAATGGACTATCCTTGAGGATGTTCACCTAAGTGAACCCTATATGAAGGGTTGAACTATAAAGTGTGACACAAAGTTGGAACTAAGCTAATTAAGTTGTTCTTAATATTGAACTTAAGATTTGTGCTTGATATTGGGTTGTTATAATTCTTGCTTGTGAGACCTTAATCTTCAACCAACTATTGAAGACTCAAAATAACAACACATTCTTAATAAACATGTAACTTTGAATATATGACTTAGGAAGTAAGACAATAAAGTGCTAATGAGAAGTATGAGTTATGAGTACAATTACGTAAAGTAATTGTAGTTGTTGGGAAATAGTAGATTTAGGGTTCTAGAAAATATTATCAAAATTAAATAAAAATTTAATATGGGGTTACAAAAGTTTTTTTTAAAAAAAAAACACCTTAGTAAGGTTTATTTTGTAAAGTCAAGTTAGCTAAATATTTGATTAGTAAAATCGTACTTTTATTGGTAACGAATATTTTAGACGTAACCTGAAACACAAGATAGAAACATAAAGAGACCCAAATAATAAAATTACCTAACCTATGAAAATAATTATTTGGAGCAAATCAAGAATAAAATAGCTATTATAAATATTACATATATAAGTATATACTCAAAATGGGAAAAATAGTAATATATTATATAATATACTTAGGATTTGTAATGTAAATAAGCCAAATAAATTAAAATTTGCAAGGGATGGCTATAGGACTCTCTTGAATTAAGTATGGGGCATGGCATAATGTAGGAATGAGTTTAAATTACTTTACAAGTGGTGGAGTGATAAAAATAAAGTAAGAAAATAAAGGAATAAGGATGTTTTAAGCCTTGGAGAATTCACCACTAACAAAGGAGATGATACAAAATCACAACCAAACTTCTAAAGTTGAGCTTACACATTCTAGGATTTGAGAAAAATATTGGTAAGCTTAGGAAGTATCAATATGGGGGGTTTCTTATAAAAATCAAGTAGAAATAAGGCAAAATTAGGTAAAATTCAAGTTTCCTAAGCTAACCATCATCTAAAAGCGAACCAAACCATTTGGAAACAGGAGTGGTGGCACTAAGTTGGGCCGCCATACCCCCACCCTCAGACAATGGTTAAAGCTTCGAATGGCTGTAAGTTTCGATTTTACTTTTTTTTGCTTCTAATTTTCTAAAAAGAGCAAATGAGCTTTAAAAATTATGATTTTTGGTTTTCCTAAGTAATTTTTTTTTTTTTTTGTTTTGTAATATCCAAAAATTCAACCAAATTTTTCAAATTCAAAGTTAAAATATGTGTTCCTTACGAAATCAAGTCAAAAACAAATTTTCTATCCAATTTTTAAAAGCTTAAATGATGTTGTTTTGATCTCAAAATTTTTATACAAATATTACTAAGTGTTTATATTAATTCCATGAAAAAGAGATTTGAAAAATTCAGAAGTTGATTTTTGGGTATTTTCTATCTACTTACTATGTATTAGAATTTGCTACAAAGAGTGTTAACTTAAGGAATTAGGTTATCAAGTGTTGATATATAACTATATTTGAGACTTAGAGTACTAAGTTAGAGTGATGAAGTGTGGAAGTAGGGGTAAGGATACTAGACTTAGATGATTTAAAGAGTGTTTTATGCAGGTTAGAACGTAAGTCAGAATGTATAATTGAAGAAAAGGTAAAGTAGCTTAATGTGCAAGATGTAAGTCAAAAACTAATACAAGGGTTGCTTGATTTTCTAGATATGTATATGTGTTCACAACATTCTTTATGTTCCTTATCCATGTTTGGCTAAATAATTAACTCAAATGATATACTAATAGTATTATAGCAAATTAGAACGTTTAATAAGTATTTTACTAAAGCCTTTATCTTAGAATCGGAGTAGTGTAGTAAGGAAATGAGATATAATAATAGCCATATAATGTTGAAGAGGTTAGAAATTATGTCAAAAAGTATGCTAGAAGGACTTTGTGTATAGGAGGCAAGTTAGAAATTGGATCAGAAACTAAGTTAGAAAATATCCTAGATTAAACATGTATTATAAAGAATAACATCGAGACCTGGACCCAAAGTGGAAGTAAGTTAGTGACTTTGCTTATACTTAACATATATTAACTTGGAGACATTATACATATTTTGTATAAGAGATATGGCTAAGGAAAAGTCTTAGGAACAAGAGTAAGATTTGGAAATTTGCTAAGTTGCCTAGATAGGTGGATTTTGTGTGCCAGAGTGAATGTTATCTATTCATAACTTACCTAACTATATTTAATCGATTAGTCTTATGTGTGAATGTGTTGTGTCAACTAATGAGTTGCTGTGATGGTTCTTGATTTGTTAGGTATGTATATTATTGGTTGATTCATGTTTTATGATTGCAATATATGCTGTCGTTAGGTTATTTATTCATCTTGTTAAGCTTGGTTCTATACTAACTTGACAAAGAGATTCGGTACAAACCCTACCTTCTAAGGTTTTCACTATAGTGAACCTAATACCAAAGCTTTAGAAATGAGAATGTAAATGACATTAAGTGAAAGGTTAGCTAATACAGAGATAAAGAAGCTTCCTTGTATAATTTGATAGTTGCTTAGTCTTGCTTATTATATGGTTAACGCATTCATGACATGGCACGAAAAGGACTTATAAGTCAAATTTTCTAAAAACTAAAATTTTGCTTAGTTAAGCTTTATTTCGAAAACCCGATTTTTGTTAAGCAAACAGTTTAGTATTTGGGAGCTTAGTTTTGTAATGCAAAAATCTTGGTTTACAAAGACTAGTTTTTTAGCATGTAAAATTACATAGCTTGGGCTAAGATAAGTTTATTAAACTCTATTTTAGGTTCCTAAACTTTGGTTTGTATTCAAATGCCTAATTGAATTTGACCAACTATATGAGGGCTAGAGTTGGGGTTAGGCTAAGAAATCAATAGTGATGCATGTTACGTACATAAGCATGGCATGGCATGCATATAATACATTTGATTGCTTGGTTAGAAAGAAATGTGGTATGATTGGAATTGATAGATTGATATGTGTTCATGAATGGATACTATTTTGTATTATTGTTTGTCTATCTACTCTCACTTAGCTTACATTAAGTTGAGAGAATTAGTTTTCTTATCCTCAGGTTCTAAAAAAAGTTAGCCAAGATCTTACATCATGGAAACAAGGAGACTTTAGTACATAATTAGTATTTTTGAGGTAAAGTGTAAAGTAGAAAGTAAGTCAAAATGTTGGTGAGAAAGTATGCTAGAGAAGACTCTTATGTAAGTTAAAAATTGGATTCAAGCATTAAGAAGGAGTTATATAGAAAGATTGTCAAGTTGTGTACAAAATTCTCAATAGGAGATTATAAAAGTGTTATGTAGATCGTTTAATCAAATTGTATTATATACAGATATCTTGATAGAGATATGTATTATATAAGAATTTATAGTTGTGATACTTTGGATTTGGCTCATACTTGAGAAAGACTTCCACTATTACTTATTATAATATATGAGAAATGTTTTGATAATGGAGAGTTCTATGTTAATGTATAAGAAGTGTTGTCCAGATTCTGCCTTATTCTTAACTCAAGAATGATAGTAACAAACCGTCTATAGGTACCAAAAGTAAAAAAAAAAAAAAAAGAAAAGAAAAGAAAAAGAAAATTATAGGCAAACACCTAGAAGACGAGGCGTTACGTTGTTGCCTTCATGGCAAGGCATAAAGGTACTTACCGGTTTTGTTTTCTGGAAGTTAGAATATTTTAGGCTAGGTTTTGAATATATAGATTTGTATTATTGATCATGGTTCAAAATACACAAATTTTCTTAATTTTAAAACCCTCATTTATCCATAAATTTAGTAAAAACTTGAAAATTTTACGTAAAATTAATGTTTATGCACAAAATGGACCAACTTGCATAAAATTGCTAGAAATGCATGAAAAAGGATTAAATTTAATTAGATTTTATTAATTTTATATCCTACATGCAAGTGCACGAGGACTACCATAGTCTTGGAAACCCCTACCATTCGATTAAGGAAGCTAAAATGAAGGGTACTAATGAGTTTAGCATACATCGATCAATAGCCTTGCTACCTACTAATCAATATGCCTTGAAGTATTAGGGGTACAGCAATCTCTTAGGGGATCAAGTGGAGGAAAGGAAGGCAAGTGGATAGAAAGTGTAGGGGTGAATTCACTTACACTGATCAATTGATACCATCTATATTGATTAAACGGTAGAAGAAATTAAGGTTAAGGTTTTTTGTCTAAAACCTTAATCACCTTAAATGCCACATTTCATAAAACATGAGGCAACCCAATGTTGACACTTGTCTACCAATTGATTAGTAGACCATTACTTTGATCAATATGTAGCATAAAGTTCTATATACTTACATTTGCAACTACAAATGTAAGCCACAATTAGGTTTTCAATATTGTTTAATATAGATTTGTGTAATATCCCACAACCTTAAGTTGCTAGATTTCGAGTAATTCATGTCCTTTATAAAAAAATATGTACTTATAAGTTAAGTCAATAAGTATAAAAATATCTATACTGGCTTTACTTGCAACTATGAGAAAATGGATCTTGATAATAGAATAATGAATATAATAATATAACTAGAGACACGAGATAATATGTAAAACTAATTTATATTAATTTACCATAATAAAACACATACTATAAATTAATAAAACCACAAATATATATAATAAACCTATATTAGTTAGATAATTAACAAATCATTATTAAGTGATGCTTCAAATGCAATATATGGTACATAAATATAGTACGGTAGCCCCTAATGGTAGTAAACAGTGATTTTTAAAAAAATGGTAGTTAATATTCATTTAGCACTTAATAGAATTATATTAACATATGAAATCATTTGGAAATGACATTTAGTTTACCAGATATCTCCTCTTCATTGGATCAATTGGAAGCATTCATAGGTATGGAAATATTTGAATTACACCTAGACTTGAATGTGCAATTATATAAATTAATAAGAAATTAATTGAAAAGTTTAATACTTGAAATATAGTTTAGAAATTATGATTTATAATAACTTTCTTAGAATTAAGTTGAACATTTATGACTAGGTAATAAAAATTAAAAAAAAAAGTAATTCTATAACTTTAATATCTCAAATTAAGCTCATTTATATACAAAATTCTTAAAACTATTAAGTTTATTAGGGTTCATCGTTATAATGCAAAGTTTCGTAATTTTAGATATAGCTTATGAAAAATCTTTTAAAATTAACTACGTAATTGTAATAATTAATATTGGTGAGTAAAATTACACATAAGATATATATGAATAAGTTACAAATAATTAATGAAACTTATCTATATATTATATTACTAATATTTTACTAAAAATCATGTTAAAATTTATCCAAAATAATAATATGTAGGAGAAGAAAATTACAATTATGAATTATTCTTTACTAATAATGTTGGCAATGAAGAGAAAGAATATTCTGAAAATTAGAATGAATATTAAATAAAATAACTTTACCAAAATAAAAAAAAAAGTTTCAAATCACCTTAGACAAAGCTAAGTGGTGAGAATTTGCTAGCCTATAAATATGGCCATTACGCCATAACAACAAACGGAGGGGTTGGGGCGGGTGGGTTGGGGTTGGTGTTATGGGGATCGGACAAAGTAAAAGGAAAAGAAGAAGAAGAAAGAAAGGAAAAGAAGAAGAAGAGGACTAGATAATTTAATTCTCTGGTGTCCAACATTTTTCAAGTAATCTTATTTCATAATTATAAGTGTTGTTTCTTTTAATTAATATTTAATAGCCATAGAAAAGATATATCTATAATCTCGTAATTATCCAAAATAAAGTATTTTATCCGTATAATTTCATAAAATTCTTTTTTTTTTCGAGTCTTAAACTTAGAATATTAATAACTGTAAAACTTTGTATAATATTAATATCGATTTTCAAAATGAGTGGATTTTTAGTAATAATCTTAAATGTATGGGTTTTTAAGTATAATTGTCAAAACTATTAAAATTGAACGTTATATTTTTACAAATCTAACATCATTGCTTTTATAAATTTTGAGTATATATAATTTTTAGTAAAAATGTAGAAGTTTCTAAAGTAAAAGTTCTTAAAAAAGGTAGAAGCTTCTTACATAATACTAGAAACTAATGTTAAATAAATTTCAAATGTAAAGTTAAATTACAATGATATTACATAATAAGTATCTATAACTATATATATTAGGTTAAATCAAAGGGACTAAGTCTAATATACTAGGTAGGTCTCATCCAAGTAATATATTTTAATTTCTACTCTATTTTATAACATTGGCCAGATCTGTAACCTTATCAAAGGCTTTTGGGAACGATTGGCTAGAAAGCTAAGTAAGTGAATATTTGTGTGTGCTTGAGTAGACATAGGTTTGCTCCTAACTTTGTGTGCTTGGCAATGTTTTAACTTGGCTGAGCTTAGTTATAGCATTGGTATTTTGGTAATATTTTTTGTACAATTTGTATTTATCTAATTTTTTTTAAATGTCACATCATGTAATTTGTACAATTCATGATCTAACATTGCATTGGGTTACTGTAATTACGTTATGTGTTGTTAAAGTGACATTTGCTAGGGTTTACGCTAACTTAAAAAGGAATCTAGGGACTAACCCTACATCCTAAGATGTTTACTTAAGTAAACCCACATAACATTGGTATTTTGGTAATATTTTTTGTACAATTCGTATTTATCTAATTTTTTTTAAATGTCACATCATGTAATTTGTACAATTCGTGATCTAACATTGCATTGGGTTACTGTAATTACGTTATGTGTTGTTAAAGTGACATTTGCTAGGGTTTATGCTAACTTGAAAAGGAATCTAGGAACTAACCCTACCTCCTAAGGTGTTTACTTAAGTAAACCCAATATCGAGATCTTAAAACTGAGAAAGATATTAAGTAAAGGTTAAGTTAATACATAATGTATAAGCCTACTTGAATTTGCTAGGTATTCCTTGGCATACAATTTGATGCATTTATTGCATGGTATGAAAAAAGAATTATGGGCCAAGCCTTTCTAAAAACCGGATTTTACTATGTTGTTTTTGTTTTTTTTTTTTAAATGGAAGTTGGGTTTTATCAAGTGAACTATTTAATTTATAAAAGCTAAGCTTTCGAACATATAAGAATTGCATCGTATTTGTTGGGCCAATTATACGCTAGATTTCCAAACCCCATACTGTGGTTTTTGTTTTATTGAGTTTCAGAGGTCCTACTCTTAAGAAACTCCTTATTGTCTCTAGGTTCCTAGAAGTTGTATCTAAATGCTCGAATATGTCAACTAACCGGATGAGTAAATTGGAAGAGCATAAGATATTAGTACCAATACATGCCTCACATGCATGAGCATGACACATATTCCTTACATAGACAGTTTGTATTGGTAACCCTAAATATGAAGTTGAGTTTATCTTAGTAACCTTGAATATGAAATTAAATATCTTATTATAATGATATTTGTAAACATGTGTTATACTTGTTATGTGTATTTTTTTTATCTACTCTCACTTAGCTCATAAAGCCAAGAAGATACTTGTGTATCCTCAAGTTATGAAGAGAATTGACTGGGTATTACCAACAGTTGGGGAAAGACTGTTAAGAGCGCATAAGATGGAGTCAGCTATTTTAAAGAAGCCAATATTTTGATTTAGTCTCAAAAAGATTTTGTAGATATTGAACAAAAGAAAAAGAAAAATAATGTGTTTTAGGTATAGTTATGTTTGAAGGATGTGCTCTTTTGTATAAACAAGTGTAAAATTAAAGTCCATTATAATACTTTTTTTATTATAAAATAGAACATTTATTAAAAATAAACAAGTATTCCTATGTGATGCTACATATGTGCTATGCCAGGAAGTGATAATTTGTGAGGTCATTATCTGTTTTTATGTTTTATTGACTTGTTTATGATATTTGTTGAACATTTTTATCATTTTGATGCACATTTAAGTTTGTTTGTTGAGTATTTACTCTCTTCACTTCATCTAATCTCTTATTTATTTGTTCTTATCTTATTTACTTAATCTTTAATGGAGGTTGCTACTATATTTTCATCTTTTCTTGCTATCATTGTTCCTATTATGAGTGCCTAAATAGTTTTTAATGGGTTTGTGATAATATGGATGTTGTAGATGGTGTAAGTTTGTAGTCTTGATATGGTATGTGCATTTAGATGGGATTTTGATGGTTAGTATTTCATTTTAACTCTTTGAAGTACTTATTAATGAAATTTTTAATGGGTTTCCTTGCGATTATAAGACTGAGAGAAGATTAGTCCTAGAAAGTGCTCTTGAGATTTAATGGGTTTGCATAATTATGAGATCAAGAGGAAATTAGTTGTGTAATTCCCCTATTAAGTCATTAATTCAATGAAGTATCAATAACAAGTTCTTACAACTATGAGACTGAGAGGAGATTAAGTATTTCCTGTTGAATTTACACTACGTTATGTGGTTTTAGTTGATTAAGATAGATTGTGAGACTAAGAGAAGATTGACCCCTTAGTTCTTAAAACTAGAATACTTAATTCGTGATAGGAATTATGTCTTTAGCTGATCATGTAAGGAAATCAGATTGATAAGAGATTTTACGTTGTATAGTTGAGTGAGATGCTTTACTTGAGATCAAGCTCAAGTAAATTTCATCAAAACCCAGTTAAAAATGATCCCTAATACATTAACGGCATACTCTTACTATTACTTTGGAAACATGTCACAAGCCCTAAGTCTTTATTCTTTGTGTTAATTGTTGCTTTTTGCTCATGTTTTAATTTTAATTACAATTTCAAATTCTATTTTCAATTTAACTAGATTAGAGTAGTAGATTAGAATCTAAGACTTAATCAAATCCCTTTTCCCTAAGGAATTCAACCGGATGAATACTCACTAGTATTATTATTATAGATAATCTAACACACTCGTTGGTTAAGATAATATTGTTTTGAAAATCTCCATTTATAATGTCTTGAAATATGTCGTTTTTATCGGTATCTCATGTTATAGTTAGTTTTTGGTGTCATTGCTAAGGAAAAGGAAATTATGTTAATATCAGATAAACCAACAACTTTGAAACTAGGCCTTAGTGTAGTTGTAACATAGTTGGTAGCCTAGTTTAATTTCTATCGATTTTGAGTAGTTTAGTTATTAAAGTTTCAATCTTTATCTATTTTCTTATTCAATTGAGTTGATATTGTTATTTTGTTGTTAATTTGAGCTGATTATAGATAAAGTTTGGAGCTTTATTGTTGAAATTTGTTAGAAAAAGTACCGAATTTATCCTTAGTAGATTTGTGTCAAGTTAAGAGGAGCATTGTTTATATTCTTATATTGAAATTATAGGTTATATTTTAGGGTTTTAGTTAGATTGGAAAGGAGTAGAATTAAGGATTATTAACATGTATGCAAAGAGGGGTGAAAGAATTAATGGAGGAATTTGACCCTAAAATAGATCGTACATTTTACCATTGAATTATGGAAATAAGGAGAGTTAAATTAGGAGAAATGGAATATCAATGATGACCCTTTAATGGAGGAGATGGAAATGGATTTAATGGGAATGGCAATAACCAAGCCTTGTAGGATTATTGTGTCTCAAATCTGAATGAAGTTGCACCATCTATCATTTGGCCAATTGTTGAAGCAAATAATTTTAAACTTAAACCTACCCTAATTCAGATGGTACAACTTAATTAATTTGGTAGAGCATCATCTAAAGACCCCTTTGAATACCTTCAAAATTTTGTACAACCTTGTGTCATAATGAAAACTAATAGGGTGTTCGATAATGTAATTCACTTGAGTTTATTTCCATTTTCACTAAGGGATAAGGCTAAAAGCTGGTTAAACTCTTAACTATCCAATTCTATCACAACGTAAGATGATTTAGTCAAAAAATTTCTATCCGATTTGTTTTTGCCAGGTAAAACAATGAAAATATGAAATGATATCACCATGTTTACACAATTTGAGGGGCAATCACTATTTGAGAGTTAAGAAAGGATTAAGGAGCTATTGAGGAAGTTCCCCTATCATGGTTTACCCATATGGAGTATTATGAGCACTTTCTATAGTGGTCATAGGATTCAATTGAGGATGATGGTCGATGTTTTTGCTAATGGGAGTATAATGAGAAAAAGTGTTGAGGAAGTGTATGATACATTTGAACAAATGGCTTTACATGCTTGTAGTTAGCATTCTGAGAGAGCTTAACCTAGGAGGGTAGTGAGTGTAAGTGAAGAGGAAGAATTAAGTTGACTTAGAGTGAAAGCCACCTTGCTTACTACTCAACTTGCTCAAATAGAAAAAGCTAAACGGGTTACTACCCTTAAGAGAAGCAAGTAACCGTTTAACTATTGTTGTATATGTGGTAGAGTAGGGCATTTAAGCACAAATTGTCAAGTTGGAAACCCCTTTGCCTGCCTCATCAAGAGATAGTCAAGAGAAATAAGCTAATGCATATGGGAGTTTTAATCAGGGACAAAGAAATTATAACTTTTACTCAAACACTTATAGCCTAGGTTGGAGAGACCATCTTAACTTATCATAGGGAAGTAACCCAAGAGGAGGATTTAATAGAGGTTTTCAAGGACCAAGAGTTCAAGCTAGCCAACACCAATCTCAACCTCTATCTCTACCAACACAAAGTTCAAAGGATGAATCATTAGAGAAATCATTGAGAAATTTTATCCAAAAATGTGACTCAAGAATCAATGCCCAAGAGGCTACTTTACAAGAGATGCATAGATGGGTGATTTAGTACTATACAAATATGAATAATAAAATCTTAGGACAATTACCTAGCAATATCGAGCACAACTTGAAGGATTAAACTGGAACATCAATTAGAAGTGGTAAAGTTGCTAATGTAGAAGAAAAGGAGTTGTGTTTTAGTGGAAAACAAGTGTTTGGAGGTAAATATTTAAGGCTAGAAGACCTTCTTGAGGGGTAAGTTGAACCTAGTGATAAGGAAACATTTACACCATCTGGGGAGGAGTTAATAGCTAAGCTTACAGGGGATCTCAATGAAGAATTTAATGAGTATTTTAATGAAGAGGAAATTGAAGAAGAAGCACCTAGTGATAATGGTATGTACAATTTGGAGACAAATTGAATGAGGGAAATTAGTGAGAAAGAGGATCATAGTAAAGAGGAAGTTAAAGAAGATCCTAGTGAATATGAAGATATGGGAGGGTGAAGTGAGTTTAGAGGAGAAACCTAATATCGACGAATTCAAGATTTTAGACATGGTGCTTAAGAAGAAAGGTGTTGATGACTTCCCCATTTGCATATAAATTAGAGGATCAAAGAAGATTTACAGTACCATGTACCATATTAGATAAGTTTTTTCCAAGAGTTCTTTTAGATATAGGTACATTAGATAATTTCATGTTGAGTAAAACCATGCAAGAATTATGAATAAGAAGTTTTATGAAAAAAAAGCCCATATTATATCCGAACAATTGATAGAGGTTAGACTATACCCTTAGGAGAACTCCATTGAATACCTATTAGTGTTGGACCATGCGGCTTCTTAATTGATTTCGTGGTAATGGATATAAAGGATGGAGATCAATCCTTAGTCTTTGGAAGATCATTCTTGGTGACCTCAAGAGCAATATTAAACATGAAAGTAAAGGTGATTATCTTAGAGGGTAAACAAAAAGAAAGTTATGCTAAGGAATGAATTCAGTAATTGAAGGAAGGAGAAAAGGAGTTAGATCAAGAAAAAGAATTTAAGAAAAGTAGTCGTATAAGGAAAAGGAGGATTCATGAGAAAGGAGAATCAAGCATGAGCTGGGGATCTAAAGGAGTTAAGCCCCAAAAAAATATATGAAGACCCACCATGAAGTAGTACCAAAAAGCCTAGTTGAAGGCTTAAAAAAATAAGCACTTGGTAAGAAGCAACTCAACCCACTATCATCTCTTATCTTTTTATTTAGTATGCGTTTGAGTCTTTTTAATTTCAAAATCATTTTAGTTATGTCTCTTTTACGCTATGTAGGCACTTGTGAATAAATAAGGAAGTGTTGAATTTAGCAATCTAGAGACACCATCAATAAGCTTAAAAGGGAATTGAGAATGCAAATTACACTAAGAAACCATAGGAGTTTTGTTCTAACTTTCTCTTTTACTTCCCATTACATATGCATTAAATTGTCAGATATATACATCTAAATTAAAGTTGAAGGTAAGAAAGTTAGACATAACATTTAAATTGTGTGATTTTGAATGGGCTCTAGTGACTTGATTAAATGCATGATAATTAATCCCTTTGGTGTACCTATAAAATATTTTCCTTTTGAAAAGTTAGATACATTTTCCTTTATGCTATATGCTTGTAAATTTTGAGTATGTTATCATCAACAAAGTTTGCATGAGAAAGTAGAAGGAAGTAAATAAGACTTTATTTTTGAAAGAATTCCCTCGTGAATAAATTAAGAACATTTTTCAAAACTTTGTAATCAATTCATGACATCTTTGTTTTGTTTAGTTATGCCCAATTTAGGTATGGTTTGGAGGTTTAAAGTTAAGGAAATGTTTTAACTGAGTGTTAGATTTTAGTGTTTCTGGAAGTAGACCCTATATATATACACGATTTTTTTTTTTGAGGAATTGAGTGATCTGTTAATATTGTGTGAATTGAAGTGGGTACTGGATTTTACGTGATCGTTGCTTAATCAATGTACAATGAATGCATGAAAAGAAAGGAAAAATTGAAAAATAAAATTATGGGGGACCAAGAAAAGTCATTACATATTAAAAGTGTGACCCCATCGCAAAGGAAAATGTAGTTGAGAAAAGAAAGAAAGAAAGCGACATAAAATAGAAAAAATTTGAAAATTCAAAAATCCAAAAAGAGAATAATGAGCAGAGTATTAAAGTTCTTCTAAAAGTTGGGGAGGTGAAGTAAGGTACAATTTAATTATCACTCTTTGTTTGCATGGCATTAGCATACTTAAGAGACCAATAAAGGAGAAGTATACATGCAGTCCGACTAATTAAACATCGAAAGCTCTCACTTAGTTTGAAATGTTAGACTTAACTTCAAATTTCATTAGCTTAACCTAGATGGGAAGTTAACTTTTCTAAGCATTGATTCCTAAACTAATTACATGGATTTTGATTTGTGAGCATTTGATTTTAGCATAAGGACAATTTCGATATCATTTCTAAGGATATTGCACCATATTGAGTACATACAAACTTCGAGCTTTCAATTGTATAACATATTATTGATTCTACGATAGCATTAAAGAAGTGCATGCTTGTCCTATCATTTTATGAAAAATTAGATCTTTTCTCACTTACTTGAGGACAAGCAAGGTTCTAAAGTTAGGGGTAGTGATTGTAGTTCAAAATACATAATCTTTCCTAACTTAAAACTTGCATTTATCCATAAATTTAGCAAAAACTTGTAAATTTTATATGAAATTAAAGTTTATACACAAAATGGACTAACTTGTGTAAAATTGCTAGAAATGCGTGAAAAGGTTTGAATTTAATTGGATTTAATTAATCGTGTATTGTATGACTAGATGTACAGGGGCCACTAATCAAGGAGGCCAAAATAAAGGGTGTTAATGGATTTAACTTACAGATCGATTGATAGCCTTACTACCGACTGATCGGTAAGAGTAAATGACATACATAGGATTTGAACCTAGGATCTCATGTTTATAAAACAAATATATGGTCATTAGGTTATACTTCATTTTCATTATATTTTACTCTTTAAAAATATATATATATATTTAGAATATATATTTTTGCCCTAAAAATTTTAAAAAGTAACTTTTTAAAGAAGTTGGGCCCCCTATTGCCTTACCCCCTTAACCCCCCTACCTAAAGACCCTCCCCTAGTCTATTGTGCTTTTTCTCATTTATCGAATTATATGTGTTGCATTTTGCATGCTAAATGGATCTATTATCTGCTTACGCCTTCGGTATATGAACCAATGAATTGGTACCCACCTTCACTTCTCTATAACCATAATAAGTTTTCCAAATATGTTGTTTTCCATACTATTTTTCAAAAAGAAGTCTATTTAGGTACAAAACTTTACTTTATGAAGACTCGCTTCTTGAGTTTTGTACTTTAATAGGTCCCTTTGGAAAATAATACAAAAGGGGCCCTGATGGAAACTTATTCCATTGATAGGGGATGGAAGGTACATGGTGTCACACCCTTAAATAAGGGAATTGTAATAGTCCCACTATATAAACCAACATAACTTAAAAGCTAGCTATTTTAGCCGCTAACATAAATATAGTTTATACAAGATGTTTACCACTTCACTGTTTTAAGTCATCCAATTCTGAACTCGATTGATATTAACCTATGAGGTAACTTTTCAAAATAGCTTCCAAAAATAATTTTTGTAGTTCAAATGTTAAGGAAAATCAAGTTTTATAAATCAAATGGAGTATAAAATCTAATTTAACAAAAGTTTCAAGAATTTAATTGATATAAAAAGATAAAGCGACTGGTAAAGGATTTATATAAGTCTATAAGTTCATAGAGCATATTACAGATATCAAAGTTGAAAACTAGAGAGTCAATTAAAGAGACCTTATTAGTTTTCCTAAGGTTAGTAAAGTTGACAAGTAAAATTAGAAATCCAGCCAATTAGTCTTGAATCTTACTCTACAACCTCATTTTCTAATTTTGTAAGACTTAAAGTAGTGTCGATAAATCTACTGGAAACTTGTAAAGTAATTATAGGAGAAATGAGTAACAAATTACTCAGTAAATGAAATAGAGATGATAGTACACATCAGACACAAAGTACCTAGGGTTTTCAAGCAATTTAATTAGATGTCATGCATGTACAAGAAAGTTTTATTGCATAATGTTATCCAACTTGTCATAAGATCAGAGTGATTGCACCTGCTCTAATATAAGTTGAGAAATTTAACGTCTCACATACGAATCAAAACCCAATCAAAGCTTATGCAATGGAGAACATGCTCTAACCAAGACTACACTTTGAACCATGGTCTCTAACTTTGTTACGACCTTCTCTTCTGTCATTTAGTTCGACTAAAGATGGAGAAATGGCCATTTTAGTTATTGTCATTGAAGAGTCTATGTTTAGTCTGAGAATCCTAGTTGTTTCCTTAGTAAGTTACGATGCATGTTTGATTGATATTAGGTTGAGTTTGAGTTAGTTTCCTTTTTGGGATGATTAAGCAATTTCGGACAATTCAATCAAGCAACATTGTAAAGCGACTAACACATAAAGTCTAACACTCTAAATAGCAAAACATTATTCAAGCACATACGTTGCATACGTACAAACAACTAACTTACAATTATAAACAAGACATATACTAAGGCCTCCAAGTATTCATAAATGATACTTTAAAGTGCGGTGAAGTATTAATCCCACTCACTTAGACATGTGACACTTGATAAACATGTATATGGGTCTAATCCGCTTCAGTTTTTCCTTAAATATTGAATACAATGACTTTAGTTTTACTAAATATAAAATAAATGAGTTTATGTAAATAATTTAAGTATGGTTATGACTTATCTTTAGCAAATTGTGTAAGGTTTGTATTGAGTTCCTACTTGCTATTGAAGTCTCTAAACAAAGATTTGAAAGCTTACTTAATATCAAGATCGATCTCAAAACCTTCTAATGAAGTCTCTGAACGAGTATCTTTAAACCAGTAATCTTTTGACTAAGTCTCTGAAGTTTTCTCAATTATATTCCTTATTCTAATCAACTCATTGAATAAGCCTTTGAAGTCATTTCCTTTAAGTATTCCATACCATTCAATTCTTAGACTAAGTCCTTGAAGCCATTTCAATTACATTTCCCCTTACCAAATACTTTTTGGACAAGTCTATGATGCGGGTATAGTTAAGTCCCTTTATTAACCATCTTTCTAATCATGTCTTTGAATAAAAGATCAAATCCTCCTCTTACAGACCAACCTTTTGAAGATGTCTTTGAAGCGATTTATCTAAGCCTTCTAAACCAGCCAACTTTTTAGCTAAATTTCTAAAATCATTATAATCACACTTCTTTCACTAAATAACTTCCAAAACGAGACTCCAACATATTTATAATTCAAATCTTTTCATCAATCAAGCTTTTGAACATGTCTTTAAAGTCATTACAACCATACTTCTTTTACTTGATAACTTCATAGCCAAGACTTTAACTTTTATAATAAAGATCTTTGCACCAACTAGCCTTTTGATTGAGTATTTAAACCAAGAATTTAAATCATTCTTTTGCTAGGCCAACTCTTTGAAGAACCCTCTAAACATATTCCAATTGCATGTTTTATTCTAAATAACTTACTCCAACGCCATGTTTCTGGTTACACATATGTTAACACATGACTAATCAGCAGGTTTATCATATTAATTAACACATTCTAATGTACTTAAGCCTATAACTATCAACTTGTGCATCTTTCAACTCCAAGTTAATCTACTCAATTCTAAATCTTTTTTCACAATAAAATACAATAAATTGGTTTCTTTGGAGTTTATCACATAAAAATATCTGAAAATAACATTTTTACCAAATTTAGAGGCTAAAAAATTATGAAAAATCATAGAAGAAATTTTTAGCCAAAAACTTTTCATATGATTCATACATATAGTATAAAGAAGTTTAAAAAAAAAATTGGTTTCAAAAAAACAACAATAAGGTTATTTTGAATAATTTCGAAATTTGTTTGGTTTTGTATGATTTCTTAAGGAGGTCGTATATCCACTTAAAAATTTTATAATATGGTATTTCTCTCTAAAAGTACTTGGAAAAATATTATAGAATATAATTTTTCATAATTTTTGGAGTTAATTTAATATTTTAGAAAATAGGATTACTTTTTGGATTTATTGGAAATCTATTATTTGGCCATCATCTTCCACCACCTCCTTATTGATGTTGCTAGGCATCACTTCCATTGCTACCTTGTAGTGGTTTGCCGCTGGATGGCTCTTAAACCCTCGCTCCATGATACTGTTCAGTTTGCACAATTTCACTTTCTATTTTTCTTAAAAGTTCTCTTTCAATTTTCTTCCTCCTTCTTCAATTTTTCTAGAAACCTAAGTTGTTAAGGAATCTTAGAGAGAGCTATGATGTAGTGTCCAAAGTTGCATGATGCATAATGATCCATTTTCTCTCTCTAATGGCTTTTATACTCTCAATTCATACATAGTTTAAGTGTCCTAATTTTGTGTCCTTGCTTTAACACTTGTCCATAAGTTTTCCACTCCTTTTCCTATTAAATTTTTCTCTCCTTATTTATCTTTAATGATTTTTTTCTTATTTTCCTTAATTATTTTAGTTAATTTTGTATAATTTCGGGTATTTTAGAATTTATGTATATATATCTATATATAATGATTATAACTGAAGTATTTATGCTACGTTTACGTATTATTTTGTATCATTTTAAGTTTTTATAGTCTAAATATTTTATCTCTAAGGTTTTGTAATCTTTTATTACTTGAAGTGCGCTTTTATAACATATAAAATACAATATGGTATAAATTAATAAAATTAATTATTATTGGGTATAATATTATTATTTTATTATATTTCCACAATATGGACTTATGGAGTGTCCTTATCTAATTCTTAGGGCTTACATGTGAAGTATTATCTCAATCAACCTGTTTTCGTGTATACTCTATATTACTTGCTAGGGATGACTATATAAAATTTTAGGTCTCACACATGGTAGGGATATACCTTCCTTTAAAGTGAAGGTGCATGGCTCCAATGTAACTTCAGTAATATGTCCATTGTAGGTGTGCACCTTTTATTGGAGATGGACATAATCAAAAGTGCATTAATTGGATGCGCCTTCTTTGTCCACAAATGAATGTTAGAAAATCACAATTTGACAATGCATAAACACAACTCACAATTCCTGAACATAACTAAAAGAACTTTCCCATCTATATGTTAAAGGAAGCAAATTTAACATAGAAGTAGTGTTTGGAAATAAAATAAGAACAAACATGTTTGTACATCATCAAATGAATACAATGGTGTTAGAATACACAATCGACTAACAAACTAATGAGAAAGTAAACCTATCCTAGGTTTTTTGTTTCTTTGACCTCGTGAAGTGTTTCCCATAGCAGATAAGTAAAAACAATCGTCCACTAGATGTTCCTCTCAAACATTTGAAGGGGAGTCTCTCTAAGATCTTTGGCTCGTACGTGATTGATATGGAATGATGGTAGCTGGGTGATACCTTCCCCAGTATTAGAACCTTGGGTCCAACCAGTATACTACTTCCAAGGAACCGATAGGGTTGATGAAGTTACCTGTTGTTATATGCAGCTGGAGTATAATAGGAGCTAAGATTGGGATTAAAGCTCTCACTAAACACTGTGGTGTTGTCAATCTCACCCAAGTCGATGGAGTAATGAGATCTTAATGGCATATCCCTCTCCTGGACTCCTTAGCTACATATTAGCCTACTCAACTTATTTTGACTCGAACTCTCTTCCTAACACATAGCTTAGGGGGTGGGGGTATGAGGTTGTAGTTATGTTCAAGTGCCTCCTACATCTCATGAGGATACTATACCAAACCGTCATTGATGATGCCATAGGTAGTATTTGTTGAAGTGTATCTACCTACATTGTTTGAAATAAACAATATAACAATTAAGACATGTTATGACTGATAACTTAACACTAGAAAAGAAAATAGATTTATTAAGTGTCCTATCACTATACTTTGATGGGTGATGTTTCAACATGTATGCTCCCTGTACATGATATTAGTACTTACGATGTTATCACCTATGTGTACAATACCCAACTATTTTCAATCTAGTAATTTAGTAATTGGAATATAAGTTAAGCTTAAAAACATTCAATCACATGATTCAACACTTCGACGATAACAATGTCATGAAAATCGTGATACCCATACAATTTTACTTCTTAGCATAGTATTCCATTAAACACCTTATTTGCATGATGCCTTAGCTAGTGTATGAGTGTCATAATTGTTAGATTACACATGGCATCTTTATTTTTCTATGTTAATAACACAAAAAAAAAAACAACGAAAACTAATTTATCAATAAATAACTTAATTTCAAAATCTTACATTAAATTCTTGTAATTCCTACCAACTAGTAAAATGTTGCAAATGCATATGAAAAAAAGAGAGTAATTAACGTGCACAAAAATGTAATTAATTTCTCTTACCGAATGGTGGAGAAAGGAGAGTTTTCAAAGGTAGTTTGGTACCACATTAATAGTTTGTGGATAGGTTGAGGAGATTTGACAAAGTGTAGAGAGAGTTCATGAAACATGATGCTCTGATCGGATTTTCAAGTATTTATACTCATGGAGGGCACATGTCTACTATACACTTGCACTTTAGAGGAAGGCATATTTGTATCATGTGCTTTCCTTGTAGCCTTATGAATAGGGAAGGCAAGTGATCCATTGGATTATTTTTTTGTAATATTGTTAGAGAAGATGGTTATTTGAGTACAAAACTCTTTCGAGAAATTTACCTTGGGGGAATGCTTATTCCATTCTTCCCTTATTCCTTGAAACATTTTTATTACGATGTTCACTTTAAGGAATTCCAAATTTTAAGGAATCCCAATTCATTAAAACATAGAATTAAGGTTCCTTACTAAAATCGAAAAATACGAATTCTGAAACAAAAAGACATTTAATACCCTCCCTTTTTCTTCCCATAAGCACTGTTTACTCTACATATATCATTACCTACTCACTGACCACTATCATTATGTCCACCTACTACCATTGCTGTTCACTCACCGTATCACTATTTAACACAACATTGCCATTATTACTAACCAACATAGCATCACCACCATCACTCACCAACCATAATGACTGTTGTTGGCAACGACTTCAAGACACACCTTACTGCTCAACTCTCTTGAGTGTTGACCACAAGTCGAGTGTAGATTAGTAACCATAACATACTCATAGATTCGTAAGTCTAGTACCCCTCTATTACTCCTAGGCCACATCATGTACACAGATTAGCAATTTGAGCACTCACGAACACCAACCAAATGTGCACTTTTTCTTTGACAATTTAGATGGGTTAGGGTTTTTGTCTTTTAGGTTCTTATAAGATTTGGCTTATCTTTTTGCAAGATTTGATTTAAATGGGTTTGGGTTCTTGTCATTTGGGTTTTCAAGGTTATCCCTATAAGAACTTTCCATGGCAAAGTTATTTTGGTTTCTTTTTTGTTGCACCTTTTAATAAAGAAACAACTATGTTGTTCTATTGATTTTTTTTTTTTTTAAGATTTTATTAGCAGAAGATGAGAGCAAAGGCAGATTGAGAGAGAGAAAGATGGAAAGGAAGAAAATGAGGTTAAAGTAGTTTTTTTAATTTTTATTACATATATATTTTTAATGTCCTTGAACACTGTAATTGTCCTTTTCATAAAAATCTTAATTCTATTCTTTATCTATGTCATTCATTGCTTTGAACGCTTTTCTCGTTATGCTAGAAACAAGATGCAAAAATATTAAATTTCACACCAGATAATAACTACAGCCAAACACACCGCAATCTCTCTCTCTCTCTCTTCCCCCAACCCAACCCACCCCTCCACCCCTCCTCGCGGAGCTTCCTTCTTACATTTCTAAAGTCAGCAAGTCCACAAAGCACTTCTTGAATCCAACTATTTCACACACATTCACCTCCACATTGACTGCCCTACTCTCTCTCCGAACTCTATTTCACTAATCTCTCTCTCTCTCTCTCTCTCCGAACTCCTCGCCGAGGATTCAGTCTCTCACGGTAACTCTTGTTCGCGGTTAGTTTCATCATCAATGTTTGTGAGTTTCAGTCTTTTTTGTGTTAGTGTCAGTTCTAGGGTTTGATTTGACTCGCATTTTGCTGGATCGAGTCGATGTAATGGCGTGTTTGGTTGTGGAGCTAGTGAGTTCGAAGTAAAAGATAGGTTTCTTCATAGCTCCTGATCTGTTTGGCTCCTAGAGAAAGACATTGAGCTTCAGTTAAAATAAGTAAATAAATGAATAACTTATTTATTTTGTTTTCATTATATCAAGTTTTCATTTATGTTTAGTAAATTAATGATGTCACATTGAAGAATTTACCGCAAGATGTAATCTTGCAGATTCCATTCAATTGAACTCGTGGTGCAATGGATGAGTATGTCTCCCCCCCTCTCTCTCTCTCTCTCTCTCTCTCTCTCTCTCTCCTCTCTCTCTGTTTCTCTACTACTTGGTTATATACTTCGCTATCATTTATTCGTGGTTTTGGTTTTGGTTAGAAGTTCAGTCTGTGTTTTAGACTTCAACAGGACTCGTATCCACTTAACATGCTTAGTTTTCTAAAATACAAATAAAGAAATCTATCAAATTCCATCTGCATCTATTGCCATGTGTCAGAATTTTATTGTCATGCTCTGCAATCATCAAGACACTTGGCATATTAGTGACAATGAATCTTTTCTCTCTGTCCTCACCCACAAAACCCACCCCCCCACCCCCACCCACCCCTACTTTCTGTTTTGTATTTTATCTGTTGTATGGTGAATATTAGGGAAAGTGAGGTGGAACTGCTACAGCGGTATCGTCGTGATCGGCGGATCCTACTCGGGTTTATACTCGGTGGGAGCTTAATAAAGAAGGTTATTATGTCTCCTGGGGCTGTTTCATTGGATGATGTGGATTTAGATCAAGTTAGTGTTGACTATGTTCTTAATTGTGCCAAAAAAGGTGATTTTGATGTTTTCTGTCATTGGTTTTTGGATTCTCTTTTTCTGTTAGGTTATTTTAGTGAGAATGTTGTTTGTTTATTTTAGGTGAAATTCTTGAACTAGCTGAAGCTATTAGAGATTATCATGATCATACGGGGTTGCCACGAATGGTAAGTAGTGAGTTGGCTATGGTTTCTCTCTCTTCTAGATATCAATGGATTTTCTTTTTTTAGCTTACCTCATTTAGCACTAACTGCTTAATGTATGCAAGCTTGATGGAGAAACTGTTTGACTTAATTTACTGATTTATCCCAAAAAAAGAACTATTTTTTTTTGTTTTGGCTTTTCTCTTTCGTATTCTGAACAGCATGTTGCTTTTCTTTCCTTTTTCTTAATCAGACAGCTATAGGTATGTATGCATCATGCTTGTAACCCTTGAACTTTCACCCTGCTTAATATCATGTTGCTTTTAAGTGCATTCATAAATCTTCCATCATGTCAAGTAACTGGTTACTATTTGCTTTTATCCATGTTTGTGCACAATGTATATATGCTGCTGTGAGAGAAGTGAAAATCTGAGATGAACTCGGGAGAAACTTGTGCTCTTTATGTTAGTAAATTTCATTAGATGCTGTTTATAAGATTTTTCTGTCCCTTTTGTAGAATAAAACAGGTTCTGGTGATGAGTTCTTTCTGGTTACAAATGCTGAGGATTCAGGTTCTCCTCCAAGGAGGCCTCCACCTCCAGTTCCTGCTTATGTACCGCCGCTTGCCCCTTCTTTCATGCCTGCACCTGTACCTTCCACACCATCTCCCATCTCAGATTTGGCTCCATCTCTGGCTTCTTTTGGTGTAGCCAGGTCGGAGTCAATTGCATCTACAACAGAAGCTCGAGAATTAACTGTTGATGACATTGAGGACTTTGAGGATGAGGATGAATTGGATGAAGTGGATAGTGCTAGAATTTCAAGAAGAAATACAAATGATGCTTCTGACCTTGTTCCAGCATTACCTTCTTTTGCAACAGGTAAAATGCTTAAATGCTGGAAGATTTTCATCATTGTCCCCAAGCACCATTTAAGTTAGGTGCCTGTAGTTGTATAATGTCATGATTTTTACCCAACTTATAGTCAAATTGGTGATTGTGGTCCCAGCTTTAAGTCATGCGGCTGCTCCATTAATAAAGTGTCTAAATATAAATAACAATGGAAGGTGATGAGAAGTCTATGCAGCAGTTTTTTCTGATAATATATTAACACTAAGTTTTGTTGTGGATGATGTTCCAGGGATCATCAAGCTAAAATTTCAAACTTTTTATTTGTTTGTCCATTACAGGACCTTTACTTGTAGTTTTCAAGTCAAAGTTTTCTGCCAGAAGGCAAATGAATGTTATATGCCAAGTCATTTGTCCTAGTTTGTGCAAATTAAAATGCTGGAGTGTTTTGACACTATGATTTGTCCTATCTGCTTTAGGTATAACTGATGATGATCTTCGAGAAACTGCATTTGAAATCCTTCTTGCCTGTGCTGGGGCTTCAGGGTATTTCTAATTTAGCATGCTTGCTGTCTTTCTTGGCTACTTGTGTAGTTAATTCATTACGGTTGCCTTTCTGATATTTGTGAACCCTCAAACAGGGGCTTAATAGTTCCTTCTAAGGAGAAAAAGAAGGATAAGAAATCTAGGTTGATGAAGAAGCTCAGCCGTGGTAGAAGTGAAAGTGTCACAGCCCAACCTACTCATGTGCCGGGTTTAGTTGGTTTATTAGAGTTGATGCGTGTACAAATGGAGGTAATAATTCTCTTTTTTCCCTCCTTAGAGGATATCGACACTTGCACAATTTTCTCTACTTTTATTCTTTGAATACTAGTTCAGAGCTAGACAGGGATGCAATCATGCAAATCTACTGTTCATTTGGATGCAGATTAAGCTCCTGGATCAAATATAAAAATCAGTAGTCAAACTATGCATGTTAGATGAAATGGTTGTTGCTATCTGCTCTAATAACGAATAATTGGTTTAAGTTTAACTGAATAACTAAATAAAATCTAGTCTATGTTATTCTGCTCCCATTATATTTAACTTTTTCTTTCCTTTTTTCTTTTAAAAGAATTATGATAGAGTATTGATAATGGGGATTCTTTTTGATCGTATTCATATCTTCTTTGTTTGTGTTATGAGCCTCATTTTTACTGTTTCAGCCTCATTTTTACTGTTTCAGCAACTTACTCCTTTTTACTGAGGGAAAAAAATAGAAAACAGAAAAAGAATCTGATGAGATAGTTCTAACAGTTATGAAGAAATTCGCCCTTTTGATTCAGCTTTGATAACCCTAAGAACTTTTGATGATTTGCGGAATCCTTCTGTCAAGTAGAAGAGAGTTGGCTGTGACCTGTCAAACTGACTATTATGATTTAATGTGTTGCTATATTTGTGGGTTCATGGTTCAAGGTGATGCTATTTGTGTTTAAAGTAATGCATGAATTCTGTGATCATAGTTGATGTGATTGCTTCTGTCATTCATATAATAAACAGTTGGCTGACAGTAGCACATGTTTTACATGTTTTTAATTTCTAATATTGCTTGCTTATATTTTGTTTCTTGGTGGAATTGACCCCTTCCTGCTATATATGGAGTCAGATTTCTGAAGCAATGGATATTAGAACACGACAAGGACTACTCAATGCCCTTGCTGGAAAAGTGGGAAAAAGAATGGATGCACTCTTATTACCTCTTGAACTGTTATGTTGTATTTCTCGCTCAGAGTTTTCTGACAAGAAGGCATATATAAAATGGCAAAAAAGGCAGGTAAATTTTGACCTTCTGCATTGATAGAACATTGTCCTACTGCTGCTTTTTCTTGTTAATCAACTGTCTGATCTTTCTTTGGTGGAAAACTAGAATGATTGCCAATATTAAGCATTTTGAGATGCCTTCACTGTGTCAATTCAGTTAAAAATGCTGGAGGAAGGACTCATCAACCACGCTGCAGTTGGATTCAGTGAATCTGGTCGAAAAGTGAATGAATTTCGGTTGCTCTTGTCAAAGATAGAAGAATCTGAGGTGTGCCTTTTCAGGCCTATGGAGCTTTATTCACAGCTTCCTGTTCCCTCAAGCTGCTGTACCAATATTTGTTTGACTCATTCTCAGCCATATGTGGCATGCACACACATCCCTAAACTACCATTTATGGTTGCTGTAATCTGAGATCATTCTGAAGACAATGCGTCTATCCTGTAGAGGAAGTAATTAATTAACAATTGAATTCTCTATAAATAGCTGTGTTATGCCCTGCAATCTACAGTCATAATCCTAGTCCTGTGCTTCTTTCTTGCATAATTATCTATTTCTCATTCTTCCAAAACATGGTCGCTTTAATCTAGATAGAATTATTTAAAACGTAGCCAAAAAAGGATGCATAGTTCAGGAAAATGACAACTAGTATCATGCATCTTCTAATTATTATTTCTAATGTAGCCAATTATTTTCTGTAATATAGCCAAAATGATATACACACTTCAAAAAATGAGAATTTGTATCATGCATCTTTTACCTGTGATTGCCTTTAATAGATGCTTGCTTCTGGCCCTCAAGCTTTGTGCTTGTACAGTTTTCCCGTTATTGTGTGGTTTGATTCATCTGCTCTTTTTCTTTGTTATTATTTTCTTAGTCTCTTCCTCCATCAATGGGTGAACTTCAACGTACAGAATGTTTGAGATCTCTTCAAGAAATTGCCGTTCCACTTGCTGAGAGACCAGCTCGTGGTGACTTAACTGGTGAAGTTTGCCATTGGGCAGATGGCTACCATCTAAACATTAGATTATACGAGAAGCTCCTCCTCAGTGTTTTTGACATGCTAGATGAAGGAAAGCTGACAGAGGTGGGGGCCATGTGAAATAGAGATAAATTATTCATTTTGCACTTCTGACATGCCTCTAGTACTTTAACATTACAAGGACAATTTTAGTATGTCTTTAGTGTTAAGAAAACCATAAATGTATTTTTAAGGGGTTCAGTCCACTTTATAAGTCATCACCTTTTGCTTTTCCTAAGGAAGTTGAAGAAATCCTTGAGCTTTTGAAGTCCACTTGGCGTGTTCTAGGAATCACTGAGACCATCCACTACACTTGCTATGCTTGGATATTATTTCGTCAGGTATGATATATATATTTTATCTTTATGACCTAAATATTGTACTGTATGCGATTCTTTCTTATGTTCATTTCCAGTGTCCTTAAGAGTGGCTGTATCTAGTTTCTTTGCTCCCTTTTGTTTGTTTGGAGCTTTTTGTATGCAACCTGGTCCTTTTGGGGTTTTGTACATTCTCCTTATATCAATGAATTTTACTTACTTACCCAAAAAAAAAATAAAAAATAAAAATAAAAATTGTAGTGTATGGCTTCGTGTGAGGGAAGTTGGTTAGTTACTGGGTGATAGCTGTTGTCGTGGTTCTGCGTTAATACACTTTTAAGTAGTGTTATTGTTTTACATATTACTTTAGATAGTTTCTGTGTAATCATCTTCAAGGCACATGTTGTGGCTGTGTTCCTGGCAGTGGTGATAAAAATTGGGATATTTTGGATGAAAGGGCTTTTGCTGTTTCATGTCTATTCATGCATATAGGCATCTTGTGCAGATTATGATGGTTTTGAGAAAACATAGGGATGAGAAACTGATATATGTGTGAATTAAATTCTTTTTGAGCAAGGATGATAATATGGAAACAATGTATTTATTGAGTATATTATTATAAAAAGAGTTGCACATGGCTTTTAATAATCTTTTGAAAGATACTTCTGGCCTGCCCTGTGTTACTGTTCTGGCATTAGAAGATAAAGGAATTATGCTGCATTTACTTCAGCCATCAAAAACTTATGTAAATGGATAATGACTTGTAAGGATGCATCAAGATCGACATTTCAATATCAGCAAGATTGACTTTCAAATTGAACTTGAATGCATCTAGCAAATGAGGTTTATTGTTCTTTAAATTTCTCTATTTGGGACTCCATTGCTTGGAACTTATTGCCTTTTTAAATCCAATGTGTGACACAGTAACTAAGTGGGAGGTTGCATCAGCAACTTGAAACTGCTTGCTTTGGCATGAAAGGAATGACCATAGCCTTGGAAAATGCATGGTCTCCCATGATAGGTTACTACTGGTTAAATTGTATATGCCCCAGGCAGTCACAGGCTCTCAGCTGGGCTTTTGGTTTGTGTCATTTGTCTGAATGGTTATGTTCTGTACAAACTATAGCTCATTTGAGATACTAATAATCCCTGGAGGGCATGCTGTGATTTGCTGCTGATGTGTTCCAAACCATGCGGTTTCTTCTTTTGTGGATTGAACTCTAAGGTGTCCTATTCCATGATTACAATTAAACCATGGACAAAGTTTTCCTGTCCTAAATTGGTGTCTCACATTTTTGTCCAGTCCAATCACATAATGTCATGTATTAACAACATATATTCATCACATATGGTAATTCATGATTGGGCTGGATGTGAATGGGGCCAACAATGAAGATAAGGAAACTCTATCCTTAAACCCCACCAAACAACAAAGAAAAAAAAAAAAGGGAAGGAATCACATCATTTTCGTCTTACACCATCCCCTCTTCGCCAAAGGCAATTTAATCAGCATCTTAATTGTACTCATATTTGGCTTGTAACATAGTTTTGCTGGCTGAAATGGAGTGAATGAGATACTTATAATAATAAATTTTGAAAATAAGTTATTTTGTTTATACAAATTACAAGTGAGGTATAAGTAATCTGGATACAATGAAGGGACCGTAATATAGTTTCAACAACTTTAGATTTACTTGAGCAAAGCTTTCCCTAAAAAAAAAAAAATGGAAGATAGAAAAAAAAAATAATATAATGATTTGAATAAAGAGTGAAGTTAAAAAAAGTTGTCTTGAGCAAAGTGGTGATCATAATTTTTAAATAGCTCTCATTATTGAGTATCTTGAAGCACTTATCAAAAGCAGATAAAAAGAAATTTTCACATTTTTGAAGGCCGATTGCACATCTTATGAAGAAGTAAGCACACGAAACTGTGGAAACTATCTCATTTTGTCCTCTTGATGATGCCCTGGGAACCTATTATTATTTTCCTTTTTCAGTATGTGTTACTATTGAATGCATTTGAATGGTGATTGTTCACTGAGCTTAGTAATCACAGTGACCTCTCTTTGATAAATCTGTTACAGTATGTTATCACCAATGAGCAAAGAATGTTGCAACATGCTCTTCAGCAGCTTAAGAAAATACCATTGAAAGATCAGAGGGGACCACAGGAGAGGCTACATTTGAGAAGCTTGAGTTCCAAAGTTGATGATGATGGGCTTCGAGAAATATCCTTCTTACAGTCCTTCCTGCTACCTATTCAGAAATGGGTTGATAAACGGCTAGGAGATTACCATTTACACTTTCCTGAGGTCTGGTTTGTGGTTTGGCTGTGTTGGCTTAAGGACTTGCCAATTTTCTGTTCTTTTCCATTTTTTGTTCAATGTGCACAAGTCCTTTGCAAGGATTGCAACTTCTGAAGGTCTCAGCTACAGCCATCATATTGAGGATGTATAATGTGGCATAGTTTGTGATCTTATAATATCCATATCTGGAAACTTGCATGGTCATTTTCTTTCTACACTCTCCCTCTCTACCAGAAAGTCAGTCAGCATAATGATAATAATAATATTATTTTTCTTTTCAAGAAGCTCTGATAAACCTATGCACATTGATGCATGCTTGTACATTTTCAGTGAAATTTGCCTTGCAGTGAATTTCATGGTTACTTTGTGAATTATTTTAATGTTCTGACAAAAATGCAAAAAGCTATCTCATACTATGTGATTAGTTTTGCTCCCCTCTCTCTCTCTCTCTCTCTCTCTCTCTCTTCCTGTTAGTGAATGTTTTATCAGAAAGAAAACCCTCATCTTAGGACAGTCCAGTATGACGTAGGATGGATGTTACTTCATTATACAATATTGTGTTTCTGTCTGAGTCTATCTTATCCATCTAAAATCCTTTGACTTGCTGACTTTGTGCATTTCATTTTGGGTGGTGCAGTTCCTACTTGCTTTACTACTAAGATGGTTTTTGCTTGTGTGGCAGGGATCAACAACAATGGACAACATTGTGAAAATTGCCATGGTTTCTCGGCGACTTCTTTTGGAAGAACCTGATCTTGTATGCAACAGAACTTTTTGGTGAAGTATATTTGAAATTAGTCAGGATAAGGTTTAATTAAACACAATAGGATAATTTTGAAGAAAATACATCAATACTGAAGATATAGCTGCTAGTGATTTTTGCTTGAGTTATCTGCACATATATTCTTTTTGGTAATTTCTGCTAAATTTTCGCTATCTTTGTGAATACACTTTCAAGTTGAGCCTTTTCATTTCAATACAGGCAATGCAGTCTTTGTCCATCAGCGATCAAGATCAGATAGAATCTTATATATTGTCCTCTATTAAGAATGCATTTGCAAGGGTGAGTGTATATATAATTTCTTTTCTTCTTTGTGCATCTTTTGGGTTTGTCATTTATTTGATGCTCACTTATAATCCTGTTGCTGAGATAAATGGAGCCAAATTCATCAGGAATAACTAAATGATTGTTACATTATAATGCTAAGATGGTTATGACCTCTCCTGAAATGTTCATGCTTTAATTGGGAATTTGTTCCACTTTGCCAACAGAAGAGAGGGAGAGAGAAAGAAGGAGAGAGGAGGGGTGGTTGAAATGTTGCGCATTTTCATCAGAATGTAGTGCTATAAATGTTCTTCATATCTACCTCTTTGTTTGCTTGAAATGAGAGTAATCAACTTACATTGTGACACTTACTCTTTAGGTTTCCAACATGTCAGCCTTTGAAGTGCAAAGCTTCCTAGGTACTTGTTGAGAAAGTTGAAACCATGATCCTTAAAAACAGAAAGAGTGGAGATCATGTTCATGTTTAAGAGACAAGAGGAGCTTATTCATTCGTAAAAGGAATTTTCTTATGCTTAAACTTTGGGTGCATTCTCTCATTAAAATTGCAGCTTGCAATCTATTGTATTAGATACATGTCTAAGTGAAGTTATGTATAGCTGGAACAAACTCTTATAGTCAACAGTGTGGATTCCACCCCTTCAATTGGAACTTGTAAGGTGTTGTTTACTCCACATAAAATGGGCTTTCAGGAGCATTAGGGTCTATAGTATGATGACTTTGGAAGAGCATCTAAATTTGCAAAGATTAGCTTTACTGGTAGATGAAGATGACCTTGTTTTTCCCAACAGCCAGTATTTATTCAGAAGGACCACACACCTATATAGGCATGTTTTTCCCAACATGCCTATATAATTAGCATCTGATGCAGAAGTAAGATTTGGAGGTTCCATTGTTTGAAAGTTCTATATGGAAGTATATTAGCTGGCCATGAGCAGTGAATTAGAAATTCCATGTGATGTAGAAAATGCTGGTGCTACATTTCAATGCCCCTTTCTTTAAATTTTTTTTGACAAATTGTAGCTGATGACACTTGTCATATTATGTCTTTGTAAATTGGGGAAAAAGTGCCAATCTTGCCAAACTGTTGACCTTGTGATTATATCTCGTGGTTAATTCACAACCACTGTGTTTTGCTTGATTGTCTTTTGGTCACTCATTACTGATTTCTTGTTGTTTCCTTAAAACTTAATTGTATGTGATGCTAAATATGTGTAGATAATCTGTATCCAGATATCATTGGGAGTTGAAAAATTGGAGCCAGCCCATGAGCATCCCCTTGCACTGCTTGCAGAAGAGACTAAGAAACTTCTGAAGATAGATTCTAGCCTGTACATGCCAATTCTGTCTCAGAGGCATGCACAAGCAGCCATTTTTTCTGCTTCACTGCTACATAAACTTTATCTACATAAGTTGGTATGCTCTCTGAGTTCTCCTTCCACTTATTCACTTAGCTGTTGGTTGTAAATGTTATAATTGAAGAGCTTATGCATCCTGCAGAGGCCTTTTCTTGATGCTGCAGAGCATCTGACGGAGGATGTTGTATCTGTTTTCCCTGCTGCTGATAGCCTTGAGCAATTTATCATGTCCCTTATTAAATCCACCTCAGGAAAGGATAATGCTGAGTTTTACATCAAGAAACTAACTCCATACGAGGTCCGAAACAACAAGACTTTTATTGAAGAGCCAGTCATTTTGTTGTAATCTTTTCTTGGAGAACCAAGTTTAATTGAGCAGATAATTTTTAGTGACACTGATGCTTTATTTATCTGCTTATCTGACTTGAGAAATCAACCTGGGTTCCAATTATTTATTGGCAATATCTACGTGTAGTGAACACATTCTTGTGCTTAGCCATATTATTGCAATACCTTGAGAATTTTTGTGCATGATTATATTATACAATGCAGTCATAAACTGCTTTTTTATTGGATGGTCAAGACATGGAAAATTCATTTTTAGAGAGATACAGTGAAATGCCTTGATATATATGTAATTTCATGTATGACACTTCTTTGATATTGCAGATTGAGTCCAAATCTGGAACATTGGTATTGCGCTGGGTGAATTCACAGCTTGCGAGAATTTTAGGTTGGGTTGAACGTGCTATTCAACAAGAGGTATCTCTTCATCTCCTGACATTTTATGGTGGTTTCTGTTGACTGTTTGCTGTATGTCTGAAGTAATCGTGTCTTGGTTGGTTTGGACCTGAAAAGTAGCCAGTAATGAGGCAAGTGAATTATTATTATCCAAGTGCATGCAAGCCCAGACCTTGTCTAGGTTGCTGCTGCTGATATTGTATGTAAACTATATTTTCATATGATGCCATAGGAAGTTTGAGGCCATGAAAGTTCCCTTGAAGCTTATATGTGGCATGTGCATATATGAGGTTATTTGTTCCATTTGTTGACCCTTGTCATTTTCTTAAAAGGAAATTACCAAAAACAACATATTCACAATGCTCATATATTAGTAATCCATGGCAAGATTGTAAGCTGGAGAAAGCTGAATGCTTTGTATTGCTATGCCTTTCCCATTTTAACAAAATATGGGCCTGGTAGGAGCTACTAGCATGAGTATTATATTTGTCCCCAATAATTTGGGCTGGCCAAGTTTTCTAGAGATGACTATAACAAAAATGTTTTGATTTTGGAAACAATTCCTTATGGTGTAAACTTGGATTTCTTCAGTAATAATTTTACTGCAAAAAGGAATTCTTTGTTCTCAATTGTCTTGGCTGTTCTCCTCTCTGGTTACTAATCAAGGGTAAAATCCTTAACATTTCTATATGTACTTTTGCAGCGGTGGGATCCAATATCACCACAGCAGCGGCATGGAATTTCTATTGTTGAAGTGTATCGGATTGTTGAGGAGGTTTTCTTTATTTTTTCTGTTTTTTAGAGCACCACGATTATGATATTTCATGAAATTATGAGGGAACTACAATGGACTAGTCTAAAAACTTGAACTGAGATAAAGGTGTGGATTTACCTATATTTGAACACTTATCACACATAGACATTCAGTGAGGTCTTCCATATGAAATCAACGTATGGTCTACTGGTGGTGAAAGAACTTTAACTTTCTTAGTGGACTTGCAATTTAGCCACATGTTCAAGCTTTGGGATGAGTAGGTACTTTATCATTCATAATTTACTGTGTTTTTGACACATTTCTATAGCAAGCATTTTCTATTTCATATTTTCCAACGTCTTTCTTACAGCTTATTATGGAATAAATTTCAATTTTTCACCCATTTAGGAGGGGGCAGATGAGCACCATTAGTCTCTCAGAAGTTAGATATTGATTTATCAATATGTTTTTGTTGGCATGTTGCACTAAAAGTTTCTGAGGGGGCCTTTTATATGGTTTTCACTCAACTGTATGATTTTGAGTTTCATTATTGAACTTGGTCTGTGCTCTTTATTTTTAGAATTTTCATTACCCTCTGCATCCTTGAAAAGGAAAAGTTAACGAGACTAATGATGCCTTATTTTGACATTCTTCATTGCAGACAGTTGATCAATTCTTTGATTTCAAGGTTCCGATGCGGTCTACTGAACTGAAGAGCCTATTCAGGGGTCTTGATAATGCGTTTCAAGTCTATGCATATCATGTAATTGCTGACATGGGTATGTAAATTGCACCCTATTCTCTCTCTCTCTCTCTCTCTCTCTCTCCATTCACACAGTTTCTACTGTTGGATATTGATTTATTAGAATCTTCCATACTCCATGATTCTCCATTTCAGTGTCACTCAACATTGATATTGATTTATTAGAATCTTCCATGCTCCATGATTCTCCATTTCAGTGTCACTCAACATTCTCTGATATCCTGTTAACAACTTTTATTTTAAGTTTGTATATGGGCTGCTGTTAACTCATATATGGTCTGTATACTTGATTTACTGCTGTACAGCACTGGGCAGGTGTCAGACTCTATACATCGTGTTAGCAGGAGCTCCACTTGCATGCAATGATGTGGTGGTGAACCTCTCATTCGAAAAAAGTGTCTTAGAAATTGTTCTTTTCTAATGGAACTACACACAATAAAAGGATTCATTTGTCAGATTTTTCTATTATTTATTTATTTACCACTTAGCAGGAGCTCCCCTTGCATGCAATGATGTGGTGGTGAACCTCTCATTCGAAAAAAAGTGTTTTAGAAATTATTCTTTTCTAATGGAACTACGCATACCAGAAGGATTCACTTGTCAAAATTTTCTATTATTTATTTATTTATTTTTTTGGGTAAGATGTGAAATATATTCATTATAAGTATGTACATGGGAGATGCACATAAGAGCACACTCGAAGCCTATAAAACCGAACTAAGTATTACAAAATCAAAGATACTTAGGTAGATTAGATGGCCATACATTCCTCCAAACTGCTCTAGTAAAAGAAAGAAAATAACTGATCTAATCTATACTAAAATGCAATGTAATATTGTGCTTGGGGAGATTTGATTCATTCTGAATTTTAGAATGAGGGGATTCGCTTTGACTGTTAAGAGTAAGTAACCACCCTTTGTTCTTTGAGTCTTTGTTTTTATTGCATTCTATCTTATCGTTCCTAAGATTTTGATACACGTAGATATGCGTGTTTTCGTTAATCCATGAGCAAGTCCTTCAGTAATTGAGCTAAGAATCCAAAAAATCTTAGTAATAACTCGAGAAAGCTCCATTTGACATTGTCATAAGCTTTCATGAGATCCACTTTTAAGGCGCACCTAGTCCTCCAGTTATCCTTGTGGTATCCTCTTAGTAACTCTGGGGAAACTAGTATATCATCCACAATTTGCCTCCCTTTAATGAAGGCGATTTGTTCTTTGCTAACCAAGGAGAGGAGAACTCTTTTTAGTCTCTTTGCAATAATCTTGGAGGTACATTTGTAAATGGCGTTGTAGCAAAGCTATAGGCCTAAACTTAGCAAAAGAGGAAGGATTTTCTATCATTAGGATAAGACAAAGATGGGTAGAGTTGATCTCTTTGAATATTTTTCTAGTGGCAAAAAAATCCTTGATGGCCATACAAATATCTTGCCCTACAAGATCTCAAGTGTATTGAAAAAAATTTGCTCAAAACCCATCCAAATCAGGAGCTTTTTATTCTGTGCCGAGGACCATATAGTTGTTCTGATTTCTTCATCTGTGATAGGTCTAGGGAGTACATCCCCTTCAAAACCTGTAATTCTTTTCTTAATCAAGGAGGCCAACTTGTTGAAGGATTGAAGAGGAGGAAGCTGTTCCGAAAGCAAGGCCTGGAAATACTGAATTGCCTTGGACTTAATAACCTCTATGGAAGCTAGAGTTTCTCCATGCTCATAAAAAATGTTTTTTTTTTTTTTATAATTTTTCAGTTTTACTGAGTTGAAGAAAAATCGGTTGTTCCTACCACCTAGTTTTATCCATGTAGTTCTTGCTTTCTGCCTGAGGAAGGATTCCTCAAGACAACTCAGATGATAATAATCAGTATATAAGATTTATTCTCTGTCGCAATTCACATCTTCAAGGTGCAAACGGTTTGATTGATGAATGGCTTCTAATTCCTTTCTTGTCCTTTCAACTCTATCTGATGTAAATGAAAATCGAGAATTGTTTAGATTCCTCAAAGGGGTCTTCAACAACTTCAATTTCTTAGCAACTGAGAACATAGCTGAACCTTCAACATCAGTACTCCAAACTTCCAAACAATTTGCTTGAAAGAAGGGTGATCCATCCAAAAGTCAAAAAATTTGAAGAACGAGTTTCTTTTTTGTCTATTACCTTGCAGATTTAATTGCATCACTAGTGGGCAATGATTTTATATACCAGGACTTAGGATCTAGATATCCGAATGTTACAAAAGCTTCCATCCAATCCTTGCTAATAAGCCCATGATCCATTCTGCACGTAATGGGGTTGGAGTGGTTGCAGTTGGACCATGTGAATGGTGATCCAAAATGTTTGGCTTCTTCCACCCCCAAAAGGTACCATATCTTATTAAATCTATCCATGCCTCTTGTAGGAGCTACTATGGCCCCACTTTTCTCCTCCAACAGTCTATACTTATGAAAATCTCCAAAAATGAGCCAAGGTCCTGTAATGGCCTGCTTCAAGTTCAGCAACTCATTCCACAAGTATTCTCTACCGCTCTCTTGATTTTCTGCATATGTAAAGGTGATTTGAATAATTTCTCTATCCTGCAAGGGTATGCAAGCACAGTGTACCAGCTAGTTGGTTGCGTGAATAACCTACATATTCCAAAGGTTAGGTTTCCAAGCAACCCATATCTGTTTCACAAATGGTGCTGCTACATTCCAATTTGGAAGAGTTCGATTTCTAACAGAGAAAATTTTGGTTCCTGACTTTGGTTTCCAACAAACCACTCAAAGATATGTTGTGTTTGCTACAAATTTTAAGGGGATCATTAAGTCCCCGTATATTCCATGCAGCTAACATAAGAATATATTCAAAAGGAGAAAAAGAGCTATCCTTCACGCATGAGGAGAGCTAGGGGGATCACCAGCTTTATCCTGCTCACGCTTCTTCATTTTTTTTCTTCTTGGCTCCAGCTTGGTTCCATTCTCTCTCCTGGAGTACAGGGACTCTTAAACAAGACTTATCTCTACATACTCGGCAGTTAGTGGGGCTAAATTCTTAGAGGATATAGTCATCTATCAAGGAGTCTTCCACAAAAGGAGTGAAGCCACTAGTAGCTTCTTCACCATTATTTGGTAGATCTCTCATGCACCCTGAACTTTCTGGTTGGGGTTTATTTGTTGAAGGAGACGAGTTAGAGGCCAACATCTCTAAAATAGCAGGCACAAATTCAGTAATGATGACCTCCATAGTAGATGCTATATAGCTTTTTCTTTGCTTGGAGTGGTAGGCGCAACAACCATAGAAGGAGCTAAATAGTTCTCTTTAAAAACCACACCTTTAAAAGGGGTCTTTGGTGCTGCTTCAACAACATGGTTTTCTATCTCATGTGCTTTCGATACAACATGGTTGTGAGTCACTTGATTTGTACTAAGAGTATCTTTAGATGCATCACCAATTGTGGTTTGGTCTCCATCATCCCCTTTTTTTCTTTTCACTAGCAAATTTTTGTAGCCTATAAGGACAATTAGAGATGCTGTGGCCGAACACCTTACATTTAGAACATCTTGGTGGGATAGATTGTATTCTACATTCACCCTATTTTTTGATCCATCAAAGCACTCTATCTCAAAACCATGTAAAAATCGGTATCCACTTCCATCTTAATCAATGCCTAAGCATATTTTACTCTTTCATTTGTTGTCATAATAATGTCCACTTGGAGGGACTTACCAAGAGTGCTTCCAATATAATTGGATCGTGTAAGAACTACATTGGGACGCCCCAAAACTGGTCCATCGAAGCACTCTATCTCAAAACCATGTACAAATCTCTGTCTGCTTCCATCTTAATCAATGCCTAAGCATATTTTACTCGTTCATTTGTTGTCATAATAATGTCCACTTAGAGGGACTTACCAAGAGTGCTTGCACTATAATTGGATCGTGTAAGAACTCCATTGGGATGCCCCAAAACTTAACCTAAATAGGCATTCTCTTTGGTTAAACTTTGGACAAAGACTTGCCAATGCGCTATCGCTTAAGCACAATGAGCTTATCAGCGAAAATCCTTGCTTTTCTTTTCTTTTCGTTTTCTTTTTTCCTGTTTTACTTTTGTTTATTGCAATCTAAAAGTGACACTAGCTTTGGAATGGAAAGGGAGATATTACACTCTATATGAATAGCCATTTCCAAAAAGAACAATGGTTTCTCTGGTAGATCAGTGTGACTATACATTTTTATTTGCAAGAGTATCTATTAATGCAAAAGCATTTAAAGATGCCTTGTCATCTCTGGTATCTTAGTTGTGTATGCCAATTTGTTAGAGTCCAATTCTTAGTAGCAGTGGTTGATTTTTTGCGTAAGGTGCTTTAGGCATTGAATGTAAAAACTTTTGATACATTTAGACATGAATTTCATTGTAGGTCTTTTATTTCTATGATATTTATATCAGTAACATGATTCACATAAGATTTGCTAGGTTAATTACTTTTTGTGGAGTTAGCCATAGAACCAGAAATTTGGTAGGCTGCAGCTTCTGACTTGGTGGTGCAAATTGACAAGATATTGGAAATTAGGTTGTTTGAGAAGGAAGAAGATAATGTGGTAGCTGTATCATTTTAATCATGAACAAAGATTTTGCTCCTGAATTTCATTCTGTGTTAGGTCTATCAGTTGCAATATTTTTTAGAAATTCAGATGCAAATGGCATGCTAATTGCAGTATACCCAATTTTCTTTGTCTAAACATATTTAACTCGAGAACAAAAAGTATATTCTTATCTACAGTGCTTGCCCCTTCTAAAATCATTTTACATGCTCAATAGTTGTTTTCTTTTTCCCCCCTTTCCCCTCCCCTGAGTAATAGAGGGGCACGGCTATAATATGATTGGCTATCCCTAGTTGAACCACCTTACAAGGCTCATGTAATGGTTTAGTATAGCTTGAGCTATCTAGCTATAGTTAATCTTAAGAAGTGTTACGTTTTGAACTTAATACCTCATACAAGTTGATAAGAGTGTCTTGAGCCTTAATCATTAGGTTGGACTTAGGGGCTGCTTAAGAGGTTGATATTATATTACTGATCATAAAAAAGAAAAAAAAAAAAGGTTGCTAGTATATTTGTGATGAATTTTGTATTTCACATCCCGAATAAGCCTTAAAGCTAATGAACATATTAGTATGTCCATTATTTGTGGGATTAGGCAGTGGTAGCATGATCAATAATTTGTGAAATGTATCCTTTCTGCGTATGAGATGTTCCTGGAGAAATCAAGAAAATTGTTAATATTTCCTCGAGAGATTTAATTATTATCTAGGATTTTGTTTTATATTATGATTAAAGTTTATATCCCATAAGGCATTAAGTTTCTTTATAATAATTATAGCTTCCTAACTTTCTATTGCGGCTTCCTATTTGTGAATTTAAGAGGATTCATTTTATCTAGAAGTCGGTAGTTATTTTCTTGTGAATCCTTGAGGCAGTCTCTTCTTGATTATGACGCTAAGGCGTTGTAAACAATGATTTAGTTGCACCAGTAACTCTTTGGCTATCACTATAATTCTAAGGGGTCTAGGTGTGCCATCAAAGTTGATATTATGAAGGGGTATGGCAATGTATATTAGTGTATTCTTGAGTAATTACTAATAGGAATTGGGTTTGATTTAGTGGTTTTGAAGTCCAAAGAGGGCTTGGAGTTATGGGTGAAAGTCTAGGAAACAAAGGAATCGAACTTGGAAGAGAAGTGAAGGAAATAGGGTGACTAAGAGGAACATGGCTAAGGATCATGTCTGTGATCTTAGGTTTGAATACAAGCATGACTAATGCAATGAGAAACACGTATGCAATGGGAAGATGGATTGTAGAATTAAGGGTTTATGAGAAGTACGAACATGATCGCGGCTGTAAACCTTAATTGTGTTTACGACAACAACTTTATACGTTTTTATTTTGTTTTTATTTTATTTACAATTGTTTCCCTAAAATTAGGGATTAGTATAAATAGTTCTTATTGAGTGATTTTAGTTAGTTGTTAGGTTTTATTCTTGAGAACTCTTTGAGAGTGTTTCTTAAGATATTAGTATCCTTTCTAATTATCTCATCAGTCTATGTATTGACCATAGATTACAGCGAATTGTACTCTTAGATTATCAAACTCTATGAGTAATATTAGAAGTTGAATAATCTTGTTGGATTGTGCGTATTAGTCTCCCAACCCCAAACACCCTCCCTAGGCCAATGTCAATTTCATGTTTTGTTGCACACTTTGTCTTGTATCATCTTGGTATTGGAGCATGTGGTTTGTGCACTTTGGATTTGGTGTGTTGCAATTTCTTAATCTTCAAGATTAGGAGAATTAGGGTTTTGCGAAGTTTGGGGTGTTGGCGTGATTGATCTAGTTGTTAATTCTGTTGATTGTTGATGGTTTGATAGAAGAAAATTATTGTAATGTTGGTTGAACATGTTAGCAGTGGTGATAGGAAGGGATATAAAGAACATGGTAGTAGCTTTGAGAAGTTACGAGTTAGTGCAAGGAGGTGGGATGCCTTAGAAGAGCAATTGCAAGTATTGCAAGTTAGTACAGTATCTTACGAAGAGAGCATAAGAAAGAGATAGAAGTTATAAATCTAGAGTGGAGCCTAGGAGCAATCCCAGAAACATTAGAGAAATTCTAACGAAGAAACATGTTGATTTGCAGGAAAAGCTAGAGAGATTGGCGGTGGAGAAGAGGGAGAAGTAAAGGTGAGTTGATTATGAATCTCTAGCCACGTTTCAACATATATATGGAAAAAAGATTGAAAGATGCTGTGGAAATGGGTGTGGAGATGAAGAAGGAGAAAACAAAGAAGGTGCAATCAATCATTAAGCCAAAGTTGCAATGGAATCATGTAAAATTAAAGAATCAGAGCAAGGTTGACAATGAAGCTGAAGACACTGAAGCTATAGGGAAGGTTACTGAAATTTTGAGTGAAACACCAAAGAAGATATGCTAAGTTAGAAATTCTATGTCAATGGTGGGACATGCAGAAGAGGAAATTAAAGTTCAAAAGAGGAATTGGATAAGGCTTCTGATGTTATTGTTATGAAAAATAAAAGTCTTAGAAAAGATAGGGTTGAAGAAGGGCATAATTATCTTGTACAGAGGGCGCATACATTAGTTGCACATCTATGAATAAAGTGGATCCAGGGTAGAGCGGTAATTTATTCCATACTTAGTGCTTGGTGAATGGAAGGATATATTCTTTGGTGGTGGATGGAGGTAGCAGTGTTGGCTTAGTGTATAGTACCTTTATTCATAGGTGAGGATTGAAATCTGTGGCTCATCCCAATCTTTATAATTTTTATTGGCTTGGAAGAAAAGGAGTTCTATGTTACAAGACAAGTCAAGGTGTCTTTTGCCATTAGGAATTACAAGGATGAAGTGACCTGTGATATTGCATCGATGGAGGTGATTCATAACCTCATGGGTCAACCTTGGCAATAGTATAGGGATCTCACATTCAATGGAAAGGCCAACACATGCACTTTCAATACGGAGAGTAAACTGATAACGTTATTGCCCATGACCTAGGAAAAACTTTAGAGGAAAGAAAAGGCAATGGTATAGGATGAGAAGCACAAGCTTAGTCTATTTGGATAGAACTCCTGGAACAAAAATGATTGTGTAAGGTGCTATGAAGCCTAAGAAGAAGTTAAGCTTGCTTGTGAAATGGAATGAAAATATAAATTTTGATAAATCATGTGCAGGTATAAGACATAAGAAGAATTTGTGCGGGTACTAATGTAAGGCAAAAGCAAGATTAAAAGACTAATCTTTGCCACCCTCAAGGTAATGATGGGAATTGGCCTCTGATTCAGCAGTTCTGAAGTCCAAAGAAAGCCTGGAGATATGGGTGGAAGTTCGGGAAACAAAGGAATTGAAACTGGAAGAGAAAAAATAAAGGAAATTGGGTGGTTTAGAGGAGCATGACTAAGGATCACATGTATGATCTTGGGCTTGAACACAAGCACGATGAATACAATGAGAAACACACCTGTGTTGGAGAGATGGAGTGGAGAAGTAACCGTTGGAGAGAAGCATGGCCATGATCACGATTGTAAACCCTGACTGTAATCACAGCAGTAACTTCTTATGATTTTATTCTGTTTCTTATTTTATTTACATTGTTGCCTGTAAGGTAAGGATTAATATAAATAATTCTTATTCAGTGACTTTGGTCAGTTGTTAAGTTTTATTTGTTAGAACATCTTGGAGTGTTTGTTTCTTGAGAGATTAGTATCCTCTTTGATTATCTTATCAGTTTATGTATTGCCCATATATTGTGGCAACTCATATTCTTATATTATCAAACTTTGGGGGTAATATCAGAATTTGAATAATCTTGTTGGATTGTGCATTGTATCAATTTGCCCTTTGCCAATATTCAGTCTTCTATTTTGCTGCGTGCTTTGTCCAGTATCAATTACCCTCTGCAACAATTATATACTGAAAGGGGAAAAAAAAAATTCTGCAATTGCCTTAAAAAAAAAAAAAAAACGTTTTATGAAACCTTAAAAAAAATTAATATTAAAATAAAATAAAATAAAAAAGAAACAGCTATTTTTGAGCTTGGTAACTCTGTGACAATGTCAACTCTTTCCTCAATCTTCCATTGACTATGTCAGCCCATTTTAACTACCCTACCTATGCATTGTACATGTGCTTTCATCTACAATAAAAATTTTAAGCAGTAGGAATAGCCCCTAGTTGCCTGTGTAGTCTAGAAAGTTAAAATAGAGTTACTTTTCTTGCACATGCAGGTAGTAAGGAGGAGCTGATCCCACCTGAACCAGTTCTCACAAGATACAAAAAGGAAGCTGGGATAAAAGCTTTTGTTAAAAAGGAACTTTTTGACCCCAGGCTGCCTGATGAGAAAAGATCAGTGGAGATTAATGTTCGGACTACACCAACGCTATGTGTGCAGTTAAATACATTACATGTGAGCTCTTTTCCCCTTCTCATCTTTACAACTTTATGAATATAATCCTGCTAAAGCCAATAGATGCACATGCTAAGTTGAACACTGAGTAAATGGGATATAACTTCTAAGGCTGTGAATAGTAATGTTTCGATATTCTTCTTGTCATTGGCCCCGTGAATTCACTGAAGCAGTCAGAAGTGATGTGTGTAATTGATTGGTTTTGTCCGTGTCTCATTTTAACATTGAGAAAAAAGTGGGCAGCAGTTGGTTGTCTAGTAGAGTAACGTTGGATGTACAATTGTCAAATCTGATGATTTTGCTATGTTCTCTATCTTGAGAACCACAAGCTTGATATTGTGTGATCTGGCTGTCCAATTTATAGCAATGTCGTGTTAGCTGGCAGGAAGATATTGAACCAGTGATTAAAAATAAAAAAGGAGAGAATTTTAGCCCATGGTTCATGAAACCATGTCTCTTAAAAGTTTTTGTCTCATTGTTCATTTTCAGGTTATAATTTCTTTCTTATCCTTCCATTTAAATACTTTTCATAAGAATCCCCATGTTAGTTTCTCTGTGTTTGACAGTACGCAATAAGCCAGCTCAGTAAATTGGAAGACACCATTTGGGAACGATGGGTGAGAAAAAAGCCCCAAGAGAAACCTAGCAGTAAGCTCTGCATTCTCTTTTTTAGATTCATCCAACTGCATAATTGTGCATACAGTAACAAAGGACTCTGTTCAACATTGGATGTTTTCCACCTCTAAACATTCTTTCTTAATTTGTGTGCTTATTAAGCTCTTCCCATGTATAATTGATATGATTCTAATAATTGAGTACATTTTTTTACATAATTGTTAGAATTTCTTTTTCGTTTTTTTATTATTATTGTTTATAATGCTGGTAGATATCCAGGTTGTGATCTCCATGGAGGTTTCCCCATTATCATTAAAATAATTAACGTGTTTACTGCGAATTTTTACCTTAGTATTTAAAGATTAGATTTCCTTTCGTAGGATAAGGCTTTAGTAATTGTTTCTTCCCCTTTCCTCACCCTCAACCCCAACCAAAGAAGTTAGCAATAATAAGAAAATCTTGTGATTGTTTTGCTCTCAATAATGTAAAGCTAAACGCTTGTGGACTCACTAAAGTTGGAACTGTCATATAATCTGTTGTTTGCTGTCATTGATGTATAATTGTATGATGTGGAAGAGACACAGGCTCGTCATTTACTTCATAGCTTACTAAAAAAATCATCTTATTAATTGGACCTGAGCACTTGGCCAAAGGCACAGCATACTATATTGTGAATGTTGGATAACATAGACAACACATAACGCAGCTTCCATCTTTGATTGTTGGAATTTATGCAGTGTGGATTACATAAAGTTGTGCATATGATTGAAACCACCATGCATGAGAGATACCAAACTGGACGGTGGCCTTGGCTGTATGAGTATCTTGTGCAGCGTTGATGTCAATATGTCATCTAACACAACTGTAGTATTGGTGGTTAGAAAGATAACACCCCATATTTAAGGACACTTGATACTCCCCTTAAGAAGACCTGTGTCTTCTGAGAAATTAACCTAAGTGTTTTGAGAAGCATGGCATTTGTCATGCTATTTATATATAAGAAAGATGTCAGGGATCTTTTTTTGATGTTATTGGCTAATCAATAAGCAAAGAACAATTTACCCAAAAAAAAAAAAAAAATAGCAAATAGTGAATCCATGGGTATGGGTATGTGAACCCAAGTATCCATTTCTGCAGTTTATTTGATTTAGAGTAGCTTTGTGGTGCTTTTTTGGATTGAAATATCCCATTATTCTGTCTTTCCATTTGGAAATAAATAACATTTATTTTCCTTTATAGGCGAGAAAACCAAAAATTCAATGCGAAAAGACACATTCGATGGGAGTAGAAAGGACATGAATGCTGCGATTGACCGGCTTTGTGAGTTTACCGGTAAGTTTGATTCAGTGCTTTCCAAGTACTCGAATTGGGTGATTGCTGACCATTCATAATGTTATGCAGGAACTAAAATAGTCTTTTGGGATTTGAGGGAGCCTTTCATTGAGAACTTGTATAAACCAAGTGTTTTTCAATCCAGGATGGAAGCGTTGATCGAACCACTTGACATGGTAAAAGCTCCATTTGAAACTTGGGTTGTTGCTTCTTTTTACATTTACTGGGTGAAGACCTGAGCGTTCCCATGATTGTCAAAATCAAATAGTTATTATTTATTTTATTCCAACAACCAATATAAGGAAAAAAAAAAAAAGAACTACCTATCAAAAATAGTAATAACTGTTTTTGACAATGTAGTGACAACTTTAATAACATATATAAAGATAAAATTTTTTAACAAATTCAAGATGTATTGCCTCAATAGCCTGACAAAACATGTAAGATCAACTTAATCATCTAACAGATGGTTTATATTAGAGAGAATGAATCAAAACAAGTATTTTTTTAAGGAAAATTACATGGAAGGATAATAATATTTGGTAAGTTTAAATAAGAAATTAATATTTCAAAATGTTCAACTAAGGGATCGACGTTTTATTAAATGGTTCAAGTAAGAAATTTCGTTAACTCACAATTATAATGTTGTTAAATCAATCTAATGTGGCCGTTAAGTGGTAGGTGGTGCTTAAATGGTGTCTACGTGATGTTTATGTGGTGCTTAATTGGAAATAAGGAGGAAAAAAATAAAAAATTCATGTAAAATTATATTAAAAAATATATATGTGAAAAAATAAAATATATGAAAAAAATTTGTAAAAAAATATATACATAAATATTTATATAACTACTAATTATATATATATATTATAACTACATATTATACATATTGTAATATAATTAATTAAAAAATAAAAATATTTGAAAATAAAAAGGAAAAAACTGTCATAAAGAAAAAGCACAATTGGCCATCCCCCTGTTTTGGGTGGTTGGCACAGCAACAAAAGAACCAGGTGGGTGACAATTCACTTGAAAAAATGGGTTGTTCGACCTACCATGGAGTGGTGGGTGGATAGCTGCCCCTACCTTAGTAGGGTCATGCAACTCCCCCATGGTGGGTAGCCACTGCAGCCTCTAAATTAAAAAAAAAAAAAGAAAAAACCCAATGAATACTCGACCTAGTTGCGCAATTGCCACGTAGCTGCCTCTAATTTTTAATTAATTATATTATAGTATATATAATATGTAGTTATATAATATACATAATTATTAGTTATATAAATCTATATTTATATATATTTTTTACAATTTTTTTTCATATCTTTTTATTTTTTCAAATATTGTTTTGTTTTTTATTATAATTTTACAAGTATTTTTTTCAATATTTTTCCATCACTTGTTATTTAATGGCCGCAATTGATTTAATGGCATTATAACTGTAAGTTAACAAAATCCCTTCGTTGAACTATTTAATAAAACTTCGGTCCTTTATTTGAATTTTTTGGAACGTTGTTTTTTTATTTGAACATATTCTTGAACATTAATATCCTCTCATGTAATTTCCTCTATTTTCTTTGTTTTTATCAACAACCTAATAAAGCATGTGACATCAATCATCTTGAGAGGGATTGATTCCGGGACTACTTTTACATATGCCAATTGCTAGATATAAAAGACTAGTGTTTTTCTATATCTCCATCAGAATAAATCTTTGCACAGAAACTTCCTTTCTTTGGCTCTTGGCACTGAAAGAATCCAACAATTAAATCTAAAGAAATACTTCTATTGATTTTTTCTTTACGGTTTATTATTTATTATTTTGTCGAGATCAGTTGCCATACTTGATTGGCCCCTTTTTGATTAATTTCTAGAATAAAATACATTAACCTACAATTATCCCATAAAAAAGAGAAAAAAAAAAAATTCATTGACCTATCACCATTTAGGTCATTGAAAAACTGGAGACAAAATATCAACTCAAAGTTTGTTTATTTGCTTTTGTCAGATTTCAATGAAGAGCAATGCTGATATGAACTTATTTATTATTAAGTTCCAGTTGCCTTTTCAATGCGGAGAAAATTTCTTAAACAACTTATCAAAAGTCATCACAGAAACCACCATTTCTATTTTGAGTATTGGCAAAAGAATAGGCTGTAGATTCTTCTTTAATAGGCAGTCAATAGATATTTACCTGCCGTAATGAAAATGACTGGAAATTTTGATTATCCCTTTGCAAATCTTTGCTTTTTGTGGAAAATGAAAACAGATTTGAAAAAATGGGAGAGAGAAAATCCTCTCCCTTCTCTCTAGAGCCCTCCTAACCTCTTCTTCCTTTCTATCTCCCTCCTTGCTCTCTCTCTCTCCTTCTCTATCTCTCTTTCCTTCCTTCCCCCCTCCCTTTCCTTTGTGTTTTTTGGCTGCCTTCTCCACTTGCCTTGCTTTCCTTCTCAAAACCCTGACCCTCCCATGTCTTCCCCTCTACTCTACAATCCCTTTATCCCTCCCACACCCCCCACACCACCCCCCACCCCTCCCCCCCCCAAACCCCAACCCCGGCCCCGAGGTAGAGTCAGTGTCTTTTCTTTGGTCTTCTCTTTTAGGCTTTATCTCCTAATTCCTTTTTTTATTTTCTAGTTTCCTGTTTGTTTCTTTGTCTATGTGGTGTGTTTCACCATGCGGGTGTTTTCCAAAAGAAACAAAATGTCCCTTGGTCCTAGTGTTGGCTCAGGAGTTGAGGGAAAAGTGCAACCTTCTTCCTCTCGGCTGGTCAAGAAAACAGCAATCAAGGATGGTCAAGGGTCTGCTTCTTTGGTTAGTTCCTTTTTGGCCAGGCCTATGAGAAAGAAAGTGGTTTTTAAGCCTATGGTATTGTTGGAGAAAAAAGCTGGTCCTGCTTCCACAAAAGCTGCTGCATTGAGTATAGAAAACTTAAGAGTGTCAGGCCTTGTCTAAAAAGGCTACGAGTGACACGTTTTGTCAAGCTGCTGCTATTTTTCTCTTCCTAGTGTTGGCTCTCCTATCGATGGCCAAAAGGAGCCTCCCTTGTCTTCCTCTTCTGGTGAATCCCTGTCATCTTCTCATAAAAATTCAAGTGGTGCTAAGTTGGCTGAAAATAGGGTTTTTTTTGAGGGGGAAAAAGCTGACCAAAACCGCTTACCTCCTAAGAAATCTGGTCTTTCTTTTGCGGAAGTTGTTTCACCTCCCCTAGCTATTCAACCCTGCTCTTCTATCAACCTCGCCCTCTCTTACCATCTTCCTAGTAGAGACGGCAACAAGTTAGTGGTTAAACCTCCTTTAGCAGTGTCTGTGAGTGGGGAGAATATTTGGAAATTTACTCCAGTGGGTTATTTTCTTTGTAGAAGCCTGGCTTTTCCACTTGTCCAAAACTTTGCTAGAGTAGCTTAGGAGAAGTTAGGGCTCTTAGAAGTCCTTACCAACGGTTGTGGCTGCTATTTTTTTAAATTCAAAGATAAACATTCTCTTATTCGTGTGCTACAACAATCGTGGCTTGTGGGTTCTCAATTGCTTGTTCTTGAAAGATGGAAAGTTGGCATGTCTCTTAATAGGGTGTGGCCTAGGAAGATGCCTATTTGGGTGAAGCTTTAGGGAATAACTATGGAGTTCTACACAATGGAGGTAGCTATGCTGTAAGCGCTATTGGTTTTGCCCTTCAAGTGGATGTCATTACAGCAAGAAATGAGAGGGTCAAATTTGTTAGGGCCATAGTGGAGCTTGCAGCTAATAATGATATTGTTGGAGAGTTTGAAATGGAGTGTAGAGATGGCTCTCGTCATAGAGTTGATGTAGATTATGATCACTTTCCTCCGAGATGTAAAGTTTTTAGTCATAATGATACTACATGCCCCATTCAATAGAGTATCGAAGAGTTTGGAAATAATCCTTCCCTTAACGGATTGGTCGTGCATGTGGATGAAAAGCAGGGTAAATCCCTAAACCAACCCCTCAGATAGCCACGTCTGGCTAGAGGCATTGTTATCAAAGAAGGCATGATAGAGATGGAAGTGTTGCAAGGTGTTTCTGCCCCAACCACTCCTAGTAAGTGCAAAGACAAAATGCATGTTGGGATTTTACATGACCTAGCTAGAGATTCCTTACCCAAGAGGTTGAACAGAATAGACTCTTTGAAAGGCTTAGATGATGAGGAGAGATTTTCTATGAAAGAAGTTCATATGAATGAGGATGACGTTTCAAAGCTAAGCTTAGAGGAAGATCTTTCTTGTACTCCATTGATGGTTCCTAACTCTTAAGAGAACCATATGGAGAGTTCAAACATAGCTAATACCAATGAGGCTGTGTCTGAGGCTAGTTCTTTTGTGTTAGTACAACTTGAGGATGAAGAAAATCTAGATGATTGGATGGTGGTCAAGAAGAAGGAGAAAATAAAGAAGAAGAAGAAAGATAGAGATAAGTCTAGGAAGCCTCCTAGGCCTTAAATTCGTGCTAATTTTTTGGTGATCTTTTCTTTGTAAATAGTTTTTATAATTGATGCTTGGAACATTTGGGGTTTGAATGACCCCACAAATAGTAGAGCCTTAAAAAGATTGTATAATGAACAAAAATATTTCTATTTTAGGTATTTTGGAAACAAAAGTTAGAAAGCAAAACTTCACTTCAATTGGAAATCGTACTTTTCATAGCTGGAATGTGAAATCTCAATTCAAGGAACGGATATGGGTAGCTTGGAGACCTGATTTTTGGTTAGTGAGGGTTGAAGCAGCAACATCTGAGCTTCTGCATTGCTGGTGTCATCACTTATAGCATAACATCTCTCTCTATATCTCTGTTGTATATGCTAAGAATAGTGAAAATGAAAGGGAAAAATTATGGCGCAACTTAATGAGTCTAAAATCTCACATTGATAAGCCTTGGCTTATCATTGGTGATTTCAACGAATTTAGAAGCTTAGGGGATAAAGTAGAAGGAATGCAAACTACCACTTGTGGTATGCAAAGATTCAATAAGATTTGCTACAATCTAAAGATGGAGGATATGAGATGCATGGGCCCTTTTCATACTTGGTCTAATCATTACCCTTTGAATCCCATCCTTTGAAGGATTTACAGAGCACTTGTGAAGTCAATGAGGATGGATTCCTTCCAGCATGTCGATGCACAAATATACCATCTTGGTCCCCTTTCCTAGTATTCATATTCAAAATAGGAAATCTTTCTTCAAATTTTTCGATTTTTGGAAAGATCATTTGGAGTTTTTGAACATTGTTAAAAAGGTTTGGTCTACCCAAGTGTTTTGTTCCCCCATGTTTAGTGTGTACAAGAAATTAAAGCTCCTTAAGGCAAGATTGAAGCTGTTGAATACTAGGGAGTTCTTTGATATCTCAACTTGAGTAAAGAACTCCAAAGCCGACCTTAATACAATCCAATGTTTCAATGGGCAAAACCTTGATATTGTAGATTGGAACAAGGAAAAAACTTTTATGATCGATTTTTGTTATTGGTGTTCTATAGAAGAATCCTTTCTTTGTTAGAATTCTAGAGCAACGTAGATCAAACTTGGAGATTGAATTTTTCTTTAGCTAACTCAAGCAAAAACATTATAGAGTTTGTTTTTCCTCCATTAAGGACAGTAATGGGAGACGTGTGGATGAGATTGGCAAAGTCAAATCCATGGCTATAGACTTTTTCTCCCCCCTCCTATCTAGTTAGTCCAGGCACATGGTAGATGAAGAAAGGTTAAACTCATTGATCTCCAGAAGACTCTCTACTACCTCGATAGATTTGCTTACAAGATTTTTCTTCAACGAGGAAATCAAAGGGTTTATTTAGGATATGGTGAGAGATCAAGCTTCCAGACCTAATCGCTTTGGTGCAAATTTTTTTAGGGCGACTTGGGAGATAGTGGGGGAAGAAGTGTGCTTGGCTGTGAAAAACTTTTTTGCATTAGGTAAGCTCCTTGGTAAGGTCAATTCAACTTATTTAACCTTAGTATCGAAAGATGAGAATCCATCTTCCTTTGTTGACTTTTGTACGATAGCTTGTTGTAACACACTATATAAGTGTATATCCAAGTTGCTGGTGGATAGACTTAAGTCTTCCTTGCACTATCTTGTTAGTAAAGAACAATCAGCTTTTATCAAAGGAAGAAGGATTGTCGACAAACCATAATGTGAACAAAGGTGCTAGATGTGCTCTGAAGGTAGACTTAACTAAAGCCTATGATAACATCAGATGATGCTTCATAGTTCTCAAAGTGATGGGGTTCTTGAATAAATTCATAGAATGGACAATGACTTGTATCACATCACCAAAGTTTTCCATTAATATATATGGAGAACTAGTGGGGTATTATCAAATCTTCGAAAGGCTTGAGACAAGGTGATCCCATCTCTCCATATCCCATATCTCTTTGTGCTTGCTATTGGAAATTTTTTCTTACATTATGAAGGAAATAGGAAAGAGAGAGGACTTTCTCTCCACTGTACCTAATTTGATGCAACTTGGATAATTCCCTGACCTTGTTGCTTTGAATTTGAGTGACAAAGCGTAACTCACATAAAGCCTTGAACTTGGTCCAAATCAAGTGTGGTTGCTAACATTTCACTCTGACATACCATAACTGGTTGTCTCCTTCTATGTTAAATGCAGCGATCTTTTATTTCTTCCTTTGCCATCCGCTGATGTTCAAAGAATTGTTTGCATCTATTATCCAAGTGAGGGGATCCATGCTGCCGTAAAACTTAGTAAAATACCACTTCGCACACCAACGCACAACAATTCCCTGTTCTGCCTTTCCTCCTTCATTCCTATTATCGCTAACTTCTTCTGTAGGATGAAACTCTTGCTGGCGAGAATATTTGGACTGCATGAGACTATCCATCTGTTCAGTTAACTGGTCTTGCCTTGATTCTGTCCACTCCATTCTTGCACGATCATCCTTCTAGATGATGAATACTGTCTCTAATTGTTGCTGCACAATCTTCAAATCACCCATAAAGCCTCGTTTTGATACCAATATGTTATTGGATCGAGTTTGAAACCTTGTTATGGGACAATTCACAACAATTTCAGGTTCTAACTTATGTTTAGTTGAATTTTTCCCTTGCTTCCCTATGTTGAAAATAGTGTTTGAGTTCATTAAGGAGAACCCATAAAATTCAAGAGTTTGAGATGAAAATAGGTTACTTTCATTTCTGCAATTTCTTTCCATTATTCAGCAACATGGCAGTTACCAGACAATAACCACTCCCCTATTTTCTTAATTTTATTTGGAACTCACACCTATAAATACTCTGAACATAACATACTATGCCACTACCCCTAATACAACACAAACTGCACCCAACAGTACCATCCGACTCCCACATATACAAGCTGATGCACATGGTTAAAGGACTGATAACACACATGATTAAAGGACACACTTGTACAAAAACTTAATAAATCACAGCTAAGTCTTCCCTCTCTTATTCCTGTGCATGTATACTTGCTGAAAGGGAGTAACAAGCTTCCTAATAAACTGTTTATTTAAAATGCTGCAGCAACTAAATCAACTATGTGATGTTATTGTGGAGCCCTTCAGGGATCGTATTGTGACGAGTCTCCTTCAAGCATCATTGGTTCTGAACAATTCCTGCTTCTTCAATTATTCAGCCAATTTTATTTTCTTTTCAGTTTTAAAGATAGCTTTTCTTTCTCCAGGACGGCTTCCTTCGTGTTATATTAAATGGGGGCCCATTGCGGGTTTTTTTCCCGGGTGATGTGAAATTACTAGAGGAGGATCTGGAGTTGTTAAAGGTAATTGGCTTTGATGAATGATTGTGCTTGTTCATTGATTAGGAGTATCTACAGACTACAATATCTTTGATGCACAAATTCATTGTTAAAGACCTTGGTGATGGTGACAATTTGTACCTTTTTGGGGTAATAATAACTTTTTATAGTTAATATATTTTTATATGAAATGTTAGTTTGGGCATATTATTATAGATAGAATTCTTGCAACATGTATATTTGCTTCACAGGAGTTCTTCATCTCCGGAGGAGATGGGCTTCCACGAGGTGTTGTAGAAAACCAAGTATCTCGTGTTCGTCTTGTTATCAAGTTGCATGGTTACGAGGTCAGTAAATATGCTTGTATATGTTCAGCACTTCCGAGTACTTGGGGGATCTTCAGATTTGTATCCTATAGGAAAATTTATCAATTGTCAAGGTCTTTCAAATTGTATTTTTTAGCTAGTTGTTACTTTGGTGGATTCGTAATTTTTCTCATTTGCAGAAAATGAAGAAAAGAAAAACTGCAATTGAAATTTCAATCTTCAGCTTTACTCTCTGTTGAGTCCTAAACTTTCCAAGAAGTGCATCAAGTCTTAATCATTTTTAAAGACATCTAATTACATACAAATTCCAAGTATAACATTATTTTGATCCTACACAACATTTGGCATGTCCAAAGCATAAGAAAATAAATTGCCACCCACAGCATAGCTTTGGCTTGGTTACCCATGGCTTTGCTGTGGTATGAAATTATGGGCAATTAACAATTGTATTTAGTTGGTCGCTTTAGAAAACACTTGATTGCACAGCACGATTTCAAGGGTAAGACTCGATCTACATTATCTTTAAAATTTAGGCCTTTAAATACATATGGAAAGAAGTTACTGAAAAAACCCTCGGCCTAAATTTACTTTCCCTTTTGGAAGAAATTGGAATTAGTAAAACGGAAAAAGAATTAAGTAGAACAATGAAAGGTGCTCTTGAGGATTGACCATTCAATTATATTTCTTAAAACGAAAATGAAATAACATAATTGCTAAAAGGGAGGGTTTAGGAGTCTGTCTTCAAACAAGGAACCTAATTTGAACTCCCAAGGTTCACGGCTTCACACAACTTTTAAACCTTCATGCGGCTGGTCACTTTTTCGCTTTAATCTGTCAATATACTTCAATTTGACTAATCTGCTACTTACTGGCATTTGCAGACCCGTGAACTGATTGAGGACTTGAAATCTATGAGTGGATTGGACATGCAAGGTAGTAGAAGCAAGCTAGGCACTGATTCCGATACTTTGCTGAGAATACTATGTCACAGGAGTGATTCAGAGGCATCTCTGTTCCTTAAGAAGCAGTACAAGTTACCAAAGTCTTCTGCTTAAAAAAGCATTATCAGAGTCCAAAATTCCAGGATGGGAGAACGACCTACATCATGTGGTTATATGATTTGTATTAGTCCTTTCCATTCCTTTTTTTCCCATTGGTAAGATTCTTTCCAATTTTTTCGCAGTGGTCTTGATTTTGCCCCTGCAAGTGAATTTCTTTGTAATATCAGATTCCAAACTTTTGTCATTCCTTGAAATTCGCAACCAAAACTAATATCTAGTATATTGACTAGAAAATGAATATTTTGGTCATGCGCTCTTTGCCAATGGATGTGATCGTAATTTTCTTTTTCCTACCAATTTGCTGCGCATCACTAAGCCAAATTAAGGAAATTGCAAGCTATTGTCAGCTGGTATGAGAACGGTTTCCATTGTCCTAATTCTCCAAAAATAGTTTTTATTTTTATTTTTAAATTTTTAGTTCGCACTCCAAAAGCTGGTCTTAAGACGGAAAAGGTTATTTCGAGAATATGTTCTAATCAGCTGAAGTCTAACATCCGATTTATGCTACCTAGATAGGGTGCTAAAACGATGGCAGTTTGTTGTAGGATTTAGTTTGTTAACATGTTTGTGGCTTATCAGGGTGAAATTACCACTACTAAGCTCTTTTCTTCTGCTGATCATCCTATCTTCTCAATTGCTTATTAGAAGTTTTGAACTGATTATGGTCGATTAACACATGACAATTGGCAGCAACTGACTCAACACAGTTAGACAAGCAGACATGCGGCACAAGGACTGCTTTAATTTCCCTGCTTAGCTGCTGTATTTGTATCGTATCATTACCCTTCTCCGTTAAGGTACGGCTATCCTCGGGCGCTATTGAAGGAAAACTTTTGCGTAGTTCTTCTGTTGATTCCCACGATGCATCAGCTGGTGAGTTTCCAACACTTCATCATGATCATGGAGTTGTCACACGAGCAACAAAGCCTGTGGCTTTAACACTGCTCATCCCTAAGTTACCACGAAAAGGTTCCAAGTTCGAGACATGGAATATCGGGTGTACCTTGGTCTCATTGGGTATGGCGAGGCAGTAGGCAACCCTCGGAAATGGCCCATAGATTTCAACAAATAATCTTTTATTATCCCTACCAACTAGTGACTTGTTAAGGTCACAACCTTTGGAGCACCAAGTCGGCTTCTTCAAATCGAATTTCCCTATGATGATTGCTATATGCATTCACTCCCATACATGTTATAATCTTTCTCTTAAATGGTATGCTTAGTTAGGGGAAATGGAATTGCCATTCCCCCTTATTCCTTGTGGCCCATCAATTACTTTGTTTAGTTGTATGTATCTAGCCATTATGTAATTACAATCCAAATGAATTCTAATTCCCCAAAACCATGAATCAAGACTTGGAAATCCACTCACTGAATCCTAATTCTGAACTTATGTCCTCTTTTTATTCCCAAAATACCCTCACTAAAAATAAAAATTTACAAACCTTTACCTTGAAATTACAAAAAAAATCAATATCAAAAGAAAAAAAATGATCCTTCATCTCTATCACAAACCATAATCCATCTTTCTTGGTCTTGGTGCTTCTCACCTAGCAAAATCCATGTTCATCTCCTTATAGAAAATATCAAACGTTGCACTTGAGTACCTCATTCATCAACCACGTCAATAGTCATTGGAAACCCATATAGTGTGAAGATGCACTTAGACAAAATTTGAGCCATCGATATCATTGCAAAGATGTTTAAGTACTACGAAATAGGCATTAATTAGAGAAGAAATTCACTATTACCATATGGATTGACCTGTCATGTGATAAGCGAAGTCCATTAATAAAATCTACGGGGAAGTTAGGCCATATTTACATTGATAATGGACCTTCACCCTAAAACACCCACAACCCCACCGCTTGTTTCACTAACAAGCTTCACATATACGGACAGCGTCTTGTACATGCGACTTCATCCCTTTTCAATAAAAATCACCTACCACCAACTGGAGGATATTTTAAATACCATTCATGACTCGAGTTATGGGGCGGTAGAAATAATGGAATGCTATAGAGAGTTTTATACGAATATGGATTCTTTTTAAAAAAATATTACGGAAAATGGCTAATTTTTTTTAAAAATATAAATATGGTATACTGAAGGCGCATCAAGTAAATACACATTCAATTACTTATGTTTTTTACACTGAAAGTGTATGTAATTTATGCACTTTTAATAAGCTATTTTAGTAGAAATTAAATTGAAGGTGCATCCAGTGTATGCGCCTTCAGTATAAATATTTACACTGAAGGCACATATACTTGATGCATCTTCAGTTTAATTTCCATTTAACCTACTAATTTCCCCCCAGTTGAAATGATAAAGTAACACTCTTCTAACCATTAACTTACAAACTAAATGGAAAGTTTCATACAATAATAAATTACATAAAATCATAATTGGTGGAACATCTTAACAAATATAGCAAGTAGGAAAAAAATAAGCGCATAAGATGATCATAAATAAGCACATAAGATGATCATCCAATGACCATATGAGTCGGATAGAAGGAAAAATAATTGCAAATTGTAAAATTATGATAAATAAACAATGCATTGAATTGCAATATATAATGAAAAGTGAATTGTATTTTGAATAATCAGTATATACACAAAATTTGTAATCAGTCAATGACAACATCTATACAGTGGAAAAATAAAGAAGAAAACAAAAATAATAGACTAAATATATCTACTGATATCTACGTTGTGTAAAGGTCCTCACGGTACAAGAAAAAAGTGAACTCTCCTGTCTATTGTATGTCTGAATAGGTTCAGGTGGTGGATCGTTGAGCTTAAGTTCCTTAGGAGGAACTAGGTCGGTTGGATAGCCTAATATAGTTGAGTGACGTCTTCACCCATAGATGCCTGTGTGAGGGTAGAACGTTAATTTTGAGGAGCTAGTAAAGTCGCGAGATCAAAATGTTGCTGGAACTCAAGAGTTATGTATGAATTAGATTTAGCCTTAGAGCTAGATTTGACTCCCAAAGTGGAGGTAATATCTGACCTAGGGTATGTGCTCTATCCCTCACTGATATGCCTTAGGTCTACAGAATGACGTACATGTAGTGAGATATCGTCACCGAGGTCTACCCGACAATGTACCCCTCAAGCCCTGCCTCCTCGAATTCTAACTCTACTCGTAGGTGGTACACGAGGAGTTAGCATTTCCTCATCAGCAGGTGGTCCTTGCTTTCCACCATGGTCCATATGAGGTGACTCATGTACGCCTTCTTACTGTGGGTAAAGGATAAGATCACTGTGCTGCTCAACGAAATTAAGTGCCCCATCTACAATACTAAGTGTTGTGGGATAGTCAGGTGCTAGTTTAACAGTCCTCAGCGAGTCCGTCTGAAATAAGTAACGAAAATGAATGTTGGTATATATGATAGCATATATAATGAGTGAAAAATAAAATAGTGGACGATTTTAGATATACGTACCAATCGACCAATAACGGTTTCATGGTGTGCAATATAAAGCCGGGTGATCTGTCTATACCACGGCTAGTAGCTCTTGTTGACCTTTTCAAGGACCCTGGATGTGTATTAGGAATCTATGTCTCTGTCCCCAAGCCTAGATATAGGAAAAGTATATGTTGATTCAATCAACATTTGTCCTCCCTCGAAGGTCTAGCTAGTATAGCTACTCTGAGGTGTTGACCTCTTGTGGAACGTACTGATATCTACCAGGCTGTCGGATGATACAGTCTGGAAAGCACCACTTAATGATGTGGAAACATATGAGTGGTACCTGGGCAATCCAAACGTATCGCCTAATAATACAGAAGCGAGGTAGCAACTGCAGCAACTCCTCTATATAAGGCTCTCAAATAACCTAAAGGGTAGAAGAAAAGGAAAATAAAAATAAACAATTAGTCAAACAACGATGGTTATCACTTACTGCTAAGAAAAAAACAAGAAAGAGGATAGCTTATAATATCATACCTGTTGTATCGTTTGCATGTCAAAAGTAGTATAATACACATCTACGATATGCATCGGATGTTGAGTTGTATCTTATATTACTCTTCATCTAGCTGTTAATGGCCTATCCTCGTCGATAATAAACCCATATTGACTAAGGAGGGCAACATGTGGGAATCTCTTCTAAGCCCAGACTTGCAATAGAATCATGGCCCCTCCTAACTCATGTGCGTTGGATGACGAGGTAGAGCACAATTGTCGGTACAATCATGCTAAGCAAGCACTACCTAGCTAAACTGCCCAACTACTGAGAAGTTCTCCAACAATGGCAAGAACATCAAGTGAATAAGGTTGAAGGATTTACCTGCAAATATAAATCCTCTCATTAAGCTGAGTATGTATGTACGCGCGTACTAACGGATTGTTTTGTTGTCAGCCCCATAGGGAAGTATCTGAAAGTGCTCCTATAACCACATCAGAGATAAGCAAGCACCCCTCATTCGAGCAGGCCTCGCACTTAGTAATCTTTCCCCTACATCACCTAGGCTCTCCTCATCATCAGTCTCTATTTGGCTTGCCACTACAAACCCCTCAACTAGAAGTCTAAGCTGGACTTCAACATCCTACAATGTGATGGTTGCTTCTCCAGTAGGTAAGTGGAACGTATGTGTCATGAGCCTCCATCTCTCAATAAGTACCATAATCAAATGCCAATCTAACATAATAAATGGAAGCTGTACAACTCTCTAGAACCTAATCTCCTGTATATAAGGCTTTACCCTAGGATGTATAGGGATATCCCGTTCATCCTTATGTAATGACAACTCACTACGTCGCACTCGTAGTGCATAAGTTGCCTCCTAAAAAAACATTCATTAAGTTAACAAATAACACTTTTTTAATAAAGGAATTGACTAGAAATGATGATGACATTAAACGGCTTATGAACGATGACTAGCTTGCTTCGTAAGTACGCGTGGATCAATCGGTTCCGGCTCCATCTATCTTGCAACCACATACAAACATGTTTAGTAGACAAAAAATAAAAATAAAAATTGTCAATCATTTTACTTATGCATATATTACAATGTAATGCTTCGATAAAAAGGGAATATGTACCAGCCCTATTAATATCTGGACACTTCCTTCAATTATGTCCTTTCCGTCCATATTTGCTGCATCTAGTTTTGTCAGACTGCTCAAGAATGCCCATTTCCATGTGATATCGCTTACGTATAAGTTTACCTTTTTTTCGTAGTAAGTTAATATTCGGGTGAAGATAAGGGAAGCTAACTTGTGGCCAATTTAGCTCACTACCAATCGGGTAGAAATGAGCTTGATAACAATCTATTTGGTTTGCTTACTTATATCGTGACCCTATTGCTGATTTGCTGTTTACCCTCATACTTGTTACAACAACACATGCATAGGAGTAAGGGATCCTATATATTTGCCACTTCTGACAAGTGTAAGTACGGCCCCTGAAGTCAACTGTATGTGTCCTTTCTCCTCCCTTCAATCTTGTTGTCGTCATTCGATTACTAGATAAAACCTCGAAAATACCATTCTGCAAGCTAAATGAAATAACTTTATGTGCACTTGCCCACCCTCTCTAAGTTTCATACATCTTTATAGTGTAATGAATGTAAGTCTGGCCAGAATAGATTACCTCCTTAGCGTACTTATGCCTCTCCTCTCAATAGGCAATACAGTTGTAAAATATCTTCTTCACTAATGCAGTGACGGGTAATCTACATGCTAATTTCAAAATGGAGTTATAACTTTTGATAATGTTTGATGTTATGTATCTCAAATGGTAAGATCTATCATATGCGAGAGTTCACTTATCCAAATCAACATTGTCGAACTACTTGGGAGCGTCCTCTTTAGCTTGGGCTAACTTCTACATTAAACATTCGAATTTTCTCTATTGTTCTTAAACACCTGCAAACCATACAAGGTTTTTGCATAACTGGTTTTTGTGGACCGTATTGAAGTTACTAGCAACGTGTTGCAATAATATCTCTAAATTGTAAATGGTGGCTGCTAACCTACTGATGGTTCCTTGCACGCAGAGTCAATACCGGATGCCCTGTCGGATACAAGACATAAGGTTTCCCCCTTCTAGCTGACTATATGTTCTTTAAGCTTCTATAGGAATTATCTCCAAGTTTCTGTTGATTCTGTGTCAACAAGAGCAAATGCTAATGGAACAATTGAATTGTCCCCTTCCATGCTACAAGTTACCAATAACTTATGCTCGCACTTTCTATATAAGAATGTGTCATTGATACATATAATAGGTCAACAGTATTTGAAGGCTTCAACACATGGCCCAAATATCTAGAAAACTAACTTGAATTGGGATTGACCTTAGTTTAGTGAACTACTCCAGCCCTAATCCACTTGTGTCCCTAGGTTGCTTAACTTCATTGCGTTTAACAATCTCGACAACTCATTATACGACTTCTCCTAATTATTGTATACCATCTCAATAGCCTTTTGCTTAGCCTTGAAAACCCTTCTATTGCTTATTGTGTACCCATACATAGTTTGCACATTAGCTGCAAGATCAAGTATCTTAATATCAGGGTTGTTCTGTACACTATTGATGAATAGTGTAGCCATTATGTTGTTGTTGAGTTGAAGATGATCATGTTTCATCATCGGGTTCACATAAGTGTGCATACCTTCTAGAATTATTATTTTGAAAAAACCCTCTACTTTCTTCAAACAAACCTGTAGCCTCCACTTACAACCCTGTTCTTTCTTTTTACAGTAGACAGTATATACATTTGGTTTCGAAATGTCTATATGAAAATCACAGTGGTTCCTTAGGTGGAATGACTTAACTATATTTATGAGATTCTTCTTTATGTTGAAACGCATACTGATACTCAAGTCATCAGAGTCAATGATGTTACTACATATTTCATTAACATCTTTGTCAAATGTTGCATAGTTACTGCCATCATGCTGATTGTTGTAAAATGGGACATGATCTTTGATAAGCTTGTCTATAGGTTCGTTTATTTGCGGAAAGTCTTCAAATTGCCTAATTGATAATACTTCACCAGTTCGATGGTATGCCTTGCTAAGGCTGTCGCCGCAAAGTGTCCAGATTGACACACTACTTTGGCTAACATATGGTCCCGCTTGGGCTTCTCTCAAATCCTCGAGGCCAATATCATCTTCATCACTATCCCTATCATCTTCATCATCATTCACATCTGCCGCATTCTCCTCATTATCGACATTTATATTCATGTGCATTCTCTCTATATACGGATCATAAGACTCTTCATGGTCAATAATGGGATCTAACGCTTTGTTAAGCTACTCTTCTGTGATTTTCAGGTATTCGTATTGAAAGAAATTCATGTACGGTTCATTTGATTGATCCACATTGGTCGTTGTTGAATGTACATTGGGATCTGGAAGGGTTGGATTATCTAGCTCATGTATTTCATGCTTATTTTGAGCGCTTGATTCCCTAATATGTCTTATGTACATTTTTTGAATACTTCGTTCCTCGAAAGATTCTGTTATCTCAATAAAATTCTCAATATCCTCATCATCTCTAATGACTATTAACTTATAAATAACTCCAGCATCATGGAAAAAGGAATGTCTATGCACAAGTTCAATACCACTTGGATCAACTCCAGTGCATCCATAAATTCTCCAAATAAAATGAGAGAAGTTTAAATCCTTCCTAATTTTTAACTTCTTAACAAGCTCCTTATCATACTTCAGCCCTTAGCAACCCATCACTATATTTCCGTTCGCATATACAATAGCTTTCATGTAATCTGCCATTTTCATCCTAGTAATACCACAATGAACCGAATATTTAGATGACATTATAAACTTCATCTACACACTGAGCGATAACTTTACAAAATATACTTAATTATCTTGGTAAGCTACGTCGTCCACACAACTACCTAGCTTTAACTTTTTAATTCGACTTAAAACAATAAAAAACGCAAAATATATACACACACACATACACACAACAATTTCTACTTACATTTCAACATTATTCATACTCACATTCGTATAACTTATCTATTGCAATACAAAACAATCCTAAATTTATATAACGTACAATAAATTTTTATGAAATATTAATAATTTATACAACTTACAGTATATTTACGATTACAAAATTTATGTAATAACGTAATAAATTTTTTTTTAAGAATAAAAATTGCATAATGTTGATTATTAATAAAATAAATAAATAAATAACATGTCTATAAGTTATAAATTGTTACCTATTTCAGACATTCACTTGTGTAAAAAAATGGTTCAATATTTCAATTATGGGTTTCCTCGAGTTTTTTTATGTATTTTAGAAATTTCAGAAACTGATATAAGCAAGAGTGAGCTGTAGCCGCGAATATGCAGGCTAGAAAGATGCTATTTGCTGCTATTCCATCTATTTGTGCATTAAGTTCGAAGAAGATCTGTGGATTGAGATATATATACTTAGCATACTGAACTCTAATTACACTATATGCGCTTTCAATGTAAAAAACATAAGTAACTGAAAGTGTATTTATTTGATATATCTTTAGTATATTATATTCGTATTTTTTTTTAAATTAGCCCTTTTTCGTAATCTTTTTTGAAAAAATAGCCCATATTATATAAAACTTTGCTATATACTAGAGTTTTAAAGAAAATACACTCCATCTTCATAAAAAACAAGCTCATCTGGCACTTAACCAAGGTCCCGGGTTTCATCATCACCAATTTTCTTCTTAAGTTCTTGAGACTCAGTATTATCCTGCAGCTCTTGTCTCACGTTGTCATGGATATTAAAAGTGAGAGCTAAAACAATTAGTAAAGCTGTAGCATCTTCATCTTTATGCAATAGGGCATTGGCCCACGATGTCCTCCTTCAATGCTCTATACTCGATGGAGAAGTATTAGCCTAAGAGCTTTCTCATATTTTGTTGTTGTGGGGGATGTGGTAGCCCACTGCTCCAAATAAGTACGATCTCTATTGAACATTTGCCTCAGTTAGCCCAATTAGCTCCTTTTTATAGGTTAGCGGTTGATGATAGTATTGAGCTAGAAGTGCGGCTGAAATAAGTAATGGGGCTGCGTTCTTGTTGAAGTACTACACCCGTTCCCTTGTCCGGTGCATCACATTCCACCTTGAATTCATCGTCAAAATTAGGAAAAGTTAGGACCGATGTTTGTATGATAGCTTTTCGGACTCTTCCGCCTCCTTTGTCCACACAAACGAGTTCTTCCATAACATTAATGTCAATGGAGCTGCTATAACCCCAATTGCTCAGATAGCAAAAATAATATCAGGTTAGTCCTAGAAAACCATGCAAGACCCTAAATATAGCAGGTTTTTGGCCAACTCACCGTATCTTCCATCTTGCTGGGATTCGCTTCCACTCCCCTAGCTGAAATGAGATGGCCTAAATGTATGGCATTTATTAATGTGAGAAGAAGCATTTTATGTAATAAGGAGAAAACAAACCTCAAGTGCTTAAGCCAATATGTACAATATATTTAGATGTTGTCAAAAATTACCAGTACTAACCTTCTTAAGTATGGTCGAAACGCTTTCATTCTTGAGGGCTTAAAATATCGAAGATGCACTTCTTGTGAGCCCGAATGGCATCGAAGAATTCAAAATGCCCATGATTTGTTCAACATGCTGCTTTCTCGACATTGGCTTGAACACCCAGACTTGATGATTGTGCAAATGAAGATATAATTATAGAAATATTTTGCTCCATGTAACCCTTGAAAGAACTCCTTGATAATTGGAATTGGGAACTTGTTTTCTATAGTTTTCTCATTTGATGACCGATGCTCCACACAAGATCTCCATGCCCCCACTATGTTTCTTCACCAGCAAAACTGGAGAGGATTAAGGAGATTGGTTAGGTCGAATTATTCCCCTTTCTAACATCTCAGTGCACTACCTTTCAAATTTGGCCTTTTCACCATGTAGATATATGTATGGTCTAACCACCATAAGAAATGTACCTAGCTGAAGTCGAATGCGATATTTGCTTGTTCAACGAGGATGGAGTTCCTTCGCTTCTTGAAAGATCGGTGCAACACTTGCTGAGCCCCACCTCATTCTTCTGTGGTTCTATGGTTGTTAACCAAGCCAACTTGCTACGCTCTTCTTGAGGCTTTTCTTCATGGACCGCCACCCATTTGCCCCCACCACTCGAACATCATATGCTTTTGGGAAAAATCCCATTAAATATGACTTAGCTTCTTTAGCCAGTTCATGCTTAGGACTCCTCCATATCGGCATGGTTGCAGTAGGTACAATCAAGTGGAAAAACTAAGTACCCCATGCCTATCAGTATGGATTTCCCCCATTTGCGACAAGTACAAGCAACTTCTCCTTGGCCTTTATGGGTAGTTTCAATTGGGAAACAATGGATTTGCTTAGAGAGCTGTAAGTGCTAACCGAATCCTTCAAAATGAGCATGTAAATTTCATTAATTTGCATGGTTTGTAAATATGACAAAACCCATAAATGCATTAATGGATATCTCAGGTTCTCGATCTTTCTCATTTTCATTATCACAGCCCCTCTTCAACTTCCAACCAAAAAGCCTTTTTCACTTATGCCAATTGCATATGGGAAGCAAAGCCTTTTTACTCGCCCCTCCTCCCCATCTCTTCTCTACTTAAACATCGAACAAAAAGTGGTGGACCACCTATTGGCGTCAAACTGGACACTAGTTTGACTGCCATTTTTGTCCTTTTTACTGCAGTAACCTCATCCTTGTGACACCCTTGATACTCACACAACCTAGCAAGGCTGATGGCATGCACTAGACCTTTTGAGATGGTGTAGTTGTACTTCGGCTGTTGTGGCATCCTGAGCTGTCAATTCTTCTTCTCTTACTTCACTTAACCGATCATCTTCTCCCGTTCTCTCTCTGTTCGGTCTCTGGCCATGAATGCCTCCAAATGCTATTGAAGCTGCTTTAATTCCCGCCTTAGCCATGCGAGTATAAAAGGGGGCTAAAAGCTGCTCATCATATGACTTAGCGGCTGTATTCGCATCACAACCATTCGGTGGCTGGATGGCTATTAGTTCACGCAATGTTTAGAAGTATGGTAATGCGCTTGTGTCATGCTGCCATGTCGTCTAGAGCAGATGCCCGTAAAAATCCTTTCAGGCCTTATAATGCTATGCCTGTTTCGTGAAATTAATTAAACGTGGCTTTAAGAACATCAGATAAGTGTAAGGTGCATGGTTGAAGTGTGAGAGAGTTTGGACTTAGGAAGAGATACGTGACAAAGCTATTAACAAAATACAGTTACAAACTTATTCCAAAACATCTCCTCTGGGAATAAGAAATCTTAACTGATGTCACTTCTAATTCCTGCATGATACAACTACATATGGCACATATTTAAGACCTAAATCCCAACAATGTACAACTCTATCCGAAGCAAATCAAAGCCATAAAACTCATTCCCGCGGTCGTGCAAGCCATAGGGAACTAAGAGCACGAAGTCTGGAAAAGTAATCGTGTATTGCAAGGAGAGCACGGGCTGACTGCCTGGTTGTCAATATGCGATGCATCTGTTGAAGGGTTTGCAGCCGCAAATTATCTGCCTGGTAGCGTCATGCCACAACCGGGATTGCAAAAGGAATGTATTAGAATTATTTTATTGTCTCCAGAAGGTGAGCAAACCAGAGCACCCAAGTGGAAAACAATAGGGGAAAAACGGAAAGGAGGAAAAAAAAAAAGAAAAAGGAAAGGATAGAGAAACAACACAAAGGCAGGAATTGCAATTAATATCGACAGATCAGGTTAGTATTTAATTAATATATTACAATTATATTATTTATTCATGTAATAAATTTAGTTTGTCATGCCATGTTTCATGTTGATTTCGTACGTTGTCTCCATAAGCAGCGTTTCTAATTATGTCATTTTCATGCCGTTTCCGTAGGAATGTTCCTATCTGCACCCTGTCCATGTAAAGGCCCTACAGAATATAAAGGATTTTGAAATGAGGGGTTGGATGCTTACTTGCCGGATAAATCCTTCAAGTGTACCTAGTTTTCCCATAGCCATCGCCATCTGACCCATGTAGTTTGCAACATTACCAGATGAGCCCGACGAACCTTGTGCACCACTGGACAATGTTTCAGCGAGGGACTGCAGTAGAGCTTCCATTCCTTGAGATAGTGCATCTTCTGCCTCTTGGGAGGACTGCTGCAAGTTGGTGATCCCAACCAGCTGCTGCTCCGTTAGAGGTTCTATTTGATTTACAAGAAGCTGCAAATGTAGCCATTTCCAAATATTATTCTTTTCCAGTGGGAAATATAAATTTTTATCTGGGCCACAAAGGGGGAAAAAATCATCTACAATTGACAAACTGTCCAAACGAAAGATTGCAACACAACTCACTTCTAATAAACCTAGTAAGAATAGAAAGACAAAGTGGAAGAAGAACCAAAATCAAATCCACTTGATAATTACCAAAAAGAACATCCTTTGCTAGCAGATTGATATAAAAAGGGACAAGATCTGATAGAATTGAACTTGGTTGTGGCTAAAAAAAATTTTCACAGTTGAAGATCATCAATATATCCGATGCACTATTTCTACAAGCAGCTGCCATCTTATCTCACACGATGAAGCAGTAGCCATAGTCCCCGGCATAGTCCTGAGATTGGCAACCACAGCAAGGGAATTATGTAACAGTGGTTCACGCATACCACCAGATTCAGGCATGAAAATGAACCCTACAATAATGTTGAGGGAAGTGTCCTCCATCTCTTTCAGCATACAACAATATTCATAAACAGTATACAAACTCTTCCTTTCTGCTATTAAGATATCTAGCAGATGGAAGAAAATCAATCTTCTCTCCTAACTAATCAAAAACACACATTCACACTAGTCTGATTGCTTCACCAAAAAAACAATTTCTGAATTTTACACATTTCTTATAGTTAAAGTTATAAATTTGTCAAATATTATTATAGCCATTGAAGGATATTGAGGTTACCAATGGCTTCTAGTAGCAATTGAGGGTGGAAGGAAAATGACAGGGTGATGGTTAATTTACGGAAACCATCATGAAAAAAATGAAAAACAATCATCATTCTAAAAAGAGGAAACCATTTTCCCTGTTATCTGTGAAGATTTTCGGTCATTCCTACCACCATCATTGAATGCTGGTCACCATTGCAAACTTTCACCATTACTTACCACTAAAAGATACTAGAGTCCGCAACCTCTTGAGATTACTATGATAATACTTGACAATTACAAAGCTTTCATTACGCCAATGTTGACAAAAATCGTGAAAACATTTCTCAAGAAATAAACTCACTAAAGCTTTAGTTCACAATTGCATACAATGCACTAGCACTAAGTAATTAAGATCATTTGGCAATAGTTAACTTTCATTTGTACTAGTGATTTGCTTCTAGACCGCTTCATAACAAGATAATCAGAAAGTAATCTGAAAGTCATACCTTAAGGAGTTCAGATGAACGAAAGCCACCGAGCCATAGAAAGCACCTTTCAGCAGGTGTCTTCCACATGCCTGATAACAGATGGAAAATATCAGTTTTGGCCGCATTGTCCTTAAGCCTGAAAAGTTCCTCATAATGTGACATTATGCCATCGACTATCAAACATAGTTCAGTATCACCGGCATGAGAACTAACTGCTGCCCTCAGCTCATTAATTTGCTTGTTTTTATCTTCCAGCCACCGAGCATACTCGACATTGAATGTTATGGCCCCTGAAAAGCAGTGTGGCAAAAATAATTAGAAAATACATAATTTGAAGTGATTAATGGTAGTTTTATCCATCCATGACATTCAAAGGCTGTGAGCTAAATATTCAGTTGCAACTTTATAGTACTTGTCCCCTTGCTCAAAGTCATCTTGGCCCATTGTATAATCTTTCCATAGTTTGATCTTTATTCTTTTCTATCAATCCACATGTCCAATACATTGCCACTGACATGAAAGAAAAATTTAAACTATGATTAAAGAAAATAAAGTTCTTTATTTGAACACGTATGGGAGTAGGCATACCGAAAATAAGAGTTTGGAAATCTAACCAAGAGATAGCCCGAAGCACGACCTTCGAATCCTTTATTTTTTGAGGTTTGACAATCAGAGTGCAATTACTATGTACAGCACAGGCAATAAAATAAGAATAACATAACCCTTGAAATGTTCATCTCTAACTGTTGAATTAAAATATGTATTGCAAATGATATCTCAATTTTGCCAAAATTTGAAGAGAAAGGAAGTCAGTGTAAGGACATAAGAACAGGTAGAAACAAACACTTTCCTAATGGGAAGAATTTAAAAGGCTGTATGCAGAAAATAAAAATGCAAATATCACATCACATATGGTATTAGGGCATGCAGAGCAACTTATAAAAAATTCATAACAATTTTAATTTTTTATGGGAACTACAAGTGTCCATACTTCTATTTTCTTTACCTATGTCTTCCGAATTGAGGTAGGATTATGGAAATGATACCACAAATAGAAAAACTGGAGTAGATCATCAATGACAGATTTGCTTATGAATTCAATTGATGACATATTCCTTCCATAAAAAAAAATTATTATAGAGAGAAAACTGAGATGAAGCATTGTATTTGAACATAAAGTTGATAACTCCTGGTAGCTATGCTGAAGACTATCTGCCTCCAGAGCAGAAAATGATCAAAATAAAGATACTTTTTATTTTTTTGGGTAAAGTCAGAAATTGTATTAAAAATCAAAAGAGGTAGGATGTACAAGCAAGAGCTTAGTTTGTTTGCCACATGTGAAAAAACAAAAATTGTGGGTGACAAACTTGACGACACTATAAGCTCATAAGGCTATACATCAATAAGCTCACAAACTATACATCTAAATAAGATAAAATGGTTTTAATTAAGCAGGCCGCAGTTGTAGGTACTCCTCTCACACGTTTGTGATTCCTTTCCTTTCCAGATAAAGTAAATTATGACTAACAGTATTTTTTTTCAACTATTTAACCCCAACCTCATGAGCTTTCCAAGAAGTGACGACATGGAGGTCATTATAAAAAGATCGGTAGCATAACGTAACAAGTGATGTTGGATTTCTGACCAAACACTTCTAGTATAAGCACAATTTAAAAAGCTATATCTATGGTCCTCTTCCTCCACTAAACAGAGTAGACAGTAGTTCTGATTAATAATCCCCCATTGAAACAATTTGCCTTGAGTTAGGAGCCTTTCTTTTATTGCTAACCAAAGGATGAATGAGTATCTAGGGGTATTCCTTTTATTCCATATCATGCTATGCCATGGAGTCTATTGTTTCTTCCTTCTTAAGAGGTTATACGCTAATTTGATAGTGAAATCTCTACTAAGCTCTACTACACATAGAAAGGTGTCTTCTATGGCCTTCAAGGGTGAAAAGGTAGGTGGTAGATTTGATCTTATGGTATCCTAAAGTGCTTCAGTCGGCTATTGCTATTCGTTATTATTGATGATACTACTTAGCGTTGCCTCTTTAGGCCAATTCATTACATAAATAGATCTCTCACTTACCTAATTTGCAATTGGTCTATGTAGGTCCCATGAGTCATACTAAAGAGGAATGTTGTTATGGTCCCCAATCTTCTATGCAAATAAAGGTCTTACCCACACCTTAGCTTGCATAATCTTATGCCATGACCAAGAGCATTGGGTCAGGTTTAGTATTGCTTAGAAGTTCCTACCCCTTAAGATCTCTCTTCTTATCCAACGTGGCCAAAGGCCGTTGCGGATCAACCATCAGCTGCTATATGTGCTTCAATTATGTTACCTTGATCTAGAGAGTGATGTTTATGATTCCTAATCCTCCATTTTTAGGGAAGTATATATCATCTCATGATACCTTTGCTTTAGCACTTCTCTCGTCCGATCCATTCCAAAGAAACCGCATCATCTTTACCTAAGGCACCTTGAGTATTCTCTTCGGAAGCATAAAGATGGACGCCCAATAAACCTAGAGGGAGAAGAGAATGCTCCTTATCAGCTAGGTCTGACCTACATAGAACAAGTATTTAGTAGTCTAACTACTGATCCTTGATGTAGTCCTCTACTATAATTCTGCAATGAGCATAAGTAAGTCTAGAGAAGATGAGATGAGATGAGATGAGAGGAACTCCGAGGTATTTGAACAGTAGAGCACCTCCATTAAAACCAAAAAGGATAGAATTTGGGACCTAACTTTAGGGGCTACTTTAGCCCCTAAAGTAAAGGTTGCTCTTGGAAGAGCTTGCCTTAAGGCTTGATAGGGTCGAGAACTCCTGTAAGCATTGTTTAAGTAACTCACTCGAGGCAACATCACCTCTATAAAAAAGTAGAATATCGTCAGTAAAGCTTGGGTGATCTAGCCTTTCGTTTTTGCAATGCCAATGGTACTTAAACACTTGGGTCAACTAGAGCTTCTTAAGCATTGTTTAAGTAACTTACTCGAGGCAACATCACCTCTATAAAAAAGTAGAATATCGTCAGTAAAGCTTGGGTGATCTAGCCTTTCGTTTTTGCAATGCCAATGGTACTTAAACACTTGGGTCAACTAGAGCTTCTTAAGTAGAGTTGACAAAACTTCCATGACCAAAACGAAAAGGTAAGGGGATATAAGATCCCCTTGTCTCAATCCTCGAGAGCTAGCAAAGAAATCCACCATTTCTCCATTTAAATCGAGAGAGAATCTTAGGGTAGATACACATAACATAATCCATCAGACAAAAGCAATTAGGAAGTTTAGGATGAGAAGGATGTGCTCCAAAAAAGTTCGATTGACATGATCATAAGCCTTCATAAAATCAATTTTTATTGCACATCTTGCCTTATCTGTGTTTTTGTGATATCCACACATAAGCTCTTGAGTCACAAGAATGTTATCCATAATTTGTCGACCTTTAGTGAAAGCGGATTGTTCCTTGCCAACTATTTTAGGAAGAACCACCTGAATACGGTTCGCAATGATCTTCGATATGCACTTGTAAAGAACATTGCAACAAGAAATAAGCCTGAAATCATTAAACGACTCTAGTGTACCAACTTTAGGGATTAAAGCTAGATAGGTGGAATTAAAAGACTTTAGAAGTCTCCCTGAAGCGAAAAAATCCTCGTCGGCTAGGCAAACTTCTTCACCTATAATATGCCAAGTCATTTGAAAGAAATTTTCATTGTACCCATCAAGACTTAGTGCCTTGTTCTTGTCAATAAACCAAAGCACTTGTTTAAACTCCTTATTATCAACTAGTTTCATAAGGAATGGCCAATCCTCTCGTTGTACTTTTTTCTTGACCAAAGCAAGCAAACTTTCCAAGTTAAGTGGAACAGATGTTGGAGTTGACAAAAAGTTTTGGAAGTATAAGATGGTTGTCTCTTGAATTTGTTGCTTGTCTAAAATTCTTGAACCATTCTCTAAAACTATGGAGTGAATACCATCTCTAGACTGTTTTTACTTCAAAGACCGAAAGAAATAAGCCGAGTTCCTATCCCCAAGTTTCAACCAAGATTGCCTTGATTTCTGCCTTAGGAATGACTCTTTGATTGTAGCAAGGAAGTAGTGGTCCTCAAATCTCTTTTTCTCTAGTTCCTATTCTACCCTTTTACGATTATTATGGTTATGAATTTGCATACTCTCAAGGGCTCCAAGGCCAATATTAACTCTTATTGAAATGTTCAAATATCGCTTCTTGTTAAGGTTTCTTAACTCTATCTTCAACAATTTCAGGTTGGAAACCACTCTGAACATCAGAGTTCCTTCAATTCTAACCTTCCATATACGTTAGATGGTAGGAAAGAATTAAGGATCCTTGCTCCAAAAATCGAAGAATCTAAAAGGTATGTTCCTTTTGATGGTTTGCAGATGTAAGTTAACTATGATAGGGCTATGATTGGATATACTAAGAGGACATACTTTGGCCTCAAAACAAGGGAAAGATTGTAGCCATTCCATATTGACCAATATTCTACCTAGCCTTCTCATGTAGAGATTTGCCGGGCTTCTATTTGTCCATCGGTGAAGTGGGCTACTGATTCTTGCTTCTTCCACTTCTGCATCAAAACAAAACTTATTGAAATGATCCATACCTGGAGTTATCAATTCATTTCCACCAATTTTCTCCTCAATATAGTGGCATTCGTTGAAGTCCTCCCAAGGATCGATGGGCCATGGGTAGTAGCTTTGATACGTATCAGGTCAGACTATAGTGTCTCTCTTTCCAACACTGCATTTGATCCATAAACACAAGTAAACCAAAAATAATGACTGTCATCGATCTTTTGGTATTGGCAATGGATAAATTGTCTACTTGAGGATGCTATATTCACTCTCTAGATGCTAGGATTCCAAGCAACCCGATGCGACCACTTTGATGAAATTCAACATTCCAAGATGGAAGGACTCTAGTCTAAGTTGATGGAGTTTTATTTAATTTAACCTTAGTCTCAATAAGGCTCGAAAGAGAAACGTTGTTTGACTCACAAAATATTCTAACCATTCTTGCTTTTTGAGAGTTATTAAGCCTTTTGACATTCCATATCACTAACATTATTTATTATAACTCCAGAGAGCAAAAAACGCTATGGCTAAAGCCCACACCTAAGACGAAAGTGAGCCAGGCCTGTCCCTAGCTATAGCTTCCTTTTTCTTTCTTGTTTTCTTTTTCTTTACAGTATTCCATGTAGAGTTAGTCCTTATCAAGTCTTTCTCTTGATAATTTAGAGATTCTAGGACTATAAACACCGAATCCTCTATTGAATTGCCCTTTGTCTCTTCCTCTTCTTCTAGAAAGGTACCGGCTCCATTAGGGATTTTATGGGAACATTCTCTCATAAGCTCTGGACCTCCTGATGATGAAAGTTCTATGAATGAAGAGCCTCCAATAGCAGTAAACTTGTCCTTCTCTTTACTAGGTGTGGTTGGTTTAAAGGCTTGGACTTGGTTTCCCTCCCTATTACTATACCCTTTGCAAGAGGTACTATCCCTTGTTTAAGACACTTTAGATTCTCATATGATTTCTCTTCTATCCTCCCTTTCTCAGACTTCGTAGCATTAACCACGGGATCCACGTTACTATTCACATGTTCATTCCCGTAGTCTACATTACAGCCATCAGTTGTGTGCTTAAACACCTTGCATTCAGAACAGTGTGGTGGAACATTTTGATACTCTACATCAACCATCACTAGTTTTCCATTGGCCTTTTTAATAGCGAAGTTGAAAGGTAGCTTAGTGTTGGCCTCAAATTCAACTGAAACTCACACAAATCTAATTCTTTCATCTCTAGCCGTAACAAGATCTACTTGGAGATGTCTGCTTATGGCACTTGCGATATACTTAATGCTATCCCTATGCAAAAACTCTATCGAAACTCCCCAAAACCTGACCGAAATGGGGATCTTTTTGGGATAGACTTTGTCATAATCCACCTTAGAGGACCAACGTTCAAGGATGATGATCTAGTTAGCGAACAACCATTGTTGCCCTAGAACCATGTAGAGCAATGCTTCATCTTTGAACTTGAAGAAGAAGAAACCACATCCATTAGCAAGGGCCTCCACTAGCTTTTCATCCTTATAGAATTTTCTCGCTATCTTTTGGGTAGAGAGTAAGGTTAGCCTACGCCCAAGAAAATAACCTATAAGGGTGTTCCTCCATATACTTTCCCCAAGTAACGAGACCGACGTTGGAGGCTCTCCGCAAATCAAATTGCCATACTTGGTAGGAAGGTAAAAATCCATAAACACATCCACCAATGAGACAACTGGTGACAATGGATTTTGAGAGACCACCTAAATAAATGACAATTGTTTAGGGTGGTTGGTTTTCTCCTACTATTGGATATCTCCTTGCTCAACTAAGCAGTTACTTCCACTTCTTTCGCTACTTTGGTTATTGCCCTTAGGGTGGATTCACCAATGGAGCTATGACTGTCACGAGAAAAGGAAGGTGAGCCTACTCGCTTCCATTCTTTAGCAATGACCCCCTAAGATGGTAGAGGGGGGAGGGATGTTTTTGCTCTTCGCAAGCCTGTTATAAGGAGCATCAGGCTCGACGGATGACTCATTAGCTGGGTTTTGGTCTGCCGTATCCGTGAAGTTAATGTTAAAACCCAAGACCACCCTAGATTTCTTTCCCTTCAGCAACCTGATTCTAGTATTCGAGTTACTAAAGGAACCCATCGATGGAGAGGAGCATTTCTTCTTTTTCTTGAGTTTTTGTATCTTACCCAATCTAGATGGAGAGGAGCATTTCTTCTTTTTCTTGAGTTTTTGTATCTTACCCAATCTCGATGTCACTGCTAGGCCTAGCCAAGGGGCCACAACATTGAAATAAACCTTTTTGTTTCTTCGAACAAAGGTTCTCATGTCAACCAGAACACCATAAGGAGCAAACCACAACATTAAGCCTGGTAGTTGGATGGAGTACAGCAGAAAAGGCTCGGAGAAAGAAAAGGGCAAAAGGGTGATGGGAGAAGAAAACGAAGAGGGCAGGGTTAGGGTTTTTGGGGTGAGGGTATGACCAAGGTTAGGGTTTATGGGGTAGGTACGGCATGAAGGAAGGAAAGGGTAAAAGAGAGCAGGAAAGTTTCAAAGGGTGAGAAAGAAGGGAAGAGGGAAGGTCAGAATAGAAAAAGGGAAAGGTGAGAAAGCAAAGAGGATTTTCTCTCTCTACATGATGAAGAGATACTTTCATCATTTGATTTTGAGATGTTACTAATTGGATGGAAACCACTGTAGGTTCATCATTCAACAGCCCACAAATCCACAATTGTATTTCTTTTGGTAATTAAAAAAAAAATAGAATTTCTACAATTATTATTTTCATCAAACTGCAAATTTCACCATATAAATGATAAAAAAATCAGCTAAAAGAGAGACATAATGATTGATTATTCATTAACCATTTCCACCCGTTGCATGTGCTTGATCTCCAGAACTTGATATAAATATCCCCTGCACAAATGACAACTACGTTAACAATGAGGGAGCTCAGTATGAGGGACACATCTGTTGGGTAATAAAGTGAAAGCAAAGGTCCAACTCACTTGCTGTCTTGCACGCTGAAGTTCCTGCTCCAATTGTGTTAGCTTTAAGCGGCTGCTCTCTAGTTGTTGCACATATGCCTATATTAAATTATCAAAATTAGAATGTACTGCAAAGAATTATGTCACATGCAAATAGAAGATGCAGAGTAAACTATCTGTTAGATGAAACATGACACAAGAAGGGAGGTGTGCTAGTAGATCAATTAATAAAGAGTTTTTTTAAATTGGGAAAGTTGAAAACTGAATTGCTTAATATACTTTTTTCCTTAACCGGCTTTTCCTAGCAGCTTCCCGATTCTGAGCTAGCCTACGTAGAGTCTGCAGAAGGGCATCAGACAGGCATCAGAAAACAGTTTCTTTCAGCGAAGAAGAAGCAATGGAAACCTCAATTTGTCAATTTTACTTAACAAATTAGAATGACCGAGTTTGAAACAAAACATCTTTCCAATGAATAACCTTTTGATCTGTCTTCTCCTTTGACCTATCACTTGAGTCAGCAGTAACTATACCCATGTATTGACCTCTGCCAAACTGCATGAACAGATAGATGCTTGTCAATTCTTAAAAAGCCACAAGCAGAAAATAATTTCAAGGAGAAATGAATGTATGCCTTTTTAAGAAGAAAAAGGTAATATATGCATCCAAAAAGGGGGAAAAAAGTGAAGGTGAGAATAATAATAGATGTTTTTATTTACAGGAAAAATCAAGGAATACAGCATAGTTAATGATTAAACAAAGTTGAAGTTGGACAAAAGAAGTCACCCTCTGATTTCTCTCATCCATATCCACATCTGTGGAGATATCAGTTCTTGGACTTGCATCAGCCATATTTGATTCTCCCAGTTCTATAACTTACCCTTATACAAACAAACTTTCTTCACTTCTCTTATTAATGCTTGGATTCTCCTTCAGTGACAGGATAATTAGAATTGAAGAGATCCGATGACTGCAGCATCAACACACAAGAAGAAAGGACAAGTTAACTAATGTGGGAGAACCAAGGATAACTAACACAGCTAACTGTAGGATTTTTCCCCAAACATACAGCTTATTTAAACTACCTATACTCATCAAAACTGAAGAGTCAGCTATGCTACATCTCTTTCCTGGATTATGTGATATTCAAAGACATAAGACTAATAATGATAGAGGGAAGAAGCAATCGTGTGTAAACAAAGACTATGAGCTCGCAACTATTACAAATAATTCTTGTTCCCTTGGAATTACTGGCCACGTGACAAACTTGAGTGCTTATGCACATGCATACTCAAATTAGTAAAGGATTCCAAAATCCTGCTTTTGATCAGCATTATGCTTATATGCGATGCCTTTCTTACCCTTACTAAACTGGCTAGGCATTAATGTTCAACATGAGCCTGCCTTACATGTCAAAACCTATAAAAATCTATCCCTCTGCAAATAAAGCATCTGGAAATCACTAACTAAAATTATTTTTACCAACCAGTTCGAGATACCATTGGAAGTTTGAATGCAGCTCAATACTAGGGTTGTGGGCTTTTTAAACACAATTGAACTCACAAATTAGTTCCTATGCCATCTAATTAGTACAGCAGCAACAATGACAAAACTCAAGCCTTGCTCTCAATATGTGTGTGTTTGCCACATAAATCCTATTTACTGAATGCACTCTATCAATGTTCTTGAATATTTAAATATATCATATCATTTCCTATTTTTTCTCTCCACATCCTTTCTGCCACCCCCATTCCCCTTTAATATTAGTAGCCTCTAAAGTGTCTAATTACCTAACAAGTATCCTTTGAATCACATCTATCAGCATGGTATCAAATACATAAGCAAAATCGCAGTAAATACGGATTGGTATATACAAGAAACATCACTAAATTTTCAAGAGTAAAACAAAAACTTGAACTTACACAAGCAAAACCCGATAAAAGCAAGAGTTAAAAAAGAGAACATAAGAAGTCCTACCAACAGGGAAATCATTCAAAAATGTGAACACTTGATAGTGCACATAATGGAAGGGTTACCCTGCCATTCTATCATGCTAAAAGAGAATTTCTGAGCACCTCTGTCCTTCGACATCGAGATTTGTTCTTTCATGACATGATCAACTAAAATATAGGTAGAATTTTATATAGCAATAGGTACATCTACCAGTGACTTCTTGACATATAGGAAAACTGGATCCAGTCCCAGATTCTTACATACGGTCTTACTATCCTATGTTTCACCTAATATTTGGTCCATCGGATAGTTCCTATCTTCTGCTCAGCATGTCATGACGACTGTCTCTTACATATACCGACTAGATGCAGTTTTAAAGCTCAACTAACATAATTCAAAGACATCGATTACTACTTGAGTAATAAAAACTGCATAAACAAAAATTCAAGCAGCTGAACTATACAAGATCACTTAAAATAAAACAGACCCATTTTTAAAGATCACAACTTTGCGCTCTCTCTCTCCACTTGCAAGCAGAGAACTTTCCCTTATTTCAGCTCGAGAGTACTAACTTCCCATATATAAACAGTCAAAAGTAAACTAAATTTCCACAATAACGATCATGAAAATGAAACCGAAACATGAGAATCATAAGCTTTTGAGGAACACCCACCTGGAAAATTACTGTTGAATGATAATGATACTCATTACCCTGGATGTTGTATGTGTGTTTTGCTTATTGGGTCATCATGACTTATTGAGGTAAAAAAAAGAAAAAGAGAGAGAAAGAGGGAGAGAGAGGGAGTGACATTTGTTGTGGTAATAATTCCAATGTGTAAATGTCGTCTTGTTCGTGGAAATCTTCCACGTTCTGAATTAAAACAAGAGATTTTTAACTTTTTACAAGGAAAACGCTAAAAGGTTGACATGGATTCTTATCAAAATATTAATCACAGCCAAGACTGTAGCTTATTGGTCTTCGACAAGATTTGAGTAATGTTATCCGGCTGGACCGCAGATCGATGATGGTTGAAGGTCAAATTGGATCCAACCGATAACAAAGCAAAGTCGATAAAATATTAAAATATTTATAGTTAATTATAAAATAATAAAAATATCCATATTTTTTACATTCTAGGGTCAAGAAAATTTTTTAATTTTCTTTTTTATCTTTTTTAATATTTACAATTACTTTCTTACTAAATTAGTTCATTCTCTTTAAAAGAAAAAAAAAATAAGTACACTCCAACTTAAAAAATCAATTCGATTTTTTAGAAATCAAGTTGGATCAATTAAGTTATTTGAAGCAAATTGAAATCACTATTAATGAAGGTTAAAAAGCTAAATCAAACCGACTAAGAAGATCAAATCGAATTGAATTAGATTAAACGGATAGACTAGGTTTGACACTATTGCATTTGACTTCCTCCCTTATTATGTCCATATAAGAGACCTTTTAAAGTCACATTTAAATTATATAAAAACAAAGTTGTAACTTTATAAATTTGTAAGTAACATACAAAAAACTATTAAATTGGTCATAAGAGAAAAAACCCATAAGGATTTAGCATGGTTTTAAAAAGATAAAATCACTATAAAAATTTTTTTAGCTTTATTTATATATGATTTAAATGAAGAGTCCATTTGACTTTTGACTCTTTGAGCTTATTTTCTTTTGTTTCTTTTGGATGGCCTTTCAATCTTTTAGGAAAATAATTTGGCTATCCTAGGCGACCCAATTAGTCTCAATTGCCGGTTTGTAATAATTATAATAAAACCATATGGTTATAAAATTCTCTTATAAATATAAACTTAGTATATTTATAAGTTGAAGAATGAATGTAGAGGTTTGATGTGCAAAAATGTGTTGAACTAAATGTTTCAAAGTAGTTAGGTTGTGCTCACCTTTTATAAATTAGGTCTATAATAGTGGTTGTGAAGTCAACTTCTATCATAAAGTAGTTTATACAATGAAACTATTACAACTTCATTACTTTAAGGTATAATAATTTTTAGCTAATATCAGAGCATAGGTTTTAAGAATTCTCTTTGAAGTGTTATAACAAAAATCAATTGGACATCATAGGTAAATAGTGAGATAAAGTAATTTTGTGGCAAAAGATTTAAACTTTAGGCTTATATTATAATATATAAGTAAGAGAAACATAAGGTCAAATTATTTGTAATGTTGGACTATTGAAAGGTTAATTTTCCTTCTTAACTAATTTACAAGGTCATAGAGGTAAACTTGTAATCTTCTAATTAGATTTTCAATTGGACAATAAGGTCCTCATAGAATATAAAGTTTGATAAAGAGACTACTGTAGAAATGGCTAATTAGGGTATGTTGGAGGTGGTAAATGAGATAATAGATAGCTATTATAAGGGTGTTCCCTACAATCAAGTAGATAGATGGAAAATAATGATGATGGAATTAGGGCTTCGGTATAATAGGTACACTTAGATTGCAGCTTAAGGAGTGCATTACCCATTTTGCCTAGGTTAGTCAGCTCATAGGAGCAAGACTAGGCTTCAATTTATCATTTAAGGTCTTAACTAGTTCAAGGAGCACATTAACTATTTTGCTTAGGTTAGTCAGCTCATAAGATGATGGCTAGGCTTCAATTTATCATTTAAGGTCTTTGCTAATTCAAGGAGTGCATTACCCATTTCGCCTAAGTTGGTTAGCTCATAAGAGTGTGATCGAGCTTTAATTTGTCATTTAGGGTTTTAACTAGCTCAAGGAGTACTTTCTTCGTTTACCTAGGTTAGTCAGCTTAAAAGAGTATAACAAGGTTCTCATTTAAGGTTTTAACCAGCTCAAGGAGCGTTTTACCCATTTTGCCTAAGTTAATCAGCTTACAGCGTCATAGCCAAGTTTTTAAATTCCTTAGGGTCTTAGCTAGCTCAAGGAATGCTTTACCTATTCGCTTAGGTTAGTTAGCTTAGAAGAGCACCACTAAGTTCTTCTTTAAGGTTCTGAGCTAGCTTAAGAAACACTTACTTGTCCCATTCTTTAGAGTCTTAACCAGCTCAAAGAATGCTTAACTATCTCATTATTTAGGGTCTTAGCTAATTTAAAGAGCACTTTGCTCATTTACCTAGCTTAATTAGCTCAATAGGGCACCACTAAGATTCAATTTTTCTCTTTAGGGTTTTAGCTAGCTCAAGAAGCACTTAGCTTATTTACTTATGTTAGTTATCTCATAACGACACGACTAGAATTTCAAATTAAAAAAAAAAAAACAGAAGAAGAAAAGTAAAGTAGTTTAGTTTAAAACTTTTTATTTATTTTCTCAATCAAAACTTAAATAAGAAATATATGATAAAAGAATAAAATAATTAGATAAAATAAAATAAAATAAATAAAAATAAGAGAATAGTTTTTTAACTTAGAAAAAATTATTTTCTGAATAAATAAAAAAAACAAATCAACCATTTTCAAAATTAGGATACTTTTAAAACTTTCCCAAAATATAAAACCTTGAATTAAGACCCTTTAGAAATTTTCCCAAATCAAAATGAAATGGCTAAAAGATGTAAATTCAACCATTATCCAAATTTAAAATAAATCGATTCGCTAACATTTTCCTAAAAGAACTATGTATGTTTGATTTTGAATAGTAAGTACGTAGGTACTTTCGAGGTGATGTAAAAAATGAAAAAGCTTATTTTTCTATTTTAGTTTAAATTATTGATTGAATTTCATTTTATGGGGTAATTTTCAAAGGTAATTTTAAGAAATTAAATCTAAATTATTAAAGTTTATGATACCTGTAAGGGTTTTAAAAACCTAACCCTCTGACTCTTTTCTCTAGTTTTCTAAAAACTTTATTTATAAAATCAATTTTCCGATGTCTAGATAAAAACTAAATCTATCCATTTGACTTTGACCTGAACTATTTCACGACCCTGGTCGAGTAGTGACTCTAAAAGCTTATATAACTCTTTTAAAGACCTAGGTGAAATGGGTAATGTGCTCTTTAAGCTGACTAAGACCTTAAATGATAAATTAAAGCCTGGTTGTGATCTTATGAGCCGACTAATCTAAGTGAAATGGGTAATACGATTCTTAAGTTGGCTAAAACCCTAAATTGAAACCTTGTTGTGCTCCTTTAAGCTGACTAACCTAGATGGAAGTATGTATGGTAGATTAGCAAGTCTGATACGTTTTTGAGCTCGGACATATGGAAAAACACCACAACGAAGCAAATAAAAAAAAATAAGGAAAAAGTTAGCAAAGTTTGAGCAGCTAACAAATGGATATAACACACCACTCAATCCTAGTCAGCCTACAATCTATTGGATATGATATACCAGTCCGAACTGGAGGATTACTTACCACTACTCCTTGTTGAGAGAATAAATAAAAGTTGAATGATAATGAGAACACTAAGATTGCTCAATGTGAATAATTCTGTATTGACTAGTTAATTGTTTGCGTACAAGAAAGTAGAGGTTTATATACCTATTCATCAGGGTTACTTTACATGTATGAAAAGATAAAAGGTATTCTATTATTAGGTTATATGAAAAATATTGAAAGGGGTAAAAGAGATAAAAAATATTTAGTATGAAAAAGAAAGAATCATTCTAGAAGGCAGTATTTAGGGAACACATATCGCTTAGTGGCTGGTCATTAGAAATATGATACAAAGCAGGCCCAATAGAAAAGTATTGTAGTCAGGGGCCGACTTGATTAGGATCAAGTTGGGAGCCAATTAGTTCGGTATAGAAGTCAGTTAAATTAGAGTCAAACTCCTATTATCAGTTAGGGCACTTGACTTGGCTAGTCTTAGGCTTCTAGAATAAAACCTTGCTACGGGGCAAGAGTAGGTCTGACGCATATGAGGATTTGACAGATAGGTCAGCAGGAGATGAGTTCAGAATAGGGATCCCTATATTGTCTTTGGTTTTGAGCTAATACTCTCTATGTGAGTCTTCGGAGTCCTCTGACTCAGCTATGAGCGATTGGTCTAAGAGGCTAATTTCTATCAAACCCTAATATTAGAATTAATTCGAGAAAATGTAGAAGTGTTCCTCCTAGCTAACTATCCTAGGTGACTGGGTAAAGCGTTCCTTGAGTTGGCTAAGACTCTAAAGAATGGGATTGGTAAGCATTTCTTGAGTTAGCTAAGAACCTTAAAGAAGGACCTAGTAGTACCCCACAAAGCTAACTAACCTAGGCAGGAGTGTCTTTGGTAGATTAACAATCTTAAATTAGAACATATTCAAGAAAAACTTGGAAGCACTTCTCTGAGCTGACTATCTTAGGTGAACAAGTGAAGCGTTCCTTGAGTTGGCTAAGACCTTAAATGAGAACTTAGGCATGCTCCTTTCAGTTGACTATTCTAAGCGGAGGTGTTTTCAGTAGACTAGCAACCTTAATATTAAAATTGATTCGAGAAAAGCTAGAAGTGCTATTTTAAGCATACTATCCTAAGTGAATGGGCAAAGCACTCCTTGAGTTGACTAAGACTTTAAAGAATGGGATGGGTAGGCACTCCTTAAGCTATCCAAGACCTTAGGTGAAAGATTAAACCCTAAAAGGATGAATGAAAAAGGGGACAACACTCTAAGAATTGCCTAGAACCCTAAAAAGAATGGAAGAGGGGATAATGGTTTAAGAGCTAGCTAGAACCTTAAAAAAGAATGAAAGAAGAGATAGCGGTCTAAGAGTTGGTTGGAATCCTAAAACGGATAAAAGAGGGTACAATGCTTTAAAAGCTGGCTAAAACCTTAAAAATGAATGAAAGATGGGATATTGCTCCAAGAGTTGGCTTGAACTCTAAAAAGGATGAAAGATGGGTTAGCATTCTAAGAGTTGGCTTGAACCCAAAAAAGGACGAAAGACGAGAGGGACAACGCTTTAAGAGTTGGCTAAGACCTTAAAAAGAATAAAAGAGGGGAGAATACTTTAAGAGATGGCTAAAACCCTAAAAAGAATAGAATAAAGGATAATGCTCTAAGAGCTAACTAGAACCCTAAAAATGAAAGAGGGGATAGTGCCTTAAAGGTTAGTTAGAACCCTAAAGATGAAAGACCAGATAGCGCCCTAAATGATAGTTAGAACCCTAAAAATGAATTAAATTAGGGGATAGTGCCCTAAGAGCCAGTTGGAATCCTAAAAAGGATAAAAGAGGGTACAACGTTTTAAAAGCAGGTTAGAATCCTAAAAATGAATTTAAAGAGGACATCCTGTCTAGCCTGATAATTTCTTAGTTTTTATTAGTTTTCCTTAAATCGATTAATAGTAAACCTTACTTGTATAATATAGATCCTCAACTAAAGTTTAAAGAAAACTAGCTTTTTAAAAGAGTCTTATAAGCTTTTGGAGTCATTACCTGACCGGGGTTGGAAAATGGTTCAGGTCAAAAGTAAATGGGTAGATTTAGTTTTGATATAGATACTAGTTTGCTTAGAGGAAAACCGATTTTGTGGAAAATGGTTTTAGAAAAATAGAGAAATGAGTCTGGGGTTAGGTTTTTAGAACCTTTATAGGTACCATGAACTTTCCTAATTTAGATTTAATTTCTTGAAATCTCCTTTCAAAATTACCTTATAAAATGAAATTTAATCATTAGTTAACAAATTATACTAAATTGAATAATTTAAACTAAAATGGAAAAAATAATTTTTTTTCATTTCTTATGTCACCTTAGAGGTACTTATGTACTTGCTATTTAGGATTAGACGTACATAGTTCTTTTGGGAAAACAATAGCAAATTGGTTTATTTTAAATTTAGAAAGTGGCCGAGTTTATGTTTCTTAGCCATTTTATTTTGATTTGGGAAGTTTTCAAAAGGGTCCTAATTTGGGGTTTTTTATTTTAGGAAAATTCTAAAAGTATCATAATTTTGAAAATGGTTGATTTTTTTTATTTATTTGAAAAATAAAATTTTCTAAGCCATAAAACTATTCTCTTATTCTTCTTTATTTTATTTTTTTATTCAATTTTTTTGTTCTTTTATCATTAATTTCTTATTTAAGTTTTAATTGAGAAAATAAATAAAAAATTTAATACTAAGCTACTCTACTTTTCTTTTCTTTTCTTTTCTTTTTTCCGTTTTTCCATTTTTTATTTTAACTATTACAATGCCTAAAAAAAATGTAACAACAAAATGAAATAAAGGAATCACAAAGGGCTAACCAAATTTGATACAAGTGTACGGGTTAGATCTTAGGCATGCAAATTGGGTTAGGTTGTCAATTCGGGTCGAAGCTCTACTTAGGTTGAAGAAGAACTGCAGCAGCCTTGGGGTTAATTCAAGTTGATTCACTCACTAAAATGAATGGGAGAAATTGGATTTATGAGTTTCTAATTGGACTTAGTAGGGGTAGAAATGACGCTATGGAGTTATATGGTGGTTTGAGTGGTGGTTGAACTTGATTGCTAATGGTGGTGGTAATTGATGCGCGGAGGTGGTTGCTAGGGACGAGCTAATGGTATAGCTTAGGGTTCTTGATCACTATGAGTCAGCCGTGGTGGTGGTTTTCCTAAAAAGTGGCTGTGAAGATTGGATTTTAGAGAGAGAATGGGGTCGGGGCTAGAGAGAGAAAAATTTGAAAATGAATAGGAGATGGAATGAAATGGAGGGATGATGATCTAAGAAGCTTGGGAAGGTCCAATTTATAGGCGAGGGAGCTTAAATAAGTAATAAAACGACCATTAATGGTCGATTTGACCATGATTGTGCAATGGGAGTAATCTTCGAATTTGAGGAAATTTGCAAGATTTTAGTTGATTTATGAATTGATATGATGAAATTCAAGCTTCAAAGATCATAGGGAAGCTTCAAAACCTTCCATTCATGTTTGGATTGGCAAAAATCAAGTGCAAGTTATTATCCCGGATTTTAAGTTTTATCCATTTTTTTTATTCGATTTTGATAGCAAAATGAATGAATTTGTACAAGATTTGAGTCTTGTTGCAAAGGAGGCTATGTTTAGCATACGAATTCACCATTAAATTGGGTAGATTCGTGTGGAAATCACATTAAAAGTGATCTCAAGCACAAGACACCACGTTGTGTTTAGAGAAGAAATGAGATTGGAAAAAGTCGGGGAAAGAGGAGATTTAGGTAGAAGTTGCTAGAAAGGAAGTCTAAGCATGTACCATACATATATGGATGCACCCAGTTGGCACGTGCGATGCACATGCCTAGGCAAAATAAAAAGGTAAGTGCAATAGTGCCTATTCTTGTGGCCTTCGACCAGGGCCTTCGGTTTTGTTTTTAATTCATATGGACTAGGCTTTAAAACCTAATTCAATCCCCTCCCCTTTTTTTTTTTACATAAATAACAAAATAAAAACCAAAAAATAAAATTAAACACACTATGTAACCTAAAAAATTTTAATTTTTTTTACTTTATAATAACTAATAAATAAATCAATAAATGGCCAATTAAATACGTTATGCTAACCTAAATTGATTTTTATTTTTTTTTGTTCCTAAAATTTTTTATTTTATTTATTTAATTTAATTTAATTTTTTTCCATATTAGGACCCTTTACTATATTTAAAAATTTTAAAATAAAAAAGGAAAAAATGAAGTGTCTATAACTGCTTTTCTTTCTGGTGAAGTTTAAGTAAAGAGACACTATTTTTGCTATGGTGATAGATTTCTCCTAAGAGGCATTATAATTAGCTAGCTATCCTAAGCTTGGTTCACTAGAGATTTGATGAATGGTGAAAGGTGAAAGAGAAAGTAGGTACTCGAAGAGCTAGTTAAGAAATTGAAAGAGGGTAGCACCCTTATGGGTTGGCAAGAACCCTATAAGAATTTGAAAACCTAATCGTGCTTTTATGAGCTGACTAACCTTAGTAAATGGATGAAGCGCTCCTTGAGCTAGTTAAGACCCTAAAAAGAAATATTGAACCTTAATAGTGCCCCACTAAGCTAATTAAGCTAGGTAAACGGGCAAAATACTCCTTAAGCTAGCTAAGACCTTGAAGAATGAGATAGGTAAGCACTCTTTAAGCTAACTAAGACCCTAAAGAATGAGATAGGTAAGCACTCTTTAAGTTAGCTAAGACCCTGAAGAGTAGGATAGGTAAGTACTCCTTGAGTTGGCTAAGAACCTTAAAGAAGAACTTAGTCGTGCTCTTCTGAGTTGACTAACCTAAATGAATGGGTAAAGCGCTCCTTGAGTTGGCTAAGACCTTAAAAAATTTGAAAACTTGGTTAGAACCTTATGAGTTAACTAACGTAGGTGAAATGGGTAAAGAGCTCCTTGAACTAGCTAAAACCTTAAATGAGAACCTTGTTGTGTTCCTTTGAGCTGACTAACCTAGGTGAATGGGCAAAGTGCTCCTTGAGTTGGTGAAGACCCTAAATGACAAATTGAAGCCTAGTCATGATCCTATGAGCTAACTAACCTAAGCGAAATGGGTAATGCATTCTTTGAACTAGCTAAAACCTTAATTGATAAATTAAAGCCTAGTCATGCTCTTATGAGTTGACTAACCTAAGTGAAATGAGTAATGTGATCTTTGAGTTGGCTAAGACTCTAAATCGAAACCTAGTTATGCTCTTTTGAGCTAAATAACCCAAACAAATCCATTTATGGTAGACTAGCAACCCTAATATTGGAATTAATTCCAGAAAACCTAGAAGTACTCCTCTTAACTAACTATCTGAGGTGAACGGGTAAAGTACTCCTTGAGCTGGCTAAGACCTTAAAGAATGGGGAAGGGTAAGTGCTCTTTAAGCTGGCTACGAAACCTAAAGTAGGACTTGGTAGTGCTTCATTGAGCTAACTAACCTAGGCCGGAATGTCTTTGGTGGACTAGCAATCCTAAATTGGAATTGATTCAAGAAAAACTTAGAAGTGCTCTTTTGAGCTGACTATTTTAGGTGAATAGGTAAAGCATTTCTTGAGCTGGTTAAGACCTTGAATGAGAACTTGGTTGTGCTCCTTTAAGTTGACTATCTTAGGTGAAAGAGTTTCTAAGAGACTAGTAACCTTAATATTGGAATCGATTCAAGAAAACTTGAAAGTGCTATTTTGAGTTGACTATCCTAGGTAAACAGGAGAAACACTCCTTGAGTTGATTAAGACCCTAAAGAATGGGATGGAATGGTGCTCCTTGAGCTGGCTAAGACCTTAGGTAAAAGATTGAACCTTAAATGAAATATTGAACCTTAAAAGGATGAACGAAAGAGAGGACAATGTTCTAAGAGTTGGCTAGAACGTTAAAAAAGAATGAAAGAGGAGACAACACTCTTAAAGCTAGTTGGAATCCCAAAAGGATACAAGAAAGTACAGTACTTTAAAAGTTAGATAAAACCCTAAAAATAAAAGAAAGATGGGACAACGTTTTAAGAGCTAGCTTGAACCTTAAAAAGGATGAAAGATGGAACAACACTCTAAGAGTTGGCTTGAACCTTAAAAAGGATGAAAGATGGGACAGTGCTCTAAGAGTAGGCTTAAAACATAAAAAGGAAGATAGATAGAGGGGATGACACTTTAAGAGCTGGCTAAAACCTTAAAAAGCATAGAAGAGGGGACATCGCTTTAAGAGATGCATAGAACCTTAAAAATGAAAGACGGGACAATGTTCTAAAGGCTGGCTAGAACTTTGAAAGTGAATTAAAAGAGGGAATGATGCTCTAAGAGGTGGTTGGAATCCTAAAAAGGATGAAAGAGTGTACAACACTTTAACAGTTGGCTAAAATCCTAAAAATGAATTAAAAGAGGATAGTGTTGTAAGAGCTAGCTAGAACCCTAAAAAAGAATGAAAGAAGAAGCGAAGTGAGGAACATAATCCGTTTGAAGAACTTCTTGACTTGAAAAATATTTACAAATAAAAAATTTGGTAAGAACCACTTAATGACAAAAAGGCATCAGGGATTAAGTCCCTTAATGTCTTAGATTAATATGATTAGCTTTAAAAGGTGTGATCACATTGAAAAGAAACATACAACTTGAACCAAAAGTTTGGCTACTCGAGTCGACACGAATTTGAAAATGGACAAAAGACTTGTGACAAGCCTTTACTATCTCTCTTTTCCTTTTTATTGGTCTTTTTTCTTTTCTTAAAAGTTTGCCAACAGGTATAAATTCTTATTAAGGAGCAAATTTTATAGTTACCCCCTTCTTTGGTAACTATGTTGGTCTTCTCAACGCCTTTGACCTTAGGGCTTTCTCATGGAGCCTTGTGATTTTAAACATTCCTTTCCTAATGAAAAGGTAACTCATGATTAGTTTAGTCGAAAAATGACTTCCTTGCTAACTTTTTGTCTAGATTTCGATCTTAACTATAGTTCCAAAAATTATAGTCCATTTTGTAAGTGATATGCTTTGATCAATCTATTAGTTTTTTTCTTTTTTGTTCAACATTATGAATTTAAGCTTTTGGTTAAAGAGTCTCAAAAGGGACTAATGAGAATGCTTATTTTGAAAGAAGTACTTTTATTTTCTCTGAGTGTAGTAGTCAAGAACCTTTAGGAAAAATTAGAAGTGTGCTTCCTTAGTTTCAAAAATAATTTTTATTAAAGATAAATCCTCCTTTAAGATCAGAAGAGCTTTATTAAGGGTGGTATTGTAGGTGGGAAGGCCTTGTGTAATTTAGCATGGCTAAGAAAGTCTTTTTTTGTTTGTAATTTTGAATTGTGATTTAAAGTAGATATGGAGGTTTTAGTGTTTTTAGGCTTGGAATGTGATTCGAGGTCTTGTGTTTTTAAGGCTATTTGGGCTTTGATTCCTAACCTTTTTATTTAGTTTCGCTGCTTCTATTGGAATGCGATATATCTTTTGGGGCTTTTGTTTTACACTTGGGCCTAATTTTCCAATGTCTTTTCTTTCTTCTTCCCTTTTTTTTTTTTAAATATTTTTTGTTGTCCCATTCTTTTTTTTTTTATTTTACCTCTTTTCTTTAGGCCTTTATTGTCGAGTCTTTAACTTTAAGAGATTGAAAGCCTTAAATTTATGGATTCTAAGTATATGGGCTTAGATAAGGTAGGTATAAGCTTGAGGTATTTGAAGGGTAAAAACTCTTATTTGTAGGGTAAAAACTCTTATTTGTTTCAAAGAAAAATAACTTATAAAAAAATAAAAGTTGTTTTTGAATTTAATGTTATTAAAGTAAGCACAAACCAATTTTATCCTTCTCTCCTAATCAATGACTCTAACTTCTAAATTGTCCCATTTTTGTAGTAGTTCTTAATAGGGTTTAAATTTGAAAATTCTCTAAATTGGTCTAACAAGGTTAACAAGAGATAATCGTATTAAGGAATGAGTCCAAAATATCCTCACCATTATGTCACTCAACTCTCAAAGAGTTTGAGGGTTAGTATATGGGATGAAGTTTGTCTCTTTTTATTCTAAACTTTTTTTTTTTTTAAGTGAGTTACTAGTTCCTTAGGAAGGAATCTATATTAATTTTCCCCATAGTAAAAATTGACTTTGCCTCTTAGTTTGTTAACATATGCCCCAATTTGAAACTTCTCATTTAATCTGAATTTGAGACTAAGGTTGTATTTGATTTCACGTTTGACTTGGTTACCTTGATGGGTTAGAAATTGTGTTTGGTTCAGTTGCCTTAATAGGCCTTGGATTATGTTTAGATTCGTTACTTTGATGGGCTAAGTGGCTTCATTTAGATTGGATGTGTTTAGGCTGGTTGCTTGAGTGGGCTGAAGGCTTGGACTTGGGTTAGCTCCTTCGTAATTAGGTTGAGCCCATAAGGATGTCTAATTGTCAGTAACTTTTCTTTTCATTTTCATTTTTTTTTGTGAGAGAGAAAGCTAAAGTTTTATTTTATAGAAATCGAGAAATTAAATTACAAATAAGGATGTTGATTTTTAAGGTTCCATTTATAAGTTAACATATTTTATTTACATTTCCTTAAGGGAGAGAAAAAAATGGTTAAGCAAATGACTATTGAAGCACCTATTTACAAAAGGGAATCTTAAAGAATGAAGAATGATAAGCTAAAGAGAACTTTTTATTATTTTGGAAAATTAACATACACAAAACCAAGGAAGAGAGCCTAACATTTATTATTGAAACATGACATTTATCCTTGAAACATGACATTTATCCTAGGCCTCTTGGCTATAAACTGGAAAAACCCTAAACTGAGTTTCACAGACGAGCTCTAAGGTCCTCTAATATTTCATGGGTTTCTCCAATGACTTGTTTAAGGATGGCTTTAAGGCTCAGTTGTGAGCTTCAAAACATTCAAGCTTTTCCTTCAGGTAAACAATTTCAGCCTCTAAGAGCTACTCATGAATCTTAGGGAGGTCTTGTAGCCTATTAGTTCTTTGATTATTTGCTTTGTTATCTACCATTTCATGCCTAAATATTTCATAGACAAAAATCATTCATCAATAAAACAATATAATATACATGGAAATATGCATATGCTAAAATCATTTAGGTTAGTACATTACTCTTTTAGTTGTAGCCTAATTGCTTGATTTGGCATTTAACTTTTACAAAAAATGATTACATTTCTAAAAATTTTCCAATATTAGTAAGGTTGTAATTCTTAAGTATAACGACCCAACAGTATCGTTGTCGTGATAGGTCGCCGTGTACCGTATAAAGGTCTATTATCAACCTCCTTGCTGATCATAGGCCTTTCATACGACACACAAGGCTCCTTCCACTCTACGTTACCACTAGGCCCATAGACAAGTAATATAGAGCAATTTAACTAAAATTACTTCTATGTTATAAATTAACTAATTGTGTGGGTTCGTGAGAACCACACCAAAACAATATTACAAACGAATGCAATTCATAACGGAACTGCGTAAAATCTAAGTTATGCGTAAATATATATAAAGTATCTAAATATCTATAATCTATTACAAAATGTCCTCTTCGCTCTCTGATCGCTCCAACCCGTTTCTACCCGAGACTTACCACGGGCATGCCTCGGCTCGGATTGACGAAGAGGTTCTCCTGCACCAACAGAACTCTATAGGGGAGTAAGCTTACGCTTAGTGAGATAAATACCCTCATCAGTACCACACGACAGAAATTTATTAGATGCACAATCATATGAATGCATGAACAAAAAGTATGCCACACAACGCATGCAGTGACCTAGGAACTGCATACGACTCAGAATTTTGCCCCCTGAAGTCGGGGTTTGGAGATAATTAACCGACCCAAACCAAAATCCGGGTTCTAGACCTTGGGTTTTATTTCATTTTCACTATCGTGCTCATACCAAAACAAAACTCTACATATATACATATATATATACTTCCTTTACCAAAATCAAATCGCATCCTTTAAAAATCCCAAGTCTAGCGGTGTGGTGGCCCCCGCAGTCCACAAACACACGCCCTAAGAAGAAGCCACAAGACTCGGCCCCTCGCCGACGGTTGGCGTCTCCTAGCGCCTAGTAAGCCCATCAGCTTAAGACAGAGACTCAATATATATGATGGCATAGCTAGTGCCCAATCCTGCAGGAAACTCGTATTCCTGTGAGTCCCTTCCCATCTTCTGCGTGAAGCGGCAGTCGGTGTTATCCGTATGCAATATGGGGAATGCATGATTCATTTTGAGTTCTTAATCATATAAGTGATTAACTTGATTTTCAGGGTGATCAACCAATTTCATTCCATACAATTCATAAGTATATATTCATGCAAATAATTCCCAATTATTATATATAATTAACAAGTCATCACACTCATCCATAATTTCATACACATGCATCTCCCATATCCCACAAGCATCCAAATTTATAAATATAAAATTAGGTGCATCTACTTTACAAGCATAATCAAGTAAAGAGTCATCGGGAATTTACTCACTCTGCCATGTGGTTCAATCAAAGTAGTCCGGAGCAAGTCGTCTCTGAAAACAGTGTCCCCTGGTCATTGAAATAATTTTTATAAGGAATTGAAGCAAACTTAAGAAACTATGTAAATTTTTCTTAAGTTATATTCTTAGCTAGTTCTCGGAATTTTTCCGGTTTTTACCTAAAGTTCAATTGCGTATAACTTTTTCGTTTTAAATCCGATTTTTATGATTTTATAGTCAATCTTCATCGTTTTCGAGTGTACTTTAACGTGGTAAGGTTAGATTTTCGAAATGAGGTATGCAATTCTGTCCATGGGTCAGAACAGTAGCGTTCCTCATGTGTTGGAGTGTTTTTGGGCCTTGTTTGGTAAATGGGCTTTTGATAGCTTGAGGAATCCTTTGGGCTTGGTCTTTAGATTTTATCCTAAGCTTAAAATACTCCTTGAGATCAGATTTACAATTTTGATTTATATTCCTAAGGCTAACAACCACTTCTTGGGCCCTTTAGTGAGCTTAAGTTATCAAATGGGCTTGTTTTTGGTTCAAACTAAAGTTAATGACTTTGGTGGGCTTATGGGGCCTTAGGTGGATTTATTATGGGCTTCAAAACAACTTCTCTTGGTTCTTTAAGTTGCTGGTCAGATTTTTGTTGAAGGCCCATCTTAGAGTTCTAAGCTTGTTTTGAGAGTTTTAGGCCCGGTTTTGAGTTTTAGGCTTTGTATGCTAATCATACTTGCTTTGGTTAATCCTTTCACTTTGTTCTTTCACTTTTATCATATTTTTAGGCCTCATTTACCCATGTTCCAGATCTGTTCATGTTGGTCCTAAGGGGTCCTTACTTGGTTTTTCAACTTGTTTCATCATTTCCTTAAGTGTATGTGATAGATTATGCACTTAACTACTTGTGTATAAATCTTAACTTAAGTTCCCTTCCATCAAATGATCCTTTAACTCATGCTCCACATAAAGAAATAAAAGATCTTATAATTCATAAAACCTCCATATCATAGCTCATGCCATACAAAGTTGATTTCTTCATAAAACTTCATGTGATGGATTTTTCCTTAACTTAAGTCTAGTTTTGAGCATGTTTAACTAAATGGAAACAAAATCAACATTCAAATGATCATGGAACCTTCACGTCCAGCATGCTTACCCTTCATCAAAGTTCTCATTTCAAGATTTCCTTAGCTTAACATCTTCCATTCAAAGCATTAAACAAATGTCCATACAAAACACCAACTTTACATGCTCATATTTCAACTTCATGTAATGGTTTTAGGGTTTGTTTCTTAAAACGAATTTTTGTGCTATAACAACTCAAACCTTACTCATATCTTCAACAAATCCAAGTCTTCTAACATAAATATTAATCCACACATCACAAGAATCACTTACTCGTCCTTAACGCAAAGTTTGGTGGTTGTGCACTAAGGTTCCTCTTAAGCCTTTAACTTTGCTTCCTCCTTTTTGCTTACCTTTTGAAACCCGAATTCTTTGGTCTTTTGGAAAGGGGTTTATGAAAGATTCTAATGGTCTTAGATGATCTTAAATGATGAAAGAAAATGGCACATGAACAAAGAAAAAAAAATGCCATGAGTTGAAGCTTCAAAATGGAAGAAAATGGATTTTGTGGGGTAAAGTTGTTTCCCCTTTTTATGTTTGTTTTAAAAGAGAGAAAGATGAAGTGAAAGTGAAATTAAAAGTGAGAGAAATTGGGAGGAGTGCAGCCGGTTGGAATGAAGAGAGAAGGAGTGTTTAAATGCCTTGAAAGTATTGTCTTAAAGCTTACAAAAAGTCAACAATTGCAACTCTTGATGATGTAAGCATTAAGGGGTAAATAGTGATGTGTAAGAGGAAGTGATTGATGGGTGAATGACAAATGCATGGCCCCCCTTTCTCCCCTTTTTAGATCTGCCATGGGAAGTCTTTTAATGGCATGGAGTGGTCTTGTCACCTTTATTAAAGTTAAGCTCATGATTTCTTGTGAAAATTTGTCCATATGTAGTATAAGTGAAGAGGTGATAAGGAAATTGTCTTATCACTAGATTTTGATAAGTTATCAATTGATAAATGATTCCAACTCTCAATTGATAAGTTATCTAAGGTGATTCGTTGGTCTACTTATTTATGGTGTAAGGCTTATGCATGAAGATAAGGGCATAGCCTTATAGAAAATTGTTTTAGGATTTTCATCTTATATTGTTTTGTGATTTATGATTTGATTTTTGTAGAATTGTGAAATTTTCTAAAGTTGGATGAAATTATTCAAATTAAATTATCGATTAATTATATAGGGTTAAAATTCCCTAATGGCTTTAAGGTTTACAGTTTTAAGTAGCTTTAGAGCTCGTAGTTCTTCAAGCTCAGGTTTTCTCGACAATTGGCTTTTGAATTGTAAAAATTTAATTCGTTTCTAAATATAAACTTAAGTTTTTAGTTTAGTTGATCTTTAAGAACGTTCGGAAAGTATTCCTAATTGAGTCTTAGGCCCACTAAAAGTAGGGTTTACATTAAGAGTAGTGTATTAACTCAAGGTTTTAGAGGAAGCACATGTAATTAGGATGGGTTCTAAAGGTTTTTAAGTTTTTGTGACCTCACTCGTTTTTGGAAAATGCCTTTATTAGTCACATTACAGCTTAAGTGGTGGTAGCCTAATTAACCCTGAGGGTAATTACACCATAGCAATCGAAGCCTATACAATGGCGCCTTCCTTATATCTTAGGGTCCTAATACAGTCCGAGTTTGATCTTTTCTACTATACAATCATGATGTATGAAGTAAATTCCCCCTATAAGTTAAAAACTTAGATAAAGCTAACTTGCAAAAAAGTTAGTATAAGTATATAGAAAACAATAATAAATAAACAAATAAATAAATAAATTACATTTAGTAAGGTGATTTCAAAAATTAATTCTAAATTTAGAGAGTTAGATGGCTAACCCTCTTGACGTCCCTAGTGGAGTTGCCATTTTGTTGAGCATGATTTTTACCAGATTTTTATTGGTTTTTGCTAAACTGATTAATATTAAACCTTACTTATTTAATATTGATTATCGACTAAGATTTAAATAAAACTAGCTTTTTAAAAGAGTTTTATAAACTTTTAGAGTCACTACTCGATCAAGGTCGGGAAATAGTTTAAGTAAAAACCAAATGGGTAGATTTGGTTTTTATCTAGACACTAGTTCACATGGGGAAAACTAATTTTATAGAAAACCAAATGAATGAGTTTCTAATAGGTGTTTACCCTTATTTCCTCTTAACCCATTTTATTTTAAAATTTTTAGAATATAGTAAGGGGTCTTAATTTAGAAAAATAAAAATAAAATAAAAAATTTTGGGAACAAAAAAATCAAAATCATTTTAGGCTAACGTAACGTATTTAATTTAGCCATTTATTGATTTATTTATTAGTTATTAAAAAGTAGGAAAAACAATCAAAATCATTTTAGGATACGTAGCATGTTTAATTTTATCTTTTGGTTTTTATTCGTTTATTTATGTAAGAAAAAATAAGGGAGGGGATTGGATCAAGTTTTAAAGCTTAGTCCATATTAATAAAAAATATGATCGAAGGCCTTAATCGAGGCTTATAAGAGCAGGTGTTGTTATGCCTGCCTTCTTTTTTTACATACACATGCCAATTGGTTGCATCCACACGTGCATGGCACGTTCTTGGACTTCCTTTCCAGTAGCTTTCTCACCTAAATCTCCTCCATCCTTGACTTTTTCCAATCTCATTTCTTCTCAAAACACAGCATAGTATCTTGTGTTCGAGATCACTTTTAATGCGACTTCCACATGAATCCACTCAATTTAATGGGTGGATTTATGGATTTGTTGCTAGACATAGCCTCCTTTGCATCAAGACTCAAATCTTGTATAAATTCATTCATTTTGCTATCAAAATCGGACCAAAAAATGGGATAAAACTTGAAATATGGGATAATAACTTACACTTGATTTTTGCCAATCTAAGCATGAATGGAAGGTTTTGAAGCTTCCTTATTATCTCTTAAGCTTAAATTTCATCATCTCAATTCACAAATAAACTAAAATCTTGCAAATTTCCTTAAATTCAAAGGATTACCCGCATTGGACAATTATGGTCAAATCGGCTATTAATGGCTGTTTCTTTTATTTTTGAATTTTTCTCTCTCTAGCCCAACCCTATTCTTTTTCTAAAAATTCGATCTTCACAACCATTTTTTAGGAAAACCACTACCATGGCTGAGCTTATAGTGATTAAGAACCTTAAGCTACACCATTAGTTCGTCTCCAGCAACCACCTTTACACATCGATCACTACTACTATTGGCAACCGAGTTCAACTACTACTCAAACTACCATATAACTCCGTGGTGTTGTTTCTGCCCTTACCAAGTCCAATTAGAAACTCATAAATCCAATTTCACCTATTCATTTTGGTGAGTAAATCTACTTGAATTGACCCTAAGGCTGCTATGTTCTTCTTTAACCCAAGTAGAGCTTCAACCTGAATTAACGACTTGACCCAATTCGTATGCCTAAGATCCGATTCGCACACTTATATCCAATTTGGCCCAGCCCTTTATAATTCCTTTGTTTTGTTTTGTTGTTTTGCTTTTTTTTTAAGCATTGTAATTGTAAAAATAAAAAAAAAAAGAAAAAGGAAAAATTGGAAAAAAAAAAGAAAAAGAAAAGTAGAGTAGCTTAGTTTTAAATTATTTATTTATTTTCTTGATTAAAACTTAAATAAGAAATAGATGATAAAAGAACAAAAAAATTAGATAAAATAAAATAAAATAAAGAAAAATAAGACAATAGTTTTATGACTTAGAAAAATTTATTTTCTGAATAAATAAAAAAAAATCAACCATTTTCAAATTTAAGAAACTTTTAGAACTTTGCTAAAGTAAAAAGCCCTGAATTAGGACCCTTCAAAAATTTTCCCAAATCAAAATGAAATGGCTAAAAGACATAAACTCGACCACTTTCTAAATTTACAATAAACCAATTTGCTAACGTTTTCCTAAAAGGATTACGTACATCTAATCCCGAATAGCGAGTACATAGGTACCTTTGAGGTGATGTAAAAAATAAAAAAACTTATTTTTTCCATTTTAGTTTAAATTATTAAATTTAGTCTAATTCGTTAACTAATGATTGCACTTCATTTTGTAAGGTAATTTTGAACGGTAATTTCAAGAAATTAAATCTAAATTAAGAAAGTTCATGATACCCTTAAGGGTTTAAAAAACCTAACTCTCAGACTCGTTTCTTTGGTTTTCCAAAACTTTTTCTATAAAATCGGGTTTCTTTGTGTGAATCAGTATCTAAATTAAAACTAAATCTACTCATGTGGTTTTGACCTAAATCATTTCCTGACGTCAGTTAAGTGGCGATTCCAAAAGCTTATAAAACTCTTTTAAGAAGCCAGTTTTCTTTAAACCTTAGTTGAGGATTAATATTAAATTGGTAAGGTCTAGAATTTATTGGTTTAGGGAAAACTAATAAAAACCAAGAAAAAATCAAGCTCGATACACATCTACACATTTAACATTAAGATAGCATTAAACCATAGATTTCAATATTGTACCAATAAGGTTTGTGACCAATTTATTCATCAAATCATCTATCAAAACCCTCATTTTTTATTCAAGAAGAATAAGCACATTTTCCCTATAGAATTAACATTAAAAGGCATCAAACCATGGTTTTTCATATGAACACAATAATATATAAACATGAATTATATCAAAACTTCACGAATGGGTTATTTCATACATCATGCATCAAGGTTCATTAAAATCATAAGAAAATTCAAGAACAATTCAAAGTTTTCATGTAGTAATGAACCAGAGGTTAGTTTAGGAGGTTTTTAGGCAATTTTCATTGAGGTAGTGGTGGTTGCCAACTCCTAACTTCCCAAACTTCGAAAGCACTCAATCACTTTTAAAAGAATTTGTACCCCACTCCTTCGATTTTCCCAAAGAAACTCAAATTCTCTAACAAAATCCTAAACTAACTCTTAGATTGAAAATATGAGAAATTCTCTTATTCTATTGATAACTCTTGCCATTGTTTATAGGAGTGAGTAGTAGAGGGTTCTATTGTGGAGTCAAGCTTAGTAGCCAAGAAAGATTTTTTTTTTATGTAGGGAAATTAAGTCTCTTTGTATCATAAAGATTTAATTCATTTTTCATTTTTCCCTTTTTTATCCAATTTTAGCGCACTTTAGATTCAGTCTTTGCTAAATCAATGGTTAGAATCCTTCTTTTATGTCTTCTTACCAATTCTAAATATTAATTTCGTGGTGGGTTGGCTTTAGGAGATATAGCTTTCCATTTTCTGAAAGTTTTGTTACATTAGCTTAATAAAATACTTCTTATTTTATTTTATTTTTTTGTTGATAGAAGTTTCTTTTATTAATTTTTGAGATTTTTAAATTAAAATAACATGTTTTAGTTGCCTTTTCTATTTCATATATTTTTCTAATTTTCGGATGCAAGAAATTAGGTAGATTTCATAAGGTGTATCAATGGCATGTAAATTGTCATTTTTACCTATTTTGTTCGTCGATCCATAATAGTGCAAGAAAGGAAGGGAAGGGGGAAGGAAGTTAGGCGCCTTACGTACCCTACATATGTATATAATGCATATGTGTGTCACAAAATTAAAAAGGGTATATGAAGCGCCTTATTTATTTATTTAGTTATTTATATTTCCTTTTATTACGTGGTGTACATATATGTGACTATGTGGTGCTAGTTGCTTGGCCATGTAATTGCTACGCCATGTAGTTGCCATGTAGCACCTTTTTTTTCCTCTTCCTTCATTATTATTATTTTTTTAGATTTTTTTTTGCTTTTCTTAATTTGTTCAATCTTTTAATTTTTTTTTAGCTTTTTCTTAAATATTCCATTTTTTTGAAAATTTTTCATACATTGGCCTTTTTCTTGAAATCAAGGTTTTCAACCAGAGTTGTAATTAGGATAGTAAAAAATGGGGTATCTACAACTTGTACCAGAATCTTTAGCTCATTTCTTTTAATATATAGCTCCTATAATTTCCTTATGGTTTCCTTTTAGTATCTGCTTGGGTTCATCAAGTTCCTTTGTATGTCTTCTATTTCTCTTTCCTTAATAGATATTTACTTTTACCCATGTTGCTCTTTATGATATTTTATCCATTCTTCCTAAAGAAACTTGATCTATGCTCTTAGCCATATTTTAATCTCCTTTCTAATCTTACTTTTAACCATTAAAGCCATCCAAACACCTTAACTTTGAAGTTTAACACACTTTCAATCCTTCTCGTTTGACATGTTGTAGTATACCTAAGCTTTATGGTAAGGAACCACAAAGTTCTTAATTTATAATGCCCATTATCTACTTGTATACGTAAGTTCACACCTTAACTTCAAACAGGAGGGGTATTATCTTTCATATTTGTTATTAATCCTTATTTACCACTAGTGATCCAACCTTCATTCTCTAAATTATATTGGAAACACTCTTTTTAGACACCTCTCGAAATTTATTAGATGATTGACCCATTAAGATTGCCTCGTCTTCAAGTCTTATCAAAGTCTAGCTCCTATCTTTTACTTAAATGTTTGGTATGTCTCCTTCTAATGCCTAAAGATTCCAAATGCCTTTAACTTAGCGAAACCCAAGCTAATTAGTCTTTGGCTAAAGTAAGCTTTCTTATCTTACCTTTTAAGTATCAATTCGTCTTGATGAATTCAGAAAGTTTAATAATCTCTTGGAATTAGGTCTTTCTCAGTGTGATTTCTTATTGTCCCCAACTTACAACATTCTGATTAACTAAAAAGATGTTATAGTAATGCTCCTCATTGCTAGATCATAGTATTCACATTAGTTATCAACTCTAAATTGTGTTGAGTCCCTCATATTTAGGAATTATGGGAGTAGTAGTAGGTTATCTCTAGGTGAATCCTATAATATAAGAGAGCATAGAGGTGGGTTTACGTTTCCTGATTGTTCTTTTAGGTATCTAATCACACGGTCAGCCTTATATTTGAATTCCATAAGAAATTGTTAACCTTGTACTCACAGTCATGCCTAACTTATGAATTAGTATACAATTTAGTTTCAATTAACTTCTTTAAGTGAGAATCTCCTACTTTGCTATTATCGTAAAAGTTCCTAAACAAATCTTCTAATCAGCATTTTCATAGAACACTTATAATGAGTATATCCCTCTATACAAGTAATATTAGTGATATATCACCTGTGCAAATTGTACTCTAACTTTCAACATTAGAGCTTTGTATAGAATTTAAGTCTTTAAATTACTCTTTAAATGGTTGCTTCTTGCTGATCAAATATCATATAACTTCTAACAATAAACCTTACATTGACATTTTAGTATCCATAAACCATTTATAGTAAACGCATCCTATATAGACATAATGATAGAATAATATTTCTTGTATTATTCAAGTCTTTGCTCATTAGAAAACAACAACAGATCAAAACCTGTGATTATTATTGTTGAGCTTGTTTTTTCGGTTTCTTATTTGAAAGTTGATTTCTCATTTATTGATTAATACTAAACCCTAACCTATTTAATATTAATCTTCGACTAAAGAAATTGAGAAATTCTATTTTTTATTAAAAATAATTTTTGGAGTCACCACTCGACCGAAGTCGGGAAAAGAAAAAGAAACCGTAACCAATTAGGTGGATTGATTACGATTTGGCTATCGATCTTTAATTTTAATTTTAAATGAAAAACCAGAGGGTTCCAAGTTCGGGGGCTAACCTATTAAACCCTTAACGGGTACCACTATCTATTTACCGAAATTAAGATTATTCTTCTAATTATAATATTTTAATAAATAAATAAATAAAATCAAAAGAAAAAAGAACCTAAGTTTCTACATATTTTATTGTCGTCCCGAAGGTGCCTACGTACCCGCTAGCCGGGATCAGACAATCGTAGTTCTTTCAAAAAATTTTTAATGTGTCGATTTATTTTAATTTTAAAAACTGCTCAATTTTACGTTTTTAATTTATTCGGTTTATTTTAAAAAAATCTAAAGGATTTTTTTTTATTTTTTTAACAAAATAAACAACTTTCTATATCACAAATCCTTAAATAAGATCAAATCCTAAATAAGATCAAATCCTAACAAAGATAACCAATCCTAACAATTCCTATAACTATCTATCAAAATAAAACAATTCCATATAATACTCTTATATGAGAACTAATATTAAAACTCCTAAACTAACATATACATATGTCATGTATTATGTTAACTAATAAATAATAATATACATAATAAAAATTAATCTTAACAATCCCTTATCTAATATGTACATATCTTTATATCTATATTACTAAATATTAAATAAACTTTCACTTAAATCCATGTTAAAACTAATGCTAAAGAACTATCATATAATAACTATACTAAATTACTTAAGATTGTAATAAAATATTATAATATAATATCATATAATAAATAGGAAATTTAAAGGAACAAAGAAATACAGACGAAACTTGATTCAGCTTACCCTTATGTGGATTCGATTGTGCTGAATTTGTCGCCGAGGTCATGTTGTCTGCTGCATTGCATGCAGAGGATGACTGCCGTATGGCGTTGGTCAAGGTTGCTGCTGTCGTCGATGCGGTCCGTGCGTGTTAATCGGAGTGCGCTGAACAGAATATGATCCGAATATATGCGTATGGAGTGTAGCTGTCGTGCTTCTGATCGATTATTTTTGATTGAATGGAGTTATATTGCTGACAGCAGCGGCGAGGATGGATTAGGCTTGATGCTGGAGTGTTCTACTATTAGACGTATTGGAGTTTTGTGCACTGTGTTCTCGATGGAGTGGCGTAGAGCTTGTATTAGTGAGAAGTTGATTTCAGTATGTATTTATGCTCCTGAGGCTGTGTTGCCTGGACATGTATTGACCGTACGCGGGTTCTTGTATGGATTGTGTAGTAACGTCGGCGGTTGATGTAAGTTTGTGGTTTTCACAGGAGAGGGGACCAGAGATTGGTGTTACTGTTACTGTTTCGTTAGTGGGACCTTAGACCACTACAATGATGGATTGAAAGGATGAGAGAAGGTCAGGTTTCATGGGGGCGTCACAAGGGTTCAGCAATTGTGGGGCTTTTCCTTTTTTTTTTTTTTTTTTTTTTTTTTTTTTTTTTTCTGAAGAATTCTGCTATGTGAAATTGATGCTTTTTCTACTGTGTCCCCTCTTTTATATGTATGCGTATGTGTTTTTTTAAGGTTGAAATCAAGTCATATTTGGATATATCGATCGTATTTGATTCGATAATTAAACTATATTCAAATGAATTCAAATCTGATTTAATAAGATCAAACTAAATTCAAATGATTTAATTAGATATGAATCCCGTTTTTATCTTGTTTTTGCAAAGATAAAAAAATAAAGATATAGGTGTCTAGCAAGACTTGAACCCAAGACCTCAAACTAAGTCCATTCCAATACTCCAATGTTTATTCGTTAGGCCATTAGCCTGTGCCTTAACATTTAGTACAATTAAATTATACTTAAACTACTCGGTTCCCTAAAATAAAATTTTTTTAACTAAACTAAAGCTAAAACTATTTGTTCCTAATATAAGTTATTTCCTAAAAATCTACAAAACTCTTTATAATAATTTTTTCTTTTCTTATTTTTTTGGTATTTTCATCATTTGTTAATTTTTATTTTTATTTTTTTATTTTTTTGAATTGTAAAAATAAAAATTAAGATTACAGAGGGGCAAAAATTAAGTGTCTACCATCATGTTACTTGTATTCATTCCTATAATATAACATCATGTAATCTCTTGGTGTTAAAATATCTCCTAAGTAGAGGATGGTAACAAAACTTCACTTGTCAAATACCTTGTTTAAATACTACTTTTACTATGGTTAACCTACCTAGGTTGATTTCCATACATATTCTAATTTAGAGTACATTTGATACCTTTTAAGATCATATGCTTCCCATCTGTATAACTTTCAAATTTCAACTTTACAAACCAAAACTATACATCAAAACTTCAACTTCCCCTTCTAATTTGTACTTCTTCATTTGCTTATCCATTTGGTCACCTTCGTCTCATCTTAAGTTGTTACGGCATTTGAATCACAAGTGGAGTCTTCTTCAAGATCCTCATCTGGGTTCTTATCATTTACATCCAATTTTCTTATGCTGCAAGGGGTTTTCTTATGATTTAACTAAGGGTTCGAGTTCATTAGATTGGAGTAAGACTTTTATATCTACTCTCTTTATAGGTAGAAATGTAAGAAATCGGTCAATGATACTAGGAGGGCAATCTCTAAGGATATGGGATACTCTTATTGGTACCTAGTTAAAACTTCTAGGATAGTTCATACCTAACTTTACAATTGCATGTAAAGTTGAAACCATTATAGGCATAGCTTCATACTCTGTAGGTGTCCTTCCTCAAGAGTTGTGATTGTAATATAAGACTCTAGCTCCTTTTCCATTATCTTCCAATCATCTACCAACTATCAAATAATCCTTTCAATATATATCTATGATCTCATTAAGGGTGTAAGACATCCATCAATTAGCCTATCTAAAAACAACTTCTATGATCTAAGCGTTATAGTCTACGGGCAACTCTTCGCCATCTATTATAATTTAACCAAGTGATATATCACTTGTTCTTATGAATCGATAAACAATTTCATATGCATAATATCATATCAATTTACCTTAGAGAGTTTTATATGTAGAGTATATGTATACATACATACATACATACATACATTGGCAAGTATAAATTTTTTACAGCCTTCTTAATTTCCCATTCTCAGTGCTCCTAAGTTGTCTACTTCATTTTAGTTATGATGCCTCAAAGGGAGTTCTTAAGAGCTATGCTTTAAGCAAGTTCTTAAGAACAATACTCTAATACCAACAAAAAACCATTATGCCTTAAATTGAATGAGTTACAATAATCTTGTCATGTGAATCATCCTAAATAGACACTGGCCTTGTAGTTGCTATTGTAGACCTAATCCATATAAGGTGTACTTAACTTAATCACTTTGAAGAATCTATTTCAATGCCTTTTTGATATAAACCAATGGTGTATTCTTTCAAAATAATTGGTATAACAAACCTATAATACTCTTCTATAAGGATATATATATATATATATATATATAAACCAGCTTTTGTTTGAAACAAAGTTATACAATAGATGTATATCCAAACAATTAGTAAAGATGACAGCAAAAAAAAGAGTTATGATGTGTACCATAACCAAGAACAGATAAGGCTAGTCGTAGGGATGAGTTTAAGCTTGTCGAAAGTTTGAAAAGGGTGATAAGGAAAGTGTGTAAGGATGAAAACTGAATAAAAAAATAGTAAGCAAAAAATACAAATAGCTCCAAAGGAGATAACACACCAATGGAACTTCTAAAGACCTATGATACAACTCGATATGACGCACAAAATAGTTCAGTGAGGTTACCTGCCACCTAACCTTGCTTAAGAGTTAAGATAAGAGTGAAATGAGAGTAAACAAATAATGTTTACAAAAGGAAAAATATTCAGTATATTAACGATAATCTGATATCTGTGGCTACATGTACAAAGGGTATTTATATCCAAGAATTTAGAGCAACTTGCTTAAAAAGGAGAAGACCAAAAGGATATTGTCCTAAAGAAGTAATGTATAAAGTATATAAAGGGTGAAAAAGAATATTCATGGAAAAAGTAATGATTATAGTGGCAGATTTTATGAATGGTCTCGAACATGTAGCAGTAATACATTAGTGGTGCTATAGGAGGATGCAAACAAAAGAGTATGAACTGATTGGGTATTTGAGTAGGGGTGTCGAGTAGGCATGGACTTGTTTGAGTAGGAGTAGTTGAGGATTAGTTTAGGATAGATCTCTTGGCCTCTTGGCAAGAGTAATGCCGAGCAAGTGTTCGGTTCAGACATAACTGAGAAGGTGCGCCAGGCTTGGTTGTTATCTGAACATTCTTCAAGTTGGCACATAACTTGTAAGAGGTGGGTAGTCATATAGCTCAACAAATGGAGTTGATCGGCAGCAAGGAGTAACTCGGCTTCGGCAAAAGTCGGTTAGAGTAGGATGATTCACCTCGTTAGTCCCTCTAGCTTTCAGGCTTGGCTACAAGTTAAAGGCTCAGTAGCCAGATTTTGATCATTCCCTCCTAGTTGATTTGGATTTGGATCAAATCCAATTGGTCTTCGCTCAATTCTTCCTCAGGGTGATAGGGATTGAGGTAAGTAACGTTGAAGGTGTTCAAAATCCCATAATCTATGGGTAACTCCAATCTGTAAGCATTGTCGTTGATCTTCTAGAGGATTCTGAAAGGTCCTTTAGCTCATGTAGGTATCTTGTTCTTCCTCTTTCTTGAAAACCTTTTCTTGCTTAAGTGCAGCTATTCAAAATCTCTAGGCCAAAATTGTTTAGTTATCCTACTCTTGGCCTTCTCTAACATTCTTTTGGTGACTTGGTTGATTTACCATGTAACTTTGTTGTAGATTTGTTAAAGGGATTGTATTCGGGCTCTCGTGTCAAGGTCTTCTTGCTTAGATACAGGCACAAGGGTGTGGTTGAGGGGTAACATAGGATTAAAACTATAGAAAACTTCAAAGGGGGGTCTACTTGGTGGTGTCATGTAATATTCAGTTTTAAGCGAATTTGACCATTGGCAAGCAGACATTCCAATCAGCTAAGTTCTTGCTTACTGTAGCTTGGAGAAGTGATCTTAAAGTACGATTGACTACCTCTGTTTGGCCATCGGTTTGGGAGTGGCAAGAAGTATTGAATAGCAATTTGGTCCCCATTCGGTCCCTATTCGGCACAATAGAGTCCTCTAGAAATTGCTCAAGAACTTTGGATTTTTGTTTGATACTACACTTTTGGGTACGCCATGTAACCGAACAATTTCCTACAAGAAAAGAGAAACGATAACCTAAGCATCATTACTTTTAGAGCAAAGCAAAAAGTGTACCATCTTACTAAATCTATTGATGACGACCATTACAGAATCTTTGCCTTGAGTAGTTTGTGGTAATCTGAGAACAAAGTCCATGCTCAACTCAGTCTATGGTTTCGTTGGGATAGGCAAAGGCATCGATTTTTGTTGCTTGGCTCGACATTTAGCCCTCTTGCATATGGTACAGCCTTCAACAACTTGGTGTACTTCTCGCCTCATTTTTGCTAAAAGAAATGCCTACCCAACAACTCATACGCCTTTCTTTCTCTAAAGTATCCGGAGAGTCCTCCATTGTAGGCTTCTTTGATCAGTAACTCCGTTAATGAATAGGTCGACATGTATAATTTCCCTCTATGGAACAAGTATCCATCTTCCATATGATACTCATCCATTGTCTTTCTCTTGGCACAGTACCCAAGTATAGGTCTAAAGTGTGGATCTTCGGAGTACTGCTCCTTAATGCTCGCAAACTTAAACAATCTAGCCTATAGTTCGGTCAAGAGCACATGTCTTCTCAAAAGAGCATTTGTAACCATGTTGCTCCTTCCTTGCTTGCATTTTATTACAAAATTGAATCACTCAAGGAATTTAACTGACCTTGCTTGCCACTTTAACAACTTTGTTTGACTTCAGAGATACCTTAGAGATTCATGGTCAGTATAGATGACAAATATCTGATAGTAGATAATGTTGCCATACTTGCAGTGTTCAGATTAGTGCCAAAGTTTTTTGTTATACACAAAGTAGTTTAGTTGAGGTCTCTTGAGCTTCTCATGGTATGTGATTGGTCGGCCTTCTTGCATTAGGACAGCAACTATTTCAATGCCTGATGTGTTACATTTTAACTCAAGTATTTTCTCAAAGTTAGGTAAAATTAGTATACAGGTAGAGGTCAACCTTTCATTCACTTCGGCAAAACTTCTCTCCTCGTTTTCTCCCTATCTGAAGTCGATGTTCTTCTTTGTTAACTTAGTAAGGGATGTGGTGAGGGTACTAAAATTCCTTATGAATAGCCTGTAGAAGGAAGTTAGTCTATGGAAACTTCTCACTTCGACACAAATAGTAGGAGTTGGTTACTAGCCGATTGCTCGAATCTTTTCGTTGTCCACTTGTAAACCTCCTCCACTTACTACATAGCCTAAGAATACCACTTCCTCTTGGCAAAAGTAACATTTCTTAAGATTGTTGAATAATCTCTCAACACGGAGGACATTCAACATGGCATGGAGACGTTCACAGTGACTCAGCATGTTCGTACTGTACACTAGCATATCATCAAAGTACACCACGATACACTTTCCCATTAGATTTCTTAGTACATGGTTCATCAATCGTGTAAAAGTGCTCAAGTCATTTGACAAGCCAAATGGCATAACCATCTACTCATAGAGTCCATGCTGAGTTTTGAATATAGTCTTCTACTCATCTCTTGGCCTCATGTGAATTTTATGGTAACTAGACTTCAGATCAATCTTGCTAAAGATCTTAGCTCTACTCAATTCATCTAGTATATCTTCTAAACTGAGGATCAGATACCTATATTTGATCATTATCATGTTCACTACTCGGCTATCAACATACATCTGCCAGGTACCATCATTTTTTGGTACTATGAGTACTGGAACAACATAAGGGCTGAGACTTTCCTTAACATATCCTCTTTCTAGTAGCTCATTAACTTGTCATTGGAGCTCAGAAGCTTATTCAGGACTCATTCGATAAGTTGGCTTATTTGGTAGGATGGTGTTGAGTACTAAGTCAATGCAATGTTCTATATCTTGGATAGGGGTTAACCCTTCGAGTAAAAATGTTATAGAAACAAATCAGCATATTTATCCAGCAATTCTCTTATTTCCAAGGGTAGTTTACCTTGCTCCTTCAACTCTAATAGATGCTTAATTAACATGAGGTTCAGCATGTTGACTTTGATAGCCTCTTAGAGCTCAGCTCTAACCATCATTAAAGTCTTCTTTAATCTTCGAGTTAGTTTTGCCTAAAGTTTGTTAACTTGACTAGGCGGCATTGGGTTCAATGTGATCTTCTTGCCATCCTTCTTGAATACGTAAGTATCCTTGTATCCATCATAGGTAACTTTCCTATCATAAAGCCATGGTTAGCTAAGCAACACATATAATGCACACATAGGTAGCACATCGTAAAGAATTTCGTTGGAGTAATTTTTTGTAATATCCTAGAATTTCGAGTTAGTTCAATAACCTTAGGATCTTAACCCCTAAATTTAGGGTGCCAAATTAAGTTATCAGTTTTATTTCAAACTTTACAGTAAAGTTAGAAAAATTAGATGAAGTAATTCAAGTAAAGTCAATTTCTCAAAATAAGCTATATAAAATATTAATTTAAGAAAAACGTCAATTTATCGATAAAGCTGTTAATTGTAAAATTCGAGTTTTTAAATTTAGTGAGATATTAGAGATAAGTTAATTAACTTTCAAAAATAATAAATGAAGTTGAATTATACTTAATATACATGTATTACATGTGATATACATAATATGTATTAAATGTATATGTATACATATAATAATAATAAATTATCAAAATTAGGTAAAATAATGGAAAATTAATAAAAAAAATTGCATGGATGAGTCACCAAATGATATGTCAAGCTAGGATTAATTGCAAATGATGAGTTAACATTTGGTTAATGAGGAAATGACACATGGCACTTAGGGAAAAGTAAAAAATGACATGTATAATTTTACTTTTTCATGCAAAAAAATCCAAATGCTTATAAATAGGATCTCAAACCTCATTTGCAATGTTTTACAAACTTGAAAACACAAGAACATAATTTTAGAAAATCAGAAAAAATTAGAAAAAAAATAAAATAAAAATAAAACAAAATATAGGGTCGGAATAGGTCTAGGGTAGTTTGTATATCAAACCATCACCTGAGTTGGAGCAGCTTAGAGGTTTGACAGAGGGTGGTTGGATAAGACTTTATGATAAGGTGTAGCAGCTGGGTGGTCGTCTAAGGGGACGGGTTCAGGTGGACTAAAATTCTGCCCATAATTTGTTTAATTTACTAAAAATATTAAATGTTATCCATTAATTATGAAATTTGGTTTTCTATGATTATTTTAGGTCTAGATTAATGTAGTAATTTTATTTTAATTGAATAACTAGTGAAAATATGGCTTCCTTAAGAAAATGCCCTGTTTGGGTAAAAATTAATCTAATTTTTATAAATATTAGATGATATTGTTTCAACTTCAATTTTTGTATGTAATACAACTAATATATATATTAATTTTGGTAATAATAATTTTCAAAATTAAGCATGTTTACTATTTTTTATAATTATTTTGAATAAAACTATCAGTTTTATCGAATTATTGAAATGATTAGTTTTTAATGAAATTAATGAATTAGCCTCACATGTTTAGACTTTTGGATGTTTATGATTATATTTGGAATATTTAATTTTATCTCACTCATAAATTTATTTATTTTCCTTAATTTTCCGTAATTTCAAGCTAAAACCACTATTTTTGTAAAAATGGATGATGGATAATAGCTAATTTAGTGTAATTAATGGTCAATAACTAAACTACATATTTTTATGAGTCTATAGGATTTTTCGTAAAATTAATTGGGCTTGTATACTATTTATTATGTATTTTCTTAGTATAAACCTATATATTAGCTTAATATGTAATATAGTAACTAGTACTATTAGAATATTTATTAAATCCGTGTCAAACGAACACTTTAAGGTATAATAAAGGTTGCTGGACAAGTTTAAGAATATAATTTTTAAGGTTTTTAGTTTAGTACTAAAGCTTAATCGGGTTAATTACGTAGTTAAGGTAATATACAGTTAAGTCATAATGAGAAAAGGGTATTTTTGGGTTTTTAACAATATTGATTAATTTTGATTCTTAAGATATATCAATAGTACTTGGAATAATGATTTTGATGATATAAAGTTTACTAAGATCGGAAAAGAAACGTGTAAGATACGATCAAATGAAGTTTAAAAATGCAAAAATGAAAGCTTATAACAGATTGGGTTTGACCCATACTTGATTTGAAGACTGTGTTATATTTTCATAGGTGTGACGAGTAAGGAAGGACCATATGGCAAAGTTTAGGATTTTACGTTATTAGTAATCCCAAGTAAGTGGATCTAACCCATGTTTGGAGTAGACATATTGCTACTCATAACATTGTGTGTTGTTTGATGCTGTGTTGATTGAACATGGGCATATCTTGGGTGAATTGATATGCTACTATAGTGGATGCTAATGTGTTGATTTTGAATGATAGTAACTGTATTCTAGTTAAACTGTTATGTTGCCATATTAGGCGATGATTTGTGCTTATGAATGATTATGCTAACTAAAGAAGTTGAGTAATTGCTAACTCAATTTTCAAGGTGTTCACCTAAGTGATCCCTAAGTGAGATACTAGAATTTCATTAGGGAAATTCGAAAAACTAGAATCAACTTACTAGGTTAAATAAAACTAGAAGATTGATTGTACTAATTGATATTCTTGAGTTGCTATTGCATACAATGGCATGGCATGGCATGGCATAAAAAGGGACCTACGGGTTAAAACTTTCATAATGAGGCTTTTAAATGATTGTGAAAAAAGCATGGCTTTATGAACCTAGTTTTTGGAAGCATATAGATCGCATTCCACCTTCTCCTAATCTAAGTATTCATCCATACTTTCAGACCTATTGAAGCTCGAAATCTAAAGCTTCATATGGTCCAATGCTCGAGGTGATCGAGCTTGCTCTTCTTCTTCATAATTCTCTTCCACGTCCTCTTCTCTTGGATCTCCTAAGTTAATCCTTCTCCTCACTCGTCCACCTACTCCTCTAACTTAAACTTGTAAAGTTGGGTTCTAACCTCTAGCGAGTAGGGCAGGTGTGGGTTGTTAAGTGTAGCTTTAGTAGGTCGATAAGCCAATGTGTGAATAGCTTGGGTTAAATCCACTAAGAGGTTAGCCACCTCATGAAGTCTCTTGTCCATGTTTCTTGGAGTACCATGAGAATGTTTGCCATGGTGGACAACACTATTATTGTCATCCCCAGCACCGGCATTTAATACTTGGGTCCATCATTTTTCTCTAACAGATCCAAATTTCAAACTCCTCGATTAGGTGTTATAGCTAACATTACCCTCTAAATTACACAACATACATCCTCTAACTAGAAGCTTAACAACCAGCAAATACGACAACTAAATTAACATAGAAAACTTACTTTGTTTCATATGCCTAAAATAGAGTATTGACAAAACTACGAAAGAAACTACTATAATCTAAATCAAACCTTTGCTCTAATACTAAAATGATGATATTATAGCGAAGAATAGACAAGGTCGATTGTAGGGATGGATTCAAGCCTATCAAAAGCTTGAAAAGGGTGACGGGGAAACGTGTATAAGGATGAAAAATGAATAAAAAAAAGTAAGTAAAACCCACGAATAGCTCTAAAGGATATGATGCGTTAATGGAACTTCTGAGGACTTACAATGTAGCTCGATATGATGCACGAGATGGTTCAATAAGGTTACTTACTACCTAGCCTTACTTAAGAATTATGATAAGAGTGAATGAGAGTAAATAAATAATGTTTACGAGAGGAAAAATATTAAGTGTATTAATGATAATCTAATGTCTGTGGTTGCATGTATAAGGGGTATTTATACCTAAGAATTTAAGGAAACCTGCTTAAAAAAGAAAAGACTAAAAGGGAATGGTTCTAAAAAAGTAATGTACAAAGTATACAAAGGGTGAAAAATAATTTTCACAGAAAAGGCAATGATTATAGTAGCAAATTCTATGAGTGGTTCCAGACATGTAGTAGTAATACATTGGTGGCACTATTGGAGGATACAGACAAAAGAGCACGAGCTAATTGGGTGTCTGAGCAGGGGTGTTGAGCAGGCATGGACTCATTTGAGCAGGAGTAGCCAAGGATTAGTTCAGGGTAGATATCTTGGTCTCTTAGCGAGAGTAATGCTGAGCAAGTGTTTAGCTCGGACATAACTGAGTAGGCATGCTAGGCTTGGTTGTTGTCTAGATATTCTTTAGGTTGGCACATAACTTTTGAGAGGTAGGTAGTCATATGGCTTGACATATAGAGTTGATTTGCAATAAAGAGTAACGCGACTTTGGTAGAAGTTGGTTGGAGCAGGAGGACTCACTTCACCCATCCCTCTAGCCCTCAGGTTCGGCTATGGGTTAAAGGTCCAGCAGAATCTTTCTTATCCAATACTAATCCGAGAATACTAGGCTAAGCATGTAGCCTAGCCGCTTCACTCGTCAAAAACAGGCTTAGTTGAATGGTACTAACTAAGAATAATATTGGATGAGGAGATTTGTACTCCGGAAGACCTGGTCAAACTGACCTACTTTCTACTTCACGCTAAAAAATCCGAACTCATGAGTGCCTGTAGGGCTTGGACAACCTAATCGCATGGTGGAAGGACTAAGTCCTCTTTCTCAGCTACCGAAGATAGATCGCGTTCAGTTCCACTTATAGGCCTTGGAGGAGTTTACTTAGAGGACTTTCTCAAAACTTCAGGTGGGACCTGCCCTGCCCTGCAAAGATGGCAGAACAACCAAAAGATGGAGGGAATGGCGAAGACCGACCTTAGGGCCGCTTCCCGGCGAATCTATCTATGGACGCCCTCTTTCCCTCCGCCCTAATCTTTCTTCACTCACGCGATATTGCTCCGGTTGGGCTCGTCTATGGATTTTATATGGTTTCCGATTCCTATGCGGGGCGGTTTGGCTTAGTCTTTCATTCCGTTCCGTCAGGGATGAAATACCTTGTTCTTGTCCCGTGAGGGTGGGTTCTTCCTCTGCTCGACTAGGTACACGATCTTTGAATAGGGTTCTTTTTTAGGTGTTATGGTGGATTCTCTGGTTGTCGCATGAAGGTCCCGGGTCTTTCTGTATGCAAGTGCTTGTCTTGAGGAGAAGATTGAGTTATTGGCTTTCCGAACCTCCCGCTTCTTTGATGTCTTTATAAGCTAAAACGCGCACAAACGCTAAAGGAAGGGCTTATTCACCGAATTAACTGACTAAGCCTTCTTTTTTATTTTTACAATTACAATCAATGCACCCACTTCTTTCCCGTTCTCTATCTCTCGTCCTGATTCCATACCAACTCGCTTCAGACTCACTTTCCAGCTCACAATTTCTAAAGTTTGGAGAAAGAAGGAACAAGAAGCCAGCAAAGACAAAGGGTATAGAGCCTTAACTTCCTTCCATAGCAATAAACCTTGGATCGGAAGGGAGACGGAGGCAAGACTCTATACAAGCGGATAGGAGTACTTTTCAAGTGCACCAATGTCCGAAGATATGAGTTAGGGCGGGGCATGACATACCTTCACGTAAGAATAAGGTGCAGGTGTACAAGCCTAAGTCCTAGATGAGTCAGACTCTTTCTTTCAACCAATCCCATGAGTATGTAACCAGGTAGAAGGAAGATGTGGGGGAATAGTGAGGTTCCTATCAAACCCTAATGTTCTCATTTTCCCTCTAACTCTTATTTATTCTCTTTAACAAGGAGTAGTAGTGAGTGACTTTATAATTTAGACCAATAAGTCATATTCGGAAAACTATAAGCTGAGTAGGATCAAATGGTGCATTATATCTGATTGGTAGCTGCCCGAATTTTGTTAATTTCCCTTTTGTTTTCTTTCATTCCCTTTCATTGTGGTGCTTCTTTGTGTGTACGACCTTGAGGATGCATTAGCTTCGTTGGTATTAGAGCATAGTTTTAAGAGGGAGTATGTAAGGTTGCAATGAAGTTTTGGTTCGTGTTTGGTGTTAGTAGCTGCTGTGTTCCTTCCATAGCTACTATAGTGTTCAAGTGAAGTAAGTTTAGAGTTATGAGTTGTGAAGTAAAGGTTCATGGATTAGTAAGTGCAGTTTCTATTGCTACTCTATTATACTTTGTTTTTCACTACAAAAATAGAGCAAGTCCCTTTCTATTGTGTTTAGGTAAGTATTGGTTGTTGAAGTTGTTAGTATATATGTTAGTAAGGTTTTGAGTAGTGAGATATATTGTGTTGTTAATCTATTAGAGAACTATTACACTATGCCAGATTCGAGTGTTTAAGGTGTTATTAGTGACTAAAGTAGTGGTGTTCATGTTGGTCGAGGTCAAAATGGTAGTAACACTCCTGGGTAAATCGATGATAAACTTAACAGACTGACTAATCTTGTTAAGAGTTTGGCTACTATGATGTAAGTCAGTAGACAACAACCACATGGTACACCTCATCATCACCCACCTGAAAATGTTCTTGAGAGACGATATGGCTAAGGTAATTGAGCTAATTGGCCAGTTCGACCCTATTGAGCTAGAGGAGTAATGGACTGAGTTGCTAGACAAAGGTTAGAGTTAGATGAGATTAAGGATGATAATGAGGAAATAGATGCAAAAGATTATGGAGAGGAAGAATAGGTTGAATATTATAAAGCACAAGAACAAGGATGTTAAGCTTCTCAAAGACTTGGCAATGTTAAGGTCCAGATCCCACCCTTCAATAGAAGTGGAGATGTAGATAATATTTGGAGTAAGAAGAGAAGGAAATTGATTGTTATAGGTATATAGATGTAGTTAAGGTTTGACTTGCTACACTTAAGTTCTTTGGATATGCTACCATGTGGTGGAAGAATTTAAATACGGCTAGAGTGATAGATGGATGATGAGGTGTACAAACTTAGGAAGAGATGAAGAGATTGTTTTGTTCTCGAGACTTACCTGCATGACACCTATGCTAAGTTGTAAGAGCTTCGTTAAGGAAACCGATTAGTTGATGGCTATTTGAGAGAACTTTAGATGCTAATGATTCAAGTAGTCGAGGATGAACTTGAGTCTTGCATAGTGTCAAGGTTCATTTTTAGACTCAAATATGAGATTCGTAGCATTATGGAAGCATAGAGGTTCCATAAATTGGAGAAGGCCATTAAAGTAGAGTTGAAGGTTGAAAAGCAGAGGAGAAATGGCTCGAATCGACTTAGGTTGACTTTTTCCTGAGCTCCTATCCCATGCTTACTTACTTATGTTGAGTCGAGGAGACTCCCCCGAGTAAAGGAAAAACACAATCGACTTGATGATAGCTAAGCAAGCCAAAAGATTCGAGTTGAGGATAGGCCTTTCCCAAGGACATATGAGAAAGGATAGACCTTTAGATAGAAGACAAGCGGGGTGAAATGCTTGGGTTTTAGACACATGGCTATTAAGTGTTTGAATCGATGTGCCATTATGCTTTGAAGAGATGTAGTGGATAACACCGATAAGAGCAAGCTAGAGGAGGAGGGTAATGTTGAAAGAGTTGAAGCTGAAGAGGAAGAGGAGACTTGTATTTATGTTGACTAGGGAGAAGTAATGACATTGGTATTAAGACGAGTGTTGAGCTCCTTGCCGAACTCTAAGAAAGACCAAAGGGAAAACTTGTTTCACACCAAGTATACCATTAAAGGATAGTTATGCACTATCATTATGGATGGAAGGAGATATACCAATGTTGTTGTATAGTCCTTTATGTAGAGGTTAGGATTATCAACCTTTAAGTACCCCTGACCTTACAAGCTACATTGACTTCATGATAAAGGTGCTTTATACATCATAGAATAAGTATCTGTGCCTTTTAGTGTTGAGAATGTATATAAGGATGAAGTGGTATGTGATGTTATCCTATGGGACCTTCACATCTGCTACTTGGATGACCTTAGTTGTTGACCAATGTGTTACTCTTGGTAGATATAAGAACACCTATGCCTTTGTCAAGAATGGAAAGAAGATTGTGATGCAACCCATGACACCAACTTAGGTGAATAAGACCCATAACCAACTCACTTGAGTTAGTAAGAAAAAAGTTTTAGTGATAAGCTGAAGAGAGCTCTAAGCTGTTGGGAAGGCCAATGATCCTATGTTTGTATTGATTAGAAGATTGTTGGAGTTGAGAGATCTTGAAGATGCTCCCGATGAGATTTGAGGAATGATTGATGAATTTTTTGACTTGTTCCCCAAAGAGTTGCCTAAGGGATAACCCCTAATATGAGGCATTGAACATTATATTGATCTACATCTAAGCATAACCCTACTAAATCAACCTGCTTACTGAATGAATCTTGAGTAAGTTGTCAAGCTGAAAAGGCAAGTGAATGATCTAATAGAGCAAAACTATGTAACGGAGAGTGTGAGCCCTTGTGCTATACTTGCTTTGCTCTTCCAGAAAAAGGATGGTTCGTAGCACATATGCATTGATAGCCAAGCCATAAACTGTATTACTATCAAATATAGATATTCATTATCGAAACTTAATGACATGTTGGATGAGCTTCATGGTGCCAATGTATTCTTGAAGATTGATTTGCAAAGTGGCTACCACCAAATTTACATGAGACCTAGTGATGAATGGAAGATTACAACCTAGTGATGAATGGGATATTACTTTCAAAATGAAGCATAGTCTCTTGAGTAGTTGGTTATGTCATTCGGACTTACAAAAGTACTAAGCACATTTATGCAGCTTATGAACCATGTGATGTGTCTACTAATTGAAAGTTGTGTAGTCGTATACTTCGATGACATAATAGTGTATAGTGTTGATCTAAACAACCATGTTCATCATCTTCGAGCTATTTTTGACATTTTACGAGTTGAGAAGTTATATGGGAACCTGAAGAAGTGTATGTTTTGTCAAAGTGAAGTGATCTGTCTTAAGTATGTAGTATCTGGAGACGGAATCCAAGCATATGAGGAAAAGGTCCAAGCTGTCTTAGAATGACTTATGCTGAAGAATCTCATTGAAATTTGAAGTTTCCATAGCCTTGCTTCTTTTTATAGGAGATTTATTAAAAACTTTAGTACAATTGCAACCCCTTTGATTAAGTTAACAAAGAAGAATGATGGATTTACACTGATTTGAGTAGAGCTACAAGGAAATTAAAGAGAAGCTTATTACTGTCCTTATCTTGTCCCTACTAGATTTTAATAATTCGTTTGAATTAGAATGAGATGCGTCAAGCATTGGCATTGTTGTAGTCTTGATTCAAGAACAACTACTAGTTGCCTACTGCAATAAGAAGCCTAATATTGTCTCATTGAACTGTTTTATGCATGAGAAAGAGTTGTAATCATTTTTCCAAGCTCTTACAGTCTGGTAACACCATTTATTACCACGAGAGTTTATAATTTACACTAATCATAAGTCATTAAAGTATTTTGGAGGTCAGAACAAACTTTCGAAAAGGCAAGCTAAGTGGCTAGAATTTATGGAAGGTTTTTCTTATGTGATTCAACATAAGAAGGGTAGTGCCAATGTGGTCGTAGATGCCTTATCATGTCGACAAAACTTGTTGACTACTCTACAAACAAAATTATTAGGATTTTCACTTAATCATCTAGTAACATGCTTGTGACCCCAATTTTGGTCCTATTCTTAAGCAGTACAAAGAGGGAGTTGCTGTTGGAGGATATTATATCAAGTATGGCTATCTATTCAAATAAATAAGGTTATGTATATCAACTTGTTCCACTCGCGAGCTATTAGTTATGGAAACTCATAGTGGTGGATTATCTATTCATTTTACTGAGACCAAAATAGCCAACTTGTTGAAAGAGAACTTTTACTATCTTGGTTTAGCCAAGGATGTACATAAGGTAGTTAGCAGCGGCAAAGTGTGTAAGAGGGATATGGGAAAGAGAGAGCCATATAAAGAGTATATGCCTTTACCTATATCGACCTTAGCTTGGGTTAATTTCATCATGGACTTTGTCCTAGGGTTACCTCGAACATCTAGAGGAAAGGATTTAATCTTTGTTGTGGTGGACTATTTAAGTAAAATAATACTTCATTCTCTACCATAAAACTAATGATGCTTTATCTATTGTTGATTTGTTTTTGCTGGAAGTTGTCCGACTACATGGAGTACCGAAGACCATTGTTTTAGATTGAGATACAAAATTCTTGAGCTATTTTTAGAAGACTCTTTGGAGAAGACTTAGAACTAAACTTGTATTCAGCTCTAGTAGCCACCCTCAAATTGATGGCCAGATTAAAGCAGTGAACAAAATGCGGGGAAATCTACTTCGAGCTCTCCTAGGAAAGAACTTAAAAGATTAAGATCTATGTCTAATAGTTGTGGAGTTTACATATAACCAAATTGTCAACAACACCACTAGGAAGACTCCATTCGAGGTCGTCCATGGCCTCAATCCCGTTATTCCCTTGGATTTAATTGATACTCCTGCAGCTGCTAAAGAGAGTCAATCTAGAGTTGCCCAAGCCCAAGAATTACAATAACTACATCAGTCTATGGTAAGGAAGATCGCCAAGTTCAACTAAAGACAATAAGATATTGGTAGTCATGGCAGCCAAACTATTTCCTTAAAACCAGGTGACTTAGTATGGATTCATCTTAGCCAAGAACAATTTTTGCACCTAAGACAGAGTAAAGTATCTTCGTGAGCTGATGGTCCCTTCAAAGTCTTGAAGAAGATTAACCATAATACCTACCAAATTGAATTTCTTGAGAACTATAGTATTTCCTTTACCTTCAATGTATCTAACCTAATTCCCTATTGATTAGAAGAAGTCTTAATAGATACTAGAATAGAGTAAGAGCATGAGGTCACCTCATATTTGAGGACTAATGTTTTTTACCCCTAAGTAGATGATAGGAATAAACTCCTTGGACCGGTTACATACATTTGAGCTAGAGGACTACAAGGACTTACTTAGAGAATACTAGCTTAAAACCTTATTCAAGATGAAGATCCCTACTCTGATCTCCATCTTTTACACTACTATTGACCTAAGCATCGAACTCTCATAATTTCTAGTATAATTCTCGAGTTGCCCAACAATCGTGCTGACCAATCGAGCAACCATAAGTATTATCAAGCTCATGCCATGATCTAAATAGCTCCTGAGCTGACCAATGTTAGACTTCCATTCGAGCTAAGTTGCCTAGACACCCGACCTATAGAGGATCAAAATGTTTTCCATTAGCCAAGTTCCGACCTAAACTAGATTAAGTATGCTCTAATGGCTGACTCTTTCTTTTATCCTCATCTGAATTATATTATTAAAGTTGCGCCACCTTAAGGTATACCTTAGTAAGACCAGTTGCATTCTAAATTGCCATCTACCATGTGACACTTGTCTTCTGGTACGATATTCTAGAAGAATTCGTTACTTTTTCTATATAGATTATTCTTTACCTCTTTTATCATTTTTAGTATTTTTGATGTATTCCAATTGTATATTACTCTTTTTGTCTTTTAACCCTAGTGAGGCTAGTAAATAAACCCCATTTGCTTGTACGTAGAACAACTCATTACATTAGATTATTACAAGTTTCCTTTTGAGAGTAACCTTAGTATTCTCATTTTCCCTCTAACCTTTATTTATTCTCCTTAGTAAGGAGTAGTAGTGAGTAACCCTATAGTTTAGATTGATAAGTCATATCCAATGAATTATAGTTCGAGTAGGATCAATTGGTGTGTCATTTTTAATTGGTAGCTGCTCAAATATTGCTAATTTCCCTTTTGTTTTCCTTTATTCCTTTTCATTATGGTGCTTCTCTATGTGAACAACCATTAGCATACATCAGCCTCAAATTTCGCCTCATAATATTTTTGTAAGCATGTACCAAAAATTCAACTAAACCTACCTTTCTCTACCTAACCATATGATAGTTAACATACCAGTTAACTTACTGTGTTTTGTACATTGTGCATTTTAGCCACATGACACTACCTATTCTCTTAGAAGGACAAACTCATTATAACCATTTTATCAGACAGTTGGTGTGTATTATGTAGTTCACTTAAAAAAAAAAACAATTTCTACTACAATCGTGTATGACCTTGTACATCTTACTTCATACACACATTGATAAATGTTATTACTCTAACATACAAACACAAAAACATGAATTTTATGTACAAAATATGTAAAAATGAACAACTCCATTTCAACCTTAGGGTTTCTAAAATTCCTTCAAATTTGAAAAGATACATGAAATTTTGGATAAAATGAGTGTACAATAGAGTTTACTTTTGTTTTTTTTGTTGAAGATTTCACAAGAAAGGTTGATGGATTACACCTTTGTTGAATAAGTGCTTGAGAGGATAGGAGTTTAAGAGAGCATACATTTTTTTTTTTTTTTTGGGTAGGACTAAGTAGCCTTCTATTTGTACATCGGGTGTTATATTTTGGTTTAGGGAAGGTGCATATTGGAAATGCATCTTCACTTTTTCATTAAATTGAAGGTGTATTCCTTTATGTGCCTTTTTTTTTTTTATTGAAGGTGTACATTAGCTATGTACTTTTTTTTCTAATTTTTTTTTGTACGATTTTAAAAATCACATGTATACTATCACAGCCCCCCAAATGTAATAAGGTTTAGGGGATCTACTTTCTAAATTTTTTTAGAGAAATGTACCCATTGTCTAGATAATTTATCTTTAAGAACTCATTATTTATCAGAACTTGAATTTGACATTTTCAATATATAATGAATTATATAGCCATAGTTAACTTTTAACTATTTTAGTAATCTATTTATAAAATCCAAACTCTCAAGGTCACTTTAACTCAATTTTATGGACCTACAGCAACTTTTAGAACTTACTCAAAGAATTTTTACGATCAGCTTAAATTTTAAACACTAATGTTGTGGTAATGATTTTGCGAAGCCTGATGGAAGATACATCATTTATGTTTAAAAAAATCAATTTAATTCTTGTGTGAATAGTACCTTAAAAAAGGAACCCATATAAATACTTCTTAAATTTTAATTCTAAAGTTACCACATAAAAACATAGGCAAAATAATGCTTTAATACAAATTTTGGCAATTTGCTAAACAAATTGATTTGACACTTTTAGAAAATAAATAAATAAATACTAACAAACGCACATGTGCGTTATGTGTGCAAAAATTAAATACAACAATATGATTAGATGGAAAATAACTATTAAACAAAAGAAATAGGAAAAAAATTATACTTCAATGATCTTTCAAAAGTAAGGGGAAAAAAAGAAGATTAAGGACAATGTTAATGTGTTATCTTCATACAATTAGTTTCATCAAGAATCCATTAAATACGTAAAAAATAACGAATAGCATATCGATTGGTTAGCTAGTTTCTATACAATAACACAAAATTTTTCTAAACAAAATGATATTACCTAGTAATTAAATATTTGAAGTTCTTGTCCTTCAATTTACTATCATTGAGAATGTAATAACTTTACCTTTAAACAAATCATAGTAAGTTCTGATTCATGTATATTATCTATGAAATAGGTTTAGGCTTTTATATTTGTAAGAATAGAGGTCATTTTGATAATTAAGCTTTTAACCCATTTTAATACCATAAGCCGATATCTTAGGCTAGTGACAAAGTTTACAAAATCAGCTCAATTAGGAATGTTTTAGGGAGATCTGGCTTAGTAGACTTAGAATAGGGATTGCTAGAATGGATATTTTGTTTTTGGCCTTATTCGGTTATCTTGTATACGAAACAAAGACTTGGAAATAGTGCTTTGGGTCTATTTAGGCTTTATTTGGTCATATTGGGCCTTAAGGAGACTCAATTGGTCTTTAAGCTAAATAATAATGATAATGGGCCTTCTCTAGTTAATAAAAGCCATAAACATACTTAAGGCCCATATACAGGCCCGTGAAGGCTAAAATAAATGATAAGCTTTAATAATAAAGCTTAATCTCAACTATCCATCTTAAAGTCATTCAATGGATAAGATTAATCTCTATACTCTATAAATAGGAGGCTTCTTCTCTCATATGGCTCATTCATAACATTGGCAAGCTTAAGACAAAAACCAAAGCTCTGCTAAAATTACTTTAGAGAGGATTAAACAAGCAATTCGATCAATAACGATAAAAAACACTAAGTCTAATCCACTATCACATGAGTGCATTCAAGATATCAAGTTTACCCATTCTTCCTCCCACGCCTCTTCCTAATGAAGTCCCTCTATGTGTCATTAGCTTAAGACATCTCCTAGGTTGACTGATACACCTGTTAAACGTGATTGGCCAACTACAGCAACCTCACCACACATTATTTAGTGACTTTACTAGTGAAGGAGAGACTTGATGGAATGGCACCAATATGTAAGAAGAGTAGAAATGACAGGCACATTCATGAACATGAGAAGCAACATGAGAGGGTTGAGTAAACCTAAGTAACGTAAGATACCAATGCGCCAACGACTGTGTAAGTACCTAGAATCGTATAAGTACTTGGAGCTGTACAAGCACTAGGAACTATGCAAGGATCTAGTGCTACTTAAGTACATGAGGCTATGTAAGCACTCAGAACTATGCAACCGCTCGCTATTGATGAGTCACCTATATTACATGCAATATAAGAAAATACCTATGTGATGAACTAACTCTTTACTGCTTTTATGCAATTCCTGCCAGGCATAGCAGTTGCAATTATTGCAAATACCGGTATATTACCTAGTATGGCTTTACTAATACCGGCTATGGTAATTACCTCATCAACAAATGCTGCTACATTACTTAAGGTGAGCCCATAAGCACCTGCTCCTATTGTTGCACTAGTTGGTATGTCTTTTGGGATGGCTATACCTACACCAAGCATGCAAGTCTTGGGATCTGTTCCTATTGTAATGCTCAACAACATGAACAAATTAACCTAGGCCCCACAAAAGGTGAAGGAGGGCAGTAAGAGGACCTTACGAACCTACTGCAATACTCAACCCCAGTGCATCAAACAATTGTAGTTGAGGAAATAAGAGTCCATCTTAGAGGGTCCTCCTCTTTGAGATGCAACCTACAGCTGCTAACAACTACTATAGTTACACCTTATAACCTTGCACCAACACCCTAAGCAGTAGCCAATCCCGTACCTATTGCTTTGTCTTATATGGTGAAGGAAGACATAGAGAGGTTTATGAGACAAATGTAAGCAACACCTTCTACCAACATGCTTAATATGAAGTTTCCATACTTGTAGAGGGTTGTGGATAAGTCTTATCTAAAGGATTGTACTAATCCTAAGTTCACCAAATTTAATAGAAAGCAAGGAAGTATGAAAGAGCATCTCCTTAAGTTTGTTGAGACATTTGCTATCTATAATCTCAACAATGATTTGAAGTTGAAAGAGTTCTCAAAGTCACTTATCGAAAAGGAATACACACAGTACATTAACTTACCCTTAGGCTCTGTTGATTCGTGGGCAACAATGTGCAAAATGCTCCTCACAAAATTCTTTGAAACTTAAGAATGAGTCACAATTACAGATATGGGATGCATCAGGCCGCATCCAAAAGAAGATCTTATGGATTTTATTGAGTGTTTTAAGGAACGCTCCTTAGACATCTAAGACATATGCAACGAGAAAGATCTTATTAAGATCTGTATTTAGGAGATGTTTACGGAATATGTCTTACATCTCGAGAATTTATCCTTTAAGTCATTCTTCACATTGGTAGAAAACGTGTGAAGAACTAATAACTCTATCACTAAGTAGAGAGGTAACCTTAACAAGACGTGGTAGCCATTTGTAAGTGTTGTGTAAGGATAAAATTATAAGGGAAACGAAAAGACTAAGGGGGATGATGTTGCTAAAGTCTTGCCTTTTCTATGTCCATTGGGCAAAGAGCATGCTATCCTTAATCGATGGATTAAGGATGGGAATATCAAATTACCAAGGGTAAATAGAGAGCCTACCTCACAAGAGAAGAATGATCTTGAATATTGCTAGTATCATAGAGTTGTTAACCATGCTACCAAGGGTTATAGGAATCTAAGATGGATATTCCAAAAGAGAATACGAAGCAGCGAATTAGTTGTTGAAATAACGACATTTGTATGATGGAGAATGAGGATAGTGAGAATGAATAAACTTTTGTAAAAGTAATTGACTGTATAATAAAGGTAGAATTTGGTAGTCATTTATATTCATCCTCTAGAAGGAAGAAATGAATTCAACTTTATTCATGAAGTGATTTTTTTTGTTTCAACCATCTATCATGATTGTTTGCATTTATCTTTTGACAATTGGCTTAAATAAAGGAAAAATCTATGAGCATCACTTCAACCTTTAAAGCTGAGATAATCCCTTTACGTTGGTATAGTTAACATTGATGCCTCATTAGGTGTAGTAAACATTGCCACCTGTTATCTCTTATTGATAGTTTCTATAAAACCAAAACTGATGTAGTTAACATTACCGCCTCATTAGTTGTAGCTAACATTGCTACCTACTATCCCATATTGATAGTCTCTATAAAACCAAAATTGATGTTGATGTAGCTAATATTGCCACCATAATTTTTGGACACACATGTTTATTTAGGGTTACTCTTTAGTGTTCCTTAATCATGGGATTGAAGCGATCTTGGTCATAATGGGTCAAAGCAATCCCACAATAGGGTTGGCAACCGTAATGCCTTTCCATAGAATTGAAGTCAAAGTGACCTCATCCATGAATGGTTGAAGCAATAAAATCATGGTAGCTGTAGTCACTCAATAGAAGCATAGGCTCCTGAGTAGGCGGTGGGTGTAATGCCCATTTTTGCGACATTACTCATTAGATCAAAACGATCTCAACTGTGATGAGTTAGAGTGATCCTCTAGCAAGTTTGGCAGCTGTAACACCTTTTCATGGAATCACTGTTGAAGCAATCTCATCCATGAATGATTAAAGCAATCATATTATGGTAGTTATATTCACTCAATGGAAGCATACGCTTTTGAGCACGCGATGGGTGTAATGTCTATTTTGCGACATCATTCATAAGTTCAAAGTGATCTTTGTTGTGATAGGTTGAAGTGATCTTATAACATTCATAGCACCTTTTCATAAATGCCATGGTTAAAGGACCTTATCTATATATGATTGAAGTAATCACCTCAACATAGCCGTTTTCGCTTTGTAGAAGCATCTACTCCTAAGTACATGGAGAACATAATGCCTTTATGTGACTTCATTTAATCATAGGGTTAAGGCAACCTCAACTGTGATGGAATGGAATGATCCTACAATTAGCTTAACAGCTGTAAGATCGCTTAATCTAATGATGAGATCAAAGTAATATTGGCTTAATCATTTGAATAAAGCTAACATATCCATCAACAGAGTTGAAGCAACTCTATGACATACTGTACTTAGTAATCCATGAAGTATACGGGCAAGTGCAAAGGGATTAATATGATAAGATGAGTTAGCATCTTATGAATCACGAGTTATTTCCTTGTTATGTTATGACACACCATCAATTGGGGGAGAAGAACAATACGTCAACATGACATGCTAATTTTAAATAACAAACATCTTAGCATGATGATAATTCACATAGCACTGGAACTTCTGTATAAGGCACTTGAATGTGAAGCTGGACCAACAATCCTGTGATTTTTACTGATGGATACATTCAAGTGAGGCATGGTGCTCCAAAGCGGGTGCTTACACATGACAAACGTTCAAACATATGTCTCTCCTTAGGAATTCTCATAATCTTACTAGCGGTATTCCTTAGAAACTAGTCCTCCTTAGCAATGTTTCCTTTCATCATGTTGCTTGACAATTGGATGATGTGTGATGTATTTGCATACAGATCCCTTGGATACATAACCCACTACTTGACTCCAAGGTAGTGGCATCGAAACACTAAGATTAATAGCGAGCTTGTTATCTATCTAAACTTCAAGAATTTGCAGTAATGCCAAGGTTAACTGAGGGCCTGTATTGATGATTATATGTAGGGAATCCGAGCTAACACTTAAAGCCAGCTAGGGCCCATTAGAAGTTAAGAATTTGCAATAACACAAAATTACGGGCTTGTATTGACATTTGGGTATTAAGAATATGGGTTAATGCCTAAAATTATCCTCAGGCCCATTTGAGTAATGAAGCTTGGCCTTGGAGTGGAATGACATTGAGAACTATCCTGCAAAGAAAAAAAGCTTGTGGTTGTACCTTCACAAGTGGGTTAGTTGAAACATAGGCATGCGTTTGTTGGATATTAAGGATATTAAACTCTTGAAATTTTGCTTCTCTACATGTCCAGCTTCTGAGAAAATAAAGAAGTGATCATGTTCCATGCCTTAGTCTAACTTGAAGCCCCATGCAACATCAAGAATGAATAGATCATAACCAATGATGAAATCAAACCTTGTGCAATATCCACATTCCATATTCATGTTATTCAAAAAAGAAACTGTAAGGCAAGGAAAGTAATGAGGAAAGCTATAATGGGAACAACTATTGAGCTACAATCTTACTTAACGATGTAAGGAGGACAATTCTATAATGAGAATAGTCAATATACGTGAGTGTCCTATCCATATAAGTTTGTTATTAATAAGCTCTTTACATAGATTTTCATCTTCAAAGTATCGGGATCATTCACAATACTTGCATGGCTATGTAAAGATAAGAGTGCTGAAAATCATGAGCATTAGAGACATATGAAGCATGTGGAAAACCAAAGGGGCCATGTAATCGTAATGTTCTATAAGAAAGGTATGTGAATTGGAAAATGTATATAGATGGCATTTGTTTTCACATGACCTCATCAAGAATATGGAAATATCTATGCACACTTCTTAAAAGATATGGAGAGAAAAGCAACCAAGTTAATCAGCATTCAGAAGTATTGGATACGTAGGATAAAAAAAAAAAAAACCGATACCATGCTACAGGGGCATTGCCCTTGCACCCCTATCCTACCTTCATGTAGTACGACATAACTCTTATAGTTCGCTTTGGAGCATTATGAAACAAAACAACAACATTTACCTTGTTCACTTATATGAATGAGATATATATATATATATATATGTATGTATGTATGTATATAATATGGTTGGATGGGATATTATCAAAGCTTTGGATTTCTATGAATGCTCCGATAGCTTTATTTTTCTACCAATGCTCATAAAACGAGGAAGAAATACTGAGAGAAGCCAACTATGTTAATTCTATGTGATGGATGCATGTCTCGGGAACAATAAATCATTACTGCGATATAAAAGCATATCAAAGTGTATGTTCCATCGCAGGAAAAATGAATACTTGCATATCATGCTTAGCTCGTTTGTGATGCAGAAGAAACGTTAATTCCATTGATACTGGAAGTGATCAAGCAAGCAAAATTAGCATTCAATATGTCTCCACAATAGTTGAAGGAAAAACTTCTAGCCATGCTTAAAATCCCTTTGACTATGTCCAAGAGACTTTTGGTTAGGGGGAAAAATAGAGGGTAATTTTAGTAATTGGGCTTTTAAACCAATTTAATGCTATGAGCAGATATCTTAGGCTAGTGATAGAGTCTATGAAATCAGCCCAATTAAGAATGTGTTGGGGAGATCTAACTTGGGAGGCTTAGAATAGGGATTATCGGACTGGATATTCCACCCTTTGCCTTGCTCAATTATTTTATGCACAAAAAGAAGACTCAAAAATAGTGCTTTTGGGCCTATTTAGGCTTCATTTAGTCATATTGGGTTTTAAGGAGACTTAGTTGGTCTTTAAGCTAAATAATAATGGTAATGGGCCTTCTCTAGTTAATAAAAACCTTAAACATACTTGAGGTCCATATCTAAGCCCATAAAGGCTAAAGGAGATGATAAACTTTAATAATAAGGCTTAATCTCAGCCATCTATCTTAAAACCATTCGATAGATAAGATTAATCTCTATACTCTATAAATAGGAGGCTTCTTCTCTCATTTGGTTCATTTAGAACATTGGCAAGCCTAAGACAAATACCGAAACTTTGTTAAAATCACTTCAGAGAGGATCAAACAAGTAATTCAATCAAGAACGATCAAGAATATCGAGTTTTATAATTTGTCACATGTACACATTAGAGATATCAAGTTTGCCCGTTCTTCCTCTCACACCTCTTTGTAATGATGTCCCTTTATGTGTCATCAGTTTAATATGTTTCCAAGGTCGACCAGTACACACGTTGCATGTGATTAGCCATTTATAGCAACCCTACCATGCAGTAAGCTTTTGTAATACATTAAAAAACATATTTGTGTTCAAGTAGACTTAAATTATATGAAGATTTTTACTAATTTATAATTTATGATTTTGAACTTGATGAAAAATTTCTTCCTTCGTAAATATTTGGAGGCTTTTTCAATATGTTGTGAATTTATTTCGGACCTGATGATAATTGTCACGTTTGATTATCTACAGGTAACTTTTGTTAGGTGATGTAAAAAATTATGTAAATAGCATACATGTTTAGTAGATGGATTGATCTGCGAATGAATACATTGAACAGATAGTAAAGTCTAGCACCATTGATCCTACATTTGAAAAAGGATATATGTTATGAACTATATCGAAGTTAAGAGAGGAAGATAATTGCTTTCGTTTTGGCACCCAGATATCATGAGTTAATTATCGTATATACAATCTTAAATTATATTTTTGCGAATAAACGTTTTACTTCTCATCATATATGCACGTGAATCCTAAAACCAAGCAGCAACATCGACTATTTTTATAAATTATATGATGTTTTGACTTTAGCCATATCAAAATACACTCAATTACTTAAAAGTCATAACCTATTTCATTGGTGATTGCAAAATTTCCGGTGGTAAGAAGAAAACCACTAGTTTTAGTTATAAGGGTAAATGTGGCCTTCATACGTGTCATGGGGACTATTAATCATCATTATAATATCAAGCACCACGAAATCACACATGAAGAGATTGCCAAATGTGTTCTTTCTCTTCGTGATTTCAACTTGCACAAATATATTAAAGAAATTTTGGGGAAAAAAGAAGAAGCTAATTTTGCAATATTTAAGTGATTTTGTTATTCCTTGCCACTTCTCTTTATTCTTGCCAGGAAATATCATGAAGAAACATAATCTAGATCGTTTAGAAATATTATATACATCTGCTTAGAGCTAAGGGCTCGAACATGTTGATATTCCGACCTATGCATGTTGAATACAAAACAAAAAATGTTCAAGAGAATTGTTTGGTTGTGATATCAAATTTACCATTGGGAAGAGTAAGGACAAATAGTACGGGTTTAAGTGAGCCAACAATAAATCACTTAGACAATGCATAACACATAGCACCTGTCTGAATATGAACTAAAAATCATTTCCTCATATATCTCAAAATTATCAACATTCTTTGAAAACTTAAATTTCGATTATAGAATGCACTATTTGGAGAAATTCCTGAAACAAAAGCAAGAAGAGAATAGAGGATCACATAGATGCTTTTCTATATGAATCTCATTCCATTCTTGATTTTACTTATATAAACAAATGAAAAAAATTGTGAGACATATAAAGACAAAGTTTAAGAACACAAATATAAAAACAATTTTACATTCAGAAAACTACACTAGTGCACTCACTTGAGTTATGAAATAGAGGAAAAGTATAAATTTGTACTTAAGGGGGCCAATGTTGGGAATATTACATTTGTAGGACAAATATAGCTAACTGTTTGATGAAACATATTCATATTGATTTCCACTTACATAAAAACATAGAACATACTAACCTTGTAAAGTTTAATTACTTTCACCAATTACATGAAAACATAATTGTAGACTAACTAGCAGTCTTGCAGCATGTGATAGATGGAAATACAGACTAAATAGTACACACCCTGCATCCCCTAGACATAGCCATAAAACATAACCTCTAAAATAAAAAAAAATAAAAAATCTTGACTTTTCATGAGTAAAAGCAAAAAACTAAAGTGTCGAAACATATAAGTAGATTGAATTACACTATACTCTGAACAATAATCAAGCACTTCAAAAACTGCTGTAAACACCCAAAGAACATATTTTTATTCAAAATTTAACAACCATTATTAAAAATTTGAATTTTCAAAACTATAATAGGTTGTTTGGCAAGAAACTCAATTTAGTCATCTAAATCACACAAATTGTTGAAAAATGAGCTCATCATTGTGGGACCATGATAGCCTAATATTATGCAAAAACTAAATCTACAATTTTTCTTCTTTTTTGCTTTACTTGGTTCAAAACAATTGATTTTTAAGTGTGCTAAAATTACCCTAACTAATACATCCACTAATTAAACAACGAGTTGCTCATATTCATAAAACTCGTGATTACATATATAATCTCACTAAAGTAGAGTATAACAAACCATAATAGATTCAACCAAAAGAAAAACTTTAACAGAAAGTTTCTAAGAACCCAATTTCACGAGACATGTAATCTACAGACAAAATGTAATACTGAAAAAATCTAAATAAGAGAGAAAGTGGTTAAGCTTTAGTGAATAGATAAAAGAGAAAAGAAAATTAGAGAGTATAGGTGAGAGAAGATATGGAACCATTTAAGAGATTGCCAATTGAGATTTATAATATGATTTAGAGGGTCAATTACTATATTGTTGGTTGGAAGGGATGAAGGAAAGGAAAAAGGTAATTTAAGAGAGAAAAGGAAGTAGAAATGTGGAAGTTGAAAAAAAAAAATTACCACCTATAGTAGTGGGGCAAAATTGCCATGGTCTTGTATGGAGCATGTTATGAGCAGTTGTTAGGTATCAATATCCAGTCATGTTTGGATTGATTAAATTACCCATTTAGTTGAGTTGATCCATAGATGTTGATGCATGCAAAACGAGACCAAGAATAAATAAGGTCTGTTGTAGGAGTTGGTTTAAGCTTGTTGAAAGCTTTAAGAACGAGATGGAAAGTAGCGTAACAATAGGAAAAGTAAATAAGCAAACCTACGAACAGTATCACAGGATATAACATACTAATGGAACTTTCGAAAACTCACGGCAAAACTCGATATGATCATGAGGTAGTCTAGTGAGGTTACTCGCTACTTAGCCTTACTTAAAGGTTGGGATAAGAGTGAAGTAAGTAAACAAGCTAAGAGAGCAATGTTTGCAAGAAGCATATTCAGTATATTGATGATGAGATATCTTGCAACTACATGTACAAAAGGGTATTTATACTTATGAAACTAAGGTAACCTACCTAAAATGAAAAAGACTAAAAGTGTGATATCCTAAAGAGGTAACATATAAGGAATACTAAAGGGTACAAATAAAAATTCAAGCAAATCAATGATTAGTGTAGTAGAATCCTTCATACTGGTCTTGGACATTCAGCGATAGCATATTAGGGAAATGCCTCTAGTAGAAATTGACAAAAAGGGGTATGGTTAGGGTAGAAGGATGAGCAAAGGGTATTGATGTGAACCGTGACCCAGAACAGACAAGACTAGTTGCTAGATAGGTCTAAGCTTGCTAAAAGCTTGAAGAGATAATGGGGAAATGTATGAAAGAACAGGAAAATGTATGAAAGAATGGGAAAATGAATGAAAAGTTAGCAAAAACTCGTAAATAGTTTCAATGGATATGATACAATAATGGAACTTTCGAGGACTTACAGCACAATCCGATATGATGCATGAATTGGTTCAATAAGGTTACTTACCACCTAGTCTTGCTCAAGGGTTAGGATAAGAGTGAAATGAGAGTAAACAACAGTATTTATGTAAAACAGGAATATTCAGTTATATATTGATGATAATCTGATGATGCCTTACGACTACAAATATAATGGTATTTATACCTAATAAATTAGGGTAATTCGTCTAAAAGGGAAAAGATAAAAAAGGGTATTATCCTAAAGAAGTAATGTAGAAGAATATAAAAGGGTAGAAATGAATATTTAAGAAAAGTAATGATTAGTGGGGGAAGATTCTATACCTGGTCCTGTACACGTGGCAATGATACATTAGCGAGGCCGTTAGAGGATGCGGACAAAAGTGTATAGTTAGATTTCTTGTCTGAGCATGGGTGGCTAAGGATTAGTCCAATCTGTTTCTCTCTCTCTTAGCTTCTCGACAAGAGAGATGCTGAGTCATTGGTTAGCTCTAACGTAAGTGAGTAATCGTGAAAGGTTTGGATATTCTCTTGGTAATCTACAACTGGGCACACTTCAAAAAGATGGCCAATCATTCGACTTGACATATAGAGTAACTCAGCAAAGTAGTACTCGACTTTTGCAGGAGTTGACTAAAGTAGAAGAATCCGCCTTACTAGGTCTTCCAGTCCTTAGGCTTGGTTATGGGTCAAAGGCCTAGTAACTTAATTCCTATTAGGTGTTAAGCAGAGGTGCTAAGTAGACTTGGATCCATCCGAGAAGAAATGGCTATGGATATGTGTTGGAGCACTCAACTTCTTAGCACCAATGTTATCGATCTAGAGGTTGGCTCGGTCATGTTCGAGCAGGAGTGAAGGGTTAGGTTGTTGGTAGGGCATGCATTTAGTTAGCACTCAACTACTGATAGATATGTAGTTACTTGCTAGGCATTAGGAGCTGGTTGGTAACAAGGATTAGCTTGGACTAGGTAAGAGATGGTTAAAATAGGGTAATTCAGCTTGTTAGTCCTTTTAAGCCTTGGGCTTAGCTACAAGTTAAAGGTTTAGTAACCTGATTCTTATCATCCCTTCTTGGTTGATTTGGATTTAGGATCAAATCTAGCTAATTGTTGCTTAAACCTTCATCAGGTCGACAAGGGTTAAGGTCAACAATGTTGAAGGTGTTAGATACTCCATAAACTTTGGGTAGGTCCAATTTGTAGGCATTGTCATTGATCCTTTGGAGTATTTTGAAAGGACCTTCAACTTAGGTGGATAACTTTTCTTTCATATGTTCGAGAATCTCTCCTTGCTTAAATGTAACCATACTAAATCTCCAGGCTGAAATTGTACTAACTTCCTTCCCTTACTCCTTTCTCACATTTTCTAGGCATCTCAGTTCATTTGCTAAGTAACTTTGTCATAGATCTATTGTAATGATTGTACTCGGGTTCTTGTGTTAGGGTCTTCTTGCTTAGTCATGGGCACAAAGGTATGATCAAGAGGTAACTCAGGATTAAAGCCATAAAAAACTTCGAAGGGGGTCCAGTTAGTGATGTCATGCACTATACGGTTGTAAGTGAATTCTACTACGGGCAAATAGAAATCCTAATAAGTTAAGTTCTTCTTTACTGTAGCTTGAAGCAGTGATCACAAAGTACGGTTAACCACTTCTATTTGGCCATCAGTTTGGGCATGGCAAGAAGTATTAAATAGCAGTTCAATCCCTATTCCTTGACACAGAGTCCTCCAGAAATTGCTTACAAACTTTGGATCCTGATTTGAGACTACATTCCTTGGCACGCTGTGTAACAGAATAAGTTCTTGTAAAAAGAGAAAACTAAAGCCGAAGCATTGTTAGTCTTAGAGTAGGGCACAAAGTGTGCCATCTTACTGAATTTATCAACAATGACCATCACAGAATCTTTGCTTCAGGTAGTTCTTGGTAACTTAAGAACATGCCCATGCATAACTCAGTTTAGGGTCAGGTTGGGATAGGTAAAGGTATTGCTTTCCCTTGTTTGTCTTGGCATTTGGCCTTCTTGCAAGTAGCATAACTCTCAACAATATGGTGTACTTTTTGCCACATTCTTGGCCAAAAGAACTGTCTACTCAATAGCTCATATGTTTTTCTCTCTCTAAAATGGCCGAAGAGTCCTCCACTGTAGGCTTCCTTGATAAGTAACTTCCTTAACAAATAGGTTGGCATACATAACTTCCTACCTTGGAATAGATACCCATCCTCTACATGGTACTTATCTACTATTCTTCCATCGACACAATGCCCAAGTATAGGTTTAAACTGTAGGTCCATAGGATACTATTCTTTGATACTCGCAAACCCCAATAATCTAGTTTGTAGCTCGATTAGGAGTGCGTGTCTTCTTGACAAAGCATCAGCAACTACATTGTTCTTGCCTTGCTTATATTTAATCATAAAGTTGAATCCTTCTAATAATTCAACCCACCTCAGATTTTGCTTTGATAGCTTGGTCTAACTTTTGAGGTACCTAAAAAATTCGTGATCTGTATAGATGACAAACTTTCTCGACAATAGATAGTGTTACCATACTTAGAGTGCTCGGATAAGGGCTAAGAGTTTCTTGTCATATATGGAGTAGTTTAATTGAGGTCCTTTAAGCTTTTTGTTGTAGTAGGTAATTGATTGGCCTTCTTGCATTAAGACGACGCCTATACCAATGCCTAACGAGTCATATTCCAACTCAAAATTCTTCTTGAAGCCGAGTAAGGTTAATAAAGGTATGGAAGTCAACCTTGCCTTCATTTCAACAAAACTTCTTTCCTTTCTTTATCCTTAATTAAATTCAATATTCCTCTTCATTAGCTCAATAAGAGGTGTGATAATGGTATTGAAATTTCTAATAAACCTTCGATAAAAGGATGCTAATCCGTGGAAATTTCTTACCTTAGCACAATTAGTTAGAGTCGGCCACTCAATAATAGCTTGGGTATTCTCATCATCCACTCACAAGTCTCCTCCACCGACTACATAGCTTAGAAACACCACTTCCTCTAAGCAAAAGCAACAATTCTTCATATTGCCAAATAATCTCTTGGCTCGAAGTATATCAAGTACGATATGGAGATGTTTACAACTTCTCGAAGGGTTGACACTATACATAAGGATGCCGTTAAAGTACACTATGACATATTTTCCTATTAGATTTCTCAATACATGGTTCATCAATCACATGAAAGTGCTTAGGGCATTTGATAAGTTAAAAAGCATTACCATCTATTCATAGAGTCCATGTTGAGTCTTAAATGCAGTTTTCCACTCATCTCTTGATCTCATCTAAATATGATGGTAGTTAGATTTTAGATTAATCTTGTTGAAGACCTTAGCCTAACTTAGTTCATCCAATATATCATCTAATCTAGGGATGGGATATCTATACTTAATCGTAATCTTGTTCTTGGCTTTGCTATCTATACACATATACTAGGTACCATCCTTTTTCGACACGAGGAGTATTGGCACAGTACAAGGGTTGAGACTCTCCCTTGGATAACTCTTTTCTAGAAGTTTGTTGACTTATCTTTGGTGCTTAGAAACCTGTTTGGGATTCGTTCGATAAGCTGGATTGTTTAGAAGGGTAGCACCAAGTATTAAGTTAATGCAGTGTTTAATACCTCGAAAAGGAGCTAGTCCCTTGGGTAACTATTTAAGAAATAGGTCAGCATATTCATTAATGGTTCCTTAGCTTCCATGGGCAGTTCAATCTGTTCCTTCATCTCTACTAACCTTTTGACCAACATAAAGGTTAGCATGTTAGCCTTTATAGCTTTTCGGAGCTCAACTCAGCTCAGTACAGTATTAAAGTCTTCTTAAATCCTAGAGTAAGTTTAGCTTGTAGCTAGCTAACTTGACTTAACGTCATAGGATTCAAAGTAATTTTTCTCCCATCTTTCTCAAACACATAGGTGTTCGTGAACCTATCATGGATAACTCTTTTTTTAAAGAACCATTGTTGGCCTAGTAGTACGTAGGATGCACACATTGGTAACATGTTACAGAGAATCTCATTAGAATAATTGCTAATAGAGATCGACAGCAAGCCTTGCTAAGTGACATATAGTGCTCTTTTCTCATTTAGCCAATGTAACTTGTACGGCTTCGGATGTGTGATAGTCTGCAACTTTAGCTTCTTGATCACATCAGCTGATGCCACATTGGTGTAGCTCCCATTATCCACTATAAGCGCACATATCATGGGCGGATTCCTTCACTCGATCTAGTGCGTCACTTAACATTCCTGATCACATTAAGGAAGGCTAAGTTAGCCTATAACACGTTCATAAGGTTTAGAGATAGAAAGTAGAGAGAGAAACTCTCAATGTAAATTGTATTCACTTAAATGAATGTGTGTCTTACAACTAAAGGGAATACCCTTATATATACAGAAAGCCTCTACTAATGAATGGTTGAGATTAATTTGATATAATGGTTACAATTGATTCTCACCTACTATATTCACCTACCTTACCTACTACAGTACAAGGTTCTAGACATTTGTGGAACCTTCCATCTTCTAGAAGCTTTTAGTAGACTTAATAATAGGAATCAGGCTACTGAGCCTTTAACCCGTAGTCAAGCCCGAGGACTATCACATCCTAGCATAGCACATGATATACCATCACATAGGAATACCTCTTTATACTTAACACAAGTTCTATTTATAATAAAAGAGTACTACAACGGAGTTTAGCTTAACACCTATTTATACAAAAGATTACATCTGACAAACCTAACCAAATAAAAAATACAGTACTTTTTTTTATATATATATACAGATCATTTATAGAACTAAGAACAAGATACAATAAAACTTCTTTAAAAGTGGCTGACTTCGTCTTATGTACTCTCAAAAGACTTTTTCCTTTAATTGATGCTACTCCATTAGTTCTCTTTATAACCTGAGGATACATAGGCATCCCCTTAGCTCTTTATGAGCTAAGTGATAGTGGATAAAACAAAATATAGGATGCACATATATACATTCACAAAGATCAATACTATAAGACATTCAATCTCATAACCCGAGTTATCAATACAAACTATTTATGCAAAAAATCCATGCTATGCTCATGTACGTAGCATGCATTAGTACCGATATTTTATACTTTTTCAATTCCTCATCTGGTTAGTCAACATGCCCTGGTATCTGGATACAACATTTAGGAACTTAAGGTAACAAGGAGCTGCTTGGGAGTAGGACTCCCAACAAAAACCATCCTCTATGGTTTGAAAATCTAATACATAGTCAGTCACTTAATGTAGCCAGAATAAGTTGAACAATGCATTTTATATGTCCCAAAGCCAACTCAACAGTTCTCAAGCTTTTCAGAAACTCAACCCATAAGTCCTTTCATGTTATGTGATGAATGTAGTAAACAGCACAGTAACCTAGTATCTAGTACGAATCTCAAGTTCTGCGTTATAAACAATTCAATTATCTCAACTTCAACTTTGTTTCTCAACTTTATAGTACATTTCTTCGAATAGGGCTCTCTTAGGCGAATACCCTAAAGAACAGCTCAGTTTCCAAGTTTTCCAAACAGAAGTACATATTAATGAATCAGTCATACACAAAGAAAAATTTCACTTTTTCAACACACATTAAATATAATTAAGTATCCAATCAATCAGCACATCATTACAATTCATAACATAATTAACTCTAAGTTAAGTAGACATAGGTCTACTTGCACAAAAATAGAAATATCCACTTACCCGAGCTCGATAGTAGCGTAAAATCCTAAGCTTCATGATGTGGTCATTCCTCACCTATCATACCTAGAAAAATACGTACAGACTCTAAGTCAACTACTAGGTCAATACTAAGTTCTTATGTATTTTCACTATTGCGCTTCCAAGCTTAATCTAATTGTATCTTATTCATTTCTTATCTGATTTTAGTAAACTTTATATCATCATGATCGTTATTCTAAGTAGTATTAAGATATCTTAAGAATCATCACTAACCAATATTTCTAAATATCCAAAAGTACCCTTTCATGTTATCGATTCGACCGTATATTATTATAACCTCATAATTAACTCAATTGAATCCTAAATCTAAATTAAAAATCATAAAGTTCCTCATTCCTCGAGCTGGTCAACGTTTATTATGTACTCCAAGATACTGATGCTTTGAATATTTAACAAATATCACATTAATACTAATTACTATATCATATATTAAGCTAATATATAGGTTTATATTATGAAAATACATAATAAATAGTATATGAGCCCAATTCATTCCATGAAAAATCCTATAGACTCAAAAAAATATGTAGTTTAATTATTGGCCATGAATTATTCTAAAATAACTATTATATATTTTTATGAAAATAGCGATTTTAACTCAAAATTAGCAAAAATGAAGCGAACAAGTGAATTTAATCACAAGATAAAATTTAATTGTCCTAAACATCATCATGAACATCCAGAAATTATAATATATAGGGCTCATATTTTGATTTTGTTAAAAACTAATTAATTCACTAAAATAGAAAAATTGCCAGTTTTATCCAAAATAATTACAATAAATAGTAACTATAATTATTTTAAAAAAATTTATTATTGAAATTAAATATATATATTGAGTATGTCACATAGAAATTTTCAACTTGAAAGAACATCATTTACTATTTCTAAAATTTAATTCAATTTTCATCAAAACAGAGTCATTTCTTAAGGACCTTATATTTAAAATAATTATTTCAATAAAATAAAATAATTAAATTATTCTACACATAAAATAACTCCAAAAAACCAAGTTTCATAATTAAATAATATTATTTGCTATTTTTAGAAAAATTACAAAGTTATGATTGGAAATTTAGTTTACCTGAATCGGCCATGTCCGGCCACCCAACCTTATCAGAACACCCCCTCTGGTGGTGCTTTTCTTGACTGTAAAAGGCCACTACAACTGGACACCAATAGCCTATTGAACTGGCCTGATCAAATTTCATGTTTTGTTTTTGCTCTAATTTTCTTATTTTTTTCTAATTAGTTTGGAAATTTTTTTGAGTTATTTTCTATTTTTTTCTAGAGTTCCAAAATGTTGTTTTTGAAGTGTACAAGGCCTATTTATATTTTCTAATTAGATAAGAATTTATAAAAATTGGACATGTGGCTTACACCTGTTATTTTTTTGGATTCAATGCATGAGGTGTAATTTCCTCGTTTCTTTGCTTTTGACTCATCATTCAAATTAATTATAAGCTGCCACATAGGTATGATAACTCATCCTTGCATTTTTTATTAATTTTCAAATTTTTTTATATTAATTTACCTTATTTAAATAATAATTTCTTATTATATATGTGTATTTAATTCAAATAATGCATGTTCTATGTTAATACATGTATAATTCAACTTCATTTATTTTTATAACTTAAATAACTTATCTCTAATATCCTATTATGTCTAAATACTTGAATTTCACATTTTCGATATTTATTGATTTTAAAGATAAATTGAAGTTTTCTTTAATTAATATTTTTGTATAGCTTATTTTGAGAAATTGACTTTACTTAAATGATTTCATCTAATTTTTCTAACCTTACTATGAAGTTTGAAATTATACTGATATCTTAGACCAGTGCCCCAAATTTAGGAGCTTAGATCCTAGGGTAATTGTATGGGCTCGAAATCTAAGGTATTATAAGGACTGGAAGGCTTAGCAAGGCGGATTCTTCTACTCTAGTTGACTCTTGTCAAAGCTAAGTATTTTCTTTCCAAGTCACTTTATATGCTGAGTTGAATAACCTTCCATCTCTCTAAAGTGTGCAAGTTGTATATTACTAAGAGAATAGATTAACCTCTTACGATTACTCACTTGTGCCGGAACCGACCAATGACTCTGCATTCTCCTTGCCAAGAAGCCCAGAGAAAGAGAGAGAGAGACTAGATTGATCCTTAGCTACTCTTACTCGAACAAGCAACCTAACAGTACACTTTTTTTTTGCATCCTCCAATGGCCTTGCTAATGTATCATTGTTATTTATAGAAGACCATATTAAAATTTTCGCTACTAATCATTGCTTTTCTTGAATATTTATTTTACCCTTTTGTATTCTTGTACATTACTTCTTTAAGGTAATACCCTTTTTTGTCTTTTCCCTTTTAGGAAAGTTTCTTTAACTTTCGGGTATAAATACCCCTTTTAATTGTAGTTGTATGATTAGATTGAAATTAATACACTTGGCATTTTTTCCTCTTGTAAATATTGCCTGTTTACATTCATTTTACTCTTATCCTAACCCTTGAGCAAGGCTAGGTGGTGAGTAACCTCACTGGACCAATTCGTGTATCATATTGGATTATGTCGTGAGTCCTCGGAAGTTCCATTGGTGCAACATATCCCTTGGAGTTATTTGTAGGTTTTGCTTACTTTTTATTCACTTCATCATTCTTTTACACCTTTCCCCATCATCTCTTCATGCTTTTGGTAAGCTTAGACCCATCTATTGACCAACCTTATATATTCTTAGCTACGATTTACATCACTTGGGCTTCAGTCTTAAGCTTCAGGAATCTCCTAAGAATGACCCATTTTGGGAGGTTCATAACATTTTCCCCCACTCAATCTAGCAACGCCCTTCTCACTCCTTCATTGTAGAACTTTTGAATCTTGTCTTGTTAAAGTGCTTCAACTGATTCCTAACTAGCCTCACTCTTTGGTTTTCCCTTCCAAACAACCATATACTTATGTCTAGGAGTTTGTCCACATTGTTTCACATGTCTATCAGCTATGATCTCTTCAACTTCTTTATCAAAGGAATCCCATACTCCTACTGGGGCCCTTTATGATACTTCCCTTATAGGGTTTTTATTCATCCTTATAGAATGGTTTTAGCATACTCATGAAAAACTAAGTGGAATTTCAATCTCGATGGTAGTACCAGTTTGTAAGACACTTGCCTTACTCATTTCACGATTGGGAATGGGCCTTTGTAGCACCTCATCAAACCTTTATACAATTAACCCTTTGTAGGTTGTATCAAATGTAACTTAATAAGCACTTGGTCACCTACTTGATATTCCATTGGTATGCCTTCTTATCTTCAATCTTCTTCATTCTCTTTATGGTTCGATCTAAGTATGTTTGAGCTAAGTTATGGTTTTCCTGCCATTCCTTTGCGAATTTGTATGTGGGAAGGCTGGACCTCATATATGCTATTGTTATTTTATTAGGAGTTAGGGGTCGCCTTCCTAAGACGATCTCAAAAGGACTTCGACTGGTGGACTCATTCTTCTAAAGGTTGAATGAGAATTGTGCCACATGCAACAACTTGGTCCAATAATGTTAGTTAACTCCCATAAAATGCCTTAAGTATAGTTCTACCAAAGCAATCACCTGCTCTATCTAACCATCTGTGTAGGGATGAAAACTAGTTGAAAAGTTCAAATAGGATCCTAGAAGTTTGAACAATTCCATCTAGAATTTCTCTGTGAACTACCTATCTTGATCATTTACAATGTTTCTTAGCAAGCCACAATACTTTGCAATATTTCTTAAGAATAATCTAGCAACCTTATTTGCTGGGTATTCCTTTATCGCTGGAACAAAAGTTGCATACTTTGGGAACCTATCTACCACAACCATAATTGTACCATACCCTTCCGATCGAGGCAAACTTACAATGACAGCTATGGAAACACTTTCCTATGGCTGTTTAGGAATGGGAAGAGGCTCTAGTAACCCTAGAGTTGCCTTATGTTCCACTTTGTCTTATTGGCACACAAGACAAGTCTAGATATAACTTTCAACATCTCCCTCTTGTGTGGCCAAAAATATTTTTCTTCTACTAATGCTTATATATGGTGCATTCTTAGATGACCTGCCCATTTAGAATTGTGACACTTTCTAAATATCTCCCTTCTTAGGTTCAAGGAGTGGGGCACAAAAATCCGATGTCCCTTTATGTATACTAGTCCATTCTCTTCCCAAAATCTCTTTGTTTTTCGTTCTTTACACTGGGTCAATAGGGCTTTAACTAACTTATCAATCTCCATCCCCCTCACGAATTCTATCAAGGAGGTTGCTTTCGGGTTTATTGATGACTGCAAACTCAACCTTTTAGCTTAAGTCATCTGCCTTAATGTTGGTCTTACCTGACTTGTGCTTAAGGTCTAATTGAATTCTATAGGGAAAACCTACCATTGAGCTTGTTTAAGAGAGAGCTTCTTTTGAGTCTAGAAATAGCTAGTGGCCATGTTATCTGTTTTGACCACAAACTTCTTCCTTAACAAGTAATGTCTCCATACCCAAAGATAATGTACTATTGTTGTCATCTCCTTTTCATGCACTGGATATCACCTCTCTATCTTGTTTAGCTTTTAACTTTCAAATGCCATAAGATGTCCTTCTTGCATTAAAACCCCTCTAATAGCATAATCACTAGCATTTGTACATACCTCAAAGGTTTGCTAAAGTCAAGAAGGAGAAGGACCAGCTCCCTCATGATTGCCATCTTCAATGTCTCAAAGGCTTGTTGTCTATCTGTACTCCAAACCTAAGGGGTACTCTTCTTGAGTAAGTCTATCAATGGGCTCACTATCATTGAATAACCCCTGATGCATCTTCTGTAGTAGTTCATTAAACTAAGGAAGGATGTCAACTCAGTAGGCTTGGTGGGCTCCTTCCAATCCTAGATGGCTTGCACCTTTCCCTTATCCATTCTAATCTTCCTTCGGCCTATTACATAACCAAGGAATGTTACTTCTTTTTGCGCAAAAGCACATTTTTCTAATTTCAAATATAGGTCATTTCTTCTCAAGGCTAAGAATATCAAGTGAAGGTGCCCTGTGTGTTCTTCCATCATCTTACTATAAATCATAATGTCATCTAAATATACTACTACAAATTGATTAAGGAAAAGAGCTAAAACTCGATTCATAAGTGTACAGAAAGTAGTTAAGGCATTAGTAAGCCCAAACGACATTACAAGGAATTTAAAAGCACCGTACCTCATAACATAAGTGGTCTTAGGTTCGTCTCCTTCTACAATCCTCACTTGGTGATATCCTGATCGTAGATCCAATTTAGAGAAGTATCTAAATTCCCCCCAACTTCTCGAATAAGTCTAATACTAGTCGAATAGGATACTTATTCTTTATAGTGACCTTATGTAGGGCTTGGTGATTGATATATGTTCAGAATGACCCATCTTGTTGCAGGGGCTCCAAAAGGTGCCTTCGAAGGTTAATGAAACCTACTTTTAGTAGTTCCTTCTGTTGTTGGTGATTTTTGGGAGTTAGAAATGTCTTACAAAGATAAGAAAATTACTTAGTACTGGGGCCAGTTCGATGCGGCCACTCCGATACCTAAGTCAATAAGCAGAAATGAGGAAAGTAAAGTAAATGATTACAAGTTATCAGATGTCTCTTATAGAGTTTCTTTCCCATATTTATAGGAGATTGTTATGTCTAAAGGAGCAGTTATTGGAATAACTGTCAAGACATGTGGAGGTTTCTTGATTAGATACCTTCCTTGAAATGTAGGGAGAGTAGGAAATTATGCAATATATTTGTGCTTGTAATAACTGTTCATGCTATGAATATGAATTCAAATCAGGAACGAATTTGTTTTACTTGGCGGAATGTTGAGAGTGCTAATTACTTTGTGAGGTACCGAGAATATAGATTACCCAGCTTGTCGGCAGCCGAATGGACAAGTAAGCAAAGTTACATCAATGCTTGTCAAATTGAGTGGATGAAAACTTACTATCAACATTTGCCTCCCAACTCTCGTGTTCAAGAATTTAATAAAGAGAGTAATACATAATGCCTTAGAGGCCAAGTGGGGAGCAATTCTTTAGATGCCAAGTGAGGTGAGAAGCAAGATGGTTTGCATCCTAATTGAAAAGTTACAACTTTCAAATTCCTGCCCATTCGAGAAACCAAAAGTAAGAGGTATGACACCTGTTACCTCATTCATCATTACGTCGTAGGCCTAATAACTTTAGAAAGTTGTCAACCGTCAAATTTCTGTCTCAAAATGCATGTCAATAGTCCGTGCCACTAGCGTATCAGCGCATCATTATTGTTTGAACCAAATTTGCAGTCACAAGGGTAAGCTATCTATATTTAAAGGACTGCTCACAATCAAAATACATTTCTCCAATTGCATCTCAAATTTTCGTTTGCTTTCTCATCTTTAATCTCACATTATTCAACTTCTGTGATATCATTACTCATAACCATTCAAGTATGGTTCGCAACATAGTCTATCGACTTGTCCTCTCCAATTTCGAAGCAACAGAAATTGAGGCCACCTCTCCCCCTTAAAGAAGGAATGAGACAGCGTGTCTATTTGGTAGCTCGGCTGACAACATTGAGGAAAGGTATGATAAACTTACTCAAATAAATGCTCTTGCTATGGATAATTATCTTGAGAACAACGAAAGGAGATCTTTGGTGAAATATCTGTACAACAACGTAGCTTACTTTCGCGACTCTCCAAATGGAATTGCTAGTTCTACTGACATAGTCCTTATAACAAAATATAACCAGTACTGGCAAGACCCTCCTAGAACGTAGAATTTGAGGAGTCTAAGAGAAGAGGAGAGGCTATGTTTCCCAAGGGAGCATGAATTTCACATATACCTGAAGTATTTGGATTTTAAGTTACGCTTCCTTTTCTCGACATTTGTAAAGGGCTTCTTTAACTACTTTAGAGTCATGCCGAATATGTTTTCACCTAATACATACCGGCTTTTGGCGACTTTTGAGTTAGTTTGTGAAGAAGTCGAAGTTAAGGTTATGCCTTAACTGTTTCGGTATTTTTTCACTATTAGGAGGCAGCTTAATGGGTGGTACTTTGTTGTTGCAAGGCACAAATGTGAGTTCATGGATGGGTTAGAGTCTAAGATCCATAAGTGGCATGACAAATTCGTGTCGTTAGTGTCTAATGAGGAGTTGGACTTCTAGACACAATGGATTGAGCCAATCTGTACAAAGGATATAGAATTAATGCCAAATGATCCAGCAGCAGCGAAGAAAATTCAAGAAAGGAGGAGGAACCAAATGTTCTTCTAGGATATCGAGAGAATTATATGGCATTATGAAAGTGGAGAGCCAATCTTTTCTAAAAAAAAGAGGTACGCTAATGAGTTATGGCCATGTTGAGTATAGCTACAAGGGGGAAGTTGTTCTTATGACTTTAGGAGAGAATTGTTACCATTGAGCATTGCTCAACATAGAGAATGTAAGTTTATTCTTTTCCCTTGTGTTAATATTAACTTGTTTGCTCATGTTGTAGATATGGGTGTTGACGAGGTAAATTTTGCTAAGCTACTAGCCTAGGTAAAAACCAAAAAATCTAAAGCTGATAAGAGGGTAGCCACCGTAGCCATTATTGCTCGACCTGTTGCCATGAAGAAAATGGAAAAGGAGGACACAACAAAGCAGGCAGTAGTACAGAAGAAAACCTTTAGACTGGCCGAGAGATGGAAAGAGGGTAAGAAGATAGTACTAGCCAAGGTTGCTCATTCTGGAGAGCTTCCAGTTGAAAGTATTCAATCTGCTATCGAGTTGAGAAAGGTAAACTAAGAGACTTAACCTCGCAGTGAGATCGAAGATGCTACTACTATTAAAGAGTCATCGTTGGTGCCAGAGGCGGTGCCTAGTATTGATAAGAGACTAGGGAAGGAACTCATCGGCTAATCACCTGCTAAAAGGTCTAAGGGTTTGGACAAAAGGATGAAGGAGGCAATGCAATTGAAAGCTCTTGACATCAGCAATGTCAAATTCATCGCCAATAAGGAAGTCAGCAAGTGCTTCGTCCTATGTTAGAGCTATAACATTTTGGATACCGATTTAGCCCTAGGAGACAGAATAAAATCTTTGGCCTTAGTGGAAGGAATTATTCTTTCAAAGGATAAAGATATTGCTAAGAAGGACGTCAATAAGGTCGGCTATTGCAATAAGGCCCATATCGTAGCCAAGTTATACGACTTGAGTATTCATATATATTTTTTAACTTTTGAATTTACTTAGTTGTTGATATTCCTTTTCTTTTTTAGATAAGCAGCCACATTCTGATAGCTTTGGATGAGGTTGATAAGGAAACTAAGAAGGTAAAATCCATAGTAGTCTTCATGCATTCTATTAAGTCACTTCTAGTATTTATCATATTAATTGAAATTGTTGCAGAAAATCGAAGATGCATATAATGCATCCAAAGCCCAAACTGCTGTTGTCGAAAATGCAAGGATAAGGGTCGATGGAGGTGAGAAAGCTCCAGGATGACCTTGCTGCTAAAAAGTTAGTGCATACCCTTACTGTTGATGATGTCTTGAGCCTGAAGGCCAAAATTGAAGAGTAATACAAAGAGTCTAAAGGCCTAAAGGAGGAGCTGTAGAAGAAGAAAGAAGAGTGTTGGGGGTTAGGGCGATGAGAAAGATAAGCTCAAAATACAAATTACAGAGTTAGAGACCAATAACTTGAATTTATAGAGCCGTATTGCTGAGTTAGAGGAGACTGTGAGGAGAGGACCATCAGTAGAAAAGGCTCTTGATATAGTCACTCTTAGTTGCCAGTAAGAGAGACTTCTACGTGAGAAGTTGTTGGAAGGGGTCTAAGCGGCAAGAGAAGAGATCTTGAAGCTTCAACCCGATTACAATCTCTCTTTCCTTGACTTTACCGATGTCGATAATGAAGTTAGCAATGTTGACAAGGATGATGATGATGAGGCAGGTGTTGAGATCATTACTAAGGGTAGTATCGAAGCTCATGTTGAGGATGATGAAGAATGTATAACAAAAGAAACCCCCTATGTACGGAAAGAGAAATCTACCAGCTCTAAGACCCCAAGTGCCGAAAAAGAAGCTTGTTTGGAGAAAGCCCTAGCCTTCGATCTAAAAATTACTTCTGCTGACACTAAGAATAGGCCATAGGATTTTCATTGTATTCTTTGTACTCTTTGTACATTACTTGCTCTCATGTAACTGTTGAATGAAATATCTTTCATATAATAGGTTGTGTATTTGTAATTACATTATCGAATGAAATATCTTTCATACAACTATTTCTAGTACATTTTATTTCACGCATCGTGTTTTCCCAGCATATATGATATATGTGTTTCATTTCACATGTTGTTATATGTTAGCATGTTTTATTTCACATGCTAAGTAATTCTTGGCATGTTTTATTTCACATACCCAATTATTTCTCGACATGTTTTATTTCGTACACCTAACTATTTCTCAGCATGTTTTATTTCACATGCCCAATTTATACATCTTTATAAATATTGTCCATTAGCTGTTTGAGACATGGACTAGCCACGTTACTCGACTATAGGATTAATTTATTTCCTTCATTAACCATGATAGGCTAGAACTTAGGTTAGTTTGTTTGTCATATTGTCAAGAACTCATTAACTTAGCAATCATAAAAAGATCAAGAAACATAGTAAGACTTCAAACATAATTCTCATAAAAAGTTAGACTGTTGTCTTACAAGTATGTAGGCTATCGCTTACAAAAAAATGGAGATGAACATCATCCTAGCAATCAATTGAAATATAATTTCAAATTCTCGGCATTCCATGCTCGAGGGATGATAGATCCATCCAACTTCCTTAATTGATAAGTCCCCTTACCAATGACTTCTTGGATCCTGACAGGATTCTCCTAATTCACATTGAGCTTCCATTAACTCACTCATATGCCATTAGCTTTCGTCTTTCCACAACCAGATCTCTAGAATGAAAAACCTTATGCTTCACTTTTTGATTGTAATACCTTGCATCTCTATGCTGGTATGCTACAACCTTAACTCTCATAATATCTTTGATTTCGTCAATGGTGTCTAAATTTGTCGTTAATCCAACTTGATTAGCCATCACTTCGAAGTTCTATGTGTGAAGATTAGGTAAATCCAACTCAATCGGCAACACGGCTTTCGTACCATATGTTAACCTGAAGGGCATCTCCCTAATCACAGCTATATGGATAGTTCGATACCCCTATAAGAAATTTAGCAATTCATTGGCCCATTTCCCTATAACTTGATTTACTTTCCTTCTTAGGTTATATAGGATGATTTTGTTTATGGCTTCAACTTGTCCATTCATTTGAGGGTATGATAAAGACGTATAGTTGAGGCGAATGCCATACTTCTTGCAAAATACTCAAAACTTATTGTTAAACTGTAGGCCGTTATTCGTAATTATCATGTAAGGAACTTCGAATCTTGATATGATAGAACTGAAAACAAATGTGTCCACTTTTTGCTCGGTGTTCTTCGCTATTGCCTCTGCCTTTGCCCATTTGGTAAAGTAATCCACAGCAACAATGATGAATTGTCGTTGGATAGTAGATTTTGGAAAGGTTTTAAGAATATTTAACCTCTATTAGGTGAAAGGCCAAGGGCTAGATAGGCTGCATAACTCAGTTGCAGGTGCATGAGTAGATGACTCATGCTTCTAGCATTGAGAACAATACTGGACAACTTCCTTTACATCTTCTCTTATGGTCGGCCAACAATACCGGAGTCACAGTGTTCGAACATACAGTGTCTGCACTTTTACATAGTTATTGTATACACTACCATGCAATTCAGATAACACCTTTTGAGCATCTTTTGGAGGAAGGCATCAACGATAGGTTTGTGATATGTCGCATTTGTATAATTGACCATCAATCAGTGTATAGTTCGCGACTTGGTAAGCCAATCTTCATACTTCTTTCTTATCATCAAGGAGAGTACTGTCTCTTCAAATAATCCATTGAAGGATCTATCAAAGATTCTTCTTTCAGGTAAGAAGCCAACTCATAGCTTTGTGAAAAAGTGGAAAAACTTTTCCGTAGAAGAAATTCAACAAAAAGTTTATCGCTAAAATTGGGGAATGCCATACTGGCTAATTTTGACAACTTATCGGTAGCAATATTCTTACTTCTCAGAATCTTATGGATGGAAAAATATTAAAACTCTTTTATGAGCATTCATACCACCAATAGGTACTTGCTCATCTCATCTTTTCTTACCACGTAACTTTCCATGACCTGATTCACTACCAATTATGAATTAGGGAACACTTTAAGTTTCTTGGTGCCAGTTTCAATCCACTAATCAAAGCTTTATACTCTGCTTTGTTGTTGCTAGTTGGGAATCCTAATTTTAAAGTATAATGAACTTTGACATTGTAGGGGCCTTGAAGATCAAGGCTTGTTCTACTTCCTTCTCTCATTAAAGAACCATCTACATAAAGGAACTAGATAGGTTTCTTGGCAACCTCCACACAATCTTCCTCACCAATGAATTTGGCTACAAAATCTGCTAGCACTTGAGCCTTTAGTGCCATTTTGGGTCTGTACTAGACAACATAAGCATTTAGTTCTAAGGCATATTTCATCATTCTTCTAAAGGAGTCAGGTTGTTGCAATGCTTGCCGCTATGGCTAATTAATGAGCATTATGATCTAGTGAGCCTCAAAATATAGCTTCAACTTCCTCGTCGAAAGAACCCTTATTAAAACAAATTTCTTAATTTTCATGTACTGAAGCTTTAGCCCTTACAAAACATGACTCATGTAATAAATGGGTCAATGCTCTTTGTCGTCATTTCGGACCAACATAAAAGAAAGAGCTTCACAATTGACTGACATATATAAATATAGACTTTCTCTTGAGATGGGTGTCAAGAGTATTAGTGGTGACATATGAAATTCTTTGAGGTTGTTGAAAGCTCTTCCGCAATCTTCAGACCATTTGAATTCTTTCGGATTCTTTAAGATTTTAAAGAATTCTTGTGCACCTATTCTCACTTCTCGACACAAATCTATTGATGGCAACTATTCGCTTGGTGAGTTCCTGCACTTCCTTGACTGTATAGGGGGCTTTCATGTTCCTTATTGCCTCAATCTTTCTTGAGTTGGGCTCAATGCTGTGCTGAGTAACCATGTATCCTAAAAATTTTCCTGATATTGCACCAAAAATGCACTTTTGGAGATTGAGCTTCATGTTGTACTCCTTAGTGTAGCAAATGTCTCCTTAAGGTCGGTAAGATGCCGATCTTCCTTCACACTCTTCATAATCATGCAGTTGACATAAACTTTGATGATTCTGTAAATCTGGGGTTTGAATATCTTAGTAACAAGTCTTGGGTAGGTTGCATTGGCATTTTTCAACCTAAAGAGCATCACCGTGTAACAATACGTTCCAAAATTAGTAATAAAAGACGTATAGACTTCATCCTCCTTGTCCATCTTGATTTAGTTGTAACTAGAGAAAGCATCTATAAAAGAAAGTAACGCATGTTCGGCAATTGCATCTATCATCTAATTGATTTTCAATAGTAGGAAACAATCCTTAAGATAGGCCTTGTTGAGATTCGTAAAGTCTATACACATTTGCCACTTGCTGTTAGACTTCTTAACTAGTACATAATTGGCTAGCTAAGTCGGATAAGTCTCTTCCCGGATAAATCCTACCTTCAATAACTTCTAGACTTCTTCTTCTTTTGCTGCTTATCTCTCTAATGCAAAATGCCTTTTCTTTTGTCGGACTAACTTCACACTTAGAACAATCTCGAGCTTGTGTACCATAACTTCTCTGGAGATACTTAACATGTTTGAAGGGGACCGTGCAAACACATCAGCATTAGATTGCAAGAAGTTAATCAAAATTTGCTAAATATTTGGAGCTTGTGTACCATAACTTTAATATCTTCATTGTTTTCCCAAGGCCATCTCCCAAAGAAATTTCCTCAATATCACTATTGGCATTCTTCATGCTGACTAACTTTCCTTCTAGATAAGTTTCTACTTGAAATACTTCTTCTCGTCTTAAGGCCTTCATATATAAGGACCTTACCAGTTGCTAATCACTTTTGCACACGTCGACTCCTATAGGAGTAAGGAACTTAGCTTTTAGATGTGTAGTCAAAGGGACAATGCCGATTAGATGCTAAGATGATCGTCCCATTATCATGTTGTATGGGGACCAACATTTGACAATAAGGAAGTTTATTTTTTCCTCTATAACATCCTCATCATCATCGGTTTGTATCGATAAAGAAATTACTTCGGCTACTTGGACTAGTTGATTGTTGAAGGCATGTAGATAATACTTATAAGATCTTAACTATGCTTTGATCCTAGGTCTATCTGGTCGAACGCATACTGAAAAATGATATTTACTAAACTTCCTATGTCAGTAAGAATCTTCTTGACCTCGAAGCTGATGACTCTTGCACTGATAATAAGTGTGTTATCATGCAACCTCTATATGCCTTCAAAATCATCCTTCGTAAAAGAAATTGTATTGTCAATCTTGACCTTCTTACCCTGGATGTTACAGACGTAATTTTTGGCATTCATTAGGCTTGAAGAGCTTGATTAGCCAATAGTAGGTCCATCGAAAATGGTGTTGATCATTCCATTAGGTTCTTTGTTGGAATTCTCATCCCTTGCATCTCTCTCGGCTACAGTTAGCCAAGTGTCATTCTCTTATTCCTCATGTCTCCTTTAGGACAGTCTCTTGATACTCCTGGCATCATGTACTAAGAATTTTCACAAGTGCCTACATTGAATCGCATCCTCAATCGCATTCTTAAGCTGGATGAATTCATTTGTATTGTGACCTTTGTCATTAGAAGTCACAATACTTATTGGAATTTCTCCTTAAGGGATCTCCTCTCATTCTTTTCGACTACTGCAGAACGCTTGTTTGCTTATATACCTCCATCAGTATGTCTGAAATTGGATGATTAACAAGTGTATGGGATGAAAATGTTGGAATCTTTGGTCTCTTTATCTTAGTGTTCAAACTTTGATCATCATCTATGCCTAGTCTATCCTTTGCACCTTTTTCTCTTGTCATTTTTTCTATCACCTCTGTTCTGATCAGCTTTCGTTAGGCATTTATGTTATCTTCCTAACGGATGTATGAGGTGGCTTTAGTCTTGAACTTGGTGAAATTTTTTTGCTTGCTCTTTGCAAGAGACTTGAAAAAGTCTCCATGGGGCTTAACTCCATCAATTACGGTATTGAGGATTATGCTCATATTCAATTCTAGGATTTGAACCATCTTAGCCATAAACTTGGCTAGGTAATCTCTTATTAAATCATCTAATCTTTGTTTGATTGTGTTAAGGATTCAGGAGTCCTTAACAGGAAGTTTGCTTACAAGGAAGTGTTGAAGAACCACTTCTACTAATTCATCAAAATAAGAAATGGTGTTTGGTTTCAACTATTTGAACCATGTCCTCACTGCATTCCTCAAAGTTGAGGGAAAAGCTTGACAAGCCATTGCATCACTCAAACCATGCAACTTGGCCAACGTATGATAGTACTCCAAGTGGTCTTCAGGGTCCTTCATCCCATCATAAGTTTCAAACTGTGACAACTTGATGTGCCTAGGTATCATTTCTTCTAAAATCTTAAGAACAAAGGGACTTTTCTTGATTTGGAATTACTTACTTATTGCAACAGGGGTGTTGACGTGTGAGGCTCCCGCATGATGTACCTGTTGCGGTTGCTTACCTTATCATTCTTTTTCAAAATAGGAGCCGAGGGTCCTATCGCAACCTTAGCTTGCTTTTTTGGCTACTTAAGTGAATAAATTGAGTCATCACTATTCTCATCGTCGTAATCACCATGCTCTTTGTTTTGATTTGGGTGAACACTATTACGAAGGAGATTAAGGATCTCTTCATTTCTTTGTTTAGTTCTTAGTTTTCCTTAGCCAAATTAAGGCAAATTTGCTCGAGTTTAGCTAGACATTGCTCATCAGTATGCTTACTTCCCCCCTTAAGGTGTTAGAGGAAGTACCAATACCTGCACTCTTGGTCATCTTAGTTTTAACCATGTGGGTGTGTTTAGAAAACGATAGACGGTGCCAAATGTTGTTGGTGATTTTTGGGAGTTGGAAATGTCCTATAAAGATAAAAAAATTACTTGGTACCGAGGTTAATCTGGTGCGACCACTCTGATGCTTAAGTCGATAAGCAAGAATGGGGAAAGTAAAGTAAATGGATATGAGTTATTAGATGTCTCTTACAAAGTTTCTTTCTCATATTTATAAGAGATTGTCATGTGTAATGGAGTAGTTATCAGAATAATTGTCGAGATATGTGGAGGCTTCTTGATTAGACATCTTCCTTGAAATGTAGGGAGAGTAGGTAGTTATGTAATATAAACTCGCTTGTGATAACTATTCATACCATAAACTTGAATTCAAATCAAGAATGGATATGTATTACTTGACGAAATGCTGAGAGTGCCAATTACTCGGCGAGTTGTCGAGAATATGGATTACCTGACTAGTCGATAGCCAAATGAATGAGTAAGCGAAGTTACATCGATACATATCAAATGGAGTGGACAAAAACTGACTATTAGCACCTTCAGTTGTCGCCTTAGCTCATCTAATTCTAGAGGTGACATCCTATATAGGATAGTAGCTAGTAGCTTAGCTTTTGGCTCCAATTCTATCACATGATCTACTTCTCTTCTTAGAGGTAACTTCTTGGGCAACATTGGCAGCATTATATCCTTGAATTCTTCCAATATCTCCCCTACTTGAGGGGGAACACGTTCCTGACCAATAGTCTCTTCCTTGACTTTCAAGGTTTCCAATAAGTGACTTCATTTTTTATGAGAATCAAATTACAAGACCACTAATTCGCAGCCGAGCTTGAGGACTAGAGGGGCTGGTATGTTGAATCCTTATATTTTAACTAACCCCTACCAAAGCCGAGTACTTCCTTACTGAATCACCTTTAATGCCATGCCGAATGATAGCCCATTATTCTATGGTTTGTTGAGTAGGTGAGAACTCTCCGGTGTTAAGCCATATAATCACTCGACATCATCTTTGTCGAGAAGCTGAGAGAGAGAATTCGGATTGATTAAGCCATCTTTACTTAGATAAGCCCATCTGTTCGAACATTTTTGTCTTCATCTCTTAACGACCTCACCAATATCGCATTGCCACATGTACAGTATCACATGTAGAATCTATAGCACCAATGATTATTTTTCTTGTATATTCATTTTTGCCCCTTTATAACATGTACATTGCCCCCCTTAGGAAATGTCCTTTTGTTTTTTCCCTTTTAGGCAAGTTGCCCTAGTTTACGGGTATAAATACCCTTGTATTTAATTTGTAAGACATCGAATAATCTTCAATACACTTTTGAGTACCTTCTTCCCTGTGTAAACACTGTTGTTTACTCTTGACATCACTCTTATCCTTTCCTTTAAGCAAGGTTAGGTGGTGAGTAACCTCGTTGGACTAATTTGTGCGTTACATCGAATTGTGCCATAAGTCCTCGGAAGTTCCATTGGTGCGTCGTATCCTTTAGAGCTGTTCGTGGTTTTTGCTTACTGTTTTCATCTTTTGCTTTCACCCTTTCATACCTTTCCCCATTGACTCTTTCGAAGTTTTTTGCAAGCTCGGACCTATTCAGCAACTACCCTTGTCTATTCTTAGCTACAATTCACAACAATTTTGCCTTGAGGCCCTTCGCTAACTGTATAATTGATAGAAATTTAGTGGCTTAGCCTATCTTTCTTGTAACGAGAACCATACATTATGAGTTGTGATCAAGTACACAAATGCAATTAGCTCAAGGTATGATAAGTGCATCAATGCAATCTAGAAAATCTATTCCAATCACAAACTCAAAATCATCCATTGGCATTACTTTAATAGTCTCCTTTCCCTACTAACCCCCAACATAGAGTTCTATCGCTTTAGTTACTCTAATAGTGGGAACTTCTTTTTAGTCTCTACCACTTCTAGACCCAACTTCTTTGTTGCCATTTCAGAAATGAAATGATGGGACGCTCCTGTATCTACAAGGGCATTAAGTTTCTTACCTGCTATCGATACTTTTGTATACACCAATCTTTTCTTTTCTCATTAATTTGAGACTTCATGGCACTAAGTTGTCAAATTGAGCTTAGTTGAGCCTCATCCCATTCATTTGAATTCTCGCCTGCTACTAGCGCCACCAATCTATCTTTCTTTAGGCACTTCTTGGCATAATGAGGACCATTACAAGAATAACATTTCAATTCATGGGGTTTCCATTGCTTCACATCTCTCCATTTATGAGTTCTTCCCTAGTCGCTATCCTTTTCTTCTACCTTGGCTTTCCCCTTAGAAGAGCTCCTACTCTTCTCCCTCTTAACTCCCCCTTTCCATCTTATCCTTAGCGTCTTTAGATCTATCCTCTTAAATTCTATTAGGCCTTCAGCAATGGCTATGGCCCTAAAGATATCTTTTACTCCCCTTCGCTCTAGCTTTAATTTTGCTCATGGCTTTAAACCATTTGCAAAAATTACTAAAGCATCTTCTTGGTTAAGGTCTAGGATCTCCAACATCAACTCCAAGAATTCCTTTACATATTGTTTTATGTCACCCTTATGAGTTAGGTCATACAATTTCACCTTTGCTTCCTTAGTAACATTTTGGAGGGAGAATTGCCCCTTCAACTCTTGTACAAAGCTATCCTATGTGTTGATATCATTTGCCCTCCTGTACAACCATACCATAGGAGAGTCTTTCAAATACATGGTAGCAGTACTTATCTTCCCAACATCATCTAAGATTCCCATAGCATTGAAATGTTACTCTACTCCCTACAAGAAGTTGTCAACATCCTAAGCGAACTGCGTTTGGTTGAAATGTTCTGGCTTAGGAAAGTCTACCTTATGACTTGGCCACTCAATTTGCCACTGCATCATGACAAGCCGTCAATTGGGTCTTGAGATTTTCAATCTCCTAGTGCAAGGCCACTACCACAACATCCATCTTAGCTTCATATGCCTCTTCCTTGGTTTCTAAAGTCATGAATTAGGCTTGGAGCGCTTCACCCTTCTCTTCAATAGCGTTATCATGCTACTTAAGCTCCTTAATTACTTGATTCAATGCCCCTTGCAACTCACCTTAAAGTTCTTACTCCATTTCTTTAAGGTTGTCTTGTAACTCATTAAATTGTTCCTTAGCCTCAGCAATGCTCAACTTTGCCCTATCCATCTTATTAAGGAGGGAGTTCAACAAGTCTTGAAACCTAGCCTTCTACCTAGTAACATGGCGGTCATCCTAGTCAGCTAACTCCTCAACCATTGAAGTGTTGTTATCTTCTCTAGACGACATCTTCTCTATAAGTAGTCTTTTTTCGACTTTGATACCACTTGTCAAGGGTAGATTCCTTCATTCGATCTCATATGGTACTTAACATTACTAATCACACTAAGGAAGGTTAAGTCAACCTATAATACACTTATAAGGTTTAGAGAGAGAAAGTAAAGAGAGAAACTTTAATTGTAAATTGTATTCACCCAAATGAATGTATGTCTTACAACTGAGGGGAACACCCCTATATATATAGAAAGCCTCTACAAATGAATGGGTGAAATTAATTCGATCTAATGGTTACAATTGATTCTTACCTACTACATTCACTTACCCTACCTACTATGGAACAAGATTTTAGACATCTCTAGAGCCTTCCATCTTCTAAAAGCTTTTAATGGACTTAGGCTTCAGTCTTGGGCTTTAGGAACCTCCTAAGAATGGTCGATTTTGGGAGGTCCATAACATAGACACCTGATCATTCACTTTGCAAGTGATATGGAATAGGTTCTCCCTTTTCTCCTCCTTAGGTATGGGCTCTAAACTCATTGCACTTCAGACAACTAGAGTCAACTTATCTAAGTCTTTGGCAAATACATCTTCCTCAATTAGGTTAGAATTATCATCAATCTCATCTCTCACTTCTTTCTTCTCCTTTGATTCCTAATTTGTGCTTTCCACTTTAATCTTCAGGACATCTCCCTTAACAATCATAGTTTGTTGGTTTGGACCCTAAGTAGCCACGTACCCATATCCTTGGCACTTAAAGTACTTGATCTAACTAGTCTTCCTTCTAGATCCTTACCCCTTCTCATATGTTCTCGTTAGTACCTCACCATCAAGTTGGCTCCTCTATTTGGCTCTAACATCTACTTTTCTGGTTGGCTCAATACTTGACTAAGCTCGATAACTTCCCTTGGTAGGTAAGCTTGACTAACTAGGTTAGCTCGTTAGGGATTAGGTCGACATTTTGCTCCTTCTTTGCCTCTCTATTCATCGGGCTATTCATATAGCCTCATCCATCGTAGTGAACTATTGAAGTTCCTCAATATCTCGAATGTTACCTCTTAATCTAGTAAGGAACCTAGACACTATTCTAGCTGATGGTTCATCTACTTCACAACGAATCATGAGTATTTGAAATTCTTGAATATATTCGTTAATAGTTTGGTCTCTTTGCCTCAACTCTTGAAACCAAGTAAAAATATCTTGCAAATAAGTATTCAGCATAAACTTGTTTCTAAATATCCTCTTCGTGTTAGGCCAAGTATTTACCTATTTGTATGCTTCTCTCCTCCTCATGATTTGGAAGTTTTCCATCACATAGTAGCATATCCTGAGAACTAAATAATAGTAGTCCTCACTTTCTCTTAGTCTTCATATTGTTAATAATAAAAAAATTATTCAATATTCTCCTCCTAATCCAAATAATCATCCTCACTTCTAAACCCATTGAAGCTTGGTATTTGAAGCTTCGTACGGTTGGCAACTTATAGTGCTCGAGCTCGCCCATCTTCTTCAAACTCTTCTTCTCCATCATTATCCAAATCTCTTAAGTCAATCCACCTTCTCACTCCTCTTCTTACTCCTCTACCTCGAACTTATTAAGTTAAGATTAATCCCCTAACAAGTTGGGCAGTTTGTAAAGTGTTCTATACAACCTCAACAATTTAATAAGCCATTGCATGAATGACTCTAGTCAGGTTGACTAAAAGGTTAGCTACCTCATCAAGTCTATTGTCTATGCTTTTCGAGGTGCCCTAGGGTTATGGGCCATGGTGGACAATACCACTATTGTTGTCCCCAATACCAACATTAACACTTGAGTCTATAATCTTTTTCTTCAACAAATTTAGTGTCAAACTTTGAATCTGAGACATAATTGACTCTATTTCTCTAAGCTAAACAACACGAATACTCTCTACACAAATGTCTAGTTAACCCATAAACGTTGTAAATATACTAATGAATAAACCATTATAGTGAAACTTGCTCTATTTTTTTATGTATGAAATAGGGTAAAATAGAGTATACTCAAGAACAAACTACTACACCCTATTACTTACTTAAACAATTCAATGATTCTTTTCATAACTTCGACACATTATTATAGCCAACATTACTTCACAAAACACAAATACAACTGACCCAAACGAAACCTCAGCTTTGATACCAAGATGATGCAAATTGAGACCAAGAACAGATAAGGTTAGTTTTAGGAGTGGGTCTAAGCTTACTAAAGGCTTGAAAACCAAGCTAGAAAGTAGTGCAACAATAGGAAAAGTAAATAGGTAAACCCATGAACGGCTTCATAAGATATGACACACTAATGGAACTTTCAAAAACTTATGGCTTAACTCGATATGACCTACGAGGTGGTCTGGTGAGGTTACTCACCACCTAATCTTGCTTAAGAGTTAGGATAAGAGTAAAGTAAGTAAACAAGCTAAGAGGTTAATTGCTACCTAATAGTATATTGATGTTAAGAAATCTTACGGCTACATGTATAAAAGAGTATTTATACGTGCAAAACCAGGGTAACCTACCTAAGATGGAAAAGACTAAAAGAGTAATGTCCTAAAGAAGCAAAGTATGAGGAATAATAAAGGGTACAGATGAAAATTTAAGCAAATTAATTATTAGTGCAATAGAATCCTTCATATAGGTCTTAGACACGTGGCGATACAATATTAGGGAAACGCATCTACCATAAAATGACAAAACGGGGTATGGTTAAGGTAGAGGGCCAAGTAGGGGGTATCGAGCAGACTTGGATCCATCTAAGAAGAAATGGCTATGGATATGCATTTGAGCACTCAACTTCTCAACACTAATGTCGCCGATTTAGAGGTCAACTTGGTCATGTTTGAGTAGAAGTGAGGGGTTGGATTATTAGTAGGGCATGCATCTAGTCGACACTTAACTACTGATAAATATGTAGTTACTTAGCTTGACATTAAGAGTTAGTTGATAGTAAGGCTCATCTCGGCTACTGATGTGTCTCCGGGGTCAGACATACAGAGAGACACTGCAATGAAGTGAACTGGAAAGAAACAAAGAAAAAGCTAGTAAAGTCCAAGTAGCTATTGAATGGATATGATACACCACTCGATCCTACTTGGCTAACAATCCACTGGATTTGACACACCAGTCCAGATTGAAGGGTCATTCACTACTACTCTTTGTTAAAGGGAATAGATAAGAGTTAAGTGATAACGAGAACACTAAGGTTACTCAAGGTGAACAATTCTATATTGAAATTTGAATGATGCCTATATACAAGAAAGTGGGGGTTTATATACCTATTCACTAGGGTTGTTTTACATGTATGAAAAGACAAAAGGGTATTCTGCACTAGGTTACATAAAACATACTAAAAGGGGTAAAATAGATAAAAAATATTCAATACAAAAAAGAAAGAATCATTCTAGAATATCATGTCAGAAGATATGTATCACTTGGTGGTTGGACATTAGGGATATGATACAACATAGGCAAAAGTAGGAATGCATTATAGTTAGGGGCTAACCTGATCTGGATTAAGTCAAGAGCCAATCAACTTAGCAAAAGGTTACCTGTCTTGAAGTCAGATGCCAATAGATCAGGTTGGGACCTCGACTCAGCTAGTTCTAAGCTGTCTTTTAGATTAAGACTTCGTTGTTAGGCAGGAGTATGTTTGACATACGTGAGAATATGATAGATAGGTCGGTAAGAGATTAGCTCAAGATAAGAATCTCTATTTCGGCTATGGCTTAGAGCTAGTATTCTTCGTAGGAGCCCTTGGAGTCCTTTAGCTTGGCTTTGGGTGATTGATCCAAGGGCTGATTCCTATCATTTGCTTAGGGGTCGGAAAGATTTTCCCTCAAATCTTAAGTAGTTTCTACCTCTTCTCCTAAGGCACACATGGTGGTCATCTTCTGCTAATTGGTAAGGGATCGGATTAGATATAATGAAGGTAGAAAAAACTCCATAGTCATTAGGCAACTCGATTTGGTAAACATTGTGGTTGATTTTCTTCAAGACTTTAAACGGACCATCAGCTTGAGGAAATAGTTTGTTCTGTCTTAAGTATACAAATTGTTCTCGGTTGAGATGTATCCATACCAAGTCTCCTGCGTGGAAAGAAATAGTTTGGTTACCTCAGCTACCAATTTCATGTTGCTTCTTATTGAACTTGGCAATTTTCCTAGTTACAAACTAATGTAGCTTATGTAATGTTGGGCTCAGTCTACTCCAAATTAACTCTCTTCAGTACCTACTGGGGTATCGATCATATCTAGGGGAATTGTAGGGTTAAGGCCATAGATAACTTCGAATGAGGCCTTCCCAATATTGCTATGGACAGTTCGGTTGTATGCGAACTCTACAACCAGTAAGCACAGATCCCACTCTCGTAAGTTCTTTCCCACTACAGTTCTAAGCAAATTGCTTAGCATCCTATTTACTACTTCAGTTTGGCTATTAGTATGAGGGTGGTTGCTGAAGCTGAATACAAGTTTGATTATAAGTCTTCTCCAAAGAGTCTTCCAAAAATAGCTTATGAATTTTATGTCCCAATTTAAGACAATAGTCTTCGATATCTCATGTAGACAGACAATCTCCCGCAAAAACAAATCAGTGATATATAGAGCATTGTTAGTTCGATGGCATGGAATGAAAAGTGCCAACTTGCTGAAACAGTCCACTACAATAAAAATAGAATCTCTGCCTTTAGATGTCTAAGGTAACCTTAAAACAAAGTCCATATTAAGGTCGACCCTAGGTAAGGTTGGTGTTAGTAATGACGTGTATTCTCCATGGGTCTCTCTCTTCCCTTTTGTACATTTGCACACTTTACAACCACTAACCATCTTATGGTCATCCTTGGCCAAACCTAGCTAGTAACAGTTTTCCCTTAATAGATTAGTTGTCTTGGTCTCCCTGAAATGACCAGATAACCTTCTGCTATGAGCTTGCTTGACTAATAACTCACGCATGGAGCAATTCGAAATAAATAACCTATAGTCCTTAAATAGGTAGCCATGCCTGAGATAATATCCCTTGACAATAATTCCACTCTTGTACTGTTCTATGATAGGGCTAAAATGAGAATCACAAGTATACTACTTGGTAATTAGTGAGAATCTCAATAATTTTGTCTGCAAAGTGGTCAGCAAGGTTTGCCATCGTGACGGGGCGATGGCAACCACATTTGCACTTCCCTTCTTGTACCGAATGATGTATGAGAAACTCTCCATGAACTCTAACCCCTTGGCTTGCCTCTTCAAAAGCTTATTCTGACTCCCTAGATGCTTCAAAGATTTATGGTCTGTATAAATAACAAACTCTCGCGGTAGCAAATAATGTTGGCAAATAATAAGGGCTTAGTAAAGAGAGTACAACTCTTTCTCATACATAGAATGGTTCAGGATAGGACCATTAAGTTTCTCACTGTAGTAAGCAACAGGCTGTTGCTTCTACATTAGAATAGCACCAATTCCAATTCCCAATACATTGCATTCTAATTCAAAAGGTTTTTCAAAATCTGATAGTGATAGGACAGGACCTGAGGTAAGCCTTTCCTTAATCTCTTTAAAGCTCCGTTCAGCTTGATCATTCCACTTAAACCCTTTACTCTTCTTGGTTAGACCGATTAATGGGGCAGCTATTATACTAAAGTCTTTAATAAATTGCCTATAAAAAGATGCTAGGCCATGAAAACTTCGGACCTTAGTAACATTCCTCGGCATCGGCCATCCTAGAACAGCTTGGATCTTTTCCTCATTTGCTCGGATCTCTTCCCTTGATACTATAAACGCTAGGAAAATCAACTTTTCTGCCAGAATGTACACTTTTTCACATTCCCATACAACTTCTCAGCTCATAAAATGTTAAATACTTCATAAAGATGTTGAACATGGTCATTTAGGCCAGTACTATATACCAATATATCATCAAAGTACACGACCATACGTCTCCCAATTAAGGGCTGTATTACATGGTCCATTAACCTTATGAATGTACTTGGCATATTAGTAAGTCCAAACGACATAACTAACCATTTGTAGAGTCCATGCATTGTCTTGAAGGTAGTCTTCCATTCATTAGTCGAACTTATGCGAATTTGGTGGTAGCTACTTCACAGATCAATCTTTGAAAATATCTTTGCACCATAAAGCTCATCTAACATGTCATTGAGCCTCAGTATTGGGTATCAATACTTGATAGTAATTCGGTTGATTGCTCGGCTGTCGATGCACATGTACCATGAACCATCCTTCTTTGGAACGAGTAGAGCTAGTATAACACATGGGCTCATTCTCTCCTTTACATACCTTCGCTCAATGAGTTCATCCACTTGTCTTTTGAGCTTGATAGCTTGCTCAAGGTTCATCTTATATTTAGGTCGGTTCAGTAGGGCGGCACCTGGTTGAAGATCAATACAGTGCTCTATGCCTTGAACTGGTGGCAGTCCTTTAGGCAGTTCTTTCGGAAATAGGTTAGAAAACTCATTTAATAAGCTTTGAATCTGTTTTGGAACATTCTATAACTTCCTCATCTCTTCTGGTTATAGATCAATACAGTGCTCTATGCCTTGAACTGGTGGCAGTCCTTTAGGCAGTTCTTTCGAAAATAGGTCAGAAAACTCGTTCAATAAGTTTCAAATCTCTTTTGGAACATTCTATAACTCCTTCATCTCTCCATCAGTCTCTTAACCAATAGGAACATTGGTTCATTAGCCTTCTCAAGAGATCGGAGCTCTCTACAGCTCATCACTAGGGCTTTCTTCATACTAGCTCGGGTGAGCTATTTATGTGTTTCATGTACTTAGGATAGGGTTAGGGGTTACAACACTATCCTCTTTCCATCATTTACAAAGGAATAGGTGTTCTTATACCCATCATACATAACACGTCGGTTGAACAACCAAGGTCATCCAAGAAGCAGATGTGAAGCTCCCATGGGGACGACATCTCATACTACTTCATCCTTATATACATTTCTGACACTAAATGGCATGGTCACTTGTTTAGTCATATGCAAAGCACCCTTATCATGAAGCCAATATAGAAGGTCAAAGATACCTTGAGGTCAGCAAACCCAACCTCTGCACAAAGGATTGCGCGACCATAATAGTGTAACTTCCTCCATCCACTATGATTGTACATAATTGGCCTTTGATGATACACTTGGTATGGAACTCAAGACTTGTCTCAAGACTAGGGTCATTATTTCTCCTTAGTCGACATAAATACAGGTCTCTTCTTCCTCCTTGGCTTCTACCTTTCGAACATCCTTTCCTCTTTAGGCTCAGTTTCGTCTATACTATCCACTACATCTCCTCATAGCACCATAACACATTGGTTCGGACACTTAGGAGTCATGTGTCCAAAGCCTAAGCATTTAAAGCATTTCACCTCATTAGACTTCTATTCGGAGGTCTATCATTTATCATACATTCTCGGGGGCGGCCTAACCTTGGCTTGGCCTAGCTATCCTACTCAACTATGATGACTTACTTGACTATCATTAGGTCGGTTATTCTTTTCCTCGACCCAATATGGTCTCCTCAACTTGGCTTGAACAAGTCAGCATAGTACCAAAGCTCGAGAGAATGTTGGCCTAAGTCAGCGTAGAACATTTCTCCTATACTTTTCAACCCTCTATACTATCTTGATGGCCTTTTCTAAATTATAAAACCTCTATACTTCCATGATATTGCAAATCTCATACTTGATCCTAGAAATGAACCTTGATACTGTATGGGCCTCTAGCTCTTCTACATTGGCTCGGATCATTAACATTTGGAACTCCCTTCCTTAGTCATTAATAGATCGGCTTCCTTGGCGTAGCTCTTGTAAATTTGCAAACATATCATATAGACAAGTCTCAGGCACAAATCTACCTCTTAATAACCTTTTCATCTCATCCCAAGTTATAACACCTCATCTTCCATCTCTTGCCCTAGCTGCATTTATATTTTTCCACTTTATGGTAGCATACCTAGTAAATTCTAATGCAGCAAGTTGGACTTTGACCACATCATCATACTCATAACACATTCAAATACTTTCTTGACCTTCTCTTCCCACTCCAAATATTCATCTATATCTCTAGTTCTACTGAAGAGTGAGATTTACACCTTAACATTGTCTAGCCCTCGAAGTATTGGTGTCCTCGTCCCTATGCTCGGTTATAATCAACTTCTTCTTCTTTACCAAACCCTTTAACACTTAGCTCACCATCATCTTCCTTAATCTCTTCCAACCCTATTCTTGGCCTAGTAGTTCGGTCTACTACTCCTCTTGCTTGTAGCGATCAAATTGGGTGATTGGTTCGATTGCCTTGGCCATAGCATCTCTTAGGAGCATCTTCCTATAGGGTTTGCCACTGTGTATCTTAGGGTTGTTATCTGTTAACTTGCATTACAATGACTAGACTCTTAATAAGTTTTGTGAGTCTATCAAGCTTGTCATCAATCGATCCCGGGGTGTTACTGCCCTTAAGACCATGACCAGGTTGGGCATTACTGATTTAGTCACCAATAATACCTTAAACACTTGAATTAGACATGGTACAATACTTTTCAAATGAATTAACAACTTGTTAATAGCTTCAATGCCTAATTGTTACCTAAATAAGATAGAAACAAACTTGCTCTGTTTTCTCAATGAAAAATAAAGTAAAACTAAGTAGCAATAAAACTACTCTTACTGTCACACCAACATACTACACTAGCTACAGAAGGAATACAGTAGCTACTAACAGTAAAGTGAACTACAACTTCATACACTACCTCGTGGAACTGTGCTTTGATACTAGTAAAGCTGATGCGTCTTTGGGGTTGAACATACGGAGAGGCACAACAACGAAGTGAACCAGAAAGAAACAAAGAAAAAGCTAGCAAAGTCTGGGTAGTTACCGAGTGGATATAACACACCACTCAATCCTACTCAGCCAACAATCTATTGGATATGACACACCAGTCCGGATTAAAGGGTCACTCACCACTAATCTTTTCTAAAGGGAATAGATAAGAGTTGAGTGATAATGAGAACACTAAGGTTGCTTAAGGTGAATAATTCTGCATTGAAAGTTAAATGATGCTCATATACAAGAAAGTAGGGGTTTATATACCTGTTCACTAGGGTTGCTTTACTTGTATGAAAAGACAAAAGAGTATTCTATACTAGGTTACATAAGACATACTAAAATGAGTAAAAGAGACAAAGAATATTCAGTACAAAAATGAAAGAATCATTGTAGAACATTGTGTCAAAAGACACGTGTTGCTTGGTAGCTGGACATCAAGGATATGATACAACATAGGCAGAAACAGGAATGTGTTACAGTTAGGGGTCGACCTGATCTGGATCAGGTCAAGAGCCAACCAGATTAGCAAAAGGTCAGCTATCTTGAAGTCAAACGCTAGTGGATCAGGTCGGGAGCTTGGCTTAGCTAGTTTTAAGTTGTTTTTTGGTTTAAGACTTCTCTATTGGGCAGGAGCATGTTTGATACACATGAGGATATGATAAATAAGTCAGTAGGAGGTCAACTCAAGATAGGAATCCGTCTCAGCTATAGCTTAGAGCTAGTATTCTTTGTGCGAGCCCTTAAAGTTCTTTAGCTCAGCTTTGGGTGATCGTTCTACAGGGATGATTCCTATTATCTACAGCAGAAGTTGGTTGGAATAGGAGTTAAAGGTCCAGTAACTTGATTCCTATTAGGTATCCTCTTATAGGAAGTAGTAAGGATCACTTTTGTGTTGTACTAGTGAATGATGATTATGAAGTTCAACAAATGTTAACATCATGTTAGGTATATGGTGATGTACCTAAGAGTTGAATTGATCACTAGGCCTTACCGTAGGAAGTAGTAACTAGGCAGGTCCCTTAAGGAATTGAAGAACGAAGGAATGGATAAGTTGATAAACCTAGTAGCTTCCATGAAGCTACTCATAGGATGTGATATACCAACAAACCTAATATGAATTAGTATTTCGCTTGATATAATGCACAAGCTAATACTAAGGTCTATTCACCACTAATCTCGAACTACTTGGAAAGATTACATAAAAGCGTGAGAAAGAAAATATACTTAGAGAAGGGTATCTTGCAAGAATAAGAATATTCATTAACCATAATGTATAAGATGGTTGTAGCTACATTGAAAAGGACAATTTATAGTATGTCTTTTAAGGCAATAATACAATAAAGGAAAATTACATGAAAGATAATGTAAGAAAGAGATTCCTAGTACGTTTGAAAAAGGGTAAATATGATAAATGACAAAAAGGAATATAGTACAAGTGTCAGAAAAGTAACGAAAATGTAGTGACTTATCAATAGGTTCTTATTTTAAGATCTTGGAGTGCTATGGCTAAGTTGAGCTGATGTTAGGGTTGTCGTTGGTGAGTTGTGCTTGGGTTACCGAAGCAATTGAACGAGACTATAGTTTGGTGGCTAGAAGAATAGAGCTCTACATATAAGGACCTTAGACATGGCACTTAACAGGTTGGACATGGCATTCAACAAGTCAACCTCGCACTTGGCAGGTCGGCGACTAGGCAAGAGTCTGGGTAAAGCAGAGTGTGTTTAATCTAGGACCTAAGGGAGTTCTTCCATAACCCTTCCATGTACTGGAGCTTGTCCTTGGTAGGTTGATAAGAGAGAATCCTCTTGGTAAGGGATTAAAGGCGAGTGCGAGTGATGGGTTTAGAGGTTGGCAATCCATCAATTCCCTAAGGTTGTTGAAGATTTTCCCTTAAATCTTAGTCTTAGTCTTCTTCTTCTTCTTCTTCTTTTGGCACATAGGGGGTTAAGTCAGCAACATTGAAAGTAGGGGACACTCTATATTGTTCAGGTAGTTCTAGCTTATAAGCGTTGTCATTAATGTGTCAAAAGATTTTGAAGGGCCATTCAACCTAAGTGATATTTTGTTTGTCCTCTTTTATAGGAATTGTTCCTTACTAAGGTGAATCCAGACAAGGTCACTTAGGCTATAAACAACCCGCTTTCTACCTTAGCTTCCTTGCTCTCTTTATTGGGCCACTGTCTTGGCTAATTTTTTGACAACCTTCTTATGTAATTTTTGGAACTCTTCAATACGCTACTAGCTAGTCTAACTCTCTCTTAAGGAAGTAAAACTAGTGATCATATCCAATGGTAAGCTCAGGTTAAGTCCATAAACGACCTCAAAAGGCATCCTTCTTATCGAGCTATGAGTAGAGTAGTTGTAAGCAAACTCAATGATAAGTAAGCAAAGATCCCAATCATGTAGATCCTTCCCAACACTAGTTCGAAGGAGGTTGCTTATTATTTTATTCATAACCATTATCTAGCCCTCTATTTGTAGATGGCAAGAAGTATTAAACATAAGCTTGGTGCTAAGCTTCTTCTATAGTATTGTCTAAAAGTAGCTCATAAACTATGAATCACAATCAGATACAATACTCCTTGGAACTCTATGTAATCACATGATCTCCTGCAAAAAGAGATTAGTAACAAATGGAGCATCATTTATTTTGTGGTTAGCAATGAAGTGACTCATTTTACTAAACCAGTTGACCACTACCATAATAGAATCATGTTTTCGTGGTATTCTGGATAAGTCGATCATGAAATCCAAACTTAGATCGGTCTATAGCCACTTAGGTATGTGCAAGGGTATATGTTCTCCATATGGCTCCTTTCTCCCCTTAGCTCGCTTACACATCTCACATCACTCAAGAATTTTGTGCACATCCTTCATCATCCCAAGCCAATAGAAGTGTTCTTTCAATAACTTAGCAATTATTATTTTTTTTTTCCAAAATGGTTAGCTAAGCCTCTTACATGGGCTTCTCGAACAAGTAATTCCCTAATAAAACCACTTGGCATATAGACTTATCTTTCCTTCATTAGAAATCCTTAGCTCAAATAGACCCCATCCACTACACCGCCAATGTTACATTTGGCTACTAGGAGTCAAAGTATAGATCATGTTCATATTGATTAAGTAGGGTACTAAACCCAAGTATTCTAGCTTGCAATGTTGTGACAAGACCATGCCAATGAGAAAGGGAATCAACTACCATATTAAAACTTCCTTTCTTATACTTGATAATGTAACAAAAGGTTTCTAGGTACTTGACCCACTTGGCACAGCATCAAGAGTTTTTTCCATCCTCTAAGATGCTTGATCGATTAATAGTTTGTATAGATAATGAACTCTCTTGGTAGTAAGTAGTGTTGTCAATTATAAAGTGCTTAGACAAGGGCATAGAACTCCTTGTCATATGCTATGTAATTCAATATGGCACCTTTGAGTTTCTCATAAAAATATGCAACTAGTTAGTGCTCTTACATAAGAATAACTCTAATGCCAACTCTAGATGCGTGACATTCTAACTCAAAAACCTTGTCAAAGTTAGGTAATACTAACATTAGGGCAGTAGTTAACTTGGATTTAATCTCTTCAAAACTCCTTTGAGCTTTCTTGACCCACTTGAATTCAAAGTTTTTCTTAGTCAGCTTAGTCAATAGAGCAGCTAAGGAACTAAAGTTTCGAATTAATCTTCGATAAAATGAGGCTAGACTATGAAAACTCCTAACTTTTGCAACGTTGGTTAGCATTGGCCATTCGAGAATAGCTCGAACTTTTCATCATTCACTCCGATTCCTCCTCTATAGACAATATATCCGAGAAATACTATCTCGCTCTGATAAAACATACATTTTTTTCATATTGCCAAATAATTGTTCAGCATAAAGGATATTGAATATTGATCTTAAGCATATGACATGAGAAATAAGGTTAGCACCATATACTAAAATATCATCAAGGTAAATAACAATACATTAGCCAATCAAAGATCTTAAAACATGATTCATGAGTTGCATAGAAGTGGTCGGTGCATTTCTAAGACTAAACAACATCACCATCCACTCGAATAAGCTGTCCTTCATTTTGAAAGAAGTCTTCCACTCACCGCATTCAGATCTGGCGGTAGCTACACTTCAAATTATTCTTCGAAAATACTCATACACCATGTAACTCATCTATCATATCATCCAATCATAGGCTTAGATATAGGTATTTGATAGCGAATTTGTTGATTGCTCAGTTATCAATGCATACTCCCTATGAGCCATCCTTCTTTGGTATTAGGACATTCGACACGACATAGGGGCTCATACTCTCTCAGACATATTCATGTTCAATCAACTCATCAACTTGTTTCTTTAGCTTAGCTACCTACTCAGGATTGAGTTTATAGGCTGGTCAGTTAGGTAGAGCAGCTTCAGGCTGGAGGTTAATGTAATGCTTTATACCTTTGATGGACAACAACTCGGTAGGAAACCTATTGATATACTCTTAAAGTAATGCCTGTACCTTGGCAGGTAAGGCTTCAGCCTCCTTTAGCTTTAGAAGTCTTCTAACCAATAAAAGTATACATTCTTCCCTTGTGACATCCTTAGAAAAATGGGTTCGAGAAATCACTAAAGACTTTATCTACAGCAATTTGGAAATCTTCTCTTAACACTCCTAGACTTTTTTAGGGCTCATTAGGGTCAATACAACTATCTTCCCATCCTTTTAGAACATATAAGTGTTCCTATACCCATCATGGAGTATCTTGCAATCAAAGAGTTATGGTTAGCCTAGCAATATGTGTGAAGCATACATAGGCAGGACATCGCATAACACTTCATCCCTATATTTATCACCAATAATGATTAGCACTTTGACTTATTCGGCAATAGACAGTCTTCCCTTCTCATTAAGCTAGTGAATTTTGTAAGGCTTAGATGAGGACAAGTTGACAATTTCAAAGCATTCACCATTCGTTGTGCTATGACGTTGGTATAACTTCCTCCATCTATGATCAAAGCACATAGATTACCATATACTCATGAATTCATATAGATGAGATTGTAAATGGATGATTACGGAGGATTGCTTTCACAGAATTCTATATACTAGCTTATACAATTTATCATTACTAAGGGTCTATTTACAAGCGAGGAATTCTGAAGAATAAAAGACTAAACAAAGAAATATCTAAATCTTATTTAATCCAAATGAAAAAGGCTATTTGCAAAATGCTAAATTTTCCTAAAAGAATGAATATTTCTAGTTGGTAGAATACTAGGTACAATGATAACTACCTATTATTTTACAAATTTGATTCTTTTCGTTTGACTTCTTTTTTTATTTTTTGTTTTCTATTTACTCCATGAGGGTTGGGCTTAGTTGATGTGGGCCCAAACAAAAAGCGATAGATTAGGGCTCCCTTAGATATACTAAGGCCAACACTAAGGCAATATTTATAGGGCTCTTCTATTGGGGGAAGATGAGCCTAATCTTGTTCCTAATAAATTCTTACTTATTTGGGCTAAAAAGTTAGAACCATATCAATAATATCTTTTAAGGCCAATGAGGTGGGTAGACGTGGATCTATTTAGAAGCCCCTTGACTCGATCCAACCACGACTAATTAAAATCAAAATTAAAGTTATAATTACAACGTATTCTAAACTTTACGTAAAATTATTACAAATCACTTACAAGGGAAGATTACAACTACAATCACAGCTTCACAACTGCCTTTATTCATTTAGGTTTACCACATCATAGGTTCTTGTAATTTTTTTTTTTAAAAAGGTTTTATGTAATGCAAAAGAGTGGGTTCTAAAGGTTTTCAAGTTATGCAACCACTGCGTTTTTTCAAAAAAACGATTTTTGTGGTTGCATTTGAACTTAAGTGGGGTAACCTGATCGGCTCCGAAAGGTAATTACCCCACAACATTCGAAGCTTATACAGTAGCCCCCTTCCTAAGGTCGTCAAACGGCCTGGTTCTGACCATGTCTACTATGCATTTATGATGTAGAAAACAAAGTAAAAATAAAAGTAAAACCTCCCAAAATTCCCACTTAAATAAACTAACTCAACAAAAAAAAAACAAACAAATAAAATTAACAAATACATAAAATAACATACCTAAATTCTTTTCTTATTTTTTTATTATTTCATTTTTTTAAAAAAAAAATAATCTTATTTTCAGCGACTTCTAGTGGCTAGCCCTCCAGCGGTCCCTAGTGGAGTCGCCAAACTGTCGAGCCTGATTTTTCGGTTTCTTTTATTTAAAATTAATTTCTCATTTCTTGATTAGTATTAAACCCCATTTAATATTAATCCTCGACTAAAAAAATTGAGAAATTTCGGTTTTTTATTGAAAATAGTTTTTAGAGTTGCCACTCGACCGAAGCCAGGAAAAGAAAAAGAAACCGTAACCGTAACCGTAACCATAACCGTAACCGTAACCAATTGGGTGGATTGATTACGATTTGGCTACCGATCTTTGATTTCAATTTTAAATAAAAAACCAGAGGGTTCTAAGTTCAAGGGCTAACCTATTAAACCCTTAATGGGTACCACTATTTATTTACCAAATTAGGATTATTCTTCTAATTATAATATTTAAAAAATAAATAAATCAAATCAAAAGAGAGAAAAAAGAAGGATCTAAGTTTCTACATATTTTATCATTGCCCCGAAGATGTCTATGTACCCGCTAACTGGGATCAGACGATCGTAGTTCTTTCCAAAAAACTTTAGTGTGTTGGTTTATTTTAATTTTAGAAAACCGACCGAGTTTACATTATTATCAATTTATTCGGTTTATTTAAAAAAATCTAAAGGGATCCTAACTCTTGAGTGTTTTTCTTATAAAAAAAAATACTCTAATAATCCTATCTTTAAAAAGGGTTCTTTTATTAATTTAATTTATTATTATTATTATTATTATTATTATTATTATTATTATTATTATTATTAAAAAATAGTTTTCTATGTGGTAAATCCTAAAAAAAAAATTGATCCAAAATGTCCCTAAACTAATACACATACATACATAAATATATATATATATATATATATCAACACTTAAATCAATAAAATGTGCTTATTACATAATAAAGAAAACTAATACTAACAGCATATCCTAAACTAATACACACACGCGTGTGTGTATATATATATATATGTATTATTCATATATCATGTTATTAACATAAATAATGATATAATATACTACTTAAAAAAAAATCTAAAGCACCGAACCTGATTTGCTGTTTGCGACAGTGGCGATGGACAAGGCTCATTGGGATTGTATTGCAACAATTGTTGTATGCTGCTCAATCAGTTTGGTGGGTGGCGGCGCAGTGCAGTGGGTGTTGGAGAGGGCGTGAATTGTCGTATCGGGTTAGGATTGTGCAATGAGGCTTGGCTGCTGCTGTTATGGAGTCGTGCGGCTGCTGTGAGGCTTCGCTGGTCAGTCTCGTGACGTCAGGAATTTGCTGTGGACTGCAGATTGGAGCGTGCGGCTGCTCGTCAGTAGAGGTGACCGTAACGTGGACAGTAACGTGGCGTGGACTATGTTGTGGAAAGCTGATGGTGGTGCGTAGATGGTGATGGGATGACAAGCTTATATTGAGCTTGTTTTTGGTGAAGACAGTGAACGTGCAGAATTGATTTGCGTGTAGTGAGGACAGTGGCTGTGCATGTTGAATTGTTACGGTCTGTTTATGGTCTGCGTGATGTGATGAAGACAGCAGCTACGTAGCAGTGTATTGGACAGTGGCATACTCGTGTGTTGTGTCCAGTCGGTGAATAGGATCTGTGTTCGTATACATGCATGGAGCAGCGTGAGATTGGAGTGAAGTCTGGACGTGCAGCGTACAGTGGAGCGACGAGTCATGGGGCCGATTCAGTATGCATTGTCGCTGTTGCTGCTATGTGATTTTAGATTAGGCTGCATGTTTGGAGATTAAGCTCCCCTTTTTTCTCACTACGTGTGTGTTTTTATAAAGTCTAAATTATATTACATCTTATTATATCTAATTATATCTGATTCATTAATTAAACTAGACTCAAATAAATTTAAATATGATTTAACTAAATTCATATAATTTAATTAGATATAAATCTGATTTTCGTCCCGTTTCTGCAAAATTAGAAAAATAAAACAGGTATCTGCTGAGACTCAAACCCTAGACTTCAAACTAAATCCACTAAAATACTCTACTACTTATCCGTTAAGCTGTTGACCTATATCTTGACATTCATTACCATTAAATTATATTTAAACTATTAGATTCTTTAAACTAAAATTTTTTACTAAACTAAAACTAAAACTAATGCAAAAACTAATTATTCCCAATATAAATTATTTTCTAAAAATCTACGAAATTTTTATAATTTTTCCTTTTCTTATTTTTTTTTAGTGTTTTCATTATTTGTTAATTTTTTTATCTTTTTATCTTTATTATTATTATTATTATTATCTTTTTAATTAGGACCCTTTTGTAGAAATAAAAATTAAGACTATAGAGGGGCAAAAATTAAATGTCTGCAATTACTAAGGTGATTGAATGAGGCTACAGTTTGGTAGGTTGGAAGAATAGAGCTCTGTGTATAAGGACCTCAACCTCGGTATCGTCACTTAGTAAGTAGACCTCGGCATTCGGTAGGTCAACAACCAGGTAAGAGTCTAGGTAAAGCATAGTGTAGATGAGCTGGGACCTGAGGGAGTTCTTCCACAACTCTTCCATATATTAGAGCTCATCCTTGGTAAGTTGACAAGAGAGAATCCTCTTGGTAAGAGATTAGAGGCCATGGAGGCAAGCACAAGTGATGGGTCCGAAGTTCAGCAATCCATCACATGGTAGGGTTAATGGTTCTGTTGAGTTGTATAGTGAAATTCAAGAGGTTCATTTGCCTACTGTAGCTAAGTACAATGTATGTTAGGAGAATAATATCGAATATCTAGTTAAAACTTAAGTGCATGCATCTCAGTCTATATTAACTACTTAAGAAGTAAGTAGGAATCAAGGTTTCTTTGAATATAATATCATACTAAAAAAATGAAGCTAATGGGGAGACGAATATTGAAAATAACCTAACATGTAAAGAAATGTTTGAGGATTTTGATTATGGTAATGTAAGAAGCAAAGATTGGCTTCAAATCCTAGATGAGGTATGTAGGTTCAATACGAAGAATGATTGGCGACATAGGTTCCCGATAAATGTGGATGTAGTTAGAAGTTCAAAACCCGTGCTGTTCTATGCTGCTAGTATGGGTAATAGATATGATTTGTCTAGGGAAAGCATGAATGATTCATTTGATTTGTGTGGCTAAACTAAGATGAACTGGACTACTAAGCATGCATGTTAGCTTGATGAATGGATAGATTGTTAGAATAGGATTTTTTAGATACTACACCCAATTAGAGTATATGTGGTACTTAGTACTAGTTGAGGACTAAGTAATTCATTGGCTAAATTGTGGCCATGATGGGATACCTTGCACATTGTCACTCATAATGTGCTTATTTGATATTATCTTGCATTGTGAGCTAATTATTTATTTCAATCTTGTATATTTGCAAAAGGATTTCATTGACTAGCTGCTATATATGACATATGAGGATATCCTTGTTAAGAAGCTAAAGGTTAATAGGATTGCACGCCATTTTCAAGGTGTCATTTTACAAAAGCCAAATGATGCATCGAAGCTAAGCGTTGATGCTGAGTCCCCACCATACAAAGTGTCTTAGGGAGGACGTTAGTGAGGAAGATGATAGGAATCAGGCTACTAGCCCTTTGACCAATTGAGCTCGAGGATTAAAAGGCCTAGCAAGGCGGATTCTTCTACTCCAGTTGAATCTTATTGAAGCTAAGTACTTCTTTATTGAATCAGTCTGTATGTAAAGCTGAATGACTGTCTATCCCTTTGAAGTGTGTCATGTTGTAGATTACTAAGAGAATAACCAAAACTTTCACGATTACTCACTTGCGCTGGAGCCAACCAATGACTTGACATCTCCTTTACTAAGAAGCTAAGAGAGAGAGACCGAATTGATCCTTAGCCACCCTTGCTTAGACAAGCAACCTGACCATACACTTTTGTCCATATTGTTTAATAGCCTCACTAATCTATCATTGCCATGTATACATGACCACATATAGAATCTGCTACACTAATTATTACTCTTCTTGAATATTTATTTTTACCCTTTTATATTCTTGTACATTGCTTCTTTAGGGTAATATGTCTTTTATCTTTTCCCTTTTAGGTAAATTACCTTAACTTATTTGGTATAAATACCATTGTATTTGTAGCCATCAGGCATCTTTAGATTATCATCAATATATGACTAAATATTCCTCTTTTACATAAATACTATCGTTTACTCTCATTTCACTCTTATCCTAATCCTTGAGCAAGTTTAGGTAGCAAGTAACCTTACTAGACTAATTTATGCATCAATTCAGATAGTGTTGTGAATCCTCAGAGGTTCCATTGGTGCATCATATCCTTTAGAGTTGTTCACGGGTTTTTGCTTACTTTTCATTCACTTTCCTATTCTTTTGCATATTTCTCCATCATCTCTTCAAGCTTTCAACAAGCTTTGACTCATTCAGCGATCGGCCTTGTCTGTTTTTAGTCATAGTTTGTATAAAAAGAGGTTATGGTTAAGGCTATGGACAAGGTAGAACATGGTGTAGATAAGGACAATTGTAGATTAGAGATGATTGCTCATCATAACACTACTTGCTTGAGCACCCCTCACCTTTCGAATCTTCTCTTCAACCTGCATTCCAATATCAAACACCTGCTATAAGGGAGAGCTCCAATAGGCCTTCACAAATACCTCCTACTCCCTTTAAAAGGTGGCCTGCAAATCTAACTAATGACATGGGCAAGGGCTCATACAAGTTGACCTTTCTCTAATACCTATGTACATGCCCCATTTGCATAGCACATCAAGTATGGTTAGGACGATGCATAGGTTATTTAGGTAGATTGTCGTCAATTAATGTAATCTCAACCTACTATTTAGACGAATAGTCAAGAGGAGATGTATACCTATAGGCGTTGTTAGCGAAGACATCCTTAGATAAGCATCACCATGTGTACTTGTTTAGTCATTTTGGACAGATTTTGTGTAAATATGCACATTCACTATGTTGAACTAATGAAACTTTTGATACTTATTTTAATTGTGTCCAACAACTTCTCCATCCAATCCCTTTTTTCTTTTTGTTTATCGATCATTCTTGATTGAGGTTGAAAAAAGTTTAGTTAAGGAGTTATGAAAGTTTAATATACATTGTGCTTTAAAGTTATGGGTATGAAAGATTTGCTTTGTGGATAAGTTGTAATTGTATAGTACAAATGTTCAAAAGTTGCAGTTGGTGATGTTTATGGGAGTTATGATAGAAGATTGTATTTGGGATGCATGGATGGTAATTGCTTCTTTGGTCGTGAAGGCTACTAATATGATCAATTTTTTAAAAGCCAAATTTAGCAATTAGAATTAAATTCAAATTTTCAAGAGCCAAGTTCTACCTTTTACATAAAATTAACTTCTCAAAAATCAATTTCATTGTTTTAAACAAAGATAACTTTTGAAAAGTTGAGCTAAATTTAGTGCTAAACAAAACCGTAAGTTGAAAAATCAAATCCAACTACTGTATATTTAGGATTATTTTTTCTATAGTGACATTTTAGAGATTTTTCTAAAAAATGTAGTGTCATTTTTCTTTTCCCTAAACTTTAAATGGACATAATTTTTTACTATTTTCCATATATTTGGAGATTATGCTGAATCTTCTTCCACTCTTCCACTTTGATTCATGATGTTATTGTTAGTTTTCCTATTGTCTGTCATCAAGATTTGTTCCCTTAAGATGAAACAAAGATGGTTAGAGAGAGTTTTAGAGAAAAAAAAACTAAAGATACGAACTAAAGCTTCTCTAGAAAGATTATAATATATATATACATATATTTGTTAAAATTATAATTTTACTAATACGATTCTATAAGTTTATGATTTTAGAAAATTTTCTGAATTAACTCATGTATAAAATTTTTTTCTTGTAGAAACTTATATTTTAAATTGATTTTATATGTTAAATTCAGTAGAAATTTACGTTTTTAATCGAATTTGGTAATTCTAGATATATGAGTTAAATAGGTAAAAAATAAAAGAATATAACTAAGCTTTTATGATCACATTGATTATTAAGGTATTAAATGATATTTCTTATACTTTTCCAATTTTTTCCCTCTTTCTCTTCTTTTGAGTCCTTCTTTGATATTTATAGCATTCATATGATTTCAACTTCAATATAAATATTTATAAAAAAAAAATCATATATTTAAATTTATATCATTAACAATTCAAGATTAATTGAAACATTTGTTTTTCTTTCAATTTATTGATTTTTTAGACAAAATAATGAGAAAAAAGTATTAGTTTTTACCTTACTTATCCTTATTTCGTGAATATTATATTATAAATTAAGAACTTTTTGTAGAAAAAAACCTAAATTTTTTATTTTTTTATGTTCATCATGTATTTTAAGTTTATTATATCTATATTTTTTTAAAGTTATTTTACATAGACCATGAAAACTTACCTTTTTATACTTGATTTTATAAATTCTTTAACGATTCTGAATAAAATCGCAAATTTGATAATCTTGAATATACATATGTCTTATATATATTATTAATAAAACCACCTACTCATTCTCTTATATTAGTTGTTGGACTTAATGTCCACACCATCATGTCCTACCACATTTTTATTTAGGTGAATTATATTGAGTATCCCTATGAACTATTTATATTACATGGACACCACTTTTAAAAAATGCTATAGATTATCTCCTCTTTTTCATGTGACATTTCAATAAATAAATAAAATAATCAGCTTAATAAAGTAATTGCAAAAAAAAAAATGAAAAAACAAAAGAAAAGAAATTCAAGGAAAAACATAAATAAAAAGGCAAGCATGATTGACGCCAACCATGTCCCCCTGCTGGCTGGGGAGGGGGTGTGTGGTGGTGAGATGGGGGTAAAGGGTCGAGGGCAAGGGAAGGGGTTGGTGATAAGCAAAGAGTGCACGGAAGAACACATAAAAGATAGATAAATGTAAAGATAAAATGTGGAAGATAATCATCGCCGTTGTCTTCTTCCTCATCCAGTCATTTTGAAGCTATGAAGAGATCATGTGAACTAGCACGATTATGGTTCAATTGATGATGGAAATTTCACCTTTTTCGTAGTTTCAAAACGGTGACCAATGATCATTTTGCATAATTATGAAAAAAAGAGTATGAAAGTTCCATCTTCACATGGAAAAAAAAAAAAAAGATAGGGTGACATAAATGGGAATACTAAGATTCACGACCAATAAAAAATTTTGCTTTTCGATTTGTTTTCTTTTTCTGGCTTTGTTGTGTTTTTACTTTATTCTTACGAGTATATGAGATTTAATGAGTATACTGAGAAAGATCGCTTCATGTGATAAGTGTCGCTGAAATATAGTTAGATCCCAATGCATAAAAGGCTACTTCAGAACATAGAGGATTGGACTGAGCATTCGAGCCATAATGCATATTTCCATCAAAATCACAAAACCATCACCCATTTGCTTGCATACCCTTCCAACGTGGACAACCGGTCGAATGTCTTGAATGGCTGACAATGATTACATCCATCTTCTTTTTTTTTTTTCCTTGTTTTTTCGAACTTTTCTTTTTTTCTGCGATTTCCTTGAATTTCTTTTTCATTTCTTTCTTTTTTCCTACCCTTATTTTATTAAATTGATTTTTTATTAGATATTAAATTTCACATCAATAAATTTTATGGGGTCCACTTAAAAAGAGGAGAAGATCAGTAGCATTTATAAAATATAAGGTATCCATATGATTTAAATATTTTACAAAGACAGTCAATATAATTTATCCTTCTATTTAATTAATTTGATTGATTCACAATTTACTATACAAGTTACCCATTTACAATTAGTTATTACAAGTATATAAGGATATGCAACTTTTATTTTAAAAATTACTACTAAACATTGTACCTGTAATGTGTGTTCTAAAAAAAAATTAATTAAAATCTTTTCAGAAATTTTAATCTTTTTATATAAAAATTTTTCAATTTCATTAATTAATTTTTAGAAGTTTAAACTTTTTAATTTTAGAAATTAAGTTTTAAAACTTTTCAAAACTATAAATTCAAATAATGAAATACGTAGATTTTAGATATATACAAATGAAAAAAAAAATGTAATCATAGGACAAATCAAAAGGAAACTACCATGTTGTGCACTAATATAGAAAGAGATAATAATTATTTGAAAGTAATATGACTTTTGAAAATTTGACTTTAGAGAGAGAAATCATGAACATAGAAAAATTTACTAAAATATACTTATTAACCACCTTATATTCTATCTATATGATAAGTAGCATGATAGTTAATGAAAATATATAGAAGAAATTTTAGTCATTTTATTTTCCTTAAATATCTAAGAAACCAAATTTTTGTAGTTGCTAGTAGATATTAAAACTCTTTGACTTTAATAATATAAATAACATATCTATATAAAAAGAGATTTTCTTACTTAGTTATCAATTTTCTAGATCCATTGGCTCATCTCTAAAGTCTCATTACAACTTTGAAGCTCAAAACTTTAAGTTTTTTATTAGTTAATTAAATCTATTAACTTAGCTTTATTAAATTAAGGCACTTTTACTCTTTATTTCAATGGGTTTTCTATTATGATAAATCATATCCGATTTTAATAAATCATATCATAAAAACTAAAATGGAAACTAACAACAGTTTTGTTCTACTGGATTTCGATAAATCAAGTCCATCAATGGTAAAAACAAAGGTATTGATAATTTTCATTTTACAATTCATGCATTATTTTACTAAAATCGAATGTAATTTAAAATTATATTATGTTAACATGATATTATTGTAAAATTTCCTATAAATAACAAACATTAAAGAGTCACCTCATCTAATTATTGTGACCCCGTTTTAAAGTTTTAACTAAAACAGAAAACATTTTCCAATAACTCTAAATTCCAGTCGCTCAGAAATGAGGAAAACATCGGATATTACAGCTTGCTTAAACATTTCTGCCACTCAACAAAGACTTAACTAATATAGAAATTTGGACAACTGAACAAAAGCTAATTAAAAGGGATGGTGGAAGGTAAGGATGGTCATTGCTTACATCTAACCAATATAACTACCGACATTATATTGACATTGTATTTTCTCATAAAGAAAGTATTAGTGCTCTCCCTTAAGTGTTCTTTTCAAATAAATAAATAAATGGTCTTATCATTCCAATTAGAATATAGAAAACTCATCCATTATTAATTTATAGTAATCACGTACTTGTTTACATGGCAGAAGAAAAATTGCGAAACACCGTCAAAATTTAATGACAAAATGACAGTCCGGCGGGTCTAGAAACCGTGAACCAGAAACGTATGAGCCGACGAGGCCAAGGACCAACCACAAAACCGTCTAGGCAAGAGCCATCCATGTTTATTTTAAAGTGGATTCAGGGTCAAGAGATTTTTTCCTTGAGGGCCCGCCTAAAAGGAAGTAAAAATTAGACAGGATGCATATAATGAGAAGCAGCAGAAAACTCTTGATCTGTTACAACCAAATGATACCAATGAACGTTGCTCACATATTCAAGGGAGCAAAGTTGCATACGCTGCTCAACTAACCCTTCATTACAATTTTGAGTACACAATATGATCCATCCCAACTGCCATATCTTCCCAGCAAATGTTAAAAAGAAAGAAGGACGGTAAAGCTGTATAACGTACAAAGCCTCCTCATTGCTTGGGGCAGTGAAGATGCTCATACACGCCACCTGCAGACATGGAATGAAGAAATAATGATGCATGACCCTTAGCGTCTTCACATATCATTGTTAAGGATATCCCGCATCATCTGTATAGGGATGAGACCCTCAGTTCGAATAGCATCTTTATTTGGATCTGGGCTGATGAAGTATAGAGTAGGCAAGCCTCGAACCTGAAAGAAAACAGCAAAAAATGGGATGATTCATACAGTGCTGAATTACTGAGTGTCATGGGGCTGTACAAGGATTTTTATTTAGAGAACAGGCAGAAAAAATCTCAGTGAGTCTGTAATTTCAAAATTATTCTGTTAACAAAGACACACAGCCATAATAAGAATGTAAACTCCAATTACCAGCATGTCCCTCGCAAATTCATACTCATCATCAGTATCAACCTTCACAATCATTGCATTGCTCTCATATTCCACAGCAAGCTGCAAGGACAAGAACAAATTATTCCTTTAACCATGGTTATCAAAATTGTAATTCTAATGCTACTTTGAACATGTAAAGTTGGTAGAATCATATAACATCAGACAAAATTGATAAAATTGTAAATTTGTAAAACAGTACATCAAATTTCATAATTCTATTAAAAAAAAAAATAAACCATCCTGTACCTAAATAATTTTATATCTTTTTTAATTGAGAGAAATATTATAAATCCATAAACTTATAAAATCATATATTTAACTCACAATTTTGATAACTATGCCTCCAACCCTTTTTGCCTCAAATTACCATATTGAGAACTACTTATAGCAACCCAGGAATTAGCACCATAAAGCGTGTTAATTTTTTTTTTCCCCCTTTCCTGTGGTACAAGCTGTACACTTCGATACATTAGGCTCAGTTCTGTGTAGGAAATAATACTTGGATATTATGTGTCAGGAGTTAGAGGGAATGCCCATTTTCAGATGAATCTAAGATTGAATGTTTGGACCAGCTTTTTCCCAGAAAGGTCAACAACAGTAACATGTCTCCTCACTGCAGGCAACTGCTATTGTAGGAAGGGGAAGTAGGAAGCAACTTGGTTTGGGAATCAGGAGGTTCTGTAACAGAATTTCCTGCCAACTTGGATGCTGTTCAGGAAGACCATCTAAATGAAGCTGTGTTGCATTCACCCTGAAGCAGTTTGGGATGTTTCACTGGGATATGTAACGTATGCTTTTACTCTGAATAGAACTCCGAATGCTTAGTTTGTGACTCCAGGAATCAAGTATCAGAAAATAAAGTTTGAGCACAACAAAAGTAAATAAAGTTTGGGCATGCTCTGGGAGACGCCCAAAGGCATGACATGTTAAAAGAGTATAAACCAATTTTGACAGAAATGGAGACTTCGCACATCACTTTGGTGATTTATAACATTAAGGGCACTACTGTAACTAAGAACTTTAAATGAATAAATTCAAACCATCCACTCATACATTTCTATATTACAACAGAAAAAAAATGAAATTGAAACCAAAACAGCTATTCCTCTCTTTCTCTCTCATTCTGAGGACCTTCTTTTGTCAAAATTGATGTATCCTGCACCCACATTGTAACTTATCCTATCCAAATCACATGTCCTTGCAACCTAGCTTGGAATGGTCAAGACTAACAGGCCAACCTAGAGATGTTGAATGATTCCATATGAGCAAAACAAGCTGCATTCAAAAGAACAACCGAAGAAAACAAGAAGAAATATTAAGAAAAGCATCTTATAAGATTCTCGTCATCTCTGATCTCACAAATGATGTAGTAGCATATCAAGCTCAACAGCTAATGAAATTATGTAACCAAGTAGAGAAGAACTTGTTTGTATTGCAGAAACACCACATAGGATTATCAAAAAAGAAAATCAAGAGAGCCATGATTGAGGTGGTTTACACTTCAAATTTTTTCACAAGATCAATTAATTGCAGAAGTTGCTCCATATCCGGTATCTTACATAACAGAGGAAGAAAAATTTATACACAGGTGTTTGTATTATTTGGTCATGAACCATCTATTTTTTAACGTATCATCTAACAACGAACTATCTGTTCTTTTAGCCATTGTGTTAAGCTGACAAAATGCTGGAAAACGGGAACCATTATTATTATCCTCTATGAATTCCAGGAAACAGTTGCATATTCTGTTAACCATACCATTTCAAGTTCTTGAGCCATTAGAATGCATGGTCCACACCACGTAGCATAGAAATCGACAATGAGAGGTACATTTCTCTTCACCCTCACAAGCTCCTGGACCTCCTGAGCTGACAATTTTTTCTACAACATATATACGCACAACAAACCTCAAAAAGTCGATAAAACTTAAAAATAAAGAAATATAACAATAATTACCACTAATTTCTCACATAAATTTCCCATCCTTCTCTGTCCTAACGCTCAGAAAATAGACAGAGCATGAAACCAGAGATAATTTCAGTTTCAAATGAAATGGTCATATTAAAAACGTAAAGGATGAATTTCCCTTCCAAAATTTCGAAATCATTTTGCTTCATTCTTGGCTTCCTCATTTAGTATCCCATCCGTATCCCCAATTAAATACAATTTATCTATTACGTTTGGTTAAAAAAAAGCATAAAATGGAAAATTTTATTTAATATACATATATCTATAACAGCATATGATTGACACAACACTGAGAGTACATGGAATGGACCCGTGGAGGTTTTCATCCTTCGCAAGCCACTGTCAGCAACCTTATTAGCATAACTGCTTTCAATTGCCACCATAATACACATGATGTCTTAGTATTAACGAATCTTTTTCCCATGATGTGAGCGTCCGAAGATGCACAACTTCCATCATATTAATTAAACGGTGTATAATGTAGACAAGTGCATGGAATATCAAATTTTCAGCTAGGATACTCTGCTTTCGGGTGCATTTTCAATCAACATTTTCATATATAGGATATGGAAATCAACGTGTACAGAAAAATGGGATGGCACATCCGACTTTCCTACATTTTTTGCAACTAATTATAGATACAACCATAAGGATTGACCTTATGGATAAGGTCAAGAACTCCTACCCAGGAGTAAAAATTCCTTAGCCAGATTTTCTAACTACTCGGGCACTCTCAACGGGACTCTTTACTAATTTATCCTTCACAACAAATTTTGGCCAACACCCATTAACATAACCACCAAGAATTGCAACTATATGGAAAAAAAATTAAAATAAAAAAAAAATAAAAATGGTTAGTAAACCTACAACAAGATAGTCTTCTCTGACATGTTTTCCTCGAGGAGGTTCACAAAGCAACCTTCTTGGACGTGTTGACACCGAAAAGGGCCTATTTTTAATGATTACAGAAAATGAAGAAGGAGGAAAGGTGAAACTTTGTTGATAAATTTTATTACAAGATTGTGGAAGAACATAGTTTGGTGCTTGTTTGGATTGGGAGGAGAAAATTGGTTTTAAGTTAGACGTGGGGATTTGAAGAAGAGACATGGTGATGATTTCGCTATCTATTACTTTAATTATTTTTTTCCTCTTTCGTCGTTCCACTGAGAGAGAGAGAGAGAGGGGGGCCGCGGGCGGGGGTCGTGGTGAGGTGAAGGAAGGAAGGAGGGTTTTGAAGAGGTTTTCGACAGGTGTTTGTCTTCTCGAGTTAAGGTGGTCTGGATAGGGAGAAAGATGGACCAGCCCGCGCGTGCAAATTGGTGTTTTTCTTATTTATTTATTTTTTAAAATTCCATGTAAGAGGGCATAGACGGCCGCGAGAGCGGGAGCAGAGAAGGTATCAAGGGTGATGGTAAGTTGAGTTCCACTTTAAGAACAATTTGTCTTTAAAGTATCTATTGCTAGTAGTATTTTTCAAACCGCTTAGATTTGAGTTTCAAACGCTTTGCACCAAGAAGAGCTCTAAGGGTTAGATCTTCTATACCTCTTTCATCGACAAGACCTCCGGTAATTAGGTTAGTATTTTCCCTACACTATTATGATGATATAGGTAAAGAACTTATACATGTAAACTGTACTTCAATTTTCATGTATGCATCAAACTTTGGTGCTTACAATTATGGTAGGACATATATCACTTAATTAAATGCTAAATAGATAGTATAGTCTCAACCTGATCTAGATCCTTAAAATATTCATCCATATATATGCTAACGATGTCGACAACATTAGTTAGACAATAAATTTAGATATTTCACATTTTTTATTGTATTTGATCCTTACTTTTTGAATACTATATAGATATTTGAAAGTAATAGTAAAACTTTCATATTGCTTAAGTGTCATTTTTTATCTTTTCATTGACTGTTTCTTTCATGTTGACTATTATTGTATTCATAATTATCAAACCTAAAAATTACTATGATATCTCATATTACATATACAAATAAGTTTGAATGATAGTTTGGTGTGTTTGCAACATTTTATAAGATGTCGATTGTGAGTGTGAAGTTAAGTTTTGTTGAAGATGTAGAGTTTAGATATTTTGATCTATTTGGTTTGAGTGAATATGTTATTGTAAATTTGGAGCCTTTAGCTATATTAGAAATTATATCCATGTTTAAAATAGCCTCTTGAAGAGGCAATTTTAGCTCAATCCAAAATTGTGTAGTGCTGTATTCTTGGAAATATTTTCTTAAGAACAGTATTTTTGCAATTTTTTGTTATTTTGCTACTTTGTTTTTCCTTTTCCTTAGTATTCACACCCTTAAAATGTATGTAAGACCTACATTATTTAAAAATATGGTAGTTGACATATGTATTGTGCTTATGTGGAAAGTATATTAAAATAAATATTTTGCCATGTCACTTAAGTTGTTAACATAGTAATGCATCTTCAAAGAAGTTCATATGTTGAAGCACCACAACAAGCAAGAAGAAAAAAACAAACACTAGTTGTTCGAACTAAGGTACGTCAAGTGAGTTTGTGTCAACCTTTAGCTTAGCTCCTTATGATTAAGTAATAGGGTTGATTCCTATCATTTTCCCGAGAGTCAAAAGGATTTGACCTCAAATCTATGGAATCCTCCTCGATCTGTTCTCCTCTTAAGTGGTGTAGGATAGGGTTTGATACATTAAAAGTAAAGGAAAAACCATAGTTCTTAAGTAGCTTGATTCAACAGGCGTTGTGATTGATCTTTTTTAGTACCTTGAATGATCCATTTGCTTGGGGAGATAATTTGTTCCTTTGCAAGTGTTGAAATCTTTCTTAATTGAGGTGGATCTATACTAGGCCACCTAAATTGTAAGAAATGGCTTGGTACCCACTACTTCCAACATCTTGTTGTCGTTAATTGAACTTAGCGATCTGTTTAGCTACATACTAATGTAGTTCATGTAATTTCTAAGCTTAGTCAACTTAGAATTAGCTTTCTTCTAAGGCTATTAGGGTGGCAACCAAATCAAGTAGGATGGTTAGATTAAGGCCATAGATGATCTCAAAGGGGTTCTTCCTTATAGTATTATGAACAATTTGGTTATAAGTGAACTCCATGACAAATAGGCATAGATCCTAATACCTTAAGTTCTTACCTACAATAACTCGAAGTAAGGTGTCTAATGTTCTATTTACCACCTTGATTTGGTCATCAGTTTAAAGGTGGCTACTTGAGTTGAGCACAAGCTTAATGCTAAGTCTTTCCATAAGGTCTTCCAAAAGTAACTCAAAATTTTTGTATCCTAAAATGATATAATGGATCTTGAAACTCCATGTGGGTAGATGATCTATTGCAAAAACAAGTCAACAACATATAAAGCGTTGTTAGTTTGGTGGTACAGGACGAAGTATACCATTTTGCTTAAGTGATCAACAACTGCAAGGATTGAATCTAGACCTCTAGATGTTTACGACATTTTCAGTATAAAGTCCATGCTAAGGTTAGCCCAAGGTGAGGTTGACATTAGTAGGGGCATGTACTCTCCACGGGGGTCTCTTTTTTCCTTTACCCTCTTTCAAACTTCACAACTACCAACGACCTTATGGATATCTTTAACCATACTAAGCTACTAGAAATTCTCTTTTAGGAGCTCGGTTGTTTTGATCTCACCGAAGTATCTAAATAAGCCTCCACTATGAGCTTCTCTAACCAACAACTTACATATGAAACATCTTGTTCTGTATAGCCGCTTCTCCTTAAATGGATACCCATCCTTCATATAATATCCACCAACCGTAACACCAGCTCGATACTTCTTAAGAATCAAACCCAAGGGAGGTTCTTGAGCATATGATAAAGACATATTTTTCATGTTTTAAAAGTACAAATTAAGATAGAATTATTATAGATTTCGTAGAAATCATTAAGAATTTGTATTTAATTATTTTCATTTGGACATTTCAGGAATTAGAGGATTTAAGAATGGAATTATAGACGATTTAGAAGAATTTTAAGCAAATAAATGAAGTTTGGATCAATGCATGCAAATGGGAATTGAAGGAAGCCGGCTTTACAACTTATAACCTTACACCAACAACCTTTAATGGCTACGCCGCCGGCCTAAATGCCAGCCTTGCACTTATACTGTTGACCTTCATGAAAAAAGAAATTTCATGCAAGCCAACCCTAATTTTTCATATAAATAGTTTATATTTCATCGTTGGAGGGACTTTTTAGACATACTTTTCCTTAGACATTAAGAATCGTAGAATAGTTTTTAGATAATTTTTGAAGAATTCTTTAGGAGAAGCACTTTGATCATTGAGAGGATTTTGCTTTTACTGTGGAGATCAAGATTGAAGTTGCAATTAAAGACTATTTCTTTCCAATATAGAATTAGTGACATCTATTTCAATTATTCTTATACAATTCTGTGAATTACTTATACTTCAATTATGAATTTCCTTGTAATTTCAATCAATATTTGTGTTTTTGTTTTCAAATCCATGGCTAACTAAAATTATTCATGGGAATTAATGAAATCCTAAATAGTTAAGATGATGATTGTGTTCATGTTATAGGATTAAGAGATATATGAATGATTCATGATTGCAATTTTTATGATTTTGATTATAATTGTTAGAAACCCTAATGATACAGAAGTTAATATAGGGTTTGTTAGAAGTTCTTAATTGATTTGATTAATCAATGTAGAAGTAGAGTTAATTGAATTAATTAGAAATTATCTAAAGATTAATGCAATGTTCAGCAATTGATTATTCATTAAGACGTTAGGGATAATTGATTTAGGATGTTAATCAACCATAATATCGAGAGATATATAATTATAATTTAGAGTCCACTGTTAATTGGAAGATGTGGAAGCTGACTAGTTAATTAATGGTTTAAATCCTTAAGTTTTAAGGTATAATAATTTCACTTGAATGACCATATAACTATTAATCTATATAATATGAAAACAATTTGATTTGTGTAATCTAGGATGGATTATATTTTCCCACAAATCTCAATTGATTACTTAATTTTAGCTTTTTCATAGTTATTTTCTTTTTTTAGAATAATTATTAAATTAATTAATTTAATTTTAATTGCCTGAATATTGATAAGAACTAGTATAGGATTAGTAATTTCTTAACCCTCGAGGGATTAACAACCTTACTTTTTCTATATTATTTGATTCTGACCTAGTATACTTGCTATTGGCGATTTATTTATATATATATAGTTTAAGTGAATCAATATACTGCTCAATAATAAGGGAGATTCCTAACAACTTTGTCTATAGGGTAGTTAGGAAAACTTGCTAATCTGATAGAGTGTCAGTGACCACATTTACATTATCCTTCTTATGCTTAATCACATAAGAAAAACCTTTCATGTACTCTAACCACTTTGCTTACCTCTTTAAGATCATGTTCTAACTTTCAAGGTGCTTTAAGGACTCATGGTTTTTATAGATGACAAACTCTTGAAGTAATAAGTAGTACTATCACATGGTAAGAGCTCGAAAGAAGGAGTAGATTTCCTTCTTGTATATAGAGTAATTCACAATGGAACCACTATTCTCAATGTGGTATGCAACAAGTTGATATTCTTACATTAGGATTGCTCTAATGTTAACAACTGAAGTATTACATTCTAGCTAAAAAGGCTTATCAAAGTTTGGTGAAGCTAAGACAAAGGTTGTGGTAAGTTTCTCCTTGATCTCTCTAATGCTTTTCTCAGTGTAGTCATTCCATTAGAATCTATCACTCCTCTTTGTTATCTCAGTAAGGGGGCATAATAGTACCGAAGTTCTTGATGAATCTTCTTGGTCATCATATAGTTTATGAGTTCTATGAATGTGCTCAGCACCTTAGTAAGTTTGAATGGCAAAACTAACCACTTGTAGAGACTATGTCTCATCTTGCATACAGTCTTCCATTTGTCATTAAGTCTTATACAAATTTGATGGTAGCTACTTCACAAATCAATCTTTGAAAACACTTTAGCGCCATAAAATCTTGTCAAACATGTCATCAAGCTTTAGTATAAGGTATTTGTACTTGATAGTGATTTGGTTGATAACTTAGCAGTTAGTGTACATGTACTATGAACCATCTTTCTTTAAGACGAGTAAAGCAGTCATTATACATTGGCTCATGCTCTCCCTTACATATCCTCACTCAATGAGCTTATTCACTTGCCTCTTTAGCTCGGTAGCTTACTTAAGGTTCATCTTGTAAGTAAGTTTGATCGGAAGGGTAGTGCTTGGTTGTAAATCAGTACAATGTTCAATGCCTTAGATTGGAGGTAATCTTTTAGGAAGTTTGTCTTCAATAAGTTGGAAAACTCATCAATCAACCTCCTAACCTCTTTTAGTACATCAACTAGGTCTCTCAACTCCAATCTTCTCATTGACAAAAATATTGGCTCATCGGCCTTCTCAACAGCTTAGAACTCTCATAGACTAATTACTAAAGCTTTCTTCTTGCCAACTTAGGTGAGCTGATTATGAGTTTTATTCACCTAACTCAAAGTCATGGGTTACAACACAATCTTCTTTCCATCCTTAGTGAAAGCATAAGTGTTCTTATAGCTGCTATGTATAATACATTAGTCGAACAGCTATAATTTATCCAATAGTAAGTATAAAGCTCCTATAAGGATGACATCACAAACCACCTTGTCTTTATAGATGTTCCTAACAAAGAACGAAATTGTCACCTATTCAATCACTTGTGAAGCTCCCTTATCATGTAACCAATGCAACTTATAAGGTCGAGGATGCTTAGAAGTTAGTAGACCCAGCTTTTGTACAAGGGACTGAGTAACTATTCTCGTGTAACTTTCTTCATCTACTATGATCATGTACAACTGTCTCTTGATCGTACACGTAGTATAGGATAGGTTCTCTTGTTGATCTTCCTTTGAACTCAGCATTGAGTTTAGTACCCTCTTCAATACTAGAGTCATTACCTCTCCCTAATCAGTATAGACATAGGTCTCTTCCTCACTTTCCAATTCAACTCCTCTAATCCCCTTCCCCTCTCACTCGAGCTAGCTCTTGTTTGTACTATCCACTATATCACCTTACATAACCATAACATGTTGATTAGGATACTGAGTAGCAATGTGTCATTAACCTAAACACTTCACTTTGTTCATCTTACGATTAGAGGCTATCCTTTCTCAAACCTCCTTTCAATTGGCTTATCAACTGGTTAGGTTTTTAGGTTACCTTGACCATCAATAAGTCAGTCAGGTGTCTCATCTGCTCGAGTTAACCTTCTCAACTTAGGTTGATTAGCTTGGCATGGGGGAACAACTTAGGAAGTGCTCAAGCTAGGTCAGAATGGAGCATTTACTCTCTATTTCTCGACCCTTTAAGTAATCTTAGTGTCTTCTTTCAATGTATTGAACCTCTACGCTTTTACAATATTACAGATCTCATATTTGAGTTTAGAAATGAATCTCGATACATTACATGCCCTAGGTTTGTCAATATCAACTTGAATCATCAACATTTGGAACTCCTTGACATAGTCATCAATAATGCAACTTCCTTGATGAAGTTCTTATAACTTAGCAAATGTATCTTATAGGTACAATAATGGAATGAATCTACCTCTCAATAACCTCTTCATATCTCCTAAATTTGTATACCTCTTGGGATTTGGCCGCATTTAAGATCTTTTACCATATAGTAGCAAACCCATAGCAACTAAACACCCTTTCAACCTTCTCTTCACATTCTAAGTATTCAACAGCGTTTCTATTGCCTGTAAAGGCTAGAATTTGTACTTTAACATTGTCAAGTCCTCAATGAGTTATGTAACTTCACTCTTTTATTTCTTAATACTCCTCTTCATTAACTTCCTTAATCTCTTCCATCTCAAGCCTTCATCGAGTAGGTTTATCCATTCCTTTAGCTCGAAGAGTCAAGCTAGGTAGTTATCTTGGCTATGATGGCTATAACCTCACTCATGTACCTCATCTATTCAGTCATGGTTAGGTACTTCTTGAGGTTGTTGTCTACTGCCTCACATGGTTGTAACTAGATTCTCAACCAAGTTAGCGAGTCTATTGATCGTATCCTCTATTGATCTTAGGTTATAGCTTCCCTGATGGCCTCGACCAACTTAAGCACCATTCTCATTATCTTTGATAGTGTCACAAATGTTAGATTTTGACATTTTCACTAACAAGCATTACCTCTTTAGTTGAAATGACTATAGTAATCACGCAAAAATCAGCTTCTATCCCTACTTCGAACACTACTTTGGTAATAAAAACACAACTCCAACTACTACTCTAAACTCTACAAATAAGCTCTTGTACCTTAATACTTAATAACTATAGGTAACACAACTTGCTTAGTTTTCATGACCGAAAATAAAGGAGAACAAAGCATTGTAATTACTATATTTAATAGTCTCTCCTCTTCTTTCAATAACCTCACAACCACCACTTCTTGAATTCCCACCACTCCATAACACTCACACAACTACTCCAATCACTGAACCACGCACTTAAACTCTACACATACTCATAAACAATACCACAGTGGCTATGGACAAGACACAACAACCATTAATAGCTAAATGAATAAGAGCTTCGTAGGAATTATGCTTTGATAACAACAAAGTTGATGCATCTCAAGTGTAGTATAAACAAAGAAGCACCACAACAAGCAACAAGAAGAAAACAAACACTAGCTGTTCCAGGGAAACCTGACTATGAGCTCACCAAGGCCTACTCTCATCACTCGATATTATACACGAATGAAGGGTTAAGGTTGCTGGCCACTAGCTCTTACTAAAGGAGCTAGATAAAAGCTAACAAGAGAGGGTATTCTCAAGAAGGAAAACCTTGTTTCAATATTATAGGAATAATATCTATGTTATAAGTAAAAAAGGCTTATCTATGCCTTCCTTAAGGTTACATAAAGTAAGAAAAGACCAAAAGGGATAAATTATAAAGAGTATACAAGGATTCCTAAGAAATAATTTTGGAATCTTGTACCAAAGGGTACTTGTCAACTGCCAGTTGGTGATTCTCACAAAGGATATGAATAAATTGTGCTGATTTATTCTTAGAGAAATAGAGCCTTTGACAATTGAGATAGGTCGGAGCTTTAGCAGGATAGCTCAACAAAGAAAAAAGAAAGAAATTGGATGCATTAACCAACTTGTTTTGAATTAGGTTGGTGCTTAGGGTAGGAGTTGAATTGGGTCAAATTGTAGAATTGGCCAGCTAAAAAAACAGCTCGATACTCAATTGCTAAGGAGCCCTTAGCTTAGGGGTCATCTTAGATAAGATCAACGTTTGACACTCTAAGCATTTGAAGTGTAGCAAACCTTAGACATAGATGGAATCTTCGTCTCTTAATGGCTCTCAAGTTTGGACATATTGGGTAAGTCCGTATAGACCCTTAGCTTAACTCCTTGTGATCGAGTAATAGAGTTGATTCCTATTACATAGATACATAATTAATTTTTTTTCAATTTTAAAATCCATTCGATTACATCAATTAAACCTAGATTGTATAATTCTTGAGTAAACAAAACGTAGAATTCTTATCTAAGACAAATAAAAGCTAGTTTCTTAAAACAACAAAACCTTAAATAGATAAATCCATCTCCATTCGTAACCTTTAACCTATACTGAGCTAACTTTCAAATTCACCTAACTTTAAATTAAAATGCTTAAAAACCTCCATTTGCAAAATCCTTACTGACAACGAATGAGGTACATGAGTTCATCGTAGCTTTAGCACCAGTAACAAACTTAATTTGATTTATATATACATACATGCTTTTTCCCAAATGGTGGTTGACATTCCAATAAGAATCCAAATTAAATTAAACATATGGCTCTACCATCCATGTAAAAGCTTATTGACTATAACAAATCTATTATTATTTTTAATAACTAGCATTAGTTTGTTAAAAAAAAAAAAGGAATGGATAATATATTGTCAAATTATCTATGATGAAGTTGATTATTCTATAGATGAGTTAGAGGAACTAATTCGTATTTTATCCTTTATAGCTTAGTTGGGATATTTTTTGAAAACAACCATGTTCTTTGTTAAAGGACTAGAAGTCTAAATGATTAAGGCACTTAGTGTACTTGTCCTAGTGGCATCTATATGTGGGTGTATGGCCATAGTTGAGTTTGTCCTTCGCTTTCAAGGTTTAGGGGTTTTTTTTCCCCCTCTTTTTATTAGGATTAGCTAGTAAACCGTTTTATAGAAGACTCTTTTTGTGCTTTGAGCTTTTAGTTTCATGAATGCACTTGATAGCCTTATTGTAGCACGGGAGATCCTATTGGTTGAAAACTTAACCAAACCTATAGAGAAATCATCATAGGTGAAAACAATGAGTCTTAATTATGAGAGAGTGAGATTGTGAGAGATAGAAATTATTGGAGGAATGATAGAAAGAAACATAACCAACAAGAAAACAAAGAAAGAGAAGTTATTTTTATTTGAAATCAAGTCTTGTCTAATCTAAAGAAAAAAGTTGTTCCATGTACCAAATAGGAAGATTATCAAATTAAATAGTGATTCTCAAGAATTATGCTATTTTAATTAATTTAGTCTAGTAGATTTTAAATTGAAATAAATGAAATACGTATTTGCCACATTAGCAACTTAAATGATATGGTAATATATTTATTTTAATATACCCTCCACATTAGCATGATAAACATGTCAATTACTACATATTTAAATAATGTGGGTGTCAGATTCATTTTTGGGGTGCAAATGCTCTATTTTAAAATTGGGAGGTGTCCGCGCCATTATAAAAGTTCATAGGGGAAGTTTGTACAACTTACTTTTTTTTTTCCTTTCTTCTTTTTTATCTTTTCAATGGGTAGCTTATGTAATTGATTCCCTCGATGTCTTAATTATCCAATAGACAAGTGACATTCGATGGCTACTTACTAAAACCAATGTTCATTTAAAAAAACTCAAAACTTGATCTCAAACTCAAGCTAAAAATTTTAGGTTTAAATTGAATGGATGTAGCACCTAAGGAATTCGAGAACAGCTCATTAGGCTTGTTGAGACTTAGTTTTTTTGAAATAAAGAGGTTTTTAATTAAAAAGACCAAAATGGAGAGAAAAAAAATATCTTCAAAAGATGAGGAGAGTGATTGTCTCCATAAAAAATAAAAAGCATGTAACTTCAACTGCAAATAACAACATTGATGCTATCCTAATCAATCATGATCATAGAAGGGATTCCTCTTTGTCTTAAACGAAACTATCCTTTAGAGATTTAGTTCTGGTGAATATTCCAGGAGCTTATGAAAAGCACTGCTTCAACAAAATAAATGAAAGCAAAGAAATGGAGTAAGATCAAGATGTTGTCGTAGAGTAAGAAAAATACTTAATTGAGAAAGCTACTCTAAGTGTCTTTTATGTCAGAAAAGAACATTCTTAATGCGCCCTGGCAGAATACTTTTGAAGTGTTGGGGCCTAACTATGGCTATAAGTTTATGCTAGAAAAACTAAGAAAAATGTGGAAAGGGGACTCACCTTTTAAGTTAATTCATGTTGGGTTAGGACATTACTTGGGATGTATGTATAGTCCTATTGAGTTTCAATAGGTTTTTGATAATGTCCCATGGTTTATGTATGGGTACTATCTTACCCTTAAAAAATGGTAGCCAGAATTTCACCTTAAGATAGCCAGCTTCAATGTAATGGCCGTTTAGGTTAGGATTATTAGGTTCCTTATTAATTTGATAGCGGTGAAGAGAATTGCTGAGAAAAGTGTGTTAGTCATTAAGCATGATGTGTATACTGTAGTGTTGGAGAGAGGAAGGATTGTCAAAGTATGTATCCAAGTCAATCTTAATGAGCCATTGTTTCACGCAAAAACTATTAACAATGTTCCTTCTAAACTGCACTATGAGGGCTTACCAACTTTTGCTCTCTATGTGCTAAAATTAACCATAATAAAAATCATTGAACTTATATTTAAGTTAACAATAATGAAGAGGTTGAAAGCAATAGAAACTTGGATGACAAGATAGAAAACTCAAAGACAATGACAGAAAAGTAACTAAAAGGTTGGAGGCTTCGTTAAATGTAAGCATAGACAAGAAGAAATAATGAATGGTGAGGTAGCCAATGGAAATGAACCAAATGATATGTAGTGTGGCAAATTAATCAAAGTATAACCTAATAGGTATAACAAAAAGGGGCAAGTAAAGAGCCAAAATATTAAAAGCAAGCATGAGAAAGCACTTGGAGCATCTTGGAAGGCTTGAAACTTTAAAAATACCTCGAATGTCAATATAGAAACTATCACTTCAATCGATAGTCTCAAGAGAAGTAATCACCATGAATTAAATATTATGAAGGCAAGTAATAATGATAAGAGGAAGGAAATCCAACTGACCGTAGAAGAAAAGCCTTCAACAAGTGTAGAAAAATCAAACTTTGTTTTTCAAACAGAAGCCTGATCAAAAGACGGGAAAAAAGATGATAATTTTCTCAAGAAGCTAGCCAGGAAAAATGGCAATAAAAAATGGAGATAGAGATCTCTAATATGTCATAGCCAAAGATAGATAAGAGCAGCTATATTGGGTAGATCTGATCTTATAGAAGGATTGAAAACTAATGGGAAAAATAAAGGGGAAAGTAAGCAAACCACGAAGCATTCCTAAGATACGGTGCGCCAAGGAACTCCCCTGGATTAGCTGGACTAGTTAATACGATGTACAAATGGCTAAGTTAAGTCACTCGCCACTAAGCCTTACTTAAGTGTTTGAATAAGAATAAGGGTAAAATGCACTTAAAAAATAAGCACATGTTATAAAGAAAGTTAAAGTGTATATTGATGAAGATGATGGTTACCACTATTGTTATAAGGGTATTTGTACATGTACTTCTAGGGCATCCTATTGCAACAAAGAAGCTACTAAAATAGACATCTTACCTAAAACAGAAAAGCATAAGAAAAAGGAATATACACGAAAGGATAAATCGGTAAAATACAAAAGGGAATACTTAGCTTCTGTTCATACAATACCGCTATCAGAGGACAAGTGTCAAGTTTGGGATAGTAATGGCTTCATTGGGAAGAAACCAAGGTATAGATAGGTTAGTAGGCATTGAGTTGATTGGTATATGTTAGATATCTCTCATAAATTTTGATGATAATAAAAAGAAAAGAATGCTAATGCACTAACAGTATGTAGGTATTCAAATAGTTCTTCAAATTGTTTAAATTGTAAATTAAGTTTTGTTTGAAGACTTATTCAAAAGGTTTGAATCACTTGAAAAAGAAAAAAGTTTGGAAAGTATTTAGAGAATATTTCAGAAACTGATATAAGAAGAATCAATACAGTACTTCAAAAAATTATTCAAAGACTTTAAAGATAAATAAATTGAGACATCTTTAAAAGATTATTCAGATAGTTAGTCTAAAAGAGTAATTTTAAAAAATTATACGACATCAGTTTCAAAGTGATAAAGGACTAGCTCCACTAGATTAGGTGTATTAGGGAAATATACTTAATTTCATTTCACTTAAGTTTGAATAAAGATCCACGGAGATTATTTTTAAGAAAATTAATTTTTGAAATTAAGTAAACAAAATATCTAAAATTGGATAAGGATAAGGATGATTTTGAATTTTATGGGATGTCAAATTCAAAACTCAAAGATTATCTGGAATTGCTTATCAAAGTATTTCCAATAAAGGAAGTTTGACCAAGATAAGATCAGATAAAAATTCAACCTCTAAGATTTTCTTTAAATATCTATGGATCACCTTTCTAGATGTTAGGATTTGATAAACATAAGGTGAAGATAAACATCAACATTTTAGCCGTTGGAAGACTCTAGTATAAAAGAAGAGACATTTCATAATATTAGGTACAATTCTAAGAAGAAAAAAATATATACATTACATTTCGCTTGTGATTATTGACTATTATCTAAAAAAGCATAAAACACTTTTCAAAGACTTATTTAGAGAGTTGAACTGAAGTTGCATTTGCAATAATCTTTAATTTTGTTTTCATGCTAAACTATTTAAGATTTATATTATTATTCTTAATTCTATTTTGTAAACATTATTTGTTACTTGACAGTTGTTTGAGAGAAGTTTGATTGTATTTTGTAGATTTATAAATAGCCTAGATTGTGGAGAAGCTAGATAGGTAAAGCAAAGAGTTGTGAAGGCCAAGTATGGCAAATGTTTGTAGACTTCTCTTAATTTGTTTTGATATAGTGGATCAAGTAGAACGGCACCAGTAAAGAAAACTAGGCCCCCAATAGTAGAGCTAGAAGAGAGCATTAGGTAGAAGGCTAAAGCTTTTTAAAATCCTAAGCCTAATTTTCTCTTCTCTATCTCTTTACTTTAAATTATTTATTTGTATTTTTATTTGTGTACCACTATTCATTAATTTAAGTTATTAAGAGGGGTAATTTAATCTACATCGAAAAAGTTTAAAAAATTTTCTAAAGATATCAATTGCCACCCCCCATCCCCTAGCTTTAATATCTTATAGAGGAACAACAGTATAGAGTTTCTACAGGTTGGAATGGAGGTGGTAGAGTTTTTTAGTAAGTTTGTAGAGTTTTTTGAGGATTTGTGTAAAGCTTTATTAGGTTGGTACTTTCAAACCTCGGACAATTTATAAGGATTGAGATAGTAGGGAAGGTACTGGAGGTTTGTCAAGCTTGGTTTTTCACCCTTCTGGTTCTTTTGTAAAATTAAGTTTTCTTTAAATTGATTAGTATTAAACCCTACCCGTTTAATATCCATTCCTCAACTAGTGTTTAAAGAAAACCGTTGCTTTTTGTTTTGAAAACAACTTTAGAGTCACCACCTGACCAGGGTCGGGAAAAAGAGTTAAGTTATAACTAATTGGGTAGATTGGTTATAGTTTAGCTACCGGTTTTATCGATTAAAAAAAAAAAACAATTTTACAAAACTGTTTTTTGAAAACTAGAGATTTAAGTCCGAGGGTTAGGAATTTTAAACCCTTATGGGTACCATTGACTTTCCAAAATTAAAATTAAATTTAAAAATTACCTTTTAATTTTTAAAGACAAGACTCAATTTAATTACTCTAATTGGATAAATAAAATCATCTAAACTAAAGGAAAAGGGAAATCAGGTTTTTTTTTTTCTTTAATCGTCACTTCGTAGGTGCTTACGTACTCGCTATTCGAGATCAAACGTACATAATTCTTTTTTATAAAACTTTAGTCAATTGAATTTGATTTTAGTTTTGAAAAAAGGCTGGATTTATGTTTTTTTACCCGTTTTAAGTTTATTTAAGAAATTTCCTAAGGAACTCTAAATTGGATTTTATTTTTTAGAAATTCTAAAACGCTTTAGTTTGGAAAATGGTTGATATATTTTTATTTATTTTTCAAAAGTTGATTTTCTAAGTGGTAAAAATGATTTATTATCTTTTATTTGATTATTATTTATTATTTTATCTATTTCTATTATGCTTAAAATAAATTTAAAAAAAACTAAACTATTTTTTTTCTCTTTTTCTTTTTCTTTCTTTTTTTTAATTTCTCTCTTTTTTTTTATTTTACAACTTACACGTACATAAAAAAAATTACAAGTTAAAGACAAAAATGCAAAGCAAGAATCAGATCGATGGAGCATACGCATCAGCTTGTTAGGCATAGGTTGGTTCTAGGCACGAACCAAAATTGGGTTAAGTTGAATCTGGAATTCTAGTCGGGTTGGTGGATCTTTGTTGCAACAGTTGGCGAGGCTTGATTCTAAGCGATCCTAATGGTGAATTGATTGGGAAAAGGTCGATTCATGACTATTCTATTAGGTTTTGGGGGATAGGTCGAGTGCCTTAGTGTAGGATGGTAGTTTCGATGGTTTCTAAGAGTGGTGGCTAGCGATGGTTGATGGTGTATTACGGTGGTGGTGGCTACAACTTAGAAGAAGCCTAGAACTTAGGTTATGAACTACTACGAAGTTGATCGTGGTAGTAGTTTCAGGTGGGGATGTGAAGAGAGGGAAGTCCAGAGAGAGAGAGAGAGTAAGAGGAAGAGAGATAAAATGAGTACCGAGGAGTAAGAGGGTATTGGATTAATGTTTGGAGAAAAGCTTCGACGAATTCTGGTTCTTGTCCTCTACCAAATGCTTCGATTTATAGAGTTTAAGTTTGGATTAAGGATGGAAAGTGATAAGAATGAAGGTGCATGGTTTGAGGCATGATTTATGATTTTGGGTACGAGTTATATTAAATTTTGATCAAATGCGCATCCTAGAGTATCCTTTTTGCATAAAAAACACCAACAACAACTTGAATTCGCATTAATCAAGTAAGAGGAAAAGGAAAGAAAAATCCAAATTTTGAGTTTTTTCTTGATTTTAAGAGTTAATTTGAATATATATAAAAAAAATTAATTTAGACATGTTCTTGATGTTAATCCATAATGTCCTAATTGGTCTTTGTGATTTCACCATCAATTTGGTGAAATCACAAAGGTAATTAGATCAAGAAAAGGTGTTAAAGTAGGCTAGTTAGGTGGGTGTTTACGTGAGAAAGTTGGGGAAAACTATGGAAAGTGATGGAAAAGGGGGGAAGCCTAGCCAATAGAGATTTGATACGTGGTAGGGAAAGGGAAAAAAATAAAGACGCATATTAGGCGCCCTTGGGATTCAAACTCAAGTCCCTTACGCGACTAAACCCTATGCACCCCTACCCCTACACCTCCCCACCCCCCTCCCCCCCACTGTCTTTTTATTCACATCATGTAATGGAAATCAATTTTCCATATGCAAACCAAACGGCTTAAACCGAAATCAACTTATCGAACACAATTTGAACCTACTTGATGTCGAATGCAAAGCCATGATCGGATATGGATGATGCTCTTTATTTATTTACTTATTTTTCATTATTATTATTAGTACAATTTAAGAAATAAATCTTACCTTTCAAAAAAAAAAAAAGAAAAAGACACTTTGTGCCTAACGAGATTCAAACTCCATATTACTAGCTAATACCCAGTACCAAGTCCATGAGTTTATCCGTTAAGTTATTTGCCTGTACCTTGTCTATATGTGCACATATGGACTTGGTCAGCCTAGGTTAAATTTAAATATAAGTCTAGGTTTATCAGCCCAACTTCTAAACCTAAATTAAAAATAAAAAATCTATCTTAACAAAATGTTATTTTCTAAAATCTTTTACTTTTTTTTTTAATTTTTCAATTTTTTTGTCACTTTTCAATTTTCAAAATTTCTTATTTTTTAGGGTTTCTTTCATTTCTTTTTCTTTTTTTTTTTTGCTTTTTCTTATTTTTGAATTTTTCTAAAATTCTTATTTTTTTTTTCTAAATTTCTTAATTTTTTTAGGTTTTCTTTAATTTTCTATTTTTTTGTTTTTCCTAATTTAGGGCCTATTGAGAAAAGAAAGAAAAATAAAAAATAAAAATAAAGACAGTAAAAATTAGGTGTCTATAAGGTTAGAGGTGAATAAGAGGTTGGAATATTCAATAGTAGGTTAATAGGAGAGAAGTCAATGAGCCCAACACTCTAAGCCTCCTACTTGTGGTCTTATCAATGGTCCAACTGGTTGATCTCCATCACTTATCACCTAACATAACCACTCTATCATAATTAAATCTCGTGGTGTCATTTGTTGGAAGAATCTACTTCTTTTCCCTCTTATTCATCACTTCAATCTACTTGCTATGCTCAGTATTTATTCACCATTCATTAGGTTCAATTTTCACCCTTTCAATCTAATTTTCCTCTTCATCATAATTTTTTTTTAAATCCTCCTATTTTTCTCCCTCTAAATTGCTCTTAAAGTAAAGAGGAAATCCATAAATTTTAGCTTCTCCTTATCTCATTTGATTTTCCTTTCATATGTAAGTTTTTTTATCTAACCCTAAAGGCTTACTGCACTTTCGGTTACTTCCTCAAGGTTCAATTGCCTTTAGATATGCTTGATGACCTTATAACTGTTAAATAAATGCTTAACTGATTTTTCTTTGTTTTTGTAGAAGATGAAATAAATATTGACATTAATACCTCTCTTCTTGAGGTTATCTTTGGTTAGGAGGCCACTAGGAGTTGAATTTAAGGGATCGTAGGCAATTTTTAACTCTAATCTTACCTTAGCATAGTTTACTCGTCAGTACAATTACTACACAATGTCCATATGATGATATGGCTATTACTTTACCACTCTAATCAAATTTCCAAATTTTTATGTCTTCTTCATTGCAATCTTGCTGCAAAAAGCTATTTCTAAGCCTAACTCTAATGCAATCATCAATAAGATACTCTAAATTTTTTTCCTTTAGGCTCTAACACCATTCCACACTTGGTTTAGATTCTATTTCCACAATTCTTGAAAAGAGACCATTAGGCAATCCCTTACTTATCCTTCCCAATCCAGTTGTCTCCCCAAAAAATTATGTTTATTTCACTTGAGGATTTTATTATAAGCTTATTTTCAAGCTACAATGGTTATTTCTTAAGAACTTATAGGATAGGGATCCAAATTTTTTTATTAAAATTATAGTTGTTGGTCGTAAATAAACCAATAGGGAAAAATGAGGACAAGGTTGGGCCTAGTTAGATTGGGCCTAGGTCTTCGAGTTAGTTAAGCTAGATAAGCTCCTTGCTCCTCGATACTTGCAAAAAGTCCCCTTAGGAGTATGATTGTAGGGGCCTTCCAACACTTAAGTTAGCAAGGAGCGCTAAGAAGAGAGTAAGTTAAGGAAGATGAACACCAAGGGCTTAATAGGTCATGCTTAGTGAGTGTGGGTAAGTATTTTTTAAGTAAGAAGTAAAGTGAAGAGAGAGTCCAAAATCAGCTCCTTTACCTTATGGTTCCCTCCGCCATTTATAGTATGAGAGGAATGTGATTACCTAGACACATGGAGGCTTAGGGTTCGCTCATATTGGCTATCAATAAGCAACATGTGCCATAGATCTAATAAGATGGTTTTGAAGGGTGGTTAGCCATGATCAAGCTGGCTGCTACGTCTATGACTCAATGGTCTGACATTTATAAGGGCTATAGGGTATGCTAATTGTACTACGGATGTTAAATGGCCATTAATAAGCTGTAGGTGATGCTGGTGCTAAAGACAAGAGAGAGGCGAGGATATTAGGGAGGCTTACAAGCACTCAACTTGGGTCAAGTATGGTTGTTAGAGCTTACGGGGATGCCTTCAATTGTTATGCTTGACTGGAGTAAGTATTGCATACTAAGCTTAGTGCTTAAAGACGGGCCTGCTCGAATAGGTCTCTAGGGTACTCAAAGATGGGCCCACTTAGATGGGTCACTAGGGTGCTCATGGCAAGGTGTCTAAGCAGGTTGTGACATAAAGGGGGAGTAGGATATTTGTTTATGCACTCCTTGGTGGGCTTCAAGAGCCTTTTTATGGGCTAAGCCTCAAGCCAAGTAAAAATTAGGTGTCAAAAACAATTAAGCAGCTTATATTTACATTTGATTAGTCAACTCCAGAGCAAATTCTTTTTTTATAAGATTTAAGCAAATTTCAAAAAATTTGCCTAGTTCATTTTTTTTCTATTAAGAAGTCCCAAATCACCATTCTTTTTTACCCTCTTAACCCTATTCCATGCAACTTAATGTAACTTTCTCTTATCTTTTGCTAAACCCCAAATAAAGCTTGATTATTTTCTCTAATTGCTCCATAATTTTTCTTGGCATCAACAATATTTGAGAGTAGTAGTTAACATTACTCTTTAGTACTATAGAAGCTAAGAGCTTTCTTCTTACTATGCTCAACATATTGGCCTTCCAGCTAGTAACTTTTGCCTAACTTTCTTAGTTATATAGCTTGTGTCTTAGGTTTTAAGTTTTCCAGAATCCTTAATAAGGATTCCTAAGTACTCACCCTTATCCCTTCTTGGATTCATACCAGAGAGATTAGATATTTCTTGTTTCTTCTCATCTTGTATGTTTTTGGAGAAGATAATACATGATTTATTGCAATTTACTTTCTAACTTGATATCTTCCTAAATTAATTCATAACCCTTTTCATAACTTAAGCATTCTTCTTGTTGCTTCACCAATTAGTATGATGTCATCAACGAAGAACAAGTGAGAGAATTTCAAGTCCGAACCCTTTAGCTTAAGTGGCTTTTAGAGTGTTAATTCTAGAAGACTATGAATCATTTTATGTAAGACCTCTATGATCAAAATAATGATATAAGGTGAAAAGGGTCGAATTGCTTGCACCTCAACTTGACGTAAAGTTGCCTAAGTAGGCTCCATTCAAAATTAGTATGATGTCATCAACGAAGAACAAGTGAGAGAATTTCAAGTCCGAACCCTTTAGCTTAAGTGGCTTTTAGAGTGTTAATTCTAGAAGACTATGAATCATTTTATGTAAGACCTCTATGATCAAAATAATGATATAAGGTGAAAAGGGTCGAATTGCTTGCACCTCAACTTGACGTAAAGTTGCCTAAGTAGGCTCCATTCAAAATAACTTGAAAAGAAATAGTAGTCAAACGTGAGCCAATAATTTTGATCCAGTTTTCAAGAAAATTTAGAGAAAAAGGGATATGCTTTACACAATCCTATGCAACTCTATCAAGAACCTTCTCAAGATTTAATTTAACAATCATCTAAGCTTTTTTCCTCTTGTTTCCAAGCAAAGAATGCAAGAGTTCCAGGAAGATAATGATATTATCTCCAGTAGATCAACCTAAAATGAACCTAGATTGCTCTAGACTTATAAGTTTGTCTAGAAAAGGCAAGATTCCGTTGACCATGACTTTTCCTACAGGATTGTAGATGGTAGTAAATAGGCTTATTGGTTTAAAATCCTTAAGCTTATTTGCATCGATGAATATAGGAAAGAGAATGATAAGTGTTTTCTTTAAGTCATCAGGAATTATCGAGTTATGAAATATTTTTCTAATAGTATCACATACTATTTGCCCAACTATATCCTAACATCCTTTATAAAAACTCACATGGAATCCATCTATGCTAAGTGGTTTGTAGTTACCAATACTTTAGATTGCTTTTCTAATTTCCAAATCATTTACAAGGCTACCTAACCTCTCCTTCAAGTCTACTGGAGGCCATCCAGACCATTCATCCGTTTTGGATAAGATCGAGAGTTTTAGAGGTTACTAGAGTAATAAAACTTCAAGAAGTGTCTATTGATCAAATCTTCCAATTTATAAGAATGACGAATCCATTTATCTAATTCATTAGACAAACAAAAAATTTACACTGTTGATCTCCTTGATATAATATTGGCATGGAAAAAAATGTGTAATTTGCTATTCTTTGTTGATCCAATGTGACCTAGAATTAGCACCCCCTAGTTTCTCTTCATGCAAGAGAATATTAGCCATTTCTACTTTAGAAAATTTTCCCTATCAAGTAGAGGCTATGTAAGCCTATATTATATTTCTTTCTTTACATTTTCCAATTGTAAAGCAACATCCCTTTTTCTTTCATGGATGATTCCAAAGACTCCTCTAGTCCACTGCTAGAAATTGTCAATAATCATAGTGAAATCATTTAGGATGTAAAAATTTAGCCAAGGCTAAATGCTTTTAATGAATCTCTTGAAATCTAAGTTATTAAGCCACATAAGCTAGAATATAAAGAGCCTTTTACTTTTTAGTCAGGCCTACAATGGCATGGCATTAAAGAAGATGGGACAATGATTAGACTGGAAAATTTTAGGTAGAAAACATTCATTTCAGGTAAGAAACTCCACCATTGGTAATTAGCTGATGCCTAATCTAATTGTGTTTTTATAAGATTCACTAGGATTTTTGTTTCTATAATCTAATTAAGTTTTGAACCGACAAAACCAAAGTTAGCTACACCATAGAAATTCATACATTCTCAATACAAATTAGCCCTAAAAACAGCTCCTTCAAAGATTCCCATCTATCTCTATAGAAACCTCAACCTTTGTAAGAATGTGTTCGTGGCAAGTATTTTGCTCCTTAACCATTAGCTCTATTATGCCCCAAAGGACAACAATCTATCCACCAAACCCATCAGCCTCTATATAGGCCATTTTTCAAATCAAAGGAAGCTTCTCAATTTTTTCTCTCCATCTCGATTGAGTCTTATTTTAGTGATGGTGATGATCTTATAGTTATACACTTCAATCATCTTAGAAATCACTCTTTTCTTGGATATTGAACTTGCTTCCCTAGCATTTTAAGACATGATTTTAAAGGACTTTTCAATCATATCTAAAGGCAATTTCTCCATTGCATCTTCTTCACTAAGAGTAAACAAAAATTATAACAGAAAGTCTTTTGTGTCACTTTGCCTGACTCATGACATATTCATTTTCTACATACATGATCTCAACTTCACTATCACAATCATCATGTCACCTTGATATGAATTCGTGGATGAACACATAAACTCAATATTACACATAACCAAAAGATGGGTTCGGACCACAAGATGGCCTAAAAAAATAAATGAAAGTCAATGGTTTAGCAATCTTGTACATTAACTCTATAAATATGACATAACATAGAACTATACATGAACCTAAGTTAGTATTTGATATGATGTACAAACACTAAGCCAAGAGTTGCTCACTACAATCTTTGCTAAAGGGATTGATAAGAGTGGGTAGAGAAGAGCTTTTGAAGAGAAAAGACTTAAGGGTTTTTCATTAAAGTTGTAAATATCCTAAAATCCTATACAAGTGTTCTATTTATACATGGTGGCAAAATTGTAAATAAAAGGCTAAACATGAGGCTTGTCGACACTCGATTTTTGCTTATAGTAGTTATAATTTTTGTTTTTGAGGTCATAATTTAGAAAATAATAAAAAATTGAAAAATTATAAAAAATACAAAACATAGAAAATTGTTGGAAAAAAAAACTAAAAAAGAAAAATATTCGAAAAAGTTAATTTGATAGAATCTTGACTAAATAGTTGTAAAAAAAAAAAAAAAAGCAAATATGATACGATGATGTTAAATCTAATAAAATCAAGATTTATAGGATTCGAATCTATTTTGGATCTTTATTAATTTCGATTTGATTCGATTCGATTCGATTCAAAAGACTTATTTTCGAGTTTTATAAATAAGGGTTGGATGGTGTGAGCTAGAAGGAACAATTACACATTTATTAAAAAAATACTTGAACCTACTCCTTAAACTAATTCTATAGTTGTGCACATAATAGGACTGGGGATCTAATTTGTTCCTTTTCATCAGCTTTGCGTGCTTTACCTTGCAAGTACATAATAGTGGTTTTTAATTATTGTCTATAGCTTATCTTATTTATTTATTTTTATCTCACTTAGTATATGAGCAGTTATTTTTAAGACTTGTACTATTTTTTTTTTATTTTTATCACGTCTTTAATTGCTAGTAATTAGCTATAGCATTAGTGTCTAGTGAACATGTGTTAAGTTAAATTTTTTTTTCTTATTTCTTTAGATTTCATATTTTCAAAATAACATTTTTATAAAATCTCATATTTTACGAAATCTCGTTCTTTGCATATTGTCTTAATTTAGAAAAATTGCAATAGACATGTTAGAGTTTTCTAGATGAAAAAATAATTTTGATGTTTATAAAATAAAAAGAAAATCTTTAATTAACTTCTTTTTTACAGCGGGACATCATTTCCATAGTTTAGGCTTGTTTTCCATAATATAGATGTCTTTTTTCATAATTTAGATATCTTTTCTATAGTTTAGTTTTTTTTTTTCTATGGTTTGAATATCTTTTTTATGGTTTAGACATCTTATTTATAATTAGATATCTTTTCTATAATTTAGGCTTCTGTTCTATAGTTTATATATCTTTTCCATTGTTTAAGTTTCTTTTCTATGATTTAGACGTCTTTTTAATTATTTAGATTTTTTTCTATGGTTTAAACATTTTTTTCATAATTTAGATATCTTTTCTATGGTTTAGATATCTTTTTTATGATTTAAGTATCTTTTCTATGATTAAGGCATCTTTTTTATAATTAGGAATTTTTTCTTTCTTTTTTTTTTAATATTTTAAGCATCTTTTCTATATAAAAGTTTCATCATGTAGAACATTGCATATTTCATAAAATCTTTAGGATTTTTCTTGAAAATAAAAAAAAAAATTATCACTTAGTTGTTTTTAAATAAAAATCTTAATTTGGGACTTTTCAAAAATTAAGTTTTTAGGGTTTTTTTTTATAATTAGGAATAAAAATTAGGTTTTTAGGGATTTTTCTTAATAAAAATGCAAATTTAACCAATCATTTTTTTATAAATAGAACCAATACATTAAAGTTTTTTTTTTTTTTTTAAAAAAAACTACAATCGTCTAATCCCAACTAGCGGGTATGTAGGCACTTTTGGGGCGACGACAAAATATGTAAAAACTTAGGTTCTTTTTTTTTTCTCTCTCTTTTGATTTTATTTATTTATTTAAATATTATAATTAAAAGAATAATCCTAATTTCGGTAAATAAATAGTAGAACCCCATTAGGATTTAATAGGTTAGCCTCCGAACTCGAAACACTCTAGTTTTTCATTCAAATTGAAATAAAAAACCGATAGCCAAATCGTAATTAATCCACCCAATTGGTTATGGTTTTTTTTCTTTTCCCGACTTCGGTTGGGTAGTGACTCCAAAAATTATTTTTAATAAAAAACCGAAATTTCTCAATTTTTTTAGTCGAGGATTAATATTAAATGGGTTAGGGTTTAGTATTAATCGGGAAATGGGGAAATTAATTTCAAATAAAAGAAATCAAAATATCAAGCTTGACAGTTTGGCGACTCCACTAGGGATCGTTAGAAGGCTAACCACTAGAAGTTATCGAAAATAGGATTATTTTTCAAAAAAAAAAAATAAAAAGATGAAATTTAAAAAAAAAAAAAGAACTTAGGTATGTTATTTTATGTATTTGTTTATTTCTTTTACTAACTTTTTTTATTGCAGTTTATTTATTGGGGGTAGCTTTGGGGGTTTACTTTATTCTATTTTTCTATATCATAATTGCATGGTAGATACGGTCAGAACCAGGTCGTTTTAGGACCTTAAGTGAGGGGCCATTATATAAGTTTCGGATATTATGAGGCAACCATGTTCTGAGGCCGATGAGGCTACCCCACTCAAGTTCAAATGCGACCACAAGGGTAATTTAGAAATAATACAAGAAAGAGGTACTCTAAATTACATGAGCAAAAATAAATAGCCAAATGAGATATTTGAAGTGAAGAGCTAATGAGTTGGGCTGAAAAGATAAGGTTAGGCTGAGCAAGCCATGCTGAACTAAGTAGGCCATTCGAGCCGAACATATCTAATCGAAAAGAGCTCATAAACAGGTCTTCGATACATAGGGAATGCATGAGCAAGTCACCAACATAGCCCGAAGCTAGGAAATTGATTAGCCCAATCTCTTGTACCGTATCATACCTCCCATAAGGGCATAAGAAATTGCTTAGCTTGACTTTGCTGCATTTCCTTAACATCTAAGTTCCTTTGCATTGTCATTGGTGACAAAACTTTCATCATTATTTCCATCATCGCTAACTTACAGGTTGCTTCAAGCTTCATCAATATACCTTTTTACTTTTATAGCTGCCTTTTCCAATGAAAGAGTTATTGTTAGGGTTGCCTCGCATATTGTGTCCACCAGTCCTATTGATGCTTAGATGGTTTTCTCTCTTGAAAAGTTCAATTGAATAGTCAGGTGTCAAGCTTGAATTTTTGGTTTTCATTTTCCTTAATCCGATTAATATTTAACCCTAACCTATTTAATATTAACCCTTGATTGAGAACTAAGAAAAATTCTCGTTTTCTTTTAATTTAAAAATTTTGGTGTCACCACTTGATTGAGGTCAAGAAAAAAGTTAGGCTAATACTAATTAGGTGGATTAATTTTAACCTAGCCATTAGTTTACGGAAAAAATCATTTTTGAAAAAAAAAATTTATAAACTAGAGATACTAGAGTTGGGGGTTATCTTATTAAACCTTAAATAGGTACCACTTTGGACCTTCCAATTTTAATTTTATTTTTCAAAAGACCCTTTTAACTTAAAAGAATAGTTCTAAATTTACAAATAAAGAAAATTAATCCTTTTTCCAAAAGGGAGAAGAAATTAAGAAATTAAATTTATTTACAAAAAGGAAAATAAAAAAACTGCCTATTTGAAGTCACCTTATAGGTGCCGACAGACCCTTTAGTAAAGATCATACTTCTCATAGTTTGATTATTCATCAAACTTTAATTTATTGATTTTCTTTTAGTTTTTTAAAACAATCAAGTTTACATTTTTAACCTATTTAACTTTATTAAGAAATTCTAGGGTCTTAGTTTAGTATATTTATTTTGAAAAATTCTAAAATGGATCCAAATTTTGAAATAGGTTCATTAATAGAATTTTATTTTTGAAAATATTTTTCTAAGCGATAAAATTTTTTTTCAATATGTCTTAAAAAATAACAAATAAATAAAATCTTTTAAAATGCTAAAAATTTATTTATCTAATTAAAAAAATCTATTTATCTAAATAGATAATTTCTTCTTTTCTATATTATTTATTTATTTTTAAAATAATTAACATAAAAACTTATCACTGTAAAGAAAAAAGAAATAAAAATTCAATTAAGAGAATAGATGGACCAAGAAAAAAGAAGGGCATATGCATAAGGTTGGTCAAGGGTTGGTTGTTAGATCTAGGTTGGGTCGTTCAACCTAGCCACATGTTGTACATGTGCATGGTAAGGAAGAAGGTAAGGAAGGTTGGGCAATGCTTTACGATATGTTTTAAGGAAATTTTTAAGCTAGTGAGGATGTTCTTATGGGTGTTTCATTAGACAACGGGGATTTGATGAAGGCATTGCATCTTAAGGTGGTTGTTTGATGGTGGTTGAAAACCACCCGTAGTGGTGGTGATGCGTGGCTTACATATGAGCTTGCTAGAGTTCAAGAGTTGGTTAGGTTTTAGGTTCTAAGGGACGATAAATCTAGCCATGATGGTGGCTTAATGTAAAGAAGGGAGGTGATGGTGTTTTAAGCAATTATGGTAGTGGCAAGGGTTTTCGAAACCCTTGTAGGGGCATATCTCAAGTTAGAGACTGCGGCAGGGCTCAAGATGGGCTAGAATGGAAAGCTCATAGTGTAGAGAGCTTAACCATGGTGTTAGTTTCCTTCAATTAACAAAGTAAAAGGAAATCTAGAGAGAGAGAGATAATATCGACGCCTAAAGAGAGAGAGAGCTTGGGTAAGTTATTTTGAAGTAGATTGATTGAAGATTGATGATGTAATTTAGCTCCTTGATCCCTTTTATAGCTATTTGATGATCAATGAAGTTTAGGAAGGTCAATAATAATGTAAATTCGAGGATTTACATTAATAAGTGTTCAATGAAATCAATTTAAGATTGATGTGATTTTAGTGAAATAGTAAGTTGAAATTCGTTCATCAATTGACTCTCTTGCTTGAAATGCTAAGTAGAAGGTTTGATCTTCATGAAAATGCTTGAATCGTGCAAAATCAAATTTGGAGAAAAATCTGTGCATTCAAATTTCTCTTAATCTTTAATGCTCATTTTGACCTTCTAAAAGATGCATTTAGATGCTTCTTGGTATCAATCTAAAGTAATCCAAGGGATCTTCGTGATTTTATCATTAATTTAGTGAAATTATGAAGAAAATCGAATTAAAAATGTCCTCGAAGTAATGATACTAAGCTATCCTTGCATAGGAAAAGGTAGGAATGGAAGGGAAAGAGAAATAAAGGAAAAGAAAAAAGATGCTTATGTGGTGCCATGTTAGCCATGTCATCTCACCATTGCTTCTCACTATTGCTTGCTACGTACCAAGATCGAACATGTAGCATAGTAGCTACTCAATATGTGGCAGTCTGTAGGCATAATAAAAAGCAAAAGGCACAAAGTGCTTAGTGTAAGGATTGAACTCAAGACCTCTTACTCATTCCCCTTGTTAAGACCAAGTGTTGTGCTAGTTAGGTCGTTGGCCCATCTCTTATTTTACTTTGCAAACAAATTATACATAAAGACTACAAAATGATATATGCTATATTTAACCCACTAAATCTAAGCCTAAATCAATGTACCCAATCCCGAGTTTGTATTATTCATACTATTTTATTAATATCTTATTCTACTATCCTAAAATTCTTATTTTCATTTCTAAATTTCTATTTTTTTTTTGTATTTTTCAATTTTGTTATTTTTATATGCTTTAGCTTCTTCTTTTTTTAATTTTCTATCTTTCCTTTTTCTTTTTTAATTTCTTTTATTTTTCAATATTTTGTTTTGTTTTTCTATTTTTTTATGTATTTTTGCATTAGACCCTTTTATTTGTTCTAAAAATTTCTAAAAAAATACAAGGGGTAAAAATAATGTATCTACATGAGGTACACTCTCAAAAGGCAACCTTATCTATGTTTCTTCCTTCTCTATCACCTCCATTATCATTTTTGCTTTCTAAGCTTTTGTTTGCACTTGCCAAAATAAGGAGTTTATGGTGATCTATAGTATTGTTAACTAGCATAACAAAAGCTTGAAGGAAATCTAATGGGAATTCACTAGCTAGACCTTTGACAAGATCACTAGCTTAAGGCCGAGTCTTTGGTTCGTTGACTTCTTTCATGCCGATCTACTATTGAGGATTTTGACCTCTTATTCACCTTCGACCTCTAATGCCTTCCTTACTATCTCAATCCTTATGCATTGTCTAAGGTTTGGAGAGCCAACCTAATATATCTTTGGACGAATCCTCAAACAGCTTGATAAGCTTACTAAACAACTCGACCACCTCAATTTTAAGTTATCAAAACTTTGTACCAACTAGCTCAGTAACTATTGACCTATTTATACCTTGGTTTCTACCTAATGAAGCCATTACCATCCCAGACTCAATATGTGTCCTTTGATAGCCGTACTATATGGATAGAAGCTAAATATTCCCTTTTGTGTTTTACTGATTTATCCTTTCATGTATATTCTTTTTTCTTGTAATTTTCCTTTTTAGGTAAGGTACCCATTTTAGTAACTTCTTTGTTGTAATAAGATGCCTTAAAAGTGCAGGCATAAATACCCTTTTAATTATATCCATATCGATCATCTTCATCAACATATACTTGAACTTTTCTTTATAACATGTGCTTATTTTCTTTAAGTGCATTTTATCCTTACTCTTATTTAAACCCTTATCAAGGCTTAGTGGCAAGTGACCTAGCTTGGCTGGTTGTACATCATATCAACTGGTCCAACTAGTCTATGGGAGTTCCTTGTGCATCATATCCTTATAGCAACTTATGGTTTGCTTAACTTTCCCCTTTATTTGTCCACATTGGTTTTCAATCCCTCTATAGGTTCGGACCTACCTGATATAATCTCCCTTATTTGTCCTTGGTCATGGCATATCATCTTGTTACTAAAGAGGTCAGTAAGGAAGGCCATGTGTCAGTAGTCGTTATTAATTGAATGTGTGTAGTTTTGTTATGGTTAAGTTTATATTATGAGTATAGGATGTAAGTGTCTATTTGTTGTTGAGTGGGTCATGTTGCCTGGTTACCTACTGCTAGTGGTACTTTGTTCTACTTTATTCTTGAACTAGGCAAACATAGCAACTATTAGTGTTTGAAGTTTCTTATATTAGAAAAAAAGGGGTGTATATAAGGTTAAAGCCAATTCTGAATAGGGTTTTAGCTCATGTTGTTTTCTAAGTTGCATTGTAAGTGAGTGTAGGCATTTATTGCTAGATTGAAGTGAAGAGAGCATTGTTATCGAAGATGATAGATCCAAGTGTACATACTGCTATCAAAGACAATAAAAGTGGTTTTTAACATCGTAATAAACAAACTTCGACTAGCCCTAGAAGTACTAATGAGCATTTTAATGAAACGACCACAATGATTACAAAATTGACTTAAGTTGCCTATGACTTAGCTATGGACCTATTAAAGTTATTTACAATGCTCCCTAAGCTATACCTAAAGTTAGGGATGCAGCTCATAATGTTTGACGATGATATGGTGCACTAATAAAAATGATAGATTTTAAGACACTTTATAAATGGAGATTTTCAAAACATGGTCGTCTTAACCAACTAATATGCCAAATCGTCAGTAGTACTAATATTGATGAGTATTTACTAGGTTGAATTCCTCAAGGAAAAGGGATTTAGTTAAGTTTTAGATCCTAACCTGCTACTCTAATCTAGGTAAATTGGAAGGAGAATTTGGACTCGCAAGTGAAATTAAAACATGAGTGAAAGCAACAATTAATAGAATAATAAAGACATGGGCTCATGATACGTTTTTGAAGTAGTGGTGAAGGTATGCCATTAAGATATTAGGATGGTTTTTAATTAGGTTTTGACAAAACTCACTTGAGTTCGATCCTTGTAGGATACCTCATTCAACTATGTAGCAGAAAATCTCTTTTTGGTCTCATTTCCCTATATGATAAGCTAGATACTAAATTATCGTCACAAATTAAGTATTCTAGTCCTAGAGATTAAGGGGTTAATCTCCTCTCAATCTCACCTATCCTAATCCATTAAATCACATAATGTAATGTAAATTCAGCAGGAAACACTTAATCTCCTCTAGGTCTCATAGACGTAAGAACCCATTATCGATACTCTACCAACTTAATGACTCAAATAGGAAATTACATAACCAATCTCCTATCGATCTTATAATTATGTAAACCCATAAACTCTCAAGGGCACTTCCAAGGATTAATCTCCTCTCAATCTGTCACATTTCGACATAGCACATGATGTATCATCACCTAGGAATACCCGTTTATATTCAACAAAAGTTCTATTTATAACAAAAGATTACTACAATATAGTTAAGCCTTACATCTGTTTATACAAAAGAGCACATCTTTCAAACTTAACTAAACCTAAAACACAATACTTTTTTTTTCTTTCATTACATATGATATATATAAATCCTTCATGGAACTAAGGTCTAAGTATAGCCAAGCTTCTTCAAAAGTAGCAACTCCGTCTCATGTGCTCTCAAAAATTTTTTCCCGAGCTGATGGTGATGCCCAATCGATTCTCTTTATAACCTAAGGATATACAAGTATCCCCTTAACTCTTTATGAGCTAAGTAAGAATGGATAAAAACAAAACACAGAATAAGCATAACACATCTTCATAATTATCAATATTATAAAACATTCAATTTCATAATTAGAGTTATCAAGGCTAGATGTCTATGCAAGGGATACATGCCATACATTGATACAAATATTCTAGCCTAGCCTAGTTTTGCCAATTCACTCATTCAGTTAGTTGACATACTCAGATATCTAGATACAACGTCTAGGAACTTAGGGTAACAAGGAGTTACCAAACCCAACATCTAGTTGGCTTAGCTAATACCACACTTTGTGGCTAGACTAAAGTGAGCAATGCAATTTTATATGCTCAAACCCAGCTTAGCAATATTTAGATTTTTAGAACTTAACATGTAGGTCTTTTTGTACTATGTTATGAATACAATAGGTAATACAACAATCGAGTACTGGGCACAAATTTTAGATTCCATAACATAAACATCTTATTAATCATAAATTTAGTTATGTGTCTCGACTTTACAATTCATTCCTTTGTATAGGGTTTACTTAGGTAAACACCCTGAAGGATGGATCAATTTCTAAGTCTTCTAGATGATAAAATGCATTAGCAAATCAATCATACATAAGGAAACACTTCATTGAATCAATGCTTCTTCAACAGTGTCACATATTCAATCAATCGATTACATAATTGCAAATTATGATATAATTGACTCCAAGTCAAGTAGACACAGGTCTACTTGCACAAAAATCAAAATATCCCTTTACCTAGGCTTAATAATAGTGCAATATCCTAAGTTTCATGACATGGTCCTTTCTTACCTATCATACATAGGAAAATACATGCAGTCTCCAAGTTAATTATGAGTTTAAACCAAACTTTTATAAGCTTTTATTATCACGTTTTTTAATTTTATTTGATTGTATCTTATTCATTTCTTAGCTGATTTTAGTAAACTTTATATCATTATAATCATTATTTTGAGTATTATTAAGATATCTTAAGTCATAAGTTCGAAATTACCCTTTTTCATTACCGACTCAATCATGCGTTATCGAGATTTCATAATTGACTTGAATAGGCTTTAATTCTAAACTAAAAGTCCTAAAAATTTTACACTCTTCAATCATGTCGAGCATCAATTACATGTCATATTTACCAATCTCCCATTATCCTGACAAATATCTTAATAGTATTGTTTACTATTTTATGTATCATGCTAATATAAAGGCTTATATTAGGAAAATACATAATAAATAGTATATGAGCTCAATTAATTCTACAAAAAATCCTATAGGCTCACAAAAATATATAGTTTAATTATTGACCATTGATTATACTAAATTAGCAAATTATTTAGTTTTACCAAAATAGCAGTTTTAGCTCAAAATTACGAAAATTTGGGAAAAGTAAAAAAAAAAAATTATGAGTAAGATGAAAAAAAAAATGTTCCAAATATTTTTATAAACTTCCAGAAGTCAAAATACGTAAGGCTTATTCATTGATTTTATTAAAAACTAATTATTTTAAGAAATAGTCAAAATTGCCTATTTTATTCAAACTAATTATAAAAAATAGTAAATAGGTTTATTTAAAAAAATCGTTATTACCATAATTAAATAAATATATTAAACATATTACATACACACACACACACGTACGCACGTACGCACGCACGCACGCGCGCGCACACACACACACACAAAAAAAAAACAAGTCATTGATGATTGTTGAATATGTATAGATGCGAGTAGGTTGAATCTAGATGCCTGATGTATGGATAGATTATAAGGATATATAGCAAGCTAAAATTTCCTAGGTTCTAGGGTTTTATAGATTTAATGGTATTGGTTTCATGGATTTTAAATCTTAGACAACCTAAGTGTGAACTTCAATAGAAATAAGATGTAGATCAAAGTGTTGTAACTTGATTATAAGGATATGACAAGTAGCTTGTAAAGATGTGTTGAAAGTGTATGCTTAAAGTTGTTCCTTCTATTTGATGTTCTTATTAATTCTTTTGTATCAAGTTATTCGTTGTATACTCAAGATATCTAAACCCTTCATATGCACTTGCAGTTATACTTACATAACTTTGTTCATGTGTTTCTTCTTGTAGCATGCCTAGATGTGGTGCTACTTCCTACTCGTCCTCACATACTTAAGGTAGTAGAGACGCCAATGCTAACCTTATCCCTTTTCCAAATCAATTTAAGACAGGCTTGCCACCTTAAGGGTAGAGATAGCTACTATTAGCCTAGGGCCAACCTCTCTTTGACCAGACTCAAGCTTAGCAGACTTTAGGCCAAATGATTAGGTTCAAGGATTAAATACCATGACTGTTGTTGCCACATCCCAGCTTAGCACGGAATACACCTTCATACAGGAATATCTATTGAAAACTTAACTCAACCTACTCATTCATCAAAAGATAACATTGTTTACATGATATAGGGGTTGCTACATTAGAGTTTAGTTGTATTTCTTGTTACAACTTATGTGTACAACATAATATTTACATTAGAACATGAACTAGTTTTTTTTTTTTTTTTTTTTGCTTTATCATCTTCATAATAATAGGATTCTTGACTTAGTATAAGCTCCTACAAAAGTCACTAACTCCAACTTATGCTCTCAGTATATATATATCCCCCCCTTAGTGTTGGGCCTTTTACGATATAGTTAACTTGAGGATAAAATATTTTATCCTCTTAATTATAAAAGCTGAGTGAGAGTGAATAACAAATAACATAATATAGACAATATTGCTTATCATAACTGAAACATTTCAATTATGACTCGCAGGTTCAACTTCACATATGCATTCGTCTAACTGAGCATTTACTGCTAGCAATGCAGCATGTTATGCTCATGTACGTGGCATGCATTGGTACCAATATCTTATGCCTTCCAAAATTCTTCCGATTAGTCAACATAACTGGGCATCTGGATACAACATTAAAAAACCTAGGGCAACAAGGAGTTTCTTGGGAGTAGGACTCCAAACTTCACAAAATTAGACTGTATACTATAGTTTACCAAATCAAAGTGGCAATACTGCCAAATTAGACCATACACTGTAGCCTACCAAATCAAAGGGGCAACACTGTCAAATTAGATCATACACTGTAGTCTACCAAATTTGATTATCAAAATAGTCACAATGTTCAGGTAATGTAATCTATATGCTTCTAAAAGTTGAGTTTATAAAACCTTATTCTTTCCATGATTACTTAGAAGCCTCATTCTAAAAGTTCTGACTCGTAGGTTCCTTTTTATGCTATGTCATGCCATGGTATGCGATAGCAACTCAAGAATATCAATCGGTACAATCAATCTTTAAGTTTTATTCAACTTAGTTAATTGATTCTAGTTTTCAAACTCTCCACAACAAAATTCTAGCATCTTACTTAGGGTTCACTTAGGTGAATACCTAGAAGATTGAGTTAGTAATTACTTAACTTCTCTAGTTAGCACAATCAATCGTAAGCATAAATCATCACCAACATAATAGCATAACAGTTTAACTAAAATACAGTTACTATCATTCAAAACCACTATATTAGCATCCACTATAGTAGCATATCAATTCACTGAACATATACTCATATTCAATAAATACAACATCAAACAGCATGAAGTATTATGAGTAGCAATATATCTACTCTAAGCATGGGTTAGATCTAATTACCTAGACTCAATAATAGCGCAGAATCCTAAACTTTGCCACTTGGTCCTTCCTTACTTATTACACTTATGAAATATAACATAGTATTTAAGTCAACAATGGGTTGAACCCGAACTATTATAAGCTTTCATTTCCGTGCTTTTAAACTTCATTTGATCGAATCTTACCCATTTCTTATCTGATTCCAGCAAACTTTATAGCATTACGATCATTATTCCAAGTGCTATTGATATATCTTAAGAATAAAAACTAATCAATATTGTCAAAAACCCCAAAATACCCTTTTCTCATTATGACTTGACCGTACGCTGCTCTAACTCCGTAATTAACTCGAGTAAGCTTTAGCACTAGACTAAAAACCTTAAAGATTATACTTTCCAAACTTGTCCAGTAACCCTTAATATACCTCAAAGTGTTCATTTGACATAGACTTGGTAAATATTCTAATAGTAATAATTACGATATTACATATTAAGCTAATATATAGGTTTATAATAGGAAAAAACACAATAAATAGTATATGAGCCCATTTAATTTCACGAAAAATCTTATGGAATAAAAAAAATATGTAGTTTGATTATTGACCATCAATTATACTAAACTAACTATTATCAATTTCTACAAAAATAACGATTTTAGCTTAAAATTACAAAAAAAATTAAGGAAAATAAATAAATTTATGTGTGAGATAAATATTGAATATTCCAGATATCATTATAAACATTCACAAGTCAAAACATGTAGGGCTCATTCATTAATTTCATTAAAAACTAATTATTTCAACAATTCGATAAAATTAGCAGTTTTATTCAAAATAATTATAAAAAATTGTAAACATGGATATTTTAAAAAATTATTGTTACTAAAATTTAATAAATTACACAAATGTCTTATATAAAAATTTTGAGGACGAAGTAACATTACTTAATATTTTGAAAATTTTATTTAAAATTCATCTAAACAAGACAGGTTTTTAAGCAAGTACCATAAATCAATGTTATTTTAAGAAAATAAAATTAACACATGAAATTAAATGTAAAATAACCAAGGGAAACCAAATTTCATAATTTTATAAGCTAATTTGATATTTTTAGTGAATTAATAAAAATTAAGCAGTAAAATTTAACTCATTAGCCTACGATGCTCCAACTACCCTCTAGTTACCACCCTATGTTGGCCTAGCTTCTCTCTCCACCACAACTTTAAGTCTTAAGTGGCTACTTGTCAGATTGCCTATATCCTTAGTAACCATAATTCACCATATTTTCCTACTATTTTCTTTTATTTTTTATGAATTTTTTTTCTAATTTTTTCAAATTTTCTAAAATTATGTTCTTGTGTTTTCAAGTTCTTAAAATATTGAAAATGATGTTTGGAGTCCTATTTATAAGTTTTAGGATTTTTCGCATACAAAAAAAGTAAAATTACATATCAATTTCATGTTTTCCTAGGCACCATATGTCATTCTTTCCTTAACCAAGTGTGGACTCATCATTTACAATTAATCTTAACTTGACACATCATTTGGTGACACACCAACTCAATTTTTTTTATTAATTTTCCATCATTTTCCATTATTTTACCTAATTTTAATAATTTATTATTATTATATGTATATATTTAATACATATAATGTTATCACATGTAATAGATGTATATTATGTATAAGTTAACTTTATTTTGTTATTTTTAAAAGTTAATTAACTTATTTCTAATATCTTGCTATATTTAAAAGCTCGAATTTTATAATTATTAGCTTTTCAATAAATTGATGTTTTTCTTAAGTTAATATTTTTATATAGCTTATTTTGATAAATTTACTTTACTTAAATTACTTCATCCAACTTTACTATAAAGTTTGAAATAAAATGGATAACTTAATCCAACACCCTAAATTTAGGAGCTCAAATCTTAGAGTTATTGAACTAGCTTAAAATCTTAGAGTATTACAGTTGCCTAGGTTTTAAATTCCACGAATGCAATGATTGGGGTGTTAATGCAACAGTATCAGTATATTCAAAGGGGCATGTAGGTGATTTAGGCGAATGTCAAGATTTGGAGGCAAGAGAGGCAGCCTGTTATAGATGCTGGTATAGGTGGTCATACTAGTAGAAACACATTTGAGCAGTTTGTGAAGATAACAAATGACTTCTATCCCAAGCCTAATGACCCAATCGAAGCTGAAGAGTGGATTACAAATGTGGATAAATCTTTGCCATGGTAGAGGTATTATAAAACAAAAAGGTAACCTATGCCACTATCTTTCTAAAAGGCTTTATAACTTAATGGTGGGAGAATGCTCTTAGGACTAACAGGAGTATAGTTGGTCCTATCACCTAGGAGGGGTTTAAGTAGATATTTTTTGAAAAGTTCTTCCCTGACAGTACTAAGGAACAAATGGAGCTTACCTATCAGACCTTATAGTAAGGTAACGGGTTAGTATCTAAGTATGAGGTGGAGTCAAACCATTTAGCCCATTTCTTGCCAAAACTGATTAGAATGGATTAAAGGTTATGTTCCAAATGGTTTACCTTTAGGTTGGAGCTTGAGCTACAAGAAAGAATAATAAGGTTCAAGAGCGCTACCAATGCTGAGACAGTAAAGATTGCCAGAAGCATAGAGCAAGGCATGAAAAGAAAGCGGAGCTATTGGCTTATAAAGAGGAGAAGGCTCTTGGTAAGAGACCTATGTTATGATATGGACCACCAAAAGGTTTAAGAGAGTAACCTAAGGCATTGTGATCAAAGAAGGTAGTAGACCACCATTTACATCGCCCAAGCTGGTTATGTAGCTAGCTTTAATACCAGCTTGTTTACCCATGACAGTGCTAACTAGGTGCACCTACTGCTTTGGACTACGTAACATTTTAGAGTGTAAATGAACTTTAGTTGCTTGCTTTTTATGTAGTAAAACTGGGTATGTCAATAAAGATTGTAAAGAATTAGTTCTAATACATCAAGGCTTCTGTTTCAAATGTAATAAGAGGGGCCATCAGACAACCAGTTTAGACCACTCAAATAGTTACCAATCAAAACATTACGTGTATTGTTGACTATAACCAGGGCCCTGCTAGAGAGCTCTAGCTCGAGTCTTCACACTTCAGCATCAAAGATAGAGTTAAGAGACTACTAACACAGATACTTGGTAGGTAAGCTTACTGTTTTTTAACCAAAGTGTTCATGTTCTTTTTCATACAAAAGCTTCCTATTCCTGCATTACTAGATCCTTTGTGAATGTATGTAAATTTTACATTGTATCTCTAAACTCTCCTTTGTTTGTAAATATAACATCGGGAAGTAAAACTATTTTAAGTAGGATATGTTGAAACATAGTGATTGTTGTAGAAGGGAGAATTTTACTAGCAAACTTATTAGTATTAGACATGTCAGACTTCGACATAATTCTAAGTAGAGACTGGTTGACAAAGCACCATACAACCATTGATTGTTACAACATGGTGATCACCTTCGAGCTTCTTGGAGAAGTACCTTTTCAGTATCAAGTAGAAAGTTAAGAGCTTATAAAGAGCATTAATTATGAGTTGTGGGAGAAGCCTACCTTAGCTACCTTAAGTATAAAGATTGGTAAAGTGTTGAAGCTAGAATAGGTACTAGTGGTACAGGAGTTCTTAGACGTCTTCCTAGATGATCTACCTAGATTACCCTTAGAAACAAAAGTAGAGTTCAAGATAGATCTGGTGCTAAACATCAAGACTATTCCAAGGCCAGTGTATAGGATGTCACCTACTAAGCTTATTGAGTTGAAGAAACAATTGCAAGAGCTACAAGATAAGGGTTTCATAAGACTAAGTTTGTCTTCATAGGGACCCTCAATGTTTTTGTGAAGAAGAAAGATGAGAGCATGAGAATGTATGTAGATTATAGAGATCTAAATTAGGTGACAATTAAAAATAAGTACCCACTTCCTCGAATTGACAATTTATTCGACAAATTGTAAAGGGCATAGGTATTCTCAAAAATAGATTTAAGGTTGGGTTACTATCAATTAAAGGTAAAAGTATAAGACGTGGAGAAAATAGCTTTTTGAACCAGATATCAGGTGTATGAATTTTTAGTTATGATACAAGGTATAATTTAGATGAATACATAATTGAAGGTATCACGCAAACAAATGGATCCAAATTGCATGATGGTTCGAAAGAATGAATGGAGGTCAAAAGTTAAGCAAGGGTTCCTATGCATTGATGTTGGATACATCGTACCAATGCCCTAGACGAGCTGAAGCCACACTTAATATTATGCATAAGTGCAACTGGAGGTCACGTGCAACTGGAGGTCACTTGCTACTAGTCTATGCTTAAATAGTCTAGATAAGAGTAAATGGAGCAATTAGAAAACACTTAACTGAAAGGAATGGTTATGTATTAAATATTTTGGATGATGCAGTTGATACATGATGCAAATATTTATACTGCCCAATTAGGGCAAGTCTTAGGTAACTAAAAATTTACTAAAAAGATTCCTATTAGAAAAGGAAAAGTAAACAATATACAAGGGAAAATCTATAAACAAATAAAAAAGAGTACCCTTCATAAAGGACAGTACGGATTTCAGAAGATGGGACATATATCTACTTCTTAGTTTGGTGGTCCAAATAAGTGTTGGATGTTGAGTAGAGTTAAGCTAGCTGGGTTAACTTTAGGTTGGCAGCTTGACAGGTTAGGTGTCTAGGGAGCACTTACTCTGAAAGTGGGAATTTGGTAGCTCGAGCTCAATAAATTGGCTTTACAATAGGTCACCTTGAGCTTAAACATCTACTCAGTCAAGATTCATACAAGCTCAATGTTAGGCCTTGATGGGGTCTGGTAGTGTCAATGGTGTCTTCTTCTATTCGAGCGATAATGAGTGGGTTAAGGCAACACGAAAGATATATTAGGTCGGCTTGGAGGAACTACTCATCTTCTAGAGTTAGGTCCTTCTAGGCAGCTCGGTGTACTAGAGAAGCAAGTCCTCGGTCTCAGGATCTCATAATTGGCCCTTGATTGCTATCATCCCCTCTAAGTTAATTAAGATTTGAGATGAAATCTTGATGAGATTAAGGTAGCTTGTCATTAAGGAAATATGGATGAAGATTAGCAATGTTCAAGGTATTAAAGATTCCATATTCTTTGGGTAGGTCTACGTTTTAGACATTAGGGTTGATCTTCTTAATCACTTTAAAAAGTCCATCTGCTCTCTTGGATAACTTGTATTTCCTTAAGATGGGGAACTTATCCTTACTGAGGTAAATCTACACCAAGTAACCGTATTATGACCCTAAAGGGAGCCTAGTAGGATTACCTAGAATTTTCATATCATGTGTGCACCCATGATTTGAAAATTATCTTGCAAGATTCTAAACAATTAGTCACTAAAGTTTTTATTTATTATTTTATTTATTTTTAATTTAATTAACTTACGACCACATATATGTGACTATGGATATCCGAGAAGCTACAGTCCATCAGAATCACAGAGAATCAGTATCTCCTACCAAATAATAAGATTAGATAGTAAAGTTCTAAAGCTCAAACTTACTAAAATCACAAAATTTAAATGTAGTATTAATAATTATATATATAATAATTCACATGAACCATATAGTCTGTCCTCAAAGTCTAACTTTTATGCATCCTGATGTTGACACTCAACTTTTAGTTCTTAACTCATGCCCGATCATCTAGCAACCTGCAAGAGAAAACTATTAAGGAGTAAGCTATAGGAGCTTAGTGAGTTATCCTTCATACTATACTAGCAAATAAGTTATCAAAAAGTTTATTACCAAACATATATCAAATTTAATGCCCTCCGAAGTAAGGGTTGGAGATATATTGGCACCAATCACAACCGGGCTTTAGCAGTTAGGTTTTTAACCTTATATCATTATATATATATATATACATATATATATGAATTCCCTATTTCAGAGAACAGGTTTCTAATTCCAATAATCAACATTATATAAATATCCAGGTTTAGCTGTGAGGTGGCTCCCACAGTCCAAGTTCACACCCTACAGCGGTAGTCTCTAGATGCGACCCCCAACCACCCACGGTTAGCGTCTCCGGCACCAATAGAACCTGCGAGCCAAGAATAGGGTCTTATTGTACCAATGCTCCTGTACTGTACTAATCAAATCATGTGGGAATCCATCCCTCCAAGGCCCTTTATTACTAACCGCGTGAGATGACGACCGCAACATTATATGTAATGTTTGTGCTCTATGCATGAACCGTTTAATTTTAGTTAGATTGAATATGATTAAGTTAATTTATGAGGTGGTCAAACATTATCAACAAATCATTCAAATAATGCAACAATCAATTATACAACCAAATCTTCAATTATCACATTTAACAGTATTTTGTACAGTAATCAATCAATATCAGTTACATGCATAACCCAAAACCCCATGCATCAAGTTATTAATATTTAATTCATGTGCACTAACTACAAGCACAAAATAAGTATAGAGTTATCGGGAGTACTCATTAGTCATAAATGATGTCAGGGATTGTAATAGTCTAAAAGAAAATCGGTTTCGATCTCGATCTCAAGATCACCTAACATTAGGGTAATATGAAAAGTAAATAACTAAACTAAATGCTAAATCGCACTGTTTACTTAAATCAGTTATTGATTTACGTAAAATCATTGATTCGAGCTTTTCATCGAATCATATATAATTTTTTCGTTTTAACTTGAATCGTTATAAACTTATAGTCCATTTTGATTATTTTCGAGCGTATTTTCTCATAGCGAGGTCTGTTTTAGACGTTGTGACTCGCAATTTGAATTGTAATATAAAAATATCACAAAATTTATTATTTTAGTTTAATAATTATAAAATATTAATTTTAGCTTTTTCTTAATATATTTATGATTTAATAATTATTTAAATCATATAATTGATATTTTTATTATTTTAAGCATATTTTCCCTATTTTTGAGATTTTAGTCTTTTTACGATTGTTATTTTATTTATTATTTTCTTATTATTAATTTGTATTTTACGATTTACATATATATATTTATGTACTTATACTATATTTAATTAATTTTATAATTTACTTTAATTTGCAATTCCTAATTTACGGTTATATACATATATATATTTATGTACCTACTTCTTACATATTTATAAATTTATTTTGTTTAGTAACTATTATACATAATATATATACCACTTAATGTTTGGTATACTATATATATATATATTATATGTTGTACATATACTATATATTATATATATCTTAACGCCACATACATGTATACCTATATGTATATAAAATATAACTTACATGTATATATATGAAATATATATTTACAAAAATACTTATACATACTATTCGAATACATATTCATGTATGTATTTATATACCTCAAGTGTACAACTATATATATATATCCATATTTATTTTGTAAAAATATTACTAAATACATATTATGTATAGTCTTATTACATACATACACATATTGTATATTATACTTATATACGTACATGTCTACATACGTATCTTTATACATACATACATACATATATATATCTTAATTTAATTACTTATGCATACATACATATATTGGTAATGAAATATTTACTAAAATACAATACAAATATTACATATATACACGTACACATCATATGCTAGACACATATACTACTAAAATACTTTTACTTACCTATTATTTTTAAATTTTTCTTCTTCTTCCTTTTTTCTTCTTTATTCTTCACTATTTGGGTTTTGGCTTTTTTTTGCTCTTCTTTGTTTCTTTTTTTTTTCTTTTGTATTTTCAATTTTGAAATTTCCAGGATTTGGGCATGATATGTTTTTGATTTTTTTGAGGTAAATGATATAAAAATATAGAAGCTTTTCCCCTTTATTAATTAGGATAGATAGTATATGATTACTTTGTCCTTTCTCTTTTAATTGGTTGATACATGTCCATTTATTTTAAGCACATGGGTTGCTGTGCAACTAAAATTCACGTGTAGGAGAAGGAAAATAGAAGAGAAGAAGAAAAGAAAGGAAAAGAGAAAAAGAAGGAAAGAAAAAGCAAGAAAATAGAAATTAAAAATAATTATATATAATTTTTCTAAACATAAAAATTATAAAAACACTCATCATAAATTAATTTTGGAATTTTATGAAAATTTATCAATTTAATTGGTATCCGTTACAATTTTAATTTTAACAAGTTATTGTAACGATTTCGTTAAAATTTTACGCGATTATGCAATTTAGTCGATAATTGCAATCGACTACAATTATATCACTATTAAGTGATATTTACTTATTTTATAAGCTTAAAGTTATAGTTTTAGAGTTTCGATCAAGTTCGGGTTCGATTTCAAGTATTTGCGCGTACATCGAATTTAGCATTTTTATACGCGATTTAAGTTTTGATAAATTTTTTTATAGTTTTTATTACTTATAATATATTCAAATTTATAATCTATTAAATTTTTACTTTGCTCGACTTTAATGACTTGTCAAGTCATCTACAGTATTAGAGTTCAATTCTACTCTTAAATATTTAAATTTGCGAGGTTTATATACCGGGCTAAAACTCTTTAGGCTTTCTTCCTTAGCCTTTCTTTTCAAGTTTGGAAGCAATTCGGCTCAAATGGGCCATTACCTTCTAGTGCATTGCTCGAATTGCTTATGATCTTTCGGTAGCTTATAAATCTTTAAGGTGATTGGGTAAGGGGATCAAGTCAAGTGGAAACTTGAGATTATAACCATATGCAACCTTAAAGGATGACTTCTCAATGATACTATAGGTGTTCCTATTATAAGCAAAATCAATGATTGGTAAGCACATGTCCCAATTAGCTAAGTTTCTTCTAACTACAACTTATAGCAAGGTTCCTAAGGTATTATTGTATGCATGGTTTCTTTGAGTTGTTGATTGAATGATAAGAGATGAGATCAGAATTTGATTGTAGAGATGTTTTGATTGGTGCTTTTATAGGTTGTAGAGTTGTGTCATTGTTGGGATAATGTTGTAGAAGGGTAGTTTACGAGATAAGGTAAAAGGGGGTCAAAGGAGCGGGGATGAAACGTCGCTACTATTTGCAGAATTGTACAAACTATAACCTTGTGACTAAATACCATCCCCTTCAGTATCCGAAAGCAAAGGAGTAGACTACTCCTTAATCATGGAGTTTGGATGCCACTTGTTGTAGCATTTGGATGCGATAACTCTTATTGCATGCAATGACCTCAAGTTACTTATGAGAGTTGGTTGAACAATTAAGTTTAAGAGTGTTATTAGAAGATTTAAAGGCTAAATAAGATGTTTATTTCTATTGTGAATAGGATGTGAGGCACGTATTTCAAACTTGAGCAAATAGAACAGTCAAGTATGAGGTATTGTATGCTGCTTGTATGTGTAGGACTAGTACTTTTAAAATGGATTTAATAAATATTTTGATTAAATAAAGCGTGTTGCATATGCTTGGCTAAGCCTAATGAACTGGAAGGGTCAATGACCTTGTATTGGTATCATAATGATCTTAGTGGGACATTATCCTAATTGGAGTCTGACTTTGGAATGAAATGGGTAGATTGGGTGATTTTTGGTTTCTAAGGTGTTAGGAAGGACCCAATGCGAATGTATGTGTGTGCACATGTGTATGCATGCGCATGGGCGTATGTGTGTGTACATATACGTATAGGTATGTGTGCATGCGTGCGTATAAGCATATATGTGTATGTGTGCATGCGCTAGCATATGCATATATGTGTCTATGTATGCGTATGTGTGTGTATGTTGTGTTTGTGTGTGTATATGTGCGTACGTGTATACGTGTATATGTATATGCGTGTATGTGTATACGTGCGTGCGTGCATGTGTGTGTAGGCATATGTTTGTATGTATGCATGTACGTGTATGTGTGTGCATGCATACGTATTTGTATGTATGTACATGGGTGTGTATGCGAGCGTGCGTATGTATACATGTGTGTTTGTGTGCGTATGTGTGTGTGTCTGCATGTGCGTATGTGTGCATGTGCATGTACGTACGTACGTATGTGTGAGTGTGCGTGTGCGTGCGTATGTATATGTGCTTGTGTATACGTGCATGTGTGCGTACGTATGTGTCTATGTGCATGCATGCGTATGTGCATATGTGCGTGTATGTGTGGGTATTTTTTATTCCTTGACACAATTGTTATTGAACTGCAAATTTTAGCTTTATTATCATTGAATAAATAATTCAGGTGTTGATCTTTCTATGATGGTGGTGAATTGAGGATGTTAAAGGCATCCATGAAATCATGTGGTGAATATATATATTATAGGTCATTAATGATTGTTGAATATATGGAGATGCTAGTAGGTTGAATCTAAATATTTGATGCATTAGTAGATTATAAGAACACTTGATAGACTGTAATCTCCTTGGTTCTAGGGTAGTACATAAGATGCAAATTCATCCCTATTTTCCTTTATGTTATGATACTATCTCAAATTTTCCTATAAAGTATTAACACTTGGTTGAAATGAGCAAATATTCAAGGATTATAGACTATAAGGGCCTTAATAAGAATAAATAATTATTGGCGTATTTTCCATGCAACTTGCAAGCATAGTAATAAGTTAATACGGTGAGACACAAAGTTGGTATGTGCTTATGAAATTCATTGGATTACAGAAAACAAAAGTAGTTAAATTTCAAATAGATGCATATCATATGTGATGATTACGTTCCACTTAATTGACACTATTTTTTATTCCATGTAAAAGAAAAAATCACAAAACAATAATATAATAATGTTGATAAATATTATCGTATATATCATAATAAAGAAATATTATGACAAAAATATATAACAATGAAATTTTAATACAAGTAATTCACTTGTAATTCATGGATTCATCAATTATTAAAATTCTATTTTAGATATAACCACATCTAAACTACAATTCCAGTTTTCGAGAGAAGAGACTGTGATTATAGTCTTACAATAATATTTACACACAACATGGTCCCAGTTTCTTTGTTTCTCACCGTAGTAGTTGGCAAAGGACATCAAAGAATATTAAAACAATAGATGCTTCTTAGAAAACAATAAATGAACAAATAAACTTTTTCAAAGAAAATGGAAGACAGTTTTGAGTTTTCAATTGTTCAAGATGATTTTGATTTTATTTGGAAGTCCCGCATCGGTCAATACATGAATAGGCTTAACACTAGTATTGCTATATATATTGCTTTTCCACATACCTCGTCGATACATGCGCCATCTGTGGCAAGGCTTCTAAATGAAGCCGAGGAGTTAAGTTAAGACCCGGTTTCTTTATCATTAAAATTTTTTTATTTTACATTTGAATGTGTTGCATTTTGATCCGTTTTGACTCAAGCGAGCTGATCGGGTCATTGTACGTCTGATTATTAAAGATGAACTTGCTTGTCTCTGTAGCCGGTTCGGTAGTATGAACACGTACAGCCCAGTTTACTGGATTTGATGGTTTGAAAAGATGTTTTGTGAACTTGAGGATCGGACTCGAGAAGAGGATAGAATGATAGGGTCCTACTTGGAAAATGGTGCAGTGGTATGACGGGAATTCAATAATAATAATAATAATAAAAGGTTAATATTAAAATGAAACTTATTTGATAAATAAATAAATTGATCTAAGTGTTAGATACGAATTTAAGTGTTATTTTTGAATTTGATTTATTTAATATGTGTTGATTTTTATTAATATAAGTTTATTTATAATCGTATTGTATTATATTTAGATTTGTGGTCGAATCACAAATTGCCTTTTAACTCTAAATGAATGCATGTATCTTCATTGGCACCATGCAACTGTATAATTCACTAATCGTATGCCGATGGAACTATTTCAGACATGGCAGTGCAATAAGAGGAAAAAGAACGGGTAACGGCACTGTTAAGATTCATTACTCACATAAAAAATGGGTCGACCGAGTATCTGATTATATTTATTTTTTTGCATTTCAGTTCAGTGCTAATTTGACAAGGTAAAAGATCTATTCTAAAAATTAAAGATATAAAGAGAGGAAGTGAGGATGATTTCACTAAAACGTTCGTTCGAAAGAGGGTTTCATCCATGTGGTCTCATTGGATTGGGATTGCCTTGTACCTATGCCACTTGATATTCTCATCACCACAATTGACTCTTTCCAAGTAGGTTAAATTATCAAACATCATCCGTGCCATTTCTTCCGCCGGTTTTCCTACTTTCAAATCCTTCAGATGTTGCAAGCGCAACATCTCGACTTTCCACTTGCTTTTTAGCCCGTTCTCCAAGCTTGCTAATTTCCCGCCAGTGATATAAAGCTTCTTTAGATTCCCCAACTTGTCCGGATTCAAACATTCAGGCATTCTTGTTACGGGCATGCCTATGAGATCCAGCTTCTCCATATCTTTCGGAAATTTCCATGACTTCATTGCTTCCTCCACCTTTCCGTATTCGGGTGATGAACTCGAGATTCCCCACGAGATCTTAAGGAATTTGAGACAACTGAGCTTTCCCAACACGCTGAATTCTTCACCCTGAATCACTGCCCCGGTCCCTATATAAATGCTTAGCCGTCTTAGTTTAGCAAGCTTGGCGAGATCCTTCATCTTGCAAGGGTTTTTCCTCTTAGTCCCTAAGACAAAACCCTTTAGTACTTGGAGAGAGGAAAGCTTCTCGATCCCTTTTGGCATGCGATCTATCAGGTAACACTCTGATACATCCAAATGTGTCAGCTTCCTCAACGATGCTATATCCTCAGGAAGCTTCTCTAGATTGTGGCATGCTCTGAGGTCAAGAATCTCGAGATTGATCAACCGAACGATAGAATCCGGGAGCACTGTGATTCTTGAGATCCCTCGAAGGCTCAACAACTTCAAGCGTTTACGTTCACCTAGACCTTCCAAGAAGTTCTCGCTCTCGACTTCGATATGATGCTTCGGCGAGTGCTGCCACCTTCCAAGTTGAAGAACTTTCAACTTGCTACACTTTGAAAGCCATTGTGGACTCAAGTTAAGATACTGTCCATGCAAATTATAGATCGTTGACACGCTTTGGCCAATTGACTCAACATCTCTTGAAGGATATCGATGACTTGAAATCAAGTGCATCTGGGGGCTGCCTAGCATGAACTTCTGAAGGATATGGTGAGAAGATTTTCCCTTTTGATCGAAGCCGAAAAATCCTGCATCTTGTGCCAAGGAGATGAGCATGTACCGTATCCAGGGATACACTCTACATCTGTTGAGAAGAGGGCTTGAGTCGTCCCCTACTTGTTTTATCAGGTCTTGTTTAACCAGTTCTTGAAATACGTCTTCTCCAACTTCCTCTGCCGTCTTTTCTTTTTCGCTAAAGATCAAGCCCTCGCCTATCCACCAATAAATCAACGTTCTCTTCTTAACAACAGCATTGTCGGGGAAAATCGCAAAACATAGCAGGCATAGCTTCAACCGGACACTCGGGAGCTTGTCGTAACTCAGCCGGAATTTCTGTATCACAGGACTTGCGAGAATTAGTTCCTTTATGCCGGGTGGCAAATCTTCGTATGCGTTTGATGTGCCCTTCTGGACCGCTTTATGCTTTGTTGATGAAGAGCCGACTTTACCAGGTGATTGATCTTTCTTCTGTTTCCTGATTTCTTCTGTGACCTGCTTCAGCTTGTTGGTGACACTGCCGAGCTTTTTATCAGCATGGTCTAAGTGACTTTCTAGATTGCTAAATATGGCCCTCAGGTTCTCTTCCCAGGATAGCAGTGAAGATTGCAAGTTCTTGACGACACATTCAATTTCCCGGAGATTCCCCTCAATCGACATCCTTTGATGCCAAAACTAATAATGCTGAGCCAATATCAGACTTCAGGTATCTGCTGTTGGCCAATAAAGTGTAAGACTACAACTTAGTTTTGTCAAATGAACATAATCAACATTTACCATGGTATTTCCTAAATTTAATTTCATTCATCAAAATCCTACCTACCACTACAAGTAAAAGAGAGTGTTAATTAATAAATATTAAAACCATACAAAATATAATAGGGTCGAAATTTGGTTATTGTGTTGAAAAGATTTTCAACTTTTTGTGTTTCCATTATTTGTCTAAAGTTAAGTTAAAATAATTATAATTTTACAAATATATTAATTGGATTAAATTATATATTTTATTTGTTTGCATGTTAAGCCTGTTTACACTTGCTTAAAAATGTAGTTAGAAGCTTATTATAAGCCTTAAACCTAATAGTTACCCCATGATGTAGTTAGCCCATTATTATAAGAGGGATTTATTGAATTAATATAAATAAGCTGAATCCCTTTTCCACTTCTTAACTCTAAAAAAAAAAAAAAAAAAAACCTTAATTAGTTAGTCTCATTTAATGTCATTGGTTAAGAAAGAGAAAGGAAGGAAGACCTAGTCATACATTAACACCATGCTAAAAGTTAGTCATGGACTCATGACTAAAATTAATACAAGTAATATAATTATTTATATATTGTGTTTTAAATGAATCTATGTAATCTTTTGGTAAAAAAAATAAAAAAAAAATTAATATATATATAATCTACAGAAAATTTTCATGTATCATATTAGAGCCTAATGGGGATTTAAAACCCTAGTTTTTTTAATTGAGTATGTTTCCACTTCCTGAATTTTTCACAGATCTATTTTAGTGATTATGTATATGCCTGTCTATCCAATTTTTTATTTCAGGATTACAATTTAGAAGACCTCAAGTAGATGAAGTTTTTCCGTTTAAATAACTCCATTTTAAGAATATGGAGACAATTCATAAATATAGAGAGAAAAAGAATATTGAATCTCAGGCAAAATCCTTTGATCGGCCGATCGTTCAGACATTTCTGGATCTTTCTTTTATTAGGGCTTTATTCGAACTTGTAAGATTCTAGAGAATGCTTTTATATAAGTGACTCATAAGGTTACTAATTTTAGTGTATGTCCACTTTAAATATAGTATTGCAAAGGTCTTGCTAATAGCGATATATAATATATGTTACGTTTAAAGTGGGCATGCTCTCAAACGATACATTACTACGGGAAACTCACTAAAGTTTGAATCAAACCATTTCCTAAGTGTACATCAATACTGTCAATCTCGGTCTAGTTTAATATGGAAGGGTCAAAGGTTAAAAGATCAAACCAGGATTGATTAGGGATTGAACTTGATAAAAGAAAAAAAGAATTAATATTTTAAATATAAAAGAAAAATAAATATAAAATTACACCATCAAAACGATAATTAGATTAAAAACATAAGTCATATAAAATTGCAAGGAAATACGAGTAGTTTGGTAGGAAGAGGGGAATGCACTAATATTCTTACTCATCTTGCTCATTCTATTTAAGAAGAAGAAATAATTAAGTTTATTCCACCTTGTAATTTATGTGATCAATTGTACCAAGATTTAAATATGTTATGTGATTATAGACTGCTAATTAAATATTTTATATGATTTCCTACGATGCCCTTCATTATTAAAAGAAACCGCCTAATTGTTGGCATTTAGTATTAGTATTCTTCTAATTTCTTTTACATAAAAAGGGACAAGATAAAATTTCTTCTAGATGGTTGCTTTTGTAGCAACTTTGGGGATTTATATTCAAATTTAGTGAGAAAGATGTGGATATTTTTGTTAATGTAAATCATGAATCGTGATTAGAAAGGATGTAAAATGAAAATACAAGTTTTTTTTTTTAAATAAAAACTAAAAGGCTAAAAGTATATTAGTTATGTGAAGTTTTGGCGAGCGAGATCTTCCTTTTCCTTTTATTTTTTCCTTTAAGGTTGGGTGCATCTGGTTTTGGAAAAAAAAAAAAGAAAAAAAGAAAAAAAAGAAAACAATGTGCATCCGAACTCATTCGACTCGCCCGAGTCAACTAAGTCACAATTGAACTGGCCCTGGCAAGCTGGTCTGTATAGGTGATTAAAAGAATGGGTTTTCAAAGAGGATTGGCTTAATCTTAAGGCTGGTTCTAATTGAACTAAGTCAAACCAGTAGGGCCGGTTTGAGTCTAATAACATTGGTGTTTATATGTTATTAAGTATAATATAGTGATTTGAACAAGATTTAGTTTATTAATAATTTTTATAAGTTGGTTTTGGTAATTACCTCCACAATGGTCGATTCATTTAAACTCAGATAATTGTCTTGTGATCTATATAATAGTTTTTTTTCTTTAAAATTATTATATATAATTATCTACTCAAACGGGTATTTATATGCTTTAAGTTTATAATTTATATAATCATCTACTCAAATGGGTATTTATATACTTTAATTTTAGAATTAGATACATTCTATAGAGATACATAAGCCTAGGAATTTTGTCTCCCAATAGAGGAATGTTTAAAAGTTTATATATTCCTATTGGTTCACTTCATGTGGGGAGATCCTAATACATATTGCATTCCTACCTAGACAGCACTTGCAAGTGTCACTATTTACCTTAATGATAATTAAAGCTATTTATTTTTTAAAAAAGAAATTAATTAATCTTCTAATTTATTAACTTATAGTATTTTAAGTAATTTGCAGTTAATTTTGGTATAAGCAATAGCACTACTACATTATGATTTTGAATAACCCTAATTATAAGAATAAGATAATCAGTTTACTCTACATATTGCAAATATTGACCTAACCTTACATGAAAATAAACCTACTAAACCCATTAGTAAGAATTTTGTTGAATAAAAGAAGTTATATGGTAGGTGAGAATGAGTCTTCTGACCATTTAAAGATCCATATTTTAGCACCTTTTTAGAGCGTACCTTTGGTTGGCAATGCTAGAGAGTTCTTTATTATTATGGGAATATATATCAAACCTCTAATAATACTAAAGGAATGAGCCTATTGAGTGAACTAACAAGTATCAAGTATAAAAACATAAGAGGTTAAGAGTATATTCTCAAAATAGTTCATGATCAATCAAAACTTAAAATTTTGAAATTTGCCTTCCTAATAAATTCATAGTTAATCATATTACTGGTTCTCTCATCATGATTGAATGAAAATGGATAATATGCTTATGGCATTTATGTAAGGGGGTAGGTATGACTATATTCCTAGCCAAATTAAAATCATCTATGCTACTCTTAATTTGACTTGATGTATTAATGATCTTATTTCTTATTGTATTATTGCGAAAAGAAATTGACGAAAAATATAGTAAAAGTGTCTTTATTATTTTCCAATCTAAACCAAAATTTTGTAAGGAGCAGTATAACCAAAGTGAGATCTTCTCATGGTACTCCTAAGAAAGTTTTGGAATTCAAGAGGCAAAATAGTGGTTGAATTACTTATATGAGAGGCATAAAGTTGTTATTAAGAAAAATATCATGCATTTATTTTCTAAGAAAAAGGGTTATAAAATGAGTGAGTGATACTAGATTTATATCTTGGTTAGAAAAAAAAAAAAGAATAAAGAAATGGCAACTCACTAACCCTTGTTTGTCTTGTATCTAATATAGCTAATGTCTCAATTAATTCTTGGTGGCTTGATAATGGGTCTTGGATTGATGTTGCTATTACCTTGAAAGGGTTCATAAGGAAATGAATCTAAATCAACATAAAGCTAAACAAAGAGTAGGAAATAATATTGAAGTTAATGTCACGCTTATAGGAACCATTTGCTTGAAATTAGAAACCAATTTTTTGCTTGTTTTAGAAAACATTATTTTTGTGCCAAATTTTTAAATGAAATTAAGTTATGTTTCAATATTGGATGAAATAGGATATGCTTTTTGTTCAATAGTAGAAAAGTTTCTTTTTTTTTTTTCGAATTCTTAAAGTATTGGTTATGGTATTTTCAATAATGGTTTATATATGATGTGTTTGGCCAATAATAATGAATACACCTCAGCGTCATAAATATAATTTCTAAAAGGTCTTTCATCAAAACAAAAATAAAAAGTTTTCATTATTGTAGCATAAAAGATTAGGTCATATCTCTAAGGAAAGAGCAAGGCGATCAATTAAAGTAAGAATTTCTTCTTCTTTTTTTTTTTTTTAGTGACATTGAAACCTTATATTGATTTAATTAGGAATATGCTAACTAAGAGTATAACAAAGTGCAAGTCATAGTTTGAACCTTCTAGAGAAAACTTACGATGACATTAATGGCTATGTTGTTCTTCTAAAAATTTTATTGTTGATTTTTCCTGTCATTATTACATTTACTTGATGAATGAAAAGTTTAATGCTCTTAAAAATTTTAAAAATTTCAAGCTTAAAGTTGAAAAGCACTAAAGAAAGTCATTAAAATTATAAAATCTAACCATATGGATGGATATTATGGAAAATGTGGTGATATAGGATAGCATATGGGTTTGTTTGTCAAATATTTATGATAATATGAAATTGTTGTTTAAAATGCTATGCTTAAGAGTGCTTAAGAAAATGGTGTAGCTAAAAAACATAATTTCACCCTTAAAAATATGATAAGGAGTATGATGAGTCATCTAGTTACCTACTTTTCTTTAGATGGGGTTATTAAAATAGCTTCTTATATTATTAACAAATATTCCTAATAAATTTATTCTTAAAAGACCTTTTGAATTGTAGATCAATCATAAACTCAATTTAGATCATTTTTGTGTTTGGGTTATCTAACTGAGGCGAAAATTTGTAACTCATATAAGAAAACCACCAATTCTAGGTTTACTTTTTATTACTTTATTGGATATTTAGAACATTTTATGGGTAAGGTTCTTATGTCTCCCATATGATATTAAGTGAGTTTATGATTGCTAAACTTTTGGAATTTGATGTTGTTAATATTGCATGTGATTGTTTTAATATGGAACAAAGTATGATGGGTATTCCATTGGCTGTATATTTCTAACCTACTTTACATCTACCCGTTGATGAGAATGATCTACAAACTATTAATGTTACCCCCACTAATGAGATAGACTAGCCTTAAGAGCATATATTGAAAATTGACACTTGGAATATCAAAGAGATAAAGGCATGATGTTATCTCTAATGATTAAGTTGTGAATCTTAGAATGAATAATGGAGAGATTGATGACATTATTGAATCATTAACATATAATGAAGCTATAGTTAATCCACAATCTATTATTTGGTCAAATGCTACAAGAGATGAAGTGTAGTCTTATGATTAACACTAAAGTGTGAGAGCTTATTGAGCTTTGTTATGGTCACAAACCTATAAGTTTCAAATTGGTTTATAAAATAAAGAAAGAATTAAGTGAAAAGATTAAGCATTTTAAAGTAAAATTAGTGTCTAAGGGAATCAATCAAAAGAAAGGTTTGTTAATCATTGTCAAACATTTTCACATGTTTAGAGAAAGGATTCATTAGAATTATTATAGCTTTAATTGCTCATTATAATTTAAAGTTACACTAAGTGGATGTCATAATAACTTTTCTAACTAGTTATCTAGTTAAAGAGGTATGTAAAATGCAATCTCAAGGTTTATAATTAAGAGTGGTTAAAAAATCTTGTTTTCCATTTACAAAAATTGATTTATAATGTTATATAAGTATTACACCGATAGTACTTGAAATTTGATGAGGTTGTCTCTTGGTTTTATCGAGGGCATTATTGATCAACTCATTTATCTTAAGGGCAATAGGAGCAAGTTTATCCTTCTTTTTTTGAATATTAATATATTGTTGGCTATTACTGATTTAGGTTTGTTGCATAAAAATAAAGAGCTATGTTTATAAAGTTTTGACACAAAGGACTTTAGAGTAGCTTCGTTTATTTTAGGCATTAAGATTCATCATGATAGATCTCATACTTTATTAAGAATTTCTTAGAAAGCCTATATTGGTTGTATGTTGATTTTTTTTTTTTTAAAGTATGTTAAATAGGTTTAATATGCAAATTTATCGTCCTAGGGATGTACCAATTGCAAAGGGAGATAAATTTAGTAAACTTCAAGGTACTATGCTAAATAGGTTCAACATGTAAATTTACTGTTATAGGGATGTGTCAATTATTAAGGGAGATAAATTTATTAAAGTTTAAGGTACTTAGAATAACATTAAAAGAAAGAGCATGAAAACTGTACCTTATTCTAGTCATGTCAATAATTTGATTTATGCTTAAGTTTACATAAGACCAAATATTATTTAGTTGTAAGTCTTTGGGTAGATTTTCCTCTAATTTTAGGTAAAATCATTAGGTTGTATTTAAGAAGTTCTTGAGATACTTATAGAAACGAAAAATTATATGTTGGTGCATAAAAGGGTTAAGTAACTTAAAGTGATTAGACACTTTAATTTTGATTTGCTGGTTATTCAAATAATTTGAAATTTACTTTAGGTTATATTTTAATATTAGTTGGAGGAGCAATCTCATAGAAGAGTGTTAAGTAGGATTTGGCATCATCTAGTATGCACATAGAATTTGTAGTATGTTATAAAGTTGTAATACTATCTATTTTGTTAAAGAATTTAATTTTAGGGCTTATGGTTATGGAGTCTATCGCAAGACTATCGTTAATATGTTGTGGTAACATTAAAAATATGTTCTTTTCCAAAAACAATAAATGTTCAAGTGAGTCAAATATATCAAGTGAAGAAAGGTGATATTATAATTGAACTTGTCGATATTAATGGTATGCTTACTGATCTATTAACTTAAGTCATGTTATGTTGAGATTAAAAATCTCGCTGTTAGAGACATAGTGAAGAAATGCAACACCATGATTGAATATATAAATATTAAAACTATTATTGCTAATCCATTAACCAAATACTTGAGACTTATTGTATTCTAAAGACTTCTAAAGGATATGAGTATATTATAGCTTTTGATTTACTTGGTTAATAAGAGTATTATTAGACTATACTTCTTGATACATTAACTTCATGTTAGTTGTAACTTCATGTTTAATACACTTGCTTTTTTTATTTGAGAATGAATTTTGAGGTACTTTTCATATAAGTACTTATAATTTTGTCAAATTATATATTATTGATACTTTGAGAATTTGTAATTTTCTTAAAGGTAAATATATGTGATCAATATCTCATTCATTATTTATGTATGTGTGTATGATTGAAGAAATGAATAATATGCCTTTTAAGCATTTGTAGATTTCTCATTGCGGCTTATTATTGAAACATATGCTATTGAGAAATCATATGTAGAGTACTGATTAGTAATGGCATAATTATGAATTATTTGTAATCTTATTACTTATTGCGTTATTGCATTTTAATCTACGTCAACATTAGTCCCAATATTTGTCATCATGGGGGGTCTTTTGATAATAAGAGCATAATAACCATTATGGTTCATTTTTTGTGATTCTTATTGAATTATATTTTGTTGGGGTACTCTGAAATTACATTAGTGTTAATTTTGGCTACATTTGGGCATGTTATTTGACCCAATGATAATTGTAACTAATGTTCTTTGAATAAGAAAATGGCAAAAAAATAAAATATAAAAAAATCCAATTTATGGAACCTCCATTAATTGTTTATGTGAGACACTATTCTTCAACTAATTATCGTGCACTCAGATTGATGTTATATCTTTAATAAACATGAAATTTAGAAAGTATGACTTAAGAAGTGAGTAAATAAAATGATCCGAGTCATGAATACTAACATGTAATGTAATCGTAGTTACTTGCAATCGAGAGATTTAATGTTGCTGAAAAAGATTCTCAAAATTGAATTAATTTTTAATATAAGGTTACATGGGTTAAAAGAAGAACCTTAGGAAAGCTTGTTCTACAAAATAAACTATATAAAATATTAAATTCAACAAAAATATAGTTTTATCGGTATTGTTTGTATTTGTTTTAGACTCAAAATTTGAGTCTTGGAAACAAGACTCTAGAGATAAAATACTTGACTTATAAAAACATTAATTCAGAGTAAATTGAGTGTGAAATAATCATATAATTGGTAGATGTACATGCAAATATGTGGAATTATGAAATAATAATATATAATATACATAAATATGTATATATACGTAGAATATGAATTTATTCAAGTAAAATACTTAAGAAATTAAAATGGACACATGTTAGACAAATTCCTAACAATTATTGGTGTGGCAGCATATTAGAGTAAGGATAGGATAGGTGTCCTTGGGTAAATTAAGAGTTAACATGCATAAATAAGGGAAATTTAAGGGATTAACATATGTAATCTACTAGACAAACAATTTAAAGGCTATTAAAACCTTATCCAACAACATTTTTAGGTCTTTTAGCATCGCTTAGAGAGAGAAAACATACTAGGAAAATCATAGAATGCTTAAGAAAAGTGTTGTAAGGTTAGAAGGGAATTATAAGAAAAATAAGTTCAAAATTGAAGATTTAGGAGTTTGAGGGTGAAATGGTAATCTTAGAATGAGCCACCACCACATTGTAATAAGAGAGAACCTACATGAAGCTACCAATGTACCTTCTACCATTGGTAGTAGCTAGAACCCATTGTATTAGGTGAATGTTCGCTCTTTTATAAATTTTCATCAAAATATGAAAAATATAAAACATTGTTTAAAAATTATGAAAATTGATTTACTTAGGTAATTTTTCATGTAGAATCCAAAAATAAAACCATATATTTGGAAATCAAATTGGTTCTATGAGTTTTGTAAGAAATCATGTGTAAAAATGAATTTTTTTTTATTGTTTTTTCGAAAGATTAAATGATGTTGCTTATACTCTAATATTTTTGTACAAGATCTTGAAGATTTCTATTTTGATACTATGTAAAGAGATTTGAAAATTAAGAAGTTAGATTTTGAGTAATTTTGATTTTTGGTGAAACAATAGGTTTATAGTACTTGTTGAGGTTGTTTTCTCAAGGAACTCTACATGTATGGCTATGTCATGGCTAGAATTAGGTTTTGAAGTGATACACAAATTTGGTTTAGTGTGGAAACAATAGAATTAGTACTGAAGTGAAGTAATTTGATGAATTATGAAGTGTAGCAGGCAAGTTCGAGGCTAAGCTAAAACCCTAACAATTAGAAATCTATACTCAAAAGTTTGATTACAAGGATTTTCTACCACTTACTTGGATTCTAAGCTATAGGGTTAATTATGGATGTATTTTAGCAATAATATTGTAAGATGGACACTAAATAAGTATCTTATGAAAGTTTTTCATCTTGGAATTAATATGAAGTAATGAGAAAGTTGGATTTAGTGATATTTACAAAATAAATAAGTTGGTCAAACGTTGTGATAGAAGTTGGGCTAGGAGAACTTAATGTGGAGGGGGTAAGCAGAGACTAACTTAGAGATTATCTATGATGAAGGCTATCTTAAAGAACAACTTTAAAACCTAAACCTTAAATGTAAGTTAGTTATTAGCTAAGTTTACACTAAATATGTAAGTGACTTGGGTACCACGTGCATTTTATTTAGGTTTGAATGAAACATGCTAGATTATTGACTTTAATGATTGTAGTTGTGCTACTGATTGGTTATGATTTGATGATTGATATTTGTACTAACTTAGGCAAGAAGCTAAGTAGTAACTTCATGATAGGCTTTAGGGTACCAACCCAACTCAACTGCCAAAGCCGAAGTCTTTTACTTGTCGAGTCATTCTATTTATCGAGCTAAATAATACTATTTTTTGCAGATAGAGTACCATGAAGCATAAGGCCGAGACAACAACCGATCTTCACCTACGCCTGAGCAATCACTTACTTTACATCATGCTTGCCGATAGGCTGAGGTATTATGTTTCTGAAAGTTGGATTCACTTGGCTAAAGTCTATCGTCAACTTAGTGGCCAAGAGATCACTTTGAGTATTGGATCCACTTAGTACACCCCGGAGAACTATTGCCAACTAACTTCAGAACTCGGTAATTAGGGGCCGACTTCTCTGGTATCTCAGCCAAACACCATGAGACTACGTCCAAGGCATACGAAAATGATCACATGCCAACTTTTCCTAATAAAACACACAGTTTTATATTTTTGTACTTATTTGTCTTTGTTTGATTTATAGGTCCAATTTTTTAGAATTTAAGGTCTTGTACCTTATTTATAGTTTTGCTATTGGGGTTTAGGACGTATTATAAATAGCAACTTATGTAACAATGCATACATATATAGAATATTAATGAAAACCCCTTTTTGGAGTCTTTTCTCTTGGAAAGTTCTCTCTCCCTTATCAGCTCTTATCAATCCCTTTAGTAAGGATTGTGATAGACAACCCTACTATTCGGACCAATGCGTCACATTCGGCGAGTCTTAGATCTATGCATCGTTCTACGATATGTCATATCCATAGAGTTATTGCGTAAGATTGCTAAAACATTGACTCCCAGTTACTTTTCATTCCCTTTGGAAAGATTGAACCTACCACTACGGTTGGTCTTATCTGTCCTTGGCCTTCGTTTGTATGACTTCACCTCTTAAAGTGTTCACTTAAATGAACTAGATAATGAGATTTTAGAGGTAAAAATGTAAATGAAACAAAGTAAAGGCTTGGCTAAAATGTAAATGAGTAAACTTGCTTATGAATTACTTGGTATGTGGTTAATGCATTCATGACATACCAAAAAAATGACCCACGGATTGAGTTTCCTAGAAACTAAGATTTTGCTAAGCAGAGCTTTATTTAAAAGGATAGGTTTTGCTAAGTAAATGACTTGATTCCTAAAAGTTTGGTTTTATTAAGCAAATAACCTAGTTATAAAAGCTAGGTTTGTCAAGCATATAGATTTACATTGAATAATGATCTTAATCACATCATATGGTTGTCACTAAGCTAAATTTATGCTAAGTTCTTGGATAAATTATTTAGATTCTCTAGACTATCGACCAATTGGATGAGATCTAAGGCTTAGGCTAAGTGAGGATATCGGTGCTAATGTATATTACATGCATGAGCATAGAATACATTATCTACATTGACTTCTCGGTTAAGATATAAGATAAGGTAACTTATATAATATCTTGTTAGTGTGATGACGATATTGGTTTTATGCTTGCATTATTGTTTGTTTATCTACTCTTACTTAATTTACAGTAAGTTAAAGGGATAAGTTTTCTTATGCTTAGCCAGGAAAAGAGTTTAGATAAGACATCTCATCATAGGGGTGAAAAGACTTTAGAGCTCTTCTTTAGAAGAGAAATGAGTAACTACAAGATTTGATTTAAGTGCCTAGAAGTAGCTCTTTAGGGAAATCAATATGTTATAAATGAATTTCATTATAAAGATTGTAAATGTGACATGTACTCATTGATGGATTCATGTATTATACAAAATTGTATAGTCGTGATAGTTTGAGTATGGCATGCTTTTGTAAATACTTGCATTGTTATTTGTTATGTTCAATAAGAAGAGATTTAAAAATGTGTGTTTTATGTAGTTAAATGGTAGATTGAATACAAATTTTGCCTTATTTCTAACTCAAAAAAGGCATAGAGAACCATCTTCAGGCACAAAAAATTTGGGAAAATGTTTTAAGTGGATTCTAAAAAGGCGGAGCATTAAAATCCAAAGTTAAGAATAAAAAATTATAGTTTGATGAGATATATTGTTACACTAAATTATTTACTTGATTTGTTTATGTATTAAACCCATTGATAACTTATTTAAAGATGTGTAGATGGTTTAAACTAGCCTTTGAACTAATAGTTAACCTTTGATGGGAGGACTCTATTATAATATTATATCTTTTGAAGCGAGTTATGACCTACTATTTTGCAATAGACGGCTAGTGGCCTCATATGGGGGTTTGGCGACTCCATTAAGGATATAGGTAACTTACCATTGGTTGATTGTGTTGATTAAACTAATAATGTTAATTAGAGTAAATTGAGATATAAATGGGACAAACCAAACGTTTAATTAGGTATATAATTAAACAAATTGAAATTTTAAGTATATAATTGCAAAAAATAGCAAAGACGTAAACCATGACGTTAACCTAATAAGATTTAAAAAAAAAAAAAGACAATTTAGAAAGTGGACAGATCTTTCTCTCCATCTTCTACATTTATCTACTTCTTTCAAAATTAAAAAAAAAAATGAAACAAACCTGCAATTCATTTGGTAGGCATGATTGAATGCCTCGTTCAGATGGTTTACTCTTGCATGAGACAGTAACATACATAGATTAGGTTGAAAGAGAGAGGAAGGGTGCATTTGTTTGAAGACGACCTGGAAATAAAACATTTACTTGGTTACATAAGACTTTGTCTTTGCTTGTTGTCTAAGTAAAGCTTTTTGCTTTATTCCCATCATCGATGCTTACTTAATGCCTTTCTCTTCACAAAAGGCAATCAACTCAAATTGCAGCATCTGTTTTGCTTTTTCATGTTTGGATTCATTCATAGGTATTGATGTAAATTGGTGAGCATGTCATCTAAGGTTGAAGCAAATAAATTAAGTATTGCTCCTACGTATGATATAACTAGTAATTTGTTTTAATTTAATAATGTTATTGTTATTCATCTTCACGTGACTTCAATAAAAACACAAATAGAAATGAACTTGATAAAATAAGAGATGTAATAGATGGTTAGGTTTTTTGTCTATCTAATTGGGTATTATAGTAAAGAATAATGGATATGAAGTCATATATGGGTTTTGTTGGATTTAGTTATATTCCTGTGAGGTGGAGAATGTCTTGTAATTGATAAGCAACAGTAAGAAATTAATATGATCTCTTGAAACTTAGAGTGTATAGTCTACATTAAGGTTGCAAGTAGACCATATCAATTTATAAACTACTCAAGTTTTATTTGAATTCAATTTGGTATCAATCGAGTCAAGCTTGAGCTCAAGCTATTCGAATAGCATAGCAAATCAAGCTAAGCTTATTAAGCTCAAGCTTTAGAATGCTCAGCTTATTAAGCTCAAGCTTTAGAATGCTCAGCTTATTAAGCTCATAAGCCTAATTATACTCAATTAAGCTTGATACAATTATTAATTTATTTTTAAATTTTCAAATATAAATGAGTATGAAATTATTTAGGAAAAATTTATAAAAAATTCAAACTTAATTGAGCTAAACTCAAGATTATCATATATATCTCTAAGTCGAGCTCAATTTCAAAATTCAAAGCTTAGTCAAACTCACACTAAGCTCGATTTGCAAGTTGTTAAGTCGAGCTCAAGTTTGAGCTTGATATTGTACTAATTTGACTCGCTTGATTACAGCCTTAATCTGTATGATTCATGTTATTCAATTGATATATGATGTCTTCTTGTCAAAGCAATTTGTAAATATTTGATATCAAATTCCATCTTATAAGATTAATATCACCTTGAAAACTATACAAGAATATGGAGGTCATTGTGCTCAAGAGTCTTAAATTTCTATGCTAAAATGCATCAAAAGCAATAATGTGTATAGAATAAAATAAGATAATTGCCTCTTAGCAAATTAACGAGTAGAGTAGTCATTTTTTCCGTTCTTATATGTTATTGCATTTATTTATGCAAATGAAAACTACTCATCATAAATATATATATATATATATATATATAGAAAAAAGGAAAACACAACAAAACCTGGGAAGCTTTAAACTATAACCAATTGCTAGTAGGATCTATTATTACCTCCTCTATTGATGACATATACAAATTTTCTATACTATTAACCATGTAACTTCTTAACAACCATACCTGGTGATCACGATAATGTCAAAATCACTATCAAAATTTTAAATTTTTATTTTTAATTTTACATCTAAGTTTAAAATTATTTAATTTTACATGCAGATGAATTTTTATTTATCAAATTAGCTATTTTTCTTGTACCATTTGAAGTGGCACCATCCTTAAGAAAAATGTAATACTCAACTAACCATCTAAATATACTTCTATTAAATATTTTAAGTGTTTGAACGCCACATTGCATGGCATAGTGCAATATTACATGCCATGTGTCATAAAAATAATATATGTATATAGAAATTAAAATAAATATATATTTTTAGAATGTTATTATATATATGTTATAATATATAATTTTGGAAGCTAAGAGGAATATGCCTTAATTTGAAAAATATTTTGTCAAATTAATTTTTGATACAAATTCATTTGAAATCTCATATATCATGTATCTTCAATCTCAAGCAAGATATATTAAATAATATCATCTTTTTAATCATTAAATAATATCATCTATGCATATGTCATTGTGTAGATTTACCTATTATTCAACCAAATTGTACAATCACCGGTATAAGAGCTTTAGTACTTGAATAATAATATCAATTTTTTACAATGGACTTTCATTCTCAATTTTCCCTTCATGATAAAATGTGTTTGTTTTTCATTATTATTTATAATGTTTGGGTTTGTTTTCTTTTTCTTTACATGTCTTATTCATAGAAGTCATGGATGATAATGATATCCTTATATTGTACGGCTTTTCTTTTATACCTTTTTCTTTTTTTTTTACCTTTTGATTTTTATCAAAAGGTAATATCTTTTTTCCCCAATCATAGCATCAGGTGACCATTCTCTTTCTCAATCTCTTTTTTTTTTTTAAATTTAGTTTTCTCTATCGAACTTGACAAGTGATATTATTATTTATCCTTCTTAAGAATTTTAGATATTTAGTTTTTATGAAATTTTATTGTGACTTTTTTTAATTTCTATAAAGTCATTTAAATAGGTATAGATAATTTACTTATTAAACATGAATCAATCAAAGTCAGCTTCTTCTATCCCATTGTCTTGCCTATTTTAGACTAAATTGATAACGAAGTATAAAATTTAGGGTCTAAGTTACACTTAGTGTTTCAATTTTTCTTAATTGGATTGTGCTTTTTGAAGTTTTATTTTGGTCTTCTTATTTATAAAAATTTCCTTAGGTACAAGGCAATAAGACATTAAGCTTTCACATGCTCGTTTTGTGATTTTTTTCTTCCATAGTTTAATTTATTTTGCTTTGTTTATTTTTTATATTTGTTAACCATTATTTTATAGCCTTGTTGCTTTCATCATCAAAGTTTGTTTATAATACATAATTCCAAAAGTTTTTTTTTTTAATTGTAGTACTTCATTGACTTTACTTTTTTCTTATAGTATTCCATTCATATTAGATTTTTGTCATTACTAACATCTTTTAACTATTTAAATCTTTTCTTTTATCACAAAACTCATTTGTTAATTTAAATCATTTTCTTTTAATTATATATTCATCATACATGTTCTTTATATAAAATGGTACTTCTAGAGAGGTTGCGGCATTTGCATAATTTAATATTTGATATCACAATTCTTAACATATAAATTACACTTATATAGTTTGAAGGGTTGTGTTCTAATAGCATAATATTTTTTATATATTATATATATAATATGATGGAATTAATTATTATATTCTATTATAATTATATAGAATTAAATATGAAAGAGAGTATTGATGGTTACGTACATGAACATTTAATATTTAATCATATAATTAAATAATAGTATAAACATCATTGTAAAACGTTATTCATGATAATCTTTTAAGTAATTTTGCTATGTTTTGTCCTATTTATATTTACTTTCTAGATATCTTTTCATTGTTAACACCTTTTGGCCATTTATATACTTCATTTTGTATTAGAATTTTTTTTAAATGATGATATATTTTGATTATTTTGTTTTTATTATTTATGCCTTTTCAACTTTTGCCTTTTGAAAACTTTAACCATTTTTTAATTATATGCTCAAAAGGTATATTGCTTAACAATTAAGGAAACTACAAGTTGCATAGCTTAATGCAAAGCAATATGATTATTGGTATGTGACATTACATCCTTATAATTTCAAGGATCGTATATACAACTAAATATCTATACATGTTTATATGATTAAATTACAATATCAATACCATATTCAAAACAATTTATAAATACATATTATTAATATATTTATTGTAATAATCTTTTAAATTGATATATTATTTATATTAATATAAAGTTAATTTAAACTAAAATCCATATATTATGTAGGCCATTAATGTAACGCCTCGCTTTCTAAATGTTTACTTAAAATTTTTTCTTAAACTCTTGATACCTGAAGATAGTTTATTTCTATCATTCTTGAGTTAAGGATTAGGTAGAACCCATATTTAACCTGTTCTCTTGTTCCATAAGCAATTACTTCTGAATCATCTCTTATTCAACATGATAAACAATAGCAAAAGCTTCTATATTAGTAAGCCATACTTAGAGTATCACAATTGCAAACTTTTTATATAACATAGTATCACTTTTACAAGCACATGTTTTTAGACTACTACAACTATACTAAACTTTTGTTATAAGCGTAATACCTATTGTTTTCCTAAAAAGCTATCTTTATGTATTCAAGCCATATTATCTAGTCAACAGCTTCTCTCAAGAGCCGATCTTCAGTTAGAGTTTTCGAAGTCTTCTCTCAAGAGCCGATCTTCCGTCTATTCATCCGTAACTTAAGAATAAGAGAAAATTATCCCCTTAGCTATTGTGAGCTAAGTGAGATTAGATAGATACATAATAATAATCATAACAAAACAAGCATATCATTCAAGTAGTTAGTCTAATTATGTTATCTTATAGTTTCCTAGCTAAGTAATGCAAATGTGATAAAAGTGTATCATGTTCATAGACGTGACATGTGTTAATACTTATATCGTAGCCCAACCTAGTAACTCATCTAGTTCGGTTGACTCAAATTAGGGATCTAGATAATATATCTAGGAACCTAGCAAACATTTTAACTTATCAATGACCACATAGAGTGATTGTAAAATCAAGCATATAGTTGGCCCAATAGATACAATGTGGTCTTTATATGCTCAAAAGCCCAATTTTTACAAATTAAGTAATTCACTTGATAAACCCAGCTTTTCATGTGGAAATCGACCTAGCAATATCTTAGTTTTTAGAAAACTTGACCCATAAGTCTTTTTCATGCCATGCCATGAATGCATTAGATTGCACACCGAGTAAAACCTAGCAAATCCAAGCAGATTTATTCAGTACTTGTTACCAAGCCTTTACCATATAGTTTTGTTATCTCTAGGATCTCAGTATTGGGTTTCCTTAGGTGAACACTTTAGGAGATAGAGTTAATACAGATATTCTCTTCTAAGATAACATAGATCTTAGCAAATATCACATATGCATTCATTAGCATCAACATAACAACCAAGCTTAATGTCATGTCACTATTCAATTAGCAACAAATATAACAGGTAACATAATTCACCAAGCGATACATCAACTCGTAGCCAATTTTAACTAAGTGATCAAATAGCACATCAACTTGCAATTAATGTTCAGCTAAGCAAAAACATCATGTTACGTTCCAAACAGGAGGAATCATAACAATTTCACTCTGTAAACTAATTTAAGATGGAAGCTGATCTCACAGCTATTACCACAGATATAGTTTACATAAGGTATACATGACTCAACTAGTTTGAAGCACCCGTTCCAATACTTGTGAATGATCAAACCTATGGTATAACTTTACAAAATACCTATTCTATATAACTTGTTGTCTCATAGCACAACAATACTTACATAGGTATCTCAGATCCATAGTTATAATGTACAATTGGAGTTTACGAAAGACCATAGGTTTTGTAGACTATTTACAATAAGTTAAGGAACTAGTGGGTATCTTAAGGAACTCCCAATTAGTTTTCTTAAAATTCAAAAGCCCAAATTTAATTGATTCTTTGTTTCTCACTTTTCTAACCAACAACACACTAACCTGAGATTGGTGGTATCTGAACATTGTAGTCTTTACTTAGTACTTGCAAAAGAGTCTATGTGGATGTAAGTATAATTAGCTCAGTAAGTGGGATGGAGTCAAAAGAGTATCAAATAATCACAAGCAAACCTATTAATTATGATGAAATGCAATGCAATCAATCATATGAAACATCGCACAATGTTATTTGGTCCATTGTGAGGTTAAAGAAATTACATCCACTCTAACCCAGATTGAGGAGTTTTATCGCAACTCAAATTAAACAAAACCCGAGCTTATGCAATGGAGAACGTACTCCTTCCATGACCACCTTTGAACCATCGCCTCTATCCTTGCCGTGACCTCCTCGTCTATCACTTAAGTTGACTAAGGATGGGGAAATGACCATTTCAGCTATTCTTATCAAAGGGAGTTGATATTTGGCCAACACTCCTAATCGTTTCCCCTAATAGGTGTTATGTATGTTCAGTTTTGTGATAGTTGAATAATTATTAATTGTAATTAAAGTGACCAAATAAATTCATATAATATAGAAACAATATGATCATATAGGACAACATACATAAGAGTTCAACTCTTATCACAACTGAATACTAAACACACTCATGGTATGTACATAAACAATTATTTATATGCACAAACAATTAATTATAAGTACAAATAGAAGTAATCTTAAGTCTTTAGATATTTTAATATAGTATCCTAACAAGCGGTAAAGTTACAATCCCAACTTACCTGTTTAAATGCTTACTGTAGGAGACTCAGGTCGTTAACAATCTAACTACTAGGGGATCCTATATACATAAAGCCTAAATTTAGTTTTTGTAATAGTTGCAAAAATATTAGAATTTTATTTAAAACGGTTATATATATATTTATAAAGTATATTATCATAATAATAAATAGTTTTATTATATACATATCAAGTTAAGTTATTAATTATTAATAATATATGTAATTATACTATTACGTATATTATATTGTTTCAATCATAACAAAACATATTTTTAATTGGTTAAATAACGTTTCAATTCTAATAGGATTATCTTAATACATATATTCTAGTAATATTATAGAGTTATAAGGTATATTATCTAAGATTGTTCGATTTTAGTAAAAATAGTGTCGTTGGGTTCGTACAGACCTAACAACACATATTACTGGTGCTATTTCTATATGTGACTTTTAATAGGTAGTTCAAGTTTTTAACACAATTATACGTATCTAGATAAATATTATCGTACTATATGTATTTTATGTTATTAAACTATATTTTACCTAATTTGTCAATATATCTTTATAATAAGGGTATTATCTAACCTTAATACACATATAAAGTATCTCGGTTATTAAAATATCACTAAATATATTTAAAAAATATACTTTTTATCAAATCTGACCAATACACATATAGATAGTTTTTATTTAACTATTTATTACATTTTAACTCATTATTACTAAAAATTAGTCTCGATTTGTAATTTAAGTTGTTTCACAATGCAAATTCATAATAAATAATTTGGTTACCAAATAATTCTCAAAAATTTATATAGACTCCTAAAAATATGGGGAATTCAATCATCACTTAGTTTCATGTTATCAATTTATCACCTATATATTCGAAATTACGATTTTACTCTTAAATTATACTTTATTCAACCTATCTTAACATCATTATACTTCACTAGAAATCAATATAGGTCAATTTCACCATTTAATTTCATAAATCCTATTTATTTCACATTTTTACCCTAAATTTAATTATTTTTAGGCTGAAAAATATAATAAATATTAAAAATACTCAAATAAAAAATCAAGTTACATAGAAATTATCTATATATCATGAATATCTTATACAAAAATTTTGAGTTAGAAACAAATTATTTGATATATTTATTTTGAAAGTCAAAATTCAGATGAATAGCAACTTTCTTAAGTAAGTATATTAAATATTTAAAATTTTACAAAAATAAAAATATCACACAAAAGCATATATGAAATAAAATAACTATTTTTTTTTCATAATTTTCTAAGTGGATTTGCTATTTTTTAAAAATTATTGAAAAATATAGTAGAAGTTTGACCTAGCTGTTTTTGGGTACTTTGGTAGCCGACGGTGGATGGGTGGTTGTCAAAAGGGCTAGATGCTGGGGATCCTTTGTGGTGGTGGAGTAGTTCAACAGTGGGTTAAAGGTTGCCCTGGGAGCTAGTCTAGCTCGATGAATACTCTAATTTTCTTATTTTTCTTTCTATTTTTGTATAATTTTTTTTTTGAAGATCCCAGGCTTCGAAAATGTTAAAATGCTGGTCAAAAGTCATATTTATAAAGGTCTAGGGTCGATTTATTTTTCTTAACGACAAAGCTTTTTTTATTATTATTAATTATCCTATAAATGTAAGTAGGAGGTGGTTCTTTCATGCTAATTTGCTTTTGAATCAGCAAATTTCATCCTCCACAGCTTGCCACGAAAGATTTTCAACCATCCTCAATAATTTCCAAACGTTTTGAAGCCAATTGGATAAGCTTTGTGGATATTTTGATTAAAAATTATTATTATATATATTATGTTTATATTTAGTTATTTTATTAATATACGAGTATATACCCTATGTATATATTCTATGTAGTATATAACTATACTTGTATAATTATGTTTCTAACATATCTTCTATTTTTAAGATATATTTCTTAATTATTTTTGTGAATTCAACACATAATATATATAATTAAGTATTTAGGGTTAATTTACTGATATAATTATTATTTATACCAAGTATACTCATAAAAATATGTATATATTTATATAGTGAATTATACTATATTATCTCATTTTATAACTTAATTAATTTATCTCTAAGTTTTCGTCATATTTTGAGCTTAATTTTAGGGGTTCCAAGCAATTTTATACTATATTAAGTAATCATACTTCTAGAGGTAAAATTAGGATTTTAGATCGCTATTTTTAAAATCTAACTTCATTGAGTCACTTCAACTAACTTTTCTATCTTAATTATAAAGTTTTGGTTCAATTGGATAATTTTTTCCAAAAGATCCTAAATTTAGGCTCGATTGTCCTAAATATAATTTTAAGAGCTCACACATCATAGAGCTCACACATCATAGAGCACACAAAGTTAGAAGTAAACATAAATTTACTGAAGCACACATAAATATCCACTTACTTAAAACTTAATTGCTTGTTAACTTGTCCTCGTTGATGATCCCTCGATATTTTTCTCAATGTAGTACTTTATTTCTACATATAAATAATATTGCTAATTTACTCACCCATATTAGAGTTGAGTTGGTTAGTCATTAGGTTATTAGTCTATGCCTTAAGTATGGGAAGTCTCTAACAGTGATGTAAATTTATTTTACCTCTGTTACCTTTTGAGCTATTCCCTGAGTCAAGATACTATTGTAGTATTTAATTGGAGAAGCTTTTGAGCTACTCTATGAACATATGGGTGTTGAAATTCACCGTAGATTTAGCCTCTAAGTCAGTCTTTAAGGTTTGTACATCCTCAAGATTCTTCAATACATACTTTCTAAGCTAAGTTTTGAGTGATTTTATAGTCATTTCCTTTAGTTGAAAATCCTTTAAGTTACCTCTAAGCTAAATATAGTTCATTTGTTACACTAGTTTTATCATCTAAGACAGCCTCTGAGCTTCTCCAAGTTAAACCCCTTATTACAATATTCTCTTAGTTGCCCTTTAACTCTATTAGCTATAGGATTTTTAATAAAATCATCTTCTGATCAAGCTTTTAAGTCTCTTGTTTTTCATTTAACTCATAAATTTTGCCACTAATTTATTCTCTAAGTATCATTATAGAACAAGATTCATTCCTAAAACCTTTGAGCTGTCTCTACCTTCTTCTAATATCCTAAAATTTAGTTGTTTTACTTTCTCTTAAAGGCTAAGCTACACTTTTCCATAACTTGCCATTTTATTATTTAACCCTATTATCTCAAAAGAGTTCAAGCACTTTGTTAACTACTTTAACTCAGAATTCAAGTAAGATTATTAAGAAAATATGTTATTTTTCCACTAAAAACACAATTTAATACTTAATTTAGGGCTAAAAAATTACATAAAAATTTAGAAAATAGTTTTGTAAGAAATCTCTTTATAGCAATTTAGTATTAATATAGAGTAATCTATAAAAAAATATTGAAGGTGAAACTACATTGTTACTCATATTTATTTCAATATCAAAATTTATCCAATTTTTCTAATTTCTTAAGGATGTATGTTATAACTACCAATTTTATATAAAATATTATTTTTCCTAGATTTTATACATAAAAATATATATATGAATACATTTTTTTTATAATTTTTTAGGTATTTTTGACATTTTCCTAAAATTATTCAAAATTGGATTAAAGAGGACCCTTACTTGATTCGGCTGCTCCAGCTACCATTGACGGCCACCACCTTATCGGCTAGCCAAGCCATTAGGTGCTTTATCACCTGGTGGTAGCGGTTGGCTCCTAGATTTCCTTTACACCATCGCTCCTTCTATCTCTTTCAATCGTACTATGATTTTGTTATTTTTCCTAATTTTTTCTTGATCACTTCAGCTCATTTAGATTTTTCCTAAACTTTAATTTGCATAAAAAACACCTTAGAGAGGATTTATAAATTTTGTAAGCTTGAGGATGGTGAAAAATGAATTATTCTTTCTCTCTCTTCTAAATTCTAAGCTTATATATTGTATGAAATCTCTATCCTAGTCTCCAACATCTGTCCATTTGAAACTACATGCCTATTAAGATGATTTATAGCTACCTTGATGTCTTTTGTAATTTTTTATAAATTTAATTAACTTATTTTGACCTAAAAGTGCTATTTTCAGGAATTTTAATTAGTTTTGGATATACATATACGCATAGTAATTACACACGGGTTATATATATATATATCTATTCTATATATTATTTTGTATCATGTAATATTTCTATTACATATATAATTTATCTCTAAGGCCTTGTAATTATTTGAAACTCTAATTTTAAAGTGTTCGATAATTTTCAATTGTATTTGATAAAAATACAATTTATTGAAATTAAATATTATAAATACATTATTTTGAGAATATTGATATTACTAAGGCTATTCGTCTAACTTTTATGAATTTACATTAAAATTTGGTTCGATTCGGATAAAATTATCTAAAAGCTCTAAATCATTCAAAATGTCCTAATTTGCATTGATATTAAATAGTTTAGATATGATCATTTAACTTAGCCTATTTCATAAAATTTTCTTTATTACTTGTCTTTGTTATACTTTCTACGTCAAATACTCCACTACTCTAAATCTCGGGTGGTAGGTTGAAGACTAGGTCTTACGATTAACTAGTTATAAATAATTTTTAAAATTGACTAAAATATATATGAAGCTTATTAAAATCTGGGGAATTTTGTAGTGGAGTGTTTGGAAATTTTGTTTTAATAATCAACTCATAATATTTTCCAAAATTTGGATTGAGTCCTATTAACACAATTACATAGATTCTCCTTAAGATAGCTTGTATTCTAATTAATTATTGTATAGGGAGGTAAATACATGGAAATTTTTATAAATATAAATTTGTTACAACTACATACTAAGATTTGAGAAAAGCAAATCAAAGATATTAAGATGCCATCAAATATTCTATTATCTATAAAATATATATGTAATAATATAGTTAAATTAAAAAGTAAACTAAAAAGACCTTGACTAATCATTGAGTTGCTCTAGATACCCCTAAGGGTGATGAAATAACCATAGTTAAGGGGAACATCATGGGTGAGGACCTAAATTAGGGTTGTAGATCACTACTTAACATTTAAGTAAAATAATACTAATAATAATAATAAACTCTTAAATGGACCATCGAGTATTGACTTGACTTAATTTAAATTGTTATTATTATTTTTATGTTTTCAAGGCTGGTGACAATTCACCATCCTTAACAGATCATGTCATCCTTCACTATGATGGTTGAATAACTTACATAAGGTTATAGTTACTATAATCACATTTAGGTAGAGGGTATTAGCCTCCATTTGTGTAGGTTATGCCACCTACCCTTGATGTTAGGTACTTAGGTGCCCTTGAACCCTTAGGGATGGTTGGAGAAGTATAGTAGCAATTCAAAAGCTCATTTAATGTATATAATTATATTATTATGGGCATATTATATATATATATATATAATTCCAGTTTTCATTAATAGATATGTTCTTTTATGCATATAATTGAATTTTTTCTTTTATATAATTTAATTTAAAAGAACAAAAATCTTTGTATTTATGATGTTTCCTTCCTATATTTTTAAGACTATAGCTCCTCCAAATTATGCATCATTTCATGAAAAACTATCTAGTATTAACATAAAATGAAATTGTGAAAACCTTATAGCCTCATTAGAATGGAAGAGATCCTTCCATAGGTATCATACAAGTTCGAGCTCCCCTTCTATATTTCATTGTTTAATAATAATATCAAGATCATCTTCATCTTTATATATATATATATATATATATATATTTATATATTCTTTTTAATTAGCTTAAAAAAAATTGAAAAAACTTCATCAAAGTCAAAAAGGGAATGTAGGATAATAGAGGTACTTCATTTTTAGGTAATTGGTATTCATTTTTTGAGGAATATTTTATATATGATTTACTTTATAAAATTGATGTAAGCAATAAATATCTACCAAGTACCTTATAGCAATATAAGCATTAGAAAATATGAGGAGAAAGACAGAAATAAAAAAGCCTAACAATAAATCTGACTGGAAAAGAAAAATAAAATTGAATTTAATTTCAATGAATCCTTTGGCATTCATCTATCACATTAATTGCTTGAGAGTCGGATGGCCATCCTGGTAGTGGTGATGCTAGAAGTGTCGTGTGGTGGTGGCCAAAAGCACTCAATGAAGATTGATCCTTGATTGATTCGAAATCAAAGTGGGCTTTCGATGTGTTTTTGAACAAATTTATGAAGCGGTAAATGAGCTAACATGAAAGAGAAGAACTTAGGTTGTTTTGAACATGGCTTTAGTGAGGCAAATCTTGAATTTTTTTACAATTTTTTTCTTTTATTGGAATTACTTATGCTATTCGATTGTTCTGCAGCCGCTATTTATAGATCTAAGCTTTGATTACATTTAGGAACTCAAAGTGTCCCATAGCGTTTGCCAATTCAAATCCAAATATCTAAATAAGGTTTTAATAATATAGATAATATATAGTTTTTAAAAAAACTCACCACCAAATATTTTATAAATGCATGAGATATATTACCTAACGATCTTTTCTCATAAATAAGGGAACCATGCGTGATTCCATGTAATTGCACACCCGTGTCAAGTTCCTACACGCCACGGCCGCTGAATTCTAAAGTCTCAACCCGCAAAGTGAAGGAAATTGTTAATAATCAAATAAAGTGCAGTGATAATTTTGTAAATCAGCAAGTTGTGGAACCAAACTCAAAACTATTTATCAATACATTTCGGTTGAATCAAACAAGGATCTAGAACACCATTCCTATGCATTGTAAACACTTTCATATCAGCACTTGAGAATCATAGTATTGCACACATGGTATCAAACTCAGCAAGATGATTGTAAAAATGTGGTTTTTCAAGACTTGGAAATGGACTTTGTCTTAGCTAGCTCTTTAGCAGCTAGTGGCAAGCCATGAAAATGGAATATGGCTTCCGAGACACCCTTTTCATCCAATTGTGTTTTGTCTGTTCCCATATATTTCCGGAAAATCTTCTCACAGCTTTCCTCATCTAATGGTTCCAGATTATACAAGTTTTCTTCTCCGACCATCTTCATGGCAGTTTCAGGATTCCTACAGGTAAGCAAAACCGCACCACCGCTGTCCCTTGGCAAACCATCAGAAAAGCGCTTCATATCCACGTCTTCCTTAGGATTGTCTCCCAGGTTTTCAAACCATTCCTCGGTACCCCACACATCATCCACAACAAACAAGTACCTCTTTCCATTTAGTAAAAGTTTCATGGCTGCTAAAAGTTCTGTAATGCCAAGACCATTCAGTTCATCACTATCATATCCCAACTCCTCGAATACCATCTTCATGACCTTAATTCTATCCACTTGATCCACCACAGTATGTGAACAGCAAATCCAAATTCTTGGAGAAAAGGTTTCGCACACTTTTGGATCATTAAAAACTTTTTGAGCCAAAGCTGTTTTTCCTGTGCCACACATGCCATAAATCCCGGTTACCTTAAATGATTTGTCTGTTGAATCATGCACCATGAGACGCTTTGTGATTTTTTTAACATGCTCATCTAGTCCTATAATTTGCGATGTATTTCCAGGATCGCCATATGTTAGCCCATATGTCTGCTTACTTTTCTCATGTGGAGAATCCACTGATGCTGCAACTACCTCTTTATCTCCTATATCTGCCAATTTTTTTCTAATCTCATCTAATTCGTTCTTCTTGTTTTGCGAGGTAGTGTAATCCATAAAAGATTTGAAGCGGAATAAGTTCCTCTTCTGTTCCTTTTTCTGCAAGGCATCAACTTGAAAATCAGAAAACTTATCAGTTAGATTGTAAAGCAATTCGGAAGAATCATGGGCCAACTTCAAGCAAACGTTCTTCCTGTTCTTCCTTTCCATGACTGATTTGATTTCTTTGAATTTAGACATAAGGGGAAACTTTGAGAAATCATGCTCTGCCAGTGTGAAATCGTTCAGGAATTTGTCCCAGTAGAATTCATTTACTTCTGCCACCAGTGGATTGAAAGGAACAGGCGGATCTGAACTACTTGTTTCGGTGCTGTTTTTCGTTGACCCCATTGTTTGCAGTCTAAATTTAGCAGCCTTGAAGACTTATGTGTCTTCCAGTTTCCTGCACCCCTTGTCTGCCGAGGAAGCCAAAAAAGATCCTTCCACATGGACATAATAAATTTTAGATCTATCACCATCTCATCTAAAATCTTAAGCCTATTAGATCTGGTGTTGTTTTATATTTACTTTCTGCTTGGTTACACTGATACATTTTAGATTCACAACCATCTGACGTAAAGGCTTAACCCTTTATTAGAAGTGGAGTGGCTTTATAATGCTAACAGTTATAGTTCAGATTCTGCTAAGAGCTCCTATGAAGAGTGAAAAACTTCCTTTGTTAGGTACTTTTCATTAGTTGATTCATCAGCACCTAAGGCTACTTTCGAAGCTCTAATGAACTATAAATCTAAGTTCATTTATTGCCTATTGATATCTTAAGTATTTTACATTCTCTTTTAGCCCTGTGAAATTTTATTTGCAATGTACACTACAAACAACTGTAAAACTAAAGAAGTTTACATACCTAGCATATGCAGAAAGAAACCACGGAGTTAAAACATAACTTAGTCATACTCTTCTTTCATAGCCTTGTTTTTGTGTGAGGAATATAACATCCCAAATACCAAGTTGCTCCTATTATAATTTCTGAAAGTGGAAGTAACAATCAGATAAATTCCAAGGTATTATGCAAAGTTGGGAGCATCCTACTTTGCTTCAAATTTGGTCTTTGCCTTTTTTTTTTTTTCCTTTCCTCTTATTTGAAAGGAAAATAAGGGGTGACATCCCCATGAGTAAAGTCCCCATCGTAGGATAGAATCAGTAGTAGTTTAAAATGCCAAGGTAAATAGTAACTTGGAAAATTTGGGCCTAGTGGTTCACATGCTACATGAATCACCGGTTGGCTTGGTTACTGATTATCTTTGTGTTGGGTTAAAATTGGTTGTAATTTCCACAAAAAGAGAGGTATATATGTTGCTTCCTCTTTATCTTGATTGTTGATTGTACAAAAGAATAAGAGGAATTTGGAATCAGCTCTTTGCTTCAATTCCACTTCTCTGTTGGGGCTGAAGCATGCTTATATATGAAGTAAGTTCTGGATTGATAATGCAGTGATTTTCCTTTGGATACCTTTACCTGGCCTAGTGTCCTCATAGTAAAGTCATAATAGAAGATAGTTGCCCCTAAACAGGTATGATCTGAACTCATCAACATCAACGCATTGATCTTGAGATTTTCTTATTTTGGGTATAATCATGATGTTTTTGTTATTTTAGTCCAACTTGTTTTATTTGGGTCTTATTGAATTTGATGCTTGGCAAAATTTATAGTTTGTTTGTCCTTATCAAATTTATCTTTTATTCTAACAAATATCAAGATGAAAAGGATAAAAATTAAATACGTGGCTAGATTTTCGGATAACAAGTCTAGATTTTCCAATGTCATTCCAACGATTTTGGCCATCAAGATTACTTGCTATCTTGTCTGGTGCTCAACCTTTGTTAGCACCTTCTTGGTGAATTGTTCTTACTAAGTAATAAATTTAAAAGTTTATACCATATCTACAAGCCTAAAAATTTTAGATCGGTGGCAGCTTATTTCAACTGCTTCTTGTTTGTCATCTTTTGAAAGCACAGTAGAGAAATGCATGCATGCTTGTCTTCTACTTATGCAGTTAAGAACTCAAAACATTTCCTCCTCCTTAATTTGTACATTCAATAATCTATTACTTCTGAAAAGAGTTAGGTGAAAAGTAAGATTTTAAAAATGTGGTTTCATGGCTTCTAAGACTTTGGGATTCAGTTTCTCATTCCCATTCACCAATGAAATTCCAAGAAATTGGGAGCCGTGGAACCATTTCTTCTTGTAATAACTACAACAGTGATCCCTTGACTACTGCTTATGTATAAAGCCTTTGTAAATAAAGTAGCAGCCATCAAGGTTTTCTTCTTTTAGCTGTTAAATGAAATCCATGTCTAGGAGGTCACACCTAAACTATACAGAGTGATTATGATCCCTAAAGCTAATGAAAAGGTGCAATTGAGGTCCTAAACGTCAAAACGATGATTTTTTCCCCCCTTTTATTGAAGATCATGCTAAAGTGATTGTTCTTTTATTATCTTACATGAAAAAACCTTCAATTCATTGAACACTTGCAATAAAGTCATGAATCTGCAAAAAAATTCATGTACAATATCCATTAGAGATCTGATCTTAAATTCAAGTCACACTTGCTGATAACAATTCATAGATTTTGATCTAGAATTAGTGATGAAACATACGTATATATTATCATATGCAAGTGTGTTGGGTTTAAAATATAAATACCATGCCTTATTATCTCTATATTTTGCCTGCAACAGCTTGGAGTTAGGACACGATGCATCTTTTCCTCTAAAATAAGAATACGTGCATGTTTACCCACATCCCTATTGTTATTTATATGCAATATCATGTTGAATTTAGCACCATAACTGACTAATCTAAAAACTTAAGCTTGTAATATGGTGCAGGATTTTACATTTATTACTCATGAGCCTTACCACTCTTGATTTGTTTCCCCATATTTTTCATATTTGACTGCTAAATTTGTGTAAAGGTAGGGAAAATCTGCTCATTTTGTTTTCCTTCTTAGGACATCTAAATTTAGTGTAACCACTGAAATATGTATTCTTGCGCATCTGTCCAGTTTAAAATTTAGGGAAAATGATCAAATCGCCGAAAGAGTTAGTCAAGGAGTACTTGGGAGATGATAAGACCAGGAAGATAGGAGTTTATGGGTTTGGAGGAGCAGATACATCATTCTTGATAGAAGAGGATGAACACTTGAAAGTCAAAGGAAAATTTGATTTCAAAATTAGAGTTACCATTGGCCAGGAGTTTGATGCATTTAGAGTACAAAAATGCATTGGAGAGCAATTGAAGCGAGATATTACAGATTATGATGATCCCGTAGTAAGGGCAGGCCTAGTATATACTGCACTAGAGGGTAAGAGTTATCTGTTGTTCCTAGATGATGTTTGGGAGGCCTTTTCTCTTGAAGACGTGGGAATCCCCGACCCTGATGAAGATGACCACAGTAAATTGGTTTTAACAACATGGTCATTGGAGGTATGTCAATCTATGGGGTGCAAGATTGTTAAGGAGGAACCACTCCTTACAGAAGAGGCACCTAAATTAAGCGGGAAAACAGAAGAGAAGCTGAGATTCAGCTTCTCTTTATTGGAGAAACGTGGAGTCTTACAGTGTTTATTATTTTGCAGTTATTATCCTAAAGATTGTGAAATCTTGAAGGAAGAGTTGACAGAACATTGGATCGATGCAGGATTGATGGGTGACATGGAAACGATGCAAGCAAAGTATGATAGGTGTCATGCTGTTATAAATATACTCGAGAGTTGCTGCTTCATACGGAGCATCGACAATGGTAATAGCATAAAGATGCACAATCTGGCCAGGCTTATGGCATTTGACAAGCAATTTGCGGGAGATAAAGTCATGGTGAAAGCTGGGATGGAATTAAAAACATTGCCAAACAAAGAGGAATGGCTGAGAGACGTTGAGAAAGTTTCTCTGATGAAGAACTCCATATCAGAGATCTCCGAAGATGCCTGGCCAGATTGTAAAATGCTGACAACCCTTTTGCTGCAAAAGAATCCACTGACCAAAATTACAGGCTTGTTTTCCAAGAACACACCGAAGCTCGGGATTCTTGATCTTTCATATACCAATATTGTAGAGCTTCCAGAATCCATCTGTGATTTGGGTAATCTCACAGCACTAATCCTCAAGAGGTGCTGGCAACTGAGGCATGTTCCTCGGATAGCAAAACTCAAGGCTCTGAGGAAGCTGGACCTCAGTTACACGAGTATTAGAAAGATTCCGCAAGGTCTAGAGTCGTTGGTCAAGCTCAGATATCTTAACCTCTACACCAGCACTTTGGAATCCTTCCCTGAGGGGATATTACCGAAACTTTCCCGCTTGCAACACCTGGTGCTTGACTGGACATCGGAGAGGTCACTTGCAAGAGTAGATGAACTACGAACATTGAAGAGGTTGGAGATTTTTGTCGGCCAGTTGAATGATCTATATGACTTGAATGAGTACATAAACTTTCTAAGGAATGGAAAACCTGACAAGTATATACTTCAAGTTGGGCTTGGAAGTCTTCTTCTGCCACCGATATCCGTGCACAAAGTTAGCAAAGAAGTGAGGTTGAGGAGAAGGTCGATCAACTTCGCGTTGGGGGCACCGATCCTTGTGCTACCATGGGATCTCGGTGGGCTGAGGCTTGAAGAATGCAATGAGTTGAGAAGCTTGTGCGATGTCCATTCGCTGAGAGCAGTGAATGAGCTAAAAACTTGTGAACTGGTCGAGTGCGATGGAATAAAGTGCTTGCTAACTTGCTCTTCCTCCATCTCCATATGTAGTTGTTCTTCACTTCGGCATGTTGAGATCTTGAACCTTTCTTGTCTAAGGAACTTCGACGCAATTCATGTCGGGGATTCATGTGAGCTACCTTTTGGAACTTTTCGAAGCCTGAAAAAGTTTACCATGTATCGATGCCCTGGTATCAAGAAGCTGATCACGCTTGAAATGGTAACACATTTCTCAAATCTTGAAGAGCTTCACATCAAGCGATGCGAGCAGCTGGAGGCGATAGTAGCGGGAGGAGAGACAGATGACCAGCATCCGCAATGCCGTTTCCCAAAACTAAGAAGCTTAAAGTTATGGGGTTTACCGAAATTAAACAGCATCTGCCCTGGTTCAATTGTGTGCGAGTCTCTCAAGTATCTAAGAGTATTCGATTGTCCCAAACTAAAGAAGATTCCTCTGTATTTACCATCGATGGATGATATCGGTTTCGGGCCTCCTGCATCACTGGAGACGATTGTTACTACAAGGGACTGGTGGGATTCAACTGAACGGGAATTCCAAGATGCTAGACAGGTGCTCGAGCCACATTGCGATTTCTCGTGTTTTTAGAGGAGGAACAATTGTAACTTCTATAGTCAATATGCTTTCATCTTATAATTTGCTACGTTTTGTAATTATTACAAAAAATACCCAAAAACCAAAAAAATAAAACAAAAGAATAAAAATATTGGCCTATTTTTTATTTCAATCTTTAATATTTTAAAATTTTCATTTAAATTCTCAATATTTACGAAAGTTTATAAATAAGTCTTTTTAACTAACGACATTAGATTTTTAAATTGAAAAAATATAAAAAAAATTTAATGTTTATTTTTTTTTCTATTTCAATCATTAACATTTTAAAATTTTCATTTAAACTCTTAACGTTTACAAAAATTTACATATTAGCCTTTTTAACTGATAGTGTTAAATTATTATTCATATATAAGCATAGGCCGACAATCTACTAGTCAATGTATTTATATTGTATAAATAATATTATAAATAAAAATTACATAAGATATTTAAAAATTATAGAAAAATATTTAAAAAAAAAAACTAAAATTTATTAAAAATTAGGAGAAATGAGAAAAATTAAAATCTGTATAATTGAAAAAAAAATTACTAAGATAATGTATTTAGATATATATATGTACACATACATATATACACCTAAAATTTGCATTTGAATTATAAATGTAACGCAAAAATATTTTTTAATTGATGGTATTAAATTATCATTTACATATAAGCACGTGTCAACATTCCATTAGTCAATATATTTCTATTAAATACATATTATTGTAAAATATTAAAAATTAGATGAGGTACTAAAATTATAGAAAAATGTTAAAAAATAATGAAAATTTATTAAAAAATTGGAAAATGAGAAAAAATATAAAAAATGAAAATTGAAAAAAAATTAATAAGATAATATATTTATATATATATATATATATACACACATACACACACATACACACCTAAAATTTGCATTTGAACCATCAATGTTTGTAAAAATTTGCATATTAATCTTTTTAACTGATAGCGATAAATTATCATTTACATATAAGCACGTGTCAACATTCTATTGGCCAATGTATTTCCATTAAATAAATAATATTATAAAAAATTAAAAATAAATAATATTCTAAAATTGTAGAAAAATGTTTAAAAAATAATAAAAATTTATTAAAAAAATTTGGAAAAATGATAAAAAAAATAAAAAATTTGAAAAATTGAAAAAAATTACTAATATAATAGAATTAGTAATATATATAATTAAATTACCAAAAATATTAATTTTAAAATAACTTAATAAAATTTTAAAAATTACTAAAAAATGGAAAAATATAGCAACATTAATTTTGCTAGTTTTTTCTAACTTTTATTAATTTATTTTAAAATTAATATTAATATATATATGTATATAAGTATATACATATATAACTAAATGTAATAGCTTTCTAATTTTATTCAATTTTGTAGATTTTTTCTTTTCTTCAATTTTCCTTTTTTCTTTTTGTAAATTTCCATTATTTTTATATTTTTCTATAATTTTTTAATACCATAATTAATTTTTAATATTTATTAAATTATTTATTTAATAGAAATACATAAGCTAATAGAATGTTGCATATGTCAATATGTAAATGGTCATTTATTGTCATTAGTTAATAGGACTAATTTGCAAATTTTTGTAAACATTGAAAACAAACAAATAGTGAGGATTTTTTTTTACTTTTCTAACTTAAAATCTAACACCATCACTTTGAAGAACTAGTTTGAAAATTTTTAAAACAATGAGAACTTAAATAAAAATTTTGAAACATTAAAGACTAAAATAGAAAATGAGGACTTTTTTGTACCTTTTCCTTACTTTATTCCGTGTAAATGAACATCATTATATCCATAATACGACTAAATTATTGTAGGGGCAATTATAACTATCAATTGTTTTTCATTTTTCGCATAAAAAACAACATAACATGAATAAAAATACTATTAGAGAAAGAATCATGAGTCCACCTCGATACATGATACAATTATGACATGAAAACCACTCTTATAACATGATTTGTCTTGTATTCAAAGGGCATGACCCATTCACCTCATATCTTTATTAACATAAAAACATACAACACACACTCCTTATGCTCTCAAAATCTAAGTCTAAGTATCCATTACTGGAGAAGCAATTTTCTCCAATAAGGTGAGCTAAAAGCCTACTAACTGCTATTTTGTACACACACGCATATGCAATACTTACATACATGCTTATGATTTTCTAAACAACAAATTGGATACATACATACATTCTTATATATAATATCTAACAAACAACATAATGCTATCAACCAAGATTCAAGACAACTTTGATTCTACCTTCAAACACAATTAAAATGTAGCTTAGTCATAATGCTTTAGATTTAGGATGCTATAAGCATTCCGCCTTCTTTTCATTACATTCTACTTCATTGGTTTACCTTCTAAGTTTTTAGAAATATCAAAATGAGCTTTTTATCATTGTTTTTTTACCCTTAACTTACCTACCTATAATATTGAATTTTATATTCTGCCATTCATTTCATACCTTTTGACTTTTGTCATGACTTTAAGAAGGTTTAATAGGATTGTCTAAAATTTTCGTATTACGTATGCACTTATGATACAAAAACTGTCTTGTAAGTCAAAGATAGTAAGACTCTAATTAATTAATCTCTAGGGTTTCAAATTTTTAATTTATAAACTTATCATATTATATAAATAACTAAGGATATATAATATTCTATAGTTTCTCAAAACCGTAGAGAATCGGTATCCCTTACCAAAACATAAGATTAGGTAGTAAAGTTTTAAAACTTAAACTTACGAAAGTTATAAAATCTAAATCTACTATTAATAATTATATATAATAATTCAAACCATCTATACAGTCCATTTTCAAATTCTAACTTTTATGCATCTCAACGCTGGTACTCAATACTCAACTCTTAACTCATGCTCGCTTATCTATCAACTTACAAAAGAAAACTATTGGAGAGTAAGCTATAAGAGCTTAGCGAGTTATCCTTCATACTATATCATCAAGTAGGTTATCAAACAATTTATTAACAAACTTATGCATACATGAATAAGCAGTATGCTAAATAATATATATGTAGTTGATCGGTATTGCATACAACATCGGATTTAACGCCTTTGGAAGTAAGGGTTAGAGATACATCGGCACCAATTATAACCGAGTTTTAGCACTTAGGGTTTTTAACTATAAATTTAAATTTCGTATTTCACGAAATACGTTTTCATTTTAAAGAAATCCAGTAATAGATAAAATCCTACATTTAGCAGTGAGGTAGCCCTTGTAGTCCACGCTCATATCCTACAGCGATGGTCTCTAGATTTAACCTCCAGTCACCTATGGTTAGCGTCTCCGGCGCTAAGTAAACCTACGAACTAAAGATAGGGTCTTGTTGTACTAATGCTCCTATACTATACTAATCAAATCATTTAGGAATCCATCCCTCTAAGGCCCTTTATTATCAGTCAGGTGAGGTGGCGGCTAAAACATTATATGCAATGTTCGTGCTTATGCATAATTCATTTTATTTTAGTTGAGTCGAATATCATTAAGTCACTTTATGAGGTGATCAGCTAATATCAATAAACCATTAAATTATCTAGTAATAAATTAAGTAGCTAATTATTCAGTTATTATGTTTCATAAACTTTTACACAACACATAACCAATATTCAAGTACATGAATAACTCGAACCCCCATGTATCAAGTTATTAATATTTACATTAGGTGCATTAATTACAAGCACAAAACAAATATAGAATCATTGGAAATACTCACTTAACTTAAGCCGTAAAGAGTCGTAATAGTCAACTGGAAGCTTGCCTTCCCAATCAGTGTTTCCTGATAAATAAAATAATAAGAACTTAATGAAGGTTTAGATGTGGTGCTAAATGGCTTAATTACTAACAATCTATCTTATAATTCTCATTTCCATTTAGGTTTTGAATTTCATGTAATTGATCTTTTAAATTTCTCATAGTAAATCCTTATTTAGTTCAAGTATACTTCTTCAAAGATTTAATTCATTTAAAATTTTTAATAATATTGCCTAACTTATTCATTGTGGTAAATAGAAATTGTTATTCTATCATATGAGTAATACTATACCATTTAGTAAGTATTATTTGAGTTTGAATTTTCTCACTTTTTATAAATTTCGTATTAATATATTATAATTTAATTGTAATGCTCCCGTGTAGTGAGATAAATAGTTACATAATAGTATTAGTTAAACAAAGTAATAGAATTGAGTAGAAAGTATTGAAATTATGTTGTTAATTCAACAATTGGGTATAAAGTCCTATATTATTATCATTATTATGGTCATCAACATCATTATTATCATGATCCTTATTATTATTATTATTATTCAAACCTTCAATACGTATATAAATAGGTAATTACGCAGCAATCTTATCAGGAGTATATGTTATTGTTATTATTATTTTACGAGTACCTACATATGTATATACTTATATATTTATGTACAATATATTTTCCTTTGAGAAATTTTATTATTTGAACTTTTAATATACATATTATATATATTTATATATATATATACATGTATGTATTTGTTTGGAAGATTAATTTACAAGATGTACACATATGTTGTTGTTTAACGCATATAGCAAGTTGTGCAACTTTTTCAAGTAGATAATATATATGTTATATACAATATGTACGTACATGCTTATGTTTTGGAAAGTTGATAATTGTAGACACCTAATTTTTTTCCCATTTTATTTTATTTTATTTCAAAAAAAGGAAAGAAAAAAAATGAATAAATTTAGAAAAAATAAGAATTCTAGAAAAATATAAGAAAATAGAAAAATAAGAAAAAAAACAAAAAAAATAAGAAATTTAGAAAATACAAAAAAATAAGAAATTTTGAAATTGAAAAAAAAAATAACATTTTGTTATAGTAGACTTTTAATTTTAATTTAGGTTTAGGAGTCAGGCTATTAAACTTGAGTTTAGATTTAAATCTAACCCAGGCCGACCGAGTCTATATGTGCAATTTGCACATACGAACAAGGCATAGGCTAACGGCCTAACAGTTAAGCATATGGGTATAGTATTAGCATTGAGCATGAGGTCTTGGGTTCGAAACTTAGCAAAGGTAGGGAGGCTTTTTTCTTACTTTTTGTTTTAATTACATTAGAGACTACCACATGTTAGGATTTGATTGTGCCATGAGTCCTAACACGTGGCATCATCGGATTGGATGGCTTTTGTTGATGTGGTGCCACATGTTAGCCACCACGTGTTAAGTGTTGACACGTGGTAGGTCGGGGTTTGTCGAGTTGGCTGACGTGGCTCTACGTCATCACTTTCCCTTTCTTTCCCTTAGTTTTCCCCAATTTTCCTCCTCTTTCCTTCTCAAGAACAATCCGCTCCCTCCACTTTAGCTTCAATTTTTGCACAAATTCCATACACAGGCACATAGTTTCTTACATCAATCTTACACTAGACATGGCATGCTTCGAATTCGTGATAAGAACAAGTCTAGATTCAGCCAAAAGCACATTCAAATCGGCGTTCAAAAATCGGAAAAAAGCTAGGTTTTTGGGCATTTCTCATTAAATTCGATTCCAACTTTCCTTTGTTTCTAGATTAGATTTGTGTATAAATTAATGATCATAGGACATAGACGGACACACACAACGAACAGAATCAATCCTCACTGTAGATACCTAATTTTTGCCCTTCCATAGTCTTGATTTTTATTTTTATTTTTTACCAAAAAAATGGTCCTAATTCAAAAGATAACAAAAGATTAATAAAAATAATAATAAAAGATATTAACAAATAATGAAAATACCAAAAAAATAAGAAAAGGAAAAATTATAAAGATTTCGTAGATTTTTAGAAAGTAATTTATATTAGGAATAATTAGTTTTAGAAAGTAGTTTTAGTTTAGGGATTCAAATAGTTTAAATATAATTTAATGGTAATGAATGTTAAGAAACAGGTCAATAGCCTAACGGATAAGCAGTGGAGTACTTAGGTGGATTTAATTAGAGGTTTAAATTCCAAAAGTCCAAATCTAATGTAAAGCAGATGAAATCAAACTCTAACTTCCAAATCGACAATTTCGAAATCCGTCCATTCAATCCGAAGCTGAAGTTTGCCAGTCTAATTCTGAAATCTGACGAGTGCCATCTAAAGTCCATCTGCAATCCAACGAAGTCCAGACAAATTATGACGGCAATTCCGAAATCCAAATTGAAAGCCAATCCAAATTCCAATGCGTGTCCTGACAAAATCTGAATCCTCGCCTTACCAATTGCTCCACCAATCCGAAGTTCAAATGAATTCACTAACACCAGCAATTTGCAACTCCCTATCCGCTCGCTTGCTTTTCTGAACTGTCCAAATCAGGTTCGAATCCTAGTTTTTATTATTATTATTGTTATTGATTAGTTATTATTATGTTTTAGTTACTTAGTTATTTAATATTATATATGTATATATATATATAGTTAAGAAACTTTTAATACTAGTTTATATATAATTAAGTATGTTACATAGTTTATTTAAATAAGTAGTTGTTAACAATAAAATATAGTTGTAAATATATATATATATATATATATATATTAGCTTAAGAGAGTTTTTTTTTTTAATATTGTTTTAGAATCTTTACGTAGGAAAACTTTCTTTTTTATGAAAATTAACAGTGAAAAAACCTTTTTTTTTTTTTAATTTTAGGGCTTTTAGAGAATTTTTATAAAATATAATAAAAGGACTTAGTGAATTAGGACCCCTTTGGAGTTTTGAAAAACTAAATTGATAATAACGTGAACTCGGTCGACTTTCAAAATTAGAATCAAGAAACACACTAAAATTTTTTTTGAAAGAACTATAATCGTCTGATCCCGGCTAGCGAGTACGTAGGCATCTTCGGGGCAACGATAAAATATGTAGAAACTTAGGTTCTTTTTTTTTTCTTTTGATTTTATTTATTTATTTATTTTTAAATATTATAATTAAAAAATAATCCTAATTTTGGTAAATAAATAGTGGTACCCGTTAGGGTTTAATAGGTTAGCCTCCGAATTCGGAACCTTCTGGTTCTTTGTTAAAATTGAAATCAAAGACCGGTAGCTAAATCGTAATCAATCCACCCAATTGATTACGGTTTCTTTTTCTTTTCCCAACTTCGGTCGGGTGGCGACTCCAAAAATTATTTTTAATAAAAAAACCAGAATTTCTCAATTTATTTAGTCGAGAATTAATATTAAATGGGTAAGGGTTTAGTATTAATCAAGAAATGAGAAATTAATATTATAAACAGAAAACCAAAAAATCAGGCTCGACAGTTTGGCGACTCCACTGGGGATCACTAGAGGGCTAGCCACTAGAAGTTGTCGAAAATAGGATTATTTTTCAAAAAAAAAAAAAGAAAAAGAAAAAAACTTAGGTGTTATTATATGTATTTGTTTATTCTATTTATTTGTTTTTTTTACTAACATTTTTTTGTTGTGGTAGTTTATTTAAGGAGGAATTTAAGGGGGTTTTACTTTTACTTTGTTTTTCTACATCATAAATGCATGGTAGATACGGTCAGATCAGTCCGTCTTAGGACCTTAGGAGGGGAGCCATTGTGTAAGCTTCGGATGTTGTGGGGTAACCACCTTCCGGGGCTGATCAGGCTACCTTACTCAAGTTCAAATGCGACCACAGAATCGTTGCTTTGAAAAAAACGTAGTGGTTGCAAAATTTGAGAACCTTTAGAACCCACCCTTTTGCATTACACAAAACCTTTTTCAAAAAAAAAAAAAATTCACAAGAATCTATGATGTGGCAAACCTAAATTGATAAAGGCAGTTGTGAAGTGTGATGGTAATTGTAATCTTCCATTGTAAATAATTTGTAATAATTTCACAAAAAGTTTGGAACGTTGTAATTGTAATTTTAATTTTGATTTTTAATCAGTCATGGTTGGATCAAGTCAAGGGCCTTTTGAAGACATTCATGTCTACTTACCGCATTGGCTTCAGAAGCTGCTTTAAACGTGGTTTTAACTCTTCAGCCCAGATAAACAGGAGTTTATTAAGAATAAGATTGAGCCCATTCTTTCTTTACAGAAGATCCCCGTGAACATCACTCTAGTGCGGGCCTTCGTACATCTATGGGAGCTCGAATCTATCACTTTTTGTTTGGGCCCATATCAGTTGAGCCCAACCTTTATAGAGTAAATAAATAAAAAATAATAAAAATAAAAAAGAAGCTAAACGGAAAGAATCAAACTTGCATAATAATAGGTAGTTATCATTGTGCCTAGTATTCTACTAATAAAAAATATTCATTCTTTTAGGTAAATTCAACATTTTGCAAACAGCCTTATTCATTTAGAATAAATAAGATTTAGAAATTTTTTTTATTTAGTTTTTTTTTTTCCTTTTCATAATTCCTTATTTGTAAATAAACTCTCAATAATGTTGTTCTCGGCTTGTATATATTTCCATGAAACCAATATTCCATAATCATCCATTCACAATTCCATCACTTGGTCTTTGTAACACAAAAGCCCTAACTTTTCCTCTCTCTCATTCAAAAAAAAAAAGGAAAAAATAAAAAATAAAAATGAAAGAAAAAAGAAGGAAAGGAAAGAACAGAAAAAGAAAGAAATTTGCTAGCGGTTACAAATCCTTATAGGGTTCGGGACAAACACAATTACTTGGCCCGTTAAGGCAACTAACCTAAACAGATCTACTTGGCCTGAGAACATAACCAACCAAACCCGAGCCTTAACCCATCAAGATAGTTGAATTAACTCAAGGTTTGAGCCATCAAGTCCAACTATGAGCTAAGTCAAAACATAAAGCCATGAAACACTATCCTAAGCTTGATCCCTGGTACAAACAAAAAAGGCAATTCATTAGTCCCTTCCACTTCAAAATTTGTCAGTTCCATCCCATTTGAACTCTAAAGAACTTAACCTAAAATCACATATGAAAGCTTAAGGGCTTTAAGACCTATAAGTCTAGGGCATGGGGCATTTAGTCTTTGAAATTTCACAACTAGGGCAGTTCCAAGGAATTAGGGAGTAAGGTCCGTCAATACCCTAAGGTCAATTAATCCCTATGTAAGGAATTGGTAACATACTTTTAAAAGGTTTTGAATGAAAAGAGGTGGGCTATATCCTATACACTAACCCTTAAATACTTTGAGAGTTAAGAGATATCATTGTGAGGATATTTTAGACTCATTCCTTAAAGGAGGTCCATTTTGAATTTGATACGCAGATCAAAATGAAGTTAGGCATTCATTTTCAAATCCCAAACATAGTTATCCTTTGATAACCCTGTTGGACTGATCTGGAGTCATTTCAAATATAAACCCTGTCAAGAACCACCCTACAGTGGGGCAATTCGGAGGTTAGGGTCATTAATTAGGAGAGAAGGATAAAACTGATTTGTGCTTACCCCAGTAATGACAATTCAAGGATAATTTTTGTTTTCAATAAATTGTTTTCTTTAAAGAAGAGCTAACATTTTTTCTAAATACCCCAAAGGCCACATATACCTTACCTAAGCCAATGCACTCTGAACTTATACCTATGGATTTAGGGCCTTGATTCATCCAAAGATAAAAACTTCACAAAAGAGATAGTTATTTTTAGGGAGAGAAAAGAAAGAAATGAAATGAAAAGAAAAAGAAAAGGAAAAGGAAAAAGAAAAAAAACCTAGGAAAAAGGAAAATAAAGAAATACCCAAATATTGAGCTTGAGAAAATCCTTAATCAAAGAAGGCCTAAGTTACTCTAAAAAAAAAAGGTCTTGAATCGCATTCTTAACCAAAAACACAAAACCTCATATTCATTCAGAATCATGTTCTCAACCACAAACCATAAACTCCATATTCAGTTCAAAATCACACTCCAAATCACGAACATAAACCCTTTTTATCCACTCGATTCTCAAACACAAGACCTTCCCACCCATAATACCTCCTTACTTAAAGCTCTTTTAATTTTGAAGAATAACTTATCTAAGATAAAAATTATTTTTGAAATTGGGGTAAGCACACATCTAGTTCATTCCTAAGGGTTCTTGACTTGTAACCCCTGGGTTGGACGAAAGAACTTTTTTCAAAATAAGCCCTCTCAATTAACTTCTTTTGAAACCATCTGACCAAAAGCCAAATTTACAATACTGAACCCAAAAAGACCTAATAGATTAATCAAAGTGTATCACTTACAAACTGGGTTATAATTTCTAGAATAGTAATTAAGAGTGAAATCCAGACCGAGAGTGCGTAAGTTTAAGAAGGGCTAAAGTTCAAGGAGGAAGACGAGTGAGATTAAGTATTTCAAATGTCAAGAATTTGTCCACATGGCCACTTAATGCCCAAATAGGAAAACAGTGGTGATTCAAGGCGAGATGCTGATTATTAAGGTCGACGGTACTAATGAAGAAGTAGAGGAGTTGAAGGAGGATGAATAGATTGAATTATCAGAGGAGGAAGTTATCTACAGTGAGGAAGGTAACTTTATGTCGACTATTTTGGTGTTAAGGAGGACAATGAGTATTAGTCCCATAGCCGAAGATGAACAAAGAGAAAATCTCTTCCATATTAGGTGCAAGGTAAATGACTTACTGTGTGTGCTAATCGTTGACAGTGGGAGCTGCACTAATGTAGCCTTTGCATTTATGGTCTAATAATTGAAATTGCCAACTATGTCCCCTTCAAAACCTTACAAGCTTCATTGGCTTAGTGATAAGGGAGCCTTACAAGTGAACAAACAAGTATCTGTACCAATCTGCATTAGCAAGTATCGAGATGAAGTGTTTTGTGATGTGCTGCCCATGAGTACATCCTACATTCTACTTGGACGACCATGGATGTTTGATTGAATAGTTATATATAATGGAAGGAGCAATACATGCTCTATAAAACATGAGGGAAGAAAGATGGAATTGAGTCCTATGACCGCTGAATAGGTAAAGGTCATGTAATCCTAACTAAGTCAAGCCTTGACAAAGGAGGCTTTGGTATTATCCTAAGCTAAGTTGAAGAGAGAGTTAGAGCTTGAAAGACCAATCTATCTACTAGTTTAAGGAGTTCTAGAGCTGAGATTCGAAGAGGAGTTGCCTGCCGAGGTAAAAACCTTACTAAAGGAATTTGTCGACCTGTTTCTGGAGGAGCTATCGGAGGGCCCACCCTTAATTTGAGGCGTTGAGCATGCAATTAACCTACAACCAGAAGCCAATGTTAGGACTTTAAAGGAGGCCTAGTAGGATTGCCTAAAATTCTCATATCATGTGTGTACCCATAATATAGAAACCACCTTATAAGTTAGAGATTGCAAGACTCTAAATGATTAATCACTAAGGTTACTGATTTTTAAGTAATTAATTTACTGTAGAATATAAATATAAATAACTATGGATGTTCGATATCCCACAGTTCCTCAGAACCGTAGAGAATTGGTATCCCTTACCAAATAATAAGACATGATATACCAACATTATAAAAATGAAAGAAAAATTAAATTATATTAAGTTCTAGCATATAAATATTTTCTACGAAGGATGTTTTTGTATCATCTAAAGAGTACTTAGCTATTTCTAACACTAATATACATATTTTCATCTTACACTCGGCACTCAAGACTTATCCCAATCTTAACGTAAGTAAACCTATAAAAGAAATTAAGGGGGAATGAGCATATAACAACTCAGTGAGTTTGTTCCTCACCACTACTGTTTAAGCAAGTTATCATACATTATTATCACACATGCAAATTATCTACATACAAAATAAATGCAGGTGTGATGAATGCAAGTAACACATCCATAGTAGTCTGGAACTATGGAAGGAGTAGAATTATGTTGTCTACACTTTGATTATCTCCTATACTTAACCACACAGGGTACCTCAGCTTATCCACATGAGGCTGCCTAAGGGCACTATCCCTCTAAGCAAAACTCAACTATTACCCAGTCAAGAAAAGAGTTCTAATCTAAATAGGTGGATCCCAAACTAGGATTATCTACCATCTAAGGCTCCTCAGCACAAATATGCGAGTCCTCTCGCAATCACAATTATCCAGGGTCTCATAGGTACTATAAAGCGAGTCCTCTTGCTATCAATTAGAGATCCCATGCTAGCTTTATCTTAACGCTAAAATATTATTTATGGCTCCACGAGCCCTTATAGAGATCATAAAAAAATATGTTCAAGAGTAGAAAAGCTTTTTCCAAAAACACTTTTCTCAAGATTCTTGCAAAGCTAGCACTTTCCATTCATACCTTTACCGGGTCATAGACATGCGATGAGTATAACTGATTATTTTTGTATGATACTTATATTTATCAATTTAAAAAAGTGATCACACAGATGATAGCAAACCAGTAAAATAGTCATTCAGACATACAAGCAACAACAAGTAGCAAAACCTCATATAAGTAATATGTACAAGCAAGTAACAGGTCATTAGAACTCCCTTACCTGGATTATTGCTCATTCTCCAAACTTTGAGGTTTTCAGAACTCGATATTGAAATGCCTAAAAGATAAATAAACTTATAAGTATTTTGAAGAATCAGACTCCTTAGTTGACTAAAAATTTATTGTGGTTTGTTTAGTTTCCCAATATGACCCAAGTATGGTGTACACAAGGCTTACCATACTCTAGTGAGATCAATAGTAACTATATTTATATAGTTATAAGTTATAGTACTTTATATATTTAGTTACTTATTTCTCTTCATTATTAATTTACAGGGCCTATTACTTAGTTATCTCACTTATTCTTTTCAATTTTATCTTACTTCTTTAACTGCATGTAACTTTTTCATCCTAACTTCGAATTTACAATCTTATAGTCATTTGTTATCGTTTTCGGACGTATGTTTACATTGTAAGGTCTATTATGGACATTAAGACTTATGTTTTACGATATGGGTTTAATTTATTGTAATTGTAATTATTGTGACTTGAATATTCTTGTTTTCTATTTTTATATCTTATTTTAGTACTTTATAATTTAACTAACCATTAAATTCTTATACTTAGAAGATTTTACATTATTATTACTATTATATGTACTTATTTAAGATTAATATGAGTTACTGTGTATATATTAAGGTTCTTTATGTTTCAGCTCATTTATTTGCATATTTGTACATATTACATATTTTATTATTTTATTATACTATCTTATAGTATTTTAAGTAATTATGTTATAAGTTATGTATGCACAACTTTTATATTAAATACATATGTATCCTATACTTATGTTATATATATATACATACTTCTAATGCACTTGTATGTATATTAGTATACCTATATATATACTTGTACATATACCGTATTATACCAATACATATACCCATATATACATACGGTTATATAGTATTTTTATACGTTCTTTTTTTTTTCGTATTTCTCGTATACTCCCTTAGGAAATCTTCACAAAATCCATATTTTTATATCTTATGAGCTTATTTAGCAAGTTATATATATGTATAGTTAGTATACTTCTTATTTTAGGTTATATACATAGATAGTATTCATGTATAAGGCTATTTATACTTATGTACAAGTAGTTTTCCTATTCTTATCTATGTGTATGTATAGTTATATTATGGATTCTACTAATATATTCCTATTTAGTCCATATAAGTATATGTGTTTCTACACCCATATATGTATAAATGTTCTTCTACACTTATCTATATGCATATAACTACACTTATACTAAGTACTTTACTAAAATTTATATACAATACTTTACATAAATCTACTAAGTATATGTACTCATGTATGTTTACCCTTATATCTAAGTATTTCTACACTTATGAATAAGTGTATAAGAATCCTATTTGTGTCAACATATATGTACATATTACATGATAACTCTAAGGCTAAAATAACATAAACAACTAATTACTAATTAAGATAAAAAATTATATGAAAACATACCTCTTTTTCTTTTGTTATATGAAAGAGGAAAGTAATTATATAGTGAATTTATTTAGGGATGAGTTATTAGAAATATAGAAGTGAAATTAGAAAGTTAAAGAAAAGGAAGGAAGAAGAGGGGATAAGGGTTGAAAAAAATCATGTGAGAAATGAGAGGAATTTCATAGAAATTGAAAGAGAATTCTAAATGAAAAGGATACATGTTGACTTTAGTCAACACTTTGACTTAGTTAACATTTGATTCAGTCAACATTTGATTCAGTCAAATGTTGACTAAGTCAACTTTCTCAAATCACATGTAAGCAGTGTACATAAGGAGGGAATTAAGGCTAACTAGGAGAAAAATTAAGGAAATGAAAAGAATATGGAGCTAAATGAAGTAATTACCAAAACCGTTATTGAAAACTTTTTCTAAGTATTTATATCCTATATATATCATTTAGTATAGTACTTAATGTAACTATTATGAAAAGTGTCATTTAATATGTTAATGTTGACTACAATTAGTGTAAACATCAACTAAACACTTAATTTTATATAATACTAATCTAGTTATATAATTAGAAGATGAATATAATCTATAATGCAATATTTCTAATTCCTCGTAAATTAAATTAGTATTGTACACATTTATGGATAATTGAAAGTTATCTTTGATCATTGGTTGATGATTTTATATGATTTAGCATATCGTTACGTATTTATACTCAATTAGGGTTTTTATCTAGTTTGAAGTCAATCTCTTACAGTTATACATATTTTAGGTTTAAGTTTTATTTGTGATTGGAGTTTTGATTGATAATTTAAGGTTTTTCATATTCTCTTTAGGTTTCAAATTGGAATTTTAGTCGATTTTAAATTTTACTAACTTTGTTAACTTAAAGGAATTGTCTATAGTAAGTGAATTTAATTCTATACTTCGAATGCTAGATTTGCGAGGTTTATAGCTACATTGCCAAACAAGCCTGCTCATAGGCTGAATCCTGGATAGGTTGTTGAACTGTAGAGGTAAGTGGATGAGTTAATGAAGAAGGGGTATGTACACGGGTCATTGAGACCCTGCGTTGTACCTGCCTTATTAGTATCGAAGAAAGATGGGTCTTGGAAGATGTGTGTAAATAGCTGAGAAATCAATCGAATTACCATTAAGTACATGTATCCTATACTTAAGCTCGGTGACATGCTAGATGAGTTAATTGGACTAAGAGTATTCTCCAAGATCGACCTTAAAGTTGGGTACCATTAGATTTGAATGTGTGAAGGTGATGAGTGGAAGACCGCATTGAAGACATGACATGGTTTATATGATTGGCTTGTAATGTAATTTGGGTTGTTTAATGTTCTAAGCACATTCATGCGCCCTATGAATCATGCGCTCCAAGAATTGCTAGGAAGGTTTGTTGTAATTTGTTTTAATGATGTTTTAGTATATAGTCCCAACTTGGAGATTCACTGAAAGCATCTTTGATAAGTGCTTACAAAACTTTGAGCCAAACAGCTCTACGCCAATCTAAAGAAGTACGACTTTTGTCATTCAGAGGTGATCTTCTTGGGTTTTATTGTAAACGAAGGTAGCATTTGAGTTAATGAGGAGAAGATAAGAGCGATCATAGAATGACCTAAGCCAACCTGTTTTGCCAATGTGAGGTGTTTCTATGCCTTGGCATCATTCTATTATCGATTCATAAAGAATTTCAGCATGATTGTGATCCTACTTACCAAACTCTCAAAGAAGAATGTCGAATTCAAATGGGGTAAGTGAGAGAAGAGGTGTTTTGAGAATGTAAAGGAGAAGCTAATTACAGCTTTCGCCTTAGCTCTACTGAGCTTCGATAAGGTACTTGAAGTAGAGTGTGATGCATCCGAACTAAGCATAGTTGTTATGCTGATGTAAGAAGGCCGATTTATTGCTTACTTCAGCAAGAAACTTTAAGGAGCCACACTAAACTATTTCATCTACTACAAGGAGTTCTACTCCTTAATCTGAACCCTAATGGTATGGCAACATTATTTATTACCTAAGGAATATGTACACTAATCATGAATCCTTAAGATATCTAAAGAGCCAACAAAAGTTGTCTTAGAGACAAGCCAAGTGGGTTGAGTTCATGGAGGGTTTTTCTTATGTCATAAAATACAAGAACGAAAAGAATAATGTAGTAGTTGATGCCTTATTGAGCGACATACCATCTTGACCGAGCTACAGACGAAGCTACTTGGTTTTTCAACCATTAAGAATTTGTATATTAAGGACCCACACTTTGGTCTTATCTACACCCATTGTAAGGAAGGACGGACATTGGATGACTATCACAAGGAGGACAGATACTTATTCAGGGAGAGAAGGCTATGTATCCCAACTTGTTTTATGTGAAAATTGCTAGTGCGTGAAGCACATGGAGGGGGGTTGATAGGACACTTTGGCTAGCATAGAACTTATGAGGTACTATCCTTTAGATTCTTTTGGTAAAAGATGAAGAGAGATGTTCAATCCATATTGAAAAAAGTGTGCTCCTTTCCAAAAAGTGAAGAGTTGAGTTGAGCAAGGATACTACCAACCCTTACCAATCCCAACCAAACCATAGTTTGAGTTGAGTATAGACTTCATGTTAAGATTGCCAAGGACGTCCCAAGGGAATGACTCCATCATGGTGGTTGTGGATAGATTTAGCAAGATGGCACATTTTGTGACCTATTCCAAAACTAACAACGCTTCGACTATCTCTTTTCTTTTCTTACAGGAAGTAATCAAGCTGCATGGAATTCCTAAGACCATTGTTTCTGATCGAGACCTTAAGTTCATGAGCTACTTTTAGAGGATGTTGTAGAGGTAAATGGGAACTAAGCTACTGTATAGCATGTCCTACTACCTATAGACCGATGGACAGACCGAAGTTGATAATAGAACCGTGACAACTTTGCTGTAGGTTACTGTTGGACGGAACATGGTCGATTGGGATCTATGCCTACCAATCATTGAGTTCACCTACAAAAAGACTTCCCATAGTGTAACAAGCATGTTAACATTTAAGGTCACCTATGGGTTCAACCTCGAGCTGCCATTGGACCAAGTGCCGTAAATGATGCTTGATGATGACCAGTGAGTCGTTGAAAGAGTTGGGGCCATTAAAGCCATGCACTAGAAGGTTGTAGAGCAACTGAGTCGAGCTAATATTAAGCTTTAAAAGTAAAGCTAAGGACGGAAGGAGAGAGAATTTCAACCAAGCGATTTGGTCTGAATGCACCTCAGTAAGGAACGATTTCCAAACTTAATGAAGAGTAAGTTGTCTCTTAAGGTTGATGGACCTTTTAAAGTGCTTGAAAAGATTAACCCTAATGCCTATAAGATTGAAATGCTCGAAGGATATGGGGTTTTAAACTCCTTCAACATTGCTAACCTCCAACCTTATACTCCTGAAGACGATCAATCTAAACTTGAACTAGATTTGATCCCAAATCTTAAACAACCTAGAGGGGATGATAGGGACCAAGGACAGATTATATGCTCTTGAACCCAAGGGTTCTCTTAAGTAGTCTGCTAAGCTATTCGAGGTGAGTTAAGCATTGAAGAGCAGTGCTTGCCCCGGTCCGATTTGCCAAGCTACTTCACTCTCCATGCTATCCAAAGTGTTGCCAAGGTGACCAATCGATATGCTAAACCAAAACCTTTGCTATGCATTAGTCTAAGTGCTAAATCTAAATACAGCAATTTCTACAATACCGAGGCCGAGTTGACAATTGTTAGGATCCAACCATCTAAAGCCAACTTGATTGTAAGCTGTCCTTGAACTAACCCTAGCCTAGTCTTGGTAGCTAGGGTGTCAAACTTCTAACGCCGAACAGACCTGAATAAAGGCCCATTCCTACTTGGTTCACAATATTGTCAAAATAGTAAAGTAAAAACACGTATGCGCTATCCTTTCTAACAATCGTACTGTTATTTTTTATAAAGGACGTTTGCTGCATGCAATTTTAAGCTTTTCTTGTAGCAAATAGGGATTCATTTTTGTAATTTTCTCTAATAAGGAATTATAAATAATCACATGATGTAATAACCGTAGGAGAATATATAGAAAAATACACTGAACCTTTTTTTACATTCTCTTGATCTTAGTGTCCTTGAGCTAAGTGTCCTTTTGTTTACTCTTGAGCTACTCTTATCTAGCTCATTTGATCATAGATTAGTAATGAGTAACCTTTAGCCATACTTATATGGCATATCAAGTATGATCTGAGCTTGTGTGAGGCGTTGATGTGTCATATCCATTGTTGGTGCATGGGAAGCCTTACTCACCCTATATTATCATTTAGTTTTCAAGCCATCTTGCTGCTTAAACCCACTATTTTGGTTATGCGTAATATTAGGTTTATGTGTTCATCCACGAGTTCGTATCAACATATCTTCATTAAAGTTAGAATTTTCTAAGAATGGCTAGATTTAACGAAATTAAATTATAGTAAATACTAAACATATGATGAACCTGAAACAATTGACATGCAACTCAAGCATACCCTATTAAGAGTTTATAAATTGAGAATTAGCTTGAAACTATAATAGTAAGGCTTTCAAAGCTTAAGTTAAATTTGGTTATAAATAGTGCTGTTTCTTAAGAACCTCACATACCTACTTGAAGTGCATGCATGCAAATTTATCACATGAATCCGCACTTGAAATTATCTTATAATACAATTTTTGTATTTTTTTTTTGAAGGGTGTCTACTTTTTTAACAAATTTTGCAAAATCGAGACGACAACGAACCTCATGGGTGCTCGAATCTCTAATGACCAATGGTAGCTCCTCCCTTATTAGAAGCACTTACTGTGACCTCAACTCTCAAACCTAAGTGGCTTATTGTTAGATTTTTGCTTAACCTAAAAATTGTACCACTCAAAGTTCTCCTAATTCTTCCTATAGTTTTGTTGAATTTCCTAATTACTTAGATTACCTACAAGATATTATCCTAAATGTACTAGCAAACATCAACACTTACTTGGATTTAGTGGGTGAATTACTGAATTTTCCTCCTTAGCAGTCCAGAGCAAATTCACTCGATGGATGATAACTCCAAAGTTTATATGAAAAATAAGGAATAGTGGTTTTGATTTATATATCCTTTGTTAGTCTTATTTATGTAGGGTTTAATCTTCACATGTGTTGCCCATGTGACTCTTAATCTTATAAAATATTATTTTGTATATTTTTATTGTTTGATTTCACTTTATATACAAATACCTATTATATTAATAATTAATTAACATACTTACCCATACTTACCATATGCTTTATATACTTGCAAGTAATATTTTTCTATTATTGTTGCATTACTAAAGATAATAATTGACTTTATGAATTATTTTTGTTCGATTCTTAGTTTATAGGTAAATTCTTATCATTTAGTTAATTAACTTACTATTCATGTATATATATATATTGTGCCTAATATGTACATGTGTTAGGCTTATAAATAAATTAATTGATAATGATTTGAACTTAAATTATAATATTTATTGTTTATGTTTAAAAAAAAAAAAGCTATAAGTGTGAAACTTGGATTCAGTAAGATCCATATTTTCAAAAAGGACCATAGCGATTTGCTCTACACTTCTGAATAACTCATGGAGTCTAGGGATGAACTACATTTACATAATGCCCTATGGTCTATTAGGATCTGATGGATCCACTATTTTAAAATGATTTTAGCCATCCTAAGAGAACATGACAGTCAAACTCTAAGGATTTAAATTTATGTATATAGGTTTTGTGAATGGATTCAAGAGAAATAAATCTAAATGACAATGCCAATTTGCATTGATCTTGCAATAAAAAAATATTAATTCCATGTGAATATAACATTTGTATGTATTTATATGTCGTAATTTTTTACTACATTTTTATTGCTCACTAATATTAGATTAAACATTTCAGGTGATGATTCTAAATATTTGATTGTGGCTATAATCTCTGGGTGAAAGTACATGTTACCTATAAGAAGATGAGTAAAGGAGATTTTATAACTTAGCAAGACTTATCAATTTCAGCAATTTAGATTATTTTATTTTGGTGACTCTAGTTATTTAATAGTTCTTTATGATTAAATAAATAATAGTTTGTAGTTTGGTTGGTTGCTAAGGTTTGTATGCTGATGTTGTGGTATGAATAAGAAGTGAAGTTATCGTACACCGGAGCAGAATATAATAATAACCAATCAATCTAAAACTTTACACTTATAAATATAATGTTGGTTATCATATTTATTACTGAAGCTATTGCTTCAGATGTAAGGAGTATAGCTTTGCAATTTCTATCATCAATTTTTTTCCCACCACCAACCTCCCCCACACGTCCCCCACCCACACCGGCCCTTCGGGGGGGTAATTTTCGCGATTAAAACACCTATTCACAAGTTCACTATCTTCTACAAAGCTTATTATTCAAGATATTCTTGCTTTGCTTAAAGGGGAACGTTTTTGTTCTTATGCCAATCTCCAAATTATGGTGACAAGTTACTACTACTCCAATGCATGCCTTGCTTCATTATTAGAAATTCTACTCCAAGAATTAATTTTGGCATCATTCCTGACTTCTGTTCCACTTCACTCTCGTGTCGGACGACGATCTAGCAAGGAAGTCATAAATAATCCAACGATATCGTCTTCTAATCTGCATCAGCAACTTCACCTCCCTTTGGCGCTTATCTTTTCTTCCTGTAAGACTTTGGCAGAGTCTCCAGTCAACTAAGGTATGTTAATATTCATCTTCTTATCCCATATATTTCTATAGACGTGCATATATTATTTCTTCGATCAAGTTGAGTCAATTGGCATGTATCAACAGCCTTCTTAGTTTTGCTGTTAATATATATTAGCCATAGTTATGTATTTATATTTTAGGGAGGACAGAGGAAGTATCTGTACTTTCGAGTTTAGGCAATTTAAAATCTTAGAAGTTTCAATTTTTGCAGTTTAGTGACGTTCAATTTAGTGTTTTTGTTATTTCAAAAGTTAACAACCGTTAACTCTTTATTACAATTTAGTGTTTCTTCAAGCACACAAAGTTGAGAATGGGAGCTTGTGTTTGGTTTAATGAAATGTATGAGTGCATTAATTATGTTACTTTACGTTAATGATGCTGTGTGAACTCATGTAGAGTTGTTTTTATAGGTTATTGCTTTAGGTATAAAATTTCGATACATGATTTGTATTTATACATGTATTAATATCATTGAATTTTTTTTTTTTCATTAATAAGATATTGTGTTTATCTGGTTGATGTAAATGGGAGGAAAAGATTAGTTGTTATTAGAGATACTTTAGTAATATTGAGGACACAATCAGTTACACTTATACACGTGTTAAGGAAAAAAAGAAAAAAAGCCATGACGTCATGTCATAAAAGAGTTAGAGTAAAAAAATTGGAACTTAAAGACACTAAATTGTCCAAACTCGAAGGCACTTGGCATTTCCTTTACCTTGATTACATATTTCGGCTCTCTTTTGTTAAAATGACCTAAAAGAAAGGATATTATATTAAAAAATATATATATATTTATTTATTTATTTGGCCTCTTAATTTGTATATTAGGGCAACCGTCAACAATTTCTGTGTATTTAACAACAGTTTCTCCATTTTAACAATGAATATCTATTTGGACAAAGCTACACGAAAGGGAGGCCATTAAAATTCCCTCAACAGACGGTTACGGTCTACTCAATCTTTTATGAACTTTTGAGTGATTGTACGAAAAATTTGAGTAGTTTTATGAATTACAGTAATTTTACTAACATTTATGATATTTTACGAACTTTTTGAGTATTCTTACAAATTTAAGTAATTTTATGAAATATGGAGCGATATTACGAAATGAATTTCATAAATTTTCTTAAATATTTGTTACAAGTACAGCGTTTCAAAAATCTATGTGAAATTACTTTTATTGTGTACTTCAAATTCCAAGAAAACTTGAGTAGTTTTACTAACAAAGAGAAGCGTAAATTTACAAATTACCATGATTTTTACAATTTTTTATAATATTTTTACAAACTTAAGTGATTTCATGAAATATAGAGTAATGTTATGAAATACGAACTGTTGAGTTTGCCAAGTTCGTGAATTTGCATAAATATTCGCAACTAATTTAGTATTACTAACGGTTTATCTGAAATTACTTTATTGAGTATTGTTACAAAACTGCAGTAAATTTATGAAATATAAAGTCATTTGATGAACTCATAGTATAATTACTAACCTGTGAAAGTTTACAATCTTTTAATGTAAAATTGTGAAATATAAAGTCCTTTTATGAACTTACAATGCATTTACAGATATGAACTGCTAACCAAATGTGCCCATTATAAGCGGAGTTATGGTGTAGTTACATACCAAAGGTCGTAAATTTACATCAGCTTGTAAGAATATCCAGTGAAGTATCCTCGATAAATGTTTGTAACATTGAACTTATTACGAACATCTAAGAAATTTACGAAATCAACAGTTTTGTGACATGACTCGACTCTATGTTACATAAAATCAAAGCACTCCATAAAAAGTATATAAGAAAGCGATTGAAGTCCCACATAATTGATACTAATATTCACATTGAACTTTTGGTTTTCTATACGAGGAAAACTTGTTTACCATGACTGTATTCTAATTTTGAATGCAATCATCTCAGGGAAGTGCCAAATGAAGCTACCAAGGGAGAAATTTACCAATATCAAGTTCAGACTTCCTACCTTATGTACATCTTTTGGCTCTTCCTATCTGGAAGATGTTCTAAGTCAGTTGAATGGACTAAGAGATAAAGTCTTAAGTAAACTCCGTGGAGAAATTCTATCTGGAAATGTACCAAAAGCTGAAGTTACGAAATGGTTGGAGGATGTTGAAATGATCAATAAGCAAGTGGAAAAAGTAAGACATCAGGCAAAGCATAGAAAATCTGTGCAAGCATTCATAAAAGAGATTAAGAAAAAGATGGAGGGACTAAAAGAGACTCATAAGACTCATAGCTTAGTAGAAAAGGTAGATAAAAGCAAACCTCCATCAATTGGCGTAAAACTGCCAGCATCAAAACTCTTTGGACAAGAAGACCTGAAGCGGGAAATATTGGATAAAATTAGGGATAAAAATGTTGAGAGAATTGGAGTTTGTGGTATGGAAGGGGTCGGGAAAACAACCATCATGAAGCATATCAATAACCAACTCTTGCAAGAGAAAAATTTTGATAAGGTAATTTGGGTAACTATGTCAAAGGATCTTGATACTAATAAGCTCCAGAAAGAGATTGCCCTTGCACTAAATCAAGGCGTTCAGTCTATCTTTCTGAATGATCCATTAAAACAAAAATTGATTGAGAAGTTAGATGTAGTTGAATATGTGCTTATCTTAGATGATATAAGCAAATCGATTTCTTTGGAAGATGTTGGGATTCCCAAGCCAGCTATACCCTACAAAAGCAAGCTGATAATAACTACTAGATCCTCTGAGCTGTGCCAATCAATGCATTGTGAGATAGTTAAGGTGGAGCCCCTTTCACAAAAAGATTCATTTGAATTATTCTTAAGTAAAGTTGGAGAAATTACTTCACGTAACCAAAGCTTAGATCCAATTGTGAGAGCTGTTGTTGGGGAATGTGCTGGTTTGCCCTTAGCTGTTGTCTCAATAGCCAGGAAGATGAAGGGAATTGATGACATTCGTGATTGGAGGAATGCTCTGAATGAATTGAAAGGTTCCATAAGAAGTACGAAGGGCATTGAAAGTGAGCTACTTGGGAGACTCAAACTAGGCTACTTTGATAAGAGAAGCATTACTGAGCAAAACTGCCTCTTGCATTGCTCTTTGTTTCCTAAAGGCTTTAGGATCCCAAAAACAGAACTGGTGGATCTCTTGGCTGATGAGTATTTCATGAATAGCACAGAAACCGATAATTTGAATCTAGACAATGAAGTCAGAAGGAAGGTACTTAATTGTAAGTCGGCTTATGAGCTTATAGATAGACTTGAGAATAGCTACTTGTTGGAGGGTAATAGCAGACTTCACAATGTAAAGATGTACGATCTTGTTAGAGCGATGGCCTTGCACATTACTCGAGTGAGTCCTCGATTTATGGTAAAAGCTGGGTTGAAGTTGGAAGAGTTTCCGAAGGAAGAGGAATGGGAAGATAATTTGGAGAGGGTTTCTCTGATGGAAAATTTGATATCAGAAGTTCCGGACAATTTATCGGTGCAATGCTCGAAACTCAAGACCTTATTAATGAACAGAAATCCTTTGAAATTTATTCCAGATTCTTTCTTTTACGGCATGACTGCCCTTATGACGCTTGACCTTTCGGACACCCTCATCAAGACCCTTCCTAATTCTGTCATTCATCTGACTAATCTCACTACCATGCTGCTTGGGAGATGCATTGAACTAAAATCTATACCCTCGTTGGAGCAACTTAAAATGTTAAGGAAGTTGGATCTTGTAAACACAGCGGTTGACACTGTGCCTCGTGGTTTTAGCCGACTCACTAGACTTAGATTTTTAGACCTCCGTGCCAAGTGTCTGAAGGAAATTCAAGTTGGAGAATTTACCAATCTCCGATTCAGCCGCTTTTCGGTTCACTGTGGAGAAGTCGTCATGGACAAGGTGTTTGGAGTGAAAAATACGGGTATGGTTGTAGGACAGTATTGGGACATTCATGATTATAATGTAATTGTAAAAGATGTGGAAGATCGACACCTCAACAGTTATACGCTACAAGCTGGGCCTCGTTGTCCTCTTGCTTTTGATTTTATCATGGCAGAGTACCAATATGATAAAAATGTTGTCTTAAGACAAGTAGATGAATGTGTGACAAGAGATGGCAGCAACATCAGTCTTCCTGCTAAAGTTGAATTCCTAAAGATTATGGAGTGGCACAAGCTGGGCAGCTTATGTGATATTTCCCATATTGATATATCTACTGCAACCCGCTTGAGGCACTGCGAAGTCGAAAATTGTGATGAGTTGGAGTATCTATTTATGTTCTCATCCTTTTCCTCCAACCCCAAACTCCAAAACCTTGAGAAGATAAGACTACGTAATTTGAAGAACTTGAATGCTATTTTTCGAATAGAGGAACAGATACCGGCAACGAGTATGCCATCACCGGGCACATTTTCACATCTGAAGCATCTTTGTATGGTGGAGTGTGCGAAAGTGAAAGCACTTTTCACACCAAGGTGGTTGCTGTTCCTGAGAAACCTGGAGGAGATTATAGTTAGGCAGTGCAATGACATGGAAGAGATAGTAGCATCCAACGAAGACGATAGTGATGCGCATCAAATGATGACAGGTAAAGGATTTACATGGTTCTGGGGTGTAATAAAACACTTCAAGAGTAACACTATCAGTCTCCCAAAGCTTAAGTTATTAGATCTAAGAAGCTTGCCGAAACTCAAGAGCATTTGCGCAGGAGAGTTGGTTTGTCGCTCTCTCCAAGAAATCAATGTGCATCAATGTCCTGAGCTTAAGAGGCTTCCACTAATTCAGCCTCTGCCGCCATATCTACGTAGAATTACCTCATATCAACTGGAGTGGTGGAACTCACTTCTATGGGATTCAACAGAAACAAGAGATGCTCTTCAACCGTTTCTTCGTCGGTGGTAGAATTTGAGGTACAACTTGTCTTTATATATATTCAGTGCTATGTTAAACTTCTTCCCGAAGTCTTCTCTTCAGCATTTGCTAACTTAATAAGTTTTCTACTCTTTTATCTATGCTTTGTTCATAGTCATTGAAAATGCAAATTATGTCTATGCATATTGTGCATAAGCTTGTATAGCAATTTGATGAAAGAAAAATTGAATGCATCGAATGTTTGGAAATTTGTAGATCTGCATATGTAGTTGTCTAGGTGCAGATACCGCCAAGAGTTTCTGACAAATATACCTGTGGCCGTTTGTTCATTAATTAGTAGTGTTTCAAGGTTTATTGCAACTTATCCATTCTTCACACTGATTCCCAAACGAAGCAAAATCAAATGAAACTGAAAATCAGGAGAAAAAAAAAAAAAAAAAAATTAGCAAAAAAGAAAAACGCTTGTTCCGGCTGATGCTTGCTTGGGTTCACTGCAGTTCCATACGGGATGGTATGGGCTTTTCATATATGTTACTTCACAGTCTACTTCTGTAATTTGTCAATGACAAAAAAGATGGAGAAGTGACAAATGGAAAGCTCATGAATGAGGATTTTCTATTCTTCATAAGATTACCACTGGAACCAAGTGTTGCTCCTTTTGTTGAAACAATTTCACATGTACGAATAGCAAGATGCTTATCGCATGTATGAACATTAGCTGAGAGAACCAGTTTGAAATCCATAGAGGGAGAATCATGTTTGCTCGTTTGATGCATCAGTTGCCGATTTATCAACAATCAATTTTGCTCTAGCATGGCCCTCGATTATCTGAAACTGCTCCGACAATCCAAGTTGAACCATCAATAACCAAACCAAGGAAACAAGCTCTCCACCCTTACTGAGCTGTTGCGCATGAGTATACGGCCGGCAATGACTAGCAGCATAAGCCAGCAATTCCACCCAAACTTTACTCATGATCTCCCACTTGCATTCCGCAAACTCTTGAAGTAGTTTTGCCAGGATACAAGCATCAAACAGGACAGATTTGCTTCTATCTCCTTTTACATCAACGGGCTTCACATCCGTCGGAACAGAGAGGAGGTCCTGACAGGCTTCCTTCTTTTCTCTGCTTTCAGTTGACGACCTTTCATTGAAAAACTTCTTTGTTTCTTTGCATGTATCTCTAAATCTTAGCTGTCCAATGCCGGAAACTGCAGATATCATATTAGGTTGTTTGATCAAAAGATACAACATGTAATCTGACAGTATTTTGCTGTTTTCGCGCTTTTCATTCCCATCAAGGCCGTCGGTATTATAACACAGTTCGGTGGCTATGTGCCACAACAGAAGGCTCTCGCCATAATCAACATTACGGACAAATGGTAACAGTTTACTGCAATCACGATTGTGCTCTTCTTTGATCTTCTGGAGAGCCCACTCGCCTCGCACTGCACACATGCTCTTTAACCTCTCTAGATCATTTAGATCTTTATCTAGTGCCTTTTGTTTCACCTCATCAAAGATCAGATTGCGGAGGGGCTCATCAATTGGCTTACCCTGTCCTGATTTCAGATCTTCAAAGAGTAACTCTGCGTGCAAACAGCTTATGACATTATCAACCCATTTTGCGTGCTTTGTCAGGCATTCATCTAGAAGATTGTACTTCGAGACTATCCCAGACCATCTACCACGTAAAATATACTTGGAAAAACTTGAATTTTCAGACTTAAACATAAGGAAGGACTTAACAAACATTTTTTTGATAGATGAATTTTCCTCACACTTATCTGATAAGGATATAGTAGCAACTGTCCAATTTGAGAAAACGAGCATAATGAGAGCTGCAGTGTCCAGGCCAACAGCTCCAATGAGCAATGTATATGTGATCCTTGTATCATATTCATGGAAATGGTGCTTAGGTGAGAAACAGAAAAGTGCAAGCGCAGTTAGCGTGGATATGATTGATACCGCTCGGAAAAAATATCCATTCCGACTGTGAATGACGGCAGCTTTGGAGTAAAGAACGTCATATATGAAGTTGAGCTCAACTTCAATGACTCTAAACGCATCCTTTGCAGATATTTTGCTGAAAAAAATTCTACTTTCATTGCGTTCCCGAAAGCTAAAGATCAGATCAACCAAGAGACCTTTGAAGGTGGTAAAGTAAAGATAAGCCCTCTTTATCAACATGATATCATTCAATTCTAAGTTTGAAACATGCACCTCGGAGGATTCTATATCGGGTTCGGGCATCATCTCTATGGTTGCTGGAATATGAGCCTCCTTTTTTGAATGGTATTCCTCCATGAGCTTGGCATAGTTTGGCCCTGCATCTGGATCCTTTAGGATGGAATCACGGAACTGGCTGAAGCTTCCAAGGAATAAGGCACGGGTCCTTTCGATGTATTTGGTCAGTCCGTCAACAAACATTAGGATAGTAGGAACAATCAGCTTGTTAACAGGAAGAGATAGGTAAAGGACATAACCTGCAGCGCCAAGTTGGAATAAAAGATTAAGCAAATGCCTCCTCCATAGCTCATTATCCTCCAGTGCGAAAGCAGAAATAGTGTCCGGTCCTCCAAGGTGTACTAGAAGAAACGGTGCCCAAAACGCTAAGAGATCACTGTACGCATCAGCAGCAAAACCCTGACTGTTGCTCGTTTGGTCCTTTGAAAGCAGTCCAAACGCGTAATCCGCTGCCCAGTCGGCGACCAAGTAGGCTGACCAGGTCAGAAATATTATCATTCTGTTTGCTCCTCTTTTCCTGAGAGGAGAAATTACTACCAGAAATACTTGAAGCGAAAGGCTTAAGAGAATTACACCGCGAAGATTCAGGTTCTCCCATAGCTTCTTGAGGAGACTGAAAATTGGCATATCTATTGGTCTACACAACTCACCTGATTAAAGCAGTCAAGTGAGCTTAACTATCATGTCGATAAGGTGTGTTTATTTCACACAAAACATTGTCTGGACTTCTTATTAGTATTTGTTATAACCAAAGTTTTAGAATTGTCAAATTTGATATTAGTAATCTCAAGAAGTTCCTAATGGCTTTTAGCAATAAGTAGTAATGGAAAGGGCGGTATTTGTGGCCATTATCGTGATGGTTAATAACCAGAGAAAATACCGATAAAATGATAAGTAAAAATGATTTTTTTTTTTCTTTTTAAAGTAGGAAATTATTTTTCCTATTTTATATTAACATTTTTCGTGGTAGTTAATTACAACTACAATAACTATATTTACCTCCATCATTACTTATAGTGATGTAAACGGATAGATCATAATAGGATACCCAATCCATCTATCCAGTTAAAAACCCTATAAGGTATTATCTAATAGAATCTTGAGATAGGTTTTAGAATATGGTTAAAAACTATTAAGATTATGAGAAGGGTTTTAAGATTTAAAAAAAAAACTTAGTTAAAAGACCCGTTACCTTATGAAAATAATATATAAATAATATAATATTAGTTAAATAAAAAAGTAAAGTTACTAAAATATCTATCACTATTCTACATCCTTAACCCCAGATACTTCTCTAATCTCCATCCATCTCTTTTATCTTCACGTATTTACTCTTTTCTCCTTCGTCTTATAGTGTAATATATTATATATGAAGTATGAAATGTTTTTTGGCTTTTCCTCTAATATGTCCTCATTGCATTATCCATATTTTATAAATATAAATAATGTAAATAACTTTTTCATGCAATGAATAAAGAAGTAAAAAATAGTTTGTTGGAAAAAAATAAATAAATAAATAAACGGGGTTTCGTAAGTTGGAAAAAGGGTACTCCATTAAAGTAATGAGACGAAATTTGGGTATAAGGTTTTAGGACGAGTCTGAGAACACTATTAGGGTAGTAAAATAGATCTTGGGTTTTTATGATCTATTTCAGACTCATCTCGTTTACGTCCCAACTAGTTATTCCAAAAAAACAACTACTAACCTCAATCCTTTAAAATTATCTCTATAATATTTGACAATTCTAAAGTTTTGATTATAAAAATTGTTAAGAAAAAGTTTGGAAAACGTTTTCCACAAAATAAATATATAAAAAGGAACAATTATGGAATTGAAATCCAAAAAAAAAAAAAAGAAAAGAAAGAAAAAAGAAAGATTGGCCAGTGTTGCTAACCTGATACTGGGCAGCACTTTCTTAGCTAATATTGTGAACCAGATACATGAAACAATCAACATATAAGGTGAGGTTGAAGCGATTACACTAAATAAGAAGAAGGGTTAAAACTAGAATCCTTTTGTCAGCCTGTCATGTCATATCACTTGATGCTTTATTACCCTTTTATGTCTTTTCTACTCGAATGTAGAATCACAAATCTTTAGCTTTAACTGCACCTCCCCAACAAGTAATTCTTGGACTCACCAGGAAGAATATGTTCATTCCAAAGAGAAAACACCAACTTCAGATCTGTACGAAGTACTTGTTATGCTGGAATCATTAACCAAGGGAAAAAGAGAAGATTTGGCTCCTGCTTATCAACTTTGACCTTTACTCCTTGCTTTACTTTAAACCTACAATATTAAGATTTCTTGCCATTCAAGTTTCCTCTTTACCTCGTATTTTTTTCTTTTAGTATTACATGACCCGGTCTTCCTGGTGAATTCATTCTTTCTTTTTCCAACTCAGGAACTTCTTTTGGGATGGTGATGTTGGAGGATTTAGAGGGGTACTCTGGTTTGTTCTAATTTCATTTTAGAAACTTCATATTTTTGCATGGCTTATAGTGATTTTCATACAGAGAAAAAACTGATGCCGATTGGTAACTTAATTTTATTGTGGTTTCCGATTGATTAATTTAAAATCCCATGCCAGAAGAGCTTTTATACCAGATGATTAATAGCAGGAGATCACCATTTTGAATCACAGCATTGTAATTTCATCCCGATTAATTGAACCTTCCCACTTAATGCACTCCACTTAAAGCCTCAGCCCTCAAGTCCGGGAAGTAATAAATTTAATGGCTTACTAGCTTAACCTTTTGGATCAAAATTTTGTGGAGCTAAACTAAGCAATTATGACAAAATCAGCCAGATTGAATGAACGCGCTAAATCCAAATTGCAGCAGCGCGAACCACATGAAAGGACTTGAATCCTAACAACACTACACCCAGTGACTAATGAGCACCAACAATGGCCATAGGGTCCTAAGTTTGATACTTTCCATTGTCAATGCATCATCGACACAAACTAGACATACCACAGCCCACATAAAATCTCCAAAACTTAAAAGGACACCAGTAAAAATCATGAGCACGGTTCTCGTGCCACACCAATCCTTGAATTCGGCACATCGAAAAACGCCCTATGGTTCTGCTGCTACATGCTAGCAATCACATTTAGGACTGAGTTAACGTTATCAGGTGCTGCAGCCATGTGATGCTTTCCTGCTGTGCCGTGGATCAATATGTTGCCCTGTGGCAGTGTAACATTCATTCCAGCAAAAATCGAAGCTATTTTTGGAGCAACAATGGGAACTGAATAGCACGTGTCGAACCCGCCAAGTGAGCTTATCGTCGCATTTCCTCCACTTTTCCGGAACTCATCCCTCACAGCAACATTGGCTGGCTGCACAAGTCTGGAGAAGACCGTGCCTGTTTACATAAGATAAGACACGTATAATTTATCAAAAACGATATGAATATCATTAAATTTTAGATTCTCCAATAATAGCTGTTCTAAAAGTTTAAATCTTTCAAAATAAATATAAAAATTATATTTATTCAGAAAAAAAAAAAAAAAAAGAGAAAAGAGGGAGAATGCATCACCTGAGTCAAAGATTGTCCCTGCACCTGAAGTAGCATTGAAGGCCAATGCAATTGGGTGAATATCCACTACTTTACCGCCCACTCTAATCCCAATCAAGTTCACATAATAAGGCGAAGATCTTCTTGGATTTTTGAGCAAAGGAGTGGATTTGATGTTCTCGGGCTGGCCCACTGGACCCAATTTCAGTGACCCGGAGAAATTTGCTGACTTGATTCTACATGAAAATGTGGACTCGTAAAGACTCTGGGCCTGAGATGGTAGAGACAATGGACCTCGGCCCAAGCCTGGTAGACCCTGCGGCAGCACCGAGCTACCTGTTGTAGTCTTTATGCAGCCGAAGGTGAAGCCGGTGATGGGATCGGTGACTAGGGTAAATGTGTCCTGTGCTGGATTCGCCACTACGGTGGAGCTACCATAGGTCATGTTGAACATGCACGACGTGCCCCTGCATGTTGGATTAGGGACCTAACATTCCATGTCCAGGTTCATACAGAATTGGTTGAGTTTTATTGCAAGTAGTTATGAATTTGATCGACTTTAGCTCTAATAGTAGTACTGTTTGAAATTTTATTGAGTTTATTTTCGTATTTTAATTTATATTTAATGTCCAGTTTTTCCCTCGAGTGTCACAATTGGCTATCAAATTTGCTATGGATTGGGTAATCTATCTAAAATTAGAAGTTTAAATATTGTTATAAGAAAAGAGAGAAGCCCTTGTTGCAAACTAACTCCCTTGTAGAGTTACTGCAGTAAATAAGTTAAGTTAAGTTAAGTTACTAGCAAGTTACTCAAATTTAACTCACTTTAACTCGATCCTACTCAACGCTTAATTTATATAGGAGTCAAAGCTTAAACTTAGAATAAAGTTTGTTTAGTTAAATAAGTTGAGTTCAAACTTCTATTTAAACTCGCAAACTAACTTGTAAGAAAGCGATCAAACTTATTTATATTATTAATAAGTTAGCTCACAAGTAAGCTCGAACATAAGCTTGTAAATAAACTCGCAAGTCAATAAAATATATTAAAAATTATATTATATTAAAAAAATATAATATAAAGATATAACAATAAGACAAATATGATTAAAAAAGTGATAAAAGGTTTATTTTGAAAGTATTTGGAGTCTTAATTCAATTTCAAGCTCAAATTTAGATTTATTTGTCTAAACGAGCTCAAGTTTAAGTTCGCTTATATGAAAGAGTTGAACTTGTAAATTTCTTAATTAGCTCAAAGTTTGATTTTTCAATTCATTTAAATATAAATATGTAAGCAAGACAGGTTTGATCCAAGTTCCACTTTGCTCATTTGCAGCCTTAGATAGAATTAGAATTAAAATGGCAAAATCAAGACAGCTAAGCAAATAGTGGAAATAATAATGCTTTTATCACATCTGTTAGCTTATTACATCCATAAAACGGAAAAGCAACGTGGACAAAGATTTTTACTTTTAATGCAACATGTTTCATGTCTCCATTAATTGTTAAGATTAATTAATATAATTCTTTTTTCTTTTTGTTTAACATGATAGAATAGAAAGATCATGTTAGTCGAATGGTCATACGACATGAATAGAAAAGAAAGGGAAACAAGATAAAGTTATTTAATTTTAGTAGGTCCATGCAACAGAAAGAAAGTAAAAGGTGTGATAAATGGGGATACAAAAGAAATACTATTTTAAGGATTAAAATAGCTTGTCCTATAGAATTTAAACATTATTTATGAAAAAACATGTCCTCGATCCTTTAATTATAGTGTCAGTAACTATTGGCATTGAGGAACTTGACAACAAAGGGTCTTAAAGCTAGTCAAACACAGTGGTAAAAGAGCTACCAGCGTACCCAGAACATGGCACCAAAGCAGCATCTTTGCTTGTATCAATAGCCATGAGAATACTCTGAGCAGGACTACCAATCTAAACCTTCACAATGTACGTAGAAGTCTGAATAATCTGTCGGCCTGAGGCGATCGGGAGGACCGTTGTTTTCGCCACCAAGCTCGACAAGAATTCAACCCGGGCCTGGTCCTTGGCCTGAATTTGGCGAAAGTGCCTTATACGGCCTAAATGTTGAGCATGGACTAGATACATGGAAGATTTGGAGGGTTCAGCCCCCGCTAGGTTTGTCACATTTGGGACTAGACCCTGCTTGTGATGGGGTAGTGAAAAAATAAAGTATAGAAGAGAAGAGAGTGGATATTTCATTGTTGTTTGTAGTTTTGGCTTGATTTGTGCTGGGGAAATTAGGTAGATTTATATATAAGAACGTAAACTAAAGTTGTATGATTCCAACCACCGTTCTTTAGGTGATTTTGTTTTTTTTTTTGTTTTTATTTTTATTTCTTTAATATGCAAAAAATAGGATTTATACATGATGAAATTGGACTCTTATATGGATTATCCATCAAACCAAGAATCAATAAAGTTACCGTTTATAAATGGATATAGTTCAGGACCATCCAAAGTTCTACCCTTTATCCCATTCAACAAAGACTTGGATGTCAAATTTCAAATTTTTTGTCCTTTTGGATTTCAGTAATGCAATTTGAGTTCCCATTCTATTATTCTGCCCTCTGCTCTTGACATCATATCCCAGCGCAATGAGTTTTTGCCTTGTTGTAGTAGGCAAAGTTGTCCTGTATACTAGAACTTTCGTAATCTTGCAATCAATAGTAGGGCAAAAGGGTAGAACTTTCTATTGAATTATTTTGAGTGAGCAAATTATGATGGTATTCCTTGAGACTAGTAGAACTAATTAAGCGCCTGTATAATGTATCGATAAAAAAAGTTATTATAATGATGTATAAATTAAATAAACTAGTTAAGAGTTTATGTTATGCACATAGATAAAAGTCTAATTGTGGTTGTAAATTTATTATTTTTGAAAAAATAACAAATGCAAATATAGTTTAATTAGAATTATATTATCTAAAAATTGTTATCCAATAAAATATTTAATTCATTTATTAACGGACATTATAACATATTATAATATGATATATAATTTTTATGTAAAGAATGACTTAAAAGTGAATTATAGAATAGTAATTTGCTATAAATGAATATAAAAGATAAGTGCTTTCAAAATTATATTATGATAAAATAAAGATAGATTAATGATACCATAACAAAATGATAGTGATATATATATATATATATATATATATAGATAGATAGATGGATAAAATAAAGAACTTTTGAAACGATATATTATAATATAAAGTTTTGAACTACAAATATATTTATGTTTACTCTAAAAACAACAAAATATATATGTATATGTTAATTCTCTATAGATCAACAGCTACCCCCATTGCTTAATCCATTGACAAATAATAACACAAAAACTCAAAATCACATTAGATACAACAATTGTCATGATACGACTGTGATGCCCTAAACGGGTGTAGTCGTAATAGTCCTACAATGTAAGCTAATCTATAATAGAAATTAACCTTACACCGCTATCATAGACATAGCCTACATAAAGCGTACACCAGTCAACCAACTTAAAGTGTCTAGTAGAGTACTTATTATAAGCAGAACATATGGTATTTCCTTTGTAATAATCACAAGAAAACCTATAGTACATACTTTTAGCACTTAACTTATATTTACTTGACTATATTTACATCACAGGTTACATTGGGCAAAGAAAAGTTTCAAAAGTTCACAAGATCTAACACATATATACAGATTTCATTAGAAAACTAAAGGCCACTCAAGAAGACTAGTTAGTTTTCTCAAAACATGATACTAAATGTTGTCAAGGTTCAATAGTCTTCATACATTTCCTCACTCCCAACCCATCACCTACTAATATGTGGTTAAATGTAACGCTGCATAGTGTAAACTGTGACCAAGAATAGACAAGGTAGGTTACTAGATGGGTTTAAACTTGTAGAAAGCTCGAAAAAGGGCTAATGGAGAAAAGTATGAAAAGAGTGACAAAGGCGAATGGAGTAGTAAGTAAAAATCCACAAACAGTTCCAGAAGACATGATGCACCAAAGAAACTTTTGAGGACTCATGATACAATTCGATATAACGCATGAATTGATCTGGTGAGGTTACTTACCCCCTAACTTTGCTTAAGGGAAAGGATAAGAGTGATACTGATAGTAAACAAGCAGTGTTTACGTAAGGAAAAAAGTACTCAAGTGTATTGAAGGTAATCTGATTATGTTATAACTGCAAGTAAGGGGTATTTATACCTACAAACTAGGGCAACTTGTCCAAAAGGGAAAAGATAAAAAAGGGCATTTCTTAAAGGGGAAATGTACATGTTACAAAAGGAAAAAAGTAAATATATAAGGAAAATGATAATTGGTGTTACAAATTCTACATGTGATATTGTATACATGGCGATGCGGTATTGGTAGGGTCGCTAGGAGATGTGGACAAAAAGTATGGATAGATGGGCTTGTCTGAGTAAGGATGGCTTAATCAGTCCGGATTCTCTCTCTCGGCTTCTCAGCAAGGATGATGCTGAGTGATTGGGCGGCTTAGCAATAGAGAGTAATCGTCAACTCAGCATGGTACAGAATAAAGGGCGATCATACAACACAACATTAGAGGTGACTCTGCAAGTAAGTATTTGACTTCAGTAGGAGTTGGTTGAAACATGAGGATTCGTTGTACCAGCCCCTCCAGTCCTTAGGCTCGGCTGCTGGTTAGAGGTCCCATAGCTTAATTCCTAACATTCCCTCTAGGTTGTTTTGGATTTAGGACCAAATCCGAGTGGTGTTTTATTAGTCCTCTATTAGGGTGATATGGACTAAGGTTGGTAATATTGAAGGCGTCAAAAACCCCATAGTCTTTAAGTAGCTCCAACTTGTAGGCATTGTTACTGATTTTCTAGAGAATTCTGAAAGGTCCTTTCGCTCTTGCAAATAACTTGTTCTTCCTTTTGTTTAGAAACCACCCCTTCCTGAGGTGTAGCTACACCAAGTCTCCCGATTGAAATTGTTTAGCCGACCGACCCTTAGCCTTTTCACACATTCTTTTGGCAACCTAGTCGATGTACTAAGTATCCTTGTCATAATGTGCTAAAGGGATTGTGCTCTGGTTGAAGCGTTAAAGTCCTCTTACGTGGGTGAGGGTACAGAGATATGGTCAAGGGGCAACTCAAGATTAAATCCATAGACCACTTCGAAGAGAGTCTACTTAGTTGTGTCATATATGGTTTGGTTATAAGCAAACTTAAAGACTAGTAGGTAAATGTCCCAATCAGCCAAGTTCATGCCTATTGTAGCTCGAGGCAGTAAACCCAAAGTATGATTAACTACCTCTGTTTGGCCATCGGTTTGGGAGTGATATAAGGTGCTAAAGAGTAATTTGGTTCCCAATCGATACCATAGGGTTCTCCAGAAATGGCTCAAGAACTTCGGGTCTTTATCGAAGACTACACTTCTTGATACGCCATGTATCCGCACAACCTCCTATAAGAAAAGAGAAGCAATAGCTAAAGCGTTGTTAGTTTTGGTGCAGGGCACGAAGTGTGTCATCTTACTAAACCGATCTACGACGACCATTATAAAATCTTTTCCTCGGGCAATTCTTAGTAGTCCAAGAACAAATTCCATGCTTAGTTCAGTCCATGACCTTATTGGGACTGATAGGGGCATTGCTTTCCCTTGTTCGGCTCGGTACTTAGCCTTTTTACATGTAGCACAACTTTCAACCATTCGATGCACATCTCTTCGCATTCTCAGCTAAAAGAATCGGCCATTTAATAGTTCACAAGTCCTCCTTTCTCTAAAGTGTTCAAAGAGTCTATCATTGTAAGCTTCTCTAATTAATAATGCTCGTAGGGAGTAAGTTGGCATGCTTAGTTTCCTCCCTCAGAATAGATAGCCATCCTCCACATAATATTCATCAATTATCCTCCCATCTACGCATTGCAAAATTATTGGTCCAAAGTGTGGATCCTTAGAGTACTGTTTTTTGATATTCGCAAAACCAAATAGTCTAGTCTACAGTTTTGACAAGAGTACATGCCTCCTCGAAAGAGCATCTACAACTACATTACTCTTTCCTTGCTTGTATTTGATTACAAAATTAAATCCTTCAAGGAATTCAACCCATTTTGCCTATTGCTTAGATAGTTTGGTCAGACTTCGAAGGTACCATAGTGACTCGTAGTCAATATATATTATAAATTCTCTTAACAATAGATAGTTCTGCCATACTTGCAGTGCTCGGATTAGTGCCAAGAACTCTTTGTCATAAATGAAGTAATTTAACTAGGGTCCTCAGAGCTTTTCACTGTAGAAAGCAATTGGTTGGCTTTCCTGCATCAGGACAGCGCCTATTCCAATGGCTGACTCATCACATTCTACCTAAAAATTTTTGTCAAAGTTAGGGAGCACTAACATCGGGGTGGAGGTCAACTTCTTCTTTATCTTGGCAAAACTCCTCTCCTCCCTTTCTCCCCATCAGTAGTCGGTGTTTTTCTTAGTTAATTTAGTAAGGGGTACAGTAAGGGTACTGAAGTTCATGATGAACCTTCGGTAAAATGAATCCAGTCCATGGAAACTTCTCACCTTGACACATGTAGTAGGGGTTGGCCATTCAACAATTTCTCAGATCTTCTCATCATTGACTCGTAAGCCTCCTCCACGGACTACATAGCCCAAGAATACCACTACCTTCTGGAAAAAACAACATTTCTTTAGGTTACCAAATAATCTCTCAGTACAGAGAATATCCAAGATTGCTTTGATGTGCTCACAATGACTCGGTATGTCGGCACTGCAAATCAGGATGTTATCAAAGTATACCACGATACATTTCCCGATGAGATGTCTCAGCATATGGTTCATAAGTCTTATGAAAGTGCTCGGGGCATTCGATAAGTCGAAAGGCATGACCATCCACTTATAAAGTCCGTGTCGAGTCTTGAATGCAGTCTTCCACTCATCTGCTGGCCTCATGGAGGTTTGATGGTAGCTAAACTTGAGATTAATCTTACTGAAAATTTTGGCTCTACTCAGTTCATCTAACATGTCTTCTAGCCTCGGGATTGGATACCTGTATTTGATTGTGATTTTGCTTATGGCTCAACTGTCAACACACATCTACCAGGTTCTATCCTTCTTTAGCATTAGAAGTGCAGGCATAGCACAAGGACTGAGATTATTTCCCACGTATCCTCTTTTTAGTAACTTATTGACTTGATGTTGAAGCTTAGAAGCTTACTCGGGATTCATGCGATAAGCTGGCTTGTTTGGCAATACAACACCGAGTACTAAGTCAATGTAGTACTCTATGCCTTAGGTTAGGGGCAACCCTTCAAGTAACTGTTCTAGAAACAGGTCAACATATTTATCTAACAGTTCCCTCACTTCTTGGGGTAAATCATCCCACTCCTTTATTTCCAGTAGTCGCTTGACCAACAGGAGGGTCAGCTTATAGGCATTAATGGCTTTTCAGAGTTTGGCTCTACTCATCACTAGAGCCTTCTCCGATCCGCTAACAAGTTTCATCTGTAACTTGTGAACTTCTCCCTATATCATCGGATTTAGCATGATCTTCTAATCATCCTTCTAAAGCATGTAGGTATTCTTGTAACTGTCGTAGATGACTCTCTTATCAAACAGTTATGGTCTTCCTAACAACACGTAGGAAGAGCACATGGGCAGTACATTGTAGAGAATCTTGTCGGAGTAATTGTCGATAATGATCGGCAGTAATATTTGCCGATTGATGTATAATGCTCCCTTCTCACTCAATCAATGCAACTTGTACGGCTTTGGATGTGCAACAGTTGGCAACCTTAGTTTTGAGACTAGGTTAGCTGACACCACATTAGTACAACTTCTACTGTCTATGATGAGGGAGCACATCTGTTCATTCACCTTGCAGGTGATCTAAAATAAGTTCTATCTTTACTCCTCCTCTCGTAAGGCTTCCACGCTCATAATGCATTAGATAACCATGAGTAGCTGGTCCAAGTCCTCGGCATACACATCTTCCTTAATAAACTCTTTCTCAGCATTCTCCTTCTCAGTAGGAACCTCCTCCTCTTCAGGTTCCTCATCCGTACTCTCTACATCTAACTTCAAGATGTCTCCCTTGATGACCATCGTCCTTCAATTTGGGCACTAAGCAGTCATATGTCCAAACTTCTGGCACTTGAAGCATTTGATTTGACTGCTCTTCTTACCAGACCCTTGCCCCTTCTTAAACGTTCGGGTCAGCACTGCATCTTCAGGTTGGCTTTTTTACTTGGCTTTGATATCAACCCTTCTACTTGGCTTGACACTCCGCAAAGTGCGGTTACTTACTTGTCCTGGTTGGCTAGTCGACATTCGAGTCATTGCTTAGCTTCCTCTTTACCTCTCTACACGCTGGGCAATTATAATAGCTTCATCTATCGTATCAAATTGTTGGAGTTCTACAATGTCTCGGATGTCTCCTCTTAATCCATTAACAAATCTTGAGACTGTTCGGGCTAGTGGTTCCTCTACTTCACTTCGTATTATAAGCATTTGGAATTCTTGAACATACTCATCAATAGTTTGGCCTACTTATCTCAGCTCCTAAAGCCAAGTAAAAGTATCTTGGAGATATGTTTCCGGTACGAACCTATTTCTAAGCACTCTCTTCATCTCGAGCCAAGTATTAATCTTTTGATACCCCTCTCTCCTTCTCATGGCCTGAAGGTTCTTCCACCATATGGCAGCATATCCAAAAAATTTAACAGCAGTAGTCTTCACTTTCTTATAACCCTCATATCGGTAATAATCAAACACACGCTCCACTTTCTCTTCCCAATCCAGATACTCGTTAGTATTCCTAGATCTATTAAAACTCAAAATCTAAAGCTTCACATGGTCGGATGCTTAAGGACTCATACATTCTCCTCTTCAAAGTACTTTTCTTCCTCTTCATTAAGCTTTCTCATGTTTATCCTTTGCCTTATTTGTTCGCTAACTCCTCCACTTCGAAATGGTTAAGCTAAGTTCTGACCTCTAACAGGTTGAGCAGCATATAGAATGTTTTGCGCGGCCTCTATGGGTCAACAAGTCAGTGCATGAACAGCTTGGGTTAGATCTACCAAAAGGTTAGCTACGTCATTATGCCTTTTGTCAATGCTTTTGGGAGTTTCCTATGATTGACGCCCATAGATGGATAACTCTACTATCATCACAAGTACCAACATTCATATTTGGGTCTGTTATTTTTCCTCACAGATTCAAAATTTAAACAAAGACTTCAAAAAGTGAACAACTAATAACACAACAGTAAAATGAACTCAATAACTAACTCCGTTTCACATAAGTAAAATAGAGCACAATAGAAATTCAAGAAGAACTAATTTTAGTTTACATAAAACCTCTGCTCCGATACTAAGATGGTGCAAACCGTGACCAAGAACAGACAAGGCTGGTCATTGGATTGGTTCAAGCTTATAGAAAGCTCAAAAAAGGGCTAATGGGGAAAGGTATGAAAAGAGTGACAAAGGTGAATGGAGCAATAAGCAAAAACCCACAAACAATTTTAGAAGATATGACACACCAAAGGAACTTCTGAGGAATTAATTTGAATGACACACGAGTTGGTTCGGTGAGGTTACTTGCCACCTAACCTTGCTTAAAAGAAAGGATAAGAGTGATGCCAAGAGTAAACAAGCAATATTTACGTAAGGAATGAAGTACTCAAGTGTATTAAAGGTAATCTAATTATGTTGCAATTGCAAGTATAGGGGTATTTATACCTACAAACTAGGGCAACTTGCCCGAAAGAGATAAGATAAAAAGGGCATTTCCAAAAGGGGCAATGTACATGTTACAAAGGGATAAAATGAATATACAAGGAAAATAATCATTGGTGCTACAGATTTTACATGTGATACTTTATACGTATTGATGCGGCATTGGCGGGGTTGTTAGGAGATGTGGACAAAAAGTATGGACAGATGGGCTTGTCTGAATAGGGATGGTTTAATTAATCCGGATTCTCTCTCTCGACTTCTCAGCAAGGATGATGCCAAGTGATTGAGCGACTTAGCAATAGAGATTAATCATAAACTTAGCATGGTATAGAATAAAAAGGTAATCATACGACACAGCATTAGGGGTAACTTAGTAAGTAAGTATTCGACTTCGTTAAGGGTTGGTTGGAACATGAGGATTCGTTGTGCTAACCCCTCTAATCTTGGGCTCAGCTACAAGTTAGGGCTCCCGTAGCTTGATTCCCATCACTGTATCTTTACTTTTAATTGGGACCTACAACAGAATTTATAAGAATGTAAGTACAAGTAGCTTAATAAGTGGGACATAGACAAAAAAGTACCATACAAAGACAACTAAGGCTATTAATTATAATGAAATGTAGTCCAATTAATCATATGCAACATCATACAATGTTGTCTACTCCATTATGAGATTAAAGAAATTTCATTTTCTCTAACTTGAATTGAGGAGTTGCACATGAATCAAATTAGATCAAACCTAAACTCGTGTAATGAAGAATACCTTCTTCCTTAGACTAGCTTCGAACCATGACCCTTAATCTTGTTCCAATCTCCTCTCTTGTCACTTAATTCGACTAAAGGTAGGAAAATAACCATCTCAATTGTTCTCATCGAAGAGGTTAGTATTTGATTTAATATACCTAATCATTTCTCTATAGGGTTGTTATGCATGTCTAGTTGAGTTAGCAGTCATATTTTCATTAGTTTCCTTTGAGGGTAGCCTAACAAATTCAAATAAACCAATAATATCAAATCATGCAAAATAGGATGCTAAGGGGTTCAACTCCTATAAAAAAAATAGATTATCAAATATACACTTAGCATGTGTACAGATAGCTAATTTACAATCACAAACAAAAGCACTCTTAAGTCTCTAAATACTTTGTTGTAGTATCCCAACTGGTGATAAAGCTACAATCCCAACTTACTTGATAAAATGTGACATGATCCCTTAAGCGCCATTTATGTAGTCTTCATTAGTGATCCCTAAAAATTAATGCATAACTTTAGTTTTTAATCACTACATGAAGTAGGAATTTATTTCTAATATGAAGCATTTTTACATTTTGAGTTAAGTAAGTTCTTTCGGTAATTATTTAGTTTTAGTTAATTTGAGATAGGTTCTAACTTACTATCCTAAAATAGGTTATTATTTAAGAAGTTTCCGACTTACATTCTAACTTTGAAATGATTATAAAGTCTAAGTATAACCCACTTTCTTGCCTAAATCAATTTTTAGTGTATTAAAGTTATTTACTACCAGACTACATTCTAAGCTACTTTCTGATATAGTTTCTAACTCTGTTGCTACTACTAAGTCTTATTACTTCACATATATACCATCTTACCTTGAGTTTTCAAAACTCTAAACCCTACATAATCAACAAGTATCAACTAAGTACTTAATCATTGATCCCTTCCTCCACCATATCATCCATTACTTTGCAAATGCTTTAGAAACTTGGAAAATTAAGCTTAAGCCACTAAATACTTGTTTCCACTTAAAAATCATCACTCTTAAACTTATCATAAATCACCTTGAGCTGTTGCATGTAAGTAAATATAAGTTATACCTTAATTTTATAAAGTATTGATCAAACTCCTTAATAAAACAACTTGTCCAACGTACTATTTATGAAAATTTTAAAATTTCTCTAAATTTTGACAATCAAATTTTAACAATATAACCACATAACTCAAAATATAGCATCTTAGAAGTATAATCATAAAATTTCAAGTCAAAACTACCCTATTTGGTTTTTCAAAAACCTAATAAAAAATCAAAGCATAGGAAGTTTTTCTTAAGGAACATGTATTAACGTTCAAAATTTTGAAAGTCTAATTTGAATTTTGAATTCCTCATGAAAAAATACTTAGTAAAACCTAGTTTCAAAATTTTGAGAATTTGTTCGATATTTTTCTTAAAATTTAGTTAAAAACGAGGAAATTGGCAACTTACCCTATTTTACTACTTTGGCCACCATGAGGAAGAGAGAGGTTATCTACTAGCCTAGGCAACACTTCCTCTTTTAGGTAGTGGTCTGGTCTCATTCCCAAGTGATGATCTTCCTTAGGATCTCATAATCTTACCCTATCATACTATAATTTCTAGATTTTTATTCCTTTACTTTTTCTCTCTATTTTCTTCACAAATTTTTTTCCTAACCTTCCAAATAGTTAAACTTTGTTGTAGACTTCAGTTTATATTTTTATATGTTTATATGGGGGTCATTTTCTTTTCCTTCTAAGCTAACAAGTGTAATTCTATAACCCAAGTATCCTAACATGAACTTTCTTTTATTTTATTGTATACCTGAATGCTTCCCACACCCTAAACACTTGTCCCCTAGTTGTCTCATGGTTTGAGATTTTCTTTTTCCATATTTTATCTATTTTATTTGATGAATTTTACTCAATTTTAGGTATTTTCGATAATTATGGTTACATATATTGACATAATAATTATACCCAATATGTATACATGTCTTTTATGTATTAATTTATGTATATTATTAATTATATTGTCCTTCTAATTTATCTTTAAGTGTTCTTTAATTTTCAAAACCTAATAGGTACGTTATCGATAATTTATATAAAATATAGTAAGTTCTCACTATTTTAATTTTATTTTCAATATTTTATTATATTTTTAAATTTCGAGCCTGTGGGGACTCCTTAACTAATATTGCTAAGTCCTTTGTAAGTTTCTAGCCTAATCGAGTTACATTCCTGAATACTTTAAATCCCATACTAAACCTAGTTTTACAATTATGGGTCTCACATTTCCAACCCCCTTCGAAAAAGTTTTATCTTCAAAACTTTCAATTCTACCATCAAATAACCATTAACTACTTAAATTTTGATGGAAATTTATTACTTACCTATCTTCTTGAAAAGTTTTGGGTATCAATTCTTCATTGCCCCCTTCAGTTCCCAAGTTATCTCTACCTCCGATCAACTATCCTACCAAACTTTTACATATTCCACCTCACAATTCCTCAATTTCTAAATTAAATTTTCTAATATCTTGATTGGCTTCTCTTCAATAGTATAATCTTTTAACAATTCTACTAGTTTCAATTCCACTATCGCTTATGGATCTTTTAGGATTCTCCTTAACATTAACACATAAAAAAATCACGATATCTTGTCAAACTTGGAGATAAAACAATTCGATATGCCACATCTCTAGTTCTCTCCAATACTTTGAATAGTCCAACAAATCAAGGACTTAACTTCCCTATGGTTTTAAATCATTTAAATTCCTTGAAAGGACTTATTTTCACATATACATGATCCCCAAATGCAAATTCTATGGGTTTTCATTTCAAATCCGCCTAACTCTTATAACGATCCTATGTGATTTTCATCCTTTATCATATTACTTTTACTTTCTGATTCATTTGGTGAATCATGTCAAGTCCTATCATTACATGTTCATCACTTTCTTAATACAATTGCGATCTACGCTTTCTTCTACATAATTCTTGATAAGGAACCATTTGTATAGTTGCTTGATAACTATTATTGTAAGCAAATTCCACTAAGGGAAAATGTTGATCCCAATCACCACCAAAATCCAAAACACATCCTCTCAACATATCTTCCGATATCTAAATCACTCTTTTTGACTAACCATATGTTTGAGAATGATAAGTTGTACTAAACTGTAATTTAGTTCTCGAATATTGACGTAGACTTTCTAGAACTTAGATACAAAATGAGTATCTCTATTTGAGACGATACTCATAGGTATACCATGCAGTTTAACAATCTCTCATAAATACAATCGAGCTAGCTTCTCCATTAAATCACTAGTTCAACAAGATAAGAAATGATCATTTTTTGTCAATACATCTACGATAACTAAATCGAATCATAACTCACTCTTGTTCTTGGAAGTCTTATTACAAAATCCATAGTAATGTGATCCCACTTCCACTGAGATATTTCTAATGGTTGTAACAACCCATTAAGTCCTTGGTGTTTAGCTTTCACCTGTTGACATGTAGTACATCCTAATACATATTATGCTATCCCCTTCTTCATACCTTTCCACCAGAATAATGATTTCAAATCACGATATTTGTTATTTCCACCAGAATGTAAAGTATAACCTATAGTATGACCTTCATCCATAATTTCCCTCCTTAAATTTTCATCTTGAAGTGTACAAACCTTGTTCTTATATCTTAACACTCACTTCTCATCAATTTGGAAGTCTAATACATCTCCCATTTCAAACTTTTCTTTCACTTCCTTTAAACTCGGATCTTCATCTTATTGGGATTTAATCCGTTCCATCAAATTCGGTTATATTAGCAAATTCATCAACTATACCTCCATCTCATACCATCTAAATCTAATCTCCAATTTCTCAAATTCCTTAATTCACTTCTACTGGGAAGTAGTAAAGCTATTTGCTCATAGTTCTTACGACTTAGTGTATCTACTACTATATTATCTTTGCTAGGATGATAGTTGATGGTTAGATCATAATCCTTGATCAGTTCTAACCATCGCCTTTTCCTTAAATTCAATTCCTATTGAGTAAAGAAATATTTCAAACTTTTGTGATTTGTATAGATTTCATAATGTCGATCATATAAATAGCGTCTCCAAATCTTTAAAATAAAGACCATGGTTGCTAATTCAAGATCATGCATTGAATAGTTCTTTTAATGAGGCCTCAATTGCCTTGATGCATATGCTATTACTTTATCGTTATGTATTAATACACAACCCAATCCATTCCAAGAAGCATCATTATATATATAATACGATTTATATATATCTAGTAAAATAAGTATCGGAGTTGAAATAGGATGATCCTTTAACTCTTGGAAGCTTTTTTCACATTTATCACTCTATTCAAATTTAACATCTTTTTTTGTCAATCAAGTTAAAGGTCTTGTTATCTTCAAAAAATCTTTTACAAATTATCTATAGTAGCCTGCCATTCTAAGGAAGCTTCTTACTTTAGAAACCATAGTTTGTTGTTTTCACTCAGCTACAGCTTTAACTTTCTTAGGATTAATTGATATTCCTTCACCAGTCACTATATGTCCAAAATAATAAAATTTTATCCTACCAAAAATCACATTTCCTTAGTTTAGCATACAACTTATTATCTCTTAACTTTTGTAATATCAATCGCAAATGTTCCATACGATCTTCTTTAGTCTTAGAATAAATTAGAATATCATTAATAAACACAATAAGGAATTTATCTAGATATGGTTGATAGATTTGATTCATTAAATCTATTACAAGTGCATCAGTCCATCCAAACGACATTACCAAAAACTCATAGTATATGTATGTTGTTTGAAAAGCCACCTTTGGTACATCCATAACCTTAACGCACAACTAATGATATCTAAATCTCAAATCAATCCATGCGAATATAGTAACTTCATGTAACTAGTCAAACAAATCATTAATTTGCAGAAGTTAATACTTATTCTTAACAGTCACCTTATTTATCTCCTTGTAATTAATACATAATTTCATAGATCCATTCTTCTTTTTCATGAATAATACCGGTGCTCCCTATGGAGACAGATTAGGTCGAATAAATCCTTTATCTAATAACTCTTGTAATTGCTTTTGTAACTCTTGAAGCTTCATTAGTGGCATTTTATATGGTGCTTTAGATATGGGTTCAGTATCTAGAATTAACTCTATGGTAAAGTTTAACTCTTAATGTGGAGCTAAACCATGTAATTCATCTAGAAAGACATCCGAGAATTCACATACTAGCGGTATCACAGACACACTTAGAGTCTCTCCATTTCCTTCTGATGTAAATATCTAACAAATCCACTAATCCTTTGTAACATCACCTATTTCTTCACTTACTTTCACTACTGATAATCTCATTCCTCGTTCTCCCATTTTTCCTTGGAATACCACTTTGCCTTTATCTAAGGTTGCATTCTTATTTCAACAATGCACTTGAGCCTTATACTTGAACAGCTAACCTATTCCCATAATAACTTCATAACCTTTTAGTGGTAACACTATTAATTTTATCACAAACTCTCCCTCTTAGATTTGAAGTTGTCCATTATCCATTACTTTTCATATCAGCACCTTCTCTCAATAAGGTTCCTACCTTATAAGTGGCCTTAGCTTCTATGGCATTGATTTGATTATTCATTATAAACTCTTAACTAACAAATGAATGTGAAGCCTTAGTATCAAATAACACATATGTTATAATTTAATGTTATAATTTAAGTTACTTATTTCCTCAATTCCTACTGTTTATCTACTTAAATTGAATATTTCACATTCAGCTTATAAATAAGAAGAGTTATTAAATTAGATACCAATTACTAGTCCCTACTCATTTTCATCAATCTCCATATCATCATTAGAGCTATCATGGAGATACTCCTCCATCCATTCGTCGAAATCTTTAACATCTCCTTCTATACTTTCTATTGCAAACACCTATGTCGATATTGTGTAGACACCCCATTTTTACCCTACTATAGTTTTATAAATTTTTAGAATAAGGAAAAAGGGTTTTAATTGATAAATTGTCAACCTCTAACCCCTTCACTCGTATATACCTTCAAGGCCTATAGTCTCTTGCGAGGAGGATACTCTTACGTTAGCTTATTGAGGATGGACATTTATATGTAGAAGAGTTATGGGTGAACCATTTAAGATCCCAACTCGGATGCACTCTACTCTGCTTTGATCTTTGTCCTGCTATCGACTCGTTAAGTGTCAAGGTCGATCAATCGAGTATTGAGGCTAAGGCAACCACGTACCAGACTCTTCTCTTCCAACATACTAAATTAATGACTACCAAGGTCAACCAATTATGTACCAATGCCGAGTTCCTTAATGTAGACACCTAATTTTTATCCCATTTATTTCCTCAACAGGTTTGAAATTAAGAAAAAACAAAAAAATAGAAAATTAAAAAATATTAGAAAAAAATAAGAAGTTTAGAAAAATACAAAAAAATAGAAAAATAAGAAAAAGCATATATAAAAAAAGAAATTTAGGAAAAATATATAAAAAAGGGAAATAAGAAAAAAAAACAAAAATAGAAAATTTAAAAAATAGCAAATAAAATGAGAAAATGAAAAAAAAATTAGAAAATTGAAAAAGTCACAAAGAATTGAAAATAGAAGATTTATAGAATTTAGAAAATAATCATTTAGTGAAATAGATTTTTAATTTTTAAACTTAAAAAAGTAGACCATTAAGCTTAGGCTTATATTTGAATTTAGCTCAAGTCGGCTTAAAAAAAGTAAACCATTAAGCCTGGGGCACGTTTTTAATTTATTTTTCTCTCACACCACTTGTCAAGTTGTAATTGGCCCTTCATGTCACTGTTCATAGTCTTTCTCATAGTTTCTCCAGGATTCTAGCACTTTCTTACTTTGAGCAATGTACTTTCAATCAATTTTTGACCTCTTTTTCTTCATGATTTCACCTTCCCAAAAACTTGACTAGATTCACATATTTAAGCACTCAAATAGATTGTAGAAAATCAAGGAAAACTTTAAAACCTGAATTTTCCTTAACATTCCTTTTCCTTGATTCAAGCTTGGTTAATGCAATATGAAGCTTCCTTGTCATATTTCAAGTAAAAAACAAAATTAATGGAAGCATTCTAACAATTAATTCAATTCAAATTGCACTCTTTTCCATTAAAATCGAAAATCAAGTCAAAGCTCCATACTTCGAAATCGATGGGTTTTAATTGTTTTTCCTTGTATATTTTGATCCTGGAAGCTATAAAAGGGGGTCGAGAAGTCTAAATCATAGGGAAGCTTCATCAAAAACACTCCTTCAAGCTTCAAATCGAAATCATCTCTCTTTACAAACCCCATTCGCAACCGCTTTCTCTCTTTAAGATTGTGGTTTCCTTAGTGTTGTTCAAGCTAAACTATTGCTATTATTAGTATCCTCGATTCGAGACCAATCTAAAGGCACCACCCATGAAGCTTGCCATGCCGTTTAGATCCTCCATTCTAACTACAATTGTGAAACCCTAACTCCTCGTAACCATTACTCAAAACACACATACCAACCCTCCTCGACCAAAACTACCACTACGGTCAAACTCAGCACCACTTAAAAATTACGACCCAATCGCCCTCTTATCTCTAGCTACCTTCATGTAACTTGCACTACACCATCACTAGTAGGCCACCATCAAAACCACCTAACCAGTCACCATTTGCTACCTCACCACTACTAAACATTATTTCATCAATAAAATCCATACAAATCTTCAACCGCCCTTTTGAAATTCTAGTTGGATGTCATATTGAATTGAGGGATCAACTACTGCTCATTCTTCTTCTTATACCTGACCCGAACTGAAACTGCATTAGATCTGTGCCCATCAACCAGAGTTGACCCAACTAACCTGCTTTAAGACCATATTTATTTAGTTGTTTATTGATTTGTTATTTAAGTGTAAATGTAATAAAAAAAGGGAAAAGAAAAGAAAAAATGGAATGAAAAGAAGAAAATAAATCAATCCACGTTCAAAATTAGGGCATTTTAGAATTAAAAATAAAAAAATAAAATTTTCGATTTAGGACCTTTTTAGAAATTTTCTTAAATAAGCCAAATTGGGTTAAAAATGTAAATTCAGTGTATTTTTCAAATTAGAACAAACCCAACCTACTAAAGTTTTCATTAAAAGAACTATATACATCTGATTCTGAATATCAGGTATATAGGCATTTACGGGGCGATGATAAAAAATTAAAAAAAATGATTTTTGTTTTTTTTTTTTTAGTTTAGATTGTTCAAAATATCTCATTTAGGTAAATAATCGAGCTCTATTTCATAGAAGTGATTTTTAAGGTAAAAAATGAAAAAAAAAAACCTAATTTTCCTTTTTTATTTTAGATTACTTCGTTTAGCCAATTAGAATAATGAATAATTGAGTTCTATTTCATAGATTTGAATGATGTTTTTTGAGGGTAAAATTAAATTTGGAAAATTAATGGTACCTATAAGGGTTTAAAGGTCATAATCCTCGAATCTAGATCTCTTGTTTTAAAACCATTTTACAAAATTGGTTTTTATCGAAAGACTAGTGGTTAAGTTATAACTAATTCACTCAATTGGTTATAATTTAACTCTTTTTCCCGACTCCGATCTTATACAGACTCTAAAACGTTTTCAAATCAAGAATTGGTTTTCTTGAAACCCTAGTCAAGGGTTGGTATTAAAGGGGTTAGGTTTAATACTAGTCTGTTTAAAGAAGACTTAATTAAAAAAAACAAAAAAACTAAGAGGTGAAAAACTTTGCTCGATTGCTTGGCGACTCCACTAGGGATGTAAAGAGGGTTGGTCATTTAACTTTTCAAAATTAAAATCGATCTCTAAAAATCACCTTGGTGTAATTTATTTATTTATTTTTTAGTTCTTTGTTATTTGTATCATAACTGTACTAACGTCTTTGCAAGTTTTATTTTATGTGTTTAACTGTTTTGGGGTGGGGCGGCGGTAGTAGGAGAAGTTAAAGGGGAATTTATTTCTCATACCATGAATACATGATATATACAGTCGAACCCGGGCTATTTTAGGACTGTAGAATAGGGAACCATTGTGTAAGTTTTAAGCGTAGTGGAGCAATCGTTATTTAAGGCTGATTAGGCTACCCCACTTAAACTTTGATGTGACTAAGGAATCGTTTAAAAAAAACGCGTTAGATCATAGAGTTTAAGGACCTTTAGGACCTACTCTTTTTGCATACATTTTATGGGGTTGACAAATAACTAACAAGGTAGCAATATTATAAAAAAAAAATGACAAAACCTGAAGTTTCTTTCCTTATATTTTTCCTTGAATTCATGTACATAAGGAGTCTTTTGTAACTTTTTTTTTTATGTAAATAGTCTTTTCTTTGTAATTTATGCTTTCCTTATAATATTTCAAAAATGGCTAGCTCATCTAATGCTAAGGTTTTTGCTAAGGAGATTCATGTCCACAAACCTATAAACCTAAAGCCCATACTCAATCAGTGGTTTTAAACCTTCAACCTAAGAGAACAACAGTTCATTACCAATAAGATTAGGCCTATACTCTCACTAACCAAAATGAATGTTAACATTACGCTGGTGAGGGCCTTAGTCTATTTCTAGGAGCCTAAAGAATTGGCATTATGATTTAGGCCACACCTAACCAATCTAACTTTGGAAGAGTACACCTAATTGCTCCAAGCTCCTCCTTTAGATGAAATATATGTTATAGAACTCAGATTTGGTCTAACTTACATTTTTTCATAATTCTTAGGGATCCGTAAGATTGAGATAAATGAGGCCCTAAATGATTGCAACAAACATGCTATCAAGATATGGGATTTAATCCATTGGTTCTAAAACGAACCTAGCTCTAACAAACAAGCTCTGTTTCTTAGAAATTAGAGGGATAATTGAATCAAGGCCTATGTATTAGCAATATTCACCACCATCTTATTTTCGAGTGGATCTTTTCTTGCATACTTTAGCATAACAGAATTATTAGCTCAGTTTTGAGAAGGGAAGTCTTATATTCTTTCCCCACTTGCTAAACAAATAAGGAACCTTAATTTCCCTAAGAAAAGAGGTTGTAGAGATCTCAGGTGAAGCATGGCACTGCTAATGGTATGGTTTGTCAGTCACATCAAATGTTTTGGGTTAGATTTGATAAGGAGTATATTCACCAATAAGATTGATCTTATTGACTCTTTCATTAATAAGATCAAATTACCAAAAGATATCCTTACCTTTCTCTGGATAGAAGTTCTATAAAATTTTTGGGTCAAAGACGTACTATGGACCGCTAGATGGAGCAATTACACTAAAGTCATACTGGTTTGTAAAGGTTATCTTTCTATACCATTGATCGAGATGAGTTGGTGTACAGGTTACTATCCAAACAACATTGTAAGACAATTTGGGGGGATCCAGGGCATAGTTCATAGGCCTTCATTAGAGCCATTCACCCTTAACCTCGAAGAGCTTCACTCTACAGAAAAGGTATCTAAGTTTCATAAGATCAAAGCTTGGTGGTATACTAGGACCATAAGCCCTAACATCGATTTAAGTGAATTCATAGGATAAGTAGACAAGCATCAAATCACCAAAAAGTACTTATACGACCAACTTCAAAAGGCAAGCATGATGTGGTATTAGGCACCAGAAGTCCTTCAACCTTTCCCTATGCATCCTAGCTCTAAAAGGTATCTAAGCTTCATAAGATTAAAGCTTAGTGGTATACTAGGACCATAAGCCCTAACATCAATTTAAGTGAATTCATAGGATAAGTAGATAAGCATTGGATCACCAAAGAGTACTTATACGACCAACTTCACAAGGCAGGCATGATACAGTATCAGGCACTAGAAGTCCCTCAACCTTCCCCCGTGCATCCTACCTCTAAAATGGTGACCTATATAAACTAAGTAAAAGCTCGTATGGAGGTCTTCTATAATAAAAAAGACATGTGGGAAAACCTATTTTGAGAGTCTATGAAAAGGTCATACGTCTTGGAACACTTATTAAAAATGGCCCAGAAGAAGATTCAAGAGTTTAAGGAAGCAACTAGGCATGATTACAAGAAGGAGAAGAAAATGTCATCCGGCCCACAGAAGAAAAGAAGACTAGTATAGATTAATTTGTATTTTTCTTTTCCTTTATGTAATAAAACTCCAATAATTCAAGAATGATAAATAATTCATTGTTCTATTAATTAATCATCGATTCCTTCCTTTTCATCCATGTAGCTCATTTACATTTCATTTACATTCTTTCAAAAATGAAAATATTCATGTGCTAACTTATTGAGAAGTGATCCTAAATCTAAGTCACCAAGATAGCTCCCAAACGTCAAACCTTCTAGAGAAGTCCCATCAAAACCCACTCTTAAACCAAAATAGCCAACCAAGGAAATGACAACATCAATACCAACAATGATAATGTCAACCTTAAGGGTATTGATCCTATTGAGCTAAGGTTCTAATCTTTAGAATGAACAGTAGGGAAGATTGTAGATCAACTAAGCTTTCTTATTGACTACATCACCATGCTCAGGTCCACGACTCCATCAAATGAAAAAATCTCTAAAGCCCAATATGGAAAGAATGCTGAAGCCTTACCCCTCGAAGCAGAAGAAGCCTACCCCAAGGTCAACCAGGCCTTTGAATCCTTTGAAACAGAAGGGGCCTTTCCAAAGGTCAACATAACTTTCAAGTTGAATACTTACTCACTTCTGGTCAATCTAAAGCCTGAAGCTGATGAAGACAGACTGAAAGAACTTGAGAAGTGACTAACTCAACAAATTATTGAAAAGATGAAAATTCTCAAAGGGTATTATGGATTCAAATAGGCTGGTGTAACAGATTTCTCTACCTTTGACTATGGAAGCTTCCTAGAAAAGTTCAAAGTGCCTAACTTCGAAAAATATAATGGGACTAGATGGCTTAAGCTGCACAGCCGACTGTATGTATTTAAGATGGGAAAATATGTACAATATGATTGGCTTATGGTCCAGACTTTTCAAGACAGCCTAACTGGCCCTGCTTTGACTTAATTTACCCAATTAGATCTGAATCGGGTAAATACATAGGAAAAGTTAGCTAGAACATTCTATGAGCAATATAAATTTAACATTGAAGTAGTATCAACCATGATGGATTTGGTTACCCTAAGGAAGAGGCATAATAAATCTTTCAAAGAGTATGCCTAAAGGTGGAGATCTCTAGCTATAAAGGTATCTACCCTCGTGATTGAGAAAGAGCTAACTGCAACGTTTATCAACACTCTTGAGAAACCCTACTTCGTTCACTTGATCGAACAAGCCTCTTCTAGCTTTGTAGAAGTAGTGGTAATAGGGTGTTGGATTGGAAGTGTCGTCTCCTCCAACAAGCTACAAGAGACATCAGATAGAAGACCACCTTCTATTAAACCCTCCACCAACAAGTCGGGAGAAGCTACTATCAACATGGTCAATTTGAATACTAGGCTTAACATCCGAGTCTCTTTCAGGGCAAATCCTCTACCTACTCAACAACAATAAATAAGCTAACTAAAGGTTAGCAAGGCCCCAAGGTAGTTGACCAAAACACTCGCTCCACTTAATCAGGTACTTGAAAAACTAAGAAGAGATAATCTACTCCATTCTAAGGCTCTCAGTGAAAGATATATGTCGAGATTTTTTTATCCTAATGTAAGGTGTTAGTACCATCTAGGTTAAGTAGGCTATTCAATTGACTTGTGCTAGAGGTTAAAAAAAAAAGTTCAAGACTTAATTGACGAAGGCATAGTCCAACTGGATTTTGTGGAGGCTCTTGCTCTAAATGTTAACAGCAACCCCTTGCCTAACCATGGACCCATCATCAATATGATATTTAACAACTCAGAGCCCGCCATTAACATGATTGGTTCCAATTGAAAGCCTAGGATTTATAAATTGTACAAACAAGAAGATAAGCAAATCCTACAAATGAAACAGTATACCTTACATGTGCCTATGGCCCCCAAAAATTATAAAACTGCCTTTCTCAACTACCAGGTAGTAAATCAAGGATAGTCAAGCTCACTTGTAGGAGGGATTACCCACTTTAGTAAAATCTATAATCTAAGGGAAGACCTGAAAAAGAAAGCTGTGCTGGAAATGCCAAACAATGAACCAGTTAAACATGAAGAACGATTGTCTACCTTTACCAAGATGATCAAGTATAGAGAATATAAAGTAATGGATCAGCTTGCTAAGACTCCATTGCAAATATCCCTTATGATTTTATTGATGGCATCAGATCCACATCGGGAAGCTTTGTTTAGAACATTAAGGGAAGTCAAAGTCCTTAGTGAAATACCAGTCAAAAGAATTGGGTCTGTTGCCAACTCTATCCTCATTATGGATTATATTTCTTTCTCTACTGAGAAATTGGGTGAAGAAGGTAGTCAACATACCAAGCCTCTGCTCATAATAATGAAGGTAAATAACATCATCACAAAAAGAGTCCTCATTAACAATGGGTCATCCTTAAATGTTTGCCTCTAGTTACGTTAGATTTATTAGGCATTGATACAATTGCTATCAAGCTAAGTTTGACAACAGTTGGAGCTTTTGACAGATCTAAGAGAGAAATAATAAAGGAGATGAACTTACCAGTTGATATCAGCCCACAAACATTCAACATCCAATTCTAAGTTTTAGACATTTTAAGGACCTTCAATCTATTATTGGGAAGGCTTTGGATACATTCAGTAGGGGCCATACCTTAAAGTCTTCACTAAAAGGTTAAGTTTATCTCCAATAACCAAGTCATCACGATTCTGAGTGACTAGGATTATGAAATTTACAAAGAGATAATCGTTCCCTATATTGGCACTGAAGAGCAAGAGGACTTTAGGTTCCAAATGTTTGAAGTGGTGTACATGATTATTGATCAAGAGAAAGACGAGAGGCTAAAGTTTAAAGAAGGTCAGTTTGAAACGTATGGGTTAGGATACATCCCGACCCCAATGGAAGAGTTGCAAAGAATGTAAGCTAGGGGTAGAAAAGATGACAAGTTGTATCATGCCCCAATGACCTTCCCACTACTGTGAAAAACTTTCATTTGTGCTGAAGTCCAGAAGTTACAGCCTATCAAAGAGGACACCTCCAGCAAACATAAGGTGGTTAGCCCATCCAACAAATCCCTGTACTTAAATAATTGGTTTTCTATCCTTATGAATAGTAATAAGTTTTCCCTAGAGTAAAGGATAAACATGGTCCAGTATTTTATAAAGTTTTGTAATAAATTACTTTTATTCTACTAATAATTGTACTCGAAAGAAGACCCCTCTAAATAAGAATTATTCTCTTTTCTCTTCACTTCTTCCTTACTTACGTTCTTTCTTTTACATACTTTTCTTTTTCCCAAATCTAATACTCCAAACAAAGGCCATTGATACCTTATGTAGATAGGTGATGAAAATATTGATATCATCCTTGGCCCTATTAGGTTAGTCATTGAAAGCGATGTTAATGACCATAATGATGTGCAATAAAGTTGGCAAAAACACGAAATGAGTAGAATTTCCATTGACGAGTCAACTGAGATAATTAATGTTGGGACCGATGACAACCTAAAGGTGTTAAAGATTGGAGGAAATTTGAAAAAAGACTAAAAGGAAAAAATGACCACATTACTATATGAATATTAAGATGTATTTGCATGGTCCTACGAAGATATACCTGGATTAGATCTGTCAATCTTGGTCCATCGTTTACCCATACGAGAAGATATCAAACCTAAGAAACAAAACTTAAGAAGGTTCTGACCAGATGTCCTATTGAAGATTAAAGAAGAAGTCAAAAACTTACTGGAGGTTGGTTTTATCAAGGCATCTAATTATCCCGAATAGATAGCCAACGTTGTGCCCGTAATAAAAAAGAATGGAAAAGTCAGAGTATGAGTGGACTTTCGAGACCTTAATTAAGTGACCCCTAAAGATAATTTTCCCTTGCCCCATATTGATGTCTTGGTTGATAACACAACCAGAAATCATTTTTTCTCTTTCATGGATGGATTCTTCAATATAATCAAATTCAAATGTCTGAAGAAGATAAAGGCAAGACAACATTTATCACAACTTGGGGCACGTTTTACTACAAGTAATGTCTTTCGGACTCAAAAATACCGGGGCAACTTATCAAAGGGTTATGGTAGCAATCTTTCACGACATGATGCACAGCAAAGTTGAAGTATATGTTGATGATATGATTACAAAATCTAAGGAAAAAGAAAATCATGTAGATAATCTGAGGAGATTGTTTGATAAGTTGAGAAAATTTTAGTTGAAGCTAAACTTAGAGAAGTGTACCATCGAAGTGAATTCAGGGAAATTGTTAGGTTTTATAATTAGCCAAAGGGGCATTGAAGTGGACCTTAATAAAGTCCAAACAATAGTTGACTTGCCTCCTCTATGCACACTCAAAGAAATCAAAGGCTTATTGAGTCGTTTAAGCTGTATAGCCTAGTTCATATCTTAACTTATAGACAATTGCCATCCCTTGTTTAGGTTGTTGAAAAAGAACACCAAGATCAAATGGGACGAAGAGTATGAGCAAGACTTTATGACAATCAAAGAATACCTCATGAACCTTCCAATTTTGGTAGCCCCAAAACCTGAGAGGCCTTTATTGCTATACTTGACAATATTACCAAGTCTATGGGGTGCATACTCGACTAAAAAGACAAGAAAGGAAAAGAACAGTTATATACTACTTGAGCAAGAAATTCATTGAACGGGAACATAAATATTCAAAAATTAAAAGAACTTGCTGTGCTTTGGTCATCGGCTTAGATAATACACACTTTACTACTAGGTTGAATTGCTGACTCAACATGATCCCCTAAAATAATTGGCAAACAAATCGGCCCTACTTGGCAAAATCTCAAAGTAGCTAATGTTACTATCAAAGTTTGACATTATGTACGTGAATCGAAATTTAGTTAAGGAATAAGCTCTAGCAGATTAGCTAATAGAAAATCTCTTTGATAGTATCCCTTGAAAGGTATAAGTCAATTTCCTCGATGAGGATATCTTAGTAGTTAAAGGAAGCTCTAACAAAAGAGAAGATGATGAGCCACTGAAATAGAAGATGTTCTTCAATGGGGTAGCCAATGTGTCTAAGTGTGGAATTGAGGCAATACTAATATCCCCTGAAGGCAATCAATACCCTATGGCTATAAGGCTCGTTTTCCCATATACCAATAATATTGTTGAATATGAAGCATGCATCATGGGACTCAAAATGGCCCTAGATAAAGACATTCAAGAATTAGAAGTGTATAAGGACTCTTCACTTATTATTGGCCAAGCTCAAGGAGAGTTCAAGACAAAACATTCTAAACTAGTACCTTATCATTAACATTTGACTAAATTGATGGGGAAATTCAAAGAAATCACTTTTAGTCACGTATCAAGAACTCATAATCAATTTGCTAATACCTTAGCTACTTTAGCATCTATGATCCAAATATCCGTTGGAGTTAAGATTTAGCCCCTTACTATTGAAATTGAAGACAAACTTACCTTTTGTCTAACAATTGAGGGAGCGAATGACCAAAAGCAATGGTATCATGATGTTAAGATATTCCTACAACATAGGACCTACCCTAAAGAGGCTAAGAAAAAGAATAGAAGGATGATTAAGATAATGGCCACTGAATTCTTAATAAGCAAGTCCACTTTATACCGATGCTCTTTTGACGGTACACTTTTAAGGTATATGGACGACAAAGAGGCTAAGAGCTTAATGAAAGAAGTACACAAAGGAGTATGTGGCCCTCACATGAATGATTACATGCTGGCTAAGAAAATTATGAGGTTAGGGTATTATTGGTCAACAATGGAAAGTGATTGCATTAAACACATCGAACATTGTTACTTATGTCAATTTTATACAAATAAGATAAACGTCCCCCCTCAAGAAATACATACACTCTCAACACCATAGCCTTTTTCAATTTGGGGCATAGATATCATCGACTCGATTACTCTAAAAGCATCAAATGGACATCGCTTCATATTAGTCGCCATCGACTACTTCAACGAATGGGTTGAGGTTTTGTCTTATTTGAGTGTTATTAAAGGGGTCACAGTTAAGTTCATGGAGAAGGACATCTTGGCCCGATACGAGACTCTAGAAACGATCATAATTGACAATGGTACCAATCTCAACAACAATCTTATGTTAGAATTGTGCCGATGGTTTGGAATCATTTATAGGAACTCTACTCCTTATTGGCCCCAAATGAATGGAGTCGTTGAAGTAGCCAACAAAAACCTCAAAAGAATCATTGAAAAAATGGTTGTTATGTATAAAGATTAGTATGAGATGTTACCATTCTCACTCATGGCCTCTCAAACTTCCATCAGAACGTTGATTAGGGCAATACCTTACTCTTTAGTATACGGCACTAAAGTAGTGTTACCAATAGAGGTTAAAATCCTGTCACTCAGGGTACTATTAGAAATATAGTTGGATAAAGCTGATTAGGTAAGGAAACGCATTGAGCAGTTACATATGATTAACTGGAGGAGATTGATAGCCTTGTGTCATAATCAGTATTGTTAACAAAGAATGGCTCGGGCTTTCAACAAAAAGGTATAAGCTCGAAACTTCAAAGAGGGTGATGTAGTGTTAAGAAAGGCTCTCCCCAATGCAAAAAAACTATAAAGAGAAATTTACTCCAATTATGAAGGTCCTTATGTTGTGAAGTAGGTACTACCAAGAGAGGCTTTAATTTTATCTCAAATGGATGGTTCAGATTTGAGAGATCTTATAAATGCTGATGTTGTAAAGTTGTACTACTTATGAGGAGTCAATAGAAATTTTTACTTAGAACATGAAAATGTTACTTATTTCAAATGTTATTGTGGTCTAATTTTCATTATTTGCAAGCAAAGTTTGTATCTTTGGCTGTTGTCGATGTTAAAATAATCACCCTCTCCTTCGAAAGGTCTAACTCCCCTTAATTTATTTAATCGAACCCATATACTGAAAACACGAGAGAAGTTAGGATGTTAGATCTAAGTGATTGGTAATTGACAAAACTCTTTAAAATACTTGATTACGAATTAAGCCCCCTCGATAGGGAGTTTCTATTGTCTATTTTTCTAGGAAGCATGAAATTCAAGTAAGCAATCACCCCATAATAGATATTCATTAGTTAGGAATAAGGGCTTCAGTTCATAAAAGTTCCAAAAAGATAAAAAAAAAAAAAACAGTGGGTGACATTTTGCATCAAGTTAATTTCCTTGATTTCTCTAAAAGGGCCGACAAAGTCTCAAATGTTCTGTATCAATATCATTCGGTTTGACAATAAAGGATGAAAGCATGAGCTAGTCAATTATGATGGGGCTTTTTAAAAAAGGTTTAACAGTCTAGGTGCTATCAATGAAGACTAGGTAAGTACTTCCATACAATGCTAGCACATTAATTTTTGAACATTGCATTCGCATTTAGATTATGACCAGTTTTTACTCCCAACAATCTTTTTAAGATAGCCCATAAGGCACTCACCTTCTACATTTAGTGTTTAGCCAACCTTTAAAGACATGATCTTAACTCACTCTCTTTTCTAAGTTCTTGTAACAAGCCCATAGGGCGCTTCTTTTCCAAAGTTCTTTTAGCAAGCCCATAAGGTATTTCTGTTCACCAAATTCTCTTAAGCAAACCCATAAGGCACTTCCCTTCATCATATTCTTCTTAGCAAGTCTGTAAGGAACTCTCCTTCACTAGTATTCTCTTAACAAGCCCATAGGGCATTTCATTTAATCTAACTTAGGGTTACTAGTACTCGAGAGATGCTTCCACCCAAGTTAGTGAGCCTAGAAAGGCATGACCTCCTAGAGAGGCATGACCAGGTTCTTTAGATCAATCCCAACTCAGGGTTACTAATCCTTAAGAGACACTCTCGCTTAGTTAAGTGAGCCTAGTGAGGGATGACCTAGTCCTTTAGATAGATCCTAACTTAAGGTTGCTAGTCTAAGAGAGATGCTCCCGCTTAGGTTAGTGAGGCAAGACCAGGTCTTTTAAATCGATCTTAGCTTAGAGTTGCTAGTCCTTGAGAGAAGCTCCCACTTAGGTTAGTGAGCCTAGTAAGGATCGACCAAGTCTTTTAGATCAATCTCAACTTAGAGTTGCTAGTCCTTGAGAGAAGCTCCCGCTTAGGTTAGTAAACCTAGTAAGGTATGACTAGGTTATTTAGATCAATCCCAACTTAAGGTTGCTAATCTCCAAGAAACATTCCTGCTTAGTTTAGTGAGCTTAGTGAGACAGGACCAAGTCCTTTAGATCAATCCTAACTTATGGTTGGTAATCCCCAAGAGACGCTCCCGCTTAGGTTAATAAGCCTAGTAAGGCACAACTAGGTCCTTTAGATTGATCTCAACTTAGGGTTGCTAGTTCCCAAGAGACGCTCTCACCTAGGGTAGTGAGCTTAGTGAGGTATACCTAGATCCTTTAGATTAATCCTAACTTAAGGTTCCTAGTCCCTGAATACCCTCCTGCCTAGGTTAATGAGCCTAAAGAGGCATGACCAGGTTCTTTACATCAATCCTAGCTAAGGTTTACTAATCCCCAAGAGACCTCCCGCCCAAGTTAGTAAGCCAAGAGAGGCACAACTAGATTCTACAAATCATTTTCACTCTTGCTTAGGTTAGTGAGCTTAGAGAGGCACAACCGGGTTTCATTTTTTCACCAAAATCCCTAATAGAGTGAATTTATGATAACTAGTTTATCATTTTAAAGTCTTCCCTAGGGAAAAAATAATATCTCTTTATCTTTGTAGCAAAAGTTTTGTTCAAACTTCACTACAAAAGGGGGCAGCTATAGACATCGAATTTTTACCCTCCTCAACAGGTCCTAAATTAGCAAAAAAACACAAAAAATGGAAAATTACAGAAAATCCAAAAAACAAGAAATTTAGGAAAAAAAATAAGGAGTTGAGAAAAATACAAAAAAATAGAAAAATAGGAAAAAGCATAAAAAATAAGAAATCTATGAAAAATATAAAAATTAGAGATATAAGAAAGAAAAAACTCAAAAATAAGAAATTTAGAAAATTAAGAAAATGAAAAAATTTAGAAAATTGAAAAAGTCACAAAGAATTGAAAATAGAAGATTTATAGAATTTAGAAAATAGTCATTTAGTGAAATATATTTTTAATTTTTAAACCTAAAAAAAGGGGACCATTAGGCCTAGGTTTAGATTAAAATTTAGCTCAGGCTAACTTAGTTCATATGTATAATTTAATCACACATATGGACGAGATACAAGCCAATGACCTAATAGATAAATACATGGACTTTGCATTAGGTATTAGCTAGCACATGTTCAAATCATAGGTAAACACATGAAAGGTATTGGAGTTCAAATCTTGCTAGGCATAAAGTGCCTTTTTTCCTAAAAGGTTCGATTTCTTTTTTAAATTGAAATAATAATAATAATGAAATAAATAAAATAAAATAGGTAAATAAATAAATTGTATTGTGCATATCTAATCATGGCTTTGAATTCAGCATCAAGTAGGTTCAAATCATATTCGATAACTGATTTCAATCCAGGCCATTTAGTTCGCATATGGAATATTGATTTCCATTACATAATATGGATAAAAAGATAGCTTAACTAGCAAGGGGGCTTATTTGGTCATGCAAAGGACCCAAGTTCGAGTCCTAGGAGCACCTAATGAGTGTTTTTATTATTTTTTTTTCTTCTCTTGTGCTACGTGTCAAGTTGTAATTGGCCCTTCATCTTGCAGTTTCTCTAAGATTCCAGTACTTTCCCACTTTGAGCAGCCTACTTTCAATCAATTTTTTACCTCTTTTTCTTCGTGATTTTACCAAATTGATGGTAAAATCATGAAGATCACTTAGAGTAATTTGTATTATTCCCAAAAACTTGACTAGATTCACATATTTAGGCACTCAAATCGACTGTAGAAAATCAAGGAAAACTTTAAAACCCAGATTTTCCTTCACATTCCTTTTACTTGATTCAAGCTTAGTTTATGTAGTACAAAGCTTCCTCGTTGTATTTCAAGTAAAAAACAAGATTAAGGGAAGCATTCTGATAATTAATTCTATTCAAATTGCTCTTTTCCATTAAAATTGAAAATCAAGTCAAAGCTCCATACTTCGAAATCAATGGGTTTTAATCGTTTTTCCTTGTATATTTCGATCCTAGAGGCTATAAAAGAGGGTCAAGAAGTTTGAATCAGGGGGAAGCTTCATCAAAAACATTCCTTCAAGCTTCAAATCGAAACTATGTCTCTCTATAAACACTATTCATGACTACTTTCTCTCTCTAAGATTGTGGTTTCTTCAGTGTTGTTCAAGCTACACTATTGCTGTTATTAGTATCCTCGATTCGAGACCAATCTAATGGCACCACCTATGAAGCTTGCCATACCGTTTACCTCTTCCATTCCAACTACAGTCGTGAAACCTTAACTCCTTACAATCAACACTCAAAACTCATACACCGACCTTCTTTGACCAAAACGACCACTACGGCCGAACTCAATACTACTTGAAAACCAAGACCCAATCGCCCTCTTATTTCTAGCTACCTTCATGTGACTCATACTATACCATCATTAGCGGACCACCATTAGAACTACCTAAACGACCACCATTTGCCACCGCACCACTACTAGATATTCTTTCATTAATAAAATCTACACAAATCTTCAACCACCCCTTTGAAATTCTAGTTGGATGTCATATTGAATTGAGGGATCAATCGCTACTCGTTCTTCTTCTTCAACCCAAGCAATTGTACTTGACCCCAACTGAAACTGCACTAGATCTGCGCCCATTGACTGGAGTCAACCCAACTAACCCACTCTAGGACCAGAATAGCAAGCTTTTCCCCTAGTCCGAACTAACTCTAATTCTTTTTCTTTTTTTATTGACTTATTTAGTTGTTTATTGATTTGTTATTTGCTTATATTCCAAGTGTAAATGTAATAAAAAAGGAAAAAAATGGAACAAAAAAAAAAGAAAAAGAATAGTTTATTTGTTTATTTATTTATTTTAGTAGAAATAGATAAAAAAAAATAATAAGATAATATAAAAATATATATGATAAAAATAAATAGGTCACTAAATAAACAATTGTCTTATCACTTAGAATTTTTTTTTTCTAATAAAGAAAATAAATCAATCCATGTTCAAAATTAAGGAATTTTAGAATTTTTCAAAAGAATAAATAAATAAATAAAAGTTTCAATTTAGGGCCTTTTTAGAAACTTTCTTAAATAAGCTAAATTGGGTTAACAACGTAAATTCGGCATATTTTTCAAATATAAACAAACTCAACCCACTAAAATTTTCATTAAAATAACTACATATATTTAATCTCGAATAGTAGGTACGTAGGTATCTACAGGGCAATGATAAAAAATTAAAAGGAAAAACATGATTTTCTTCTTTTTTTTTTAGTTTAGATTGTTCGAAATATCTCATTTAGGTAAATAATTGAGCTCTATTTCATAGAGGTGATTTTTAAGGTGTAAAAAAAAAAAAAAAAAAAAAAACAAATTTTCCTTTTTTAGTTTAGATTACTTCATTTAGCTAATCAGAGTGACAGATAATTGAGTTCTATTTCATAAGTTTGAATGGTGATTTTTAAGAGTAAAATTAAATTTAGAAAATTAATGGTACACGTAAAGGTTTAAAGATCATAACCCCCGGATCCAAATCTCTTGTTTCTAAATCGTTTTATAAAATTGGTTTTTATCGAAAGACTAGTGGCTAAGTTATAACTAATCCACTCAATTGATTTTAACTTAACTATTTTCCTGACTCCGATCAGGTGGCGACTCCAAAACGTTTTTAAATTAAGAAATGGTTTTCTTTAGACCTTAGTCGGGGGGTCGATATTAAATGGGTAAGGTTTAATACTTGTTGGTTTAAAGAAGATTTAATTTAAAAAAAACGGGAGGTGAAAAACCAAGCTTGATACCTACTTGTCGAGCTCCACTTACTCAACAACCGTACAATTGCACCTTTTATTCATGTTGACAACTCCAAATACCATTCATTAGCAGCTTCCTTAGTGTCAGTACAACTCAACCATAACATCCTAAGACTCTAAAACGTAGAACTAGTTGCAATGTGCCACTTATCATTCCTTTTTTTTTTTTTAACATTATGCTATATTCCTTTCTTCTATTTGTCCCTTTTACCCTATTGGTAATGCATTATGATAGTAATTTTATATTACCCATTTTTGTAATTGCTTAGGTTTCCTTGTTGCTCTATGGACTTACTATAAATAGTCCTTTTTCTTGTATTCGAAATGATCAGATACCTTACATCTATTGAATAATCTTGTTCTTATGAGATATTCCTCTCGAAGTACATTTTCTTTTTCAGACTTATCTAATCCTATCAAGTAGGTTGAGATTAGTAGCAATTGGACCTTAGTACTAGTTTGTGAGTCATATCGAGCAACGTACTAAGTCGTGTTATGTTTGTTGGTGTATCATATCCTTTAAGCAACTTCATGGAAGCTACTGTGTTTGCTAACCTTTCTACTCTATTTTCTTTAATATCTGGAAGGACCTGCTTGGTTACTATTCTCTAAGGTAAGCCCTAGTGATTACTAAGCTCTTAAGCACATCACATAATTCTGGTATTAGAGCTTAAGGTTGTGGTCGAAAGCTTAGTGTTGAAGTACTTGTTAGAGTAAGCATTCTATTATACTCTGTTTTTCTAGTGGAAAATAGAGCAAGTCCTCAAGTTCACTATGTAAGTTAGTAATTTCAAGGTTTGCAAGAATTTTCTATGTGAATAGAGGATTTCCTAAGGCTTTTATATTGAGAATGTCAAATTAGTGTTTAAGGAGAGATTAATGATGCTGAGAGTGATGCTCCTAGTCGTGGCCGTATCACTCAATAGACCCCATGAACTACTGATGAGCAGATACAAGACCTTACTACGATTGTAGCTAATCTGGCTATTACCATACATTGAGTCATAGAGAATGGATTACAAGGGAGAGTTGTTATTAAACAAGGACAAGAAGTAAGAGATAGGCCGTAAAGAAAGATGGGTGAGAATCAAGCATTTGAAGTTATTAACAAAAACCTAGCTCCACCCTAACGTATCGATAGAGTTGTGAGAAGGAGACTTGAGTTGGATGAAGTCGAAGAGTATGGGGAAGAGGAGCAGTACGATAGGATTGAGGTGCATGAGCTTAGAGCCCCTAGAAGAGCTAAGCACCTTAAAGTACAGGTCCTTACTTTTAATAGGTTAGATAGTATTGATGACTACTTGGACTGGGAAGAGAAGATTGATAAGATATTTAACTTTTATGACTACAAAGACGCTGTTTGTAAATGAGTGGCTACATTAGAATTTTCTAAGTATGCAGCAATGTGCTGGATGAAGTTGCGGAATGTATGTCAAAGAGCTCGACGACAAGTCCAAACATAGAACTAGATGAAGAGAGTTCCAAGGAGTAGGTTACTTTCTAATGTCTCTAAGACCTAACACAAGGCAATAGATTTATAGATGATATGTCTAAGAGTTCTAGTTATTAATGATCAAATGTGATGTTGACAAACCCAAAGCAAGGAATATCGTATGATTCATTTCTAGGCTAAGGACCAACATTGGTAACATTGTGGAAATATAAAGGCTTAGAAATTTAGATAAGACCATTCAAGTAGCCTAGAGGGTTGAAAGGTTAAGGAAAAACAAGATTAGCTGAGCAGCCAATCTAGCTTATTGAGTAAAAGTGATATGTCAAGCTGACCTAGCTATGCCTGAGCTCAATATAATTCTTAGGTGGACCACCGAGGTCAAATGCTGAGCCAACCTGATGATGGTAAAGGTAAGAGCCAGGCCGAAGAGCTTAAGGTTAGGAAGGACCAAGGTTAGAGCTCAGGTAAGAAGACTTGAGAGATTAAGTGCTTCAAGTGTCTTAATTTTAGACATATGGCTAGTCAATATCTGAACAGATGTGTCATGACCATCAAAGGAGATAAGGCCCAATTTGAAGTGAAGAGTACTAGTAAAGGAGAAGATGAAGTAAGAGTTAATCAACTGCTGGTAGAATTCTAAGAAGATTCTAATGCCCTAAGCTCACTTGAAGTAGGAGTTGAATATTGGTTTTTTGTGCGAAGATCTCCCAATATCTTTGCATCTGATGAGAATGAGTAAAGGGAGAACATCTTCCATATAAACTACTGGGTGAATGGCAAATTATGCATGGCAAATTATGCTCTTTGATCATCAATGGAGGAAGCTGTACTAACGTAATAGCTCAAGGAATGGTGAAGGCTTTGAAGTTGCCAACCTTCCCTCACCCTAAGCACTACAAGATTCATTAGCTAAATGAAAAGGGAGGTCTGCCTATTGTCAAGTAAGTTAAAGTGCTTATCATTGTTGGTGACAGATATAAGGATGAGGTACTATGCAACGTCCTACCCATGTGTACCTTGTATGTCTTACTTAGCCAACCTTGGCTATTTAATTTGAGAATGTTGCATGATGGGTATAGGAGCACCTATATGTTCCCAAATGATGGCAAGAAGGTTATACTAACCACAATGAGCCCTAAGGAAGTATAAGAGTCGTAAGAGAAGATTACCCAATCATTGCAGTAGAAGTCTTAATGATTTCTCGAGCCAAATTTTCTAAAGATGCCAAAACAAAACAATGTATGCTCTTATTAGTCAAGAAACTTCTAGAGTTGAGAGAGGCCGAAGCTTTACCTACCGAGGTGTAGACTTTACTACTAGAGTATGCCGACCTATTTCTTGTAGAGATGTTGAGAGGTTTACTACCAATTAGAAGTATAGAGCATTGCATTGACCTTTAACTAGGAGCTACTCTACTTAACCAAACTATCTATAGGCTCAACTCTAAGAAAGCTGCAGAATTGAAGAAACAAGTTGATGAGTTGATTTATCGTAGATATGTCTGAGAGAGTATGAGCCCTTATGCCATGCCGGTTGTTCTAATGCCAAAGAAGGATAGCTTTTGGAGAATGTGAATTGATGACTAAGTAATCAATAAAATCATTATTAAGTATCGATATCCAATCCTATGATTAGATGACATGCTCAATGAGTTGCATGGTGCTCAAGTTTTTTTGAAAATTAATTAAAAAAGTGGCTACCATCAAATATGAATGAGACCTAGAGATGAATGGAAGATGATAGGAATCAACCCCTTGGACTGTTACTCGTAGTTGAGCTAAAGGACTCCAATGACTCTCTTAGAGGATACTAGCTTAAAGCAATATCTGAGATGGAGATCCATATTCCGAACTGATCCCCCTATGGACCTGACTATTATACCCTCATATATGCTAGACCTTCTCCTACCTAGTAGCTGTACTATGATAAGACATTCGAAGAGGCATCTCTAAGAATATTTGAGTTGAACTCCCAAGCCAATCACAAGCACCTAACCCCCAACTTAAGCTGACTACTCTATAGTATGACTAACTAGTCTCTAACCTAATTTAGATTAGGTTGGCCCCTAACTACAGCTCCTTTTTTCTCTTTTCGCTACCTTGCACCATATTTTTGACATCCAACTATCGAGCGACATGTGTCTTTTAGCGTAACATTCTAGAGGGATTCATTACTTTTCCATACTGAATATTCTTTGTCTCTTTTATCGTTTTTAATATGTATTATGTAACTTAATTGTAAGAATGTCCTTTTATGTTTTCATACATGTGAAGTAACCTTAGTAGATGGGCATATAAACCCCCACTTACTTATACGCAAACAATCATTCGACAATACAAAAATTATTCACATCTCCTTTAAGCAACCTTAATATTCTCATTATTCTTTAACTCTTGTCTATTTCCTCTAATAAAGAGTAGTGGCAAGTGACCCTTTAATTCGGACCGGTATGTCATATCGAACAAATTATAGGCCGAGTAAGATCGAGTGGTGCATCATATCCCTTCAGTAGCTACCTAGATTTTGCTAGCTTTTCTTTTGGCCCTTTTAGTTCGCTTCATTGTGATGCCTTTCCGTGTGTCCTACCCCAGAGATATATCAACTTTACTGGTATTAGAGCATAGTTCCAAGAGGGAGTGTGTGAAGTTACAGTAAAGTCTTGATTTACTTTATTGTTATGTTCCTTCTATAACTGTAGCAGTATGTTTTTGTGTTAATAAGTGTAATTTCATTATTACTAGGTTCTTGCTTTGTTTTTCATTGCGAAAGTAAAGCAAGTTTATTTTTGTTATGTTCAAGTGATTATTGGGTATTAAAGTTGTTAAGGTGTTTGAGAAGTATTGTACCATATCATATGTAAGTGTTCATGGTATTATTGGTGACTAAAGTAGCAGTACTCAACTTAGTTGTGGTCATAATGGTAATAATACCCTAGGGTTTATTGATGACAAACTTAATAGACTCATAAACCTTATTGAGAGTCTAGTCATAGCAATGTAAGTTAATAAACAACAAGCTTAAGGTGTATAACACCATAACCCACTAGAAAATGCCTATGAGAGACACTATGGCTAAGGTAACCAAACCAATTGCCCAATTTGACCATAGTGAGCTGGAGGAGTAGCAGACCAAGCTATTAAATGAAGACTGGTGTTAGAGGAGATTGAAGAAGATGATGAGGAGCTGGATGTTGAAGAGTTTGGAGAGGAAGAAGAAGAAACTGACTATTACTAAGCACATGGATGAGAACATTAAGCTCCTCGAGTGCTAGACAATGGTAAGGTTCAAACCCCTCCCTTTAGTAAAAGTGGAGATGTAAATGAATACTTGGAATGAGAAGAGAAGGTCGAGAAGGTATTTGATTATTATGGGTATATAGATGCTGTCAAAGTCTGACTTGCTGTACTGGAGTTTATTGAGTATGCCACAATATAGTGGAAAACTCTAAACACAGTCGGGGTAAGGGATGGACAACGAAGAGCAAGGAATTGGGATGAGATGAAAAAGTTGTTAAGGGATAGATTTGTGCCCGAGACCTACTTACAAGATACATTTGCAAAGTTGTAGGAACTTCGCTAAGGAGGCCGATCTATTGTTGACTATGTAAGGGAGTTCCAAATGCTTATGATCCAAGCTGACATGGAAGAACCTGAGGCTTGTACACAATCGAAGTTCATTTCTAGGCTCAAGTATGAGATTCGTAACATTGTGGAAGTACAAAGGTTTTATACCTTAGAAGAGGTGATTAAGATTTCATAGAGGGTTGAAAAGTAGAGGAGAAATACTCCGAGCCGACCTAGGCCAGCATTCTCCAAGACCCTAGCTCTACGCCAACTTATTTAAGATGAACCGAGGACAGGAATGACCAATTGGATGAAAGTTGAGTAAGCCAGTAGGGCTGAGTAGGTTAACCAAGCTGAACCAAAGTTAAGCCAACCTTAAGAACATATGAGAAGGGATAAACCTCTAAATGGAAGACCAGTGAGGTGAAGTGCTTTAAATGCTTAAGCTTCGGATACATGGCTGCTGAGTGTCCAAATTAACATATCATAGTACTCTGAGGAGATGTAGTGGATAGCATCGATGAGAGCGAACCTAAGGAGGAGAAGCATGTTTAAAAGGCAGAAGCCAAAGAAGAAGAGGAAACATGTATCTATGTTGACTAGGGAGAAGTGAAGACCCTATTTTTTAGACGAGTATTAAGTTCCTTACTGAATTTTGAGGAAGATTAGAGGAAAAATTTGTTCCATATTAAATGTACCATAGAAAGACAATTATGCACCATTATAATGGATGGAGGAACCTATACTAATGTAGTTACAAAGTTCTTTGTGCAAAGGTTAGGTTTGCTGACCTCAAGGCATCCCCAACCTTACAATCTGCATTAGCTTCATGATAAGAGTGCTTTACATGTGATTGAACAAGTGATTATACCGTCCAGTGTTAGGAGTGTTTATAGGGATGAAGTAGTGTGCAATGTCATCCTTATGGAAGCCTCACATCTGCTACTTGGATGATCTTGGTTTTTCAATTGACGTGTTACTCACGACAGGTATAAGAACACCTATGCCTTTATTAAGAATGGATGAAAGATTGTGTTGCAACCTATGACCCCATCCCAAGTGAATGAGACCAATAATCTGCTCACTTGAGCTAACAAGAAGAAAACCTTAGTGATGAGTTGAAGAGAGCTCTGATCTGCTGAGAAGGCCAATGAGCCTATGTTCTTGTTGGTTAGAAGAATGTTAAAGATGAGAGATTTAGAGGATGTTCCTGATAAGATCCAAAGATAGTTTCTCGAAGAGTTGCTAAAAGGACTGCTCCCAGTACAAGGCATAAAACACTAAATTGATTTATAACCAAGTTCTACCCTTTTGAACCAACTTGCATACAAAATGAACCTTGAGTAAGCTGTTGAGTTGAAAAAACACGTAGATGAACTTATAGAGTGAAGGTATGTAAGGGAGAGCATGAGCCCTTGTGTAGTACTAGCTTTACTTGTCTCGAAAAAGGATGTTTCATGGCATATGTACATTAACAGCTAAGAAATCAACCAAATTACTCTCAAGTATAGATATCTGATACCGAGGCTCGATAACATGATGAATGAGCTTTATGGTGCTAAAATGTTCTTGAAAATTGATCTGCGAAGTGGTTATCACCAAATTCGTATGAAGCCGGGTGATTAGTGGAAAACAGCACTCAAGATTAGGTATAGCCTTTACGAATGGTTGGTTATGCCATTCAAACCGACGAATGTACCTACTACATTCATAAGGTTAATAAACCATGTGATGTGCCCTCTTATTGGAAGATGTGTAGTCATATACCTTAATGACATATTGGTATATAGTGCCAACTTGAACATCCATGTTCAACATCACTGCAATATATTTGACATTTTGTAGACTAAGAAATTATATGGGAATGTGAAGAAGTGTACATTTTACCAGAGTAAGATGATCTTCCTAAGGTTTATAGTGTCAAGGGAAGGAATTCGAGTAGATGAAGAGAAGATCCAAGCTATGTTGGAATGGCTAACACTAAAGAATATCATTGAGGTCTGAAGTTTTCGTGGCCTAACTTCCTTTTATAGGCAATTTATTAAGGACTTTAGTACAATAGTCACTCCTTTGACCAACCTGACAAAGAAGAGTAAAGGATTCAGATGGAACGATCGAGTTTAGCAGAGATTTCAAGAAATCAAGGGGAAGCTCGCCTCGGCACCTATCCTATTACTACCAGATTTTAACAAGCCCTTCGAGTTAGAATATGATGCATTGAAGTTGGAATTGACATTATCCTGATGCGAGAGCATCGACCCATCACTTACCACAGTAAGAAGCTTAGTAGCCTTACCCTAAACTATTCTGTATACGAGAAAGAGTCATACTCTCTCTATCGAGCCTCCATTGTTTGGTAACACTATCTATTGTCAAGAGAGTTTGTTATCTACATTAACCATGAATCATTGAAGCATCTTATGAGTCAAAACAAACTCTAGAAGCTACAAGCAAAGTAGTTGGAGTTTATGGAAGGATTTTCTTATGTAATCCGACATAAGAAAGGAAGCACAAATGTAGTCGCCAATACTCTATAATGACAACAAACCTTGTTGACCACTTTGTAAACAAAATTAGTAAGATTTTCACTTATCATTGAGCAATATGCTAATGACCCTCACTTCAATCCCATTGTTGAATAGTACTGAGAAGGAGTAATTGTTGGAGGATATTATCTTAAAGATGGCTATCTATTCAAGGATCGAAGGCTATGTATACCAAATTATTTCTCATGTGAGCTATTGGTTAGGGAAGCTCATAGCGGAAGGTTATCTAGTCATTTTAGGGAGACCAAGACAGCTAACCTATTGAAGGAAAGCTTTGATTAGCTTAGTTTAGCCAAGGATGTCCATAAGGTTATTGGTAGTTGTAAAGTATGTAAGTAAGCTAAGGGGAAGAGGGAGCCTTATGGAGAATATATGCCCTTGCCAATGCTAACCTTACCTTAGGCCGACCTCAGCATGGACTTTGTCCTAAGGTTGTCTTAAACATCCAAAGTAAACGATTCTATATTTGTTATAATAGATCACTTCAGTAAAATAGCACACTTCATCCTGTGCTACTAAACTAATGATGTTTTATACATTGCTGAATTATTTTTGCAAGAAGTTGTTCGACTACATGAAATGCTAAAGACTATTGTTTCAGATTGGGATATGAACTTTTTTAGCTATTTTTGGAAGACTCTCTGGAGAAGGCTTGGAACTAAACGTGTATTAAGCTCCAGTAGCTACCCTTAGACTTACGGTTAGACTGAAGTGGTGAACAAGATGCTTGGGAGCTTACTTAGAGTTATTGTAGGAAAGAACTTAAGCAACTGAGATCTATGTCTACCAATTGTGGAACTAACATACAATCAAACTATCCACGATACTACTACGAAGACCTCATTCAACGTCGTTTATGGCCTTAATCCTATTATCCCCTTGGATATGATCGGCACCATTGTAGCTGCTGAAGAAAGTCAATCCAAAGTTGATTGAGCTCAAGAATTTCAAGAAATACACTAGTCTGTAACCAGGAAGATTGCCAGGTTCAATTAGAGACAGCAAGAGTTTGGTAGTTGAAGCTACCAAACTGTTTCTTTCCAGTCAGAAGACTTAATATAGATTTACCTCAACCAAGAGCGATTCCCACACTTGAGACAAAACAAGCTATCCCCTCTAGTTGATGGTCCTTTCAAAGTTCTAAAGAAAGTTAACCGCAACACCTATCAAATCAAGTTACCTGACGACTACGATGTTTTCTTTACCTTTAATGTATTCGACCTAATTTTGTACCAACCAAAAGAAGACCCTATGAATGTACAAGAAGGATAACCAAAGACCACTCCAAATTTGAGGACAAATCTTTTTTACCTCCAAGCAGATGATATGAATTAACCTCCTAAACCAATTACTCGCAGCTAAGCTAGAAGACTATAAGGACTCACTTAGAGGATGCTAGCTCAAAGCCATATTTTGAGATGGAGATTCCTATGCTAAACTAATCCCTATTGACCTAACTACCAAACCTTCGCATGTGCCAAACTTCTCCTGGCCAGGAGCTGTGTTATGATAAGACATCCAAGGAAGCAGCTCCAAAACTATTTGAGCTGAACTCTTGAGCTGATCACAAGTGCCCAACCCCAACTTAAGCTGACTACTCTATAGTAGGACTAATTAGGCTTTAACCTGATCTAGATCAAGTTTGTTTGAAAGGATGGTGATCACGAAGACGCATTAGAAGACTTCTTTCAAAACAAAGGATGGTCTGTTCAAATGGATGGTGATGTCATTTGGTCTAACAAACACGCTAAATACCTTCATGTAACTTATAAACCATGTTTTGAGAACATTGATTGGTAAGTGTATTATTGTATTTTGATGATATACTAGTATACAATGCCAACCTCATCTCTCATGTCTCGTACTTAAGATATGTGTTTGATATCCTTTGTGTCGAGCACTTATTCAACAACTTTAAGAAGTGTGTATTTTGTCGAAGCAAGGTATTGTTCTTCGGTTATGTTATTTCTGAGGGAGGTATCAAAGTTGATGATTAAAAGGTTTGAGCTATTCTTAAATGGCTTATTCTAACCAATGCTATCAAAGTAAGGAGTTTCCATGGTTTGGCTTCATTCTATTGTTGATTCATTAGGAACTTTAGTTTCATATTTACCCATTGACTGAGTTAACTAGGAAAAACTCTAAATTCAAGTAATTCGAGAAGGATTAAAAGAGTTTCAATGAGATTGATTCCAGGTTGACTTCCACCCCAGTACTCATTCTAGTCAACTTCGAGAAAGTTTTTGAACTAGAATGTGATGTTGGCAGTGGAGCTATTCTTATGTAGGAGAACTATCCAATTGCTTATTTTAGAGAGAAGCTCTGAGGAGCTACATTGAATTACTTGACATATGATAAGGAATTCTATGCCCTTATCTAAGAACTTCAAAACTAGCAACATTACTTATTACCAAGAGGTTCATTATCTACACAAACCATGAATCTCTCAAGCATCTCAAGTGGCAACAAAAACTTTCTAGATGCCATGCTAAGTGGGTTGAGTTCCTAAAAACTTTTTGCTTTGTCATATGATATAAGAAGGGAAGTGCCAACACCGTAGCTAACGCATTTTCTTGTTAGCTTGTTCTTTTTATAGCCTTACAAGCTAGGATACTGGGATTTGGCACCTTATTTGATCAGTAAGAGTATGATCCATATTTTGGACCCTTAGTTATCAAATCCAACATAGGAGGAGTTGTGGAGGGGTTCTATTTGAGCAAAGGTTTTTGATAAAGGGTAAACAAATTTGTGTGCTAAGTAGTTTTGCTAGGGATTTACTTGTCTAAGAAACCTATGCTGGAGGCTTAGTCAACTACTTTGTTGAGAAGATAACGATCAAGTTACTAAAAGAACATTTCTATTAGCCTAGGATAGTGAAGGATATACACCAAGTACTTGAATGATGTGAAGTGTACAAACATGTTAAGGGAAGGAAGGAGTCATATGGAGAGTACACACCTCTACCTATACCTGATTGGCCATGGACTAATTTGAGCATAGATTCATGCTTGGCCTACCTAGAACACTAAGAAGACATATTATGGTGATGGTCCATTGGTTTAGCAAAATAAGCCACTTTATTCTCTACCACAAAACCAATGATGCTTTAATTGTTGCTAACCTTTTTTTGCAGGAGATTATGTGGCTGCATGGAGTACCAAGGAGTATTATTTTTTACCATGATTCAGGCTTCTTCTAGAAAACCCTATGGAAGAAGCTCAGTACCAAGCTCATATTCAGTACTTCTTGCTACCTACAGATAGATGGCCAGACTGAAGTTGTGAATAAAACAGTAGGCAATCTCCTTCGAGCTACCATTGGAAAGAATCTACATGATTATGGTCTATGCCTGCCCTCATTGAATTTGCTTACAACCGCTCCATTAACTAAGGAGAAAATCAATCGGGTCTATAACATACCAAGGAGTTCTAAAAGTTGCATTAGAAGGTAGCCTAACAACTGGCCAAAAACTGTAGCTTAAGTGAAGGAACAGGGAAGTCGAAGGAGGAGGTGAGTCATTAACAACCCAAGAGACCTTGTTTAGATTTACCTCAACAAGGAACGTTTTCTAAGGAAGAAGACAAACAAGTTATCCCTCAGGTTAGATAAACCTTTTAAGATCTTTTGGTATATAAATGAAAACACCTATGAGCTTGAGTTACTAGAAGGATATGGAGTATCTTCTACTTTTAATGTCGTTGACCTAATGCCCTATGTGCTTGAAGACGAAGAAAACCAAGATTTGAGGGAAAATCTTCAATATCCTTAAGGAATTGATGGACTACTGACCTCTACCCCCCTCCTTTACACATACCTTTGAGGCCTATAGTCTCTCAAGAAGAGGATACTCTCACATCAACCTACCAAGGACAAACACTTGTATGCGGAATAGTTATAGGTAAACTCCCTAAGATCCCAACTCAAATACACTCTACTTTACTCTAATCTTTGTCCAACCATCGAACCCTTAAGTGCCGAGGTCAAGGTGACCACATACCGAACTCTTCTCTTCTAACATACTAAATTGCTAAGGTCTACCAGCTATGCGCTTAGGCCAACCTAATAATTGATGAGGTCATGTTCCTCACATGTCGATCTCTACTTACTTGGCCAACCACATAACTATGTCCTTTATTCATCTCAACAACTCTAAATACCATTTGTCAGCAACATCCCCAACGTTAATACAGCTTAACCACAACATCCCAAGACTTTACAACGTAGACCCAATTGCAACATGCCACCTGTCATTTCTTTTTCTAACATTATACTGTATTCCTATATTTTAATTGTCCCTTTTACCCTCTATTTCTATATTACCCATTTCCATAATTGTTTAGGTTTCCTTGTTTCCCTAGGGACTTACTATAAATAGTCCTTTTTCCCTATAGCTAAAATGATCAAATACCTTACTCTTATTCTTATGAGATATCCCTCTTCGAATACATTTTCTCTTACACTTTTATCTAATCTTGTAAAGTAGCTTAAAATTAGTGGTGAGTAAGCTTTAGTACTAGTTTGTAAGTCATATCGAGCAAAGTACTAAGTCATGTTGTCTTCATTAATGTGGCGTAGCCTCCGAGCAGCTTTTACGGAAGCTAATATGTCTGCTGACCTTTCCATTCTATTTTCTTCAATATCTCAAAGGACCCGCCTGGTTACTATTTCCTATAGTAAGCCCTAGTGATTACTAAACTCTTATGCACATCACTAATTGAGAAAATATATATATAATTAAAATTATGAAAAAAAATAGAAAATTGAGAAAAATACCCAAAAAAAAAAAGAAATTTCAACAAAATCACCAAAAAATTAGAAAGTTGAAAAATATAAAATAAATGAATTTTTCTTTTTAAGATATTGAAAAGAGATAATAAAAAGCCTCATGATACTTTTTGGGTTGATTTTAGGATAGGTTTAGTATTTTAATTTGGCTTAAGTCATTTTCAAAGCATTATATACATTTTGCTTGCACAAAAGGATAGGGCATATGCTAATAGCCCATTTGGTTTAATACTTAGTCTTTGGCATTGGCAAGTGAGGAAGGGTTAAGGGTTCAAATCTCACTCGATACATATGTGCCTTTTACTTTTTCATCCCCCATTAAACACGTGGACTACATCTATTGGGTGGTGTGTCGTGGCTAGGATACGTATCAACTTCTTGCTCATTCACATGGCTAATACTGCACTTATGTGGTACTACATCAACGTTTTTCCTTCCCATTCCTTCCTTTTATATTCCTTTCTTGTGTACATCCCACTCAACCCCCTCATTTTGGCTTGGTTTTTCACACAATTTCCACATGTAAACACATGAATTAATTGTTGGATCTTATTCACCATACGGCCTTCTTTTGAATTGAACGTAAAAACAAGTCTAGATTCATTCATTTTCATGCTCAAATTGGCCAAAAAGGTAATGAAAAAACTCAAAATCTAGGCTTCACATTCATAGCTGATTCGGCCATTGATGATGCTTACCACGTTAATCCAAGCTTGTTTTAGTATAAATAGGATCCATAAGCTCCATTCCCATCATGAGCCAAACACTCTCAAATTACTCCCTCATGCTCTTTCTATTTCTAGTCGTAGCCTTGCTCTCTCTATCTAAATTGCAATCAAGCTCAAAGCTTTTCGAGCAAAACCAATCAAATGAGAGGGTTCCCCAACCTAAGAGGTTCCAAACCCATCTTCTTTTATGTTTGGCTATGCTCCTAAAAACCATATCCACCACCACCAACCCAAACCTTAAGTTCTATAGCCACCACTTCGAAATTAGCACCATCGCATGACCCCATCTAAAACTAAGCATACGGTTGACTTTATCATGCTCCAAAACTCAAGACTCAACTACTCATTCATGCCTAGAAGCCTCCACACAAATTGACCACTACCTACGACAAACATTTGAACAACCACCAAAGGGCAACAAAAGTTGGTGGCACTAGTACCAAACCTCCCTTTTCCAATCAAATTCACATGAAATTGAGCTTTCCTATGAAAAAACCCGCTTAGAAACACCTGAAGCGAGCCTTGCATAACCCTTACTTCTTCTTCTTCAATAAGGATCCAATCTAAACCGCTTGACCTAAATATACTCTAACCTAATCTTGACCAGCACACGCAAGTCTTATATGATCCTCCTTTTTTCCATTTGTGTTATATATTTTTTTCTTCTTTTCTTTTCTTTCATTGTTTTGTTTTTATTTTGCTGTTTAATCTTATCTTTTATTGTAATTGTTAAGAAGAAATCCAAAACAAAAGAAAAGAAAAGAACAAAAAAAGAAAGGAAAGCCTTTTTACTTATTTTTTTTCTTTCTGTAAAAAATAATAATAATAATTAATAATTTAAAAATAAAAGGAAAAGAAAAAAGAAAGAGGGTTTGTCACTTAGAAAAATGCTTCCAAAAAAATAAAATAATAAAAGTCCATCAATTAGCCCTTTTCAAAATTAAAATTCGCTTTAGAATTTTTCCAAAGATATACTTCCAAAATTATTACAACCTTTTTTTAGAAATTTTTCTCAACATAAAGGAATAAAATGGCTAACATACGTAAATTTAGCTAATTTTTTAAAATTAAAATGAATCCAAAAATTAATGTTTTATCAAATGAATTATAGAAAGTCTGATCTCTAATAAAGGGTATGTAAAAACCTACGAGATAACTTAAAATAGGGAAATTTTTTTACATTCCCTTTTGTGAATAAATTCTACTATTTTTCTTTTTTTTTTTTATGTAAATAGAATTTTATCTATTTGTAAATTTAAAATTATTCTTTCAATCTAGAATTGATATTTTAAAAGATAAACTTAATTTTAGAAAGTTAAAGTAGTACTCAATTAAGGTTTAATAGGATAGCTCTTAGCTCAAAGATTTTTAGTTTCAAAACCTTTTTTTTTCATTCAAAAATTGGTTTTATTGAAGACCGGCAGCTAAGTTATAACTAATTCACCCAATTAGTTACAACTTAACTATTTTTCTCGACTCCAATTGGGGTGACAACTCCAAATTTTTTCAAAATTAAAAAGAACTAAGTTTTTCTTAATCCATAGTTGATGATCTATACTAAATAGGTATAAGAATTTATATAGGTCAGGCTAAGAAAAAAATTAAAAACTGGGGAAAAAATCAAACTCAACAACTTGATAACTCCACTGAAGACATCAAGCAGGTTAGCTACTCAAAACATTCCCAAATTAAATTTACCTTTCAAAATACCCATGTTTTTATTTATTTAGTTAATTAATTATTCATTTATTTATTATTATGATTCATTTCATATAAATATACTTTGTTTTAATTACCACATTCATTTTTTCATATATCATACTTTAGATATTAGGGGTAAAATTGCGTCAAGATATAAGGTAGATATGGTTAGACTCAAACTGTCTTAGGACCTTAAGAGGAGGGTCATTATGTAAGCTACGGATACTGTAGGGTAATCACCTTCTTGGGTCGATTAAGCTACTCCACTTAAGTTTCGATATGACTAATGAAACATTTCCTTGAAAATGCATAAGGTTATAGAGTTTAAGGACCTTCAGAATCTACCCTAATTGCATATACTTCCCTTAAGGCTTGAGTTAATACACTACTCATAAAAGTTTCAATCCTATTGATATTGGAGTATTTTAGGAAAAAAAATTTTCAATAGTAGGGTTGCAATTTAATGAATGATGTATTAAACGAATGTAACTAACCTATGCATGTTTCTACGTACATTCTTTTATTTCATTGATAAATGATTATTGTCCATGAAATGTTTACGTCTAATGATAATGTATAGTTGCCAAGTGAACAATTAGAGAACTAATAGGCTATAGGACCTCCATAAGATTCACAAGCAACCACTAGAATCTAAAATTGTCTATATAAAAGAGAAGCTCAAATGTTATGAAGCTCACAACCAGGCCTCAAAAGCCTTTCTTAGAGAAGTCCTTAGAGAAACCCATGAAATGCTGGAAGACTGTGGAGCTCATCTGTGAGACATAGTTTAGGGGTTTTTAGTTTATAGCTAAGGGCTCTAGAATAAATGTCGAGTTTCATTATATAAAAATCAAGATTAAATGTTAGGCTCTTTATCTTCGTTTTTATGTACTCCAATTTTTCAAAATAATAAAAGTTCTCTTTAACTTATCATTCTTCATGCTTTAATATTCTCTTTTTGTAAATAACGCTTCAATAGAATTCATCTAACCATTGTTTCTTTATCTCATGAAATGTAAATAAATTCCATAGATTGTAAATAGAACCCCAAAACCACCATCATTATTTGTAATTAGATTTCCTGATTTTTGTAAAATAAAGCCTTATCTTTCTCTCTCACAAATAAACAAAAAAAAAAAGCGAAGAAAAAGGAAAAAAAAAAGTTTCTAATGATTACAAATTCTTATGGTATATTAACAGACTAAAACCCTTGACTCATTAAGATAGCCAACCTAACACGAACCTTTTGGCCTAATAAGGTAGCAAACCCAAAAACCTTTAGCCTATTAAGGAAACTAAACCAAACACAACCCTTGACATGTTAAGGTAGCCAACTAAAACACAAGCCCCTTGGCCCATTAAGGTAGCTAACCCAAAATACGAACACTCGACCCATTGAAGTAGCTAACCTAAACATTAACCTTTAGCCCATCAGGGTAATTGACTCAAACACAAACCCTACGACATCAAAGTAGCCAAACTAAGCCAAAACCTTTAGTCAATTGAGAAAACCAAGCCCAACCATGAACTAAGTCAACTACAATCTCAGTTTCAAACTCAAATCATATAAAAATTATTGTCTTACACTAAGGCATATTTTGAGAAACTAGGGGGCAAAGTCAATCTCCACCTTAGGGGAAATAAATATAGATTATTTCTTAAGAAATTGGTAACTCACTTTTAAAAGTTTTGAAATGAAAAAAGAAAAACTATATCCTACACAGATTAAAATGAAAAGAGTTAAGTGACATCATAGTGAGGATAATTTAGACTCATTCCTTAAAAGAGGTCTATTTTAAATTTGATACACAGATTAAAATGAAGTTAAACAATCATTTCTCGATCCCAAAAACAAGTATCCTTTGCTATCCTTGTTGGAACAACTTGAAATATTTCTAAATTTAAACCTTATCAAGAATCAACCCATACTGAGGCAATTAAGAGGTTATGGTCATTGATTATAAGAGAAGAATAAAATTAATTTGTGTTTGTTTAAATAACTTCAATTCAAAGACAATCTCTATTTTTTATAAGTTATTTTATTTAAAATAAAGAAGAGCCAACTCTTTTTCAAACACCCCAATCTTATACATACCTCACCCAAGACCATACATTAGGAATCCATAGATTGAAGGCCTTGAATCTTAAAGACAAAAACTCGACAATGTAGATTATCACTCTTGGGGTAAAAGAACAAAAAGAAGAGAGAAATAATGGGGGCAAAGTAATAAATAAAAGAGATAGAGAGAGAGGCGGGGGGAGGAGAGAGAGGGAGAGAGAGAGGAAGAAGAAGAAAAGAAAATTTGTTTTTTGAAGTTAAGGCAAGCACACTTCTAGTTTCTTCCTTAAGGTTGTTGACTTATACACCTAAGTTGAATAAATAAATCCTTCAAAATAGGCCTTCTTATTAATTCCTTTTAAAACCATTTGAACAAAAACCTAATTTATTGGACAAAAAAAAAACCTAATAGATTTATCAAAGTATATCACCTGCAAAATAAATTATAATTTTTAAAGCAATAGTCAAGAGTGTAATCTAAATCAAGAGTGCGTAAGGAAGTCTTCTTTGACTAGACTAATCATAAGTTACCTTTTCCATAGGAAAGGGATGTTTAAAATCACAAGGCTCCACTAGGAAGCTCAACATCAGGTTTATGAGACATTTTCAAAGACTAAGAAGAATATGAGATTCCCTACATGGTTACCAAGGAAGGGGATGGTTATAGTACTTACTTCTCAAATAAAAATTTATACTAATTAGCAAACTTTTAAGAAAAAAAAAAGAAAAAAGAAGAGAGACAAAGAAGAAAGAAAAAAGAGAGAGATAATAAAGGCTTATTATAAGTTTTTTCACTAAGTTTATGTCAACCCGAGTAGCCAATCTTATAATTCATGTAACCTACTCGCTTTTTAATGTGGTCACACCTTTTAAGTTAACCATAATAGTCTAAATCATTCTTCTTGATATAATTTTTTATTTCCATTAACTCTTTTTGAAAACAAAGGACCTTATCCCTGATGCCTTTTTCATCATAAATGGTTTTCACCAAATTCCTTATATGTAAATTTTTCAAGTCAAAAGGTTGCATCCCCTAATTTTGCTTCTTAGGGTCATTAGCCAACTCATAGGGCACTTACCCCTTATCTTATCTTACATTTCTCTTTAAGGTTTTAGCCAGCTTAAGGAGCGCTATCCCATCTCATATTCTCTTTAGGGTTCTAGCTAACTCAAAAAGCATTGTCCCATCTCATATTCTTTCTTTAGAGTTTTAGTCAACTCAAGAAACGCTATCCCATCTTAGGATCTCTTTCAGGGTTCTAATTAGCTGAAAAAGTGTTGTCCCGCCTCACATCCTTTTAGGGTTCTAACCAGAACAAGGAGCGTTGTCTTATCTCACATCCTCTTTTAGGTTTCTAGCCAGCTTAAAGAGCACTGTCCCATCTAATATCCTCTTTTAGGGTTCTAGCTGGCTCAACTAGAGTTATCCAATCTCACATCCTCTTTTAAGGTTTTAGCCAACTCAAGGAATATTATCCCATCTTACATCCTCTTTTAGGATTCTAACAAGCTTAAGGAGTGCTATCTTATCTCATATCCTCTTTTAGGGTTCTAGCCAGCTCAAGAACTGTTGTCCTATCTCAAATCTCTTTTAAGGTTCTAGCCAGCTCAAGGAGTATTATCCTGTCTTAAATCTCTTTTAAGGTTTTAGCCAGCTCAAGGAGCATTGTCTTATCTCACATTCGCTTTAAGGTTCTAGCTAGCTTAAAAAGCGCTATCCCATCCCAAATCTTTTTAGGGTTTTAGCTAGCTCAAGGAATATTGTCCCATCTCACATTCTCTTTAGGGTTCTAGCTAACTTCAGGAGCAATATCCCATCACAATCTCCTTTAGGGTTTTAGCCAGCTCAAGGAACATCATCCCATCTCATTCTCTTTAAGGTTCTAACCAACTTGAGGAGCAATGTCCCATCCCACATTCTCTTTAAGGTTCTAGCTAACTAAAGGAGTGTTGTCTCGTTATAATCTCTTTTAGGGTTCTAACCAACTCAAGGAGTATTGTCCCATCTTACATTCTCTTTAGGGTTTTAGCTAACTCAAGGAGTGTTGTCCCTTCTCAAAATATCTTTTAAGGTTCTAGCTAACTCAAGAATGGAGCGTTTTCCTGTTTCAAATCTTTTTAGGGTTTTAGTTAGCTCTAAGAGTGCTTGACCCTTTCACTTTAGGGTTGCTAATCAATTCCTATTTAGGGTTGGTAGTCAAAGGAGCATTACCAGGTTTTCTAATCAATTCCTATTTAGGGTTGCTAGTCCCCTAAAGACACTCACAACTAGGTTATTCAGTTATTCAACTCAAAGGAGCATGGCCAAGTTATCTAAATTGGTTATCACTTAAGGCTGCTAGTCTCCTAAAGATACTCCCACCTTGGTTAGTCAGCTCAGAGGAGCATAACTAGGTTTCAATTCTCTTTAAGGTCTTAGTTAGCTCATGGAGTGCTTTATCCATTCTCTTAGGTTAGTTAGCTCAAAAGAGTATGACCAGGTTCTCATTTAGGGTTTTAACTAGCTTGAGGAGCGGTTTGCTCATTCACCCAAGTTAACTAACTCAAAAGAGTACAACTAAGTTCTTATTTAAGGTCTTAGCTAACTCAAGGAGCACTTTACCCATTCACCTAAGCTAATTAGCTTATAAGAGTACAACTAAGTCCTCTTTAAGGTTTTAACCAGCTCAAGGAACACTATCCCATCTTACATTTCTCTTTAGGGCTTTAGCCAACTCAAGGAACACTATCCTATCTTACTTTTCTCTTTAGGGATTTTGCTAGCCTATAGGGGAGCTACCCTCCTTTCAATATCTTTTAGGGTTTTAGTTAGTTCATAGGGTACTAAACCCTTCTAAAACTCACTACATGCCTCAATCAGCTCCTAAAGCACCATCTTACTTCTTTCAACAAATCCCTAATGGATTGAACTTAGGTTAACTAGCTAGTTGTAGCATTACTTAAGGCAAATTCATCTTTGGAGCAAAAATGGCATCTACTCTTATCTTTGTTGTAAAGTTTTACTCAAACTTCACCACAAAGAAGAACAACTGTAAATACCTCATTTTTGCCCCCCTACAGTTTAAAAATTTTTTAGATTAAGGAAAAATGATCTTAATTCAGAAATATATATATATATAATTAAAAATTACCAAAAATTAGAAAATTGAGAACAATAGAAAATTTAGAGAAAGACAAAAAAAAAGAAGAAATATCAAGAAAATCACCAAAAACATCGAAAGTTGAAAAATATAGAATAAATGAATTTTGCTTTTTAAGATATTGAAAAGAGATAATAAAAAGCCTTATGGAACTTTTTGGGTTGATTTTAGGATAGGTTTAGTATTTTAATCTAGCAAAAGTCATTTTCAAAGCATTATATACCTTTTTTGTTGCACAAAAGGATAAGGCATGGACCAACAGCCCATTTGGTTTAACACTTGATCTTAGGCATTGGCGAGTGAGAAAGGTCAAGGGTTCAAATCTCATTAGGCACATGTGTGCCTTTTACTTTTTCATCCCTCACTAAATACATAAAGTACATCTCTTAAGTAATGTGTCATGGTTGGGACACATGGTAACTTGTTGCTCATCCACATGGCTAACATTGTACCTATATGGTACCACATCAACATTTTTCCTTCCCTTTCCTTCTTTTTATATTCCTTTCTCGTGCATATCCCACTCAACCCCCTCATTTTGGCTTTGTATTCATATAATTTCCACATGCAAATATATGAATGAATTGTTCGATCTTGTACACCATATGTCCTTCTTTCAAATTTAACATAAACACAAGTCTAAATTCATTCATTTTCATGCTCAAATTGGCTAAGAAAGTAAGGAAAAAAACTAAAAATCTAACCTTCACATTCATCATCGATTCAACCATTAATGATGCTTACCACGTTAATCCAAGCTTGTTTTAGTATAAATAAGATCCCTAAGCTCCATTTCCATCATTATCCAAACACTCTCAAATCACTCCCTCATGCTCTTTCTCTTTCTAGTTGCGACTTTGCTCTCTCTATCTAAGTTACGGTCAAGCTCAAAGCTTTTTGAGTAAAACCAATCACGTAAGAGGATTTCCTAAGCTTAGAGCTTCCAAAACCATCCTCTCCTGCATCTGGTTGTGCTCTCAAACACCATATCCACCATCGCTAACTCAAACCCTAAGTTCCATAGCCACTACTTCAAAGCTAACACCATCGCACAACCTCATCCAAAACTAAGCACACAATTGACCTCGTTGTATTCCAAAACCTAAGACCCAACCACTCATTCAAGCCTAGAAGCCCCTAGGCAAATTGATTACCACCACCATCTATGGTAAACTTTCGAACAAACACCAAATGGTAACCAAAGTTGGTGCCATTAGTACCAAATCCCCCTTTCCAATTATATTCTCATGAAACTAAGCTTTCCCACCAAAAAAAAAAAAAAAAAAACCCTAGATACGCCTAAAACCACCCTCGCATAACCCCTACTTCTTCTTGAATAGGAATCCGATCTGAACTGCTTAACCTAAATCCACTCTGACCCAATCTTGACCCACTTATGCAAGTCTTATACAATCCTCCTTTTTTCTATTTGTGTTTTATCTCTCTCTTTTCTTTTGTTGTTTTGTTTTTATTTTGTTATTTAATCTTATCTTCCATTGTAATGGTTAAAAAAAAATCCAAAAAAATGGAGACAAGGAAAGAACAAAAAAAGAAAGGAAAGCATTTTTATTTATTTATTTATTTATTCTTTCTATAAAAAATAATAAGGAAAAATAATAAAAAGAAAAGAAAAAGATTTGTCACTTAGAAAAATGGTTTAAATGTATATATATATATAAATAAAATAATAAAAATCCATCAACAGGCTCATTTCAAAGTTAGGATTCACTTTAGAATTTTTCCAAAGAAACACTTCAAAAAAGATTAGGAACCTTTTTTGGAAATTTTTCTTAACATAAAAGAATAAAATGGCCAAGATACGTAAGTTCAGCCAATTTTTCAAAGTTAAAAAGAATCTACAAATTAAAGATTTTATCGAATGAACTACGAAAAGTTCGATCCCCAATATGTAAGTAGATTTTTCTCTATTTAAAATTTTAGAATTATTCTTTCATTCTAAAATTGGTATTTCAAAAGATAAACTTCATTTCCAAAAGTTAAAAGTGATATTTGATTAGGGTTTAATAGGATAGCCATTAGATCTAAGATCTGTAGTTTCAAAAGATTTTTTTTTTCCTAAAAATTGGTTTTACCGAAAACCAGTAACTACTCAATTGGTTATAAGTTAACTTTTTTTCCTGACTCCAGTTGGATAGCAACTACATATATTTTCAAAATTAAAAAGAACCAAGTTTTTCTTAATCCTTAGTTGATGATTTATATTGAATGGGTGTAGGATTCAATATAGGCCAAGCTAAGAAAAATATTGAAAATCAAGAAAAATTCAAGTACAACATACTGTAGTGGTTTCCACTCCACCAAAGTTCTTAACTCTTAACCCTATTTGTCCACAATACCTTAAGAAATGCCTCAGCTTTCCATACCTATATCATTTCATAATTTTCATCTTTGGGTATCCTTGTGATACATGATTTAGATCTCTACACAAATAACAATTACTCTACAATTGTGCACATTGACAAGGAAAGTGTTAAGCTCCACACTTTTAACATTTCACATTCCCTTCACTATCATAGAAAGTATACCCTGCTTTAGTCTATATAAGCCCACTAGACATTACTGCCAACTTTTTTTCCTTTTTGACCTTAATAACTACTAGCACCTGGAGATGGCCTCTTTAAAGTAGGTTAGAACCAAGTGACTCCCCTTAACTTCTTACTCCATTGCTCTTACATAGCCAATTAGTTATTCTCCGGCTATCGAGCGAATCTACTAAGGAAAAGGTCTTTCTTCAATATTTAGTTATATCAATATGATTCAAGTGCATACTATCACAATCTATTGGATTCATTTTCATACTAAGATACATTTATGGTAGCTTTCTTCAACTACATCAATTTCCTTGTCATTTGACTATGTACATTTACAAGAAAATATTCCTTTTTAAACTTTTCCCTAAATACTTAGTAAGCAATTGGTCATGTGATTAATCTTTTCTTTAAGTCCTATTAAACACATACACCCATCTTTAGTAAGAAAATGCCATAAGAAACTTTCTAATCATCAAGAATCCTAAAAGCCTCAAAACTCCATTGAATATATGCTAGCTAGTCATTTGCTAAAGTGGGCTTTCACATCTCAACTTTGAAATACCAATTCGCTTTCATGAATTCAAGAAACCTATTAGCTTCTTAGGGTCAATTCCCTCTTGGTTCAACCTTTGGTGGCCTTTGATCCACAATATTTCCACTTATTATAAGATGCTGGATCAAAGCTCGTTGTTGTTGAATCATGGTATTGATATTTATAGGCATCTATCCAAATTAGATTAGATCTATCATATTCGATGGAGGGGCTAGTGCCAATAATTCATTTCTAAGAGATTCTTGTGGTATAGGAGGATTAGGGAGTGGATCTACATTCTTACATCGCGCATTTGATTCTCTATTCACATTCTTGATCATAGTTATAATCACAATAACAAACTATTTATCCTATACTCAACATATACAATCTAACAGTTAGTATAAAGTTAAACTACTAAAAAATCTATATAGATCTAAAATCCCTTACTTATACAATACATGATACAGTCCGTACGTAGATGAATGCACAAAGCCCGATATCGTACGAACCAAGGGGGTAGGTCCAAACCTTGAGACAATTCAAAGAATAAATGACAGTTAAAGGTTGAGTAGGGGTCCTCATGCATCGGCGATGGATATAACGCACTAACACCTCATAGGAGCTCTAGTCGCACTTGATATGACACATAAGTATAATCAGAGGTCACTTCCCACTAGTCTATTCTCAATAGGCTAGATAAGAGTAGTCGTAAGGAAGTAGGAAACACTTAGCTCGTGCAAGTTTGTTTCAATATCAAAGATGTATTAACTATTGTAGCTATTACAACATATAAGTATTTATATGACCTAATCAGGATAAGTCCTAAGTTAGTGTAAATTACAAAAAATGATTCCTATTAGTAAAGGAAAAGGATTAATTTATAGGGGTAATGTTGTAATCAAGCAAAAATAATATCCAGTGATAGAAAAGGATAGTACAGATGTTAGGAAAAGATAATGCATGTATCAGCTATCCATTCTATGATCCTAATGACGTTATTGACCGAGTAGTGCAAGTTTTGAACAAATCAGGTCAAAGTCGATAGTTTGGCAGCTTAGATGTTAAGGAGTAGGAAAGAATTAGTTTAAGTGGTAGCTCATTATCTGGTCGGCCTTGGGTAGTCAAGTCCAAATATTGTAAGCTCAGCTTCAACATGGATAAGGTTGGCAGTATAGTAATTTGATACTTGGCCTTAGACAGGTGTAACGTAAGGAGGTCAACTTGGCAAATAGGTCGATCACCTTAGTAGCTTCTTAGATGATGTGGAGAGCAAAGTAACTCGATAGGTTAGACTGGGGAATGCACTATTCCTTGGAGCTCAACCGACCTCAAGTAGCTCGGTGAACCATATGAGCAAGCCCTCAAGCTTGGGAGCATGTGATTAGTCCATGATCCCTATCATCACATATAAATCAACCATTAACCTTCCAACATAACATCAACTCCCAAGTTCACTAGTAACATTATATCCCTACTTATATAACAAGAATAACAAATAATATATATCACTTATCATTTGTATCCTGTAATTCCTTCATATGAAACATACACAGTACAAATACTAACAAAATTACATTTTCTTCTCATATAACTACATACAAAATACATACACATCCTTGATAATCTTCACTTATATACAAAGAGATTACAAACTTAGCTTTACAAAATCAAAGGATTACACACCAATTCCTAAATATATCACTTCTATTTACAACTTCATATATACATAAGTCTATTTGCATTTAGTACATAAGCTAAAGATCAAAATACAACTAGAATTGCAAAAGTTCCACTAAAAGTTAGCATTACATCAAAAGACAACATATAACATAGATACATAAAAAACAGCTAGGTTACCTATCACAACTATTGTCAAAAGACTAAGATAATCACAAGTTGGGCCACGCAATCAATCATTTACCGACTCTACCAACTATTTCAACCATTAGACACTGATTCATCTTCCCTAAAAAATCCATCCACTTGTCCCTCTTTTTCAACTTCTTCTTCTTCTACTTTCTTAGAATCTAAACTTAATTATATAAGTTCTAAGGTTTTAGGTGTCATAATAACTTCATCCTCATCCTGCATACTATCATAAATAACCATAACTTCAAGCTTAACTTCATTAATTGCCACAAAAGGTTCTCCCACGTTCATTTCATTACTTCCTACAGCACCTTCTACCATAACTTCTGCCACAGATTCTTCCTCTTTTGGATCCTCCTCAATATCCTCTTCCTCATTCACTCCTACATTTACTTATATATTTTGATATGGGTTTTCTTATGTCTCATTAAGGAGTTTAGGGTTTTAAGGTTATAAAGGTACTTTTATTCCAATATTTTCCCTAACCGAAAATGTAGGAAACTAATCAATTATACCAAATGGATAGTTTCTAAAGATATGATGAGCACCTATAGGTAATTGGTCAAAATCAAGTTGATAGTTTTACCTGCTTCCATAATAGCTGGAAAATTCAAGATAAGTAACATCATAAACAATATTTCTTTCTACTACAAGTGTCTTTTCTCAAAAGCTGCTATGGCAATATACTCATTATACACTTATCCAAACTCATTCTCTATCAACTACCAATCATCCTTCAAACTATGGGATAACCTAAGCTTATAAGTAAATATGATTTCATCAATAGTATGAAATATTGCTAATCAATCATATCTAATAACAACTTTTGCATTCAAACCCAATAATCTATAGGAGACTCATCACCTTTCCATTTAAAATGCATCTAAGCATAAATAAGTTTATTTCTAAGAATCTGAAATAATATAAATCCTTAAGTTAGTTTCATTCTTTATAATACTCATAATTAATTTGCTTATTGAATTCTCATAAATATAACTAAAATGTCTAATTGATTTTAGTTATTGGATACGATTGATTAGTAGCTATCTTATATATATATATATATATATATATATGTATGTATGTATGATATATATATGTATGATATATATATATACCTATAAGTTTAAATCTTTTACGACAAGATTATTCCTTAACTCTTTATGCACTTAAAATGTCTAATTGATTTTAGTTGCAACACTTAGAGCTTAATTCTTAGGAACTATACTCTGATACCAACTTAGAACTATCAATCCCCAAATAAGTGAAGCTATAATAATTCTACCATGTAAACTAATCTAAGATAGAAGCTGACTTTACAGCTGCTATCGTAGATGTAGCTTACACAAGGTGTACACGGCTCAACTTGCCTAAAGCATCTAGTAAGGTACTTGTTATAAGTGAAACCTATGGTATTTCCTTCATAATAATCACAAAAAAAAAACCCATAATACATACTTTTAGTACTTAACTCATATTTAAATGACTATTTTTACATCATAGATTACATTATGTGAAGAAAAGTTTCAAAAGTTAACAAGTTCTGACACATATACAAACTTCATTAGAAAACTAGTGGCTACCCAAGGAGACCAATTAGTTTTCTCAAAACATGACACCAAAAGTGACCAAGTTTCAACAGTCCTCATACTTTTCTTTACTCTCAACCCATCATGTGCTAACCCGTAGATGAGTGCAACACTGCATCTTTACTTCTAGTCAATACCTGTAATCGAATCTATAGCAATTTGAGAACAACTAGCTTAGTATGTAAGATAGAGATAGAAGAGTACAATATAAACATAAACAAGGTTATTAATTATAATTAAACGAAATGCAACCAATCATATGTAACATCGCATAAGGTTATCTAGTCCATTTTGAGTTTAGAAAAATTTCATTTTCTCTAACTCAGATCAAGGGCTTTCACACAACTCAAATTAGACCAAACTCAAACTTATGCAATGGAGAACACCATCTTCCTTATATTACCTTTGATCCACAACCCTTAACCTTCCTATGACTTCCTCTCCTATCGATTAGTTCAACTAAGGGTGAGAAAATAACCATTTCAACTATCCTCATTAAATGGGTTAGTATTTAATCCAACACACCTAATCATTTCCTTAAAGGTGGCCAAACAAGTTCAAACAAACCAATAATATGAAATCAAGCAAAATAGCATACCAAGGAGTTCCACTCATGTCACAAAGTAAATTATCGAACGCACATGTAGCATACGCATAGATAACTAATTTACAACCACAAACAAAAGAACTCTTAAGCCTCTAGATACTTTGATATATTATCCTAACCAATGATAAAGCCACAATCCCAACTTACTAACAAAATGCTACACAATCCCCTAAGCGTTGCATATGTGGTCTTCATTAGTGATCCTAAAAAATTAATGCACAACATTAGTTTTCAATCACTTTATGAAGTAGGAATTTATTTCCAATATTAAGCATGTTTATACTCTAAGTTAAGTAAGTTCTTTAGGTATTTATTAAGTTTTAGTTAATTTGAGACAGGTTTTAACCTAATTTCTAACTAAGGTTCTGACTTACTTTCCTAAATTAGGTAATTATTTAAAAAGTTTTCGACTTACATTTTGACTCCGAAATGGTTATAAAGTCCAAGTATAACCCAATTTCTAACCTGAATCAAGTTTTAGTGTATTTAAGTTATTCACTACATTCTGACATAGTTTCTAACCTTATTGCTACTACTAAGTCTTACTACTTCACATATATACCAACTTATCCTAGTTTTTCAAAACTCCCAACCTTGCATAATCAGTAAGTATCAACTAAGTACCTCAATCATTTATACCTTCCTCCACCATATCATCCATTACTTTGCAAATGCTTTAGATTCTTAGAGAATTAAGCTTAAACCACTAAATACCCATTTCCACATAAAAATCATCATTCCTAAAATTATGATAAAACACTTTTAGCTACTTCATGTAAGTAAATGTAGGTCATACCTTAATTTCATCAAGTATTGATCAAACTCCTTAATAGAACAACTTCTCAAGTGCATTGTTTATGGAAAATTGAAAGTTTCCCTATAATTTGACAACTCAATTTTAACAATTCAATAGCATAGCATCAAAATATAACATCTTAGGAGTATAACCATAAAATTTCAAGTCAAAACTACACTATTTGGTTTTGTAAAAACCTAATCGAAAATAAGTGCGCATAATGTTTTTCTTAAGGACCATATATTGACACTCAAATTTTCGAAAATATGATTTGCATTCTAAATTCCTCGTGCAAAAACACTTAGGAAAACCCTATTTAAAGTTTTTTAGAATTCGTTTGATACTTTTCTTAGAATTTAGTTAAAAAGGAGGAAATCGGCAACTCTCTTGATACCCACTACTCCGACCACCTTAGGGAAGAGAGAGGTTGTCAACTAGCCTAGGTGGTGCCTCTTCCTTTAAGTCATAGTCTAGTCTCACATGCAGGTGATGATCTTCTTTAGGATCTCGTAATCCTCCCTTATCGCACTATAATTTCCAATTCGTTTCTTCGCCTTTCTTCTCCATTTTCCTCACTCAATATTTTTTCTAACCTAGTAAATGACTAAACTTTGTTCCAAACTTTAGTTTGTATTTTTATATGTTTATTTAAGAGTCATTTTTTTTTCTAAGTTAACAATTGTAATTCAATAACTTAAGTATCCTAATATGAACTTTCTTTTATTTTTTTTGTATACCCAAATGCTTACCAAACCCTAAACACTTGTCCCCTAGTTCTCTTATGTTTTGAGAATTTCTTTTTTCCATATTTTATCTATTTTATTTGATTAATTTTACCCAATTTTGAGTATTTTCAATAATTACAGTTACATATATTAACATAATAATTATACCCAATGTATATACATGTATTTTATATATTACTTTATGTACACTATTAATTATATTATCCCTATAATTTATTTCTAAGAGTTCATTAATTTTCAAAACCTACTTTACATGTTATTGGTAATTTATATAACAATATAGTAAGTTCTCACTGTGTTAATTTTATTTTTAAATTTTAAGCCTATAGGGACTCCTTAACTAATATTACTAAGTCCCTCATAATTTCCTAACCTAATTGACTTACCTTCCCAAGAACCTTAAATTGTCTATTGAACTCAGTCATATGATTATAGGTCTCGCACTAAGGGCCTAGCAAGTCATAGCAATACTACTGTATACTATGAGAAGATCTAAGATCAATCTCTGCTATTAGCTTGGAACCTTCAATGCAGTATGCAAGGCTTCTGTTACGATCAATGCCTCCTTAAGAAGACAAATATCAAGTAATATTTAAGCATTTAAATAACAAATAAGCCTACAAAAGGAAAGTAAAATTAGGTTATAGGGGTATTGAGGCGATTTTAGCATAGTCATTACAATGCCTAAATAAGACTTTGTGAAAAAGGGCTCAAGAACAAAAAGAGTATAAAATACTTTGAAGGTTTAGAAAAAGCTTATTATTGGTTGCTAAGCTCTATTTATAGGCAATGGCTAATTACTATCTTGATAACTACAATCAACACATTTGTCATATAGGGGAATTCTGCTACAAAATACTCCCTTATTCTTAGGAACATGGGGAATAGTAAGTGGTTATTTGTGTGCTACCCTTGTAACTGTACGCTCCTATGTTAAAGTTTAAATATCAAGTGATTAACTGAGCCCTAGTTAAACTGGTAGGGTGAATATGTACTTAACCCCTCAACTAATTTCTTGACCTATTTAAAGATCTCTTAACCTACCTTCATATGTCCTATCTTGATCTATGCCTAAGTAAGTATTATGCAAAAATGAGGTATAAATAGAGAAAGAGTACAGAATACTTCGAAAGTTTAGAAGAATCTTACTATTGGTTGCTAAGCTCTATTTATAGGCAATGGCTAATAACTATCTTGGTAACTGCAATAAACACATTTGTCATATAGGGGAATTCTGCTACGAACCATTCCCTTATTCTTAGGAATGTGGGGAATAATGAGTGGTTATTTGTGTGATAACCTCCCAACTATACACACCTATGTTATAATTTAAATATCAAACAATTAAGTGAGCCTTGGTTAAACTAGTAGGGTAAAGATGTCCTTAACCCCTTAATTAATTTCCTAACCTAACTCCATACAACTTGCCTTGATCCATTCTCTCTTTCCCTCTTTGTCATAGGGGTTTTACTCACATTAAGTTGGGTAGGTAAACTAAGTTGGGACTTAAAGTAGCAAGGTCAAAATATGGATCCTTTAGGTTGTTTGAGGGGGCCTAATGTGCTTAAGACTAAAATCCCCATCAACACCTATGTATTGTGGAGATGTATTAGTATGCCTCTACATTGTTAGGGATTTTAGGTAGTTAAGAGTGCAAAGAAGCAACTTATGGAGTTATGGATTTTTAGTTAGAGATTTTTATGGAGTTCACTAGTATTTGTATATCCTATAATGTAACGTTTGTTTTCGATTGGTATGTAATAATAAGGTTAAAGGCAAATATATCACGACCCAATCAATATCATTGTCATGGTAGAATGCTATGCATTGTACAAAGGTCTATGATCAACCCCTTTATCGTTAATAGGCCTTCCATACGATGCATAAGACTTCCTTCACTCCAAGTTACTGTCACACAATCTCATCCCAGTGTAAGACTAACCTCAGGCATCCTACGGCTCAGCTCAGCAACGAGGTATCCCTACATCAAAGGAAATCTATAGGGGTATAAGCTTATGCTTAGTGAGCTAATCCCTTCATCATGCCACACAACAATTTATATATATATATATGTATATATATATATATGCATAACCATATGAATGAATGGGACAGTCAGAATGCCATACAATAGATGCAACGACTTAAGAACTACATGCAACTTAGAATTACGCCTCTTATATTCGTGATTGGAGATTATTAACTGACACAAACCATCAATCAAGTTCTAGCACTTGGGTTTTCATAAAACTTGCACCTATGTACTCAAATCAATGTATAGACATATACTTATATATAAATAAGTAATTACTTTTTACTTTAATAAAGAACATGATTTTCTCAAAATTCCCAAATCTAACAGTATAGTAACCTTTGTAATGCACATCATACATCCCAAGTAGAAGTCACGAGATGCAACCTTTAGCTAAAAGGTTAGTGTCCCCTAGTACATAGTAAACCCGTAAGCTAATACAGGAACTCTACAATAATATATGGTATATCCTTTACCTAAATTAATCCCTTCAAGAGCCCTTACTCCTATAAGCCCTTTCCCACCTTCCTTATGAGGTGGTAGTCAATACAGTTATAAATGAAAAAATGTACAATGAATGACCCATTTAAGCTCTTAGTCGGATAATTATCTATGTCGAATTATTCCATAGTCAAGCAATTTCATTCCATAACAATAGTACAACATCCAATATCTAGAGTAATTTCAATTGTTATCTTATTATGAAATCATGAAATTCAATCATAAAGCCATACCTAAGTGTTTTCCATGTCCCACATGCATTCAAGTTGAAATAATAATTTAGTGCAACTACACTATAAACAAAATTAATCTTAAAGTCATCAAGAATCACCCACTTAGCCATAACTACTTAGTTGTAGTAGTTTGGGAGTAAGTCCTATCCAAAAGTAAGGCCCCCTGAACATCATAAATCTCCTAGTTACACTACATATTCAATCGCATATAACTTTCTCCTTTTAAATTGATCTTCATGGTCTCATAATTGATGTCCATCATTTTTTAGTGTACTTTCACATGGTATGGTTAGATTTGAGAGATGGGCCCTACAATTTTGTCTATTGGTCCGAATAGTAGTACCCCTTAGGTTTTAGTCTTCTTTTGGGCTTGAAATTGTTGTTGGGCTTTTTATTACTTTGTGAATTATTTTAGGCTTGGGCTTGGAAATTTGTTTTAGGTTTAATACTCCCATCAAGATTAGATTTTCATCCATTGTTTATGGCCTTATTACTAACTTACTTTTCTTAGATTTCTAAGTGGGCTATGCGGTCAAAATGGGCTTATTCATATACTAATCAATACTTGTTACTTTGTCGGGATTGGGGGATATTACATGGACTTCCTATAGGTCTTATAACACCTTTTCTTTGGGTTTATGGTGTTGATTAGAAATTTCCCTAAGGCCCAATCAAGAGTTTTGGGCTCATTGTGAGAGTTTTAGGAGTTTTAAGCTTTTAACACTTATCATACTAGCCTTAGTTGGTATTTTCACTTTGTTTACTTAATTTTCTAACGTCTTTAAGTGGATTATTTCCACATTCCAGATCTGGTCAAGTTGGATTGATAGTTTATAGCTTTGCTTTTCCACTTAATCCATCATTTTCTCAAGCCTAAGTGACGAACCAATAGCTCATACTAGTTGTACTCTAATATTTACTTAACTTCTTCTTTATATAAGGATTATTTTGACATAATATTAAGTGGAGTTTATAGATCATGGACATATCCTACGTGCCACACTTTAATTTAGGTCCTAAGGAGTTGATTTCTTCACTAAAGCTTCATGTAATAGTTTTTCTTTTACCTAAAGCTAATTTAAAGTATGTAAAACTAAATAGAAGTAAAAATAACACTTAAATATACTTCAAACATGCCAAATCTAGCATTTCCTTAATTGTTCATGCACTCAGTTTCATGATTTTCTTAGGTCATAAGGTCTTATTCTAGGTGATAAATAAGCATACTACAAGAAAACTAAATCTAACCTATTCATATCCTAATATTCATGTGAAAAGTTTCAAGAATACTTAACATAACCTGACTAAGATGACCTCTAAAGTACATAATAACTTTCACATTAATAAGAATGATCTCTTACGCATGGTATTCTAAAGGTACTTAAGAATGAGGCTTACTTCTCTAAGTGAAATGGATGATGAGTGGCACCTCAATTTGTCCTCCTTGGCTCCTTATTTTTCCCCCTCCTTCTTGTATTCTTTTTAATCCTTGAAATCTAGGTTCTTGAGAGTGCATTGATGCCCTAATGTTTCATTAAATGGAAGTGTACAAGGTTTTCTAAAGTGGCCTTCTAAGTGGACTAAAAAGGGTGGCAATAAAAGCTAGCCTTTTAAGGTGCGAGTTGTATGTTTGTAGGGCATAAGAGAAGGTGAAGTGGCATGCAGTATGTATGTGTGAAGTGGACGATTTGGATAGGGTGCTTAAGAGTGTTTTTCCTTTGTTACTTTAGTGTTTAAGTGTCCTTAAAATTTGAAAACAAGAGAGTATGCAAGGGGCATGGTAGTAGGGACCGAAGACCAATTATGTACTCCTAAACCCGAAGACTTAGATGGCTCACCAAGCTATCCAAGGTGAGTTGAGTGCTAAGCAGTAGTGTGTGCCTTAGTTCAACCTGTTAAGTTACTTCACTCTTTACATCATCTAAGAAGTTGCAAAGGTGATCAACTAACCTGCCGAGCCAACCCTTCCCTACATACCAGTCCAAGCATCAATCAAGATATAGCCAACCTTACGAATGTTGAAGCCGAGCTAACGACTATTAGGAGCTGATCAACTAAGGCCAACCTAAAAATGAGTTGCCCTTGAACCATCCCTTATCCAATCCCAATTGTCTGAGCTACCAAACTGCAGACACTGACCTGACTTGATTAGGATCCCACCCTTGCTTAGTTAACAGTATCATTAAGACTACAGAATGAGTAAACCCATGTGTATATTGTCCTTTTTTTTAACAATTCGTACTATCCTTTTTGCCAACGAATATTCTTTTTGCACGATTACATTAATATCCTTGTAAATTATTCCCCTTATCCTTAACCAATAGGAATCCTTTTATGTAATTTACCGTAACCTAAGATTTATACTAACTGGGTACTATAAATACTTATATATTGTAATGGCCGCAACAGTGAATATATTGAAATTTTTAGACATACTCTCTTAAGCTAAGTGTTTTATTACTTACTCTCGAGCTACTCTTATCTAGCCTATTAAAAGTTGACTAGTGGCGAGTGAACTCTGGCCACAATTTCATGTGTGGTATCGGTACGTCGTATCCTACATTGGTACACGAGGACCTCTACTCAACCTTCTACTATCATTTATATTTTGAATCATCTCATGGTTCAAACCCATTCCCTTAGTTTGCACGATACAAGACTTATGTGTTCATCTACATCAAACCCATATCATCCTAATATCATAGCATGGCCACATTTGAAGCTAGATTCTATTACTTTATGCTTTGAGTGATTTGTTACTATTTTCATCTATTAGAAGTTCTATTATCAACATAGGATTTTACATAGTTAAAAGGTGTTGAGGAAAATTCTATGTTGTGTTTTCCCTTATTTCCTATATGTAAAACAAAGTGTGGTCATTTGTTTATTCACTATCTATAGTTGTCATAGTAGTAAGAATAGTAGTTATTGTTCTACTATTGTCATTCATGGAAAGAACATTGAATGATATTTTAAACATCAATTTTGTGAGCTAACCAACAATGTTATATTCAAGTGTTCAAGGAACTCTAGGAAACCAAGAAAGTGGTGCTCAAAATGGCCTAGGGCAAGAAGGAAGCTTCACACCTCAATTAGTGGATGACCAATTAGATAGGCTCACCAACTTAGTAGCTAGTTAGGTAACTGTTATTATCATGATCTAAATAGTATCATTGTTGTGGTGGATCGCCATGTACCATACGAAGATTTGCAATCAACTCCCTAGTTGATCATAGGCCTTCCATACAATACACAATGCTCCTTCTACTTTACATTACAATTGGGTATATAGATGAGTAATACTACATTACCATTGCCTATATAGATGGGTAATATCAATCATATAAATTGAAATTACTAACTAACTTTGTAAATTACCAAAATAAATAAATAAATAAAGTATGGAATTTGGAATTCTACGACAAAAATATTGCAGTACACTAACAATCTGTCATAAGTCTATCATTAGTCTATCTATTTACACAAAAATTTAACTGATTAAAAGAAATAGATAACTATCAGCCATATGGAACTCCCCTCTTCACTCTACTAATCACATAGCCCCATCCTTGTACAAGGCTCACCTTGAGCATTCTTTAACCTAGATGGACGAAGAGATGATCTTGCATCAAAAGAAATCCATCGGGATGTAAGCTTACGCTTAATGAGTTAATTCCCTCATCATACCGCATAATAATTTTATTAAATGTACAAACATATGAATCCATAAACAACTAGAATGCCAATCAATACATGCAGTACCCCAAGAATTTCATGTAATTCAAAATTATACCCCCTATAGTTAGGATTGGAGATAATTAACTAACATAAACCATTAACCAAGTTTTAGCACTTGGGTTTTTATTCCATTTGCACCAACATGCTTAAATCAATTCAAACATATATGTGATATATACAAATTTTACTTTTCATAATGCTTTCCTTTTCAAGAATCAAAATTTATGCCAAAATCCCAAGTTTAGTGGTGTGATGGCCCTTGTAGTCCACATTACACACCTCAAGCGAAAGTCACAAGACATGGCCCTTCGCTAATGGTTAGTGTCCCGTAGCACCTAGTAAGCCTGATAGCTAAGACAGAGACTCAAATATATCATAATGGCATTACAATTGCCTAATCCCAATAGAAGCCCCCGCTCCTATGAGCCCGTTCCTACCTTCCATGTGAGGTGGCAATCAATATAGTTATGATACAATTATGAGAAATGCATGACTCATTGAATTTCTTAATCGAATACTTAATTAATTCAATTTTTATTGTGATCAAACAATTTCATTTTATACAATATATGCATAACTATCATCATAAACAATTCCCATTATTATCTGATTAGCAAGTCATGGCATTCAAACATAATATCATACACATAAATTTCACATATCCCATAAGCATCCAAGTTCATTATATAAGTTTAAGTATATCTATACTGCAAGTAAAACCAAGTATGAGGTCATCAGGAATCACTCATTCGACTATAGCAGATCAATTGTAGTAGTTTGGGGGTAAGTCGTCTCTAAAGGGAGGGTCCCCTAAACATTGCAAATATAATATTGTAAGAATTTGAAATAAAATTAGAAGTCTAATCTAAAATCTTTTAAGTTACACTTTTAACATAGTTTTCATATTCTTTTTGGTTATACTAAAACTTTAATCACATAAAACTTTCTCATTTTAAATCCAATTTTTATAATCTTATAGTCAATTTTCGTCGTTTTCAAGTGTAATTTAACATGGTATGGTAAGATTTTTGATACAAGACCCGCAATTCTATCTACTGATCAAAATAATACTGGTCCTCATGTTTTGGTGCTCTTTTGGGCTTAGTTTGGTTATTAAGATTTTTTTTTTTATCTAAGAAAATCTTTTAAGCTTGGGCTTAAGACTTTATTTTAAGCTTAAAACACTATTCAAGGTTAGATTTTCATCCTTCGCCTATGACCTTGGTGCTATCAAAATTTTCTTGGACTTTTAAGTAAGCTTAAGTGGTGAAATGGGCTTGTTTTTTTGTAGGCTTAGGAAGTTTATGTGGGCTTCTTATGGGTTTTAAAACAAATTTTCTTGATTAATTAAAGTGCTGGTCAGAAATTTGGTGAGGGCTGAAATAGAATTTTAAAGCTTGTTTTGAATGTTTTTAGGCCCGATTTTGAGTTTTAGGTTTTATACACTTATTATACTTACTTTGGTTTGTCTTTTAACTTTATTTACTTTATTTTATTGTATTTTTATGTAGGTTTTCTCGAGGTTCCAAATCTAGCTAGTTCGATTCAAGGGCTTCCAATTTGGTTTTTCAACTTAGTTTATCATTTTCTTAAGTTTAGGTAATGGATTGAGAACCTACACTATTGATATTCTAACTCTAACTTAAGTTCTCTTCCATGAGGTGACTATTTAGCTTAAGTACTAAGTAAAAGTTATAAATCACATACTTATCATAAGTTCTATACCTTAGTTTACATTTCAAAAAGTTGATTTCCTCATAATACATCATGTAATGGATTTTCCTTCACCTAAAGCTAGATTTAAGCATATGTAACTCGATAGAAATAAAAATAATACTTAAGTGTCTAACATGTTCAACAATCTTCCATGTTCATATTGCATCATTTTCCCAACTTACAAACTTCTATTCTAAGCGTTAGACATGTATCCTACATGGTACTAAACCTAATATTCTTAAAGTCCAACTTTTATATAAGAGATTCATAAGCATATTACTTAAAGTAAACTAGCTATGTTATCACCTTATACACATGTTAGTATCTTCATGAACATATATGAACTCCTAGGCATGGCATAATATAGTACTTTAAATCGTAAAAACTTACTCGTCCTAAGTAGTATAAAAGGTGGTTATGTGCTCTTTACTCCTTACTTTCCTTCTCTTTTTCATAAGCTCCTTAGGTTACCAAAGTCTTGATGTTTAAGGTCGGTTTTGGGGTGTTCTAAGATTTCCTAAAATAGTTTTTGATATGGACAAAGTAAAGGCAATAAAAACAAGTTTTTATGCCACAAGTGTATGTGCATATATGTGGTAGCAAGTGTAGGTTTGTAGGACTTAGTTTGCTTTTGTATTTAGAAGTGAAATGTGTTTGAAAGATGAATGAAAGTGAGAAGATTTAAAGTGAAAAGTGGCTGTTGGGAGTATGTATATATGAGCTCTAACTAAGTCCTTTCTGTTTTCTTCTAGTTTTACATAAGCCATACATTATAATGATTTGATGATGTAAGCATTAAGGGGCAAATCGTGCCTATGAAAAACAATTAGTTTAATGTGTGATTAAAAAGGTATGGCCTCCCTCATCCTCCTTTTCAAACCAACTATGTGGGGGTCTTAAGGATATAGGTTTTGTCTTGTCACTTGTTTAAAAATTAAATTGATAAAGTAATGGGATAACTTATCCTTATGTAGTATAGGTTATGGTAGGATAAGGAAATGGCCTTAGCACAAGTTTTTGATAAGTTAGCAAGTGATAGGTGATTCTAACTCTTAAATGATAAGTTATTTCATGTGGTTGGTTGGTTTACTTATCTATATGTAACATAGCTTATATGGGAAATAAGGAAATTAGCTTAAATGTAATTCTTTTAGGGTTTGGTTCTTAAATTAATTCGTAGGTTAGGATTTACTTCTTGGGAAATTTTATAATTTTCTAGAGTTAGATAAAATTATTCAAATTAAATTTTTAATTAATTGTTTAGGGTCACAATTCTTTAATTATCATAGGGTTTAGGATTTTGGATGACTTAGAATCCATTATTCTTGTATTCAAGTTTCTATTAGAAATGAACTTTCAAATTGAAAATTAGGTTCATTTTCTAAATGTAAGCTTTAATTATTAGTTTAGTTGATCCTTGGGAATGACCGAGAAGTACTCTTAATTAATTATATGTCCTTTTAGTAGCAAGGTTTACAGTTATCCAAGAAGATAAACAACAAGTTAGAAATAACCTAACCAAAGGATGTAAGCAACAAAAGTGAGGTAATTGTCAATTTAGCCGAGTTGATGCCCCTACTTGACCACCTTAAGCTGAAGTAGTGGGTGAGGTTGCTAATCATAGGCTAGCACTTGAAGAAATCAAAGAATAAGAGGAAGGAGAAGATGAAGTAGAGGAGTTCTACAAGATTAAAGAGAGGAATATCTAAGCCCTTAGAGTTGAAGGGTTGAGGAAGCGTATTTCATGTTTTTCCAAGAATAGTGATGTTGAAGACTACCTAGATTGGCTGGACAAAATTGAGAAGCAATTTGAATGTCATAACGTACCTGATAATGCAAAGGTTAGACTTACAGTGTTAGAGTTCGCTGGTTATGCTACCCTATGGTGGAAAAACTCACAAGTTACCCAAAGAAGAGAAGGAGAATGAGATATTAGAAGTTAGGATGAAATGAAGAGTCATGAGGAGAAGGTTTGTGTTGAGATATTATATGTAAGATGCCATTAAAAGGTTGCAATAACTAAGGCAAAGAGGATCGATTGTTGAAGTTTAGGTCAAGGAATTCCAAATGTTAATGATTTGATGCGAAGTCAACGAGCTAGAAGATCGAATTGTATCTTAATTCATCAGTAGATTGAAGTATGTAATCGAAGATATCTTAGAAACTATGGATATTAGATCACTTCATAATGGAATTCAAGCCACCTAAAGGATAGAAAGATGTTAAACAGGAAGGTTCTAACCTCTAGTCAATTGTCCTAGTAATAGCTGATCTGTTTCAAGCAAACTTGTACGAATAGAACCAACTAAGGTTGCTAATACCTAACCTGCTCAGACTACTCGAGTAGAACAAAAGGAAGTCCTAAGAAAGTTTGAGAAAGGCCAAAGTTTAGGCAAGAAGACAAGTGAGATCCAATGTTTTAAATGCTAAGGATTTAGACACATAACCGCTTAATATCTAAACAAAAGAACTATAGTGATCCGAGGCAAGGTATCGACTATTGAAGTAGACAGTACTAATGAGGAAGTAGAGGAGCTGAAAGAGGACAGGCAAACCAATCTGTTTGAGGAGGAAGTTATCTATATTAAGGAAGGAAATTTTTGCTAGCCACTTTAGTGTTAAGAAGGATAATAAGTGCCAATCTCATACTCAAGGACAAATAGAGGGAAAATCTCTTCCACATCTGATGTAAAGTGAATGATCACTATGTACCCTGAATGTTGATAATGGGAGTTACACCAATGCAATCTCTATATTTATAGTCCAACAATTGAAATTGCCTACCAAACCCCACCTAAAACCTTATAAGCTTCATTGGCTCAATGATAGAGGAGCCCTATAAGTAAACAAATAGGTGTCTATGACGATCTATATTGGCAATTACCGAGACAAAGTATGATGTGATGTGATGCCCATGATTATATCCCACACTTTACTTAGACAACCATAGATGTTCAATCAAGTAGTGATATATGATGGATGAAGGAATACATGCTTCCTGGAGCATGAAGGCAAGAGGGTAAAATTGAGTCCTATGACTACCGAACAAGTAAAGGTCATACGAATCCAAGTTAAGCGGATCCTAAAGAAAGAGGCTTTGATAGTGAACCAAGCCAAGCTGAAAAGAGAAATGGAGTTTGAAGGGCCAACTTATCTACTGGTCTAAAGAATACTAGAGATCAAGTTAAAGGAGAAGGAGTTACTTACCGAGGTGACAACATTATTAGAAGAGTTCTCTAATCTATTCCTAGATGAATTGTTTACCTCCCATCTAAGGCGTCAAACATGCAATTGACCTACAGCTAAGAGCTACCTTACTGAACAACCCTGCTAATAGGGTACACCCTAAACAGGCTACTAAGCTGCAAAGCCAAGTAAATGAGTTGATGAAGAAGGGTTATATACAAGAATCCCTTAGTCCCTATGCCATATTGACTTTATTGGACCCCAAGAAAGATGGGTCATGAAGAATACGTGCAAATAACCGAACAATCAATCAAATTACAATCAAGTACAGGTATCCCATACCAAAGCTTAATGACATGCTAAATGAGTTGAACGAAATAAGAGTATTCTCCAATATTGACCTCAAATCAAGAGATCATCATATCTAAATACGCGAGGGTAGTAAGTGGAAAACTACACTCAAAACACACCATGGATTATATGAATGGCTTGTAATTCCATTTGGACTATCTAATGTACCAAGAAAATTTATGCACTTGATGAATCATGTGCTCCAAGATTTAATGGGGAAGTTTGTCGTGGTTTATTTTGATGGCATCTTAGTGTACAACCTTGACATGAAGACTCACTAGGAGCATTTGCAAAGAGTCTTTGCAAAACTTTGTGCTGAACAACTCTACACCAATCTAAAGAAGTGCGATTTTTATCGATTCGAAATGATATATTTAGGAGTTGTTATAAGTGGTGGTGGCATACGAGTTAATGAAGAAACCATTAGAGCGACCACTAAATGGCCAATGCCGACCACTTCAGCTGATGTGAGGAGTTTCTACAACATGGCATCGTTCTATTGTAAGTTCATAAGTCATTTTAGTACAATTGTGGCCTTGATTACTGAACTATCAAGAAGAATGTTGAATTTAGATGAGGAGAGAGAGAGTAAAGGAATTTTGAGGAAGTAAAAGAGAGGTTGACTATAACCCCTATCTTAGCTCTATTAAGCTTTGACAAAGTGTTTAAAGTAAAGTATGATGCATCCAGACTAAGCATACGTGTCGTACTAATGCAAGAAGGCCAACCTATTGCTTACTATAGTGAGAAACTTCGAAGAGCTACACTCAACTATTCTAACTACAATGAGTTTTACTTCTTAATTTGGGCCTTAACAATATGGCAGCATAGCTTACTACTATAAACCTTGCAAAATTTAACCTTTTAAACATAGTATCGAACTCAAGTATTGTAGATATTTTCTAAGTTGATAAAACCGTATAAAATGAAAACCGATTAAAATTTTAAATTCAAAATTTAAAACGAATTTGAAAGACCCTATTATACGATTCGAAAACCCTAATCCCTATATGCGCGTACTTTTAAAAATGTGAACCTAAACATAATAAAAACCATAAATACCAAATCGTAAAATTTTTAAACTCTATAAATTATCTTAATGCTTAAAAAGCCATAAATCAATAAAATTATCATTAATTTCGCAAAATCGTATAAAATTGATAACGAACAATCAAAGATAATTTCAAATAATAATAAACAACAAAACTAAGCTGATTAAAAGAATAAATTAATAAATTTACAAAATTAATTTTATATGTGTACATAAGTAGCCCCACAATATGCATATATATATTACTGAGCAATTTCTTCTCTTTTCTTAATATATCATAGGATATATATATATATGTTGCATATAAGTGTACCTTTTCTTACTAATACACTAACCAAGCATAATATATTATTATTATTATTATTATTATTATTATTATTATTATTATTATTATTATTATTATTATTATTATTATTATTATTATTATTATCCACATGTAACATATAGTGTATATTATACTATACTTATACTAAGTATTATACATGTGTTATATTAGATATTTTGCGCTATTCTAAGTACACTCCATCATACCCCTAACCCCTTACATTGTCCCATTTGAAATGATTGAACCCTTCTTTTCTTATAGGGCTATACCCCATTATTTTATCAACGACAAAAGATAAGTCAAATCAAATCAGCATCAGTCTTCTTCCCACTATACCAGTGGTTCATTTTGCTACTCTTTCCTCTCTTTTATTTATTTATTTTTATTTTATTTTACTTTATTGACTTTACATAAACTAAATGCATTAAAACACTCTTCCATGTCCTTTGCAAACCCCATAAATTTCCTTACCTACTTCATGCTATGAAATCTGGTGCCACAAGTAAATTATCAAAACACATTCCTAAGAAAAACAATCCTAAATAATTAAGCCAACTGAACCTTAAGCTCTTAAGTGTAAGTTAAATACTCTCGAATTTGTGAAAAATCATAAAACATACTTAAACTCACTAGAACCCTAAACCCTCGGATAATTAAGGACTTATGACCTTGAATGAATAATTAAAAATATAATTTGAACAAATTTTACTCAACTTTAGAAAAAATTTTATTCAACTCTAAAATATTATAAATTTTTTTAAGATGCAAATCATAACCCCACGAATATTTTTAAGAACCAAACCTTAAAAGAATTACATATAAGATAGTTCATTTATTTTCCTTTATAAGCTATGTTACATATAGATAAGTAAACCAACCAATCACATTAAATAACTTATCGTTTGAGAGTTAGAATCACCTATCACTTAATAACTTATCAAAAGCTTGTAATAAAACCATTTCCATATCTTATCATAACTTATACTAAGCTATCTCATCACATTATTTATCTAATTTTAAAATAAGTGAAAAGATAAGGCCATACCCTTACGAGACAAGGCCATATCCTTACAAGACAAGACATGATCTATTGAAAAGAAAGGAAATGAAAGGTCATACCATATCAATCATCTATCAATCCATTTGTCTTTCACATCTACTATTTGCCCCAGAATGCTTACATCATCTAATCATTATAAAGTGAGGCCTATGCAACAAGTTTAGATGCATTAAAAAGAGGCTTGTTGGATGCATTACACACCCATTTTGAACTAGCACACTCTCTCTCATCTCCTTTCATTTTTCATTTTCTTTTCTACACTGTAAACACAAAATCAAAAGGAGAAACTAAACCCTAAAAACTACACATAAACCGCCACTTCTACACTTGTATCCTTACAATACAAAAACACTAAACTATAAACACAAAATCAAAAGGAGAAACCAAACCCCAAAAACTACACACAAACCACCACTTCTACACTTGTATCTTTACAACACAAAAACATTTTTGTTGCCTTCACATTGTCTTCATTAAAAACCATTTTAGGAAACCTTAGTACACCTTAAAACCAACCTTAAACATCAAGACTTTGGTAACTTAAAATGCTTGCAAAAAGGAAAAGGAAAACAAGGAGCAAAAGAGGATTCTTAGTGTACAACCACCTCTATACTCATCTAGGATGAGTAAGTTCTTTTTCTTGTTAAGTACCTTAATATGCCATGCTTAAGAGTTGATATTTTCATGAGGATATTGACATGCATGTAAGGTGATCACATAACTAATCTACTTTAGGTAATAAGCTTATGAATCTCCTATGTGAAAGTTAGACTGAGTATATTAAGTTTTGTCTTATATAGGATACAGATCTAGCACTTAGAACGGAAGTTTGTAAGTTGAGAAAATCATGAAATATGTATATGGAAGAGGGGATAACATGTTGGATGTGGAGTGTTTGTAGGATACTTAAGTGTTATTTTCATTTTTATTGAGTTACACATACTTAAATCTAGCTTTAGGTAAAGGAAAAATCTATTACATGAAATTTTCTGAGGAAATCAACTTTTTGAGATGTAAACTAAGTTATAGAACTTATGAAAAGTGTATGATCTATAATTTTTACTTAGTATATAAGCTAAATAACCTTCTTATGGAAGAGAAGTTGAGTTGGAGTTAGAATATAAGTGATTCGCTTTAACTATATATATATATATATATATATATAAATCATGAATACTCTAGTAAGTATACTGGGTCGAAATCAAGTAATATAGAGAAAGTAAGGTTATCAATCCCTCAAGAACTATAATATTACTAAACCTATGACAGTTCTTATCAATATTCAAGTAATCAAAATTAAATTAATTAATCTAATTATTACTCTAAAACTATTGAAAAGAAAATAACTATGAAAAATCTAAAATTAAGTGATCAATTGGGAGTTATGGGAAAACAAAATCCACTTTAGATTATGCCAATCAAATTGTTATCATGTTATATAGATTAATAGCTATATAGTTATTCAAGTGAAATTATTATACCTTAAAACTTAAGGATTTAAACTCCTAATTAATTAGTTATCTTCCGCATCTTCCAATTAATAGTAGACTCTAAATTACAATCATATATCTTTCGATACTATAATTGTCTAATGTTCTAAATTAATTATCCCTAATGTCTTAGTAAATAATCAATCATCAAACATCGCATTAATTTCTAGATAATTTCTAATTAATTCAATTAACTCTACTTCCACATTAATTAATCAAATCAACTAAGAATTTCTAACAAACCCTATATCAACTCCCATATCATTAGAGTTTCTAACAATTATGATCAATTGAACAATTATAATCGAAATCATAGAAATTGCAATCATGAATTATCTATATATCTCTTAATCTTATAACATGAACATAATCATCATCTTAACTATCTAGGGTTTCATTAATTCCCACAAATAAATTTAGCCAACCATGGATTAAAAAAAAAAAAACAAAATTACTAATTGAAATTGCAAGGAAATTCATAATTGAAATCATAAGTAATTCATAGAATTGCATAAGAATAATTGGAATGGATGTCACCAATTCTATATTGAAAAAGATAATCTTTAATTGGAACTTCAACTTGGTCTCCACAACAAAAGCAAATTCTTCTCAATGATCCAAGTGATTCTCCCAAATAATTCTTCAAAAACTATCTAAAGACAATTCTACGACTCTCTAAGTCTAAAGAAAGTATGTTCAAAAGTTTCTAAAAAAAAAAAAACAAAAGTTTTATAAACGGTGAAACATAAGCTATTTATAAGAAAAATTAGGGTTGACTCACATAAAACTTCTTTTTCATGAAGACCAGCGGTGTAAGTACAAGGCCAATTGCTAGGCTAGGGCCATAGACTCAAAAGGTCGCTAGATGCCTTTAATTCCATCTTCCGTATGTTGATTCGAACCTTTTTTCTTTTGCGTAAAATTCCTCTAAATAGTCTGTAATTCCACTCTTTAATCCTCTAATTCCTAAAATATCTAAATGATAATAATTAAGTGCCAATTCTTAATTATTTCTAAAAAATCAATAATGGCTCCATCTTGATTTTTACTTTAAAACACGAAAAATATGCCTTAATCAATAAGTAGTGTAGGTGATATCAGGCAAGTACACCTATCAGTTTTAATATAGCCAATGTGAGTTCGAGTCGGTCCCTCAGAGACTTCGAGTACTAATATTAACCTTAGCTTTATTATTTAATCGAAAAATTATAAAAGTTTGAATTAATTAAAAATACTAAAATTAACAAACTAACTTAATTATAAGACTTGATTAAGCAATTGAAAAAGCGATAAAATTAAGAACGACTTCAAGAAAGTAATAACGTATTTAGGAATTATTTCCCCTAGTGTTTAACATGTGACCGCTTAAAATATATTTAATTCAATTTCTATTATTCTTAACCGGAGGGATTCACAATTAAAGTTAATACCTTTCTCAAGCATATTAACCCTAATCCTAAATTATTTACCGGAATCTTTTCACTTAGTAATATAATTTAGAATTGCATTAATGTATAATAAATTCCCACACAATTAATTAACTTTTCGGAAGAAACATGTATCTTATCTCTAAGTATATATGTAATTCTCTCTAATTATGTAAAAATCTAATTATACATGTAATTTCTCAATCAATATGCATAATATCATATATTGATATTCTAGAAATATCAATTAACAATTAAACGACATAATTGAATCAAGCAAAGATAGAAACTTTATTGAGAATTATAAATCAACCCAAGAGTCACATGAAACCTTAGGTTCCATAATCCTAAATACATGAATTCTAAGCTATCATAATGAGACTAAAAACGAGTTCTATCAAAAGCATAAAATAAAACATGAAAAACCCCTTTGATTGATAAAAAATCTCTCCGATCTTGAAGTTGGTGTTGCTTTCGCCCTTTTCTTCTCCTTCTCCACAAGTCTCTTGTCTTCTCTAATGTCTCTCATGTCTTTTAAAACCCTAATATGTCCTTTTATAGTGTATCAAAAGGTTTTCGTTTTTTTTACCAGACACGGCTTGGGACATGACCGTGTCCCCAGGTCGTGTAACTTTCTGCCCCTGGCTAATTTCCCTACATGGACACAACCTAGGACATGGTCATGTCCCAGACTGTGTAACTTCAAAACTTCATAACTTCATAACTTCTTCGTTTGAACTCCGAATTGAGTAAAATTTGATTCATTTTCTTTGTTTTCAATTCTAGAATGCGTTCAAACCTAGAAATCAAAATTTTACTCAATTAAGTATCAATTTCTTTAAAGAAAACCAAAAATGTGAGGAAAATACTATAAAATCACCATATGAAATATGTTTAAAATCAGAGTTATTAGTAGGTTCTTGAATTATCACCCAAACTTAAGGAAACGATGAAACAAGTTGAAAAACCAAGTTGGAGGCCTTAGAACCGAACTAACCAAATCTGGAACCACAAAGAAACCTACTTAAAAATAAAATAAAATAAAGTAAACAAAGTGAATAGACTAACCAAAGTAAGTAAGTATAATAAGTATATAAAGCCTAAAACTCAAAATCAAGCCTAAAAACTTTCAAAACAAGCTTTGAATTTCTATTTAAACCCTTACCAAATTTTTTACTAGCATCTAAATTAATCAAGAAAGGTTGTTTTGAAGCCTATAAGAAGCCCACATAAAACTCCCTAAGCCCTTCAAAGTCACTAACTTTAGTTTAGACTAAAAACAAGCCCATTTGACTACATAAGCCTACATAAGAATTCAAGAAAATGTTATTAGCACCAAGGCAATAAGACAATGATGAAAATCTAACCTTAAAGAGAGTTTTAAGCTTAGAATAAAGTCCTAAGCCCATGAATAAAAGACTTCCTAGGATAATGAAAAGCCTAACAACTAAACTAAGCCTAAAAGAGCACCAAACCATAAGGACTACTACTATTCTGATCAATGAACAAATTTGCGTACCCCGTCTTGAAAATCTAATCACACCATGTTAAAGTACACTCGAAAAAGATGAAAATCAATTATAAGATCATAAAAATTGAATTTAAAATGAGGAAGTTATACGTAATTAAAGTTTTAAGTAAAACTAGGAAAAATACTAAAATAAGTTAAAAAGTGTAACTTAAATAATTTTAGGTTAGCCTTTCAACTTTATCTCAAACTTTTAACTTTATCATATCTACAATGTTTAAGGGACCCGACTATGGGAGACAACCAACCCCCAGACTACTACGACTAATCCACCAGGGCTAAGTGAGCAATTCTCGATGACTTATTAGTTGGTTATGCTTGTAGCATAAATGTACTTAAAGCATAGATGCACTTAAATTTAGATAATGAACTAGAATGCTTGTGGGATATGGGAAATGCATATATATGATATTATGATTGAATGCCATGACTTTCTAAAAAGATAATAATGAGAATTGTTATGATGATAGTTATACATAGTTGTATAGAATGAAATTATTTTATCACCATAGAAATTAAATTAAATAAGAAATTCAATGGATCATGCATTTCTCATTACTACATTATGACAGGACACTTTGGTCAACACTGAACCTATGAGATACTCTCCTCAAGATTCTTTTGGCCAAGGATGATGAGAGATGTCCAATCCATGCTGGAAAGGTGTGCTACCTACCAAAAAGCGAAGAGCTAAGTCGAGTAAGGATACTATCTACCCTTGCCCATCTTAACCAAACCATGGTCCAAGCTAAGTATGGACTTCATGTTAGGGTTGCTAAGGACATCCCAAGGGAAGGACTTCATCATGGTGGCCGTGGATTGATTTAGCAAGATAGCACATTTTGTTCCTTGTTCCAAAACTAATAACACTTTAGCTATCTCTTATCTTTTCTCACAGGAAGTAAACAAGCTTCAAGAGGTCCCTAGAACTATTGTTTCGAACTGAGGCTCAAAGCTCATGAGCCACTTTTGCGGGACATTATGGAAGTGAATGGGAACTAAGCTATTGTATAGCACATCCCTGTCATCCATAAACTAATGGGAAAACTGAGGTTATCAATAGAACAATGGAAACTTTACTATGGGTTGTTGTTAGATGAAACATCACTAATTGGGATCTATGCCTACCAATCATTGAGTTTGCCCACAACAAGACCGCCCACATCATGACAAACATGTTTCCCTTTGAGGTCGCTTATGAGTTTAACCCCAAGCTCCTGATGGACCACGTACCCCTTGTTGAGGCCTAATGATGACCTACCTACTGCAAAGAAAGTCGAAGCCATTAGAGCCATGCACCAAAAGGTGATAGAGTAGTTAAGCTGAACTACTACAAAGCTTAAGAGGCGAGGTTGAGGATGAAAGAAGAGGGAATTTCAACTAAGTGATCTAGTATGGATCCACATTAGCAAGGAACAACTCCCGAACTTGAGGAAGAGTAAGTTATGTACTAGAGCCAACGGACCCTTCAAAGTACTTGAAAAAATCAATTATAATACCTACAAGATTGAGCTACCTAAGGAATACAGAGTCTCATAATCCTTCAACATTGCCGATCTCCAATTGTACACACCCAAGGATGAGCACCCAAAGTTGAGCTAGGTTTGATCCTAAATCTCAAACAACTCGGAGGGAACGATAGGAATCAAGGACTAATCATACACTCACAAGCCTGAAGGCTTGCTCAAATAACTCTCGAGCTGTCCAAGGTGAGTTGAGTTATGAAGAGCAGTGCATACCTTAATTCGACTTGCCGAGTTACTTCACTCTCCACATCATCCAAGAAGCTACTAAGGTAATTAGCTAACCTTCCGAGCCAACCCCTCCCCATACACCAGTCCAAGCATCAATTAGGATATAGCCAACCTCACTAGTGCCAATGACTATTAGGAGTTAATCACCCAAGGCCGACCTAAAAATGAGTGGCCCTTAAACCATCCCTTATCCAGTCCTAACTATTCAAGCTATCGAACTACCGATACTAACCTAACCTGATTAGGACCCTACCCCTACTTAGCTAGTAGTGTCATTGGGACTATAAAATAAGTAAACTACATATGCGCTGTCCTTTTTTTTTTTCTAACATTCGTACTGTCCTTTTTGCCAACGGATATTCTTTTTACATGATTACATTGATACCCTTGTAAATTATTCTCCCTTTCCTTAACTAATAGGAATATTTTTCTGTAATTTACCATAACTTAAGATTTACCCTAATTGGGTACTATAAATAGTTGTACATTTTAATGGCTACAAAAATAAGCTAAATATTTTGTTACTTACTCTCAAGCTACTCATATCTAGGCCATTGAGCGTGGACTAGTAGTAAGTGACCTCTAGCCATACTTGTGCATCATATTAAGTACGACCTAAGCTCATATGATACGTTGGTACATCATATCCTTCGTCGATGCATGAAGATCTCTGCTCAACCTTCGACTATCATTTATCTTCTATACCATCTCGTGATTCAAATATACCCTTTTGGTTCACATGATACAGGATATTGTGTATTAATCCACATCGAACCCGTATCATATGGGGTAGTCGGTTCTTCACAAGGGTTTTTATGCCATCATTGAGTCCACAAATCAAGGGAATGAATAGATTACTTACCATGCTAAATTTCCTCTAAATGTGACATATGAGATATTGATACAAGTTTAACGTAAATCAACATACGACATCCTATATCACGTGAACTAAGGGGCTGGGTCCAAATTGTAAGATGGTCTAAAAGATAAATGATAGTCAAAGGTTAAGTAGGGATCTCCATTCATTGATGTAAGATATGATGCACTAGCGCCTCACACGAACTTAAGTTGCACTTAATATGACATATAAGTATAGCTGGAGGTCACTCGCCACTAGTCCATGCTCAATAGGCTAGATAAGAGTAGCTCAAGAGTTAGCAACAAAAAACTTAACTCGAGAGAGTATGTCTAAAAATTTCAATGTATTCACTCTTGTGACCACTACCATTTACAAGTATTTATAATACCCAATAAGCGTAAATCCTAGGTTATGGTAAATTACAAAAAAGGATTCTTATTAGTTAAGGAAAAGGAGAATAATTTACAAGGGTATCAATGTAATCTTGCAAAAAGAATATCCGTTAATAGAAAGGATAATACGAATGTTAGAAAAAAAAAAAAAAAGGATAACGCGTACGTGGTTTACTCATCTATGGTCCCAATGACATTGCTAGCCAGTAAGGGCAGGGTCCTAATCAGGCTAGGTCAGCATCAACCGTTCAACAACTCGGATAGTTGAGACTAGATAGGGGATGGTTTAGGGTTGACTCATTTTCGGGTTGGCCTTAAGTGATCAGCTCCTGACAGCCGTCAACTTGGCTTCAATACTGGTGAAGTTAGCTATATCCTAATTGATGCTTAGACTAGTATGTGAGGAAAGGCCAGCTTGATAAGTTAGCCAATTACCTTGGCAACTTCTTAGATGATGTGAAGAGTAAAGTGACTCGATAGGTCAGATTGGGGTATATACTACTCCTCAGTACTGAACTTACCTTGGATAGCTCGATGAACCATCTGAGTAATCCCTCGGGCTCGGGAGCACATAATTGGTCCTTGAGCCCTATCATCCATTCCGAGTTGTTTGAGATTTGGAATCAAGTCTAGCTCAACTCCCAATAGCTCATCTTCAAGACTGTACAGTTGGAGATAAGTAATGTTGAAGGAGTTTGTGACTCTATATTCCTCAAGTAGCTCAATCATGTAAGCATTAAGATTAATCTTTTCAAGCACTTTAAAGGATCAGTTGGCTTTGGTAGATAACTTGCTCTTCCTTAAGTTCAAAAAATGTTCCTTGCTAAGGTAAATCCAAACCAGATCACTCGGTTAAAATTCTCTCTTCTTCTATCCTTGGCCTCATCTCTTAAGCTTTATAGTAGCTCAACTTAACTGCTCTATCACCTTTTAATGCATGGCTCTGATGGCCTCGACTCTCTCTATAGCAGGCAAGTTATCATCAGGCTTTGACAAGGGTACTTGGTCCATTGGGAGCTCAAAGTTAAACCCATAAGCGACCTCAAAGGGAAACATGTTTGTCATGATGTAAGCAGTCCTATTGTAGGTAAACTCAATGATTAGCAAGCATAGATCCCAATCAGCCTTGTTTCATTTAACAACAACCTATAGTAAAGTGCCTACTATTCTATTGACAATCTCAGTTTGCCTATTAGTTTATGGATGACAAGATGTATTGTACAATTGCTTGGTTCCCATTCGCCTTCATAGTATCCTCTAAAAGTGGCTCATGAACTTTGAGCCTTAGTTCAAAAAAATGGTTCTAAGGACCCTGTGAAGCTTGATTACTTCCTGTAATAAAAGAAAAGAGATAGTTGAAGTGTCATTAGTTTTGGAATAAGGCATGAAATGTGCTATCTTACTAAATCGATCCACAACTACCATGATGCAATCCTTCCCTCAAAATATCCTCAACAACCCTAACATGAAGTCTATACTTAGCTCGAACCGTTGTTTGCTCAATATGGGAAAGGGTGGATAGTGTCATTGCTCAGCTCGGCTCTTCGCTTTTTGGCAGGTCATACACCTTTCCAGCATAAATTGGATATCTCTCATCATCCTTAGCCAAAAGAATCTTGAAGAGAGCACCTCATGGGTTTGGCGTTAACTAAAGTGTCCTGTTAATCCTCCCCCATGTACCTCGTACACTAGAAATTCTCTCATAGAACAGGTCGGGATATATAGTCTCCTCTTTTTAATTAAGTATCCATCTTCCCTATAATAGTCGTCCAAAGTTCATCCTTTCTCACATCTAGCATAGATAGGACCAAAGTGTCAATCTTCGGCATACAAATTTTTTATTATTGATAAGCTAAGCAACTTAGTCGATAGCTTAGTCAAGAAAGAATGTCATCTCAATAGGGTGTCACTGCTACATTGTTCTTTCCATTCTTATATTTTACGACATAAGAAAAACCCCGCATGAACTTGACCTTTTTGGCTTATCTCCGGGATAACTTAGGTTAGCTCTTTAAATATCTTAAGGATTTATGATCGGTGTAGATCACAAATTCCTTAGGTAGTAGATAGTGCTGTTACACCTTTAAGGCTTAAATTAAGGAGTAAAACTCCCTATCATAGATAGAATAGTTAAGTAGAGCTCCTTGAAGTTTCTCACTAAAGTAAGCAATAAGTCGGCCTTCTTGGATTAGTACAGTACCTATGCTTAGTCTGGACACATCATACTTTACTTTAAATACTTTGTGAAAGCTTGGCAAAGCTAAGATAGGGGCTATAGTCAACCTTTATTTTACTTCCTCAAAAACTCCTCTACTCCTTTTCTCCCTATCTAAATTCAACGTTCTTCTTCAATAGTTCAATGAGTAGGGTCACGATTGTACTAAAATTCCTTATGAACCTGCAATAGAACGATGCCAAGCCATGGAAACTCCTCATGTCGACCAAAGTGGTTGGTACTAGCCATTCAATGATCGATCTAATCTTTTCTTTATTAACTTGTATGCCACCACCACTTACAACAAATCCCAAAAATTTCACTTCGAATTGACAAAAATCACACTTCTTCATATTAGCATAAAACTGTTCAACTAGAAGTTTTGCAAAGACTCTTCATAGATGCTCCTGGTAAGTCTTTAAGTCAAGGTTGTACACTAAGATATCATCAAAATAAACCACAACAAACTTCCCTATCAATTCTCGAAGCACATGATTCATCAATCCCATAAATGTGCTCAACACGTTGGATAGTCCAAATGATATTACAAGCTACCCATATAATCTATGGCGTGTTTTGAATGTAGTTTTCCACTCATCAACTGCACACTTTCAGATCTAATGGAATCATGATTTGAGGTCAATCTTGGAGAATACTCTTACTTTGTTCAACTCATCTAGCATATCATCAAGCCTTAGTATAGGATACTTATACTTAATAGTAATTCGATCGATTGCTTAGCTATTTACATACATTCTTCATAACCCATCTTTCTTAGGGATTAATAAAGCGAGTACGGTACAAGGGCTACAGGATTCCCATACAACCCCTTCTTCATCAACTCATCTACCTACCTTTACAGCTCGACATCCTATTCAAGGTTCACCCTATAAGTAAGCTTGTTCAGTAGGGGAACTCTTAACTATAAGTCAATTGCATATTCGACGTCTCGAATGGGAGGTAAACCTTCCAACAATTTAGTTAGGAACTGAATGGTGAACTCTTCCTATAATGTTTTTACCTCGGTAGACTACACCTTCTCCTCAAACCTCATCTTGAGTATTCTTCAAACCAGTAAATAGGTCAACCCTTTGAACTCCATTTCTCTTTTTAGCTTAGCTCAGGTCATTATCAAAGCCTCTTTCTTTAGGGTCTAGTTAAGTTGGGTCTGCATGACCTTTACCTACTTGGTAATCATAAGACTTAATTTCACCCTCCTGCCTCCATGCTCCAGAGAGCATGTATTCCTTTGTCCATCATAAATCATCGCTCAATTGAACATCCATGGTCATCCAAATAGGATGTAGGACACACTCATGAGTAACACATCACAGAGCACTTCATCTCGGTAATTGCCAATGCAGATCGATACAGACAACTATTTGTCCACCAATAAGGCTCCTTTATTGCTAAGCCAATGAAGCTTATAAGCATCCGGGTAAGGCTTAGTAGGCAATTTCAATTGTTAGACCATAAATGCAAAGGCTGCATTGTTCCAACTCCCACTGTCAACTATTAGGGTACATAGTGATTCATTCGCTTTCCATTTGATGTGGAAGAGATTTTCCCTCTGTTCGTCCTTGGGAACAAAGCTGACAATCGTTGTCCTTCTTAACACTAGAGTGGCTAGCATAAAGCTACCTTTTTCATTGTAGATAACTTCCTACTTTGATAGATTGGTTCGTCTGTCCATCCTCTTTCAAATCCTCTACATCCTCATCAATACTATCTACTTCAATAATCAATGCCTCGCTTCAAATCACCATAGTTCTTTTACTTAGACATTAAGCGACCATGTGTCCAAATCCTTAGCATTTGAAACATTTAATCTTACTCATCTTCCTACTCAAACTCTAGCCTTTCTCAAACTTCCTTAATACTTCCTTCTTCTTAACTTGGGTAGTATGAGCAAGTTAAGTCTTAGCAACCTTAGTTGGTTCCGTTCATATAAGTCTACTCAGAACGGATAGGCTATTACCAAGATGACTGACAAGTGGTCAAAACCTTTCTATTCAACACCTTTCCATCCTCTGGACAGCTTAGATTGCGTCGTCAAGTGATATAATATCCATGGTTTCTAGGATATCTTCGATCTCATACTTCAATCCACCGATGAATCAAGATACAGTTCAATCTTCTAGCTCGCTCACTTCGCATCGAATCATTAACATCTAGAATTCCTTGACATAAGCTTCAACAGTCAATCCTCGCCTTATTCCATACAACCTTTGAAGGCATCCTTCAAATAATAACTCAGCACAAACCTTCTCCTCATGACTCTCTTCATTTCATCCCAACTTCCAATTTCTCGTTCTCTCTCTTTTCTTCAAGTGGCTTACAAGTTTTTCCACCGCAAGACAGCATAACTAGCGAACTCCAATACTATAAGTCTAACCTTTACATTATTGAGTACTTCGTGGCATTCAAATTGCTTCTTAATTTTGTTTACCCAATCTAGGTAGTCCTCAGCATCCCCATTCCCAAAAAAACTTGGAATATGTATCCTCAACCCTTTAACTTTAGGAGCTTAGACATTCCTCTCTTCAGGCTCATAAAACTCCTCTACTTCATCGTCTCCTTCCTCTTCTTCTTCAATTTCTTCGAGTACTAGCCTATGCCTAGCAACCCTACCCACTCCTTCCGCTCGGGGTAATCAAGCAAGGGCATTAACTCTACTAAAGTGATCATTGCTTGCTGCTCACATCCTTTGGTAGGGCTATTTTTAGCTCGTTATTTGTCTACTTAGATAATAATTACCAAACTAGCAATTAAGTCAATGAGCCTATCCAATCGGTCATCCATTGATTGAGCTATAAAGCTTCCTTCTTGCCCTTAGACATTTCCAACACCGCTTTCTTGGTTTCCCAAAATTCCTTAAATACTTGACTCTAGCATTGTTGGTTAGCTTACAAAATTGATGTTTAAAATATCACTCAAAGTTATTTCCCTAAATGACAACAACAGAACAATAACTACTATTCTTACTACCATGACAACTACAAACAGTGAATAAATAAACAACTATACTCTATTTTACGTATAGGAAATAAGGGAAAACAAAGTATAGAATTTTCCTCAACACCTTTCAACTACCCAAACTCCTATGTTAACAATAAAACTTCTAACATACGAAAATAGTAACAATAAACTCAAAGAACAAAGTAACAAAATCTAACTTCAAACATAGTCAAGCTCTGATACCAGGAGGATACGGGTTTAACATAGATGAATGCACGACATCTTATATCACACAAACCAAGGGGGTGGGTTCAAACAAAGAGATGGTCCTAAAAATAAATGATAGTTGAAGGTTAAGCAGGGGGTTCTTATGTATCGAAATGATGCACCGACACCTCATATTAGCTCAGGTCATTCTTAATATGATATATAAGTATGGCTGGAGATCACTCATCACTAGTCTATACTCAATGGGCTAAATAAGAGTGGCTTAAGAGTAAGTAACAGAGCACTTAGCTCGAGAGAGTATGTCTGAAAATTTCAATGTATTCACTGTTGCAACCATTACAATATACAAGTATTTATAGAACCCAATAAGGGTAAATCCTAGGTTATGGTAAATTACAAACAAGGATTCCTATTGATTAAGGAAAAAGGGAATAATTTATAAGAGTATCAATGTAATTGTACAAAAATAATATCCATCAGCAAAAACAACAGTATGATTATCAAAAAGAAAAAAGGAAAGCACATGCATAGTTTACTCATTCTATGGTCCCAATGACATTGCTGGCCAAGCAAGGGTCGGGTCCTGATTAGGTCGACATCGACGTCAACATCGGTGTCGAAAATTTGGAAGCATAGATAATTAAGATTGGACAAGAGATGGTTCGGGGGCAACTCATTTAAGGGTTACCCTTAGGTGATCGGCTCCTAACAACCGTCAACTCGACACTCAAACTAAGATATGCATTGCTCCTTGACACTCAACTCACCTCAAACAACTCAACAAGTCATTTGAGCAAGCCCTCGAGCTTGAGAGCACGTGATTGATCCTTAATCCCTATCAAGATATCATGATGGAGTGACAAGATGGATGAATGGCAGGCCTTGTTTCCCTTCCCCCCAACTAGCATGGCGTGTTTACTTGTGGGCATGGGACTTGTCAGATCAACTTGATTTTTTATTCAATTAAATTAGTTAGTTAGATAACTTATCTACATGTAGTATAACTTATATGGAGAGAAGAGAATTGCCTTATCTTGAGCTTTTAAGAGTTCTCAAATGATAAGTAAACTAGATTTTCACTATTGGCTTTAGCTTACTTAGATTAAATTGAAAAGAGATTGGATGTGATTAGTTGGTCATAAGTCTCACACGTATGGTTCTTTTAGCGTTTAGTTTTTAAAATATTTCTTATCTTATAATTTGCTCCTTAAAAGAAATTATAGAGTTCTAGAGTTGAATTAATCTTGGTGAAATTTGAGTTTTTGATTGTTTGTTTGGGGTCTCAATAGTCTTAAGTATCTCTATCTCATCTTAGGGTTTAGGGTTTTGCTGACTTAGAGTTTGTTATCTCCTTATTAGGGTTTTTGGTCATTTGAGTCAAGAATTCACCTCAATTAGGGTTTAAGATGACCTCCAGGGTTTTTTATCGACTTTGAAATTTTCAAATTGTTTTATAGTTTTAAAGTAAATAGATTTAACTTTTAAATGTAAACTTAATTCTTATTTTAGTTGATCCTTGAAAATGATTGAGAATTACTCTCAATTGCTTTGAATGTCTCCTAAAATCATTTACATTGTATATCTCTAATATGAGTTTAGGTGGTAACGGATGGTTTATTGTTAGGTATTTGATGCTTGAAAGCTTGTATATGTGAGCTTAATTATGGAAAGTTAGCTAGATGTTGGGATTTGACAAAGGCATAAATCATGTAGTCACGTATCATATTAATAAATGCTATATGATAGCATAATTATCAAAATGTAATTCTACTCATACGATTCTGTGATTTTACGATTTTAGAAAATTTTTCAAGTTAATGCAAGTATAAAATCTTTTTTTTTTAAAGAAACCTATGTTATTAACTAATTTTAAATGTAAAGAAACTTACATTTGTCACCAAGTTCACTAATTTTATATATCTAAGTTAAATGGGCTAAAAAATTAAAAAATACAACTAAACTATTACAAATCATTAACTATTAAGGTATCACATTATCTTTTCCATTCTATTTCGATTTTTTTCCTCTTTCTGTCTATGTTAGTCCTTTATTTTATGTTCATATCTTGGAAAAACTAAATAATTAATAACATCAATAAATTTAAAACAAGTCGAAATATTTGATTTTATTTAATTCAATGCATTTTTCAAAAATAATAATAAAAAGATGTTTAGTCAACTCCATATCCTTCTTCCACACAAGTTAGATTATATATTAAAAAAATTTTAAGGAAAAAGAAATTTATTTCTTTATTTCTATAGTATATTTCACAAGTGAAGGTGTTAATGGTAATCATGTTTACATATTTATAATACAAAAATATGAGAGAAGTTGTCCATCATTTATTGTGAAGTATAATTGGTGATTCTCACATGTATGAAAGCTAGTGATCTCTTTTAAGATATGGATTTTTTATGTTGGTGAAGCACGTAGAATTTGAAAATTTTAAAATCGCCTCACCTTCACTTCAGGATAGCGTGACAATTGGTCTTGCAGGTACCAGAATTACAAGTTAATAACCAATGAAGAAGACATTGGGAAGGCGGTTCGTTATAATAATGTTTTGAATTTTAAATTTTTATTTTATTTTTTTTATTGTAAATCTTATAAAATATAACGTTCATTAAATAAGAAAGTGTATTTGAAAAATATAAAGGAAAACTACCTATATTAAGATTGGAAGAAAATTTATCAATTCGTAACAATGACGAAAATACAACCAAAAGTATATGTAATACAAAATTTGACTTGATAATGACATTTTACAAAGTCTATGTATCAATAATTTTTAGAGTTATAAGCCTGATATATTAGAAACATAATATTTTGATAGCTTCCATAGAAGGTCTTCTTTTAATTTTTTTTTTTTTTTTCCCTCCAATCTTCAACTTAAAGCCGGAATATCGAATTTTTTGCATTTTATTTTCAAATTTATCACCCTCGATTTTTTTTTCCCCCAAATAATGGATTACTTTATAGAGTAGAAACTTGAAAAAAGAAAAAAAAAAAAATTTCTAGCACTACCATCCTTCTCTCCTACTAACATTCAAAATCCTCCGTGGCTAGGTTAACGGGTTCATCATATTTATTACTGACTGTTAAAATCCACTGTTATAATTTAATCAGTATTTCTATATTTAAATGATTGCGCTGTGCAATCCGTTGCTCTCGCAATCTGATGAAGAGAGTTTAGACCAATCCCTAACATCCTTATGTGAATCATTCTGCAATTCTTATATATTATAATATAGCTATTGATATAATTCAGTAAATGATCTTTTTAGTTTATTGTATTCAGATAAACCACGGTAATATTTTGAAAATCACATACTTATTTATTAAATAAGCTTAATAAAATTTTTAGTACTAATTAGTAACTGCTTCTGCCATTCCATCTAAGAAAGCTTTTCATGGAATCCGTTGAATCAAAATCCAAAGCATACATATGGCTTATGGGCAAAGGGCATTCTCTTTTGGGAAAATAAATAAATAAAAGGAAAAAAGAAACTCAAATATAATATTCAATCCCTATTTCCAAGGGCTACATATTTCACACAATCGGACCCTACGAGCTATGTGATCTCAAGCGGGTATATTTTCAGTCAAGTTCCAGGATTTTATTCAACTGATCTAAAAAGAAAAAATTATTTCAATTATCTCTGCTTCAATTTTGAAATTAGATCACATCTATTGCCTTATCATATAATATTGAACCCCTAATGAATTTTAAAAATATATCTATTGTTCCTTAATCTTTGTAATGGGCTTGAAACTTGCAAAATAGAGAAAGAGGAACTAAAAGGGACCCTAGGGTAGTCCAACATCGTCAAAATCAAGTATTGAAAGAGAGTGTATGGAAATGTGTTGAAAAAGGAAAAAGAGAGTCCAAGAGAGTTTACCATAGGGTTCCATCCCCTATTTATAGAAAATTAAGTTTAATTATCTTTACATGACAATTGAGCCTTTTAAATCATATCTAAAATTTATAAAAATAGGAGGAGTTAACAATTACTTAATATAATAATTATCCAATAATTTACACTCCTTATCAAAACCTTTGAATACTTAGGATAAACCTAATTAACTTGGGCTTTAGGGTCCAAATCCCTCTAGTCTTTGTTTCAATCTATTTTAAGTTATATACATGGAGCCTAGCTAAATTCGACTAATTATAGCTAGGAAGTTCATGTTTAAGTATGGTTTACATCAGCTAAGCAAATTGTATTCTCGATCCATTCTTCAAGTAGATTAGCATGGCCCTAAGACTTCTAGCCAAAATTACCTATCGATAATACATATATTTTCAAATAAGTTTTGTAACTAAGCTAATACCGCTCCATAACATCCATGAAGGTGGATATGACACATGTTCAAGATGAATAGATATACAATTAAAATAATTTCAAAATTTTATCGTGATAATGAATTTAATTTATCCCTTAGGTATACTACTCTCCAGGGACCTAAAAGGAAAAAAAAAAAAAGAAAAAGAAATTAATAAATTAGAACGAAATGGAGCTCGTTGCTCATGAATGTGGGTGACTGGGTCTACCTTTCTAGAGTTAACGCGGCAATGTGATTCCCCATGGTCCAGCGATCCACCAAAAATGACTGTGTTTCCAAGCCAACAACTGGGCCCACAAGCCCATTCCACTTTTTCCTTGTGTTTAGCCCCACCGTGCATGATCCGGGTTAAATGACAGCCCACACCACACACCTTGGTATGAACACACCACGGGGTGGCATGGTCAGTGCTCTCCCAATAACATGCATCTTTTATCCCCTCTAAAATATAAAGTTAGTTAGAAGAAAAATATAAATAATAACAATTGGTGAAAATAACTAAAAATTAATCAAAATTTATTTGAATTTTTTTATTCTCAACTCTTTATAACGCAATTGTTAATATTCATGGTTTGGTATGCGCTAAAATTAATATATTAAGAGCATAATCAATGTGTGATATGGTAATAAACGGGATGGTTATATTTAGCGTGTATGCATAATAGAATAATTAAGGATGAGGGCTAATATAAGATCCCAGTTTTCGACCAATTATCAAATACCGAGAATGATAACACATTCCTAATACATATTATGACTTGGAAAGTGATGAAGTAAAGTAGTCATGAGTAGCACAAGTCCCCAATATTATCATATAAAGTGGTCGTACTTACTTGAGATTGGTAGATTTAAAATCATGGAAAATATTCTTAGAAATCAAATAAAATTTTAATATGAGATTGCAAAATTTAAATGAAGAGCCTTAGGAAAATTGTTTTTGTAAAATAAAGTATATAAAATATTTATTTTAGGAAAAACATAATTTTATCAATATTATTTATTTTATCAAAAATGTACCAATCGGGTTCTGATAACTAGTAAGCCCTTAGAGATAAATTGTTTAAACAAAGAAATAAACAAAAAGCGTTAAATGATATTAAGGAAATATGTAGACATGATAAATATACTTGGTCCATACTATATGCACCCATAATTAATTAAAGCCACAGTATACAAGTGATATGTTATTTTTATTACATAAAACTAATGGAAAAAACCATTAAAGTAATTGAAGATATTTCCTTTGGAAATAGCATTTGTGTAACCTCCTACAAGTTAGACATTAGGTTTTGTTAAACATGGACAATTGTGACATAAAAAAAAAATGAAAGTAAAAGAAAATTAATTAAGAACTCAATAGAAGTAATTATACATGCATCCATTGACCTCTTTCTTCCCATGATATAAATTAAAGCCTCCTTCATTTATCTACTTTGGGATAGTAGAAAACATAAAGAAAACTAGTAGAGAGGTAAAAGAGGTGTGAGAAGAATTATGAGAAAATTTGAACAAATCATGTTGTATACAAGAACAGGGAATACTCATGCAACTTACTTATGACCATCACTAGACCCAAGTGGAGCACTACTTGCATGGTGGTTCCGATAAGCCCTCTTAGTCGAATAGTGATTAGAGGTCAATGCGATAGTAAGTGTTTGATTTTTCTTAAATCTTTCACTAAAATTCAAAAAATAGCAAATATTTTTCAAAAATTATGAAACTTAATTTTTCTAACTATTTTTGCATGTAAAATCTAAAGATCAAACTAAAATTTTCATATTCAAAGCATAAATATGGGTTTCTTAAAAAATGAGCTTAAAAATGAATTTTCTAATAAATTTTAAAAATAGCAAACAATGTTATTTCTACTCGAATCTTTGTATATAAATTCCTCAAAGGGTCTATTTTAATGTTATATAAATACTTTTGAAAAACTATGAAGTTGCATCTTGGGTATTTTTCGTGTAATATCGATGTAATGTGTTGGAAATACGTAAAAGGGAAGATTTATCAAATAGTTTGATTTGCATGTATAATATCTTAGTTGTAAATGAGTTTGGGATATTAAATTATTCTAGTGGAGTATAGAAACACAAGAGTAGGTGTTGAAATAGGGTTAATTGATGATTTAAGAAGTATTAAATGCAAGTCAAAAGTGAGTTAGAATGTAAATCAGAATGTCAATCAAGTAAAAATATGAAATAACGCCATATATAGAACCTAGATTAGGAAGATGTAAAACGGGTTTAGCTGATTTTATATTCATACATGTATTTTCAAAATAATTCACTATGTCTTTCGTATGCATTTATCCATAAAGTTAACCTAGGTGATATGCTAATAGTATTATAGTAATTGAACATTTAATAAGTGTCTTACTAAAATCTCTTACCTTAGAAAAGATAGTGTGTTAAGGAAATGAGATATAATACTATCTTTATAGCATTGAGGAGGTTAAAAACTATGTTAGAAAGTACATTAAAGGGATAATGCGTACAAATAGAAGTTAGAAACTAAGTCAGAAAGTATCTAAAAGCAAGGCTGTCTTGAAATGAATAACATCAAGGCCTAAACCTCAAGTGTAAGTAAGTTAGTAATCTTGCTTATACTTAACATATATCGACTTAGATGTTGTATGTATTTTCTTTTAGAGATATGACCAAGCAAAATCCTTAAGAATAAGAGTAAGATTTGGAGATTTGCTAATTGGCCCAAATAGGTGGATTGCTTATGTTTTGGAGTAAATTTTATATACTCTTTACTTATCTGACTATAGTGACAATGATTGATCTTGCATGTATGATTATAAGAAGTTGAATGATGAGTTATGAAATGTTTTTTGAACTCTTATGTATATTTTGTGGGCTGAGTTGAGTTTGCCTATTGATTGTGAAGACTTTAGTTGTATATATTGCTTAGTTGTACTTGATCTTATAGATTTGTATATTGTCTGGTCATAATTGATGATGTGGATCTGTATTATCTAGGTTAAGAAACTAAGTACTAACTACTAACCTTACCTCTAAAAGTGTTCACTTAAGTGAGCCCGATATTGAGATTTTAGAGATGAAAACATAAATGACATTAAGTTAAAGCTTGGCTAATATATTGATGAATGAGCTTGCTTATATTGTTTGTTAGTTGCTTAGTCTTTCTTGGTATGTGGTTAATCTATTCATGGTATGGTACGAAAAGAGCCTATAGGTTAAGTTTTCTAAATTGAGATTTTACTTAGTTGAGCTTTATTTTAAAAACTAAGTTTTTGGTTAAGTAAACAATTTAGTTTTTAGGAGCCTATTTTATTGTAATGCAAATATCTAAGTTTACAAAACTAGTTTTCGAGCATATAAAATTGTATAGCCTAGGCTAAGTAATGTTTGTTAAACTCTATTCTAGGATCCTAAATTTGATAATTTAGATACTCAACAATGTCAACTACCAAAATGTTTAATTCTAGGGTTAAGGTTAGGCTAAGAAATCAATACTGATACACATCACATGCATTTTGGTTAAATCGACATGGTACACATTTGCATCATTTGGTTGCATTAAAGTGTTTTGCAACTGACTTGCCACTCTTAGTCAACTTATAATAAGTCGATGGGATAAGTTTGCTTATCCTCAAGTTCTAAAAGAAGTTAATTAGGATCTCACATTATGGAAGTAAGGAGACCCTATTACACATAGCTAATATCTTTGAGGAAAATAGTAAAGTAGAACGCAAGTTTGAATATTGGTTAGAAAGTTAACTAAAGAAAAGCACTATGTAGCCAAAGTGAATGAGAAACTAGATTTAAGTACTAAGAAGGAGCTCTATGGAAGACTATCAAGTTATGTGCGAATGTCTCAACAGAAGATTACAAAAGTGATGTATAGATCTTCTAATAAAATTGTATAATATAAAGTCATTTTAATGAGAGATATGTATTGTAAAAGAATTTTCATTTATGATACTTTGGGTTTGGCTCATTCTGGTGAAAGATTTTCATTGTTGCTTAATATATGAAAAGAGAAGTATTTTAGGAACAAAAGTTTCATATTATTGTATGATAGGTATAATATATATTTTACCTTATCCTTAACTCAAAGATAGTAGTCATGAACCTTCTTTAGGTACCAAAATTAAAGAAAAAATTTTAAACAAATATCCAAAAGGCAAGGCATTACAGCTAACCTTTTGCTTGGTTTTCACCTATCCAAATGGAGTCATTCAATGCAACATTGATAAACTATTAATTTTCTCACGTTGTTGTATAATAATGAATATGCCAAGATTATTGTAATCTAGTGATATTAACACCGATCTTTTAATGAGATGGATCAAGTTCGATTTCCTTTTGCCCTCAATTTGTAATATGATGTAGTTGGAGGGAGAAAAAATGAGAGAATAATAATGGATAGTATGAATAAGGTTCTACTTCTACTACAAAAGCGAAGTATGCATGTCATGTCCATCTTAACATGTCTCATTTTATTATATGTTCTACTTATTCCATCATTTTCAAATCTTATCCAGAATTTTTAACAATCATATGATGTAACAAAGCAAACCAAAGCTAAACCGAAGAAACAAACCAACAATTTCTATTTTCCCATTTTTCTATGGCTTTACATAGGTTTTTATCTTTATTTTTAGTGAGGTAATAGACTTTTAATATTTTGAAAACCAACTATCATGTTTGTATCCAATATTTTTAAATTTTGATTTATAATTTATACTTGCTTCCACTAGACAAGGTTACAAGGGTCATATTCCTTCACTTTTCCGTAGCTCTAAAAATAATAAGGTCTTAACTAATTTATTATGTAAATTTTGCCATCATTTGCATAGTGTAAGGATGAAATTACCATTTAGTAATCCAAATGAATTAGACTTACCTTTGAACTATACCATCTATAGCTAACATTTGAATGTGTAATTTAAATAAAATCTCTCTCTTTTCTCTTGGATACTAACCTCTAATCTCAATTAAAAGTACTTACTTCAAAAAATATTTGACCTAAACTTCTATGTAATGAATTGTGAAAAGCTGAAATCCTGACAGTTGCTTCTTTTTTTTTAGGAGTAATGGAATATCTTTCAACATAGTCTATGAAATATAAATGGTGTGAATAAATTAAAGAATGGAAAAGATGGATATAGAAACCAAATGCAAAAAGGGATCCATATAAGTGATTCCATTGAACTTCATTGAATGAGGAGTTTGGTATGATTATTTATGTTTTACTTGCTTGATTCGTGTGAGTAGAAAAATAATGGGAGTTTTTAGCCTTTAAAAATCCTCTAAATCAAGTATAGATCTACAACATTTGATATCGACATGTTAAAGTGGTCAACTAGGTAAGATGTATGCAATCATACCAAATGGTTGAACATGGCATTGAGAATGAGTCAGTCTAGCAAGAGTAATTCTCTTACTAGGGATAAAAAGTGCAACAACACAAATGCAAAGCCTAAAGTTAAATTGTACCTAACCAGTATCATTTAAAGAGACTAGATTGATACAAACACAAGGGAGGTAAAGGCAACAAAAGTGGTCGAAATTGGAAATGTGCAAAACATGATTAAGAAAGTGATAGTGAGATCATTTCCTATAAGAGAGACAAAAAAAAAAATGGTTTATTTGTTATATAGTAATGAATGAGTTTAATCCATGTATATATAAAGAATAATATAAAGTAATTCCTCAAATTCAAAATCATAATAACCCAATTTGGAGTGGTTGTAATTATGTTGTTGAAGCTAAACAAAAATTAGTTAAATTTCTAGAAAATGAAGTCTTTTTTATAGATCCACAATTAATTAGTGAATATAGACATTAAGTAAAAAAAAATACCGTTGGTAGAAATGAAATAAACTTTAGATAAACGCAAAACTTTTAAACAAACATTTTCTTGACATTATATTAAACATGAAGAAGATAAATATATCTTATACGAACAACATATGCATATATATATATTTTAAAGGCAATCTTATAATTGATAAATTACCATTAAAATGTAGACAATACATTAGTAAATTAGTATAAAAGAATTTATAGAAACCATTACATGTCTTACAATTTAATATATTGAAAATCTCTGATAAAAATATTTCCTCTTATTTATTTAGAAATGAAAATAATGAAATAGAATTTGACATCTATAAATTGATATAGAATTGTAAAAATTTTTTGAGTATTTTTATAGACGAATATTGTTTTATAAAATAGACATTGTTAAATTATGACTTCTTCATAAATACAGTTGTGAATTTAGATACACAATAAAAGAGGTAGCAAATATGTCTATATCATATTATGGTCATTTAGAAAGAAGAAGTACACTCCATATAAAAATGACATTTCATTTCATTCCTCCAAAATGGTTTGGATATATTGTAAGATTAACTCCTTATACTATTTATGTAGACATTGAATATAGCCTAAATTTTGAGAAAAATAGAAATCAAATAAACAAAGAATATCTTTGTAGAAAAGTTTTAGTCAAATAAATTAAAAATTGGATAGGTTATGTATTATGTTATGAATTAGCTTGAATTCTAAAGTAACCTTAAGATTATTTCTTAATTTTCTAAAACAAAATTTACAACATATTTTCTATGGACTAATAGACTTTATGGGAGCCTATTGAAACTAAAACCATGAAAGTTATAAAAAGATATGAAAATTATTTTACTTAAGAAAATTCAAGTTCTGCAATAGAGGAATGAAAATAAAAGGAGATGATGACAAGTCTGAAAAAATTCCCTTAAAGAGACAATTTTGCTAGAAGAAGCAACTTTAGTAAAATTGTTGTATTATTTATTGTACAAAAAAGTAGACTCTTTCAACTTTAACAAAATTATTATACTATTCATTGTATAAAAGCAAATTATTTTGATAAATTATTATACTATTTACTATAGATAGAAATATTTACATTTTTACCTTATAAAAAGAATCCAATGCAGGGGTCTGCCCTGTCCATTGTTAATTTATATAAGCCTTAGATGCAAACTTGAAGGGGATATGGAGAAATTATCAAAGAAAAAATAGAAGTCGTTGAAACGCTCTCATCCTATAAACATCTCCACCTACAATTTTGTGAGCTTATCTTCTAGCAATAATAATATAACATATTCATCTGTTTTGCAAGTTTTTACTATGAATCTTTGTTACTATATTGTCTTTTTAGGTCATAGTGAAAGGGAACTAAGTTAAACAAGATAGTACAATAGCGATATAAAGTAAAAAATAGAACACATAAAAGAAAAGGATAATAATTTAGTTGATGTTTTGAATAGGTATATTTTTAATGGAGAACTTCAACAAGAAGTTAGTTCAACAATGTCTAATGGGCTAAAGCTCAGTGGGATTCTCAATCACTAGTAGAAAAATGTACATTACAAGTCCTTGAAACACTCTCATCCTATAAACATCTCCACCTACTATTTTATAAGGTTATCTTCTACAAGCAATAATATAACATATTCATGTATTCAGTAAGTTTTTATTTTGAATCTTTGTTACTATATTGTCTTTTTAGGTTTTAATGAAAGGTAAGTAGGTTATTCTCTTTATGTTTTGCTTGTTGATTATCGATCTTTTCTTCTTTACTTATCTATTCTTCTTCTTCTTGTTCATTTTTTAGTTGAATATTGTATCTTTGTGTTATTTCTAATTTTTTTGGATGATTTAACACATTGTGTTTTATATATGTTTTTCGTCCTAGGTGATACATATTTTCTACAAAATAGTATTTTTCTTCTTTTCTTAAATACCCTTTGTTTATTAATTCTTCTATTACTTCATTAATTTCTTCCTAACTTTTAATAAAAAAATCTTCTATTACTTAGGCTTTCTATTATACCCTAATACCTAGGTTTACTTCCACTTGCATCTAACATCATCTTTATTCTATTTTCTAAATTTTCGTTTACTGATTCTTCTTCATCCAATATTGTTTTTTCTTTGCAATCTAAAAACACTAATCCATATGATCCATCAAGATTTTTATATGTTATACTATCTTTGGGAATTGATTCTTCTTCATCCAATATTGTTTTTTTCTTTGTGTTATAGTTTCAAAACCTTAATCCATATGATCCATCAAGATTTTTATACATTATACTATCTTCAAGATTTCTACTTATACTTGGACTTTCTAAGTGTTTAGATATGTTCCAATTTCTAAATTTTTTATATTATTTATACTAATCATAAATTTTGGTGCATAGTAAAATATGCCTTCATTATTGTTCATGTCTATTTTAATTGTATCTATTATTGTTTTTCTAATGTCATTTTACTAGGATTTATTTTTTATCACTAATAACAATTTTTCTTCTAGTTGTTTTCTTTCTAATTCTTTTATCCCTACCACTATCATTCCTAGATAGACTAGTCCTTCTTATTTTAATATTTTAATAATTGTATCACTTAATAGCTTTATATTAACTGGTTCAGTGGTAACAGAGATATTTTCTTCTCGATTTGTTCTTACCAATCTTGTTCTTCCTAAGCTTAGTCTTCTTACCCTATATAATATTCTATGGCTTAATAAATCAATATTTCTATTATAATAAATTTCTATGTCTTTATCTATGTTTATAATTTCTTCAAGTTGTTTAATGTAACCTCTTTATATACATCTACTTATTAATCTATTGAAGATTTCCCTTCTTATTGATGTCTCTTCTAAGGTTGGATTATCCCTATATGTTCTACTATTTTCTATAAATGGAATAGTTCTAGTTCTTGTAGCTATGATTTATTATGATTTTTCTTTATTTTTTTCAAATGGTTTATAAATACAAAAAATATTGCTAGGTTTATTTACTTTTTCTACTAGTTTTTTTTTTTTTTTGAGATTTTTATTCCTTGGAGTTATCTTATTATATTTTCTAGTTCTTGTGAAAAGTCTTTTTCTTCCTTTTCTACTTTGTTTTCGTTTTTAAATTCTAATTCCACCTTATCTAATCTTTTAGGTAAAGACAACAATAACAAAATTATAGTATTATTTTCCCTAATAATTATTTTATCTTCTTCAATAGGAGTATTATAATTTGTTAGTCCTTTAGAATTTTATAAGTATTTTCTAGTTAAATCTAAGGCTTTCTTATAATGAGGATCTAATTCTACTTATGAAATTACTACTCATTAACCTTATACAAAATGTTTTATTTCTTCTACTAAACCGAGTATCGTCTTATAATTTTGTTGTGTTTCTTGGAGTTTTTGGTTTATTTCTATATATCCTTTGTACAATTTTATGATTTGTCTATCTTCTACTAATTGATTTAGTTTCCTAATGATTGTGCTATTTTGCTCTTTAATTTGTTTTTTATTTTCTTTTATTTCTTTTAATATATATATATTTATCTATTAAAGAGCTTCGTATACTCTTCCAACGACTAAAATTCCTCAATTCTTGTTGAGCCAAAGATTATGCTAAAGTTATATAGAGGTCTATAGTGTTGTTTAATTTTTTATTACTACTACGCAACTAGTGTTCAGCCTATTGAAAATAACAAGTATGTTTAAATTATCTTGATTTTTTTATCTTTCTATTTGGATTATAAATTTATAATCTTAGCTACTCTAGTTTCTTTGTGTTCTCAATTTTTGCAACTAAAACCTATTTAATCTGAATCTAGTTGGCAATTTGCAAATTCAATAGGAAGTCTTTTGTTTGATGAGGAACATTCTTCTATATACAGATGTTTTATATATTTAATGATTAAAATTATGTAGATGATAAAAAATACTTCAATAATTTAAACCATAACCTAACCTTCTAATATCACTTCCTAACAAGACTAGATGATTACTTTTTAGGTTTTTGAGATGTTGTCTAAATGCAATTAATAGTAATTGGTAAAACTTATCTCTTGTTATGAAACTAGGAATATGTACTATTTCTTCACCTTCTTCTATTACTAATTTGTTAAGCCCTTCTAAGTTGAACTCTATTTCTTCTCTTATTCTATGTAGACAATTGTTAACAACTTCTATTCTATCTAATTGTACGTCTTCAATGCAATAAATGAGATTATCTAGATTCTTCATTATTTTTTCAAAAGGATCGTGCTTATAAGCAAGCCCTTGTTATATTATTACAACAATGTCTAATATGTTTTTGAGTTATATTTTAGATCAATTTTTTCTTTATTTAAAAGTATATATGCTTATATAGCTAATTTTTTTTTAATTACATATAGGGCTTTTAATAATATTTTATAGACAAGCAATTTGAACTTTTATTCTAAGTTCTCTTTCCTTCGACCTAGATATTGCCTCTTTTTGAATTTTAATGTATTATGAAATACTACTCATAACCGCAATATTTGATTTAAAAACTTTAATGAACTTTAATCTACTCGATACTATGGGCATTCATCTATTTCTATCTTCTTTTTTCACTAACTAATCTCCTTTTTCTATGACTTCTTTAATGATATTAGATTTATGTTTAAGTTTTCATAAACTAAAACTTTTGCTCTTTTGCCAGACCATCAATCCCAAGCCAACAAAGAGCTTTACAAAAGCAAGTCTAGGTAATAAAATGGACATAAAAGGTTAGATCTAGTAAGTCTTATCAAAAGATTATGATAACTTAACTAGGCTTTGATACCCAAAATAGAAGGGGTAAAAGAAAATTAAGATAAGTATAGAAGAAAAGATTGATAATCACCAAGGAAAACTTGAAGATAATAACCTAGTTTGCTTTTGCTAAAACCTAAAAAGACAATATAGTGGCAAAAATTCAAAATAAAAACTTACCAAACAAATGATATGTTATATCATTGTTTCTAGAAGATAAGCTTACAAAATAGTAAGGGGAGATGTTTATAAGATGAGAGTGTTTTAAGGACTTGTAATGTCCATTTGCCTATTGTTAAATAAAAATCCTATTAGACTTTAGCTCATTTGACTTTGTTAAATTAACTTATTGTTATAATTTTATATTAAAAATGTAGCTACTTAAAACATAAGCTAAATTATTATCATTCCCTTTTATATATTCTATACAAACGAACCATGAAGCATGGAGATCAATACTTAGGCTAAACAAGGTTTACTTATTGCCCGAAAAGAAACCGACAAACAGCAAGCAATAAGTGAAGGATGAAGACGGGAAAAGAGAAAGGAGAAAAGCAATTGGAAGAAAGTTTAATTCCTTCTCTCTTATCCCTTATAAACCCATAGGTAAGATTTGCCTAGAAAAAGAACATTATATATATAGAGAGATGTAATAAATGTTTGCCGATATTTTAAAATAAAATTATAAAAAATAATATTTTATCCAGAAAATATGATAAAAATACTTCTACATATATTGCATCTTAAATATTTAAATATATTTTTAAAAATATCGTGTCTTCAAAATATGATATATATATATATATACTAATATCATATATTAAAAATACGACATAATATTAATAATTTTAATAATATTTTTTTTATACATTTTATAATTGTGTAATTTTTCAAAATTTTATCAGTAAACATACAAGTTTCTTTTGTACATATGTATGTATATATATATGAAAAATACAACCAACAATTATCGAATCATGAAGCCTACATCCATTTTAGTGCCCAATGCATGGTAAAACAGGTCTAACTTTTTTTTTTTTTTTTTAACCCGATTCTTCGATTAATGAGAATCGGACTTCTTGATTAGAGAAGAACTTTCTTAAATGGGGAGTCAAATGTCATTGTGCATAACACAAGTACCAGGCCATCTCTATGTATTACTACGACGAGCATTTCATCCAAGTAGATCAAATCCTTCATATCTAGTTCTGTAATTTACAAACAGAAGTTTATGCATTCAATGTGGTATTCCTTCTAACTATACTATTTGACTGGAGCCGTGTGGATATATGATGGCATACAAAATGTTAAAAAAAAAAAATAATCAAAAAATGGAATTTTGTCAACTTGTAGTGATCAATAGCCCAGCTTCTACGCGGTGTCCCAATTGGGAAGATTTGCTGTGGCTTCATTCACCATCTTTACAAGAGTAACCTGCAAAAGGCGGTCAATAGAACACTATAAACCGAAGCGAATAAAAAGGGAAAAACAAGGAGTGAGATCTAAGTGCACAAAGTTTCAATTTTCATAATGTGAATACATGTCAAGACATGCTGATACTAATGCAGGCGACTGGTAATCAATTGACCAAAAATTAAAAAAAAAAAAAAAAGATCACTATCTAAAATATGAAAAGGAAATATATAAGAACAATGAATTATAAGGACTTGCACTCATCTAATTTAGTGTGATTCACCCTATCACTTACCACGCTTTTAGGGACCCCAGGGGGAGGTAGGGAAAGGTTTCTTGGTGGAGGTCCACGCAAAAAGGACCTCTTGTCAAATCGCCAATCTCCAATTTTTCCATATGTTAGCTCACCCTGAAAATATTTTGATTGATGCAATCTGGAAGAGAAGAAATGGAGGGGGACTGTCCTGGAAATTTAACTGCCATTTGAAATGTGCTGAAAAAATGGGTCAACCTGATGATTACCTTTAAGTTATAATCACAACCATAAGTATAGTGGATGATAAACCTACTTCCAGTCTCGGTATCCCATGGAGGCTACAAGCATCGACAAACTGATTTAATAATGATCAAGGTTTATTGATGGAACGAGGATAAGAAAAAGCACCATAGTGAAGAGCTCACAAGATATATGTCAAACCTGCAGCATAAAGTCTTTCCGGAGAATATGCTTCACACCATGCAGAGCCGATGCTACAGCATAAGCATACCTTTTTTGTAAACCAGAAGAAAGAGGTGAGAAAGCTTCATTCATATCATATATCAACACTTGCTACGCAGGTAATGGTGATATGTTTTCAGTTCTTACATCTCTAGGACCCATCCAAATGCCTTATCAGTTTCTGGATCATCCTTCATTCTCAAAGAAACATTTACCCAAGTGGGGGCAATGTTCTCCAGAATGTCCTGCATAAAAAGACCCATATATTCATGCAATAATAAAAATAAAAAGCCCACACCAATCTTACAAGCATAAACTTCTAGATCAATTGTGGTGCCAAAATTAATCACGGTACCTGAAGAGGATTTTCAATAAAATTCTCGGAGTAAAAAACTCCCAACTTTTATTCATATTATTGATGATTGATGGTATATACAGAAGATACTGCAAAACTGATCACCATGCCAAGTGTTGGCAGGAAAGACAAAGAAAGAGAAAGAAATCTTATAGACTCTAGAAAACTCATATCTATCTTCATCCTAACAAAAATACCTGCCACACTTAGGCAAAAAAAAAAGGGGAAAAGCACCAATAAAAGATACAGAAAAATAAAGATACGAAAGGAAAACTAAGAAACACTCCACCTCAAGTTAAGAAAAATATATCTACCATCCCTAACTTGCATAAATGGTTGCTTCGATAAACACTTTGTAAGACTAAGGATATCTAGTTCTTGATTGTGAGTAGAGACATGTTGTAGATTGATTCCCCCCTCTTCAATTTCTGATCCAATGAAACGATGACCCAATCAAACATGCTTCATGGAACGTGCAGAACTGGATTCTTTATAACACTCAAGGGTTTCTTCAAACTTTACATATAAGTCCTGTAACAGTCTTTGAAGCCAAATAACTTTACAAATTCCCTGAGCAATTGCTTTATATTCTGCCTCACACTACTCTTAGCAACCAAAAGCCATTTCTTACTCCCCCAAGTCACACAATTGTCCCATAGTTTAGCGCAACATTCTAATGTTGATCTACAATCAAATGTGTCTCCTCCCCAGTCAATAGCTACAAAAGCTTCAAATTTTTTGTTTTCAATCTTTTGAATAAATGAACCTTTACCTAGAGCTCCTTAGGATACCTCAGAATATATTTACTTCATCAATATGATGTTTGAAAAACCAATAGGGGTTCACTTACCTTATTGTCGGTAGAGGAAATTTATTATTGACCTAGAATATGCTGGAGAAGAGCAATTTCATTGCTATGAAGGCTGTTACTACACTCAGGGCACTGAGTATTAACTTCTACAACCTGAGCAGTTTTGCAATTCTTGCTGCCCTTCCTATGATTAGATTTCACGTGTCCCAGCTTCCCATGTAACTTCAACATGTTTCTCTAGTGTGATTGGGTCTGCAACAGTGATCACACCAGTGCTTCTCCCTGATTGAACCATCACACACTGATTTTGCAGCTAAAGCAGTCATCAGGTTGGTTTGCTCTAGTAGCTAGGTTGACATCACCCACCGTCTACTCTCCTCCCTTTTCACTTCAATAAATGCTTCCTTGAGGCTTGAAAGAAGTTACTTTTCTAACAAATAACCCCGTGCTTCATCCAGATCAAAATTCAGCCCTTGAAAAAAATTCAAAAATCCCCACCATCTTCCCATACTTGATGCAATCTTCCACACACTTCCAATCCATCTCATAAAACAAGTATATCTCCAGCCAAAGTTCCATTAGTTTATTAAAATACTTGGTAATACTCATATTGGCTTGAGTAGTCATTCGAAGCTTGGCTCTTGTATATATGTTTCTTTTTGTTCCTGTAATATTTCAGCCAAAAAGAATTTCGAAACACTGGGATGAATTCTCCAAGTTTGAGTAAAATCCCTTCAACATTCTCCAATATTTCCTTGGTTTCACAAAAAATAATAGGTTCTCCCATATTTTCTTCACCCAACCATTGGTGCCCTAATTGTACCCATTAAGGACCCTAGTTTTCCAAGGCCACAAATTACAAGCTTGAAACATTCACAAAAGTATTCTCTGTTCAGCTTCTGTTGGGTAATTTGAAGGGTATCATTGTCAAACATTGGAGGGGCTGGACTTTGGGTATTGCAAGTAGCATCTCCATAGGATCTAAACATAGTTTGGATCTAGGGAACAAGTCTTTGGTTTTTTCAGTGGTGTCACTCATTGTGGGCTGATACATAAAGAAAATATAAGAGAAAATTCTTGGGGAGTAAAAAATCTCAATTTTCATTCATATAATTGATGGTATATACAAGATATTGCAAACTGATCACTATGATCAATACTGGCATAAAAGATAAAGAAAGAGAAAGTCTAAAATATAAACAAATCATATCTAATCTCTGCCCTAACAAAAATACCCACCACACTTAGGATAATAAAGGAAATAACCAGAAAAAGATGCAGAAAAATAAAGATAGCAAGGAAAAGTTAAAAACCAAATCACAACTATCTAAATCTAGATTTACTACAGTATCAAAGCAAGAGGTCTTGAATTTGAATCTCTGGCCCATCTTTTACCTACCCATAACCCTCCCTAATCTGATTAATTGGTCCATTTTGATGGATTTCAATCAAAATTCTCAACACGCAAGTGAGGAAAAGTGTACAATAATAAAATATGAACCCTGCATGCATCTACAAGTTGGAAGCTTTTAAGTATGATGGTTGTGGAGCTAAACTTTTAACAATTCAATATGTCATGTACACATACTTGTTTCATTATTGATATTTTAATCACAATTTGTATGCTGGTGAAGAGTAAATTCTCCACACAATGAGACAGCCATGCAGGTATGGTAATACTGCTGAGTGCTGATTTGATTATTACATAGCTACAAGATATCTTACCTTCTTAATAATTACAGGAGAGTTCCCAATTGGGTCAATATTTGTCACAGGTCCATTCTCCTTGGGAAAAAATTTCCTTATGATATTTGCATTTTCAGCTGGTTTGATGTAGAAAAAGGGAAAGGCAGCCGGATTCCCTCCACTAGCCAAGTTAGGCAATGGCTTTATTAATATGTGATCAGGCTCAGCCATTAGAACATATCTGCAGCAATTAACAAGGACAAAGTGATGACAAAGAAAAGACAAAATGCAATTATTTTCCAGTCATTTCATTTGTTTTTCTTTTGACATGTAATGACTCACTCTTCCTCGATTGAAGCCTTCTCCAGCCACTGTACAAAGGCCCAGGGTCTATTTAAGACAATATATCCCTGGTAAAGTAGTAAGAATCAGATGAAATGCCACATGAAGAATAACAAGCAATCAAGCAAAATAATGTAACAAGGGCAGTTAAAATACTATAAAATTTAGCAAGAGCATTAAAAAGAACTAAAACCAAAGGATGACATGAGAAAAATTCTTGTTCCCAAATGAAAAGACCTGCTCAACATAAATAAAGTATCTAACGCTGGTCCTTGATCTCACTTAATCAACATCCAAATCTTCCTTGTTGAGGAATTAACCTATCCTAATGCAAATCATCTTTTTAATGAAGAAACAACAGAAAGACAGAAATTCTCTACAAAAAAGTACAACAATAACTGGCTCTAGTTTACACCTCCCAGTTTAGCAACAAGAGCAAGGTTGATGCTGAAACCTTCATAAAGCAAATTTGCTCAAGAATTACTTTTTTCTATGTCATGCCATCAATGTTCATACCATTTGAAAAACAGGAAAAGAAAAATGGTTGATGAACGCATATGGCAAAACCATGTTGCTTTTGCTTTTTCACACAAAAATGGTTCACCAAAGTGCAGAATAGTATACCTTACAATCAAAACTATATTCCAAAATGCAGCAAGAGCAATGATGGATAAAAGCAAATTTCACTCAAGAATTACTTTACTCTATGCCACCAATGTTTGTGTCCATATGAAAAGACCGGAAAGGGAAAATGATTGATGATCACATATCTTGCAAAACAGTACTGCTTTTCCTTTTCCCCACAAAAATGGTTAACTGAAGTGAAAAACAGTATACCCTCCAATTGAAACAATATCCCAAATGCAGCATGAATCACCAGCAATAAAAACCTTACCCTATCCAGGCCAGATGGTAGAGGATCTACTACCATTGTGGGAATTTCATCCATCAAGTTATCAGGATTTCCAGAGTGCAATATACGGGTGAATCCACCCATCTCTGATCCAGGCAAATCCTTCATCTTCTTATACCAGTAGTACATAATGCGACATTGCCATTTGCTATAAGGAGCATCTGTAGCTGTTAGGGCAACATGGAAAGGTGATCTTACATTTCTGGCTCTCGTCAAACCCTTGCGCATCTCAAAAACAGGGTCTATTAAACCAGCCGAACCATCTTGCACCCATTTCCCAATTGCTCTATTGTGCATTATCATAGTTAGTAGGTTATATGTAGCAAAGCAAAAGCCGAAAGACAAAATAACCAGCAATAACGGGGAGGCCCTTCCACCATTCTTTCTTCCAAAAAGTGCCATTTATCGCAAGATACACTGAAAGATCCCTCAACAAAGAGACTTCCACCGGGATAAGTCATAAGAAAGGTATCACCTAGTCTTCATGGAGTTTGTCCACTTTGTGCTGCCCGTGTTATAAAAGTACGAAGCTAGTAGGACTTGAAAATTGAATTTATCCTTGCACCTTCTAACAAGAAACCACAGAAAAGCACTTGAGATAAAAGCCATAGCACAACTAGATCAGGGGAAAACAGTATAAATAATCATTGTAATAAACTATCCTAAGCAGCTATATTAAAATTATCAGATAGTTTGCATTTTTAGCCAGATGCATACTGCTGTTATCAATACTCCAAGCATTTCAAAGACGAGGTGGAAAAGGCATATCAAGGCTGGGCTTGCAAATAGCATAACCAGAATGGTTGGATCCATCGTAAACATACTAATTTAGAGAGAGGCAGACTTTAAATGAGGATGACCCGTAACACCAGTTTTATGTTTAATTAAAACCTCTCGCCTGAAGCTCCAATTGGGATTTTGAGACCCAACTTCCAACGAAACAACTTGATTCTAACTAATTTGCGCGGCATAGATCTATTCCAAAATTACAAAATCTCAGAGTTATGGTTTTAATGTCGAACAAATTTCTCTCAAATTCTACCATAACACAAACAAATTCCAATATTAGAAGAACAAAATGAGACATGAACTCCAAAACACGTAATGGGCTTAATGACGACAATAAACAAACATTTTCCCATAAGAGAAAAGGCAATGAGAAAACATCAAAGAACATAACTTTATTGCAATATTTCAGACAATACGGTTAAAGTTTTCTCCTTTTCGAAATCAAATGAATACCCACGAAAAATCAAGTCATATTAAGCAATCTACATATAAAATACAACCCAATTACAAGTGATCATATCGACCCAGAATCCAATTCGGATAACAACATGTAAAGATGCAAAATTGAGATGACCTATATGAAGAACTGGTTAAATGAATGTCGAAAAGCCAAGAAATTTCCAGGAATTAGAGAAATTGGGAAGAATTTATCTTTGTGGATCCAATGGGTAGTAAAGAAAGGATTTAAAATCGAGGGCTGGAAGGATAAAGTGGAATGAGTGTGAAGACGAAGGCTCATTTCACAATGTATTTGTATGTATGAATAAGAGCTTATTACGAATAATGGTATAATATGTACGAAGTGGAGATTATCGAAGACTTGCTCTAACGCTTTTATTGGTAGTACTTGTTTAATCACTTGTTCTCCCTCATTTTATAGATCTCTCTTAAGATTAACGCAAATGAAATATTAAGGAAGAATTGGCATACGTTCTTAAATAACATGTAAATAACATTCTCTCAACTAGTGTTTTATTCATATAACTGACATAAATAGCTGTCTTATTAATTTTTTTTTTTTAATTTCAGATGGCTGTTTTATTTTGAAAAATATAAACGTAATACACTGTATTCCTGCCAAACACATTACTACCGGTTAAAGCCTCACGCCATGCACGGTATTGATTTAATAAACTTATATAAAAAGTCACTAAAATTAATATACACTATGCAAGTGTATTGATTGAATAAACTTATATAAAAAGCCACCAAAATTAATATATTAACTATACAAGTTCATAAAATATTCTAAAATTGGCTTGAATACTGTAATTTATTATATTATATATATACATGTATATGTGCTTATATGAACCTATTTGATTTTTATTCCATATTTAAATGAAAAATGAGTTACAATTTCTTCAAATTATAAAATTATATTTTTATATACGAATTGTGTGGTTTTACATTCAACAATATGAATATCATATCAAACTATTAATGGCATATTTGTTGACTTCAAGATATAATAAAATAGTTATTCCTTATTTACTGATCTATTCATACTTTTGTTTGGTGGAATGGTAATTCTATGAAATTATTTTTGCTAAAAAAATGGGAAGTTATAATTTCTTTATAGCATCAATAGACTAATCATTATTTGATTTTTCCTAATAATATATTTTTATATCTATTTATTATACTTTAAAACTATAAGAAATATCTATTACTTGTTTGTTTTAATTTTGTAATGCAATTCCATTTTTACTTTATTCCAATTCATAAATCAAACATGGCTTTTGTACATATAATGAAGAGGATTAGCAATTTTAATACATAAAAGTGTTAGTAATGAAAAGATATAAAATGAGAAAAGAATTGATAGAATTTTCAAACAATGAAATGGTATAATATCTAAAAAGTTTTATGAAATATCTAGTTATTCAATATAAATTCACAAAAAAACAAAAAATAATAAGGTGAAAAAATATGAGAAGCTAATAGTCAAGTAATATATAGAATGATAGGCCATTACTTTTAGTTTGATAGGAATTGTAATATATAATTTTTTATTGTTTAATTTAATTTTAAAACCAATAATTAATTTAAAAACTAAGTATGGCTTTTAAGGGGAAATAAAAGGAACTAAAAGGCAACACCAAGAAATGGTAATACCAAGAGAAAGGATGATAAAAAAAAAAAAAATCCCCAAATTATATATAATAATAGGCATTTGGTGTATAATAACAACTTATTTTTAAAAATATAATGAAAGCATAATCTTTTATTAGTAAGTACACTAGATCGCATACATAGTAATAAATGATCGGTGAAACTAAGTTATATGCATAAGACTAGAAATTAAGTATTAAATTATATTAATTCTATCTTTAACTGGGCAATCAAAATAAAATGTTTATAAAAATTAAAATAAAACATAGTAGTAAATGCACCGGCAATGCATGTACTAAAAGAAAAAAAATATTCAAAAGCTATTCATATTAAAATATTGAGCTAAGTAAGATAGAAATCATATGGAATCTCTTAAAATGAAATAGGCAATGTAGCAAGAAAAGAGAGAAGGTATTTAAATTAACTTAAAAGAGAAAGTTAAAGATAATTAAGTTCATTGACATTAATATCCTCAATGAAATGATATTTATGTACATGTATTAAAAGATTAATAATGGTAAATTGCATGCAATAATAAATTACATATTTAATAGATAAATATTATTCTTTATTTAATAGATACATATTTGAAAGTAATAGTTTGAATAAATCATTTATCTTGAACCTTTTATGATTGAAGTTATAATATTAAGGGCTTCCTTTAAGGAAAAAATATTTAAGAATGGTCATAACCATAATGTGTTAGTTGTTCTAAATTCTAATGCTCAAATTAGATAGATTGAAGGTAAGTTTGTATAAGTGAGTGAGAAACTAAACCTAATATGGTATGTCTTGTGTAGAAAGGAATGACTTAGGAAGTAATTTGTTTTCTATTGAATTACTAAAAAGGAGATCTTATGTGACCCGTATCAACGTCACATATTTATTTCCTATTGGAATAAGAAAAGTTATATCTTCTTGTTGTTCACATAGTTATCCTTTTAAATTTGTAAATACACTAAATGCATAAAAATTTGTAGTGTAATACTAATCAAAAGAAATAAATATATATATACATATATATATATAAAACCGCAATCTAAACAACAACATTAAAAACAAATAAGAAAGAGGGAACGAAAAATAATCTATCTTGATAGAAACAACTCTAAGCAATCTATAGTATGGCGAAGTATAAATTAGAAAATTTGATGACTGCCATTTATTGATAATAAGTAATAAATGCTTCAAATAAATACAAAACAGAAAATATAAGATAGATAAAAACATATTTGTGCTTCATAGAAGCTCTACCTATAAATTAATTTATAAAACATCAAAATTTAACATAACACTTTTTAAAAAGAAATACATAATTCTTCTATTAAAAGGAAAAAAAAAATCAACATATGTAACTAATAAGTAACATCACTTGCACAAATCATATGCTATTATAGTATTGGGATTGATCATCATGTGATCGGTTATTCTAATGACATATGCAGCCTATTTAGCTGTGTACTTTTTATTTATGGATCTTTGCTTACTCTATCACTATAGATATATCCCAACATACAAAATTGTATCAATATTATTAAATGTATACATTGTATGAAAATTATTTATACATTATTTGAATTCCTCATGAGTTTAAAATATGCTATAAAATTATCACTACAACACCACCTTATTTCCCTCTTACTTTCTTTAATGATAAGCTATTGTTGCATTATTTATGCAATCCATCATACAAATTGCCCACATGATAAATTTTGAATCCTTAAAATCATATATGAGTTAACATGCATATTTCCATTAAAAAAAAAAAGTGAAATGAACCATTTTCCCATAGAGAGCTAAAGAAAGAGAGCATGAGTGAGAGATTGTAATCTTTAACAAAAAAAAAAAAAAAAAACCGCCCATATATTAGGAGTGTTACGAATATAGATGTTATGGTTAAATCACTAAAAAATTGTAATTTCCCATTTTAAGAAAAAAAGTAAAAGGAGTGGATTTAATATTGTAAATATGTTAAGACTATCTAAAATTTCAATTACACCTTTCTAAATACTAAATTTACATTTTGTAAATGCTCCTAAAGAAAGAATAACTTTTGATAAAATGATAGAATTATAAAATCACAATTAGTAAAAAATAAAACTCACCAAAGATACCAAAATGGTGTTTTTAGCTTTAAAATTATATATAGATAAGAAATCCTAAATTAACTAAAACACGAGAGTCACACAAGGATAAGTTTACTCGATCAAATGTGTGGAATTTCGACTTTACTATTGTCTAATTAATTAACATGTGCTTCCAAAATATGTTAAGACTAATTACTTTATCCTTAATTAAATTTACAACAAAGACTCACTTCCCTTTTGAGTTGTTATTTCCTTAACTATAGTCCATGGTTATTATAGTTTAGTAACATTAATATTAGTCTCTCAAGTGGAGTGGATTAGGTTCAAATCCCTCATGCTATAGTTGTAATGTAATTTGCAAAAAATATAAATATAGTAGAAAAGCTCTTTTCAAATGGTTAATCTATAAATATCATTTATATGATAAATTTATCTCACAAATTTTACTGCCCTAATTAATATTAAAAATCATGTATATTTCTATGTTATAAAAGTTAATATTAATCACATTAAGAGCATAAATCCTAAAACTAATTTAAAGTGCATATGGCCATATCAATAATTAAACTTATCCTAGTCTAATTCTACGTAGATTATTCATTCTTTTTTTAGTTTTTCAAGTTTTATTCACAAAAATATAATTGATCAGGTTGTAATAATGAATTATGAATTTGGGATAGTTAAAGATCTAAAAGATTAGATAACAACGGAAAGTAAAATCACATATTAATCAAATCATCAAGCCAGTCAAAACCCCATAATATAAATCTAGTTAATGGTAAACATAATAGCGACATAAGAAAACTTAAGAATCATGATTAGAAGTAAAAGGACTAAAAAAAAACTTAGTCATCCTCTCTAAGAAACATTGTCATGATTGAATTCTTATGTATTTTCATTCTAAAATGAGACTACTAGAGAGAGTTATTAAGATGAGTATATTATAGTTCACACTCTCTAGAGTCTCAAATGATTTTTGAAATGTGTGTCTAAGTTCCCTCTTCCTACCCCTCTTCCCCTAAAAAATGGAGGTCTCTTACCGATATACTTTCAAAAGTGGATATACTTTTTGTCTCATCCACTTTTTATCCATTACTTGAGAAGGTCGACATATAGATCTCTGTGCACAGGTAATATGAATTATAAATGGAGGAGGTAATGAAGTAAGACCTAACATCTTATACATTAAATGCATTGTACACTCAAGGCCTCTTTCTAGCCTTTAATTTTTTGACAAAATCTACTATGTTCATATAGGAGTACTCAACAAAGTCATGTATACTTATGTTTAGTTTGTGGCATGATGATCAACCTATTTCATTTTAAAGCTTTAGTTGTGGATTGTTAGGTAACTACATATGTTTTTAGGTTAATATTTGTTGCAACTTAGATGTTAAGCAAGGAATTAAAAAAAAAAAAAAACGAAGAAGAAGAAGAAGAAGCTCTACTACTCGACTAGATAAAATTGCTCAAATTGTACTTTCCAGTTGCTAAATTGTTTGCTATTTAGCCTAATTTGAAGCTTGAAATTCACTTTGTTGATTTAATTGCTTCAACCCAAGGAGTTACCTATCCATGTATTGTGCTTTGGACAAATGCTCAAAGTTACTGTTACTTGACAGCGGCTCATCAATAGAAGGCTCGACTTTCTTCAATTTGCTTTGCTTAAGCTTTAGAATTTGGCCACTTAGCTATTTGAATCTCTGGTCATCCGATTGCTCTAATTGGATTTGCTCTTTCTACTACTCAAATTGTTCTTGTTGTTCATCTACTTATGAGCTCTTTAACTTAGCAAATGAGCTGTTCGTATAGTGCTCATCTATGGTTTGCTTCTAGGAGTTGCTCATGCTTAATTCTATCCTCAGTTGCTTGACTTATGCTTACTTAATAGCTACTAAAGTGCTCATCTACTTGCTCAAGCAGATCGATGGGATGCTCGATATTAGGTTCCCTTTTCTATAACTCATTTTTGCTAGTAAGACCCCATCCTTTTGTACATTATTGTAACACAAAGGGTAACTTTTTGTATATGTAATTTAGAGCCTTACTATTTTTGTATAGTTTCCATTTTAGGAATGCAACCATTTCATGTATTTTAATGGTTTTTCCTACTACGACCAAATATATCCATAAAGCTCTTTATAAGGATGTGAATACTCCTCTAGATTGAAGCTCCTTTTTTGTTGATCACAACTGAAGGCATCCTATTATACACTAAACCCCCATAGACATACAGTTGTAACTTTGATTGATTAATAAAAGTGTGTTGCTATTCAATTACAATTCTTGTTTGTGTCCCTTTTTACTTACTATTATCTTTCTACCTTATTGTGTGTTAATTAAAGATTTAGGCTTTATCAATCATCGCTATGTAAGTTAGACATACTTATAACTATAGAGATAGGATAATAAGCATCGCATGATCCATATATGTGCTAGAAAAAGCCTTAGACTGTGACACTCGACATGTTGCAATAGGTGCTCTACTCTTACTTGCTTTGGCTTACTTAAAGCTTTTGCTATGTAACTCTTCCAATTCTAAGCAACCTTATCCAAATTGTAAGCATCTTCATCTACATCATACATGAAGTTGTTCATACTTGTATTGTATAAGTGCTTTGTGTGATTTGCAACAAAATAGCAATTATTAATAATTAAATAGATCATAGGAATTAAATAAGAAAAATACAATCGATCTACAAGTATATTCCCTTAAACTAAAGCTAAATGACTAAGCATATTACAATATCTTTTTTTTCTTTTATAATTGCTAAAAACTCATAAATTAGTAGACATCAAATTAAAATGACTAGTTGTGAGTTTATAAAAGTCAATAAAGCCTTACCTTGACCCTTATTATCAATATTTTTGCAAATGATCTAAGAATGTTAGTTTCATCAATTTTAAGTAAAATTCACTTAAAGGAGTCTTGAAATGCATAAATGTATAGTAATTTGGTAGAGTTTATCAATGTTATATAGTTCTAAAAAGTACTACAAGTAAAAATATGAAAATGCAACATTACGTATTAAAAATTTGTCATTTTTCATTAAGTAATGAATATGTTACAATTTGCTATAAGTATTACATTTACATATGACATGTCTATTCTACATAAATAATTAAAAGGAGAAAAATGTCAATAGCAAAAAGGTATTAATAATGTAAAATTCATAAACTAGTGAAAAAACAAACTTTATTTGGTCAAAAAGTGATATTAATAAAAGGATATTATGCAATTGAAGCATAACAGAATCATAATATATGAGAACAACTTGTATTAATGCAAGGAAATAATGAAACTATAATTTTCCTTAGGGTATTTATAATCCCTTATTTCTAGGAATAAACAAAGAAAGTGAATAATCTATATTCTATGAAATAAAGAAAAGAAATAAGACAAAATAGACTTTCCAAGACAACAAAGATACTTTAATTCATATGATATCCTACTGTCCATGCTAAAATAGACTCAAATCAATCTTTATTGATATGATATGACTTTGTATCTCTCTATATAAAAAAAGTTATGATCTTTAAAAGTTGACTGATAAGAACTAAAGAAAAGTAGAAATAAGCTTCTAAATTTAAGGCTTCTGGTCCAACTCTACGTTAGAGGCCTTTGACATATTTTGCTTTTGAGCATGTAGGATTCACTTTTGGACAATATTGACTAGCTTCTAACTTCTTTTGGTGATCCAATTGGTTCATAACTTTCACCTCTATTTCATTCTCATCAAATACACGATTGAAAAGTATAAGTGACTAACATAAAGAAATTATATATTGCAAAGGTTGTTACAATAAAAAGGTAAATTCACCAAAAAATTTTGAAATTATATATTACTATTTAAAACTCTACACAATGTATAGGTTTCATTTTATGAAAATAACAATAAATTATCCAAAAGATTATCATATTTATTTGTTAATAACTTCATATTTGAAAGATTGTGCTAACATAATTATTTAGTAATATTAATATATTTTATATATTGTAATTTATGCAATTATTGATAGTTATATAAAATGTTATAATATTTAGAAAAAGTTATAATCCTTTAATTCATGAAAGTACAATAGAATATATTAAGAGTTGCATTATTTCACTAATACTTATATAAAGGTTAAAACTTTTCTATATTCTTTATGTATATAAGGATATGTCTCTTGAGAAATAAAAAGATGTCAGTGAAAAAAATAACAAAAAAAAATATTAATAAAAGATAAGATTATAAAAATATCTCAACAAATCATAAAAAAATGTAAAAATAATGATTAAAAGAAGAATCATGTTATAAATTTACTATACTTTTAGCCTGTATAGGTAGTTCCTTTCGTCGTATTAAAAGCCATCATTAACTTGGTGACTTTTCATAAAATGTAAAGACATGAAAATGTAAGGACATGAAAATATAATACCAAAGAGATACAATAACAAAATATTTTTGAAATTATATCATGCTAGTTTTATACCCATGCAATGCATGAGTTTCGTATAATATAAAACTCTGATAGGTTGGGCCTTGGTGATTTGGCCCTAACAAATATTGGTTAACAGAAGTATATAGTCATTGAAGCTCTAATAGAAGCTCGATAGAAGAAATGTCGATCAAGTGGTGTTGGTCAAGTGAAAGCCTTTACAAGGCATGATCAAGAGTGTAGTTATTGTGCTCAAAGTAACTCCTAACCTAGAACAAGTTAGTGTTGTATCAAGCATTTGATCGTAGGGATGAAAATTCACTATCAACATTTGCTTCCCGACTTCCATAGTCGATAACTCCAGTATAGGAGTAACACTTAAATAAATTTTCTATGTTGACCGAAGTATGCAAGAAATTGAAATTGTGTTATCTTTGAAGTAGTATAATTGCCAAACTGCTTTTAGATACTTTATAAATTTTGTTCTTATGCATTTCGGTCGAACTACTCTTAAGAGAAACTTAAGCTTCTAGCTTAAGAGTAGTAACCTTTCATCTTTCCCCTCTCCCAAAACACGACTAATAGTTGTCACTTTCATAATCATTACTCTTGCTTGTTCAATAACTATTGTCAAGATATCATCCATCGAATTGCTCTACATTACACTTATCCATCATCAAAGTTATCTGAAATCAAATCGGAAATTAATTCCTAAGAACAGCCGTTCTTAACTCCTATAAGACCATTGACAACTTGTTTTTCCTTTTCCTCTTCCTCTTTTCACAAATTTTATAAACTCTTCATTTGCAAACTTTTCAAAAGCTTAATCTCCTTAGCTTTCTTAAACTCGAAGTTTTCTTTACATCATATGTATGGCTTGTTTTAAGATAGTATAATATTCTTCTGATCTTTCCTTTAAGTTTACTCCCCCTTGTGTGATGATGAATTTGGCTTTAACCAGCGGCAGTAATGGTGGCTCAATATCGAGTTATAGGAGAGCTATAGACAAGTACAATAAATTAGCTAAGATTGATGCACTTCCACAGGATGAGTATCTCGATGATGTTAAAGATAAAAAAAAAAAAACACCTTTAGTTTATCTTTTTAATAATATTGGGTATGATATTGAGACTCTAAATTAGATTTAGAGTCATATTAAGAAAGATGATGTGGCAAAGTATAAGGATTACTTTGATAGGTTTCCATATGAGTAGAGGCTTAGGAAACTAAGTAAAGATGAGAGGGTTAGTTTTCTAATTGAAGGGAAACTTTATGCTTATTTGAAGTATTTTAATTTTGGTTTGTATCTCCCCTTCTTTGATTTTTTAAAGCTTTCTTTAATTATTTCCGTGTTTTGCCAAACACTTATAGGATTTTGGCAACTTCTAAAATGATATGTGAAAAGGTAAGGGTTATGATCAAGAGTTGGAATGACAGGTGGTACTACATTGCTGCTAAATATAGGAGGAAGTTCCAAGATGGGTTGGAGACTAAAATCCATGATGAGAAGGATGAGCAAATTTCCATTAGGTTAGAAATGGATTTTGGTTTTAAGAATAAATGAACTAAACCAATCCAAGAAGGGGATATTAAGCTTTTACCAAATGATGAACTAGTTACCTAAGAGATTGAAGAGAGACGACATAAGTGGTTTTACTAAAATGCCAAAGTAATTATTTATAGAAATGAAATGGGTGAACTGTTCTTCTCGAATGAAGAAGAAGAAGAAGGTACTACTTAATCTCCTCATCATGCTAAGCTAAGTTGATTGAACTGATGCCAATCTAGTTTTATGGGGAGATCCTGTTCTCAGAGCTTTACTCGATACAGTCTCGTAAGTTTATCTTTCGTTGTGTTCTTTGTCTAACTTTTTCCATTTTAGACATTAGATTGGTGAGGTTGACCCTAAGATGCCCAAGCTAAGGCCAAGAAGATGAAGCTTAACATGTAAGTTATCAAAGTTTTCAAAAGGTAAGAAGCTCCTCCAAAAATTACTAAGAAGAAGAGGATGTCAAATAAGCCCAAGCTAGCCCTCAACCAAAAAGGACAATAGAGGTGTTGTTAGGGCCTCTACAACCATTGCTTTGCATTTTGACCTTCCCCCCTACAAAGATAAGTTTGTCACCCCCTATACTGATTAGGACATCTTCAAGGGGTTAGATGAGAAGGGATGGGAAAGATGCCTAAGAACTACCTACTCCTAAAAAATCTAAAGAGTATGGCCCCCTTGGCTTGGTTTCAATGTTTATGATAATTTTAGTGCTGTATTGTAACCAAACCCTATGTAAGAGGGTAACACTTTTAGAATCCCTATTGTTAATTTTGTTCTAAGGTAAGAAGATGTTTATGATTTTATCCCCTTTTAGGACAAAAGAATACTCACTTTTGACTCCATATTAGGGGATAAAATGAAGCCTCTAGCCTAGATGAAGGAAATTATTCTACCCCAAGGGTAGCAAACCTTGTAAAGGGATATCAAGAGAGCTAGGGTCAACACGATGGAAAGGACTACTGATATAAGGCAAGTGCACCTATCAGTTTTAATATAGCGGATGTGAGTCCGAATCGATCCCTCAAAGACTTCAAGTACTAATATTAACTTTAGCTTTATTATCCAACCGAAAAATTATGATAAGTTGAATGAATTAAAAATACTAAAATTAACAAACTAACCTAATTATGAGACTTGATTAAACAATTTAGAAAGTGATAAAACTAAGAAAGACTTTAAGAAGGAAAATAAAGTATTTAGGAATTATTTCCCCTAGTGTTTAACATGTGACCGCTTAAAATATATCCAATTCAATCTCTATTATTCTTGACCGGAGGGATTCACAATTAAAGTTAACACCTTTCTCAAGCATATTAATCCTAATCCTAAATTATTTACCGGAATCTTTTCACTTAGTAATATAATTTAGAATCACATTAATATATAATGAATTCCCATACGAAAGAACAACTTTCCAGAAGAAACATGTATCTTATCTCTAAGTACACATGTAATTTTCTCCAATTATATCAAGATCTCATTACACATGTGATTTCTTAATCATCATGCATAATATCATAGATTGATACCCTAGAAATATCAATTAACAATTAAATAACATAATTGAATCAAGAAAAGATAGAAACTTTATTGAAAATTATCAATAAATCTAATAATCACATGAAACCCTAGGTTCTACAATCCTAAATACAAGAATCTTAAGCTATCATAATGAAACTAAAAATGAATTGCAATAAAATCAATAAATAAAACATGAAAAACCCCTTTTGTTGATGATAAATCTCTTCAATCTTGAAGTTGAGTGTTGCTTTTGCCTTTTTCTCCTCTTTTTCTTCAAGTCTCTTCTCTTTTGAACATCCTAACTTTTGTACGAAGCCCTAGTAAGCCCTTTTATAATGTATTGTAAAGCTTTTTTTTTTCATCACTAGATACAGACTGGGACACAATTGTGTCCCCAGGTCGTGTAACTTTATGACCTTAATTCCTATTGTCTATATAACTTCAAAACTTCATAACTCCATAACTCATTCATTTGAACTCCAAATTGAGTGAAACTTGATTCCTTTTCTTCATTTTCAATCCAAGAACGCGTTCAAACCTTGAAATCAAAATTTTACTCAATTAAGTATCAATTTCTTTAAAAGAAACCAAAGATGTACGGGAAATACTATAAAATCACCATGTGAAATGTATTTAAAATAAGAGTTGTCAACTACTATCAAACTCTATGATGTAAGTTTTATCTTTATCGAGCTAATTTACGTGTTGAACTAAATGTACAATTGCTAACCCATCTTTACTGATATAGATGAAGAGGTACATTATGATAACCTTAGATAAAGCTAAAGGCGAGATGAAAGGTAAGTGTTGTTCTTTTCACTACAAATATGTTCAACTTAAGGTAAATCTTACATGTGCTAATATGTATAAAGAATCGAGAAGGCCTAGAATGTGTCTAAGGCTCAAACAATTTGTGCTAAGAAGGCTAGAATCAAGTTTGAGATGGAGGTCAAGAGGCTTCAAAACTTTTAACCTACAAACAAAATGCACATAAGGAACATGTGAAGGAGCTTCTTTTGATGAAAGGGGAAAATGAAGAGCTTGACAAGGAAGTGAAGGACCTCAAGTGCCAGGTGGAAGAACAAAAGGAGAAATGCCAGTCTTTGAGTGATTCTTGTAGCCCCCTTAGTAAAAAGGAGTTCACCTTAAAGGGAGAAGTTAAGTAGTTGAAGGAAACTCTGGATCACTGACTTAGATCATTAAGTTGAAGTAAGCTTCTAAACTTGAAATTTCTATGGAGGAAGCTTTAAACATCTAACATTGAGTGAGTGTTACAGAAAGCTACTTTGCAAGAAGCTTCTCTAAGGGGTTCAACTAACTAAGGAGGAAGTGCCTAAAGTTTATCCTGATTATGATCTTTCTTACCTTGACTTCGCCAACATTGATGATGGTGATGAAGATAAACATGAATATGAGGATGAGGAGTCGAGGGATGAGAGTGCTGATCACGAATAAAGTCACAAAGCCCTAAATCGATGGAAGTTCTTGCTTTGATAGAAGCTCCTCTAGTTGATAAGAAACTAGCTAAGAAGAATGCAGCTGATGAGAATGCAATCGAACACCATTTTGTCTAAGTTTATATCATTTAAGTATTTTATTTAGATCAGGATGCCAATCTTCTTCATTGTATAATTACTAGACTATTTTTGCCCTTTGTTTTTATTAATTCATTTCTCTTTTATTGATCATTTCATATACATTTTTTTTTAAAATTTTTTTAGGTATGTTAATATGGTAGGCATGTGTGCAACCTACTTGTCTAAAAAAACTAAGTGTTTAGTATTCGTATTCCTTAGGTTAGGTTAAGTTATAAAGTTCTCACCCATTAGCCCTTTAGGGTTTGGACTTAAAAATAAGTTCATTAATTAAATTAGGTTGAAACCATTAAATTAGTTTATTTGCTTAGTTGGCTTGAACTTATTGGAATTCATTAGTCCATTAACTGTAGCTAAGTCGGGACATGGTTAAGAAAGTTACAACAGTCATAAATATACTTAATAAAAACAATACTTCAATGCATCATCATAGGTATTTATTGCCTAAACTATAATACAAGCATAAGCAAACAATTGAAATGGAAATAAACTTTGAAAATGAATAAACAACAAACAATTGAAAGAAAGAGATCATTCAAAGTACAATTGTAGATTTTCGGTATTCTATGCTCTAGGGATGATTTGCTTATCCAACCTTTCCAATCTATATGCACTATTCCCTAAAACTTCTCATATCCAAGTTGCATCTTTCCAATTTGTTGTGAGCTTACCTTAGCAATCTCAAACTCCTTTTGTTATGCCTTAAAATAGGTAGAGTTGCAACAATTCCATTGTGTAAACCATTTAAAAATAGAAGTTGGCCTCTCATCTGTAATTGTAAACCTGGTCTACATAAGGCAAACTCGACTTAACCATTTTGAAGCACCCAACTTAGTACCTATTATTTATAAAACTAGTAGTATAAGTTTTCATAATAGTTCTTTATCATAGCCCTATAGAATAAAACTTATGATTTATAATCATAGTTACAAATAAGATATTTATGTAAGAAAATTACATTTTTAAAAGGGTCATTTAGGATCACTAATTTAAATTAAATACATTACAGACCAAGGGTTGAAAATTAATGGGTTACCAAGGGAGACCTCATTAGTTTTCAACCAAAAAGTTACAACAATTGCCAATAGAAAACAAAGCTCCAACTATTCTTTCTTGATTATCACTCCTTAACCCCATTCATTTTCATTTTAGATTTGGCTATTGCATTGTATACAACTTTGAACTTGCAAAAAAAAAAAAAAATAATAATAATAATAATAAAATCTATAAGGGAATAAGCAATAACTTACTTAATAAGTAGGATGAAGATAGAAATATGTATTCAATACAAAACAATTATGGTTTTCAATCAAATTAATTAGATGTAATACATGTACAAGTAAGTGCCACTATACAATGTTATCTAGTCTATCGTGAGATTAGAGACTCTGCATCCACTTTAATTCGGGTTAAGGAGTTTAACATCACATACTCACAAATTGAAGCTAAACTGAGCTTATGTAATAGAGAATACCTTTTGTCGGAAGGTACCTTGGAACTACTGTCTTTAATAACATATAACTAGCATATATATTCTATGATAATTCCATCCTACTTTGTACATTAATTTAGTTAATTTCATAGTAATTTAGAGCTTAACTCATTTAATTTTCATTTTCAAGGAATTAGGAGGCATTTGACGAACTTTCAAGCATTTTTATTAAGTTTTGGAGCATATTAAAACAAAAGCATTGATTGAGGAGTCAGAGTAGAAGGATTTTAAGTAAGAAACAAAGTCTAGGAGATAATACAGTTGAAGACCATAGCCATATTCCATGGTCGTATGGCCCCTTGTCATCAATTTTTATCGAATCTTAAAGATTTCAGACTAAGTACAAGTATGCACCTAAACTTTATGCCCTTATACCTGGTTTATGGACATGCAGTAATTTTTTAGTCTTCTATTTTTGTTAGGTTTTTCTCTATAAATCTAGGTCTGACCATTATAAATAGATGCCTAGGCATAAGTTTGTAAGGAGAGCCCCTTTTGAGAAAGAGTTAGTAAGATAAAGAATTATAGGGGTTTCTTTATTCTTTTCTTTTATTTTTGTTATGTCTTTACTTTAAATTTCTTAGTAAATTTTTATTAAACCCTATGTTATTGATAATGAAATTCAATCTATCATTTTGCATACTACAATCTAATTGTATTATGTTTATTTTTGTCTTTAATTTAATATACCAGTGATTGAATTATTGCTAGATTTTATTGTAGAGTTTAAGAGAGCATGCAATAGGACTGATTGATATAATTGGACAAAATTAGCTGACTAAAATTTTTAGTAGTTTGGTTTTCTTGAATTAAGGCAACCTAATAGTGGGATTTAAGAGTATTATGCAATTCTGTGATGATCTATTTAGAGGTAATTAGAGTAGAAAAGGTCTTGGGGATTAGGAATTGGCCAAGTAACACGAGTTCGATTAGTTCATAATAGAAATCCCTACAGCCTAATATTGTAATTGAAATTGAAATTGAATAAGTCACCTAAAACTAAGTAATAAATAGCACTAGAGATTTACTAAAGGACATGTTTTCTCCTTTAAATTAGTTTAATTCGATCTTATTTCTGCTCTTGTTCTTATTTTTACTATTTCTATTTATTTTCATTTAAGTTTATATTTTTGTTATTCTATTCTAATTATTTTGTTATTGCAATCTTTATCTTACCATCTTTGGTTATTCAATTATATCTTTTATTGTAAAAGTTAAGTAATGGAAATAATTTAGGGATACAACTGCTAATGAGTTAGATATTACTCCCATATATAGTTCTTCATAGGATTAACACTGAGACTTTATCTAAATTTATACTATAGCTTAACTAGGTGTGCTTGATTAGGCTGTAAGTCCCGTTTAGTTATCAAGATCAAGTTTATAGTGCTGTTGATGAGGAATCAATAAAGTAAACTAATTATGAATTTAGTAAAAGCCCTTGATTTTAAATTATTTTAACATATCTGTAATATTTCTTTCCTTTAGTTATTTTTGGTATTTTTCTTCCTTAAATTGTTTCTAATTTCTGAATTTATCCTGTTTATGACTCGAAGTAGTCGTGGCATTCTTGTAGAATTAGATCCAAAGATTGAAAAGGCTTCTCATTATCACCATAGGAGAGTTCGTGAAATAGTGGATTTAATTAATCAAGGTTCATTACTTTGATTAAAAGGAAGAATCAATAAGTTCAGAAAGCGATTTAGAAATTGAAATTATGGAATTGAACAACAATGATGAAGATAACAAGACCCTTATGGAGTTTTCCAAACCAATTATGACTAGAGATGAATCTAGTATCATGTGATCTACAGTCTAAGTAGTGAATATCTAAACCTAGCCGAACATAATCCAGATGGTCCAATAATTTGTTAAGTTTGATGGACTGGTTGACAAAGACCCTAACAACCACATCTTAAGCTTCCTAGAGATCTATGGCACTTTCAAGATCAAAGGTGTCACAGATGATGTGATAAGACTGAGATTATTTCCATTTTCCTTGCGCTCTAAGGCCAAATAGTGGCTCAACTTATTACCTAGAGGTTCTATTACTACTTAGGAAAGTTTGGTTGAAAAGTTTCTAAGAAAGTATTTCCTACTTGCTAAGATGGTGAAATTTAGAAATAATATTTCTACTTTTGTTTAAATTGATGATGAGACACTCTATGATACATAGGAGAGATTTAAGGAGTTGTTAAGGTGATGTCCACATCACAGATTACTTATGTAGATGCAAATTAAAACATTTTATAATGGACTCGATTATCTTATACGCCAAATGATTGATGCTACAGCTAGAGGTACTCTAAGTGTTAAGATATCAAACAAGGCCCAAAAGCTAATCAAAGGCACTAAACCACTCACACTAGGATAATGTAAGATCTAAAGTAAGCCACCTAGGAAGTATGGAGTTGATTCCATGACTACATTGATTGCTCAGGTTAAGAATCTAAGTAAGATGATTAAGGGACCAATTAAACCAGTGAATTTAGTATAGATAAAATTTTGGTTAAAACTAAGGATGCTAATTTTATTGGTAATTGTGCTCAAAATAATCCTTTTAACAATACATATAATCTAAGTTGGAGAAATCACCTAAATTTCTCCTTGAAAGGTTAGTAATAATAGCATAATCAGAATGTGCAACCTTATAATAGGGCCCTTAACATTGAAAAGTTGTTGAATATATTCATCTAGAGTTCAAACACACATTTTCTAGCCAATGAAGTAGCATTAAGGAACACTGAAGCTTCACTAAGGAATTTGGAGAGCTAGCTAAGCCAATTAACTAGGACTATCATTGAAAGACAACAAGGAAGTCTACTTAGAAATTCCAAGTTGAATCCTAAACCAGTAGGTTCAAAACCAAACTAGAGGAAGAAAATCAGCCATCGAGCCAATGATGTAAAATAAGAGCATTCCTTAAGGGGTCATCTATATTTGATTTATTTTAATTTCTGTTATTTTATTAGTTTATTTCGTTTATGTTGTTATTGTGTCATGAGTCAGTTCAAGTATTAAGTTTTTAGGACATCAGTTAGTGTTTTTCCCTTATCTTCAACTTTTTTTTTTAAAAAAAAGAGTTATTTTAATGTTATTCATGCAATAGTAACATTGAGGTTGTCATCTAATGAAGTTGTTATTTGATTAAATTTTGAGCTTCAATTCACTTCAATTTTGAATTTTTCAAAGAAATATTAGGAGCTGAGTTAAAGGAAATCAATGCAGCTTTGAATTCAAAAATCCAAGAAGAAGACGGCCAAAGTCCATGCCCATGGACTTAGACTATGATCCTCTTGTAATTTTATTTTGAAAGGAAGTTAAAAATTCTTAGACGATAAGTCCAAGGTCAAGACTACAGCCGTAGTCCTTGACAGTAGTCATTCCAAGTTTGCAATATTAAGGCAAAGGTAATGACCATGGCCATGATACTTAATCATGGTCTAGTTAGAATTTAAACCTCATGAGTAAAAGCTTTCTACTTCATTCTAAACTCTCACTCGCTCTCTCTAAAACTGCACTTTTCTCTTAATTCTCTCACTACAGAAGCATTAGAACTTCACAAATCTTCACGATCCAACCCCATGTACTTTAAATCTATTTGTACATACATCATCCCTATCTATTATTTACTTAGATTTGCTATTATTTTGCATAAAAATTGGATTTTTATTTAAGTTTTCAATATGAACAATTTGGCTTACATGTATAGAAACTTTAGTTTCTAGGAGTGATTTAGGAAAGACAATTGGATAAAATATATTGTTTACTCATCGTTTGCTAGAAATCACTTGAAAAACACTTACTTGCTAAAGATTGAAATCATGAAGAACATGGGGGGTTTTGTTGCATGAAGAAGCAAAAGAAAGATAAGTGATGGAATTCATGTTATTGGCTTGTTGATTGTTTTATTAGCATGTGATTTGTGAACTCATGTTAGATATATGAAAAAACTTGTTGATTGAATTTGTGTGCAATTAGAGCAATCCCTATAACTTATGAGTTTTTTGATCTTGATTAAGATTGTTGATGTCAAATCCATTTCAATATGCTATAAAATTCATGTTAAGAATATGGAATTTGTTGTTAACACATTTGCACATGAAGTAGATTATTAGAAATTGTAGAAAACAAGTTTAAGTAATTGTATAGTGAATGCTAATAGTTATATCAATGGAGATTATGGATAGAAATAGGATTAGTCATTAATTAATCCTATAATTTCATTAATCTATGATTTTAGCAAAGTTAGCATTTTGTTATACAATCCATTGCTAATTCAACATTTTGTATATTGCTTGATTAAATAAATTAGCAATTAACTAACAATTATTTTTGCATTTTGCTAAACTATTGAATTAGCAATTATTTATTTAACATGAATTTGTTTTTATCAAATTTTATCTATTATTTTTTATTCTAAAACCATGCCACTCGCAAAAAGTCTTTAGGTGCCATTCCTATACATCCCCTATTGACATTTTAGGAATCTCGTCAAAGGAAGAGGTATACTCGTTTGTTAAAGAAGGAATTTTACTAAACTTCATTTTTGAGTTAGGAATCACTTGTTCAAGCAAGCTATGATACTAAAGTTAGAAAGGTAATAGAGTTTGGTGGTTGGAATTGGCTGTTAACAATCAACAAGGCAATTTATAAAGAATTGACATTAGAAGTACTTAGCACCTAGGGTTAGCATTTGATACATACTATTGAGAATGATGGGAAAAATACTTTGTACTTCAGGTGTAATAGACGTAAAGTGACTATGTCATTTGATGAGTTACCTGTTCGCATGGGTATATAATCTTCAATTTATGTTTGGACACAATAATATGTGGAGCTGCCTTATAAATTACCTTAGGGAGTTTTTGAATCTCTTGTATGGGTTGATTTGACTAATGAAGTAGGAGCTTACGACCTATGAAGGTCTAAAGCCTTTAAGTTGAGAGATTCATGTCCCAAATTGATTCACTTTATGTTGACCAAAGGTCTTATGAGGAGAAAGAATAGTCAGGGAGTAATAAACGAGAGGGATATCCTATACCTATATAGTATTGTTGAACAATGCCCTATAAATTTATGTGTTAAGATGATCTTCTTTCTTAGGAACTAAGCTACTAAGGGTTGTTTAGGTTTCATCTTTGTAGGTCCTTTCATCAATCAGTTGGCAAGAAATACTCCTTGCTTTCGTGACCTTCCTCATATAGGTACTGGAGCCTACTATCCCATTGAGTTATGAGTTGATTAAGGCCATGAGACTCCCTCTAGCACTTGAAGGCCTACTCCCAAAGCCAGTTGGAGAAGTGATGTCTTCATCATCTCAATTGTAAGGATCTTAATGTACAAGGTAGATCATGTTGAGGCTAGGACAAATGTGCTCTTTGAATCCAACCACCACCTATGCTATTACCTAACTCGAATGAAGAGATTAAGGAGGAAGGCAAGGCTGAAGAGGAAAAAGATGAGGATGAAGAGAGATCTTTCATTTTCATTTTATTTTCTTTTCAAAAGAATTAGTTTTATTTTCTTATTTAGATGACTGTATTTGATTAACTTATTTACTGTTACTTTTTACTTTAGATATTTGTTTAACTTTTGATGTTTTGTAAGTTCTATAAGATGCTAACATTTTGATACTTGTGATCTTTCACTTGCATTTTATTTTCTTTTCAAAAAAATTAGTTTTATTTTTCTTATTTGGATGATTGTTGATATCAAGCTAAGTGTACCTATTAGTTTTAATATAGCGGATGTGAGTTTGAGTTGATCCCTCAGAGACTTTGAGTACTAATATTAACCTTAGCTTTATTATCTAACCGGAAAATTGTGATGGGTTGAATGAATTAAAAATATTAAAATTAACAAACTAACCTAATTATGAGACTTGATTAAGTAATTTAGAAAGCGATAAAACTAAGAACGACTTCAAGAAGGTAATAACGTATTTAGGAATTATTTCCCCTAGTATTTAAAATGTGACCATTTAAAATATATCCAATTCGATTTCTATTATTCTTGACCGGAGGGATTCATAATTAAAGTTAATACCTTTCTCAAGCATATTAACCCTAATCCTAAATTATTTACCAGAATCTCTTCACTTAGTAATATAATTTAGAATTGCATTAATGTATAATGAATTCCCACACAAAAGAATGACTTTCCAGAAGAAACATATATCTTATCTCTAAGTATATATGTAATTCTCTCCAATTATGTCAAGATCTTATTATACATGTGATTTCTCAATCATCATGCATAATATCATATGTTGATACTCTAGAAATATCAATTAACGATTAAATAACATAACCGAATCAAGAAAAGATAGAAACTTTATTGAAAATTATAAATCTACCCAAGAGTCACATGAAACCCTAGGTTCCATAATCCTAAATACACGAATTCTAAGCTATCATAATGAAACTAAAAACGAGTTCCAACAAAATTAATAAATCAAACATGAAAAACCCCTTTTGTTGATGATGAATCTCTTCAATCTTGAAGTTAGATGTTGCTTTCGCCTTTTTTCTCTCTTTCTCCTCAAGTCTTTTCTCTTTTGGATGTCCAATCATACATACGAAACCCTAGTATGTCCTTTCATAATGTATTGAAAGGTTTTCGTTTTCATCACCAGACACGGCCTGGGATACAGTCGTATCCCCAAGTCGTGTAACTTTCTGACTTCAGTATATTTTCCTGGGTGGACACAACTGTGTCCCAGACTGTGTAACTTCAAAACTTCATAACTCATTCATTTGAACTCCGAATTGAGTGAAACTTGATTCCTTTTCTTCATTTTCGATCCAAGAACGTGTTCAAACCTTGAAATCAAAATTTTACTCAATTAAGTATCAATTTCTTTAAAGAAAACCAAAGATGTAAGGAAAATACTATAAAATTATCATGTGAAATGTATTTAAAATAAGAGTTATCAATTGTATTCGACTAACTTATTTACTATTACTTGTTACTTTAGATAGCTATTTAACTTTTGATGTTTCATAAGTTCTACAAGATGCTAACATTTTCATACTTAAATTGGTCATTGTTTTATTTAGTTTATTTTATCTAATTAAGTTATTCTTTTCGTTTTATAGTTAGTTTGTTAGAGATAAAAGAAAACCTTGAGCTTAATCAGATTGATAGTATTCAAATTCAGGACTTTAGATTTTTTCAAAGATCAATGTAAAAAACTAGGAAAGTCCTAATGTCTTTTCTTTTTATTTTTCTCCTACTTTTATTTTGAATTGCATTGTTATAATGTACATTGAGGATGATGTACAACTTAAGTGTGGAGAGAAATGATAGATTATGTATGTTGATAGTTTATATGTACACTTAAGCTTTTGAATTAGAAAATTGATGAAATTTGCACCCCCTATATATTAGGAAAGCAAATTTTTTTTTGAATCTACCCAAATCCTATATGAATTTAGAACACTTATCTAAATTTGAGTGATTAAATCCTTATGATTCAAAGTTCCCTGTTGCTTAAGCGTAGACTTAGACTTAAGATTATGATAATTATAAATGAGTTAAGGACTGGTTATTTTCATTTATAAACTTGATATTCGAGAATAGTTATCTATCTCTCTTTTTCAAAACATTTTATAATAAATAAAAGAGATTTGTCCTATAAAAGTCTTTTGAAAAATCAAAGTAATTGGAGGTATAAAATGAATTAATAGATAAAAAATTCCTAAAAATTAGTAAGGACCAATGTTGGTTCCTCAAAAGAGCAAGACTCTTTCCCATTGCCTATTTGCAAAAAGAAAATTTAATTTAATTTTGTTAAGGATTGACTTCGATACCTTAGAAGAGTGAGGTGCTTTCTCGCAAACAATTACTAAATAATAACAAAAAGGCTATATTAGTATGGATTGACCTTAGTGTCTCAAAAGAGTGAGGCGCTTTTTGAAGCTAATCACCTTCAACAAAGAAAATAATTTGAACTTAAGAAGCCTCCTAATGAAAATTGAAAGATTTTAGGGACAATCAAAGGCTGAGTTGATGTAATATGCATCTACTCTTGGTTTTAGAATTAAAATTAGTTAACGGAAGATTTCCTTTCTTTAGCATTAGAGTGGTGAAGTTTCTATAACTTTTTCTTAGCTTATTAATATTTTTTTTAATCTCTACCTTAGTTTTTATTTAAGTGATAAGACTAACTTTGAATTATTATGATTAATTATTGAAATTCAATAGTTCTTAAGTAGTTATTATCTAATTGTTGCAAGGACATTGTTAAGTTAAGGAGAAAAGGTGATTTTGAAGAAATTTTAGCAAATCCACTTAAATTTGTGGGTGTAATTTTCTAAAAAGTGATTTTTAATGCCTTGTCCTTAAGATGCTTTTGCTTTTGTTTTGATTATTTTGCTTGAGGAAAAGAAAAAACTTAAGTGTGGGGGTATTTGATAACATGCAATTAACATACAGGTTCTATAGTAATTTTGTGTCATTTTGGACATTAATTTAGTTAATTTCATAGTAATTTAGAGCTTAATTTGTTTAATTTTCATTTTTAAGGACTTTGAAGGCATTTGATGAACTTTCAAGAAATTTTATCTAGTTTGAGAGCATGTTGGAACAAAAGCATTGATTTAGGAGTTAGAGTAGAAGGATTTTAAGTGAGAAACAAAGTTTAAGAGAGAACATAGTTGAAGAACATGGCCATGTTCCATGGTTGTATACCTTTTCGTCATCAATTTTCATTTAACCTTGAAGATTTTAGATTAAGTGCAAGTATATGCCTAAACTTCATGCTTGTGCATTTAGCTTGTGGATATGCAATAATTTTTTAATCTTCTATTTTGTTAGATTTTCTTTGTAAATCTAGGCCTAACCATTATAAACAAATGCCTAGGCATAAGTTTGCAAGGAGAGCCCCTTTCGAGCAAGAGTCAATAGGGTAAAGAATTACAAGGGTTCTTCTATTCTTTTCTTTTATTTTTGTTATGTCGTTACTTTAAATTTCTTTGTAAATCATTATTGAACTTTATGTTCTAGAATGAATTTTTATTATTGGTAATGAAATTCAATTTATGTTTTTGAATATTTTGATCTAACTGTATTGTGTTTATTTTTGTCTTTAATTTAATATATCGATTATTGCTATAGTCTATTGTAATGTTCGAGAGAGCATGCAACAGGATCGACCAATAGAATTAGATAAAATGGCTAATTAAAATGTTTAGCAATTTAATTTTCTCGGATTAGGGCAACCTAATAGTGGGATTCAAGAATGTCATGCGATTATGTGATGATCTATTCAGAAGCGACTTGGGTAGAAAAGGTCTCAGGATTAAGAATTGGCCAAGTGATGCAAGTCTAAGTAGTTTGTAATAAGAATTCCCTTTGTTTAATATTGCAATTCAGATTGAATAAGTCACTTCAAACTAGGTAGTAAATAGTACCACAGCTTTACTATAGAACACATTTTCCCCTTTAAATTAATTTAATTTGTTCTTATTTCTGGTCTTGCTCTTATTTTTATTATTTCTACTTATTCCTGTTTATGTTTATATTTTTGTTATTTTAATTTTTTCATTAATGCAATCTTTATCTTACCATCTTTAATTATTTAATTATATGTTTTATTGTAGAATTTTGGTAATTGGAATAATTTAGAGATACTACTACTAATTAATTAGATATTACTCCGATATTTAGTTCCTTGTAGGATCAACACTCAGATTTCATTTGAATCTATACTATAACTTGACCAAGTGCGCTTACCTATGCTGTAAGCCTTAGTTAACTATTGAGATCAATCCCTAACCTTATTGCAACCTTCTCTTTTGTCACTTAGTTCAACTAAGATAGAGAAAGGACTATTTCAGCTATCTTCATTATAAGATTCGTGTTTAGCTTGATAATTCTAGCCGTTTCTCGTAATATGTTGCGATGCATGTTAAGTTAGAAGTTAAGTTAATTTTAAGTTAGTTCACTTTTTGGGTGATCAACTAATTCTAAGCAGTCTAAACCAAAATAGTATATGTAAACAAGCACAACATGAAGCTCATTCCTACAACATTAGGACAATATTCAAGTACATGTTCGGTACACACATAAACAACTAAGTTAGATTAACAAATTGAAGACATACCAAACCCTTCAAGTATTTTAAAATAATACTCCAAAATTTTTATAAAGCATCGATCCCACTTACCTTAGTCTTGATGTTCATTATCTTCACAAATCGCTTTGGTCTTCTTCGGTTATCCCTAAATATTTAATATAACCTCTTTGATTTCCATCCAATATATAGAATAAAAGTTCATTTTAACATTTAGGCATGTTCTTCATTTGGTTTAAGTAATTTTTTGAAGCCATTTATCAATTGTTAATTAAATAATGCAAGTTTTGACCATGGTTCTGAGCTAGTATTTTATTGTAGCTTTTTACCTAAGAAGTTTTACTTTAACTTTGGTAAGTTCTTAGAGTTTATATGCAGGCTACCTTCCGATTGACTCTTTGACTCTAGGTGTGATCTAATATTTAGTACTAATCTACCTTCTTACCAAACTTTTAGCTGCTTATATTATAGTTATGTATCAAGCTTCTTCCATTAGATTACTTTCTGACTGAGTTTCGAACTCTACTCCTACATCTTTATTTCATCAATCCACTTATAAGTCTAACTTCCCCTAAGTTGGAAACCATGCTAAACTTAGTTTTACAACATCAAAACATTTCAACCACAATCATCTATTTTACTCCTCTCTAAACTTTATTTATCTTAAGGAAAAACCTTAGAATTAAGTTTATAAACCATAAAGTGTCAACTTAAACTCTAGTTTCAATTGAAAATCCTTAACTTAAAACTTGAAATTACTCACTTGTACAAGTTATACACTAGCGAAAATAAATTACAACATAGTTTTGCAAAATTAAATAAGGTTCCTTTAGGAAAATTTATCACTAGCACACTGTTTTGAGTGAAACCAAAATTTTCCCATAATCTAACTTCTAGATTTTAGAAATCTAACCACATAACATGGAAGCATCATCTCTCAATAGCTTATACATAAAAATCTAGGTGAAAACTACAACATTTGAACTTTTGAAAATGTGATACAAAAGTAATTAACAAAGTATTTTTCTTAAAGACCCTATACCAATACTTAAAATTTCGAAAATATGGTTTGTTATTAAGTTCTTCATGCAAAAATACTTAGGAAGACCTAGTTTCATAATTTTTGGAAATAGTTTACTATTTTTAGTAAAAATTTTAATAAAATCGATGAAATAAGACACTTACTGGAAATTGTCTCTCTAACTACCGTTAGCCACTTTAAGTTTGTTTAGCCTTTAAGGCATGGTGCATTTCTTCAGGTTATGGTCTTTTATTTTTTTTCACCCTTAGGTGCTGATTTTACCTGCGAACCCTTCATTACCCAAATTTACACTATATTCTTAAAAATTCTTCAAAAATTCATTTCTCATTTCAATCTCTCTCTCACCATTTTTTCTAAGACTCCAAGTGACCAAATTCTATAATGGAAGTCAATTTATGTTTTTATACTAAGAAATAGGGTAAGCTGTCTAGTTTGCTTTATTAACACATGTGATATACACTATATTAGGTATCCAATTTGTAGAATTTAGAGCCATCAACTATTTTAATTAACACCATTAGCTTGCTACATCTCCTATAGGTTTTCCCATAATGCTACACATTTTTCCATAATTTTTGTTCTATTTTCTATATTAAATTAATATAGTTTTGTACATATTTAGGTATTTTTAGTAATTATGGATATATATATTTACATAATAATTATATTCTATGTATATCCATGTTTTGTATATATTATTTTATGCCATCAATAATTTTATTATTTATATAATTTATCTCTAAAGGCTCATTAACTACTAATGCCTATTACATGCTTTTTTTATATGTATATAACTATATAGTAAAATTCACTATTTTAGCTAAATTTTCATTATTTTATTATATTTTTAAGATCCAAGCCAATGGGATCTCCTCAACTAATGTTACTAACTCACTTGTAAATTTCTAAGTTAAATAAGTTACCTTTGGGGACTCCTTAAATTGGCTATTCAAAACTTAGTCAAAAGTATGTAACTTACATTTTCAAAATTAGGTATTGAATTCCAGTTGCCAAAATTGTAAGGTATCACATTCCATCCCCCTTGAAAAGAGTTTCATCCTTAAGACTATTGCATATGATGTCACTATCACAGTATTTGGATCAGTTAAAAACATCTCATCACCCCTGATGCTGTAATTCACTTCCCTTCTTACCTTCTAAGGTAACTTCTACTCAAGCTTTTGTGTCAAATTCTATCAATTACCCTTATGTTGTACTCTTTCAAATTATTTTCCTAATTCACCAACTCTATTGATTAACTCTAACATTATGCTCAAGTCATCACTGAAATTTACCATTATTCTTTGTGTCTCTTCATGTATGTTATTTTTCTCTATTTCTTACCTTCGAACCTCGATTATTCTGTGTTGATAAGTTACTCCTTGTTTTTCTCTTTTCACTAACTTTAGCACATAAAGTTTACTTTGTAGAAGATCCCTTTCTTGTAGATCATTTTTTTATGGTGTTGTTGAACTTGGTTTTTTACCCTCTCGGTTTTTTATAAAATTAGACCTTCTTTAAACCGACCAATATTAAACCCTACCCATTTAATACTGATCCTCGACTAGGGTTTAAAGAAAACCATTTCTTTTTATTTTGAAAACAATTTCAAAGTTGCCACTCGACTAGAGTCGGGAAAAATAGTTTAGTTATAACCAATTTGGTGGATTGGTTATAACTTAGCTACTAGTGTAATGATTAAAATCAATTTTGTGAAAATGGTTTTTGAAAAGCAGAGATTTAGGTTTGGGGGGTTAGGAATTTTAAACCCTTATGGATACCACTGACTTTCCAAAATTATAATTAAACTTAAAAATCACCTTTAATTTTGAAAGAGAAAACTTGATTATTGGATACTCTAATTGGATAAATGAAATGATTAAACTAAAGAAAAAGAGAAATTAGTTTTTTTTTTTTTTTTTTTTTTTTTATTGTTGCTCCGTAGGTGCTTACATACCTGCTATTCGGGACCAGACATACATAGTTCTTTTACCGAAAATATAGCAGGTTGATTAATTTAAAATTTTGAAAAATTGTCGGGTCTACATTTTTACCTATTTTTGACTTATTCAATGAAATTTCTGAAAGGGCCCGAAATTAGAACTCTTATTTGAAAAATTCTAAAGTACCTTAATTTGAAAAAAAATCCAATTATTTTTTATTTATTTTGGAAAATCGAAATTTTCTAAGTGTTAAGAACAATTTTTATTTATTAACTTGTTTGCTCATTTATTATTATTATTTTTATATTATCTTATTATATTTTGTTTTCTCTATTTTTTACTAAACTAAAAAAAATGAAATAAACTATTCTTTTTTTTCTTCCTTTTTTGTTTCTCATTTTTCTTTTTCTTTTTCTTCTTCTTTGATTTGATTACATTTACATGGAATAAATAAATAAATAAAAATCTGGCAGAGGTTTGGACCAAGGAGGAGAGCACTGGTTAGGTCGAAATGGTTTGGTTAGATCGTAAGTTGGGTCATCAGATTGGGTCGAGTCGTCTGCAATTCTACTTCAGCAGTATCGAATAGGGGTGGTTCAAGATTATTTGAGTCGAATTCTTTGGGGGTTAGGATAGATATGTGTGTATTAGATTAGATATTGGGGGGAGGAGTAGACTCGATGACATGGTGTTTTAGAGTGGTTTAGAGGTGTTTTGGAAGTTGGCCATGGGTGGTGGTGGTGGTTCAACCATATGGGGTTACAAGGTGTAATTGAATGATTAGGTTGGGGGTTAAAGGTTACTAGGAGCTCAACTGTGTAGTTGGTTGGTGCTCAAGGTGGTGTTTGGTGGTGGTTTGAATGAGGTATGGTGGTAGTAGTGAGGGTGTGGCTTTGGGGTTGCTAGGCGATATAGTGATGGTTGAGAGAGGTTGGGTTGGAGAGCCTAAGCTACAGAGGGCTTAGTTGCAGTGATAGCTTGGCTCGAGAGTGGCTAGGGAGAGGGGTTCGAAGAGTGAGAGAGCGAGTTAGAGAGAGAAAGTTTGCGAGAGTGAGAGAGAGTGTGTTTCAAGCAATTGTCTAAGGTTATGTCTCCTTGTTGATGGTCAATAAGCTCCAATTTATAGTCCAATTCAACCTATAAACAAAGGAAAGCTTAGATCAGAGTTAATGGGAATGGTCGAATTTTCAGTTTTTTTCCAATCTTTGAAGCTCGATTTGAACGTATGATCGACCGAACTTAAACTCATTCTTAATTACTATTAACACTAAGCCATGTATGCTTCGCAATTTTATCACTATGTTAATGAAATTTCAATGAAGAAGGGATTAAATCTACCTACAAAGTGCATTGTTCAGAAAGGAAAATGTGGGAGAAAATTAGCTGACGTGGCACTACGTCAGCCGACCTAACCTATCACAGTATAATATGTGTTAACATGTGACACGTGGCAGCTGACCTAGCAAGCCGTGTAGATGCTACGTAGCACACCATGTAGATGATATGTAGCACCACATCAACAAGTTCATCCAATTCGACGATGCTACGTGTTAGAACATGTGGCATAGTGAAACCTTGATACATAGTAGCATGCTAATTAACAGAAAATAAAAAAGGCTTCCCTGCCTTTGCCAAGATTTAAACCCAAGACCTTATACTCAATACCCAAATCAAGTCCATGTGTTAACTATTAGGCCGTTAGCCTGTACCTTGTCCATATGTGCAACTAAATTGTACATATGGACTCAATTAACCTGAGCTAGATTTAAATTTATACCTAGGTTCAACAGCCTAAATTCTAAATCTAAATTAAAAATAAAAAATGTACCCTAATGAAATATTCTTTTCTAAAATCTTTTATTTTTTTTTCAAATTTTCTAAGTTTTTTTTGGTAATTTTTCAATTTTCTAAAATTTTAAATTTTATTTTCTAAACTTTTTATTTTTTAAGGTTTCTTTTTACACTTCTTATTTTTGGTACTCTTCTTTAAAATTATTATTTTTTGTGCTTTTTCTTATTTTTGAATTTTTTGTATTTTTTCTAAATTTCTTAATTTTTTTGGGTTTTCTTTAATTTTCTTTTTTTTTTTTGGTATGTGTTTTCCCTAATTTAGGGCCTATTAAGAAAATAAATAAAAATAAAAATAAAATGGATAAAAATTAAGTGTCTACAACTGTTCCTCTAATTTTATGAACTTAAAGGTATTCAAGTCCATTGGACCAAGTCCATAAGTTGATGAAGTTTCCTACACTTAATGTTTAAGGTTCAAATATTAGTTGAATAAGTCTTAGGAAAGGTTACTTTTTGAGTAAGTTTCTAAGTTAACTTCTAAGTCTAGGGGACCTTAAAGTTCCAATAAGAGAAATTTTATAATTTAGTTTCTGGATAGGTTTATAGTATAAAGATTTTTGTGCATCAAAGTTATTTTCATCTTGACTATTATCCAAATCTAGTTAGTTATTTAGATTATACTTAATCTTGGTGTTTTAGATTAGTCTTATGTTTATAACATCAGCATTAGAATTCAATGTCAAACTAATTCCTTCTTCATCAAGAGCCTTACTTTTCTTTATAATTGTCTGTTATTTCCAACTACTAAACATATTATTTGTATACGTACTTATATCGCTAAGGTATACTTTTGTTATTTAAGTATCCATATATTGTTTTGGGAACCATCATTATTATCATCTTTCTACTGTCTAGCTTTATATAGTAGCATAAGTATTTAATTAGTAGTTACCTCTATTCACCAATCAATTATATCATTATAATACTAATATTTTGTTTCTTTAGCTTCTATGAGAAATGTTTAAGTCGTCTTATTGTACTTGTTATGTTTTCTCATTATGCATTAAGCATACTATTATCTAGATTAAGAGGCTCAAATTATTTTACCCCTTTTATTGTGTCTAATACATTTCAAACCATTTGGCAAAGGAACCCCTTTTAATTATCTATTACATCTAGGATCCTTAGCTTATAATGATATGGATTGCCGAGAAGGGAATACACGGCATCCAGTATCATGCAAACCGCGAAGGGGTAGGTCCAAACTATAAGATAGTCTAAAGGGTAAATAGTAGTTGAAGGATGAACAAAGGTTCTTATATACTAATGATAGATATAATGCACCAACACTTCTTACGAGCTCGAGTTGCACTTAATATTATGCATTAGTATAGTTGGAGAGCACTTGCCACTAATCTACTCTCACAATAAATTAGATAGGAGTAAGTAGAAGACACTTAGCTCATGAATGGAAATATGTTTGGAAATTCAATGTCACTTTTCTAATTATACAGGGTCGATTTAGCATCAAGTTGATCATCTCGAGATTCTCCTTAATGAGGTAGAGAGTAAGTAACTCAGCAGGTTGGACTAGATGAAGGATCATTCTTTAAAGTTTAACTCTCCTTTGATAGCTCAACGAACCATATTAGTAAGCCCTTGAGCTCAAGAGCGAGTGATTGGTTTGTGATGCCTATCATCCCCTCCGAGTTGCTTGAGATTTGGGATCAATTCTAACTCAGTTGCACATTGCTTGTCTTTTGGAACATACAAATGGAGGTCGACAATGTTGAAAGAATTTGAGATGCTATAATCTTTTGGTAATTCAATCTTATAGACAATAGGATTTATCTTAAACAGTTAATCTTTGGGAGATAACTTGCTCCTCCTCAAATTTATGAATTGCTCTTTACTGAGGTGAATTTAAACCAAATCTCCCAGTTGAAATTCTCTATCCTTTGATCTTCGGCCTTGTCTCTCGAGCTCGATAGTAGCTCGACTTAGATGTTCTATAATCTTCTAGTGCATTACCCTGGTGACCTCAAATCTTTCCATAGCCAATTAATCATCATTCTGGCTCAGAAGGGGTACCTAATCCAGCGGAAGATCAAGGTTGAATCCATAGGCGATCTCAAATGGTGATACGCTCATGACATTCTTGTGACATTATAGGGTAGTCCTGTTATAGGCAAACTCAATTATGGGTAGGCATAGATCCTAATCAATAATGTTCCAACCAATAGCAACCTGGAGTAAAGTCCCTATAGTTCTATTGACAACCTCAGTTTGTCCATCCATACGTGGATGCCAAGATGTGTTGAATAACAATTTAGTCGCCATTTGCTTCTATAATGTTCTCTAAAAGTGGCTCATGAATTTCAAGTCTCAGTTTGAAAAAATGGTCTAAGGCACTTCATGAAGTTTGATGACTTCTTGTAAGAAAAGAAAAGAGATAGCTAAAGCATCGTTAGTTTTGAAGCACGGCAAGAAATGTATCATCTTACTAAATCAGTCTATGGCTACCATGATGGAGTCCTTCTCTTGGGACATCTTCGACAATCTTAAAATAAAGTTCATACTCAGCTTAGACCATGGTTTAGTCAAGATCAACAAAAGTAAATATTGCCCTTGTTCGGCTCGACTTGGCTCAACTGTTTGCCTTTTTGCAAATAGTACACCTTTCTAGTATAACTGAGACATCTCTCATCATCCTTTTCCAAAATAATCTGGAGGCTAGTATCTCATGAGTTCGGTGCTTGCTAAAATGTCTAAACAATCCACCACCATATGCCTCATGCACTAGGAACTCTTGTATAGAACAAGTCGAGATACACGATCTTGTTTTCTTGAATGAGTATTCGTCCTCCCTATGATAGTGATCTAGCATTCAACAATCTTTACATTACGCATAAATGGGTCCAAAGTGTAGATCCTCAACATATAAACCCTTGATTATGGAAAACCCCAATAACCGGTATTAAGCCATATTTTGGTTTTCCATAATTTAACTTATATCAAGTCCAGTCCACTTAATATAAATTGATAATAATTTAAGGAAACATTTTTCTTCTAAAAAAATGTTTAAAAAAACTGGACTCGCTAACCAATTAAATTAGTAAAAAATGAAATTAGGGTTTTTGGGTAGAAAAACCTTAATTCAACTATTAGTCTATAAATATTTCAAAATAATAATTTTTAGAAAATTAATCGGAAAAAACTAAATTCGGAGCTTAACTTATTAAGACTAAGTCGTTATATACAAATATGCAAAAATGTAGTTAAGATGAATTTTTTAATATTTTTATTACGAATTAAAAAAAAAGAAGTTTTTTATTTTTTTTTATGGTTATCTAGAAGTACCTATATACCCGTTAGTTGAAATCAAACCAACATAGTTCTGTTTTTTTTTTTAAAATGATTTAGTATGTTGATTTTTTTAAAAAAGAAATCAAGTTAGATTTACATTAGTTATCAAATTATTATTTAAAAAAAAAACCCCTAAAAAGATCTAATTTTGCAAATTTATATCTTTTTTAAAATTGTAGTTAAGATTTTTTATCTTTTTATTTTTAAAAAATCTATGTTTCAAGAATTTATTTTTTTCTAAATCCTAAATGCAATATATACTAAGATATGTATCTTCTCCAAAGATTTGAATCTTGGAGAAAAGATATGCAACTTTTCAAAAAAAAAGAAATGCAATTAAATTAAATTTATAAAAAAAATTACAAATTATCTAAAATTTACAAAACAGCATGACAATTATTAAAATTTATATATAAAAAAAACTTGTACTAAAAAAAAGTTGGTAAAATAAATTGATTTAAAAAAATAAATAAATAACTAAAGCAATTTTTCAATTACCTAAATGAATCAAATCGTTTGTAACCAGATGTGCATATTGTGAACTGATCATAAACCAATCGTAGATTGCGTTTGTGGAATTGATCATGTGTTCTTGTGTTGTTCATGGAGTAGCTTTTATGTGTGAAGTGCAGTATGAGTGATTGTGGACGTAAAGACAATGCTAATTTGTGAGTGGGTGTGCGTATAGGTGATTAGTGCTAGACATGGAGTGTTGTGCTCAGGTTAGTGGAGTATATATCCATTCAGGCATGTAGTGCGTGATCGAGTCAGTACGTAGGATGATGGAGTGTGTGCTATGGGATGGTGGAGTGTAATTGGTGTAGTGGTGAGGGACATATGGAGTGTGTGCTGTAGGACAATGGAGTGATTGGTGTTGGCATGTGTACGCAGTGTATAGGGCATGGGTTAGACATGTACGATAGTGTGATCGATGAGTATGTATCAATGTGAGGGAAGTGGATGGTATGTTGCTTGGCATGTGAGCAGTATGCTGCATTTGGGGATGTAAAGCTGGTCATGAGTGTGTTTAACCGTATGAGAAAAATTGTGAGGACATGAGTGAGTCGTGAGAAAGATTGCAAGGATGTGAAAAACTGTGTATGACTTCAGGATTAATGTGTGAATTTGAAAACATATCTTTTTACAACCTATTATCCATTATTTATAGATTATAAATTTGGATCTTTTTTATCATAGATTTAATTTTAACAAATCTAATATTTAAAAGATATGATAATACCCGATTTGGATTTATTAGATTCATTGAATATTTAATGTAATTTCTATAAAACCTTTATTTATTTAAGCTTTCTTTCTTGAGCCCCATTTAATCTATTTTAATTTAACTCAAAATATCTACTATCCCATTTAATAATTTCTAAATCTATTTAGCTCAATATAAATTAGATAAAAAAATCCTCTTTATATTGGACCGATCTAAAAATATTTTTAATAAAGCCCAACTCTTTAAGACTCAAAATTGAATATATACCATTATCCAATCTAACCTTAAGTGATTTAACTTAACTCAACTCCAGTTGACACCTATATTATTTTTTTTCAATTTTCGCTTTTTATTTATTATTTATTTATAGTTATTTTTCATTTTTTATATTTTCTAAACCTGGCTTAAATGTAAAAAGAGATTAAAATTAAAATAAAGAGTGACAAAAATGAGGTGTCTATAATTGTCCCTCTTTGTAGTGAAGTTTGTAAAAACTTAGCTACAAAGACAAAAAATACATACTTATTTTTGCCTAGTCCTTGCTTGAATTTGTAAGGTAATGACTTGGATTGTAAAACAAATTGGGTCTCGACTTGAAAGTTTGTATATTCTTAAGAGGATAGATCTCTTTAAAGATAGATCTCTTTAAGGATTTGTTGCTCAAAAGGATAGATCTTTCAAAGGCAAGATAGGATGACACTTGATTAGAGATAAAATAGGCTAGCGCTCTTATGAGTAGACGATCCCATAAAAGATTGGATAGTGCTCTAACGAGCAGGCGATCCAAGAAAGTATAGGATAACGCTATTTTGAGTAAGCGATCCTAAAAATGATTGGATGATGCTCCATTAAGAAAGCGATTCAATAGGGAATAAGACAACGCTCCTTTAAGGCAGCGCTCCTTTAAGCAAGCGATCATAGAAAGGATTAGATGGTGCTCCACTAAGTAAGTGATCTAACAATGAATAGGACAATGCTCTTTTGAGCAAGTGATTCTAAAAAGGACCAGATGGCACTCTTAAGAGCAAGTGATCTGATAAGGAATAGGACGACACTTTTTTGAGTAAGCGATCTTAGAAAAGATTAGATAGTACTCCACTTAGCAAGCAATCTAACAAAAGATAAGATGACGTACATTTGAGCAAGCGATCTTAGAAAGGATTGGATGATTCTCCATTGAGCAAGTGATCCAACAAGGAATAGGATGATACTCTTTTAAGTAAGCGATCCTAGAAAAGATTGAATGTCACTCTAATGAGCAAGTAATCCAAGATTACTATATGAAATAGATAGCACAGTAAAGGGTAAGCAATCCATAAATTTCAACGACTTTGATGAGTTTTGACAAAATGATTCTTTGAAAATTTTAACTTTTCTTTTTAAGAAATCTCTCTTGATTAAAAAAAGTTTCATTTCTTTTCTAAAAGGTTTTTTTTTTTTGGGCAAAAAATTCAAAAAGCACTCTTTGATGGAAAATTGCATTGCTAACAAATAAAAAAGTCTCGAAGACTCAAAAGATTATAGATAAGGGCTCAACTTGCTCCTTGGGCATCAATCACTCATTCTTTTAGTTTTGTTTCTTGGAACATGTTCCATGATTTTTGTAATCTCTTGAAGTAACGCTTTCAAACTTGAAGTTAAGATCATTTATGTTTTTGAGATAGCATCCAACTATTCTTTAATTTTCTACTGAGGGGATAGATACCATTACTTGAAATTTTTAGTCAAATAGGACTTCCTTTCACTCTCATAGGTTTGTTTTCACTCTTGACATCAATTCCAAAAATTATAGCCCATCTTGTAAATGGTACACTCTGGTCAATCAATTAGGTCTTTTCTGGATTTGCAATGTAAGACTTTTGATCAATGGTTTAAGTAAATAGATATCAATGTACTTGGCTAATTTTAAAGAAATCATATGCAATCTGTCCTAGGTTTACAAGCCAAGAACCTAGGAAAAACTAAACATGGGCTTACCCTAGTTTCATGAGCAATTTTCGCTTGAGATAAGTCCATTTTTTTAGTCAAAAGTGTTTCATAAACCATAGTTATAGACACACAAATCCCCCCTCCCTCCTTTTTTTTTTTTTTTTTTTAATAGGATAAGGGGTCTTAAATAAGGAAAAAACATAAAAAATAGAAAAATTAAAGAAAACAAAAAAAAAAGAAATTTAGGAAAAAAATAAGAAGTTTAGAAAAAATAGGAAAAAACACAAAAAAATAAGAAGTTTAGAAAAAAAAAGTGAAAAAAATTTAGAAAATTGAAAAGTTAGAAAAAAAAAATTGAGAATAGAAGATTTATAGAATATAGAAAATAATAATTTAATAGAATAGATTTGTAATTTAATAAATTGAGGAAGAGGACCGTTAGGCTTAGGCTTAGATTTGAACCTAGTAAGCCTAGGCTACCTTAGTCCATATGTGCAATTTAATTGTACATATAGACAAAGCATAGGCCAACTAAATAGCCTAATGGATAAGCATATAAGCATGGCATTAGGTTTGAGCATGAGGCTAGGGGTTCAAATCTTGGTAAAATCATGAAAGCCTTTTATTTCTTTCAGATAACATACTACACTCATTACACTGTTGCATGTTAGGATCTCATTATGCTACGTATCCTAACATGTGGTAACATTGTATTGGTTAATGCTGATGTGTTGCCATGTGGCATGCCACACCAATCGCTATGTGTCACGTGATGACACATGGTACACAAGCCCTTTTCTTTCTCTCACTTTCCCCTCTCTTTCCTGTGATTTACCCCCTCTTTCTCAGCCAAAAAATAGCCTAACACCTTCACTTTGGATCCAATTTTGGCACAAATTCCACACATAAAACACATGGTTTCTTAATCTGATTTTGTTCACCACATAGCCTACTTCGAATAGAATCAAAGAACGTGTCCTGATTTAGTCAAAAACACCTTCAAATTGAGCTCCAAAAGGTTGGAAAAAATTGAAAATTTATAAATTTCATTTAATCTAAATTCAAATTCTCCTTGCTCATTGGGTTAATTTTGTGTATAAAAGGGGTTGTATGGGTCACTATATAACCAAACAGGAGCTTCATAATCAACTCACAAGGTCTCTCTCTCTCTTCCCAATCTCTCTCTCTCTCTCTCTCTCTATACACCATCATCGTCTTTCTCTCTCTCTCCCCTCAAAACACCTTATCCAACCACTTCTACCTTAAACAACCACTACGACCGAGCTCAACACCATCAAAAACATTAAACCCAATCAACTACTTACATCCAGTAACTACATCGTACGTAACCCAAAACCACCGCCACCACTTATCTTTGACCATCACCAAAACATCCTCCAACCATCGTAGTATTGAGCCTACTCCCCTCCCACCTGCCTCCCTCCACCTTAAACCCAATTAAATACACACAAAAAACCATTTTTCCCCTTCACTTTGGTGGCTAAATTGAGCAGTACCAACTCCAGTAGCTGCTGCTTCTTCTTCTTCAATTGGTGACTCGACTCGAACCAACCCAAAATCCGCTCCAAGCCTAACCTGTACACCTAACTACATCCGAAGCTCAATTTTTCTTTATTTATTTATTCCTTTTTATTTTATTGTTTAGTTGTTTTTTTTATATTATATAATTGTGAATGTAAATGTAATAAAAAAGAAGAAGGAAAAAGAAAAAAAACAAAAAGGAAGAAAAGAAAAATAAAAAAAGAGCAAAAAAGAAAAGAGTAAATCTTTTATTTATTTATTTACTTTTTATTTTAGAAATCAATAAAATAGAATAAAATAATAAAAAACAAGATAATACAATAAAAATAAGTAAATAGGTTAGTAAATAAAAATTATCTTTAACACTTAGAAAAATAAGGTTTTCCAAAATAAATTAAAAAATAATTGGATTTTTGCAAATTAAGACCCTATAAAAATTCCAATTTAGGAGTTTCTTTTTAGAAATTTCATTAAATAAATCAAATTGAATTAAAGACATAAATCCGAATTAAAACAAACCTAACCCATTAAAGTTTTTATAAAAATAACTACATACATTTGATCCCATATGGTAGGTATATTAATATTTACGGGGTGATAGTAAAAAATATAAAAATGTAATTTTTTTTTTAGATTATTCAAGTTATCTAACTTAAGTAGATAATTGAGTTTTGTTTTTTTTTTTTTTAAAATCAAAAAGTAATTTTTAAGGTTAAGGCTAAATTTGGAAAGTTAATGATACCCATAAGGGTTTAAAATTCCTAACTCTCGGATATAGATCTTTGGTTTCAAAAACTGTTTTATAAAATAGTTTAATCGATAGACCGATAACTAAGTTATAATCAATCCACCCAATTGGTTATAACTTAATTCTTTTTTCTTGACTTCAGTTGAGTAACAACTCTAAAGTGTTTTAAAAAAAAAATAGAAGAACTAATTTTCTTTAAATCTTAGTCCAAGGTCAGTATTAAATGAGTAAGGGTTTAATAATAGTTGGTTTAAAAAGACTTATTTATAAAAAAACTAGGAGGTGGAAAAACCAGGTTTGAAAGTGGTATAGTTGGTGAGATCATAAAATGGGGCTTTGCTTTTGAGCTTGGGAATTTAAAGTCTTTAACTTTTATATATCCATGGTTTATCGATTTTTACCTTAGGATTCCATCACAAATCTAAACTTTGGAAATTTCAATCATATTCGAAGGTGATCTCCTTACTTTTCATTTTTTTTTCTTTTTGTTCTCTATTTCCTTTTTTTTTCTTTTTCTTTGCTTTCTTTTTGTTTTTTTTTTTTTTTTTAGTCAAGGTGGTCACTTGCCATTGTTGAACTTTCACTTAATGGGATTCAAAGCCTTAAAACCATGGTTCAAAGAGTATAAGCTTGGAGAAGTGTATATAGCTTTAGAGTGTTTTGGAAAAACCCATGGGCTTAAGGTGTTTACAGAGTATATAAGCCTGAGTGAGGTGTTTATGATTTGAAACTCTTCTTCATCCTATAGAAATTGAATTATTTATAACAATATTTGCTCATGAATTGGCACTACTGAAGCAAGTACAAGTTAGTCTACTCATTTTCTGTAGATTAATGACCTTTAACCTCCTAACTGCCTTAGTTTGGGGTGGTTCTTAGCAAGGTTAGCTTTAAGAAAAATCCCCTAAAGGTCTAAATGGGTTTACAAGGGATAATTGTGTTTAAGGTAGTGAAATGAATGCTTGACATCATTTTGATTTGTGTACCAAGTTTAAGATAGACCTCCTTTAAGGAATAAGCCCATTACTTACCTTAATGGCATTCAACTCTCACGTGTGTTTAGGGTTAGTGTTTAAGACATGGTTTGCCTCTTTTCATCTTAAACCTTTCAAGTAATGTGTTACCATTCCCTTAGGTGAAAAATTTTAAGTTACAAGTTCAAATTTACTTTATCCATTTTTGCTCGTTCTAAATTTGCACAAAAGTGTTTCATTTAGTAAGAGGCCAATGACATGCTCATGTTGAGTTAAGCTAGCTTCAAACATAAAGATGCACATGAAAATTGTTTTATTTAGATAACCCGTATCCATTACAAATGCCAAAGCGAAAGATTATTCTGAAAAAAAAAAATAAACGCAAGAACTAAAATTCTTTTCCACTTCTTACCCCCATTTCTATCACTCCTTTGAACTTAGCCCATTTAATTGAATTGATCTCCTAGAGATATGCCCAATCACTTCAAATGGTGAGCTATCTTGTCATATGGTAGTAGTAAACCCTTAATACCTAATACTGGAGGTTGTCTATTTAATGCTTCTTCAAAACCTAAGGAAGTAATAATACTGCTAATAGACCCATTAGCTTCTAGAAAGCTCAACTGGATAATTTTTGCATCAATTAAATCTTGCACTTTATGCTTTAGTTTTCAGCAATTCTCTATAGTATGCCCCATTTGGCCCATATGATATTCATACCATTTGTTGGAGTCATAATCCTTTAGCTTGTACTTCTTTATTAGGTTTTCACATGCCAACAACCTTGCTTCTCTCAATTGCTTAAACACTTTGGCCATTGGAATTGTGAACTGTATAAGTTGCCTCTTTTTGTTGTAGATGGGCCTATATTGATCCTTAGCTTTCCCAATTGGTGCATTCGTTCCTAACTTCTCCTTCCCTAGATCATCTTCATACTTGAGCTGTGATATCCTATCCATATTAGAAGCTAAGTGTCTAAGCTACTTACTTAGCTTGACCATTCAAATCTATCCTTGAAAACCTTTCCAAACCTTATATCATGTTGATAATGGGCTCTATGTAGAATTTAAGCCTTGGATCCCTAATGAAGTCCAACTAGACCAATTTTTCATTAATCAAATCTTAGACTTTATTCTTTAACTCCCAACAATGGTCAGTAACATGCCCCTACTAACTTATGTGGTACTCACATTGCGCATCAGGATTGTATTTCCAAGGTTTATACCCTAGTGTTAGAGTCTTATGATGCAGCAAACCCTCTTCTTTTAGGTGGCAATAGACCCGAGACATAAGAATCGAGATATGAGTGAACCTCCTTCTAGGTGATTTCTAGCATAGCTTATTTTCCATGACCTTTAAGCTAGTGCTTAGGGCACCAAGCTCGCATATTGTTAGATAGGACATCGTAGTGTTTATAGTTGCCTTTAAATCCAATAGAGCTGATCCCTTCCCTATCAGTCTCCTTACTCTAATGGCATCTTTAATGCAATTACTGGCTGTAACTATGTCTACAATTCATTTTCTAGCAATTGTACTAAGGCTTAAGTGACTATGGATCTCCATCTTTGGGCATACTCCTTAAAGGACTCGGTCAGCTTCATTTTCATGTTATTGAAATCCATTAAGGAAGAAGCCACTTCTTCATTGAACTTATACTATTGATAAAAGGCTTGAGCTAGCTTATCCCAAGTATCAAGCTCAACCAAGTCTTGTTGGGCATACCAAATGAATGCTGGCCCAGTTAGGCTATCCTTGAAAGTTTGAATCATCAATTACTCATGTTTAGAGAATTGGGCCATCTTATGGACATAAAGCTTAAGGTGGAGCTTGGGGCAACTTGTTCCATCATACTTTTCAAAATTTAGCACCTTAAACTTCTTGGGTAACTCGTAGTCTTCAAAAAGGCAAGCACTACTCAAGCCCTAATCACTCTGTACATTGTGATCCTTTAGAGCTTTCATTTTCTCTTCAATTTTCTGAAAGATTTCTTCTTCTATCTTCAACAATTCTTGCTCTAATTCCTTCCTTGAGCCTTTCTTGCTATTGTTAAGCTCATGAACTAACAACTCTTTAGACTTGTCTGCCTCAAATGGTATATCAATAGGCCCCGAGACTTAAGTATGGGCCATGATCTCAACTTGCTTCACATACTTGCTCAAAACCCCTTCTATTGTAGCTTTTCTTTGTTCAAGAGCTTTAGACATCTTAATTTTGATGATGAGTAATTATGGGCTTCAAGTTGGGCCAAATTACTTGAAAAACAATTTTTCAAAGCCTGCAAGAATCCCTTCTTCTTAGCAACATTGCATTCCTGTTTAAAAAAAATCAAGTTTATAATTTTGAAAACCATTCTTTTTTTTTTGGAAACTTTTATTGGAAAAAATCAATGTTGATTTTATGTTATAGAAGTCTAATATTGACATTGACATAGGATGACATATGGGTGAGATAGAGAAGTGGGAATTATTTTACAATAAGAAACTTATTAAAAGATGACATAAGAGTAACGACTCATAAAGAAAGCTTTATTAGGACCGTAACACCTCAATGGATAAACACAAAGAATGAGAACTTAGACATTTAGAAGATTGATGACTTTAAGGTAGGAAATAATTTACTATAGGAATCTAATGGTTAAATCTTGTTAATTTTTTGATTTCTTTTTTGTATTTTGTTAGTTCATAACAGTATTGGTCATTTGGGTTATTGCAATAAAAATTAACCAAGTAAAAAAAAATCATGGAACTAGTTTTTTATCATAAAATATCTTTTTAAAATTTCCTTTTTAAAAAAAAAATTGTTATAAAGCCTTTAAAAAAATGACAGTTCCATAATAATATTTATTACAATTAATTTCCATAATTACATGCCTAAAAAATATTTACAAGTTGATATTAAGTTTTTTTTTTTTAAACATTGGCACATTATGATACAAGGGGAATATTAATCATTTTTTGCTTTTTATGTTAAATCTTATGGTATACAACCTATTACTCATGAAATAAAATAAAATCTACAAAACTCACATATATTACATAGAATAACATATACAAACAAATATGCAAATTAAAAATATAAAATAAAGATGATGCAATATGCTACATATACTGCAATGCAATGGGGTTGGTAATTAATAAACTATAGAAATAGAATTATGAACTCATGGTTGATAATATACTTATATATATATAAGTGAATCAAATACAAAAAAATTAAAAAAATAAGGCTCATAGACACTTATATATAAAGGTATTGATTCCTTTGATTTCCTTTTTTCTTTTTCTTTTTTTTGAAAAAGAAAGCCTAACTAACGTGAATTATTAAATTTTTCCCATAATTCAAAAATGACTAACTCTTTTTTTTTTTTTCAAAAAAAAAATGATATAGAAGGATGGGGTTTACGAGTCCCAAGCTCTGTAACCTCAAGCATTATTGGAGGAAAAACCTAGTTGGCTAATCAAAGTATGAGTGGGATAGCTTATCACCACTAGGTAGAGATAAAGACCCTAGTGACTCAAGAGTTATACAATGGCGGCCCGTTCTAGATTCTTAAGGTGGCCTAAGCCTGACTACATCTAAGCACACATATGATAAAAAAAAATTTCCTCCTAAATCCCCAATTATAGGCTCATTAGGCCGAACTTTTTTAAAGGCATGCAAGATTAAAACCTAGTTAGTACAACTATATTACAATATATAAATAAAAAGAAATGGAGCATTGTCATGGTATGCACTTGTACTTTTCAATATTTTTCAATTATATATCTAAACATTTAACTTATCTTAATATACACCTAATTGAAGCTTGATATGTCAATATATGTACTTCTGTTATTTCAAGTTAACTCTGTTAGCTAAGTTAGTATATCATCTAATCACTACATGACATTTGTTATTTTTATTTTAAGTTTCCTAATCACACTTTATTCTTTCCTAGTCAGCCATCCAGTAAGAAGTTAGAGCAAATCTAAAACCAGGTCAGCTAGAAACAAAAGAGATGAAAAAGAATCACACAGACACCCTTTAGAATAGCTTAAACGCAAACCGTAACCCTAAATAACCCATTCCTAATTTTGTCGATATAAATCTTAAAATTGAGGTACCTACTCATCGTCCCTTTAACAAAGATAAAACCCTAACCTTAAAATATCAAAACACATTTTTTTTAGCAGAGACAAGCAGATTTGGAAGATAAATTTTGTTAAATCATCTGTTTGATTGTAAGGAGATTATGAGTTGATCATGTCGTCTTTCCATTCTATAGGCTCGTCAAAGTCCTGTAATCGCAATGGCTTAGTCTTAATTTGCAAATGTAGCTTGAGGGCGAGGGCATCAACAGCAAAAATGGAAGCAAATGCAAGGAGGAGGTTTTATAGGTGCCCCAAGTATGATAAGGTATTTTGATTTGGGGCATTGTCACCAATTATATCTATATCCTTTTATCTATGAAGTTCATTTTTTTTTTCATCTTGGTTATTTTTTTGTATATGAGGTTATTCATTTGTGACGTGAAATTCTACAGAAAAGATGTTGGGCATGCATAATTAGCATTCCGATAACACTAATCCATTTCAACTGTGATTGTTTATTGATAACTCTAATTTTAAACATATTTCATATGGTGATTTTATAGTATTTTCCTCACATTTTTTGTTTTCTTTAAAGAAATTGATACTTAATTGAGTAAAATTTTGATTTCTAAGTTTGAACGCGTTCTGTGATCGAAAACGAAGAAAAGGAATCAAATTTCACTCAAATCGAAGTTCAAATGAAGAAGTTATGAAATTTTGAAGTTGTATAGAAAATTTTGCCTTAGTGCAGAAAGTTACACGACCTGGGGACACGGTCATGTCCCAGGTCGTGTCTAGTGACGAAAACAGAATCCTTTTGATACACTATAAAAGGACATACTAGGGTTTCAAAAGAAATGAGAGACATTACAGAAACAGAGAGATACAAGAGAAGAGAAAGAGACTTAAGGAGAACATCAAGAAAGAGGCGGAACAACATCAAGAAAGAGGGAAACAACATCAACTTCAAGATTAGAGAGATTATTCATCAATCAAAAGGGGTTTCCATGTTTTATTTTATATTATTGATGAAACTCGTTTTTAGATTCATTATGATAGCTTAGAATTTGAGTATTTAGGATTATAGAACCTAGGGTTTCATGTGATTCTTGGATTGATTTAGAAATTTCAATAAAGTTTCTATTTTTACTTGATTCGATTATGTCGTTTAATTATTGATTGATATTTCTAGAATATCAATATATGATATTATGCATGTTGATTGAGAAATTACATGTATAATTAGATCTTTACATAATTGAAAAGGATTACATGTATACTTAGAGATAAGATATATGTTTCTTCCGAAAAGTTAATTAATTATGTGGGAATTCATTATACATTAATACAATTCTAAATTATATTACTAAGTGAAGAGATTCCGGTAAATAATTTAGGATTAGGGTTAATATGCTTGAGAAAGGTATTAACTTTAGTTGTGAATCCCTCCGGTCAAGAAATATAGAAACGGAATTGAATATATTTTAAGTGATCACATGATTAACTCTAGGGGAAATAATTCCTAAATACGTTATTACTTTCTTGAAGTCGTTCTTGATTTTATCGTTTTTTCAATTACTTAATTAAGTCGTTTAATTAAAGTAGTTTGTTAATTTTAGTACTTTTTAATTAATTCAAACTTTCATAATTTTCCGATTAAATAATAAAGCTAAGGTTAATATTAGTACTCAAAGTCTCTGAGGGATCGACTCGGACACACATCCGCTATATTAAAACTGATAGGTGCACTTGCCTCATATCATTTATCTTTAACTTTTTCAATATGTTTTTTTTTTCTATGGTCGTTTATGGTTATCAGTAGTCCTTTTGAAACCCTTTAAAGATGTTGCTATATTGTTGGAGAGAAGTTTAAAATTATCTGCAAGTAAGTGTCCAATTTTTAGCTTTTGGTTATGTTTAGGTTTATCATCTCTTATAAAACATTACTAGTTTATAGTTATGAAATGTTTAAAATTATCTGCAATTAAGTGTCCAATTTTTAGCTTAGTTGGTTATGTGTAGGCTTATCATCTCCTATAAAACAATACTAGTTTATAGTTATGAAATGTAGTTCAAAAACGTAACCAATTAGACATTTTTAGTATTATCATTTCGCTGGTTCAAATTTAAGATAGCTTCTGTGTTATATTTATAAAATGTAAAAAATTCAGACACAAGGTAGTAGTTAACGATGTGATGGTTGTGTTGTTAAAATGTTTGTCAATTTTACAGGTGGATGGTTGCAAATGTTTTGCATGGCCTGAGAATGATGAAGGCATGAATGATAGGGAAGGGGAAGGATGCTAATAGTAGAAAGATTAACGAGAGAATTGGTTAAAGCATGGGAAGAGAGACTACGACTAATAGAGTAAAGTTCAATGTAGAAGAAGCTTGCAATGGGGATTGGTTGCAATGAGAATAAGGAATTGGAAAGTGCGAGGAAAAAAATCAAATCAATTAAAGCAAGCAATATGAAGCTGAAGAGGGATGTTATGGTGTACAAGTTGTCTTTGATAATGACTTGGATCTATATTATTGTCATTTGGCCATGTAGAAGAAAGTTTAATAGGTCTATTTTGATTTCTAGTTTCTAATATGTATTTTCAAACAATTGGTGGCTGTCTCCACTCCATGGCTACAAATAGCACTTCAAACAAATGTACTGTACAAGACATAAGTCCATGTATTTTTAGTTATCTTCCTTGTCTGTGTCTTTTTTATTAGAGCCTTGGTTTATGTTGTTTTTGTCCCTTATTGTATTTTCAAATCTCAACTTGCTCTGTCTTATTTTGTTATATGTCCATTACTTTAAACAAAACAAAAGTCCATCTACTTCTTAAATTTTATTAAACAGTCACAAGTTGTAAGAACCAATCTTGGGAAGAAAAAAATAAAGAAATAGAAATGTAACCACACAAGTGGCATTTGTTTTCCATGTACATGCATGATACAAAGAGATATTGCAAAATGGAAAGAGATAAACTTTCCCTGTTGTGTCTCTAATTATAAATGGATAGTGAGGTTTCAATTAAAACATTAGGTTAATTATTAACTACACCATAAATCCAGGAAAAATTACAGATAAGAGGCATATGAAACAAAAAAAAAAGGCTTTAGAATCGAATAGCGCCCGTATATCAGGTAAAGGCATCATTTTGCTTCTTCTTTGCATGTAGAAGCTGCTGGTACTTTAATTGACCTAAGCTATGGCTATACATAATGAATGAATATATCATGTATGTAAATTAAACACAAATTGTAATGCCTGCCAATTCTTTTACTCATGTCTATAAGAAAATATGAAATGCCAAGAGTGATAATCTCTTAGCAATCTACATATCACCAATATAGTGCTAACATGTACATTTAATTAGCTAAGTTGAACTAAAAAAAAAAAAAAACCTACTTGGCATCATGAGTATCATGAATAGGAAACTAGCATTTACAAAAAAATCTACCAAGTACAAGCATAAAAAGAGTTCCCATGGCCATCTATCTAAGAAAAGGCAAGCATAACTAGTAGACTTCCATTATCCTTTGCAAAAAAAAAAAAAAGAAAAAAAAAAAGAAAACTAGCAAGCATGGTCTTTATACATGTAAATATTCACATCTTGCTAATTCGACTCTCTTAGGTGGGGACACTGGTCCCACCATTATCATCACTTGACTTATCTAAATTTAAATGTAAGGGCCCACTCCATTTCTTTTTGTAAAAGTTGACCATTGTGATTTGCTCACTACTCCGACAAGGAACTAGTTTATCTCTTGTTTTCTACGGTTGGATTTGTTGTGTTGCAGACATAGCATTTGCCATTTCAAATTGGAAATGTAACTAACGAGTAGCTACCTACTCCTTTCTCCATTAGCTATGAAAATGAGTAGTATAAGCCTTCTTCATCCTTCCTCCATAGGGAAAGTGCACAGCAAATGCCTAAGATACGAGTTGGGTAACTTCTAAAGGTGTTGTCGGTGGTTCATCCTTGACGATAGGCTCCACATGACCTTGATCAACATGAGGGTCAACTTAATATAAATTATTACGACCATGAAGTGAAATATTATGGCTTACCAATGATTTCAACAAAGTCAACTTACCGCATTATCACTATTGATACTACTAACATTAGTTGCCAATCCACTACGCATCCCCATTTGGACTTGCTAAGTGGCTAATCTACTTACTATTTCCAATCCACTCATGTTAGTGCCACATAACATATAAAATAGCTAGCAATATATTAATAAATATTGAAAATTTTAAAAAATTCGCATGAGAAAACTCTAGATTTGTCTACTCCATTACCACTTGGTTAGTTCTTAGCAAGCGTATTTTCTGACTCTTTCCCGCTTATGCTAATTTCCTATGATATTGAGCATGTTGCTGGAATTCACTCTAAGAACATACAAATTGAATTATACGCTAAGTTTTATATTTGAAGTTACACTCACTGTAGACTTTTTCTTCTTTACGTTAGGATAACCCCTCACATTATGTCCATTCTTTCGACAAATCTTGCAATTCATCACACGTCTTGGCTTATTGTAGCCCTTGCTAGGCTCACCTTCTTCTTCTTTCTTCCAGGGAGATTCTTAATGATTGGTAGAATCATCTCAGGCGAATTAGTCCTTTTCCAAAACTTACAACTTGGAAGTTGATCAATTGTATGGCTGTATGTGCACTTATACCTATCCATTGAGTACCACTCACTGACATAGTAATCCATGTCTCTACCAATGTACAATATAATGCTACAAGTGTATCAACAAGGAATTCCACTTAAACCCTACAAGTACAAGTCCTTGCTACCAAGTTGACAACTTGTGTGTCACCCTAACTATGGACTTCAAAGGACATTGTGCCATTAGGTAGCAGATGGCAATTAGAGCTAGCATTTTTACACTTTTCTATCTTTTAGCACACTTAAGTCAGAAATTTGTGCATCATACTTCCAATATCTTCCCTCTTTTGCACAATTCTAGCCATAACCTGCTTTCTTATATTTTCTATCATTGAAATTATAGACATATGTCTAGCTTCTAAAATCGTTGAGTTGAATGCCTTAGACATGTTGTTATCAACGACATTGCACTTACTGTTGTGTTAAAAGAAGGCCCTATACCACCAATTTGGATTTACTCTCATCATATCTACATGTGCCTCTAGCTTTATTGCTCACATTTGAGCCATTATTTCATTGGGCTTTGCGGTGATTGTTGATTTGCATGTAGTCCAAAATAACCTTTGTAATTTAGCCCCTTTATGTTTCTTTTGCCAATTTGCAAAGAAATGGTGAGCACAAAACCTATGCTCCACTAGAGGAAAGTGTTACTGCATCACTTCCATTAGACCCTGCAATACAAATAACATATGTAACTTTTGCATACATGTGAAATAAAAATAATAAAAAAAACAAACAAAGGAACTTGTACCTTTTGCATATCACTAATGATAATGAATATAGACTTCTGAATACCAACTAATGGTGACAAATTATCCAAAAACCACTTCCAAGTCTCCATGTTTTCACCTTCTACATAAGCCCTCGCAATAGGGTACATTTGATCGTTTGCATCTCGCGCAACTGTAGATAGTAGCTCTCCTTTTAAATCCCCCTTTAAGAAATACCCATCAAGTCCAAAAATTGGCTTACATCCTTCAATAAATGACAACCTACACCCTTTTAGATAGATAAACAATCTCTTGAAATATAGTGAACCACCAATGTTCGGTCTTTCAGCCACCACATTAACTATATTCTCATGTCCTCTTGATGATTTCCTAAGTGCATAAGCATAGTCCTACACTCGACTTATCTCGAATTCATACCTACCATGTATTTCTTTCATGGCTTTCTCTTTTACACGTCTACACTGACTGTAAGTTACCTCTATTTGCATTTCCTTACTAGTAAGTTTTTCCATCTCATTTGGCTTCATGTATGGTGTAAGACGCAAACGAGGCAAAACGTGCTTTGCTAAAACATGGTATGTCACCCTTTTGAGGACAAATTTAGGCTTACAATGCTCATTGTGTTTCTCTATGAAAGTTTTCACAACAAATTGGCCACTTTCACTCGCCCATGAAGCATATATAGAAAATGGGCACTTCTTCGTCTCACATTTGTACTAAACTCTCCTCTTATCAACTAGTTGAAGCTTTAAATCACATTTGTAGTCAAGTCAATACTAGCCCATCGCCTCTAGTCTTTACTCTACGACGTACTGGAGCAACATCACCATTTTCACTTGAATTGGAAATGAAACTCCCCTCATCACTTGTAAATAAGTAATCACTACCTACATGTGAGTTCTCACTTCCCCTTTAGTCATCATCTTCCCTAGCCATTTTAAGCATCTCATCTCTATAATCCTCAAAGGTTACATCTATGGGAATTTGTAAGTCTTCAACTATGTATTTACCCTTGGCTACAATGTATGCCTTCTTCTTCTCTTGAGCTGCTAAGACTTCTTCATCATTATCGTTAGAAAGACAGTCCTTCCTCATCTACTATATCATCACCATGATTCGGGTCCCAACCACTAGCAATATGTATGTTTGCCTCCTCATTATTCTCAACATACACATGACCACTTCCTCAACCTTTCGAAACTCCAACCATAGCACTATATGCCATAACATTGTCTAGACGTATCATCCCATCTATCCAAGACTTACCAAGAATTAGAAGCCATAGATTAGTGATGTTTACATAACCAGTATCTCCAAGAAAGGACAAGAGACTGTCTTCGGTTAGAGATTCAACTTTTGTTGTCCATTGCATTTGCATTCCTCCCTTATACACCAAATTATTTCCCTCACCGTCAAATTTCCCCAAGACATGGATGATTACAATTGCCCTAACATAGGAGACTGTATAGTTACCAAGACAGTAGTAAATTATGAACAATATCGATGGCAATCAAATCACTCTGGTATTTAGAACCTAGAAAATTAGCTCTTCTCTTCATAAGAATTATGTGAATTTGACATGAATAGTCCAAAATTTTATCGGATATGTATATATTGTACTTATAGTTTCATATTTAAACATGGGACCATGAGACCACTATAATTGGAAAAAAAAAAAAAAACAGAGGACGCATAATGACAGCAATTTCATCTAACATGTATATATTGTGCCTATAGTTTTATAATTGAAGATGGGATCATGGGACCACTATAATTGGAAAAAGAAAATAAAAAGGTCAAAGGATACCTAAAGATAGCAATTTCATTTCACATGTACATACTGTACTTATAGTTTTATATTCGAAGATGGGACCATGGGACCACTATAATTGGAGAAAGAAAATAGAAAGGTTAAAGGACCACTATAAAGAAGTTTGACAAGTACAGTTGTGGTTTTGCTTGTATGTTCCAATATAAGTTAAGTGAAATAAATTAAAAAAGCCATCAAAACACATAAAGAAAATATCTTTTCTCCAGTTGGGATCGCATGAAGCATTAAAACACATACAGTAGTAGAACCTAACTATAAACCCTAAGTAAAATAAGGCATAATACCAACAATATTGATCGATAAAATACTACATGTTGTAAAAATCGCACCCAAAATTAAACCAAACAAGCAAAAAAAAGCACCATCTCGACAACAGCAACTAACATAAGATATCATCTTTTTTACAAAATTGCACCCAAAATTAATAGAAAACAATAAAATAAGGTATGAAAGACACAAAATCCTTACCTTAGATCGTCGCTCCCTAGTCTTGTCATCACGTTTGCAAGATAATTATTTGTAGGAGATGGATTTTTCTAGGGTTTAATTTAGGGCTAACTTTGCGTTCTGACTTCTAATTGATTCTCATCTGTCCTGTTTATCTTATTTTCTATTTTTTCTTTACTTTTTCCATTTAGCCAACATTGCTTTTGAATTTTTTTTTTTTGTTTTTCCTCTTACAATTTCATACGTAGCTAGCTAATTAGCAAATATAGAGACTAACTTGGAAAAATGAATATTAATATTCCACGTGTCATTTAATTATTAGCTTGCATTGCCTACTTGACTAATAATGTTAGGAAAATTAACAGAGGTATATATTAAAACAAATGGAACTTCAATTAGGTGTATATTAAGGCAAATATAAAACTAAAGTATACAATTGAAAAAAATTACAAAGTTCAAGTATGATTGGTGATAATGCCCCAAAAGAAATAAATAAAAATGAAAGCCCATTAACTATTTTTTTTTTTATGTGGCTAGCTTACTAGTATCCCTAGTGGAGTCACCAATTTTGTCACGCCCTATTTCGGTATTCCTTAATTTAACTTATATCAAGCCTAACTCACTTAATATAAATTACTCAACAATAAATTAAATAAATATTTTTCTCTTAAAAAAATATTTAAAAAAATTGTAGGTGTCAACCAGTTAAACTAGTAAAAAATGAGCCACTATTTTGTGAACATTCTAAAAAAATAATTTGTAGAAAATTAACTGGAAAAAACTAAGTTCAATGGCTAATATATTGATACTAAGTCACCACATGAAAATAAAAATAAAAAAAAAACTAATGGGCTTTTATTTTTTTATAATTTTTTTAAAAATGCTAAGATATTTATAGATATGCAAAAATGTAGTTAAGATGAATTTTTTAAATATTTTTATTATGCATTTGTTTAAATTTTTTTTATGCTTATCTTATAGATGACTATGTACCTGTTAATTGAGATTAAATCAACGTAGTTTTTTTTTTTTTATAAAAGATTTAGTGGATTGATTTTTTTTTTTAAAAAAAAGAAATTAAGCTGGATTTAAGTTAATTATCAAATTATTATTTTATAAAAACCTTAAAAAGATATAATTTTGCAAATATATATCTTTTTAAAATTCTAGTTAAGATTTTTTATTTTTTAAAAAAATATCTATGTAAAAAATTTGTCTTTTCTAAATCCTAAATACAAGATATACTAAGATATACATCTTAATATGTATCTTCTCCAAAAATTTGAATTTCGAAGAAAAGATACATAACTTTTAAAACAAAATAAAATTTTGGTTAAAAAATGCAATTTAACTAAATTTATTAAAAAAATTACAACTTATCTAAAATTTGCAAAACAGCATGACAATGATTAAAATTTATATTAAAAAAATGCACTAAAAATAAGTTAGTAAAATAAATTGACTTTAAAAGAAATAAATAAATAACTAAAATAATTTTTCCATAACCTAAATGGATCAAATCGTAAGTTATCAAAGCGCATGTTGTGAACAAATCAAGAACCAATTATAGACAACGTTTATGGAATTGATCGTGTGTTATTGTGTTGTTCGTAGAGTAAAGTATATGTGTGAAGTGTAGTGTGTATGATCGTGGACATAAAGATCGATGCTAATTCATGAGTGGGTATACATGTGGATGATTGGTGTTGGACGTGGAGTGTTGTGCTCGGTTCAGTTGAGTATGTGTTAGTGCAAGCATATGGTATGTGATCAGGTTAGTACGTAGGACGATGGAGTGTGTGTTGTAGGACAATGGAGTGTGATTGGTGCAACAATGATGAACATGTAGAGTATGTGCTATGGGACAGTGGAGTATGTATTGTGGGACAATAGAGTGTTATTAGTGTTAACGTATGTGCAACACCGTATGGGGTGTAGTCAGGATGTGTACGGTAGTGTGATTAATGAATGTATGCCAGTGCGAGGGAAGTGGACAGTGTATTACTTGACGTATGAGCAGTGTGCTACGTTTGGGGACATGAAGTTGGTCCTAAGTGTGTTTGATGATGTGAGCGAAATTGTGAGGACATGAATGAATTGTGAGAAAGATTATGAGAATGTGAAAAACTGTATATGACTTTGAGATTTATGTGTGAATTTGTAAACGTGTCTTTTTACAACTTACTATCCATTATTTATACACCATAAATTTAGATCTTTTTTTTATCATAGATTTAATCTTAACAAATTCAATAGTTGAAAGATATGATAATATCTGATTTGGATTCATTAGATTCATTAAAGATTTAATCTAGTTTCTAGAAACACTTTATTTATTTAGGCTTTCTTTCTTGGGCCCAATTTAGCCCAAAATACTCGCTAGCCCATTTAATAATTCCTAAGTCTTTTTAGTCTAATATAAATTAGATTAAAAAAAAATTCTCTTTATATTGGACCAGTCTAAAAATATTTTTAATAAAGCCTAACTCTTTAAGACTTAGTATTGAATATACAACATTATCCGATTTGACCCTGAGCAATTTGACTTAACTCAACTCAACTCCAATTAACACTTATATATTTTTTTTTCATTTTTCGCTTTTTATTATTTATTATTTCTATTTTTTTCAATTCAATTTTTTCATTTGTTTTTATTTTCTATAAACCTAGCTCAAAAGCAAAAAGAGACTAAAATTAAAATAAAGGGTGGTGAAACTGGTGTGTCTACAAATGAGGTTGCAGTTTAGTCAAGAGGGTATGTCATCTTAATAGGGTATTGGCCACTACATTACTCTTACCATTCTTATACTAGATGGCATAAGAAAATCTCTCCATTAACTTAACCTATTTGGCTTATCTTTGAAACAACCTAGGTTAGCTCTTCAAATGTCTTAAGATTCATAGTTGGTGTTACAAATTCTTTGGGTAGAAAATAATGTTTCCATACAGTTAAGGCTCAAATTAAGGAGTAAAACTCCTTATCATAAACAAAATATTTGAGTGTAGCTCCTCTAAGCTTTTCGCTAAAGTATGCAATAGATTGGCCCTCCTGCATTATTACAATACCTATACCTAGTTTGAATGCATTACACTTCATTTCAAATACTTTGTCAAAGCTTAGCAAAGCTAAGATATGGGCAATAGTCAGCTTCACCTTTACCTCTTTAAAACTCCTTTATTCCGTCTCTTTTCACCCAAACTCTACATTTTTCTTTGTTAACTTGGTGAGTGAGGCTACAATAGTACTGAGGTTCCTTATGAACCAATAATAAAATGATGCTATGCTGTAGAAGCTTTGTACATCAGCTAAATAGGTCAACACAATCCATTTGGTAATTGCTCATATCTTCTCATCATCAATTTGGATGCCACCACCACTTACGACAAATCTCAGAAAGATTATCTCAGGTCAGCAAAAGTTTCATTTCTTTAGATTAGTATAAAGCTTCTTAACTCAGAGTTTTAAGAAAACAACTTAAAGATGCTCTTGATGAGTCTCCAGGCTAAGATTATAAACAAGAATATCATCAAAATTCAAAACAATAAACTTTCCAATGAGTTCTTGGAGTAATGGTTCATCAATCACATGAACGTACTCAGAGCATTTAACAATTCGAATGGCATCACAAGCCATTCATATAATCCATGGCTTGTCTTAAACGCAATCTCCCTCCTATATTCAGATTTGATGGTATCCAAATTTGAGTTTAATTTTAGAGAATATTCTTGCTCCATTCAACTTATTAAGCATGTCATCAAGCTTTGGTATAGGGTACTTATACTTGATGGTAATGCGACTGATTACTTGGCTATCCATACACATCCTCTATATCCCATCCTTCTTCGATACCAATAGCGCTAGCGCAGTACATGGGCTTAGGCACTCTTATACATACCCTCCCTTTTTCAACTTATCTACCTGGTTTTGTAGCTCGACACCTTATTCAGGGTTCAACTAATAGGCAAGCTTGTTTGGTAGTACAACTCTGGCCTGTAAGTTAATAGTATGTTCAATGCCTTTGATGGGAGGCAGACCTTCTTGCATTTCACTTGGGCATAGGTCAGCAAACTCATCTAATAAGGTTTCTACCTCTGCAGGTATCAATTCCTCATATGATCCTCTCATCTCAAATAACCTTTTGACTAGCAGATAGGTCAACCCTTCAAGCTCCATCTCTCCCTTCAACTTGACCCGAGTCATCACTAAAGCCTCCTTCTTCAAAACTCATCTTAGTTGAGTCTGCATGCTTTTAACATGCTCAATAGTCATAGGCTTCCTTTTATTATATATCACATTTCAATCAAACATCCATGGTTGTACAAGAAGGATATGAGATGCACTTATAGGTAATATGTCATAAAGTACTTTACCTTGATAGTTTCTAATACTGATCAGCACAATTACTTGTTTATTTACTTATAAGTCTCCTTCATCACTAAGCCAGTGTAGTTTATAGGGCTTGGGGTGGGTCTCGGTCGGCAACATCAACTATTGGACCATGAATGTGGATGCTACATTGGTGTAGCTGCCATTATCAACAAACAATGCACACAATAACCCATTCACCTTATAACTGATGTACAACAAATTCTCTCATTTCTCATCCTTTAGCACAGGACTCATACTCATAACACTCCTCAATGCCATAATTGTAGGATTAAAATTAGCTTCCTCACTATAAATGACTTCCTCTTTAGATAGCTAGATTTGTCTAGTATCTTTTAGCTCTTCCACTTACTCATCAATATTGTCTACCTCAATAATTGGTGCTTCTCCTCAGTTCATTATGTTTCTTTTGTTTGAACACTAAGCAACCATGTATCCACACTAATGGCACTTGAAGCACTTAATCTCAATTGTCTTTTTTCTTGAGCTTTGGCCTTTTTTGAACCTTCTCAAGATCTCTTTCTCCTCTACTTGGGTAGTTTGAGTATGTCAAACCTCAAGAACCTTGCTTGGTTTTGATTTGACAAGTTTGCTTAGAATGGGTTAGCTAATGGTAAGTCGGTTGACAAGAACTTAGAATCTTCCTATTCGGTGCTTCTTAATTCTTTAGGCAACTCAGATAGCTTCATTAAGTGAATCAATATCTATGGTCCCCAAAATATCTCCAATCTCGTACTTTAGCTCACTAATGAATTGAGATACAGTTTGGTCCACAAACTTAACAACTTTACATTGGATCATTAACATCTAGAACTCCTTTACATATGCATCAACACTAGATCCTCCTTGTCTTAACTCTTGTAACCTCTTAAACATATCCTACAAATAATAGTTCAGGACAAATCTTTTTCTCATGACCCATTTCATTTCATCCCAATTCCTAACTTCTCATTCTCCTTTTCTTCTTTGAGGTAGCCTACAGATTCTTCCATCAAAAGATGGCATAGCTAGTAAACTCCAATACAGCAAGTCTAACCTTAGCATTATCAAGTACCTCATAACACTCAAACTACTTTTGAATCTTAACCTAATCCAACTAGTCCTTAGCATCACCACTCTTAGAAAAACTAGGGATATGTATCCTCAAGCCTTTTACTCTAAGAGCTTAGACATTCCTCTCCTTCGATTCATAATACTCTTCCATTTCATCACTTATTGCCTCATCCTTTTCTTTGATTTCTTCTAATGCTAGTCTGCGTCAAGCAACTCTACTTACTCCCCCCAACTCAGTGTGGTCAAACATAGGCATTAGCTTGACCATAGTAATCATAACCTCTCTTAAGCTGTTCAATGGCTCATCTTCTATAGGGATCATTTCTAGTTTTTTGTCTCTCCTTATTTATGGTGGTCAATAGGCTAACCACTAAGTCAATAAGTCTATTTAGTTGGTCACTTGTAGACTGGGGTGTGAAACTTCCTTGTTGACCTAGGCCATTTTGAGTGCCACTCTCTTGGTTACCTAAGGTTCCTCGAACACTAGAATCAAACATTGTATTCTATTATAAGAGATTAACACCTGAAACATAACTCAAGATTTCCTCTCACAAATTACCTATGAATAACAACGATAGAACAACACTTAACATTCTTACCACTATTACAACCATACATGATAATCCAATCAAACACATACTCTGTTTCGTGAACAAAAAATGAAGGAAAGTCGAGCACAAAATTTCCTTAACATTAAATACTCTTCAAACCCTCACAACAACTATAGACATTTACAATAATAAGCCACTCATAATACCAGGTAATAGAAATTTTCTTGAACACAGCCAAGCTTTAATACTGAGATGATGCGGATCGTTAGGAAATGAATACGCGATGTCCAGTATCATGCGAACCTTGAGAGGGTAGGTCCAAATACAAGATGGTTCGAAAGGTAAATGGTAGTCAAAGGTTGAGTAGGGGTTCTTGTGCACCTATAGTAAATATGATGCACCAATGTCTCATATGAGCTCAGGTCATACTTGCTATTATGCATAAGTATAGTTGGAGGGCACTCGCCTTTAATCTACGCTCACAATAGATTAGATAAGAGTAAATGAAAGTAAGCAAAAGACACTTAGCTCATGAATGGAAATATGTTTGAAAATTCAACGTTGCTATTCTAATTATGTGAATATCATATATTACAAGTATTTGTATGACCCAATTAGGGTAAGTCTTAGGTTAACCTAAATTATAAAAAAAATTCTTATTGGAAAATGAAAAAGGAATAAATTACAATGGTAGAGTTGTAATAAGACAAAAAGGGATATTTAGGTATAAATATGACAATATGGATGTCAAAAAATGGGGCATGTATTAACTGTCTATTCTATGTTCCCAATGATATTGTTTTGTGAGCAAGACAGGTTTTGAGCAAATCAGGTCAAGGTCGGGTGCTTGGCAATGTATCAAGTCAGTAAAAGGCAAGTTTAATACTTAGCCTTAGACTGATGTGTTGTGAAGGGGTTGACTCAGCGTAAGGTCAGTTACCGTGGGAGTCTCCTTAATGAGGTGGAGAGCAAAGTAACCCAACGGGTCAAACTGGAGAAATGATAATTCTTCAGAGTTTAACTTTCCTTAGATAGCTTGGCGAACCATATAAGTGAGTGGTTGGTTTGTGATCCCTATCATATAGGGTCACATGGTTTTCCACTCTAGCTACTATAATCTCACATCAACACCTACCAATCAACCCATTATCTATCCTATATCCCATCTTATAGTTTTATCATAACTAATTCAATGCATTTAATGTTTTACCTTCTATCACAACTTTTGCCTTTACCAAATTCTAGGTTCTCCCTAGGGTTAGTCATATCCATATTTTTTCTTTTATAATTAATACAAGTTCAATTCATTCTCATCTTCTTTGAGCTTTTTCGTTTTACAATCGTTGTTTCATTCTTATAGTTGTAGATTTTATGTGTCATGTCGTTAGCACAAATGTCAATAGCAATAAGTTTGGTAAATCTTGAATTTTCTGTATCTTGACTTAAGTGAGATAGTTGATGATTCAAATGAGGTGGACTTGATGCAACTTGATGAAAACTAATACAACCCTTGACCAACTAGACTTACAAAACACCAACAACTGATTTGACTCAAACTGGATTGAACATGTCATAACTAAAGCATAACAAAGACAAAAGACTCAATCAAAGAGACCTAAGAGTCATCGATTTGTCATTTTCCTTATGTTTATCAAAATGTGCAAACGTACATATGAAGAATACCATCTCATATGTTTTATCTATATCTCTTGTAACAATTATGGGTTTCATCTTTTGGTAAATATCCTTGATTGAGGCTTACGGCTTTAGAGCTGAGTTTTCTTTACCTTTTCAATTAGTTGCCCACTATAAGAAGTGAAGTGAGCTAAGGGTTTATCTTAGAAAGTCTTTTGATCGTTACTTTATTTAATATTATTGATGTATATTTGTTGATTTCTTGTTATCATTGGTGTTTTTAATTAGAAAAGACTAATTATAAGTTTGGTACTCTCTATATTGCGTCTTATGTCATAGTCTCAAATAATTAGTTATTGGTATCTTAATCACAACAACTTACAATTTTATTAAGATGAGGATCTGGTTATCACAATGGAGTTGTTTCTTTTAAAGTTACCTCTTGGATCTCTTTCTTGCCTAAGGATATTATATCAAAAGAATTTAAGGTTTGATCCTAGTGTTTACTAAAATAGAGGTTTATTAGATAAATATAGGGTTATTTACTTTAGGTAAATTAGGGATGAGTATCTACCTTAAGTTGACTCAACAAATATTGGGGTAACTTTCTTTTTGGATTAATTTTGCTGAAATAGGGGCTAGCTATAATTCTAGGTTTTGATTAATTCTACTTATCATAATCTCTTATTATCATAATATCAAGCTAATTCTTGAACCTATTTTATAATTTGGTAATCCCTGCTTATGTAATATTAGCACAAATTTATCAACAAGTCTTCTAACCTAATTGTCAATATCTACATATAGCTTGTAATCATCATATCCTTATACATATATCAGTAGTGAAATACCACCAGTGAGGCATGGGCCTCTTATCACTTGTGTTTATAAACATAATTTCATCTTTTGAATCTACATCCAACAATTGTACTTAAGAGTTTCTAGAACAACTTTATTTTCATTTACCTCTTGCTTATCATCCTTAACTATCACCTTAGGTTCAACTTTTTTTATGTATAATAAGTTATTTATTCCAATTTGCCTCCTGACCATCTAAGTAAGGTTCTACCTCACTTTTTGAATTAAGTTTTACTTCTCCTTCTCCTTCAAATTCTTCCCAATCCTTACCCATCATTTCCCTCTTTAGAGTTCAAACGTAATATTATAATTTCAGAAATATCAAGAATTTCAGTAACTCCATGTCCTTCGTTCTCCTTTACATCATCAACAACAATGAATATTACATTAGGCTCACTATTATTATTGTTAGGCAGTTAATCATTTATGTTCACTTCCTAACTTTCTAGGTTAGGTTCGGTTACACTTTTTGTTTCAAGTTCTAATTCACTCGTTATATTATGACTTTCAACTTCCAAATCCATCTCTCAAATTTATCGCCTTAGCTTATGCTATGACTACATTCGAACCATTATAGAGATCCACTTTAGCTACTACAAAATCATCTTATTTATTTGAGATATATTTTTCTAGGATTCTATAGCTTTCAAAGAGTTCATTCTCTTAAAGGTCAATCAATGGTGCATTATTAACAAAATGTGATTAGTTAGATAACTCATGTGGTTCATTCTTAGGTATAAATTCATTAAATCTTAGGGTAATTTCTATATTTTCATTTGTGAGCTTAGGAAAAACAAGAAACTAAATTTATTCTATTATCAACTACTTAATAAAGCTATGTAGTTCACAAATAGAAATATGATCAACAATTACCTATATGATATGACTTACTTTCTCCCATTCTATCTAGAAAATGTAATGTAGGTATTCTTATAGGTATCACTCTGATATACCTCAAGCATCAACTTTGTCAAATGTTGCCATATACTCATGGTATGGTGATTCTAACTTCATTTTCATAAGTGCCTTTATTCTAACTTGACTTTACTACCTTATTTTGAATACTTTCCAAATAACTTTTTTCCAATACCATTTTTGAAATTGGACTCTATATTAGAGGAGGATTAACCATTTTGCTTAATATTTCAATGAGATATCATGGATTTTTTTTTTTACCTCCTATGATCTTATATTTAGCTTAGGACAATGGTTAAATCTTCATCACTTATATCCTTAGATGAGTTATCATATAAGATCTTGTATACATACATACATACATACATACATACATATATGAATAAAAACCTAGTGTCTAAATCTTTTATGGCCTACTTACTACCTATACTTGGTGTTTCCTATGTTGTCTAATTACTTTTAGTTATAACACCTTAAAGTAAGTTCTTAAGAATCACACTTTGAGCGAGTTCTTAAGAACTATGCTTTGATACCAAATTAGAATGTTGCTCTCCAAATAAGTAGAGTCGTAACAATTGCATCATGTTAACTATCTTAAGATAGGAGCTAATCTCTTAGTTGCTATCATAGACCTAATCTATACAAAACGAACTTGAATCAACCACTTTGTGGCATCTAACTTAGTACCTATTAGTTATAAAACCTACAGTATAACTTTTTAAGATAGTTCTTTACCAAAGCCTTATAGAATAAAACTTGTGACTTATAATCATAATTACAAGTAAGACATTCAAGTGAAAAAGCTACATTTTTAAAAGGCTCTTTTAGGACCATAGATTTAAGTTAAATACATTACATGCCAAGAGTTGAAAACATTAGGCCACTAGAGGAAACCCCATTAGTTTTCAACCAAAAAGTTAGAATAGTTGCCAATAGAAGACAAAACTCCATCTATTCCTTCTTTATCTTCACTCCCTAACCCCATTCATTTTTATTCTAGATTTGGGTGGTGCATTGTATTCTACTCTGGACATGCAAAAAAATTTATAGAGGAATGAATGACAATTGGCTCAGTAAGTAGGATGAAGAAAAAAAAATGCATTCAACATAAAACAATCAAGGTTTTCAATTAAGTTGGTATAAGCAAGTATATCATATGGCATTAGCTGGTTCATTGTGAGATAGAGAAATTGCATTTACTTTAATTTGGATTACGTCATACACTTACGAATTGAAGCCAAACTGGGCTTATATAATGGAGAATACCCTTTCCTTGAGAGTATCTTTGAACCATTATCCCTAACCTTGCCATGACCTCCTCTCCGATCACTTAGTTTGGTTAAGTGTGGAGAAAAGACTATTTCAGCAATTCTTATCGAAAGGTCTGTGTTTAACCTGATAATCCCAGCCAATTTCCCTAGTAGATTGCAATGCATGTTAAGTTAGAAGTTAGGCTGAGTTTAAGTTAGTTTGTTTTTGGGATGATTAACTAATTTCAAGCAATCCAAACAAAAACAGTATACATAAACAACCACAACATATAGCTCATTCCCATAATAGTAGGGTAATATTCAAGCACATGAACAAGCAACTAAGTTACATTCATAAGCCGAAAACATACCAAAGCCTCTAAGCATTTTAAAATAATACTGTAAAACATTACAAAGCATCAATTCCACTTACCTTAGTGTTAATGATTGTTATCTTCGCATGTCGCTCCAGTCTTTTTCAATTATCCCAAAATATTTGATATAACCTCTTTAGTTTCCATCCAATATATAGAATAAAAGTTCATTTTAACATTTAGGCATGTTTTTCATTTGAGTTAAGTTTTTGAAGTTGTTTACCAAGTATTAATTAAGTAATGTATGTTACTACCAAGGTTTTGACTTAGTATTTTAGTATAGCTTTCTGCCTAAGAAGCTTCCAACCTAGATTTTGACATTGGTAAGTCCTTCAAAGTTATATATAAGTTACCTTTCGACCTATTCTTTGACCCCGGGTATGATCTACCATTCAATACCAATCTACCTTTTGACCAAACTTCTAGCTGCTTTTATTATAGTTACGTATCAAGCTTCATCCATTAGACTACTTTTTGACCGAGCTTCTAACTTTACTCCTACTTTTATATTTCATTAGTCCACTAATAAATTTAAAATCCCCTAAATTAAAAACCATGCTAAACTTATTTTTACAGTGTCAAAACATCTAAACCATAGTCACCTCTTTCATTCTTCTCCAAACTTTATTTATTTTAAGGTAAAACCTAGAATTAAGTTTATAAACCACAAAGTTTCAACTTAAACTCTAGTTTCAATAGAAAATCCTCAACTTAAAACTTGAAATTACTTGCCTTTTAGTTGTTGTACATTAGTGAAAATAGATTAAAACATAGTTTTGCAAAATCAAGTAAGCTTCCGTTAAGGAAAATTTACCATCAACATACTGTTTTGAGTGAGGTAAAAAATTTCCTAAAATCAAACTTCAAGATTTCAAAAATCTAACCACATAACATGAAAGTGTCATCTCTTTGGAGGTTATACATAAAAATCTAGATCAAAACTACAACATTTGAACTTTTGAAAATGTGACACAAAAAAAACTAATTGAGCTTTTTTCTTAAGGACCCCCCCATACTAGTACTTAAAATTTTGAAAATCTGGTTTGATATAGAATTCCTTATTAAAAAATAGGTAGGAAAACCTAGTTTCATAATTTTTGAAAATTGTTTACTATTTTTAGTAAAAATTTTGATAAAATTGAAGAAAGCGGATACTCACTAGAAACCGCTTCTTCAACTACCGTTAACCCTTGATAAGCTTTTAATTGATTATATTTATTATAGTGATTTTTAGTATGTTTCTTTGAAATTTTAGTTTATTTTAAGAAAATGATACTTAATTGAGTAAAAATTTGACTTTTAGGTTTTGGAACGTTTTTTAGAAAGAAAAACAAGAAAATAGAAAGAAGTCTCACTCAATTCGAAGTTAAAATGAAAAAGTTATGAAGTGTAGAAGTGACATAAGCAGCAACATGACTGTATCAATTGTAGGAAAGATTTTTTGAGTTGAATAAAGTAGTACACATAAAGTGACATGACACGAGAGATACGAACATGTCCTCAATCTTAGTTTTCATGGCTTTTAATTACATGTTCTCATTAAATTTGATTCAAGATTGTTCTCTTGCCATAATTTGCATGTAAATTCATTATATCTAGGTTTTGTGAAACCTAGATTTGCCATGTGACACTGAGTTTTATTAGATGTAATGAAATTTTTTATTTCTTTGAGCTAATTATGTGTTCTTTATTGTTTTTAAATTAATATTTCTAAGGTATTAATCTAATATTTGATATTGTGAAATAAAATCGAGAAATTAATTATATGATTAGATCTAGGCATATTTGATGAAAATTATTCCAAACTTAATTGTAATTTTTAAGAGAATTCGTTGTTCTTTAATACGACTTTTATTATACTATTGAAAAGAAATTGTAATAAGTAATTCAAATATTAGGGTTAGTAAATTTGAGAAAGTTATTAACTCTATTAGAGAATTCTCCCTATCAAAAGAATCAAAGCTGGAATTAGATTATCTTAAGTAAAAGTCACTTGTGTAATTTTAAGGGAAGTAAGATCTAAATAAATAATTGCATGTTGAAGTTAATTTTTTGAGTTGGTTGCTTTCTTGTTTAATTTCTTTAGCTCGAGTCTTCATTAGTCTTAGATTAGTCATTAGCAATAAATTAGTTTAATTTCTTTTAGTTTCTTGAATTTGAATTTACTAGTTAGATAATAAAGAAATAGTTAATATTAGTGATCACAGTCCTCGTAGGAATGATATCTATTTTAACTAACTATACTACAAATTGATATGTACGCTTACCTTATACTAGCTACCCTAAGTCCATCTACCCTCCAAAGCATGGTGCTTTCCTTTAATTTTTTTTTCCACTCTTAGGTGTTGATTTGACCTGCAAACCCTTCATTACACAAATTTACATTGTTTTCTTAAAAATCTCTTCAAAAATTTATTTCCCACCTTAATCTCTCTCTCACACTTTTTTCTAAGGCTCTAATTGACCAAACTTGATAATAGAGGTTAATTTTTTTTTTTTTTATGCTAAGAAATAGGATGAATTGTCTAATTTGCTTTATTAATACATGTGATAAACACTATATTAGGTATCCACTTTGTAGGATTTGGATCAACTAACTATTTTATCAACATCATTAGCTTGCTACCCCTCCTATAGGTTTGCTCCTAATGCCATGCATTTTTCTACAATTTTGTTTCCATTTTATTTTATCAAATTAGTATATTTTTGCATATATTAGAGTATTTTTAATTACATCATGTATATATATTTACATAATAATTATACTCTATGTATATACATGTTTTTTACATATTATTTATGCTATTTCATAATTTTATTACTCATATAATATATATCTAGAGGTTCGGTAACTATTAGTGCCTATTACACGCGTTTTTAATATATATATATATATATATATATTAAACTTCACTATTTTAGCTATATTTTCATTATTTTATTATATTTTCACGATATAAGTCCATGGAGTCTCCTCAACTATTGTTACTAAGACACTTGTAAATTTCTAACTTAATTAGGTTACCATCACGAACTCCTTAAAATGGCTGTTTGAAATTTAGTTGCAAAATTACATAAATTACATTTCCTAAATTAGATGTTGGATTCTAGTTAGTAAAGTTGCTGGGTATCACACTTACTACTTCCATCTTACGGCATACTAGGTCTTTAGGTTTAAAATCAATGTCCTTTAACTTTTGATTGTAGTGCTCTACCACTCTATGTTGATACGCTACAATTTTAGCCTTCACTATATCTTGAATTTCCTTTATCATATCCAAGTGAGTTGTAAGGCCAATTTGATTGACCATAACATCACTAAGCAAAAGACTAAGGGTCGGTTAGATGCTGTAATTCACTAGAAGAAGTGTAGCCTTTTACCTCTAGCATTATAGACAATGTTGCACTAGATTCTTCACATCCTCTTTTATAGAAGGTCGATAGTAACCGAGCCTAAGTACCTAAACTTATAATGTCTAGGACTTCACTTGATTGTTACAAACCTTTGCATGAAGCTTGGTAAGGACTCACTACACTTCCTTAGGTGTGAGGCAACAAGGGTAAGGTTAACTAAAACCATGCTTATATAACTAATCATTGATTATAGTGTAAATTTGCGGCTTAGTATAAAAGCCTTTGAGCTTCTTTCTTGTAAGTAGGCAGTGCTCTGTCTTTAAAGTAATCAAAAATTGGATCCATCCAAGATTTTTCCCTAGGTATGGGTTGTACTTCTAGACACTAATAAACTGTTTATAGGCTCTTGCTCGATAGGTGCTCAATAAAGAACAAGTTATTCAAATCTAGGAGTGATGTAGAAGCTAACTTAGATAGTTTTTCGGCAGCTATATTTTGTACCCTAGGTACCTTAATGATTATATAAGATAAGAACTCCTCAGCAAGCATTTGTATTATGGTTAAATACTTTCTCATTACTTCATCCTTCATTGCATACTCTCCCTTTGCCCAATGGATGATCAATTGAGAATTAAAAAAAAAAAAAATTCCTGTCTTTCAACTCTAACTTCCTTAGCAAGTCTCAATCCAGCATATAGTGCTTCGTTTTTACTAGCTGGAAATGTGAACTTAAGTATGTATCGGACCCTAAGGTTATGTGATCCTTACAGTACAAGATTTGTTCCATACCTTCTTATGTTGACGAGCCATTTACATATAAGTTCAATGGAGGCTTCTTGACTAGCTCAACACCATCCTTTTCTCCTATAAATTCCATTACAAAATTAGTTAGGACTTGTGCTTTTAGAGTTGTTATTGGTCAGTACTGAACATTGCATGCACTTAACTCTAGTGCATACTCCATCATATGACCTGAAAAATCAAGCTTCTACAAAACTTGTTGTAATGGCTTATCTATAAGAACTATCACTTGGTGAGCCTTAAAGTAAGGCTTTAGCTTAAATTAGCTATCACTATGGCAAAAACGAGCTTCTCCATCTTGGTTTACCTCAATTCATATTCTTGTAGAACATGGCTAACATAATAGATCGACTAGTGTTCTCTTTGTTCAATATGCACTAAAACAGAAGAAAGAGCTCAGCCACTAACCAAAAGATATAAGAACAATTTCTCTCCTAGGACTTGCTTCAAGAGTATAAGTGGAGATGATAAAAAGGCCTTTAATTCTTAGAATGTAAGTTCACATTTGTCAGTCTACTTAAATTCATTGGGGTTCTTCAAAACATTGAAGAATTATTAACACTTCCTGATACAATTATGTTTAATGCTATAATCTAACCAGTCAATTCTTGTACCTCCTTCATTGAACTTGGGGACTTCATATCCTTTATTACCTTTATTTTCTCTATATTAGCTTCGATACCCCATTGAGTCACTATAGAGCCCAAGAGCTTCCCAAAGCTAGCCTCAAAAACATATTTTTGTGGATTTAATTTTATATAATACTTTCTTAAGGTATCGAAGTTTTTTGTAGGTTGGCAAGATCATGTCCTTGTTTTACACTCTTGACAATCATGTCATCAACACATACTTCCACATTGTGATGAAAGCATTCTCTAAGCCATATGATCTTTCCTATGATAGAAATTGGCTTTACAACTACTATCATAGACTTAGTCCACACTAAGTATACTAGACTTAACTACTTTCAAGCATCTAATTTAGTAAATGTCTAATTTAAATCTGTAGTATAATCTTTTTAAGATAACTGTTAAAATGAAATGGTAACTTAATTTTCCACATTAGTAATTGTAAAATCTACAAATTCATGTTACTTAGTATATAGACCAAAAATTGAAAACTACTAGCCCACTTGAGGAGACGAGAGTAGTTTTCTTATAAGTTAGAAAAGTCAACAACAAAAGCAAGAATCTAGCCAAATCTTCTCGATCCTCACTTCCTAACCCCATTTGCTAATTTTCTGGTATTGAGTTTTGTACTTGCATATCTACTATGAACCTGCAAAATAACTATAGGTGAATGATAGGCAACTTATTTAGTAAGTAGGATAGAGATGGAAGAATACATTCAATACAAACAAGCAACAATAAGGTTTTTTAATTAAGTTAATTAGATGCAATGCATGTACAAGCAAGCACCATCGCAAAACATTATGCGATTTATCATGAGATTAGAAAAATTGCACTTGCTTTAATACAGGTTGAGGACTTTGACATCTCATACCCAAATCGAAACTAAATTAGGGCTTGTATAGTGGAGAACAACCTCTACCCGAAATTACCTTCGACTTATGATCCCTAACCTTATGACCTCTTCCCCTATTACTTAGTTCGACTATAAGTAGAGGATCGTTTTAACTATTCTTATTGAGTGGTCCATATTTGGCTCAATAAACCTAACCATTTCCTCTAGTGGGTTATGATTAGGACTAGCAATTCGTGTTATTGTATCGCGTCTCATATCTATATCTAAACATTTTCGTTTCTAGAAAGCTTCAATCCATAACACGACCCTTTTATTAATCTTATCTGGGTACCTAAATTGTAACTTGACCTGATTAATAAGCATGTTTGTTATCTAGATTAGACCCGTTTATCGATTAAAAAGTTATAAAAAAAATCTATAAGATACTTGCACATGTAAAAGGTAAATGGATAATAATAATATTTAAATTCAATAAATATAAATATAATAAGATTTTAACACTTAATATAAAATTACAATCTAGATGAAAGTTTCAGTGAAATAAAGTGGAACGCCCCAAAAGGGAGCCTGGTAGTTTTATCTAAAATCTTCATATTATATGTATACCCATGATATAAAGGCCATCTTATAAATCAAAGGTTGTAAACTCTAACTCGTAAGTTTTAATCATACTTAACCTTTTTACATACACCTACTTATATATATATATATGATCCAAGAATCTATAGTCACTAAAACCGTAAAGTATCGAAATCACCTACCAAACAATTAGAAAGGTTATCCAAATTCCAACAATCTTAAAGCCAATAGACACTTAAAAAGTTCAATTCGACTATCTTACTTGCTTTTTTAAACTTATCGTTCTACTTTCTCAACTTAATGGAGTATTTTATACTCAAATCATAGCCTATCCCTAACTTAATAAGAATTGCAAAAGAAATTGTTGAGGGATAAGGTACATCCAACTTGGTGAATGATCTTTCTACTTTATCATAAAACAATAACTAGTAAGTTGTTTATCAAACATATGAATACGTGTACAAGCATATGCAATGTAAACAGTATATACAATCGATTAGTAATTGCATACGGCATGATTTTACGCCATTGTTGTCCAAGTTAGGAAGTATTTAGGTACATCAAGACCAGGTTTCTACATCTATCATTTGAATAAATATCATCTTCTCTTAGTAAACTTAAAGTAGTAAACACCAATTACCCACGAGTAAAGGGCAACACTGCTTAGATACAAGTAGATCTCAAAGGTCGAGGTAATAATACATTGTATAAGTATGTGATACAATACAACAACAATATAACATAAATATAGATCCAGTATGCATGATTACTTACTCTACTACATAGTGCTAACACCTTTTCATAATAATGAAGAAGCATGAAATGCATGACCATTTTATTTACAATATTGAATAATTATTATTTTGGTTTACAAGTGACCAACCAATAAATATAACAAACACTCTAGAGTCTTATCAACTAATGCAACAATCAATTATCAGTTTTGGTACATTATAGTATTTTAGCATGCAAATACAACCAATACAAGCACATATGAATATCCCAATCCCCAAGTACAACCATTTCATATATATAATTAATTATTGCTTTAAGAGATAAGCAAATATAAGATAAGATAGGGGTTAGTATAGTCACTCATTTTTTAAGTCTAGAATTCCTAGTAATCCTCAATCAAGTCAATCCTTGGGTCTATGTCACCTAAAGATTATAATTAAGGTACATGAGTATCATGTCCTAAACTATCTAGTTGCTCCTTCTTGTCCTAAACTTCCTGTTTTTATTGTTTTTGAATTTTGGGATGACTTCTTCACTTTAAGTCCATTTTTAACGATCTTGTAGTCATATTCCATCACTTTCGAGTGTTCTTACATTTAGTGAAGTCCTTTTAAGGTATTTGGACTTATAGGAATCTGGTTTTGGTCAAGTAAATTCGTTGGTCAAAAGCGTTGGTTTGACCACTTTAAGGTTTAGGCTTAGTTTTGGGCTTTGGACTTAATTTTAGGTTTTTGCCCAAATTCTATTGCTTTTAATTTAGGCCTTAATGTTGTTCTTGTAGGCTTAAATAGACCATTTTTGCTAATTTAAGGCCTTAACTCACTAAAGGACCTATAGAGTTTGGCCCTAATGGGCTTTTATACTTAATGGTCGTTAATATTTTATTTTATGAGCCTATTAGTTTAGGGATCAAATCTAGTCACTAAGTTATTGGGCTCTATTTTGGGTCCTTTTAGAGATTTTTGAGCTCATCTTACATCTTAGGCCCTTAAGCCTAGCTCCAATTATTATTTTGGGCCTAAACCCACTAAAAGCCTTAAGTTTGGTCCAATTTCATCTAAGTTCCAGATCTGGTTCTTTTATTTAATGAGGCTTCTAATATTATTTTTATGGCCTTAATCATCAACTATGCTAGTTTAGGCTACTAACTCATCATGACCTTACTTAACTTGGTTAATTATTTCCTAAATCATATTTAACACTAAATAATCATGTCATTACACTAATTACTCAAAATTTATAGCTCATTAAGTTCATCAATAGTGGCGGCCAAGTAGGATTTTCTAGCTTTCTTCAACTTCATCCATCTAATACTTATTCTAGTATATTTTCCTTATCATTAATCACATTTCTACTTGTTTTAAGCTAATAATATCACATAATATGGTGAAAACAAGATGGATACATATCAAGGAGGGGGCAACATGCAAATTAAGTTAGGGTTCTTGATGTTTTCTCAACTTCCTTTCTTGTTATATGTATGAAATTATCCCCTATACATCTAGAATGCAAGTAATAAATTAGTTAAGTACATGAATGGATGTGTGATTATATGACTTTAAAATGGCATGTATATGATTGTAATATGTTTATCTAGTATTTCTAACCCTAAACTCTTAAGATATCATAAGTATAACTAGTGTAAATAGAAAACTTAAATTGAGTGAATTTTACCTTATACTGGTTTGTATGAGTTCTAATTTTTTTACTCAAAAATGAAGTCAAAACGTGCTCCTTTAGAAGTAAATGGTTATCAATAAGAAACTAGGGGATGTGATGGTTCAAATTCTAGTGGCCATTTGGGATTTGGTGGTGGTAATGCTACAAGGCATTGAGTTGCATAGCTTTCTTCCCTTTTTCCTTTGATTTTTGTTTGGGTTTCTATAGAGTGTTTCCTAAAGTTTCCTTAGAGTGAAGGATGAGGTTAAATAAACGTTTTATTGGGATGAAATGGCAGATATTGAAGGTAGATTAAGGAGAACAAGAGGTGGCTATTTTGGGAGAAAGGTAAATGGTTCTCTCTTGATATTACTATACCTTGTTTGCTTTTTGCCAAATGAGGAGAGATTTTGTCTCCTAAAGGATAAATGTCCGTTGATGCCCAATTAAATCTTTTTGTCCTTTGTTCTTAATTGAGTTTGATTTGTTACTAATTAAGATGTAACGAGAGTTGGTAGATGGATTAAAGGATAATAAAGCTAATTAATCATGATAATACTTAATTAAGTAATTTAGGCCTAATTAAGGTGTAACTAGGATCTTCCCATATTTTATCACTTTAATTAAGTTCATTGACCTATATTACTTCATTTATTAGAGTCCTTTGTTATTTGGGATCGATTAAGGTTTTCAGATCGCATATGAGATTGATGATTTAGGGTTTTTTAAGTGATTAGAGAAATTATTTGTGATTAGCAAATAGTTTTGGGATATACTTAAGGTCTATTAGTCAAATCAGGGTTTTGAACATCTAGTTAACGTTTTAGCCAGTACATTGATATTTTCCAATTGTTTTAAGGTGTTCTACGTGTTAAGGTTTTTAGGGTTTCACGCGTACAATTAGGATTTTAAGTTTTTACACTCTTTAGGGTTTTTTAACTTATTATTTAAGGTTTATGACTTATTATATATGGTTCAATCATTTTATTTAGGGATTTTGTTATTATATCTTGAGTGGTTCTAGAGATTATTTATTAACTCCTATATCTAGCTTCAAGTTTGGATCCAAAAGTTTGCAAGGTTCATATTGTCTCCCCAAGTATAATGTTAGCATTATTAAGGAGATATTTTCATATAATTACATTGGTTTCATATGATTAATCACTCTTAACTTGTAGTTAATTATGATATAAAACCCGATTGGTATATTAAAGTGTAATTTAATTTCTTAATCTTAATTATTCCTATATTTGATACTAAATAGGTGCAATCTTGAGCTTAATGTGTCAAATTAAGTTTGTTAAGCCCATTGGGTCATCTTATCTAATTAGTTTAAGTAATTGAGATAATTATTGTTGTTCGAGTATGTTTTAGAGGGTAAATTAAGGTTTTAGGGAAATTAAGCGATTAGTCTCCGATTAATGAATAGTTTTACTATTTAATTAGAGTACAATAGTTAGATTAGGGTTTTCGATACTAGTTGGAGTTTCACTATCATTTTAAAGGTTAGCGTGTATTAGGGTTCTAATTAAGGTTTTAATGTTCAAATGTTCATTTAAGGGCTATAGTATTTATTTTAGGGTTTTGAATTCATTGCTAAGATTATCTATATAATATTCATTAATTTATACGACATTTATAATTTTGTTATAGGATTTTAGGACTTTAAGTGTCATGCCCTAAACTAGGGAGTCGTAACAACATCGTCGTATAAACTAACCTAAGCTATAAGTTAGCCACTTTAGCTGCTAACTTAGGTATAACTTATACTAGATATTTAGCACTCCACAACTTTAAGTAATCCAATTCAGTACCTATTCAGTATTAACTTATGGTGCAACTTTCTAAAATAGCTTTTGAAAGAGATTTTATGGTATAAAAGCTTGAAAAGAAATCAAGTTTCATTAATAACTTTAGAAAAACGACATATTAAGAATTTATAAATGTCCATAAGGTGACAGAATACAATATAGGTAGCAATAGATGAAAACTAATAGGGTAAACTAAAGGGTCACTTGAAGATACCCTATTAGTTTTCCTAAAGGTTAATAAAGTTAATAAACAAAATAGGAATCTAGCCAATTGGTTTTCAATCTCACTCTCGACCTTGTTCTCTATACTTTTGGAACTTAGAGTAGTATTGGTGTATCTACTGAGAAACTTGCAAAACAATTATAAGGGAACAAGCAATAACTTGCTTAGTAAGTAAAATAGAGACAATAGCACATATATAACATCAAGCAACTGGGGTATTCAAGAAAAGCTAATTAGATGTAGTGCATGATCAAGTAAATGCTATTGCATGACACTGACTAGTCTATTGTGAGATCAAAGAAATTACACTCACTTTAATCAAGGTTTTGAAGAGTAACATGCTTCATCCGAGACTTCACTTCAAACTATGGCCCCCAATCTTGCTACTACCTTCTTTCTTATCACTTAGTTTGACTAAGGGTGGGGAAAAAACCATTTCAACTATCCTCATTAAAGGGTCCGTGTTTACCCCAAGAATCCTAGTCATTCCCTTAGTGGCTTGTAATGCATGTCTGGTTAGAAGTTAAGTTAAGTTTGAGTTAGTTTGCTTTTTAGGGTGATTAAGCAATTTTAGACATTTCAATTAAGCAACATCATAAAGCAATCAATATAAAGTCCACCACTCCAAATACCACAACCATATTCAAGCATCCACGTCGCATACTCATAAGTACTAACATACAATTGTAAGCATGACACAAATTAAAGCCTCCAAGCATTCTTAAAGTATGATGAAACATTGATCTCACTTACTAAGATATGTCACGCTCAACAGTGCTAATGGTTGATCTTATCCACTTCAATTATTCCCTACATATTCAATATAGTTACTTTACCTTTATTAAATATAAACATAAATAAGTTCATTTTAATAATTTAAGTGTAGGTACGACTTATCTCTAAGGAGTGGTGCAAGCTTTGTTTTGAGCTCTAACTTGCTACTAAAGTCTATAAACAAGGTTCTAAAAGCTCACCTAACACCCAGTTTTGGTCTCAAAACCTTCTAATGAAGTCTCGAAATGGTTGTCTTTAAACTAACAACATTTTGACCAAGTCTTTAAAATTATCCTAGCTATACTCCTTACTCTAACCAACTCTTTAAACAAGCCTTTGAAGTCATTTCCTCTAAGTATTCCACATCAATCAGTCATTGGATTAAATCCCTAATGCCTTTTTAGCTACATTTACTTTACCAAAGACTTCCTAAACAAGTCTTTGATGAGGGTATAGTTAAGTGTATATTATTATCGTACCTTCTGATCTAGCCTCTGAATCAAATAATCAAATTCCCCTCTTCATTGACCAATCTTCTGAAGATGTTTCTAAGGTGACTTCATCTAAGCCTTTTGAATCAACCAACCCTCTAGTCAAGTCTTTGAACTCAATACAATTGATTTGCTTAAACTATACATAAAAATAAATTGTGAATACTCTAACAAGTATACTAGGTCGGAATTAAGTAATACAAAGTAAGTAAGGTTGTCGATCCCTCAAAAACTAAGAAATTACTAATCCTATGCTAGTTCTTATAAATATTCAGGTAATCAAAAGTAAATTAACTAATCTAGTAATTATACTAAAACTATCGAAAAGAAAATGACTATAAAATATCTAAAACTAAGCAATCAATTAAGAATTGTAGGAAAACAATATCCAGCCTAGTTATGCAAATTGAATTGTTATCATGTTATATAGATTAATAGCTATATGGTAATTTAAGTGAAATTATTATTCCTTAAAACTTAAGGACTTAACCCCTAATTAATTAGCTATATGGTAATATAAGTGAAATTATCATTCCTTAAAACTTAAGGACTTAACCCCTAATTAATTGGTCAACTTCCGTATCCCCAATTAATAGTGAACTCTAAATTACAATCATATATCTCCTGATGTTATGATTGTCTAATGTCCTAAATCAATTATCTTTAATGTCTTAGAGAATAATTAATTGCAAAACATTACATTAATCTCTAGATAATTTCTAATTAATTCAATTAACATTGCTTTTAAATTAATCAATAATTTCTAACAAACCTTATATCAACTCTCGTATCACTAGGGTTTCTAACAATTATAATCAATTAAACAACCATAATTGAAATCATAGAAATTTGCAATCATAAATCATCTATATATCTATCAATCCTATTACATGAATACAATTCTCATCCTTACTACCTAAGGTTTCATCAATTCCCATAAATAAAATTAACCAACCATGGAATTTGAAATGAAAGCACAATTATTAACTAAAATTGTAAAGACATTCATATTTGAAAGTAAGAATAAATCACAAAATTGTATAAATATAAATAAAATAGATGTCACTAATTCTATAATTGTAAAGGGTAAACTTCAATTGCAACTTCAAAACTTGATCTCCATAGAAAATACAAAATCTTCTCAACGATCTAAGCAATTATATAGAAGAATTCTTCGAGTACTATCTAATAACTGTTCTAAGACTATCCAACTCTAAAGAAGACACAAAAAGTTCTCTTAAATTCTAAAACTCATGACAATTTATAATGAAAACTAGGTTTGGCTTTCAAAAGGCAATTTTTTCATGAAGACTGGTAGTATAGCTTCCAAAGCTAGTAACATAGACTCCAAAGCCACCAGTATACAGTGTAGGTTGGTTGTCTTCAATTCCAATCATGCTATGGCTCAATTCGGGCTTCTCCGTTTGCGTAAAATTCCTCTAAATTGACCATATTTCCACTTTGAATCATCTAATACTTGAAATGTCCAAATAAAAATAATTAAGTACTAGTTCTTAATGATTTCTATAAAATCAATAATAATTCTCTCTAATTTACTCATTAAAATATGAATAAAATATGCCTTTATCAACAATCACCCTCCTTTTACCAAATAGCTTCTTTAAACAAGGCTCTATTATATTTAGAGTTAAGGTCCTTTTAACCATTAACCTTCTGAACATGTCTCTAAAGCCATCACAACTATGCTTTTTTTACCAAATGTTGTCCTAACCAAGACTAACATTTATATTTAAGATTTTTACACCAGTTAACCTTCTAGCTAAGCATCTATACCAAGATTTTAAGTTACTCTTTTACTAGATCAACCATTTGAAAAATCCTATAAACAGATCCAATTACAAGTTTATTCCAAACGACTTATTACGACATCATGTTTCTGATTACACATATGTTAATACATGATCATTCATCAAGTTCATTGTACTCATTCACACCATACCAAAACTCCTAAACCCTAATTTTCTAACCTTAGTGAATTAATCCCATAACTAGTCATAGGTGCATGGTTTAAATTTACTTCAATCCCCTTGACTCCAAATCATATCCTACATTAAAACGTAACTCATATGAACTCTAAAACTAGTACAAATTGATTTCCTCAAAGTTAGTTACACCGGATCTCCCAAAACTAGTATTTTTCCCAAATTTAAAGGCTTAAAAATTACTAAAATTTATGGAAATCATTTTTGTTTGAAAACTCTTAATATAATTTTCACATGTATTCTAAGGTCCCTGAAAAAAAAATGGCATTGAAACTACATCAATAGGATCATTTAAATAAACTTCAAAAATTGATCGATTTTGCTTAATTGCTTAAAGAGATACTATATCCACTTAAAAAATTTGAAATATGATATTTTTTCCTAAAATTATATATAAAAATATGTCAAAATAAAATTTTCTATAATTTTCAAAGTAAATTTGATATTTTTGCAATTTTAAGGAAATTTGGGTACCAAAATTGACTCACAAGAAAATTAGGCTTCCTACCACCGCCTTGTCAACACTCCTTGTCGCTGCCTCTACTATTAAGGGGTAGTGGTGGTTTACTCCTAGGTAGCCGCCACAATTGGGTTCTACTAGTTAGGTTGGTTTGTGCAATTTCCACTTCTTATTTTTCTAGAAATTTTCCTAGGTCACGAGGAACTAATTAGTCATTTGGAGAGAGATGGTGAAAATCCCAAAGTTGTAGACTAATGAGTGACATTTTCTCTCTCCAATTATGCTTATATACTTAGTTTCTTAGTGTTGCTTAGTGTCATAAGGGCGATTTAATCCATCAATAGCTAGCTACTAAGTTGTCCATACCTAAACATAAGTAAATGTAGTGCTTTTTGATTTTTTTAGCATTTTTTTTATGATTTCCCCAATTATTTAATTAATTATGCTTATTTTATAGTATTTAAGCATTTTCAAGTATATAAATATATATAATAATTACACCCAAGGTATACATACTATATTTATATATTATTTTAGGTCACTATATAATTTTTGTATCAAAAAAATTTATCTCTAATGTTTGCTTATTTTTCGTTACCTAATTTATGTGTTTGTAAGGGTAAAATATAATATAATATAATTTGGTAAAATTATTTTTTTTTAGCTACAATTGTATTATTGTATTATATTTCAATATTCTGAACTCATGACATATCATCATCTAACTCTTAAGACCCACATGTGAAATATCATCTTGATCAGCTTATTTTCACATACACTGTAACTTATTAACTTGGTATAACTACGTGAAACTATAGGGCTCATATTGAGTGTAAGGGTAAAACTAAAGTTGAGGCAGCTATCTAGGGTTTTAGGAGTTTACATTTGGGTGTTTTAGTGTAGCCTCTCAAGTTTAAAGTTAATTATCTTGTCAACACTAAGGATTTCTTTCAAGAAATCTTATTAATTTCTAACCCTTGATTTGTAAGGTTTACATAAAGCCTTTTTTTTATTTAGGCATTAATGAAATAAAGTCTAATCAAATTATAAGAAATTACAAAATTTAAATTATATAACATCACCTTAATCACCTCACTTATTTTAGGATGTATCAAAATCCTGATACCAACATCTTTTGGTCATAACTCTAGTATTTACCATAAAACTTTGTCTACTAGCAATCCAAGAATGATTAAATTCTTATCTATAAGAAAGAACTATTATCATCATAATCAATTTTCTCCATGTTAAAGTTTATTTCAACAAACAATTGTGATATGTTATTATTTTACTATTCATAATCTATTTTTCTTATAAGAAAAAAAAATCCAATTGTATCACATTATGAAGAATAGAAAAATAATAGGCATACTATTTTCTTATAAGAAGTTTCAATAGATGGTTTCTAGATGGAGTTCAATAGTTTAATAATTTATTATCATAGCACAATGAAAATAAAAAGAAAAACCCTACAAAAATAAATAAAAGGTGAAAAAAAAAATGCAAAGAACAAAACTCTAGACTTCATAAAAAATTCAAAGTTGAGTTGTGAATATTAGATCATTTATGCTTGGTTGGTGATGGGAACTTAAAAGGAAGGAGAAAGAGAAAGAAGAAAGATAGAAGAAATCTTGCTCATTAAAAAATGTTTGTATTTGACTATTTTAACCTTATCAATTATCATATAAAGTGTCTGTACCATGTAAATTTTTCTTTGGTCCCTGCTAAAATATAAACGAATAAAAGAAAATATAAATTTAATTACAATAAACAAGTTTGCAAGTCAAACCTGCAATATGTTTACTAGACCTATTAAATAAACAGGTTTGAAGATGGGTCTGCAATCCTAACCTGAACTGAGACACAAATTTAAATGTGTCTAAAGAATCTAATATGTTTGTATTTAATGTCAATTTTTTTATACCTATACCCATTTAAATAGTGTCATGTGGTGTCATCTAAAATATCATATAATATTGCTTAATTGCTATATATTCAACTAAATTTCCACAACTTTATCCTATTTAAGGCATAACTTACCATCATCAATACAATTCAAATCCTAATCATCCAAAATTATATAAGAAATTTATTTGATATTTTAACTCAACGTAGTTGATATATGTAATAAATTGAAAATTTAGCAACTTTAATCTCAAAAATCCATTTATTTATAAAATAAATAATTTTTTTCTTTTCTTTTTTCTTTTTTTTTTTATTTAAACTCTTATAGGTTTTTTTATTATGGAAAAAAAATTATAGGATTTATATGCAAAACTCGTAATAAACATATTTAAAGATAAATATGCTAGAATTGTAAACCTATACCTATGCTACCATCGACTTGTATATATCTTCAAGGTGATGAAACATTTTATTTCATGAAATGAAAATTCTAATAGTGTTTAATATTACATTCACATCACTGCCATAGCTGATAAGAAAAATATCATTAGGTGTTGCTAAGCAAACTTGAAAGAGTTTAAAATAAAATAGATACCTATCATGAGCATTAAATCCTTGGTATTAAGCAAATTCGATATTAAATGATGCATGGCTTGGAGAAAACAAATTACCATACTTGTCTTGTTCCATTTTAAGCTTTAAGACCATGGTAATTATTAATCATTGTACACCTTCACATATGATAAGCTATTACCTTCCTACCAAAATATCATATGCTCTTTTACCTAAAAATCTAATTGTGCTAAGATAAAATACTAATAATATTGCAAACAAGTTCACTATAGTAACATCTCACTTGTAATTTGCACAATAAATAGCATAAAATCTAAATCAAGTCTTAAAAAAAATGAAGAAAAATGATGCTTACATCTTCCTGAAGGTGATGACAAATTTTAGTGGGATTCAATAATTATTCCCAAATCTTACTTTGTCGTTGATGCTAAAAAAGTAATAAAGATTTTTTCTTCCTTTCATTCATATGTTTTTTTTTTTTAAATTTTCCTAAAACTCCTCATAAGGTTTCTTAACTCTATAACCCTTCTCAAAATATCTAAAGGAAAGGAAGTTATGGCTATATAATAAGTTTGAGTCAGTAAGGGAGTGAAATTTCAATTGCCAAATGTCCCTTTCATGAAGTAGCATAATATTGCAAATGTGATTATATGTCCTACTAGTATAATGCATTGGCCAATATACTTGTTTTTACTAATTTAGGAGCTCTATGTTGGTTTTCAACCATTCCTTGTAATTGTATATCTAGTAATAATTATTTGTTAACTATATATATATTTATATATGTATATTATGTACACATTTTAGAATTTTGACTAAATATATATATATATATATCCAAATATATTTTACATATGAGTTGTAACTAATGAGTATAATTACTCCTCAAATATTATTCCATATAATTTTATTTCGTTTGCTATGTAAATAATTTATTATTAAAAAAAAACTCATTAATTATCAATGCTTGAGTTTTTGCATTTATTATCTACTTGTAACAGCAAATGTTGTTATATTATATTAATATTCTATTAAATTATTCATAGAATCTAAACTCACATACTTTGATTATTTTATTTTATATTTTTTTATTACATCGCAAAATTTGAGCTTAATCGGATAATTTACACAAATACCCTAAGTTTAGGTGCTTACACCTTAATTGCCAATTCATAAGGTCTCATATTCCATCCCCCTTATAAATAGTTTCGTCCTTAAAACTATCTCATATTAGCTTTTCTCATAATGGTGTTAACTAAACTTTGATTTCAAAGATTATTAACCTATTTTTAAATGACCTCAAGATATCCTACCTTCTCTATAATCCTTAGGTTTACGAATTACCTTTGCTTCTAATCCTCAAAGTTATCTTTCGAACCCTTCGAACCAATCTATACCTAACCTTCTGCACCAACTACTAAAGCCTCTACATTATCTTATGTAAATCCCTTTGTATTACACTCCATTAACCTTATATCTTTTATTTCATTATTGTCATTGCTTATGCTTACATCGCGCTATGTTTCTCACTAAAATCCATCACCATTGGGTGCTTGTTTATATTTTACATGTTTTGTTTCCAAACTTCTGAGTTTGACAATCTTATGCTTATTGGGCTACTTGTTGTTTATTTTCAATAGTCATTACACTCTTGACTTGTTATGACTCATTCCTTTCATCCTAAGTTCCATAGTATCTTACAAATGCTAATCTTTATTATAGTCACAGTTCCTTTGGACTTATAAGTACCCTTAATTATAAATCTTTTTCTTGGTCATCCCATTGAGTCATATTTGGTACCATATTAACATTCATTCTCTATTCTATAAACTATCATTAGGCATACTTACATGTTACCTATCACTTGATAATAATAATAATAGATGTTTCCTATTTAAATATCTCCTTTTGCTACGTGATAACATCCCCATAATTCCATTATCAATCCTCCTTAGACTTAAACTTCGCCAAATAAGATTCAAGCTACTTGGTTATGCTTGCCATACTTCCTTACTTAACATTGAGCTTAATATCATCTAACTTTAGTATTAATCTCTTTCCAACTCCTACTACACTTCCTTATGTCTCTTCTTCCTTGCCTCCTTGTCTTTTAAATCCATTTACCTTATTTTTAGCAGATTATTCCCATTTATTTCCTGATTATCACTAGATTTCCAATGCATAATCCTTCTTTAGCTTTAAAGTCAATCTATTCGGTTAAGGATATTATTCAATTATGGTCAATAGTGTCAATATGGCTCATTTTGATACTTATTACTATATGTTTTTTTCTTTAGATGTAGTATAATGGAGTACAAAAATTTTAAATTTGATATCAACTACTATCTCTATATATACCTACATATCTCAAGTATTCTATTATGTTAGATTATCTATAACACCATATGAAACTAATCTTACCCTTTTTTGGTTATATCTCAACTCCTAATTTTGGTAACTTTACATATTTTATATCTCAACCCTAGTTGTTATCCTAATTGTTTAAGTTATATGTAAGTTATTAGCTACAGACATTTAACATCCTCATTGTTTGCAAATCATTTCCTTCTTCATTTTGAATTCATAGTATATCGTGAGTGTCAATCCTTATTAAGGTCACCATCCCTCCAATCTCTTATATAGTTATGGTTACATTCCTTCTCAAATTATCTTACTATGTCATAATTAGTATCGAGTCAATATATAACCTTTAGGTTATGGCTTTTGTTGTGTACACACTCATGTAGTGTAACCTTTAGGTAGCAACAATAAGTATTTAATTGATGGTTATCACTATTCACTTTTTGATAGTATCCTCTAGATTCTAATATTATTCCCTTTTAAACTTTCTTGAGTGATGTATAGTTTATTACGTTATATTTATTGTATTCACTTATTTTACATCGAACGCAATATTACTTAAATTGTATCAATTAAATCTTATAACTTCTTGTTATGACCTAAGGGAGTTAATCGTGGTAGTCACCGTATACTGTACAAAGGATTGCAGATTGAATTATCTTACAATCGACGACCCTTTTATACGATACACAAGGTTACGGCTATAACTAACAACTAAGAGTGCATAAGCATAAATAATATCATTTCATGATAACAATAATAAAATATAGAAACATAATACATATCTATTTATATAAGAATTTATAGATAAGAAATCTAAAGTATTTCTTAAGTCAAACTAGTATCATTAAATTACATAATCAGCTCTCTAATCTAGATAAACTAGTATAAGTACACTCTAATCACGTCCTGTTCCCACATTGACCCCGTGATGAACACGAACCTTAGGTATGTGATGGCTTGACTTCACGAATAACTCTACCTACGAAAGAAGACTACAAGGGTATAAGCTAACTAGCTCAGTGAGATAATCCCTTCAACCATACAGCAAGTAAGTTATACAATAATTAAGTTCAATCAAATAAATACATGTCAGTCAGTATGTCATACAAATACATGCAGGTGACCAAGTACCACATGCAACTCAGATTTAATGCTCTCCGAAGTTAAGGTTGGAGATACATCAACACAATCAGATCCGAGTATTATATTAGAACTTATTTTATAACAAAACTCCGCGTTTTGTTTTTAAAATGTAATGGTATATCCATTATCAATTTTATTAAAAACGAGTTCTACATATGATTGTGAGTAGATTCACGCAGCCCTCACTTACCCCTAAACGGAGGCCTCTAGACTCAACTCTTAGTCAGGCAGTTGACACCTCCAATGCCTAGTAATCTCGCGAGCCAGGGTAAGGTCATATTACACTATGCATTGTATGAAATCTATAACAATTAATAATCAACCCACGTATGGCCTTTCGCTACCTCTATATAATGTGACTGCCGGAAGTAGTTATGTAATGCATGATTATGCATGTTTCAAGTTAACTTTTGTAGTCGAGTAAAATTAGATCTTATTATTCAGTGATTATTCAAAGTCACAAACAATCAATTCCTAGTGAATTTATAATGCAATAATCAATACATTATTGTAATTAAAGTAAATTCACCATTATCAACTAATTATCATATACAAGTATAACCTAACCCCATACAACATTTATTTATTAATCATAACTGATATTCACTAACTACAAACACAAACAAGTATGGAATCATCAAGAAAACTCACTTAGCCATAGTCGACTCAAGGGTCGTAGTAATCTAATGATAGCTCAAGGTCAATATCAAAACACTTTAGAGTAATAAAAATTTTTAAGCTTGAGGATTTAAAGCTAAACGAGTATCATAATTTATAAGGTTTACTTCATCTAGTTATGCGAAATTATCGATTCAAGTTTTTTACCGAATCACATATAACTTTTTCATTTTTGCTCGGATCGTTATAAACTTATAGTCTATTTTGATTGTTTTCGGGTATATTTTCTCATAGTAAGGTTCGTTTTAGACGTTGTAACTCACAGTTTAAATTATGATATAAAAATATCGTAAAATTTATTATTTTAATTTAAAAATTATAAAATATTAATTTTAGCTTTTCTTAATATATTTATGATTTAATTATTATTTAAATCATATAATTGATAATTTTATTATTTTAAGCATATTTTACCTTATTTACTCATTTTTCCTATTTTTGAGATTTTAGTGTTATTACAATTGTTATTATTATTGCAATTATTTTTTTATTATTTATTATTTTTCTTATTATTCATTTGTATTTCACGATACACACATATATGTATATATATTTTTATACTATATTTGATATATTTTATAATTTACTTTAATTAGTAATTCCTATTTTACGGTAATATATATATATACCTACTCCTTACATATTTATGAATTTATTTTATTTAGTAATTATCATTTATTATATATACTACTTAATATTCGGTATACTACATATATAATATATATTATAAATATACTATATATTATATATACATTCACGCCACATTCATGTTTACCTATATATATATAATATAGCTTACATATATATATATATATATATGAATATATATCTACAAAATACTTATACATACTATACGAATACATATTCATATATATATATATATATATATATACATACGAAGATAAAGCTTATATACATAAATACATACATAATCCCCTTTTACATGTACAACTATATATATATATCTATATTTATTTTGTAAAAAAAAAATACTAAATGCATACTATATGTAGTCTTATGGATACATACATATACTGTATATTATACTGTATATTATAACTATATACTTACATGTCTATATACATATCTTTATACATACATATATATATATATATATCTTAAATTAGTTACTCATGCATACATACATGTATAGGTAAGGAAATATTTAATAAAATACAATACAAATACTTAATATATATACATGTAAATACCATATAATATACATATATATTACTAAAATAATTTTACTTACCTAATTATCTTTGATGTTTCTTCTTCTTTTCTTCCTTCTCCTTCTCCTTTTTTACTTCTTATTCTTCTCTTTGTTCTTCATGGTTTAGTATTTGTTTTGTGTAACTTCTAGAGTTTTTTTTTTTTTTTATTTCTTCTTTCGATTTGGTTTCTTTTTGTTTTTCTAGATTTCTTTTCTCCTTTTATGTCCCACGTGATCAGAAATTTTTTTAGGGAGAAAGAAGATAAATATTATCCTAATCTTTACATTAATGAGGATGGGACAAAGTCATCATATCTAATCTATTCTCCTTCTCAAAGCTAACACCTATAATTCCAATTTCTCATATAGGTTGCTAAATTTTTTTTTTTCTTTCGATTCTAGGACATGGCAGCAAGAAGGAAAGAAGAAAAGAAAGAAAAGAGAAAAAGAAAGAAAGAAAAAGGAAGAAAATAAAAATTAAAATAAATATATGTAACTTTTCTAAACATACAAATTATAACAATACGCATCATAAATTAATTTTGGAATTTTTTGAAAATTTATCAATTTAATTGATACCCGTTACAATTATAATTTTTACAAGTTATTGTAACAATTTCGTTAAAATTTTACATGATTACGAGATTTAGTTGATAATTACAATCAACTATAATTATATTACTATTGAGTAATATTTAACTATTTTATAGGCTTAAAGTTATAGTTTTAGGGTTTTGATCAAATTCAGGTTCAATTTTGGTTAATGATGCATAAATTATATTTAGGGTTTTAGTACGCGATTTAAGGTTTCGATCAATTTCTAAGGTTTTTATTATTGGTGTTATATTCGATTTATTAAATTTCATAATATTTTATTATTACTAGCTTTATCGACCCATTACACAGTTTAGGACACTCGGACTTAAATTATGGTTCAGACTATCGATTTTATAGGGTTTACACTTCTTATGGTTCCTACATGAATCATTTTTACCATGTTAAGGAACTTTCCACTCTAAATTCTACAATTTTTTTTTTTTAATTCTAACTTATGGATCCAAAAGTTTTTCTTGCTCAGTTCTTTTTTATAACTCTTTATTAGCACTTACTACATCAATCCCTTTTTATTTTGAATTCCATCTTATGGACCTATCATTGTAGTGGTTCAAGTACATTCCTCAATCTACATCTTGCTTATCCTTTATGTTCTCTATTCCCAAGTTCCAATTGAGGTCACTTAATATTAATCCTTTACAATGATATACCTATAATTCTTCTCTTCCTCTTCTCTCTACTTTCCAAACCCCCAACCCCCCACCCACCTACACCCATCCCCCCCAACCCCTATTTTATGTATTTTACCTTGTAGTAGTCATGTTGTTGCTCTCATTACTAGTTTGATATCTTCTTTAGCTTAGCACAAGTGTCAACAAGAATGAATTCGAAAATCTCAACTTATTTCCATCTCGAACTCAAATGAGATGGTTAATAATTTGAATCAACTCAACTTAACTTCACTCAACATGAACTATTATGACTCACGATCAACAGACTCATAAGGACATCAATATAGACGTATTAGCTTATATGACATGACATTACTTAGTCTCACCAACCTCAAAATTGAAAGACTTGACAAAAGAATAGTTAATAGTCATAGATTTTCTATTTTCCTCTTATCCATAACTCCATTTTAAGTATGAAGGGTGTGATAGTATCTTAATTATACCTCTTGCCTCTATTATTAGTTTGCTCCATTAGTAATGATTGTTGATTAAGGTGTCTAACTAAGCCTCGATTTTTTATACTTTCAAGTTGGATGCCTATTATAAGGAGTGGAGGATCTATTTAATCAGTTAGAAAGTTTCATCGTTAATATCAGTGGTATTATCAACATACCTCTATTATTTCTTATTAACACTAGTGTGGCAAATATTTACAATTATATTTTAAAAGTTATAGGTTTAGCGCGTTATATTTAATCCCTCATGTAACTCGAAGTCATTAATTCGCTAGGTACCTATCAGAGGACCGTATGGCTATGTTAGAATCACCTATTAACTAATATAGTAGGGACTTTTATTACTAAAGTCCCTTCCAAAGATAGTTACTCATTATGTCATTTTCAATTAAAGGTATTAGATGAGAGTATTATGAGGGTTTACTCTTAAGTATATGGTGGTATAGATTTACTTAATATAAGGTTATAAATAACATATAACTTAGGGAAGGAATTTTCTTTCTACAAGAGTATCACAAGAAGTAAGGGGTGATATTTCACTAACTAAGTTTTCTAAGTTATCTTGTCATCCCCATTTTACTTTCTTTAAATGACAAAAGCATGGTACTTAGTCTAGTGATTATCTATAGTCAGCAAATGCAATAATACCTACAGTACACTTGGATCTCCTTAGATAGTACCTATTAGAGTAATGTTTAATAAATATTTCATACTCTCTTCTCAAGGTGCAAAACTTTGACATAACTACAATTTCCACAACAGTGTATAGCTATGCATATAAAATTTAATTTTGTGGTTAGAGTTACCAACACACTAAGGATATGAAAAACACATATGTCAAGTTATAATATTACACTCATGATGGTTACTTTAAATTTCAATTTACCACATCTAATAAAATTTGTCCTAATTTCTATGGCTTTTATAAGCACATAAATGTATATTAACATTGATAGATCCTAAATAGAGATTACATACCCAAATCAATTTAGTTAATACTATACTTTTTCTTTCACTAACAAGCATTCACTCATTTATTATGATTTGTAGAATTATTTAGGTACAATCTCATCTTAATTACACATTATCTATGAATTACTAATAGAATTAAGCTCCATGACTACAGTTACACTTTCAAGAAAATGAAATTATATATGAAAGGGTAAGTTTCCAATGTTATACCACCAATATTCTTTGGTGCTTATACACAATTAGATCCTATACAGTTCATTTTAGTTTCACAATTTACAAAAACGCATGTATATTTAAGCAACAATATAGGCAATTCCTAAGTAGGGAAGGAAATATTTACAAATCCTTAGCATAGCCAACAATTGGTTTTATACCAATCCTAGCTCCTTTGATTATGCTTCCTAGTTCATGAAGCTATATATATATATATATAACAAGAGTTAATCTTTAGTTAGGAAGCGTCATGTAGCTCAAGTTCTATGATAGATTCCAGTCATGTTAGTCTTAGTGAGTTATATTTGATTTTTGAAGGACCCTAAGTCAAGTCATCAATACTATGACCTTATGCGTATATGCAAGATCTAGATGAGGTACTAGTGTTAATAGAAAAGTGTGATATCATCTTATCATTGCTTACATTCATTTAAACTAATCGTAGTCGGCTCGCCATATACTTTATTCCCATCAAACATCATTTTCAAGAACCATCACTTAAAGGTTAACTTAATTTTCCTCAACTATTTAATTCCAAATCTTCATCTCATAATCCTCTGCTTAACCTTCTAAATCAAGTTCTACGGTACCCTTTGAATTAAATCATTTTCTACTTAGTACCTCAAGCTTACCCAAATCTATACCAATAGGGATCAAGGACCGGTTGCATGCTCTTAAGCTTGAGGACTCTCTCAGGTAGTTCACCAAGCTGTCCAAAGAGAGTTAAGTATGGAGGAATAATGCTTGTCTCAGTCTAATCTGCCAAACTACTTCACTCTCCATGCCATCCAAGATGTTACTGAGGTGACCAATCGACGTGTGGAACTTAACCCTGTACTATATACTACTCCAAGCATCAAACCTGAATACAACAATCTCCATGGTGTCGAGGCCGAATTGACAATTGTCAGGAGCCAACCATCTAAGGTCGACCTGAGTGTGAGTCGTTCCTAAGCTAACCCCAATCTTGCTCCAATAGTTAGGGTACTGAACTTTTGATGTTGAACATACCTGAATAGGGGCCCACCCCTACTTGGCTCACCATACTATGAGAATCACAAAATAAAACATGTAAGCATTGTCTTTTTTGACAACTATATTGTCCTTTCTGATAGAAGACGTTCATTGTACACAATTTCATATTTTCCTCCTTTTTAACAAATAAGGATCCATGTTTGAAATTTTCTATAACATAGAACTTACCTTAACAGGGAACTATAAGTAATCACATAATCTAATAGCCGCAACAAAAGATAAAGAAGAATACATTGAAATTTTCACCCTCTTGAGCTCAATGCCCTCTTACTTACTCTTAAACTACTCTTATCTAGCCCATTCGACCGTGGAATAGTGGCAAGTAACCTCCGACTATACTTATACAACCTACCGAAAAGTGAAGAGTCGAGACAAGCAAGGACACTACCAACCCTTACCGATCTTATCTAAACCATGGTTCAAGTTGAGTATAGACTTCATGTTAGGATTGCTGAGGAAGCCTCGAGAAAAGGACTCTATCATGGTGATTGTAGATTGATTTAGCAAGATGGCACATTTTGTGCCCTATTGCAAAACTAATGACACTTTGGCTATCTATTTTCTTTTCTTGCAAGAAGTAAGCTACATGGAATTCCAAGGACCATTGTTTTAGACCAAGACCCTAAGTTCATGAGTCACTTTTAGTGGACGTTATGGAGGTGAATGGGAACTAAGTTGTTGTATAGCACGTCCTACCACCTACAAATCAATGGATAAATCAAAGTTCTCAACAAAACCATAGGAACTTTGCTGCGGGTTACTGTCAAATGAAACATAGTTGACTGGGATCTATGCTTACCAATTATTGAGTTTGCAAACAATAAGACCGCCAATAGTGTAATAAGCATATCCCCATTCGAGATTGCCTTTAGGTTTAACCTCGAGCTACCATTGGACCAAGCACCCCAGCCGATGCTTGATGATGATTGGCTAGTCGTTGAGAGAGTTAAGGCTATTAAAGCCATGCACCAAAAGGTTGTAGAGCAATTGGGTCGAGTTAATATTAAGCTTAAGAAGCAAAGCCAAGGACGAAGGAAGAGAGAATTTCAACTAGGCAATTTAGTCTGAATATACCTTAGCAAGGAACTATTCCTAAACTTACGAAAGAGTAAGTTATCTCCTAGGGCCGACAAACCTTTCAAAGTACTTGAAAATGCGTATAAGATTGAATTGCCTAAAGGATATGGGGTCTCAGACTCCTTTAACATTGCCAAACTCTAACCTTACACTCTCGAGAACGAGCAACCCAAAGCTAAGTTAGATTTGATCCCAAATCTTAAATAACCTAGAGAGGATGCTAGGGATTAAGGATTGATTACACGCACCCGAACTTGAGGGTCTCTTAGGTGGTTCATCGAGCCATTCAAGGTGAGTTAAACGTTGAGGAGTAGTGCTTATCCCAATCCGATTTGTTGAGCTACTTCGCTCTCCATACTATCCAAGAAGTTGCTGAGGTGACCAACTGACGTGTAAAATCAAACCCTCTGCTATGCACTAGTTTAAGCACCAAACCTGAATACAGAATCTCTACAGTACCAAGACAGAATTGGTAGTTGTCAAGAGCCAGCTATCCAAAGCCGACTTGAATGTAAGCCGTTCTTAAGCTAACCCCAGTCTTACACTAGTAGTTGGGGTGCTGAACTTCCGACGCCAAACATACTTGAACAGGGGCCCACCCCTGCTCGACTCACCATACTATCAAAATCATAGAGTAAAATGTATGTGCATTTTCTTTTCTAACAATTGTATTATCCTTTCTAACAGAAGACGTTCGCTGTGCATAATTTAGTATTTTCCTTGTAAATTATTTTTCTTCTTTTTAGCAGATAAGGATCTATTTTTTAAATTTTTTGTAACATAAAGCTTACCCTAACAAGGAACTATAAATAATCATATAATGATAGCCACAACATAATATATAGAAGAATACATTGAACTTTTCACCCTCTTAAGCTAAGTATCCTCTAACTTACTCCTAAGCTACTCTTATTTAGCCCATTTGAACGTGAACTAGTGGTAAGTGACCTCTGGCCATAATTCTACGTCATATCAAGTGCGACTTAAACTCGTATGAGGCATTGGTGCGTCATATCTACCATCGGTGTATCGGAACCCCTTGCTCACCTTCGACTATCATTTACTTTTCAAGCCATCTTATAGCTTAGACCCATCCTTTTGGTTACACATGATATTGGGTTCGTATATTCATCTATGAGTCCGTATCATACACCCTAAAATATAGCTATAAACATGTTCCGTACTTCAATTATACCCCAAATCTTCACTAAGGTCTCTCTTAAGATCCTCCTCATCAATTCCATTGGGCTATCCTAAACTTCCTAGATAATAACTCCTTAAGTTCCTATAGGTGGTGCATTTAGTTTAGCAAGTAACTTAGTACCAACCTTGGCTCCATAAATACCAATTGCTTATCAGTCTTTAAATCTATTATAATAATAAACTTAGTAATTACCTTCTAGAAATGCAACATACTCATGAGCATAAAATCTATGCTTACCAAATAAGATCCACCTAAACCTCCCTTGTCATAGTAAGCTTACTTTATTAGTTACATCCAACAATAAATACGGAAATTATCCTATAGATATTTTAGACCGTTCCTACTTAATCCATTTAAAATTCATTCAAAATACTATGGGCTTTTCTCCATGATTATTTAAATCAATTTGGTAAAGGTTAATCATTTTCCATAATTCAATATTTTTAGTTAAGCGTCCTACATTTCTCTTATATAGATACAGACCTATAGTCTAAGTCTTTTACTACCTACTTATTCCCAACTCTCAACGTTTTCTTACAATGTTTAATAAATTTTATTTATGATACTTTAAAGTATATTCTTAAAAATCATACTTTGAGTGAGTTCTTAAAAACAATACTATCATACCAACTTAAAACTATTACGTTCCGAAAAGGTAAAGTCGCAATAATTCAATCATGTAAACCATATTATGATAGAAATTAACCTCATAGTTGCTATCGTAAACGTAGTCTATATTAGGTGTACTCAACTCAACTACTTTCAAGCATCCAATTCAATAACTATCCAATATAAACCTACTGTATAATCTTTTTTAAGATAACCATTAAAACAAAATGGTAACTTAATTTTCAAAATGAGTAATTGTAAAATCCATAGATTCATGTTACTCAATGTACAGACTAGATATTGAAAACTACTAAGCTAATGAAGGAGACCTAAGTAGTCTTCTTAGAAGGTAAAAAAGTCAACAACAAAAACAAGAATCTAACCAAATCTTATTAATCCTCTCTCATCAACCCTATTTACTAATATTTTATTTTAAGGTATCGTACTTCTAAATCCACTATGAACTTGCAAAACGATTATAAAAGAATGAGAGATAATTTGCTCAATAAGTGAGACAAAGACAAAAGCATGCATTCATCACAAACAAGCAACAATCAGGGTTTTCAATCAAATTAGTTAAATGCAATGCATACAAAAGCAAGTATCATCGTACAACGTTATCCAATCCATCGTAAGATTAGAGAAATTGTACTGGCTCCAATCTGAGTCAAGGAGTTTGATGTCTCACATACAAATCAAAACTAAACTTGAGCTTATGCAGGAAAATACCCTCCACCCAAGATTACCTTCGAACTATAGTCCCCAACCTAACTGCGACCTCTTTTTCTGTCACTTAGTTCAACTTAGGTTAGAGAAATGACCATTTTGACTATCATCATTGAAAGGTTCATGTTTGGCCTATAAACTTAGCCATTTCCCTTCATGGATTGCAATAAATGTTGAGTTGGACATTAGGCTAAGTTCAAGTTAGTTCATTTTTTGGGTACTTAACCAACCTCAAACAATCAAAGTAGAATACTATGCATTGAACAAACATAACATAGAGCTCAACTCTTACTACAACTAATCAAACTTCAAACATACGCACCATACACATACAAGCAGCTGACTATATTTACAAGTTGAAGCATATTAAAGTTTTCAAATATTCTAAAATAATATTCCAAAATGTGGTAAAGTGTTGATCCCATTTACTTGGAACTGTGTTGCTAACCAAAGGTAGTTATTATTTTTATCCCCTTCGTTCATTTCTATTATATTAAATTGATCGACTTTAGTTCGCATTCAAGCCATGTATTTTATCAATGACTCAGTCCATTTCATAAGATTTAAGTTGTTAAACATCATTTTTATAGATTATTTATACTTAGACATTAATATTTTAGGGTTATTTATAGGTGGCTTTTATTTCTAATCGATTCTCAATTAGGATAATTGTAGGCTTTTTATGCAAAAGACCCTTTGAGCTATCCTCTAAATCCATTGAAGTTAAATTTTATATCGAAGTTAGCTTCTAAGTCCGGTTAAATTTTCTCCTAGCATAATACCTTTTGAACTATCCTTTGAGCTTAGTTAACTATAAAGTTGTTAAGAGCATCTTTTGTTAATTCCATCCTAATTGTAAATCACAGCTTCTAAGTAGGTTTTATTACGATAATTACTTATTAAGTCTTCTAAAATATCCTCTAACTTTGCTTAAATACTCTATATTCAACAAAATTTCCACAACTTCACCCCACTTAAAACATAACCCATAATCACCAATATAGTTCAAATCCTAATCATCCAAAATTATATAAGAAGTATCTAATATTTCAGTTCAATACAATTGATATATGCATATAATTGAAAATTTAGCAACTTTGATCTTAGAAACCCATTTATTTATAAAATCAATATTTTTTTCTTTTTTTTTTCTAGCACTTATAGATTTGTTCATTATGGAAAAAAAATTATAGGATTTATATGCAAAACTCATAATAACCATAATTAAAGATAAATATGGTAGAATTGTAAAATGAAACATTTTTATTTCATATATCTTGAAGGTGATGAAACATTTTTATTTCATAAAATGAACAATCTAATTAGAATCCTTGGCATTAAGTGAATTGGCATCAAAGGATGCATGGCTTGGATAAAACAAATTACCATACCTATCGCATTCCATTTTAAGCTTTAAGACTACAGTAATTATCAATCATTATACACCTTAACATCTAATGGCTATTACTTTCCTACCAAAATATCATATGCTCTTCTACCTAAATATCTAATTATACTAAGATGAATTACAAGTAATATTGTAAACAAGTTAATCATAGTAATCTCAACCATCTCACTTGCAATTTGCACAATAAATGGCATAAAGTATCAATTAAGTCTTAAAACGAAAATAGAGAAAAATGATGCTTATAGAAGTTGATGACGGAATTTCAATGGGATTCAATGATTATTCCTATATCTTCCTAGTTGATGCTGAAAGAGTAATAGAGCTTTCTTCTTCTTCTTTTCATTCTTTTTTTTTTTTTAATTTTCCTAAAGCCCCTCATAAGGTTTCTTAACTCCACAACCCACCTTTTGCTCAAATGGTCTAAAAGAAAGGAAGTTATGGCTTTACAATATGTTTGAGTCGGTAAGGGAGTGAAATTTTTATTGCCAAATGTCCCTTTCATGAAGTAACATAGTATTGCAAATCTGATTATGTGTCTTACTAATATAATGCACCAACCAATCTACCTATTTTTACTAATTCAAGAGCTTTATGTTGGTTTTCAACCATTCCTTGCAACTATATATCGAGTCATAATTATTTGTTAACTTTATGTATATGTATATTATGTACATATTTTAGAATCTTAACTATATATATATATATATATCTAGATATATTTTACATATGAGCTGTAACTAATGAGTACACTTATTCCTTAAAGTTACTGCATATCATTTTATTTAGTTTGCTGTCTAAATAAATTTATTATTAAAAAAACTCATTAATTATTGATTCTTGAGTTTTTGCATTTGTTAGCTACTTGTAACAGCAAATGTTGTTATATCACGTTAATATTTTATTAAGCCAGTTATGGAATCTAAACTCATAGGTCACTTTGTTTAGTTTATTTTATTATATATATTTTTTATCACATCACAAAAATTTAGAGCTTGATCGAACAACGAACATGAACACCTAATGTTTAGGTGCTTACGCCTTAATTGCTAATTCATAGGGCCTCATGATAAGAATCAAGTTACAGGACCTCTAACTTGTAGCCAAGCCTAAGGCCTATAAGGACTAACGGAGCCAATCCTCCTGTTCAAACCTACTCCTACCGACGCCGAATTAATCCTTGTTGTCGATCAACTTCTTATACCGAGATGAGTAACTACAAATCTCTAGTAATCCTGTACCAATTAGTTGAATGCTTGATTGACTACTCAGCCCCTGACATATACCTACTTGGCTCTAAGCAAGCTAACCTCCAGATCGATAACATTGGTCTTGAGAATCCAAGAGCTCCAGCACATATCCGCAGCCATTCCTTCTTGGATGAGCCCAAGTTTAACCGGTTCCTTTACTCGACACCCCTACTTGGCCCTCCATTATGACCATACTATTTTGTCTATTTCTACCTAAAGCATCCCTAATATGATGTTGCTATGTATCTCAAACCTATGTAAAGGAATTTGCAGCGTTAATCATTAATTTACTTAAATTATCATTTGTACCCTTCATTATTCTCTATACATTACTTCTTTTACACATTACCCTTTTAGCCATTTTTGTTTTAGGTAGGTTGCCCTAGTTTCTTGGGTAAATTACCTACTATACATGTAACCGTACAATGAATTATCCTCTTATCATCAAAATCTTGAATATATCTTTTTGTGAACATTACTCTTGCTAGCTTGTTTACTCTTTTCACTCTTATCCTAACCCTTAAGTAAGACTAGATGGTGATTAATCTCATTGAACCATTTCGTGCATCATATTGAGTTGTGCCATAAGTTCTTAGAAGTTCCTTGGTATGTCATATCCGCGGAGTTGTTTGTGGGTTTTCTTACTTTACTTTTACTATTTTTTGCACAATCCCATCACCTTCTTCAAGCATTCAACAGGCTTAGACCCATCCCTATGAATGACCTTGTTCATTCTTCGTCTTAGTTTACATCGTCTTAGTCTACATCATCTTAGTATTAGAGTAAAGGTTTTGTTTGAAACTTTGAACTTTGAAGCCAAATTTGTCGAAGAAATTATACACCCAAGTGTTAATGCTGGCCTTAGAGATAACAACAATGGTGTTGTCCACTATGGCCAATAGCCTCAAGGCATCCTTAGAAGTACAGATGAGAGACTAGATGAGGTGGCTACCCTCTTACCTAACCCAACTAAAGTTGTTCATGTAATGGCCTGTTAACTAGCTAAGGTTGTGTAGAACACTTAGTAAGCTACTTGATATATCAGGGATCAAAGCCCAGATTAACAAGTTCGAGGTGGAGGAGTAAGAAGATGAGTACAATAAAGGATTGACTTAAGAGATATGGATGATGATGAAGAAGAAGAGTATAATGAAAAAGAAGAGTGAATTAGAGCACCCCGAGCTACTGACCATGTGAAGATTCAAGTTTTGAGTTTCAGTAGTTTTAGGAGTATGAATGATTATTTAGATTAAAAAGATAAGGTTGAACGTATCTTTGATTATTACCTATATGGGGATTGAAAGAAGGTGAGGACCATTGCTATTGAGTTCTCAAGATATTGCGTCACATGGTGGAAAAACTTTTAGATCATGAAAAGATGAGAAAGATATAGAAAAGTCAATACTTAGCTTGAGATAAAGAGAATACTCAGAAATAGGTTTGTGATGGATAAATATTTCCAAGACACTTTTGATTAGCTTCAAGAATTAAGATAAAGAGGTTAAACTATTGATGAGTATGTTCAGGAGTTCCAAATACTTATGATTCATTATAAAGTAAAACAGTCGTTAGCTTGAACAGTATCCATATTCCTTACTGGATTAAGAAGTGATATCTGAGACATCGTAGAACTTCAGCAATTTACTACAATGGATGAAGCCATACGAATAGCGCAATGAGTAGAAAGATGGAGAAGGAGCAGGATGCTAACTAAACTCGTAATGAGCTAACCTATTCAGGGAAGTTACTAGGCTCAACCAAGTATCGAGCTAACTAGACAAACAGATATTAGGATTAAACAGAAGGGCCGACCTAATGGTGACGTGCCGATCTGAACATATGAGAAGGGGCAAGGATCTGGGAGGAAGACAAGCGAGTTCAAATGCTTCAAATGCTAAGGGTTTAGGCACATGACTACTCAGTGTCCAAACCAACAAACTATGGTCATCAAAGGAGATGTCCCAAAGATTAAAGTAGATAGCACAAATGAGGAATTAGAGGAAGAGAGAGAAGTAAGAGATGAGGCTGATATTAATGCTGATCTGATAGAAGAAGATGTGTTCACAAGGACTTAAACAAGTTGACTTTAATTATTCGACGTACAATGAGTTTGGAACCCTCACCAAAGGAGGAGTAAGGGGAGAACTTATTCTACATCACTTGCAAAGTGGGTTATCAAGTGTATGCATTCATAATGGATAGTAGGAGTTACATTAATGTAGCATCTGCCGACCTGGTTAAGAAACTAAAATTGTCGACTATCTCACATCCAAAGCCTTATAAGTGGCACCAGCTAAATGAGAAAGGAGCACTACATGCCACTCAAAAAGTCTTATTACCAATCTCTATTAGAAATTATTTCAACAATATTCTCTATAATGTATTGCCCATGTATGCATCTCATGTTCTTCTAGGCTGACCTTGGCTTTTTGGCCAAAGGGTTATCTATGATGGTTATAAGAACACGAATGTATTTGAGAAGGATGGAAGGAAGGTTACTTTGAACCTTATGACGCCGAGTCAAGTTAGTAAACTGCAAGCTAAACTTGCTTAAGGATCCGATAAGACTTTAATTATAGGAAGAGCCAAGATCCGAGAAGCTATAAAGGTCGATATACTGACTTTTATGTTGGTTAGAAGACTATTAGAGTTAAAGGAGCAAATTGATCTATCCATTGAGGTCAAAGAGCTACTAGATGAATATGCCAACCTGTTTCTTGAACAGTTACCTAAAGGATTAGCCCCATTTAGAAGTATTGAACATTACATTGACTTAATACTCCGGTGCTGCCCTGCCAAATAAGCCAACTTATCAAATGAATCCTAAGTGGGCTTCCAAGCTCTAAAGACAATTCAATGAACTACTAGAGAAAGGATATGTGAGGGAGAGCCTCAGCCCTTGTGTCATATTAGCGCTCCTTGTGTCGAAAAAGGATGATACCTCGAGAATGTGTATCTTTAGTCAAGCCATAAATAAGATCACCATCAAGTACTAGTATCTTATCCCTAGGCTAGATGACATGTTAGATGAACTGAATGGAGCTAAGGTCTTTAGTAAGATTGATCTAAAGTCTGGCTACCACCAAATCCGGATGAAGTCGAGAGATGAATGAAAAACTGCATTTAAAACTCAGCATTAACTCTACGAATGGATGATAATGCCTCTTGACTTATCAAATGCTCTGAGTACTTTCATGTGACTAATGAATCATGCACTAAGATGGGAAAAATGTTGTGGTGTACTTTGATAACAGCCTTATATATAGTGTCAACCTTGTGTACCATTGTGAACATCTCTAAGCAATGTTCAATATACTCTAAGCTAAGAGATTATTTGACAATTTAAATAAGTGTTGCTTTTTCTAGGAGGAAGCGGTATTTCAAGGCTATGTAATAGATGGATGAGGCTTACGAGTCGATGATGAGAAGATTCAAGCTATTATTGAGTAACTGACTTTAACCACTTGTGTTGAAGTGAGAAGTTTTCATGGGCTGGTATCCTTTCATCAAAGGTTCATTAGAAATTTTAGTACCATTGTCATACCCCTTACCGAGTTGATAAAGAAGAACATTGAATTTAAGCAAGGAGAAAGAGAGGAAGGAAGTTTTGTCAAAGTGACAACAAGGTTGACTTCTACACCTATGTTAGCTTTACGCAACTTTAAGAAGATTTTTGAATTGGAATGTGATGCGTCAAGATTTGGTATAAGCACTCTCTTAATATAAGAAGGCCAACCAATTGCCTACCACAATGAGAAGCTTCGAGCACCTCTGTTGAACTACTCCATATATGACAAAGAATTCTTAGCGCTTATCTAAGCGCTTTAAGTTTGGTAGCACTATCTATTGCCGAGAAAGTTTATCATCTATACTAATCACGAGTCTTTGAGATACCTCAAAAGTCAAAGTAAGTTATCAATGCAACAAGCGAGGTAGGTTAAATTCCTAGAAGAATTCAACTTTGTGATAAAGTACAAACAAGGCAAGAGCAATGTTATTGTCGATGCTCTATTTAGAAGACATGTTCTCTTGACCGATCTGTAGACTAGATTATTTAGGTTTACGAGCATCAAAGAACAATATCCAAAGGACCTACATTTCAGATCTATACTTGGGCATTGTGCTAATGGAAGGACCATAGACGAGTACCATATAAAGGATAGTTATCTATTTTAAGGTGGAAAGTTATGTATACTGACCTGTTCATTGAGGAAGTTGCTTATCAGCGGAGCCTATAATGGAGGATTCTTCACACATTTTTTAGAGAGAAGAGCATATGAGCTATTAAGTAGATGGTTCTTTTAGCCGAGAATGATGTGAGACATGCATTGAATTATTGAGGGCTGTACTACTTGCAAGAGAGCCAAATACTAAGTCGAACAAGGGAAAGTAATACCTTTGCTTGTCTCGGCTAGACCTTAAATTGAGTTAAGCATGAACTTTGTCTTCGGATTACCAAAAACTACCCAAGGTAAAAATTTTGTAATGTTTGTCATGAATAGATTCAGTAAGATGACACAATTTATGCCCTACTCTAAGATCAATGATACTTCAACTATTGCTTCGACTTTTTTGTAGGAAATTGTTCGGTTATACAGTGTACCAAAAAGTGTAATCTCAAATAAAAATCTGAAGTTCCTAAGCCATTTCTAGAGGACTCCGTGGAGATGGATGGGGACTAAACTACTATTTTACACTTCCTATCATTATTAAACTGATGGCCAAATAAAGGTAGTCAATTGTACTTTGGGATCACTGCTTCCAGTTGCAATTGGTAAGAACTAGGTTGATTGCAACGTCTATTTACCCGTGATAAAATTTGTTTACAACCATACAGTACATGACACTACCAACTAGACCCCCATATTTTTCTTTTCCCTTTAACTTTAGATTGGGGACTCAGTTAATGTTTGAGATCGTTTGAGTAATGACGTCAAATTTCTTTGGTGTATTGTCGTTATCCATCCAATCTCTATTGAATGCATGCAAACCCTCAATGATGGAGTAAGATTACTAGCTTCGTTAAACACATGGCAATTCCTACGTCATTTAGCTCGTGTATCACAAAATAGAATTTCCTTCTATGTAAGCCCTCGTCTACCGTACAGCAATCATGGCCTTCAAAAATATGAAGGAGAATTGTGCATTGCCTATAACCGAAAAACGTAGACTATCTGTAAGCTACTTAACTACGCACGCTATGTCAATACTTACTGTATCTTAAATCTGTAATGTTTGTATATATAGTTTTTGACAAAGAACTTGTTGATTCTTCGAGTTTAATTTGTTTTTGATGATTAAGCAATGTTTTACAACCTAAGATAGACATAAAATTAAACTATAGAGAAATCAAGTCTAATTATTTTGTAATGGAAAATTTGGATCTTAAATGAAGTGGAAATGAAAACAAAAAATAAATAAATGAGAGAGTTGAAAAACAGCTACTGTATGGACGATTTCCTGTTGTTAGTGATGATTCAACTGTGAATCTTGTAATATAGAGGAGGCTTATGATGCCAAAAGTCTAATGAAACTTACGAAACTGACTTTTATTAAGATTTGACAGAGGTATGAAGATTGGAAGATAACTTAGTCTTGAGAGTGAAAGGATGGTGAAAAAGGAATATACACTGGATCTTAAATGTTTATATAAAAGGGAGAGGAGTGATCTGTTGCGCTTGCGTTACAAATGCTCTGTCAAGAAGGAAAAAACGGACAAAATAAAACCCTTTAGAAAAAGGGAAACAGGATTGAATTAAGAAATTTTTGGTCTAAATAACACACACATACTTCACCCCTTATGGTCGCTTTTCATAATATTTATCAATGAAACTTTATATATATACAACCTATTCATATTTTATTAAACAAAAATATACATTTTAAATTCCTATTTTGCCGCTTTGACTTGTAGTTTTATTATCTAGTATTTTTTTTTTTATTATAAACTGTTTCGTAAGGTAAAAAGTACTTAACTTGTTAGCGATTATAGATTTGTTGCACTATATTTAATTATATAATAGAGTTGCTATTATATTTTATTATTCGAACTTTCAAGGTTTCAGATAAGGAATATCCATGTTTTGGGATAATGATAATTTGAGCGGGAGATTGAATGTGGCTTCTTCCTTGCCATCATTCCACAGTCGATACTTCGTTTTCCTTAATTTTCGTTTATGTCAAGATTTGAATGAGATAATGAAGGGAGAATCTGAAGGAAATCAATTTTTATTTTGAGTTGTCGTGATAAGAGGATATTTATGAATAGAGAAATGGTTATTTGTTAAAGGAATTCACGACTAGTTGTAATTATTCTTCTTCTTTTGTCTATCAAAATAAATTTTTACAAAGAAACAACTATCATACAAATTAGAAATTAATTTCCTTTTTTTTTTTCCCTTCCACTCCTTTTATCTATTTTATTGAGAACGTTGTAAGTCTTCTTCCCAAGCATAAATCATAAGAATCTGAAAAAATAAGGAAGATGTTCAACGAAATTGTGAGAAGAAATTGTATATGTTGTGGTTTTCTCAAACTTAAAACAATTCTCAAATTTTTAAATTGGATATAAAGCTATTATATTGTTTAAGCTAGCATGATATAGACTAATTAAGTGGGACACGTGGCGAACTACCATGCCCTAATGGATTTGGAGTGTGATAATGGTAAACTTTTGAAGTTCCTCAAAGTACTGTGATTGCCATCAAAGGTGGTGGTGGCGTTGGTATTGGACTGGTATGGTTGATGGTAGTGGATACTCTAATGTCATTGGAATTTAGATTGGACTGTTGGAGTAGTTGTTTTCGAAGTAATCGAGAGGTACTTCTATAAAAGATTTGAATGGTGGTGCTAATGAAATGGGTGGTTCTCGACCTTGTCTGATGGTTTTGAGCAGAGGAATTAGTGGTAGGATATTTGGGAGTGAATTTGTGGGTTGAATTTGGATAGAGAAGTTTTAATGGAGTTTGTGGCTCATAGGTGTAGGTAATGGTTGTTAAAATCGTGAATCAAAAATACGATTTTACGAGTTTATGATTTTATAATATTTTTCTTAGTTAAAATGGATATAAAATTATTTATGTATAAATTTTTAGTAAAATTATGAACTTTTATATATAATTTTACGAATTTATGATTTTACCGATTTTATATAATTTTGTATGATTCTATATATTAAAATTAACAATAAAATCACGATTTTGATAACCATAAGTATAGAATTAGGTATTTAGTTTGAATGAAAATAAAACCTTGATGGAATTAAAGCAAACTTGAACGAAATGGATATACGTAGAGTGTTGTGTATGCTTTGGAGGATCCAAAAACAGCCTTATTTATAGGATGGTGGATGTAGTGGCTAATTAATTTTTAAGCTTGATTTGCATGATCTAATATGCTTTTAAGCCAACTCAAGCCTCGCAATTGTATGGGATGATTTTCAGGTTTAACTCAGTTAGTGCTTTGGTAATTCAACCTTAGTAGTCTTTGAAGGCCAGTTCAATCCAGTGGGCTTTAGATCCACGAATCGGGTCAAAGCCAAAAACATCAAAAAATGCATAATTGAACCTATTTGATCCACGAATCAGCTCAATGCACTATTTGAGACCCATAATTGAACCTAATTGCCCACTAAAATGACATCGCCCCAATGTTGGTTAAAATAGCTTTCTTTTTTTTTTTTTTTTTTCAAATGATAGAGGGGCATAAATATTATAACTAGTTATCTTCAAGCACATAAATTATCGTCCAAGACTTATATATCAAGTAAAAATAACTTATGCTTAATAAATAGCTCCAAAAAGTGTTAATAATAGAATTTGAATCTAAAACTAAAAATTGTTATGAATATATTTTAGACCTTAATTATCAGACAAAATTGTCATGAATATATTTTAGATCTTAAACATTAGACCAACCCTTGAGATAGGGTAAAAGTAATTTTTTCCAACATTTTTCAATTTGATATTGTACCCCATGTACCTTTTCGGGAAAAAAAAAAAAAGGAAAGAAGAAAGAAAGAAAATGAAAACAGAAAAGGAACATTGGGGTTGAACAAATTAATTGCTCTGAATTTAAATTGGGTCCAATAAGATTATTTCCAACTCTTAATTATCCTCGAGCCAAATCAAATAGATAGTATTAAAAAAAAAAAAATTTAAACTTATTGAACGAGGTGTGTCGTGTGCATTGGAGCTTAGAAAAGTGGTCCTACCCAAAGATGCAACTCTGTTTTATTATATTTTTCTTTTATTGTTTTACCTTTTTAACTTTTTGTGTCTCTTTTACCATTTCATTTTAAATTTTTTTCTAAGATCTTTTTGCCTTTTTTTTTTCTTTGGATTTTCTTTATTTTACTTTGCTTTTACCTTTATTTTTGTATTTTTTTTTTTTTGTCTTTTAGTAGTTTTTGGTTTTTTTTTTTTAATATTTTGGATAAAGTAGGTGGGAAATTAAAATACAAAAGGCAAGAATGGGGTGTCTAGGGGGTCTTATAGATCCTGCTGAAATTATGGAGTATACATGATATCTTACATGTAATAATAGAATAGAGATATATGAACCTAGAATTAATAAGAGTTGGTTTGAAAAATTTAAAATGGAAAGCTATTGTACATCATCTAATCTATATTTATATCTTAAAACCTATCATCTGACTGACCTACTTTGGTGCAAAGGCAATCATTTGTATGAGTAATTTTTAGATAAATACATCAAATTCTTCGATATTTATGCTAAAATCTGATAAAGTTTTCTATGTTTATGTTAAAATATCAAATCTTATACATTTTAAGTATACCTTTTAAGTCTTGCATCTTTATCTTTTTGCAAGAAGTTTGTCCATTAGTGTTTTCTAGCACATATGTCCATAAATACAAAGGACTTATATGGTGCTATGATATAGATATAGGAGACTTTAACTGAGTTTTATAATACTGGACAAACACAAGGGACTTAATTGTTGCGACTTTTCTTTGTTTTTTTTTTTTCACTTTATTACCATTAGGTTAGGGTTAGTATAAATACATCTTATTTCAATGTTTTAAGGAGTTTTTAGTAGTTGTTGAGTATTATTCACAAGACTCTCTAAGAGTTGTCTTTAGTAAGAAGGATTCTCTTTAATTATTATCTTATCAAATTATAGTGGAATAGATTGTGGCAATGTATTCTCAATTGCAGTCAACATGGGTCATATTAGTTGTTATTAATTGTCTATTAAGGTTTGTCAATAATTTTAACCCTTATTTCAACCAATTGGATTATTCTTTTGAATTGAGCAATAAAACGAGAGTCATAAGCGATTCCTTTTGATATCATAAGAGAGTGCATCATCGAAGGGGAAGATTGATACAAAGTTAGTGGTGCGATTAAATGTATGATCCTTTGCTTATATCAACCACTTTATTTATTTATGCCATTATATTTTCTTGTAAGGGAGATAGTGCTCCCATATACTTATTTTCTTTTGAATCAATGAAGAAATTGTGTGTTATTCCACTTTAAGAAGTGAATATTGAAGAATCATTTTCAATTTGCATTATTTAATGAAATATTAAACAAGTGTTAAGGAAAAAGAAAGAAAAAAAAAGGTTTGATTTTGATGGGTCGAGTAACTGTCAATTGAACCTATTAGAGCTACTTGATCCATGGATTCGATACCAAACCAGCCCAAGATAAGTTGGAGATGGTTCAAAAGAGGGGCTTCCCTAGTTTGGATAAGGTTGGGTTGAGCTCAGCTCATATCTACCTATTGCAATTAGTTTCCTCTTATGTAATTTAAGTGAATACTTTTCTTTAAAAGAGTACAAGATTATATGTACGTCCATTGATTTACATATGTATATGAATACATATAAAGGATGATAGCAACGGATGCATGTGAGACAAAGAAACTAAATAAAGAAAATTTTTACCTTCTTATGTACATAATGTGCCTGATGCATATTTATATTTGGCCAAAGTATGTAATAAATATTGAAATGCATGTAAAAGTTTGTTTTTAGGCTATTAATATGTGTCTAAAATATCCATTAATGACATCCATATTTAAGTGAGAATTTATTTGACTTCCGAAATATTCAAAGTCTACTAAGAGCTACTTGACAATTGCTATTGTCTTTAGATCTTTTTATTTAACAAAATTTGTGCAATATACATCATAAGAATACATGTGCCCTATTTTGAATCATGTAGGCTCAAAACTTAGTGGAGTTTCTACTTCGACAATGGCTCTCGGTTGATAATAAATTCTGCAAGTGGGGGGGTTGATGGTGTGGGGAGGGGAGGATAACTAAATGCCACATTGGTTAAGGGTTTCTTATTTGGTTTCATGAATGGAAAAGGTAAGCATAGCGTAGCGGGGTAATGAAGTTAGGCAACTGCAACCTTAAATTCTTGATGCTCAAGACGTCGTCATCCAAGAAGCATGAAGAATTGTTTGTCCCTGACGGTGGCCACCCCAGTAGGAGACAGGACATGGACCGATGTATAAATCAGCTCCCAAAGTTGTCTCTAGGTGTCCTAGATTCTTGTTCTCTTTCCGTTTTCACTCCTGACTCCTTACAGCTGCCTCCATCAATGCTGATAATGAAGTCTCACATCCCCCGCCTTCACACTCACACGTGGATTGATCGTGCAGGCACATTATCATGCAGGGATGGCGGGGTAATCACTCTCGACGCGGCATGATAACATGAATACAATCTTCGATTGGAATTATAAGTGTAGAAATAAAATATAAAACTAACACGACAATACTATTTGAAACATGAAATTATGAAAGTAAAACCACTGTCATAATAAAATTAATATAATTATTTACGATTTCTATAATTCGTTATAAATCCAAATTCTTGATAAAAATTGCCACGTATGACAGGGATTTTGAGCTGACAATGGTGAGGAAAGATGGTGATGGTGAGGTTGTGCGAGAGAGGATAAAATTTTTATGCATGGTTATTGATTCTTGTTTTTGTTGCACTTAAATTTTTATACCATGTGAAACAAGATCCAACACAAAAATATTCAAATTTGTGGCTTATCACAGATCGACTATGGTGTAATTTACTCCATGTTGTACGTTAGTACATTATCTTAAAATGTTACGACCAAAACGGTATTATGCTAAGAGAGCTATAAGAAAAAGAAAGTTGAGCCACTGAAAACGAATGAAAATATCTTAATCCAATAACTCAATTGAATGAATGAAAATATCATGGATGGTCATTTGAAGGAAAAAAAAAAACAACGTAGTAATATATATATATATATATATATATATATGGTTTGATTTTTAATAATATTATATGACACTAAAATGACTACTAATGAAAATTTTAGAATGACATTATTCGAAGTATATAGATTACAGTAAGTAATTTAAAGATAATTTTATTTCATTTAATGCGAAATGGATGGAAATGATAATGGCAAAAGAGTGAAAAAGATTCCTATACAAGACTACTCTAGAAGAGAGAATTCTTCAACAGATATGGGAGATATCTTGAAAGAAAGAAGCTAAGATAGATGTCAATTAGTCTTCATTATAAATCAATATATAAGCAATACCAAAATGAGAAAATCTATATATATATTTATAGTTTTACAAAAATAAAAAGTTTTATTTTTTTTTCCAAATACCATTACAATAATTATGAAAAAGAGCAAAATTGAACTTGATTCATCCTATTGGACAACCAATAGTTATACAACTTGGACACAAAAGCTTTGGCCAAAGGGGGAAAAAAAAAAAAAGAAGCTTTGTTGTGTCTTTCTATTTAGTTTTCTCACTATTATTTTAATACTATTTTTAAATCATACATTTTCCAAATAAGATACTAAAATGATAAAAGCATAAAAATATTTAAATCCTTCTTATAGAATTGCATAGTAAAAATCCTCATATAAATATGTTTATTTCTCCTTTACTTTATTAGTTTAAAAAAGATAAAAAAAAAAAAAAAACTAAACAAAGTTTTCTATTTCTAACAAATAAATTGTATTTCTTAAACATTTTTCCTTAAAAAACGTGAACTTTTATTTTCCAACTCTCATCTTTCAATCATTATCTTTAAAATAATTGTGATAAAATACCAAAAAGGATAGTCCATCCAAACATCAAGTTTAAAATTGAAATATAATTATAGATTAATTAAATAATTTTCTAAACATGATTAGGGACAAAACAGAAATAGACAAACCAATTCCTAGTAGGAAGCTCCATTCCCTTCATTAATATATATAATAAAAAAACAGACAGAAAAAAGTAAAAAAAAAAAAAAAGCAATAGTGAGCATGCATTTGTTAATATAATCCTATAGGCCACTCCGAGATACCTAGGACACAGCATATCATATTTTACTTTTGGGCAGCCAGAGAAAGGGTTATAATATGGTCAAAGATCCTCACGAAGCCAATTGGGAAAAGAAAAGAAAAGATTATGAAGCATGAACAAGATCATATTCCATATGGTTCGGCATGACCTATTTCTCGGTATGTTCCTTCTTAAATCATAATGTAATAATGGCTATGAGTGACCCTTTTTGTCCACAAGGAAACAAGTGGCTATTTTAAATCCAGCCAATACACGTTCCTAGGATGGACCATGAATTTAGGTCTGGATTTGACCTTGTCTGTCCAATGGTTGCACTCACCGCTATGATAATTTAGGTGTGTAATCAATTATGTCTTTCTTTCAATTATGTATATTACTATATATAAAAGGCCATTGATGTTTATTTAGCTTTATATACGTGGCATTAATACAGAAGTGGATTAGAACACTTTTTAGAATAAAATTTTGTTCACGTGATTTAACTCATAATCCCCTTCATACACAAATAACCGCGTCGAAGATAAACCAGATCTCATTTTTCAATTTACCCTAACACTATTCATGAAAGTATATTTTAATTTTCAATCCCCCGATGTTGCTTTTACTTTACATATATGTATATATAATCTCCATACCAAATCCAATTATATCAGATTCAATATTTAATCACCTAATTACGACTTGCAACTTTTGCAAATTGCAAGAACAATATATATATTCATTATTTGATTAGACATCACCTTTTTTTTTTTTTTCAATTGTTATTGCCTGTAAAAATAGATGTCAAAAGTTAGAAATAGCGTTTCCAACTCTCTATATGAATTAATGTATATATCTTTCAATGTGTTCATTATTTATTAGCTATCTTCTTGCATTATTTATTTATTTTTATCTCCTTTATTTAGATGCTAGTGACTAACTGATGATATCATACAAATAAAGGAACTAATAACAAGAATAGAAAATTTTCGTTAATAACTCAATATCATATACTTGGACAGCAATCTATCATTAATAAATTTCTCTTTTTTTCCTTTATAAATTTATAACAATTAATGAAAGAATATTATAATTTTTTACAAAAGTCCCTTTGTTATGTTTTTGAAAGAGCAAATATGTTACTAAAATATATTTACACTTTCACCACTTATCCTTACTTACTAAGATATATGTGTGTATGTGTACGTATGTATATATAGTATACACATACAAATACATACATATGTTATTAATAAGCAGCTATAACGTCTATACATTGACCTAGAATTTGACATTTTTTTTTTTATTCTTTTCTCAATGTTTACTTTTGAAACAGAAAATACATAGTGGTGAGAAGATACAATTTTAACTTAAAACTAAATGGCTTTGAATTTGCTCTTACATAAAAAAACATTTGTATGGGTTACTTGCTAGACATACAAATATTTATTTATAAGAAAAATACTAAATAAAAACTTTTAAAATCATATTAATATCCTTAAATTCTACAATTATATACTTACACATCTATGACATGTACAGTAGAACTTATCACAAATCATAATGTGTCTATGTAATTAGTAGAAACATTTTAAGAGTACCTATGCCTTTTATGGGGGGGGAAAGAAAAGATTATCTATGTCTTTTATAAAACTTATCAAGGGGGAAAATGTGTGTCTCCAAAATCCAAACTCATTTTTAGATAATCATATTCACTAGGCCATTGTAAACATGCGAAATCTTGTTGCACTTTCCTTTCATATATTTGTGCAAATCTAGCAATTTAACTATCTCTTCTTAGTCAACATTGATATTCTCATTTTTTTAAATCAAATAAAAAATAATTAAATCTAACTTTTTCAAGGTACTTATCATTTATCAATAATAGGATAGATCAAATTTAGATCACCATTTCTCTATTTTAAAATATCCGATATAATTTGGAGAAAATGAAAAGGAATATTCTGAGGATTGTTAAAGCATCATGTACAAATTCACTTAAAAGGGGTTGGTTAATTTTAGTGGATAATAAGATGTACAAAAATAAGTTTATACTATAATTAGTAGAATTCCTCCATGTCTAGTCTGAAAATCTATGCTTTGTACTAGAAATGGCAAAAGACATAACAACCATCATGTTCCTCCTCTCTCCAAATGTCTGGCCCTATAAGTTGTTTCAGGAGCTAAATCCGGAAACCCAATGACCATTGCTTCGAAATTTCTGGTCAACACCACCTTTTTACCCCAAAATAATAATAATAATAATAAAATAATGATAATTTATAAAAGAAAATGTAAATAATTAGGAAACTATTATCAGGTTATCCTCACAACAATTATTTAATATTCAAAATAATTGTTTTTCACTTTTTTATGTATTTGTTTTTTCTTTATATTATAAATTAATGGTCAAAATAAAAAGCTTTTTATAATTTTTCTAGAGGAAATGAATTTTTTTGTTTTTTAATCTTTATTGTATGCTAGTTAATGGGGTTACAAACAATTGGGGGAAAAAAGGAAAAAAAAAAAAAAAAAAGGGAGAGAACACCTAAGAACCCAACTGTAACCAAAACATTTAGCTTTTCCTTTTCTTTCATCAACCCAAAGCAACACCACTTTTGTTCAAATTCTCAAGCACCCATTTCACAAGACCAAACAGAACTTATGTTAATAGAAAAGGAAAGCAAAACATTGAAACGTACAAAAAGGAAAACAACTACCTTTTATTTTTTGGTTGGTTGTTTCAGGATTGGCATTTTGTCATCCATCCTCGTTGCATTGAAAACTGACAAGATAGCTTCTTCTGATAGCTTGTTTTGTGTATATAAACAAGGGAGAGAGAGAGAGAGAGAGAAAGAGAGTGAATGTATATGTGTCTCTGTGTGGAATAGAAGCTTTTAAGGTTGATATTGAAATGGAATGCAATGAAACAGAACATGAAGGTAAGGTTATGCAAGTGAGACGGGAATAGTCCCATCAGAGAGTGTGAGTTATAGAGAAGAAACAAAAAGTGAGCAATGATCCATAAACATGGTAGTCTTATAAAGGCTTGGGAAGCAAAAGTGAGGAAATCACAAGCTGCTGCGAAGAAAAGAGCAAACACACTATTTGCCACAATGTCGGTAGCACATGTAGATGATGACGATAATCCGGCCGGCCCTAGCGAGGTTTACCATATCGAAAAGGTGCTGCCAGATGGGGATTTATATATGGGACAATGGGCTGGAAACATCGCACATGGACATGGGAAGTATTTATGGACAGATGGTTGTATGTACATTGGGGAATGGCATAATGGCAAGCCGATAGGGAAGGGCAAGTTTTGTTGGCCTAATGGTGCAACGTATGAGGGTGATTTCAAGGCTGGTTATATGGATGGTAAAGGGACTTACACTGGTCCTTCGGGGGATACGTATAAAGGTGATTGGGTGATGAATTTGAAACATGGACAGGGGACTAAGGGTTATTCCAATGGGGATCATTATGAAGGGGAGTGGAGGAGAGGTTTGCAGGAAGGTAATGGGCGGTACCAATGGATGAATGGGAATCATTATACTGGACAATGGAAGACAGGGTTGATGAACGGGAATGGTACATTGATTTGGACTAATGGGAATAGGTATGATGGATTCTGGGAAGATGGTTTTCCGAACGGGGATGGTACTTTTAGATGGTCGGACGGGAGTATTTATGTTGGTGTTTGGTCTAAAGACGCTGAAGAGCAGAATGGCACTTATTATCCATCTGAGACAGGTGGAAGTATTAATCCAGAATGGAATCCTCAGGAAGTGTTCTCGGTTGATTTGCAGGACTGCGAGATATGTCCTGGGGAAAAAGTGTCCATTATGCCATCGCACAAGGTGTATAATTGGCCTGGTTGTGAAGGAGAGTTACATAAGCAGCAGATGAGGAGAAATTTGAGGGAGAACAATGGCGGTGGAATGCTTAAGAAAATGGGGGCAGATGGAAGGATTTATAGTTGCAGTTGGAGTTCTGATGCGCTGGATAGTAGTAGTGAGGGAAATTATGAAGGATGGGGGGGTCTTCAGATTGAGGTTTCAGATATGAAAGTGACACCAACAAGGCATCATTTGTTGAGAATAAAACAACCGAAGAGGCAGGGGGAGACTATTGCTAAAGGGCATAGGAATTATGAGCTAATGCTCAATCTGCAGTTGGGAATCAGGTAATAAGGGACTCTCCGAAAGTTTTGCTATGAGTATTCCTTCTAACATAGATGTGTATGTGCGATATCAGTTCTAAGATTTTGTGTGAAATCTAAATAAAAATGCCTATATTCATTTTTGCGCATCTATCTATAAACTGTACATCATTTTAGAACCTTCCATGCCTAGTAATGTTCTATTGTCATGTCTGCCTGCATGGATTTAAGCCTTTTATAGATCTATGATCGTGATGCTGGTAGTTTTGACGTTTTGAGAGGTCAAATCTGTTCATGTTTTGTGTGTTTAATTGCTGAGATATGAATGTGTATGTTGCTGATCCATAGTTTCGTTATTTTAGTTCAATTCCTACAAAGCAGTCCATCTAGTTGTGAAAGTTTCTTCAAAATGTATAAATAGTGGATTCACCTGAAGAAAATTCTCAGCTTTTGGATTTTGCTGAGGGAATTCCAGAGAATGCTTACATGCTGCTAACAAAACCTTAACCACGATAACTTAGCTGATGTCTTTCAGTTAAACACAGAAAGTGAAGGGCTTATCAGAGTTCGTGTTCAATTCAGATGTGCATTATTTATCCGATTCTGGCCGTAATGGTTGTTCTACTGCTGCACAGGCATTCTGTTGGAAAGCCGGCTCCAGCTACATCTCTCAATCTGAAGCCTTCAGCTTTTGATCCCAAAGAGAAAGTATGGACGAGGTTTCCTCCAGAAGGATCCAAGCACACACCGCCTCACCAGTCCTGCGAATTCAGGTGGAAGGATTATTGTCCTATGGTTTTCAGGTAGCCGAAATCAACTCTTTCTTTTTCTGTAATACTGGCCGCAATATTGTTTTTTATTTGTTCAAATCTTCAACAGTCTTTTTGCAATTTTTGTGAATGTATACCGGATAAACTCTGTATCTAATTGAAAAAAGGGCCAATGGAGAGTGCGCTTCAGTTCCAATGATGCTTCATATTCAATTTAGTCTACAACGTGCTGATCTAAAAGCTGAAAACTGTCAAAATCTAACGAGATTTTATATTTATTAACTGACACCTCTTCGCATTTGTGGGCTGAGACTTTGATAAAAGCCCAATAAGAAGACCATTTAATTTAATAGGGTTGAAATGAGTATGCGCAAAAGCAAACTCAAGATGCTCGGATACCGTGTTAAAATTTAAGCTCCATGACCAGCCGATTTAAGAGTTCAAGCCAGTTAGATCTAGTGTAGCTTTATGTCTATTGGCTAACGCTTCAATTGTGACAATCTACTCATGATGATCCCCAGGACTCTCAGAAAGTTGTTCAAGGTGGATCCTGCAGATTACATGCTCTCAATTTGTGGTAACGAAGCACTTCGCGAGCTCTCTTCACCAGGAAAAAGTGGAAGCTTCTTTTATTTGACAAATGATGACAGATACATGATTAAGACCATGAAAAAGGCTGAAGTAAAGGTGCATTCTCTCAATCCTTTCTTCCAACTCTGATAGGCTTGAAGCAAAACATCGTCTGAATTCTTTAGTTTATGCTTCATAAATGTTGGTTCAGCTAACGTCATTAGAATGATTAGATCCAAGTGGAAGTTCCCAATATGAATGAATAAAATGTGGTAATGTCAACGGCTAATTTCACAGGTGCTTCTAAGGATGCTTCCAGCATATTACAAGCATGTTCGAACTTTTGAGAATACACTAGTTACCAAATTCTTTGGCCTTCATTGTGTGAAATTAACTGGGACTGCCCAGAAGAAGGTAATGTTGGAGAGGTACAGAAACCGATGTCTGAACATTACTCATTCAAGAATATTTCAATATAGACTATATACTTAGTGGCATTTAATTTTCTACTACAGGTTCGTTTTGTCATAATGGGTAATCTCTTCTGTTCAGAGTATGCTGTTCACAGGCGCTACGACTTAAAGGGTTCTTCACATGGTCGACTGACTCTTAAACCAGAGTCAGAAATTGAGGCTACAACTACACTTAAGGACCTCGACCTCAGTTTTATCTTCAGATTACAAAAAACGTGGTTTGAAGAGTTTTGCATGTGAGCTATCCTAATTCTACTCGTTGTCGCTTCATTGTTTTTATTTCTACATCATGAGTAGAGAGGAGTAAGATCTGGGACAATGCACCTTAAGAATTGTAAAAAGATGCAAATTCTGCGAGAATACACACAAATCAAGACTTCTGGCAGAGCAGTATTTTCACATGCAGAGTTAATGCTGCTGCTTTGTTGTTATTCCCTCTTGATTTCTCTTAACTTGTACTATGCACATTTTGGAACCGGGTTATTTGCGTATCTGTTCATTGCTGAGTCATGATGTTCCTGCTTGCAGGCAAGTAGATAGGGATTGCGACTTTCTTGAACAGGAAAGAATAATGGATTACAGCCTGCTAGTTGGACTTCATTTTCAACATGTCTCTCAAAACAAGGACTACCAGGTAGCACAGCTGCTGCCTTCTGGATTGCACATTCCTAGAGGTTTGTATTGGCACTCTAATTTCATTCGCACATTCATTGTTAACTTTAACTAATGCTTTCAAATCTTATACAGGAGAGAGTGAAGAAGATGCAGCAGGCCCTCAGCTATCCAGCCCAGAAAATCCTTCCAGGTAAAAGAAGGGTTGATGAACTATGAAACAAAAGATTCTTTGAAGTAACATGACCTTGTTAGTTATCTCTTGTAAATATATAGTAATAAGGAGCTGCAAGTATACAACCAATCATGTTGAATATCTTTAACAAACTTTCACTCCCACCTCTTATCCTAGCATCCATGTCATTAGTTCAGGCACATTCATCTTGAAATACTTCATTATTGTGAATGGTATGATGCTGTGAGTTCTAGGTGCCAGTCACAATGTCCTCAGTACATAACAGTTCCTATTGCAAGACCATTTGCAGTTAATTTGAACTATTTTTTCTTATTACTGCTCAATTTACTTCCTGGCCATTCCTCGTGTCACTAACTGCAGCTAAATTGGCAGTTTGACTGGTGCAAAGTTAGGAGCGAACATGCCTGCCTTGGCCGAATGGACAGTTAGGAGAAGTGGTAATGAGCAACAGCTGGTTGGTGAACCGACAGGAGACTTATACGATATCATCATTTTCTTTGGCATCATTGACATATTGCAAGATTATGATATCAGCAAGAAGCTTGAGCATGCATACAAATCAATCCACTATGACCCTACATCAATATCTGCTGTTGATCCAAGACAATACTCAAAACGCTTTCGAGATTTTATTTTCAGAATTTTTGTAGAGGACACTTGAAGTTAGATTGGATGCAAACCTATAACTTTCCTTGGGTTGACATCCATGTAGAGCCATTCCATGGAGATAAAGCTACTAATTCCCAAGAGCTTGTAAAAACCGCCATTGGACGCTCAAGGGTGGTCCGGATAGAAGAAGGCTGTGATGCCAGGTGTTTGAGATCAATCTCTGCTGCCCCCTTGTTCATATTATAGGCACGAATTTTGGTACTAAATGTATGGATAAAAGACAGCAGCAAATGATGCCTGAACAAATTGTACAAAATGCATTAACAGGCAGCATGGAGTGAGTATGAGACCGCTTCTTTGTAATTTGCATTCAAATTTGTTCCCGTTGAGTCATGGGCTCCGGGTTTCAGGAAAAAAGAGGAAAGATGTACAGCTGGTTAAAATAGAAAAGAAGATTGCAATTGTCTCATTTCACCATGCTCTGTGGTTCAGATTTTGTGAGAACTAATTTACAAGTTGTCATGTTCAAATGTCATTGGGTTAGTATTTGCTAGGAAAGTAAGCCTAAACCGGAAGGCATCGAACCACATATCTGAATCAGGGGCTTGGTATATGCTTATACATATCTGTTTGATTAATGTTCATATTTCGTTCAACTTCCCTTCCATCTTCCTGGTGCAGTCTGCACCCAGTTGGTATAGCAGAGCTCCAGAATTATTGAAAAGCTCTAGTCGTTGGTGACTTGCAGTGTCTTCATATGCTTACAGTTGTAAAATTGTTTTTAAAACCACAAAAAAGCTGATTACAGCAATATTTTCTATCATGTGTCAGCTTAGACATTGTATCGGGCTCATCATGTGAGAAAGACTAATACGGGAGCTACAGTACGTGATTTGAATGCAAGATCTCCTGATGGTTAATTTAAGAACCAACTAAACAGATACATTATTGACCTGGACTATTTCATTATGTTTCCTATAACTTTGTCCAGCATAAATCTGCCGATCAGAGAATCATGGCGAACTACTAAGTCTAGAGACGAAGTCTCTGTCATGTTATATTATGTTTTCGGCACGCTACACGAGAGACCCGCTTAATTATTATGTGACTTGGGACTTTGTCTTCTCTCATAAATTGATTATCTTTGTTGTTTGTCTCTTGGTTACAGCCAATGTTGCGTCCCTTTCCATTGCAAGCAAAATGTAGTGTGGTGAGATGACCAGCCCAAATGCATACCTGACACAGCATATTATCTCGAATACTTTGTGTCGGGACCGGTTGTTTTTCCTAGAAATTTAGTGTGAAATGGCTCATGTAGCTATTTGATTCGACAGTGGCCCCCTGATTGTTTCTTTTGTCCTATGAGGGGTAGCAAAGGTCCTCCTCATATTCAGCCCATTACATATGAAGCATGTTAAGATTCAACATCTGCCTCTCGATAGAACTTTCCATCTGGTGGAGACGGCAAAATTTGTAGTTAAGATGAAACCCTTGGTGATAAGTAGAATCGGTAGTCAGCGAAAATTACAATTTGAGGAGAAGGTCCATCAACAAATAGGAGGGCAGCCCTCTCCATTTTCTGTGGACCAAAAGGAAAAGGAAAATGACATCACGAAGAAAACAACTGAATAAAAGTATGAAGACTCAATGCTATGACATTTGTACGAGAATTATCCACATGTTCAGCAAATTGCATAAGCATATATAGTTTTATTGCTTTCGTGCTCTTACTCATTCTTTTTGTTCATGGTGTTTATCATCACTCAAAATAAAACAATGTTGAGTACACGTAAGAATTAGAATAAAAAGCGAGAAGCAAGGTACCTATACAAGAGAGCCAAGACAAGTGTAAATGAAAGTAAAAAGTGAGTTAGGGTTGGTGAGGTTTTTATAAGATAAGAGTGTGTAATGTAAGGTTATTGTTGATGATTGATCGCATGTGATGCACATGTAGTCAATCTTAAAGAAGTTTTGATCCAATGATATATGAATGGATAATACTAGAGAGAGGCATAGAAAAAGGAAAAGGCAAACTTGATGTCTTATGATATGCACATGTGACTGTGGACTGAACATGATGATTTGATGTGTTGATGATCCGTTCTAAATAATTTTGGTGTTTGATCTTCTATGGAGTCATTTCGGCAAAATAATAGCATTTTTGTGAAGTTTACCAATACTTTAAATGTTGCAAATGAGGAGGGAAAGCTTTCTATATATAGATTTTGACTCTTAATCTCAACCATTTGATGAAGTTGAAATGAATGGATTGGATAAGTCATTAATAATGATCATCAAATCACTTTTGGTGATAGATATCTAAGACCAAAGCTTTCCTTTTTCCTTATGTATCTCATAGGTTTTGGCTAAGCTTGAGCCCAAGCCCTAGCCTTCATAACCTTATAAGATTTAAAGAGGAAGAAGCCCAATTCCTCAATAAAATAAGTCCATAAGCTTATTAAAGCCTCCTAAAGGCCTATGAAAGTCAAATAAGGCTTAAAAGTACTTAAAAAGATCTTTTTAAGTCTACTTTTCACGTGTGAAATAGCTAAGGAAGGTTGAGAGTGATAAATCAATCTAGCAATCCCTATTTTAAGCATACCAAGTGAAATATCCCTAATTGGGTCCAGTTTCCTAAACCCCATCACTAACTCATGAAACCAGTTTATGCATTAAATTAGGCTAAAAGCCTAATTACAAAAATGACCTTTTACATTTTACCTTTGATTAAAAACTTTTTTCACAAAGTCTTGGAAGGTTTTAGACATTTCATTAAGTTGATTTTCTTCTGCTACTATAGATCATGTGTAAGATGCTAAGCCATTGCCTTCGTATTCAGCTTGTTTATGAGATAGTTGCTTATCTACTTGTTAATGAATTATAGTAGAATAATTTGGATTCTATATCATTGATGCAATATTTATCTCTTGATGTGCAATATTCTACTTTTGTAGTTGAACATCTCTAAAGTGGTATTGATACTTAAAACCTTTAAATGATTTTTCTATTCATGGACTTTTGTACGAGGAAATATAATCTTCTGAGTACTTGTAGAGATCCAGGGCTTCTAATTCTTTTCTTGATGAATTAGTAGATATCAAATTGTTGCATTTCAATTTTCTTCTCATTAAATCTTCAAATGAAATAAGTTGTCCATAAATATAATCTTGGAAGTGTTGATATAATCTAATTGAAACTTTGTAATAATTTCTTCATTTGAATAAAATTTTAATTCATCTTGACTTAAATGAGCTTCCACGACATGATGTGGAAGTAACACCATTCATTAAATTTCCTAATAATTCTTTAAGTGTCTAGTAGCAGTAAATTCCATTGATAGGTTGCAATGTGATAATTTTGCACTCATGCCAACCATATGTCAATAATATAGCATTTACCTCATGGTGCACACTACTTTGTCTTGGAATAATTTTGTTGCCCTAAAATAGTGGCCAATTACATATGGCATAACATTGTAATTTTCTACTCTTTATTAATTTAATATCCTTGTGCTTGAAGTGGAAAATAGATTCATTTAACTATTAATAATATGCGAGTTGTTATATGAAATTTTTTTGAACAAGCATTCTATGATGAGAAGCATAACGAAACTCCCATAAAATAAACTTGTTTGCAATATTAATCCTTTGAGATAGTAACTTTAATTCTAATAAAAAGTTTCCACGAACATATCATAACATAAAATTATCATTAATTGAAACTTTCAAAAAAAAATTTTGTCTTCCCTAATTTTTTTCCAATATAGTACACTTACTTGTTAAATAAAATAAAATCTTCTCACTAAAAACAAGTTCCCTAAACTTCAAATAGATGCTTCACAAGTATATATTATCCCATCCCCCACACCCCTTTTTCTTTTAATTTTCAAACCCTCAGCAATACATTTAAACATATCTCGAATTACTTTGTTATGTGTACATTCCATTCCTTCTATATATATTATTGCAATCACTTATCTCCTTTTTTTTTTCTTTTTTTTTTCAAGCACATACAAATGTTTTTTCTTTTTCAAGTGCATGCATGAGTTCTCTCCCTTTTCTTAATCGTGTATATCCACTTTTTTTTTTTTAAGCACAACATATGTTTTCCACTTTTTCTTTCATTTCTTCTTTCATTCCCATAAGTTTCTCCATTCATTCATGATAGTCAATGCTACTACTCATAATATAATCCAATAATTAAATTAGATAACTACTCCTTTAATTTTCAATCAATAATCATTCAATATTTAATAATTATCATTATTTCCATCAATTTCAGTTAGCTACTATTCAAATTTTTATGATAAGCTACATTATTTTTTGTCAAAATTCATTTATTGCTCTTCATAATCTTCATTTTAATGGTCATTTGATATTTAATGATCCCTTCTTCTTCTTCTTCTTCTTTTCAGCACATGTATGTACATTAATTTTTTTTTTCCCAAACACTTACATGTCAATTTCTCTTCTTCTTTTTTTCCTCGAGCATTTATATGCATTTTTCCTTCCTTTTTTTTTTTATGCCATTACTTCCCTTATTCATCACTCAATACTTATCTTTTTTTTAACCCCCTTATGCTTTAAGATCTTCTGTTCATTCATAATCATCAACATTCTTCAGAGGTTGGTCAATAACTATCATGGCCTCAATTATTTCAATCGACTATAGTCAACTATTCAATGCTTAATTTGAAAAATCATTCAACCTTCATAATGTGAGTCCAAATCTTTTGTAATTTCTCATTATCTTCCACTTTAATGATTGTTGACTCATTTAATCTATTGCTATAATGCAAGTCAAAACCCTTCATAATCCACTTTCTTTATTGACTTTTGACTCATCTTAGAAAAATAAAAAAAATCATTTCACATCCATTAATGGCTATTGACCTATATACCTAAAAATTTGCATAACCTCAAGCCTATAAATTGGGAGTTTCTCCATTCTTGCAAATCATCACTCACAACTCTTGTAAGTTGTTAAGTGGTGTCGTTGTGAGTCTTCTAGCTCTCTAAATTTGCTTATTTTTGCAAGTGAAATCGCTACAATCATATGTAGATTTGTGGTCAACCTAAGGTCTTACATGAGTTCTTAGTATTAATCACTTAAAGTTTAATACCAAGTTGCAACACTCAACCTAGGCTTTAGTTGCTACAATAACAAGTAGATCTAAGGTCAAGTCTAAGTCTTACATGAGTTCTCGATAATAACTGCTCAGAATTCAAATACCAAGTTTCAGCACTCGATGCAGGCTTCGACTACCTTGACAAAATGCAAATCCGAGGTCAACCCTAGGTCTACCTAGAATTCTATTATTAACAAGCTTAAAACGTTAACTCCGAAGTCTACCTTCTAAGCTACACTACAACAACATAAGTGAATCCATGGTCAACCCCACATTTCCCATATTCTCAAATTACCACCTTGAAACTATTGCTTTTAGTTGGAAGATCCGACCTAAGATTCAACTATTACTCCAATAATGCATGGTGTTACACAATAAGAGTCAAAAGAACCTTAGTGTTATCTTTATATCTTACATTAGTACTCCATCAACCAAGTCTCTGAGTGTTTTTATCAATACTTAGCAACATAACAACATTTTGCTACACCTAGACAACATGTGTGCTTCATGTGTCATCACAAACTTTAGACAATACCATAACGCAATACTTAACATAAGTGTGAAGCGTGTTTAAAAGTTATTTTCAACATTAGACAACATAACAATACTTAGCTTTATCTATGCATCAAGCATACTGTAGATAATGACACATTGTTGCATCCAGGTAGCAAGAGTGCTTTAAGTGCTATCGCTAATGCTAGATGACATGACATCTCACATAGGAGGCAAAGCTCATTGATAGCATCATACACTTAAGCCATGTACTCATATGAGTAAAGTTTGATTATAGTGCTTCATTCTCATCATGTCGAAGGAACATGTCCCATGACTATCAAGTTCTTCTAAGAAATTTTACGTTGACCTCTCACAACAATCAAACTCCATTACTTATTGAACTTAAACATCATCAAGAGAATAAATTATTTGTATCAAAGAGTAGGCTTTGTTACGCCCCGAAATTGTAGAGTCACAATAGTCCCACCGTATAAACCATCCTATGATAGTAACTGATCACATAGTGTCTATCATAGATATGATCTACACAAGGCGTCAACGACTCCTCGCTTTAAAGAAATAGTTCGATTAAAAATTAATTAAATTTACAATAAATATTAAAGCTTCAAGTCAACATATATATATCATTATATGTACATTACTGTAGAATTCTCAAGTAATTCTACATCATATCATAACAGTCAACTAATTTACATATCAAATATCAGTCTTTCAGTCTTAAGCTACTAGTGAGACTCTAGATATACATTAACTACTAGGCGAATTGATCCTCACACTCCTAAGCTTAAAAAAGGACTAACCTCTGGATAGTTGTAAGGCGGCATATTACTTAGAGTATTCAAAGATTATGACCTACAAAAGGATCTATACGGGTATAAGCAACTACAACTCAGTAAGTTGGATTGGAGACTCATGAATGTATACAAACACAAAAAAAATTATCAAGCAATTATTTTAATGCAATGCAACAAGTGTCATCACACAACGTAGTCCAGTCCATTGTGAAATTAGAGTAATTTCACTGGCTCTAATCTAGGTTGAGAAGTTTTCATGTTATGCAATAGCTCACAACCAAACCTAAGTCTGTACAATGGAGATGTTGCTCCTCTTAAGACTACCCTTCGAACCAATGCCCTCATCCTTACCGCAACCTCCTTTCTTGTCACTTAGTTCGGCTAAGGATGAGAAAAAGACCAATTTGCTATCCAGCACTATCTTTTTCGAAGACGTTAGTGTTTGGTTGGAGAATCCTAATGATCCCCTAAATGGTTGCAATGCATAACAATTTAAGGTTTTAAGATTGATTATGATTAGATTTAATTTAGGATGTTCAGACAAATTCACACCAATCCAATTATTACAATCATCAATCACATCACAATTTCCAACATGAAGTCAGATACGCAAACATATGCATAAAACTACTTACAATCACAATTATATACAATTATAAGTCTCCGAATACCCCAAATAGTACTCTAAATACGGTGAAGTAATAAACTTAACTTACCTGGAATTCTCAGTCGCTCAATCACTTAATTGCAAGTTCGCTCATTGATGATACATTCTAAGTTATGATTTAACTCACTTTTCCATATATACCTATCATTTACTAATGATTCACTCTACATTAGCTTGGGGTTTAATTTCTAAATTAGATTTTAGTTTGGTTCTAAATTGTTTTTAACTACGAGGAATCCTAAATACGCTCGAATCCTAATCTGAAATTAATCACATTAAGCTCAAGTATTCTAATATCATATTGGGTCTTAATTTAGTATTCTAATCTATTGAGTACACTCTAATCCTAATTGAGGAACTGGATTTACTCTTGATGTGAAAAGATTTTACATTTTTTTTATCCGATTACCTAAAATTAATTTTTTTATTAGATTTATTTTGTAATGATATTATCCAATTTCACCTATTTTTTCATATTTATTAAAATTTCAATTTCACACATTTCTAATTTCCTACAATTACTACATAATTCCCATATTAATTACACTTAACACTCTAAAGACTAGGATTTGGTTTCCACATCAGAGATTAACATTCTTAAACATCTAATTACCTTCTAAATCAGTAATTAATCATTTAATCACCTAATTAAACCAAAATTACCCATTGTTTTCATAATTTTAGGGCTAAAAATTTACTTAAAATTTTCAAAAATTAATTTTAAAAGAATGGCTTCATAGCACTGTTCAATATCACTTAAGTATTTTACAGAAAAAAATTGAGCTCTAAACTACACTCTTAAGCCTATTTATTTTTAATTCTAATCATGTTCGATTTTGTCTAATTTCTCAATAACCCTATATTTATAGATGTGATTAAACTTAATCATTATTTTTTCTTAAATCTATATACAATAAAACCTTAGAATAATTAATTTCATAATTTTCTAGGCATAACAAACAATTTTAAGGGATTTTACAAAATTGGAGAAGATGTGAGACTCACCTGGTTCGAAAGCTTTTTGGCCTCTAACACCGGTTTAGGTGTATCGGCCGGTCCAAGTAGTGGGTTTAGAGTGGGGTGGTGGTGGTGGTTCAATTATAGGTAGTGGTGGTATGTGGGTTTAGCCTTCTTTCCCTATTTGCATAGATTTGAGACAAATTTATAAAACCCTAATTTTTTTCTCTCGATTTTTCCCAATTCTCAACTGACCAATGAGCTCTATAAATTTTCTTGCTATTTATGGGGCCTAGTAGGAATTATTATGCATTAATTAAGATAAGACAATGCCCATATCTCTTCCATTTTTCCTTTTTTATTGCTTTTTTTTTTATTAGTTAATTTCGATTTCTTACTCCCCTTGCACCATAACTTAATCTAGTTCATTCCCCCTTTCCTTGATTTTTTTTTTCTGATTTTTCCTTAATTTTTTTTATAATCTTCTTTAATTATTTAGTAAATTTTAGCTAATTTTGGGCACTTTAGGTAATTTTTTATATTTCTACCTATACATAAATACATGTGGGGTACAAGTAAACACTCCTAAATATTATTTAGGTCATTCTATGATTTTTAGTATACATATAATTTCTCTAGCGATTTATTAGTTAGCAAAATGCATTTTACGCACTTTCGATAAATAACAAGTAATATACTTAGAATTTAAAAAATTTATATTCTCTTATTTTATTACTTATTTTCTTAAATTTAAACTTATAGGGTCACTTTTATTAATATTTCTAGCTTTCGTTTATAATTTAGGTTTAATCAAATCATTTAACCGATCGTCTTAAACTTTGTGTAATAAATTCAATCCTACGGTTACTTAGCTTATCTTTAGGGCTTACAAGCTTCATTCAAGTGTCATCATTTAAAGAACGTGATTCATGTAACATTCAAATTCAAATGATGCTTATATGACCTCCTTTGCATGAAATTTCGACTTCTTCCCAAATTAAGAGCACATCATTGTATAACGATGCAACAACTCCTTATACAATCAACTTAAATTGCAATTTTATCATTTCAACATGTTAGGTGAAGCCACACCATTGCCTATCGATTTTTGTAAGGTTATTTGCTATTGGAAGTAGTATAATACATTGAAGGAGTGTGGTACATTGAAGGAGCTCTTAGTCTTAACTTCAAATATGCTTATATTTGTCATTAATTGCTGTATAGGCTACAAGCTGCTAAGTTATATGTTACTTTGTAATCTTTTATGTCATTAATGTAGTTATTGGCATACTCACAATGTATACGACTTTCATTTGTTTGAGATCACATGTTTATCACTTTCTTATTAGTGTCAACAAATAAATCTATAATGTCGCTTTAACTCCTCATAATCAATTACATGCTCAAGAGCATGGAGGCCACAACTGAGTAATTACATGATGAAATCATTAGAGTTACTTTAACTCCTTCATGGTTAGCTTTGTGCTTAAGAGCACTAAGGTTATGAAAATGTAACCATGAAGTGAACTTAATGAAGTCACTTTTACTCTATTGAGATTAATTGCATACATAGAAATAATGATGTGTTAATTGAGTATACATAAGACAAAATGATTGGAATTGTTTCAACTATTAGAGATTAGCTACGCATTTGAGAGGATGATGTTATTATTAAGTAACTGCAAAGAGAATTTAAGTGGAGTTGCTTTAACTCCTTGATAGATAGTGGCAAGATCACTTTCTCATGAATGATTGTGGTGAAGTTGGGTTATAAGCATTGCATGCTTAGGAGCAACTGCATTTACTAAGCAACACTATATACATAATATCGTTTTAATCATTTATAGAAGGGTCACTTCAACCTTAACTCTAAGGAAGGCATTTCAACTGCTAAGCCTATTATGGAGTTGCTTCGACTCAAAACTACTAAGATCACTTTGATCTCATGAATGATATTGTAGAAATAAGGATTCCCACAACATGCTTATGAGTGAATGCTTCTATTGAGGGATTGTAGCTACCATAATATGATTCTGTCAATCCCTCACTAATAAGGTCCTCTAACCTTAAACTATGTGTAAAGGCATTATGACTACTAAGCCTATTGTAGAGTTGCTTTAACTCATCATAGCTAAGATTGTTTCAATCTCATGCGTGATGTTATCAAAAAGGGAATTATGCACCATGTATTCTAGGACAAATGCTTCTAATGAGCGATTGTAGCTACAATGCTACGATTGCTTTGATCTTTTACAAATGATGTTGCTTCAGCTTCAACCTCAACTCTATACGAAGGCATTATGGTTGTCAATCCTATTGTAGGGTTGCTTTAATGCGTCACAATTAAGATTGCTTTAATCTCATACATGATGTTGCAAAAATGGGCATTTATCATCATATACCTAGTAGTGAATGTTTCTATTAAGTAACAACAGCTACCATGATATGATTACTTCAAGTATTCATAGATGAGGTCACTTTAACCTCAAGTTTTTTTAAAAAGCTGTTATGGCTACCAAGCCTATTATGGAGTCCCTTCAACTCATCATAGCCAAGATCACTTTAATCCCACAAGCAAAGAACATACGACAACAATGCTAGCTATGTCTACGTGCTCATAGGCTATAGTGGCAATGTTAGCTACACCAAACTTTGTTACATCCCCTAACTTAGTTTTAATGATAACAAAATGCACGTAAAATTAATGCTAATATATTTGTTAAGTGTACAAGGTATATATGTTTAGGTAATATATTTGATGTGTTCCATTTAAGTTGGATTAATTTCCATGGCGATTACTCTTAATAGGAATCAACTCCTTGAACTGATCACACACAGCTAAATTAGAAGACTCTAAGAACTCATACAGAGAATCTTAGCTCAAAGCCTCATCTAAGACAAGAATTCCTACTCCAACCTCCATGTTTCACTCTATTGCCGACCTGAGTATCGAGCTCTTACGTGTGCTAACATAGTTTTCAAAGCTACCGAGCAAATATGCTAACCTGCCAAGCATACAAGCCAACTTGTTGAACAGTCGTGCCATAACCCAAACAACATCTAAGCTGACCAGCCTCAAACATTTATCCGAGCTAAGCCCTTAAGCCAACTAACATCCAACCCCAATCTAAGTCGAGTTGTGAGATACCCAACCTGAAGGGGATCTAGACATCTTAGATTGACCGAGCTCTAACCTAAACCAAATCAGGTCAGCCCTAACTATAGATTCTTTTCCTTGACTCTATCCAATTTGTATCATAATCAAATGTTAACCACCATGCGACATGTATATTTTAACATAATATTCTAGAATGATTCTTAGTTTTCTGTACAAAATATTCTTTGTCTCTTTATCTCTTTTTAGTATCATTCAAGTATTCTAATTATAAGTTAAACTTTTTATCTTATCCATGTATACTTATAATCCTAATAGGGCTAGTATATAAACCATATTGTTTGTATGTAGACATGATCCACCACATTATCAAATTAATACAAGTTTCCTTTGTGAGCAACCTTAGTGTTCTCACTTCTCCCTTAACCCTTATATATTCTCTTTAGTTAGGAGTAGTGGCGAGTGACCCTATAATTCGAATCGGTAAGTCATACCCAACAAATTGTAGGCTGAGTATGATCAATTGATGTGTAATATAATAGCTACTCGGATTTTGCTAAACCCCTTTTATTTTCTTTCGATTCATTTCATTGTAGTGCTTCTCCATGTATTCAACCCCAAAGATGCATCAATTTCACTAGTATAAGAGTACAGTTCTGAGAGAAAATATGAGAAGTTGCAATGGAGTTTTTGTTCGCATTTGCTGTTAATGGCTGTTGTATTCCTTCCGTAGTTACATCAGTACATTTGTTTGAAGTAAGTTCTAAAGTTTTAAGTTTTGTAGTGAAGATTTGTGTGTTGGTAAGTGTATTCTAGTTGTTACTCTATTTCACTCTATTTTTCACTACGAAAATAGAGCAAGTTCATTTTTGTCATGTTCGAGTGAGTATTGGGTGATTACAATTGTTAAGAGTGTATTAGTAAAGTTTTAGGTAGTAAATAAAAGTATTTGTTGTTTATTGTGTTGTCAATCTATTTGAAACATATCATATTATATCAAATTCGAGTGTTCAAGATGTTATTGGTGACTTAAGTAATTGTGCTCATACTGGTTGTGGTTATAATGGTAGTAATACTTCGGTTCAGGTGATGATAAGCTCAACAAACTCATTAATCTTGATAAGAGTTTGGTCACTATGATGTAAGTTAACTGACAATAACCGCAGGGTATACCACATCATAAACCACCTAAGAATGTTCCAGAAAGACGTTATGGCCAAGGTGGATAAGCTAATCGCTCAGTTCAACCCCCTTAAGCTAGAGGAGTAGCAAATCGAGCTACTAGACAAAGGCTAGAGTTAGAGGATATTGAGGAAGATGATGAGAAAATAGATGCTAAAGAGTATGGAGAGAAAGAAGAAGGGGTTGAATATTACCAAGCACAAGAGTATGGATGCCAAGCTTCTCGGGAACTTAACAATGCTAAGGTTTAAATTCCACCCTTTAACGGAAATGGAGATGTAGATTAATATTTGGAGTAGGAAGAGAAGGTAGAGAAAGTGTTCGATTGTTATGGGTATACAAATGCTATTAAAGTGTGACTTATTGCACTTTAGTTCTCTAAATATGCTATTGATAAGTTCTTAATTGCATATATTTTAATTAGTATTTTTTTATGATTTTCCTTGATATTTGAGTTTATTTTTAGATAATGATACTTAATTTAGTAAAATTTTATTTTTTAGGTTTTGAAATGATATATGCAAAAAAGTGAGAAGATAGAAATAAGTTTCACTCAATTTAGAGTTAAAATGGGTAAATTATGAAGGTTTGAAGATTAATATAACCAAACAACATGACGATGTCATTTTCAGGTAAATTTGGAGCTTATTTTCAACTATTACAGCCCAATATATGACCAAATGACATGACCATGTCCTTTGTCATGTCGTTCCTAATTTAAAAAAAAAAAAAAGAAAGAAAGATGTAACCATGAATCACAGTTAAGGATATGACCAAAAGATACGATAGTATCCTGGTCGTAGCTTTTCCAGCCAACCTATGTTTTTTTATCTCTTCCTGTATAAAGTCTTGTTAGGATTTGTTTAAGAAGAGAACTTTTTGGGCAGGAATTTCGGAGAGTTTTTCAATGTAAGAACATTCAAGAGAGCACAAAGAAGAGAAGATTTGAAAATTCAATCTTTTTGAGAATTCCATGATTCTTATTTCTAATTCTTTTTACTCTTTGTTTTTAGATTATTATTTGATTAATTTAATTCTTTAGTCTTTTCTTGATTCAACTTTGTATGCTTTATGATTTAGGTTATTATTTCCACAGGTAGTAATCTAGAATTTGCAATCTTATGAGAGAATCGAGAGATTTATTATAAAATTAAATCTAAGCATGGTTAATGAGGCTTATTGTAAGATTAGAGATAATTTGCAAAATCTTTCTTGAATTTTAAATTAAAGTGTAGAGAATTCGTTATTCAATAATGTAATCTTATATCATATTATTGAGAAGAGATTCTAATAAGTGATTTCGGAGTTATGGTTAATTGGCTTAAAAAAGTGATTAACTTTAGTAGAGAATTCTTCTAGTCAAGAAAGATTAAGGAATAAATTATCTTTAATGAAATTCACATGTTAGGTCTAAGAGAAACAAAGATCTAGATACGGTTTTTGAATCTTGTAACTGTTTATACTTTTATTGCTTTCTAACTAAGTTCTTGAATAATTCTTGATTAGTTGTTAATTTAGTAATTTCTGCAATTAGATTAGATGTTTTAAATTCTCAACTCGAATTCATAGGTTACATAATAAAGATCTAGTGAGTATTAGTAGTCAGAGTCCCTAAGGGATCAACACTTAGACTTAATCTACTATTACAATTTGATAGAGTGTACTTACCTAACACATCGGCTATTATGTAGTGGAAGAATCTAAATATGGCTAGAGCAAGAGATAGATGATGAGGAGTAAGAACTAGGGATGAGATGAAGAGATTGTTGAAGAATAGATTTATACCCAAAACCTATTTGCAGGACATATTTTCTAAGTTACAAGAACCTTGCCAAGGAGGCTAATTTATTGACGACTATGTGCGAGAATTCCAGATGCTAATGATCCCAACTGACATGGATGGACCAAAGGCTTGTACAACATTAAGGTTCATTTTCAAAATATTGTAGAAGTATAGAGGTTTTATACTTTGGAAGAAGCAATTAAGGTAACCCAAAGGGTCGAAAAGTAGAGAAGAAATACTCTAAGTTGACCTAAGCCAACGTTTTCCTAAGCCCTTGTTCCATGCCAACCTACTCATGCCCAGTTGAAGAGAGCCTCCCAAGCCAAAGAAAGATATGATTAACCTAATGAAAGTTGAGTAGGGCAGCTAAGCTGAACTGAGGTTAGGCTAACCTTGAAGGCATATGAGAAGGGACAAACCTCTGGACAAAAGACCAACGAAGTTAAGTGCTTTAAATGCTTGGGCTTTCGACACATGCCTACTAAGTGTCCGAACTGACGTACCATGGTACTTTGAGGAGATGCAAGAATAGCACCAATGAAAGTGAGCCAAAGGAAGAGAAGAATACTAGAAGAGTTGAAACCAAGGAGGAAGAGGGGATCTATGTCTATGTCGACTAAGGAGAGATGATGACCTTAGTGCTAAGGCGAGTGCTAAGCTCCTTGTTGAACTTAGAGAAAGACTAAAGAGAGAATTTAGTCTATACAAAGTATACCATTAAGGGACAATTGTGTATTATTATAGTGGATGGAGGAAGTTGTATCAATGTTGTTGTGCAATTCTTTGTGCAAAGGTTAGGACTGTCGTCCTCTAAGTACCTCCAACCTTATAAGTTGCATGAGCTCCATGATAAGGGTGCTTTACATGTCACAGAGCAAGTAATCATACTATTTAGCGTGGGGAATGTGTACTGGGATGAAGTACTATATGATGTCATCCCTATGGAAGCTTTACAGCTGTTGCTTAGAAGACCTGGTTATTTGACTAATACATTATTCATGACAAATACAAGAATATGTATGCCTTTGTTAAGGACAGGAAGAAGATTGTGTTGCAACCTATGACACCAACCCAAGTGAAAGAGACCCATAATTAGCTCACCTAAGCTAGTAAAAAGAAAGCCCTAGTGATGAGCTAACAAGAGCTCCAAGGTGCTGAAAAGGCTAATGAGCTTATGTTTTTATTGATCCAAAGGTTGTTAAAATTGAGGGATCTTAAAGAAGTACCTGATGAGATCCAAAGATTAATTTATGAGTCTTCCGACCAATTTCCTATAGAGTTACCCAAGGGATTACCCCCAGTTTAACGCATAAAATATTGTATTAATCTGCAACTAGGTACAGCTTTATTGAGCCGACTTGCCTATAGAATAAACCCTAAGTAGGCTACCGAGCTGAAGAAGCAAGTGGATGAGCTCATAAAGCGAGGTTACGTAAGGGAAAGCATAAGTCATTATACCGTACCAACTCTACTTGTCCTAAAGAATGATGGTTCATGACATATGTGCACTAACAGTCAAGCAATTAACTGTATCATTGTTAAGTATAGATGATTGATACAGAAGCTCAATGACATGTTAGATGAGCTTTATAGTGCCAAGATATTTTTGAAGATTGATCTACGAAGTGATTACCACCAAGTTCACAAAAGACTAAGTGATGGATGGAAGACTACTTTCAAAACAAGGCATAGTCTCTACAAATGGCTGGTTATGCCACTCGAACTTACAAATGTGCCGATCACATTTATGTAATTGATGAACCATATAATGTGCCCTTTGATAAAAAGATGTGTGGTCATATACTTTGATGATATATTGGCTTATAGTGCCAACTTGACCGACCATGTTCAACATCGTTATTTTTTACATTTTACAAGCCGAGAAGTTGTATGGGAACTTAAAGAAGTGTACTTTATGTCAAGGTGAAGTAATTTTCCTTAGGTATGCAATATAAAGGGAAGGAATCTAAGCTGATGAGGAAAAGGTCCAAGCTATTTTGGAGTAACCGACGTTGAAGAATGTCATTGAAGTTCGAACTTTTCATGGCCTTACTTCTTTCTATAAGCAATTCATTAAAAACTTCAGTACCATTACAGCCCCCTTAATCAAGCTGACAAAGAAGAGTGATGGATTGCAATGGAATGATTAAGATGACTAAAACTTAAGGGAGGTCAAAGAGAAACTCACCTCTACCCCTGTTTAGCTTTGCTCGATTTTGATAAGCCATTTGAATTGGAATGCGATGCATCAAGCATTGGAAGTAGTGCTACCCTAATGCAAAAATAATGACCGGTTACCTACTACGATAAGAAGCTTAGTAATGCCACATTAGACTATTCTATGTATGGGAAAGATTTGTACTCTCTATTTTGAGCTCTCACTGTCTAGCAACACTATTTATTACCACGAGAGTTTGTAATCTATACTGACCATAAGTTATTAAAGCATCTTAGAAGTAAAAAAAAACTTTTAAAGAGGCAAGCCAAGTGGTTAGAGTTCCTAGAAGGTTTTTCATATGTAATTCGATACTAGAAAGGAAGCACTAACATGGTCGTCGATGCTCTATCATGTCAACAAACCTTGTTGACCACTTTATAAAAGAAATTATTAGGATTTTCACTCATCACTGAGCAATATGCTCATAACTATTTATTACTACGAGAGTTTGTAATCTACACTGACCATAAGTTATTAAAGCATCTTAGAAGTAAAAAAAAAAAAAAAATTCTTTTGAAGAGGCAAGCCAAGTGGCTATAGTTCATGGAAGGTTTTTCATATGTAATCCGATACTAGAAAGGAAGCACTAACATGGTCGTCGATGCTCTATCGTGTCAAAAACCTTATTGACCACTTTATAAATGAAATTATTGGGATTTTTACTCATCACTGAGCAATATGCTCATAACCCTCATTTTGGTCCTATTATAGAGCAATGCAGAAATGGAGTTGCTGTTGGAGGTTATTATGTAAGAGATGGCTACTTGTTTAAAGCTCGAAGGCTATATATACCAAGTTATTCCACACGTAAGCTGTTAGTGAGGGAAGCTCATAGTAGTGGATTATTTGGTCATTTTAGAGAGACTAAAATAGTCAACCTGTTGAAAGAAAATTTTTACTAGCTTACTTTGGCCAAAGATGTCCATAAGGTAGTTGGTAGTTGTGAAGTTAGTAAAAGGGCTAAGGGAAAAAGAGAGCCACATGAAGAGTATACGCCTTTACCTACACTAACCTTACCTTAAGCCGACCTCAGCATGGACTTTGTCTTAAGGTTACCTCGAATATCGAAGGGGAAAGATTCAATCATTGTTATAGTGGACCGCTTCAACAAAATGACACACTTCAGCCTATATAATCAAACTAACAATACTTTATATATTGATGATTTGTTTCAATAGGAAGTTTTCTGATTGTATGGAGTGTTAAAGACTATTGTTTCATATCATGACACAAAATTCTTAAGCTATTTTTAGAAAACTCTTTGGAGAAGATTTGAGACTAAACTTATGCTTAGCTCCAGTAGTTACCCTTAAACTAATGGCTAAACTAAAGTGGTGAATAGCTAGCTAGGCAACTTACTCAAAGCTGTCATGGGACAGAACTTAAAAGACTAAGGTATATGTCTACTAGTTATAGAGTTCGCATAAAATCGAACTTTCCATAGCACTATTAGGAAGACTCCATTCAAGGTCGTCTATGGCTTCAATCCTACTATTTGCCTAGATCTGATCGGTACTCTGATAGCAGCTAAAGAAAGTCAATCTAAAGGCAACCAAGCCTAAGAACTACATCAGTCTATGATAAGAAAGATTGCCAAGTTTAATCAAAGACAACAAGAGATTAGTAATTGTAGCTATTGAACTATCTCTTCCAGACTAGGAGACTTGGTATGGATTCACCTCAGCCAAGAGCGATTTCCACACCTAAGACAAAGCAAGCTATCTCTACGAGTCAATGATCCATTCAAGGTCTTGAAGAAGATCAACCAGCACGCTTACCATATCAAATTGCCAAAAAAGTATAGTATTTCCTCCACCTTCAATGTATCTAACCTAATTCCCCACTAACTAAAAGAAGAAGAACTTGCAGATGCCCAAGAAGAGTAAGAGCCCAAGACCACTTTGGATTTAAAGACAAATCTTTTCGACCCCCAAGCAGATGATAGGAATCATCTCCCTAGACTAATTACATGTAGTCAAGCTAGAGGACTCTAAAGACTCACATAAAGAATCTTACCTCAAAGCCCCATCCAAGATAAGAATTCCTATTCCAACCTCCATGTTTCACTCTATTACCAACTTTAGTATCAAGCTTTCGTATGCACCAGCATAGTTTCTGAAGCTACCAAGCAAACATACAGACCTATCAAGTAGCCTTACCATAACTAGATAGTATCTAAGTCGACCAAACTCAAACATCTATCCGAGCTAAGCCCCTAAGCCAACTAACATCTAACCCTAGTCTAAGCCGAGCTATGTGATACCTAACCTAAAGGGGATCTGGACATCTTAGATTGACCGAGCTTCAACTTAATCCAAATCAGGTGAGCCCTGACTACAAATTCTTTCCTTGACTTTGTCCAAATTGGATTGTACTCAAACGCCAACTACTAAGCGACACATGTCTTCTGACACAACATTCTAGAAGGATTCTTACTTTTCCATACAAAATATTCTTTATCTCTTTTACCATTTTTAGTATCATTCATGTATTTCAATTGTAAATTATCCTTTTTTGTCTTTTCCATGTATACTTGTAATCCTAGTGGGGCTAATATATAAACCCTATTGTTTGTATGCAGACATGATCCATCACGTTATCAAATTAATATAAGTTTCTTTTGTAAGCAACCTTAGTGTTCTCTCTTCCCCCTTAATCCTTATATATTCCCTTCAGTAAGGAGTAGTAGCAAGTGATCCTATAATTCAGATCGGTGAGGCATATCCAATGAATTATAGGCCAAATAAAATCAATTGGTGTGTTATATCTAGTTGATAGCTATCTGGATTTTGCTAAACCCCTTTTGTTTTCTTTCAGTTCATTTCATTGTGGTACTCCTTCATGTATTCGACTCCAAAGATGCATTAACTCTTGAGGTAGAATAATTGAATGGATAAAGTAAGATCAAAATATCAAGAAAATCAAGTTATAAAAGTGGAGTAAAATTAATTGAGTTATTGAAGATATGATATGGATCGAGTAAGGAACACATGATATGACCAATCAATTTTATTCTTGATGAAGTAGCATGTATAAGTGCTTGATGACGCGTAGATTTTTATGGCTAATCTTAATAATTCTAGAACCAACGCTGAGTGTCAAATAGTTAACATGGTCATGATCACTTAAGGACATTTCATTCATAAAATTTTATCAACATAGTAACTAGCACAACTTGGAAGATTTCAAGCTGTATTGATATGGTGAATAAAAAATATATCTATTATATATATTAGCTCCTCTCAATCGTTTATTCATGTGCATATATGCTCTTCATGATTCTAAATATAGCAACGAGTTCCAAACATCATTGTATAGGATTGTCAGCATTTGATCTCATCATTATGGAAACTTATCTAGAAGCTAGCCATCCTTGTTTAAACGTGGAGATGGGAATTTCAAGCATTTGCCTAGTGGATTGTTTATGTCAAGCATCACGTGAAGGATATTTTTAAGCGACTTTGAAAATAATTTCATCATGCTCATCTTCGGTTTGGAAAGTCATGACCAACTCCAATATTTCAAATAAAGCTCCAGTTGGTTTATGAACCAAATTATCAAGGATATATTTCTAAATCAGGAATGTGTGGAAAAATGATATATTGGAATATTTGTTGGAGTTTTAGCAGGAATTCCAAGTTCAAAATAAGTGTGAGATAAGGATATATCATGAGATAAAAAGATATTAGTCGTTGCTTAGTGGAGATATTATTTGGAGGAGATATGGATAGATCTTGAGATAAATTTGGAGGAGATATTATTATGAATTTGGTGAAAAATATCACGTGGGAAATATTAGCATATTTTTTGACAAAGTTTTATATATTTAATTTCAATTTCAAGAGTAAGAGCAAAATGCATCATCCAAGAAGATTCAAGTTTCAAATTTAAAAGGACAACAACTAGAAGATATGGTTCCACAAATTAAGGATGAAGATATTCAAATGGTTAATTGAAGATTTTTCAAAGATCTGTCAAGGATCTCTCCAAGAATTCAACAAAGAGACGTTGTCTTGGGAGAGAATATAAACAACGCAATTCAAATTTTCAAGATACATTGATTTACAACTTTCATCTGTAAACTTATACTCTCAAGAAAAATCAAAGATGCAATTAAAAGCTAAATCAAAGACAATACTATTTATTTGGCTTTCTTATTCTATTTTCTTTCATTCCTTATATTTTGAGGAAACTTTTATTTAGTCCTCATAATTCTATTAATCCCATTTTTTAGTGTTAGGATTGTGTGATTATATGAGAGATTACATAGTTCTATAGGTCTAGGTTTAGGCAAGAGAAAGCTTAAGGAGACAGAGCAGAAGCATTGTACTTATTTTCTCTCTTGATTAGAGTATTAAAAGTAGATAGTAGAAAGACATCAATGTAAAATACCAATTCTCCAATAGTAGAGCTAGAAGAGTATAATAGGTATAAAACCAAAGCACTATAAATTACTTACCTGATCTTCTTAACCTTACTTCTTTTATTCTTGTGTCTAATCTATTTTTCATATATTGCTTCATGCTAAAGTTAGCAAATTAATCAAATGGGACATTTTAATAAAGTTTTTGCAAAAAGATTAAATTTTTCTGAGTAACCAATTCACCCCTTTCTTAGTTAACTTTTTTCACAAAGATTATTAGTAAGAAATGCCAAGTGATGATGTTAGCTACACCCAAACTTACATCAAGCACTAAACCAAAGATAATAGCTATGCCATGGGGAATGTAAGTAGACATGAAAAATTACTCTAGACTTTGATTATACTACATTTACTTCAAGAGCAACTGAGATGACTTTATATGTCAAGGTGTTATGTTTCATCCCGAAGATGAGATGACGACTTCCATATGTGAAGACTACATGTGACATCTCTTAATAAGTGAGCTCATCTTATACTTGAAAGGGAGATAGCATAAGGCTAATTGTGTTCCTTCACTTGGTTAAGTCAATCAACTTCGAGTTTCGATTAATTTGAAAAAAGGTGTTCCCTGGTACTCTCTTGATTTGTTGTTAAACTTATTGAATATAGAACTCATGCAATCCCTACAATACTTATTCTTCATTACCCTTTATGGGTATGAGAGTCACAAACTTAGGTTGTCACTAGAGGATGTCACTTAAATCTACTTCAAATACTTAACAAGATACTACTTCATCATATATGTTGAAGGATTTGTCTTATGGTTAACTCAAATCTAGAGCACGGATGTGGCATTGCATAATAAACCTATGTCAATCATAAAAATTCATATGTTGCATTTGATAGATGAACAAGTTTATGCATTATGTATAGTCAATGTCAAGTCCAACACAGTTAACGAAAGGGGTTGCTACATATCAGTTTCTTAATGTGCATCTTTGTCCTCTGCAATATTTTTTTATCTAGTCAGAGCTAGACGCTACAATGGATGCAATCCATTGTTGCAATCCCTCCTCCTATTGTACCTTTTCATATTCAATAAGGACTTAACTATTTACTAGTATGGTGCATCTTTTAAAGAGACAATAGCAAATATGGATCTACTTACAGTCATGGTGAGAATAGAGCATTATTATGTTGTATGTCGATGGTAATAGTGTTAACAACTAGTGTAGGCATGCACTGCGTAAAGAGATTAGGATAAGAACTCAAGTGTTCTCTTGCATGCATCTCAAGGAAGCATTGGCATAGATATTATTTAATGAAGTCACAAAAGCGATGCTCTCCTGCTCACTTAGATTTTCTTAAACTAGGAATTTCTTATACATGTCATTCTGTTCAAGAACTTGTCTTCTCCAATAGAGTTACATTTAATGTACTGTAGAGCTGTTGATGATGATCAATCATATGTGATACACATGCAATTCATCTTAGAGAAGTCTTGATCCAATAACACATGATAGGATGATATTAAAGAAAGGTGTGAGAGGAGGAACAAGCGAGCTTGATGTCTCGTGATCCATTCTTAATAACTTTGGTGTTTGATCTTCTGCACAATTATTTCGGTAGAGTAACAACATTTTTGTGAAGCTTCAAATATTGCAAATGAGGAGAAGAAGGCTCTTATATATAGATTTTGGATTTTGATCCTGACCATTGGATGAAGTTGAAATGGATAGATCAAATGAGCCAATGATAATGAAAATTCAATCATTTTAAGTGATGGATGGCTAAGATGAAAACTTCCTTTTTCTTATATAACTCGAGAGCTTTGGCTTGAGTTTAGGCTAAGCTTAGGCCCAAGCCTTCATAACCTTCTAAGATTTAAAGAGGAGGAAGTCCAATTCTTTTATAAAATAAGCCCATAAGCTTATTAAAGCCTTCTAAAGGCCTATGAAGGTCAAAATAGCCTAAAAGGACTCAAAAAGACCTCTTTCTAAGTTTACGTTTCATGCATGAGATAACCGAGCAAAGCCAAGAGCTGATAAACCAATCCAATGATCCCCGTTCTTAGCCTACCAAGCTAAATCTTCTTAAGACATCGCTAATTGGGCTTGGTTTTCTAAACCCTATTACTAAGCCATTAAATTATACCATGACATGAAATTGAGCTAAAAGCCTAATTATTGAAATGACCTTTTATAGAATATAAAGTGTGGATCAAAATTTTTGTATAAATATCTTCTTTTACTTGTAATTTCTAAAACAAAATTAGAGTATGGAGCTCAACATTTTGGTATTAAAGCTAATCATCAAGTACCAAAATCTAATAGTATATATTCTAATAGTACTACTTGAGTTATGAGGTTATTGGTTTAAGACCAATTCAAGGAGTATTAATAAAACGTATTGTAAAAATGATAGAATTAAATATAATGGGTATAATAAAAAAATTAAATATCCAAAACTATAGCACATTAGAGACATATATGGAGTCTTATCTACTACACTATCATTTGTGGGAGATTATTGGATGGAGCAAGACTCTACACTTTGAAAATGGTGATTAAAGCAAGAAAGGCTACATTTGCTGTAAAGACTATTATTAAAAAAGAAACCCTGAAGCATATCATGTATGTCTCCATGCCTAAAATTGCTTGGGAAACTCTAGCCTCAAATTTAAAAAAAAAAAAAAAGACAATAACAATTGAGCAAGGAGATATGAGAAATCATCATTATTTTACATAGTATTGTCAAACTTAACTTGGATAGTTAATTCGGACATATGAGATGGTCAAGAGTCTAGAAGTCAAATGGGTTTGACTAGGTCTATAAAAGTGAAAAACATAAGCCATACTATAATTCTAGAAGAAGAGTAAATATGAAATTTACTCATTTTTAACTTGTCAAACAGAATAATTGATAATATATTATACTATATTTCGGGATAAGACTAAGAAGAGTACCTCATTTTGCATGGACATACATAGGAACTTAATTAGGGAATTTTATCAAACAAGTTACATAGACAAGGACAATTCAATAAAAACAAAATTCTTCTAAGGAATTTCATAGAGCACACTAAGAAATAAATTTTTACATTTTAATTATAATGTTCTATAGTTTTAGAACTAAGAATCCAACAATTAAATTAAATACTCCCTTCCATTTATTCTAAATCTTATCCTTCATATAAAAACCAAATACATGATATTTTTCAATTAATTCCATTTATTCCCATCCCTCTTTAATTAATTTCTTTTCTTTTTCTCACCATATATAAGTCTATATCTAAGTCTTGACCTAATGCACTTTTTCTTCCAAGTTATGTAATAAAATTTCTCTCTCTCTCTCTCTCTCTCTCTCTCGCTTCCCATCTACAAACTAAAATTACAAAAACAAAGGAATCATAACACAACAATCAAATTCAAAATCCTTCATGTCTCCTCTTCAAAAACCTTAAAAACCAACCCTTTAAGTGCACACACATGCATACCATTTCAATCCCAATTCTATACATACACATATACATAAAACTTAAGAGACCATTATACATACACATATTCAAATAGTCATTTCATTGTATTACTTTTTTTTTTGTTCTTTCCTCGGGACTCTTTAACGTCTTATATATGGATTTCCATTTCTTCTCCTTCTTTTGTCATATTCTTACTACATCTCGCTCCACAAAGTACTCTATCTTTTCTTCCTAGCCTTTAGAGCCACTCTTCTCTTCCTCTTTCTCTATCTTCTCACATCTCGATATCTTCCAAATCCAACTAAAAGCCCTATGGTCAGACAAGTAATTTAGTTTCTATCTATTTTATTGTGGAGATTATAGAGAAGATGGCAATAAATGATTAGCGTGGTTCTCTTTCTTTATTTTTTTTTTTTAATCACTACGTTTTAACCCATTTGACCTAAACAAGTTGAATGGGTCACGGTTAAATCACCTAGGTCACACAAGTTTGATCAGTTAACATCAAGATAGGCTAGAAGAGAAGACTAGCTCGTTTCCATAGCTAGTTTTGGTGAAACTGTCAAGGCTTATCTAGGCCTAACGATATTGATTTTACAAAGGTAAATCTATTTGTGGGAAGAAATTTGAATTGGATTTGGCCTTTAAGATTAGTTATGATAGAATGAGAAGAATTACAGCACCTTTTTTAAAGCTAAAATTCAGATAATTTATTGCAACAATCCAAAGATGGCTAACACCACCATCCTTAGAAGACATTGAAAATTTGGTAGCTAATCATGAAATATTACTTAATCAAATTGCAGTGTTTTTTTAAGAATATTAAAGAAGCACTCTATATTTAAGAGAGAAAAATGGCATTCAAAAGGCAAGAAATTTAATAAAAATGCAAAGGAAGAAAATCATCACAAACTAGTGGAAGCAGATGATAAAGGTAAGAATGGTTGCCTTAAGAAATTAGACTATGCAAGAAGGAATAACAACATGATGAGGAGTGCTTCGTGTATAAGAAGAAAGGTCATTATGCAAGAGACTCTTAGTCTAAGAAAAAGGATGTTAATGGAAATGTAGCAACATCAAGCAACCAATAACAAAAATGCAATTTCAAAGAACAATGGAATTTTGAGACACCATTTGCCAAGGTGAAGATAATTGGTAGAATACTCAATAATGAATACCTGACTCTCACAGTAGTACACAATAGATCGTTCAATCATAGTGATAACTGGATATTAAATTCGAGTTACTCCAATCATATAACATGTGATAAGTAAAAGTTACAAGATTTATGGGAGCATGAAGGATGTTAAGTCATCATAACTACCAAAAATTTAGGGCTCATAATTACTCACATTGGAAAAATTGAAATAGCTCCCCATCTAATGTTGGTTAAGTCTAACTTTAAAATGTTCACTACTTGCTTAGAATCAAGAAAAACCTCCTATGAGAATCACAACTAACTTCACTAGGTAATTTAGGTATTTAGACCTAATGATGCTAAAGTTTACCACAATGTAAAGGTAATTGAAACATTGTTCATAGAGGGACAAAAATTAGATTCTATCTACGCCATATCTTGAAACAATATACATAAATGAAGTTAAGAGAAATGAAACCATTTATCTCTAGCATGAAAGGCTTAAGCATATCAATTATCACAAATTGAAGATCATGATGAACAAGACAACACTTATGGGCATCCTCCCATTAGAAGTTCACACTAACACTGTCTACACAAAATGTCAACGTAGGTAAGCAAAATAGTTACCACATAAAAAAATCCTAAAATGGAGCCTAAGATGCCTTAGAGTTGGCCCATTAGTATGTACGGTCCAATCAAGCATGCATCAATTAGTGGATATGAATATATGATGACCTTCATTGGTGGCTAGTCTAAGCATTTTTGTATTTGTTTCATGAAAGAAAACTTAGAAACATTAAAGAAGTTTAAAGAGTTCAAAAACAAAGTAGAAGCTAACCTAAGGAAGGTAAAGTGCCTTACTAATAACATTCATTTAGCATATATCTTTTAAGGTGATTTTGCAAGGTTTTATCCATTAAATATATTAATTATTGATGATTTTGAGCTTAATTGGTTATTATTTCATTTACCGGTGTTTTTGAAGCTTCTGACAAGTTATCAAGCAATTTTGGAGAGTTTTGGAGCTTCAACAAGTGCATTGACTAAGTTACTCAATAAAGTGAAGTCCAAACAATAATTAGTGTCTAGAATGCATATGTAAACACAACCATATACCCTGGCCATGTAGCTTTCGTCAAGGAATTTCATTGAAAAAATACAAGTTGCACATGCAGTAGAAGAACATGCCTAAGATCACAACCGTACTCCAAAGGCGTGTGCTTTTCATAATTTGCAAATCTTCTATTTTTAGAAGGCTTTTTATTGTAACCCCAAGTCAAATTCCTATATATAGAGTATTAGGTTGTATGTTAAAAGAGAGAGCACTACGGGAGGAATGTTGTAAGGTAAAGTATAGGGGGTCTCTCATGTCTCTTAGCTTCTTTTATTTTATCTTTATGTCATAATTTAATCATCTTAGTAAATATTTTATTAAACTTTATTTCAATGTGATGAGTATTTTTTTTTTAATCTATGATAATATCTTTTGCGATCTAATTGCATTACTTTGTATTGTCTTTAATTCAAGCTATTGAATTATCGTTTGAAATGACTATAGAGTTTGCAAGATCCTATAATAAATGGACTGATGCAATTAGAAGTCATCGAATAGGTTAAGCGATTAGGTATACAATTTCTCCAGATTATGGCAACTAAATAGAGAGATTTAAGATCTCAATGCGATCTTAAGGTACTTTATTGCAAAAGCAATTTTGATAGAATATCTTAGGATTAGGAATTAATTAAGAGACCCGAGTCCAATTAATTCATCTTAAGAATCTCTATAGTCTAAGAGTACAATTGGTATTGAAAGTCACATAAAACTAGGTAGTAAATAATAGATCTACTAAGGATTATGTTCTTATAACACAATTAACTTTACTTATTTGGTTTTGTTGTTTATTTTCTTGTAATTTATTTTAATTATCTATTTTTTATTGTTTTGTTATCTTGTTATGTTATTTTTTATTACTACTTAATGAAAATCATAAGTTGATAATTGGTAATTTTAGGAATCATTGCTAGTATTCTAGGATTTCCCAATATTCATATCTCCCTATGGGATCGACAACTTGAACTCAATCCATGTTTATACTAATAACTTGACTAAATGCACTTGCTTAAGGGTAGCACTTGTCCCTATATTCCTAGAGCTCAACCAAGTTTTTAGTGCCGTTGCTATAGAGCTAAAAAGAGTAAACTAATTAAGATATTAGAAAAATCCCTTTTTACTAATTATTTTAACCTATTTTGATTTATTGCATCCTTCTTAACTTTAGTATTTTCCTTTAATTATTGATTGTAACTTTTAATTTTTTCAATATATAACTAGGAATGGCGAAAAAGATCTTGTTGAATTTGATCCTAAAATTGAGAGGATTACCTATCTTCTACATAAAAGAGAACGTAAAGCATTGGAATCAATAAATCAAGAATCACTAATTCAATTGAAGGAAAAAGAAGAGAGCATTTTAGAAGAAGGAGAAATAGAAGATATGGCTATGAAAAACCATTAGACTAATAAAACTATGATGGAGTATGCAAAATTAAAAGCAATTAGAGCCAAGTCCAGTATTATTAGACCTACAGTTTAGGCCACTAACTTCCAAATTCAACCAAATGCGATTCAATTGGTACAACAATTTCTCCAGTTTAATGGTTTAGTTGATGAAGATTCGAATTTTCACATCTCTAATTTCTAGGAAATCTATGATCCTTTTAAAATTAATAGTCATAGATGACATAATTAATCTCAAGTAATTCCCATTCTTGCTTAGAAGTAAGGCTAAGAAATGGCTCAACTCACTTCCTAAAGGATCAATTTCTACATGGGAAGATCTAGTTGAGAAATTTCCAAAGAAATACTTTCCGCCAGTTAAGATAGCCAAATTCAGGAATGACATATCATCATATACTTAGATGGATGTAGAAACATTGTCGGTACTTGGGAAAGGTTCAAGAACTTGCTCAAATGCTATCTACATCACAATTTACCCTTATGGATGCAGATTCAGACCTTTTATAATGGTCTCAATTATCCTAATAGGCTGATGATCAATGCCATAGTTATAAGCACTTTAAGTGCTAAGACACCAAATGAGATCCAAAAGTTAATAGAAGGTATGGCCATGAATAATGCCCAATAGGATAATGTGAGAGCCAAGGTAAAGGTATCTAGAAAATTTGAAGTTGATTTAGTTATTACTTTGACAATTGAGGTAGAGAACTTAAGTAAGAAAATTGAAGGATTGATGAAATCAATGAATCTAGTGTAAGATCAGATACTAGTTGACATGGAAGAGGTTAATTTTCTTGCTAATAGATTGCCAAATAACCCTTTTAGTAACACTTATAATCTAAGTTGAAGAAATCATCCTAATTTCTCATAGGGAGGTCAATAGCAATAGAATAAGAATTTCCAAGCTTAAAATAGGAACCTTAATGTAAAGGAGTTGCTAAACAGCTATATCAACAACTCAGATGCTAAATCCAAGCGATTAAAACCACAATTAGAAATATCGAGGCATCACTCAGAAACTTAGAAAAACAGTTAAGACAGCTAACTAGGATGGTTATAGAAAGACAACAAGAAAGCTTGCCAAGAAATACATAACCAAATCTTAGACCTTTAGGATCTAAAACAAACTAAAGGAATGATGAAATCATTATGCCAATGACGCTAAATAACTATGCTTCTTGGGAGGTAACCTAAGCAATTTGTACTTTTATGATGACTAATCGTTGTTTAAACTCTATCATTAGGTTGAGTTCAATTATCCTTTTAGTCTTGTTTAAATAAGCATCAATTTGTTATCCTGCATGAATGACTCTTAATTTTCAATAAAGCAATCAATTATTGAATTTTAAGTGCAATTTATCTTTGAAAAGGAATTAATATTTCAAATGATTTGAATTCCAATTGAATTTTGATCTTTGGCAATATGATTTATCATGATTTTTTATTATTCAAGAGGTGTTTTTAGGTGAAGGAATAAAGAATTTATAAAATGTAGGATTCGAGACTTAAGGAGAAACATAGTCTAAGTTCATGGCCATGTTGTTCCTCACGTAAACAATTCAAATCATGAAAAGTAAGAGAGTTTCATGATGAGAAGATTACGACTAGGATCGTCACCATAATCCTTGCATATGATCACCTAGGGATAATTCCATACATCAAGACGAGAAACACGACCACGATTACACCCATGTTCCTACCCGTATACTTACACTAATTCAAAAATCATGAGTAAACTTTTTTTTCTTTCAATCTAAACCCTCACTCTCTCTCTAAAACGTACCTCTCTCTCTCTTATTCTCTCATGACAAAGCTCCAAATCACTGTACTTTCCTAAGATTCTTTCCTTAAATCAACAATCTAAGGTATATGAAACTCAAGTTCTACTTTATTTGTTGCTTTACTTGTTATTTTAGAAAAATTCCTATTATGTAGTTAAGGTTTGATACAAGATTAGGGCAGTCACATGTATAGTGATCTCTAGTTTTAAGAGCGAATCTTAAATGATTATGTGATTCAATGTGTGTAAAGGGCTAAAAATTGTTGGGATAAGCCAATTATTTATTTAAGCTTGACTCCTTGGGCTAAGTGATAAGGCTTAAGGAGTCCAGTCCATATTTAGGATGATTCAAGAAGATTTAGCTTGGTAGGTTCGAAATAAAGATCGCTAGACCAGTCCGTTTACCTCCGACCTTTCTCAAATAAGCTCATGCACTTATAAGGAAGGCTATTGGCCTTTGGCTCATTAGTTAGTTCATTCTAGATAACCATGAATTAAGCCAGCTTCATTTTATCCATTGATCACCTTAATGATTCGACGTATGCCATCATGCCTAATGGCCTATAAATGCCTACCATTTCCTCATTATTTAGAACTCTTAGAGAGATCAAAGAAATGGTGTTTCACTATGAAAACTCTGCTCTCTAAGATTAAATAGTATTCAGGCAAAGAATTGATCTCGTTCACTCAAGCTATAAGGTAAACGCCTAAGGATCCCTAAGGTTGTCTTATCTGTCACTTGTGCATTTGAGACACTAAGATTGCATGTTCCTCCTCCTTACCTTATTCTCACCTAACCATCCCTTCAGGTGACAGTCTCGCCTTAGTTCTTTAAAGCTACGTATAGCACATTACTCACGCAACACGTACGTGACCACTCCAATCGAACCCTTACCTCTACAATATTTTTCCATTACATTGATTGGTAAAAATTTCTCCTAAAATTGTGATCTTAAAGTAAGGCATGAAGAATGTATGTTAGGAATAAGATGAAAAAGAGATGTTCCTAATTTATTTTTACTTGAATTCATGTTGTTGTATGTTAAAACCAAAACAACAATCTTAGAATGATTATGCTTGAATTTTCTTTAGAACACAAAATTCACTAAGATGCCTTAACCGAATTTCACAACATTATGGACTAAACATATCAAAGAAACAAATTGCATGTATTTTTTATTGTTAAAAACTAGTTTATAATCTTGTATTAATGTAAAATTTAGTATGTTATATTGGGATTGTAGAATTAATCAAATTATAACAAGTATACATTCTTTCTCAAGAATCTCTTTTAAAAAGTTATCCTTGAATTTTTACCTTCTTGGAAATAAGAGCCCAATTTTTTTTATTTTTTTGAAGTATGATCTAAAGGAGTCTGAATTTTCCTTACTTTAAATCATGCCGAGAGCTAAGCAAGTAACCATAAAAGATGGTGCAAGCACTAGCGCCACAGAAACCCTATGCTTCAATTTCTTGAAGGATGGAAATGAAAACATTACAACAAGTTGTGCAAGAAGGGGTTTGGGGAGAACATTATAATAAGTTGGGACAATTTGGCAAAGGTTAGATATAAGACAGTAGTGTAATGGTATCTAGAAGTCAGATATTGGGATAAGCTCTTGACCATCAGTAAGTTAACATCTAAAGAGCTCACTCTAGAAGTCCTCAATAGAAGGGGGTGAAATGAGTTTAAAGGATAAATTTCATTTCTTTTTTATTTTGAAAAATAAATGTAGTAATAGATATAATCAAAGTAATTATGATATAATAAACAATATTAAAAATAAAGAGATAAGGATAAAGAAGATTAAGCCTAGATGTAACGTAGAGTTCGGACCGTCCCCTACTTTCTACGGACCCACAATCGCCTCCAATCAAGGATTTCATACTACTTTATTAATCTCACAAATCAATGTTCGAAGTGTTACGCAAGTTTTCTCAATCACAATTACACACAATGATTACACAAGTGTAGTACTTTTCTCTCTAAAGATTGCAAAGCTAAAAACTCCCAAGCACTGTACACTAAATCTCACTTAATTGATTGCAATAAAGAGTACAAAAGACAAGTAATAAGTAATAATGCAAAGGAATGTAAGAGAATATCTTTTGATTATAGTAGAATATTAGTTCTATCTTATCCTTGGTCGAATTATTAAGCATTTATACTTTCTCATTAAATTTTTTCCGTTATTATGCACGAAATGCTCCAATGGCTACTTGAAATAGACTTACCGTCATGATAGTATCACATACTTACTGTCATGACAATAAGTGCTAGTAAACCAAACAACTACCGGCATGAACACCAGCAAGCCTATTGTCATTCCAGTTCGATGAACAGAATGCAATCCAACTTCTAATTTAGGGCACTTCATCGTCAAGCTAGTAAACTTCTAAAGTCGTCAAGTCGGTACGTCATTTTCACCTATTTTCAACTTTCAAACACAACAAAGAATATCCATACTATACAATTTGAATTCAAGGATACTTACACATCTTTCAAATCTAAATATCTTGTAAAGTTGATTGATATTTATAATCATAATACAAGATAATAACTTCTTTTTCAATTAACTTCATATAATCAAGTGGTAACATGTTCAATCGTATACTTTAGGTTTTGTTCTCATCAAAATCAAATAATAAACCTTAGGTTCAACACTCAATACACTCACTTTGGACTTTGAGCACATTGAAAATGGAACTTAGAATACCATGAGGTTCAAAATCGACCAATAGCAAGTATCAATGCATTTTGACATAATATTAGTGGCCCTTGGCCTATAATCTGAGGAATGTGTTCAATTAGTTAAGTACCATAATTTGCCAATGAAGCTGTTTATAGGGTTGATCGATACTTAAGTTTAGACCAAACTGAGTTCTAGTGGTAAGGTATATAACCTAGGTAAGTTAAAAGCTTCAACTATAAGAGATCCCATCCTAAGGATTACTCATTAAATTCTTGCAAGGAGTATGATAGGGCACAAAAATAACATAAGGGTTATGAATTTAAATGATATTATGCTCCTACATAGTTTGGTAATGTAGCGTCTAATTAATTTGGGCATTCATATGGCTTTCTTCTTTAGGAGTTAAGCTATTAAAGGAAGAACTGGGTTTATTTTTATAAGACATTTTATCACCTAACTAATGAAGGGGATTGGCATGTTTGATCACCTCCCTCTAATTGAATTGGTCCACCATCCTACCCCCATGAGCCTGGAGTCAATTCATGCCATGAAACTCTTGCTAACACTTCTAGTACCCTAAGTGGAAGAATTTCAAGACAAAGCACTTGAGGCTCCATTACCAACACTAACACAAGATGAGCCCTCTACATCATCATTAGTGTTGGAAAAAACTAAAAAGATGATAAGGAGGATAATCAAAAACAAAAGACACTAGAGAACACGCTCATGCACACAAGTTCATTTTTGAGGTGATTATGGAGCACTAGCACATTCTCCTGCCACAATCACTACCCCCTACCCATGACTCCGAGGATGAAGAGATATAGAAGAGATTGAAGAAGAAGATAACTCTACTAAAGAAGAAGATTTGATTTTTTTTTCTTTTTAATTTTACCAAAGACTTATTTCTTGTTCTTATTACTAGATGTTTGTAATATGTAGAACTTTTCTTTTCTTTCGAATTGCTTGATGCGTATTCTTTATTTTGTAATGATTCTATAGGAACTTAGTAGTTGATGTATTCGGATTAGCAGTAATTTAGCTTTAATTTTTCCTTAAATTTTTTCTTTTTTGTTCTTTTTGTGTTTTAAGGAACCTTCGATTTTGAATGGTAAATTTTTAGATCTAGACAGCAAAACCTATTAATGTTAATGCAACTGAAAACTAAGGAGGTCTCAATCATCATTTCTTCTTCTTTTCCCTTTTCCCTCAATCATACAATTTAAGTGTTTAGGGTAGAGGGGTAGGGAGCATGCTTTTATTGAATGCTGCACACTTTAGTTTTCCATTTAGTTGTAGTAAAAATAACTTTAGAAATCCACATCCAACTATATAAACAAGCTTTTTTGAAATCCATCCTTAATTCTTTGTTACATTAATCCACATTACTAAATTCGAGCTATTAAATCCCTATGATCAAGAGTTTCTTGTTACTTAAGCTTAGATTTAGACTTAAGATCAAGATAAATAATGACAAATTAAGAACTAGTTATCTACATTCATTTTCTTAATTCAATAAGGATAGTTATCTATTTTTTTTTTCCTAAAATTTTTTTAGAGTAGATGATCAAAATTGTCTTTTGAAAATCTCTTTATAAATTAGAGTAGTTAGAGGCAAAAGAAACAATTAAATTAAAAAGAAAATTATAAGTTGATAAGGATTAACATTGGTCTCTTAGAAAAGCAAGGTTCTTTCTTGCTGCCAACCTAAAGGAAATCAATTAAAGATTAGTAAAGATTAGCCTTAGTCCCTTAGAAGAGTAATGTTCTTTCTCACTACCAACTTGAAAATTAAAAAATATGAATCAGCCTTAATTTGTCGAAGAGCAAGATTTTTTCCTACTACCAATAAAATTTTGTGTAATCAAAAGGAATTGAATCGCAATGAAAATATAAATTAAGGGGACAATCAAAGGATGTGTTAACGTAACATGCATCCAGTCTAAGTTTTGTAACAAAAATTAATATAGGGAAGTAAAATTCTTATAACTCTTTTTCAATTTTTTAATATTTATTTTGACCTCTAGTTTTGCTTCTATTTAAGTGATAAGGTTAACTCAGGATTATTTAGATTAATTGTTGAAATTTAGTAGTTCTTTAGTGTTATTATTTATGTATTATAAAAGAATTACTAAAAAAAGAAGAAAGGATGGTTTGTGAGAAAAGTTATGAAGCCTTTCAAATTGAAGATGCACTTTTCTAAGTTATAAAAGAATTATTAATCTTCTACTAGTTTCATTTTCATTGCTTTGCATGAGTATAAGTAAAAGCTTAAGTGTAAGGCAACTTGATATTACTCATTTAGCATATATCTTTTGGGGTAATTTTGCAAGGTTTTATCCATTAACTATGTTAATTATTGATGATTTCGAGCTTAATTAGTTATTATTTCATTTATAGGTATTTTTGAAGCTTCCAACAAGTTTTCAAACAATTTTAGAGAGTTTTGGAGCTTCAACAAGGAAGTGCATTAAGCGAGCTACTCAACGAAATGAAGTTCATAAAAGAATTAGTGTTCAGAGAAGAACACGTATGTAAATACAGCCATGTACTCTAGCCGTATAGCTTTCATCAATGAATTTCATTGAAAATATACAAGTTACACGTGAAGAAGAAGAAGAACACACCTAAGATCATGATCCCATTCTTAAGGTGTACACTTGCCATAATTAGCAAATCTTCTATTTTTAGATGGCTTCTTTTGTAACTCTACGTTTAAGTCCTATATATAGAGTCTTAGGTTGTTCATCAAAAGAAAAAGTTTCAAGGGAAGAGCACTATAGGTAACGTATAAGGGGTCTCTCATATCTCTTAGCTTCTTTTGTTTTATCTTTATATCATAATTTAGTCATCTTAGTGAATCTTTTATTGAATCCTATTTCAATGTGACAAGTATTTTATTTTTCAATCTATGATATTGTCTTTTGCAATCTAATTGTATTTCTTTGTATCGTATTTAATTTAATATAGCTAACTATTGAATTATTGTTTGAATTGATCGCAGAGTTCGCGAAAATCCTATTATAGATGGAATGATGCAATTTGAAGTAATTCAATAGGTTAAGCGATTAGGTATTCAATTTCTCTAACTTATGATAACATAATAGAGGAATTCAAAATCTTAATGTGATCTTGAGTTACTTTGTCTCAAAAGTGACTCAAATAGAGTATCTTAGTATTAGGAATTATTTAAGAGATGCAAGTTTGATTTATTGATATTAGGAATCTCCACAATCTTAGAGTGCAATTAAGATTGAAATTCATATAGAATTAGATAGAAAATAATAGATATAGTAAGGATTATGTTCTCACAATTTAATTAATTTTACTTGTTTAGTTTCATTGTTTATTTTCTTGTTATATATTTTGATTGTTTATTGTTTATTGTTTTGTTTTCTTGTTATGTTATTTTATATTTCTACATAATTAAGTTAATAGTTAGATTATTGATCATTTCAGGGATAATTGCTAGTAATCTTGGGTTTTTCAATATTCATGATTCCTTATGGGATCAACAACTCAAACTTAATCCATGTTTATACTGTATCTTAGCTAGGTGCACTTGCCTAAGCATGGTATTTGTCCCCATATCGCTAGAGCTCAATCACTTATAGACTAATTGTAAAGGAGATTACACATCCAAAAAATTTATGGGGTACCTTAGAGAATGCAAAATTAGTAAGCAATTAACATGTATTTGGACACCTTAGCAAAATGGTAATATAAAAAGAAATACCTAAATGCATGAAGGTAGTAGTCGATGTAGTAAACAAGCTTCCACAAGCATGATTAGACTTTAAGAGACCATTTTCAGTGTGTTTCAATGTGTACCTATGTGTTTATACCTAATCGTCACCGAAGCAAGTTAATTGAGAAGGCCATTAAGTAGATTCTTTATCAGATACAATAAAGAATGAAAAGGATGGTAGTATTATGATGTCTTAAAAAACTAGTGCATTGACTTATGGAATTTATTTTCTGATGAAGCAACATCCTAATAGCCATCATCATAGATCAAACTATAATGTATAGAAGATGTATATAGAAGATGAGTAAGGTGAGCAACTAGTTTTGAAGCGAAACATTTACAAGATAAAATATTAACAATCTTCAGCTAATCCAATTAACATGGAAGATGGAGAGAAACCTCATCAAATAAGAATACACCATAAACCCCTTAAAGAAGGTGAAATAAGAGAATATGATAGGTGGCAAGAACACCATTGAGAGGATCTACCAAACAAAAAATACTTAATCCATGGTTTGATAATGCAACATCAGCTAAGGAAACTGGCTCATATGAACCATCAAATCATGAAGAAGCACCTCGATTAATTAATGGCAAGAAGCAATCTAAGAATAAAGGAGCACTTGAATAAAATCACACTTAGGATCTAGCTCATAAGCATAATGATTTAAAACCTACATCTTTGCAAATTATTTTACAAAGTGAAGACTCATCCTAATGGTTTAGTGAAAAGATATAAGGCTCGGTTGGTTGCTCAACGATTATCTCAACAATATATGTCAAACTATGATGAGACATTTAATCCTATTATCAAGATAATAATTGTAGGAGTTTTGATTACCTCAGCAATAAGCATAACATAGAAGTTTTAGCAAAATGAAGATACTATCTTGCATTGAAAGTGAGATTAATCAATTTGCATGGAGTAACAATAAAGTTATAAGAATAAAGATTATCCCAACTATGTCTACAAACTAAGAAAAACCTTCTATTTGTTAAAATGAGCTCTAAGGGCATGGTATGGTAAGATTGTAGACCTTTTACTACAAAGTGATTATACTCTAACAATAGTCAACTTAAGCTTATTTGTTAAAGCTCAAGGAGGTAAGCTAACTATAATATTAATGTATGTGAATGATCTTATTAACACTGAAGATGATTGTATATAAATCAAGTAAATGAAAGAAAACTTGATAGGAACCAAACCCAAGGTCCCATTATACATGGTTGAGCTATGGGACTTGAAAACATGGCATGTTGAATCATCACCCTTTACTTAAGCCAACCTTCCTACATCAGCTAAACCTGTCTAGCCTTCTGAACCATAACCATCTGTTTACCCTAATGCTAACTAGGGTTGTTAAGCAACATAAGCTCTCCAACAATTAGGCCTATTCGACTACCAGCTCGATCGACATGTTTCTAAGTTGTCTATGCCAAGGGCCAATTTGTTTAAATTGAGTCAAGTCAACTTATTAGTCTACATGTGGTCTTAGTATGTCATATTAAAGACTAATCCATGGTATTACTTCCCTTTGACTACCATTTACATCTGATCCATCATTTTAATTTTACAAATTAATTCGATTTATCCTTTTAAATCAACTATAAATTAATAGTTTAGTTTGATTTAAGAATTTTTTAAACCAAATTACTAAAAAAATAAAAAATAAAAAACATATTTTTTGGTTTGATTCGGTATGAAGCCCGGATTTGTTTGGTTTGGTCCCGGTTTTGCCCACTTCTAAAAATCGGTAACCACTAGAATATGGAGAAGGCTGAACACTGGAGATGTCATCCCAACAAAGATAGTTTAGTGTACGTCCATTCAAAGGTGAACTTTACTTCAAAGAACATTCGGGAAAGTCTGAGGGAGCAGGTTTCAAGCAATCCAAATAAGCGCTTTCTTGATAATCAGGAATAGATACTGAACAATTTTGACGTACAGGATACACTCATGTGTATATATCAACAGAGTATACGTTGTATTATAATAGCCATTACGTTACATTAGTATTGATACCGATGTCTTAGCTAAAAAAAGTAATGAAAAAATATATATCTTATATATGCTCCATATCCTTTTTTGGTTAGCATTCACCAAAGCTGCATATGTTAAAGAGTACCGGAATGGAGAAAATGCACCACAGAAACAATAAGCCATGCAAACTTGTCGGGTTTTGTCCTATCGTTTCACTCCGTAAAGCTCTAAACCGTAGTTTCGTTGGCCGTTTCAATCAGAATCATATGAATGACTCTTGTTATCTGGACATACCACCAACTTTAATAAGATATAATTCAACTCTAGAGTTGAGAACTGTAGATTTCATGGCCAGATCCGGCAGATGTCACTGGACACCACCTGATGGAAAATGAATATGGTACAGCAGGAACCAGATACTTTTCATGGACACAAGGTGACCAGCTATCGTCTCCGCCCAATCCCGTGTGCTTGTGATCAAGATGCACCTGTCACATCAGCCCAGACCATTTAATGACCTTGCACGGTTGGAAAGAAAATTGCCTGACAAATGTATGATGCTGTTAAGGCTAGTGGCATTGATACATATACTACATGTTACTTTATATTGGGTGGAATCATTTTATATGCCGTGTAACCTGCCCAGGTCATGCTGTATGTAAACCTGATGCGTGAAATTGTAGGGTATTAATACCATGATACAAAATGCAATGCGAAGTACAATGATATCTTGATGCAAATGTTGAGTACAACATGTTTGTATATAGAGTGACCTTGGTAGGTAATCCTAGGTATAGTAACAAGACTTACCTACCCCTGCATTGAAGTTATATGTAATAACGTACATTATTTGGCGGTGTGGGGGCACATCAAAGGAGAAACTCGTCAGACATGTTATCAATTCATACATAAATAATTAGCGGCATTAAGCCCTAAGCTTAGGACACTGGAAATTAACAGCCAAAGCCATAATTCTATTGATTAAAACTAGAAAAAGAATGAAAAGTGAGAATTAGGACTCAATGCATCACCTCTATGTCATCTCCTTTGACAAGCTTTTCATTATGTGCTGCCGTGTCAATCTTGCTGGTGGTGTAATAACTTTCACTCATTTGCATTGGTGGAGAACTCCCATATATTGAAGAATAAATTCCAATACCATCGATGTCAGTAAATGTCACCCATCTAACATCAACCCGACCTGAACATTCGCCAGGAACAACATAGGGAACATGCATGCCTCCTTACATTATCCTTGTGTATTGCAACATGGGCAGCAGCTTTTCCATCTGGATAACATTCAAATGAACCCCTACCGTACCATTGAACCTGGTCTAATGACTTCTCCAAGCAAAACTCAATTCCAACCAACAGCAAAGGGGGAAGGTTTGCACTAGGACTGACATAGCAATCCATGATGATGTCCCCAGAGGTATAGACCGTGTATACCACCTCAGTTCTAAACAATACATCTGGTTTCTCAGGCTTTGACAGAGAAGTTTCCTTATCTCTTGGAACTCCAAGATATACAACCTCTAGCTTTACAAGACTGTCTGCAACTTGCATCGTACAGCTTTTGGTAACAACTGAGCATATATCAAAGTGAGCAGCTTTCCATATGGAATTATAGCTCCTCTCACCTCCACCTTTATCATTGTCTGTTGGTGCTCACCAGAAGGATGGAAATATACCTTTATCAATGACAGCAACTCCTTGAACCTGGCACTGTTTTGAGGATTGGAATTATAGCTTTTCAAGCGGTAAAATGCTTGCTTATTCTAGAACACTTATATCCAGGAACTCATGAAGACAGCTAGGAGATGAAATATTTAATGCAATTAAATTCACAACCTTCCAACTTTCCAATATTCCAGTATGGACGTTGAATTTGATCTCCCAGGTGTCTTGCTGATGGACTCTAATGGTGTCCCCTAGAATTTCACTTGAGAAGGGAGTTTCTTTCCTTTGGATTTCCTAAAACCACAGTTATCAATGTTGAGTTCCTACACAAATCACTACAGAGGATATTAATGTATATTCGAAAAAGGAAACAGCAAAATTACAGATAATTGCGGTCCGAATGTCGATATTTAATATATAAAAAAATGAAAATTACATAAGGTACAAATTCTTTCTTTGCAGGTAGCTGGACTTGAGTAGATGAGATATCATGACCAGCTTTGGCCCAGCACGTTGGATGCAAAAGCTTAACAATGATTGTCAGGAAGATTTCACATGCACTGGATAAACTCCAGCAGAATACCAAGGTCCCATCTCCAGTTCCATTTCAAATTTGTTCTGGGGTCCCATTACAAGAATGCAAGGATCCCATATCCAAGTTCACACCCAGCTCCATGGACTATCCAACTAAACTCCAATCCTTAGGTTGTTGCAAAGAAATTACTGTTTATTATCTGTAGAGATTGAAAACTAATTTGAATAAGAAGGTTAATTAGGGTGCAGAGACATCAAAGTAGTAATAATACCTCCAGTATGTTTCCACCCAATTGAACCTTCATTGGATGGTAAACAAACTTGACTTCTGCAGACAAATGAAAGAACAGTGATTATGCAAAACATGCATTCTCCCACTAATTAAGCAGCAAAACCCTCCATGCAATGCAGGATGAGGAGCTCAATCTGGCCATGTGAGTCCATCCAAACAGAAGTTTGAAGCATTAGGAGTGCCCCAACAATGACCTCCATATGCCCAATATTTGCCACCATCCTCTCCTTCCTTCGATAACCCCTGTATACAAAAGGAAAACTTCGGTTAAGGCACCACATTCTGCTGGCAATGAACAATCATAGGCCAAAACATTGCAGGGTGACCCTGTACCTCAAATGCAATATTTGGTAACTATAAGAGATTGTCATAGTCCTTTGAAGACAATGACTTGACACATAAATATTGCTTCATTGAAGGATATTAGGGATCCAAAGAACTGCTCTGACTAAAGCTAAACTGCCTATGAATATGGTTATTGATCAAAACCATCAGGTAAAAAATGTAACAGCCCATACAAAATTCAAAAGCTTAAGCTTTTAAATTTGATGATTGTTGTGCGAGCCTTATTATGGTACTAGAGTAAGAAGACATGAGTTCAAACCTAAATAGTCATTTGGCCTCATCTAGCCATGCCATTTACTTATGGACTTGGACTTTTAACCAAAACCCATCAAGTGGATGGCTTATGGTTGTGACGCTAATCTCCTCACGGTGTTAAAGCGAATCCTAAGTTCAAACCCCTACATCATCCTTTGACCCCATCTGATTAATTTATCCATTTTATAAGACTTTAGTTAAAAGTCCCAGCCTACTAGGGGGAGTGGCTAGTAATAAACATACAGTATGCACCAGATCTATTAGTGCAAGCTCTAAGATAAGATGCTGTTGTGCTAAACTTAACAAAAACAAATACTTGGAAAATTCAAGTGGAACCATGCACCAACATAGATTTTCCTGAATTTGATGAGGGAAAATCTGAAAATCGACAAAGATGCATGTATAGGGAGTGCATGAAGTTTGATAACTTAACTAAATCCATGTTTAGATAGCATTGCATGAGCTTTCGAGTGGAAATACAACCAACTTTCTAAAATTTTTACCATGTAGATACATATTGCAGTATGGGATACTATACGACTTCCAAAGTTTAAGAATAGTAAAACCTGCAATATAGTGATTAGCATTTTCCCTTAAGATACAAAGATATGCACCTGATCCATCCATTCCCAGATAAAGCCACCTTGGAGACCAAAGGTACTTTCAATGACTTCCCATTAGTCATGGATATTTCCATTGCTATTCCCCATTGCATGTGAATACCTGCCATTCATCGTGAAAAGTCAGATTAACCATCAAAACAACCAAAGCTGGTTGTAAATGTTGCATATCTTCTGATTGAGAGAAATGTTACATACTTGCACAATATCACAGGTCTGGTTTCAGCAGGGTCTTTTGCTATTTCAGTAATCTTCCAGGGTCGCATATACATGGGGCACACAATATCAGTTGATGAAGTTCTTGCTCTACCGCCTTCATAGTGCAATGACCAAGAAGGATCCTTTTCTCTAATCCACCTAAATTATGACATGTCAAAGTAAGCTATGGGATAATCAACAAAAGGTTTCTCCAATGCTTACTCAAATGATCGTCTAACCTCCTTTGGGAAAACATTAATAGACAGAAAAAATTAATACCAGCCAAAGCAGAGTGGTTAGGTCCTTATCCAGATTCGTTTCCTAACAACCATAATATGATGCATTCATGATTTTTGTCTCTTTCCACCATCCCAATTATGTGGTCCAACATTGATGCTGCCCAACTTGGTTCTAAAGTGGGATGCTTCCAATCTTTAGAATAATAAAAACCATGTATCTCTATATTGGCTTCATCTATCACATACATGCCAAAGATATCACATAATTCATACCAACAAGGATGTTGAGGATAATGACTGTCTCACAGCATTCATATTGTTTTGCGTCATTAGGACCAGATCCTGAAGAACTTGAACAAAGTATGATAAGTTTTGCTAGCTATTATTAATTGCATTTCAGCACAATTTGAAGAACAGACCATTCTAACCTTGACCATACAGGCCTTGATATTTGTCTTCCCTAGATGAGGATGATGTTCAAGCCTGTTCACACCTCTAATTGTAACTGGCTGACCTTTAACAAGTAACTGTTTAGGGGCTCTTGAGACTTGCTTAATTCCTACTTGGCATGATTCACAGTCAAGAACACTTCCAAATGAATCTTTGAGGATGATAACGAGTATGTACAAATTTGGCTGTACTTGATACATACAAACATGTGAGGAATATACATTTCAAGTTTTAACTGAAAAGAATTGAGGCATTTAATGAATTCATCCATTTTTATGTGTTTTTGCAAATCTACAGTGCCAACATTAATAGAAGATCAAAATCCAAAAACAACTTAGTCTCTATTTCATAAAGCAACAATTTTGTGAAGGTCAACTTTTCGTGAATCTACATTATCCTCTGCCTTTTGATTATTCATTTTCAGCAATGAATTATTTCTCTTTCTGGAAAAATTTGCATGCAATCAATTCCTATGAAAGTAGAATGCCATGATGAAGAACCAACTTCTTATTTCTTTCCAAAGGGGCATAACCTTATCTATAATAATCAAACTTGCAGTTCTATTAATAAGACAATCTCAAAGAGATGCAGTGGAAGTTGTGGATTAGCCGATTTCCCTTACTTGTTCAGCCGACCAAAGTTGGGGACTTTCAAGTTTTCCCTCAAGAAGAAAATAATTAGCAGAAGATTTGGTGAACTTCATCTCAGCTGCAAAAGATTGAAGTAGGTTAACCTGTCCATTGCTATCATCCCAGGTAGAAATATAGAATAGCTTAGCTTCTACAAGTAAGTCATGGAAGGGAGCATCTTTGGACTTTTCTTGAGAGTAATCAATTTTAACTTCAACCTTCACAAAAGATTAAAGAAGTATTACATTTCATTTGTAAACATCAAAATGAATAAAAAGCATAACATGACAAACATCATTATTGAGCTTTCATAACCACACTGTACAGAAACCAGTGTGAGAGGGTGTTGGTCTGAGTGATCGATTGTGGTAAACATAATGCCCTTTTGTAGCACAAAGCAGGGCTAATAAGAAATGAGGGTCAGGTAGATGGAATAAGATTGCATGGACAGGCAAGTTGTATATGAAATTTAGTTTTATAAAAATTATTCCATCAGTCATGTAGTAACTAACCCAAGTCTTCCCAATTGAAAGACAATGATTTAAGCCTTGCTAATGTGTTTGACAAAAATTTGAAAGTACATCTTTGTCAGCTTACCTCCACATCTGCATATGCGAAATTTTCTGCCAAACTATACTTGAAAAAGTAGTCTTCTATGAATACCTGCATCCAATTTGCATAGCTCATTCAAGTCATTCATTGCTTTTGCCCAAGAAATTGATATACCAAGCTTTCTTTTCTTCACCAAATAAAAAGTTTTCCAAATTAATCTTTTTTTTAATCGAATGAGGATTCAAGAAATTATATGTTCAAGTTAATACTGGTCTTATTTGAAACTCAATTACATCTATCAGACTCGTAATTGGTAAGTCATAATCTTTTTGGGGCAGTATCAGTTTACAAGCATGACAAATAGATAGATGTTATAATCTAAATGTTCAGCATACATTTTCAACAGTAAAGGCCCTGGAATGAGTAGAAGAAGAACAATTATGGTCCTTGTAAAGGGGAACAACATAGCACATTAGTTGAAAATCCTCAATTGTTCAATAAAATTAAAAAAAACAATGATCTTCCAATAGAAAGCTTACAGTTCTTCTTATCTCTTCAAGAGACATATCTGTAGAATAACTTAGAAAATCTTCTTAATTACATCTAGCTTATAATTTCCACTCTAATCTTCCAAAAAGGAAAAGTTGTCAATCAACATATCACATTTATACTTGCACATGCCAAGTTTTTCTAACGTAATTAATAGGTTATAAGAAAACAAACGAGATTCTTCAAATTTGTTTCTTTTCATTTAGACACACGCGCACACACACAAAAATACATACAGAGAGAGAGAGAGGGAGAGAGAGACAGCATACTTTTGGCTTAGCTAGGAGAAGCACATCCCTATGACTGCCCAATAGCCACCAGTGATCTTGATCCTTGAGATAAGATCCAACACTCCATCTAAATATTTGAACGGCCAAAACATTCTGTTCACCAGAATCAGAAGGATAACAGTAGCTGATGATTTCAAACTCAGCTGGTAGCCTACTATCCTGACTGACCTCACACAGTGCCACATAACGTGTCAATAGATATAACAATTAATGAAAAAAAGGGAAAGGCATTAATAATCAATTATAATATAGGGAAAACTACTAATTTAACAAGTTTCATATCATTCGATTGACTTTATTACATTGAGGAATAGTTCTTGATCATTGGAAAAAAGTTGAGGCATTAACTTAATAGAAAAGCTAAAGGAATCTTTCAATCTAGCATATTGCACTAATACCACATTGCCGAAGGATTTATATATGAAACTCCATTAGTATAATGAACCCAGTTATTATTGTTGGATTGCATGCTTATACACATTGCCTTAATAAATGGATGTACCTGTATCCAACAAGCTTCCCATTAATCCATGCATAGAAGGCAGAATCAACTGCTTCAAAGTGTAGTAGAATTCCACGACCTGTTGAAGAACAGTTAATACAGAACAAAACATAAGGCCTCATTAGTAAAATTTCTCAAGGCATGATCACTGCATAACAGTATACACATGGTCAGGTGTGATAAATCAAACTACTCAAATAAGCTTTCTAAACTTTAAGGTTTATGCAGCTTTTACTGACGAGAGTACATATTGTAAATTTGCAAGAACAAACTCACTACTCAAAAAACCTCCAGGGCAAGCAAAATCCTGAATCAAATATTTGACAGTAAACATCCAAAATGTTCGGCTTAACTCTATACTAGAAGCACCTAACCCTCCAGATTGGAGCTGCCTTATGTCAGAAGCTAACATCAGCTGATATTGTTTGAGAGAATCCACTGCATAACAGAATATTTTAGATAAAAGCAACGAATTTATGTATGTTTCCAAATTTGCTAAATGGCAGAAGAATTGTGCCAAATTTAGCTTTACGATCAACTTATATAGAAGCTTAGTATGTAGATCGATAGGAACATTATAAATTAAGTAAGCCCTACCATGTAAAAATAATTAAATGGGGAATCAAATGATAATGCAGGGAATTGAACGTGGGACCTCTTACCCTCAATACCGTGTTGAATGTAGCTCCACAGCTATCCAGTCCAAAGTTAAAGCTTGTATACCAATACGTGCTTTTACATCTTATATATTGGTATGTGTCTAGAGTAAAGTTCTGATACCACAACCAAAATTTAGTATAGGTCGAACAGATAATCAGGCAGCTTAAAATCTATCTTGCAATACCTCCAAAAGAAATCCCTAATATATCTTGTCTGCTCTTATCAAATACTGAGAATGGAGGATTATTTGATACCGTGTTTGAGGAGGGACCGTAAGTATAAACTCTTATTGCTTTTTCAAGAATTTAGATAATGGGAACAACTTTAATTACAGATACCGTTTTACTCAAACCTGATTTATGCAATTGTCATGGAGAAGGACGAGCTGAAAATGACAATATGTGGAATAAAAATGTCAGCATTAATGAAATAGGAGAAACAGCATCAATTGGTTAATTGCTGAGAGTATGTTAAAGGAGGAGAGAAATCAGTTGGATAAATATATGGATAAAGAATAAATAAGGAAAGATCGCTACAAGTTTCTCTATTGGCCAAAAAAAAAAAAACGAAAGAAAGAAGGAAGAAAGAAACATTACTACATTACAAGTATCTTCTCATTGACAAAGCATTGAAAATACATACCCTTCCACTCGTCTGGTATGGTGAAGTATGTCCTACAGCAGCCGCAAGGATTTTCTGAAGGAACATTAGGAGGATGCAGTGGAAAGGTATACAAAGACGTTGTGTAAATAGGTTTGTCATGTCCATGCATTTGCCAACTTGAAGGAACTGTTCAAAATTTAAGCAAACTTGCGCATGAGAAGAACATAGGGACATTTTTCTCAGGTTGAATATCATACATCCTGCATTGAAACTATACAAAAGCATCTTATTACTTGTTGAGAAACTAAGCACCTCACAATCTCATGTACTAATATGACAAGTTTACACAATTTGAACGATTACCCCTTGTTTTAAATAAATATGCATCCCCTATTTATTAGAAAAAGAAAAATATAGGAACACCAAAGGATGTAAGCGAGCAAATAGTAATAGGGTACTCCACTTATCCGACTTATTAAAAATTCTATAAGATACTATTTGATAGTATTTTTGAACAAATTTTAGGATATAATTAAAAACCCATTGGAGTTATAGAATGGATTTGGAGATTTAAAACAAAAACTCATAGAAAAACCCATTACCCAATAAAAATAATACATTTATAATATAATATTAACTAAATAAAAAAAAATAAAAACTAAAGTTATTAAAACATCTATTATTATCTTTGTCTCTATGTATCTACTCTCTTCTCACTCATGTTATGGTATATTTTTTGACTTTCCTCTAATATGTCTTCATAGTGTTACTCATATTTTATAAATATAAATAATGAAAATCAATTTCCAATATAATAAATAATAAAGAAAAAAATAGTTATTAAAAAAAAAAAAGTTTCACAAGTTAAGAAACAAGTATTCCATTAAAATAACGGGACAGATTTTGTATATAGGGATAAAAATCTTATAAGATTTTGAAATGAGTCTAAAAACTTATTAAGGATACAATCGGACAAGGTATTCAACCCATTAAAAACTCTATAAAATAATACCTTATAAGATTCAAGATTAAGTTTTAGGAAATGATAAGGTTTTTCATGCGGTTTTAATATTACAGAAAAACCTTGATTTGAAACCTAACGCCTTAAAAAGTAATAAATTATTCATTAACTTTGTCTTATTTTTTTTATTAGAAGATTAAGAATTATATTAATCATTTGTTTATAAAAATCCTTCAAAAATATACTAACAAAAGCTTAAAAAATCAAAAACAAAATAAAACATTTTACTTAATTAACATCAGGTGATTTGGGTATAAGATATATAATCACTTAAGGGATAAATTTTAATAATAAAAGGAAAAACCCCATAAAGTTCTACAAAACTCAAAACCCTGAAGGGGTAGGTTTAGGAAAAAAGAGTAAAAACATATAAAGTTTTTATAGGATTTTGAAAAATTAACCTTATAAAAGTAGATTCAGATTTTATAAAATTCCTCTAGAATCTACCACCCCAATTACAAATGCATGGTGAGGGAACATAAAAGGTTACCTTGTTGACAAAAGTCAATAGCGGCTTCAAAGTAGGCCTCTTGGTTAATCTAAATCCAAGACTAAATCTTAGGCATATTCTGAAACTATAGATGGCTCAATTTGAAAACCATTGAACCCTTAGTTTGACACAATGAAGGTCCAATTGCTTCCAGAATGTGATAGAGGAATATACGCGAATACATAAATCGCAAGGGAAACGATTATGATTGAACAATAAGAATTCCAGAATAAAGATTACCAGGCAAACTATTCCATTCCACATCCTGAAATGCGTTATCATGAAATTCGTGCGGCACGGAATCAGGACTTAGGAGACAAGAAAAATTTCCAGTATCCAGCCAAAGACTTGACAAAAGGCAAGCCCTCAACCCAAAAAGCAGCAGAAGCAAGAGCAACTTCAACAGCATCATCATTCCAAACCGCGGAATCGGACACAGCATAATCCACAGTTTATAGACTTGAGTGATCCTATTCATGAAGCACAAAGTTCTTGTGTAAGTATCTCTATGCATGAATATCTTAAATTACTTGATAAGTGTACATTCACCTGAACTTCCAAGGCTATAAGCCCAAGAAAGGGCATAACATGCTTATCTTTCAAACTTTTAACTGATCATCCAAGGATTGAAGAAACTTGGCACATCTTTATAGATGAATATTCCGTATTCTCATCTTATATCCTATCTGTTTCTCGTCAACCACATGCTACCATTTTTATTTTCATCATGCATGGAAAATAGGTGATTGTGCGATTGGAGATCTACAACCACCTAACTTTTGATGTCTTTGATGAACTCTTGTTTATAGGCTTGTTTCCTCGCGAAAAATGAAGTTGCCTACGTTTTTTGGCGGAAAAGAAGAAACGTAAACTTAACAATAAGTACAAGTTCGATCGGGCTAATGTCATGTTTCCACATCAAATTTATCTTTTTTTTACGATTATAAACTTCATAATTTAATTTCTCTAATTATATACTAAAATAAGTATCTAGTTGTCACCATATATATATTAATTAAAATCTAATTTACACCTTTAGTTTAATCAATAAAATTAGATAATAGGATAATTATCCACAATATTAACCATAAGTGATTCCTTACAAAACAATTAGTTGTGAACTCTTTTAAAGATTTGGGTCATAGCCTACTTCAGAGATTTAGGTTACTCGATTCTGTATGACTATATTAGCTTAACTAATAATATGAATTGGATTTAATTAAGGTATAAATAGTAATAATTAAATATTTAATTTAGTATATAATTAATATATAATAACAAAATGTCGCAAAACTAATGTGTAAATTGTGATGGTGATGCAAGTTTTGTCCTCTCTTATTTTTGCTTCCACGGTTTCGTCCCTAATTTTAATAAAACTAATATAACCATCCGTCATGCTTTTTTATTTATATTCGTGAGATAAAAACCATGAAAAATTTCTCTTATATAGCATCTGAAACTGTTTGAAGCTACACAGGTACAGAATTCTTAGTATAAGATTATGAAAAATCCAAGAGCTTGTATGGATGTACGGTACTTTTAGACAAAAAGATTCTTAAAATTATCCTTTCAATGACAACTTGAGAAGTATGTTTTTATATTCCATGGATTTTAGAAAGAAATCCAAACCTGAAACTACCATTTGATGTAATTTACTAAATTAGGGTTCTTGTGGTTCCATTTAATCCATCGTTAGTCATTTTATATATTCATTTATTTGGCTAGTACTTGGATCTTCTCAATTTTTTTTTCTTAAAATTACTTAAATTTTTAAAATATATTTTAATATCATTATTATAAAATCTTATTTTTTATAATTTCAATCGTTAATTATACATAATATCATTTTAAAATATAAATTGAAGAAAATTAAAATAATATAAATCGAGAGTATTTTTCATTTAGCTTCCGGTTAGTTCTACAATTGTTAAATTTCTTTAAAGAATTTTATGACAATCATTACATTACTAACTCATTCCTACGTTGCTACCGTTTTCTTTTATTGTCGTATTTATCTTTAAATTTAAAAGTATGAAAAAGGATAAAATAAAAGGATTTAAATCTGAAAATGCCATATTTTCAATCACATGCAGCACATCTGCACTTTCTTCCCCAACCTGCACGATTAAGAAAAACCGTACGAGAACATTAATTTGAAGATGCTCAAATTTGTCTTTTGTTTTAACATTATACATTTTCTCAACCGATTTCGATAAGGTAGCCGTGGTGAGCAAGTCACCAGGTATATATATCGATCCAAATAATGAAAATTACATAAACTTGTTTTGCATTAATATATAAATGTTACATATTAAACATAATAACATACGATTTTTAACTATATCAAAAGTGCGTCACTATAATTGTGACATACATATATTATTGTAAAACCGCATCAGATGCATATGTGATGTAGTTTTATTGTCACAAAATCACAAGTTTTAAATAAGATTTTTAATTGCATAAAACAAATATCGTATTTATGACATGCAACATTAGTAGTATACTGTTATAAAATCTCATAAAAAATATGTAATTTTAAAATGATATTTATGTAATTTTTTATATAGCTCATATTTATATAATTTTTATCTAATTGGTTTGGTAGACAAAAAAACCTTATAAGTAAGCACATCACACTAAGTAATATACATGATTGGTACTTGGTAGGTTTCTAATAAGTAGAGAAGGTTGTAGAATAGGATTTAAAACTTTCTTGTGATATAGGATACATGATGCAATATTTCCTATCAACAACAAACATATTTGTCCATTGAAAAAGAATAATCGTACTTTAATCAAAATTGATTCAAACTCAAGTTTAATTTATTGTATTATGTTTTTCATCAAATGTCTATATTGGAAAAAAATTTCTAATGAATTTGATGTTGTTATTTGTTTTAAACAAGTAAACCTAGACATAATAATAAACTGCAATTTTATGATAGCTTTTCATGATAAATTATTTGGAATTATATAATCAAGTTCATGATATATGCCTTCATGATGAATATGTGAATGAAAATTCTATGATTAAATTGTTGGAGATTACCATATTAATGAATATATTAGTCAAAAATACATTAGGAAATTGATAGATTATTAAGCAACTTACTTGAAAAACTTTATATTTTAATTGTATAACAAAATTTAATTAAGTTATATAGTGCACCCTATATCTTACAAGTTCTATAGAGTACAAAATCTAGGTGATTCCTTCATGTTATGAGATAAATTTCTATTCCAAAATTTGGGAACTTTTACATAGAAGGTAATGCACAAGTATGATCTCTTATTTTATCCACCCTCTACACAATTAACTCAACGGATAATATGTAGCTACTTAACTTTAGCTTAACATTTGCTTAAGTTTGATTTGATCATAGCCAACTTTAACTCAGCTAAACTCAGACTTAAACCTATTTGGCAACAAATTCACAAGATTAATAGAGCTCTACATATGTTTAATGTGCTACTTATGGTAGAATTACAATTGTAGATCTTGTGGTTAGAATGCCTACAAAATGTATACACATAAGCTAAGAATAGGTGTCAAAGGTTGCTTCATAGCCACTCTTATACTTAAGTTAGTAAAAACTATTTGAAAGGATATAAGAAGGGAAGAGAGAGAGTAAGGGCCTCAAAAGGTGTCAAGCCTATGGTTTTTACTTAATATTTATAGGCATGTAGAATATGCTACGTCTGGAGAGTAAACATTGAATCCAGGCGCATTCATGTTTTGATGAGGTACTTGATAAGAGAATTTTGGAGAGCTTGTGTTCAATTCATTGAGGGTTCAAAATAACTCCTTTGAAGATCAATCGAGCTTCTTAAAGCTCGGCCTAAGATTCAAGTAGTTTATCTATTAAGGTAAAGACATTATAGAGGTCAGGAAAAGCAACTTAGTCTTATGAAACTTAACTCAAGCTTACATAAGATTGGTTTTAGACTTCAAGGGCTCATCTTATGGTCCAAAGAGATTAGCTTAGCCCCATATAAAGCTTATTTCTGAAATAGCCTATTAACACTTACCTCCTATACTCTCAGTAGAGTCAAGCAGACAAGGAGAGAAAACCTCTATTAGGACTTCATGATCTAAAGTTGAGTTAATCCTCTCTCTAAATCAAAGAGCGAGCTATTCTCATGTTCTGACAACCTATCCTTCCACATGAATTTACCAGGTTGGTTTTGGGGCAATTTAACCAAGTAAGCAAACAAAGATAGCTTAAAACTTCTTTAAGGTTTGCAGTCATTAGCCCAAGTTAAAATGATGCCAATTGTGCAATCTTATGAAGTATAAGGATCCTACTAAAGCAGGTTTAGAATGAGTTTTGCAAAATCCAAACCCAACCCAATACCCTGTAGGCCTTTTCAAAACCCAGCTCAAAAACCTATAGGATTATTATTCTATTCTTAGAACCTACCCATACGGGGTTTTCTTAAACCCTCTAACAACCCAACCATACCTACCATGCAACAAAATCAATTTTTCCAATCTTACCTCTTATGAATTTGGCTAATTTCTACATAGTCTCAAATACAACTTAAAATAAATACATATATCGTAATGTAATATATATTTTATAAATAAATACTTTTATAAATGTTGTGTTACATGTACCTTTTATATAAGGTAAAAGAAAAAGTTCCTTAGAAAAAAGAAAATTTGATATAGAAATTAAAGAAGCATAATCTCAAACTTATCAATCAAGAAGATTATCATATGTAACACCGGATTTAGAACCAATACTGACATATATATTGAACATTCTACTAGATAGCAATTTTATAAGTATGTTACTATTGGACAATGAAAGTCTACAAATCCTATCCTCACCAAAAATATTGAAAAATAAAAAGTTATATGTCTCTTAATATAAGAATAATCACGATCCATTCAATCTAGGTAAGGTTACTAGAAGGATAGTTAATGTGTTTGAAAAAATAGAAGTTCGTAAAGTTCGGAAAACAGACATCAAACATAATATAATGATATATAGACATTAAGTATATATTATTTATTCTTTTACTAGGTTCTAGTTTTCCCATCAAGTTTTTTATAAGACCTACAACCTAACCTAAAACCCCATAGGGTTTTGAACTCCCACCCAAAACTCATCCCAAAACCTTATAGTCAAACCCTTTATGATTGTTAGTAGGTTAGGCAAGTCAAGTACCTTATAATGACCCGTCTGATAGCTTCCCTAGCAAAGTACTTACTTTAAGGTGCTAAAAACCAAAAGGGTTTGGCTTCCTCAAGAAGCCTTTTGATGGGCTTATTTTACACAAGTAAATTTTAGTGCATTTAATGCTCATGGCAGGTATCAATCAACTACTAGACAAGTCAATACCATGACAGTCATCGTTGGTTCATCCAGTTTGTTCATTTCCTTATCAGAGGACGTAACAAGGTCCGAGCATCAAAGATCTAATCAACCTACTTCCCAATAAATATCATCTTGCCAACAAAACGTATAAATATAAATAGATTATTCTCGCTTTGAAAGGGTACTTTTTTGTACCTCTAAATATTCCTTGGAACTTCGATTACCCTTATTGATCCTAAAGTTGAAAGTGTTCTCTCTTTTTGATAAGTTTCTTTCCTTGCAATTATGGAAGGTAAAAATGAAACCTCTTCTTCTTCCACCTCACACACCCCTATTGATGTTAGTGTTCACGAATATTATGCCTAACAATGGTAAGTCCCTCAAGGCAATCTCTTGAATTGACAGTGACTAGTAATAGTTAGTTTGAACATTTACTGGCACGTGAAGATGTTTATCCTAACGATAGTAAGGAACAACAATCAACATCCCCTATATGGAGAGATCCACACGTGAGACCATCATTGAAAGGAAGGAAAAGCCTATTAAGTGATTCTAATGTGTTAACTATATGATAGGAATCAACCCTCTAGACCAATCATAAGAAGTCGAGCTCAAGGATTTCAAGGGCTCTCATGGAAAATACTAAGTCTAAGCCATAGCCAAGATGGGGACTCTTATTTCGACTCAACCTCTAGCTGACCTGTTTGTCAGATCTTCACATATATCTAATATGCTCCTGCCCAACAGCGAAGTCCTAATCTATAAGACAGCTTAAAACAAGCCAAGCCAAGTTTTCGACCTAATACACTAGTGTTTGACTTCAAGACAGCTGACCTTTTGCTAGGCTGATTGGGTTTCGACCTAATCCAGATTAAGTTGGCCCCTGACTATAACACATTCTTACTTCCGCCTACGTTGTATCATATCCTTGATGTCCAGCCACCAAGCAACGCATGTCTTTTGATATAATGTTCTAGAATGATTCTTTATTTTCCATATTGAATATTCTTTGTCTTTTTTACTCCTTTTAGTATGTCTCATGTAACCTAGTGTAGAATACATTTTTGTCTTTTCATACATATAAAGCAACCTTAGTGAACGGATATATAAACCCCCACTTTCTTGTATACAAGGATCATTCAACTTTCAATACAGAATTATTCACTTTGAGCAACCTTAGTGTTCTCTTTATCATTCAACTCTTATCTATTCCCTTTAGCAAGGAGTACTGATGAGTGACCCTTCAATTTGGACTGGTATATCATATCCGATGGATTGCTTGTCGAGTAAGATAAAGTGATGTGTCATATTTATTCATTAGCTTCCCAAAATTTACTAGCTTTTTCTTTATTTCTTTTTAGTTCGCTTTGCTGTGGTACTTCTCTATATGTCCAACTCTAGAGATGCATCAGCTTTGCTGGTATCAGACCCGGTTCCATAAGAGAGTATGTAAAGTTGCAGTAAAGTTTTTATTCGCTTTACTATTATTGCCTACTGTATTCCTTTCGTAATTACTATAGTGTGTTGGTATGACAACAAGAGTAGTTTTATTATTACTCTATTTTTCATTGTGAAAACAAAACAAGTTTGTTTCTATCTTATTTGAGTGACTATCAGGTGTTGAAGTTGTTAGCCAATTGTTAATACATTTGAAAATTACCGTACTATATCAGATTCAAGTATTCAGGGAGTTATTGGTGACCAAGGTAGTGGTGTTCGACCTAGTCATGGTTTTAATGATAGTAATATCCTAAGGTCAATTAACAATAAACTTGACAGACTCACAAACCTTGTTGAGAGTCTAGTCACCATAATGCAAGTTAATAGACAATGACCCCAAGGTGTACAACAGCAAAACCTACAAGAAGATGCCCCTAAGAGACACTATGGCTAAGGCAATTGAACCAATTTCCTAACTTGACTGCCACAAGTTGGAAGAGTAGTAAATCAAGCTGCTAGATGAAGGAGATTGGGGAAGATGACCAGGAGCTAGGTATTGAAGGGTTTGGTGAAGAAGAAGAAGTTGATTATTACCAAGCATCGGGATAAAGATGCCGAGTCCCTCGAGGGCTAAGGTGCAAATCTTGCCCCTCGATGAAAATAAAGATGCAAATGAATACTTGGAATAAGAAGAGAAGGGCGAGAAAGTATTTGAATGTTATGGGTATGAGGATGCGATCAAGGTCCAACTTGCTGCATTGGAGATTACTAGGTATGACATCATGTGGTGGAAGAATCTGAATGCAACTAAGGCAAGAGATAAAAGACAAGGTATTAGAACTTGGAATAAAATGAAAAGGCTGTTAAGAAGTAGATTTATGCCCGAGACTTATTTACAAGATACGTTTACAAAGTTAAAGGAGCTTTGCCAAGGAAGTCGAATTGTTCATGACTACATAAGAAAGATCAAGATGTTAATGATCCGAGCCGACGTGAAAAAGCTAAAGGCCCGTATAGTATTGAAGTTTATTTCTGGACTCAAGTCTGAGATTCGCAATATCATGGAAGTACAGAGGTTTTATAATTTGGAATAGACCATTAAGATAGCGTAGAGGATCGAAAAGCAGAGGAGAAATGTTCTAAGCTGACCTAGGTTAACATTCTCTCGAGCCCTGGTACTGCGTCGACCTGTTTAAGCCAAGTCTAAGAGACCATACCAAACCGAAGAAAAGAATGACCGACCTGACAATAGCTGAGCAAGTCCATATGGTCGAGTAGGATAGTCAACCGAACTTAGGCTTGGCCGCCCTTGAGAATGGATGAGAAAGGATAAACCTTTAGACGAAAGTCTAAGGAGGTGAAATATCTTAAATGCTTAGGCTTCAGATACATGGAAATTAAGTATTTGTACCGACATGTCATGGTGCTCCAAGGAGATGTAGTGGATAGCACCGACAAGAGTAAGCCTAAGGAAGGGAAAGATGTTCGAAAGGTAGAAGCCGAGGAGGAAGAGGAGACCTGTGTCTATGCAGTTCAAAGAGAAGTGATGATCCTAGTTTTGAGACGAGTCCTAAGTTCCTTACCGAACTTTAAGGAGGACTAGAGGGAAAATTTGTTCCATACCAAGTATACTGTCAAAGGCCAATTATGCATAATCATAATGAATAGAGGAAGTTGCACCAATGTGATTACGTAATCCTTTGTGCAAAGGTTGGGTCTGCCAGCCTTAAGGTATCCCCAACCTTATAAGCTGCATTGGTTTCATGATAAGGGTACTTTATACATGACTGAACAAATGACCATACTGTTCGGTATCGAAAATGTATACAGAGACGAAGTAGTGTGCGATGTCGTCTCCATGAGAGCTTCACATCTGCTGCTTAGGCAACCTTAGTTGTTCAACCGATGTATTACGCACGATGGGTATAAGAACACTTATGCCTTTGTTAAGGATGAAAGGAGGATATTATTGCAAACCTTAACCCCGACCCAGGTAAATGAAACTCATAATCAACTCACCCGAGCTAGTAAAAAGAAAGCCCTAGTGATGAGCTGTAGAGAGCTTCGATCTGCTAAGAAAGCTAATGAACCGATGTTCCTATTGGTTAGGAGACTAATGGAGACGAGGGAGTTACAGAATGTTCCAGAAGAGATCTGAAGCTTACCAAATGAGTTTTCCGACCTATTTCAAGAAGAACTACCTAAAAGACTACCACCAGTCCGAGGCATAGAGCATTATATTGATCTACAACCAAGTACCACCCTACTGAACTGACCTGTGTATAGGATGAACCTTGAACAGGCTGCCAAGCTGAAAATATAGGTAAAAGAACTCATTAAGCAAGGATATGTAAAGGAGAGCATGAGACCTTGTGCTATTCCAGCTCTGTTCGTTTCGAAGAAGGATGATTCATGGCGCATGTTCATCGACAGTCAAGCAATCAACCAAATTACAGTCAAGTACAGCTACCCGATACCAAGACTCGATGACATGTTAGATGAGCTTCATGGTGAGAAGATATTTTCGAAGATTAATCTATGAAGTAGCTACCACCTAATTCGCATAAGTCTGAGCAATAAATGGAAGACTACCTTTAAGACTAGGCACGAACTCTACAAATGGTTAATTATGCCGTTCAAACTTACTAATATACCAAGTACATTCATGAGGTTAATGAACCATGTAATGCGGCCTCTAATTGGGAGATGTGCGGTCATGTACTTTAATGATATATTGGTATACAGTATCAACCTGAACAACTATGTTCAATATCTTCTCAAAGTATTTGGCATTTTGTAAGCTGAGAAGTATGAGAATGTAAAGAAATGCATGTTCTACTAGAAAGAGGTAATGTTCCTAAGGTTTGTAGTGTTAGGGGAAGGAATCCAAGTAGATGAGGAGAAGATCTAAGCTATTCTGGAATAGCTAACACCGAAAAATGTCACTAAAGTCCGAAGTTTCCATAGCCTAGCTTCTTTCTATAGGCAATTTATTAAGGACTTCGGCACAATAGCTACCCTATTGACTAAGCTGACAAAGAAGAATGAAGGGTTCAGGTAGAACGATCGAGCTAAGTGAAGTTTCAGGGAAATCAAGGAGAAGCTCATTTTGGCACCTATCCTTTTACTACTAGATTTTGATAAGCCTTTCAAACTAGAGTGCAATGCATCGAAAGTTAGAATTGGTGCTATCCTAATGCAAGGATGGCGGCCCGTCGCTTACCATAGTGAGAAACTGAGTGGCCCAGCCCTAAACTATTCTATGTACAAAAAGGAGATGTACTCTATTTTCCGAGCCCTTACCATTTGGCAACATTACTTGCTACCTTGAGAGTTTGTTATTTACATTAACCACGAATCATTGAAGCATCTAAGCTTAGTGGTTAGAGTTTATGGAGAGTTTCTCGTACATCATTCGGCATAAGAAGGGAAGTACAAATGTGGTCACCAATGCTCTATCATGATAGCAAATCTTACTGACCACTTTATAAACAAAATTATTAGGATTCTCACTAATTATGGAGTACTATGCTCATGATTCTCATTTTAGCCTTATCATAGAACAGTGCAAGGACAAAATTGCTATCAAGGGATATTATCTCAAGGATAGCTATCTATTCAAGGATCGCAAGCTATGTATTCTAAACTGCTCCACACGTAAACTATTGGTTTAGAAAGCTTATAGCGATGGACTTTTAGGCCACTTTAGAGAGGTCAAGACAACCAATTTATTGAAAGAGAATTTTTACTGGCCGATTTTGGCGAAAGATGTTCATAAGGTAATCGGTCGTTGTAAAGTGTGTAAGGGAGCTAAGGGGAAAAGAGAACCCCATAGAGAGTAAATGCCCCTACTAATGCCTACCTTACCATGGGCCAACCTTAGCATGAACTTTGTCCTAGAGTTGCCCTGAATATCCAGAGAGAAAGATTCTATTTTTTTTTTTTTTTGTAATAGATCATTTTGAATAAGATGGTGCATTTCATTCCGTACCATCAAACTAACAATGCTTTATATATTGCTGATTTGTTTTTGCAGAAGGTTATACAACTACATGAAGTACGAAGACTATTGTCTCAAATTAAGATACAAAATTTTTGAGCTATTTCTAGAAGAATTTTTGGAGGAGACTTAGGATTAAGATAGTGTTCAGCTCTAGTAGCCACCCTCAGATTGATAGCTAGACTGAAGTGGTGAACATGACACTGGGCAATCTACTTAAAGTTGTTGTAAGGAAGAACTTGAGGAATTGAGATCTATACCTACCAGTTGTAGAGTTCACATACAACTGAATTGTCCATAGTACTACAGGAAAGACCCCATTCAAGGTCGTTTATGGCCTTAACCCAACCATTCTCCTAGACATGGTTAGCACCCTAATAGCTACTGAAGAGAGTCAATCTAGAGTTGATTAAGCTCAAGAATTATACGAACTACACCAATCCATAATAAAGAAGATCGCCAAATTCAACTAAAGGTAACAAGAGATTGGTAGCCGAGGCCGCCAAACTATTTCTTTCCAACCAAGAGACTTAGTATGGATTTACCTCAGCCAAGAGTAATTCCTGCACTTAAAACAAAGCAAATTATGTCCTCTAGCTAACCTCCCATTCAAGGTCCTAAAGAAGATCAACCGCAACACCTACCAAATTGAGTTGGTATCTCCTCTACCTTCAATGTGTCTAATCTAATTCCCCATCAACAAATAGAAGAAGACCCTATGAGCGCCCCAGAAGAATGAGGAAAAACTACTTCAGATTTGACGACAAATCTTTCCAACCTCCAGGCAAATGATAGGAATCAACCCCCTAGACAGATCACAAAAAGTGGTTCAAGGGGTCGCACAAAAAATACTAACTCTAAGCCATAATCGAGATGGGGACTCCTATCCCAACCCAACCTTTAGCCAACCTATCTATCAGATCCTTACGTATGTTCAACAAGCTCTTGCTCAACAATGAAGTCCTCATCCAAAAGACAACCTAAAACTAGTCGAGTCAAGCTCCCGACCTGATCCATTGGCATTTGACTTCAAGACAACTAACCTTTTTCTAGGCTAATTGGCTTCCAACCTAATCCAGATTAGGTTGGCCCCTGACTGTAACACATTCTTACTTCCGCCTACATTATATCATATCCCTGATGTCTAGCCACCAAGCAACGTGTATCTTTTGACACAATATTCTAAAATGATTCTTTCTTTTCTATAGTAAATATTCTTTGTTTCTTTTATCGCTTTTAGTATGTCTTATGTAACCTAGTATAGAATACCCTTTTGTCTTTTCATACATGTAAAACAACCCTAGTAAATGGGAATATAAACCCTTACTTTCTTGTATATGAGGATCATCCAACTTTCAATATAGAATTATTCACTTTGAGTAACCTTGGTGTTCTCAATCTCATTCAACTCTTATTTATTCCATTTAGTAAAGAGTAGTGGGAAGTGACCCTTCAATTTGGACCGGTATGTCATATCTGGCAGATTATTGGTGTGTCATTTCCATTTTGTAGCTACTCAGACTTTACTAGCTTTTTCTTTGTTTCTTTCTGATTCACTTCGTTGTGGTGCCTCTCCATATGTCTGACCCTAGAGATGCATCACTATAGCTAGGTACTGTAATCTCCTTTATTATCAGAAGATCAAGAAGCCTTTTCCCAATGACAAGGTCATAGTAACTGATAACATGCTCTTTTATTTACTTTAAGCATTTCATTCATCAAATTCTAGAAAGCTTTTTTTACTTATCATTGGGTAACTAAAGCTAACTTGTTCCATTTTCATATGCTTGTGGTATTCAAGCACCTTTGCTTAAAACTAAAAAGAAGGTGAAGCCCTTAACTGTTTAGGCATTATTATTCCATAAAGAAGAATAAGTTAGCATAGGGGTGGTACTATTTGGCGAACTGGAAAAGGGAAAATTTTTTCGAGGGCTATGAATCATCTGTTTATGTGTGGAAAGATTATTTCATTACTATGAAGTCAGAAGCAGGATTTAATTTTTTAATTGGGTTGGTAAACTCAATCAAGGTTTCATCTATCTTAACAATATTAAGGCAACGAAAGTTATTGAGAAGGAATTTCATGAGCAAGGTCCTTAGGATACTGAAGTGGTAATTAAGGAGCGGTTTGGATTGATAAAAGTTTCACCTAAATGCACAGAGGAGAAAGATGAGGATGGTATCCTCTGAATCAATGCTGTGCTAAGGTGATTTTGCTATAAAGGAGACATTCATCTAACTAATTATGGCAAAGAGGTACCCTAGAGGCATGTACTCACCACTGTACTAATTTTAAATTTTCCTTTTGTTGTTAAGGTTTTTCTTATTAGCTCTTTTTCTTATAAGGATCAATAAATTTGACAAGGACACCCTTAAACCAACTTTTATGGGAAAAGGTAAGGAGAAGAGTGTAGGGAAGAAGACTATCCCCCTAACAGAGGGTACTGAAGTTAGCATCCTCTAGGTCATTGTAGCTCAACCTACTAAAGTAGCTAAATTGATGGTAATCAAATTGAATTTAAAGAAATGAGCTCAAGATGAAGACAATGCTAGTCCAATAAAGGTAGCTTAAAAGGACCTTAAGTAATGTGCCTAGGAGCTTAGTTATTACTAGGATTTACTGAAGCGGATTTGAAATGAAATGGATCCTTCAAGATATAAAAAAAAAAAAAAAATTAGAGGGAGAAGTAACAATGTAACATTGGCCCCATACGATTATTCTCTAAGCACAGTTGGCGAGAGGGGTCAAAATGTTGCAACAGTAAAGGGTCAAGACAACATGGCTGGGATGAGAGCGCTAGTGGCATGCCGAGAGAAAAACTATTTAGCCATTTAAGTGAGTCTCTTGTCACTCGACAAGAACTTCTCAGCAGTGTAGGTCGGCTTACTCAACACAGGGTACTTAGCAAGGGAATAGTCAGTGTCATCACTACCGAGTATATAGATCAACCTATGAAAATTAGGGGAGCTTAAGGAGTTTAGCTACATTCTTTCAACATAAACTTTCTCATCATCGGTAGGTTGCCGAGAGAAAATTTACCGGATGAGAGATTGGAGTCCTCAGAGCCGTGCGTAAGTAATGAGACTATTGGTCAGCAGTTCATCACTAAGGTAGAGGTATTGGATGCAATAACTCAAATGCACAAATCCTTATATCAACTAGCCATGCGTGAGCATGGTAAGTACAAGAGTGATAAAGATGAATTGCCTCTTGCTTCTAAGAGTTCATCAATTCCAAATGCATCAACTAGATTTAGTAGTCTTAGACTGCCATTTATGTGTAGGAAAAATAGTATCCTATTGTGATATTCTAAGTCACAAGTTGATGATAGGCGTAGTTCTTCCATTAGACATGAAGTCTATGGAGGATTACATCCAATATGGGAAATATGATGCAATGGATGAATTTATTGGCTCTAAGTCCTCTTATTTGAGTGTCACTTTTGTTCAATCGTATTATGCGTCTTATTGTGCTAATAGCCTTATACCTAATTTTATTGCAGCTAAACATTATTATGCAAGCTCTCCTTAAAGCCTGGAGGGGGGAGAGGAAGGAGGTAGTTTGTCTTGAAGCTGAGTATAAGAGCTCATTAGATGCTAATACTAAACTTGCTTATAACGATTCTCGTTAGTTATGTGGTGGCAAAGGTTACTCAAGAGTAGGTTGCATAGCTAAAGCAAGAACATGAGTATGTTGTAGAGAACTACCAAGATTTAGATAATAGACTATAGGTACTAAGCACCAAAAGGTGGGTTAAATTCGTAACTTAGTTCAACATAGAAGGAGCTAACAAAAATTTAGGCTTTAAGGGATTCCTTTTTGTTAAAGGGAGAAGGAATACAAGGAGAAGTAAGTAGAGCTTGACCTTACTAGCAAGATGAAGGAAATGGGAAAGGACATGAGGAAGAAATAACTCAAACTTGACCCTTGTTTCCTTAACTATAAAAGTGAAGATGATGCAAAGGATAACCCTGAGATTTTACCAACTAGAGGCACTGGCAAGGTACCTCAAGGTGAGGATGCTAAAGGGAAGGACTACTTTGAAATCTAATGACATTTCCCCTATCCCCCCTTTTTCCTTTTTCTCACTAAGCTCCAATCCTCCTAAGATGCCTATACTACCTCCTAAGCCAGTTTCCAAGCAAGACCTTGGGGCAAAAACTACTGTAGAGTAAGAATTATTGTATTTTATTTTTTAATCTTGTACACAATCAGTATGCTAACTTGTGTTTTGTAACTTGTTAATTTTAATGAAGAAAAGTTTGTTAGCTTGCTTTTTCTTTTATTATTTCTATGCTTTTACCGATCACATTTTGTTTTTATTCTCATGAAAACACTATGATCAAGGGGGTTTGCCCTGAAAAATAGAGTCTATGGTGAATTTGAAAATAATCATGATGCCTCATTCTACTATGGTTTCCTAGCTTGTTTGTGCAACCAAATGATTCAAATCCTTGTCAAGAGTGCCCAGGATTTAAGGTTCGGACCTTGTTCCATTATCTTGTCCTAGTTCATTAATATAACCAAGGGATTCAAATCCTTATTAAGAGCACTTAAGATTTGAGGGTAAGGTCTCATTCCATTATGGTGTCTTAGTTTGTTGATGCAACCAAGGGATCTAAATCCTCATTGAAAGCACCTTGGATTTGAGGACAGGGCCTTACTCCATCATGGTATCTTCGGTATTAATGCGATAATCCTAAGCTCTTATCAAAAGCACCATAGATTTAAGATAGGGGCCTCATTTAATGAAGGTGTTTAATAACACTCATTTTATAAATATATGCCAAGGTAGTTTTATCAATATCTTAATGTTAAGTTGCTTTAATTTTTTAGTATTTAAGGCTTATTTGAGAATTATTTGATTTGTAAGCTAGGGTTATTTCTTTTTAGTTATATTTCATGTTTTAGTTATTTCTTCTTAATGAATCATTACCGAACCCTAGTTCTTTAATGTAACATTGTGCTTTGACATGTTGAATTGATAAGTCTAGGTTATTAATTCAATGTTTGAATTTACTATAGAGATTTTAAGATCCTATTGTAAATAGACTGGCGTAATTAAAAGGAATCGCAATAGGCTAAGCAATTAGCTATTCAATTTCTCCAGATTAAGGTAACCTAATAGTAGAATTCAAGGAATTAAAGCAGTCTTAACATATTCTAATACAAAAGTAATTTGGGTAGAGTATATTTAAGGTTAAAAGTTAATTTGTGAAGCGATTCCACAAAATTTATACTAAGAACTCCCATAGTCCAATTTGAAAAGTTAGATAAAGTTAGGTAGTAAGTAATATATTTACTAAGGTTCATGCTCTCTTAAATGATTCAATTTCCTTGTCTTTATTTTGTTTATTTTATTTTAGTTGTTATTAATTAGTGTTAATTTAATAGTTAGGGCATTTAACTAATTAATTTATCTTAATTATTGAATTGGATAATTAGAAAAATAGAGAAAATTGTTGATAATTTGAGTAGTTTAATATGGAAATATAAAAGTCTCTACGGGATTAACACCTGGACTCAAATCTACTATACTATAAAATTGATAGGTACACTTGCCTCCTATCAGGTTTTTGATACGGTTACTAAAGACTTCTCTCTTTAAAAACTACTCGCATATTAGAAAACGTTCGAGCTCTTCAAAAGCTTCCTAACACTTGACTGTCCATTCAAAGTTAAAAGGGTTTTTCAATACTTTGAAAAAATCAACACATCGATCTATTAACTTAGAAATAAATCTATTTAGGGTAGCAATCTGACATGTAAGTTGCTTGATGTCCTTAATTGTCCTAAGGGGTTGTAAATCCAATACAACATGAATTTTTTCAAGATTAGCTTATATCCCATGTGAGGTAACCATATATCTCAAGAATTTGCCCGATTAGGTGCTAAAGACACATTTCTATAGGTTAAGTCTTATATTATATTTTCACAATTTATTGAAAGTTTCTTGAAGCTCATTAATGTGGTCATAAGGTTGCTTGCTTTTGACTATCATGTCATCTCTGTAGACTTCAATGTTGCAATGAAGCCAAGGATTAAACATTTTTGTTACCAACTTTTGACAAGTTACCTTAGCATTTTTATATCTAAAATACATTATTTTACTACAATATGTATTAAAGTTAATGAAAAAGGAGATGTAGACATATGTTATATTTTCGTAATTTGTTAGAAGTTTCTTAAAGGTCATCGATGTGGTCATGATGTTGCTTACTTTTGATTATCATGTCATCCACATGGACTTTAACATTGAGATGAAGCTGAGGTTTGAACTTTTTTTTAACCAACTTTTGATAGGTTGCCCTAACATTTTTAAGTCTAAAAGGTATTATTTTATAGCAATAAATACTAAAGTTAGTAACAAAGGAGGTGTAGACTTGAGAAAATTATGAAGATTGAGCTATTCAACTAAAAGTATTTTCTCATTCCCATGGTATGTAAGATTTGTTTGAAATAGGCTTTGAAGATATTACTGACTTAATCGCATTTGAGTCACTTAAAAAGGACAAGAAGGGTTTATTACTAGAAAAAGTGTAAGGAAGATAAGATAGTATTGTTTTCTAATTTTTTTTAGATGTGGAGCAAAAGACGGTATTTTAAAAAATATCATTAGCAAAAAATCACACGTAGTGTAGGATATTTTGCAAAGTCCTTCAAGAGTGATGATAAAGTCAAACAAGTTCGTCTACAAACACTTCATAATAATTTTGAAAATTTACGTATGGATGAATTAAAATCTATTGCTACATATTTTTTACTGTACTCAATCTATAATTAACCAAATGCAAGTTAATTGAGAGATTATAAGTGACCAATGGATTGTAGAAAAAAATCATGTGATCCTTGATCTCAAATTTTGATCATGTTGTGGCAGTCGTTGAAGAAGAACATAACTTATCAACATTATCCTTTCAAAGATTGTTAGGTTCATTATCTTCACATGAACATCAAAAGAATCAACGTAACAATCAATCTAACTCTAAGCATGCTTTGTAAAATAAACCAAATTCAACCAACTAAGGTGGATACTAAGGTGGTCGAGGTCATAGACATGGCCATGGTTGAGGAAAAAAAATTATTTTTATCTAATAGAGACAAGACAGGAGAAAGTAGTTCTTTAAGTGGAAGAGCGACGATTGTTGGACTAGACAATTCCAAATTCAATGTTATAAGTGTAATTAATTTAGACATTATGTATTATTAGAATGCCAAAGTAAGTTACAAAGCAAACGTAGAGAACAAGCAAATGCAACAAAAGTAGGAAAATTTGATGCTTGCTTACGAATAAGGAATGGATACCAAAAGCAACAATGTTAATGTCTTGATATGAGATGCAACAATCACATGATGGATAAAGGGAGTTATTCTCAAGTTTATATAAGACAGTATAAGGAGAATTAAATTTTGAAAATAAGTCCAAAATTCTTGTGATAGGTAAAGGTGATCCAAGTATCCAATCAAAAGGTTATTCTAATCTTACAATTGCATATGTATTTTACGTGCCTAAACTATGCTAAAATTTATTAAACATGAGCCAAACTTTCAAAAAATGTCATAAATTTCACATCAAAAATAGAGCCTATGAGATTATGGGGGGAGAAAACAATAAAACCATTGTGAAAGTAAACATGACAAATAACCACATGTTTCCTTTGTCTCTTCAAATGAAAACTTTTACGAACCTATAGGCACTGATGAAGGACAGCAACTGGTTGGTCATTTAGATTTCAAAGGTTTGATACAAAAACAAATTGTGACTAGCCTAACTCTAGTTAATGTCCCCAGCAACTCATATGAAGGTTGCATTCTTAGAAAGCATCATCAAGACTCTTTTCCAATAGATAAATTAAGGTGACCTAAGCAACCATTGGAATAGGTACATACAAATATATGTAGACTAGTTGAGATAGAATTAATTGGAGACAAAAGATATTTTCTACTTTTTGCAGATGATTTTATTAGAAAAATTTAGGTTTGTGTTCTATTAGAAAAACATGAAATTTTTACAAGTTTAAAGAGTTTAAGAAACTTGTTGAAAAATAAAATGAATTTTTGTTGAAGACTCTAAGATTAGATAGAGGAGGATAATCACATCAAATGAGTTCAAGGATTATTGTAAGAAAGAAAGAATATAACCAACTATACACCTTGATTAGATAGTATAGCTAAAAGGAAAAATAAAACAATATTTGCAATAGCCAGAAGCATGTTGAGAGATAAACATTTCCCAAAGCCTTTATATATAAAGGCTCTTTCTTGTGTTGTTTATTTGCTAAACAGCTACCCCACAAAGATTGTTCAAGAAAAGACCCCAAAAGGAGCTAAGAGTAGGAACAAACCAAATGTATCCGACTTACAAGTATTAGGGTGTACTGCATATGCCCACGTACAAAATGAAAGGAGGAAGAAATTAGATGATAAAAGTAAAAAATGTATCTTCATTAGCTATAGTGACACAACAAAAGGGTTGTAAGTTGTATAACCAAATACAAAGAAGGTGATCTTAAATAGAGATGTTCAATTTCTTACAAATGAATCATGAAAGTGGAATCAAAATAATAATACGACTTATAGTGTTATCATTAACAAGGTATCCACAAATGAGATACACTCTAAGACTTATCTTTTTACTAGCAATCCAACATCATCGGTTGATACTTTTGTAGCAATAGTGCAAGGCCATTAGGGCTTCCTTAGAGGACTCATGTCTTACCAACACAATCGCAAGATTATGTAGTAAGTAAAGACAATGATGACGATGAAGCAAATTTGATTGATGAATTCATGGTGAATTTTTTATCTATGTATAAATTGTGATCCAATTTCATATGAAGATGTAGCAGTGGATGAAAAATTGATCTAAGCCATGAATGAGGAGATTTACTCAATTAAGAAAAATGGGATGTAGGAGCTAACTTCTCTACAAATTGGAAAGAAGTTGGTTAAAGTTAAGTAGGTGTACAAGACAAAATATAGACCAAATTTTAGGTAAACTGTTACAAAGCAATATTGGTTGTTAAATGCTACAAGCAAAAACCAGGAATCAACTACTTTGAGGTATTTGCCCCAATTTTAAGAACGGATACTGTATGCATGATTTATCTCTTACAACTCATAATAAGTAGAAAATTTATTAGATAAATGTGAAATCAACATTTCCAAATGGTATATTATAAGAAGTTTACATTAAGCAATCACTTAGCTTCATGAAAGAAAAACATGAGAACAAAGTCTACCGCTTGAAGAAAGCCTTATATGACTTAAAACAAGCACCCCATGCTTAGCACTCATGCATTAATATGTATTTATTACAAAATGGTTTCCATAAGTTTTCTCATAAGCATATATTATATACTAAGTCAATGGCCAATGGTAATCTTTATTAGAAATTATGATGTACTATTTATTGAATTTAAGGAGGCCATGACTTAATAGTTTGAGATGACTAACATAAGATTAATGTCATATTTTCTTGATATTGAAGTGCAACAAAATGATGATAGCATATTTGTTTCACAAAAGGGATGTGTTACCAATATATTGAAGAAATTTAAGATGATTTAACTATACTAATCTAAATTCTAATTGCAAAACATGTAGAAATGAAGAAAGAAGGTATTAGGGAATTGATAAACCCAACTTACTTTAAAGGCATAGTGGGTAGTCTATGTTGTTTGACCTTCACTTGGCCTGATATTGTTTATGAAGTTAGGCTTATTATTCATTTCATAGAGGAACCATACTGACCATACTCGTCAACAGTTAAAAGGATTATGTGCCATCTTAGTGGTACACGTAACCATGGAGTTCTCTATGCTCATTTTAATTCTTCCAATTTAATAGAATATACAAACAATGACTAGGTAGGTGATATTAAGATACGTAAAAGCACATGTAGACTTGTGTTTTACATAGAAAATGGAGTTGTTTCATGGTCTCAAAAAGCAACAAATGGTAGTTGTATCAATGGTAGAAGCAAAGTGCATTGCATTAGCATGAGCAACATGTCAAGCAGTTTAGCTACACAATATATTGGAAATTTTAAAGCATAGTTAGATGGGTTTACTAATTATTCTATATGATAATAAATCTGCTATGGTGTTAGCTAAAAATCTTGTGTTTCATAGGCGGAGCAAATACATTAATGTCAAGTTTCACTACATTAGAGAACTTGTCAAGCGTAGGAAAATTAAACTTCGGTTTTGTAAACCCAAAGAATAAGTTGTGGATATCATAACAAAGCCACTAAAGGTTAACTCATTCAAAAAATTCAAGACTATGGTCAGAATCACTAGTTCCAAATGCAAATTTAAGTAAAAGATTTGAGTTTGAGGGGGCATGTTGAAAATAACAAATATGAATTAGGAAGCTAAATTTAGTAAACTAAAAATAGAAAGTTTGTAAAACCACTAATTATTCAATGTTTATTTGGTGGTTATTATTAAAAAGGTAAATTTTAGCTTTTAGAAATACTATAAAAGGAAGACATACACAAATGTGCACATGCGCATACATATACACACACAAAGCATTTTATTTTACTCTCTCCTTCTATTTCTTTCAACAAATGTTATCTGGATTCAAAAATTCTGATCCCTACCTAGTTAAGCATATGTTAGACGATGTAGGAGTTGACAAGGCTAATGAAAGAAAAAACTAAGAAAAAACCTTAAAAGAATTCATTAATCGCGTAAGAAACTTTACTACCCTAAATGCATTTAAATGTTAAAGATTTCATTTAAAAGTGACAGAAACCCTAAAATGATTACTTTAAAGACATATGTGCACTAATTCAACATAATAAACCCTAAAACCCTAAATTGAATATATATATCACTCATATTTTGCTAAATCATTAGAAAAGGATTAGAGATGACTTTCAATCATGCAAATATGTGTTGAATCCTCAAGTAGTCCTTTACAAACTAAGATAATGAATCATAGCTTACATTTATTTCTTAAGTATATGATTAAGATAGTCTTACTTAGAGTTAGGGGTATAGTTGACGATTAGGTTATATGTAGTGAACTTTAATACTCGAATTAGTACTTTTTGCACTTATTATCCAAAGTAGTTTATCAAATGAGATATATAGACTATAAAGACTTAAAGTAAGACCTCATCAATCATATTTACTAATCAATTCATCAAATACCTCATTTCCTCTCATTTCCTTCATTTTTCCCTTAATTACTACATTATGTGCACAAAATTACATATGCTTAAGGAGAATTGACCAAGGTCAAAGGGTTGACCAAGTCGACACTTTGAAAAGTCAACAAAAGACATTAAGAGATAAAGAAAATATCTCTTTCTTCATGATGGCAATGCTTATCTTTTCTCTTGATTTTTTTCTTCTTTTCTTTTCCCCTCAATTGTTGTCGTCCACTTATTCCCTCTATACCCCACCTTTTGCCTTCTTCCATAATCAATACAAGACAAAAGAACAAAACAAAAACAACTCCCTCTTGCCGTGAGCTTCTTCTTCCTCTTTCACTTTCACAATTTCGCTTTTTGTCTTCATAACTCCAACACAATTAAAGGTATGTCTTTAAGTTGTTTTATGTTGCTTTATTTTGCTTTATATTATTCATTAGTTATTTAATTAGGTAGATTAGATAAGTAGTTATGTGTTTAGTGTTGTCTTGAAGAAGAGGGAACAAAGTTCCCATCTTTAAGTGTAGGAATTAGGAATTATGAAGAAGAAGAAAGGAAGACATGAGTATATGCTCATAAATATGTGCACATAAGGGAATACTAAAAGAACACAAGTATGTGAACCTTTGTACGTGAGTATTTACCATGTACAAAACCTAAATTAAGACCACATTTAACTATATATACCTATACTACACTAAATACATACATAAAAACACAAAAGGATGAAATTGGGAAGATTTCCTTAAGAGAATATTAGGCATACGAACTTTTGTATAAAAATATGTATCTAACTGTATAGGTATATGAGTAGGTATACACGTATAAATACGGTATAAGTTTAAGAAGATGTATAAGTATATATATGTATAAGGTACATGTACATAAGTATAAGAGGAGAGGTAACATGTACATAACACATGTACATAATACATGTACATATGATATAAGCATGTGGAAAGGCTTATGTAATCATATGATAAGGTAAGTGATGAGGTAAGCACATGATGACATAAGTAATGACATAAGCAAGGGATGACATAAGCAATGACCTAAGCAAATGATTAGGTAAATGATGACATAAGCATAGATTATAAACTAAGAAAAGAAGAAAAGTGTATCATAACCCTAAGACACTTTCTAAATTGGATTATACTTAATTGAGCACATGAATTAATAAGAGCAAATTAAAAGCCTCTAAGTATAATGATTAAAGGGTTAACTAACTCATTATGTCTAGGCAAAAGATATAAAAATAAGTAATAAGAGCAATTAAGAGGTCATAGTTAAAATTTCTCTAAAGTTAGTTCATATCGTAAAACACGGGTCATAACATCCAAAATGGACATTACCGTGTAAACGTATGTCCGAAAATAATGAAAAATGACTATAAATTCATAAATATCAGAAATAAAACGAAAAAGATACAAATGGTTAAGAATAAAGTCTAATCGGATAAAAATTAAGGTAATGGAGTAGAAGTAGGGAACTAGAATTATTAGTTAATTCAGTTACTTACTAGTGTTATTATCACATAATGATCAGGTGACCTTGAGGTGAGCGAGGACCTCCCGATTGATTACTACGATTAAGGCGAATCGCTATAGCCGAGTGAGTATTTACCCTATGATTCCATGCTTGTTTATGATTGTAGATAGTGAACTTAAATATTATTGTTAATTGATTATCGTGTGAGGTTTGGGAAATGCTTGTGTGTGGAATTGTAAAATTATCTTAAGTATAGAGAATGCTTTATTTGTTACATGGTAGTATAGAAAGTGATTGTGTGTACTATTGGATGGTCATAGCATAATTTGAATTTTAAGTATACTCGGCTTATAAAAAGAAACTGGAACATGCATCGCATAAATATAATTCTAGCCGTCACATCACAGGGAGGTAAAGAGAGGCCATTCAGGGGTTGTTATTATTCATTTATTGGTTCTGTACGATACACTCATACAAAATGACCTTATCCTGACTCGCGGGAACACTAGGTGTTGGAGGTGCCAACCGCCTGGCTAAAGGTCGAGTCTAAAGGCCTCCGTTTAGGGGTGAGTGTGGACTACGAGAGCCCATTCACGATTATACTAGAACTTGGTTTTATGAAAATAAAAGATCTAGTTAATTTGAATACGAAGCGTGGAGTTTAGTAAAGAAAGTTCTAGTATAATACCCAAATCTAATTGGTGCCGTATATACTCCAACCCTGACTTCAGAGGGCGTTAAATCCGAGTTACGTATATGAACTAGTTAAGTATACGTATTGTTTGGCATTCTGTTTGATCATTCATTCATATGCGTAAATATAATGTACTTATAACTTGCTTGTGGTGTGACTGAAGGTTTTGCTCACTAAGCTTAGGCATATACCCCTTTAGACTTTTACTGTAGGATAGCCTATTTATAAAGGCTGGCTGAGGGATACCACAGGTTAGCTTGGGGACTTGGGGAGGAGCGAGCTATCGTGTGTATTGAGAGAATAGTTAATGTAGATCTTTACTCATATACTTTTATTTTCTTAGTATTGTAGACTTAGATATACTCTCTTACTGTATAATATAAGTTGTGTAGTTCAAATTTCATATAAATATGTTAATGTGATGATATCATGTGAATCTGTGTGTTCTTGGGAAACTAGTGGTTGTAGAGCTTTGTATATTGTATGAAGAGTTCTTGATTGGAAAGGTAACCAATCAGGGGTTCTTTGTACAATATATGGCGTTTGCCACGATTAGGCCATCCTCAGTTCATGACAATTCCTCTTTAATAGACCCCTCTTTAAGCAATTTCTATACCTCTTCTTCAATTGTTACCTATCTCTTTGGGGTGAAATGTTTTTGTTTGTTAGACTACTTAGGCATTTTTATCCATATTGTAGTGATACACCATGATATGCTTAGGGATACCTAAGATATTTAGTGGTAACCAAGCAAAGATTTCTTTATTGGCTCAAAGAAAACTAAAGAGCTATTGCTTAAGTTATAGGTGCAATAATGCACCTATGCACTTTATGTGACATGGTTATCACTTAATTGAATTACTTTTATTTATTTTACCAATTCTCCTCTTACTTCGAGCTTTTCCTCTAGTCTGAACTCAACTACAAAGATTTCTCCTTTTGAGAAGGCTTTAACATTAAGGTTCAAGCTAGCTCCTAAACGCCATGGCATATCTTTATTCCCGTGGGTGTTAGGAACTTTGCTTTAAGATATGCAATTGAAGGTATTATATTGAAGGCATTCTTACTAATGTTTTCAAACTCAACCTAAGTGATTGATTCAGATATGTAAGAGTCAAAGGTTAAAGGAGTGGAATAGGGTTCAATCGTAGTTCAACCTAAGTTTAATCAGGATTAGACCGAACCAGTTATATAGACAAGTTAAGCAAAATCAAATTGAACCGTATGAGTCAACCCAGGTTTGACAACACCGGTTCTGACTAGATTAACCAAGAATAACATTGTATAACTACTGAGTGGTTATTTGAAAACACGAACGCTATGGGTGTGGGAGCGATCCTGGTCAATCTACCATGAGGAATTCTATAATCTATTCAATAATATCTTCATCATCATCGAGTTCTCAGGAAAAGTAATGGTTCCTTTAGTTCAAATAGGCTAGTTATTGAAACCATCAAGGTCATGTCCATATGAGTTTAATTTCTTTGTCAACTTGCCTTTCATTTGGTCGTAAGCTTTCACGAAGACAATATCGACTAAGCTTCTCATGTCAAACTAATATTTTGCAGACTTCAAAATCTACAATTCTTGCTTTAATCACAAAGGTGTTGTCATATGGTGATGAATAACATCCAAGCTTCCTTTGAAAAGGTGGTTGAAGTATTAATTCTTGGCTTTTTAGTGGCAACATTAAGGACTTGTTTTCTATGATTCTTAATATCTAGACAATGATTTTGGTTGGGTACTCTAACAATGGTGTTCACATTTGTAGCTATAACTAAGTTTCATGAGCTTGGTTTGATACTATTACAGTTGTGATATGGCTATAGCAATTGTGTTATTGTGATTGTATTACGTATTCTAGTGTTTGTTAGCCATTATTGGTGTAATTTTATAAATAGATGGCACCAAAGGTTGATAGTGGAATTTCAATAGTAGATCTTAAGATTAAAGATGCATACAAAAAGAACATACATAAGCTAAGAATGGGCATTGGAAGTTGCTTTAACATGGCTACTCTAATGCTTATGTCAGTGAGAGTATTGAAAGAGTATAAAAAGAAGAAGAAGAAGAAGAGAGAGAGAGAGTAAGGTCTCAAAAGATGCTAGGCGTATAGCCTTTACCTACTATTTATAGGCATGCAAAGTATGTTACATTTGGAGGATAAGCCCTAAACTTTGACATGATCTTGTTTTGATGAAGCACTCATTAAAGAGAGTTTTGGGGAGCTCATGTACAATTCGTTAAGGTTTTAAACTAACTCCTTTAGAAATGGCCAAGCTCCCTAGAGCTCACCTAAGATTCAAGATTTTTATCCATCAAGGCAAAGATATTGTAGAGGATAAGAAGAGCAATCAAGTCACATGAGCTCATCTTAGACTTACTCAAGATTGGTTTTAGACTTAAGGGCTCAGCCTATGATCTAAAGAGCTCCGCTTACACTCGTATGAGATCTATGAGTGAAATAGCTTATCAAATTGAGTTCAAGTTTTAAGATAAATTTAAAATAGAAATTTATAAATAATCAAGCCAAAACAAACTTAGTTAATCAGAGCTCGAGGTTATTAAGTAGCACTTAAGTCGAGTAAGTGCCTAAGTTTTAAGCTTGAATACTAAATTTTCAAATCACACTCAATCTCAAATTTCATAATGCCCCTACTAGAAATAGTCATTAGCTTAATTAACAAGTGAAGAATAGTCATAAATTTCGATCACAACATTCACTTCATTTTTAAACCTATAAAAGGATTTTCATAAGGAATCATAATTCCACATCTTGCTAAATTGAGATTATTAACTTAGACCTAGGAATCTCATTTCAACAAAGAAAGATTCCTTTTGCCCTTCCTCTCCATGAATTGTTCATCACACATTAGCCACCATACACCAATACTCCAAACCCTACCAAGAACTCTAGCCACCATACACCAGTATTACCGCTACCAACACCACACACTAGCACTGTTACCACTCACCGCACTACATAAACACCACCACATACTCAACTACCATATACCCATACTGCCACTACCACCACGCACGCACCACTACTGTCCACCTACACATACTCCATATACTTACATTCCAAATACCCCATATGAACACCAACCACCAGAGCATACTTCGTTCGCTACTATCACCACAACTCCAATGACTTCGTCTTCCAAATGAATATAAAAAAGACGAAACCTTTTTAACATTAAGAGCCACAAAGCTGCAGAGGATGAAATAAAAGGAAGATGATTGGGAATAAGATTTGGATTAATAGAAAAGTGGTTAAAGGTTTAGTGAGGCCATTGATGTAAGCTATTAAAGAAGAAGAATAGGAGGTTGTTGCTAGGGCTATAATTAGTCTCATGGCACTTGTACTTATCTTTCCGAATTCCTCACTATCAAACTTGAACGTAGAAATCAAATAAAATGACATAACACCATTTGAAGTATAGAGATAAAGATGGAATCTTTAAGTTTAGAATTGGAACAAAAGATTTATTGGCAAGAAGAAGAAGAAGAAGAAGAAAGTGGGTTCTTTATGTGGTTGGTTTGGTTTTATTTTTACCGTAAAGAAATAGAAGAGAGAGATATGAAGAAAAGGAGTATGTTAGGGTTTTCAATGTGTTAAAAAAAAAAAGGTTGAATATGAGGATAAAATAGTCATTTTCATTATATTTCATATTTATTACTTATATTTTTTTTTTCTAAGGGAACAATTTAATATGCATTACAAGCCTATTCAAATACTAATGAATTGAAATTCCATTACGCAATTATTCCATACAGTGAAATAAATGGCCATAAGAGCAAAAGTTGACTTACCATTAACTACCTCAACATTATAAAGGCTTACTAACACTTCTACAATTCACTTTTGACTTCAACACATGAGGTATCGCAATCTTCCTACTTTATATACGTAATGTCCTTATTACAAGATTTTACAATTAGTCTAGGCTTTTTTGCCCTTTTTCCAGTAAGACTATTTAGTCCATTCTTATCACCTTCTACTTATGATTCATCTTAGAAACATACTAATAGTCAAACCCTAACGATATCTCATGCCCTCTTCAAGCCTCTTTTCTAAGTTAGGTTAAAGTAGCCCTACCAACTTTAGCCTTGCTTCATTTACAAATTGTTTAGCAATTGGAAATGGGTCAACTCTCAACTAAGAAATAATCAATAACCAAGCCAATAGGTGACCTATTAGCCTTTTTAACCAGCAAATCGAAAAGTTTCTAATTATTGTTAACTTGATATCCACTACCTTAATCATATAAATCATTACTAATACCTTCCCAAAATCTATATGGAATTTTACTTATATGAGATAACACATTCTCTCCTCATTAAACGCACAACATCCCCGTTGATCAATCTTACCAATAAGGTTAGTTCTTTTGCCCTTCTCAATATGCACTTTGGTTCATTCTTACTATTCTCTACTTATAAATCATTTATAAAAGCTTGCAAGGCCATCTTCAAACCTTTTTACTAAATTGAGTAGAAACAAGCCCATCAACTTTCAACTTGGTTCATCCCCAATGTATCTACCTACCTGTAAGGGGTTAGTTTTGATGACATTTATGATACCTCAGCATAAAAGTAGTCAATAGTCAAGTTAACATGTCATCTACCTAATATACCAAGGTTGACTTGTTTCTTTACCTTGACTTTATAAATCACTACTAATACTCTCTTACAAATCATGTTAAATTTTATCCACAAGAGATATCACAAACTTAATAATCTTGGGCTTTTGGCTAACTATATATTACAATTGAGAGAGGAAGAATTCAAATCAGTTCTATCATAATTGAGATATCAATATTCTTATCATTAGGTTACAACAACCTTAACTTAATATTCTTTGACTTAATTAGGTTAGTTGGCCCACCAAATAATATGTTTTGGTTTTCCTTGTCATTTTTATTTTCATTTCTCCTTATTTACATTCGGTTTAAATAAATGTAAAATTTGATACAACAAAACTAGAAAATAAATATTCCTTTTTTATATAAGCAAATGTCTAACTCAAATGAAATTAAATAAAATAGAAAAAGTAAATAGGTTTCCATAAGTACTTGTTAATAGTAATAAAAAGGAAATTATATATTTCTATTATACTTTCTTTTTTAACAAGTATGTCATGGATGCAAGAAATATAAAAAAATTTTGTTTAAGATAGTCAATTAGTACCCATGGTCTTTTGCTAACGGGACTCTAAATAAATATATAATTTTTAGAAATAATTAGTAACTTGGAGGGATTCATGGCAACGAAAAGGGACGTGAGGATCTCTTTTTCTCCACTTTGTGAAATTATGATCTGCCCATATCCTATATCCTTTCTCATTTTCAGATGATAAACCTATTTGTTCCAAAGAAGCTGTCATTTCTACCCCCTTCGAAAGGAGTGAAAAAAAAAAAAAAAAAAAAAGCTTAAGCTGCAAAATCCTGAATTCCCAGTTATTTACATGATTATATAATTACCACTTATATATTTAGGTTTTAATGGTGTTTTGCAATATGGTATGGGTATTACTTATCTCTTCAACAATGGTGGACGCAGGATTTGGTTGGAGCAAGCAAGCTGGGAGGTTTGATTCCAGGAAGAAGAAGAAAATGGATATATAACTTCTTAAATAGTACATCCATATGCTTAATTTTTAATAAAAATTCAAAAAAATAAAAAGAAAAAAAGAAAAGTTCAGAATTATCCTCTCTCCCAATTATAGTGAATTGTGTGGACAATATGATAAATGTTCATCAAATTTGTTTGGTCAACAAATTGATAGAATGAATATCTCCTATGTGAAGAAAGAACACGGATAGAGTTTGTGGGTCAATCGAATCGATCATAGGAATTATATATATATATATATATATGCCATTATACTATAAATATCAAAAATAAAATAAAAGAAAAGAAAAGAAAAAGCAAGAAGACCAAATAAGAGAGAGAGAGAGAGAGTGAGTCGGAGCGCACCTTATAGGCTAGCAGCAGTAGACCTTCTGGGAATTGGTTTGTTTGACGGACAATCCTGTGTATGTGGATAAATTGTCGTTTTAAATGTTGTATATACTTTTTTTTAATAGAGATTTTTATTTCCTTGGCCAAAAAAAGAAAAAAGAATAGAGATTTTTGTTTCCTTATTATTCCACTTTCCATATATTTGAAATAATTTGCGATTATTAGGATTACAAATCCAATTAAAGTGGTCATTGATATGAGACTTTCTTTTTTTTTTTTTCCCCTAGCAATACAGGAAAATTGCGTTTACTTTTAATATATATATATATATATATATATACACAAATAGAAAGAACTAAATTAAATTATTTACTAGGCGTTGCATAAAAGTTCGGATCTAGATGAGGATTCCTTAAAACTGAAAAGGATATTTATACGAATACGGAATCTTTTCTAAAAAATATTACAGAAAAAGGTTTATTTTAAAAAAAAATTACAAATATGATATACTAAAAATATATCAAGTAAATGCACTTCAGTATTTTATAGTAATTCATTATAATTGAAAGCACATCTACTGCATACATTTTCAATATAACTACTATATAAGTCTCAATCCACATGGCCATAATCCATTATTGTCTACATCAGTTTCTGAAATTTTCAAAACATAGAGAAAAATTGAAGAAAGCCATAATTGAAGTACCAAACCATTTCCTAATGCAAGTATATGTCTATAATAGGTAACAATCTATAACTTATAAGAATTTTATTCATTTATTTATTTTTGTTATTTTAGTAATAATCGACATTATGCAATATGTTTTTTAGAAAAGAATTTATTACTTAGTGACGTAGATTTCATAATTATAGATGTACCATAAGTTTTGTAAATTATTAATATTTAATAAAAATATATTTTATGTTGTCTAAATTTAGGAATTTTTTGTATTACAGTACATAAGTTATACAAATATAGATATGAGCAATATTGGAATGTAGGTAGAAATTGTTGTGTGTGTGTGTATATGTATATATATATATATATATATACATATATATATATATTTAGCATTTTTATTATGTTGGGTCAAATTAAAAAGTCAAAGGGCGATGCAACTTAACAAAATGACTAAGTGCATTTTGTAAAGTTACCTCTCGGTGTATAAATGGAGTTTTTTTTTTTATGTTATCTAAATATTCGGTTTATTATGGCATTACTACGGTACAAATAACAGATTACGTGAAAATTATTGTATATGCGAACAGAAATACAGTAATGGGTATTTGACGACTAGAGTATGATAAGAAGCCCGTTAAGAAGTTGAAAATAAAGAAGGATTCAAACTTCTCTCATTTCAGTCAGAGAATTTGTAGATATGCCACAGTTAACCCGAGTAGTGTTGAACTCGTGCATAGGTATCCCTTTTTTCATGATGCTGAAGTTGTCTATAAGTTGATGGCAATTAGAAACGACGAGGATGTTGAGAATTTTATTGAGATGGCAGAGTTTTTTGCGGAACGAAATATTCAAGAGTCTACATAAGGCACATTGGGGAATCAATTGCCCGAGGTGAGCATGAAATACATGAGCCAGACAATCCAACCATTCTAGAACCCAATGTGCATTCAACAATGACTGGTGTGGAGCAAACAAATATGGATCAATCTAATAAACCGTACATGGATTTATTTGAATACGAGCACATGAATATCACTAAATAGCAGCTTGACGAAGTATTGGGTCCCATTGTCGAACATGAAGAGTTTTATGATTCATATATAGAGAAAATGCACATGGATATAAATGTTAATGAAGGGGAGAATGCAACAGATATAAATAATGGTGAGTATGGTCATGAAGATGCTGTTAGGCTCGAATATGACCACACTGAGGATGTGGGAGAGGCCTAAATGATACCACATGTTATCAAGAGCAGTGTGCCGGTTCGGGCACTTCGTGGCGACGGCTCGAATAAGCCCTATTGTCGAATTGGTGAAGTATTGTCTAGTAGATAGTTTCAAGACTTTCTACAAATAAACGAACCTATTGACAGGTTTATGAGAGATCCTATCTCATTTTACAACAGCTAGTATGATGGCAGCAGCTATATAACATTTGAGAGAGATGTTAATCAAATGTGCAGCAACATCATCAACTCTGATGACTTAAGTGTTGGTATGCATTTCAATACGAAAAAGAGTCTCATAAATGCAGTTAAGTCATTCCACCTAAGGTACCATTATGATTTCCATGCGGACATTTCAAAACCGACTGTATACGCAATCTACTATAAAAAGAAAGAACAAGGTTGTGAGTGGAGGCTATAAGCTTGTTTGAAAAAAGTAGAAGGTCTTTTCAAGATAACAATTCTAGAGGGTCTGCATACTTGTATGAACCTAATAATGAACCAGGATCACCCTCAGCTCAATAGTAACATAATGATTACATTATTCATCAATAATGTATGAAACAACCCTAATGTTAAGATACATAATCTTGCAGCTAACATGCAAACTGTATATAGGTACACAGCAAGCAATAGAAGGGTTTTCAAGGCAAAGTGAAAAGCTATCAAGATGGTATATGGTAACTAGAAGAAGTCGTATAATGAGTTGTCAAGACTATTAAATGCAATGAAGTTAACCAACCTGAGGGCACAAGTGAAGTAGGGTTAGAGTAGTTCGCCCAATGCAATGTCATTACGTAAGGATGAGCAAGATATCCCTATACGTCCTAGGATAGAGCCGTACATACGGGAGGTTAGGTTCTGGAGAGTTACACAAAACTCATTTATTATGTTAGATTAGCATTTGATTACGGCACTTGTTGAGAGATGGAGGTCCAAGACACACTCATTCCACCTACCCACTAAAGAGGTAACCACCATACTGTAGGATGTTGAGGTCCAACTTAGACTTCCAATTAAAGGGTTCGCGATGACGAAGCAAACAAAGACAGATGATGAGGAGAGCTGGGCTAATGTAGGAGAGAGGCTACTGGGCATGAGGCTTACTCAAATGAGGGGTACTCACTTATCTCTAACGTGGTTATAGGAGCACTTCCGGGTACTTCCCCATAAAGTATACGATGAGATGGTCCGACAATACGTGCATGTGTACATACTTAGCTTGATGAAAGGATTAATATTTGCGAATAAATCCTCTAACCTTATTCACCTAATGTTCCTGTTATTGCTAAAAGAATTTTCAATAGCTGGGCAATTTAGTTGAGACAACCCGTGCTTAGCATGGTTGTACTGACAGTTATGCTCTGCCTCTTCATCCGACGCGCATGAGCTAAGAGGGGTTGTGATTCTACTGCAGGTCTAGGCTTAAGATAGATTCCCACATGTTGATCCCCTTAGTCGATATGGGTTTATTATCAATAAGGATAGGCCATTGGAGGCTAGATAGAGGGTAATACAAGATACAACTCAGCATCCGATCCATGTCGTAAATGTGTATTGCACAACTTTTGACATACAAACAACGCAGTAGGTATGATATGATAAGTTATCCTCTTTACTATCCTTTTCTTGGCCATGAGTGAAAACCATCGTTGCTTTGAGGTGTCGACCTTTCTTGGCGATACATTTAGACTGCTCGAGTACCATTCATATGTTTCCACATCATTGAGTAATGCTTTCCAGACCATGTCAGTTGATAGTTTGGTGGATATCAGTACGTTCCATAAGAGGTCAACACCTCAAAGCAGCTCTATTAGCTGAACCTCCGAGGTAAAATGGATATTGACCAAATCAACATACACTCTTCCTACATCTAAGCTTAGGAACATAGACATGGATTCCTAGTATACATCTAAGGTCCTCAAGGGGTTAATGAGAGTTACTAATCATGGTATAGACAGATCACCCGACGTTATATTACATACTACGAAGCTATTATTAATCAATTGGTACGTACATCTAAAATCATCCATTATTTTATTTTTCACTCATTTATACTTGCTATCATATACACCACCATCTGTTTTCTTTACTTATTTCAGATGGACTCGCTTAGGAGTGTCAGATTAGCACCTGACTATCCTACAGCAATGGGTATTGCAAATGGGACACTTGACTTTATTGACCAGCATAGTGGCCTTATCCTCTACCCACAGCAAGAAAACGTACATGAACTACCCATATGGACCATAGTAAGGAGTAGGGATCATCTACTAACGAGGAGATACTAACTCTTTTTGTATCACCTAAGAGTAGAGCTAGAGTTTAAGGAGGTAAGGCTTGAGCGATATGTCATTGGGTATACCTCGGTGACGATATCTCATCACATGCTTGTCATTCCATAAACCTAGGGCATATCGACGGGGATTACAGCACATACCTTAAATCAGGTGTTACCTCCACTTCGAGCGGCAAATCCAACTCCAGAGCTGAATTTAGCTCATACATGACTCTCGAGTTCTAACAACATCTTGACCTCACGACTCCATTAACTTCTCAAAAGTAATGTTTTACCTCCATATAGTCATTGATGGGTAAGGATGTCACTTAGCTGCATCCAGGCCATCCAATCGACCCAATTCCTCTTAGAGAATTTCAGCTCGACGATTCACCACCTAAGCTTACTTAGATACATACTAGACGGGGGCATTCACTTCTTTCTCGTGCAATGAAAACCTTTACAAGGCATAGGCATCGATAGATATATTTAGTCTATTATTTTTGTTTTCTCCTTTATTTTTTCATTATATTAATATTGTCATTGACTCATTATAACTTTTCTATATATACTAATTATTCAAAATATATTTCACTTTTCATTATATATTACAATTTAATGTATTGTTTATTTATCCTAATTTTACAATTTACGATTTACAAATACTTTTTTTTCTATTCAACCTGTTTACACGGCATAAACATCAATAGATATGTTTAATCTATTGTTTTTGTTTTCTCCTTTATTTTTTTCATTATATTAACGTTGTCATTAACTCATTACAAATTTTCTATAAATACCAATTATTCAAAATATATTTCACTTTTCATCATATATTACAGTTCAATGTATTGTTTATTGATTCTAATTTTACAATTTACGATTACTTTTTCTTCTATTCGACTCATGCCATGAGGACCTTAACACAGCATAACCATCAATAGATATGTTTAGTCTATTGTTTTTGTTTTCTCCTTTATTTTTTCATTATATTAATATTGTCATTGACTCATTACAATTTTTCTGTATATATTAATTATTTGAAATATATTTCACTTTTCATCATATGTTACAGTTCAATATATTATTTATTATTACAACTTTGTTCACCAGCAAGGATGATATGGATATATCAAAGTCGGTACATTGTTGGCCTTCTCAAGAACTTCAAAGCTGTCACCCATGGATGACGATATCCCATCAACTAAACCACACAGGTTCGCATCCTTTGATGATACAACATACGATTCACAAGCTCCCAATCAAATTGAAGAAAAAATACAGCACACAGAAAAGAAAGCAAGCAAATGTGTCAAACTTGGCCAAATTTTATCGTTCTGAGGTTTTAAAAGTACTGTGACCTGGCCATGTCAAATGGAGAATGCACTAGCCCATCTTGTTTAATGGATATACAACAACATGATAATCGTCACCTCAGAGTTGAGATTTGTAGATTTCCTGGCCAGAAGAAGCAGATGTCATCGGGCACAACCTAATGGAAAATGAATATGGCTTGGGTGGAATCAAATACTTCTCGTGAACACAAGGCGTCCAGCTGTCATCCCCACCGACTCCCATATGCTTGTGATCAAGATGGACCTGAGTCATAAGCACAGAGCACTGCTAGTCAAAAACCAAGCAGCATGAGAGAATATCAATGGAGCAGTTATTCATGAAACATCACAATTAGGAGTCATCAAGCATGCAGACAGCATATACGATCTGAAAATGCAACTGCATACGGTATATCAGCCATGAGAAAATTCCAGCAGTAGCTTCTTAAATTGCAAGTAGCAACACATCTTAGACTTATGATAGCTTTAGTGTACACAAGAAATCAGACACTAATCCCTTCCAAAACCATATTTCCATTATTAAAATTGATAGAACAATTAGGACAAGGACAACAGGTATTACCTCAATGGTATTTCCCATTACAAGATCTTCATTATGCGTTGCACGGTCAAGCTCAGCAACAGCGTAATAACTTGCACTAATTTGCATTGGTGGAGAGTTCCCATATGCCGAAGCATAAATTCCAATACCATCACCGTTTTTGAAGGTCACCCATCTAACATCAGCTCGACCCCCGCATTCCCCAGGAACAATATAAGGAACGTGCATGTCCCCTACATTATCATTGTACAATGCAACATGGGCAGCAGCTTTTCTATCTGGATAACATTCAAAAGGCCCCCTACCATACCATTGAACCTGGTTGAACGATTTTTCTAAACGAAACTCAATTCCCACTCGTGGCAGGGGTGGAAGATCTGACCTAGGATTGACATGGCATTCCATTATGATATCCCCAGAACCGTAAATCAAGTACACAACATCAGTTTTAAATAAAACGTTTTTCTTTTCTGATTTGGAGGGAGAAACTCCATCATTTCTTGGAATACCAAGATAGAGCACTTTGAGTTTAACAAGACTCTCAGAGACCAGTTCTACAGAACAACTTTCAGCAACAACTGAGAGGACATCAAGGTGAGCAGCCTTCCACAATGAAAGATAGCTTGCAGCTTCTCCGCCTTTATCATTGTCGGTAGGTGCACGCCAGAAGCATGGAAACATACCTTCATCCATCACAGGAACCCCTTTAACCTGTCGTTATAAATCATAGTACTTTCAATATCAATATTCTTATGTCCTAGGAAACTTCTAAATGCATTAGTCACGATAAACTCATGATATAAGAAAAAACATTAAACAATTAACTAGGATTAACAACCTTCCAGCTTTCAAGTTTTCCACTATGGACATTGAACTTGATCTCCCACAACTCTTGCTGAAAGACTCTAAGCATATCACCAGTAGTCTCTGTTGAAAAGGCAACATCTGCTATTTTGATTCCCTGGAAATTAAAGAAAGTTTATAAAATATCGAAAGCATAAAAAATGAATCAATAAAAAGAAAAAATAATGACAATTTTACATGGGGCACAAGTTCTTTCTTGGCAGGAAGCTGGACTTGGGTGGATGAGATAACATGACCAGCTTCAACCCAGCGTGTCGAGTGCAGAAGCTTAGCAGAAATTGTCAAAAAGATCTCATGTGCATTACAGCAATCCCAGACAGATACCCAAGGTCCCTGAGCTAAATCCATGTCATAAGTGCTCTGCGGTCCAACTACAGAAAGTGTCAGGATACCGGATTCAATACTGCATCCATCCCCATGAACAATCCAACTGAATTCCAATCCTTCAGTTGATAAATAGAAATTACTGTTTACTATCTGTAAGAAGAAAGAATGCCAATATCAAAATGAAATCCACAAACAGAATGCAAAAAATTAAACTGTGATAATACCTTAAGTATGCTTCCCTCCAATCGAACTTTTATTGGTTGGTAAACAAACTTGACTTCTGCAGATATTAGCAAAAGCATACTCATTTATATAAATTGATAGCTAACAGTTACAATACTTGGAATATATTATGCAAAGGAAACAAAATAATGGCATGAAAAATACCATGCATTGCAGGATGAAGGGTTCTATCTGGCCAGGTGAGTCCATTCAAACAAAAATTCAAATCATTAGGTGTATCACCAAAGTCACCTCCATATGCCCAATGTTTGTTGCCATCAGAACCTTCCTTTAGTAATCCCTGCATGTAAAAGGCACAACAAAAAAATTTTGGCTTACACATGCTTCTCCTGAACAATGGTGTATTCACACATATAAGTTTAGTGTTCTTATACATGTGTTGCTTTCAACAAGTGGAGACGCAATAAATTTGACAAAAACAAAGTGGGGTACTTACTGGTGAGAAAAAAAAAAAATAGAATTGACGGCAATGCCTAAAAATCCTTCTCTGGAATTTCAATCTATAGACTAATTGTATTTAGGTAAAAATCTATCCCCCAATAACAGATATGCGTTCAAGAGGATTCTCCTCTTTTTTCAACCTATCTGCTTCTCTACTGGATCTAGGGTATATTCATTTTTTTTTTTTTATCCTCTTAATTGCTATTAATTTATATGAATGACCCTGAGTAATATAGTGGACTGACAGAAAGGAGTTTTGTTAGTATTATCTCTGATTACTGTCTCTTCACATTGCCCAAAACCAAAGCTAATTGAACCATGCAAACTGATGAAACTGTTATTCTTCCTTGTAGCCAACTGAGATCAGCTATTGGGTCCCTATTCCCATTATGTATACCCAAAGAATGCTGCCATATGTAATTCAGTTGCATCAGTTGCTTCCAGATCCAATATCTAATTTAAAAAACTCTTTCCATATCTTGAATGGGAATATGCACCTGATCAACCCAATCCCAGATAAAGCCACCTTGGAGACCAAAAGTACTATCAATGGCCTCCCAGTATTCATCAATATTCCCATTGCTATTCCCCATTGCATGCGAATACCTGCCATAACAAGACAAAACAAGGCAGGTAATGTAAGTATTAGATGCCAGTTTGAAAAGAGAGAGAATGGAGGGAAGTCCATACTCGCACAATATCAGAGGACGAGTTTCAGTTGGATCTTTTGCTATCTTAACAATGTCCCATACTCGCATATACATGGGACACACTACATCAGTTGAAGTTGTTCTGGATCCACCACCTTCATAGTGCAGCAACCGAGAGGGATCCTTCTCTCTAATCCAACCTAGTACCCCAGAGGAAAAGAGGATAGAAGATGCAAGTTGCTCATTCTCATTAGCTCTATATTTTCAAAAGCAAAAAACATTATCTTCTTTATAGACTTGTATTAGCTCAGTGATTCTATTTTATATATATATATATATATATATTTTCCTTTTTCTAATAGATGATTTAGCCAATTCGGAAATGAACAAACTAATTTTCATCAGAAAACTAATAAACGTCTCAAACACAAGCACCTGCAAAATTATCCCTTGAGGAGATAAAATATCTATTACTTATGGCAATACTACCCTACCACAAACTGCAGACTGAGAATGCTCATGTTGCAGATTGAGGGCAGAAGATGCTAAGCTCCAATGAAGGGCATTGTTTGTCCACTCATATAATCAGTTCTACATGAAGGGTTGAGGTTACCATACTCCCCACATGGGGTAGGGGGTGCTTAAGCATTGAAATCTTGTCCATCATTCCTATATGTCATAAGTTTAATTAACAACAATGTTGACAAACAAAAAAAAAAAAAAAAAACATCTAGGGACTCATCTCATAAATAAAGTGACAGAAGAATCTGTACCGGCTGAAGCAGAATGATTAGGACCATATCCAGATTCATTTCCTAGCGACCATAATATTATACATGCATGATTTTTATCTCTCTCCACCATCCCAATCACTCGGTCCAACATCGCTGCAGTCCAACTTGGTTCCAAAGTAGGATGCTTCCGATCTTTAGAAAGAATGAAACCATGTGTCTCTATATTAGCCTCATCTACCATGTACATTCCAAATATATCGCATAATTCGTACCAACGAGGATGCTGTGGATAGTGACTGTTTCTCACAGCATTCATATTGTATTGCTTCATCAGGACCAAATCCTGACACCATCAAAGATTCAGAAAAGTAGTTAGTATTACTAGCAACTAGTGAATAAAAACTTAGCAAAAAATGAGAAAATGTGTTATACTCACTTTAATCATGCAGGACTCAATGTTTGTCTTCCCCAAACGCGGATGGTGCTCATGCCTGTTCACACCTCTTATTACAACCGGTTGACCATTGACAAGCAGCTGCTTGTGGGCTTTCGAGACTTGCCGGATGCCCACTTGACATGATTCACAGTCAACAATATGACCAGAAGAATCTTTGAGGACGACGACAAGAGTATACAGATTAGGCTGCAAATGATGCAAACAAAAGTATGAGAATTCACTTTATGAATGGCCCAGAAAACTGTCATCTTACAAGGGAATCCAATATGTAAACCAATTCTCCTATTAAGACACAAAAGAAACTATAGATAACATCAAACTTTCATACTCGTTCAGCAGACCAAAGCCTGGGCCTTTCAATTTTTCCCTCAAGCACATATCCATTAAATTCTAAAGTTGCAGCAGGTGGACAGCTGAACTTTATGTCAGCCACGTGAGATGATAGCAAATCAACATTTCCATGGCAATCATACCAGCTTGACGTATCAAACAATTTAGCTTCTATAAGCAAGTCAGGAACAAAACTATCCTTGCGCTTCTCATGAGAATCCTCTATTTTAACTTCGACCTACAAGAAAATGAAATAACTAGAATTGTAGACATAAGGAGAGAAGAAGCAGAATTAATAACAAATGGCAACATCATACAAGTTAATAATTATAAAATACTAATGACTAATTGCATAAGCCATTCAAATTTTCTGTTATATGCAAGAGCATAAATGTATCTTGAGGCAACTGGTTCCTCCTGAGGCCAGAGAAACTTACGAAAAGACTCAGCAATAGAGAGTTAAAAGAATTTATTAACTCTGAGCAAATACTAGTCTCAAGAACAAGGATATTCCGAGAGCAGATGATGATGATGATTTATTGGCCCTCTCTATGTAGGTACACATCTGAATAATTAGATACGAAATACAAGATTTTGCAAAATAAGACTTAAAGCCTCAAGGGCAGCAGGACAACTTCAGTAATAGCTGCCCCCCTCTGTACGCCTCTAAAGTTATTGAAGAATGTACAACAGTACATACTTCATATCAGCAATATCCATGCAATTGAACCCAAGGCACCAAATAAAATTTTCATCTCAAGTTTCGTCCCATTGTAGGGAAAAAGCATACACATACGTGGAAAGCATCCACGGAAGCCACAACCTCTTAGAAGAAACAAATGATATAGAAATAAGAAAGTAAGCAGGAAAAGAAGTGATGCTGCTAGAAGAAGCTAAAATGAAATTACTACTTAATATCAGTAACAAAGTTATTCTTTTTACATTTTAATAAGACAGTAAATTGCATTTATCCAAGCAACATTATTACTTTTGGAACATCAGTAAGACCATGTACAATGCTGAGGACCCCAATAGAATCCTTAAATTACTACATCTGCATCATGAACCTCTCCATTTTATAAAGAAGTTCCTAAAAGGAGGTTCTTAAAATTTATTTATACTATTTACAAAATCCACAATATAAAACTTATGCAAGGGTAACACCAAATGAAGGGAGAAAAAAAAAAAGGGAAAAGTGTAACTTTTTGGAGTCCTTTGACAAGGACCCCAAAAAGCTTGAAAAACCCAATAAAGGGTGTCCCTCGCATTGGAAACCAGGAAAAGAACCCAGCACTGCACAAGGTCTATTTATAAATTTGTTCCAAACTTTGCTCGATAGAACTAGTATTCATTTGGTTTACCAGTCAATACTAACCTTTATGTCTGCATAAGTAAAATTTTCCACCAAGGAAGACTTGAAAAAGTAGTCTGCAATATGCACCTACACATGATTCAGATTGGTATGGTCACTTCAATGATATTGTTTCATAGCAGAAGACAAGAAAGAGCATCAGCTAGACACATTTAATTTAGATTAATACATCATATATAAACTCACATATTGAAGCTATTGCACTAAATTATCCAAAGGCAAAGCTCGAATTACCACGAAATAGTCCAAATGGGAAACACATGAATCCTAAAAGTTGAAAATAAAGAACTTTTTTATATAATATCTCCATTGTTTGCAATTGTTGGAACATTTGGAGGACTATATGTTCCAACGAGAGCCATTCCACAAAGTCATGTTGTTTGAATTCTTGATCTTCCTCTCCATGCACAAATTCAGAACTTGTAGAAGCCAATAAGCGCCAGCCATTCAAAGCCAGGCAAACACTGTAATGCTGGACTACAAGGAGAACTGTCCTCTTATGTTTGGTAGTACATAGATCAGAAGGGAATATCACATGCACAAAACATACTAATATGAACCAGAGAAAGAACCAAAGATAAACTATAGAAGTTTTATTGAATATGTAGTATAAATTGGATTACAACCCTAATTTCTCTCTATAAGCCATGAGCTAAGCTTACACACATGAGCACAATTGCTCACAAACACTCAAGACTTAAATAACAAAATATCACCCCCAAAATCATTAGCTATTCTCCTATTTATAATATAAACTAATAAATGCTACTCAAAAGAATATTTATTGTATATTTGTAATCAATTGACTGTCCTATTAAAAATAAATAAATATTTATTACTAGTTGACTTGTCGAGTCATAACAACATGCCACCACCCTAAAGAAATGTCCTTGCCCTCAAAAACAGCATCTCTTGACATCACATCACATACAACATATGATATATATATGTACATACACATATATACATATATATATATATATATATATTTAGAGAGAGAGAGCAAATATGTTAGAGGGTAAACAAACTTTTGGTTTTGCTAGAAGGAGCACATCTCGGTGAATGCCGGATAACCACCAATGATCTTGATCCTCAAGATAAGATCCATCACTCCATCTATATACTTGAACAGCCAAAACATTCTTTTCCTCAGAATCTGAAGGGTAACAGTGGTCGGTGATTTCAAATTCGGAGGGTAGCCTGCTATCCTGACTGACATGATACAGTACCATAAAACATGTTAAGAGATGAAAGGAATTTGAAATGCATTATGTATCTTGTTATCTTCAGTAAATATCTCAAGCAATATCTCTAATATTAGGATTCAATTAAACATTTAGTTATCCATAAGTTTAAATTTGATACTTAATGAATCTTTGATAACTTCCATTAAGTAATCATGTTCTACTCTATAGAAAAAAGGGCAAAAGTTCAAAAATGTGCAAAAATCATATTTATTCCATATCTTTCTTTAGTTCCAATAATGTATTACAATGTGATCTTAATCCTGGCCAGACTTTATCCAAATCCATGACCCTAACCATCATCTAGCACCAAAGCACCCAATGTAGTCAAATAAACACACATGAAGCGTATCACTCTAAACACACCGAAGGCAAAAAAATAAAATATAGATGCATGCCAAGTAAAGTGAAAGGAATAATATGTGTTGGTTTGCATTCTTGATTCACACTATAATACGGTAATGACTATTGAAGAAAAAGAAAAGAATTGGAAAGTTTAAAGTTTAACTTTACCAACTCCCAACCTCAAAACAGATTAGAGGATATGCTAAAGATAGATGGAGAGAGACTATAAATAAAAAGATCATCTGAACAGCTGATTGTTGGAGCTTGCACTTTGTCATAAAAGACAGATAGAGGAATATGTGGCAAGTTAGGACCAAGACAGAAAATTAGTGAGAATTGCTCTGCCTCCTTGAAGTAGGGTGCAACAGTTAATCTTAATTTTATTGACTTAAACCTCCTGGATTTGACTGACTAAAAGAGTTTTGGACATGGAAATTTGTTAATGGAGTTACTACAGAGATAGAAAATAGCAAGAAATTATTGTGGCTCATGCATTCGCACAAAGCACTTTGTGCTTCTGAGGATAATGCATGCACCATATGCCTCAACCAAAGTGCCTTAGCTTGATAAAGGCATTCAAGACAAGCGCCTTTAACTACATGGCAATATAAAGACCTGAATTACTATTCCTATTCTCACAACTTCTGGCTGCTAAATGCCTACCTACTTGAGCGAGCCTGCCTACTTACCTAATGCCTATTCTGTACTCTGTGTCAGGGTCCCTTTTTATAAGATACTTATATTAACAAGAGACCATTCTTTTGTACATATTATAACATAAGGAGAGACTTTATTTTTGTATAGTTAGGACCTTACTATTATTAAAAATTTCCACTTTAAGAAAATGGTGCTATTTCACTAGTTTTCATGTCTCCTCCTGCCAGTTCCAATAACGTGAGTGCTCTTCTGGATTGAAACTCTTACTCATCACGTTGGTTGATCACTACCGACGGCACCTATTACATACATTGTACCCCCGTACATACACATTACAGCCTTATATTACTGTCGGAATTAATAAAAGTGTACTATTCCTTTTTCTATTTGTGATTGAATCTCTTATAATCTATTGGCTTTCTTTTTTTGGTTGTATTGCTTACAGGTTTAGGCTTTATTGACTAGTGTTGCGTATGAGTTAGGCTTGCTTACTATTATAGAGGCAAGATAGTAAGCGCCACATAATCTATTTCTGTGCTAAAAAAAAACCTTGGATCGTGACAGTTAATATTAGAGCTTAGGTTATTTCAGCGGAAACAACCATGACACGACAAGAGGAAGTGAGTAAGAGGCTAGATAGCTTTGAGGAAATCCTCAAGAGAGCGTCTAAGCGAATAGATGATCTAGTCGCATTGTCAGTAAGAGTAGTTGAAGTTGAAACCAATCATCAAGAGATAAATACTAAGATGGCTGAGATGGCTAAGAATTTTAGTGTTATAGTGTAAACCCTCAGAGAGGAAATGTACATAACGACCGATGAGGCAAGACAACACTTAGAGACTCAAGTAGAAAACGTAAAAGACATCCTTGCAAAGCGAAAAGTTAGAGATCCCTCCACTTAGTCAAGTAGAAAGATCGAGGAGAAGAAGATACTAATTGGGAGACTGAAGAAGATCTAATACCCTTATCCGAAAGAAAGTCAGCCTTGCCACCTAGAAGACGTCCGTCACTAGATCCAAGCTCCAGTACATATTGCTGAAGACGTCAATAGAATTAAGTGGAAAAAAATATCAGAGCTCCTTTTTGTAAGATACTTAAACTAACAAGGGGACATTCTTTTATACATATTATAACATAAGAGAGGACTTTATTTTTGTGTACTTAAAGCCTTACTATTATTAGAAATTCCCACTTTTAGAAAGTGGTACCATTTCACCAGTTTTAATGTCTTCTCCCGCCAGGCCCAATAATGTCCATAAAGCTCTTTACTACGGGGTTATGAGTACTTTTCTGAATTAAAACTCTTACTCACTATGTTGATTGATTACGATCGACGGCACCTGTTACATACACTGTACCCTCGTGTACACATATTGCAACCTTGTATTACTGTCGGAATTAATAAAAGTATGCTATTCCTTTTTCCATTCATGATTGTGTTGTTTACAGGTTTAAGCCTTGTTGGCTAACGTTGCGTACGAATTAGGTTTGCTTACTACTGTAAAGGCAGGATAGTAAGCGCTACACGATCTGTTTCCGCGCTAAAGAAAGCCTCGAATCGTGACACTCTATATGTCATAGTTGTTGCTAATACTACTATTTTGCTTTTGCTTATTTTTATTACAAAAACAAGCTAAGAATACACCTACTATAGGTTGAGAGGGCAGTGTTAATATCTTTATATATAATCTGAAATATAGTTTAGAATATAGTTTGCAACTTCAAATTTTGATAGCTTACATTTTTTTTTTGTTTCTCCCTATATCTCCGATAATCTCCAAATGTAACCTTTCAGTGGTCTCTGTATTAAGAAAGGCAGTGTCGAAAATAATACACAAAAACATCTTCCTATATTTTCCATGCACCATACTTTCATTATCATGATTTCATACAATACTTGTTAAAGGCTTCTTCAAAAGATGAATTATGATACAGAGAAGAGAAAAGTTTGGGTACATTGCCTCCCATCTTTAATGCAAGTACATATTTAATCCTTCCAGCAAGAAATAGATTACCTGTACCCAACAGGCTTTCCATTTATCCATGCAAAGAAGGCAGAATCAACAGCTTCAAAGTGCAAAAAGATCCTGCGTCCTGTTGAACCAAGATCAATATGAAAGATAAATGCATTATCGATATAATTATTCAAGATGTAGCGATTGAACCTGAACTAGGAGACACCTGCTAACTAGAGGAAAGAGTTCAGGGAGAGTGGAATGTTTTTAGCAAGAATAATAACATATGTACATAATATCAGGGACATGAAATAGATACATATATAAATATAATATATACATATATAGGTTCTTTTCACATATTCCAAGATTGTTTACACTCTTTACAAAAGAGCAAGTACATAAAAAGGTGAAAAGTCCCTTAGTTTCCTTTTTTTGGCATGAAAACCAAACTATCATGGATAAGTAAACATCACAGCTTCAATGGTGAAATAGGTCTGCAAAAGAAAAGCATTTCTGATAAAATTGCTCAAGCACATTCACATGCAACCATGTTCACTTCTCCGCCTATTCGCTTCCCTGAACCTTGGTGTGTGCTTGTGTTCGAGTGCCTTTATTAGAGTATGCTACTGCATCTATTCATACAAATAGATGCATATATCTTTGTCATCGAAAAGATAGACAGACAGAGCAAGGAGTGAAACATGATAAGAGAATGTGAAGATCTTTTGTGGAAGGGTGTACATATGCTCATGTGCATGAGTGCATGAGTGCATGTATGGTAAATGGTATTAAAAATGGAGGAAAGACAAATGTGTCCATTTACAGATACAAAGCACTTAAATCTCAGAAATTTAAGCACTTTGATGAATCTCAGAAATTTAAGCACTTTGATGAAGTGGTCATAATTGAAACCTATGAAGGCTATGCTGAACTGTATCTGTAACTCCAAAAACAAGCAAGTATAAACAGATTAGAAGCACTAGCAGAAAACCAATCAATATAGATGCATTGAACAGAATGTGCCGTTCTACTTCTTACCCAATGATATTCATACCTTTCCATTCCTTGGGAATGCTAAAGTAAGTCCTGTAGCAGCCAGTAGGGTTTTCCAGAGGGACTGTAGGGGGGTCCAGTGGAAAAGGATAAATAATATTTGTGTATATAGGTCTGTCATATCCATGTAACTGCCAATTTGAAGGGACTGCACCAATTTTGAGCAAGGTTCAGTACAAGAAATTGCTAACAATAGGTTCATGGAGCATTTTCATTACATATGTTTGTCACATCAGAATTGTATAAGCCATAGTAATAAATCAATAACATCACTGAATCTTTTTGTTGCTGATTCATTTCAGATTTTCTCCATCTACATCTCCATCATGCTAGCATCCATATCAAATAAAAGTAAATCAAACCATTATGAATGTGCATGTGCAAAGTCAAGTTTCCAATATCCCTGATAAACAGTAACTACTTGCCTACATAACTACAACAGTTGCAAAACAGAAGAAGATAAGAGACCACGAGAATACAAAGTATGTGAAAAAAGAGGAGCAAATGTTCAAATAGAAACTGAAAATGTCCAATGATCCTTTTCAGAAAAATATATCCTAGTATAAATGTGGCCTCAAGAAAATGAAAGCACGCAAGACAAAAAGAATAGAAAATAAGATTCAGGAAGCAATGCTAGTAAAGGAGAATATTGATAAACTCGTGAGGTAGAGATGAATTAGGATCTTAAGATTACCAGGCAAACTGTCCCAGTCTGAATCTTGAAATGCACCACCGTAAAAGTTATGAGGAACAGATTCAGGACTAGAAGCCATAAAAAATTTCCAGTATCCAGCCAAAGACTTGACAAAAGGCAAGCCCTTGACCCAGAGAGCAGCACTATCAAGAGCACCTTTGACAGCATCATCATCCCATACAGCAGCCTTTGAAGCTAGAAAGTCTACCTTGCTGCGTTCATACCAATACTTAAGTGATCCTATATATCAAAGAAAAAAGTCCATGTCTAAGCAACACTATCAAAAATCATAAGCAGCTCAAATACCCACTTGCATGATCATCATAGAAGTGAATGCTAATACGCCAACCGAAAAAGCTTTATTTGAAAAAAGAAAAATACAAAAATGTTTAATAAAACCATCTTAATATGAATTCATTTCATGGATTCATTTTTTTTTTTTTTTTTACAGTAAGTACCCTGAAAAAATGTTTTGGATCTTTTGAAACACATAATATAATGACCTATGGGACATAAAAAGGAAAAGAAAAAAGAAAAATCCACTGAAGTAAAATAATGCTTTTATATGAAACTAGAGGGACAAGCAGACATGGTGCTTGTGCCCCCCAAATAAGATCAAGATTATATCCAAATATGATCATAAAAAGATAAAAGTATAGTTTTTTGTTTGTTCTATGAAAAGCTATCCTATGCCATACTTCCAGCTTACCCAGTGTACTAGAGTTTTTTGTTTTTCAAATATGTATAATACATAACGTGGAGTCTAATGACATGTTTTGGTATAATAACGTAGATGAGAAGAAATGACTTGCTTGATATAGCTAAAACTACATAGTATCTCATTCTCTTCACTTAACCTTTAAGGGTAGTGGAGACAAACAGTCTCCTATTGCTAGAATAACATAGTACAGATGAGTAAACTGCTTTCCAATTTTTCAGGAAAGGAAGGATCTTCCTAATTTCACCTTCATTTCAATCCAACGAAAACATTAACTGCCATAACTACCTACTTTCAGGAAAGGAAGGATCAAAACAATTGCTTTCGGTTAGCCACTTACTTTCTAGTAAAACTATTAGGTAACTTTCAACATAATGAATCACAAAACCTTAATAAGCCATCACTAACTCAAGCCTTCATGTACCCAAGTTCCCCTTCCGTTTCCATTACACCCCAGTGTTTCTTTCCTTCCATTGCCATTATGGAATCACACTCCGGCCAAGTTCTAGAAATCATATATTGCCATTTAAGGTTTGAAGGCATAAAATGAGGGCCCATACATAAAAAATCTATGATTGAAAGACCCGGTGATGATGGGAAAGTTTCATCTCGTACCTCATGACAACATATAGTAAATCTAGTAAACATGAAAACAAATGTCTCGCGCTACCTCTTAACCAAACCCAACTAAATTAATCCCCGACAAAATTCATGATAATTTCTCCCGCTGGATAGAGTAAAAATCTGAAATTTACATCGATAAACAGGAGAGGGAGGGGTGGTGTGTGGGGGGAGGGGAAAGAAAAAGAAAAAGGATAGATAGTTAAAAAAGATGAAACCTTCAATGGATTCATGGCATCGGAAGGTAACGTGAGGTTCTCTTTTCCTCCATTTAATGAAACTCTGATCTTCCCAAATTCTGTAACCACTATTCTCCGATGGTAATCCTAGTTGTGCCATTAAAGATACCATTTTTAACTGCTCTTTTTTGTATTTTTCTTTTTAAATTTTGAAGATCCTAAAAGAATGAATTGGATTGACAGTAATTTCATAGAAAGAAAAGAGGAAGAGATTATGAATAGTGAATCATGAATGAGTAAATTTATAGTTTTAGATGGTTTGTGGGTGTGAGTGTGTGTGCGCTTGTGAGTGGAAGATGAAGTCTGCACTCACTTTGTCAGCATGTGTTTGAGTGTTCCTATCAAACCAAGGGATGAAAAAGATGGTGGGTCTCTTCCACTTCTCTATTTCCAACTCATTAGCCAGGTATCATCAATGATATTTAAATAATATGAGAAAATTTTCACGGCCCGAGGGTCCATGTATGTTATATATCTATATCGATCAATAATATTTAAATAACTAAGGATTCAATAACAAGTTTTATATAAATACAAGGCACTATTCTGAAAACAATTCCTCATAATAAGTATTCTGTTTATCTTATATCATTCATTTTCATTGTAAAAAATTCTACAAGTTGTGAAAAAAAAAAAGAAAGCTTAAGTGCTACATGTTTTTTATGTCTAACTCAATTATATTGAAAGCACATATAACTTATGCACCTTTTTCTATACTTACCTGCAAATCACATAAAAAAAATCAAATTAAACTCAAAACACATTATTTCCTATAAACAAGCTATAGACACCAAAGCTCTCCCCTTAATAGACTATCTGATTATGGAACTTAAGCGTTAAATCTACCCCCTAACCTGAAAACAACTTCGGAGTTAAGACTTGCACCGTATTCAAAGCAATATCGCCTAGGTCCACAAAATACCATCCCTATGACGGCACATCTTGGTTGTGGCCACCATAACCATGCTTCGGCCAAATAATTCCTTTCAAACTCTGGCTCAACGTTTAAGTGCTAGGTAAAGAGGCGAAATAACCTTAGCTGCAAGTACTCTCCAATCCCCATCATATTCGCCACGGTGTTACTATTGCTCCACTTCGTGCTATGGATAAAATATAAGGTCATTGTATTCATCAACAAACGATAGTGCTCCATCTACAATGGTGAGTGCAAATAGATATTCTCTTACCAACTATACATCTCAAAACAAGTCCACCTAAAATAAATAAATATGAAAATGTTAGTATATATAACATGAGATATGCATGCGCAAAGAATACAATTCACATGAGGACAAGTACGTATGTGTTATAACAATGGGCAATCTACCGATACTATGGCTAATAGCTAGGGTTAACTCCATGTAAGATTCATATGACTTATTCAAATTTGATTGCTCCATACCAACCATTGTAGATTGCACTTGAGTGGTTAGGAAAGTCAAATTGTTTGGTTGAAACATGTTTTGCTTAGCTTGAACACTTGATTCCCCACAATACCTAATGTATTCCTCTCGGATGCTTCATTCACAAAAAAATTCGACCATCTCAATGAAGTTTTCAATGTCTTCATCTTCTCTAATGGTCATCAACTTATAAACAACTCCTTCATCATAAAAGAAAGGCTGTCTATGTACAATTTCAACCCTAATTGGGTCAATTCCAACACTTCTACAAATCCTTTCTCATCTTTAATTTCTCAATAGGTTCCTTATCATACTCTAGCCTCGAGTTGCAAGTCACAATGTTTATGTTGGCATACATGATAAGTTTAACATAATCCTCCTTTTCTACCATTGTAATATCACTAAGTGTTCAAAAATAACTTTTGTTAAGGCTTTTATCAAACACATTGCATGCATGCAATTTTAACTACAATTTCGAGATCTATATTAATAGTTTCATAACAAAATCAACACAATTTAACTATCTAACTAGTGAATCGACTTAATCTACGGTTATTATAACAAACTACTCAAAGGGTTAATGCAATACTTAGATAATTATTAGAATAATTATTGTATTTTTTTAAATAATTAAAGTTAATAAATATGAAATTTCGGAATATAAACATCTTATTGATATTTTATTTAGGAAAAAAAATATCATATATTATTGACAAATGTAAAACCGATTATTATTGTTTATTACATGTTGAACATTGAAAAAGAAAGTATATGTAAAATTATATTAAATAATAAAAGGCAAGAACCTCCAAAATTATATTAAATTTGATAATATAATTCTGTAAATAAATTAATATTATGACAAAAATGTGGAATATACAAAAGAAAAGAGTTTCAAAATTATACATTATAATATGATTTGACAAATAGAATTATAGAAATATATTGATATTATGATAAAAAAAAATGGAATGTAAAAAATGAAAGAGTTTCTAAAATTATATATTATAATGTGATAATATGATTTGACAAATATAGTTATGGAAATACATTAATAATACAATAAAAAAGCTGCAATATAATAAAAAAAAAGTTTCTTAAACTTTAAATTATATTATGATTTAATATATAATATAATTTGACAAATAAAATTATGTAAGTACATTGAAGAAATCATGTAGTCTATGATAAAAATGTATATAGGCATATAAATGTCCTATTATGTAATAGTTGATAGCTTACACTTATATAATATAGTGCATATATAATACATTATATTGTGCTATGTTATATTATATGATATGTATATCAAAACTATATTAAATATTACATCTCGTATATGCACTAATATTGTTTGGTGTATATATTGCAAATAAACCAAATTAAAATAAAATGGGTTAATTGAAAGGGATAAAATGTATGGGGAAGGTATTTAAAAAAAAAAATTGCATTTACACAAACTTAAAATGGAAAATGTTTTATAAAAGAGATATAATGTGTTGATTATCATTAATGTAGGAAAATGAATTATCATGATTTAGACATAATAAGATTACATTAATATACTTGAAAGAAAAAAAAAAAGATAATTAACATTAATAGGGATAACATTTAGAGAAAATTAGCTTGTTTTTTTTTTCACTTAAGAAATAATTAGTATTGGTGTTATATCTTATCCATGGCATGATGAGATTGCATTTAAACAACATTAAAATAAAAAGATCTAATGAAATTATTTATGCAATTCATGATCTTTTATGAATGACAAAATACTACAATATATTATTAAGGAAATACTAACAATCAATAGTAATAGTACTTAGCAAATCAACATTAATAGTTATATACATTCAAAGCAATCAAACATGAGATATCGATAGGTTATTTGTGTCAATATAGAGAATTCATACATGATCATTGACTAATTTGGTTGAATAATATAGTTTCCATTATTTTTTACATGTATATAATAAGTTTCATAATGAAGAAAATAAATTGCGATTGTCATTATAGTTTTAACAATTTTAAGGATGCCAAAAATTTACGTAAGTTTTTTGTTATTGATATATTTTGATAATTTTCATATTAAGGTTTATTTTTCATCTTTCTAATTATTAATTTTAGATGTAAGTTAGTTGACTATATATTTCTATTCTTCTCATTAGATTGAAAACCACTACTACGGTCATAAAAAGTATTAATGTCATTCAATAACACTTAAAAATTTTGAGCATTAGTTTTTCATACATCATTATTACATTAAATTAAAACAACACTACATATGTTTTAAGTAATACTCATTTGCTTTATTGTTTACTTATACAATAATAATGATAAGTTAATAGAAATTATAATAATAATATAAAAGTGATTGGTAGTAAAAAATAAAGAAGTAAAAAGTCAAGATTAAAAAGCTAAAAACAATAAACAAACTTTGACACATTTAATAATTATTGTATTTTTACACCATTAGCACATATAGGTTTATTGTATTTTATATTGAAATGTTTTACTTTACTATATAGGAAACTCCCTAATTAATATTTTCTTTATTGGTTTTGCAAGTAAATAGCAACTTATTAAATAAAAAAATTAAATGTAATCAGCATGTTTCTTTATGTATTTAACAAATACATTTATATTGTATTAATACAATTATATATTTCTTTTTTCTGAAGTATTTTTTCGATTGTTCATATATTAGTATTTTTTTTATTTGCCAAGTGTAATTTTTTTTCCTTCTTTAATTGATAGTCATGCATGCAATTTAAATGTTTTAAAACCATTTGTATATCATTTGTATTTAATTTTTGCATAAATAACGTAGGTGTACATTTATTAAGAATGATGATGATAACAATGACATTAAAAGGTAAACAACTATAAATACAAAAATGCATTATGAATGATAAAACAAATTAAAAATAATATGTAAAATATTTTCGAAATATCTAAAAGGAAATATGGATATATGTAAATCTATTGTAATACATTATAAATGCATTTGTTAAAAATATTAACATGATAATGTAAATTTGAAAAAAAAAATCATTAAAAATAGGGTAAAATGCTCTAATTCTAAAAACCAAAAAATAAAAAACATTGATAGACTAACAATACAAATAATTTCATTACCACTAACATATATGTGTTTTGTATGTCAAAATACAAAAAATGTAAAACCATTTTAACTCCTATGATCATTTCATAACAAAGTAAATATAAATAAGATATTTGAAATGATTTGTTTTCAAATTAGCTAGATTTTAATGTCATAATTACATACTTAGTCTTGACTTAATTAATAAATTATCTCATGCAGTTGTATCTCTTCATTAATAATAAAAAATTGAAATACAAAATTTGATATAATTAGTACATTGATAAATTACAAGAATAATACAACGTGTTAATTGATATGAGAAATTGTTCACAAGCTCATAAAAAAGGTTGAAATAGGTTTATTATAAAGTAAAAAAAAAAAATTTGTAAAACAATTTGCTTTTTATGAAAAGAAAAACCATATTCATTGGCAATTTAACACATAAGATATCTATGGACCATTTAATTTGAATAGTAGAAAAAAATGAGTAGTAAAAGATTGATTATAATAGTAAATTAGTCTACAATAAAAAATAAATAAATGGCAACATGCAATTGATGTTAGTTCTTGACAAATCATGAGGAATATATAAGAGAGAATATCCTTACAAAACATGCTAATATTCCCAACCATTTGCTGCGTTATAGTCCATTAATTTTGTCGAATGGAATAAAATGTAACATAATAGCAATTATTGATGAAAGGAACTGAACTAATGGACGAGGAGGAATAAGAATTTCCCCTCAATCTTGGTCGGAATCGAAAGAGCTTAAGTATTTGAGGGAATTGAATCAGAAAGTAGGACATAATAGGCTATTACTGCTCTAGAAAGAACTTCCCTTGAAAAAACTGCTATTGATATTGAATTAGTTGTGGGACTTAAGTGCATTAAGCGGAAGAAGGGATTTCTTTCTGACTGCTACGCCCCTGTCTTATTATTTATCCGTCTCTGAAGTGAGTGAAGTCAAGCTAGTGTTACGGACCTCTCGAAGTGGGCCATTCTTAGGAGGTTCCTAAAGCCCAAAGACAAAAGCCCAAGCCCACCAAAAGCTTCTAGATGATGAAAAGTTCTAGAAGGTTCTAGAGAAGTCCAGAAGATTGTATAGTAGTTGGTGAAGGTAGGTAAATGTAGTAGTTGGAAATCAATTGTAACCATTAGATCGAATCGATCTGGACCATTAGATTGTAAAGGCTTTCTGTATATATAGGGGTATTCCCCTCAGATGTAACACACAAGTTATTTGAGTGAATACAGTACACTAGCAGAGTTTCTCTCTCTACTTTCTCTCTCTAATCTTGTGAGTGTATTACAGGCTGACTTAGCCTTCCTTAGTGAGGTCAGGAGCGCTAAGTGCCGCACGGGGTCGAGCGACGGAATCCGCCCGTGACAAGTGGTATCAGAGCCTGAAAAAGGAATTGCTTGTGGAGAAAATGTCATCTGGAGGAGACAACAACGCTTCAATGGTCGAGGAGTTGGCTGACCATGACGATCGCCGTGTTACCAGGCAAAGGGCTAGGTCTCGGGACCTTCTGAACTCTCTCCTTAATAGGATGGATAAGGCAGAGTTGAGCATTGCTGAGGCTAAGGAACAATTTGATGAGTCTCAAGGCAGTTTTGTGGAAATGGAGGAAGAACTCCGAGGCGAATTGCAGGGAGCACTGAATCGAGCTGTAGAAGAGCTTAGGCAGCATGGAAATGTTATTGGAGAGAAGGGTGATGCTCTCCAAGCCCGAGTTACGGCCTTAGAAACTAAGGAAGAAGCTTATGAAGCTAAGACTGATGCAGTGGTAGTGGCCATGCATCAAGAGATTGAAGATCTCAAGACGCAATTAGCGGCCTGCCAAATCGCTATTGCAAATGGAATGACTCTCCAGACCGGCCATAGGGTCGATATTCCAAGACCAGAGCACTTTGGCGGGATGCGGTCTGCTCGAGAAGTAGATAACTTTTTATGGGGAGTGGAACAATACTTTAATGCTGTGGGAATCTTAGATGATGCTGGAAAGGTACGTACTGCTGCCATGTATTTGAAAGACTCAGCCATGGTATGGTGGCGCAGGAGGGCGGCTGATATCAACACCTGGGATAGCTTTGTACAAGAGTTGAAGGGTCAATTCTCCCCCTAAAATGCTGCTAAGGAAGCAAAGGTGAAATTGCGTCACCTAACCCATAAGGGTGACATAAAGCAATATGTAAAGGAATTTTCGGAGTTGATGTTGGAGATCCCAGACCTCAACCAAGAAGATGCTTTGGTGATGTTTGTGGATGGCTTAAAGCCCTGGGCTAAATTAGAACTGGAGCGAAGGGGAGTGGAAGACATTTCCAAGGCTATAGCAGTTGCTGAAGGCCTAATGGAATTTCGGAAGACTGATCCTAAGACCACAGGAGGAAGATGGAAAGGGGGAGTTGAAAGGGAAAAGAGTGGGAGTTCTTCTAAAGGAAAAACCAAAGCCGAAGAAAGAGATAACGATCGAGGAAGAACTCGTGAAGGGAGAGATGGGGAAAGATGGAAACCCCGTGAGTTGAAATGTTATTTCTGTAATGGACCCCATTATGCCAGGGAGTGTCCGAAGAAAGAGAGATTGGCGGCATTGGTAGCAGGTGAAAGCTCAGATGATGGGGATGAGGCCCAGTTAGAGTCAGTTCGTCTACTCAGTGCGATGAAGTCTCAAGTCAATGAAAGAAAAGGATTGATGTATACCGAAGTATCGGTAGCAGGTAAGAAACTCAATGCCCTCATAGATACAGGAGCATCTCATCTCTTTATCTCTGATATGGCAGCCAAGGAGTTGGGGCTAAAAGTGGAGGAGACCAAAACATGGCTCAAAACAGTTAACTCAAAAGAAGTTCCCACTATTGGAGTAGCTAGGGGGATAGAGCTCCGTATTGGGGATTGGCAGGGAAAGGAGACAGTTGAAGTAGTGCCAATGGATGATTTTGAGTTCGTGATTGGGATGGATTTCTTAGATCGCATTGATGCGCTTATCGTACCACGAGCTAACTGCATTTGTGTACTTAATCACAATTCGCAATGCGTGGTTCCTGTAGTAAGAAAGGTAGGCCAAGCCACCACATTCTTATCAGCGATGCAATTGAAAAAGGGACTCAAGAAGAATGAAGTCACTTACTTGGCTGCCTTAAAAGTTAGGGAAGAGACTAGTGGTCAAGGAAGTGTTCCACCTCAAGTGGGGGAAATATTGGGAGAATTTAAGGATATAATGCCACCAATGCTGCCTAAGAAGTTACCACCAAGAAGGGAGGTAGACCATGTGATAGAATTGGAACCCGGATCCAGGCCGCCCGCCGCCGTCCCATATAGGATGTCACCTCCAGAATTAGAAGAATTGAGGCAACAATTGAAGGAATTACTAGAAGCAGGTTTCATTAGGCCTTCAAAGATACCTTTTGGAGCTCCCGTACTTTTTCAGAAGAAACAAGATGGATCACTCCGGATGTGTATTGATTATCGAGCCTTAAATAAAGTCACGATAAAGAATAAGTATCTCATTCCATTGGTATCGGATCTATTCGACAGGTTGGGAGAAGCTAGATACTTCTCCAAATTGGATTTACGCTCGGGATATCACCAAGTGAGGATTGCAGAAGGAGATGAATCCAAGACTACTTGTGTTACAAGGTATAGTGCTTTTGAATTCCTAGTCATGCCGTTTGGCCTTACTAATGCCCCGGCTACTTTTTGCACACTTATGAATCGTGTTCTAGCGCCTTTTCTTGATCAATTTGTAGTAGTATACTTGGATGATATCATGATTTATAGTAAGACGTTGGAGGAACATATAGATCACCTTCGTTCAGTATTCTTAGCTTTGAGGAGGAATGATCTGTATGTGAAAATAGAGAAATGTGCCTTTGCGCAAGAAGAGGTGACATTCCTTGGTCACATAGTGGGGAGAGGAAAGATTAGAATGGATGAAGGAAAGGTACGGGCCATCTGGGACTGGAAGGAACCCACGAAGCCTACTGAGCTGAGATCCTTCCTTGGCTTAGTAAATTACTACAGAAGATTCATTAAGGGCTATTCGAAGATAGCTAGTCCTTTGACGGACTTACTAAAAAAGGATACCCCTTGGGTTTGGAGTACAGAGAGAAGGCGAACCCTAGAGACCTTGAAAATGGCAGTCACGAAGGAGCCGGTCCTTCTCCTTCCCAACTTTAGCAAACCCTTTGAGGTATGTACTGATGCTAGTGATTTTGCTATTGGAGGGGTTTTAATGCAGGAAGGACACCCCGTAGCATTTGAGAGCCGAAAGTTGAATGATACAGAGAAACGATATCCAGTGCATGAAAAGGAGATGACGGCGATAGTACACTGTCTTCGGGTATGGAGGCACTACTTATTAGGGAGAAAGTTTGTGGTCAAGACTGATAATATGGCCACCAGCTATTTTCAGACTCAAAAGAAGCTCTCGCCCAAGCAAGCCCGATGGCAGGTTTTTCTGGCAGAATTTGATTTCAACCTTGAACATAAGTCAGGTAAGACTAATGTTGTGGCGGATGCTTTGAGTCAGAGGGTCGAGTTGGCAGCCATCAGCAAACCTGAAAGCAACCTCATCGATAGAATTCAAGAGGGGATGGAGAGTGATAAGCAAGCTAAAGCTCTATGGATTCAATGTCAAGAAGGGAAGACAAGGAGATTTTGGCAAGAGAATGGACTAATATATACAAAAGGGCAACGAATTTATGTGCCCCATTCCTTGAATCTGAGAAGGGAGATACTTAAGGAGTGTCATGATTCTAAATGGGCAGGTCATCCAGGAATGCACCGTACCCAAGCATTAGTGGAAGAAAGGTATTTTTGGCCACACATGAGGGAAGATATTGAAAGCTATGTCCGAACTTGTCTCGTGTGCCAACAAGACAAAGTTGAACACAAGGCAACTCCAGGACTACTAGAGCCTCTTCCCATTCCTGAACGGCCTTGGGAAAGTGTTTCCATGGACTTCATTGTAAGTTTACCCCGATCGGAAGGGTACGGTAAAATTATGGTGGTGGTAGACAGGTTCTCAAAATACGCGACTTTTGTTCCAGCAACAAAGGAGTGCCCAGCGGATGAAGCGGCCCGGTTGTTCTTGAAACATATAGTAAAGTATTGGGGCCTACCCAGAAACATTGTGAGTGATCGAGATGGGCGATTTACAGGGAGATTTTGGACAGAGCTGTTCAAACTTCTGGGATCTGAGTTGAACTTTTCAACTAGTCTGCATCCCCAGACGGATGGTCAGACGAAGCGAGTGAATGCCTTAGTGGAGTTATACTTAAGGCATTTTGTAGGGGCTAACCAACATAATTGGACCAAGTTGTTAGACGTGGCACAATTTTCGTTTAATCTACAGAAGAATGAGTCCATCGGACAGAGTCCATCGGACAGAGTCCTTTCGAGATTGTCCTGGGAAGGCAACCCTTAACTCCTCATACAGTGGCAATAGGATATACAGGGTCCAGCCCTCCTGCATATAAATTCGCAAGGGAATGGCAGGAAAATCATGACTTAGCCCGGACCTACTTAAGCCGAGCTATCAAGAGAATGAAGAAGATTGCAGACAAGAAGCGGAGGCCGATGGAATACCAGGTAGGTGACCAAGTGCTTGTTAAGTTACATTTGATACAACATACGAAGGGCCAACTACATAAAGGTCTAATGAGGCGATACGAGGGTCCATTCCCAATTGTGAAGCGAGTAGGGCAAGTATCTTATAAATTGGAACTTCCTCCTAAACTGAAATTCCACCCGGTTTTCCATGTGAGCATGCTAAAACCATTCTACAAAGATGAGAAAGACCCTATAAGAACTATATCACAAAGGGCCCCAATAGGAGTACGGGATTCATTTGATAAGGAAGTCGAAGGGATCATAGCTGATAGACATGTGAAGAGACGAGGACAAACTCCCAGACATGAGTATATGGTAATGTGGAAGGGAAGACCAGAGAGTGAGGCCAGTTGGGAACCAGCCGAAGCACTGTGGCAATTTAAAGACAAGATTCGACAATTCTACGAGGAAGGAGCGACGAGGGCGTCGCCGGATTGAACGGGGGAGAATGTTACGGACCTCTCAAAGTGGGCCATTCTTAGGAGGTTCCTAAAGCCCAAAGACAAAAGCCCAAGCCTACCAAAAGCTTCTAGATGATGAAAAGTTCTAAAAGGTTCTAGAGAAGTCCAGAAGATTGTATAGTAGTTGGTGAAGGTAGGTAAATGTAGTAGTTGGGAATCAATTGTAACCATTAGATCGAATCGATCTGGACCATTAGATTGTAAAGGCTTTCTGTATATATAGGGGTATTCCTCTCAGATGTAACACACAAGTTATTTGAGTGAATACAGTATACTAGTAGAGTTTCTCTCTCTACTTTCTCTCTCTAATCTTGTGAGTGTATTACAGGCTGACTTAGCCTTCCTTAGTGAGGTCAGGAGCGCTAAGTGCCGCACGGGGTCGAGCGACGGAATCCGCCCGTGACACTATCGTCAGTAAATCGGGCATAAGCAATACACGTAAATCCCCGTCCTTTAGAAAGACGATAGCGATTCCCTTTCAGTGCTTTAATTAAGAGTTAAACGAATCACCTAAAAATTAAATTATAAAAGCTTATAAATTGATAATTAGATGTCATTTATTAATTTTATTGATACCTTTGAGAGAAAAATCACTTGTAGCATTAAGTAGCTAATTATATGTATGATTAATGAATAATTATTCAATTTTTATGTAAGTAAAAATCACTTATAAAATTACTATTAGGACCTAACATGGTTTTCCATAAATAAGACATGAGATAGGGACAAAATTACTATTATAGTAAGTGAATAGGCATCTAGAGATTATTACGAGTCAAAAGAGCATTAATGGTCATCCATTTAATATAACAAATGTTAGTCACAATATATGTTAATATTGACCAAATCACAAGTATAATTCAATGAAATAGCTAATTAATTGTACATTAATCTAGAAAGAAAAGAAATATAAGGAAAAAAACTAATACTCGACAACAAGAAAAAAAAAAGAAGAAAAGGAAAGCAAAAACACAATCTTCCATATCTAGATGATGTGTGAAGCAACTATCAAAAAGAAAAGAGCCTAATACATTCTTCATTTTTCAATGTGATAATAAATTTTCAATTGCTTCTTTCTTTTTCTTTTTTTTTTCCTAACTAATTTTTAATCACTTCACATATCAGTATTTAAATTCTATATGTTCTTAAATCATATATATATATATATATTGTTAATAATGCATCATTTTTTTCTACTTTTTAAGACTATTTGTGTGTATATGTGTAACTAATAATAGTATCTTGATTTTTCACTTTGGAAAAGATAAAATAAAGAAAATTAGATATTATATCAAAATAAAAAAGCCCACGAAAATAAACATGTTTTATTTTCCTCAATTATATATTCATAGTATTATCACAACCGATTCAGTTAAATTGACAAATAACGTAAATAAATAAGACATTGAATCTTATAAATATAATTCTTATAAGAAATAATTGATGGGTAATTGATAATATTACATTATTGATAAATAAATGCTGGTAACAAACATCTTACTAGAAATTTGTCAACAAAAACATAAACTATATGAAAACATCTCTCTATCTCTTCATATACATGACTATAATTGTCATAGATATTATAATATTTGGATCATTTCATTGTAACTTCTTCACTATATCCATGAAAGCTATTCAAATTGTCATGTATTTGAGACTGAAAATATAAAAGTATACGATTCTTTATTTGACCTAAAAAGAGAAGAAGAACAATAATTAAACTTTTGTTATATAAAGATAAAAGTACAATTCTATATATTCCATTCCATCCAATTATCTTAACCAAATCAATCAGTTTTCATAACTTTCTATGCTTTAAGGTCGAACAATTTATCCTTCATGCTAATATATTATAATATTTAACCTCAATCTTCCATTAAAAAATCAATTTGTCTTATTGATTTTCTAAATAAAAGGAAAAAAAGCAATAGTATGAATAAATATATTATCCTTCTTTACATGAACTCATATAAGAAATAGAAAGAAATAAAAAAAAAAGACAACAGTTGAAGAGAGAGAAATAAAAGGTGAGAATAATAGCTCCATGGCTTATTTATGACAAGTATAAATAATAAATAAAATTCATAAATGCAAATAAAATAAATATGAATAAGTGTTAACAATTGACCAAAATATAATAGTAAGCAATTATGTGTACTAGGTAAATATCTAAAATTAATAGTAACTATAATGAAAAGTAAATAAGATTAAATTGTAGTAAATACCATAAATAAACATAAAGGTGATTATCATAATGCATCAATGATAAAATAAAAAAAGGAAATTTTTTTTCAAATTATATATTATAATATGAGTTGTAACATATATGAAGAAATTGTAGAAATTAGGGTTTATGCATGTAGGCATAATATGGACAAAAAGTGACAAATTTTTTGAAAAAATAAATAAATAACATGTAATATAGAGATTATTTCCTTTTTAGGATTATTGACGAGTAAAAAAACTGAAAGGAGAGTGAAAGTTGCCGTAGCCACATGTTCTTAGCACGTTTTGGGGGTATTATACTTGTGTGGTTTGCATGATCTGTACAATTGCACATCTGATTGTATTTTTAAAGTATGAGTTATGGAAGGCACAAATAAAGCATACACCTTTGGTGTATTTTAAATATTCTTAGCATTTTCTAATATTATGAAGATGCATGCTTTAAATACACCTTCTTGAGTCTATTTTCTTATAAATTTTTTACATCATCTTTACTATATCATATTGGTAATATTTATCATTAGAAGCCCTTTTCCATAATTTCTTTGAAAATGGTCCCATATTCATATAAAATTCTTCAATAACTACCATTTCACAAGGATCAAATTGGGGTTCCTTTAAAAAATTCTTAAAAAGGGTTTAGGTGAAAACAAATTACATCTATAGGGCAATAGAGGTACTTTTCTAAAAGATGCATTCATTTTTGTCATTTTTTAAGGTGAAGGTACCTTTTAAAAGGTGCCTTCTTTTTAAGGCACAAAGGTGTCTCCCTTAGGCATCGTACTTTCTTTTTAAGTTACTTTTAGTTAAAATTATAATTGTAAAGAAGACGTATCTAAGGAAGGCACATGTCTTCTTTAAAATTATAAAAGTGAAGAAAGCACCTTTATTGGAATTAAAATAAAAGCACGACCTTACTATTAAAAGGCATTTGAAAATTGAGAAAACAAATACTCATGTAACACCCCAAAATGCTGAAGGTGTTACAATCTGCCACGTATTCTTACTTATCAAGAATACGTTAAGTCTCTAAAACTGACTATAAAATACCCTAGCCAATATAGTATAGTAATTTGTTTAAGTAGTAAAATTCTTTTAGATTATATTGTTGGAAAGTACATTTTAATAGAAAATTTCTTAATTTATTAACTTTCAAGTAATTATAAACTTATTTTAAAGTGCATCGTATAGGAAAAATTTTATTTTACGAATACAGTATATATATTTTATTTTATATTCACTCTATCACTTTCTATATTTTTTAATCCCTTCTATTTTCGGAGTATCCTCTATTTCTTTTATTTATATCCTATATATATAATATATATATTTATATTTTCCTTTATGTTCTTTGAATTTACTATCCTAAATTCTAGAATGTCCGATCGAATTTAAACCCTATCCTAGATATTATTCTTTTTTTTTTTTCCCTCGCCTCAATTCAATTTCTCCCAACCGAATGCCCTCACTTTTTCTAAATCTCTCGCCCTCTCATTAACAAATCAGGCACACATCCTTTCCTTTTTCATTTAATCTTCGTCGCTCACATCATCCAAGATATTTGGAGGCCTCTGTCTTAATTTAGAATTCTCTAAACCCTCATTGCTCTTTCAGCCCGCCACCTTGTACGCTCTCATCCATTCTTTTCATTTCTTGGTTACATAGAGAAGCTCATCGTTGAATCACTTCTATTTTGGTTCTCCATCAAGTTTCTGTTTTGTTTTAAATCCCGACCTCCAATTCCAATGGACTCTTGATCTCTTCTCCGGCTTTCTTCTCCGATGGCGAGGCATTCCACTGCATCCTAGTGGAACCATTTAAGTTGTAGATGAGCGCTCGGCATATTAAACGTAGCCATCGAGATTAATTTGCTGTTCTCCGATTGTCTTCTTTTCCTCCGGTGACTTATTGCTTGAGTTTATTGTTTTTCTTCTCCGTCGACATTGAGTTGTTTATCTCTTTTCCATCAAGTGGTTCCATAATCCATGTCCAAGCAGCAGCTTGTCGATGAGGAGGTCAACGAAATATTCCGTAGTGTTCTGTCCTTTGACGCCATCTCTATCTGTTCTTCCTTCATTTCCTTGTTCTGGTGAAGCGCGATTTCACGATGTCTTCTCCACTTCCGATGTTCTCGCCATCCCCTTCTCCGGCGACCGGATTGCGTCTACTTCTTTTACTTTTATGGTGAGTTAACTCATTACTCAATATAATTGCCTCTCTCTTTGATTTGTGATATTGCTGTTTAAGCCCCTGTTTCCTTGTTGTTTCGGAGACGAATAGTGGAGCCTGAGTCTGCAAAGGATGTAGATTTCATCACCTATTCGCCTTCACTCCGTTTTCCGATTTCGACATTCAACAAGTGTTTGGCTGCCGATTCGACTCGATTCCATTTCCTTCATCACCATGTGAGCAGTCTCGTACCTTTCCTCTGTTTTGATGCTATATTATTAAAATAGTATTTATTGTGCCACTATATTAATATGTGAGCATTATATTACTTATTTACTAGACATAAATTCTTCGTATGCACTAGTGTAATAATACGTTAACATAATGATCATATGTTATATTATATTGCTGCCATAAAGTAAGTTGTAATGCTATATAATATATATATATATATATATACACGGGTATTGATTTGGTTTACGATAATCATATCTTATTATATTTATGCCTCAAAGTTACTCAAAGTTATTATTGATAACATTATCATTATATTATTCCTATTATAATTATTATTTTGAAGTATATGATAGCAATTGTAAAATATGTTTGTTTTGGATTCCAATTATTAGTATATCCTTTCTTACGTATTTGTACGAATTATAATATTTTTTTATTAAATATATATTCCTTTATTTTTATATCGATTAGTAAAATTATATATTTTAATACTCTAATCATATATCCATTTTATATTTTCTTTTATATGTATATATAGATAAATATATATAAATATTGTACCTTACGAGCTTCCATAACAAGTGATCTTATATGATTATATTAACTTTTTTGCTTAATTGTATTATTTTCTATTTTTATTCTAGAATTATTATTTGATTCGACGATTTCTTTTGGGATCTTGATTAGATAGATTATAGGTTCATAGATAACTTTTAGATAGAACTTAATCATAAAATACTTGAAGGTTAATGTATTATTTGTTTTCTTTTAGATTTATGGTGTTCGGTTTCCTTTGTTGAGGTTTAACTTTTGTTCAGGTTTAAGATCAGAGTATTGTATTCGATTTTAGAGCGATTCTAGGTACATGGTGTTAATTGTTGCTTATGTTTGATAAGAATTAGTAATCAAATCGGACTAAATCTATATTGAGCCTAATTAATTTGGTTTATTGATTTTGCTTGATTTGACTTGACTCGACTCGCTTGCTCTAGGCGGGCAGTTCCTTAGAGGAGCAACCGCTGATCATATGTAAGAATTCCCTAAGAAACTTATATATAAGATGACGTTCTGGTCTCTAGACTTTGGACTCTAGGCGTAAAAGACTTAAAGAAAAACTTATATTATATCCACCTATGTATGTAAATGAAGATCAAGATGTGGCGAGGTCATGAGTGCCCATACGTTATATATTGTTCTAAATTAAAGATAATTAAACTATTGTTTACTTATATTTTATCATGATTGCATTATACGCATATGTATGTTCTGGACTTGGCATCTGTATGTGTTTGTGCATCCGTACGGGGCTTCGACTCACTTTTCTATTTTTACAGTTACAAGTCAAATCAATAAATTTACAAGTATGGAAATTATTATCATCTTAGGTTAAGAAAGAGCGGCGGTTAGTCCTATATGTTGTAGAAGATTAAGATATAGTTATTTAGTATATTCGTAGCTAAAGTGACTCATTTGTAAGTTACTTAATATAATGTATTGGAGAATTGTTGTTTTGTATATGATGAAGGATTATTACAAGTGATTTTGGAAATTATAATTTGTTATAGAGCCTTAACATGTTCTTGATAGGCGGGGATACGTGATGGGTTATGGCACTCACAGGTTCTGAGGCATTACAGATTACAACCTCCAAAATCACCTCTAACAATCACTTATAAAAAATAAATTAACAATTCTCTAAGCACACAACTTGAGTAATTCACAAGCGAGTCACTTCAACTACAAACATAATAAATAACTAGATATTAATCCTCTACAATATATAGAATTATTTGCCTCTCTTTCCTAACTCGATCGTAGCAAATCCCATATTTGTCACAACTTATCAAATCAACTTGCAGTTATAAAAATAGAAGAGTGAGCTGAAGCCTAATATGGGTGCACAAATACATACGGATGTCAAGCTCAAAACATATACATGCATATAATGCAATTGTAATACCATATAAACAAACAACAGTTTAATCATTTTTAATTTAAGTCAACAATCATCAAAGGGGTACTTATAACTTCACCATACATGATCTATGTCTACATACATAAGTGAATATAATATAAATGATTCTTTAAATCCTTTATGCCTAGAGTCTATAGTCCATAAACCACAAACAGGAAACTTAATAATCTAACTGTGTCATCCTATTTAAAAGTCTATTAGGGAAACATTGCATATGATCATCGGTTGCTCTTCTAAGGAATTGGCTCTAAAGTAAGCGAGTCAAGCAAAATCAGCAAACTAAATTAATTAGGCTAAATATAAATTTAGTCCAATTTAATTACTAAGTCCTATCAAGCATAAGCAATAACCAAGCATTACGTAATTGGAATCGCTCCACAATTGAAAATAGGACTCCAATCTCACAGTCGAAATAGTAGCTCAGATCTTAACAAAGGAAACCGAACATCATGTATTTAAATGAAAAACAAGTAACACGTCAACCTTTAAGCACTCTAAGACTAAGTTCTACCTAGAAGTTATATGTGAACCTATAATTTATCAAATCAAGATCCCAAAGGAAATCGTCAAATCAAATAGTAATTCTAAAATAGAAATAGAATGTACTACGATTAAGCTAAAAAGTTGATATAACTATATAAGATCACTTATTTATAGTAAATCGTAAAGTACATTATATATATTTATTTATTTTTATATATAAAAGAAAATATACAGTAGACACATGATTAGGGTATTAAAATATAAAGATTATCAAATCGATATGGTAATAAAATATTACATACTTAATCGGAAAATGGTATGATTTATAGAATTTTGGTAAGGAATAACATAACAATAATCAATAAATAAAATGGAAATACTGTGCGTAATATAATATACTATACATTCAAAATACTAATATGATAAAATACTTAGATCATAATAACATCAATATTAAAATAAGGCATACTAATTATAAAATATTACTTAGTACACCAAATTGACTTTCGAGACTTACGTATAGAATACAATCATTAACATACTCTAATAGTGACCTATCTTGAATACAACAGAAAACAGAAATTTAGCCCCAACTTATATATCTATAATCAATAATCTGAAATACAATAAAATATAATTAACAATAACTTTTATATAAAATAATACTATATAACATGATAATCGAATAATTTATTAGCAACAATCGAATACTAACAATTACTTAATTCAACATTAATAACAAAAATAATAAACAAAATAATTCGCTATGTACATAGTATTGAATAAGAAAACAAAAAGGCTGGTGAAATACAACTGAGATGGGAACATCGAATGATGACGAACAAGAACTTAACATAAACAACAATGTAGAAATTATAATTCATAAAATAGTATACTTAAATAATTAATTAATAACATTTACTAGGTCAACTTAGAACATATAGAATGAAACCCAACTGAGAGTGAGAAATTAAAATGAACTTAGACAGTTGATTGTTTAATGACTTGGAATCTGAAATAGTTGCTAATAGGGGCTTGAAATTAGAGTGGGGTCGGCGTAGTGTTTATATAAGGACATATAACTTGAATTGGCAAAGAGGAAAAGAAAAAAAAGGGGGGGGGGGGGGGAGGGAGGTGAAAATGAAAGCAGGGGCGTGATTGGGTAATGATGAAGGGGAAATAGTGGCTAAGAGATGGAAATAAGGGGTAGGGTCCGTCGAAATGATTAGTGGTGTTTACGTAGAAAAAGAAAATAAAGAATTAATTAAAATAAGCATATATGCAATATTTAGGATAATAACTATTATGAATCGTGATCAAGAACAGACAAAACTGGTTGCTGGATGAGTCCAAGCTTAAAAATGGTTAATAGTGAAAGGTACGAAAGGGTGAAAGTGAAGAATGAAAACAATAAGCAAAACCAATGAACAACTCCAAAGGATATGACACACCAATGGAACTTTTTAGGATTCACAACACAATTCAATATGATGCACAAATCAGTCCAATGGGGTTACTCTCCACTTGTGATGGTAAGAGTAAATAAACAATGTTTGCATAAGAAAAAAAATACTTCAATGTATTGAAGGTAATCTAATTTATTACAGCTACAAGTAGAAAGGTATTTATATTCGTAAGTTAGGGCAACTTGCCCAGAATGTTAAAGATAATAAGGACATTTTCTAAAAAAGTAATGTATACGATACAAAATGGTAAAAATGAATATACAAGGAAAGCAATCATTACTGTTACAGATTTTACATATGATATTATATACGTAGCAATGCTGCATTGGCGAGGTTGTTAGGAGATGCAGACAAAAAGTACGGACAAATGAGTTTATCCGAGCAGGGATGACTTAGTCAGTCTGGATCCTCTATCTCTCGGTTTTTCAATAAGGGTGATGACGAGTGATTAGTCGGGTTGGCATTTGAGAGTGATCATCAACTTTGCATACTACAGAATAATTGGCGGTCATAGGGTACAGTATTAAAGATAACTCGGTAAGAAAGTACTCGGCATTGGTCTCGCTAGGGCTTAATTGGAACATAAGAATTCGTCGTACCAGCTCCTCTAGCTCTCGGACTCGATTGTGGGTTAAAGGTCCTGTAGCTTGATTCTCATAATCCCCTCCGAGTTGTTTTGGATTTAAGATCAAATCTGAATGGTGTTCGCTCAATTATCTATCAGGGTGATATGGACTGAGGTCGGTAATGTTGAAGGCGTCAGAAACCCCATAGTCCTTCAACAGTTCCAACCTATAGGCGTTGTCACTGATTTTTTGGAAGATTCTAAAATATCTTTTTGCTTTTGCAAATAATTTGTTCTTTCTCTTGTTTAGGAATCGTTCCTTGCTGAAGTGTAGCCATACCAAGTCTCCTGGCTAAAATTGTTTAGCTGACCTACCCTTCGTCTTTTTTCGCATTCTTTTAGTAACTTAGTTGATGTGTCGAGTGACTTTGTTATAGATGTGCTAAAGAGATTGTGCTCTGGCTAAGGCGTTAGAGTCCTTTTGCGCAGGTGTTGGTATAAGGGCGTGGTCGAGAGACAACTTGGGATTGAATTCGTAGACCACCTAGAAAAAAGTTTGCTTAATGGTGTCATGTATAGTTTGGTTATAGGCGAACTCGACTATTGGCAGGCAAACGTCCCAATTAGCCAAGTTCTTACCTACTACAGCTCGGAGTAGTGATCCTAAAATACAATTAACTACCTCTATTTGGCTGTCAGTTTGGGGGTGACATGAGGTATTGAAAAGTAATTTGGTTGCCAGCTGATGCCATAAGTTTCTCTAGAAATGGCTCAAGAATTTTAGGTCTTTATCGGAAACTATACTTTTCGACATGCCGAGTATCTACATAATCTCCTATAAGAAAAGAGAAGTAATAGCTGAAGTGTCGTTAGTTTTGGTGCAGGACACAATCTTACTGAACCGATCTACGAAGACCATTACAGATTCTTTGCCTTAGGTAGTTTGCGGCAGTTCGAAAACAAAGTCCATACTCAGCTCAGTCCGTGGCTTCGTTAGAACAGGTAGGGGCATTGCTTTCCCTTATTCGGCTTGGCACTTGGCCTTTTTGAACACAACACAGCTTTTGACAACTTAGTGCATATTTATTTGCATTCTCAGCTAAAAGAATCGGCCATTCAATAATTCATAAGTCCTCCTCTCTCCAAAATGTCTAGAGAGTCCACCGTTATAGGCTTCCCTGATTAATAATTCCCGTAGGGAACAAGTCAGCACACACAGTTTCCCCTCTTGAAATAGGTAGCCATCCTCCACATAATACTCATCCACTATCCTCCCATCTACGCATCACGAAATTATTAGCCTAAAGTGTAGATTCTCGGAATACTATTCTTTGATACTCGTAAAACCAAATAGCCTGGTTTGCAGTTTTGATAAAAGCGCATGTCTTTTTGAAAGGGCATCTGCAACTACATTGCTCTTTCCCTGCTTGTATTTTATTACAAAATTGAATCCCTCATGGAATTCAACCCATCTCACTTGTCGCTTTGACAACTTGGTTAGACTTCGGAGGTACCTCAGCGATTCATGATTAGTATATATGACAAATTCTCTCTCCACTAAGTAATGTTGCCACACTTATATTACTCGAATCAATGCCAAAAGCTCCTTGTCATACATAGGGTGATTCAACTGTGGTCCTCGGAGCTTCTCATTATGGAAGGCAATTAGTCGGCCTTCCTGCATTAGGACAACACCTATTCCAACACTCGATGTGTCGCATTTCAGCTAAAAAATTTTGTCGAAGTCAAGTAATACTAACATCAGGATGGAAGTTAATTTTTCTTTTACATTGGCAAAACTCCTCTCCCCTCCTTCTCTCCATCGGAAGTTGGTGTTCTTCTTTATTAGCTCGGTGAGTGGCGTAGTGATGGTGCTGAAATTCCTAATAAATATTTTATAAAACGAAACCAATCCATATAAACTTCTTAAGTTGGCACAATTAATAGGAGTCATTCACTCGACAATTGCTTTAATCTTTTTTATCATTGAATTACAAGCTTCCTCTACTGACTACATACCTCAAGTATACTACTTCCTCCTAAAAGAAGCAACATTTCTTTAAATTGTCAAATAGTCTCTCGGTACGAATGGTATCCAAGACTGCTCTAAGATTTTCACAGTAACTTGGCATGTCGGCACCGTAGACTAAGATGTCATCAACAAGCCAAAGGGTATGACCATTCACTTGTAAAGTCTATGTCGTAGTCTTCCACTCATCTCCTAACCTCATGCGGATTTGATGGTAGCTAGACTTGAGATCAACTTGCTAAAGATCTTGGCTCTACTTAATTTATCCAACATGTCTACTACCTTCAAGATCAGATACTTATATTTGATCGTGATTTTATTTACGGCTCGGCTGTCAACACATATCCGCCAAGTTTCATCCTTCTTCAGTACTAGAAGTTCAGGCACAACACAAAGGCTGAGACTCTCTCTCACATAACCTCTTTCTAGTAACTCATTGACTTGACATTAGAGTTTAGAAACTTGCTTGGGATTCATCCGATAAGTTGGCTTCAAGATCAGTACTTTATGCCTTATGTTGGGGGCAACCCCTTAGATAACTGTTTTAGGAACAGGTCGGCATAGTCATCAAACAACTCCTTGATTCCCCGAGGAAGCTCACCTCACTCCTTCATTTCCTATAGTCGCCTAACTAATAATAGGGTTGGCTCATTAGTATTGATGGCCTCTCAAAGATCAGTTCTACTCATCATTAAAGCCTTCTTTGATTTGCGAGCAAGTTTCGTTTGCAACTTGTTAACTTTTCTTGATGGTATCGAATTTAGCATGATTTTTCGGTCATCCTTCTTGAACATATATGTGTTCCTGTAGCCGTCATGGATAACTCTCGTATCAAATAACCACGGCCTACCTAACAAAATGTGAGAAGCACACATAGGTAGTACATCGTAGAAGATCTAGTCAAAGTAATTCCTTATAGTGATTAGTACTAGTATTTGCCGAACGACATGTAACGCTTCTTTCTCACTCAACCAGTACAACTTATATAGCTTGGGATGTGCAACAATCGGCAGCTTCAATTTGGACACAAGATCGGCTGATGCTACATTGGTGTAATTTCCACTATTCACAATGAAAACACATATCTAATCATTCATCTTGCAAGTGTTATGAAATAAATTCTTTTTCTACTCCTCCTCTCTTAAGGGTTCCATACTCATAGTGCACTAGACAACCATAAGTAACTAGTCTAAGTCTTTAGGAAATACACTCTCCTCAATCATTTCTTCCTCGGCATTTTCTTTCTCGGTAAGAACCTCTTCTTCCTTGGGTTCCTCATCAGTGCTCTCTACTTCTAACTTCGGGATGTCTCCCTTAATGACCATTGTCCTTCAATTTAAGCACTGAGTAACTATATGTCCGAACCCTTGATGCTTGAATCACTTGATCTAACTTGTCTTTTTGCTAGACCTTTGGCCCTTCTCATAAGTTTGGGTCGGAATTTCACCATCGGGTCAGCCTTTCTACTTGGCTCTAACGTCAACTCTTTTTCTTAGCTCGATACTAGATTGAGCTTGGTAACTTGCCTGTCCTGGTCGGCTAGTCGATGTTCTGGTCGTTGCTTAACTCTTTCTTTGCCTCTTCACTTATTGGGCAATCCTAACAACTTCATCCATTGTGTCAAATCATTAGAGCTCCATAATATCTGAATGTCTTCTCTTAACCTAGTAACAAATCTTGAGATTATTCGAGCTGGTGGTTCCTCTACTATGTAACGCATCATAAGCATTTAAAATTCTTGAACATACTCATCAACAGTTTAGCCTTCTTGTCTTAGTTTCTAAAACCGAGTGAAAGTATATTAGAGATATGTTTCCGGCACGAATCTGTTTCTATGCACTCTTTTTATCTCAGGCCAGGTGTTAATCTCTTAGTACCTTTTTTTTTTTTCTCAGGGCTTGAAAATTTTTTAACCACATGGCGGCATATTCGAAGAATTCAACACTAGTAGTCTTTACTTTCTCATGATTCTCATATTGATAGTAATCAAAGATATGCTCTACCTTCTCTTCCCAACCCAGATACTCGTTAGCATTGCTCGTCCGCTAACTCCTCTACCTCAAACTGGTCGAGCTAGGTTTTGACCTCTAACAGGTTGAGCAGCTTATGGAGTGTTTTGTGTGGCTTCAGTAGATCGGCAAGACAGTGCATGAACAGCTCGAGTCAAATCTACTAAGAGATTAGCTACCTCATCAAGTTTCTTGTCAATACTTTTGGGAGTTCCCTAAGATTGTTGTCCACGGTCGACAACTCTACTATCATCACCAATACTAACATTCATACTTGGGTTTGTCATTTTTATTCATAAATTCAAAATTCAAATAAACACTTCAGAAAGTGAATAGTTAATAACACAATAGTCAAATCAATATAGTAACTGACTCTGTTTCACATATGCAAAATAAAGCACAACAAAACTTCAAGAAGAACTAACTATAGTTCACATAAAACTTTCACTCTGATGCCAAGATGTTGTAAACTGTGACTAAGAACAGACAAGGTCGGTTGCTGAATAGGTCCAAGCTTACAGAAAGCTCGAAAAGGGTTGATGGAAAAAGTTGCGAAAGGGTAAAAGTGAAGAAAGAAAACAGTAAGCAAAACATATGAATAGTTCTAGAGAATATGATACACTAATGAAACTTCTAAAAACTTATGGCACAATTCAATATGATGCATGAATTAGTCCAATGAAGTTATTCTCCACCTAATCTTGCTTAAGGGAATTGAGAAGTGTGATATCGAGAGTATACAAATAGTGTTTACGTAAGGAAGAAAATATTTAAGTGTATTGAAGGTAATCTAATCTATTGCAGCTATAAGTATAAGGGTATTTATACCCATAAGTTAGGGCAACTTGCTTAAAAGGGAAAAGATAATAAGGATATTTTTCTAAAAAAGCAATGTACACGATACAAAAAGATAGAAATGAATACACAAGGAAAACAATAATTGGTGTTATAGATTCTACATATGATACTGTACACGTAGTGGTGCTGCATTAGTGAAGTTGTTAGGAGATATGAACAAAAAGTACGGGCAGATAGGCTTGTCCGAGTGGGGATGGCTTAGTCAATCTGGATCCTTTATCTCTTGATTTTTCAGCAAGGGTGATGCCAAGTGATTGGTCGATTCGGTATTAGAGAGTAATCATCAATTTTGCATACTACAGAATAATGGGCGGTCATACAGTACGGTATTAAAGGTAACTCAATAAGGAAGTACTCGGTATCGACCTCCGCAAGGGTTAGTTGAAACATAAGGATTCGTCGTACCAACCCCTCTAGTTTTCAAGCTCGGCTGTAAGTCAGAGGTCTTGTAGCTTGATTGTCATCAATAACTCTTATATAAAAATATCGTAATGGAAAGTACTAATAAAATCGTTATACTCTATATGTAAAAATAAAATTTAATATACTTAAGAAGGATGTAAAATAAGGATTTTAGAATAATTAAATCGGGACCTTAAGTTAAACTTCTATATTATAAGATACGTTTAGAATGAAACTAAAATTGCTTGAAGTTTACTAAAATGAGTAATTAGCTACCAAGAAGTAATTTCTAACAATACTAGCTTAAAGGATTTTACAATTTAATTAATTTACTAACTTTACTAGGGTGTTTTAACTCTTCTCTTTTTGTCTTGCATAAATGAATACCCATCCACAAATCCAACATCCTAAAAGCGTTATTTTGCGAAATTTTGATAGAAATCAAAGGTAAATGCTTTCTTTACTTACATTTTATCAATTTTTATCTAATTGTTCACATATTTCATCAAATAATAGAAAACTTAGTTAGTTGTGAAACTGTATATATTGATCAACTTTGCTCATATAATTGTACATTTAGTAGCTCATAAGGAGATCACCATTACCTCCTAAGATGTTGAGGTATAATTCCATCTCTAGGTCAATGGCATGGCAATGACTAGTAGCATATATAACATATCGCTTAAGATCTCCATGAGATATCTTGGTATCGTGCCCGAAGGTAATGATGGTAAGGGATAACGTGTCAGGCTTAGATGACTAGCTAAGCATTTTTTATTCTTGCCGTGTAGGGTTGATGAGGAACAGGTTAAGAGACATATGAGAGCCTACATTTTGTAAATTCTGGGATGATATGTGTTTGTAAACAAGTTAGAGAACCTTATTCACCTCATGTATGTACTATTATTAGAGGACTTCAGATAAGCTAGGTAGTACAGCTGGAGGTTAGCATATCTTGCATAGTTATATATATAGCTATGCCTAGCATCTAAAGACACAACTCATGAGATGGAAAGGGTAGTGATCCTCTTTAGGTCTAGGCTTGGGATCCTATCCCATACATTGCCCCCCTCCTCCAAGCGCAAGTAAGCATGGGATGGTAGTAGACAATATGAAGCCGCTAACAACTCGGTGGAGGATGGATTAGGATACCAAACAACACCTTACTCATGTTGTTAGGGCCTATCGAGATACCTTTGATTGACAAAGTCCAAATTAGGCATGCACTATAAACACGACTTCCAATTTTGCATTTGATATCTATTGTACACAAACTGACATTACAAACATGAAATTGCAAGTCATCTAGCAGCCTTACATTAATGATCTCCTACAAATCATCCCCTAATTAGACAATTCACGTGCCATTGATGTGCTTCCATATTATTGAGTGATACCATATAAAGCGTATGGTTTGCTAATTTGGGGGGTTGTAAAGGGTTTCACCCTTATGTGACGCAAATGAGGCGGAGAGGTTGCATCACCATATATCGGTGTATGGAATGACAGATATGCCTGTATCTTACAGATAAATGGTCCAAGAAGTGTTGAGCATGGCTGTAGGCATTGCTATAGGGACATTATGCACCATTATATTGGTCTTAATGAAGCTTTGCTTGAAGGATTAGTGTAAGCCCCACAACTAACCATTCAAGGTTTCGATCAGTTGAAAGACTCGATCAAACCTAAATTATAAAGTAAAGGTAGAAATATTAGTAAAAATGACCCCGTAAACTTGAATTTAAGAAAATAAGTAATAAAATAGGAGACTATAAAATTTGTAAATTTTAAGCATAATAAGTACTAATTACCAAAAAAGCGAAAAGCGTAATCTAATAACTAATAAATTACTAGAGATAGATTATATGTATACTAAAAATTTTAGAATGACCAAAATAATAATTAGGAATGTTCACATGTACCTCACATGAATTTACATATAGATAAAAATACGCGAAATTACCTAAATTAGTCAAAAACTAAGTAAATAATTAAAGAAAATTATAAATTAATCATGGAAAAATCAGAAAAAAATCAGAAGAGGATAGAATGATTCAATTTTGGTCATGGTAGGTCAGGATCTGCAAAATAAAAATTAACCAATTAGAATTAGACAACACAAAAACTAAAAATTAAGGAAATTGGGCAAAGTCATGTCTAATTAATGCATATTAATTACCAAAATTGTTTATAAATAGGGGAAAAATTTCCAGAACTCATTTGGGCAGTGAGGAATCAGAGAAAAATCGAGAGACTAAAAAATTTAAGAGAAAATCCAAAAAACAAAAAAAAAAAAGAAAACTGTGCAATTAAAGCCTTTAAAGGGAACCCACACTAAACGAGCAACTGGGAGTGGACGGCCACCACCACCATACGGTGGTAGCAGCGCCCAGACCGGCCAATAAGGCTATGGCGGCCGGCGGTGGCCGAAGTTACCCAAACCGGTGAGTCCGATTTCCAGCTCGATTTTATGTAACTTTGTTAAAAATAGTAAATATTCTTAGAAAATTAGGAAACTTGTTATTTTAAGGTTTTATTGTATGTAGATTTAGGGAAAATAGTGATTTAGTTTAATCATGTCTGAAAATATAAGGTTCTTAACAAATTGAGCAAAACCGAGCATGATTAAAATGAGAAATAAATAGTCTTAGGAGTGTAGTTTAGAGCTCAATTTTTTTTCTGTAGAATGCTTATGTGATATAAAATAGTACTATGAAGTCATTTTTTTAAAATTAATTTTCGAAATTTTTAAGTTAATTTTTAGCCCTAAAATGATGGGAAAATTGGGTAATTTTGGGTAAATTAGGTGATTAAGATACTAATTATTGATTTAGATAATAATTAGATGTTTAGGGATGTTAATCTCTAATGTGGAGCCCTAATCTTAGCCTTTAGAGTATTAAGTTTATTAATTTAGGAAATTAGGTAGTTATTGTAAGAAATTAATAATATGTGCAATTGAAAATTAATAAATCTAAAAAATTAGAGTTATTTAAATAATATTAGAATAAAAATTAGAACAATACTACATCTGAATTAAGATTTAATTTTACGTAATTGTATAAAAATGTAAGATTTTCTCACATCGAAGATAAATCTGATACCCCAATTAGGACTAGCGTGTACCGAATAGTTTAGAATACTAAATTAAGACCAAATAGGATATTTGAATACTCGAGCTTAATGTGATTAATTTCACATTAGGATTCAAGTATATTTAGAACTTAGAAATTGAACTAGAACCTAATTTTAAAAAATTGATGCGGAAACCGAACCGAAACCTAACCCTAAACCTAGAATAATTCTAAAAGACTTAAGACCTAGATAATTAGGTATATTAAACCCTAAATAAAACATAACAGTAAGCGTTATAGGAGAAAATGAACCTATAATCATTATATGAAAATTGAAACCATGTTTGTGTTATAGGGATGATCGGCGATGGCCTGAGCAAGTCAGATCTCGAGTGAGTAAGCAAGGAGTCGAGGTAAGTTGGGATTAATACAATGCTGTATTTTAGAGGCTTGAGATTATGCTTGGTTATGCTTGTTAAATAGTTGGATGTGTGCATGTACTTGATTATGGGTGGTGCTTGATTATGGGTGATGTTATGATTCTATTTGTTGCTCTGGCATGTATTGTATGATTTGTATGAAATAATTGATCACTCTAAACTGGACTTAATCAAATATACAACCAGTAATCATAATCGGACATGCATGGCAACCCGTTAGGGAAACTTAGGATTCTTTGGCCAAATACCGACCCCTTCGAAAGGGATAGCGCAGGATTGCAATTGGTCTCTTCTTCATCCTTAGCCGAACTAAGTGATAGAAGAGGAAGTCGCGGCGAGAGTGAAGTCAGTGGTTCGAAGGTAGTCGCGAGAGGAGTAAGGTCTCCATTGCGCAAGCCTGGGTGTGGTCGTGAGGTGTTGCATTAATGGCAACTCCTCAACCCGAATTAGAACGGGTGCAATTTCTTTAACCTCACGATGGGCCGGACAACGTCGTGCGATGGTATTTACTTGCACATGCATTTCACCTAATAAGTTGATTGAAAACCTTGTTGTATTTATGGTATAGTTTTAAGTCCTCCATCCTAACTTACTGAGCTGTGGTTGCTCACATCCTTATAGACGTCGTGCAGGTGCTGGCTAAGAAGCGGCAAACAACTACTCTGAAGCTAGCAACTGCTGGATCCTGAAGAGTGAGGAAAAACATTGAAGAATCAACACATATTTTATTACTTTTCATTTTTGAATAATGTATAACTAGGAAATATATTACGGAGAATTATTGTAAACTTTAATTGCAATAATTGAATTATAGTGTATATATATATTTCCTTACTTTCTTAAGTAAATGATTTATTTAAATTACAAACTGTTTACTTCAAAGCGGGTTAGTCATGGACGCCTTGTGTAGATCAGGTTTAAGATAGCGGTTGTAAGGCTAACTTCTATCTTAGGATGGTTTACACGGCGGGGCCGTTACAACTCTACCGCTTCGGAGCGTGATACTTGGTAAATACATTATTTTAACCTCCTATTCACTTTATACCTTACATACAATTACATTTATCGTCCTTAATCTTGCAGGTTGAGGAGTTATAGAAAATTAAAACATTCATTAACCAGGCCAACTACTATATTACTTAAGGCCATGTTGAGTAGGGTGTGCAACTATTGTAGGACTACACCTCAATTACATTGTACCTGTTGCATTTGGCCGAAGCGCAAGTGCAAGAGGAGAATGACTTAAAGGAGCTAAATTACGAACCTTTAAATCCACATAGGCAAGGTGGATGTACGAGGAAGAGGTTACTTGGACGAAAGCAATGATGAAGCGAGCCTGATGACGACACTGTAGGGCCATCTAATGCCTTTACATCTTTCAACTATCTAAATGTAGGAAACATGTCTATGTAAGCCCTACAATTGGATGGTCCAAACTCAGTACGTAAAATTTAAGGCAATTGTAAAAGTTATCCAATCGAGTCAAGATTTTGCAACAAAGTTAGAAAAATTAGTAGAAGTATCCTTACGAGTTTGAATTTAGGATAATAAAATACTTTTAATAATTAAATATTAAATTTGTAGAATATAAGTATATTATTCATTATTTATTAGAAATGTACAAAACTGGTTTCAATAATTAACGAATCACCAAAAACAAATTATATACATATTAAAAATTATAAAACGACATGAACAATATTTATGAGTATTTATTTGTATTAAATGTAATTTTTCTTGTATATTTATATACATGTAATTACCTAGAATACCAAGTAAGATTTGGCTTATAGTGTACCTCGTGTTTTCACAAGGATTAGGAGAAGAAATGATTAGTTGTATTTATTTATTTTGTTTTATATGAATAACTAAACTAAGCATTTCTATTGATTTACATTTTAATATAAGTGTGCTTATTCATATTTGATTGTGTATTCATATTTGGAGATGTAAGTTGTAAATGCATGGAGAAGTGTTGAAATTCGAGATGTGTGGTGAACTTTGGAGTTGGTGATGTGAGTTTGAGGTGGGGTTTTGTATATTAAACTAAATTCATTTTTGTTTGACTCAAAATGCATAATGCTTGGTTGAAATGTACTTAAGGATGTTTACAACACTTGCTAACTGCTATGTTGAAGGTTTTTACAAAGGGGTCACACTTTAGAAGAGCGCCTTCTTTATATTTTAGATTATCGAAGAGGGCACTCTTTCGAAAAGCATCTTATCCTTTTTTAAGGAATGCGCCTTTTAGAAAAGGTGAAGGATAAAACCATTAAAAGTATCCGAACTTTCTTTTTTTTTATTTATTTATTTTAGTACCTAAAAGTTAAACATGTTCATTTTAGTACCCCTAACATTTTAAATTAGACAAATTAGTAACTATGTTATAACAGTCGTTTTAAAGAATATTTATTTGTTTCACTTAAAAAAGTTGAAGTATCAAAATGAAATAAAAAAATAAAGTTTTAGCACTAAAATGGAAATAAAATAAAAGTTGATATACTTATATTATTATATTATCATTTTATAATAACGGTTATTATAATAGTGATACCGATTTGTCCCATTTAAAAAGCTAAGGTATTAAAATAAACAAGTTTAAAGTTTAGGTACTTAAATGAAAAAATATAAAAATTCAATTACTTATACTGAATTTATCCCAAAAAGGTACCTTCTTCCATTTACTAAAATGCAAAGAAGGCACCTATTAAAAAACGCCTTCTTGAAATCTAGAAAACAAGAAAGGCGTTTTTATTGCTCTCAGAATAAGTTTTCCCTTTGCCCCCTTTTAAGAATTTTTTTAGGAGTGCTCCTCACCATTTCACTCTTCATTTTATCCTACAAACTATATGTAATTCTCTTTAAGAAATAACTTCCTCTCATTCTTTATCTTCTCATCTCATCTTTCCACATTTTTACTTTCGTTTACTTCTTGATACACATCATTTTCCATGTATTAACTCTTAATTTAACATTTACTAATTGTTCATTCTTTCTTACACCAAGTACTCCTCTTACCCTCCTCCTACCCATTTGTCATCTTTTTTTATATATTTATTTCAATTTCAGGTACTTTGCTTTAACGTTAATGCTTTAGTTGTCATGGCTTTAAAGAGAGCCTAGTAGAATTGTCTAAATTTTTCATATTACGTGTACACTTATGATATGAAACCGCCTTGCAAATTAGAAATTACAAGACTTTAAACAATTAGTCACTAAGGTTTTGAATTTTAATTGTTATGGATATCCGATAAGCCACAGTCTATTAGAATCGCAGAGAATCGGTATCCCCTACCAAATACTAAGATAAGGTAAGACAACTTACTAATTTACAATAAATACTACATAATCTTATCATATGAATATACTTTGCATAAATTGTTTTGTACCGTGATACACTTTTCAATCAACTTTAACATTGCCAAACCTATATCCAATTTATACTCTACTCTTAAGTTTATCTTAATCCTTACTTACAAGAAACTTGCAAAAGAAACTTGCAAAAGAAACTATAGGAGGATGAGCAAACTACGGCTTAGCAAGTTTGTTCCTCACCACTATTATCAAGCGAGTTATCAAACATTATTAACGTACATGTAAGTTATTTACATACGAAATGAATGCAAGACCATAAATGTAAGCAATACATTCATAAGAGTCTAGAACTATAGAAGGTATAGATTTGCATCATCTACACATCAATTTTTCCTCTGTACTTATTCGCACAAAGCACCTCATCTTAATCACATGAGGCTGCTTGGAGTACAATCACACCAGATGTTACTTGACTATTAACCTAATTCGAGAATAAACAACCAATAAAGGTAAATCCTAACTAGGGTTGCCCACCAAACATATCAAAGGCCCTTCGAGCATAAGTAGCGAGTCCATCTTGCTATCAACAATTATCTAAGGCCCTATGAGCACAATTACACGAGTCTTTTCGCAATCAATTGGAGATACTATACTATCTTTGTCTTAACAATAAAAACATTCTTTATAGGTACCATAAGCCCTTCCAGAAATCATTCCAAAATATATTTAAGATTGAAAAAACATTTGCCAAAATACTTTTCTCAAAAATTTGCAAAGCCAACACTCTCCATTAACGTATCAATTAGATCATAGACATGCGATAAATATAACTGGTTTTTTTTGTCGATTAGTTATATTTACTAATTTAAGAAAATGATCATACAGATAATAGTACACAAAATAATCAGTCATTCAACCAACAATCAATCATTCAATGAACAATCAACATCAAACAACAAACAATAAGCAGATTGCAGATCATAAAAACTCCCTCACTTAAGTTATGCTCACTTTCCCGACCTTTGAGAATTCCAAGACCCAATAATTGAATACTTAAAAGATAAGCAAGCTTATATATATTTTGAAAAATTAGGTTTCCCTGTTAACTAAATATCTATTATTATTTGCTTAGTCTCCCACTATAATCTAAGTATGGTGTAAACATAGTTTTACTTAAATAATTTACTTACTTTTTTTGGTTATCTTAAATTTTTAATTGCGTATAAATTTTTCATTCTAGTTCGGATTCTTATGAACTTATAGTCCATTTTGATCATTTTAGAATATACTTTTTTTGTAGCGAGATTCGTTTTAGGTGTTGTAACCCGCAGTTTTGACTATGACATAAAAATATAACAAAGTTCATTATTTTAACTTAAAAAATTATAAAATATCAATTTAATATTTTTTTAGTATATTTACGATTTAATAATTATTTAGATTGTATAATTGATAATTTTCTTATTTTAAGCCTATTTTATTATAATTACCTATTTTTACTTATTTTTAAGATTTACTATTTATTAATTTGAATTTTTCTACTTAATTAATTAATTATTATTATTAATTATGAAAATTACTTAATTTATATATAAGTGATGATGTGGCAGCACTTAAGAGTACCAAGTGTCACACATGCACATTTTTCATAATTTTCCATTATTTTCCTATTTTATGATATTCTTATATATGTATATATTTATTAACTTACTTTATTTATTAAATTAATATTATATTATTTTGTATTTACTATTTACATATACTCATATTTTTATACATACATTACTATTCATATGTGTACATTTATATGTGTACTATACTTTATGTATTAAATTATTCTAACTTTAATTATATACTAAATACTATGAGTATAATATACATGTATTTATATTTTATATACATATGTATATATACGGTTGTATTATATATATATACACACAAAAATACAAAATATTATTAATAATATACGTACACATTCACGTCTAGCCCATACATGTACAAATACTATACAAAATTTTTAATTCAAAAATAATAAGTATATATATATATATATATATATACAAATACATATTACTATTATAAATGTTTGCATATATATATAATTCAAAATACTATATATATGTATTCCTATACATATTCACACCGATTAACATATATATGTATATATTTTGTAATGTATATATATGTAAAAGAAATACAAAATATATACATATGTACATATATACAAAAATACATAATACATGTATATACATATCATATACTAAAATAAATACTATGTACATACACTTATATACCCATTTATACATATACATATTTTCAAGAAAATACTATATACATATACCCATATACCTATATTCACGTGTACATACATACACATAAGAAAATACCTAGTATATATATATATATATATATATATTATATACACATACATGTACATACTTTATACTATATACAAGATACATATACATTTGTGCATACATACATGTAATACATATAGTAAAATAAAAGAAAAATAACAAATACTCAATATACACGTACATTCTATATGATATATATATATATATATATACAAATAAAATACATAAACTTACCTGATTATTTTAGTAAATACTTGATTTAGTTCCCTTTAAATTCTTCTCTTCTTCCTCCTCTTTTTCCTTCTTCTGTTTCAGTTTTGGTATGTGTGTTTTTAACTTTGGTTTTTCTCTTTTTTCACTTTTGTTTTTGGTTTGCTTAGCTTCCAGGATCTAGAAGTGAAGAACAGCAAATTCAGGTAGTTTAAAGAGAAAAAAAAAAAAAGCAAAAGAAATCCAAGGCAATTTGTGGCATTTATGAGGATTGGATATGAGTAATTATTTATTTGGTTTTACTCTCTTAATTTAACATATGTACATAGAGTTTAAGGGCACATGGGCTGCTGATTTTATAGGTAATGCAATGTGGAACAAGGAGAAAATAGAAGAAAAGAAAGAAAAAAGGAAAATAAAAAAAATAATTATATACAATTTTTCTAAACATAAAAATAACATTTATAAATTAATTTTGAGATTTTATAAAAATTTATCATATAATTTTTACAAGTTATTTCGACGTTTTAGTTAAAAGTTTTACGCGATTAAAAAATTTAGCCACTAATTACAATCAACTATGGTTATATTATTATTAAATGATATTTATTTATTTTATAAGCTTAAAGTTATAGTTTTAGGGTTTTTATCAAATTCGAGTATTTATGCGTACTTTGGAGTTAGCATTTTTGTACGCAATTTAGCATTGGAGCAAAATTTTAGGGTTTTTATCTTTTGAATTATGTTTAAGTTTAAAATTTTAATTAGTTTTATATTTATTGACTCCATTGAGCTAGGGTAATTATCTATAATATTTAAATCGATTTGTTACTTAAAATGTTAAATTTGCGGGGTTTACATTAGTTGTTACTTTTAAATGTTTGATATCTATAGAGGGCTAAGTTTGAACTCGAGCCATAAGCCTAATAATTAAAATGGATTTGACTTTTTAAGCTCATATAACAAAGCTCAAAGAGTTAAGCTCATGAAACCCGAAATAATTAAGAGAGATTTGGTAGGTGAACTTGAAGTACAGCTCGTTAGATCAATCTATCTAACCTAACATATCTTAGTTTGGTTCACACTAAGAAAATAAGGCCATTATTGAGTTGAAACCCATTAAAGAGCATCCATATGAGTTCCATAAAAAAAAGGGCTTAATCTTAACCATTGATCATGATCTCAATCTAACGAATAAGATCAATGACCATCTCTATAAATACCCCTTCTCTTTCTCATTTTGATGAGAGGCAACTCTTATTAGTACCGTTACTCTACTGGACTCCATCATTCAAACAAATCAAACACTTGATCCCTTCAAAATTACACACATTGTACTTCATGGATCGTGGAATTTGATATCATCACTCTCCTCCACCGGCACCATAAGCATTAAAGCCTTACCTTTATTATCTATTCCTCTTCCCTATTGTATCTTACCTAATCATTCCATATGTGTGATTCAAGTCATTTTCTTTATCATGTGCAGTGCAACTTAACACACGATATGTACATAACCATCACATTCGAACCCTTACCCCTACAATATCTAAATCAATTATTTAAATTCATTTTTTTAAACTATATTCATGTAAAAGATGTTTTTAAGCATGATTTTTTTTTTAAGTAAAAAGACAATTGTTGCTATTGGACCATGAAATGGATTATGAAATTTATTAACATTCTCCATAAAGGGCACCATTAATAATCCTGCAAATATTAAAACCATTAAAAGAACACCCAATAACTTTTTTGACACTTTTACATATATTCTTTTTTCTTCTGAATAATATTCTTTTATTTCTTCCTTAAATTAAAATCATTTATCTCTTTATACAAGTTCTATCACAAGTTTTCTAATTATTTTTTCATGATTTATATGGAAAATATGTTAATCCAGTTGGTTATGATGCTTAAGAGCATGATCATTTTATGGAGAATTGACATAAATCTTGGTTTCTTTTTCTTTTTCATTCTTCCCTTTTTTTCTTCATTGCAATATAATTTTCTTAACATATGATCTTTGTGATCTTCAATCTTATTTTAAAGTTTTTATAATTTTATTTTAAGTTTATTATCTTCACACATCGGTAAGTATCGTTACGGTAGTCGTTGAGTACATCAAGAAGGCTATAGAAATTAAAGTTCTTTAATTTGATTTCGATATTGATTCATAAAAATGACAATTAAAATATTATATATATATATATATATAATAGTGACATGTGGATAGCATTCTATTGTATGTAATCAACCTATTCCATTATAATGTAAAGCTATAGAAATGTTCGGTGAAATGTACATAATCTACGTTCAACGTGTAGCTTTACTATGTAAAATAATATTATCAACCATTATGACTTTTAAAATTGCATTCATATATTTTGTTTCGTGTATCTTCAATATATATATATACAAGTCATTAGGGAATATAAATTTTAACTTCTATTTTGTTTTAAAGCATCAGATCCTTTCATCTTTGGAAGTTTGCAATAGAGTATTAAGCCAAATGATCTACATTATTAAAGGGACCAACTTAATATGGTATCTACATTATCAACAACATAATTTTAGTGCTTTATTAAATATTACCAAGCACATACTTTGAAAATTATATTTGATAATTATATTGATTTAGATTAAATATAACTTTTCCTATTTAAAAATTATTTTTAAAAAATATTAGAGTTATCTTACACATGCAACTAGGGTGCACCACCGATATAAGGTAAGTGAACTAATCAAATTCTAACATAGTGAATATAAGTCTGAGTCAATCCCATAGAGATCACGAGTACTAATAGTAACCTTAACTCTATTATTTAACCGAGAAATTATGATGAGTTGAGTAACTTAAAAATAACAAACTAATTTAATTATGAGACTTGAGTAAGTAATTAGGAAGCAATAAAATTAAGAACGACTTTAAGATTGTTTCTTCTAGTATTTAACATATGACTGCTAAAAATCTATTCGATTTCATCTCTATTATTCTTAATTGGAGGGATTCGCAATTAAAGTTAACACATTTTCTTAAGCATACTAACCATAACTCTAAATTATTTATTAGAATCTTTTCACTTAGTAATATAATTTAAAATTATATTAATGTACAGTGAATTCTTACACAAAAATAACAACTTTCTAGAAGAATTATGTAGCTTATCTCTAAGTACACATATAACTTTCTTTAATTATATCAATATCTCATTACCCATATGATTATCAATCATCATGTATAATATCATAAATTGATACTCTAGAAATATTAATTAATAATAAAAACACATAATTAAATAAAAAAAGATAGAAACTTTATTGAAAATTATCAATAAATCTCATAGTCACATAATGAAATTAGAATAAAATTGCAGCAAAATTAAGAAGTAAAGTATGAAAAACCCTTTTTGTTAATGAAAAATCTCTTCAATCTTAAAGTTGGACGATACTTCCACCTTTTCCTCCCTCTCCTCTTTAACTCTCTTTTATCTTAAATGCAAAAAGTTATATCAAAAACTCTTATAAGTCCTTATATAATACATTAGGAAATTTCATTTTTTGTTACCAAACACAACCTAGGACATAGTTGTGTCCCTAGGTTGTGTAGCTCATTAATTTTGGGTGCTAAAATCATCCTTGGGGGTGGGGGACATAACCTTAAAACACGTGTGTTCCCAAGTTGTATAACTTTCTAACGAAAAATTGCCACTTTTTTTTATTATACAGACACAACTTAGGGACACGATCGTGTCCTTGAACTGTGTAACTTTATAACTTATTCATTTAAATTTTGAATTGAGTAAAACTTGATTCCTTTTCTTTATTTTCAATTAGAGAATACGTTCAAACTTTGAAATCAAAATTTTACTTAATTAAGTATTGATTTCTTGAAAAACAACCAAAAATATATGGAAATGCTATAAAATCACCATGTAAAGTGTATTTAAAATAAAAGTTATTAAAATTATCCATACTTAAGAATTTGCTTATCCCCAAGGAAATAAATTAAAACAAAAATTTTGAGATAAGAAACACTAAATAAAATTTATCATTACTTAGAAAACTAGTGAACAAATACACTTGACCTGAAGAAAACTAGGAAATCATTTTTAATTAACTTGCAATAATAAAGTCAATCAATTTCGCCCTTAACAATTTTGTAATTTCACCCCCACCATTTTTAAATGCTCTAACAATACTTAATACTAGAGTTATCTAGTTCATCTATGTAAGTTAAAATTTACTAGAGTCGTTTATCTAAGGATTCCTAAGCTTAAAATTAGATTTAGCATTTCGTTAGTTGGGAAAAAGTCCTAAAAATTTTGTACACTTGACTAAAGTGTATTCAATTCTCTCTTCAATTTTACCAGTCACCATAATCCAAAACAAACACATTTTACATCCATTCATCATTTGATTATCCCCTTAGTTCATGCCTTTGTTGTGAGGTTTTCACGTTTACTTAATTTCTGTTATTCTAACCCAATTAGTTTTAAATACTGGTTGCACTGGCAATAAGAAAGGATCTCACTCTTCTAATAGACTAAGACCAAGACCAAGACCAATCCATACTAACTTAACTCTTGCATTGATAGCAGTAAAAAACCTTACTCTTCTAAGGAACTAAGGCCAATTCATACTAACTTTTTTTTTTTTTTGCTTGCGTTAGTATCAACATTGGGATTCAACCTCGCTCTTCTAATGGACCAAGGTGAATATTTATCGATTTATCTTATTGGCATTAATAGCGAAGTTCAACCTCACTCTTCTAATAGGCTAAGGTGAATCTTTACCAATTTTTTTTTTAATTTAACTATATATGCACTTATTATTACTTTTTACCTCCAATTATTGTAATTTTTTAGGAGTTTCTCAAAAGATGAATTTCGTTTGTTTATTTGCTAAGGATTATAGGGCTCCAATTATTTTTAAGAGAAAGATATATATTAAAGTAAATTTAAAAATAATCATAATTAACTCTCAAGTAATGAATGTTCCAATCTTAAGTCTTAGAGTACCAAACTAAATAGCCTATAACTTTGCCATCTAAAGATTTCATTAGTTAGTTCTAGTAAACTATAATAAGATCAATAATGCTCGAAATGAAATAGTCGCTTTGGTGCAATTAAACACTTCAAATTCCGACACTTTTAATCACCTATTCCAAGTTAACTTAAAAATTAATTGAATCACATGTGAATAATTGGTTTCCTAAATGGTAACAAATTCATATTTATATCCCTTCCCTAAACTTTATAACATACATTCTCCTCAATGTACAATTAATAGTCAAAGCACAAAAATCAAAAGTGAAGAGGGGAAAGAAAAAAAAATAAAGGATAAAAGGAAAGCTAAAACTTCCTCGGTTTACGTACTTTGACACTGAATTCCTTGAAATTGCCATACTACGAGATTCTATATATTGAATTCCTAAAGACCTTGCAAAGAAAATAAAATCCATCAAAGAAATATAAAGTGGAAACTAAAAGTAGAACTAATCTAAATAATAAAAAACTTCAATTACCTCCACCAAGATCCTACAGGAAAGTATCCCATTTCCATAAAGCTAAAGAAGATGTGGGAGACTCTTTTCTCAACATATATGTACTCAAGTATAGCTTTGTTCCTCTGAAATCACTCATGATGAGTTTAGCAATAGGAGAAGATTTAATAATAGTTGTCTCCTTGAACTCGACAACAAATCCTAGAAACTCCAAGTATTCCATCTCAAGCACTACTTCTCATACAAAAGATTCATAATAAAAAATAAATAAATAAATAAAGAAGGCTCTATATCAATTGGATTAACTTGTTTGTCGACCTCTTTAAAGTCATCAACTAGGGTTAAAAGATTCTCTTGCTCTTCAATCATGTTATGAAGCACTTCTAGATTGTGGGAATTAATGGTCACGTCAGTGTTCTCCCTCAACTCCTCTCCAGTTACAAACACTTTGCTTCACATTCATAGTTGATAGGATCCTCTAGATTTTCCAACACTTTTTCTCCTTCAAACACCACCGTACTTTTTCCATTACTAAAAAACTCTTCCATATGTCTTGAATGACTACTCTCTGAAAGGTAGTTAAGAGACTCATTCATTGAAGACCTAGAGTAGTATAATAAGGTAATAAAAGGTGGTAAAGGTGCAAAGCTACTAAGATTGCAAGTGTCGTACTTCTCCTAATGTTCACTAGCTAACTTCGCCATAGTTTTTCCTTATAGCTGCTCATTTACCTTTGTACTAAATTGATATGGCAAAGCAAGTTAGATATGGATTAGGTTGTTAGAAGTTCAAGGATCCTTGGTTTCATATTTTTCCAACAAATTTGACAGAATTTCCCTTAGAGATTTCTCTTTTAGTTGCTGTTCTTGGAAATTGAAATAATGTATATGCTGCATATTGGGCGTAAAACATTGATAGAACAATAATAGTACCCGCAATATCGACATAGATCCCCGTAATCCATGGATACAGTTTCTACATAATTCCTACAGGAAACATTCCAATAGCTATCTCCTTAATTCCACCAGTCGTACTCCATATTAATCTCAACAGTTAAGTTAATTCAAAACAAAATTCTATACCCTAAACTTATATACAGTAAAATAAAATATGCAAATGTGAAAAAAAGATAAACTAAGATGCAAAATAAAAAAAAAAAGTAAAACTAACAGCTAATTATGCCCAAACAAACCAAAATAAAAAGAAATGATTTTTTTTCTTTTTTAATTTTAGGATCAAGCTCTATCAAATCTTTTAGATTGCTTTAGGTCATACATTGCAAAGAAAAGAGATAGAATCAATCACAACCCAAAACAATGAAGGTAAAAAAACAATAAAATAAATAAAGAAAAAAATGGTTAAAGTAATAAAGCTACTAGTGTTCTTAATATTGAAATCCCCAACAATGGCGCCAAAAACTTGAGACAAGGCAAGTGCACCCATCAAATTCTAATATAGTGAATATAAGTTCAAGTCAATTCCTTAGAAACCTCGAGTACTAATAGTAACCTTAACTCTATTATCTAATCAAACAATTGTGATGGGTTAAGTGACTTAAAAATAGTAAAATTAACAAACTAATCTAATTATGAGACTTGACTAGATAATTAGGAAGCAATAAAATTAAGAACGACTTTAAGAAGGCAAATAACGCATCTAGGAATTGATTCCTTTAGTGTTTAACATATGACCACTGAAAATTTATCCAATTTCATTTATACTATTCTTGATTAGAGGGATTCGCACTGAAAATTAACACCTTTTTCAAGTATATTAACCCTAATCTTAAATTATTTATCGAAATTTCTTCATTTAGTAATATAATTTAGAATGCATTAATGTATAGTGAATTCTCATACAAACATAACAATCATATAAACATAACAACTTTCCGAAAGAATCATGCAAGTATAAATGTAACTCTCTTCAATTATGTTTATATCTCATTACCCATGTGAGAAATATCAGTTAACAATAAAAGCACATAATTGAATCAAGAAATATAAAAACTTTATTGAAAATTATCAATAAATGCAATAGTCATAGGAAACCCTAGGTTCCACAATCTTAAATACAAAAATCTTAAGCTATCATGATGAAATTAGAAGAAAATTGCAGTAAAATCAAGAAGTAAGGTATGAAAAATCTTTTTGTTGATGAAAAATCTCTTTAATTTTAAAGTTGGATGATACTTCTGCCTTTTCCTCCCTCTTCTCTTCAAGTCTCTCCAATGTTGAATGTAAAAAGTTATGTTCAAAACTCTTATAAGTCTTTATATAATACATTAGGAAATTTCATTTTTCGTCACAAAACACAACTTGAGACACAATTGTGTCCCTAAGTTGTCTAACTCACTAACTTTGGGCACTAAAATCATCCTAGGTGGGATATAACCTCAAGATACAGTTGTGCCCCCAGGTTGTGTAGCTTTCTAACAAAAAATCACCACTTTATTTTATTGTATAGATACAGTCTAAGAACACAGTTATATCCCTAGATTCTATAACTTTAAAACTTCATAACACATTCATTTAAATGCCAAATTAAATGAAACTTGATTACTTTTCTATGTTTTCAATCCGAAAACGCATGCAAATCTTGAAATCAAAATTTTACTCAATTAAGTATTGTTTTCTTTAAAAATAACTAAAAGTATAAGAGAAATACTATAAAACCACCATATAAAGAGTTAGTAACAAATGTATAGATGGTGTATTGAGATTGTAAGTCAAGGCTATTGTAACCATATGATATGACATTGGGTTTCTGGAAATGGATTAAATCTAACTCCCATTTCAAAGTTTTAATAAGATAGTTGATAAAAAAGAATAAGTTGGGATTGTGTGATAAAATAAAATTTAACCATAATACTTACTTAAACTAAAGATGTCAACTAAGCTTTATTCCTAATCAGTGTTTAATTACAGTGGTAGTTTATAAGTCATGCTCCCTTGGTTGTTTTTACTTTTTTATGTTTTTCATATTGCATATAAGCTATCATTCATAAGTAAAGAATGCATTAGAAATCGCAAAGCTTGAAACTTTTTCCTATAGATATTGGATTATTATTTATGAGCTCATAGCCTATAAATACATGCTAAAAAAAAATTTGAGTATAGAATTTTCAAATGTTGTATTTGTAGTGGTAGACAACTATTATGATCGCCATTTTTCTGTGAAAAATAAGAAACTATTGAAGCTCAATTGAAAAGCATGGTCAACCCTCAGGGATGATAAGTGATAATCCACCACTAATAGTAACTAATAAGTAGAACAAGCCACATTTTAAAGTGGATGGCTATCCGCCTTTCAATAACAGGGCCATATTAACCACTTGGGTTTTTTTTTTTTTTTCTACTTTATTAAATCATTTTTATTGATCTTTTTTATAATTTTTTTAATTATTGATATTTTATTTTATTATTTATTTTATATGATTAGGTGAACCAATGACATGCTACCAAGTGTCTTTTATTAACTAAAAAGTTGGTGTTGTTTAAAAAATGAAATCCTTATTTACAAATATTCACAAATGTTCATAACTTAAATAAAGGGGAAAAAAAAAAAGGTTTAGGACTAAAAAGAAAATCGGTGAAATGCTAAGATTAAAAATATACCCTTTCTTTAATGGATACAATTTTGTAAAAAAATTCCCATTCGAGTGTTCATACTTATATCACAAAATTCATGAGTAGTATCGAAGCATAACTTCCCAATAAACAGTACCAGAATATAATTCCCAAACGAGTGTGAAAGCTTACATTTGGATTATCTTCCAATAAATAGTACGAGAACATAATTACGTCAGCAGACGTTGTCCCCAAACTTCTACAAACATGATGCTCCGGTGCTTTGTGTATAGGATTATGGAACAGATTCGTATCAATATATCGTGTTAGGAGGTCACAAGGTACCAATGTACAGCCTTTTCGCTTAATGAAATAGCCCATCTCGACTAAATTGTTAATGAGTCGTGTTTACGTAAGTTCGACCCACTAACTTATTTAATAAGATAGACAATTGATTTTAATCCATCTTTATAAAACCTTCTTGGTTATTTTTGATTGTATTCATATTATACGGGTCTGATCCTCGTCTGATTCGATTAGTTAATGCGTCTACTAAAAACAATCAATCAATTATTATATCAAAGTTGAACAAATCAAATTTGTATTAGATTATCAAATTATGAATTACATTTGTTGTCTCAAGATGCCAATATGGATTTAAGTGTAATTAGACTTTGTGTAAGTGATCAAGTTGGCAAAAGAGAGCACAATGAGAGAGCATCGGGGTATTATCTAGCATGGCTGTTCCGATGCTTAAGTTAGCTCCGTGTTTAGAAAATGAAAATATTTAAAAGTAGTATGTAGGATTAAGTGTGTAAAGTATCAAGTAGTTTCCTGTTGAATAATAATCTTACATTTATAAAGGAGTGGTGATGACAGTTGGAAAGGAATTAGTAATCAAAACCACATTAGCAAGTATTAAAGAGTAAGATTATGATGTTTGACATGTTCCGCATACGTAGGAGGTAGTTGCTAACTTAGTCTTTTAGCCTTATCTAGAGTCTTCTAATTGTTAAGGCCTCCTATTGATGGATAGGTCATATTCTAGGCCTAGGTCGAAGGCAGCTTGTCGTAGGCTGTGAGCCTTATCAAGTTAGGACAAGCCTGAGAAGGCTATGTCCAAAAGGCCTTGTTAACACTTACCCCTTACCCACCATATACCCCCTCCCTTTCGGCCCCGCTCGTTCGCCCGCCCTAAAGCAGTCTCATTGCCATAGTGAAGGTAAGGAGAAGGGAAATATGGGCTTCTTAGATGTATGGTCGATTTGATTTGGAGGTATCCATGTTAATGTTGTTATACCGACGTGACAATGATGGAAGCTCGGGCTGGTGCAGGACCAAGGGAGGATGTTCGGGTTGAACAATACAGGGACCAAGCAAGTATAACATATTCGAACAAATTGCCTTTAGGGCAGAGGTGTGGGCAACAGTTCTAAGGTGGAATACAGGAGGTCGAATCTCCTTAGCCATCAAAAGCTAAGAGTAGTTGGCCCTTCGTCGAGTCGAAGTAAAGTGCATGTATGCTGAGCTAGAGACACCATGGCCTGAGCTAAGTGCTCCAAGTTGAGGTAAGAACACAGTGGATTGTGTGTCTCATGGTAAAATCACAGAGTAGAAGAGTTAAGTAGAAGGGGCTAAACTGAGCAAACCATTACCCAAGTAGATATAATCTATTTAATCCAAAGCGTAGTGCTGATGGTGTGTCAAACAAGTTTTCTCATGGAAGTTGTAGGGGCCTCGAGGAAACTTCCTACGAAAGTAACTTTTCGAATTCTTACTTTGTGGCACCCATTTTCAGCAAATTTAATGCAATGTGACAGGTGTCCTATCATAGCAAACTTATGTGTGGTTGCATGTTTTTTGTTTTTTTGAATGTGGCTATCTTATCAAAACTAACTCCACGTATTGGCATCACAATGTTTTAAGGAACTTGTATTTATATGAATCCCTATAGCCACCAATATGCTTTACAAAGCATTTGGTCTATAAATACCATAATTGTTCAGAGAGAGTACCTTTTTCGCGATTTCTTTGCTTTCTTACTGTAAGCCTTCTTCTCTCTTTTCATCTATCTTCTTAAAAGCCCTATCTTTTACAAACTTTTCTTCAAAGTTTTTTATTTCTTCTTGCTTCTTCATTAGCATGTTAATGAACTCAAGTGAGACACCCTCTAATGTGTTAAAGTATAATATCACATCTGACTTCGAAGTTACTAAGAGCAACCTTCCTTGTGGAGAAGAAGATGAAGCGACATCATTGGTATAGCTAGATGATAACACCAGAATGGTGGTAAAGGCACTAGATAGGTTAAGGCATATCAGTATTATCCCAAGAAATGCTTACATTGATGCTTCCTTAATAGAGGCCAAAGATCTGTTCACCGTGCTTGGGATGGGTAAGGGCCCAAGTAGTCGAACTAGTAGAAGCAAAGCTTATGCTCCTAACTGGATTATGAGTAACTTCGTAGTTGAGCCGATTCAAGGTTGGACAATACGACTACTAAGGAAGGAGGAGCAAGTGCCCTTATTGTTAGGGAGGCATTTTGCCATGTTTGAGAAGTCTTTAGAGTATGGGCAGTGGCTCCCTCTAAGTGAACTTGAAAAGAAGCTCTTCAACTTCTACAGGTGCAGTCTAACTTAAGTCTTTCCCAATGGATAAAGGGTATTAAAGGCTTTCCAAGGACTTTGCGAGTACCTAGTGATAAGGGCCACTGCCGAGCTTTTCAACCATTTTTACATGTGGAAAAGCTTAGGTAAGTAACCATACCTCCAACCTTGTATCGGGGGAAAGCTGTTTAGTTGCCTCATGGACTCTATCAAAGGCTAGTAGGATGATTACTTAGTGGTCGAGCTACTAGAGGAAGTAGACTTTTGGACAAGGTAGACCAAGTTGGTTTAAACTGGGGCCCAAAAGGAGCTTAAGCCCAATGATGCCAAGTTCGCAAGAGAGATTCGAGCCTTTATGGGCCTTCGAAATGGCAATGAAATAAACGCTATGAACATAGTAAAGAGATAATTCAAGTATCTAATCTTCAAGCTCTTCCTTAGCATGAAAAAGGCTGTAGTGAAAAAGTGGTCAAAAGGTATAAGTTCGTTTTTCATGAATGACTTCATCTGTCATGTTAGCTTGTGTAAACTTGTGCTTCGTCCAATGTCCTCCTTAATAGAAATGAGGGAGGGATCTTCTTTATCTATACTAGTCACGGCAAAGTCGGTGAAGGGTAGTGCTTTGTAGTTTTTTTTTTCTTTTTCCTAATTGCTCGCTTGATTCTTTACAGGTAAGAGATTGGCTGAGGGGATTGCTACCCCTCAGCAGCTAAGCTGTTCGCTTGATTCTTTACTTGGTGTGAGAGTTCACCCTTTAGGGGTTAAAACTTAGTGTAAGAGAGAGAGAGAGAGAGAGAGAGAGAGAGAGAGAGAGAGAGAGGTTATTGTAAACAACTTATGGGAAATGTAACTTTCATTCATAATTTTGAAATGATTCACATGATCGTACACTAATCAAAATAAAGTTGAAGGTTATTAGCATTCCATGTGTACAGGATGAGATTGTTGTCTAGTCTTTCTAATCTATATGCTCCATTCCTCAAATTTTCTCTAACTTTGACTAAATCTTTCCAATGGGAGCCAACTTGCCCTATCCTTCTTGCGAACCCGTAGCCTCTAGCTTCTAGCAAACCAAGTCTCTACCCTTGAACTCTTTGTATCTAACCTTTTGATCACAGTACCTAGCTACTCGGTGTTGGTAAGAAATTACCTAAGCTGCAGCAAAGTCCCTAATTTCTTCAATAATGTCAATGCTAGCTTACAGTAGCGACTTATTGAGGACAGGGTTGAAGCTTTGAATCCAGATGTTGGGAAGCTCTAGCTCGATGGGGAGGACTACCTCCGATCCAAACGCTAAGTGAAAAGGGGTTTTGTCTGTAGAGGTATAGTGGGTAGTCCTATACCTTCACAAAGTGTTGGGCAACTCGCCTGCCTAAGCGTTGTGGGCTTGATCTACCTAATTAGTTGCTTCGAATTGACCATTTGATTGAGGTTGGGAGACCAACGTGAAATACAGTGCAATGTGGTGCTTAGTGTAGAATTCTTTACATTTAAGGTTATCAAACTGTTGTCCATTATCCATGATGAGAGCGTAAGGGGCCCTAAATTGGGAGAGGATGTTGTTCTAGACAAATGACTCAACACTCCTCTCTATAATCTTTGCCACGACTTCAGCGTTGACCCACTTAGTGAAGTAATCGACAACAATGATGATGATGATGAATTGCCAACTTCCCGAAGCCTTAGGGAAGGTGCTTAGAATGTCGATACCCTACTAAGCAAATGGCTATGGACTGGTCAAGGGCTGAAGACTATTGCTAGGGGCGTGACTGATGGGGACGTGCTTTCGGCACTGGGGGTACTTTTAAGCTACGGCCTTAGCATCTTGCCTCATGATAAGTCAATAATATCCTAACCATAAAGCTCGGATGTAGAGAGCTTGAGAATGAATGTAGTTTCTACACACTCTAACATCTAGCTCTTCCATGAGTGTAGGCCCTCATCTTCTTAAAGGCATCTAAGCAAGGGGAGGTTGACCCCCCTACAGTATAAAATACCATCAACAAATGTTTAGTTGGTGGCATGATATATCAGCTTCTTTGCCTCTCTCCTATCTTCAAGGAGTTTGCCCTATTCCAAATAACTCCGGATGAGATCCATCTAGGTCGGCTCTAATGTTGATGCTATCAACTTTAGAACATCTGCCGAGCCTAGAGATATGCTTTTCTTTGGCAAGTACTTAATTAAAATCTTCCTATCTAGCACCTTAGGCTTCTGTATCCTTATAGAAGCAAGCTTAGATAGTAAATCTACTATTAAGTTTTCAAGTCGAGGGATCTTCATGATGGTCCATGAAGGAAATTTAGCTATAAAGCTCTTCACCTTCTCTAAGTACCTTACCATAGTGTCGTCCTTGGCCTTGTATTCACCTCGGACTTACTGGACAACTAACATAAAGTCCAAGAACACTTGTAGATGCTCAATGCCGATCTCCTTAGCTAACTTGAGACCAACTATCAAGGCTTCATATTTGGATTCATTGTTGCTAGTGTCAAACTCGAACTTGAGAGCATAACAAATTATGATCTTATGTGGTTCGATCAAAACAAGAGCCGTACCTCCACCTCCTTAGGTGGATGATCTATCAACATGCAGAGTCAGCACTAGTTTACCATCCCCTAATGGTGCTTCCTCTTCTCCTGTATATTCAACCATGAAGTCAGCCATCACTTGTGCCTTATAGGTTGTTCGTGGTTGGTATTGGATTCTGTACGCTCTCAACTCCATTACGTACTTCACCATTCATCCAAATGCATCCAGATTTTGTAGCATCGTATGCAATGGCTAATCTGTAAGCACAATAATTTGGTACGTCTGAAAATAAGGCCTTAGCTAGTATGCCCAGATGATGACAGCCAAGGCAAACTTTTCTACTCAAGTGTACCTAGCCTCAAGCCCCTAAAATATATGACTAACGTAGTATACGGGCACATGCTCTCTCCCTTCTGCTTTGACCAATATAAATGAGAATATCTGGCTCGTTACGACTAAGTACAGGTACAGGTACAAGTCCTCCCTTAAAATAGGCTTGGAGAGGACAAGAGAGTGTCCAAGGAAGTCTTATAACTACTCGAAGACTTACGTGCATTTAGGAGTCCATTCCAAAACCTTAGGATTCTTAAGGATTTTAAAGAACTTAGCGCATCTATCTACACTCTTAGAGACAAACCTACTTAGTACGGCCACCATGTTAGTGAGCTTATGTACATCTCGAATCGAAGGAAGGGGCTTTATATCCTTGATGGCATGTATTTTTTCAAGGTTGGCCTTGATACCCCTCTAGGTGACCAAGAAGCAAAGGAATTTGCTTGAGTCAACCTGAAACATATACTTCTAGGGGTTCAACTTCACGTCGTATCTTCTCATCTGGTTAAAGGCTTCCTAAAGGTCCCTAACGTGATCACTATGCTGCTTGCTCTTGACAATCATGCTGTCGACATACACCTCCATGTTGCACTTGATCTAAGGCTTCAATAACCTTATCACCATCTTTTGATAAGTTGCCCTGTCATTTTTTAGGCCGGAAGGCATGATTGTGTAACAATACATGTCGAAATTGGTGAGAAAAGAGGTATGGATTTCATCATTCGAGTCCATCTTTATTTGGTTATAGCTTAAGAAGGTGTCCATAAAGCTTAGCAGGGTGTATCTTAAGGTGAAGTCGACCAGTTGGTTGATCCAATAGAGAGGGAAGCAATCCTTCAAGCAGGCTTTCTTGAGGTTGGTATAATCAACATACATGTGCCACTTCCTAGACTTCTTCTTGATTGGCACTACATTTGCTAGCTAAGTCAAGTACTTTTCCTTCTTCATAAAGTCGACTTTAAGCAGCTTCTGCGCTTTTTCCCCAATTGTAGGCTACCTCTCTAGAGTGAAGTGCCTCTTCTTTTGTTTAATAGGCTATAAAATGGAGTTGCTATTAAGGCTATGGGTTGCTAGGTCAAGTGAAATCCCGATCATGTCTAATGCCGACTAAGCAAACCTATCTGAGTTTAACTACAAGAGAGTAACTATCTCTTCCTTAACCTTAGAAGAAGTCTCAATCCTAACCTTAGTGGTTTGGTCAAAGAGGGACTAATTTGCACTTCTTCAATTTTTTCGCCCAACTTGCCTCTCTCAGACAAGTTCTTCCACAGGTTGGTCTCTAGAGAAAAGACTCCATTGGCTCTAGCAACCTTGACATAAAGTTATTGGGAGAGCTTCTAGTCATATCTACAAACTCCCACTTCGGCTGGGGTTGAGAATTTGGCCTTAAGGTAAAGGGATGAAGTAATGATTGCAAACGCATTCAAAATTGGTCATCCTAAGAGAGCATTGTAGGGGGATGGACAGTTTCACTACGAACTCCACTAGTTACTGTGTAAAGTTGTTGTAATCTCTAAGTTCCATGTCGAGGGTAATGATTCCCTTGGCTTAAGCAGTACTCCCATTGAAGGTAATGAGATTATAGTGGTATGGCTTCGTTTTGACAAGCAGCTTGGTCCCCATCCTTTCGTATATACGTAGGAAGAGGATATTACAGGAGTTGCCGGTGTCGACCATAATCTTGAGGACCTCAAAGTTTGCAATCCCCGTCCCTATGACCAAGGCATCTTGATGGAGGGTATCTATCCTCTCCAAATCTTCATCCAAGAAGGAGATTGAAGTGTCTAACTTCTATCTCTTCTCTCTAACTACCAACACCTCAGATGGAACATTAGCTAAGCCATTGGTGCTTGGCCAACTCCTAAGGTGTGGCCCCCCAACAATTATGTTTATAATACTATTGGGGGTTCGGTCGTTACGGTAGTCATCATTTTACTTTGCTCAAGCACCCATAGTTTGCTGCTTCTAAGGTGCTCTGTCCCTATCCTTGTGGGAACAGTCATCATTCCTTTACTAGGCCATGTACTTACTAAAGAAGCCTCGTTGGATAGCATACTTGATTGCATTCTTCAACTAGAAGCATTCATTGATGGTGTGACTGTGGTCACTGTAGAACTGGTAATATTTGTCCAAGTTTTGACAATTGGGATTCCCCGTCATCTTAGGGGGTCTTTGCAGCAGGTTCCAATTCTTCACATTAGAATAAACCTAAGCAATAGGTCAATTCAAAGGGGTGTACTACATATAGATGGGAAGGGGGAGTAGGTTATGCTTAGCTCGATGCTTCTTGCTGTTCAAGCCTTCCACTAAGGAGATCTTTGATGGACAATCTTTCTTTGTCCTTCTTTCTGCTTAACCTTTCTCTATCAATGTCACGCTTGGCATGAATATTATCTTCCTAGTCCATGTATTTCTAAGCCTTATTCCAAAAATCAGCTTAGGTCTTTAGCTTGCTCTTCGTAAGCAATCAGAAGAAGTCTCCCAAAGGTCGAATGCCAAGCTGTGTAGCATGGACTGCTACTCCCTCATCTAATCGAGGGATCTAGACCATGGGATTATTGAACCAAGGCCATTTATACTCACAAAGTCCCGTCCTCACTTTACCTTATCAAGTACAAAGATAATGTATCCTTTTATTGGAGCTTACTAGCCCTAAAGTGGACGTTGAACCTCTATGTCAACTCATCAAAGGAGTCGACAAAGTTCTTAGGCAAGCAGTTAAACCATGTCCGAGCTACTTTCCTTAAGGTACCTAGGAAAGCCTTATACATGATGGCATCCCCATGACCATGAAGGTTCATGAGGGTGCGAAAATGGAGGAGCTGATCATCAAGATCACTAGTGCCATCATATTGGTCTAAGGTCGAAAGCTTGCTATTAGGGGGCAAAACTTCGCCCTAGACACCCCTGGTGAAGGGAGTTTTATTGCTAGCAACCAATTAGGCATCGCCAACTACTTTGCTCCCCTACTACTCGAAGAGCCTTCTCACTATCGTGTAGAGCTCACGAAGGTTGGCATTGTCTGTTAAATGAGCTTTGTGCACTACAGAATGTGCCAATACTCTGTGGGAATCGACTACCTACTCATTTCCAACTAGGGCTCGGTCGAGGGTAGCCATAGACCTTACTAGTTGTTGCTGTATTGGAGGATCAGGTTGTTGATCCCTACCATTCTACTATTGATGCTAGTAGTTGTTCTACCTAATGCAAGCATCATAATGTGCCTAGAAGCTCAATTATCACTAGGACTTACAGTTGCAAATCTGAACCAATGGGTCCTTCAAAATATCAAAAAAAAAACAGAGTAAGTCTATGAACTGAGTAGAGTAACTAATGTAAAGCTGTTTGGAGGATATAACACACCAACAAACATAATACAACTTAATACTTCACTTGATATGATGCACAAGTTAATGTTAAGATCCATCCATCACTAATCTTGAGCTACTCAACAAGATTAGATAAGAGTATGAAAGTGGACTTGGAGAGGGTTGTCTCACAAGAACAATATATTCAATGTTTATGTATAAATTCAAATGATTCCGGCTTATAAGGATAAGAGATTATTTATAGTAAGTCCTTAAGGCAACATTTGAAATAAAGAAATTACAAGAAGGTATATACAAAAAGGAGATTCCAAGTACATGTGAAAAGGGGTAAAAGGGACAAAAGACAAAAAGGGAAAAATAGTACAGTGTCAGATGACAAGGACAGGTGTCAGTGCAATGCTGGATCCGTACAAGGATTCCCTTAAGCATAGCAAGTGAGAGGAATCAAGGTGTTGTTGTAACAAAGAAGTCGAGATGTAAAGGGATGCCATGAGAGTTAGAGGGAGGTTGAAAGAGAAGTACCCAGCCAGGAGCTAGCTGCATTTACTCGATAGGAAACTCTTGGCAATTAAAAGTCCGATCACTCGACACAGAGCTCTCAGCTAGAGGAAATTTAGCATTGGCATACGATAACGAACAGAACAAATATAACTACCCAGAGCTTTTAGGGAATTCAACTATCCTCCTTCAGCATACTATTTATCGTCATCAGTAGGTTGACGAGAGAGAATCCTTTGGGCGAGGGACTAGAGCCTTCTGAGGTGTGTGTAAGTGATTGGGCCGATAATCGGTAATCCATCAACTCCTAGGGGCTGTTGGAGATTTGCCTTCAAATCATGATCCTCATCATTGTTTAGCACATAAGAGGTTAGATCAATGACGTTGAATGTAGTAGCCATAGTAAAACCCTTAGGCAGTTTAACCTCATAGGCGTTATCAATAATACGCTTAAGGATCTTATAAGGTCCATCCATTCTGGAAGATAGTTTATTCGTCCTCTTGCTAGGGAAGTGTTCCTTGCCAAGATGGACCTAGACAAGGTCTCCACGGGTATGAACGACTCATTTCCTCCTTCGACTTCTTGCTTGCTTCTATAGGGCCACAATCTTAGCCAATTGCTTGGTAACTTTTCGATGTAACCTCTAGAATTCATTGGCATGCTGTAGGCTGAATTGACTTTCTCCTTATGTAGTCGAATTGTTAATTAAATCCAAGGGTAATTTCAAGTTAAGTCCATAAACAACCTCAAATGGTGACGTTTTAGTCTAGCTATGATTCAAGCGATTATAGGAAAATTTAATGATAGGCCAACATAAATCCTAACCGTGAGAATTCTTCCCAATAGTTGTACGTAGGAGGTTGCCAACGGTTCTATTCATAACTTTAGTTTGGTCGTCTGTTTGGGGGTGATAAGAAGTGTTAAACAGGAGCTTATGCCGAGCTTTCCTCCACAAAGTCTTCCAAAAGAAGCTCATGAACTTTGAGTCACGGTTGGACACAATGCTCCTCGGTACTTCTTGTAGTCGTATAATTTCTTGCAAAAAGAGGTTAGCGACGAATAAAACATTATTAGTTCCGTGATAGGGAATGAAGTAGCCTATCTTGTTGAATCGATCGACTACCACGATGATTGAGTCATGTCTTTTCGATGTTTGAGGAAGGCTAAGCATGAAATCCATGCATAGATTAGTCTACGGCCACTCTAAAATAGGTAGGGGTGTGTACTCTATATAGGATTCTCTCCTCCCCTTTGCATATTTACATACCTCACACCACTCAAGTACTTAGTACACATCCTTCATCATCCCAAGCTAATAAAAATGCTTCTTTAATATCTCAATCGTCCTCTTTTCCTAAAAATGGTTGGTTAAACCCCCAACATGAGCTTCTTGAACGAGTAGCTCCCTTGCTGAACCATTCGGCATACAAACCTACTTACCCTTTATCAAGAACCCTTGACTCAAGTAAAACCCTTTCGTAGCTCCCCCAATACGGCACTTAGTCATTAAGGGTCCAAAATATGCATCATGCTCATATTGATCGGGTAAGAAAGAGCATTAGCTATTGTGTTGGTGCTCCCTTTCTTCTATTTGATGACATGGTAAAAGGTTTTAAAAAACTCAACCCATTTGGCATGATGTCGAGAAAGCTTTTGTTGCTCGTGAAAATTCTTGAGAGATTCATGATCCGAATAGATGATAAATTTTCTCAGCAACAGATAATGTTGCCAGTTTTGGAGTGTTCAAACAAAGGCACAGAACTCTTTGTCGTAAGCTAAGTAATTCAGGGAAATACCTCGGAGTTTTTCGCTGAAGTAGGCAATGGGTCAGTGCTCCTACATAAGGACAGCACCAATGCCGACACCAAATACATCACATTCAACCTAAAAAATTTTCTCAAAATCGAACAAGGTGAGTACTAGAGCAAACATTAACTTAAACTTTACATCTTTAAAACTCTTCTGAGTTTTCTTCGACCACCTAAACTTAATGTTCTTCTTGGTCAATTTAGTCAAAGGTGCAGTTATGAAACTAAAGTTCCAAATAAATCTCCAATAGAATAAAGCCAAACCATGGAAGCTCCTGACTTTAGCAACATTAGTTGGTGTAGGCCACTTAAGAATAGCTCTAACCTTTCGGTCATCAACTCAAACTCTCTTCCTTGAAACAACATATTCGAGGAGTACAACCTCACTTTGATAGAACATACATTTCTTTAGGTTGCCGAATAATCTCTCGGCATGGAGGATGTTGAACACCAATCTTAAATGCTCGACATTAGTGATGAAGTCGGCATTGTAGACTAGAATATCATCAAAATGAACCACAACACATTTGTTGATCAACATTTTGAATATATGATTTATTAACCGCATAAATGTACTCAACGTGTTAGTCAGCCCAAACTACATGACCAACCATTCGAACAGACCATCTCTTGTCTTGAAGGCTATTTTCTATTCATCTCCAGCTCTCATTCGTATTTAGTGGTAGCTACTCTTCATGTCAATCTTAGAAAATATGTAAGCACCATGTAACTCGTCAAGCAAGTCATCAAGTCGGGGGATTGGGTATCAGCATTTAATAGTGATCTTATTGATGGCTCAGCTGTTAATGCATTCTCCATGTTTCATCCTTTTTTGGCAAAAGTTACACTGGTACAACACAACGGGTCATGTTCTCACGAACATATCCGCAATTCACCAACTCATCCACTTATTTCTTCAATTCAGCTACTTGCTCGAGATTGAGCCTATAAGTGGGTCAGTTCGATAAGGAAACTCCTGGTTAGAGGTCGATGCAATGTTCATTACCTCTCAAGAGAGATAAACCTATCAGCATCTCTGTAGGGAGTAGGTTAGCAACGTCTTAAAATAGCTATTACACCTCAACAGGTAAGTTCTTGGCTTCTCTTACCTCTAAGAGTCTCCTAGCTAAGAGGAAGTCCTTAGCTAAGACTTCTTAGGTGAACTGAGCTCGAGAAATCACTAAGGACTTTTGCTACAATGATCTAGTAACCTTCTCTTAGGTTTCTTATACTTCCTTAGGACTCGTAGGAGTCAATATAATTTTCTTTCCATCCTTCTAGAATAAGTAGGTGTTCCTATATTCATCGTGTAATACACTTAGGTCAAATAGTCACAGTTAGTCAAGTAATATGTGAGAAGTGCACACAGGAAAGACATCACACAACACCTCATCTCTGTACCTATCACCAACCAATGAATCTTGTATAGTTTAAGGTGTGTAAGGGTTGGAAAATTCATTACCTTGACTACCCCTTAAGCTATGACATTGGTATAGCTCCCTCCGTCAATGATCAAAGTGCATAGCTTACCATTCACTCGACAATTAGTATGGAAGAGGTTCTCTCTTTACTCATTTTCGTTAGCCACAAATAAACTAAGAGATCATCGAACGACAAAGCAATACTCGATACCGCCCTCAGGAGGTGTTCTGGCATTGGGGTCTTCCTAAAATTCTTCCAGCATCTAATCAACTCCTACTTCTTCCTCTCCTTCACTTGTACTCTCTAGTTCAAATCAGAGCTTGTCTCCCTTTATAGTCATGACTTTCACTTGCACTCTCTACTTCAAACCAAAGCTTCTCTCCCTTTATAGTCATGACTCGACGGTTGGAATGTTGACTAGCCATTTGTCCATAACCAAGGCATTTAAAACATTTGATTTCTCAGGTCTTCCTTCCCAAGCTCTGACCTTGGTCTCTTTAGATCTCAAGTTTCTCGGTCTTGCTCTTACCTTGGCCTTCTTTTGGTCAGCTCGGCATCTACCCTCGATGTTTTGCCTTGGAACTATCTGATGTTCGATCATTCCCTAGTCAACTTGACACGCCACTCCTATTTGGCAGCATTGGTTGACTACTCAACACCCGACTAACTTAGTTCCACCTTTTCCTTTTAACTCTCTATACCACCAGGATGGTTTCATCCAGAGTTATAAGGTTCTACAACTCCACAATGTTACCAATCTTAGTCTATAGCCCAAAGATGAATCATACTATAGTTTGCGTCTTAGGTTCATCAACATTACATCGGATCATGAGCAACTGAAACTCTTGGACATAATCATCCACTGATTTGTAACCTTACCTCATGTCTTGGAGCCATCTGAAAGTGTCTTGCTCATAGTGTTTGGAAACGAACTTACTTCTCAAAACTCTCTTCATTCCGTTCCATGTTTAGACTTCTCATCTGGCTCTCATGTGGATATTCTGCAGTTTCTTCCACCACATTGCTACATATCCAGAAAATTCCAATACAGCCACTCGAATACTAATAGTATCTTCATAATCATAAAAATTGAATATCTTTTCAATCTTCTCCTCCCAGTCTAAGTAGTCGTCAGCACTACCACACTTGTTAAAGCTCGAAATTTGTACCTTGAGGTGTTCAGCTCCCCTAGGAGCTCTAAGCCTACATTCGTCAACTCTACATGCTACTCCTCTTCTTCTTCATACTCTTTCATTTTGTCTAACTCCAATCTTCTTCTCGCAACTCTATTGGTACGACGAGTTAATGCTTGGTTCATAGGAAAGCCTTTTGGTGATCGTTCATTCATCTACCTTCTCATCTTATCTCTCATTTTTTAGCCCTGTTCAACAACTCTCTCACACGGCCCAGTCTCTAGAACTCTCTATACTAAAGTAGCTAAATTAGCCACAATAGCAGTAAGGTCTTATATTTATTCATCAGTAGTACGTGGTGTTTATTAGGTCACTCGACCACAACCATGAACATTACTCATAGCATCGTTAATTTCTCTTTGAACATTTGGATTCGACATTCTCACAATGAGGTTTTTGAAAAGTACTCTCCATATAAGAAATCCTTACACTTACGCAAATACCATACAGCTTTCAGTCTCAACCTTAAGCTTTGATACCAGGATTATATGATGTGCTTAAGAGCTCAGTTATCACTAGGACTTACCATTGCAGATCTAAACCAATGGATCCTTCAAAATATCGACAAAACCAAAGTGAGTAAGTTTACGAACTAAGTAAAGTAGCTAATGTAAAGCTATTCAGAGGAAATGACACACCAACGAATACAAAACGATTTGATACTTCACTTAATATGACGCATAAGTTAATGTAAGGTCCATCCGCCACTAATCCTTAGCTACTTAGCAAGATTAGATAAGAGTGTATGAAAGTGGATTTGGAGAGGGTTGTCTCATAAGAATAATATATTCAATATTTATGTGTAAAGTCAGATGATTTCGGCTTATAAGGGAAGAGAATATTTATAATAAGTCCCTAGAATAATATTACAAATAAAAAAATTACAAGAAGGTATATACAAAAAGGGGATTACTAGTACATGCGAAAAGAGGTAAAAAGGAGAAAAGACAAAAAGGGAAAAATAGTATATTATCATATGACAAGAACAGGTGGCACTTTAACACTGGGTCCATACAAGGGTTCCTCTAAGCACATCAGGTGAGAGTAATCAAGGTGTTACGACGACAAAGAAGTTAAGACGTGAAGGGATGCTGTGAGAGTTAGAAGGAGGCTTCTTTAGACAAGCGAATTTTTTGTACTTTTTGTCCACACCCTTCAACGACATCACTAATACAGCATCTCTACGTGTACAGTATCATGTGTAAAATCCATTGCACCAGTGATTGTTTTCTTTATATATTCATTTTTACTCTTTTGTATCTTATATATTACTTCCTTAGGAAATGCCCTTTTTATCTTTTTCCTTTTGGATAAGTTGCCCTAACTTATGATTATAAATACCCTTGTAATTATAGCTGCAAAGAGATCATTATCATCATCATCATCATCATCATCCTTAATACATGAATATTTTCTTCCTTATATAAACACTGCTTGTTTACTTTTGGCATCACTCTTAACTTAATCCTTGAGCAAAGCTAGTTTGCGAGTAAGCCCACCAAACCGATTCGTACGTCATATCGGATTGTGTCGTGAGTCTTCAAAAGTTCAATTGGTGTGTCATATTCATTAGAGTTGTTCCTAGGTTTTTCTTACCTTTTTATTTTCATTCATCTAATTTCATACCAATACCCATTATTCCTTTCTGGCTTTCTACAAGCTCGGACTCATCTAGTGACCAGCCTTGTCTGTTCTTGTTTACGGTCCGCAACATCTTGGTATTAGAGTGGAGGTTTTGTATGAGCTATAGTAGTTTCTTTTAGAAGTTTTATTATACTCTATTCTTGTAAGTGAAACAGAGCAAGTTACAGTGTTCATTTTAGCTGCCATATTTGCTAACTGTTAGTTTCCTAAGGTGCTTGTTTGAACTTTGAATCAATGGAGAAAATGACAGACCCAAGTGTGAATGTTGGTTTGAGAGATGACAATAATGGAGTTGTCCACCATGAATGACAGTCTTAAAAAACACCCAAAAGTACTAACAAGAGACTTGATGAAGTAGCTAACCTTTTGGTAGATTTGACCCAAGTTGTTCATGCATTGTCTTGTTAACTAACTAAGACTGTATAAAATACCCTATGAGCTACTTAACTTATTAGAGGTTAAGACCTAGCTCGACCAGTTCGAGGTGGAGGAGTAGGCGGACAAGTGAGAAGAAGGATTGATTTGGCAGACGTAAAAAAGAGTACTTCAAAGAAGATTGTGTGCGAGTCCCCAAAGCATCTGACCATGTGAAGCGTCGGATTTCGAGTTTTAATGGATTTTGGAATGCTAATGAGTATTTGGAGTAGGAAAAGAAGGTGAAGCATGTTTTTTATTATTATCAATACGATGATTACGAGAAAGTGAAAACTGTTGTTGCTGTTGAGTTCTCCAGATATGCCGCTATATAGTGGAAGAATTTTCAAGTCATGAGAAAACGAGAGGGCTACAGAGAGATTAACACTTGGGCCGAGATAAAGAAGATACTTAGAAATATGTTAGTGCTGGAAACCTATCTTCAAGATACTTTCACTTAACTTCAGGAGCTGAAACAAAAAGGCCAGACTATTGATGAGTATGTTCAAAAATTTTAAATGCTTATGAATCGTTGCGAAGTGGAGGAACCACCAGCTCGAACAATTTCAAGATTCATTATTGGGTTAAGAGGTGACATCATAGACATTATGAAACTCTAACGATTTACAACAATGGATGAGGCCATCAGGATAGCCCAACAAATAAAAAGGCAAAGAAAGAGCTGAGTACTGACGAGGATGCCGACTAACCGACCCGGACAGGCAAGTCACTAAGCTCAATCAAATATTGAACTAAGCCAAAAGATGGATGCTCGAGTCTAACTGAAGGGCTGACCTGACATTGAAGTACTAACCCAAACTTATGAGAAAGGGCAAGTGTTTGGTAGGAAGATTAGCCAGATCAAGTGCTTCAAGTGTCAAGGGTTTGAACACATGACTGCTCAATGCCCGAATCGATAGATAATGGTCATCAAGGGAGACATCTTGAAGGTAGAGGTAGACATTATTGATGAGGAGCTTGTGGAAGAGGAGAGAAGATGCCGAGAAAGAACTGATTGAGGAGAACATGTTTGCTAAGGACTTGGATCAATTACTCATGGTTATCCAACATACCATGAGTATGGAACCTTCACGAGAGGAGTAAAGAGAGAATTTGTTTCATATCACTTGTAAGGTAAATGATCAGGTGTATGTCCTCATCTTTGATAGTAGAAGTTACACCAATGTAGCATCGGCTAATCTTATTTCAAAACTGAAGTTGCTAATTGTTGCACATCTGAGGCCACACAAATTGCATTGGTTGAGTGAAAAAAGAGCATTATATGTTACTCGACAAATACTATTGCCGATCACTATAAGGAATCACTCGAACCAAATTCTCTGCAATGTACTACCCATGTGTGCTTCCTACGTGTTACTAGGCAAACCATGGCTGTTTAATAGAAGAGTTATCCATGATGGCTACAAGAACACGTATATGTTTGAGAAGGATCATTGGAAGATTAAGTTAAACCCGATGTTGTAGAGAGAAGTTAACAAGTTACAAACAAAATTTGCTCGTAGATTAAAGAAGACTCTGGTGATGAGTAGAACCAAGCTCCAAGAGGCCATCAATGCTGATGAACTGACCTTTGTGTTGGTCAAGCGCCTATTAGAAATGAAGGAGTAAGTTAAACTACCTTAGGAAATCAAAAGGTTACTAGATAAGTATGCCGATTTGTTCTTAGAACAGTTACCTGAGGAGTTGGTCCTAACTCAAGGTACAGAGCACTACATTGACTTAATACCTAACACCGCACTGCTACATAAGCTAGCCATTCGAATGAATCCCAAATAGATTGCTAAGCTCCAACAATAGGTCAATGAGCTGCTAGAGAGAGGATATGTGAAGGAAAGCCTCAACCCTTGCATTGTACTAGCTCTTCTAGTGTCGAAGAAGGATGGAATCTAGTAGATGTGTGTTGACTGTTGCACCGTGAATAAGATTACTATTAAGTACAAGTATCTTATCCTGAGGTTGGAAGATATGTTGGATGAATTGAGTGAAGCTAAGATTTTCAACAAGATTGATCTTAAGTCTGATTACCATTAAATTTGCATGAGGTCGGGAGATGAATGGAAAACGACGTTCAAGACTCAACATGGATTATATGAATGGATAGGCATATGCTTTGGCTTGTTGAATGCCTAAGAACTTTCATGAGACTGATGAATCATGTACTGAGACATCTAATCGAGAAGTATGTCATAGTGTACTTTAATAACATAATGATGTACAATGTCGACATGCTAATGTACAGTATCGACATATTGAGTCACTGTGAACATCTTTGAGCCATTCTAGATACCTTCCATACTAAGAGATTATTCGACAATCTCAAAAAGTATTGCTTTTGTCAGGAGAAAGTGGTATTCTCGAGCTATGAAGCCAATGGAGAAGGCTTATGAGTTGGTGATAAGAAGATTCGAGTAATTATAGAGTAGCCTACTCCTACTAACTATGCTAACGTGAGAAGTTTCCATGGACTAACTTTGTTCTATAGATGATTCATGAAGAATTTCAACACCTTCGCCACACTACTTACTTAGCTAACAAAGAAAAACAATGACTTCCGATAGGGAGAAAGAGAGGAGAAGAGCTTTGCCGAGATAAAAGAAGGTTTGATCTCCGCTTGGTTCTACTTGACTTTGAAAAAATATTTGAGCTGGAGTGTGATGTGTTAGGCATTGGAATAAGCATTGTCATAATGCAAGAAGGCCAATCAATTGCCTTCTATAGTGAGAAGCTCAGAGGGTCACAGTTGAATTACTCCGTGTATGACAAAGAACTCTTAGTGTTAATCCAAGTACTGCAAGTACAGCAGCATTATTTGTTGTTAAGAGAGTTTATTATCTATACTGATTACAAATCCTTGAAGTACCTCCAAAGTCAAGTGAAATTATCGAAGTGGCAAGTGAGATGGATTGAATTCCTTAAAGGATTCAATTTTGTGATTAAATATAAATAGGGAAAGAACAATGTAGTTGTTGATGCTCTTTTGAGCAAACATATGCTTTTAATTGAATTGCAAACCAAGCTATTTAGGTTTGCACGTATTAAAGAACAGTATTCTGGGGATCTATACTTTGAACCTATAATCATGCGATGCGTTGATGGAAGAACAATGGATGAGTATCATGTAACGGATGGTTACTTGTTTCGAGGTAGATAATTATACGTACCAACCTATTCACTACGGGAACTGTTGATTAGGGAAGCCCATAGTAGAGGACTTTCTAAACATTTTGAAGAAAGGAAGACTTAAAAATTGTTAAATGGTCAATTATTTTGGCCAAAAATCAAGAGAGATGTACACCAAGTTATTGAGAGTTGTACACTGTGTAAGAAGGCTAAGTACCGAACTGAGCAAGAGAAAATAATGTCTTTGCTTGTCTCGACGAAGCCATGGACTGAATTGAGCATAGACTTTGATCTTGGACTACTACGAACTACCTGAAGTAAAGATTCTATAATGGTCGTCATTGATCGATTCAGTAAAATGGCACACTTTATGCCTTTTTCCAAAATTAACGATGCTTTGGCTATTACTTCTCTTTCATGTAGAAAATTGTGCGGATACATAGCGTGCTGAGAAGTGTAGTCTCTGATAGAGACTCGAAGTTCTTACCATTTCTAAAGGACCTTGTAGTATTGGATGGGGACCAACTTACTATTTAGTACTTTCTATCACTCCCAAATTGACGGCCAAACAAAGGTGGTCAATCGCACTTTGGGCTCATTGTTTTGAGCTACAGTAGGTAAGAACTTGGCTGATTGGGACATCTACTTATTATTAGTCAAGTTTGTTGACAACTGAATAGTGCATAATACCACTAAGTAGACTCCCTTCGAAGTGGTCTACGATTTCAATCTCAAGTTGCCCTTCGACCATACCCCTATATCTACATCCGTACAAGAAGACCCCAGTGCCTTAGCTAGAGCACAATCCCTTTAGCACATTTATGATAAGGTCACTCGGCACATCGACTAAGTTGCTAAAAGAATGCAAGAGAGGACTAAAGGTAAGGCGATTAAACAATTCCAATGAGGAGACTTGGTATGGCTGTACCTTAATAAGGAACGGTTTCTGAACAAGAGGAAGAAAAAAATATTTCCACGAGCTGAAAGACCTTTCAGAATCCTCTAAAAGATCAATGACAACGCTTATAGATTGGAGTTACCCAAAGACTATGAGGTTTCTGATGCCTTTAACGTTACCTACCTTAGTCTAAATCACCCTAATGGAGAGCTTATCAAAGACTATTCGGATTTGATCCTAAATCCAAAATAACCCAAAGGGAATTATAGGAATTAGGCTACTAAATTTTTGACTCGCAACCAAACCCAAGGACTAGAAGGATTGGCAAGACGAATCCTCCTATTTCAACCAACTCATGCAGAAGCTAAGTATCTCCTTACCAACCTATTCTACCTGCCAAGCCAAGTAACTACTTATCTTTAGCATGTTGAGTGCCGAGAAACTAAAGGTCGAGATAACATCCTATCTTCATTTTCGCACAAGCCTAGCCAATTACTTACTTGGCCTTACCTTTATAGAGATGCCAAGAGCAAGTTCTGGACTGACCAAGCCATCCTTACTTGAATAAGCAAATTGTCCGTACTTTTTGTTTACACCCTCCAATGACATCACCAATATAGCATCTCCACATGTATAGTATCCTGTATAGAATTTGTTACACCAATGATTGCTTTCTTATATATTCATTTTTATCCTTTTGTATCTTGTACATTACTTCCTTAAAAAATATCCCTTTTGTCTTGCCCCGTTTTGGTAAGTTACCCTAACTTATGGGTATAAATACTCTTATAATTATAGTTGTAAAGGGATCATCATCATTATCATCCTTAATACATAAGTATTTCTTCCTTGTGTAAATGCTACTTGGTTACTTTCAGTATCACTCTTATCCTAACCCTTAAGCAAGGCTAGGTGTCGAGTAATCTCATTGGACCAATTCGTACGTCATATCGGATTGTATCGTGAGTCTTCAGAAGTTCTATTGGTGGTCATATCCATTGGAACTGTTCATGGGTTTTGCTTACCTTTTTATTTGCTTTCATCTAATTTTGCACCAATCCCCATTATTCCTTTTAGGCTTTCTACAAGCTCAAACACATCCAGCGACCAGTCTTGTTTGTTTTTTGTCACTATCCACAATAGACCACTACCATGATTAAGTCGTGTCTTATCGGCGTTTAGGGAACGCCGAGCATAAAATCCATGCTTAGATCGGTCCATGGCCGCTTTAAAATTGGTAAAGGTGTATATTATCTAGAGGGTTTTCTCCTTTTCTTTGCATATTTACACACCTCGCACCTTTCAAGTACTTTGTGCACATCCTTCATCATCACAAGTTAATAAAAATGCTTTTTCAATTTGTCAGTCGTCCTATTTTCCCCACAATGGCTGGCCAAACCCTCGGTATGAGCTTCTCGAACGAGTAGCTCTCTTGCTAAACCACTCGATACGTAAGCCTACTTGCCCTTCATCAACAACCCCTGACTCAAGTAAAAGCCTTCCACAGCTCCTTCAACACTTCACCTAGCCATTAAGGGTCCAAAATGAGTGATAGGATTCGAGGTACCAACTCAACCCGACTGCCAAGGCCGAGCTCATCTACTTGTCGACTTACTCCATATACCAAGTCAAATGACCCTATTTCTCGCAGATAGAGGACTGAGAAGCAGAAGACCAAGACAACAACCAATCTTCACCCATGCCTAGCTAATTACTCGGCTTCACGCTTGCCAATATGCTGAGAGATCACATTGCCGAGAGTTAGATCTACTCAGTAAGTCCCGAAGAGACTAATGTCAACTAACTTCAAAACTTAGCAATTATGGGCCAACCTTTTTAGTGTCTTAGCCAACAATGTGAGACTATTTCCAAGGCATGCTGACTTCTTCCTATAAAAATGTACAATTATATATTTTTGTACATGTTTATCTTTATTTTATTTATGGGCTCAATTCTTTAAGGTTTAAGTCCTTATACATTATTTACAGTCTTACCACTAGGGTTTAAAACGTATTATAAATGGCAACATTTGTAACAATACGAATAATATAGAGAAAATTAATGAACCCCCCTCACCCACCTTTAAGTCTTTTCTCTCAGAAAGCTCTCCTCTACCAGCTCTTATTAATTCCTTTAGTAAGAATTGTGGCGGGCAACCTTATCACTTGGACTAGCATATCACATCCGGCGAGTTTTAGGCGATGTAGAGTTTAGCCGGTACGTCATATTCGGTTAAGTAGCTCACTAATTCACTAAAACCCTCACTAAACCCACTCTATTTTCGTTCTTTCGGTAGGATTAGACCCACCCCAACGGTCGACCTTGTATGTTCTTAGTCACGATTCATATCATCTTAATATTAGAGCTCGAGGTTCCATATAGGGCTGAGGGTTTTAGGCTTTGTATCTATTCTATTTTATGTTTGAGGAAATGCTTACTTATTGGGTTTGTTTGGGATATTGATGATTTGTTTATTAGGTATTAGTTTGGCTTTAATTGATTTTCTTCAGGTGGGGTTAGTGAAAATTTGGATTGCAATTTCTTTACATCGTAAGTCCTATATTGAATATATATTAAAGAAAAGGTTGAGAATTCCAATCTAAGTCATTTGCTAAGATATGACTTCTTCAAGCTGTTCAATGTGCTATCCTATTTTACTATTGTGATAGTAGCCGAGAAAGTACTGTTGTGTTTGCTGAATTGAAAAGACCAAGTGTCTGGTAAGTTTGTATATGTCTAAGCTGATTTTCCAAGAATAGTTACTGTACTGAATTTGAACTTTGTCGAGCTTTCGAGCTAAATTGCGAATGTACTACACTACTTATTATGCCGAACCGAGTAATTCTAATAGTCGAACTACTTTCCAAATTGGACTACCTTATTCAAACACTCGATGAGCTATACTCAAGTTGTTAAAATCCTGTAACGTACCGAGCTTAATTAAATGAAGGAGTTTGAGCTACCAAATTGAAGTACAAATTGAGTTGATTATTGCTGAGTTGTTAATACAGCTATTAAATTGAATATCCTCAACATGACATATGAAGCTAGATATGATTATGAATATTATTATTATGAAGACATGATGTTACGAATTCCAAAATTTGATGGATATGGAACTTTAGAAGAATATTTGAATTAGGAATTTCAAGTTAATCAGATTTTTTAGAATTATTCTTATCCTGAGCATAATAGAGCTTATGATATAAAGAATTCGATGATTGGCCTTGCAGCTACTTAGTGGAAGAGAATGATAAATGAAAGAATTGAAAGAGGAAACATTGAGATTATTACATGGGACGAGATCAGACATTTGATGTGAAGAAAATTCGTACCCCAAGATCATCACGATAAATTATATGAAAGAAAACCCACCTATGAAGCAATCTTCTTAGAAGTGCAGGATTAGCTGAAGGAGATTGAAAGATGGCTTGAAGTGTTCAATGATGAAATAAGACAACAGAAGAATGTTGAATTATAGAGTATTGAAGGAGGAGTTAAGAAAGTGGAGGTTGTTGGAGAAGCGAATAATAGAAAGGAAGAGGACCAAGTTGAGTTGAAGTTAAACCCTTATATTCCCAATGTGCTCCCATTATCGACCATCCAAACTGATGAGCATGACCCTAGATGAAAGGAGGAAGAAGAATCAATTTGCGAGGAAGCAGAGGGAATGCTAATTTCAACGAATAAGAAGAGCGTAACATCCGAGCTAGTTGAGCTTAAAGAGTTGTAAGTACTTATTATTAACGAGCCATCTTACTTCCTGTTGGCATCGAAACCATACACCCATAATCTTTTGTATGACCCAAAGATTGTATTAATTTCCAGTACTTGATAGTTGTTGGGACTACTAAGATGTGGTTGATCGGATTCATGATGAGTATAAGGAGGGATACATGATGAAGAGTTTGACTGATCGGGCTCATGACAAATGGAAGGGGCTTGAGTACCTTTCTACATTTATCTTTCATTTTTGCAGGTTAGTATTCAATCATGGTGGGATTTGGAGTCGTCAATCACCAAGGAACGATAGGATTCAGGATACTGACCTAACCCGACTGCTAAGGTCGAGCTCATCTACTTACCGACTGTAATACCCCTTACATGCCTGGAGAGAGGAACTGTAATCATTGAGGCGCCTTTTGGTGCAGCGGCTTGGAGTACGTCGAAACTCCGAAGTTAAGCGTGCTCATGCTGGAGCAATCTCAGGATGGGTGACTTCCTGGGAATCAGCTGCACCAGGGGACAAAACCGTGCGGCGTTTCATGCCAAAGCGGACAATACCTTAGTGGAAGGATGTAGAGTCGAATGACCTTATTTCTCGTAGATAGAGGGTTGAGAAGCAGAAGGTTGAGACAACAATCGATCCTCGCTTATGCTTGACCAGTTACTCAGCTTCACGCTTGCCAATATGCCGAGAGATCATGTTACCTAGAGTTGAATTCACTCAGCAAGGCTTGAAGAGACTAATGCTGACTAACTTCAAAACTTGGCAATTATGGGCCGACCTCTCTAGTTTCTCAACTAAGCAATACAGGACTACTTCCAAGGCATGCCGACTGATTGCATGTCGACTTACCCTGTAAAAATGTACAGTTTTATATTTTCGTATATGTTTATCTTTATTTTATTTATAGGCTCAATTCTTTAGGGTTTAAGGCCTTGTACATTATTTACAATTTTATCACTAGATTTTAGGACATACTATAAATAGTAACATTTGTAATAATACAAATGATATAGAGAAAATTAATGAAAAACTCACTTTGAGTCTTTTCTCTGAAAAAACTCTCTCATATCAACTTTTATCAATCCTTTTAGTAAGAATTATGGTAGGTAACCCTATCACTTGGATTGATGCGTTACATCCGGCGTATCTTAGGTCGTGTAAAGTCTAACTAGTGCATCATATCCGGTTAGGTAGCTCATGAATTCCATAGAACTCTTACTAAACCTACTCTAGTTTTGTTCCTTTGACAGGATTGGACCCACCTCAATGGCTAGCCTTGTCTATTCTCAATCATGGTTCATATCAATGTAGGTCATGCTTATATTGATCAAGTAAAGTGCCAAATCTAAGCACCTTAGCTTGCAACGTTGTGATGAGGATATGACAGCGAGAAAGTGCATCAGCCACTGTATTGGTGCTCCCCTTCTTATATCTAATGACATAGCAAAAGGTCTCCAAGAACTCGACCCATTTGGCATAATGTGAAGAAAGCTTCTATTGCCTACGAAGATGCTTGAGAGATTCATGATCCGAATAGATGATGAATTCTCTCAGCAACAAATAATGCTATCGTTTCTGGAGTATTCAAACAAGGGCATGGAACTCCTTGTCATAGGATAAGAAATTCAAGGGAATACCTCGAAGTTTTTCGTTAAAGTAGGTAATGGGTCGATACTCTTACATAAGAACAGCACCAATGTTGACACCAAACACATCACATTCAACCTTAAAAAATTTCTCAAAATCTGGTTGGGTGAATACTGGAGCAGATGTCAACTTAAAGTTCATATCTTCAAAACTTTTCTAAGCTTTCTCTGACCACCTAAACTCAACGTTCTTCTTGGTCAATTTAGTCAACGACTTAATTATGAAATTGAAGTTCCGAATAAATCTCCGATAGAACAAAGCTAGACCATGGAAGCTCCTAACTTCGGTAGTATTAGTCGGTATAGGCCACTCAGAATAGCTTTGACTTTTTTGTGATCAGCTCAGACTCCCTTCCCTAAAACAACATATTCGAGGAATACAACCTCGCTTTGACAGATTACGCATTTCTTCAAGTTGCCGAATAATCTCTTAGCGCAGAGTATGTTGAACACCAATCTTAAATGCTCGACATAAGTGATGAAGTCAGCACTATAGACCAGAATATTATCAAAATAAACCATAATGCATTTTCTAATCAATGTTCTAAGCATATGATTCATCAGCCGCATAAATGTACTTGATGCATTAGTCAAACTAAACGGCATCACTAACTATTTGAACAGACCATCTCATTACGAACTGTAATCAAGAACAAATAAGACTGGTCACTAGATGGGTCTGAGCTTATAGAAATCTCAAAAGAGAAGTGATGAGGAAAGTGTGAAAGGACAAATGCGAAATGAAAAAGTCAGTAAAACCCATGAATAACTCTAGAGGATATGATACACCAATGGAACTTTCGAAAACTCAAGGCACAATCCGATATGATGTACGAATCGGTCTGGTAAGATTACTCGCCACTTAACCTTGCTCAAGGGTTAGAATAAGAGTAATATCGAGAGTAAACAGGTAATGTTTACACAACGAAGAAAAATACTCAAGTGTATTAATGGTAATATGATTTTGATGTTTACAATTATAAATACAAGGGTATTTATACCCACAAGTTAGGACAACTTACCTAAAAGGAAAAAAGATAAAAAGGGCATTTCCTAATAAAGTAATGTACAAAGGATTAAAATGAATATATAAGGAAAATAATTATTAATTCAACGGATTCTATATGTGATTCTATACACATGGCGATACTGTATTAGTAATGTCGTTAGAAGATGTGGACAAAAAGATATGGACAGCTTACTTATCCGAACAAGAGTAGCTTGGTTAATCTGGACTCTTTCTCTTGATATCTCAACAAGGGTGCAGTCGCGTAAGTAATTAGCCAGGTATATGTGAGAATGAAGATAGGTTATTATCTTGACCTTCCACTTCTCAGCACACAACATGCGAGAAATAAGCAGTCACTTGGCTCAGCAAGTAAAATGGGTCTATAACAAGATATTCAACCTTCGCATGAGTTGGCTAGAATAGGAGGATTCGTTTTGCCAGTCCCTTTAATCTTCGGGCTCGACTGTGGGTCAGTAGTCCGATAATCTGATTCCCATTACCATCCAGTGTCTTAAAGGCTATTTTCCATTCATCTTCTAGTCTCATTTGCATTTGGTGATAACTACTCTTTAGATCTATTTTCGAAAAGATGTGTGCACCATCTAACTCATCAAACATACTATCTAACCATGGGATCGGATATCGATACTTGGCAGTAATTTTGTTGATGGCATGGCCGTCAATGTACATTCTCTATGGCTTATCTTTCTTTTGTACTAGCATGGTAGGGATGACACATGGGTTTATGCTCTCTCGGACATAACCATAATCTACCAATTCATTGACTTGCTTCTTCAACTCGCCTACCTGCTCACAATTGAGCCTATAAGTAGGTCAATTCGGTAGGGTTGCTCCAAGCTGAAGATCAATGTAATGTTTAATACTTCTTAAAAGTGGTAAACCTTTCGACATCTCAATAGGGAATAGATCGGTGTACTCTTCTAATAAAGCCCTCACTTCGGTTGGGTAATTCTCGGCATCTCTCACTTCCAAAAGTCTCATAAATAAAAGAAGCACATAGTACTCAATTTTGACTTCTCGTGCAAACTTAGCTCAAGAAATCATCAAGAATCTCCACTGTAGATATTTAGAAACATTTTCTTGCACTTCCTTTAAATTCATGGGTATTAATATTATTTTCTTCTTGTCCTTTTAAAGGTGTTTCTATACCCATCGTATAACACCCTTATGTCAAATAGTCATGGTTGGCCGAATAAGTATCATAAGTAAACGATTCTTTTAGTGTGTAAAATCATGATGGTTACTCATAGTAATTTTCAACTTTTGTGATGCAAATGGTCATACATTTGTAAGAACTAAGAGTTTGCATCAAATACCAAGGATCATGAATATAATGGAAAAGAAGTAGTAGTATGAATTTAAAACAAGGAGAAAAGAAAGATTGATTGACCAATTATGGATAAACTTCGGTAGATTTTAGAAAGAGATAGAGAAGGTCAAGTGTAGCAAACCAAATTGAGAAGAATCCATCAATGGAAGAGACTTCCCCTCGTCCTTTCAAAGAGTTATTAGTGATTAAGATTGTATCTTGTTTTTCTTCTCATTGCCACTAGCGACGCCAATTGTTGATTTTGATTTTTCTCTCAATGTGCAAATGCCTGTAAGACAAGAAAACAGCTACGAGGGTCGTTAGAGAATGCTCCAACGTGGGAAATGCCGCCTAAGTCAATCCTCTAATCACATGGGGAGAAATGTCAAGTAGTTAGGAAGAAAATGAGAGAATGAAAAAAAGTCTACTTACCTGAGGATCTTATTAGGTATTTATAATGAGTCAATACAGATTGTTTCTAAAATGGATAATTAAATCGAGTTTAAGTATTGAGCTAATTAGTATAAACCTACATAATGATTATTGAAAAATACCTATCAACAATCACTCATCACTAAACCAAGCAAAATGAAGATCGCGTTTTTATTTCATTTTGGTTTTTAAAGAAAGTATAAAAGTAGTCGCCATGTTTCTTAAAATAAAATAAATTAAACAAATAAATAAACCAAGTAAGGAATACTACTAGAAATGGGTATTGAGACCAATCGAGGCCAACTCCAATCATTCCAGCGCCAAGCCAATCTATATCCAATCATTTTAATCACAAGGTTTAGATGTGCTTTTTCACATTGAGGAAATGATTTTGAGGTTGGTTTTTTTCTTTTTCTTTTTTTTTTCATTATAAAGATATACATAAACTAATCAGAAAGTAGGCTGAAATCATATCGATATAATTGCCACCATTTGCATACGCTCATACTGAAATCATATATCAAACACCATGTTGAACCATTTTTTACATTTGCCCTCAATTACACAATTTCCTCCATTTTCAATCATCATCTCTAAGCTTATGGTCAGTTCCATAATTAACATTCATTCTAGCACAAAGTTTATTTAACCATATTAGCAACCTCCTCTACTTCTCCATTAATCTTCTCTTCCACTTACATTGCCTTCGTTCATAGCTCATCCCTTTAGACCGAAAAAAAGAAAATAACAAAAAAAAAACAGAGAAAGAAAAGAAAGAAAGAAAAAAGAAGAAAAAGAAAGACAACACATTCATTGAATCATTGTCATGAACGTTCCAATCATTAACCTGCTTATTCTTCTTACCAGAACACCAAAAACAACCACAGGAAAATCCAAAATTCTGTTGCCAATTTCCCTAGTGTTTTCTTGCTGGATTTTGTCTGTTTGTTCGTTGAGAAAATTGCTTCAAAATTGATAAACAAATGAACTAAACAGAGAGGGAAACAAACCTTTTCTTCTCTTTCAAACCTCTTTTCTCATCTAATTTCCCTCAAAGCATTCACCCTCTTCATCAAACCCTTAATCCAAATTTTCTGGACCCATCACCCAATCATCATAGAAGTCCTCAAATTTTAACGCTTTCCAGATGCATTCTGCAGCATCGGCAAAAAATTAAAATAAAGAAAAAAAAGAAGAGCGTTCTTGGCCCAAGGGGCAGGGCATGGCTGTGCCAGCCCACAGGCTGGCCAGGGCATAGCAGGGATGACGTGCTGGCACTGTTCATGCCAGGCAGGCAATGACATAACCATCCCATTGGTCATGCCAGACGACGTTGGGGTGGCCCAAGAATATATTGTATAAAACTAGACTTTTATTTCAAGGACAATACGATGGATTAATAATAAACACCGTAGCAATGACAAGAATCTCCCCATGCTATCATATATTCCGTACGCTAAATCCTACCACATGACAAAAAAAAGGAGTTTTATCAGAGCAGCATCCAATTGACGCATACAAACTGCAACAATGCCCATTGACGTCATCAATGTACCACAAGAGTGGAATAGACAATAGAAGGCAATGCCAAGGCCACGAATGATTTTATGACCAAGATGGTCATCCAAGTAAACAAGGTTAATATTTGATGGCAATTTACTACTCCCACGCTGTAACCTGCAACGTGAAACAAAAGAAAGCACCACCAGTGCAGCAATGCGATTCTGCAGCCAGTTCAGAGCATTTACCCCCTTTTTGGCAAAGGAGTCGCTTTTTCAGTCACCAAAATAGCAGACTTATCCAATTATAGGGCTCGCTAATTAATCATTGAATGACATCATGCAAGAATGGTACAAGGAACAAGAAAAACTAATTCATCTCATAGAATCTAATTGGACATGGATTGGCAATACCGCATGGCATCACATCATAGAATCATTCCTTCACATCACATTCTTAGGGTGTCCATATGAAAACGGGGAGTTAGTCTTTAAATGGTACTGATATGCTCTTGCATCTTGCTAAAACATCAATGGAAATCTAGCTGTTGAATTATATAAACAAGAAAAATTGGAACTGCTCTTCAAGGAAAAGAGGAGCAGCTCAGGTGGAGACGATTTTGCAAGGACAAGCTCGATCAATATTTACAAAATCATCTGCCAGTTATGTACAAGTCAAAAAAGCAGATGATTGTGAATTTCTAAATCATAAAAAAGCTACGTTTGTTTGGTAATCACAATAAACACTACCTTGATCCGTTTTAAGTTAGCACCCTTCACCATCTACTCTACATTCCCAGTCTTCTCACCAGCAGCAGGTTCCTTCTCACCAGCCAGTTCCTTGTCAGTAGCTGGTTCTTCAGGAGCAACACTGCGCTCCCGACCTCCTCTTTGACGTGGTGGTGGTATTGTAAAATATTTTGCATTGAAAGCTTCAGCCCGATCTGGATATTTTCCTTTAATGAAATTTTCTAGACACTTCCGGTAAGAAAAATCTTCCTTGCGACCATCAGTAGAAACCACATAAAGGCAACGACTTTCAACAAAGTTTCTGTGTCTACTAACCTGTCAAAATGAAAGAAAAAACAATTAACATGTAGGTTGCATACAGAAAAGCATATCATGAAGTTAAAAAGAAAAGACCAAGCCTGTCGTCCGTTCTTCCAAACTTTCCATGAACCATAGAGATTTTAATTTTTTTCTACCTATATCCAACAAAAGCTAATCTCACTAATAATCACACAAATCCATTACATAGGTGGTGGAAGAAGGGACAAAGAAACAGCATTCTTCAATCTATCACATTTGAATAACCATGCACATCATCAAGGGCTGGATTTGTAGCTTCATCAGTTACTCAATATGGAGAATAAATTTTCATCAACTAATGAGATGATCATACATCACAATGCTACAAGAGTATTCTCCATATCTTGGAGACTGCCATATCCTCTGGTTATCAGATGTGTGCTAACTTTCATATCAGATTTGTCAAGAGGTACCTATTGCCAAGACCATGCTAAGCTAAAAGAAAAAGGGTAAACAAAGATTGGCCAGCCAAAGATGAACTATGGCAGCAAAGTGACCAACAAGACATCAAGAACCAGAGAGAATCTTGAGCGAATTTGGTTAAGGAATGAGGAACAAAGGCCAAAAATTCCAGTATCCTTCATACACCAGACAACCAACACGTGCTGTAGAGCATATATAAACTTACCGAGAGAATCCAAATCTTTTGTCACTAAGCTTATTTTCAAATGAACAACTAAGCAATTGATATTTTGACAAGCTAAATTGTAACAAAGGCAAAATACAAAATAATGCACACCTATAAAAGAATTGAGCATCTCAGTGTATCTCATGTGTCGGGATAAAAAAAAAAAAAAGGGTAAGCCCAAGGACATAAGAATAGTATCATAAAGCATACCATAATATGATCAATTCCTGCACCAATTTTGGCCGCTTTCTCAGGGTGATAATTGAGCACATGCTCCACTATATAAGATTGGTCCTCAGCAGAAAATGGATCTCCATCATTATACCTTCACAGAAAGAAAGGTATTAGCATAGCATGAACTTTTTATGTAATGAATGGGTAACCTGTTGGCATGAACACTTGCTTAACAGAAATTTTACATTTTTATGGAAACATGACATAACAGAAACACCATACAGCACATGAAGAATATATGTGCTTAGCTAAGGACTCATAGGGTGCTCAGCTCATAACAGCAGCAAAAGGCTAACATATAATCGAAGCAAGACACAGACAATTACATGTCATAAATTTTTTTCCTTTTTTTTTCAGATATATCAAATTTTCACGTCATTATGTTCTTAGGCATCCTTTGAAACAAGGTAAAAAGATCCAGCAAGTTGCTTTCCAAATGTTACTTCAAAGAGGCTTATGATATCAATGCTTGCCTAAGAGACGGTAAGACAAGAATTGAGCATTCAAAATACTAGTATGTGTCCTTAGCCAAATACACCAGCAAGTTTTCTGCTTTGGTTGAAACCAAGATCATTTACCCGGTTTGATGCATAATTCTTCTCAGTGATTGCATGATTGGCTCAATTTCAGAGACAATGTCCTGCTCCTCAGCATTAAACATATCTAACCTCTGTCTAGTTACTGTGAACATCCGAGAAGCACTAGAATTATCCTGAGACATGTCGGATGACATGGGAAGGCGGTTTTTCCTAGGTTTCCACTCAGGGTTAGAACCCCTCCTTTGCAAGCCTTCAGAGCTATTTCGCTTTCTATTATCTCCACTCTGCTGTTCCCATAGATTTGGCTTTTCATTATCCTCTGCAGCTGCTTGAGAACCCCATCCCTTTCCTGCATCACCTTTCGCATCCCATCCATCCTGGGACTTAAAAAGCCCATCTTGTTTATCATCATGTTTACCCCAAGTCATATTCTCTGCATTTTGGCCCCAAGCGCTTTGTTTCTGACCATCCCCACTCACATCATTTGTAGTAGTCCATTCTTTACCAACTTGGGAGTCACCATCAATCTTCTTCTCCCAGCTCTTCGCATCCCACCCACCAGATTTCTTGCTTTTAGTAGTTGTGTTGGCAACCCAGCTCTTTGCATTTTGGCCCCAAGCGCTTTGTTTCTGACCGTCCCCACTCGCATCATTTCCTGAACTAGTCCATTCTTTACCAACTTGGGAGTCATCATCACTCTTCTTCTCCCAGCTCTTCGTACCCCACCCACCAGATTTCTCACTTCTAGCACCTATGTTAGCATCCCAGCTATTTTTAGCCTTGCACCTATCATCTCCCCCAATGTTTCCAGAATCTTTATCCCAACTCTTCTTTCCCTTCTCTGCCCAATCAGAGTGATTTGCACCTTGTTTACCCCAAGTTGTATCCTCAGCATTTTGGCCCCAAGTGCTTTGTTTCCATGTGTCCCCACTCGCATCATTTCCTAAAGTAGTCCAATCTTTACCAGCTAGAGAGTCACCATCAATCTTCTTCTCTGAGCTCTTCACAGCCCAACCATCAGATTTCTCACTTTTGGCAGCTGTGTCAGCACCCCAGCTGACATCTTTCGACTTGCACCTACCATCTCCCCAGTTGTTTTCAGAATCTTTACCTCCATCATTCTTTCCCTTCTCTGCCCAATCATGGTCCTTTGCACCTTCCTCACTTACAACACCTATGGAATTGGTCCAATCATTACCAGCTTGAGACCTACCTTCACTCTTATTACCCCAATCCTGTGGGTACGATTTCCCATGTTTGTCAGCTGTGTTACTAACCCAGCTGGCATCTTTAGGTTTGAGATTGTTGTTTACCCAATTGTCTTCAGTGACTTTACCCCAAGAAGACACTCTATCAGCCTTATCCGTCCATGAAGTCACATCCTTTTTTCCCTGATTTTTGTTGGCTGCTCCCCAAGCTGACCAATCATCAGATTGTGCCATCTTTGGCTCAGATGCTTCAACATTTTTGTTGTTTGCACCCCATGAAGCAGCACTTTGGTCATTATCCTCAAATAGTGGCTCCTCAAAAGTAAAATTATTATCCGGAGACTCTAGTAGATCTACATTTTCATTGACCATATCAAGCAGGTCAATATCAACTCCAAGACATCCCGTACCCAAGTCTAGTGCTTTGTCTCCTCTTACCATATGAAGAAAGTTGTATACATCACCGACCCCATTCTTTCTATCCACCTGGAAACAAAATGTGTAGTTATTAAATTACAATAATAAGAAGCTCAAGAAGATAAGGACTAAAGACTCCAACTATTATCACAACTCAAGTACTATCTGACATTTCAATTACCTCATCATTACCCCAAAGAAGATCAAAACCGGATCCTGTTCCGACAGTTACTCGTTTTCCCCATGAGCAAGATGCTACTATGCTAGATAAAGAGTCCACATGACATTTTGCAGAAGCTCTCTCAAAACATTTTCTTGGCGTCTGCAAAAATTTACAAGAGATCAATGCCCAAAAGAAAAAATGAAAAATTAAACAGTTACTGTTTAAGCAAGATCGAGACAATTAAATATATCATTGCCAAGAGTTACATACAAAAAGTGTTGCTTCAGTAAATGGAACTTGTATATTCAAAGACTTGGACAAAGCTTTATAGCCTGCAGCATTGAAGCCAATCAAGTTTCCTGAACATGTCATGCTGCTCGCGAGAAGAATGAGATGCTCCTTCAAGACACCTTTGGCAACCATTGTAACAGACGTCGAAAGGCGCTGCACCAAGCGTTATCTTAACAATCGCAGTTTTCTGATAATACAACCATGTTTGCGAGAACATAACAGAAATATTTTTCATTGATTCTAGTGGAGCATAAGTTGATATATTCAACAAACTAGAAGCACTGAAAATCTTCAGAATCTTATACGTAAATTGACTTGATAAAAACAAATCAACTTGTCAATTCTGTATTACATGAAAACAAAATCTTCAACATAATGATAAACTAAGGTGGTTTATAATGTTTTGAAAGCTACTCACACCCTCAATAGAAAAGAAAACTCAAAGTGGCATCTGACCCTGATTCATGGTTCTTCTTTCATGGTCCAGGGTTGGAATACAACTGCAATTGGACAAACTACTCTGGAAGATTGAACCATCCTGCAGGACTCATGCACCAGTTGAATCCAATTGGGTGCTATACAGATGACACCAAGAAATGGTACTATTACAATTATTTCAAGTGTCGTTTTCTATTTTCTTTTCCTTTTAAATTCAAATTGTTTGTGAATCAAGCTTTTCTTTTATTTTGCATGCAATCAAATTCAGATCATTGTAACTTTGGAAGTTTTTGAAACTTTAGCACAAGTGGGCTGAGAAATAGCTTCTACACTTTTATCCAACTCAAAATTGGGAAAAGTTGCTTTCTGCATCAATATAAGATATTTTGCCTTATCAGGTTGACATCTCTTGGACAATTTGGCAGCCATGTGCATTGATAAATAAACAAGGTTGGACTGGACAATAAACTATTGGGTACAAATCATATGACATGCTGGGACTTTGCAAATGCATAAACACGTTTTTCGGCACATTTTTCATTGTTTAGCGTATAAGTCTATTTTTAGGAGCATAAAACATAGATGAGTTCCCAACAATTATGTTAGGTAAAATTACTTGGATGAAGTATCACATTATCATACCTGCACTGCTTGATCAAAAACACAAGAAATTCCAAGCAACTCCTGGACCTGTTTTATGGCATATGGGATCGATCGTCTGGTGTCAATCAAGTGAAGCACAGGGAGGCAGGAATCAAGGACAATCCTCCATGCATCACCACTCCGTTTGCATGCTGATTTTTCAAGTACTACATCTAGTGCTAATTCACCCTTTCGTGACTTGCGTGGGTTTCTTATCCAAGTGGTTGCATCAGGATTGATCCAAATGATGTTTACCGAACAAATTCGAGGATCACCTATAAATTGAAATGGAAGAGTTTTAGCTCAAGCAAAAGCCAACATCTGTAAACTCAAAGATAAAGCATATTAAATGTAAAGTTTGAACATCATTTGGATGATTTTCCATGAAGTCAAGTGCTATTAAGCATAAGACACGGTCAGAAATGGAGAACAGTTTAAACAGCAAATTCACTATTCTCGCTGCATGCACAATTTTAAATCATATTCAATGCGTTAGGCATGCAATGACACAGGTGGATAAATTCACTTAGTCATGAGGTTTTGGAGAACTATTTGTCAGATGAATGAAGTAAAGTATAAGAATTTCTAAATTATGTTTACACCACTTGAAAAACACAATAAATTTTTTTCACTTGAAAAGAAGACAAATCTATTATAGCATCAAGAACAGAGTAAATCTATAAATATACCATAATTTGTTCAATTGAGTTCTTTGCTTTATCCAGAAAATTTGTTTTGATTTATTAATTTGACTAACTAAAAAAAAATTATTTTCATCTGTTGATAAGCAATGTATGCTGGAACAGAATACGCAAAAGGGAGAGGGGATTAAAAAAACAATGAAAAAATAAAAAAGAGAGACAAATTAAAAGCACTTCAGAAAAAGAAGGCAAGGGAAGAAAAAAAAACATCAAGGAAAAAAAAAATGAAACTGACGATGAAACTGTTCTACAAAATCTAATTTATAGGCATAAAACATACAATTGCCATCACAATATATAAATGAACTAACATAATCAAAGGCTTCAGCTAACCTCTAGAGTAACATCACTAGAACCACAAACGAGTATTATGTTCTACATATCAATATTATTGGACTCTTACAGTGGCCTTCTCTAGTTGGACAGCTTGGCAAAAAATTTTAGATGGACATAAAAACATAATCCCACAGCAAAGGGATCAAAAACTGGCAATCAGATATTTATCTTATGTAACTTTTTACATTTTCTCAGAACTTTTGCACATCTGTTTAGTGTAAGAAAGAGCAAGCAGGTATGGTCAGAAGACTGTCCACTATGATACATAACAAGACAAGGTAGTCGGTAAAACTGCAATTTCAATCTATATACTGTCCTGGTTGCTGATCAGGCCGGGATCAATCCAACAAGAGCAAAACTTTTCAGAATACATAGCAAGACAATGTAGTTGGTAAAAGTGCAATTTAAATTCCTCCAATTCCCTACTCAATGATTGGAATATGGATCAGTGAGATAAGAGGTATTCTCTTATCTCTATGCTCACAAACAGGTTTGACTGCTTGAGTCAGAACATGCACTTTCCTTATCAGTTATGTTTCTATCAAAGACTAAAGGAAATAGGCTCAGGCTTTCTCTTGATGGCAATTACATCTGCCATTTAGAAGAACATACATACTAACAGAACAATGACAACAAAACAAAACGTGTGTATAAGTACCTTTGATAATGGTCTCAAACAGAATCGGACATATCATATTTGCAAGGATGTTGGAAGTTACATCCAAATGATTATCATTTGCCTCTGGCAAGGAGAACATTAAGCATGGCATTTGCCGTACTTTATTTGCATGGCCATGCTGGAAACCACAAGAATTGCTGCCAAGGGGGGACGAGAAATCATGGAGAAAAACTATCAGAAAGAAGCACAAATACAAGCAAGGAATGAAAACTAAGTAACAGAAAACGATTTCATTTTAATCCAAAAAGACTTCTCTTTCAAGGCATTCCACATGAAAGCTCAAGCTCACACTATGAAGCTGCCCCACTGAGGCACATTTATCCGAACAAGAATAGAAGAAGCTCTTAAAGGTGTTTAATATGTTAATTTGAGTCTAAACATTTTATGCTACATTGTTACTGAATACGTTAAGCGTGGGCCTGTCGTTACGTGTCTGTATGTGTTGGGTGTTGTGTCTGTTGTTGTTAGGGTTGGGAATATGTATTAGAAATGGTCTAGAGTTCAGGGTCATGAACTGTAATGAAGGTGTTAGAATCATGGATTAAGGGCAGCAGTTATGGAAGTGTAAAACTGCATTGTCGACTGATCCTATTGCTGTATTAATAAGAGCTTTGGCTCCAGTGAAATGATCATCCAGATTTTTTTCCCAGATTTTATCTTTCATTTATGAGACCATTGGCTTCTCTCAAACAAGCCCAAAAACACTTTCAATTATAGGGAAACATGGCAGGAAGACTTTTAAGGCGAGAATTGAACCTGATATTATGGTAAATAGGCTGGTTATTAGAAATTTTGAATGATCACGTGATAGAAGGCTGATTGATAAACTTTCCAAAAGGAAAGTCACATTATACTGAGCAACAAGACATTTTTCTACATGAGGGAAGCACTTCCAGATATACACCAACATTTTTTAGTATAACTTGAAATAACTTAAGCCCTCACAACCAATTTTATCGGCTGCTCATCATGCAATTCAAATGAGTACATAAGCGATTTCAACTCTTGTTATGTCAAGTCTCTCCATCACAAAAGGTTGTCCACACAAATGCCAATGCATACCAGAAGCACAACTGACCTTTGTAAACTAAAGTAACAAACTAACCTGAACCATAACAATGTGCTTCTCAATAGGGGACCAATTTTTTTCTTTCTTCGGAACTGACCAAGAGTTTCTTGGCATCTATGAAGAACATCCATCATGCTTAAGTTCAAATCTAGCAGCACTGTCTGTCCATCCAACAGGGTAACAATTACTAACGTTAACTTAACTGCATAAATTAATAATAAAAGCAAAGGAATGCATGCTTATCAACTACTACAGAACTTAGAGATGATTTAATGACCTCATTCAGATGCACATGACCAACAAGGCCAGTATGAATTTCTGAGCCTTCAAGTACACTTCTCTGATCCTTATATCTGCATGTTGAAAGAAGACAAGGATAGTTTTCTGTGGAAAGCATTGCAAAAGACATTGAAGAAACGCCTCCAACAATATGAACTAGGCATTAGATAAACATGTCTTCATATAGAACCACTACAAATGCACATACGGTCATAAAGACAGAAAAACGAATCATTTGACTTCTAATATACAGCCGACCAGTGAGCATTCAGCGTATTTGATCCACAAGGTACAAAAATACTGCATATATTATTAAATTTATAATTTATTTATTAAATTTACAATTTTGAATAGCATACAAGAAAGATACTGTTTGAATAAGATAACTCTGTATGCTAAAATTAACTATATAAATTAAAAGTCTGAATTCATAAATAACAGAAATGAAATTTAAGATTAATGCTACTAAAAATAGTAACAACAAAATAAAATATATATACACACGTGTGTGTGTGTCTGTAGAGAGAGAGAGATACAAAAGTTAGAAATATAAAGCTTTTTGAATGATTTCATACACTATTAATTACAGAGCCCTTGTGTGAGATACTCCCCCTTTCCTTGTTTCTACCTAAGTGGCTTCTGTACTTCACATTCTTTCCATTGTTTGGCTTGGCTATAAACATCATGTCTGACTTTGTGCATGAACATTATAATAATATCAAGTAATAAATATAAAATCCGCATCAAATCTACAAGTTTAAGCTTTTAGATTAGACTTTTGTCTTAATATGATATCAAAGTAGGAAATCCTTGGTTCAAACCTTGCATCGGCATTCAACTTTGTCTATTAACTCATCTAGTTGATGGTACTAATCAAAGTCTCAGCCAACCAGTAAAAGAGAGTCTACAGTAACAAACATGAAGCCCATGTCGAATCTACAAGCTTAAGATATTATATAAGATGCTTGTAGTACTAACTCTTAACAAATAATGGCATTAGACTTATTAAATCATTTGTATCTTTCTTCCATAAACTTTGGTGCCTAGGTTTATTGAAAAAAGGTTTATTCTTTGAATCCAATGGTTACCTTTTTCCACCACTATCAAATGGACATGGTGCAACAAGAAAAGTATTTGCAAAATAGGAAAAATAAATTATTATTCTCATCAGCCTCTACTTCACTCAAATCCCTAAGAGTGATCTTGAGAGATGAAATTGTGGGTACCCACAGTGGCCAACACCTGCTCATGGCAACCTGCTTGAAATTCCTTGCAGAATCTTGTCAGTTACTTGCCAGTAATAAACAGCATCAGAAACATCTCAAAGTTCATTGATTTTGTGCACACATTCAAAAAAGAAAAGGGAAAGAAAAAGAAAAAAAGAAACTACTTTTCCTGGAGTAATTATCAATTTAGTACAAGGGGTGCTATTCTTACCTTTCAGCTAAGAAAATAAGATTGATGAGTCGCATAATCACCTGTTTATTGCATGTGAGTTCCAAGGAACTATGGAAAAAGGTGGGGAGCAACCTGGGTTGGCAAGCTGGTTGGCCATCTGTTTTGAGTTCTTAATCAAACATGCTGGCTGCAGTGGGTAATTTGATTGGTTCATTTAAGAAAGCATTTGCAGTGGTATGGTACTACATTTGGAAGGAAAGGAATGATCACTGAGCAGGAAAACCAAGTTGTCCTATTGACGTATTGTTTAGTTCTACCTCTTCCTCTTTCTTGTGATTTATTGTTTTCTCTGGAAGCACTTTTGCTAATCTATGGCCATAGTATCATCCTAGGCACCTTTTTGTATCTTCCGATGGTTAGAACAATGTGGTAGGTTTCTGGTGTGCTTCCATTTTGTAAAGTTGTTATTATTTTACATATTTAAAAAAAAAAAATCTTACTTTACCAAAAAAAAAAAAAAAAAAAAAGATGCAATTTCATCTGTATTATTGTGCCTGAGACAGTTAGTGGAGGGTACATTACATGATATCTGGCCTTTTAACAAATTTTTTTGGGTAATTGCCTTTTAACAAATTGCTATGCTTGAATTGTAAGAATATGATGGCTGTTCCTCTTTTTCTCTTTCAGAAAATTTGGCTGTTTCTCCTCGCTTTGTATTCTAACCAAAAGGAATCCATAAGGAAATAAGAAAAGGTTCTTATTTTAGATCTGTATGCATCCACTCAATGTATCTATTGTTGCTACTCCTTCCTTAGTCCCTTTTAGTGGGAGACACATGAAATTGTCTTTGCATCACAAAAATATAAGAATATGATGGCTGTTCCTCTATCTTTTTTCAGAAAGTTGGGCTGTTTCTCTTAGCTTTGCATTTTAACCAAAAGAAGTCTATAAGAGGAATTCACCCAAAAAAAAAAACAGTCTATAAGAGAAAAAGTAAAGATTCTTCTCATTTTAGATCTGTATGAGTCCACTCGATGTATCTATTGTTGCTACTCATTCCTTAGTGCCTCTGGGTGAAGGGAGATACATAAAATTGTCTTTGCATCGCAAAGTTATAAGAGATTTATTTTTTGGTGGTTGGTGGGTGTGGTGTTGGTCGCCAGTAATACCCTTTTTTATCAGTATATGTTTAGCTGGACAATCTGCACTCTTCAAAAGAAAGCCTTTCTCTATCAGTAAACATAATTTAGATAGCATATCATCATGAAACAGAGTTACCGTATTTTATGAAGAAACATAAACCAGAGAAGCCACAACATACCCAGGGGGTTATGCAATCAACAAGTGAATTTGCAAAGAAAATCAAGAGTAGGACATACTCAATCATGAACTCCAATGCAACATCTTTAAGGCTGACTCTTTTAAGACGGCTCTTGACTAAACAAGCTGCATTTTCTCGGCAATGTTTTCTGCCACACCCACAGTCTTTTAAATACAATGTTACACGACGATCTATAGGATCATTTCTAAAATTGACTCGGCATAGCAATATTTCCTGAAAAAAGAAAGGAAGGAAGAAGAAGAGAAGAAGATACAGTATACAGCATGACATTATTATACAGTGAAACAAACATGCTAATCTTAGCCACTAAAAGAAGAGCATAACTATCCGTAATTACCTTCATCAAATCCCATGAAGAATTGCTGTTTGGTGAGGAATCGAGCACCGCCTTGTAGGCAGGATTAGACATTGCAGTTGCAGCTAAGACACCAACAGGCTCCCCTGCAGGGAATAGGTTCTGAGAATTACTTCCAACGCCCGCACCATACTCAAATTGAATGATGGAATTGCTACAAAGGTTTCTGACAGTTCCATCATAACATATAACAATATCTCGAAGGATGGCCATCAAATTCTTGAATAGTGTTCCAGGTTCGGACAATCCTCTTGTTGAACGAACAATCACTTCCCTTGTACAAATTGAATGAGCCAAAAACTCATATGGATCTACCCCAGAAAAGAAAGAGCTCTTGATTAATCCATATTCCCCAGAAGGATAGTCAACCATGTAAACAGGATATTTTCTCTTGAAAAGAAAAGTCATGTCCTCAATCAAAGATGGAGAGTAAAATTTTCCCCTGTCTGATAACTGCAAGCCCAAAAAACCAATTTGTTGTATAACCTTATTAATGGCAGAATCACTTCTAGAATCTATCACATCACCCAACGCTGATGACTTCAATATAAATTGCACAGCAGGGTGCTTAGCAAATCGTAAGTGACTTTCCAATTGCAATTGCACCAGTTCATTGTAAGAAGATCGCAAATGATAAAGCAAGGGTGATACAACCTGAATATCCTGATGGATTCTCTCAATTACTAGCCTTGGAAGATAAAAATCTTCCAAGCACAAACTGAAGCCCTCTATAAAGACATTCTCCATCAATAAAGGTTGAAGTGAATTAAAAAAATGCATGACCTGTGGAGGACCCTTCTCAAAAAGTATTGAGGTGACAATTTCATTTAACATCTGAGAAACCACATCCCTGCTGAAGTCAAGCTCAACAATATCGCTCTTCTTGATTAGGTACCGATCACCACAGCAATCAAATTTAGCAGGCAAGACAGTTTGCAATATTTGCAAAGCAGTCCAACTGGGGCGAGACAGAGGACCCTCTAAAGCTGGCCATGGCAAAGAAAAGGAAGCAAACATGGCCAGTTGATGAGCTGCTGCCCTGTCAAAAAAATACCTCTTGAACATGACCTTTAGAGACAAAAGTGAATCAGCTGCCAGTTGCAAATTCAAATTCCCACTGTGAGAGCTAAGCAATTGATTCTCCACTGAAAAAAGCTCCAAAACTTCAGCTTTTGCTGCAAGGGACTGAGGGTAGAACAAATGAACACAATCCCCATCAAAATCAGCACCTAGAGGCCCACATATCAGAGGGTTTATCTTAACTGTGTGGTCGTCATGAATATAGACTGAGAGTGCTTGTAACGAGTGTTTGTGAGTGGTTGGGGGCCTGTTGATGAAAACAATGTCTCCATCCATAATTCTCCTATGAACCAATTGCCCAGGTTTTAAAAAAGTATGCCCTTTTGAACCCTCCCTCAGGGAGTAAGTGGAAGCACCATCTCTATATGTTAAACATAATCTGTTATCAACTAAACTCTGTAAGTACTTCATATTATGCACACTGACTTTCTCCTCAAATGTAATACGTTGTGCAATCTCAAATGGAATGCCAACTTCATTGACTCTTTTATAAGCATCACCGGTAATTACACTGCGTGATGAAAAACCAGAACCCTTCCTGATGAATAGAGTCCGCATTTTCTCCAGCCATGCCTTGGTAGCAGAATCAGAGGACTCTTTTGCAACTCCAAAGCGTGTGTCCACATCACGAGCTGCCTTTGCAGTACCTCGGACTTCAAGATATTGATTAACCATTGTCTGCAAGTCATTAGCTTCAACTTCATGAGACTCAAAGTTAGGCTTGCCAGACCTTGAACTTCTGATAACCTCGGCCTGCTTGAGAACTTTCCTCAACATTGACAGTGAAAGATCCTGTAAAATACCAAAATGCAACCAACCATTAGAAATCCAAACACAAAGGTCTGCAATAACAAAGAAAGGAATGGGTCTTACCGATGACATGACAGTTACACCATCAGAAATATCAGGGATAGACAAGCAATTGGGAGGAACAGGTAAAAGTTGCAAGATGTATCCATCTTGCGGAAAGAATCCTTTCCTTGCAAGCTTCCTTTTGGTCTCCTGAGGAATTCTTTTGAGAATTTCCATAACCTTAATCAATGACAGAAATATTACAAAACAGGGACTTTTAAAGTTCACAAAAATCCATCAATTGCACATTTTAGTGACCCAATTGCAAGATCGCTAAAAGTAAAAATCCTAAAATTTTTCAGTAGGCCTTGAAAGATTTGCATGGAGTACTATAAGATCCAAATTCATACAAGAGCAGAAATTACAACCAGAGTAGGCACTTTTATCCTTGTTAAGCTTTAGAAATATGCAATTTCAGCAATAATTAAGGGCCCATATCACCAGATATCATCATTGCTCAATTATATCACCAGATTTGAAGACGAGGTAGGAAAAGCAAGGACAAGAGGCATAACACTCTATCTTGGTCAAGATGCAACCCAAATTTACATTGAAAGAAATCAGAAAATCCTCTGGATGTTCCACATCCAATGACAACATGATGAATGGAGGACATTCACTGGTTAGCTCAAAGTTAGTCTGATCCAAGAAACAGTATTCAATACCAATTGAAACAAGAGAAAAACTAGGGTAGAGAAAGCAAGGAGAAACAAGTGAATTCTAGAGCATAAGAAGTAAAGGTGCAATTTTTATATGATCATAAATCTACCACTCAGCTTCTGTGAGGTTTCCGGCCAATGGGACCAACTTCTCTATTTCTTTCAACAGCAAGAAGCTCATCAGCTTTGAATAGGTTGTTACAGGATCGAACTTGTTTAGGTTTTCTTCCTTGTTTACTTATGATGTTAGCAAAGTTCGGGCTCGTTAAGAGAGAACCTGATGATCTCATAAAGAAATAATGTTCTGAGAAAATACACTAGTCCCCCATTGATTTCTGGTTTCCTATTTTTGTACAACCCAAGGTGGCGGTTACCACTATTACAACTGTCCCTATTTTCTCTCAAATATAACTGCCTAGTAACTGCAATAATCTTCCCTAATCTGCACCGACCCAGCCACATCATCATCTAATGGGTCTTACACGTGCAGCCTTTATTATACATAATAACACCTACACACAAAACAGCATACCAGTACGCGCACATACAGGACACACATAATAACACATAACAGTAGATATCATAACACAACACAATAAATTACAATCAATGTTACGTCTCTTTCTCCTTATTTTGCGCCTCCCATAAACAAACTTGAAAGGAGTAATTTGCTGGCCGCTAACATAGGTTTTGATGTTGAAAAATGAGAGTTGGTGAGTGAAATTACTTCAACCTATATCTTATGATCCTATATCTTATGATTACTCTTGACATACTGGAAGTTAAATCCACCCTTCACTAACTACTAAGTACAGCAGTTACGCATATTTACGGATGGCTTTCTCTTAATGTCCATTCTTAAAATTTCTACTTATGACAATTATTGTACCACTAAAAAGATGGCCAAAGTATTGGTTTTATTCACATCAGCTATAGAGTCACTGGCTAATCATGAAGAACTCGTATTCCTGCTAGATACAAGTAATGAGAGTGATTTCCAGATGATGTAGCGAACTGCAGCAGTTAGCTATATTTATGGATGGCTTTCTCTTAGTGTCCATTCTTAAAATTTCTACTTATGACAATTATTGTACCACTAAAAGGATGGCCAAAGTATTGGTTTTATTCACATCAGCTATAGAGTCACTGGCTAATTATGAAGAACCCGTAACCCTGCTAGATACAAATAATAAGAGTGATTTCCAGATGATGTAGCGAACAGTTGCTTTATATTGAATCACTCAACCAATTTCGCCCATTTATGGTTAGTTCCCCAAGCAAAACTGTGGCAGGAAGTTTTAGTGATCTTAAAAAACCTGTTAACTGCTCAGAGCTTAAAAAATTCAATAATTTATCACAATCAACCAAGGGAAACAAGAATTCCAACCTCAGAAGGTAGCAAAGTTCGACAATAAGTGTCACCATAGCGAAAGCCATATCTGTCCAAGAAATTCCAGAAACCAGGATGAAATCTTGACTTTGGTATCTTTAGTTGCAAGTAGTGAGCACCATCGCTAGTCTTGGCCTCCTTAACACCAACTTGTGCTGCATCCTTTCATAAAGGAGAAAAATATACATATATACTGACATCAGCAAATTGGAGACAAAAATCAAAGAGTGAAAACAAATATGGCACACATCAGCACCCTTTTTTCTGACAATGAAACAGATATCAAAAGCTCGTGTAGCTAGCATTTGCAATCTATACAACTCATTCACTGTTTGAAACTTCTTTTCTTTTGATTTCTCTGGTTCTTTTTCTATTTTTTTGGGGGGGGGTTGGGTATTTAGGAAGTTACGCTATACAAACATCAAAAGAACTCAAGAGCCCTTAATAAAATGGGCTTGAATTAGAGAAACTCTACAGGCAGGCTTGACAACACTAGATAAGAGATTTAATACACCAATTTCCTCCCATATGATAGACAACTGCTGATGTCAATTTCCTCCACAAAATATGTGTCCTTAAGATTGAGTTCACGAAGGAGGTGTGATCTTTAGTAGCATCTCTAGCTTCCATCTCTAGTGTCCAAGGTTCCTCAGCAATAAAACACTTTGGAAAAACAAGTGATGGATCCCCACTCTCCCAAAGATTCTAAAGCATTATGATAGCATTTACTCGACACTGCCCACTTAATGCATGCCACCCAAAGTTCACATCAATTACCCATGTCCCACCATGGAAACTGATATTCCTCCCCATCCGTCATTAAGGTATCCACTTGAAGTGGCTTCTCCTTGAAATATGAAGGTTTGTGTCCATGCTGTTCCACATGTGTTGCATATGTTTTACCATATAGTATTCTAAATATGATCGAAAGGATCACCAGCTACAGTATTCTGCAATTGTTGCAAATCTTGCACAAGCAATCCTGATCTTTATATGTCCAATCACATCAATAGATCCAATAATTCGGTGCTGGCTTATTCAGGAATAGAGGTTTCCGGTCTGTTCTAAGCTTTGAATACAGCGTCGAAAATTCCTGAAGCTGTTCTGATTTTCTTTAATTTAAAAAGATCAGTGTAGACAGATTGTCTTATCTGTTCTCTTCTTTAGACATGCTCTTGCATTTTCTTTTTATGCTCTCACGTATTTGATATAATGTAAAACACTTTCCATCGGTAGATATTCATTTCAAACAATGCTCTTGAAGGAGAAATTAGAAGAGTTTTGACAGCACATCTGAACTTATTTGTGAAAATCATGATGACCATGAGAACTCTGCTGGTTTGGCAGGTACTTGTAATTTCAGCTGACACTATTGAATGTGTACTTCATTCATTTGTTTATGTGGAAAAAGGAACAAAGGTTAAGATCCCAAGAGGATTTTGCTAAGCTTCCATGTGCAAAAACCAATATAACCAATAAGAGAATTAGCAAAAAGAAAAGATTCTTAATGAGCATACACCCTATAATTTCTTTTTGGCAAGCCAGAAAATCAATCAAGTTTGCCTAAGTCAAGCCTGCATGTAGTTTGTTACGTTAACACGTTAAAAAAAGTATATGAATTAAGAACTAGAATTTAGTCTATCGTTACTAACCTCACAGCATGAAGCTAACAATCGTTCGCCTACACCAGAGTTCTTGATGGGAAACTGAACGATGGAAAAAGAAAAATCAAATACATAATAACAAAATAATAGCCTTACGATCTAAGATACATATAGTAGGCATGCCAAAGATAGTTTTTGCAGTAAAAAAACCAAACACAATAAGCGTGCATTACACATGCACATGACTTTGAAAGAATCAATTAATAAATTGAACACTCAAGACAAGGCTGTGTTAAAAGGATTGAATATGTTGAAGTATTTAGAAAACGAAAAAAGATAAAGCAAGTAAACAACAAGTAAGTACATCACAACAATAAAAAAGGATCCTACAGTGAATTTTTTCCCATCTCAAAACAGGATAGATCGTTTACTGATCCTACCACTGACATAGATAAATGACCAATATGTGATTTTGATTCTAAAAGACAAAGGCTAATGCAGAACTCCCTGTCCTGAGTCACATGCATCCAGCCATGGATTATATCCATAAATTGATACCACCCGGAAGCCTGAACTAGTACAAGAGAGCAGTCACAGCTAACTACCAACTGACAAACCCATCTATGAGGGCAAGGCTAAAACAGTAGAATGGTTTTTCCTTTCCAACAATAAACATGGTAACAGCTCAAGATCAAAAGTATATGGAAGGATCTAATACCTTATTGTCTTTCATTTTTAAGCATTTCAAGCATAACAAACTTAACAATCGCTTCAACTCACTGACATGGACTGGATGATATATCGGAACCGGCAGTTCAATATATCCAAAATGACCTGAAAGTTAAGTTCAATAAAACTTGGCTTCAGATTCCTTACTTCATTGAAAACAATTATATTTTACCTCTATGTATGTAAAAGATACTTCATCACCATTTGAATAAAAATAAGACAATAAGTTTTTCTTTTTTGCATCTATTATTCAGAAAGAGAAAAACTACCTTCACATTTTCCTGGATCAGAGGTACCACATGATTCACACCTTCCAAATTCTAAAGGCAGCCCAAGAAATGGATTAGAGAGCTGACTAGTGTGGGAGATAGCGGAGTCACTGATAGATGCAAGGCACTGAATATCCACACATTAATAGCAGTAATCAGTACAAAAGCAACAAAATTATTACATGCTTCTTGTCAAATGACAAGCACCTCAGTTGCTATCCTGCACTTCCTTTTTTATACTTCTTTTTGTTTCCTTTTTTTTTGGAAGTAAGTTCTATCCTATACTTCATATGTCATAGAATATGCAAAAAGGAAAAACATTCATTCTTTCTTCGAATGTAACTACTAAATTTTTTTCAATTCCTTAGCTAACAAAGTACTCAACAACATTATTACAGAAACACACCCAGCTCATATGCAAGAAAAAGTTATATGCACTTACAATTTCATGGCGGGTTGCCAAACCAAATCTTATCGCTGTAATCTCCCCATCGACTGCACTTGAATAAGTTTCATCCATCCCTTCTATTAAGGGCTGCCAACGAATAAAACTCCTACAGAGCATAAGCTACAATGAGTAAAATCATACAGAACTCAATAGGCAAGAGACAGATGAGATTGGGCAAAAAACCACAGCTGCCATATATTCAGCAGATTGATAAAGTTAGATTCTAACATATCTAGGAACAGAAGTAATCAAACGACTAAGAAGAAGAAATCCAGGAAAAAGAAGTGCAAAAACATTGCTGGATTGACTCCAGCAGCAGATGGAAATACTCTTAGAGGCATATGTATGTCCCAACCACTGTATAAACCATCATGTCAGATTGTTTTTGGCTAAAGATCGTGTTAAATTTTTAGAATATCAGGGGATTGACTAACTCTCTAAAAGTGAAAAAAAAAAAAAAAAAAGCACGGAATTTTCATATGGAGAACAATGTTTCTTCTTTCAGCATTCTAAAAACAAAAGTCATGCCGAGGAAATTGGATATCATGAACAAGATCTATAGTGGCTGGAAAGTGTTTACTCACCATACTAAAGATTACACCTCTGTGGAATCCTCACTTATGGAGAGTTTCCACCGTAAGATCCTCTGACAAATTGCTCCAAAGTCAATGCAAACTCGTAAACGAGAAGAAAACTATGTGGATAACTCATGCATGGCCAAAAACCAAGAATTGAGTAGGAAGATTTTGTGGAGTGACTTGATTTGCAGAAAACAGTCTATGCAAGGGCCCTTGGTCAATTACGGGAGAATTCAGTGAACGCAGATCTTTGAAGGATAAACCTTATCGAAATATGGATAACTCTTCTGTAAAACAAAGAAGAGTAGGAACGTTTTGTGGGGCAACTTAATTTGCAGAAAATAGTCGATGCAAGGCCCTTGGCCAATTATGGGGGAATTCAACAAACACATAGCTTTGAAGGATAAACTTGTTGGATGTGACTAGAGGAACAATGGATTTCAACAGTTGTCCTCATGGGATTTTGAAGTTGACCATGCTAGTTTCATGAGGTTCAACCACAGTTTGTACAATAACTCCAGAGGAAACTTGATAGAGATCTTGGGAACCATGATTCATTGCCAGGTTTCTGCCTTCACAGATACTCTTCTAACCCCAACCCAACCACCAAACTATGTGGATAACTCATGCATGGCCAAAAACCAAGAATTGAGTAGGAAGATTTTGTGGAGTGACTTGATTTGCAGAAAACAGTCTATGCAAGGGCCCTTGGTCAATTACGGGAGAATTCAGTGAACGCAGATCTTTGAAGGATAAACCTTATCGAAATATGGATAACTCTTCTGTAAAACAAAGAAGAGTAGGAACGTTTTGTGGGGCAACTTAATTTGCAGAAAATAGTCGATGCAAGGCCCTTGGCCAATTATGGGGGAATTCAACAAACACATAGCTTTGAAGGATAAACTTGTTGGATGTGACTAGAGGAACAATGGATTTCAACAGTTGTCCTCATGGGATTTTGAAGTTGACCATGCTAGTTTCATGAGGTTCAACCACAGTTTGTACAATAACTCCAGAGGAAACTTGATAGAGATCTTGGGAACCATGATTCATTGCCAGGTTTCTGCCTTCACAGATACTCTTCTAACCCCAACCCAACCACCACCCACCCCCCCCCCCCCTCCCCTACCCCAAAGTATTTCTGACCACAGCCCTTTGGTGGTCAAGCTTGGAGATGAACAGTGCCATCAGTAGACCTGTTAGCAATCCTGTTATGCCTTTTAAGCATGTGTATCGAAAGTGTAACAAATTGAATAATCAGTAGAGCTAGTGTGTAAGCTGTGTATGCCTTTTAAGCATGTGTATCGAAGGCATAACAAATTGAATAATCAGTAGAGTTAGTGTGCAAGCTGTGTTTGTTATTTGTGTTAGTATATGTGTGTTTAATTATGTAATAAAGGAGTTTGTATTATGTGTTGAAGGTGTAGACATGTTGAATAAGGCTGCATAGTTGCCAGCCAAGTGTTACAGGTAGTTTGGAAGGGCGTTAATAGCAGTTATGTTAGAATAAAAACTGGAGAGAAAATAGAAAGGCAAGTTAATGTTTGGTAACTGCCCTATATGTATTTAATGTACAGAAATCAATAGGAAGGGAAGCCTATTTTAAATCCAAAACTCATTTTTTTTAACAAGCTCGCTGGTTTCTCTCATTTAACGAGCCCAAACTATTTGTCATCATAGGGAAGATTGTGAACCAGAATTGTACATTTAACACCCTAAAACTAAATCCTATATCCAATCCTGTAACAAATTGGTATCAGAGTGAGGTTTTATAGAGGAGTTGACAGCAGTTGAAAGGATTCATCAAGATGTATATAGAGGACAGGGTTCAAATGGAGGCTCGACATGAGCAACTAGCAGGCCAAGTTCAGTCCTTGACACTGCAGCAGGGAGTATTGCATGTCATGGAGGAGATGAGTGACAATTTGAATGGAGAAGGAAGTAACTAGATTCAGATAGAAAGGGGCGCTGTCTTGAAATATGCCAAACTTGATTTCCCAAAATTTGGTAGAACTTTGGATCCGTTGGGGTGGATTAACAAGTGTGAACATTTCTTTAGACACCATGTTTAGGAGGAAGAGAAAGTCAGGTTGGCGGCCTATCATTTAGATGGTGATGCACAGTTATGGTTCCTCAAAGTAGAGCGTGATCATCCTCACTTGCACTGGTCGGAGTTCAAATCCTGGTGTAATATGTGTTTCAGACCACGTAGTAATAAGTTAGGGGAATTATCCAAATCACGCCAGTTGGGCTCGGTAGAGAGTTATCAACAGAAATTTGAACAAATTTCTGCGCAAGCTTCATCATTAATGCCGAAACAGGAGATTGCCATATTTATTAGTGGCCTGAAAGATTATATTGCTGTTGAAGTAGAACTTCATCAACCCACCAGGCCTTACCCAAGCAATGAGCCTGGCCAGACTTTATGAACACCATAGAGCACCCTTAAAGGAAGAAAGAGAAGTCAGAAGATGTCATCACAACCAATATGGGTGTTGTTCGACCACAATTTATTAAAAGCTTGAATAGAGCAAAATTGGAGTAAGGAAAATGAAAAGGGTTGTGTTTCAAATGTGACAAACCATTTACAATTGAACAAAAATGCAAGAAATTGTTTTAGGTAGAATGTGAGGAAGAAAGAGAAGGAGATCTGGTGGACGAGGCTAGTAGCAAGGATGTGGATAACAAGGGAGAAATGGAGATTCCACTTCATGCCATGGCTAGGTTTGTCCACGCACAAACTATGAAGGTTCAAGGCTTCCTTGAGGACCATCCCATTTTGGTACCAATAGATTCCGACAGTACCCATAGTTTTATTAACACCACAATTGTGTTGGATCTGAACATCAAGGTTGAAGCCAACGATAGATTGAAGGTGGTAGTGGCAAATGAAGAGCGTATTAGTAGTGCATGCGTGTGTCGAAGGTTGCCATTGAGAATGGGCAAAAATCTGTTTACTGTTGATCTATATTCCCTGCCGTTGTGTGGAGTTGAAGTGGACTTGGGTCTTAACTGGTTGAAATCATTATGGCCTATTGCATGGGATTTTTTATCTATGAAAATGAAATTTATACAAGATGGGAAGGAGTTGACATTACAAGGTGTGGCAAGGAGGGAAAACACTCCAAGCGTCGCTACAATCATTCAAGAAGTTGACAGAAAGTGTGATCTGCAGCAGCTGTTGGTTGAATTTGGCGACATATTTCTACTTTTACAGACATTGCCACCACAATGTCCATGTGACCATGCCATCAGATTGCAACCAGGTATGCCACCAGTGGTAGTACCACCTTATCACTATCCTCGTAACCAAAAGGATGAGATGAACAGCAATGTGAAGACGTGCTTGCCAAGGGGATCATACGACCTAATCAAACGCCCTATTCATCCCCAATTTTGTTGGTGAAAAAGGCTGATAATACGTGGCAGTTTTGCGTAGATTACCAAGCATTAAATGAGAAAACCATCAAAGATAAGTTTCCCATCCCAATAATTGAAGAATTGTTGGAGTTGTTGTTTGGAGCATGTTATTTTTCCAAGTTGATTTGTGTTCAAGATATCACCAAGTTAGGATGAAGGAAATGGATGTAGAAAAGATGGCTTTTTGAACACATCACAGGCATTTTGAATTCCTTGTCATGCCTTTTAGCCCAACAAATATCCCTTCAACATTCAAAGCTCCTATGAATGAGGTATTCAAGAAATATTTAAGGAAATTTGTTTTAATATTCTTTGACGATATTTTAATATATAGTAAATCATGGGTCGAGCACTTGCAACACCTCCATATGGTCTTTTCGGTTCTAAGGCAGCACAAGTTTTATCTTAAGCAATCAAAATATGCTTTTGCACAATTGCAAGTGTCATACTTAGGGTACTTGATTTCTGTTAAAGGAGTGGAGGCAGATCTAACAAATGTGGAGGCCATGCTCTCATGGCCAAAACCTGCCACAATCCAAACCTTGAGGGGTTTTTTGGGTCTCACCAAATATTATCAAAAATTTGTAAAAGGTTATGGAATTATTGCAAAACCGTTGACTCACATATTGTGTAAGAGCAACTTCAAATGGACTGAAGAGGCTAAAAAAGCCTTTATAGCTCTAAGAGAGGCCATGACCAGTGCCCCGGTGCTTGCCTTACTAGATTTTTCTCAGCCATTTACTGTGGAATGTGACACGTCTGACATCAGGATTGAGGCTGTTTTACAGCAAAATAACAGGCCCATATCTTTCTTCAGCCATCCCTTTGCCCAACGACATTTGAAGCTTCCAGCATATGAAAAAGAGTTGATTGAGTTGTCCAAGGCAATACACCATCGGAGGACTTATTTATGGGAGCGCAAGTTTGTGGTCAAGACCGACCATTATAGCCTTAAATTTCTTTTAGAGTAGCAGATTACTACATCCCCTCAACAACATTGGATTAGTAAGCTCCTTGGATTTGATTTTGATATTGAGTATAAGTTAGGCAAAGAGAATAAGGTTGCTGATGCTCTTTCTCGTTGTGATGAATCACTTGCTGCAACTTATGCAATTTCAACTCCTCAACTGCACTTGTTTGACCTGGTGTGTCAAGAAGCTGCCTCTTCCCCAGAAATGCAGGCCTTAATCACCAGAATTAATAACCAGGAGATGGGAGAAGACTGGAAGTTTCAACAAAGCATCGTTTTCTACTGAAACAGGATGTATTTAGATTTATCTTCAGCTTTGTGTGCAACAATAATCCAGGCCATTCATGATCAATTTCATGAGGGTTATCAAAAAACCTTATATCAAGTCACGAGGGATTTTTATTGGAGAAACATGAAACAGAAAGTTCAACTGCTAGTGCATACATGTTCTGTTTGTCAAAAAAATAAAACCAAACACCTTCAACCAGCTAGTCTTCTACAACCACTTCCCATTCCAAATCAAATATGGTCTGATATTTCCGTGGACTTCATCAATGGCCCTCCAAATTCACATGGCAAATCAGTTCTTTTGGTAGTGGTAGATCACTTTTCTAAGTATGCGCATTTTATTCCCATGAGCCATCGTTATACTGCTATTACGGTTGCTAAAATATTTTTTGATGCCGTTTTTTGACTACATGGCTTACCAGTGTCAGTGACCGTAATGCAACTTTTATGAGTGTATTTTGGAGGGAACTCTATAAATTAAGTGGCACACAACTTTTCTTTTCCTCAGCTTATCACCCCCAAGGCGATGGACAAACAGAAGTTGTTAACTGTACTATTGAGATGTATTTGCAATGTTTCACAAGTGAAAGACCTAAACAATGGACTGATTGGATTGCATGGGCAGAATACTGTTATAACACTGGCTATCATTCATCTCTCCGATCTACTCATTTCCAAGTGGTTTATGGGTGACTACCTCCTCACCTACCATCTTGTCTTCCAGGGAATACTAAATTGGAAGCAGTTGACCAGGCTTTCACGGAGAGAGATGCAATGATTGTAGAATTACGAGATCAACTTCATCATGCCCAGCAAATGATGAAAAATCGGTATGATTCCAAACACAGAGAGGTCAGTTATGATGCAGGTGATTTGGAATGGCTCAAACTCAGCTCATATCATCAAACATCTCTTACTACAACTAGATCCAACAAGTTAGCACCCAGATTTTATGGTCCTTTCCCAGTAACAGTACGCGTTGGTCCTATGGCTTATAGGCTGCAACTTCCCAACTCTGTCAAAATTCAGCCAATATTCCATGTATCTTGTCTCAAGAAATATATAAGCAATGCTACTACTCAACCAATATTGCCCAATATTTGTCACAGCTAGCTAATTCCTACTCCACAAGCCGTGTTAGATGTGTGCAACCTCAAAAGCAATCCACAAGTCTTAGTTTACTGGGAAAATTATTCGCCAGCAGAAGCTTCTTGGGAGGATGTAGCAATGCTTTGTCACCATTATCCAGCTTTGGCACCTGAGGTCAGGCACGTTGTCAAAGGGGGGAGAGATATTAGCAATCCTATTATGCCTTTTAAGCATGTGTATCAAAGGCATAACAAATTGAATAATCAGTAGAGTTAGCGTGCAAGCTGTGTGTTGTTATTTGTGTTAGTATATGTATGTTTAATTATGTAATAAAGGAGTCTGCATTATGTGTCGGAGGTATAGGCGTGTTAAATAAGGCTACATAGTTGTCAGCCAAGTCTTACGGGTAGTTATGAGAGGGAGTTAACAGCAGTTATGTCAGAATAAAAACTGGAGAGAAAATAGGAAAGGAAGTTAATGTTTGGTAACTACCCTATATGAATTTACTGTACAGAAATCAATAGGAATGGAAGCCTATTTTCAATCCAAAACTCATTTTTTCAATGGGATCGTTGGGTTCTCTCATTTAACGAGCCTAAGCTATTTATCATCATAGGAAAGAAAGGAAGAAATTCTTTTCGAGTTATTTGTGAACCAGAATTGTACATTGAGCACCCTAAAACTAGATCCTATACTCAATCCTGTAACAAGAACCCTTTCAGATCTCTCGATTTCTGGATTGAACATTCAAATTTACTTCACATTGTACAGAACATGTGGAGCTCCACTGTCAAAAGTGCCCATATACAGATGCATACTAAATCAAAAATTTTGAAGAAAGAATCGCATAAACTCAATGAATCATGTTCCAACCTTTCAGATAGGGTAGAAAATGCTAGGGCAATTTTGCAGAGAACACAAGAAGCAAACAGGTCAAACCGTGCTGCTAGTGATTAGAATTTGAGAAGCGCTTATTTTGAGGATTTCTTTCTCCTCCTCGTTCTTTTTTTTTTTTTTTTTTTTGAAGGGGGAGGAGGGGGGTAGGGGTTGGGTAGAAAATGCATAGGAGATGTGCATGGAGAGCGCCCAAAGGAACCTAAACAATCAGATTAGGCATCATACAAACAAAAGGATACCTAATTCAATTACGCGGCCATATAAAACTAAGTGCTCAAGCACATCAACAAAATATAGAGTAAAAAACTGTTCTTAAAACCATGTCAAAGTGTTTGCTAATTCTCTGACATGTCTAGGATATCTTTCTTTCCAAATGTAGTAACAACATGCTCCCACATAAAACCATGTCAAAACTGTAGGTAGGTTTCCAATTATGGATTGCTATAGAGCTGAATAATTCCGATGAGCATGAAGCTTCTGATGGTTTATGTCTATTCCAGTCAACCATCTCTCGATCTTTTTCCACATGTTTCTGGCAAACGAACATTCAATGAACAAGTGGTCCTTCCTCATCTCTCCAATAGAAGAAACGGCAATTATTGATGATGATGCCCCAATTGATCAGTTTGTCCATGGTTAAGACTTTTCTCCATACTATTAAACATAGGATCAAAGAATGCTTTGGAGTGATATCCTTGTACCATACCAGCAAACCCCACACCACTCGCAGTTCCTTGTGTCTGGCTAATGCATAGGCTGCATTGATGGAAAGCCTTCTGATGGGTGCCTCTTTTATTTTGAGGATTTCTATGTCCCCGGTGCAACAGAATCAAATTTTTTCAAGCAAAGGTCCAGAGTGAAATCGCTTATCCTTGCTAACCATAATACCTCTTATTTCTCCCGATCCATGCTGCTTAGGCACCATAGGAATGGCATTCGCTTGATACCTAAAGATGATGGAACTATTCTCTCTTGATCCAAAGATGTTGAAATAAACGTCGTGTCTTTTTTTTTTTTAAAAGATTCTGCAGGAACCTGGTCTCCAAGACACTAACTGAAATACAGTTTATTCCTCAATATCCAAGAGGCTTGATCAGAAACAGTGGGCTAGGATTGATTGTTATCTGTTAGTGGAACAGCATTAAGGCACATCTAAATTCTTTGTTCAGACTCTAGAAGTACCTTATGGTCTAACTGGGTTCATTCTCAATTACCTAGGAGGCAAGAGCTTTTGGAATGACAAAGCTCTAGGAGACACATCATGAGTATAAAGGAAGATTTAGCAAGCTAGAGCAATGGAAAAAAGACTTGTTCAAGTGGCAGGTTGGGGAAGGGCACAAAAACTCTATGGGAGGATCCATGGCATAACAGGACTCCATTGATGGACTAATTAGGTGAAAGAGTGATCCATAAGAATGGACGGCCTAAAAAGAGTCGACTTTGTACAGTAATCAATAATAGGGCATGGGAATGGCCACTGGAACTCTATGGAGTTAGAATAAGGATAATCTTTCTACGAGAACTCTTCCAAATCATGGAATTGTGATGTGTTGATTTGGTGCCTTAACCTTCAAGGCTCAAACCCTTTTCTCTACCGGGAAGGATTACAAAGTTGCTGAGGTTAAACAACCAACAGTACTTTAGCATCAACTTGTCTAACACAACTACACATACCTATACATGCTTTTATTTTGTGGTTGGCCATCCCAAAAAATAAATAAATAAATAAAAACATATACTTTGGACAAATTGGTACTTAGGAATGTACACAACTCAAACACATTGCTGCTTGCATGGATTGCACCGTTAAGACCACAGCCACCATTTATCAAATATCGTTTTGCAACTGAAGTTTGGCAAAGGCTGCATTGGATGATCTCTTGGCCATTGGGATTCAATTGCATCGGAAAATTCTGTTGGACTTTCGACTGTGAAGTAGAAGATTAACGAGTGACTGAGAAGTAGGCCTTGCTACCACTGTCTACTAATTGTGGAAGGAAAAGAGAGAAGAGTGTGTAGGCCTGGCACACATGTCTAAGCTATGGGATAGTGCAGCTAAATCCATCCTAAGGTAGAAATCTAGTTCACCAGTAATGCATGAAGATCTTCCTTTGTTGCTACGTTCCCCAAAAGTTGCTACTAGTTAGCTATCTAGAATACTGTCTCTAATGACTACTGAGTTTTTGTTTTACTGTCAGTTGATCTTGCTTTTGTTAAGCCAGAGTACCCTGATTTTTGTAGCTTTTCTCTATCAATGAAATCTAGTAAGATTAATCCCCCTTTCCTTTCCCCGAAACCACCCACCCCACCAAAAGAAACAAGGAGTACTGGGAAGAGGGAAAAACAATTTCTGTTAAAGTTTGTGATTCGTCATCCATTATCCATTTGGGAAGGAATGCGGTCCCCCTTAATAATCAGGAAAGGAAAGAAAAAAATCTGCTTCACCCTGAAGCTACAAAAACATGACGAAAACTTCTTGGTACACACAAAGACAAAATTTCTTCAAGAAAATAAAGGTAACTCTTGATTGATTTTAACATCATACAAAAGGAATTATCCAAAGCATAAAATATCCAGTCAGAAATTCATAGGAGGTACTTTGCGAATTCTCATGGACAAAGAATCAGTAATTAGTTCCTGTTTTAACATCTGTGTCTAAAAATGTGTAAAAATATTGAGTTTCCTTTAAAAAATAAATTAAAAAAAAAAAAAAACACAAACACAAACACAAACAAACAAACAGAAGAAGCTGGGACTCAATCATGTCATATTGACTTATTGTTCATTTGCCGAAGTTGGGAAATTGATAAAGAGGCTGCTCTTTGAAAACTCAGAGTTTACAGTGCAAATGGAGAATCAAATTTAGAAAATATGCTGAGAACTAGGAACTGGAATCTGTTGCCACATCCTTTCACTTAATGTTTAATTCAACTATCAATTGGAAAAGGGAGGAAGCAAATTTTAATCGCAGAAACCCTTTAGGTATGATATAAAGTAAGCTTAAGCTCCTCAGCAGATCATTTTTGTGACGGATGTAAGGAACTTGAAAACCACTGGCCATTTTTTTTCTTTTTCTTTTTCTTTTTCTTTTCTGTTGAACAGGCTCCTTACAAGAAATTATCAACTGAGGATAACTTGCAGTAAGTCTATTAGTAGATTAAGGAGCAATGTTAGTACGAGAACTCAGAGCTAGGACTAAAACTTTTGGCACTTCATTTACTTGCTTGTAGAGGTAACTTCTGTAATATGTCTCAAACAAAATACACATTAATTGCTAAGGAAAATTGAGTAAGCAACTTGCATGCCAACTTTCATCTTTATCTCCTGCATCCCAATATTGCATACTAGCAAAGCTTCAAGATTATGGTATGAACAAGACAATACCTATCCTACAGCAAACAGCATATCTTCTTCCTTTCTTTTTTTCATTTTCTATTGCAAGGTCATTTGCAAGTACATATAGATCTGTTATCCTTTTCATAAGGAGTAAATTTGTTTGGAGAGATTCATGCTTAAACATTTTTCACCAATCATATATCCTCACTGAGCTATACTCAGAATCTCCACAAGAAAACGGTGTAAATAAGTCATGTAAGTGACCCAAATAACAGTTAACTAAATCACAGTCACAGGTACCTGAACTAGCAATTTTTTATTTCAGTGTCTAAGCTGTACAAATTTTTACTCCTCTAAACTATGAAGTCATTAAACATTTTTAACCCACGATGCTTAAGTTACCGAACTCCAGTAATTGAAATGTTAAAAAGCATACTCGCTTTAGAAAAAGGTCTTAGGTGGGGGAAAAAACCAGAAATTTAAATACATTTCAGAACCAAAAAAAGAAAAAAAAACACAGAAGTTACTAATTTCAAAGGGGTTCCGTTTCGTCTCAAAAAGCTATCACCACCAACAATAGCCGACTCTACCTTGTGGGCATAAGGCTTGACACCATGAACAATTAAAAAAAAAATCTTCCTAAATATTTTAAGAACATTTTCTCCGTGATTAATTCAAAAAATGAGATTCTTTTAAACATCCTATAACCACATAACATGCTCACAACAAAACAACTACAAACAAAAAGCACACAAAAATTCCCAAAAAGGGTGGGGAAAGAAAAAGAAAGAATAAACAACACAGCAGCAAAAATGAAATCTTAATTTTGGACGTGGAAAACAAGGAAAAGCCAACTTAAAAAAAAAAAAAAAAGGCAACACGAAACCCATTGTTCATGATTGTCCCTCCATTTTCATGCCTTTTCTCGGGAAACAAACATGAAGAAGCAAAATGCAGGTCGAATGTACCTGTGTCTCCGTCTCTTCTTCTAGGTTTGACCTTCCGTAGACCAAACTTCAAAAAACCCTAAAAAAAAAACTCGTCAGCTAAAAACAAAACGATGACGAAGGAAAAAGAGAGCCCGTACACATGAAGAGGAAGACTGAAACGAAAATACAGAAAAAGAAAAAATCATTCACCCAAAATTACGAGGGTTTTGCTTTTGCTGTTGTCTCTGGTTTGCTCTCTCCTTTTTTGCAGAAAATGAGGTGAGAGTGACGGTGTGAAGAGGAGAGAGTGAAAAGTTTGTTCGAGCGTTTTTTTCTTTTTTCTTTTTTTTTTTTTTTGCATGCGGAGATTCTTGTATTTATTCGTTGAGTTGAGGATTTTATTTGCCAATAGGAATTTTTCAATTTTTTTACACCTTGAAAATTGGTTATATTTAATCAATTGGATTAAGTTTAGGATAAATAGCAGGTAATGGAAATAAAAATAAAACCAAGTAAAGATTATCGGTTTGGATTGTATATCAATACGGTTAATCTCCGATGGTAAAAAAAAGTTCTATCGAAATAATTATTTAGTTGGAGGTACCTTGTGGTTCTTTTTGTTTTAAAAAAAAAAGATATGTGAGGAAAAATGATAAGAAGATATTGAAACATTACTTTAAAAGAAATGATGGAAGCAAGTATTCATTTTTTTTTTCTTGTTTGGCCAATAACTATAGATTCCAATCTACTCTTGATTGGTTGGTGAGAAGTGCGATTTTATTTAATTTAGATTGAAAATTCAATTGAAAATCATATACGTAATAATAATTAACATATGTCAAAATACATAATTTCAAATCTTTCGAATAAAGAGAAAAATGATATTGGTCCACTAATTGTACCTACATCAATTTTAATCTATTAGATTCAAATTTAATTCTATTAGATTAGGAATAAATCATAAAAAATTTCTCGGTAAGGTCAATAAAATCATGAAAAAACATTTCGATTTTTTTATATTTTAAATAAAATAATGTGAAATTCTTTTTCCTTTCCGTACGAACTAGGAGATTGGATCTAGCCGCAAGAAAAATGCTTAGCTAATAAATAATTCAGTTCTTGGTTTTCGACCTCTTCAATCACTACGAATGCCCTCAATAAGTGCAATGAGATGTGTCTATTTATCTATTTCTTGACGTTTAACCTTCATTCTTTAAACTCCACAAATTTGAAAAAAGAATGGCATTTGAATTCCTCATTACTATTTTATTCTCATTTTTATACATGTTTTGATTTTAGTAGTTTTTATTATTTTAGCCAATATTAAAATATAGAAGATTTTCTTCAATTTATGGGATTCAATTTTAAAAATAGAATAAAAATAGAGGTTAAATGCATGAGAAGTAAATATAATAGTGCCATTGATTTGCGAAATGGAATAAAATAAAAATAGAAATACAATTCTTAAATAATTAAAAAAGCTAGTAAGAACTATTTTTTTTTTTTTCTTTAACATCCTATAAGAAGATATGGAAATTTGCCAAAAAAAAAAAAAAACCTAAAAATAGCCCCACAAGAGATTTGCTTCAAAATGGTTTTATGCATTGAATAGAAATTTATTCAACCTAATGAATGCCCCACAAGAGATTTGCTTGAGCAAGTACATTTAGAAATTGTAAATATATAGTGATAAATAGATGTGAGCAAGATGTGATAGATTGGAAAATAATCTCTATCATGTATCTTCTCTTGTAAACATAGGTTTTAAATTTTTGCAGTAAGTAAAGCTTATTCATTATGGAAATTATAAAATTATGCTTTTCACCTCTTTTTTTTCTTATTTGAAATATTATGATTGTTCATAACCAAAATCATAATATCCAAATTATAAGTCAATATCACTTTTAAATTTAAATAATAAGAAATATCGACATATTAAATTTTTATAAAAAGAAATACATATATACATTAGTATAAACTTGAAACCAATTACGTGATAATGATTTAATAATCTATTGATGGTCAATAAATGATGGCTATAAGTTATTTGATTGGTTTGATTTTCTTTATATTTATTGAATTTAAATCATACCTTTTATAAAAAGATATTTTACAGGTGGATTTATAAGTGCTTGCACATATTGAAAAATCATGAGGTCTTATTAACAAACTATTTTGGATGTTGACCTATAGTCCTAAGCCAACTTATGAGCCTAAGCCAACCTCTTAAGAGTATGGGTCGAGTCTTAGGGCCTAAACCAAACTCTTTGGAGCTTAGCCAACCTCGTTAAAGTGCCTATCAAGTCCAAACTTCAATTCTAACTAGAGATACAATTGGGTGTATTGTTTAAGAGTACTTAACCTAACGAACTCAATGAAAACCCTCTAGGTATAGGGTTTAGGATTGAGTTTTAGGATTACCAAAAAAAAAAAAACAATGGAAAACTTGACTTAGTAAATATATATATATATATTAATAAAAGTATTTACTCTTGACTTGCACATCATGCATACCTTACAAAGATTCAACATTATACAACACATTTTATTCTCAATTTTTATTATTGTATAAGTCAGTAAATGTAATCCTAATCTTACTTAACTTCTTTCCACTCTACTCTCTTCTTAATGCCTTTTGAACCTATGGAAACCTATCTATATAAAATCCTTCGAATCCTATAAAAACCTACCTTATAGAGCGACTTTTAGAAATAGGGGTTAAAACCTTATAAAGTTTTTATAGGATTCTAAAAAACATCAAACTTTAGAGGGACATGTTCAGATTTCATGAAACTCGTCTAAATTGCATTTTTAAGTCTAGCCTTATTGAGAGCCTGATTTAAGCTCCTATCTTTAACCTACTCCTCGGAGCTTGGCTTTCAGGTTCAAGACTTTTAAGCCTAACCTACGAGTTTGAATGAGTACTACACAAGAACAGCTCAGTTAGATCAGGTAAGTGATATTAGGCAAGTATATCTATTGAATTTATAGAATAATGCAATGAATACGGACATCGTTCCCATGAAGACTACAAGTACTAATACTCGCTATTTTCTTATTCTATAACTAGCAATTCGTAATGAAATAACTAAAATTAAATCTATAATCTACCAACTAAACTACTAAGTCAAGACTTAAATTAAAAATCAAAACAACAAGTAATTAAAGATTACTTCAAGAATGCAAAAACATATCTAGATCTTGCTTCCCTAAAAATTAATCATGTAACTTTAATGAAAATCATCCAATTCATCTTCAAATTTATTAAGTGGAAGAATTCTCTAATAAAATTAATAATTTTCTCAAGCTTATTAATTCTAATATGAAATTATTTATTAAAATCACTTAGCGCAACATAAGATTGCATTAAAAGATTAATGAAATCCCTTAAAAATCTGGAAGAATTATGCATCTTATTTCTAAGTGTACATAAAATTCTAATCTAATTATGCTTAGATCTAATTATAGAATCAATCTCCCAATTATCATTCATAATATCAAATAATTAGATTAATACTCTAGAAATATTAATCCAAAATAAGAAAGTACATATAATTGAACTAATAAATTCAAAGTCTTCATTCAAATTAAAAGATAAAGAATGTACCGCTTGTCAATTATAGATTTCACAAAATTTGGACATAATTAATTTAAACTCAAATCATGGCATAGATAAAAACTTTAATCAAAACAATGAAAATCATGAAGAACAAAGCAATGAATATGAAGAAATCTCTCAATACTAAAGTATGGAATAAGTTACTCTCTTGTACCTCTTCAAGCCCCTTGAGTCCTTCAAAACTTGTATGAAAAAGTGTATTCTCAGATCCCTAAGTTCCCTTTTAAATGGACTATTAAATCCCTAAGTTGACATTTGACATGAACTACGGCATAGTCATGTTTTAAGTTATGTCACTTATATCTTCATAAAAGGATTCAATTTTTTTTAAAATTTAGAAGATTTGGTAGGACACAAGTTATGACATGGTTTGTGTTCCTTAAGCGTATATACTAGGCACTCAGATTCTTCCATCCTCAAAGAGTTATATGACCTCTAAACATGGTCGTATAAATTGCTTGTGTCTTTTTTTATGAATTGGAGCTTACCCTGCAACATGATCATGTTAGCTATTGAAGATGATGTTTACTAAGCTTCTTATATCAGCCATCATTTTGTAGAGATTGAAACCAGTAATCCTAACACTAATCATTGGGGCATCATTATGGAATCATGAAAGCCAAGTTTGCTACACCAATAAGGGTTTGCATTTTTAGCTGGCTACTTATATGTAAAGGCCATGTCCAAGGGAGAAGTTCTCATTGTGGAATCCAGGCTAAAGGAGAAGCTAATACTAGGGAGGAATTGGCTAAGGAGACAATAATAATCCAACTTAATAGCACTGTCAAGTAAATAGTAAAAATGGGGATGTTGGTGCTTGCTAAGCTCAAGCAATAGCTTGTTAACTTCCTCTAATCTAACAATAACATATTTGTATGGTCCATCTAACATGTTAAGCATATCCCCTAATATTATTACACAGTACCTTGATATCAATAAGAATGCTAAAGTTATTAAGCGAAAGACCAAACATTTTGCTCTTGAAAGCTAAGCAACAATTAGAGAGGAAGTGTAAAAGTGACAACTGGATGGCTTTTTGAGGAAGGAATTGTTTCACCTCAGCTAGTAAACCGTAATATAACCTAAAGGTCACAACAATAAGTGGCAAATGTGCATTGATTTCACCAACCTAAATAAAACTTGCCTAAAAGACATTTTTTCCCCTCCAAAAGATCGACCAACTCATTGACTCAACCTTAGGTCACACATTTTGAGCTTCATGGATGCTTTTTTAGGTTATAACTAGAAAAGGATGCATAAACCTAATCAAATTCACAACATATTGTTATAAGGTTATGGTTTTTGAACTTAAGAATGCTAAGGTAACGTATCAATGACTGGTGATCGAAATGTTTAAACCATAATTCGAGCATAAGTTGATGCTCATGCTAATGATATGATTGTCAAGAGCAAACAATATAACGACTATCCCAAGGCCCTCCAAGAGATCTTAACACCTTAAAGAGATCCAACATGAAGCTCGACCTTCAAAAGTGTGTCTTTGGGGCTTCCTTAAGAAAATTCCTTAGGTATATGGTCACTTTATGTACAATAGATGCTAATCTAGAGAAATATGAACCATTTGAGACATACAACTCCTTAAGACGATAAATGATGTCTAAAAGCTCATAGGTCATGTTATTATGCTCAACAAGTTTGTATCTAAATCTGTAGATAGATGTACAAAGTTCTGTAAGGTGTAAAAGAATTTGTCCAACTTTGAGTGGACTTACCAATGTTAAGTAGCTTTTGAAACCTCAAGAAAGTAACAACTACTCCATCCATGCTCTCTAAGCTTATCTTTAAGAGGAATCATATCTCTAGCTATCAATTAGTTTTCAACCCCCCTCCTCTATCTTGGTTTAAGCTTTAGGGAAGGAACACTAGCCTATATACTATGTCAGCTACATCCTCAAACGGCTAAAAGCAAGATATTTAAGGGTAGAGAAATTTGTCGTTATAGTGGTCATCTCAACTAAGAAGCTTTAACGTTACTTTAAAGCGCATTAGGTTCTTGTTCCAACCAATCAGCTAATATGACACATCTTATAGAAGCTAAATGCATCAAGAACGATGGTGAAATATGCCTTTAAGTTTAGTACATACAGAGTCCAATACCGACTATGCAAGGCCATCAAAACATAAGTCTTAGTAGACTTTTTACCAGAGTATACCATGAAAGAGGAAGCATTGGACAAAGGTGACAAATTGGTAGGACTCTCTACATCAACGGCTCGTCCACTCAAGCGGAAGGAAGAGTGGAGCAAGATTACTATTACAATGACTACATGGAATAGAAGTATGATATGCTTTGAAATTTAGATTTTCTATAAGTGACAATGAAGCTTAGTATGAAGCACTCATAATCGACATAAAATTTGCAAAGGAGATTGGTGAAAAAAAGTTATAAGCCCTTTTAATTCTAAGCTTGTTGTCCAATACATCAAGGGAAAATATGCAGCGAAAAGCAAGGAAGTGGCTAAATATCTAAAGGTCATACAGGCACTTTAAGAACATTACAAAAGTTCATCAAGAAGATAACTCCAAAACAAATAGGCTCTCAAAGTTAGCTTTGACCAATCCCTCTGACTTGGATGAGAAGTTTGATGAGTTATAAATATACATGTTTTATAGTTGATTTAATAATGCGTTGTATTGAATTTGATACTTAATTTAATTACATTTTGATTTCAAGCTTCATTTAAAGTGTTTGATGATTTCAGACAAAGTTTTGGAAGTTTTAAAGATGATTTTTCATGAGTTTTGAAGCTTAAGGAAAGATCACATGATACGAATTCAAAGATAAATACATGAACCCAATTTCATGTGTAATCAAATGAGTGGGTCCGGGCTGCAAGATGGCTTGAAAAGTAAATGACAGTCGAGGTTAAGTAGGGATTCTTATACACTGACGATGGATATGATACATCAATGCCTCATACGAGCTTAGATCATACTTGATATAACACACAAGTATAACCGAAGGTCACTTACCATTAGTTTACGCTCAATGGGCTAGATAAAAAGTAGCTCAAGAGTAAATAGAAGGATACTTAGCTCAAGAGGGAATAAAAGTTCAGTATATTCTCTATATGTTTGCGGCTATTACATTATGCAATTATTTATAATTCCTAGTTAGGGTAAGTCCTAAGTTATAGAAAATTACAAAAATGGATCCTTACTTACTAAACAAAAAGAAGAATAATTTATAGGAAAAGCATGAGAATCGTACAAAAAGAACATCCCCTATTAGAAAGGACAGTATGGATGTTAAAAAAGACAGCGCGCGTGTACGCGTTTTACTTAGTCTGTAGTCTTGATAACACTATGAGCTAAGTAAGGGTAGGCCTTTGATTAAGTCTGTTCGGCATTGGCAGTTCGGCACTCTGACTGCTAGGGCTAGATATGGGTTAGCTTAAGGATGACTCACATTTAGGTCAACCTCAGATGGTCGACTCCTGATAATTGTCAGCTCGGCCTCAGTATTGTGGAGATGGCTGTTTTCCTGATTTAGTGCTTGGATTAGGGTGTTTTGGAGAGATTGGCTCTGCATGTCGGCTGATCACCTCGGTAGCTTCCCGGATAATGTGGAAAGTGAAATAGTTTAGTAGATCAGATTGAGGTAAATACTGCTCCTTGGCGCTTAACTCACTTGGGATAGCTTAGTAGACCATCTGAGAAAGCCCTCGGGCTCAAGAGTAAGTGATCGGTCCTTGATCCTTATCATTCCATTTGGGTTGTTTGAGATTTGAGATTTAGGATCAAATCTAGTTTAGCTTCAAGTTGCTCATCCTTAAGAGTGTAAGGTTGGAGATCGGCAATGTTGGAGATCGGCAATGTTAAAGGAGTTTGAAACTCCATATCCTTTAGATAATTCAATCATATAGGCATTAGGAATGATTTTTTCAAGCACTTTGAAAAGTCCGTTGACTCTAAGAGACAACTTGCTCTTCCTCAAGTTTGGGAATTATTCTTTGCTAAGATGTATCCAAACTAAATCACCTGGCTGAAATTCTCTCTTCCTTTATCTTCAACTTCACTTCTTAAGCTTAGTATTAGCTCAACTCAATTGTTCTACAACCTTCTGGTACAAGGCTTTGATGGCCTTAACTCTTTTAATAGCTAGCTGGTCTTCATTAAGCTTCAGTGGGATACTTGGTTTGTTGGGAGCTCGAGGTTAAACCTATAGGCAACCTCAAATGGAGATATGCTTGTTACACTATGGATGGTCCAGTTGTAGGTGAACTCAATGATTAGTAAGCATAGATCCTAGTCGGTCATGTTTCGTCCGACAGCAACCTGTAGCAAAGTTCCTACAGTTCTATTGACAACTTTGGTTTGTTCATCAATCTGTGGATAGTAGGACATACTGTACAATAGCTTGGTTCCCATTTGCCTCTACAACATCCTCTAGAAGTGGCTTATGAACTTTGGGTTTCGGTCTGAAATAATGGTTCTGGGAACTCTGTGAAGCTTGATTACTTCCTACAAGAAAAAAAAAAGAGATAGCTAAAATGTTGTTAGTTTTAGAGTAGGGCACGAAATGTGCCATCTTACTAAATCAGTTAACAACCATCATGATGGAGTCCTCCCCTTGGGATATTCTTGGCAATCCTAACATGAAGTCCATACTTAGCTTGAACTATGGTTTGGTTAGGACGAGCAAAAGTAGATAATGTCCTTACTCAGCTTGGCTGTTTGCCTTTCGATAGGTTGCATACTTCTTTAATGCGGACTATATGTCTCTCATCATTTTCGGACAAAAGAATCTCATAGATAGTGCTTCATAGGTTCGACGTTAGCTAAAGTGTCCTATCAATCCTCTTCCATGCGCTTTGTACATTAACAATTTTCTCATGGACAAGTTGGGATACATAGCTTCCTCTTCTTAAATAAGTATCCGTCGTCTTTATGATTGTCATCCAATGTCCATCCTTCTTCACATCGAGCATAGATAGGACCAAAGTGTAAATCCTTAGCATACAAATTCCTTATGGTTGAAATACTAAATAACCTTGTTTACAGCTTAGTTAAGAGGATATGTCGTCTCGATAGGGCATTGGCCACTATATTGCTCCTTCCCTTTTTGTATTTCACGACATAAGAAAAACCTTCCATGAACTCGACTCATTTGGCTTATCTCTAAGACAACTTCGATTGACTTTTTAGATATCTCAAGGATTCATGATTGGTGTAAATCATAAATTCCTTGGGTAGCAGATAGTATTACCATACTATTAGGGCTCAAATTAAGGAGTAAAACTCCTTATCATAGACAAAATAGTTGAGTATAGCTTCTCAAAGTTTCTCACTGAAATAAGCAATAGGTTGGCTTTCTTACATTAGCAAAGCACTTATGCCTAGTCCTAACGCATCGCACTTTACTTCAAACACTTTGTCGAAGCTTGAAAGAGCTAAGACGGAGGCTATAGTTAGGCTCTCCTTTACTTCCTCAAAACTCCTTTACTCCTTCTCTCCCTATCTAAGTTCAACATTCTTCTATGAGAGTTTAGTGAGTAAGGCTACAATCATACCAAAATTCTTTATAAATCTTCGATAGAATAATGCTAGAGCTTCTCACGTCTGTAGAATAAGTCAGCTTAGGCCACTCTATGATCACTTTTACCTTCTTATCATCAGCTTGAATGCTACCTCCACTCATAACAAACCTCGAGAAGATCACCTCAAGTTGGCAAAAGTCAGACTTCTTCAAATTGGTGTAAAGCTGTTTTGCGTAGAGTTTTGCAAAAACTTTTTGAAGATGTTCCTTGTAAATCTTTAGGTCAGGGCTATAAACCAAAATTTCATCAAAATAAACTATGACAAACCTCCCTATGAATTCTTAGAGCACATGATTCATCAGGTACATAAATGTGCTCGGCGCATTGGACAGTCCAAATTGCGTTGCAAGCTATCCATATAAATCATGTTGTGTCTTAAATATGATCTTCCACTCATTACCTTTGTACATTTGTATCTGATGGTATGTAGATTTGAGGTGGATCTTGGAGAATACTCTTGCTCTACTTAACTCATCTAGCATGTTATCAAGCTTAGGTATGGGATACTTATACCTGATGGTGATTCGATTGATTGCTTAACTATCTATACACATCCTCTAAAAAACATCCTTCTATGGCACCAACAAGGTTAGAATTAAGGTTGTCAAACTCGCGATTCTATGTAGAATCGTTAGAGAGTAATCCGAATGTAAAATCGAAACGTAGAAATGTAAGTTTCTATAAACTATGCTTTAAAAAACTATATAGATACTTATAGCAATTGTTCAAAACTTAAAATATATGATAAAAATACAAAAATAAAGAGATTAAGTTCTTTTTTCATAAATTTTTTTTAATAATAGATAATTAAACATGTATGGAAGAAGAACAAACAAAGTCAAAACTAAATTTTTTTCCATTATTTCCTTTTGAAAAAAAAAAACAATGAATTAAAGAGAATAAAATATTTCAACTTATTTTAAATTGTTGATGGTATAAACTAAATTATATAATTTTTCTTGTAATTTATGCTATTAGAGCTGAAACCTAGGTGAAGGGTATGGACATAAAATAAGGAATTAAGAGAGAGAAAAAGAGAAAATAAAATAAAATAGTATAGGGAAGATGATGTAATGTTTTGATAGTTGATGGTTTGTAAAAGATTAGTTGTATTTTTTTATTTTTTAGCCTATTCAACTTTGATATGTAGAATCGATAAACTTGTTTGAAAGTGTAAGTTTTTACCGAGTTTATATGTAAACTCGGTTAAAAATATAAGTTTCTATATGAAAAAAGAGTTTATACATGAGTTAACTCGAAAGAGCTTCCTAAAATTGTAAACTTGTAAAATTGTATAGGTAAAATCGCGATTTTGACAACTATGGTTAGAACAACACAAAGTTGAGGGACTCATGCACACACCCCTTCATCATTAGCTCATTTACGTGCTTTTGTAGGTCGGTGTCCTATTTAAGATTCAGCCTATAGGCAACCTTGTTCGGTAGTGCAACTCTTGGTTGCAGGTCGATTGCATGCTCAATGCTTCGAATTAGGGGCAAAGCTTTTGGCAATTACCTTAGAAACAGGTTAGCAAATTCCTTTAGTAAGGTTTTTACCTTGGCAGGCAGCTCCTCCTCCCCGGGTCTTAGCTCTAGAATTCTTTAGACTAGTAGATAGGTTGGTCCTTCAAGCTCCATATCTTTCTTTAGTTTGGCTTGGGTCAATACCAAAGCCTCCTTCTTTAGGGGCCGGCTTAATGGAGACTGCATGACCTTTACCTGCTTGGTAGTCATAGGACTTAATTTCATCCTCTTACCTTTATGCTCCACATAATAGGTATTCCTCCTTCCATTATATATAACTACTTGACGAAACATCCATGGTCGTCTAAGTAGAATGTGAGATACACTCATAGGCAGCACATCATATAACACTTCATCTCAATACTTGCCAATGCAAATCGGCACAGACACTTGCTTGTTCACCATAAGGCTCCCTTATCAGTAAGCCAATGAAGCTTGTAAGGTTTTGGATGGGGCTTGGTCAGCAATTTCAATTGTTAGACCATAAATCCAAAGGCTGCATTGGTGCAGCTCCTACTATTAACGATCAACAGGCATAGTGATTCATTCACTTTACATCCAATATGGAAGAGATTTTCCCTTTGTTCATCTGCGAGTATGGGACTAATGCTTATCATCTTTCTCAATATCAGATGACTGGCATAAAGTTGCCTTCCTCGCCATAGATAGCTTCCTCCTCAAATAGTTTGGTTTATTTATCCTCTTTTAACTCCTCTACTTTTTCATTAATACTATCGACCTCAATAGTTGGCATCTTGACTTAGATTACCATAGCCCTTCTATTTGGACATTGGGTGGTCACGCGTCCAAAGCCTTGGCATTTGAAACATTTGATCTCACTTATCTTTCTCCTTGAACTCTAGCCTTTCTCAAACTTCCCTGAAGGTTCCTTCTCTTCTTCTCAGGTAGTCTAAGCAGGTCGGACATTAGCAACCTTACTCTGTTCCATTCGCATAAGTCTGCTTGGAACAGGTTGACAACTGTTAAGTTGGTTGACGAGTAGTTGAAACCTTCCTATTCAGTACCTTTCTATCCTTTAGGCGGCTTAGATTGCGTTGTCAATCGTTCTAATATTCAAGGTTTTGGACATCCCTCATCTCATAATTCAATCCATCGATGAACCAAGATATAGCTTGGTCCTCTAGCTCTACGACTTCACATCAAATCATTAACATTTAGAAGTCCTTAACGTAAGTGTCTACACTTGATTCTTCTTGTCTTAGCTCTTATAGTCTTTTGAAGCCATCCTACAAATAGTAGCTCGATACAAACCTTCTTCGCATAACCCTCTTCATTTCATCCCAACTCCTAATCTCTCGTTCTGCTTCCCTTCTTTAGGTAGCTTGTAAGTTCTTCCACCATAAGGTGGCATAACTATTGAACTCTAACATAGCAAGTTTAACCTTTGCATTGTCAAGTATATCTTGGCATTTAAATTACTTCTTAGTCCTATCTACCCAATTTAGGTAGTCTTCAGTATCACCACTTCTAGAAAAACTTAAGATACGCATCCTTAATCCTTTGACTTTAGGGGCTTACGCATTCCTTTCTTCAACCTCATAATACTCCTTTGCATCATCATCTCCTTCCACTTCTTCCTCAATCTCTTTAAGTGGTAGCCTTTGTTTAGCATCCCTATTAACTCCTTTAGCTTGCGTTAGTTGAGCTGGGCTATTAACTTAGTTAAATTGGCCATTGCCTCGCTGTTGTTGCTCATGTTCTCTAATGGGACTATTTCTAGCTCATTGCCTATCTTCTTAGATATTAGTCACCAAACTAGCTACTAAGTTGGTAAGCCTATCCAACCAGTCACCCACTGATTGAGGTGTGAAGTTTCCTTTGCACTTAGCCATGTCGAGTACCACTTTCTTGATTTCCCAAAGTTCCTTAAACACTTGAGTTTGACATCAATGGTTACTTCACAAAAATTGATATCTAATAATACCACCTGGAGATCAATAACTGATACTTTAATCACCACGACAATTACACAACAAATAAACAATCAACCATACTTTGTTTTGCATATCGGAAATAGGGAACAACAAAGCACAAAACACTTCTCAACTACTAAACTCTAAAGTTGACAATATAACTGTTATCTCCCAAGAGTAGTAACAAAACCACTCAAAGAACATAGTAGCAAAATCCAGCTTTAAACGTAACAGGTGCTTTGATACTAGGATGATACAGATTCATAGATAAACATACGAACCTAATATCACGTGTAACCAAATAGGTAAGTCTAGGTTGTAAGATGGCTCGAAAAGTAAATGATAGTCAAGGGTGAGCAGGGGTTCCATGCACCAACGATGGATATAATGCACTAACACCTCTTACGAACTCAAATCACACTTAATATGACGTACAAGTATGATTAAAGGTCACTTACGACTAGTTTACACTCAATGGCCTACATAAGAGTAGCTTGAGAGTAAGTAGAAGGACATTTAGCTCAAGAGGGAATAAAAGTTCAATGTATTCTCTGTATGTTCGCAGTTATTACATTATGTGAATATTTATAGTTCCCAATTAGGATAAGTCCTAAGTTACAGAAAATTACAACAATGGATCCCTATTTACTAAATAAAAAGGAGAATAATTTATAGGGAAAGCATGAAATTGTACAAAAAGAAAGTACGTCGAAAGGACAGTACACCCAGGTTTTACTTAATCTGCGATCTTAATAATACTGTGAGTCGAGTAAGGGTAGGCCTTTGATTAGGTCTGTTTAGTGTTGGCAGCTTTGTACTTTAATTACTGGGGTTGGACATGGATTGGCTAAAAGATGACTCACATTCAGGTTGGCTTTGGATGGTTGGCTCTTGACAATTGTTAGCTTAGCTTTAATACTGTAGAACTAGCTATTTTCCTGATTTGGTGCTTTGACTGGGCTATTGTTGAGAGATTGGCTCCGCAAGTCGGCTGATCACTTCAACAGCGTCTTGGATGATGTGGAGAGTGAAGTAGCTTGGTAGATCAAACTAGGGTAAACACTGTTCCTCGGTGCTTAACTCACCTCGGGCAGCTCGGTGGACCATTTGAGAAAGCTCCCGTACTTGGGAGTGAGTGATAAATCTTTGATGTCCATTAAGCTTCCAATACTAACCTTGGGCATCTCTTGGCCCGGCTCTTGCCATAGGTTATGCTATAATAATAAACTGTAAAAGGGTAAGCAACAACTAATTAGTAAGTAACCTTCATATTCTACTAATAAACAAGTTTCAAGCAAGTTATTTAAATACATATATGCAATGCATACAAACATATGAAATGCACACATCGTATACAACCTGCCAGTGACTATGTAAAGCATGGTCTTATGCTTGCCATTGCCTAGCTTAAGAAGTATCTAAGAACGTTATGGCTTTAGTCTTTACATCTATTGTCCGATCAAATGTCATCTTCTCTTGATAGGGCCAAAGTAACAGACACGACTCGGCTTCAAGCAGAGGGCAATACTCTCCAAAGCTAAGTAGATCTGAAAGGTTAAGGCAAGAACATGTCATATGAATACATTGTACAATATAACAATAACATAATATAAATACTGATCTAATGTGCATGATCTCCGACTCTACTATGTAGTGCTAACTCCCTTTTTATACTAACGCTTAAACGTACAATGCATGATCGATTAATATTAAAGTTGAAGTTATTGGTCAAGTTTACAAGTGACTAACCAGATACATATGGCAAATACTCTAAGGCCGTAATTGCTAATACAGTAACCAATTTTCGGTTTAGATATAGTATCGTATTTTAACAACTAAGTACAATCAATCTAAGAACATGTAGATAACCCAACCCGAAGCATAATCATTTCATATATAAAATTAATCAGTGCTCCATACTACAAGCATAAGCAAGATAAGATAGGGGTTGGTATAATCAATCAACTGTAGCATCTAAAAATCCCAATAATCCTCAATTGAGTCAATCCCTCAATCTACATCACTTGAAGATTATAATTATGTATATAAATATTGTATCTTAGTGATGTGCTTAGGAGCTTAATGTTCATTAGGGCTTACCATAGAAGCTGTAACTAAGTAGGTCCTTCAAGATATCGAAGAAAAAGGGATGAATAGAACGACTAACATAGTAGCTTTTGAGAAGCTGCTCGGGGGATATGACACACTAACAAACACAACATGACTTAGTATTTTGCTTAATATGACTCACAAGCTAATATTAAGGTCTACTTACCACTACTCTCAAGCTATTCGACAAGATTAAATAAGAGTATGAGAGAAAATGTACTTGGAGAAGGGTGTCTCACAAGAACAAGAATATTCATTAATTGAAAGGTGTAAGATGATTTCAGCTATAAAAGATAAGGGATTATTTATTGTAAGTCTCTAAGACAATAAGAAAATATGTACAATTATAATAAAGGGTAACACAAAAATACTAGCTTAGTACATTGCTAAAAGGGTAAAAAGGGGACAAATAGTACAAAGGAATGTAGTATAATGTCAAAAAAGGGAATGATAAGTAGTATGCTGTTTAGGATGCTGTGGCTAAGCATAGTGGGTATTGTGGCTACTACTGATGAGCTATGTTAGGAGCTGTTAAGGTGATCAAAGGATGCCGTAATTCAATAGGCTGGAAAAGTAGAGCTCGGCATATAATGGCTTCGGACTCATCATTTGGCAAGTCGGCCTAGACACTTAATAAGCCAATTGGGCAATAGTCTGAATAAAGTAGGTTGTATTTGAAATGGACCTTTAGATAGTTCATTTATATCTCTTTCATGTACAAGAGCTTGTCCTCAGCAGGCTGATAAGAGAGAATTCTCTTAATGAGAGATTGGAGGCCTCAAAGGTAGGCATGAATGATGGATCCTTGGGGTTATTGAAGATTTTCTCTCAAGTCTTGGTCTTCTTCTTCTTTCGACACATAAGTCGTCAGCTTGGCAACATTGAAAGTGAGAGATAATCCATACTCTTTAGGTAGCTCTAACTTATAGGCATTATCATTGATGCGTTAAAGGATTTAAAAAGGGCCATCCGACCCAGGAGAAAACTTGTTTATCTTCTTCCCTAAGAATTCCTCCTTGCTAAGGTAGATCCAAATAGGGTCTCTTGCATTGTAAATGAAGTGCCTCCTTCCTCGGCTTCCTTGTTCTCTTTATTGAGCTACAGTCTTGGCTAATTGCTTGGTAACTTTCTGATGCAATTTCTAAAACTCCTCGATACGTTTTAGGCTTGATTGGCTTTCTCTTTGAGAGGTCTAGCTGATAATCATGTACAAGGATAAGTTTGAATTAAGTCCATAGACAACCTTGAATGGTTCTTTTCTCCCCTTGGTTCATTTGTACGCCTCATACCGCTTAAGAATTTTGCGCACATCATTTATCATCCTAGGCCAATAAAAGTTCTCTTTTAGCAACTCGACTGTACTCTTCTCGCTAAAATAGCCGGTTAAGCCTTTAGCATGGGCTTCTCGGGTAAGTAAGTCCCTAGTAGAACCACTCGGGACAGACTTATTTTCCCTTCATTAGAAATCCTTAGCTTAAGTAGAACCCACCTACTACTCCTCCAATGTTGCATTTGGCTACTAAGGGTCCAAAGTATGGATTATGTTCATATTGATTAGGTAAGGTGCTAATGCTAAACCTAAGTATTCTAGCCTACAATGTTATGACAAGAATATGCCGATAAGAAAGGGCATTGGCTACAATGTTAGCACTTCCCTTCCTATACTTAATGACATAGCAAAAGGTTTCTAAGAACTTGACCCATTTAACATGATGTCAAGAAAGTTTCTATTGTCCTTAAAGATGCTTAAGAGATTCATGGTTTGTGTAGATAATGAACTCTTTCGGTAGTAGGTAGTATTACTAGTTCTAAAATGTACGGACAAGGGCTTAGAATTCCTTATCATATGTTGAGTAATTTAGTGTTGTACCTTTAAGCTTCTTATTAAAATAAGCAACTGGTCGACATTCCTGTATGAGAACAATTTTAATGTCGACTCTAGATGTGTCACATTCTAGTTTAAAAACTTTCTCGAAGTTGGGTAGGACAAGTATTGGGGTAGAAGTCAACTTATACTCAATCTCATTAAAACTATTTTGAGCTTTCTTGAAACATTTGAATTTAAAGTTCTACTTGGTTAACTTGGTTAGTAAGGTAGCTATAGAACTAAAGTTCCAAATGAATTTTTGATAAAATGAAGCTAGACTATGAAAACTACTCACTTCAGTAGCACTGGTTGTTTCGGCCATTCAAGAATAACTTGGACTTTCTCGTCATCAACTCTAATACCTTCCTTAGAAACAATATAAACGAAGAATTCTACCTCACTCTAACAAAATATACAATTCTTCAGATTGCTAAATAATTGCTTGGTACAGAGGATATCGAATATTGATCTAAATTGCATTATATGATAGATGATGTCGTTACTATATACCAATATATCATCAAAGTAAACAACATTCATTAACTGCATAAAGGTGCTTGACGCATTTGTGAGCCTAAATAACATCACTATCTACTCGAATAGACCGTCCTTTGTTTTGAATGTAGTGTTCCACTTGTCTTTAGCTCTCCTGTAAATCTGCTCGTAACTACTCTTTAGATCAACCTTAAAAAATATTCGTATACCATGTAACTCATCAAGCATATCATCTAGTTATAGTATAGGATATTAATACTTGATAGTGATTTTGTTGATTGTTCTGCTATCAATGCACATTCTCCATGAGCCATCCTTCTTCGGCATTAAGATAGCTAGTATAACATAGATGCTCATGCTTTCTTTGACATATCTACATTCAATCAACTCATCAACTTGCTTTTTCAACTTGGTTGCCTACTTGGGATTGAGCTTACAAGCAGGTCAGTTGGGTAAAGCAACTCTAATTTGTAGGTTAATGTAATGTTATATGCCTTTGATTGGGGGTAGACCTCTTGGCAACTTAATAGAAAATAAGTTGGCATAATCTTTTAGCGATGCTTTTCAGCTCTAGTAGCTTCCTGACCAATAAGAATATGCACTTTCTTGTCTTAACATCTTTAGAAAATTGGGCCCGGGAAGTCGCTAAGCACTTTCTCTAGAGTGGTTTGAAAATCTTCTCTTACGACTCTTAAACTTCTTTAGGGCTCATTAAAGTTAGTATAACCTTCTTCCTATTCTTCTAGAACGTCTAAGTGTTCTTATATCCATGATGCAGTCCCTTTAAATCAAATAAGTAGGGTTGGCCGAGTATTATGTATGAAGCACACATGGGTAAGATGTTGCATAACACCTTGTCCATGTATTTGTCACTAATAGTGATCAACACTTTAACTTACTTGGTAATAGGTAAACCTCCCTTCTCATTTAGCAAATATATCTTGTAAGGTTTAAGGTGAGGGTAGGTCGGTAACTTCAGAGCCTTTACTATTCCTTGTGCTATGACATTGATATATCTCCCTCCATCGATGATCAAAGTACATAGTTTGCCATTCACTCAACAGTTTGTATGGAAGAGGTTTTCTCTTTGTTCATTCTCATCTGATGTAAGGGTATTGAGAGATTTTCGTACAACCATATGGTAGTCTCCAATTTCATGTCAGGTCACAATGTAAGAATCTTCTTGAAACTCTTCTAGTAGTTGATCAATTCCCACTTCTTCTTCTTCACCTTTACTAGCACTCTCTACTTCAAATTAGGGCTTCTCTCCCTTAATGGTCATGACATGTCAGTTAGGACATTGATTAGCCACATATAAGAAACTAAGGCACTTAAAATACTTTATCTCTTAAGTTTTCCTACCAAAGCTCTAACTTTAATCCTTTAGAACCTTAGGTTCCATAGCCTTAGTCTTTCCTTAGCCATCATCAGGTTTGTTTGGCATCTAACTTCGACTGTCTATCTTAGGGTCTATTGAGCTCGATCATATCTAGGTTAACACAATATACCAATCTTATTCGACAAACCAGGTCAGCTATTAGGTACTTAGTTAATTTGATTTCACCTTTGCCTTTCGACCCTTTGTGCTATTCGTATGGTCTCATCCGGATTTCTAAGCCTTTGTACTTCTACCATATTACCAATTCCGGATCTTAGTCTAGAAATGAACCATGCTACTGTCTGTACCTTGGATTTGTCAACATCGCATCAGATCATTAACGACTGGAACTCTTGGACATACTCATCCATTGATTGATTACCTTGTTTAAGTTCTTGGAGACCTTGGAAAGTGTCTTGTTCATAGTGTTATAGAAAAAACGTACTCCTCATAACTCTTTTCATCTTATTCCACATTCAGATTTCACATCGGACCCTTTGGCGTACGTTTTACAGTTTCTTTTACCATATTGCTGCATACCTAAAAATTCTAAAGCAGTTACTCAAATACATATTAAGTGCTCGTAATTATAGAAGTTAAATATCTTTTCAATCTTCTCGTCCTACTTGAGATAGTCATCAGCACTACCAGACCTACTAAAACTCAAAATCTGTACTTTGAGATGCTCGGTTCCTCTGGAAGCATGAAGTTCACGCTCTTCAAATCCTTCATATTGTTCTTCCTCCTCACCATATTCTTCAACTTCACTTAACTCAAGTCTTTTCCTTACAACTCTTTCAACATGTTAGGGTGGAATTGGGTTCAGCTCAATAGTTTCAGGTGCTCGATTACCTACCTATCTTTTAAGTCTATCTCTCACTCGTTGGCCTCGTTCATCAACTCTCTCTTGAGGTCTAATCTCTATGGGCCTTTATACAAGTACAACCAAGTTGGTTATAATAGTAGTAAGGTTTTGCAATTGTTTATCAGTAGTTTGCGGGGTCTATTAAGTAACATAATTGCTACCATGAGCATTACTCTTGGTGTCATTAATCTCCACTTTAACACTAGGATTCGACATTCTCAACTTTAATAATATGATTTCATATAGTGACTTAAGTACTTGCTTTGTTTTCCATTAGAGAAATAAAGTATAATAGAACACACATACTAACACGAAATACTTAAACACCAAGGTTTTAGTTGCAACCTCAAGTTTTGATACCAAGATTATATGATGTGCCTAGAAGATTAGTGATTGCTAGGGCTTACCATAGAGTTGCAACCAAGTAGGTCCTTTGAGATATCAAGCAAGAAGGGATGAATAGAACAACAAACACGGTAGCTTCTGTGAAGCTATTTAGAGGATATGACACATCAACAAACATAATACAACTTAGTATTTCGCTTGATATGACTCACAAGCTAATACTAAAATTTACTCACCACTAATCTCGAGTTACTTGGTAAGATTAGATAAAAGTGTAAGAGAAAACGTATCTGGAGAAGGGTATCTTCCAAGAACAAGTATATTCATTAACTGAAAGATGTAAGATAATTTCGGCTATAGAAAACAAGGAACTATTTATAGCAAGTCCTTAAGGAAATAAGAAAATATGTATAATTACAATAAAGGATAATACAAAAATACTAGCTTAGTACGTTGCTAAAAGGGGACAAATAATATAAAGGAATATAATACAATGTTAGAAAAAAAAGGAATAATAGATGGCATGCTGTGATTAGGTCTACATTTTGGGATTTTGGGGCACTATGGCTAAGCGGAGTGGGTGTTGTGGCTACTGTTGATGAGTTGTGCTGGGAGCTATCGAGGTAATTGAAGGATGTTGTAGTTCAATAGGTTGGAAAAGTAAAGCTTGGCATATAATATCCTTGGACTTGTCACTTAGTAAGTCAGCTTCCATACCTAGTAGGCCAATAATGAGGTAAGAGTTTAAATAGAACAGGGTATGCCCAAGCTGGGCCCTTAGAGATTTCGTCTATATCTCTTCCATATACAAGAGCTCGTCTTCGATAAGTTAACAAGAGAGAATTCTCTTGGTAAGAGATTAGAGGCCTTAGAGGTGGACACAACTGATGGGTTTGGAGGTTGACAATCCATCACTTAGTCTACTTAGTTAGCTCTTCCTGTCCTAACCTTCCACTTTTACCCTTTTTGTATTTTGACCATAAATTTTTCATTTTAAGTCCGTTTTTGATGATCTTATGGTTCATTTTCATCATTTTCAAGTTTCTTTTATTTGTGATTTCCTTTTTATTATTTAGGCTTGTAAAGTTTTGGTTTGGGTTGATTAAGTTCATTAGTTGATGGGTTACTTTGACGATCTTAGGGTTTGAACCTAATTTTAGGATTTAGCCTTATTTTTAGGCTTTAGGCATTACACATGACTTCTTAGGCTTTTATTTAAGTATTTCAAGGTTGAATTTTTTGCCCAAATTTAATAGTTCTCTTTTTGGGCCTTATTATTACTTTGTTGGGCCTAAATAGGCTCTTTAGTTAGTTAGGAGGCCTATAGAGAGTGTTTTATATGGGCTTTAAGACTTATTGGGCCCATTATATTTGAATTAATGAGCTTTTTATTTTTAGTTTTAGATTTGATCATACTTTTTTAGGGCTTAAATTTTAATTCTTTTAGGGATTTTAGGCTTATTTCGCTCTTTAGGGCCTTAAGCCCAATTCTATTCATCATTTTGGGCCTAAGCCCATTATATACTTTAAGTTTGGTCTAATTTAGCATAATTTCAAATCTGGTCCTTATTGTTAGCAAGGCTTTTAACATTATTCTTAAACCTCTAATTAATAACTAAGCTAATTTAGGTCATTAACTCATTATCATGCTACTTAACTTGATTTATCATGACTTAAATCATACTTAACACTAATTAATCATGTAATTAAACTAAAAAATCAAAATTTGCATACCTTAACACATACTATAAGTGGTAGCTAAGATGGGTTTTCTAGGGTTACTTTTACATTTTTATTATATCATCCATTTTAGTGTATTTCCTTAATCTAAATCACATTTTTACTTATTGTAGGTCAATTTTTCTTCCTAATGTGATGAGAATATGTTGGAATCTTAACATGAAGGTCGCCGTAAGCTATGTGATGTTTCTTGTTATTTTTTACCAAAACCTAGTAAGCACTTAACTACACTACATGTTGATGCTATTACTTGAAATACTATACTTAGTTTGTACATTATCTTGATTCATTATACATTACATTGCTAAAAAACTCTAGAATATACTTGTTTATGTATATATGTGTATGTATGAGAGAGTATGTATGTATCGGCCTACTAGGGGTAGATGTTAGGATCGCATTTGACTTAGTCGGTGGTGATTTGATGGTGTGGTAATGGTTGAAAAGTGGTTGGTATAGTAGTGGCCGATGATGGTGTTTGAGTGAGATTTTGGAGTGGTTTTTGAGAGAGATTTTAAGAGTGATTGTATAAGATGAATGAGGATGGAAATGAAAGAAAATGGGATAAGGGGAATGAGGGTGGCCAGTATGGAATAGAGGGGAAATGGGGAGACAAATGGATTGCTTTTGAGCACATGATACATGGTTTTTAAATGTACCATATACCTTCATATGCTTTTTACCTTTTTTGGCATAATCTTGTTTCCTAAAGGACAATTGTCGTTAATCCTACTAACTAATTCTCTTGTCTTTTATCATTAATTGTGATTATTTTATTGTTAATTAAGATGTAATAGAGGTTAGTTAGGATTTAGGGTGTAATTAGGGTGATTAACTAAATTGAGTCTAATTAAGTTTACTAAGTATAGCGAGGGAAATTCTATAGCTTTATTACATTTTATTATTTTAATTTAATCAATCATCATGTCCTACATATACTCTTAGAGTTTCTTTAGGGTTTTGAATTTGTTTATAGTTATTGGTTTACATACGCATTTAGTACTTAGGGTTTTAGGTAACCGAGGTACTTGCTTATACTTCACAAATAATTTTCACTACACAATTTAATTCTTCTTATTACTTTAGGGTTTTAAGGAAATTATTAGGGCTTTTTAATTCATTTTAGGGTTTCCTACGCATTAAGGTTTCTAAGGTTTTATGCATTCAATTAAGGTTTTAGGGCTAAACTTTAGGGTTTTTATCTTCTTAGTTAGGGTTTTTGACTTAATATTTAGGGTTCAGTCATCTTATTTAGGGTTTTGATTCTTATAATTTTATAGAGTTCTAGGGATTATTTAGTGACTCTCTCTCTTGTTTGACTTCTAACCAAGTTTAAAACCTGTAAGGTTTACAAAGTCGTTTTTAGAGATGTTCAAAAAGCTAGAGGTTTATTGGGTAGATTTATTAAAACAAACACCTCGTTACATATGAGCCCCGTAGTTTTACGAGTTAGTTCCGAGTGGATAATTTAAAGTTTATATGAAAGTAACCAGATCGAGTTGATACTTCACAAGTAAGTTTTAGGAATTGGTTGCGAACATCTCGTGGGTCTATAATATAAAAATATAATAAAATAATATTATTATAACTAAAAATAGTCACTTTTACTATATTACATTATATTATATTATACGTATCAGAAAAACACGATTTAGGTTACAAAAGTTAATTAAAACTTAGAGATAGATTATTTGGACTATAAAATTTTAGAATGACCTAAAATAATGTGTAAAAGTAATGTAAGCACTTTGATTATAATTGTTATATACAAATATATACTCTTAGTTACTTAAAATACTTGAAAATACACTTAATTAGCTACAAATTAATAAGAAAAGTAATAAAAAATTTATAGAACATGACTAAAATACTGGATTTAGTTTGTGTTAGGTGTGGACTACCTTAGATGACTGTTGGTATTAGAAGATTAAGCTTAGGCACCTTGTGAAATATGTGTGAGAGGGGTGTTAAATGGCTTGAAGAGAGTAAAAATCATCATATGACTCCATGTAGCTTTGGAAAAATTTTTAAATCTTCTTTGTATGTTCTTACGTATATTAAAATTTTAGAAAAATTAGGGAAGGAGAAGAAGTTGGGGAAGAAATTCTGGAAAAATAGTATAACTAAGTAGATTCTTGGAGTACGGGTTTGTGGAATTGCTGGGTGAGAATGGTAGCTAGATGGGTTTACATAAGGGTGGTTGGACAACCAAGTTTTCCAGTGAGTCTCTATTTCGTTAGATTTTCTTATATTTTGTAAAAATATTAAATTAAATCCAAAAATTTTGCATATATAATTTAAGAAAAATATCAGTTTGTGGAAATTTTAAGTAGATACATAATGTCCTTGAGAAATTACCTTAACCTGCATTGATTTTGATGTTATTTTAAATAATCTTATTATTGCAATTTTGAGCCCGAATTTTTTTCCTATGAAGGGATTTCGTATAAAAATTTATGATTTTTAAACCCTTTAATGAAGAGAAAAATGCTATTTTTCAAAGTTTTTAGGTGATTATTTTTTAAGAAAGTAATTTGGACTTGTTATGGAGTTAATTTAAGTTATATTTTATTATGATGAATGACTTAAGTTAAAAGGATGGAATGAAAGTTGAGATATTTGAAAAGTTGGTAGTTTTGGATTTGATGCATTAAAAGAAATATATAGGAGTTAGGAAGTTTAGGTGATATAGTATTGATAAGGATGGCAAACAAGTTGAGTAGCTATATATTAATGTGTTTAGAACTATAAGTAAGACGCTAAAGTAAATCACAGTGTAAATATGTAAAATTAACCTAGATAGAGGGTTTATCAAAAGGTTCATTAGAGGGTTCATCTGGAGAAAGAGGGATTTAATCTTAGGATCAAAGATTTGATTAGAAGGTTAGCTAGTATAAATTGCTTTACTAAAATAATGTTAGAAGATTAGTTAGAGAGTTTCTAGTTAGTAGGTTGTTGCTAAATGCTTTTTCAGAGGGTTTGGGGATAAAAACTATTTAAAGATTATACCTTTAGAACCTTGTTCAGAATGAGTTGAAACATAATAAAAGACTCAATAAAATTGCTTAAACTAAATCCAAAATGTACCTAAAACATTAAAATGACTTCATATACTTTTTATCTAGCAAAAACTGAAATATTTATGTTGAATGTTTAGAGATTTGTGAAGGGATTAAGTACGAGACGTAAGGCTAATGCACATTGACATCAAGTAAGTTGGGATTAATGCTTCATAGCATGTTGGAGTATCATTTTGGGATACTTAGAAGAATAAGAGTACTTATTTGTGATTGGGTTTAAATTGTTTGGGTGCGTGCTATGTGTATCTTTGTTACACTGTTTTGTGAGTGAGAGATGATCTTTGTATGCTATTTTCTAGTTGATTTTACCTTGACTAGTTTATCTTAAACTTGGTTGCTCACCTTAAAACCAAACTAATCATAGGTTAACTTAATACTAACAAAACATTTATGATAACCTAATAGGGGTAACGATTAGGGTGATTAGGTTGTCAGACCAAATATCGACACTTTGATGAGGATAATAGAAATGATCCTTCTCATACCCTTAGTTGAACTAAGTGATAGGAGAAGAGGTCGTAGTAACGTTGGGAACTATAGTTTGAATGTTGTTTAAGGAGGAGGGTGTTCTCCATTACATAAGCTTTGATTTGGTTTGATAGTGTCGCATTGAAAGTCCCCAATCTAGTTAAGAGCAAATACAATTTCTCTAACTTCACAAATGGATCGGTTAAATATTGTGCAATGAACTATCGTTTGCTTGTTGTATTTGCATCTAATTAATGATTTGATAACTTATTTGCTTATACTACTCTTATGACTCTATCCCTTCTTAATAAGCTAGTTATGCTCATATCTAATAATCTGTTTTCCAAGTATTGATTTGTACTTAAAGATGCCATGTTATAATCACCTCTAGGTTAGTTTTTGGCGGGTCAAGGAGTGAGGACTTGAAGATTAATGAACTGATCCTCCTTTTCTTTTGTTATTTTGTCTTCTTTTTGTAGGAAAACAATAAGGGTCTTCTTAGGGGCATTTATAGTTTTCAATTGCTCTTTTATGTAATAAGTATATGTAAATAAGTCCACTTAAGGAGTTGTACAATTTCTTTTGGAAATTTAAACTTTTAATGTACATATATTGTGAGCCCCTAAAATGGTATTTAGAGCAATCGTATTTAGATTTACGATCTTCAGAAAAAATTTATTTAATTGAATCCAAACTTTATAGTTATGTTAGAAAAGTTAGTTGAAGTGATCCAGTAAAGTTAAATTTTAAAAATAATGTTATGAAAACCTAATTTTAGCTTTAGAGGTGTAATTATTTAATATAATATAAAACTCATCGAAACCCTTAAAACCGAGTTCATAATGTAATGAGGCCCTAGAGATAAGTTCTTTAATGTATAAAAGTGAATAATATTGCATAATATATTATATGAATATATATAGTATTTTATGAATATACCTTTTATATATAATAAATATACTCGTAAATTAACCAAAAAACCTAAAAATATATAAAATAAGTGATAAAATCACAAATTAAAGAGAAAATATATCTTAAAAATAAATAACACGAGAAAAATATAATTACATGAGTGCGACTATATATTACATGTACTAAGTATATAGGATATATACACATATATTAGTAAAATTACTAAATATTAATATAAAATACTAAAATTTTACTTAAAAATCTACTAAAGCCTACTAAATCACTTTGAAAATTCTAGATTTAACAAGTAATCACCATAGCAGCCTCCAAGGATCTAAGCTATTGATTCAAAAGATGAAATGAATGAAATTAAGCCACCTCCTACTTTGAAAATTGTGAGAAAAAGCAAAGAAAAATTTCTTAAAATTAAGGGGAAATTTCTTAAAATTAAGGGAAATTTTCTAAACAACCCAAACCAACAAAAATAGGTCTCCTCACATCATTTTGGATATTTAGGAACCCATATCACTCAAAGGAAAATTTGTGGAAAAATTCAGAAGAAAATAGAAAAAAAAGGAAAAACAAAGCACCTAACACCCTAAATTAGTTCATAAACCCCCTGGTGATCTACCGCTGAACCCCTCTAGCCACTAGTGATCCACCTTACGTCTAGCTCCATTGATACACCCTTATTAGTTGCTGACTGTTGGAGCTCCGACAAATGGTGAGTTTTCATTTCCGCTCTATTTTTCATGTAATTTCTAAAAATACTAAATTAATTAAGAAAATTTTGAAAAATTTACTCCTACATTATTTCTAGGATGCTTTGATGTTGTAATTTTATTTTTGTAAAATTATGAATATTTTATATACTTCCTTAACAAATATCCTATTCATCTGAATTTTCAAGTTTAAAATAAACATATTAAATGATATTGTTTTTAGCTCAAATTTTTTATGTAGAATACTTATTACATCTATTTTAATGCTATGTAGTCTAATTTTTATTTCATATATGTTTAGTATTTATTGTATTTTTTACCTTAAAAATGGCTAAATATGGGTTTTTTTTTTAAAATTAATTTTTATAGAAATAATTGATGAAATTGATATTTGATTAATTTTAGATGTTTGTAATGATGATAGGATAGATTGGAATAAATTTTGTATAAAAATCATATTCTTTTGCCTCATTAATGATAATATAGGTTTAAAAACATAATTTTACATACATAGGCAATAAACTCAATAGCTTTAAACCACCTACTGGTTGAATTCCCTATATTTTTTTAGTCTATAGAAATTTTTTTGGAATTAATTAGTAATCCTAACTATTTATTATGAATTTTCCTAACAAAATGACTTAAATTACTATCCAAAATATACTTTTAGCTACACTATGCTAAAATATGATAAATATTTGATAAAACCCTGCACATATCTATGTCGATCATGTTTGGTTAGAATGGATTTTCATCATATTTTGTGACATTATATGACCTAGGCAATGATATACATGTGTTAGGGCTAGATATTACATATTTTGTTAAGTTATACTAGGAAATTATATAGAATGTATTCTATTTATACAGTATAAAAATAATATGATAGTACTTGTTATATGGGCATATATGTATAATAGAAATTAAAACTATCATTTAGAAGTTATCTCTTGAGATAGAACCTGTATTATGTATTGTTAAGTTCGTATAAACTCGAAGTACCACTTATACTAAAATTGGATAATTTTAAGTAATAAAACAGGTATTTCTATAATATTATGAAAATTTTCATACTATAATGACTTTATCATAATTGAAATGTAATTCGACTAATTAAAGATGCGCTTTGATATGATTGAAACAATATATTATAAATAACAGTATAATTACGTATATTGTTAATATTCACAATTTCATACAACTTATATAAAACTGTAATATTTAAGTACCTATATCAATATAACTATATATAATTAATGAACTATATATATTTATGAATATAGCTTCATGATAATGTAAAGAGTAGATAGAACCTTAATGTTTTCGTAAATCTTACGAAAACTATATCTAAGTTTTGGTATGTATAGGGTTTTCCAGTGAGCAGAATGCTGCCAGTATAAGTAAGTTGGGATCGTAACATTACTGCTTATTGAGATACCATATCAAAGTATCCAAAGGCTTAAGAGTGTTTTTGTTTGTGGTTGTAAATTAGCTGTTTATGCGTATGCAACGTGTGTGATTAGTACTTTGTTTTGTGATAGGAGTTAAACTCCTTAGCATGTTGTTTTGCACGATTTCAAAATAGTGAATCATGTGATCTTGTTTAGCCACCCCTAGATGAAACTAATAGTGATTTGGCTGCTAACGTAATTGGACATGCATAGCAGCCGGTTAAGGGAACGATTAGGTATATCAAAATAAATATTGACTCCTTTTCATGGGGATAACTAAAATAGTCCTTTCTTTATCTTTAGTCTAACTAAGTAATAAACGAGGAGGTCTCGATAAGGGTGGGGTTGTGGTTCAAAGGTAGTATTAAGAGGAGGGTGTTCTCCATTGTACAAGCTTCGGTTTGGTCTGATTTAAGTTGCGATAAACTCCTCAATCTGAGTTAGAGTAGATATAATTTCTTTGACCTTATAATGGACCGAATAACATTGTGCAAAGTTGCAAATGTTGAGTACATTACATTTCATTATAATTAATGTTGAAAGTCATTTTTTGTCTACCCATCTTATTCATCCATTTCGCTGCCGACTGGTTGCGCAATAGATATTCTTTCGGTACATTACCAACATATTGAAATTTGGCATTTCACCGAGTAATATAGATCCATTCCAGATTTGAATTTAAGTTCATGGTGTGAACAGTTATCACAAGCATAGTTATATTACATAACTGCCCTCTCTCCTTACATTTTAGGAAAGGTATCTAATCAAGAATCTTCCACATGTCTTGGTAGTTGTTTCGATAACTGTCCCTTCAGACATTACAATCTCTTATAAATACGGGAAAGAAACTCTACAAGAGATATCTGATAACTCTTAACCACCTACTTTACTTTTCCCATTCTTGCTTACTGACTTAGGCATTGGAGTGACCACACTGGACTAGTCTTAGTACCTAACATTTTTCTTATCTTTGTAAGATATCTCTAACTCTAAAAATTCACCAACAACATTTGGCGCTGTCTGTTTTTCCTAAACATACAAACAAACCCATATGACTAAGACTTGAATGACCAAAAGTATAGGTGATGGCACTTCTTCCTAACACCTTGAGAGGGGGAGGGAGTTGACATACTGATAAATAACGATTGGCTAGACTTGAGCAACTTTACCTTGATTTGGCCAAGGAAAACTCGGAGTTAAACAAAAAAAATATAAATAAATCCTTAACCTCCTCCATAATAATATTCAACCAATTCAAAACAAAGACCATGGTGATCACGATATCAAAAATAGTGATGATTTAATTTATTCACTTAAGTTATAGATAAAGTAAGCCAAAGATATGATGGGACCTTTGGTTGCTTCTTTAAAAAAAATGACAAAGGTAAGCAACCACAATAGGTACATCATACGGATCCTTCGTACATCAGAACCCTTGTTGCAACATGTAAGCAATTCAAAATTAAGAAGATTCCCTTTGTTTTGGAGATTTTGGAGGAAGTGATACCTTGGTACATTAAGCTGCTACAGTTTAAAACTTATATCGGAATAAAGGACCCTGAGAACCACCTAGAGTACTATAGTATGTTGGCCAAGTTGCATGGTTTGAGTGATGCAGTGACTTGTCAAGCTTTTCCCTCAACTTTGAGGAATGCAACCAGCACATGGTTCAAACACTTGAAACCAAACACCATTTCTTGTTTTGATGAATTAGTAGAAGTGTTTCTTCAACGCTTCCTTGTAAGAAAACTTCCCGTTAAGGATTCTTTAATCCTTAACATAATCAAACAAAAATCAGATGAGTCAATTAGAGACTATCTGGCTAGGTTTATGGCCAAGATGGTTCAAATCCCAAAATTGGATATGAGTGTGGCTCTTAACACCATAATCAATAGAGTTAAGCCCTATGGAGACTTTTTCAAGTCTCTTGCAAAGAACAAGCTAAAAACTATCATTGAGTTCATGGCTAAAGCTACTTCATACATCCATTAGGAAGACAACGTAAAGGCTTAGCAAGAGGCAGATCAAAACAGAGGAGATAGAAAGAATGACGAGAGAAAAAGTGGGAAGGATAGACTTAGATCGGATGATGATCAAATTTTGAATGCTAAGAGAAAAAGACTAAGGATTCTAACATTTTCATCCTACATACTTATTAATTGTCCAATTTCGGACATACTGATGGAGATACGTGGGTAGAGAGGTGTTTTGCAATGGTCAAAATAATGAGAGGAAAACCTTCAAGGAGAAATTCCAACAAGTACTATGACTTCTACTATGACAAAGGTTGCAATATAAATGAGTGCATACGGCTCAAGAATGCGATTGAAGATGCGATTCAACGTGGGCATTTGTGAAAATTTTTGTCACATGATGTCGAAAATATCAAGAGATTGTCTTAGAGGAGACGTGAGGAATAGGAGAATGACACTTGACTAACTATGGCCAAAAGAGATGCAAAGGATATGAATTCTAGCAGAGCACCTAATGGAGTGATCAACACCATTGTCGGCGGACCTACTATAGGCCAGTTAAGCTCTTCAAGCTTGACGAATGCCAAAAATTACATCTGTAACATTCAAGGTAAGAAGGTTAGGATCGACAACACAATTTCCTTTACGGAGGATGACTTTGAAGGCATCTAATGATCATATGATGACGAACTGGTTATCAGTGCAAGAGTTACCAACTTTGAAGTAAAAAAGATTCTTGTTGATACAGGAAGTTTGACAGATATCATTTTTTAGCATGCTTTCGACCAAATGAGACTTAAGATCAAAGCACAGCTAAGATCATATAAGTATGACCTGTATGCATTCAATAACCAACTAATCTAAGCAGCTATAGTGATTTCTTTGTCGATGTAGATCGACGATGACAAGCATGTCGCAGAATATAAAATGGACTTCCTCGTTATCAAATGTTAGTCCTTCAAATCAAGTATGACATGATAATGTGATAGCTGTCTCAATACCAATTCGGCATTGTCCCTTCAACAGCACATCTTAAAGCTAAGTTCCCTAATTCCACGGGAGTTAGCGTGTATAAAGGGGATTAGCAATTGGTAAGGTCCTTATATATGAGGGCTTTAAGACGAGAAGAGGTATTTCAGGTGAAAACTTGTTTGGAAGGCAAGCCAGTTAGTAAAGAGAATGCTGAGAGTGATACTGAGGAAATTTCTTTAGGGGATAACCCTTGGAAAACAACGGGGATCGGGAAACCCTTGTCAGCAGATATTTGATAAAGTTTGATTAACGTCTCGCAAGCCAATGCTGATGCGTTTGCATAGTCTCCTTTAGACATGTTGGGTATCTTAAGAGAAGTTATAGTACACAAGCTCCAGATTGATTCGAATGTAAAGGTGGTCCAACAAAAGAAAAGGCATTTTGCACCAGAGAGACAAGTAGCAATAAAGGAAGAAGTCCAGAAGTTATTGAAGGCAGGATTCATCTGGGATGAGCCTTAGCTGGCTAATTATGTGCTAGTTAAGAAGTCTAATGGTAAGTGGCGAATATGCATGGACTTCATGGATCTTAACAAGGCTTCTCCCAAGGATTATTTCCCCGTGCCAAAAATTGATCAGATGATAGATGCAATAATTGGATACGTGTTACTCTCTTTTATGGATGCTTTCTCTGGTTACAACCAAATCAAGGTGGATAAGGAGGATGAAGTCCATACATCTTTTATTATTAATTTTGGAACATATTGTTATACGATGATGCCCATTGGGCTAAATAATGTTAGTGCAACAAAGCGAAGACTTGCTACCAAGATGTTTAAACCCTAGATTCACAGAAATGTCAAAATATATGTTAATGACATGATTGTGAAGAATGTAAAGGAAGATCAGCATCTTGCCAACCTTGATGAGACATTTGTTACATTGAGGAGATATATCATAAAACTTAACCTACAAAAATGCATCTTTGGTGCAACATTAAGAAAATTTTTAGGATACATGGTTATTTGGTGCAACATTGAGGCTAACCCGAGAAAGATTGAGGTGATAAGGAATATGAAATCCCCTTGCACGATCAAGGAAGTGTAGGAGCTCATCAAATAAATAGCCGCCCTCAACAGATTTGTGTCAAGAAGTGTGGATAGGTGTACAAAATTCTTTAAAATCTTAAAGAATCCAAAAGAATTTAAATGGACTGTCGATTGTGAGATAGTTTTTAAAGACGTCAAAGAATTTCTCGCGTCACTACAAATACTCTCGACACTTATTTCAGGAGAGAATTTATATTTATATCTATCGATCGGTTGCCAAGCTCTTTCTTCTATATTGGTTTGAATTGATAGCAAAGAATATTAACTCGTTTATTACGTAAGTCATGTTTTACAAGGACTAGAGCTTTGGTACACAAAAATTGAAAAAAATTTTTTGGCAGTAGTTCTCTCGGTAAGGAAGTTAAAGCCATATTTTAAGGCTCACCAAATCATAGTGCTCTTTGATTAGCTATTGTGGCAAGCATTGCAACGACCTGACTCCTTAGGAGGATGATGAAATATGCCCTAGAGCTGAGTGCACATGGTGTACAATATAAACTCAGAACAGCACTAAAGGCTCAAGTGCTAACAGATTTCGTAGTCGAATTCATTGGTGAGGAGGTTTGTATGGAGGTTATTGCGAAACCTATCTAGTTCCTTTATGTTGATTTTTCTTCGATGCAAAAAGGAAGTGGTGTAGGCCTAGTTCTTCAAGGCCCCCATAATGTCAATGTTCATTACTCTTTAAAATGCTGATTCCTAGTTAGAAATAATGAAGTAGAGTATGAGGCCCTGATTGTTTGTTTGAAACTGGCAAAAGAAATTGGCGTTGAGAAACTCAAAGTATTCTTTGATTCGCAATTTGTAGCAAATCAGGTTATGGGAAGTTACGCGGCAAGGGAAGAAGAGATGAGTAAGTACCTATTATTGGTACAAACACTTGTAGAAGAATTTCAATCTTTTTCCATCTACAAAATTCTGAGAAGCAAGAATATTGCGATTGATAAGTTATCGAAATTAGCCAGTATGGCATTCCTTGAGTTAAGCAACAAACTTTTTGTTGAGTTTCTTTCGCAAAAAAGTTTATCTACTCTTTCCTAGAGCTGTGAGTTGGCTCCTTGCCTTAGAGAAGAATCTTGGACGGATCCCTTTGTGGATTATTTGAGAGATAGTGTTCTCCCTCACGACAAGAAAGGAGTGCAAAGATTGGCTTACCATGCTATGAACTACATGGTGATTGATAGTCAGTTGTGTAAATATAGCATAACACAACCCTATCTTTGCTGCCTACCTTCGAGAGATGTCTAGAGGGTGTTATTTGAGTTTCATGGTGGTGTATGTACTAACTATGTAAAAGCACAATCACTGTATGTTAGAGCAGTACAACTCAACTATTATTGGCCGACTATGAGAGAAGATGCAAAGGAAGTTATCCGACACTATCCTTAGTGCCAAAAGCATGAGTCATCGAGTTATGTGCTTAGAACTGAGTTATGTAGCTTAACTAGCACTTGGCCCTTGGCCCAGTGGGGTTTAGATATTCTTGGACCCTTTCTGAAGTCTACTGCTCAGCGATAGTTTGTCATTGTTGCTGTAGATTACTTTACCAAATGTGTAAAGGCTGAGGTAGTGGTGAATATCATCGAGCATAAAGTGGAAGTGTTTGTTTTCAGTTCTATCATATCAAGATTTGGAATTCCCTACGTGATAATTACGGATAACGGCTCGTAGTTTGACAACAATAAGTTTTAGGTGTTTTGTGAGAAGTATGACATTCGCATCAATTATACGTTTGTCACACACTCATAGATGAATGGATAAGTTGAAGTTGTAAACAAGATCATTTTACATAGCCTAAGAAGAAAAGTAGATCAAGTTAGAAGGAAATGGGTTGATGAACTATTGAATGTTTTATGGGGATACTGAACCACCTATAAAACTGTGACTGGGTAGACACCTTTTAGATTAGCATATTGTATGAAAGCTGTATTGCTGATTGAGTTAGATTTACCTAGTCTATGGATGTAGAATTTCAACCTTATGGTTAATTGAGTTGGATTAACAGTGAATTTAGATACCATTGATGAAATCCGAGATATTGCAAGAGCTAGGGTTACGGCATACCAGTATAGAGTGGTAAGGTATTACAATTAGAAAGTGAAGTACAAGGTTTTTCAACCTAGAGTTCTTGTTTGCCAAAAGACAAAAGCTACTAACATGCGAGTGAGTTAAGGAAAGCTTAGCGTGAATTGGGAAGATCTCGTCAGGATTCGAGAAGTCGTTGGCGAGAGGGCTTATCGATTAGAAAGGTTAGATAGATCTATCATCCTTCGAACTTGGAATGTCGAGAATTTGAAATTATATTTCAATTAATTTGTTGAATGATTTTCATCACCACTAGCTTAGTGATAGCCAAATTGCTTATAAGACTATAGTACTTTTTTATGACGATTATGTTTGAAGTCTTATTATGTTTCTCGTTCTTATTATGATTGCCGAATTAATGAGTTCTAAACTGCACGACAAATGAATTAACTAAAGTTCTAGACTATCGCGATTAATAAGTTGCATAAATTAATCTTACAGTCGAGTAATGTAACTAATCCATGCCTTAAACAGCTAATAGACAAAGTTTACAAAGAGGACGTGTGAAATAAAACATGTTGTGAAACAATTGGCCATGTGAAATGAAACATGCTGTGAAACAATTAGGTGTGTGAAATAAAATATGCCGTAAGACAATTAGGTGTATGAAATAAAACATGCCAAGAAATACTTAACATGTGATATAAAACATGTTAATGAATAAGAATGTGTGAAATAAAACGCGTACATCATATATGCCGGAAAAGTGTAGTGCGTGAAATGAAATGTACTTGAACTAGTTAATATGAAAGATGCTTTTCATTTGATAAAGTATTGTAGACACTCGGCCTAGCAAAGAAAGTAATGAATAAAGAATACAAGGAAAATCCTAAGACCTATCAAAGAGTCAGTAGAAGTAATCCTTGGATTAGAAGCTAGGGCTTTCTTCGAGCATGCTTCTTTCTTGGCACTTAAGGTCTCAAAACTAGAGGTTTCTCATTTGGCACATAGGGGATGTCTTTTGTTAGACATAATTAACCTTCCTTTGAATCCTTGACTTAAGCTTTGTCGTCACTCTTATTAGTAATCTTAGCACCTGCTTCATCATCATCTTTGTTGGCACTGCTGATTTTGTCGTCGATGTCAGCGAAATCAAAGTAGGAGAGATCATAATCAAGGTAAAGCTTCAAGATCTCTTCTCTTGCCACTTAGACCCCTTCCAACAACTTCTTCTATAAATGTCTTTCATACTATTGACTAGAAGAAACTATATTGAGAGCCTCTTCAACAGAGGGTCCTCTCCTCACAGTCTCTTCCAGCTTAGCAAAATGGCTTTGTAAGTTCAAATTGTTGGTCTCCAACTCTTTAATTTGCATTATGAGCCTATCTTCCTCTTCACTCATCCCATAAAGTTTGACTTAGCCCCTCAGCACATACCCTTACTTTCTCACCGTAAGCTGCTTGGTTGGTTCTTTAGCTACCTTTTTCACCACAGTTGGTTGAGTGGTGGTGGATGCAGCGACTGCATGCTTATCGACTCTTGATTTTTTAGCCTTGGCTTGAGCCAGTAGCTTGGTAGGATTTACCTTTCCAGTACTCATATTTACATACAAGTAGATATGTTAATACCAATACAAATGGACTTATGTACTCTGTGCCGAGCAATGCCCTAAGGTAATGATTCCCCCCCCCCCCCCTAAAGTTACGAGAACGACTTTCTTCTTGTAGCTATACTTGGCACAACTGTAACTCTTTAGCGTACTTTCCTTCTTGGAAAATATTAGCTTTCTACCTTCATAACGCCTGATAATCATCTTGGCGTCCTAAAAGAACATTTTGTTCCTCCTCTACTCTTAGATTTTCTTAGCTGCTGCGGCATCATTTGGCATCAGTTCTATGTCTTTTGTATGATTGGTTCTGTCCATTGAGTTTAGAAATCCAAGTCTTCATCCAACACAATCGACATGAATTTATTGTGCCAAGTGTGGATTTTAGACTCTAACCTATCCATGAATTTACACCAATGTCTCATATGTCTCATAATAGCAAAATACTAGTCGATAGGTTGCCTCCTAATAGTAAAGAAATATTAGAACAGTTATGGTGTAGCCTTGACTTCAACTTCTTCGCAAATAATCTCAAAAGTCGCCAAAAGCCGATATGTATTTGGTGAAAACATATTTGGTGCGACTCTGAAGTAGTTGAAGAAGCTCTTTACAAATGTCGAGATAGGGAAGTACAACCCAAAATTTAGGTATTTCAGGTATGTGTGAAATTTGTGTTCTCCTAGAAAACATACTCTCTCCTCCTCTCTTAGTCTCCTTAGATTCCACGTACTAGGAAAATCTTGCTAATACTTGTTTTATTTCGTGACAAAAACTCTATTGGCAGAATTGACAGTCCTATCTATAGAGTTGTAGAAGTATATTATGTTGTTATATAGATATCTTGCCGAAGATCTCCCTTCTTTGTCCTTGGGATAATTATCCATAGCAAGAGCATTTATTCAGGTGAGTTTATCCTACCTTTCCTCAATATTATTGGTCGAACTACTAGAAGAATACGCCTCCTTGCTCCTTATTTGAGGGGGAGAAGTGCCTTAGTTTCTGTTGCTTTAAAATCGAAGAGGACAAGTTGATGGACAATGTTGCGAACTATACCTGAATGGTTATGAAGAATGGTATCACAGAAGTTGAAGAACTTGAGAGTGAAGATGAGAAAATAAGAAAATTTGTTTCTAAGTTTAAATAGAAATGAATTTTGATTTTGAAGAGTCCTTTAAATACAGACAACTTATCTTCATAACTGTAAATTTGTTTCTGATAGTAATGATACGTTGATTTGATAGTAACACGGATTGTTGATGCATGTTTTGAGACAAAAATCTGATGATTGACAACTCCCTAGCAGTTATTAGGCCTAGGTATAATGATGATTGAGGTGATAGGTGTCATATCACCTACTTTTTGGTTTTTTGAACAGGCGGGAATTTAAAAGTTTCAACTTTTTGATTAGGATATGAATCGTCTTGCTTCCTATCTCATTCAACATCTAAAGAACTGATTCCTACTTGGCCTCTAGATCATTATGTATTACTTCCTTTATTGAATCTCAAACACGAGAGTTGGGGAGCAAATGTTGATAGTCAGTTTTCGTCTACCCGTCTTACTCATTCATTCGGCTGCTAACTAGTCGCATAATAGATATTCTCTTGGCACATCGCCAAGAAATTGATACTAGGCATTTTGCCAATTAGTACTGATCCATTCTAGATTTGAATTCAAGTTCATGGCGTGAACAGTTATCACAAGTACGATTATATTATATAACTACTCGCTTTCCCTATATTTCAGGAAAGGTATCTAATCAAGAATTTTCCACATTTCTCGACAGTTATTCCGATAATTTTCCTTTTAGACATGACAATCTCTTATAAATATAGGAAATAAACTCTGTAAGAGATATTTGATAACTCTTAATTACCCACTTTACTTTTTCCATTCATACTTACTGACTTAAGTATCAAAGTGGCTGCACTAAACTAGCCCCGGTATCTAGCATTTTTGTTATCTTTGCAGGATATCTCCAACTCTAAAAATTTACCAATAACAATTAATAACTTTGTTTATGTTTGTATAGTATTCTTCTATCTTCATCCTGATTATTGAGCTAATTGTACTCACATCCCTATAAACTTTTTTGTAGGTGACGATTAAGAGTTTGAGATGCACGGATGTAACCACCCACGGGTTAGTGCATAGTTGGCTGGGAAAATAAGGAAATGAGGACCTATTGAATTTGGACTTTTGAGTTTTCTTTTTGTTTTGAGGAAACTAACTAGGAATCCCTTGGATGTCTACTAGTTTCTTATCTTATTGTAAATAGACTTTAAGACGTGTAGCTTTTATAACTCTTAATGTAAATTATAATTCTCCATATGGAAGTATTGATATAAGTACTACTATATAAATTAAACAAGAAATTGTTTTGAACTGATATTTTGAAAAGTTATACCATAGGTTTACTAATAACAGGTGATAGACTGGATGCTTTATGCTGGTTAAGTCATATACACCTTATATAGGCTAATTCTACGATAGTGGTTATGAGGTCAGCTTTTAGTGTGGGGGAAGAATAGGAATAACATTAAAAAAAAAAAAATTCAATCAAAGCATGTGAGCCAAGTCAACTTAACCTCACACTTAAGTTTTTGAAAAATAATTTTTGAAGATATATAGAATCAATTTATTTGATATTGCACATCTATTTACCATTAATTTTTCAACTAAATAAAGAAGTAACTTTTTGGGATAAATTTTTTTTTTTGGTATGAATTTTGGTTGATCATTGTGACCTTTCTATACAATGTTAAAATTGAATGATGAAATCTATGTGAAGCGTAGAGTTTCCAGTTATTTAAGCTTAGATTTAAACTTGGAATTAGAATGGGCATTGCTAATTAGGGATTAGTTGTCTATATCTTACTTTAGTGTATACTCACCTCCTAGAAAACTTAAGAAACCTCAATTTGTTACAAATGAACAAATGATCTTTATCTCTTAGAAGTTTCCTAAAAAATTAAATCAGTTGGAGATGATCGTGAAATAAAAAAAAGAGATGATGATGATGATGATAATACAAGTTAGTAAGGATTGACCTGGGTATAAAACCCTAAAATTTTCGATCTAGTTTTTGAAATAGGCTCAATTATGTTAGACAATGTAGGAGTCAACAAGGCTAATGAAAGAGAAAACTCTAAAAGAATGAATCAATTGCGTAAGAAACTTTACTACCCTAAATACATTTAAATGCTAAAGATTCAATTCAAAAGTGATAGAAACCCTAAAATGATCACTTTAAAGATATATGTGTACTAATTCATCATAATATACTCTAAAACCCTAATTGATAATATAATCCTTATATTTTGCCAAATCATTAGTTAAAGGATTGAGATGACTTTCAATCATGCATATATGTTTTGAATCCTTAAGTAGTCCTTAAGAAACTAAGATAATGAATCATAGCTTATATTTATTTCTTAAGTATATGATTAAGATAGTCTTATATAAAGTTAGGAGTTAGGGGTCTAGTTGAAGATTAGGTGAAATGTAGTGAACCTTAATACTCTAATTAGTACTTTTTGCACTAGTTATCCAGAGTAGTTTATCAAATGATGTATATAGGTTATAAAGACCTAAAGTAAGACCTCATCAGCTATGTTTACTAATCAATTCACTAAATACCTCATTTCCTCTCATTTCCTTAATTTTTCTTTTAATTTCCCTTAATTACTACATTATATGCACAAAATTACATATGCTTAAGGAAAGTTGACCAAGTCAACACATGTTGACTAAAGTCAACAATTTGAAAAGTTAACAAAAGACACTAATACATAAAGAAAATATCTACACTTCTAATGATGGCTTTTCTTTCCTTTTCTCTTGATTTTTCTTTTCTCTTCTCCTTCTTTAATTGCTGTCCACTTATTTCTTTTCTAGACCCTACCATTTGTTCTCTTCCATAATCAAAACAAAGCAAAAGAAACAAAAAAAAAAAAAATCCCCCCATTGCTGTGAGCTTCCCCTCTCCATTTCACTTTCATCACTTCTCTTTTTGTCTCCTTAATTCCAACACAAACTAAGGTATGTACTTAAGTTACTTTACGCTGCTTTATGTTATCTATTAGTTAGGTAATTAGGTAGATTGGATGAGTAGACATCTGTTAAGTATGATCTTGAAGAAGAGGGCATAAAGTTCTCATCTTTAAGTGTAGGAATATAGGAATCATGAAAAAGAAGAAAGGAAAACATGAATATTTGCTCATAAGTATGTATACATAAGGGAATCTTAAAAGAATAGAAGTATGAGAATCTTTGTACATGGGTATTTACCATGTACATGACCTAAATTAAGACAAAACTTAACTATACATACCTATACTACACTAATTACATACTTAAAAACACAAAAGAATGATCTTAGGAGGATTTTCTTAAGGGAAAGATTAGGCATACGAAATTTTGTACAAAAATACGTATCTAACCGTATAGGTATATGAGTATGTATACAAGTATAAATACGGTATAAGTCTAAGTATATGTATAAGTATACTCATATACATATAATTATGAAGTAAGATGTACATAAGACATTTACACATGATATAAGCATAAGGTGAGGCTTATATAATCAAATGATGAAGTAAGTGATGATGTAATCATGTGATGACGTAATCATGTGATGATGTAATCATGTGATGACATAAGCCATGACATAAGTAGTGACATAAGCAAATGATGATGTAAGTGATGACATAAGCATAGATTATAAACTAAGAAAAGAATAAGAGTGTATAAGAATTAGGTACCTCAATTAGTAAACCCTAATACACTTTCTAAATTGGATTATACTTAATTAAGAACATGAATTAGTAATAGCATAGTAAAATCCTCTAAGTATAAGAATTTAAGGGTTAACTAACTCATTAAGTATAAACAAAAGATATAAATATAAGTAATAAGAGTACTTAAGTTTTCATAATTAAAATTTCTCTAAATTTAGTTCATATCATAAAACACGGGTCATAACGTCTAAAACGAACATTATCGTGTGAACGTACGTCCGAAAATGATGAAAAATGATTATAAATTCATAAATATCAGAAATAAAACGAAAAAGTTATAGATAATTAAGAATAAGGTCTAACCAGATAACAGTTGATGGTAATTTAAGTATAACTAGGTAACTAGAATAATTAGTTAATTCAGTTACTTACTAGCGTTATCATATCATAATGATCAGGTGATCCTAAGGTGAGCAAGGATCTCCCGATCAATTACTACGATTAAGGCGAGTCGCCATGGTCGAGTGAGTATTTACCCTATGATTCCATGCTTGTTTGTGATTGTAGATAGTGGACTTAAATATTATTGTTAATTAACTATTGTGTGGGGTTTGAGAAACGCTTGTGTATGATATTGTGTGTTGCCATGTGAAATTATCTTAAGTACAGAAAATGCTTTGTTTGTTGCATGGTAGTATAACAAATAATTGTGTGTACTATTGGATGGTCACAGCATAATTTTAACTTAAGTATACTTGGCTTATAAAAAGAAACTGGAACATGCATTAACATGCATCGCATAGATACAATTCCGGCTGTCACATCACACGGAGGTAAAGAGAGGCCATTCGGGGGTTGTTATTATTCATTTATTGGTTTTGTACAGTGCACTCGTACAAAATGACCTTACCCTGGCCCGCGGGAACACTAGGTGTTGGGGGCGCCAACTGCCTGGCTAAGGGTCGAGTCTAAAGGCCTCCATTTAGGGGTGAGTGAGGACTGCGGGGGCCCATTCACGATTATATTAGAACTTAGTTTTTATGAAAATAAAAGAATTATTTTATTTGAGTACGGGGCGTAGAGTTTCGTAGTAAGGAAAGTTCTAGTATAATACCTGGATTTGATTGGTGTTGTGTATACTCCAACCCTGACTTCGAAGGGCGTTAAATTCTAGTTACGTATATGAACTAGTTAAGTATACATATTGTTTGGCATTCTGTTTGATCATTCATTCATATGCATGAATATAATATACTTATAACTTACTTGTGGTGTGGTTCAGGGTTTTGTTCACTAAGCTTAAGCTTACACCCCTTTAGTCTTTTGTTGTAGGATATCCTGTTCATAGAGGTTGGCCGAGGGATGCTACAGGTTAGCTTAGGGACTTGGGCAAGAGCGAGCTGTCCTGTGTATTGAGAGGGAACAGTTGATGTAGACCTTTACTCATATACTTCTGTTTCACTAGTATTGTAGACTTAGATGTACTTACTTACTGTATAATGTAAGCTTTGTAGTTCAAATTTTATATAAATATGTTAATGTGATGGTATCATGTAAATCTGTGTGTTCTTGGGAAACTAGTGGTTATAGAGCCTTGTATATTGTATGAAGAGTTCTTGCTTGGAAGGGTAACCAATTAGGGGTTTTTTGTACAGTATATGACATTTGCCACGACTAGGCCATCCTCAGTTCGTGACACTAGGTCTGTCAGAAGATTAAGATTCTTTCTTGCTGCAACATGATGACTAAGATAATGTGGATCGGCCTTGGTTCGTCAAAAGAGTAAAGTTCTTTTTTATTGCTAACACAATTGTGCTTAAATAAAAGAATTAAATTGAATCAAAAAGCCCTCCAGATAAAAATTAAAAGAAATAAGGAGACAATCAGGGGATTGATTAATTTAACATGTATTTACTTTTAATTATTGTACTTAAAGAGGTGAAAAAGGAAACTATATACCCTTTAATTTTGGAAAAGGGATAACCCTTTCTTAATTGAGTTTCTATTAATTATGATTTTTAGTTTAATCTTTGTTTAAATAATGTGATTCAACTCCAATGTATACATATTAATTGTTGATTTGTAGTATGGTTTCTATAACCAGTACATACATTGTGTAATTGTGTTTTAAAGCATGGAAATATGGTTAAATGGAATTCTATGGAATAAAAAGTACAGCTTTGAATTTTGGTGATTATAAGGATAAATTTTGATGGAAGAGTATGCGTTCTTGTTTTCAAATAGATTATGTGCGATATTGAAATTGATTCTATACTTGATAATGTTCATTGGTGTTTGATCCTTAAGAGTTTTCATGGATTGATTTATTTAAGGTCTTCATTGAGTATCTACTAAACAAAAGCATTGACAAGTTGCATCGATAGTATTTGGAAATGCAGCTTATACGAGTTGAGCCATGTTGGATGAATCTATGTTAAGCTTACTTAAAGCATAACACTATCCCTTAAGATTGGAAAGAGGCAAGGGGATTGATATACAAAGTAACCAATTAAACCATGATAAATGACCTACTATATAGATAAGGTCATAACCTACCTACCTCATAAGTTTGAGACTAGAAGAAGCACGCCATGTTCTAGATAAGCTACATGCTAAGGTTTGTAGCAATTGCATTAAGAGCTATGTTCTTTACATTAGAGCTCTCCAACTTGGTTATTACTAGTCGACATGAAGTAACATGTGAAGGATATGGATTGAAGGTGCCCTTGAGGCCAGAAACATGCACTTATAGATTAATCGCTAAGTAATAACCTTCTCCCTTAAGTAGCCCTTAACCCTTTGCTTCATGGGGGATTAACATTCTAGGTTCCTTCCCAAAGTAATTGACCAATAACAATACATTATTGTAGCTGTTTACTCTTTGATTTAGTGGATAGAAGTGGAGGCCGTGATTAAGATCATCGAGAAGGGCATAAACTATTTATAACTCTATCTTATACAGATTTGGCATTGATACACCTTAATCACTGATAATGGAAGCTATTTCAACAACAATAAGTTCAAAGTAACCTACGGGAAGAAGGGTGTGAAGATCCATAATACTTCGATTGCATACTATCAATCTAATGGACAATTCAAGGCAGTTAATAAGACCATTCTCAATAGTCTCAAGAATAGAGTGGACTATGCCGAGCTTCCTTTCATCGAATGGGGTTCTAGAACTAGATACAAGATAATAACAGGGGAAACACCATTCATGATTGCCTTTGGTCTAGAAGTAGCTTGTTAAATATCTTACTTTTGTTTTGATGATAGCACAACATATATGAAGAAGTTACTAATGAGTATTTGGAGTGTTTATACAAAGATAGAAGCAATATCAGAAAGCATAAAATTCAAATAAGAAGACTGCCAGAACATAGGAGTAGACTAAGAAGCTTGCTGGAAGAAATCAGAAACATCATTGCTACTACATAACATGTTTCTTTTGTAGGTTAAGACCTAGCTCCATTAGTCAAACATATTTGAATAATATGTATGGCTTCTTTCCATTATAAGTCTGATTAATTTTTTTGTGATCAAATGTCCACTTTTGGTAGTTCAAGTAATTAAAGGCTCAATGTCTGGTAATTGTTTTCATAACAACGAGTAGCAAATTTTATAAGTCTCAACGCGGCAGCTTTCAATATTTATTAGGCATCTCCAAGATTTAAGCTTCAACATAGATATATTAAAGAGAGGTTCTTGAATCACAATATTTTTGCATGCAAATGATAAGATTCCTTGGAATTTAAAGGAAGACAATAAGTCATGATGTCTGTGACAAAAGTAGCCAACTCCATATTATCTCCATGCGGAAATAAGAATCATTACAAGGTCATAGTTTGTCACACGTTGGTCAATAGGATATAATTATTCAAGCAATTCTCCATATTACAATTATATTAGTAGCTGATTTGTAACGTGGAGGCGTTCAATCTATTTTAAAAGAGTAGTTTATATACGTGGCCGCAAGATTAATTGTCGAGTAATTTATAATCAATATCTTCAAGTGGAAGCTTAAGCTTTTATGTTCAGATCATCACAAGTCCAAATGTCTAGAAATGTGGCAGCTAAGTTATCAAGATTTTTTATTTTAAATTTAAATTGAAATAGATAAAGATATGAATTTGGAGCTAATACGATGAGATATAATGGGATTCTATTTTCAAAATAAGTAGGAATAATAAATGCAATTATGCAATAAGCTTGGCACTAATATTTTGGAGGATTTGGTGAAAATTATCATGGGAAAAATAAGGAGTTTAAATTTGGACGAATTTTGAATTAAAAGATAAGACTTAAGGGATACTATTTATTTTTGGTTCTAATATTTCAGATTCAAATTTGCATGAATTGTAGAAGATTTTCAATAAGCATCCATGAGAAGATAACATAGATTTTTATTTCAACTGTCAAAATTATATATAAAGCAAAATATCGAGAAACTAACCGTTGGATTTGTGCAAGTGTTTAAAGCATCCTGTGGAGCAAGAGAAGAAATATAAAGAAAAAAAAAAAAGGAAAGACAAGCAATAATAACGATTATCAATTATGAGGATTATCTTGAGCTAATATCTTTTATTTATTATAACTTACAAGATTGTTTAAGAAACTGAGAAGTTCCCTTATGCTAAATTTAGAGGATATTTCTTTGTGTCTCCTTAATTGATTTTGAATATTCCTTGTACTTATTCGTGGAGAGATAGCATTGTAGATCTATAAAAAGTATTGTGGATCTATAAGAGCTAATGGTTAGCTGTGAGATAGAGCAGTGCAATTTGTAGTAAAGGAGGCTGTATCATGTAAACTTTCTATTTTGGTTAAACTAGCAAACTAAATGGATCTCTAGTGTGGGGAGTTAGAAGAGAGGATAGAAGTACAGGGTAAAGCCTTTATAAAATCTTTCAAATGATTTTCTTTACCCTCTCCATTAATTTTCGCAATTTATTTATTAAGCTTTAAACGAAATGAAATAAAGTAATTGAAAGGGAATTTATTTTCAAAAAGTAAAAAAATTGCAAGCAATGAATTCACCCTCCTCTTAATTTCTTTAGTGAGACCAACGTAGCCCTACTAGTTAAACTTTAGCTCCCTTACATTCAAACTCAGGCTTTGGACATGATGGCTAATGAAATTGGCCTTAAGGTTAACCTTAACACAATAGGGGAAGTTTATGACTTAATTAGAACAAGAGTAGCTGCCTATCGATAAAGGGTAGTTCGCTTTTAGGACAAGAAGGTTAAACATGAAGTCTTCTTACTTAATAACTTGGATTACGCAAAGTTTGAGACCATAAGATCCAAGGAAGCTCAAGTCATGTTAGCTCTTGATTGGGTCTACTCAATCAGGGTTAAAGGGGTCATAGGGGATGGAGCATATAAGTTAAAGCAGCTCAAACGTCAGCTTATAACTTGAACATAGGATGTTGTTAATCTTATATTGTATCTTGAATAGTTTTGAGCTCACATTGTTGTAATAACTTTGTATCTTAATGAAAGATTAATTCTTACTTAGAATTTTGCTCTTTTAACTATTCTTGAATTTTATAATTCCATTTGGATCAATATGAATCTTAAGCTTTAGCCTTACTAGAGGTGAATAGGCTCTTAATCACAAGCTCCAACCTCTTTAGATGTGAATGAGCTCCTAACCAAAAGCTCTAATCTCTCATAAGGTTAATGGGCTCCTAATAACAGGTTTTAACCTCCTTTGAAATAAATGGAGCCCTATCTTGCCCACTTTCAAATTGAATGACCTCTCATTCCTTAAGTTTTAGCTTTTTCCAAGGCGGCTCTAGTCTTTCTTAAGGTTGATGAGCTCTTAGTAATAGGTTTTTGCCTCCTTTAAAGCAAATGGACCCTAATTCTACCCTCTTTCTAAGTAAACAAACTTTAATTCCTTAAGTCTTAGACTTTTTTGAGGTGAATGGACTTATACATACTAACCTCACTTGAGGTGAACAGATGACAAGCTCCTAGCCTAGCTTTGGGTAACGGAGTGTCCCTACTTTGTGAATGAGATAACTCAACCTCTTTAAGCTATTTCGACAAATTACTTTAACTTAGCAACTTGGGATTCCATTATTGACTATACTTGGTCTAAAATTTGAGGTACCCTCAATAAAGACTTGAATGTCTTTAGTTGCCATAGCTTTAGCAAATGACTAACCAAGATGAGATATGGTCAATAGATCCCTTATGTGCATCATAAGTTACTAATACAGGTACAAATAATTAAAGTACAATAACAAAAGCTGAGAATAATATGAACATTTGGAAAAGTTTTATTTATTACTTCACAAGCCACATAGTAATTACAAAATTCAGGTTGGCATATTAACCTCATACAAATAGAAGAATAATGCAAAATAATGAAAGATAAAACAAAGGAGGAAGAAACATCATTTGGCAACAAAGGGACCATTCGAAGGAGCTTACTTAGACTTTCGCTTAGCATCCCTTGGCTTGAATTCCCTTAATGGCTTAGGCATCTTAGGTTAAGTGGTGTCTAATGCTCAAGGACCCTCTTTAGTTTCTTTTACTTTGCATGCTCACCTTTAGACATAATGTCAGTGCTCTGTAACTGATAAGCCTTGGGGTTATCATCAGTAAGAGGCTCATTAAGAGAGTTTAAGAAACTGAGGCCTAAGTTAGGATGGTTCACCCTAACATCATTCTTTATTTCTTTTCTTTCATCCAATCACTAATGACGATTGTTTAAAGCTTTAATCAATCCTTACTCTTCATTAGATCGTTGCTCTTTAGCTCATTTATCTAAGCTTAACAATGCCTAACCTCTTCCTCTAATTGGCTTATCTTCCCTTTGTACTCCTCTTCCTTCTCCTTGAAAGAGCTTCCAAGTTCCCTTAAATCCTTGAATTCCTTATTCGTAGAATCCATTTGGAAATTTAGTCTTACCTTGCTACACTTAGTAGCCAAAAGCTTCAATTGAAGTTTTGCACACTTGTTTATTACAACATCAACTTTATGCCTTAATTGAGATGCCCCTATATTTACCTTAGCCTTGATGATTCTTCCGAGCTTCATCATGGTCTTCTTTGATCTTGGCTTAAGCCTCTTCAGCTCTCTAAAATAAGTGTAAATTATTAAAAGCAAACTTCTCATTACTAGATACTATGGCATTGCACCTAAATCCAAGGTGAATTACCTTCCTCCTTTCCTCTCTCCAATCTTAAAAGAGAGCTTAAATAATTGGATTTGTCTAAAGAATCAAAGAAAGAAAAGACAGTTACAAAGCAAACACTATTCAACAAATGTTGAAAGAAATGATACTTACATCATACAAGTTAGCATTGATAAGGTGCTCCAATGCGTCATCATCCTTGGATGAAATGTTATCTTTAATGGTATCCTTGTCTCTAGGTAACACTAGACCAACCATCGGTTCATGACATACATTGCCATGCCCTAAAGCCTTATCCCTTTTGTGTACATTCTAGTTAGGGAAAAATTACCCTGGATCTTTTAGGATAGAAGACGAATGCTAGTGAATGAGCTCTTAAACAAGGCACGCAACTCGCCTTTGCTCTTGACATCCCCCTTTACCTTCCTCTAATGTGTTAGCTAGTTTGAAGGATTAGATACTTATGCCCTTCATTTAGCACATGCACTTTGGATTCTGTATGAGCCACCTTTAGTGCTATATTGAGAACCTCATTTATGGTGACTTGTTAGTTGGAGCTATGGGTGGGTGTGGGTTTCAACCTTCTTTAGTGATACAACTACGGGTCATATCATAATTGGTGCAACTAATCTTAGATCCAATATGGGATTACATATTGCAAATAGATATGAATTTAGATAAAAATCTTAAATGAAGGGTTGAACATATATAGCGCAACAATAAAATATTGGTAAGAATGGAATTGATATGACATATAGTTCCAAGTAGATTATCAAGATTGGTATTACACACAATGTTAGTAATCTATGAAAATCACCACATTATATTTGTAGGTCGTAAAAGTAACTAAGAGGGTGGGTGAATTGGTTAGAAAAATTTAATCTTTTAGTGAAAACCTTATTAAAATGTCCTATTTTGATTACTTTGCTAAATTGTTGTGAAAAATATATGAATAATAAATTGTACACAAAAATAAAAAGAGCAAGGTTGAGAAATTCAGGTAAATAATTTATAGTGCTTCGGCCTTATGTCTATTACTTTCTTTCAGCTTCATAACTGGGGACTTAGTATTCTTCATCCATGCTGTTCCACTATCTACTTTAATATTTCAATTAAGAGAGAAAATAAGTACAATGCTTTTGCTTATCTCCCTAAGCCTTCTCTTGCCCGATCACAAATCTATAGAATTATGTAATCTCTCTTCTACCTATACTATCCTAACACTTAAAAATAGGATTTACAAAAGTGTGAGGACTAGTTATAAGGTTCCTTAAAATATAAGCTTAGAAACAAAGTAAAATAAGATAGTTGAATAAATGGTAGAGTCTCTAATTTATCATTTGAATTTGTTTTCAATTTTCTAGAAAGTATAAGCTTTCATATGAAAGTTTTAGATTAATGTCTCTTGAAAATTTGAAGTGTTTTTCTTATATTCTCTCCTAAGATAACATCTCTTTATTGAACTCTTAGAGAGATCTTTAACAAATCTTGAAATATTTGATGGAGGTGGTTATTTTTGATTTGAGGAAGCTAAATCTTCTTTCTATTTGAATTTTAATTTGAATGTTAAACAGTAGATGCAATAAATAATCTAATCTACATGTGTTCTAGTACATGTTTACTGCTTCGTACATGTAACTTATCACAAATTTAATTGTTTTGAAACTTATAATCTTCATAAAATCTAACTTATCTATTGATTTAAATTTGATATAAAAATATGCAACAAATTCTCTTTTAATCTTCATAAATATACATTAAATATCTTGAAAAATTTGTTAATAATTTGACAAAGATACTTCCAACAAATTCTATCATAAGCTCCTTGTCAAAATAAACTTGTCTTAAAAATAATTACGTTTATCCTTCTTACTCCCCATGGATGTATGTTCAACATAGTGGAATGCATTGGATATATTACTCAAATACATCTAACGAGTGAAGTTAGGCGTTCAATTCCTTAAATGTTCAAAATAACACTTCATTTGTTATGTACTATCAAAACTTAATTCTGTCCAAATCAATTGATTTAGTCTCTGAATTAGTCCTTGATTTTTGAAAGTAGAAGTTAAGTAGAAACTTAACATTTCTTAATATCCTGCATACTTAACACACTTATTAAACTCCTTTAACTCCTTTTTGTTATTATCAAAATAATGATGAGAGAACTCAATATTCTTCCCCTTTCTGATGACAACAAAACTTTTCTTAGAAAAATATTAAATCAAAATTTGCATGGTTTTCTACATGTTATATTAGATGTAGCCAAATATTTAGATATTATTAGAATCAACATTGGTGAAGGTCCATTTATTAACAGTATATACCAAATTAACAAATTATATACTATATATTAAATCACCAGTCTACTTATGTCCAATTATTTAATATTTTTCCTATTCTTCCCTTTTTTGTTATCATCTTTTAATAAAGCTCCCCCCTCCCCCCGGAATCTGATACAATAAAAGAGAGGGAGAAAATAATTGAAATGGAAAACATTAAACTGATATTTCATTGCCAAAGTATTCGTTACATCAGAATTCTAACTTCGAATTAGACTCTGAAGCTAACTAACAGACTTGAACAATAGATAATAAACTTTGAATAAACACTGAACATGAACAATATAGACTTTGGACATAATACATCAAAAATTAAAATAACAACCTTGACACAAACTAGATAAACATAACAGACACAAGAGAGCATACTTTGAACAAAAGATAGAATTCACTTCTTCCTCTTCTTAAGATAATTCTTCTTGATCTTACTAGAAGAACTAGAAGAAGGTAGAGTTGGATCCTTTTAAGGCAACAATAAAATGCTAGATTGATGAACATGAAGTGTGATATCATCAAGTTTTACATCTAAAACAGCAGATAAACCTTATGGTGTTGGAGTTAGATCATTAGCAAGTGATTGAGCAACTGGAGTGGTTGGAGATTGTGGAGTTGGAACAAGTGAAGAGTGTTCAATTGAAGGAATTGAAGATTTTTTAGATTGAATAGGTGGAAATTTTTATAACTATTGAATTTGAGTTTCCACATATTCTAGAATAGGTAGAACATCTTATTGTTGTTGAGTTGAGGGTGCAATTGGTGTTGGTGATTGGATGGGTAGTCTAGGGGGTATAGGCTTAGCTTGTTTTCTAAGGCCTTCTTGTAATTTAGTTAGCAATTCATCAAATTTCTTATCCATAATGTACTCAACTTCAGTTCTAGTTAACCTCTTACTAGAACAAGTTTCACCAAATCTATCTTCAAACTCTTCCTCTGATTCAAACTGTTGTCTTCCTTCCCTAATCTCAAATTTACCACCAATTCTCACTTCATAGTTGATCTTTATTTTTCTTTTTCTTGCCCTTATCAATTTGCTTTCCCTTTCTTTTCCCACCAACTCCCACTTTAAGCTGTGATTTAGTCTCTGAATCAACCTTTGACTTCTCCCTCTCAAATAAGTACTCGGGCTGTTTGTTTTTCTTGTACTTCTCATGCACATAAAATGCCTAATCATTGGTAAACCAGATCTTGTATTTGACAGATATCCCCATATGATTAATGTGTGCATCTCTAATTACTTTAATGGAAATTTTCTTCTTTCTTACTTTAAGGAATTTTAACTTCTTTTACTAAAAAAGTTTCATCAGCGAATTTCCATAAGGTCTCTTCCTTCTAGTCATAAATGCATGCCTAATGATTTGAGATGGCACATCAAATTTCTTCTTCCTAATCATTGTAAGTATGACAAATGCATCTTCCTTATAAATGTTAGTAGTACTACCTTTCTTAGGAAGAAAATAGCAGGTTAGTAGTTTATGCAGTAGCCTAATTAACAACTTGAAATTGAAAATACTCGCTTTCTTGCCAAGATAGATTCTTCCACTATGATTCAACTCCTTAAAAACTTTCTTTCTACTCCATTTCATCAACTTTTTATCATTATTCATCTGAGGTAACTCGAAACACTTAATGATATCATCCTTAGTTATTTCAAGCTCTTATCCTACTACACTTGATACCCATTTGTCTCTCTATTTCAAATCCAAATTTTGATAGATTTCAAAAACTAACTCTCTAAATACAACAACTTCCACATTGCATAGATTTTTGCAACCACACATTCAAAAATTCATCCCAGTAAAAACCATTTCTTTTGAAATATTCAAAATAAAAAACATAAAGCTCAAGATATTGGGTTTGTTTTGTAGTTAATACATTTATTGTCTTAAGTTTTACCCTTTTTCTTATTGACTCTAATTTGTTCACATTGAACTCCAATAGGAATAGACTCCTCTAACTCTACTTCATCCCCTAAATTAGTCTTTAAGCCATCATTGGAACTAGCCTCTAATTCGTCTAAACTAACATATTCGTCTAAACTAACATATTCCTCGGATTCTTTTCCTTGTGATTCTTGTTCAATTGAGTTACCTTTAGTCTTAACTATCTCCTTACTGGATAAACTTGAAACCTTTAAAGTTTTCTCCTTTTCTTTTTCCTTTGTAGCCACTTTAATTTCCTAATGTATCGAGTTAGAATTTGAAGATTGAGGGTTTTCATGGATAGGGTTTGAGGATTCTTTGTTTGGATTAGGGTTTCTTGCTTAGCATAAGGATTATCTTGGTTTAGATTTAGGTTGTCATCTAAATCAGTAGGCTCATCTATATGAGAGCATGGACTCTCTTTTGTATTTTTTGGGTCCTTTTTGGTTTTGAGACCTAAATGAGTAGACTTTCGTGGTGCCATGAGAGAGTTCTTGATCTTTTGAGATAATTTAGATGAGGGAATGTAAGATTGAGAGAGTGAAAGAAATTGAATTTAAAGAAAAATGGGTGAGTTCATACATTAAGTTCTGAGAAGATTTAGATGAAGTAGAAGGGTAAAGAGGGAGCTAGAGAGAAAGATGTTGGACAGAGAGGGCAGTTACTGGACATGGTATAGTATGCATGAAGCAAGAAAATAAGGGGTTTAATTTTGGCACAACCGGCCTGTGTGAGGGAGAGGTGAGTGAAAAAAATAAAAACCTCACTTAATACTAATAACTGTAAAAAGGGGTGTTTAATTACTAGACCGTTAATGATACATAATGATTATTAGATAAAATAAATTTTGTTAACTTCCTAAATTAACTCAAATAAATACATCCTACAATTAATCACAATATATTATTCTAGTTAACAGAATTTTCTATTTGTATATAATTAAAATTAACTAAAATAGAAAAATACCTAACCAAATAAATATTATTAATATTATACATGCAACGATGACAAATTTTACATGATTATTATAAACAAACATAATATTGTCTATGCTATTATACATTAAGCTAGTTAACACAAAATAAAATTTTATGAAAAGGGATTGCATACACTAATTTCATTTCTTACATATTCAAACTTTATTTTAGCTAGAAGCTTTTTAAAAATGTTGGTTAATTGATTATCTATGGAAATAAATTCTATACTTATGTCACCATTGTTAACATGATCCCTAATAAAGTGATGTCTCACTTCTATGTACTTTGACCTAGAATGATGCATGGGATTTTTGGTTGAATTAATCGAACTAATGTTATCATATTTTATAGGAATATTTTTCAAAATTTAAACCATAATCAAATAATTATTGTTTAATCAAAAGGATTTATACACAGCAATTGCCAATTGAAATGTAATCAACTTCAGCTATGGATAGGGTGACATAGTTTTGGTTTATTTGGAGTTAAGGAAAAAGTTTAGTTCACCCATGAGAGACATCTCAAACTTTACCTGTATTAGCTTAGAAAACTCATTCCAATACGATTCATTAGTAGATAAAAAAATAATATCATTAACATATATCTAAACAACTAACAAATTAGTATTATAATGTTTAAAAAACAATGTCATGTCTACTTTTCCTTTTTGAATCCATTTTTAATTGAGAATTCACTAATCTCTCATACCATGCTCGTGAAGCTTGTTTTAATCCATATAAGACTTTTTTTAATTTATATACATGATTTTCTTTAAATGAATCCTTAAAACTTGGAAGTTGTTCTACATATACCTCTTCTTCAATGTAACCATTTAAAAAAGCACTTTTAACATCCATTTGGAATAATTTAAATTTCTTATAACATGCAAATGCAAGTAAGATTCTAATAGCCTCTAACTTGGCAATCGGTGCATAAGTTTCATTGAAGTCAATACTTTTTTCTTGCGAGTAGCTTTTTGCTATTAACCTTGTCTTGTTTCTTACAATTGTGCCTCGTTCATCTAACTTGTTCTTGAATGCCCATTTGGTACCAATGATGGATTATCTTTAAGTTTTGGAACAAGTGTCCATACATGATTCCTTTGAAATTTGGTGAACTCTTTTTGCATGACACTAATCTAACTATTATCAGACAAGGTTTCATCAATAGAGTCAAGTTCAATCTTAGAAAATAAGGCAAAATTATTTTCAATATTTCTAAGACTTGCCCTTATCTTGACTTTAGAATATATATTACCAATTACCTGTTCTAATGGATGATGGGGTTTAAAACTTATAGGTTCGGAAGGTTCAAATGTTGCTTATAAAGCTTCTAATTTAGCCTTTGAATTAACCTCTAATTTTGATTTTGTTGAGATTTTAGGTTGAGGCTCTCTAAAAGTTCTTATCTAACCTTATTAAGTGTATTCATCATTATTTTTTTCCTTTACTTGCATGTTGTCATGCTCCGAATAGGAAAAGTCATAACAGTCCTATTGTATAAACTAATCTAAGATAGAAGCTGACCTTACAGTTGCTATCATAGATACAATTTACACAAGGCGTACAACTCAACCAGCTTGAAATATCTGTTCTAACACCTGTTAATAACTAAACCTGTGGTAGAGCTTTTACAAAATACCTGTTTTATACAACCTGTTGTCTAGTACCATAACAATATTTATACAAATGTTTTACGTCGAAAGGTAAAGTTTATAATCGGAGTTTATTAAAAACCATAGGTTTTGTAGTTTATATACAATAAGTTAGGAAAATAGTGAGCTTCCAAGGAATTCCCAATTAGTTTTCTCAAAAACTCAAAGACAAAGTCAAAAGCCCAGGTTAAGTTGATTCCTCCATCCTCACTTTCCTAAATAGCAGCACACTAACTTGGGAACGGTAGTATTTGAACATCCTGACCTTACTTAACACCTACTAAAGAGTCTATAGGGATGTGAGCACAACTAGTTCAGTAAGTGGGACGGAGTCAGAAGAGTACTATACAAACACAAATAAGGTTAATAATTATGATAAAATGTAATGCAATCAAACAAATGAAACATCGTACAATGTTATTTGCTCTACTATTGGTTAGAGAAATTACATCCACTCTAACCTGGATTGAGGAGTTTCATCACGACTTAAGTCAAACTAAATCCGAGCTTATGCAATAGAGAACACCTTCTTCCCACGACCGCCTTTGAACCACGCCCTCTAACCTTGTCGTAACCTCCTCTCCTGTTACTTAGTTCAGCTAAGAGTGGAGAAATGACCATTTCAACTATTCTCATCTAAGGAAGTTGGTATTTGGGCTGACATTCTTAATCATTTCTCTTAATGGGTGTTATGCATGTTTAGTTTCATTTTAGTCAAATAAACGTTAGTTTTAATTAGGGGTGGCTGAGAAGTTCATATAATACAGAATCAATGCAATCATACAGAACTGCACACCAAGGAGTTGAACTCCTATCACAATTGAGTATCATCCATACATACAGCATGCACATAATCAACTAACTACAAACACAACCAGAAGTACTCTTGAGTCTCCAGATACTTTAAACGGTATCTAAACAAGTAGTGAAACCACAATCCCAACTTACTTGTTTAGACGTTCACTATTGCTGACTCGAATCGTCAACTGTCTTTGTATTGGAAGATCTTATTTACACAAAAAACACAAATTCAGTTTTCGTAATTATTATGAAAACATTAGGGTTTAATTTAAAATGGTTATATATTATTATTATTATTATTATTATTATTTCCATAATATATAGTCATATTATCACTACATATCGAATTAAGTTATTAATTGTTGATACTGTACATCATATATACTATTATGTATTATTTATTGTTTTGATCGTATTGAAATGTACTTTTAGTTTATTAATTCACATTTTAATTTTGGTAAGGTTACCAAAATACGTACATTCTTGAATATGATAAAGTTATAGGTTAAATTACTTATGGTTGCCCGATTTTAACAAAATTAGTATCGTTGTGTTTGTACAGACTTAACAACACGTTTTACTAGTTTTATATATAGAGACGACTTTTAACGGGTAGTTCGAGTTTTTAATATATTTATACGTATATAATTATGATCGTATTATACGTAATTTATGTTATTAAATTGTATTTTACCTAATTTGTCTATATATGTTATAATATAAGTATTATCCAACTCTAATATACCTAAAGTGTATTCCGATCAGAAAATATTAATAAATATAATAAAAATATTTATTTAATCCAATTTGATCAGCAATACTATATAAAGTTTTTATTTAACTATTTAATTCATTTTAGCCTATTAATATTAAAAAAATATCTTCACTTGTAAATTAAGCTATTTTACTTAGTAAATTCATAATAAATAGTTCGGGTTATCAAATAATTCCCTAAAAATTTCTATAGACTCCTAAAAATATGAGGAATTCAGTTATCACTTGGTTTTAAGTTTCTGACCTATTGCTTATATATTTGTATTGACGATTTTACCCCTAAATTATCATAAATTACCCAATTATGATTCTTTCTATACTAAATTAATTTCAATCTAACTCGATACTATTATTATTCATTAGAGATCAGTATATGTCTGTTTCATGAATTAATTTCATAATTTCCTATTTAATTCATAATTTCAGCCTTTTTTAAAGCTAATTTTAGGCTAAAAATGAAATAAACATAAAAAATATTCAAATCAAAATTCAGGTTACATAGAAATTATCTATATATTATAAAAATCCTACACAAAAATTTTCAGCTAGAAATAACATCATTTACTATATTTATTTTATAATCTAAATTCAGATAAAAAGTAGATTTCTTAAGAAAGTATATTAAATATTATGAATTTTTCAAAAATAAAAATATCACTGGAAAGAATGTTCAAAATAACCTAAGCATAATTTTTTTCATAATTTTCTAGGTTGATTTACTAATTTTTAAAAATTATTAAAAAATAAGGTAGAATTTTGACCTAGTTATTCTTGGTAGCTCTAGCTACTGTAGGGTGGTGGAGGTGTGTTAGAACACCTAGACGTTGGGGATACTCCTTAGTGGTGGAGTGGTTCAACAGCAGATCAAAGGACACCTTAGGAACTAGCTTAGGTCGGTAATTGCTCTATTTTTCCTTTATTTTTCCATGATTTTTTCTAAATTTTTCTCCTAGGTGTTTCTAATTTTTAAAGCTGGGAAATGAAGTAGAGAGGCTTATTCATTCAATTTGTAGTCGGTTGCTTCCTTTTATAATTTTTCATATTTTTTCTTTACTTTTACCTCATTAATGTAAGGAGGAGGTAGCTAATTAAGGAGAATTGGCTTTTTGACTCAGCTTTGATTTGCTTCCAAACTTGTCATGATGATTTCCAGGAGTTTTAGCCGCAATTTGATTCATTTTGGATCATTTTGGCACATATTTTAGTTAAATAATAATAATAATAATAATAATAATAATAATAATAATAATAATAATAATAATAATAATAATAATAATAATAATAATAATAATAATAATAATAATAATAATAATAATAATAATAATAATAATATCATGTTCACATTAGTTATTTAATCAATATATAAGTATATACCCTATGTAAATATCACATGTAATATATAAGTTTGCTCATATAATTAAGTTTCTAACATATCTTTTATTTTTAGGATATGATTCTTAATTACTTTCATAAATTCAATGCATTATATATATAATTACATAATTTAGGGTTAATTTACAAGTATAATTATTATTTATACCAAGTATACTCATAAATTACGTGTATATTTATATAGTAAATTATACTATTTTATCTCATTTTATAGCTCAATTAACTTATCTCTAATTCTTATTGCAATCTGAGCTTGATTTTAGAAGTTCCAAGTATTTTAGTACTATATTGAATATTCCTACTTTTAAGAGTAAAATTGAGATTTTGGGTCATTATATCTGAAATCTGACTTTATTATATCACCTTAACTAACTTTTCTATCTTAGTCGTAAAGTTTGGACTCAATTGGATAAGTTTTCCTAAAAGCTCTAAATCTAGTCTCAATTGTTCTATATGTCATCATTAAAATCATTAACTTTGGTCTCATCATCAAATTTCACATTTATGGATTCCCTTATAGTTCTTATTACTTTGTTAACATACGTTACGCTTTGCTATTTAAGGAGTATCTTAAGAAAATGCCTTCTTCGACTTGTTCCTCAAATTTATCAAGATTTAAACCAGATTTCTCAATGAAATAAATAGAGCCAATACATGAAAATAAGATACGGTTGGTTTTCTTCCCTTATGTAGCTCATATGATATTTTCTTGGTAAACAATTTTATATAAACATGATTAATGATGTAATATGATATTGAGATTGCCTCGACCCAAAAATATTGTGTTATGCCACTTTTATTCAATAAGGTTAGTGTCATATTTTGGATTGTTTTGTTTTTATGTTTAACCATTCCATTTTCTTGTGGAGTGTATGGAGCTAAAAAATTATAAGTAATACCATTTTGTTCACAAAACGTTATAAAACCTGTGTTTTTAAACTCTTTCACATGATAGAGAAGCCTTTTTTCTTTTTGAACTTGTTTTGAAAACTTTTTGAAAACATTAAAGACATCACTTTTGTGATGTAGAAACAAAACCTAAGTATACTAAGAAAAATCATTGATTGTAACTAGATCATATTTATTGCCACCGAAACTTAATGTGCATATTGTACTAAACAAATCAAGATGCAAAAATTGCAATGATCTTTTGGTTGAAATATCATGTTTAGACTTATGTGAGACAACACTCATTTTACTTTTAATGCAACTTACATAACGAATATCATCTTTTATGTTCATCTTAAGCAAACTGTTAACTAGGTTATTTTTAGATAAATGTTTTTCTTACGAAATCCTTTAAATAATTTAGTACATTTTTATCATGTATCTCTATCTTATTTTGATCAAGCACCATCTTGTATCCTTTATTACATAATTAGTTGACCCTTAAAAGATTATATTTTAGCCTCTTACCAAAGATACATTCTATATAATATAAGGGGGAATACTAATTTTACCAATTGCAACTATTTTCCCTTTACTGTCATCTCTAAATTTGATATAACCTCCTTCTTTCCACTCTAAGCTTGTGAATAATGAAGTATCTCCTGACATTTGATGTAAACACCCGCTGTCTAAGTACCATGTTCCTTTTATTTTTGATTAATGTTCATGTAATCATCAAACAAGATTAAGTTCTTTTTGGAACCTAAACTAGCTTGGGTTCGTAGAAATTTAAGCTCGTATTATTTAATGTCTTAGCTGTTGATTACCGAGTTTGTTATCTTTATAAAAACAATATTTCTCAATATGTTCATGCTTATTATGGAAAGTATGCATTTATTAGAAACTTAATACTTGCGTATTACCTAATTCTTTAGATTTCAGCTTGGTTATCTTCTGTTATACCCTTTGATTGTGCCTTTGATGTATCCTTTGATCGGATACTTTTTATTTTAACCTAGGTATCTTTTGTTATACCCGTTGCCTTATACAACAAACTTAGTTTTCTCATGTATATTATTGTTTTTAGTAGATTCATTACCAACCATTTCCTTTCATTTAACAAATATGGTTTTATTAGCTAAATTAGAGGATTCTCCATGTTCATAGCCAACTTTACTTTTTGAATTATCTATGCTTTGTGAAGATAACAACAACTATAACCTTTTGTCACTTTCATTAAATTTGATAAATGTTGTATTAATCATATTAGATAGCCCATATATTCTAGCTTTCAATTCCATTACTTCCTCTTTTAAAACGAGATTTTCTTTTTTCTAAGCTCTCTTGACTTATTTTAAGATTGTTATTATCAATTTGCAAAACTTCATTATCATTTTTTAACATCATTCTCATCAATCAATAAAGCATTTATCTGAAACAAAGCATCTTTCTCATTTTTTAGCATGTTAATTTCATCATTAAGTTTGCATTAACCTTCTTAAGTACTTTTAATAAACTTTTAATATTTTTACGCATACTTTTAGGCATTATATCTTCAGAGTCAGAAGTTATCTCAAAAATAGTAATGAGACAAAGGTTAGCATCTTCTTCTTTCTTTATATTAGCCTTTAAATTTGTCTTAGATTCATCTAGGCCACTCTAAGTGTCAACAATGCTTTCTATTTTTTCTTATACTTCTCTAGTTTTTTCAATAATATTGGACACTTATACTTAATGTATCAAGGCTTCTTACACTCATTGCATACCAACTCCTTCATCCCCTTCTTTTCTTTCTTCTCTTTTTTCTCTTCGTTGTAAGTCTTTCTTGCATCATATTTAGAACAATTAGTAAAAGAATGCTTATTGGAAAACTTCTTCTTATCTCTTTTCTTAAGTTTATGTTAAGTCTCCTAGCCATCAAGGTTATATCCTCATCATCAGCATCTTATAAATCGATCTCTAATTGGGACTTTGATTCAACTTTTTGAGCTTTGAATGCAATCATCTTTTTGTTGCTTTCTGGTTCATTTGTATGCTTGATATGCGACCCATAGGCAAGCAACTTCTCCTTAAGTTGACTCATTGTTAGCTTAGATAAGTTTTGAGCTTCTTTGATCGTTGTTCTCTTAATATCCCAAGACTTAGGCCAAATTCTCAGTATTTTTCGGATAAGATCAAAGTCATCAATCCTTTTTCCAAGTAATGCTACTTTATTAGTTATAATTGTAAAATGATTGAAAACGTCTTGTATTTTTTCATTCGGCTAAAATTTAAAGAATTCATATTATTGAAGCAAAGAACTAATGTGGGTGCCTTTGATTGTTATTGTTTGCTCGTGAATCTCAATCAAAGTATCCTAGATATCTTTTGTAGTCCTGCAAGAAGAAATTAAATAGTATTTAGATGGAGCTATTGTCATGAATAATAAATTTTTGGTTGATTATTCTTCTTAATTTTTCTTTTCTCATCCTTAGTAAGCATTGGATCTCTACCTATTGCAATTTGAATGTCTCCAAATTCGATGATTTCCCATAAATTGAAATCAGTTGCCTTAACATAAGTTTCCATCTTGTATTTCTAGTGGAAAAAATTACTTCCATTAAAATAAGGAACATGATTTGTAACAATAAATATATTATTTTTCACAATGGATCTTTGAAGTCTAGATGATCAAGAGCTCAACTCTGATACCAAATGTAGGTTCCAAAAGAAATGGGGGAAGGGGAGACTGAATGTGTTACATATAGAAATTTAATCTTTTTATGAAAACGTTATTAAAATGTCCCCTTTTGATTACTTTGATAAATTGGCATGAAACGATATTTGAATAATGAATTGAACATGAAAATAAAGGAGTAAGGTTGAGAAGATCAAGTAAGTAATTTATAGTGCTTTGACCTTATGCCTATTGTACTCTTTTAGCTCTATCATTGAGGACTTGGTATTCTATACTAACATCGTTCCACTATCAACTTTAATATTTTGATCAATAAAGAAAATGAATACAATGGTTTTGCTTAAGCTCTCGAGGCTTTCTCTTGTCTAATCACAGATCTATATAACTATATAATCTCTCTTCTAATCATACAATCCCAACACGCAAAAATAAGATTTGCAAAGGTATGAGGACTAAATACAAGGTTCTTCGAAATATAAGCTCAGAAATAAAGTAAAATAAGACAATCAAATAAACAACAAAGTCTCTGATTTAGCTTTTAAAATTTGTTTTTGATTTTCTTGATAGTATAAGCTTGCATATGAAAGTTCTAGATTAATATCTTTGGAAAATTTGAAGTATCTTGCTTATATTCTTTCCTAAGATAATGTCTCTTTGTTGAACTCTTAAAGAGATCTTTGATTAATCTTGAAATATTTTGAAATATTTGATGGAGCTGGTTATCCTTGATTTGAGGAAGCTAAATTTTCTTTCTATTTGAATTTTAATTTGAATGTTAAATAGTAGATGCATTAAATAATTAGGCCTGCACTGGTTCTTTTATATGTTCTTTCCTTTGTCTTGTAAACACAATGATATACTTTGAAAATTTGAATCTTTTAGCTAATATAGTTCCTAAAAAACAGGAGCATATCTTCTTAGCTTGATAATTCTGAAATTTGAAATTCAGCTTCTGATATTTTCTTACTCCTGCTTTGTACGTGTAACTTATCACAAATCTAGTTGTTTTGAATCTTATAACCTTCATAAAATCTCACTCATTTATTGATTGAAATTTGACATAAATATCTGTAACAATCTTGAGATTCATCCTTGTCATAAAGTTTATCCATGCATCCAACCTAATCTTAAGCTTCAAATACAATCTGATCCAAACTCCTATGAAATCCTTTTTTAATATCCATAAATATACATTAAATATCTCAAAAAATCTATTAATATTCTAAAAAAATATTTCCAAAATAATCAAGTTTATCCTCCTTAATCTTTGTAGATGTATGTCTAAGTTAGTGGAATGCATGTGATATATTACTTAAATATATCTAATGAGTATAGTTAGCCTTCAATTCATTAAAAGTTCAAAATAACACTTCATCCGTTCTATATTGTCAAAACTTAATTTTGTCTAAATCCTTTAATTTAGTCTTTAGTTCTTGAAAGTAGAACTTAAGTAAAAACTTAACATTTCTTAATATCTTATACACTTAACACACCTATTAAACTTCTTTAACTTCTTTTTATTGTTATCAAAACAATAATAGGAGAACTTAATAACATTGTCAATATATAGGCTAGAAAATTACAAACAAATCTACTCTTGACAAACATCCAATAGAGTCTCGCAAAATAAAAGATATAATAAATTTGAATAATTAAAAATGAGAATGACAAGTATTTATATAAGAATATTAAAACCCTACTCTAAGTAAAATACAAAAAAAAGAAATAATATAAAATTTACTAATACTGAAAGGAAAATAAGTCGCATCCAACGCTTCTAAAGATACATAGTGTATATCTTGAATAATTGGCCATGTATTGGGCATCTTTAATGCTACATGGCATGTGTCTATGTCTTTTGGCCATATGTTGATATTGAAAGAAGTACACCACATGTACTTTCCACAACGAGGTTGCGCATTCCATTATTGCTTCCAAACTTGAGTATGTTGGTTGTTTTGTAGTGGTCATCTATTCTTTTTCTTCCAGTCTTGGTATCCTTGTTGCTTAAATTTTTACCTATAGTTTCTTGGCATTTTAGAATTTCAAAATTTTTGAGTTCGACCCTAGGTCACATCATTTAACTTAACTATTGTTAGTGGTCGGGTGATCAAAGGCTTAACCATAATGATCCTTTTTACTTATTGGGGGAAAAACCTTCTTCCTAACAAGGGCATCTTTGGTTCTCTCTGATATCATGAATGCTTTTGGAGCTACTTTTTAGATGGCTGACCATACCTTTTCATGCCTATAAGAACAAACAAATAAGTCAAACTAGGATTATAAACAAAATAAATGAAAGGCACTTTGCCGAGCATGAGCTTTTAGGGGACCTCTTCCCCTAGATATTGATAGAAGAACAACTCCTTGGCGACCAGTCCACCTCGACAATGTGAAAGATGGGGGCTATACCTTCCTCTATTTCCTTCTCTTAAAAAATTTCCTTAATGCCAAGATGATTGTACACCTTCTCCATGCCATCATATATGATTCCATTTTATACTTCTCTTTTAAGTGCAACAATTACCAGGGCATCATTTGTTGAAGTACAATGGGATTCGTCTTGATGGGCTTAACATAGCTTGTTTAAAAGTGTAGGCCTACTTTTGAATTGATCATTACAAACTTATCTTTCCAGCCATACATGGATAAGTGGAGCATGTCAAACAGCCTTTTAGTAGCTCAATTTGTTAAGTAATCTTAGCCTTTTGCCTACTAGTTGCGCTTTATATAATAGAATTAGCTCAATAGTTGTGGGGTCGCCTTTAACTTTAGCTTAATGCACACTTGCTCGAACATGAACAATATATGATATGCATTAAGAGCGAGCTAACTTGTATTCATCCTATGATACCTAAAAAAGGCCTTTTGGAAGTTTGGAAAGGTAATTTAAAGCCTAAACTCATAATGCTTTCAGTGGAGTTAGAACCAATTTCCTCTCATTAATGCAACTTAATTGTTCCCATGAGGTTTTTCCATACACTAACCTTATAAAAGATTGCAATTTCTCGTAATGGCCTCAACCTCTGAGTCTGTTAGTTAGCTTATAACCCCATTTGGTGTACTACAAACAATTGAGTCTCTCTATTGAGGTACAATGTATTTCATATCTTAACCATCATTAGGATAGATATCCTCATCCACTATTAACTACTCGAATAAACATTTTGTCTCTTCCATTGGTATCGCTGAACTAGGGGACTACCTTGAAGGACCTACTATTGTCACTTACAAGAGAAGTATCCTTCTAGGTAGGTTATCTCCTCCCTTTGCTATTAGTAAGGGTATGTGACCAAGAAGACAATGCTGGTTGTTCCATACCTTTGATAAAAAAATTAAGTTGCAATCTTGTCGAAGATTTTGAAAGTTGACGGTAGATTGAATTAGGAAGAAAAAGGCTTGAAGTTTCAAGTATGTAAAAGTGTTTCCTTGATTGAGAATCTCCCTATTTATAGCCATGCACAAAATTTAACATGACGATTATCAAAAAAGTAAATGACATGATAGGCTCCAACCTTATCTCAACTTTTTAGAAAGGGGATGAATGAACTAAATCTTTAAAGTAGAACTATCAATGCAACATGCATGCTTAATAGCTTGGTGACACATATCCTATGCCTTAAAAAAACTCTAATTAACTCATGTGAGACAAATAAAATAAAACCTTAGGTTTAGCACCTCACAGTAAGATCAAATCACTCCATGTCCCTGTACTCCAAGATCAAGTATCGCAACTCGATTTAGGGAGCAAAAGCTTAAAGTAGCTTGAAGATTCTACTACTTAGCATACCCTTTGATATGCTAGCTCGGTGAAGACCTTATATGGTTTCCTCCACCTTATGATCATAAAAGCATAGGTCTAGTTCGGCTTGGATGATTTGATTGCTCGACCACTCCAACTTAATTAGAGCTTTAACTTATGACAATAATTACAAGGTCGCTAGCTTAATAGAGTGGCTCACCCTTTAGCCTAAGCTCATCCATAATGTTTAATAGTTGTTCTTGAGAATTTAAAAACCCTACTAGAAGCTTACTCTCCTTGTCAACCTATTACTAATGAGAGTTGAAAAAGTGTAAAAGGATATTTTGAACCTAAGCCTCTAAGCCAAGGCTAACCTCTTAAAAGCACGGGTCGAGCCCTTAGAGCTTAAACTGACTTTACTAAGGCCCAAGTTAAGCTCTTTAAAGTTTCAATGACCTAGTTAAAGTACATACTGAGTTCCTAACTTCAAGTTCAACCTCATCAAGAGCATGACCTAAGCTCTTATCTCTATCTTACTCCTTAGGGGCTCATCCTTAAGGCCTAGGATGGCTAAGCCCAATCCATAAGTTTGAATGAAAACTAGGTATGCACAACTTGGTTAGATAAGTTAAGTCAACAGTGTCGTAGCTTATTTCCAAGATCTTCTCCACAAAATTTGGAGTTAAATAAAGCTTCTCGGGATGTTCATCTCCTTCATAAAATAGCTCAATCAATTCCTCTATAAATAGAATATTAATACTCCTAGTAAAGGATACAAAGACTCTTGCATTTTACATACTTTATACTATTTGTCTCTCTCGGCTCTGACTTAGACATTGAAATGGATATGCTCCATTAGCCTAATCTTGTTCATTTTGTAGGTTTCCTACAACCTAATAAAGATTCACCACAAATAGGTCCCTTGTAAAATTAAACTTAAAGTATAGGTAGTGTAAGTCCTAATAAAGTTTCAAAGTGAGTATATGGTTAAACCATATACCCTACTAATCCTATAACATTTGATGCTTCCAACCTGACACCTATACGAGCGACTTAAGTGTAATAAGTTATATGATGTTAGGACCTTAAAAGGTGCCTAGTAGGATTGCCTAAAAATCTTCAAATCACGTGTGTACCCATTATATGAAAGTTGTCTTGTAAGTTAGAGATTGCAACACTCTAACTAATTAATCACTAGGCTTTTGATTTTTAATCTATTAATTTATGATAAAATATAAAAAAACTATAGATACTTAATATCTTACGATTCGTTAGAACTGTAGAGAATCACTATCCCTTATCAAATAATAAGATAGAGTAACACATCTAAGAATTCTAAAGCTTAATAAGGTTACAAAATTTTGAACAATAGACATTCATTTTATAAAATATTCTAAGTCAACTATACAAGATATTTACTATTTCTAATTCCTTATACACCATTCACTAATTTCACTTTACACTCGCTCTTGTATCAATCTTAGGTTAAGGTCATCTATAAAAGAACTTCTAAGGGAATAAGCAAACCACAACTCAGTAAATTTATTCTTCACTACTATCGTTTAAGCAAGTTATTAAGCATTATTGTCACACATGCAAATCTATCTACATACGAAATATATGCATACGTGATTAATGTAAGCACTACATCTATGGGAGTCTGGAACCATAGAAGGTATAGATCTATATCATTTACACGTCGATTGTCTCCTGTACTTACTAACATGGGGCACATCATCTTACTTGCATGAGGTTGCCTAGGGGCACCATCCCTCTAGATATAACTCGACAATTACAAATCAAGTCATGTGGATCCTAACTAGGGCCATCCACTACTAATAGATTAGATCTAAAGCCTTATGAACTCAACGTCAGTAAATCAGATTCAAGGCCCTACAAGCTCAACATTAGTAAATCAAGTCCAAAGGCCCCACGAGCTGTCAATTAATTGGAGATACTCTATTAGCTTTACCTTAACAATAAAAAATATCATCAACAGTCTCTATGAGCATAAGTTAAAGTTGGACTAAAATCTTTTCAAGTTTAAAAAAATGTTTCCAAAATACTTTTCTCAATCAATTTCGAAAATTGGCAAAGCTAGTGCTCTCTATAAATATATCCATTGACTCATAAACATGCGGCAAAAATTACCGGTTATTTTGGTTAGATAGTTAGATTTACCACTTTAATGAAGCAGTTATGTAGATGAAGGCATACAAAGCAAACAATCATTCAACTAACAATCAATAACAACTAACAAATCAACAAGCAATTTTAAGCACAAGCAGATGGTAGATCATTAAAACTCCCTTAACTTGGTATAATTGCTTGCCTGTAATAGTCTTCGGTGCTCCCTTGAATGAATAGTTAAGTTACCTAAAGAGATAAGATTTATATAAGTAGTTGGAAGGGTTATGCTTCTTGAATAAACTAAAGGTCTATCGAATTTTGCCTAATTCCTGATTATGACTAGCTTTGTATTTTGACTATAGTTCCTTGACTTCACTTCACAATAGAGGAATCTCTATACTCTCCTTTTATAGTTTCTTCTAATTTGGTCTCCAAAATCCTTATTTAATTATTCTTCTTAAATAATCTAAGCTAATAAAATTTCCTTCTTTTGTAGAGAACTTCCTACTTTACCCTCCATCTTATCATATTTATCATGTGTGCAATTCTTGTTTTATTTCCTGTTTTGTTTACTATTTATTTATTTATTCATTACACATATTTGTTGGCTCTTATGAAAACATATGTGAATCTGGGAAAATATATTTGTATCAATAATTATTGATTTCAAATATTTAATCATCCTTATAATTATTGTTCCATACTTCAATGTGTACATATATAGGTAATTCGTTCTTCTGTAGTATATCTTCAAGAATGTACATTGGTCTTATTATTACTATTATTTTACATGTGTATATATATATATATATATATATAGATATTATGTATATACGTATATTTATGTACATGTTTTTGTCTTTCTTTAAGAAATTGCAACATGTTTTCATCTTTCTTTGGGAAATTTGCATGATTCAGAATTTAGGGGAAAAAAAAAACAAAAAGATACACATGTCCAAACTAAGCAGCAACAACCCACCCCATCTTCTCCATAAGCTCTTCACTTTTACTCAACTACAGGAGGTCAATATCTAATATATAGAGGGTCCTAATAACAATTGCTTCCATATGGGACAAGTTTGAACAGTAAACAAAAATCAGTAATGGATCTGCTTGTAACCCCTGATTTTGAATTAATTTTTTAGCTTACATGCATCTTTTAGTTGAAAACAAGTGCCTAAACAACTATCCTACTCCATGAGATCTTTCCTTTCAAGTAAAATTATTTACAAAAAGGAGCCCAAATCAAGGTTAGATCTTGCATCAAAGTAGCTTAGCCAAGTGAAAATGCAGCAGATATACATACACACATATGTATATTCGATTTTGACATGATATTCTAAGCATTTCCAAGCGTTTTCTTTTGATAAAGCTTTTTGAGATACATTTTAATATGTATTAACTTTCATAACTTACAGTTTAGAGTAAGATTTTTCGGTAAAAGTTGAAACTTTAATGAAGAAAAGTATATATATATATATAATGTTTCTCCTCTATATTTATGCACTTATATATATAGTGCATAAATGTAAAGGAGAAACACTAGATATTTTAGATTCAATTTCTTCCTATGTGGTTAAAATTAAGTCATATCAATGGCTAGATTTGATTGTTCTCCATGTCTACAACATAGTGGTGGTGGCTTGGTGAATGGTGGCCAAAGGTGAAAGTAAGAGAGGCTTAAAATGGCACAGTCGAATCGGGTTGTTGATTTGTTAGGTATTAGTTAGTTGAGGTAGCCATTTTTAGGTGCATTTTCAAGGTTTTTTGGGTGGCTCCATTATGGTGGTAGTGAGGGGTTTATAGAGGACATGGAGGTGTTTTACGTGGTTTTCTCCATTTTAAGTTTAAGTGTTTAGATAAAGAGAAAAATAAGGTGAAATATAAGGAGCCAGGTTGTCAAAGGATAAGTTAAGTGACTAGTACAACTTATTACCACATGAATAAAATCTAGAACATGATACCTCTATATCTTATCCGTTGTGCATTTATACAATTGTAAGAAAGCAAACAACAATGCAGTATAGTGATGGTATGTTACATGCAATGGTAAGGTATTGGACCTTAGGTTGTACTAATTTTCAAGGGTATCTTATTTATTTTAATGTACGCATTTAAAAATTATATTATAGTACATGTATATATACATGTAGGTACTACTTTCATGTATATAAAGGTAAAATGGTAATTTTATTACATTGATTGGTTTAATTTAGCTAACAGTTATTGTTTAGGAATATCTCTAATTGCTTAGTATTGAATTTACATGTAATACCTTAAGGTTTTGAGCCAATGTGATAACCTTAAGTTCTGAGCCCTTAAATTTAGGGTGTTTGGTAATGTTATTTGCTTTAGTTCAAATTTCACGATAAGGTTAGAAAAGTTAGAAGAAATATCCTAGTAAAACCAATTTCTCAAAATAAAGTATATAAAGGGTTTAATTTGATAAAAACATTAGTTTATTGATAAAGTCAATAATTCTAAAAAAAAGGTGAAATTCGAGTTGTTGTTATATGGATTTCGGATGATTTCCTTCCTATAAAGTACAAAGAATTAAAGGTACTGGGGTTAATTTGGTGCTACTAGTCCAGTATTGTCACTTCAATGCCTAAGTTAGTGTGTGAATTTTAGAGAAGATAAGATGAGTAGTTACTGGTTGTCAGATGGTTTTTACAATGCTTCTTATTTGTATTTATAAGTGAATGTCAAATGTTTGAAACAACAGTTAATCATATGATTATTGGGATACATAGAGACTTTACGGTTAAGTATATTCTTGAAATGTAGGAGTAGAGGACGGTTATGAAATAGAACCGTGCCAAGAGGTAACTGTTTGTGTTGCTTAAATTTAAATTGGATATGGTCATTTTGGTTAGCATTTGCCAAGTTGTGAATTACTTGGCATCTCATTAGTCGAGTGGATGAGTAAATGTAATAGATGAAATCCAACTATCAACATTTTACCTCTAACTCTTGTGGTCAAGGATTCGACAAAGGGAGTAGTTTAATATTCTTTGTAGGATTGAGTGAAGAATTGTTTCCCAAGTGATGAGTAATGTAAGAAGTTCCTTGATTTTCGTTTAGAAGGGCGGATTGTATGCTATTTGAAAGGTTGCAACTTTTCAATTTTCTTACCTATTAGAAGACTAAGTGGTAAATTGTATGACAGCTATCACCTTAGCCATAATTACATCGTAGGCACTAATAACTGTCAAAGCCTTGATAACCGTTGGATCTCTATCTCGAAAGACATGTCAATAATCTACTATATCATCTAATCGGTGCATCATTACTATAAAAAACGTGTTGTAGTCATGAGGGTAAATCATTCATATTTAAGAGTTTTTTCAATACTAGAAATAGATTTCATTTCATCTGCATCCATAAGCTTTCGGTTGCTTTCAGTATTTTGTCTTCATCTTCATAAATTTTCTAAAAAGTTCAGTGATGTTCGTTATAGTTAAGATCAGATATGGTTCAAAACATAATACGTCAACTTGTTCTTTTAGATTTTAAAGCAACTGAGACCGATGCTAGTTCTCTCTCCCAAAAAAGGAGTGAGACGGTATGTTCCTTGAGTAGCTCAATTGATAATGCTGTACAATGGTAGGACAAACTTGCTCGAATCAACTCTCTTGAAGTAGATACTTATCTAGAAGACAAAGAAGGAAGATCTAGGGTAAGGTATTTGTATAATAATGTAATTTACTTTAGCAACTCGCTAAATGAAGTGGTTAGCATTGTTAACAAAGTTCTTGTCTCGAAGTACAATAAGTACTGGCAAGATTTTCTTAAATTATGGAATCTTTGGAGGCCAAGAAAGGAGAAAAGCGTGTGCTTTCCAAAGGAACGTGAATTTCACATCTATATGAAATATCTCAACTTTGGATTCTGCTTCTCTTTTTCAGATTTTGTCAAACAATTCTTCAACTATTTTTGAGTTGTGCCAAGCCTTTTCTCATTGAATACTTATCGGCTTCTCACAGCTTTCGAGATAGTTTGTGAAGAGGTTGAGGTTAGGGCTATGCCTCAATTATTTAGATCCTACTTTATAATAAAGAGGCAGCCCAATGGTTGGTTCTTCTTGGTTGCATGACATATGCAAAAATTTATGGATGGATTGGAGTCCAAAATCTAAAAGTGGCAAACAAGTTTATGTTTATTATTTCATATGAAGACTTGGATTTTTAGACCTAATGGTATTGAACTGATGTCAAATGATCCTGTTGCAACAAAGAAGATCCAAGAGAGAATAAAAAACAAAATGTTTTTCTAAGATGCCAAGATGATAATAAGGTGAGACGAGAATAGGGAACCAATATTCTCCGAGAAGGAAGATACACTATCGAGTAATTTTCGTGCCGAGTATAGCTACAAGATGAAAGTCGTTCTTATGACTTGCGGGAAGAATAATTGCCTTTGAGCCTTGCTTGATACGAAAAATGTAAGTCTTTATTCCTCGCTTTATTATTTATGTATCTACTTTGTATTGCAGACATGGATGTTGGCGATGTAAACCTTACCAAATTATTGGCTCAAGTAAAGGCAAAAAAGTGTAAGGCTAACAAACGAGTAGGCGCTACAATAACTGTTACTTGACTGGTTGCTCTGAAGAAGGCTGCACAAGAAAAAGTGGTGAAATAGGCAACGACCTTGAGAAAAGAGTCCCACCTAGCCAATAAATGTCAAGGGGGTGAAAATCTTAGGCCCACTAAGGTCGTATGAGCTAAAGTAATCCTAACCCCAATAAGCATTCCTTTAGCTGAGGAGTTGAGAGATTCTGGCCTAGATATCGACTTTGGTAGTAGGGATGAAGTTGCTCCTCATGAGATTGCCGGAGGATAGTTGGTTTAAGCAGATGTTGTGTCGAGTCCTAATAAGACAAGTGGCAAGGAACTTACTTGATCGGAATTAGGCTACTGGGCCTATGACTTGCAGTTGTGCTCGAGGATTGGAAGGCCTAACAAGATGAATCCTCTTGCTCCAGTTGATTCCTAATGAGGTCGAATTACTTTGAACTGCCAATTAACGCTTTATGCCGAGCCATATGACTGCTCATCTCTTGGAAGTTATGTGCTGAATTGTTGAATGCTAAGAAAGCTGCCAACCTTCACTTATTTATTCAACTATGTCCGAATCGTCCAATTTCTCAACATCACCTTTGTTGAGTGGACGAGAGATAGGCCTTAGACTAATCAGTTACCCTTACTCGGACAAGTATTTTAACTGTACACTTTTGTTTGCATTCTCTAATGGCCTCGCTAATGTATCATTGCTACGCGTATAGGACCATGTATAAAATCTGCTCCACTAATCATTACTTTTCTTGAATATTCATTTTACTCTTTTGTATTCTTGTATATTACTTCTTTAAGGTAATACTTTGCTATTTCTTTTCCCTTTTATGCAAGTTGCCTTAACTTTCGGGTGTAAATACTGTACTTAGACATTTTCTCTCGTAAACATTACTTTATTTACATTCATCTCACTCTTATCTTAACTCTTGAGCAAAGCTAGGTGGTGAGTAACCTCATCAGACCATGTCGTGCGTCATATCGAGTTGTACTGTGAGTTCTCGGAAGTTCCATTGGTGCATCGTATCCATTGGAGCTGTTTATGGGTTTTTTGCTTACTTTTTCATTCACATTTGTCCTTTCGCACATTCCCCATCAATTCCTTTTCAAGCTTTCGGTAAGCTTGGACCCATTCAGTAACTGACCTTGTCTATTCTTGGTCATGGTTTGTATTATTGCTGGCCAACCTCCTCCTAAGAAGTCCAAAACTTTAGATGAGACGATAAAGGAGGTGACGAGGAACAAAACTCTTGACATTAGTAGCGTTGAATTTGTCCCTAATAATGAGTTGGGCGAGTACTTTGTTTAGTCTTGGGGCCACAACATTCTCTACATTGACTCGGCATTAGGTGATAGGCCAAGTGTCATTCTTCCCAAGGATAGGAAAATTGCAAAAAAAGGACGTCGATAGAGTCGGCGGTTGTAATAAGGCGTACGTCGTAGCCAAACTATATGATGTAAGTATCAATTGAATCCTTTCAATTGTTGTGCATGTTTTATTGCTAGCAATCTTGTTTGTTTACAAATCGGTAGCTACATTCTAATGGCATTAGATGACAAAGAAATGAAAATGGTAATTATAATAATAATATTTTATTTAATTATTATTTTTTATATATTTTGCCAGGTAGTCTAGCAAATTCATCATTTGTCTTGTTAACTTGTTGTAGAAAATTGAGGATACATACAATTCCTCAAAGGCTTAAATTGTAGCTGTTAAGAATGCGAGAATCAAGGCTGAGATGGAGGTAAAAAAAATATCAAGATGAATTGGCTGCTAAGAGATTGGCACATTCACTACGGGTCGATGAAATCTCAAGCCTTAAGGCTAAGGTCGATGAGTAATATAAAGAGGTTGAAAACTTGAAAGAGGAGCTTCATAAGAAGAAAGAAGAGTATTGGGGTTTGGGCTAAACACTCAGCTTAATGAGTGACAATGAAGATAGGCTTAGGATACAAATAAAGGAATTGGAGACCAATAACTCTGGACTGCAAAGTCGTATTGTCGAATTAGAGGTGTAGATACCTTATTTTTACTGATTTTTTTATTTCAATTAATTGAGCCAGGTTAATAAAAATAAAAAAACGAAAATTAAAAAAAATGAAAAAAATAAAAAATAGAAAAAAAGAAAGAAGAAAATTAAGTTAGGTCAAGTAAGTTGGGTCATGAGTCGAGTCATGTCAAGTTAGAGTAAGTTGAGTGGTTGGATAAAGTAGCGAGATGGGCTGCATTAATTAATTTGTCTAATTTTGAGGACTTAAATCATATTAGGCAATTATTAGGCTAAATTAGATCAGGTTAGGCTTAGAAAGAAAAGCCCGAGCTAACTAGGGTTTCTACAAGTTAGGGTAAATCTTGGAAGCATCGCAATCAAATCATTAGTATCTTTGATATGAGAGATTTGATTTTAAGCTTATAAATAACACGTTAGCTAGGGATTCAGGGAAGGTTTTCTTTTTAATCACACATACCTGAAACATTAAACATACCCCACGCAACTCCATGCACTACCACTCATTGCTACGCGCCACAAACCACATTATGCAACACCACTGTACACACTACATGCACCGCAACTACTGCCATGCACCACTAAAGCACTACCCACAAATCGACCAAGCTTCACTACTAGTACTGCTCATACCGCTTAGGCCATCAACCTTCATACCACTAATATCGCCCATTGCTACTGCCTAGTACCGCATATAGCATTGCCCAGTATCGCCCATTGTTGCCCATTGCCCATGCCACTCCATCTCCCATTATTTATGCTGCTATTACCCGTACTCTCGCTTGCACGCTTGCCACTCTCAATTATTCGTATGCCTAGACACTTGCCCATTACTGCTACCTAGTATCGCTTATCGTTGTCACCCAATACCTCCCATAGCATCTCCTAATGCTCGCCCACATGCTCGTCTAGGTCTTGCTCGCATGCTCGCCCAGCTCTCGCCTGCACACTTGCCCAACTCTTGCCCTCGCTTGCCCAGCTCTCACCTGCATGCTCCCTAGGTGCTTGCCCATTTGTACGCTTAGGTGCTCGCTTGAGTCACTGCCTATACTTGCCCAGTATTAACGCCCGTGCACGCCTTGATCACCGTCTAACATTGAGGATCCGATGCTAGGTTTTTGGGTTATTATTTATTTTCTTGCCATTTTTTTACTTAAGTTAGGTTTTTATTTTTTGAAAAATCATTTTTTTAATAATAAAAATATATTTTTAGAACTTAGGGTTTTTTTTGGAGAAATAAAAAAAATTTAAATTGAGCTTTTAAAAAAGATTTAGTCAGTTAGTTTTTTTTTTAATTTAGGAAAATTAGAATTTTTAGGGTTTTTCTTAAAATAATAAATTAATAAAAACGTAAACCTGGCTTGATTTTCAATATGAAAATGACCTACTTACTAAAAAATTTATAAAAAAAAAACTACGACTGGTTTGACCTTGATTAACGGGTACGTAGGCATCTTCGGAGGCGACCGTAAAAAAAATAATTTTTTCCCCTTTTCTTAGAAATTCATTAAAAAAAATAATTTTTAGTTACATTTTGTAAACTTAGGTATATTTTTAATATTTTTTGAAAAATTATAAAAAATAAAGCTCATCAATTTTTTTTTTATTTCACACGGTGACTTAGTCTTAATAGGTTAGTTCTCGAACTTAGTTTTTTAATTTAATTTTCTAAAAATTAATTTTTTTAGAATATTCATAGGCTAGTGGTCAAATTAGAGTTTTCTCACCCGAAAACCCTAATTTTATTTTTTACTAATTAAACTAGTTAGTGACTCCATTTTTTTTAAATAATTTTTTTTTCTTAGTTTAATGTCGAGTAATTTATATTAACCAGGTTAAGCCTGATATAGGTTAAATTAAGGAAATGAAAATAGGACGTAATAGAATTGGCGACTTTACTGGGGATGCTTAATGGGCTAGCCATGTGAAAGTTAAAAATATTTTAATGGGATTTTGTATTATTATTTTCTTTTTGTATTATATTATAGTTGTTTTAATATTTTTTTAAGTGATGCAAGCCTTAAAGAAAAAAGCTTAGTCCAATGGGACTTTATAGGGTTAAGGTGTTTTTATTTTTCAAGTAACCATTTGTGTATTTAGCTGTGGCCGGACCTGAGCCACCTTAGGAACTTAAGATAGGCCACTATTATGTAACCGTCAAGTGGTTGGGGTCATTACCTCCGCCTGGCGGTGATAGACGAGCTTACTCAAGCTTTTCTTTAGAAAGCCTTGAACTATAAAGCCTAAGACTTGTAGACCCCACCTTCTTGCATCGTTCTTTTAAAAAAGGGTTAGTTATTTTTAAACTATAGGAAAAGCCTGATTAATGTATGGTTGGTTTGATTTTATTTTTTTAAAAAAAGGGAAATTAAAAAAAAAAAACAGTGACCCTTATATATAAGTATTCATGAGCCTCATTTTTTTTTTTTTAAAAATCCTATTTCATGCTTCCTCATATATAAGGGTATCTTCGACCATGGATTCATTGTATTTCCTATAATTTATTAATTACCCATCCCTATTGCATTGCATCTGTATGTAGCATGTTGCATTGTATATGTTTGATTATGCTCGTGTCTCTGTGAATGTTTTATTTTCTTATGTTATACATATATTATTTTGTTTTTTTTTTATCATTCCTTATTGAAAGGTTGCATAATTTCTAAGAAAATATTTAAAAAAGCTGAGAAATTATTAACATCATATCCAATTTTATTCTAAATTTAGTGGCCTTTTGTAAATAATCGTTGCCTTTTATTTCATTTTCATCTTTTTGTTATATAGATATGGAGAGTCAGGATAGTATCAGTCTAAAGCCCGTTAGCCTAGAGCCCGTCTATGAAGTCTAGCTATATAAGTACTCCTTCCTTGAGGTCGTCTTAAGTGATTGATTGAACCGGCTTCCTCCTGCCAACTAAGATCACATTCACAAGAAGATCAGGCCAATTGTATCCCTTATGCGGGTCTAGCTCCATTGGTCTCTAATTCAAGCCCTTATCCATTACTGGGATCTAGAATCTATAGCTTTCAACTTTTGCCCACATGTATTGACACCTACTATAGAAGCATACTCGTAGCTACTTAATGCCCCGCCCTTCAAAGCAGGCATAGCTATCCCTGATCTCAGAGTCTAGCCTGAGAAAGCTTTCATGACATTGTTGGGAGTCAAGAAGTCAGCCTTGGCACTATTTTTATCTTCAAAGGCTAGAAATGTTTCAACATTCTAAGATTAGTGGAGTGGTTTTCAAGCCCAAATGCCTATCAGAGATATCGCCAGATCTTCTATGGAGGATATGAATTGTGGGCCAAGAAGAGGGTTAACGCATTTATTGCAACAGTGTTTAGAACGGTGCTGCTTCCCTTCGGATATGGTCAAGTACACTATAGGGTTGCCAAGCTAGTGACTCAATTCCTAGTTGGTAAATCCTATATATTAGCATTATTAGTAGAACAGTTCAGGACACTTACTCACCTAAAGAAGTACGGGCACGGTTATTTCATTGCTAACTCTACAATCCTTGCCGTGTGGTTTCTTAGTCACATACAAGAGTATAGAGGGAATCTTCTTGGAAAGTCCTTGACAGAAAATATGAATCTAATTGACGACTTTGCCTGCTATCTCAAGGTACTGGATGAAGCTCAGTTTAATGGATGGGTATTAGTTATTAGCAAAATGTAGCCAGTAGACTTCATGTGGATAGCTAGATGGGAACACTGCACTCAAGTCGTCGTGGGGTGTACCGATTATGCAGGAGTCCCCCTTATTGGTATTATAGGCTATACCGGGTATTTCCCAGCTTGTGTTACCAGACAGTTGGGTTCACTTTAAGAGATAGCCTACAAAGACTCCTTGGACGTCGTCACAATAGATTATCAAGATCCTTGTCTACCCACGGCTGCTTTAATCCAACAAATAGTAGAGCTCATTAAGTTATATGAATGGAGAGAAGTCAAGAAGACAGTTAATGTAGGAACTTTGAGGGGTAAAGTCGGAGAGTAACGTGCTACTAAGCAATTCATTTATGATCAGTTGAATAAGATGGGAAAGATACGGTATGAAGCACTAGATGTGTTCAGGCACGAGCTAGAACCAGCAAATATTTCACCTACAGAGTAGGCTTATTGAGACACCATATAGGCTAGAGTTGAAGCCTAGTTCCAAGAAAGTAAGAAAATCATCAAGGAGTAGAATCGTCGAAGAGTTGAAGCTGGAAAATGAGAGACTACTAGAAGAAAATCAATTCTTGAGGAGTAAGATTTGAGAAAGGGATTTTATAGTACAAAGACTTATGAGTGAAGTTGATGAAGCTGGTCTCAGCCAAATCCGTCAGCTCTTGTAGATATAGGATTTAAGTATTTTTAAGAAAATTAGTTAAGAGTTTTTCTTTTCTTTTCTTTTCGTTTAGTCCATTATATAAGTTGGGTCTGATGATTAATAAATTTGTAACTTTAGTAAATAAAATTTTCGTTAGTTGCACAGTTTTTTACTCATTATTATTATTTATTTATTTGTTTAGTTGACTTTTAAAAGAAAAAAAAAGAAACACAAAAAGAAGCAAATAGTAGAATAACAAAAGTCACAAAAGGGAGAAAAAAATAAAAAAAATCTTTAATTTATAAAAAAAAAATCTAAAACTTAGGTTTTCACATAAGATTTCCAAGATAGCATCCAAACGAGTATACTAAACTGGAAGCCTTATATTTGCTTGTTCTCAAGTTACGATGTCAACTTAGGGTATTGGAAATGTTAGTTAAACTAAGCCTTGCCCGAGAGTGGCAACTTTGGAAGAAAACATGAATAAGATGGCTGAACAAATTCAGGCCGTCACTCAAGCTATCGGGATTTCTTAATGACAGATAAGGATCTTAAGTCAACCTAAATCGGAATGCAAAAACAATCCCTTCCCCCTGAATTGGAAGATGGAGAATCGGTCCTTAATGCTGAGATATGGAGGAAGGAGATTTAGGAAAAACATCGGGAGATAGAAAGAAAGTTTATGCATAAGTTGACCAAGAAGATGAAAACCCTAGAAATAGTTAATAGGTTTGAATAGATGGGGATAATTAATTTACCGACATATGAGACGATGACTTCCTGGAAAGATTTAAAGTGTTAGAATTTGAGAAATACAATGGGACTAGTTCCTTGAAGCTCCACACTGGGTTATACATCAGGAAAATGGGGAGATAAATAAAGTATGATAAGGTAATTGTCCAGACTTTTTAGGATAGCTTGACTAGGCTCGCTTTAACCTGTTATGCCCAACTGGACTTCAATGAGATCGATACTTGGGATAAGTTAGCACAGGCTTCCTACAACCAATATAAGTTCAACATTGAAGTGGCCTTATCCATGTGTGATCTGAATAATCTATGGAAAAAGACCAACGGGAACTTTAAAGAATATGCTTAAAGATGGAGGGGCATGGCAGCTAGGGTGGCTCCACCCTTAACCGAGAAGGATTTGACCGTCGCTTTCATTAATACTCTTAGAAGCCTGTGTTACCAACATCTGGTTAGGCACCTTGCCTCCAACTTTGTAGAAATTGTAGCTTCAGGATACCGAATTAAGGAATCTATTGCTACTGGTAGGCTTCCTAATCTTGAAGCAATTGAGGAAGACACCTCCAGCAAGATTTTCCAATAAGGTTAAAGAAGCCACCGTAAGCGTTGTCAATATAGGTAACCTTGTCTGACTCGCGGCCCTAGTAGCTATGATAGGGGGATCTAATCCTCTACTGACTTTGAATCAGAATAACCACCTACAAAGAAGACAGTTCACATACATCCCCATTACTTTAAGCCAGGTTCTCCCATGATTAAGGAAGGAGAACCTTCTGATGTTTGAAATACCGAGGGAAGGACAAAGACCGAATGATTATAACTTGGAGCATCGATGTGATTATCACTTAGGGCAAGTAAGGCATTCTATAGACCAATGTTTGAGACTCAGACATAAGATCTAGGATCTTATCAATGCAAAATTGGTTCAATTAGATTTCATTCAAACTCCTACTCCCAATATGGGTAACAACCCTTTGTCGAATCATGAAAATTTGATCAATATGATCACTACTGAAAATTCTAAACTAGAGATTGATCTAGACAATCTCCCCATTACTATTGAGCAGATAGCTTAGAATCTGAGGCAAGTTGGATATTTACAGAATATGAATCTCAGGGATAGAACCCGGACTAGACTGGCAATATATCAATTGCTGAAGGATGGGAAGATAAAGAAAGCTGATATCATGGCTATGACGATTCTAAAACCACAAAAGAAAAGTACTCAAAAGGAGCTTAAGAAAAGATATGAAGCTAGAGATTTGACGGTTGATACCTTAGGAGAACCGATAGGGAAGTTTGAGTATCTGGTGGATTATGCCGGTTTAATCGCTATATACGCCGACGCTCCACCCATTGGATGGGGTCTAGAATTTGAGGAAGAAGACAAACTTATTGTAGAAGCCAAGAAGGTAGCTGAGATGGTTGGAATGATCGAAGATGAGCCTAGGCCATTGGTTTTGGAATATGATGGAAAGACTAAGAAAGTTGAAGAATTGGGAAACCCAAGAAGATTGCTTTCAATGTCCCAACAGCCCTAGAAAATTACAAAGTAGCACCTTTGGATTACCAAACGGTGAATCAAATAACCAAGGCCTCATCACTCGTGGTCAGTAGGCTTACACACTCGAGACGAGTTTATGACTAGAATGATAAAGCCAAGAGGAAGACTGCTATGGAAGAGGCTTCTCGAAAGATTTTCGAAGATAAGGATGATAATGATCAGAATGTTGCTAAGAAGATAGTGAAGGTCAGTGAATATAAGATAATGAACCAGTTAGCTAAAGTACCAGCCCAAATCTCCTTAATGGGCTTAGTGTTGTCATCAGATACTCATTGGGACGCATTATTCAAAATTCTGAAGGTAGTCAAAATACCTGAAGGGATTTTTATAGAAAAACTGGGGTTGGTGGTAAACTTAATATTTGCGATGGATCAAATTTCATTCTCGCCAGATGAGCTAAGTAAAGAAGGAGACCAGTACACGAAGCCCCTCTTTATAGTGGTTAAGTGTGCAGGAAAAGTAGTTGCTTGAGTTCAAATAGATAATAGGTCTTACTAAATGTATGTCTTTTGGCGACATTAAATTTACTCGAAGTTGATGCAACTGAGATAAAGCCCAGCTCGATTTCAATATGAGCTTTTGATGGATTACAAAGGGAGATTGTTGGAGAAATTGGGCTGCAAGTTGATATTGGCCCGTAAATGTTTACTATTCCCTTCCAAGTTCTTGACATCCCGCGAACTTTCAATCTTTTGCTAGGAATACCGTGGATTCATTCAGTAGGGGTAATTCCATCCAGCTTACATTAGAAAGTGAAATTCATAGCCAACGGGTAGTTGGTTACTATTTTCGAGGAACAAGACCATGAGATTTACAGAGAGATGACTATTCCCTATGTCGGGGATGAAGAATTGGAAGAGTCAGGATTACAAATTTTTGACGAAATTAATATGATCGAAGAAGCAACACAGAGGGCATGGGGTCGTTTGAAACAGCCTAAACAGCAGATTGGAATGTTTGGGCTTGGATATGAGCCCACTGAAGAGGAGATTCAAGAAATGAAGGCTAAAATCAGAAGCAATAAAGGAGATTAGTTGTACCATACTCACATGGAATTTCTAGACATCCGCCAAACACTCCTAACACCAACTGGTGTTTAAGAACCTGAAGTAGCCAGTCTATCCAAGGCTCTGGTTCAGCAATGCAGCATCGGTCCTGATGAGACGGAAGATGTTGACGTACCAGTCTCCTTATGCAACTAGTTTTTCGTTCCTACTAATAAGTCTCCTTAGAAACATAAAATTAGATTAATTAGAATAATTCGAGTTCGATAGTTAGTTTGATTAATTAGGCCTTTTCTTTTAGATAATTTGGATTCATTCATTCAATAAAGTTCATTCCTTTCTTTATATATATTCTTCTTTATTATTTATTCTTTGTCCTTTTCTTTTCATTATTCTTCAAATTCGATAAAAATGATGAACATAATGGATATCTTACGCATGTAAAAGATGAAAGTACCAATATCACCTTCGGCCCTATTAGGTCAAACGTCAGAGATGATATTGAGACTCTAAGTGAAATTCAGGAGAGTTGGCACTGACATGAATAGGGTAGAGTGATTATTGACAAACCAATGGTTGTGATTAATTTGGGGATGGAGGAGAATCTATGAAACTTGAAAATTGGTGGTAATTTAATGGATAATCAGAGACAGAAGTTGTTACGATTGCTATCAGAATACTTGAACATATGCGCTTGGTCTTATGAAGATATGCTTGATTTAGACTTGTCTATTATGGTTTATAAGTTGCTAACCAGAGAGGAAATAAAACTGAAAAGACAAAAGCTTAGACGATTTAGGCTAGATATACTCCTCAAAATAAAAGAAGTGAAGAAGTTGGATTCGTAAAAGTATCGGATTACCTCGAATGGGTGGCCATTGTGGTGCCATTGTTGAAGAAACATGGAAAAGTTAGGGTTTGTGTATATTTTTGTGATTTAAATAAGGCGACACCAAAGGATAACCTTCCTTCGCTACAAATTGATGTATTGATGGATAGCACAGCTGGGAACCATCTTTTCTTGTTTATGGATGGTTTCTCAAGGTATAATCAAATTAAAATGGTAGAAGAAGATAAAATCAAAACAACTTTCGTTACCAACTGGAGGACATTTTGTTATTGCATAATGTCTTTCGGGATGAAGAATGTTAGGGCAACTTATTAGCACGCTATGGTTGCCTTGCTCCATAAGATGATGCATCAAGAAATCAAGGTTTATATAGATGATATGATCGCCAAATCCAAAGAAGATGAAAATAATGTGGATATTTTACGAAAGATATTTGAATGATTGAGGAAATTTCAATTGAAGTTGAATCTAGAAAGTGTACCTTTGGAGTAACTTTGGGCAAATTGTTGGGTTTTGTAGTCAGTAGAAAAGGGATCGAAGTAGACCTAGATAAAGTTAAGTTAATCATGAACATGCCTACACCAAAGACTGTCAAAGAAGTTTGGGGACTATTGGGAAAATTGAATTACATTGCTCGGTTCATGTCACAGCTAACTGATAGATGTAAGCCGTTATTTAAACTTTTGAGGAAGAATGCATCCATTAAATGGGATAAAGAGTGCAAGCAAGCATTTGCTGAAATAAAACAATATCTTATGAATCCTCTTGTACTGGTCACTCCTATACTAGGACAACCCTTGATCCTTTACTTAACAATCCTTCCAGAATTGATGGGATACGTGTTAGGACAAAAGGATGAAATAGGGAGAAAAGAGCATCTTATATATTATTTAAGCAAGAAATTTACAAAAGGGGAGCAAAAATACTCAAAAGTGGAAAGGATGTATTGTGCCCTAGTATGGGTAATGCATAGGCTCAAGCAGTACACTTTCTATTATTAAATAGAGTTGTTAACAAAATATGACTTGTTAAGGTATTTGGTGGAAAAGTTAACGTTGATTAGGAGAATATCAAAGTAGCAGACGCTACTCTTCAAGTTTGATATCAAATGCTACTCTTTAAGTTTGATATCAAGTACGTGAATCAAAGTTTAGTCAAGGGGTAGGTAGTGGCTGATTAATTGGAAAAATACCCATTAGAAGATGAGGACGAAGGTTTAGAAGCACAATTTCCCAATGAGAATGTGATGGTGGCAAACGAATTGAGTGGTGAGAAGTTGGGATGGAAAATGTATTTTGATGGAGCAGCCAACGTGTTTAGATGTAGGATAGGAGTAGTATTAGTATCTCCTGAGGGTAATCATTTCCTTGTAGCAGCAAGATTAATATTCCCATATACCAACAACATAGTAGAATACGAAGCCTACATTTTGGGGCTTAAAATGGCGTTAGATATGGGAATATAAGAATTGGAAGTGTACAGAGATTCTTCCTTTATAATTCTCCAGATCTTAGGGGAATATAAGATGAAGGACGAGAAATTGATATCTTACCACGAACATTTTAAGCAAGTTAATTGAAAAATTTCAAGAGATTTAATTCACTTACATTCTAAGGATCTAGAATCAGTTTACCAATACACTGGCTACATTAGTGTTGATGGTAAAAGTCATAGACGGAGTAGAAATTTATCCCTTGAAGATTAAAGTGGAAGAAAAATCGGTTTTTGTTTTATAGTTGAAGGAAAAGGAACAAAAGAAACTTGGTATCATAATATCAAGAAATTACTTCATACAGGGGAATTTCCTAAAGATGCTAATTGAAAAGATAGAAAAACTTTAAGAAGATGAGCTACTCGTTTCTTGTTAAGTGAAGCTACGTTGTACAAGAGATCACCAGATGCAACATTGCTAAGGTGTGTGGATGAAGGAGAGGCTGAGAAATTGATGAAAGAAGTACATGAAGGAGTTTGTAGTCCTCATATGAATAGATTATGCTAGCCAGAAACATCATGAGAATGGGGTATATTTTGATGATGATGAAATCAGATTGTATCAAACACGTAAGGCACTGTCACCTGTGCTAGGTATATGCTAATAAAATCAATGATTCTCCCTAAGAATTACATGTGTTATCAACTCCTTGGCCTTTCTCAATGTGGAGAATTGACATGATTAGTCCAGTTTCGCTAATAGCTTCAAACAGACATAGATTCATTTTAGTTATGATTGACTATTTTACCAAGTAGGTAGAAGCAGTGTCATATGTTACAGTGACCAAAGGAGTAGTGGTCAAATTCCTAAAAAGAGATATTATTGCAAGATATGGTGTGCCCGAGTTTATTATTACAGACAATAGGATAAATTTGAATAACAAGTTGATGGACGAAGTGTGCAGCTAATTCAAGATCAATCATAGAAATTTAACTCTAATAAGAACATTGAAAGAATCATGGAGAAGATGGTGATCACTTATAGAGATTGGCATGAGATACTTCCCTGTGCCCTCATGGCTTATAGAACCTCAATTCGAACCTCTATTGGTGTGACACTATATTCGTTGGTATATAGAACTGAAGCGGCCCTACTAGTGGAAGTAGAAATACCTTCGTTCCAAGTATTGGAAGAAACTTACCTTGATGAAGCAGAGTGAGTGAAGAAGAGAATGGAGCATTTGAATCTCCTAAATGAGTGAAGACTTGTAGTGATATGTCATGGTCAATGTTACCAATAGCGAATGATCTAAGCTTTTAATAAGAAAGTATACCTGAGGTACTACAAAGAGGGAGACTTGGCATTGAAGAAAGTGTTATCGAATGCAAAAGACCTTAAGGGCAAGTTTGCTTTGAATTATGAAGGCTTTTATGTAGCGAAAAGGGTATTGTTAGGAGGTGCATTAGTATTGATAGAGTTGGGTAACTCGGAATTAAGGGGACCGGTGAATTCAGTTGCAGTCAAGTTATATTATCCATGAAAACTGAGTTCAATAAATATTTCGATTTTTCTTGAAGAAGTTTATGGTTAATCTTTCATCATTTACAAGTAAAGTTGATATCCATGAATATTTTCAAATTTGGATGATCATTGACTAACAAAAACTCCACCAATAAACCCTTGAGTACCATATTTTTCTAGTCTCATACACTTAAACACTATACCCTTACCAATAAATCTAAATCACCAAATGACATGAAATCGAATGTTCTTAATAATTTAATTTTGTTTCTTTTGAAAAGAGATTTATTAATCTGAAGTCATGAAGAGTAGAAACTGAAATTTAGTGTTAAACAAAGCAAATTCAAAGCATGATCATAGTCTAGGTACAAGACTTAAAAGTTTAGGAGATTTCAGAAAAAGAGGAAAAAAAAAGAAGAAAGGAGGAAAAAAAAAAAGAAAGGAGAAGTAATTATAGTCATTTGGTGAAATTCTGTTGATTGAATGAGTTAATATCAGGAGTCAATGTAAGCATGGCAATCAGTTGCTATCTAAGAAATTCTTCAGTCCTAGGAGAAATAGTCTTAAAAGTCTTTCGAAACAGATATTTAGAAGAATCAAGTTAGATTTTGAAACTGAAACAAATCTTGAAGAGATCTATCCTCTTTGGATCAGCCAAAACCAATCTCGAGGAGATCTATCCCCTTCGGATTAACCAAAACAAATCTCGAAGAGGAATCAAAACAAATCTTGAAGAGATCTATCCTCTTCGGATTAGCCAAAATCAATCTCGAAAGGATCCATCCTCCTTGGATTAACCGGGATCTATCTTCTTTGGATTAACCAAAATCAATCTCGAAGAGACGTATTTTCTTCAGATTAGCCAAAACCAATCTCAAAGATATCTATCCTCTTTGGGTGACCAAAGTGAAATAAGTTTTTGAAGAGATCTATCCTCTTCAGATCACAAACCAAAAGAAATCTTGAAGAGATCTATCTTTTCAGATCACAAACTAAAAGAAATCTCGAAGAGATCTATCCTCTTCGGATCATCCACCAAACTAAAATAAGTGTTTTTTTTTTTTTAAATCTTGAAGAGATCTATCCTCTTTAAATTATCCATCAAACCAAAATAAGTTTTTTAAAATCTCGAAGAGATCTATTTTCTTCAGATTATCTGCTAAACTAAAACAAGTTAATTTTACCTCTAATGGTTCTTACCTTATCCTTCCAAGATAGGTCCTCCTTAAGATTTTTGCTTTATCTTTCTAAGATAGACACCATTAAGCCCTATCCTTCTAAGATAGGCCCTCTTGAAATTTTTACTCTATCCTTCCAAGATAGATACCATTAAGGCATATTCTTCTAAGATAGGCCTCCTTGAAATTTTTGCTCTATCATTCCAAGATAGACACCATTAAACCTTATCTTTCTAAGATAGGCCCCCTTGAAAATTTGCTTTATCCTTCCAAGATAGACACCATTAAACCCTGTCCTTTTAAGATAGGCCTCATAACCTTTTGGTATGCTATTTTGAGACATGCATTCATTTGCCCCATCCTTTCAAGATGGGTAGTTTATTTTTTATATCAACTTGTCGAGTTGATATCCTTCATCAAAATAAAATGTAGCTTAGTTGATCAGTTCATAGTAGGGTTTAGCAAAAATGGTTATCTCTTTTGTTTTTGTAGTAAAGTTTTAATCAAACTTCACTACAAGGAGGGGTAGCTGCAGATGCTTCATTTTTATAGATTTTTTTATTTTAATTAATTAAGTCAGGTTAATAAAAAATAAAATAAAAATAAAAAATTAAAAAAACGAAAATTAAAAGAAATATGAAAAAACATATATAAAAAGATAAAAAGAAGAAAGAAGAAAATCAAGTTAGGTCATAGCAAGTTAAGTCATGAGTTGAGTTGTGTCAAGTTAAAGTAAGTTGAGTTGTTGGATAAAGTAGTGAGATGGGTTGAATTAATTAATTTGTCTAATTTTGAGGACTTAAATCAGATTAGGGAATTATTGGGTTAAATTAGATCAGGTCGGGCTTGGAAAGAAAAGCCTGAGCTAACTAGGGTTTTTAGAAGTTAGGGTAAATCTTGGAAGAATCACAATCAAATCATTCGTATCTTTGATATGAGAGATTCGATTTTAAGCTTATAAATAATATGTTAGCTAGGGATTTAGGGAGGGTTTTCTTTCTAATCACACATACCCAAAACCATAAATACCCTATGCAACTCTACGTACCACCACTTATCGCTATACGCTACTACCCACATTACATGACACCGCTACACACACCACATACGCTACAACTATTGCTACACGCTACTAAAGCACTACCTAAGCCTCGCCACCAGCACTGCCAGTACCACTTAGGCCATCGCCCATTGTATTGCTAGTATCGCCCATCGCTGCTACCCAGTACCGCCCATTGTTACCCATTGCCTACGCCACTCAATTGCCCATGGCTTATGTCACTATCACTCGTGCTCTCGCCCGCATGCTCCCCACGTTTGACTATTCGCATGCCTAGATGCTCGCCCATCGCTGCTGCTTAGTACCGCTCATTGCTAATGCCCAATATTGCCTACAGCATCGCCTAGTGCTCGCCTACATGCTTGCCTAGCTCTCGCCTTTACTCGCCCAACTCTTGCTCTCGCTCACTCGCGCGTTCGCCTAGCTCTCGCTTGTGCTCTTACCTACATGCTCGCCTTGCTCTCACCTTTGCTCGCCCGTACGCTCCCCTGCATACTAGCCAGGTTCTCACCCATCTGTACGGCTAAGCACTCGCCCGCCTTCGCTTGAGTCACCGCCCGTGCTCACACATTATTGACGCTCGTGCATGCCCAAATCACCGTCCAACACCGATGATCCGATGCTAGGTTTTTGGGTTATTATTTATTTTCTTGCGATTTTTTTAGTTAAGTTAGTTTTTTTTTTCAAAAAATCATTTTCTTAATAATAAAAATATATTTTTGGCACTTAAGGTCTTTTCTAGGGAAATTAAAAAAAATTAAATTGAGTTTTTCAAAAAGATTTAGTTAGTTAGTTTTTTTTTTAATTTAGGAAAATTAGATTTTTTAGAGTTTTTCTTAAAATAATAAATTGATAAAAACATAAGCCTGGCTCGGTTTTCAATATAAAAATGACACACTCACTAAAATTTTTATAAAAAAGAACTATGGTTGGTTTGATCCTTATTTGTAGGTACGTAGACACCTTCAAGGCAACCGTAAAAATATAAAAATAAAAACTTTTTTTCCCTTTCCTTGGAAATTCGTAATAAAAAATAATAAAAAATCATTTTTAGTTACAGTTTGTAAACTTAGGTATATTTTTAATATTTTTAGAAAAATTATAAAAAATAAAGCCCATCAATTTTTTTTTTAGTTTTCATATAGTGACTTAGTTTTAATAAGTTAACTCCCGAACCTAGTTTTCTAGTTCAATTTTCTTAAAATTAATTTTTTTAGAATATTCGTAGATTAGTAGTCAAATTAGAGTTTTCCCACCCGAAAATCTTAATTTTATTTGTTACTAGTTGAACTGGTTGGCAACTCCATTTTTTTAAAATATTTTTTTCTTTTCCTTTGTTTAATATCGAGTAATTTATATTAAGCGGATTGGGCTTAATATAGGTTAAATTAAGGAAATCATAATAGGGTTCAACAAGGACAGGACCCTCTATTGAAGAGGCATTAGATATCGTGACTCCAAGTCGACAATACGAGAGGTTACTGAGAAAGAAGTTATTAGAGGGAGTTCAGGTAGTAAGAGAAGAAATTCTGAAGTTTTACCCTGAATATGATCTTTCGTGCCTTGATTTCATCGACGTCAATGACTAAGTCAACGGTTGTGATGAAGAAGCTGACGGAGATTTAGGTATCAAGATCCGGATGCGGGGTGATAATAATAGAATTTGTGTTGAAGATCCTGGCAATAATGAGGACCGTCTATCCAAAGAGATCCCTTACATGCATAAGGAAAAATTCAACTGTTCCAAGACCCTAAGCACCGAAAAAGCGATAAGCTCCAATAAGGTCCCATCCTTTGATCAGGGAAATGCCTTAGTACAATCGAAGAACTCGTTGTCTTAGGAATATTGTATTATTAGTTCTTCTTTTTTTTTTTTTATGGATAGGGTTCAGTTGAGTGGTCAAACATTTGATGTTGCATTAACATTTTTCATGTTTCCGATAATGTATAATTCGATAGTTTTAATATGTTTAATTTTACGCTCTTTGTTTCTCGGCATGTTGTATTTCAAATGTCTATTTTTTATGGAATGTTTTGTTTCTAACGCCCATTTTTGGCATGTTTTATTTCACATGCAATATGTTGGATGCTTTTAATTAAGGGCTATCCGTTAATCATTTAAGACGTAGATTAATTGCCTTATTTGTGCTGCGAGATTACCTAGTAGAATAATTGCGCTCCTATTCGGCTTTTTAGCTAAATTATAAAGTTCGTTAACTATGATAGGCCTAAACTTAAAGCACTAGTTCATTCAGTGAAGTTTAAATTAAACCTAGATAACAATTCATTGGTTATAAAAAGATCAAGAAAGAAAACAAATCGAAATTAGAACTTTGAACATGTTTGCTTTTCAAAATAATTAGGTTGTTGCCTAACAAGACAAATGGGAATGCTTCATAACATGATAAGGAATTAATTGAAATAAAGTTTGAAGTTCTCGACATTCCATGTACGGGGGATGATTGTTCCATCTAACCTTTGTAATCGATAGGCCCCCTTACCAACGACTTCCCAGAACCTAACAGGATCCTCCTAATTTGTGCTGAGTTTCCCTTGATTCTCTTGTGCGCCAGTGGCCTCTAATGTCTGACAAACCAAATATCTAGGTTGAAAAACCTTATGTTCCACCTTTTGGTTATAATACTTGGCTGCTTTATGCTGATATGCTGTGATTCTCGCTCTTACGACATCTCTAATTTCCTCAATTGTATCTAAATTTTTTGATAAGACGACTTGATTTGTCATCACGTCAAAATTTTGTGTGCATAAATTCAATAGGTCCAATTCAATCAATAATACTACTTCCGTACCATAGGCTAATATGAAGGGTGTTCCCCTTATTGCAGTTTTATAAGTAGTCCGATATCCCCATAAAATATCCAGCAACTCATTAGCCCATCTTCCCTTGGCTTGATTAACTTTCCTCTTTAAGCCACCTAAGATGATCTTATTGACAACTTCCACTTGCTCATTAGTTTAAGGGTGAGTCACAAATGTGTAATTCAAGCGGATGCCATATTTTTGACAAAATGCTTAAATTTTGTTATGGTCAAATTGCAGTCTGTTATTCGTGATTATCATAAATGGAACTTTGAACCTTAATATAATGAAGTTGAAAACAAAGGTCTTAACATTCTGTTTAGTGATCCTTGCCAGTGCTTCAGCCTTTGCCCACTTCGTGAAATAATCCACAGCAACAATGATGAATTATCGCTGGGTTGTAGACTTTAGAAATGGTCCAAGTATGTCTAATCCCCATTAGGCAAAAGGTTAAGGACTGGTTAAGTAGCACAATTCAGTATAAGGTGCATGATTCGACGCCTCATGCTTCTAGCACTGTGGACAATGTTGAACAGGTGTTCTTGCATCATCTTTCATTATCGGCCAATAATAGTTAAGTTGTAAGGCACAAATATATAACGTTTGTGCTTTCACATAGTTGTTGCATACAAAGCTATGTAGCTTAAATAACACCCATTACACATCTTTCAGAGGAAGGGATTAAAGATAAGGTTGGGAAATGCTACGTTTGTATAACCAATCATTTATCAGTATGTAATTTACGGCTTAATAAATTAGTCTTCAAGCATCTTTCTTATCATCAAGGAGGACACCATCCTTCAAATAATCTAAATTTGGATCCATCCAAGACTTCTCTTTTAGGCAATAAGCTAGTTCATAGCTCTATAGAACCATTAGCAAACTCTTTTGTGGGAGAAACTTAAAAAAAATTTTGTCACTCAAATCAGGAAATGCCATACTAGCCAACTTTGATAGCTTATCGGTGGTTATGTTCTTATTCCTAGGTATTTTGTAAATTGAAAAGGACTAAAATTCTTTTGTGAGTGCTCGTACAATCAATAAGTAATTGCTCATTTCTTCTTCCTTTGCCACATGACTTCCTTTGACTTGGTTCACAACAAGTTATGAATAAAAGAAAACTTCAGCTTTCTCGGTACCAACTTCTTTTGGCAATCTGAGTCTTACTAGTAAGGCTTCATATTCCACTTCATTATTGCTGAATGGAAATCCAAATTGCGAGGCATAATTAACCTTGACATTGTGGGGTCCTTGCAAAATAAGATGCACACTAGTTCCTTCTTTAGTCAAAGAACCATTGATATAAAGATTCCATATCGGCTTCTTGGCAATTTCTATTTCGGGCGATGTTGTCGTATATACCCTAACTTTGTGCTTTTTTTTTTTTTAATTATACACCTAAGCTTTATATTTATTAAATTATACACTTGATTTAAACTTTGCTTGTCCTCGTATACACCTCTGTTATCCTACTCTAACTCTGTTAGTTAAGTTAGCTTCAGCAACTAATAAATCTTTGACACATGTTTTTTACCTTCTTTTTTAAAAATTTCTTAGTCCAAGTCAATATGTGTTTTTTACCCTTTTTTTTTTTTGTAATTTCTTAGTCTTAGTCAGCATGTGTTTTTTACCTTTTTTTTTTTTAATTTCTTACTCCAAGTCAGCAATTATGTACAATAGTTTTTCTAGGTCAATGGATAAAAGAGGAGAAGCCTTTTTTTAATTAATTAAGAGTTCCACACATATTGTAGTTCTAAGGATATGTTTACTTCAATATGTTGTCGAGCCATGTTGTCGAGCCATATTGTCTTATATAGAAGAAAGAAATTGGGACCCAGGCAATGTGGGACTTCCCTATTAAGGGCTTGGGAGAATTACAAGGGTGTAATTTAACATACGCACATTGCTTAATTTGACTCGATTTTTCCTTATTCAATTCGAACTCCAAATTAAGTAAAAACACCCAATCCTTAATCTACTCCAAGAATTGTTTCTAACCATGAAAAAATCTTTCTAAAAATTAATCTATACATGTTAAAAAATCAAACCAAAATTGGCTCATCCAATTGAAAAAATAAAAACATAGTAGATAGGCTAACTTTGCTTTGATTTTTGAGTCTGTTTAGATTAATTTTTAGAAATATTTTTTCACAGTTAGAAAGAACTCTTGGAGTAGATTATGGATTGGGTGTTTTTTTTTCTTAATTTGGAGGTTAAATAGAATAAGGAAAAATCAAGTTAAGTTGAGCAATGTACATGTGTTAAATTGCACTCTTGTAATTCTCCAAAGCCCTTGATAGGGAAGTCCCACATTGCTTAGGTCCTAATTTCTTTCTTCTATATAAGATAATATGGCTTAACAACATGTTGAAATGAACATATCCTTGGAACTATAGTATGTGTGGAACTCTTAATCAATTAAAAAAAACATTTTTCCTCTTTTAACCATTGACCTAGAAAAACTATCATACATAATTGCTGACCTCGACTAAGAAATTAAAAAAAAAGGTAAAAAACACATGCTAACTTCGACTAAGAAATCACAAAAAAAGGGTAAAAAGCATGTCTTGACCTAGACTAAGAAATTAAAAAAAAAGAGGTAAAAACATGTGTAAAAAATTTATTGGTTGTTGAAGCTAACTTAAGTGACGGAGTTAGAGCAGGATAACGGAGGTGTATATAAGGATAAGCAAAGTTTAAATCAGGTGTATAATTTAACAAATAAAAAGCTTAAGTGTATAATTAAAAAAAAGTGCAAAGTTAAGGTTATACAACGATATTGCCCCATTTCTATTTTGTCTTCTTTACCCGTGAACTTAACTAGAAAATCCGCTAATACTTGAGCTTTTAATGCCATTCTAGGTTTGTATTGTACACCATAGAAACTTAGCTCCAAGGTATATTTCACCATCCTTCCTAAAGAATCTACTTGTTGTAATACCTACCACAAAGGTTGATCAATAAGGACTACGATTTGGTGAGCTTCAAAGTACAGTTTCAACTTCCTTCTTGAGAGAACTACTGCTAGCACAAATTTCTCAATTTTGGTATATTGATGCTTCAATCCTTGTAAGATATGATTCATGTAATAGATTGGTCGATACTCCTTACTATTGATTCGGACCAATACAGAAGAAAGTGCTTGGCAACTGACTGATAAGTATAAGTATAAGCTCTCCCCTAGGATAGGTGTTGAGAGTATTAGTGGTAATGTGAAAAATCTTTAAGTTCACTGAATTCCCTCTCATACTCATCCATTTACTTGAAATCTCTTGAATTCTTAAAAATTTTAAAGAATTCTATGTACCTATCCGTGCTTCTCGATACGAACTTGTTAAGAGTAGCTATTCACTTAGTGAGTTCTTAAACTTCCTTGATAGTACGGGGAGACTTCATGTTTTTGATCGCATCAATCTTTCTCGAATTAGCTTCAATACTGCATTGAGTGACCATGTACCCTAAGAACTTTCCTAAAGTAGCCCCAAAGATGCACTTCTATGGATTCAGCTTCATATTATATCTCCTCAAAGTAACAAATTTATCCTTAAGATTAGCAAGATGCCAACCTTCTATCATTCTTTTCACAATCATATCCTCGAGATATACTTCGACATTTCGATAGATTTAGGGCTTGAACATCATAGTGATAAGTCATTGATAAGTTGCATTGGCATTTTTTAGCCCAAAGGGCACCACCATATAACAATATGTTCCAAAATTAGTAACGAATGATATGTAAGCTTTGTCTTCCTCATCTATTTTAATTTGGTTGTAGCCGGAAAAAGTATCTATGAAAGAGAGTAAAGCATGCCTGGTAGTTGAATTAACTATCTGATCTATTCTCGGCAGGAGAAAGTAATCTTTGGGATAGGTCTTGTTAAGATCCGTGAAGTTCGTGTACATGTACCACTTGTCGTTAGACTTCTTGACTAATATACAGTTGGCTAGCTAAGTCGAATAAGACTCTTCCTGAATGAATCCTACCTTTAAGAATTTTTGGACCTCTTCTTCTATGGCTACTTGTCTCTTAGGGGCAAAATGCATTTTCTTCTATCAAATCACTTTAGCATTAGGATCAATCTAAAGCTTATGTACCGTAATGTCTCTAGGGATACTTGGCATATCTGAGGAGGACATGTGAATACGTCGGTATTATCATGTAGAAAGTTAATTAAATTTTGATGGATATCTACCAGCGAGGGTTTCCCTATCTTGGTCATCTTTTTAGGATTGTCTCCCAATGAAATTTCCTCCATTTCATCTTCAGTATTGTTTATACCGATTGACTTTCCTTCTGGACAAGTTTCGAGTTGAAAAATTTCTTTTCGCCTTAATGCCCTCGTATACAATGAGCTTGCCAACTATTGATCCCCTTTACATACCCCAACTCTATTAGGAGTAGAAAATTTAGCCTTGAGGTGTATAGTAGAAGGAACGATGCTGAATAAGTGTTGACATGGTTGTCCCATGATTATATTATAAGGGGACCAACATTTGACAATAAGGAAGTCCACTTTATCCTCTACAACAAGAATATCATCTCCAATCTAGATTGATAGAGAAAATTACTTCGATCACTTGGACTGGTTAATTGTTGAAGGCATACAAATTGTAGTTGTAGGATCTTAGATGTGCCTTGATTTTCTGTCCCATCAGATCAAAAGTGTGTTGAAAAATAATGTTTGCCAAACTTCTAGTATTAATGAGAATTTTCTTGACCTCGAAGTTGGTGATTCTTATGTTAATGACTACTATGTCATTATGAGGCCTTTGAATGCCTTGGAAATCTTCCTTTGTGAAGGAGATGTTATTATCAATTTTGACCTTCTTACCTAGATATCACAAACATAATTAATGGCGTTAGTCAAGCTCGAAGGGCCTGACCGACCTATAGCGGAAGGTCTGCCGACAATAGTGTTAATTATACCATTGGGTGATTTATTGGTGCTTCTACCTCTTGCATTTTTCTTAGCAATAGTTGGTTAAGTAACATTCTCTTGATCTTCTCATCTCCTTTAAGATGGTTGCTCGATATTCTCTACATCATGTGCAGGAAACTTACGGAAGTGCCCTTGCTAAATCGCATCCTCAATTATCTTCTTAAGTTAGATGCACTCGTCAGTGTTATGGCCTTTGTCATGATGGAAATCGTAATATTTATTAGAATTTTGCATCGATGGGTTTCCTCTCATATTTTTTAGCCATTGTAACACTCCTCTCTATCGGTGCACCTCCATTAATATGCCTAAAATTGGACAATTGATCGGTATGTAGACTGAATATGTTGGAATTTGTAGCCTCTTTTTCTCGGCATTATTATATTGGTCATCGTTTGTTTTGAGTCAATTTTTCGCACTTCTCCTCTTGTCACCTTTCCTGTCTCCTCTATTTTAATTAGCCTCTCGGCGAGCCTTAATATTGTCTTCTTGTCTAATGTAAGATGTGGCTTAGGCTTTGAACTCGATAAAAGTTCTCAGCTTATTTTTGGTGAGAGACTTGAAAAAGTCTCCATGGGGTTTGACACCATCTGTAACGGTGTTAAAGGCTATGCTCATATCCAGTTTTGGAATCTGAACCATCTCAGCTATAAACCTAGCTAGATAATCTCTAATAGACTTATCGAATCTTTACTTTATCGTGTTAAGGATAGAAGAATACTTCATAGGAAGCTTACTTGTGAGGAAGTGTTAAAGAAACACTTCTGCCAAATCTTCGAAACATAAAATTATGTTTAACTTCAAGTGTTTGAACCATGTGCTTACTGCATTCCTCAGTGTTGAGGGAAAAGCTTGGCAGGCTACGGCATTGCTTAGGCCATGCAACTTGGCTAAAGTATGGTAGTATTTAAGGTAATCTTCAAAATCCTTTGTTCCATCATAGGTTTCAAATTGCTGCAACTTAATGTGCTGTATTATCACCTCATCTTAGATTTCAGGGATAAATGGCCCTTTTTAATTTGAAATTGTTTACTAGAAATGCAGGTGCTGGTTTTTATAGTACATTTTATTTGTATTTATAGGTGAATGTTTGGTGTTTGAAACAACAGTTAATCACATGATTATTGGGACATATAGAGACTTTACGGTCAAGTATATTCCTGAAATGTAGGAGTAATAGGTAGTTGTGCAATGGAACCATGCCATGAGATAACTGTTCGCGCTACTTAAATTCAAACTAGATATGATTGTTTTGGTTAGTGGACAAGTGAATGTAATGGATTCAATACGAGCTTTAAGATATAGCGAGATCATAGAGATAAGTTATTTAATTTATAAAAATAATAAATGAAGTGAAATTATATATAATATATATGTTTTTATATAGAATATACATTATATGTATTAAATATGTATATGTAATAATACAAAATTATAAAATATGGATAAATTAATATAAAATAATTGAAATTGTCTTAAAAAATGACTTGATGAGTCATAAAGGTGATGTGGAAGAATGGGAATAGTTTGAAAAGATGAATCATCATTTGAATAATATGGAAATGACATATGGCACCTACTTACATGGTGTCAAACCTAGGATATGTGATTCTCACTTCATGGATATGTAACCTCCTTAAAACCTATAAATAGGAGACGTAAAGCTCATTTACAACATTTAGGAACTTGGAAACACAAGAAAATAATTTAGGAAGAATTAGAAAAAAAAAAAAAAAAACAAAGCAAAAACAGGGGCAAAATTGATTTAGGCCAATTCCATAGGTTGTGGGTGGTCATTAGGGGTTTAAAAGTCTACCTTGGGAGGAGCTTTTCAAACAAGGAGTAGTGATCGGTTTGAGGGAACTAATTTTTCCCTTGTAAATTCTTTAATTTTATAAAAATATTAAACCTACTTAATTAATTATGAAAAATTGTTTCTTAGGATTATTTTAAATTTATTTTAATGTAGTAATTTTATTTTAATTAAATATTAAGTGAAAATATAGGATCCTTAAGAAATTTCCCTATTTGTATGAAAATTAAATGAATTTTTAGAAATATTAAATATTGTTGTTTCGAGCTAAATTTTTGTACATAATCCACTTAATATATATATATATATTTAGTTATGGTAACAATAATTTTTGAGAATAAACTTGTTTACTATTTTTTATAATTATTTTGAATAAAACTAACTTTTTTGTTGATTTGCTAAAATAATTAGTTTTTGAATACATTAGTTAATGAGCCCCATATATTTTGACGTCTAAAAGTTTATACTAATGTTTAGAATACTTGATTTTTATTTTACACATAAATTTGTCTATTTGGTTAATTTTCTAAAATTTCGAGTAACACTACTTTTACAAATGTAAACAATAAGCTAATTTAATACAATTGAGGTCAACATTTGAAATATATGTTTTTGTGAGTCTATAATACTTTTCATGGAATTAATTGGGCCCATTTATTATTTATTATGAATTTTCCTAATATAAACTTATATATTAGCTTAATATTTGAAATAGTAAGTATTCTTATTATGATATTTGCTAAGATAATGAAAGACTAGCCTTTTAGGTACATAGTAGATGTTGGTCATGGTTGGACAGTATGATTTTTAAAACTTTTAGTTTAATATTAAAGCTTATTTGGGTTAATTATGAAGTTATAATAACGGATAACTAAGTTAGTAGCGAGCAAGGGTATTTTTTGGATTTATAACCATATTGATCAATCTTGTTTCTCAAGATATCTTAATAGTACTCGAAATAATTATTATAAAGATATAAAGTTTATTAAAATCAGATAAGAAATAAATAAGATATTGTTAAGCGAAGTTCAAAAAATACGATAGCAAAAGAATAAACTAACATAAGCTTAAAAGGGTTTGGTTTTGACCTATAGTTAACTTGGGGACTGATGTGCCTAGGAAATTAGTTAATCATTAGGGCTTATTATAGGAGAAGGTAACCAGGTGGGTCCTTTGAAATATCGAAGAGAGAGGAAATGAATAGGTCAGCAAATATAGTAGCTTTCGTGAAGTTGCTCGTAGGATATGATGCACTAATGAACACAACACAACACAACTTAATATTTCACTGACACACAAGCTAAACTATGATTTATTCGCTACTAATCTCAAGCTACTCGACAAGATTAAATAAGAATGTGAGAAGGATATATTGGAGAATAGTGTCTTGTAAGAATAAGAATATTCATTAATAGTGATGTGTAAGATGATAGCGGTTATAACAAAAATGTCTATTTATAGTAAGTCTTTTAAAGCAACAATATAATAATGAAAAATTATATAAAGGATAATGCAAGAAGAATATTCTTCATACAAGGAAAAAGGTAAATATGACAAAGGACAAAAAAGAATATAGTACAAATGTTAGAAAAGTAAGGACTAGGTAATGGCCTATCAATTGTTTTGTGTTTTGGGATCTTAGGGCATTGTGGTTGAATTAAGTTGATGTTAGGGTTGTTGTTGTTGCCAAGGTGATTGGATGAAGCTGTAGTTGGGTAGGATGGAAAAGGAGAGTTCAGCATACAAGGACCTTTGACTTGGCACTCAGTAGGTCAGCCTTGGCACTCAGCAGGTCGACTTTGACACTCAGTAGGTTGATGATTGGGTAAGAGTCTGAGCAGAGCAAAGTGCATCCGAACTGGAGCCTTAGGGAGTTCTTCCATAACTCTTACATGTATTGGAGCTCGTCCTCGGTAGGTTGAGAAGATAAGATTCTTTTCGTGAGAGATTGTAAGCCTTGAAGACGAGCTTAGGTAAGGGGTCCAAAGGTTAGCACCCCATCAAGGATTGTGTATATTTTTCTAGGTGTGATAGGTGAGGATGGATCATATCGTGAAGTTTAGGATTTTGCACTACTATCAAGCCTTAGTAAGTAGATATTTCCATTTTTGTGCAAGTAGACCTATGTGTACTTGACTTGGAGTTAGTTGTGTCATAAATTGCAATTATGTGCTTGATTGATTGGGTACGTGATCCTATTGAATATGTATTTATTAAGTGTGGTGTTGCTTCATGTATGGTTGAATTGTTGATGCATTTTATGCTTGGTAAACTTGGAAAATGAACTGTTCTTCTTGGTGTTCACCTAAGTGAACCGTATATGAAGGGATGACTTTTAAAGTTTAGACATAAAGCTGGATCTAAGTTAATTGAGATGTTTATGGTGAGGAACTTGAGATTTATGCTTATTACTAGGTTGTTGTATTACTTGCTATATTCATGGCATGGTATCAAAGGACTTACGGGTCGAGTTTTTGAAAACTTGGATATTCCTAGGTTAGGTTTTGAGTATATAGATTTGCATTGCTTAATCAATTCTAGCTACTTCATGTAGTTTCAACTAAGCCAACTACATGTTGGGTTTTGGCAGCTCTTTGTTGTCCTAGGTTCCTAGACTTTTTATCTAGATGCCCGAGAGTGTTGACTAACCGGATAAGAGTAAGGCAAGGCAAGGATATTGGTACCGATGCATGTTATGTATATGAGCAAGCACATACTCCCTACATAGACATCTTGACTTGATAATTCTAGATATGGAATTGAATGCCTTATGATAATGATGGTTGTAAATGTTCGTTGTTCTTATTTTGTATTTTGCTTTTATCTACTTTCACTTAGCTCACATAAAGTTGATAGGATACTTATATATCCTTAGGTTATAAAGAAAACTAGCCTAGCATCACCATCAGCTGGGGGAAAGACTTTTAAGAGCATATAGGATGGAGTTAGCTACTTTTGGAAGAAGTCTTAATTTGTTTTAATCTTAGTCTTAAGAAGGATTTGTACATATATAATAAAAGGAAAAAAAAGTGCTATATTGTAAGTTTAATATGTTTGGAGATTATACACTTTTGTGTAAACAGGTGTAAAGTTGAACTTGGTTATAGTATAGTATTCTTTTGTTATAAATAGAACTTTTGTTGAATGCAAATAGGTCTTCTTATATGATGGTATATCCCATGTAATGCCGGGATGTAACATTACATGGTTTGACATAATTTGAATTAAAGTTACTATTCTTTTGGGTTTTCTTTTTGTTTAGATCTTAATTTAGGATCTTGTGTCTCGTAGGCTTTAAGGTTTAGGTCTTAGGTTTCTTAATATGGTTCGTGAATTTAGTTTGTGGTTACATGAATTTAAGTTTTAGCGTTTTCGATTTGGAATTTTTATCAATTTTAATTTCCTTCACCTTGTTGAGTGAGTTTGACTTTAACTCCAAAATGCTAAATTTGTGGAGTTTGCATATGACTTGACTAATTCTTACCCCTAGTGAAAGAGAATTTTCTTTTATAAGTATAAATTTAGTAATAAACTTTTCTATGTTTCTATTTAGATTATTGACCTTTTCTTCCTTTACTATTTTATCACTCAACACGCTTGAAAATTTTTTATTTTAACTTTTCCACTAATTTTATTAAAAGTTGCTTCAACTGTTTATATTTAGGAACTCTTGATAGGATTTAATAATCAATTAAAATATTATCATTAAATATATTAAATTAAATAGTCTTATAAAATTAAGAATTTAAAATTGCATATATGAAAACTAACTATTGAGCAATATGTGAATAAGAGAAAGGAAAATGGAGAGAAGAAATTTGGAAAAGTGAAACACCTTTTCCTTATTTTGGAAAAATACAGGGAAATGGAGACAATGAATTTTTGAAATAAAATTTTCATAGCCCTAGAAAAATCATTCTTTGGAGGAAAGTGTACAAAACAATTCAAATACCCTTTTATTGAAATGATACTTTAAGATTTTAAGGAGTTTTTGATAATTTAACAAGTTAAAAGATATATATATATATATATATATATGTGACGACCCTTTAAATTTTAAGGATTTTATGATTATTTCACAAGTTACATATATGTATATATATATATCTCTCCTTTTTAACTTGTTAAATTATCATCTACAAGTATTAATAATGAACTTTTCATGAACAATGATTTTTTTTTCTATTTCCTTTATATGGTAATAGGTATTTATTTTCTATAAACTTTCCTCTTTATTTTCTTTCTTTAATGAGGATCATCAAACCTATCCATGACTACCCACCTTAAGTCGAAAAAAGATTTAGTGAGTATTGCTTATTATGTATATGTGTTTGGTATATAACTACCAATTATATTTGGATATATGATAGTATGGATACTTTTTGTTTTTTTTTAAACTACTCAATACTACTATTATGTGCCAAAAAGTGACTTGTAGTTATATTCCCTGTGTAAATACATATGGTGTATATCATATCATTTTATATAATTTAAGAAGCTCTTTCCTTTTGAGGATTCCTTTTTTTGTTTTTAATTTCATAATTAACTTATTTCCTTCTTTTATTTGTCAAATCATATTATAATATATAATTTCATAAGCTCTTTTCTTTTTTATATTTTATCTATTTATGTCATCATTTATTTATTTTCATAATTTGTTTTGTGAAATCATAATGCATTTTCATAATTATTATCCATTATTTACCATTATTTATTACTATAAATATGTCCATATCCTTTCCATTTCTATTCTTCTCCTTTTATAATCGACCATCTTTTTTTATTTTTTGAACTAGAATTCCATGCTTTTCTTTGATTATAGTTAAGAATTTCAATTTCGCTAATAGATCTACACAAGCTAGAAAACTTCTCAAGTGCCAAAGCTTAATCCCTCTCAATTTGGTTTATATTCTATGATATCTTATTCTATGTCATTTGCTCTTATTTGTTGACCATTTAATATTTTCATACACATAATAATTTTATTTTGTTTTTACTTCATATATGTCTATTTTTTTATTTTGATCTTCCTTAACTAACTTTCATAGTTAATTTTTATATAAGTGAAGAATAAATGGTGAGCAGATTGAATCGAGTAATGAAACTATAGAAGTAAAAAGATTGATAGGGGAGTTTACATATATAGCTTTAAATGTTTAAATTTTGTATGTAGATAAATATAGTAGTTTATTGATGTATTTTATAATTCAAGTTAGTAAGATTGAATTTAGTTTAATAGTGTAGCTATAAGAATATTATTGTAATACCATATGGTTTCTTTATAATTTTGACTATTTTTTCAATTTCATATTTTCAACTATAATAGTAGAATGATATGAATTCAATTGTAATACAATATAAATTCCATTGTAATCGATATTATAATAATTGCTGATTTTTTTTTTTTTGGTTGGTATCTTATATCCATTAGTAAGTATTTTAATTTGGATTTTTAAGCATTGCATTTTGAAAGATAAATTATATCCATGTAGTTGTTAATAAATCAATATTTTTTACTATAATGTAAGAAAATGTTAAGAGGGTAAAATTTTTATGATGTCCTATTTATTTCTCTTATTTCTTTCATTATCTATTGTATATTCTATTTCTTAATAGATTGCAAATGATTATATATTTTATTTCTACTAATGTCTAATCACTTTAAGAAAATTTTTAATCATGTGATTTACTTTTGTTGAACAAGTTTATTTTTGTTTATTGCATGTTTGGCTTTTGTATTTCATTTTTGTTAAGTATTATAATCTCATCATTTTCTTATAAATTGTGAGATCCTTTCTTCGACCCACTACCTGAGACTTAGAGCAGTAGACCACTTGAGTAAGAAGTATAGTAAAGGCAAGCAAGAAAGAAAAACCATCAAGAGAAGTTTATGAAATAGGTTAAGTCAAATGACCATACTCGAATTATTTGATACTAATGCGAATTAAGGCATTTAGAATAACTTAGGACGTTTGGATAATTTTGTTCGAATTGAACCAAATTTTAATATAAGTTAATATCAATTTCTCAAAATAAAGTATTTATACTATTGAAGACAAATAATGTTAGTAATATCAATTTCTCAAAATAAAGTATTTATAATGTTTAATCTCAATAAAATATATTTTTACTAAGGTATGATTAGAAGTTGTTAGAATCTTGAAATTAGAGTTCCAAATGATTATGAAACTTTAGAGATAAATTATATATATAATAAAAATATTATAAGACATAAAATAATATATAGAATATATGCATATAGCCCACATATTATTATTATAAATATATATATACTTGTAATTATATAAAATACTAGATTTAATATTAATTAAGCTAAAATAAGCTATGAATAATATAAAAAATTAATAAAAAGGATGGGCAGCTAGCATATGAAACAATTAAGCATGTTTAATGTGGAGAACCAATTATTGAAGTATGGGGTTCTCATATTGACAACTATAGATGTGTATAAAAGGGGATTTTTTACAAGGATGAGGGAGGAAAATCATTTCATAGCCTTAAATGCTATGAAAAATTTTACAAAGATTATAACAACAAACTATAAGAAATTAGGGATCTGAGAAAATAGGATTGGATATAGAAGGTTGAAGAAAGGAAAATTGGAAAAATATACAAAATTGGGGTGCAAAACTAGGTAATCGAAGGTACGTAGGCCTAGGCTGTTACTAAGGACCATCCATTGCCAGCATTAGAAGCAGCAACCAGCACTAGGGTAGGTCGATAATGGTGGGAGAGCAATTGGTGGTTGGAGCTTCCAATTCTGGTGAGGTCTAATTCCAAATCAATTTTCAAATATTTATTAAAAATATTAGTATAATCTAGAAAATTTTGAAAAAAAAAATAATTCCTACATATTTTTGTATGTAGAATCTAGGAAAATTATCAATTTATATAAATTTATTAGCTATCATATACGTCCTTAAGAAATAAGAGAAATTAGACAATTTTTTATATTGAAATAAATAGGCCTAATGAGTTAGTTTCACCTTTGGAATTTTTCTGAAAAGTACCCTATATTAATATTGAATTACTATGAAGAGATTTCTTGTAAAATTATTTTTCAAATTTTTATGTGATTTTTGAGCCCTTAATTAGGTATTAAATTATTTTATACTGGGAAAATAACCAATTTTCTTAACAACCTTACTTGGATACTGAGTTTGATTTAATACTAAAGTATGATTACTATTTTAGAGTGGCTGAGTTGATTGATAAAGTGAGAAGTAAAGGAAAATGGTAGATTAGCTTTACTTAGTGAAGTTAGTATTTGACTAATTTAATGAACTTGAAATAGTTCATGAATTGTGATATAATGAATAAAGAGTTAAGAAGTAATAAAACTGAGGAAGGTTGGTTTAGGGTGTTGTTTAATGCTTAAATTTGATTCCACAATTGTAACTTAGAAAGAAGTTAGTAAATTAGCTATTTATAGGACATTAATTAAAGGTAGAGGATGATTCAAAGGATTCTAGTCATGAATTTTGCACTATAATGATCCTTAGGAAATAAGTTAGAGGCAAAATTGATGAGTAAAATGTAAAAACAAAGGAATCAGAAGGTCGGTTAGAGGATGATTTATTAGAAATCTTATAGCTAATAGAGTCAGAGGGTAACTTGGAGGACAATTTAGTAAAGGCCTTGAATAGGAGAAACTTAGAAGCTGTGTTAGAAGTTAAAACTGATATCATGAATGACCTTTATATAGCTTAGATAGTAACTTAGAGGATTTGGCATTTTCGTGTAACTTATAAAAATCATTAATTAATCAAGAAATTATGATTTATAAAAGAGGATAGTGAAATAAACAGTTATTTTAGAAGCTAACTTAGAGACCGAATCAAAACTAGCTTATAACGAACTAATTAACACCAAGAGAGTATTTAACTATATATATATATGTACTTATGACTTGTAATTGATTGCTATGTGAATTCGTAGAAGATGAAGCTTATGTTAACAAGTAAGATTGGAAATGTACCACTAGTCAAGTAAGTAGATATTTGTGTGTGCTTGAGTAGACTTATGTTTACTCCTAACTTTGTATGCTCTTTAATGTTTTGGCTTGGTTGAACATTAATTGTAAGTTGAGGTACTATTCGATGAGCCATATGGAGCTATTGGTTATGATTGTTACTGATTGGATAGTGACATGATATTAAACTTAGTTGTTATGTTGATACTAATGAATGCATATGTGACATTTGCTAGGATTTGTGTTATCTCGGAAAAGAATCTATAGATTACTTTATCTCTTAAGATGTTCACCTAAGTGAACTCAATACCATAATCCTAGAGCTAACAAAACTACAAAGTAAAAGCTAGATAATAAGTGATGAATAAGTCTGTTTAGATTTGCTAGGTTTTGCTTAGCATGTGATCTAATGCATTCATGGCATGGCATGGCATGAAAATGACCTATAAGTCAAGTTTTCTTCAAAATCGAGATATTGTTAGGTCAGTTTCCATATGAAAAACTAGGTTTATCAAGTGAAATACATGATTTGTAAAAGCTGGGTTTTTAAGCATATAGAGATTGCATTATATTTATTGGGCCAGCTATATGTTGGATTTTCCAACCACTTTATGTGGTTATTACTAGGTTGAAATGTTGCTAGGTTCCTGAATATGTTATCCAGATACCTTGTTTGAGTTAACTGAACTGAATGAGTTGCTAGGTTGGGCTAGGTTATTAGTACTAATATATGTCACATGCATGAGCATGGCACTTATTTGTCGCATTTGCATTATTTGGCTGGGAAATTATAAGATAATATAATTGGACTAACTACTTGAATGTTATGCTTGTTTTGTTATGAATATTGTTGTATGTCTATCCACTCTCACTCAACTCGCAGTAGCTGAAAGGATAAGTTTCTTTTATCCTTAGGTTATGTAATGAATAGACAGATGAGTCAGAGTGATAAGGAGACTTTACAACTCTAGCTGAAGATGGGCTCTTAAGTGAAGTTGTTGATTACATGATATGGCTTGATTATACGAAGATAGCTTTTCAAGAAAGTAGTGGATATTACTTTACCAAAGGTTTAGTATAATCATGGTATTCCAAAAATGTGTATTTGTAAAAGAGATACTATGTTGTATAGAAGTGTGTAATTATGATACTCTGAGTATGGCTCGCTAATGTAGAAGCTTTTGTTTATGGTTGTCAAATTGAATGAGAAGTTATTTGAAAGTAATTGTTTATAGAGTAAAAGAGTAGGTTGGATATAAGTTCTGCCTTATCTTTAACTCGAAGATGGTAGTAATGAACCACCTTTAGGTACCAAGAGTTTGAGAAAAAATTTTAAGCAGACATCTAAATGGTAGGGCGTTACACAAATTATCGTTATAGGGGGACAAAACATATAAGATTTGCTATATGTTAGTTACGATTTGTATAGAATCTGATTATTTCCTCTAAAACCAAATGATTTTTTTTTTCTTTTTTTTTCTTTTGTCTAGATCTTTTCTTAAAATAATTTATGTTTTATATCCATTGGCTATACTATTAACCTAATCTAAATGGTTGAGTCTAAATCAATGTTACATTTATATTGTACATAAGTTCCACTTTTTATGTATCAAACTTTGGAATGTATTCTATATGCCTTAGTTCAATAAATAAACATATTTAGTAATATGAGACAATTATTCAAAGAAACATATTTTATTTGTTTGAGATCTTATGCAACTATCACATATACTTCATAATAAGTGCAAAAGGACTATGATATGAAGTGTGTAAAAGAAAAAAAAGTTTTTCTTTTCTAACTTTTTTTTCTTAATACTCATATAATCACTTTATATATATTTTTTGCGTTCAATATTCAACAAATCGTATATAAAGAGTTATTTGTTTTTGGAATTTTACATTGCTTAAATAATCTTTAATGTATTTTTTTTTAACCAAAACATAAAAATCATTGGATTATCTTTACATTTTTTATTTCCAAAAAGAATATAATCAATTATTCAAATTTTCATTTATGCATTTCGTACGCTCTTTAACTAATTGCTAATAAAGTTAGGAGACAAATAGGTGTTGGAATGGCTAAAACTTTAGTTATGCCTAAATCATTTTCAGTATTCAACTGAATGGGCCATCATGGTTCTAATTAATTTGAGTTTTGATGACTCCTCTAATTAAACTAACTAATAATGACTTAGTTGACAACCATTTTTCATTTTGTCAATCAGACCAAACTATGCAACTAGTCTTTGCGTATGCATACCATAAGAAAAAAAAAAGTATATGGAAGCAATCAAAGTTTGTATGATTAACAATAGAACTGGCTAAACATCATTGGCATTACTACCAATAATTGGAGCTACCTAGTGACAGTTGACATCTACTTTCATCTGGGCCCAATACCTTAAACTTATTCATATAGTAACATTTGTAAATCAAAGCAAATGGAAAAACCATGAGTGTTATAATTCTTGTAGATTCCTCCTACCTTTTAAGTCAAGATTTTTTTTTTTTTTTTTTATATTGGTTGGATCCTCTAACCACCTTGAGATGTGCAACCTTAGGAGGGGCAACTACCATAACTATCCTTAAGTTTTTTCTTTTTAGCCTTCCTTATTTCTTAGTTTTTGTAATTTTAATGGTTCTATTTAATGTAATATATATAATAATAATAATTTATTATTGCAAGTCCATAAAAAATTTATGCTTATTGGCTTATGAAGGAATTTTTAATGGAGTTGACAAAAAATAATATTTGGTTTATTTTATTGAATACAATGATCGTGTAATATGTAATGCCCCAGGATCCTAAATAGGCATTACAACCCACCACATAACCCCGTTAATCGAAATTATATCGAGGGTTCTAAAACCACTAAGCTTTATCCATGATATAACCATTCCACAAATATATAAAAAAGAATCTACAAAGGAGTCGGTAGCAATACCCACTCAATTCCTCATAAACCAAAGATTTAAACTAGCACAATAGCTCGTTGAGTCACCGAATCACAACCATAAGTATCATAAGGTAGATCAAGAGTAGCTAATCTCCTCAAAATATCACAAGCTCACAAAACATTGTAAAAAGGAGTCTATCTCCTCAACAAAACATATCTCTTCTAACATAACATAACTCTAGTAAATACATAAATCATCTTGCTCCAAGTCATCATAAAAGTAGAGATACTTGACACCCTCCCCTTCCTAGATGTCATCTACATATGGCTCCTCATAACAACATACTCATCCATCCATGTGTTTGAAAAGAATAAAGAATGAGCTGAAGCCTAGTAAGGGTGCACAAACACATATAGATGCTAAGCCCAAAATATACACATGCATATAATACAATCTATATAAAAAATAAGCAAACAATAAATTAGCAATCTTTAATTTAGGTCCGTAAACATCAAAGGAGTACTTATAACTCCGTTATGGCTCGATCTATTCCACATACATAGGTAGATATAAATATAAGTTTTCCTTTAAATACTTTATGTCCTATTTTGAAGCCTAGAGACCATAAAACTTATAATTTTAGCTGTGTTGTCTCATATGTAATTCTACTAGGGAAACTTCACATATGATCAATAGTTGCTCCTCTAGGGATCTACCACTACGAGCTCTTAGAGCAAGTGAGTCAAGCACACTGAGCAACCAAGTTTAATTAGGATGAATATAAATTATTTTGTTTGATCTTTAAGTCCTAACAATCATAAGTAAGCAAACAATCACCAAGTCCTTAATAAGTGAATAGTTTGGCAAGGGAATGTGAAGAAGAAAATCCAAGTACCTAGCCCTAAATGCAACATGCTCAACTTAGTTCCTATGTTCCACGTCAAGTAACTCTCAAAAGCCTTTAACTTCATAGCTATCATCATTAGCTACTTCAATCTAACTCAATCATCTTAATAAATCCATCCTGTTATCTCCAAAGACTTCACAAACTCTTTTTCTAAACTAGGTTTCTAAGAACAAGTACAACTAGGTGAGGGATAAAGATTAGACTTGACTTAAGGGAGGAATGATTAAAACACTTGAAATGAGGATTTGGAAGTTTAAGAAAGGAAGGAAGTTTTAAATGAAGTTTTATTTTTGTAAAATATGTTTATAAATAAGTATAACATTTAAAAATGCTAAAAATGGTTTCAAAGTATAAAATATACTTTAAGAAATATGTTAGAATACAAGGAAGTTGGTTAAAGAATAAGAAATGGAAGAAAAAATTAATTTAGCTTTTTAGTGTGAATTAGCCATACGATTCAAGAGGAACCAACTAGCTAGTCCCTAACAGACTAGAAGACTGATCATAACTGTCCTATGGGTCTACTGCAACTGCACCCATGGTTCAAACTAGAACAGCAACAACCTTCGTGTTCACTTCCCAAAGCCAATTCCAATCCAATTTTTTCTTCAATCCTACTTCAAATTCACTTCCATTACTCATTAGCCCATCACCATAACACATTTTTTCTCCATTTAAACCACAAATTTTGATTCAACAATAGCTTAGATCACTCCACTTTTACTCCAAATTCAATAGCACATTGTAAACTTATAAAACAAGAGAGGAGATGCAAGAAAACTTACTCAAAGTGCTCCAAACTCTTGGTGAAACCTGATAATGAAGCTATATGCCACCTACAATCTAAATAATACATGATTTCAAATGGAATCCTCAATAAAGTCTTAAGATTTAACTTCTCCAAATCACCAAACCAAAGAGGAAATCAAGTTTAACTTAAAAGAACTTCCGTTAAACTTACTTTATACACTCAAATAAGCTATCACTTGATAAGATTCTATAATCTCCACTAGAAACACCTAGAGACTAGCTGAAATCTACAAAGAATAAGAGGATTTAGAGTGATAGAAGGCTTGAAATGAATTTGTTTAAGCTTAAACTTTAATATTCTTACCTTAATTACCTTAAGCTTTCCTCTTAAGACAGGGTTTAGAGAGGAGCTCTTAATATTCTACTAAAAGAGCAGAGGTTGAGACTATAAGTGGCAAAACTAAGGTTTTAGTAAGGTGGTACATTAAGGTTAGGGTTTTAGAAACTTTGGAAATATCCAAAATGCCTTTATTTTTTGAAAAAATTTTCTTGTCATATTACATAATAGCATTCATATTTGTCAGGACTTGTAATAGCCTTATTATATTGTTTAGTTAGAGCGAAAAATAAAAAAATAAAAAACTAAGGAGTAAGTTCTTAATAGAAAGTAAATGACTATATTGCTCTTTTTTTTAAAAAAAAAAAACCTTAGATTCTTCTTCTTCTTCCATCTTCTTTTGATATATAAGTTTGATTTATTTTGAGAGTTTAAATAATTGATATTGTAATCCTTTGGAATTATACAAAAGCATAATGAAAAAGTTTTATTTCTCTATTTTATAATCAATTTGTTATTTGAAAGACAATTATAATTATCAAAGGTTATACATTGAAGGACATTGATGTTTTGGTTTAGGGGTTAGAGTGTTCAAGGAAATGCTCTAGATAAATTCTATTTCCTAGAATGTTTTGATTTAGATTTTGCTAAATGGGATTAAGTTGATCGTGCTTGTAGGATTTTAGAGGAGATGCTGAAATAGAATGTGGTCTCATAGACTACAATAGTTAATGGATTGACTTTAGAGAATGGTTGTTGGTGATGGCATTGAGCCTTTAGATTTTGTAATTTCATGCTATAAAGATTTGGTGGTGTGTTCGTTATAGATTAACCATATAAAGAGCAAGATAGGAAAGCAATGAAAAAGTTTTAGATGGGAAAAGTGGGTATGAAGCTAAGAGAAGGGTTTTAAGGGAAAAAGATACTTGGATAACTGCTCATATGATCCTTCTTCATAATATCCATTCAATAGTTGGTGAAACTTTTTGCTAGATCGAAGAACTATCATAGTCAACACTATAATAGGCTCATTTCATTGAATAAAAGGAGAATAGCAATTCTATTCTCGCTTTGTTTAATGAAGTAAATAATCCATAAAAAAGTGAAATGTGAAGAATCTAATGATACTCGAATAGTACCCCATTTAATTTAATGGCAACCAAAATTGAGATGACATGTCTCAACCTCTATTTGGTATGATATAATTTTAACAATTTCTTTATCCGTACATGTAATAAGGATCTCATTAAAAACTATTAGAAGAATTATACATTTAACATTCAAAACGCATATTTTAAATTGGTAATCTTACACTACCATAAGCCCTGCCGATGCTTAGTTGTACAATTTAGACATTTCCACCATCTGTCTAAAATGATATCCTCATTAGTAACTATTGAAGATAATATGCATTATATATTTTCTTAACAAGACTTACCATAATATATACATCTAGATATATATACATTTTTACACATAATTTATATATTTCCACCCATAAGAAAATTACGTAGGGATTTAAAACTTTGGTTGGAGATGCTCTATTAATGTTGATTGATGGTTTTTCATGGAAATGATTCAAAATCACTAGTACTATCTTACTAATATAAAATAGATGCATTGCCTTTGATCCTATAATTTTTCTTCTGAATACCTTTGTTGCTTTTTTACTTATGATTTGCTGAATATAATAAAGGCAACTACCATCAAAGATAAATATAGATCCAATCACCACAAAAATCCGTTAGAAAGGTTGAATCATGTGAGGAAAGTGAATCCAATCATAACTATGATAATCGATTGGTGTTGCAAGTCACACATCTGTAGTATATGTGTTAATAATAATAATTTAAAAGAAAATGAGACATCGAATTCTTTAACATTTCTAAATTAATGAATATCTAATATGCATCATGTCATATTTTTCTTAAAGAAAAATAAAGTTTTAGAAATCTTCACATGTTTAACACATAATATCTTTCCTTTTTCTTTTTCTTTTTTGCCAACTACTATATAGTATAACTTGTTTGAGGAAAGAGTGATTCAACCTATCTCATTTAGTTGGGGAAACCAATATTCATGCAATTTTGGCTACAAAGATTTTAGCTAACATATAATTTATTAAAAACCTAAAAATTGATTGTGAAAAAAAGGTTTTCAAGAAAAGTATAAAAAAAAAACTAAAGTCACAAGTTTTAATAAGGTGAGTGTAAACTAATATGAAAGTTTTTATTTTGAATACTACATACAATTGATAGCAATAAATATGTATACTGTTGAACAATAGAAATACATGAAGCCATAATTTGAAGTATTTTCTTACCAATACATTCCATTTATTACATTCATAATGCAAATCTTATGTTTTTCTCCATTGATGAAGTTGCAATTGCACAAGGAAAGACTAATGATGGTGTTAATTTGGAGATTTTCACCCTCTTGTCCATGATGATCTCTATAGTTGTAATCGAGTTAAGTCAAATCAATACAATATTAAGTTTGAGCTTGAACTCGGTTTAAAAACTTGAAGCTCGAGCTTGGCTTAAGTTCAACTGAATTCTAAATTTTGAGCTCTAACTAGATTCAAAGATATATATAGAGCATGAGTTTGGCTTAAGTAGCCTGATCAAGCTCAATTTTTTTTTTATAATTTTTCTTTAAATAACCTCATATTCACTTATATATAACAAAGTAAAAATAAATTAAAAATTATTCCAAGCTTGATTAAGTTTGTAAGCTCGACAAGCTTAGTATTCTAAAACTTGAGATTGGCACAATTTATTACTTGAGTAATTTGAGCTCGAGCTTGACTCGTTACTTGAATAGCTTGAGCTTAAGCTTGACTCAACTTGACTCAACTATCACTAAATTGAATTTGAGTAAAACTGGAGATGAACTCGAATAGTTTGTGAACTGATTTGGTTCATTTACATCCTAAATGATCTCCATTGGATAATAACGATCTACGATAATAAGAATTGTATATTTTCTTATAGGATTTACTAGCAAAAAAATATGTGCAATTTTATATATAATTTATTTATTGTCGCGTATAAGAAAATTACCTATAGATCTATTGCTTTGCTGGGAATGTTACATTAAAGTTGGTAGATAATCTTTTATTGTGATGATTTAAATTTTAATGAGAGATTGAAAAGACTCAAAATTACAGGTATTATATCTATAATATTAAAGCAAAAGAGGCGAGTTATAGTTAGGGCTGACAACTCCTGTTATCATATTGTGTTTCGTTTCCATATCTGAACGGAATTGTGACCAAGAAACCTAAAATGGTAAAACAACTCGTTTATTAATCATATAAGAACCTAAACTCGTAACCTAGCGTATCTCATATCTAAGTTAGAACCATTTATATTGGGGTTGATAAGTCATACTACCGTATCGTATCTCATTTATAACCCATGCTTTATCTTGAAGGCAGTCTTCGATTTATTGTTTGGTCTCATGTGGATTCAATAATATCTAGATTTAAGATTAGTCAGTGAGCATAGCTTAGCTCCATATAGCTCATTTAACATGTCGTCCAGTTTAGGGATTGGGTATCAATACTTGATGGTAATCTTGTTAACAACTCGACTATCCACACATATCCTCTAAGTTCCATCACTCTTTGGTATTAATAGTATAGGCATAACACACTAGCTTAAACTTTCTCTGACATAACCTCGTTCAATGAGTTCGTTTGCTTATCTTTGCAACCAAACAACTTGCTTAGCATTCATTCTATAGGTTGGTTGATTTGGTAAGGTAGCTCCAAGTAGTAAATCAATATAGTGCTTTATCCTATGTAATGGGGTTAAGCCTCTTGGCAATTCCTCCAAAAATTAAGTCAATGAACTCCTTTATCAGCCTTCTGAGCTCTTCGAGTAGATTACTCTATTCCTTCAATTCCAACAACCTTTGAATCAATAGAAAGGTTAGCTCATCAGACTTTATGATTCCTGTTAATTCAAATCGGTTCATCACTAAGGTATTCTCAATTCGTCAACTTAGCTTAGATTGCACATTGTTGACCTGGCTAGGGGTCATTAGGTTGGGAGTAATCTTTTGACTATCTTTCTCGAATGTATAAGTGTTCTTAAATCTAGCATATATGACCTTGTGATAAAAAAGTCAAGGTCGGCTTAATAGGATGTGCACAGCATACATTGGCAATACATCACACAAGACTTCAGAAACTCCCAACTAAGATAAGTAATAATAATTGATGTGTGATATGTAATGAACCCTTTTCGTTCAACTAGTGCAACATATATGACTTAGGGTATCGACAGGTCAACAATTGCATCTATTCAACTAGGTTAGTAAAGGCAACATTTGTATAACTCCCACTATCAACTATCAATGCACACAACTAATCCCCTACTTTACATATGGTATGGAATCGGTTTTCCTTCTATTTGTTCTCTCCATTAGGTTTTAAGCTCATAGCTCTATGAACAAACAACCCTAACATGTCTCCCTCCTTTGTATAAATGCTATCTTCCATAACTTTCACCTTTACTCCTTGTTCTAGTTGTTTTATTACTTCATCAACTTCTTCATCAATACTATATACTTTGAGGGTCGGAATTTATCTTTTGATCACCATAGGTCATTGGTTCAAACACTGAGTAGCCATGTATTCAAATCCCTTACATTTGAATCACTTAGAAGTATCTTAAAAGTAAAAATAAAAAATGAACCTTCCATGCATTATGCTCTTCATTACTTCCTATGCCTTAACTTCTTGTCTTTCGTCTATTCATTGCATTATGTGCAACTTCTTCTATTACAAACTAGCATACTCAATAAATTATAGGGCAGTAAGCTAGACTTTATCTTCATTAGCATATCAGTAACATTCAAACTTCTCTACCCTTTCCTCTTAAAATACTCGTTAACACTTTGTTGATAAGCATTTTTCGATAATCATTATGCGGGCTTATATTAGTCGGCCCGATAGTTAAGCTTCGTCTAATTATCTAGTCCAAGTACAATCTTCATTATCTCACTATAAATACTAGGCAAAACCCCCAAGTAAAGGGATACCCTTCTCCATTGTCTCATTCCCATAAGCATTCAATGATTTTACTCTCATCACAAAAGGGCTGACTTAAGTATCAGAGTGGCCATACCAGAGCACCCTTCGGCACCCCCTGTAGCCATTTTCTTGTTCTGCAGGTGTTTGTACACTGGAACGAAAATCAACCATCAACAATTGGTGCCGTCTGTAGGAATAAGTAGTCCGTTCCCCATGTTTTTGAGGATTTATCAAAACTTTGTGATGAATTTTTGGAGTGACGGAATTGGATAGCATTTTGCTCTTATGCTAATGTTCGTTGGTTTAATTCCTCCTCTACATCTAGTTACATTTGTTTGTAATTTTTTAAGGAACTTCATTTTAAGGACCATTCACTTTCTGGCCTAAGGACGACGATTTTAGTCATCGGAATCTCATGTTGGCTTGGTTTAAAACCGCTTGTAACTACTATTTTCAAGCATAGACACCGCAACATCTCCTACTATTTGGTTCATAATCGCCATCCTCATGTAACTTCTCATGTTAGGATAACTGTAACATCCTCTGGTGGTTTTTAATCGCCAACACTTGATTTGTAACAGCCACTTCATCTTCCATGGCTAGGTGTTGAAACTTTGAATAATTTTTTATTGTTTGTATACATACAAAGATTGGAGTTCTTCATCGTCCAAGTGAATTGACTCGTTTCCACTACAGCTATTGATAAGGATAAAAAAATAGCAGCAAGTCGGGAACCTATAATGGGTATTCGGGATTCCAAGAGAAAAATGGGTACAAAGAACAGGAAGGTTTTTTATAGTGAATGTGAATGGATATAACTCATCAAGACACAAACACAATGGAGAGTTTGAGCTCAAAATAGAGTTCGATACAACTTACAAACCCTTATTATTAATGCGATTTGCGCTTTTTTATGCACATAAACCATAACCTTGTCATTAAACCATTTTAATCCATAAGGTTGGGGATGCGAGTAGGTCGGCAATTTCATCTTTTCTATTAACTCGATAGAAATGATTTTGGTATAGCTACCTCTATTAATAACTAGGGAATAGGTCTTCCCATTCACTAGGCACAACATGTGAAATAAATTTTCTCTTTGTCCGAGATTAGCCTTAAGGTCAGCTCATGTAGCCATAGCTAAGAGTTTATCGAGGTCTTCGGGATAGACATCTTCTTCTATCAATTGGTCATCGAAGCTCTTATCACCCTAACTCTCGATTTGAGCTTTGAGCCCTTCACCCTTTAAGACCATGACCTTCTTATTCAGGTATTAGGATACAATGTGTCCATAGCCTAAGCACTTAAAGCACTTTACTTCTTGGGCCTTGTTGTTGGGTGCCTTCTCTTTCTCGACAATTTTTTTCTCGGCATAAGTTGGTCGGCTAGGCTCTCCTTTCTCTATCTTCTTTTCTTGCCTTCTCTCAGCGTACCTCTTAAGCTCAGGGTTGTCTTGTTAAGGTTGGCTACTCTGCTTCTGATGCCTTCTTCTCCTCTACCTCTCTACTCTTAATGCCAAATTAATTAGCTAGTCTAGAGAGTTGAATGGCTGCGACTCAACTATGTCGGCAATGTCATCCTAGAGTCCACTCAAGAATCTAGCAATTTTGTAGTCTTGTGACTTGACAATCTCACATCTCATCATCAAGGTTTCAAACTCTTGTAAATACTCTTCAACAGTATTTCAACCTTATCTCAAGTGTTGGAAAGCATATAACATCTCTTGCTTGAAATAAGTCGACACAAACTGTTGGTTCATCAATCTTTTTATGAGCTTCCAAGTTCTGATCGGCTCCTCTCCTTCGGTATCTCACTTAGCCACTAGCTTATCCTACTAAAGACTCATATATTCAATAAGGGATAATGAAGCCAGCTTAACCTTTGCTTAATCATCACACTCGAATAACTTCTTGACTCAAGGAACCTAATTAAGGAACTCTTTGAGTCAGCTACTCCCATGGAAGGTCGGTAGTTTCAGCTTGACATTGTCAAGTTGTTGGCCAAGTGCTTGGGGTTCATCCCTTGCATTCCGAGTTAGTCGATTCACCTCAATTCGGCCACTTCTCTAAGAGCTCTGCTCGGTCATGTTCCTTCTTAGCCTTGGCTCTCTTCTCCGAGCTTCTTGATTTGTTTCGAAGTGAACAATCTTTTCATTTCTTCTTCTCGGCTTGGGTTGGTTTTCTCTCCTTCTTGGCTCGGTAACTCTTCTCTGACGTCGATCATCATAATCAAGCTCATTAGAACTACTTCCACTTGTAGGTGTTCTCTCCCTTCTTTCCTCTCGGCCATCCCATCTGCGGCCTCTGACTAATTTAGTGAGTTCTTGGATAGAGTCAGTGAGATTCTGAATATGATATTCTAAATTGTTAAAACGTCGCCTCAAGCTTGCATGAAAACTATCACTAGTGTTGTTGATACTATCCTTCGATATTCTTATCCGTACACTAATTGACCAGAGAATTAAACAGACAACAAAACACTAACAGTAACCTAGAATCAACCACTACTCGACTTCTATAGTTACTTACGATTACTATGAATAGTACGCTATACAATAGAATAGTGATTAACAGAAATGTTAGAACTACAAATCTACTTTGAAAAACACTAGCATGTGTGTCTCCCCAAAGCTTTGATATCAAGATGATAAGGATCAAAGAAACAATAGTAAGTCGGGAACCTAGAATGGGTATATAGGATTCCAAAAGAAAAATGGGTACAAAGAACATGAAGGTTTTTTATGGTGAATTTGAATGGATATAACTCACCAAGACACAAACACAATTAGGGGTTTAAGCTCGAAATAGAGTTCAATACAACTTACGAATACTAAATGTCACTCAAGATTTAAATGAGGGTTAGATATAACTCACTAATCGGTTCAAATGAAGGGGTTCACCATAGTCCTAAGAATAAAATTGATAAGAACACGAAAGAGATTAAAGAGAGTAATTGATACTCAATAATCAAGCAAACATAAGCTCTACTAGCTTAAGTACAACCTTCTCGAAAGAGGAAAGTTTCACTCTTTGTACATATATATGTCTATATCTGTATGTGTCTCTTTTTTCTAGTACAAATGTTACTATTTATAGCAAGTCCTAAACTTTAATGGTAAAACTGTAAATAATGTATAAGACTTTAAACCCTAAAGAATTAGGCCCATAAATAAAATGAAGGAAAACATATACAAGAAGACAAAACTGTGCGTTTTACAAAACGAGACATGTAGTCACTCGACATGTCCAGGAAGGAGTAGAATCCAAATTGGACGGGGTTGGCAGTTGAATGTCCAGGTCTGAGGGGGGGGGAAGCTCCTGATGTCTCGCAATGTTTGGTCAAGACACTAGACAGATCGGTGCACAATTATCGAGTTCTAAAGTTAGTCATCACTAGTCTATTAGGATAGTGCCGAGTGGTTCTTTGATTCTGAGTCCTCAGCTGTATGGTCTCTCATCTTCTCGATAGATGATAAACTTGTTGCTGGGTGGATCCTTTTCTTTCCTTTGGTCTTCTATCATTTGTTTGCCCTCGGCGAAAGTTGTTCGGTCTCAGGTGAGAATAGGTTGGCATCTTCTTTCGGAGGGTAGGTGTCGGCGTTGGCTTTAGATAAGTCAACCTCGATTTAGACATAGTCGGAGGCTGATTCTCATCATTTATTATTTCTTGCTACTCTCATGTGGATTGCCATTTGATGGTCTGTTTTCTTGTGCGATTTCTTATGGAAAACTCATAACTCAGCACAAGGAGGACCACAGCTGTGGATAGCTCGACCTTGACATCCTAAGTACCGCTTTAGGCTGTAACTTCTCCATGACTCGATAGGAGTTCCTCTTCTTAGGCTACTTTGCAGGCCAGAGCATTGTGTTGCTGCACTTTAAATATCCAAGTTTTTACTCAGATGAACAAAAGGCATCGTGTTATCTTGGTTACTCTCAATGGACACTGAAGGATCTTCCTACAATGTCGAATGTGGCTTATCGGACTATTCAAGTGAATTCAAAGCTTGGGAAAAGCTCTAACTACTGTAGGCCAAGTTGTGCGTAAGAAGCTATCCAAGATTGTTGTAGCAAGCTTCTATACGACGACTTTGAGCCCGAGAATCCTTGCAATTTAATTGTTTCCAATCTCAAAGGTTGAAATCCGAGCTTCTCCTTACCGTACAGATGTTACGCGTGATTGCGTGGATAAGGCCAATGTATGCTAGTTTGAGTTTTATTCTACCCATGCCGAGATGCCGAGTTTCGAGTAACATTCCTAACAAAGCCGAGTAGCTGCGATTGAAGGTGCCAAGAAACTTATGCCGAATGGACAAAAAGCTTTAGCCGATTAGTTGAATGATTTTATGTTTCATATGGCAAGGCCGAGACGACGATCTTTTCCAGTTTGTGCCAAGCAAGTGCTGCCGGCCATGCCGAAATGCCAAGTCGCCGATCTATTGACGTTGTAACGCTGAGTTGCCGAGAATACTGGCCGAGCAAATCTTGCGAAGTCATTCTTCTAAAGCCCAAGGGGCCGAGTTTTTCTACTCAAAACACTATCCTGAACTTTCGAGCAAAATCGAGTCGACCAGAACTTGATTTATGGCAAACTTGAGGTCTCCCAGTACGCCTGACCACGACCAAGTTCTTACTGCCGACCTTCTCATCTGAGATGCCGAGTAGACTAGAGATCCTCTCGATGGAAAACTCAATTGAAGTATGAAAAATAAGAGCAGCCATGAAGTTGAATTTTGTCTACATACGAGTCCACTTCATCAGATTGAGTTGACTACGATTATCCGAGCTGAGCAGAATCTAACCGTCCGAGCTGTCTATTCATGGGAACACTCGAACTGAGCTCCACTACAGTACGCTCCAAGCTTCGCTGAGCTTCGCTGAGCTTCTTTGAGCAGCCTCCAAAAGATTGGCCGAGCCAACTAGTTGCTTGTTTGTCAAGCATAGAGCTGAGTTTGAAGACAAATCCGTTCAGCAGCTCTGTTGAGCTGTCCTTACACAAGTGCAGTGGTAAAGTAAGATTCTAACTCAAGTTAGAACAAGATTTCATGTCTTTGCCGAGCAAAGCGCACAACCAAGCCGACTCCAACAGCAACAGACCAAGCACCGCGGTTCCAACTTACTTGCATGTCCAACAAGAGCAATCCGAGCTCCGAACACCTTTAGTCCCTTGTCGACCCGAAGTGCTCTCTACTACAGCCAAGGCCCCAGCAGGAGTAGCAACTGGACTACGCACACTCTACCTTTAGTCACTTGGTGTCCACGATTTGCCGAGCTACTGAATTAAAGTGTAGAAACAAACTATTCTTTTCTAAGTTGCTGAGTATCATTATTACCGACTTAGTGATTGGCTCGTTCGTGATGAACCAGGATATTCATCACACGCTCCATGCCAAGGCATCCTCTTTTATATTTCCCAAGCTGCTGCAAAATTACAAATAGTAGAGTGCCCACTTGTGCATTTTGAGCTTCTCAGCGGTCGATCTCGACACTAGTGCATCTTGAACGTGCTAAGCCTCTACGCTTCGAGCTTTTGAGCACTTGAATATTTGGCTTACGTTCGAAATATCTCCGCAGTCAGCATTCAAAATGTCTCGACCTTCCATGGCCGAGCAGTCCGCGAGCCTAGCAAGATTTTTTGAGAATCTGCATTAGCAAGTCTTGTCAAGTAAGTGCCTACTAAGCTTAGGCAAGCCTAAGGACACATGACTTTCAGGGTCAAAAATGATCTATATCATATACAAGGACCATTTCATATGACTTTCATGGTCCAAAATGAGCTCATGTGACTTCAAGAGCCCCGCTTACACGTCAATTCACGTTGATGGAAGATGAGTAAAATCTCTTTGTTATTATTTATGAATCATTCGATTATTTATTTTTATGATATTGCTTTATGTTATGCAATATGCCAATTAATTGACAATGTTCATACTTGATTTATGCACAATATATCATTTATCTTTGTGATGCTCCAATGAGACTTCAAAGATGAGTTGAGGTTAGAGAAATGCCCTCAATTTTTAGCTCATGTAAAGTATAACTTGCTAATGGGCTACTTCTTCATAGCTATAAGCTCTACATATTACAGGTGACGAGCAAATCACAAAACGCTAATTCTTAAGTCTTATATTTTAACGGACTAGAGACTAGTTAGCCTATTTTACGACTTAACATAGGTCATGCTCTTTAGGCAACGTTTATGCTTCCTTGCCTCTTTAGGCACTCTCACCTCCTTAAGCTCTCTAGCCTCTTTAGACGCTTGAGCCTCTTTAGGTGCTTTAGATTCTTCAAGTACTTCTCCTCTTCAAGCACTCTTGCTTCCTTAGGCACTTTGGCTTCTTAGGTGCTCTCGCCTCCTCACGCATATCGGCCTCTTTAGGCCTTTGCTTCTTCAGGCTTCAAGTACTTCAGCCTCTTTAGATTTTCGTCTTTTAAGGCAAACCAATATTTATACAATATTTATAGGTGCTTTAGTCACCCCTGTTTTTTTCCTTTTCAGGCTTTTGCTTCTTTAAGCGTTCTAACCTCTTTAGGTTGGGATTACAAACCTTTTTAGAAATCCTACGAAATCAATCTCTCTAGATATTCTCTGTTTCGACTTTGTCACTAAAGAGAGTAGGGGATAAGTATTGATAGGCATTTTTTCAATAATCATTATGTGGGCTTATATTAGTCGGCCCGATACTTGATCCCGGTCCAATTATCTAGTCCAGGTACAATCGTCATTATCTCATTATAAATATCAAGCAAAACCCCCAGGTAAAGAGACCCTCTTTTCCATTCTCTCATTCCCATAATCATTCAACGATTTTACTCTTATCACAAGAGGGTTAACTTAAGTATTGGAGGGGCTATGTTGGAACACCCTCTGTAGCCATTTTCTTGTTTTGCGGGTGTTCACATACCGAGACGAAAATCAACCATCAATAACTTCCACTTCCAAATAAGCTTCGAGTATGAACTTTAACGTTGTTAATGCTTCTAGAAGCTCAGACATCACGTTCTTTTCCCTCATAATCTTCCTCTTCATCCAACTCCTCATTGACTTCCCTAATGTCATCAATAATAATCCGTCGATGAGTTGGTCACTCTACTCCACCTCCTTAGGCATGTTGAATTAGGTCCTTAACTCTATTATGTCGAATGTCATACCTTTCATCTTGAGGGACTCATCATAATCTTTCTTTGGCCTCAAAGAACTCTTTGCCTTCACTTTCTTCATCTTCTACCATCTCCATCCTCTTATTGATTTGATAGGCAACTCCTCCAACTCGTATACAGTAAGCTAGGTAAACTTCCCTCCTATGCTTAACTTCATTTATAGCTTGGCCAACTTTATTCAGCTCAGGGTTCCTTATGGACTACTTCATTAACTCATCCTTCAACTCGGCGAGCTTTGTTAACTCAAGCTTCAACTTCTCCTTGCATAACATCTAGTAGATTCTCCAAGAGCTTAGTAAGTTGGTCCATTCACTTGTTTGTTAAGCTCGGAGTCTACTTTACATACTATCTTCTTCTTGGTGCAGTACTTTCATTATCACCAACCACTATATTTACACTAAGGTTTGTCATATTGCCACTTAACAATACAACTAGCAATCTTGAACCTTCAGCAACCACCGTTACCATTACAATAGTAACCAAACAAATACATAAGATTCTCTTACTACAGTTATCCTTGTCTCCATAACACCACAACTCTTTGCTTTATTCTTAATGTGTACAACAGAGCATAACCTATGACATTGTGCTACTACCAATTCCCCAAACCAACAACTACAACTCATAGTTTACGGTTACTGCTCAAACAATACTATTGCCTTACTCAAAATCTTTAAGCTTTGATACTAAGACCATGTGACATGGGGATATAAATGAGCCTATGATTAGGACTTACTGTTGTATGGATGTGATATGATTCGAGCTAAGGATTAACAAGGCTAGTCATAAGGGGTGAATCCAAACTTGTAGAAAGCTTAAACATGAGGATGGAAAGGGTACGAATACTGAAAACAAATAGGTAAGCAAACTACGATCAGCTTCAAGGATATGATACAACAAAGAACTATTAAGTACTCACAAAACAAACTCGCTATGATGCACGAGCGAACTAGGCAATGGTACTCACCATTTAGCCTTACTTAAGAGTTAAGATAAGAGTAAATCAAGTAAGCAAAGGAAATGCCCATGAAAATGAAGTATATTCTATATTGATAATATCTTATTGTATTTTTGTAGCCACATTTACAATAGGTATTTATACTTGAAATATTAGGGCAACTGCTACAAAAGGGAAAAGACTAAAAAGGGTAATGTCTAAAATTAGTATAATAAAAGGAATGTTAGAAGAGTATAAATAAAAAATAAAAAAAAATAGGCACTTTGTAAGGAAGATTCTATCATTTAGGGTGCTTAGATATGTGGTGGAAGATTATTGGTCATGAGCTTGGCAAAATAGACAAACTATACAACTAGCTTGGCTGTTGATAAGTGATGATGCCAATTCGAGATGAAAGTTCGGCATTGTTGAGTCGAATCGGTAAATCTTTTGAGGTGAATTCAACTCGAACGTACTTGATATAGCTCAAATTCAGGTTAGCTGAGCAAAAGGTCAGGTGGATTGAGCTGTTATCGGTATATACCTCGGGTTAGCAGTTAGAGACTATTGATAGATACAAGAGGGTTCGGCTTGGACAGGGTGTTAAGGTGGCAGACTACAGTAGTTTGGACTCTTCGGTTGTAGGGTATAAAGAGAGAACTTACCTTACTATGCTTTTTAGTCCTCAGGTTAGGGCTTCGGCTCAGGTTGGGGGTTTAGTGGTTTGATTCCTATCAAGATGGGTCCTTTAAAGCTATAAAAGAAAATGTGATAGGTTTAGATAGGTTTTGAGGTATAGGTTTAGCAAAACACATGTGAATAGTTTGCATGGATTTGATGCACCAAATGAACATACAACCAAACAACTTTCCAGATGGGACACATCAATCTAAGTCGAGTAGGTTGCTTTCCATAATCTTTGCTAAAGGGATTGATAAGAGGTAAGGTATTTTTCATATAGAGGAAATACTCAAAGAAGAGTAGCAAAAGTCAATAGTTAATTAAGGAAAGATAAAGATAATTACAATGTCTATAAATAAGGTATTTATACCCTCATAGACAAGGAAACATTACTTTAGTAGTATTTACTAAAAAAGGTACAATAATAAAACAAATACATCCATCCATGTTATAAAGGAAAGGGGCAAATTTGTAATCATGCAAAAAGATTATTTGAGCATTTAAGTTGTAAAAATCAAGAAGTAAGACACTTGTCACTTGGAAAGGGGTTTGAAGATACACTGCATAATGGACTTTGGTCTATTGGAATAACATCAATAGGAACTAGGACTTTGAGTAGCTTAACATTCATTCTTTGATAGTTTAACATTCATTCTTTGATAGTTTTGGACTTGCAAAGTAAGGTCATCTTTGGAATTGGTCAACAATAAAGGTTAGAAGTCCTATAACAGGTTTGAAATTTTGAAAATGACTTGGGTCAATTATTGGATAGTTCAAATTGACCTAGCTCCTATGCTAGCATAGTAGTCGGCTTGCTGTAGCTCAGGTATGCAACTGGATCAACTTGGTAGATCAGGTTGGACTCTTTTAGACTTGGGTGATGGCAGAGAATCCTCTACACCATGTTAGCAATTTCCTTAGCTTAAGAGTGAGTGAGAGGTCTTCGTGAATGATTCTATCATGAGGTATATATATCCATAATTTATTTATTTATATTTTACAACTTATTTTAATTGCACTTTTATCCTTAGGGTTTGATAGGTATTTAAGCCTTATTTTCATTGTAAAAGAGATTAGGATTTAGACTTGTTATCATCTCCATTGGGTATTGCATATTCCCTCTTTTAGAATCCATAAATTAGCCTTTATTACTTGTCGTTCTCGAATCTTTTAAATCATGATATTTGATTTTGGTGATTCTTAATTAGGTTTATTTATGAGTTATATTGGTTCTACCTAATTATCCATTGGCTTCCAAAGATCATATATAATATTGATTGAGAATTGTTAATATTTTCTTGTTCGGTTATCTTTGATAATCATTTATATGCTTTTAGTTTTCACCTATCCACATATGAAAAAAAAAAACTAAAAGTGCATTTATTTATAATCATAGGTATAAAACCCTTCAAAAAATTTGAATCTTTGATAGCTATGCAGCTATAAGGACATTCGTCTTATATCAAAACCTAATAATGACTTGGTTAAAACAATAATTGATCATGCATAGCATATTTCTGTGTCTATAAGAAGGTTGTTAGCACTATGCTGCATGGAGGGAATGCTATATGGAGGCGATTCCCTATATGTAACTTTACTTAGACCTTTGGGAACAACTATCACACAAAGAGACACTACCCTTTGAATGGAGTACAAAAATGACCCATCTAGTTAGCTTTAGAGTTAGAATGTTTGGTTATGTTCATATAGTTCTAGTAGGGATGAGTATTTATGTTGTTCTACAAGTAGATTGATACTGATGGCCATAATACTAGATAACGAATTCTTGAAATTTGGAATCTTGGGGTTGACTTGTAAGAATATGTCTCTTAACTTTCTGTCTTAGAGGGTACAAATGCAAACCTTACAAGATATCCAAAAGATCTTGTAAGTTTGTTTCATTGTATATGGTTGATGTACTATTATACTACATCCTTAATGTTTGATAACTTGCTTGATCTTTGCTTGACGGTATGATTTGAGAGTTAATTTCTCTAAGCTCGTGTTTTAGGCTTACATCCTTATAATTTCCTTTTGCAGGTTATTGAAAATGATGGGTAGGCTATGATTCTTGAGTGCAAAGAGTTTCCCATTCTCTTTCAAAAACCTATTATAATAGTCATAGACAAAATCAAGAAATAGAGTGAAGTTGTATATTGGAAAGAGATGTATTGACTTAAATGTAATAATATAAGTACTTAGGAGTTTAGTCTACATGAAATTCTTAAGTTGAAATGGCTCTTAAGTCTCATTATTTAGTAAGGATACCAGCTCTCCAAAACCCTAGATAGCCATCGATATTTACATAAGTACTGGTTAAATACGTCTTGTTGATAGAAGGCCTATTAGGTTGCTATAGGTTAAAAATTTAAATGGGTGTCAATAGGTAAAATGTTGTGTGCTTTGACTACGAGATGGATGTTGGTAGTAGGTGCACATTTTGAACAACTGACTTTAGGATGCCACAACTACTATGCTCTATTTGGGGTAATGACATCTATTCATTTTTTTTAGTTTTACTAAAAATTTGGTAATCTTTTTACTATCTATAAATTCTTATACCCCTTAATATAATTGTAATATTATAAGATTATAATGATTCTAATTCCTTAAAATTTTATAATAATTATAATCTTGAATTATGTTGACTTTTAGAAGTATGAAAAATAAAAGAATCTTGAGAACAATGACTATTTTTAACTATATAATTTTAAGTCAAATTGACAACTTTTAAATAGCTTGTAATTTGAACTTTCCAATAGTTACAATAAGTTCGCAACCATAAAATGTCAAGTTTGCTAGATATGGAGCTTAAAGTATGAAATATTAGTCCTCAAATACTGTGTGAGATAGAACAAAATGTTACACTATATGGAAGTATATTATTCAATGAGTTAAAGAATTCGTGTTACCATGCCAAATAACAAATATGTAACAGCCAAGAACTACGAAATTATTGCCTACTACGTGTCCCTATAATCTACTGACACGTTAGGCAACTATAAACATTTCACTAACATCATCACAACTCTATTAATCACCTGTTACCTGTAATAACTCTTGTTCATTTATTTTCAAGGATGTCATATAACATCCTTTATCCACCAATAAATAAAAGAGATAAAAAACCTCTCTATATTTTATTCAAAAGAAGAAAATTTAACTTAGTTCATTAATAATGGTCTTAAAATACCAATAAGGGAAATCTTAACATCTCATGAACATAACCTCAAAACTTAATAGCATACTATTGTTGTTAGCACTAACTTAAGAATTCTTAGGTGACTTCTTATGACCCAAGTTGCAAAATAAAACAAAATTAAAACAAGTTTGACAATTATATTCAATAAGTCTCATAACCATAACTAACTATGTTGAACAATCATCATAGTCACTAGGACCTATGCCTACATTTAAAAACATGAAACTCTTAGGGGTGAGAAAAGCTTAGTATATGGTACGAATACATGTACATAAAACATACCATAATGCATAAACACATACGATAGCTAATATAATTATCTATATGTGACAAGTGCTGGTTATTATCTTATTTAATTCCAACAAGCAATACAGTTTCGATATCTTAGAACATGGAGTAACTAAAAACTTCTGCACACAATATATATATATATATATATATAATACATATAATATTAGTATTGGGTTCTCCTTAATACCCTAGTAACCTTGTAACCAAGTCTCTAAGTAAAAACCTAAATCTACTTGGATCATTTTCAAGCGTAGCTCCAATTAGGATACTGTCATGCAAAGATCATCGGGGTGCTACCTTAAGGTCTGGTCCTCTTAGTTCTTTGGGCCTAGCTAAGCACAAGTAACATATTTATTTAAGTTATGTTTTCATTAAGGCCATTTAACTTTTCCAATCTTATCTATGTATGAACAACACACAAACCCTGTACTTAATTGTAATGTTTGCTCACAAACTGAATCAAGTGCTTTGCAATATGTTCTTATGAAAAACAACACACTTAGTCTTGACACTATACTAACTATGTTCTCAACATAGCAACTTAATCTACTTAAGTTTACTTAAGAATCATATAAGTAATTTATGACCATTAAGTAATCAAATTGATTTGTAAATTGTTTCAGTAAAGATTCTTGATTGGAGAGGTTTGGAAAAGGATTTTAGGATAAGAAAACAACTTCAAAAAATGCCTAAAAACTCAAAGGAACACCACTACAAGAAATAGGGGTCAAGGCTTCTGAAAGGTAGTTTGTTTAATGTCCAGACGCCATGCTCGAAAGACCATGTTAGGCCTTTAGCGTTTGGACACTATAGGGGGTGGCGTTTGGATGCTTACTGTAATCTATGGAATTCTACAAATTGCACCGATGCATTTATCCTTCGCGTACAACCCCACTCTTCACCGTTTCGAAATCCAACATTCCTAAATTGCTTTCCCAACAGGATAACCTTTCCATACCAATCTAAATCCCATCTTAAGCTACAATAAATCCACAAATTCAAATTGACCTTAAAAATTTGTAATTATAAAACTTAAATAAGAACACGCATATAAGCTAACCACATCTCTTTCCTTTTGTGATATGACAATAGTACCTTTTCCCCCAACAACACGCTCTAGGGTCTCTAAGACAATACCCAAATTCGTTTCCTACAACACCTTACGAAGAAAAATGAAAATTCTTAGGAGTTTTAACCAAAAACCTATTATAAACCACACTAAACTGCCTTACCTCGATGTCTCCCACCTTATACTCAAATGTACTACCAAAGATTAGATGTAGTAGTCCTAAGTTCCCTCTTCAAATTCGTTTTTCTTGCTACCCTAACTAGAAAAACAAATTCTTTAAAATATTTTGAAAAAATTCCAATAAAAAAGTAGATTAGCGTGACTTACCAATACTATCCTATGACGGGTCTTCTTCAAACACGTCGATAACTTTATTTAGTTGAAGAGATACATAGGAGCCCTAGCACACAAGTTGCACACGTAAGCATTTTATAGGAAAAGGGTTTCTCCAACCTAAGTGTAGCTTTTATACTTAAGTTTCCTGAACTTTTCATATGCCCCAAACTGCCTTCACTTAACTCTATAGTACCATTTAGGTTGTTTTGTAATAATGCTTTATTTTATTATTTTCCCTTATTTTATGCTTTTATTTTTTCTCGTTATGGGTTTTACAAAATAAATTGCAAGTTATGGCCATTTTAAATCATACTTAGTTTGGGCAATTAGAAGATGTGTTTTAAATATTATATAAAAGTACATCTTATGAGCTTCCAATAATATAAAATTTGCTAAAATCAAGCATTCTATGCAAAAATTATGCACAACAGAAGTTATCGGTACAAAAGAAATTTTTAATTTTTAAATTATTTTATTAATTAAGAAAGATTAAAAGTTTAATTTCTTCTAAATCAATATGCAATCAAACACTAGAATGTATCAAAATTAAAGTATTTCATGTAATCAAAACTAAAGTGTAAACACTAAAATATAAAAGATTGTAACAATCGTTAATTTTCCATGGACGAAAACACTAGATTAAAATCACAATGAAGAAAGAAGTACTAAGTTATAAAAAGTAAAAGTTTATATACTAAATAACTAAAAGTTAAAATTACAAGTGCTTTCTATATCTTTATCCCATTATAATGAGAACTAAGTTTAAAAGCAAGGAAGTTGTTCATTTTCTAAGTAGTTAAAGAACATTATGGTATTTTATGAAATTTGAGTGGTTATAAATGCCTAAATTCTTTGAAAATTTGTGTGAGCTAGAGTGAAGAGTCCTCTTATGTGATTTCTAGATCTTAAACACTTTTCTTATGATTAATTCTAGTGTAACAACTTGTTTTTTTTTTTTTTTATTCTTATTAACTTGTGTAAACTAATGAGTTGTGGCAAATACCAATTACTCATAGTCATAGTGCCTAAGACTTAATAGTGTGGAGTAATTATATTTAAGGAGTTCTTATATCATTGCCCTAAAATTTTAAGGCTTAAAGATAGAAAATTCTTATGCGTGATCAATATGGAATTAGCCTATATCACTAAGTTTATGATGGATTAGAGATGATTATCTTCTACTTTTCGAACATTTTTCCTATGGCCTACTCAATGGATGGTGGTTTTACAAGTGAATTAGGGTTGTGAGTTTCATATTTGCTCGACAACTGAATGAAGAATGAGTAATCATGTTTATTGAACAATGTGAAGAGAAGAGTGTAGCCAAAGGTGTAAAACACGAAATGAGAAAAAAAAAAGTATAAAATAGGGAAAAGAAATAAAATAAAGTGTTATTGCAAAGAACTTAAACGGTATTATAGAGTTAAGTGAGGGCAGCTTGGGGAATAACAAAAGTTTGCGAACCCTAAGTATAAAAGCTACACTTAGGGTTTTGGGAAGCCTTTTTTGCAAAACCGCTCACTTATGTTGCTGTGTTTTAGGGTTCTTACGCACTTGACACTAACCAAGAGGACATTCTAAAACATCAGACAAAGTTTATTTACATCGGGGATTTGGTAAGTCATTTAACCCTCCCTTTCTTGTTGTATATTGAGTTAAGAATATTGAAAATTCATTTTTCTTGCAAGGTTAGTAAGGAAAGCGAATTTGGAGACATCTTTGGTGCGTCTTATACAGTTTTTGGTGGTGTGATCTATTTTAAGGAGAAAGGCATCGAGGTAAGATGGTTTAGAATGATTTTCGATAAAATTTTGGTTAAAGCTTATAGAAAATTCACTTTAGTCTGTAGGGCATTGGGGAAAGCAAGCTTAAGGTTGTCCTACGCGTATCTTATGGTGGACCACTAGTAATGGACATAAACAGGTATGATTATGATTATACACCTTGTTCTTGTTATTTCATTGTTTTGTGTTTGAATGATGTTAGTGTAGGGATGAGTGGGTTAGAGTTGTTTGGTGATTAGATTATTGTTTTGGGATTAGCGATCTGCAAGAATAGTGAAGAGTTGGGTGTTTTAGGGGATGAAACATATTGCTACAATCTGTACAAGCAATTTGTAGAGTTATATAGATTGTAGTAAGCATTCGGACACCTTCCCCCTTAGCATTCAGAAAGTTGTGTAGACGCTACGGTCTTGACCATGCTCTTTCGAGCATGGCGTTTGGAGGTTAGACAAGCTAGCATTTGGATGCTAAACAAGCAACGTTTGGACACCCGACCCCTGTTATGTACGGTAAGTTTTCCTTTAAGCCTTTTGGGGGTCTTTTTTTTAGGTGTTTATCAATTTTAAACCTTTCCTAAACCTTTTTTAATTAAGAATTATCACCTAACCAGTTTAGACAATCTAACTATCTATGATTCTAGATTACTTATGTGTTTCCCAGGTGGACTCAAGTCTATTGAGTTGTTGTGTTAGAGAACATCGTTAGCTTGGTTCTTAATCTAAGTGAGTGTGGTGTTTCTCGTTTGATTAGGTTGTAGGACTTGTGATTTAGTTTTTAAGTAGACATTATGATTAGGTACAGGGTTGTATGTTGTTTATGTGTATAGGACTAGCATTACTAAATGGACTTAATATTAAATAAGTATGCTACTTGTACTTGGCTATACCGAAGATACTAAGAGGACTAGACCTTAGGGGTGGCACCTTGATGATTCTTGCTCGGTGATGTCCTGATTGCAGTTTTGCTTGTAAATGATCTAAGTAGAATTAGGATGTTCTATGGTTATTAGGATATTAGGGGGGACCCAACACTAATACTTATATGTATATTATTTATTGTATATTGAAGTTATGAGTTACTTTAAGTTTCGGGACAACTAGAACTATAATGCTTGTTGGACCTAAAGAAGATAATAATCGATGGTTGTTGCATTTGGTTTTAATGTTTAGTTAATGTGTGTGTACTTATGCATTACTTTTTTATCATACACTTGTGCTCAATACCCTATATTGAGATTTGTTTACCCCCTAGATTTGGATGTTTTTAGATGCAGGCATAGGAATGAGTGATTGCGAAGAGTATTATGGAGATTATGGTTATCACGACGATGAAGTTGATCATTGTGATTGCTATTATGATTTTGGAGATGGTTTAGCATAGCTAATTTGAGTTATGAAACTTGTTATGGTTTATCAGACACATGTTATTTTCATTTAGTTACTATTAGTTATGTCTAGATAAGCCACATGAAACTTCTCAAATCCTTATTAGTTGATGGTTTTAAGTTTTCTAAGTGTTGAAGATTTGAGATGTTAATTTTTTTTGCTTTATGGCAAATGAGGCGGATTTTAAAGAATTATGTTAAGTTATTTTGTTTGAATAAAATATAGTAGGGATTTGATCCTTTTTTTATATTGGTGAATCGTAGATGTATTTAAGATATCCTTAAATTGTTGCATTGAAGTCAATATAGGTGCCAGATGATGATTAAGGTACGTGGAGATATGTACAACTTTTGTTATAAAATAAAATACCAATTACATACGTAGCATCCGCACAAACAACGAATTTACAACCATAAACAAAAGTATTCTTAAACCTACAGATACTTTGACATAATTTCTTAATAAGTGAAAAAGCCATAATCCTAACTTGCTTATATTGTTGTTCACTTTATTTAATTTGTATTGCTAACGTTCTATTCACTAGAAAATCTTATCCTGTATTTAGTTTTTAGAAGATTTACGAAAACATTAGGGTTCTATTTACTCTTTATATAATCATGAAGTTATATACATAAATATATATATATATAATACATTAATCATATATAGTTATATTTACATAGGTACTTAATTATTATAGTTTTATTATATAAGTTGTATTAAATTACTGATATTAAAGATATACGTAGTTATACCATTATTTATAGTATATTGTTTCGATTGTATCAAAACATATTTTTAATTAGTTAAATTACATGTCAATTATGATAGAGTCATTGTAGTACGAAAATTTTTATAATAATATAGAAATACCTTTTTTATTTTCTAAAATTAACCAATTTTAGTAAAAGTGGTATCATTGATGATATGTAATATAGGTTTTATTTTAGGAGATAACTTCTAAAGAATATTTATAATTTCTATTATATATATATTCCCATATAACAAGTACTATCATATTATTTTTATATTATATAAATATAACATATTCTATACAATTTCCTAGTATAGCTTGGCAAAATATGTAGTATTTAGTACTAACACACAAATATCGTGGCCTAGGTCATATAATGTTACAAAATATGATGAAAATTCATTCTAAACAGACCTGATCAGCATAGAGATGTATAGGATTTAGTTAAATACTTATCATATTCTAGCGTAGTATTGCTAAAAACGTACCCTAATTAGTAATTTAAGCCATTTAACTAGAACAATTTATAATAAATAGTTAGGATCACTAATTAATTCCATGAAATATTTTATAAAATTATAAAAATATAGGGAATTTAACTAGTAACTTGTTTCATGCTATTAGGTTTATCGCTTTTATAGGTAAAAGTATATTTTTGCCCTTAAATTACAATTAATTAAGTAAATAGTATGATTTTTATAAAAAAAATTAATTCTAACATATCCTAACATTATTATAAGTAACCATAAATAATTAGATATCAATTTCATCAATTATTTCTATAAAAATTAATTTATTTCAAAAATTGCCCTATTTTAGCCATTTTTTAAGATAAAAAATAAAATAAAAACTAAACATATATAAAATTAAAATTGGGCTATATAGCATTAAACTAGATGTAATAAGTATTCTATAAAAAAATTTTGAGCTCAAAACAACATCATTTAATATATTTATTTTAAATTTGAAAATTCGAATAAATAGTATATTTCTGAAGGAAGTATATAACATATTCATAATCTTATAAAATCAAATTATGACATGAAAGCATCCTAAAAATAACCTATAAATAAATTTTTTAATAATTTTCCTAAATAGTTTAATATTTTTAGAAATTAATTGAAAAATAGGATAGAAATTTGATTAACATGTTTGTTAAAGCTCTTGCCACCGTTGGCCAATAGGGATATGTTGGCTAAATTAGGCATTGGATAGGTTAGTAGGTGGTGGTAGGGTTTCACAATAGGTCACTGGATGGTCTGAGAACAAGCCTTGGTTTAGTCCTCACTCTTTCTTTTTTTTTTTCCCTAATTTTTTTCCTATTTTCCTGTAATGTTTCTAAATTTTTTCCTTTGAGTGATTTATGTTTCTAAATGTCTAACCTAAAGTCCTAGGTCTATTTAGGAAGAGTTGATAGTGAAATGAAAGAATTAGGAATTGGGTTTATGACAGGCTTTTGGAATTGGGGTGAAAATTGAGACTTGAATTGGAAAAGAAAAAGAAAATGAAGGACAAGAGATAATGAGAGAGTGAGTCTAGTTATTGATTGGGGGGGAGGGGCGGGGCGGTTGCGGTAGTGGTGATGGTGGTGGTGGTGGTGGAGAGAGTTGTCTAGGGGAGAGAGAGTTCGATGAAAGTAGATTTGGGAAAGGTAAAAGAAAATGAAAGGGAATGGTGGTTATGGATTGAATTTAAGGGGTGAGGTCTGGCGCATTCAATGAGGGGGAAGGGATGAAAGAAAAACAAATGTTAAGAGAGGGAGAAGAGTAATGATGATTTGAGAGAGAGAAAGTGAGAGTTGAGGGAGAGAGAGAGAGAAGGATTAGCGGCTGGGGAAAGAAAAATTAAGGCTAGGCTAGGATAGATCTTTCTAGAAGTTCTTAGTCTTTAGGGTGGTGTTTATATAGAAAAAGAAATAAAGGATTAATTAAGATAAGAATATATATATTATTTATGATAAGAACTCATATATAAAAATATCGTAATATAAGATATTAATAAAATTTTTATACCCTATACGTAAAATGAAATTTAATATACTTAATAAGTACGTAAAATATGGGTTTTAGAATAATTAAATTGCAACCTTAATTTTGATTTCTATATTAAAGAAAATGATTAGAATGAAATTGGAATTATTTAAAATTTACTAAAATGAGTAATTAACTGCTAAGAAGTAATTTTTAATGATACTAATTTAAAGGATTTTACGATTTAATTAAATCACTAAACTAATTGGGGTGTTTTATTATGTTCATTTGGCTTATATAGTATGAAAAGATAATAAGTTCATTTAAATCAAAATATTTTTATGATTAAGGGGGATAAAATGGACAAAATTCCCAATAATCCGTCCTTATACTTGTTATGTTTTTTGGGGAGAATTATTATATTAATAGATATTATTTTCATAAACTTGCTCTGAAGAATAGAATTTCAATTAGGCTAGACATTTGGTTTGCATGAATAACGCTAAGTGAAAAAAAAAAAACCGAAATTTATTTGATATATATTCAATTTGCTAAGATAAAGCCGCAAGAATTTCATAAGAATAATGTGATGTCTTTAAGATGTATAAATTCTAACGAGTACATGATAGTCTTTGATAAACACTTCTATTTGAAAACTATTCTTTACAAAACTATAAATATTTCTGTAGGACATAAAAATGGATGGGATTCATAAATTCGAGTCTGCTATGGGTACCGTGATCTTCACTTGTAATAGAGATAAAATATTAGGACAAATTAGAGATCCTACTCCGATTGAAATGCAAATCAGGTAACCCCGGAGTGGGTAGGAAGGTGAAATGGGATTTAATAAAATTTACCGAAAATCATCAAATAAAGGACCGATAAATAAGTAATGACCATAAGCAAGATAATCAGCACCGAAAGAAAAAGAGATATTGAGAGAGCTAGCAATTGCTTTTCCCCATCTCTCTAGTGGGTTGGCTTGTTTTTAACCTTTTTTTTTTTTTTTTTTAATTTTAGTTTAGTATCTATCCTTTATGTGGATATAATTGTCACTCAATGAAACGGTTTCAAAGAATTTTCTTTATAAAAGGAGATGTTTGAACACTTATTATAAAAGAGATGTATCCATTATGAATTGAATTTTTAGAACCCTATTTCTTTGATTTGATTGTTGATTGTTGATTGTACGGTGTTTTTTTAAGTATGAATAAAGCTTCTGTTTTAGGAAGGGGGGGAAAAAAAAAGTGTCTGCCTAATTCCCATCATCCCCAAATGCCTCTTAATTAGTCTTCACAAACTTCTATCAGTTCCTCAATCGTCGTTCTTAACGATAAAAAATATGAGTTTGTGTACATTGAGATAACCATAAGTCTAGTGTTTTTAAATCACTAGTAATACATACACCAATATGATGCACTGTCTCTGTCTCTCTCTCCTTCAAGAATTTATTTGAAGTTGATTTGCTAGGAAACAAAAAGGCAAAAGGAATACGAGAGATCGAGTTGTAACTAATGGATAACTACTGGTCTTAAGGACTATATAATCTTCTCGTTGGAGCTATTACAGGTATCAACAACGTAAATCAGAGGAGTGGAATGGCTAATTTTTAAATCCTTAAAAGTTTTGGCACTCTATTCAAAATGCCTTGAATGGCTGTATTCAAACGGAGTCCTTAAATTTGCTTGAGGGGCTCCTTTTAAGTTGGGCTATTTTGGATGGCTTAAGGCCCTATTCGAATATAGTCCCAGGAAAGGCTCAAAAGGCCTTTTACCTTGGACTTCATTTCAATGCTTCAAGAAGCCATTTGAAATAAGTCTACAGAACAGAGGACTAGTTACTCCTTTTTGTGCAACTTCATTCAATTGGCTTAATAGGCCATTCAAATGAAGTCTTTACCAAACTCTTTGGAGCTTCAGTTTTTATTCCAGTGGATTGTTATCTTCTTTAAAGTCCTTTTTTTTTTCAATTTTTTTTTTCCTGTGCAAAAACATCCCATAAGGAACAGTAACAGGCTAGTTCAACGTTCAAAGTGCTTTGTGCCAATCTAGATTTTATTAAGGTCCTTTTTCAGAAACTATTTGCTCACTAAAGCTCAGTTTTATCTGCTAGAATTGATCAAGACCCTTTCGATTCATTGTAGAATGTATCATATAATTTACGTGATATATGTGTATTATGTTTTATATATGACATCAACTCTATGACATATGGTACAATATAAATATGCATATATTTAGGACAATTTTACTTCTTATATATGAGTTTTCACCATCTAACACTTAGCATATCTATAATTTAGTTTTATCTATCACTATTAATTTGTGAACATGTGTTAGTTTCTTATTCATCCAGTATAATTAATTTAATAAAATAATTTTATTAGATATCTTTAATAAAATAAATAAAAATGTTGTTCAATATACATAAAATTATTGGCCAAAAAATACACACAAAATTAGAAGAAAAAAGCTTGAAAGAAAATAAAACCCTAAGAATCACTGTTGGCCACGCTAAAGCGAGTGGGGCAGCCAATCACCACCAATGGAGTTTACATAATAATTTGTTGTTATTTATTTAGTTAAATATATTTATTAAACTTAATCATTATGAATCAATTTAAATTGACATATGTTCACTAATTTATAGTGACCCACAGTTATAAAATACATATGAAAGTGTAAAAAGTGAAAACTACACATGCAAATTGAAATTTACTCTATATATTTATTATAGTGCATTTTTTTTCATTTTCAAGAAATAGACATTATATTTAACTTAGATAGCCTATTCATATTTCATTCTATTCCACATATTTTTTTTTTTCTTTTTGCCAACTATGAAAGAAAGAGAAACTACTAGAATAAATTTGTAATCCCATGGCTATTACAAACAGTAGGATTCAAATTGCTATTCCAATTGTATTTTTTTCCATTCAATTCTAAATTATTTTATTCTGAACCATTTTTACATATTAAGTATGACATATAAAATTGTAAAGGACTATGTTGGTACGCTCTGAAATAGAACTTCAAGTTTACGAAGATTATACTGAATTTAGACATTAAAATTTATCTAGTTAGTTGCATAGTTGTCCAACTTCAGATGGTTCAATATTATGATTGGCCATAGTGCAGGGTACGGCAGATATTTGCATATTATACCCATCAATATAATTGTAGTAAAAACTACTACTTCCATGCAAAACTAATCTTATGGGACTAGGAATTGATTACTTTCAATGCTCTTTCGACGCCCTCAGCAATATTATCTGAGTATGTTCTTTTTTTTTTTTCTTTTTTTGTATTTTTCAAGTAGAAAATCGAGATCAGGCTATATTGGACAAATACCTCATTATCTTGTACATGTAACAACAGTATAATTAGGATGGCATACAAGAACTTTAAAAAAAAAAAAATGGTGAAATCAATAGATTTGAAGGCACTTCACTTTAAAAAGTGTAAAGTTCTTTCATAGTGGAAATTCTAATAGAAATGTTAAAAAAGGATGATCCACTTGGAATGCTATCTGCCACCTAAGCATTATTGGTTCAAACATTGCTGTTGAAGGAAAACCAAAAAAAAGAAAAAAAAAAGAAAAAGAAAAAAGAAAAAAGAAAAAAGAAAATGAAGAGATAGCAGCTAGGGTGATGGGAAAATGAGGAATAAAAACTTTCTACACATAACATGTTGAAATATAGAATTGAGGAAGAGATAAGAAAAAGAACTAAAATTAACTTAGATATTGGCTTAGTATCAGGTTTTTAATTAAAAAAAAAAGAAAGAAATAAAGAAAAAGAACTACAAGTCACACCATGATGGTAACCATTTTCATCTTGTAAGGTCTTTTTTTTTTTTCTTCTTATCATCGTTATCCTATGCTTTTCGCTTATTCATTAGATTCACTTTCTAACCTTCATCCCTTATGAAAAAGTTTGCCCTTTAGAGGGGCAGCTGACTTTTCTAGTTCTGCAATTCTACTTTTTAATTACAATATCTCATTCCACTCTTCTTCTAGTGTAAGTTCGGTCTTATGGTGCTATTCCAGTGAACCATATAAAGCATCCACCTTTTCTTTCATGACTTAGGAATGGAAAGGAGATTCATGCCAGTCTTGAGATAAACTATGAAAGATCCTTTTGCGACTTATGGCATTGTTCTAAGTTTAAGGTAATAATAGCATGTTTGGATGATGGAATGAAATCATGTTAAAAATAGAGAGGTAAGAACTATTGCTTTATTTGGTTGCGCTAAAAATATATTAGTAATACATGATGAATGCATAAAAAAAAATACCAATATACGCTTGCCCTTGTATGTGTGACTTGACTATAGGCTAGAATATCATAAATATGAAAATATGCAAAGTATAGATTGAGGGATACCTATTCTTTTGATTCTAAAAAAGAATTGTAATTTGCCATTTGGTAGCAATAAGCTTAGCATAAATTATGCATTTATACAAAACCAAACTCAAAAATAGCTTTTGCAAGGATGGAATAGTGTAACACTCTTATGAAATTAACCAAACACATTATCCACTCCGATGGTTATCTTAGCATTGAGAATCCATTTTCAAGTCAAACTACAACTCCTCCAAGTTTTGTTGTCCAATTACAGCCAAGTTGGCAGTTGTATATTTAGGGATGGCTGTGGGGTGGATGAAGATGGATTTATGCATTACTCTTATTTGTTTTGTGGTAGTTAAAGTGCTTCCAATTTGCCATTATGGCACATTCTAACATCTTCTTCTTTTTTTTTTTTTTGTTAAATTCGAAATTAAGTAATTTGAATTGAAAAAATTGAAATTGATTAATAATTCATGGAAAATTCACAAAGAGGCACACGGGATAAGTTATAATAGAAATGCAATAATATAATGTTGAAAAAAATTGTTTAAATTCGAGAATGATAATTTAAAATACATACTTTTTCTTAAGGTAAGTTACCAACAAAAAAGAAAAGAAAAAAAAGAGATAACTCAGTTGTTCCACAATCACAATTGCCATATCGATTTAGGATATTATGGGCCCTCTAACCTCCCTAACTGTGTCTCAAATTCAAATATGTTGCCCTCTTGTTACACAATAATTGACAGCTCTCCTAGAGCACAAGAATTTTTGTAAAATTTTTGAGGGAATATGTCAGGAACGGATGCGACGTATAGGGTGCATCTTTTTGGAAGCAAGAGCCAAGAGGGAATGCATCTAGACTACGCTACGTACATCGGTAGCAAAGTTGAGAGGGGGCCTGTTTATATTTTGTGCACTGTTTCAAGAACATCATTGTTACCGACAGCACCACTATGGATTCTTATTTGGTCTTATCCGCATTTCCCCTAGGACACTTATTTTACTTTTTGACTAAAGTATGCAACAACATTAGATGAGATTCAAAGCAAGAAATATTCCTACTACGGCTAATATGTCAACCCTAGTTTCATACACTTTTTAGATATCGAGAGAGTAAGAGAGCTAATAATTATTAAATGCTATTAACACTCGGAGTGGTGTAAGGTTGGCATATAAAATGGGCTAAACTGACTTCCATTTGATATTTAATTGAATTCAAAATGACAATGATAGAGTTTGAGTCCGACCTTTTAAGTTATTCCGAGTAGTTTATTATTATTAAGCAAAAGTTGAATTTTATTGTGATTGCATCTATCAATGGAGGTGATATGAGGTAGGCATGTTAGTGAGCTAAGTTTACTTATGAGAAACCCTGAGCTCCACTTGGTATTTCACTTGAGTTTGAATCTACCTTGATCAAGTCGAGTCTAACTTTGAGTTATTTGGCATCGCATTAAGACAATAAAAAAGTTAACCACGGCATTCTATGTCCACCCTTCAAGTAATGAATTTTCTAAGGATGGATCATCGAAACTGGATTTGAGGAATTCGATTTCAAGATTGTAAATCAAACGATCCTAAGATACGGAAAAAAGTTATCACAAACCGAGGATCCGGATGAGCCTTTAAAACTACCACGTGAGTGGATCTTCGCAATACATATCCCTTAGATGAAACGTGCGGATCTTGAACATTGACTTCATTTACTGATTGCCTTTTTGCAATTTATAAACAAATCTATTGCCCCTAAAACATACGGTCTCTACGTTGATATGAGGTGTGGTCGGTATTGGTCTGCATCATCAATTTGTCTGCCGGTTTATTAATAAGTCATGCCATCTGTATATTAGATTCTCGAAAGTTGGTCTCTGTCTTATTTAAAATTTCTTAAAAAGAAGAATTAATATTACGTTTGTTTGACTAAATGAAATAAAATTACTATCAAATTATAGGAAAAAATAAAAACAATTCAATGGATATTATGACTAACTTATATGTATATGTGGTATGTAATTATTAATTATGATTCAGTTCACTATTTTTTTTTTTTTTTATGTAGCTTTATCAACTAAACCTTAGCAAATTTATTAGGTTATTTATTAAAGTACAATTTTGGGCACGCTAACTGTTCAATGATTTTTTATCTTTTATTTTATGTGGCATTTTTTGTTAATCACACCTGTTCTTTTTTTTTTCCTTTTTTTTTTTTTTAATGTTTCAACAAATGAAACCTATTAATTCAATTTGACTGGTCATCAATTTTAAGAAGCGCCCAAACACATATTAAAAAGAAATCCATTTTCACGTTACGAGATCAGTCCTTATTTTCATGGTAAGTGTTATTTTGTTTACAATTTTAATAAATAAAATGTGCCATAACACGTATTAAATTGTGAATCATTTTACGGATAATTTCAAAATGGACTTAATAAAGTGAAAGCTAAGCTTCGCCTTCCAGAATATTATTCCAATGCTTGTTCTCGGATGTTATTCTACAGATGGAACATGTTAGATTCCCGAGTTACCATCCCCTGTAAAATATATATTTTGCCAAAAAGAAGAAAAAGATATTTGTCACTAAAAGCTAAAAGGTATATATTATCTTTGAAGTATCTTTGTATGGACAACAACCACCTTAGCTAAAAAATTTCGTAGGTATAAGGTATTGAATATGAAAAAATTGAGCTTAACGATTGAGAAGTTGATCTAAGTACCTCAAATCATTTAGCATCGATATACTTACAAAAAGAGAGATAAGAAAAGTTTTCTCACTTTGTAGATCCTCTAAACAAGTGTAAATCAACTGCTTTTCTGAATTTCACGAGCGCCAAAAAAAAAAAAAAAAAAAAAAAAGAGGAAGAAGAAAAAAACTATAAAAAGATGATTACAAAGTTGAACCTACATTGACGTTGACTATGAAGGGATTGCAGTTCTCGTACAATGTTTTCAAAAGCTACGCTTGAAGCTTCATTATTGCTATGCCAATTCCATATTGAAGGGGCTGGGCCCGGAGTGAAGAATTAAGGTTTCTTTTTCTATTTACTTATTTTCTTTTATGTTTTATTTATTTAACTTATGCGAGTATAACTAATGGATGAATTAAGTATTCTTGGTTTCATCACAACGGTTTTCCTTCTTTTTTTTTTTTTTTTAATAATCAGTTGTTATTAAAGAATATTAATAAATAAATAAGCACACGACTAGTTCCGTTTTCATATAATAATTTTTGACGATGATAAATAATGAAATGAAATGTTTGGAAAACCTTCTGGACACACAACTCTTAATTTTAGTTTGGATAAGAGCGGAAGACATAGCATCTCAACAAGATATTAGCAAGAAGCTAAAATAATCGTGTTTCATTAATGGCAATACACATTTGCATCTATGGGACATGGAAATGAAAAAAATGGAAACTTTTCGCGTTATAAGCATTAAGAATTTATACCATCTTTCCTTATTATTGTAATTCAGTGGCATTGTGGCCTGTAAAAATTAAATAAATAAATAAATAAAAACACTGATACATAACAACACAAAGTTTCAAAGCTTGAAAATCTGTTTAAACTCAGTCCAAATCAGCTCAATTCTAATTAGCACTCACTAATTCAAGCTTAATTCCCCTGATATAGAATCAAGTTCCAGTAGCTCATGAGTAGGTTTAATATATTTACATCCCAACAAAAACCAATAAGTTAAACTGCACTATGGCTCATAAGAAGAAAAATAAAAAAAGAAATATTTTTGTTAATTGCAAATATTAATATAAATAATTACTAACAAAGGGGAAATCTCATTGAAATTCTTACATATTTTAATGTCTTTGCAATCAAGTACTAATTCTTCAAAGAAAAAAAAATGTAAATAATGGCGTATCAATTACAATATCAGAAAATTCTATAATTAGGACCTAATTAATGCAACATGAACAATTATGTATCCTCGGATCTCACCTATGATGGATCATACTTTTTTTGAAAATTTCCAAAATGACTTTCATAAGAAAAATGAGCCCATGCTTCATCCAATAAATTCGAAAACAAAATGCTTTATTTAACATGACCTCTGGCATGACGAAGTTGGGAATTAATGAGGTTGCAATGAATTAAAAGTTTGAAACTAGGGTTTCACATACAATCCACATGCGATGTTTATAAACCCTAAAGAAAAGCTTTTCAAAGAATATTCTGGATGTGTAGTTACATATTCAGCTTGATCTTAAGCCTTTTTCAACATGATAATGATCCGTACAACCACCATGCTATCATATATATATTATCGCTGGGGTTTACCGACTTACCGCCACCACTGTGGAAGTGGAAATCCCATGACAATGATGTGAATGGACTCTATATTATATTATCCATACACGCCACAAACACGAGCACAATTTTCAAAGCTCTCGCACTGCGGGATAAATTTACAGCATCCATTAGACCAAATTTGGCAATGTAAATCATGCTATATTAGTGCATCGCCACTTCGGCCTCATCTAAGAAAGTTTTATATGGAATTCAAAGGTGGTATGTATAGGCCGGAGCCTTTTAAGGTTCCCTTTTTCACAAGCATTAAGAAAGCCAACTGGGAAGTAAAGTGGAATTGTGAATAATGACAGCTAATTTACCAATATATGAACAAAATGAAGAATTTTAAGGGATTTTTCTAGTAATATTTGCAAAAAAAATCATATCGTAACATTGGCTCTTATAACATATTATATAAACTTAGCAAGTTACTTTCTCTTCCCTTTTTTTATTTAATTAATTATTAATATTTCTCTTTTTACAATATCTCTCTCCTTTTTGCAATTAATTACTATTATCTCTCTTTTTACAATATCTCCATACCTTTTTACAATTAATTATTGATATATCTCTTTTTACAATATCTCTCTCCCTTTTTACAATTAGTTATAAATATTCCCTCCCTTTCTACAATATGTTCTCTCCTCACATATCATTTCTTCCTTTTTACAATATATTCCTTTATCACATATATGCCTTTTCATTTTATATCAAAGCATTTTTTTTTATATAATTTACATTATTATTATAAAATTTATATAAATTAGAAATGAATAAATGTTTCGGACAGTTACTATAAGAAAGGGATAAATTGTGCATTATCTAAAATCTATCGTTATTCATTAGTAAGGTGCACTATTTTGTATACTACTTTTATGTGTAAAAAAAATACTAAATCTATACATAATTTATAAAAATTTGCAATTTGCATGTATAATTTATATGTATGTAATCCATATGTATCATTGTCTATAAACTATATTATGATTAAAAAAAATACTAAATCTATACGGAATTCAAATATTTTGATAATTTATATGTACTATTCATATAGATATAATCCATATATATTATTATCTATAAACTATATTATGATTAATTAAAAATACTATATTTATACATAATTTACATATATTTGTAATTTACACATAATTCATATGGTTGTAATCTATATATATCATTTCCTATAAATATATTATGTATTTTTTTATTCATATAATTAGATTTATGATTCATTGAAATTAAAATATGCATACAATATTGTTTAGATATCATTATAATTCATACATATAATTTGTAAGGATGTACTTCGCAAACAATATATTATTGTTTACAAAATATGATATGTATATTTTTTATTACTAAGTCATACAAATTACAAAAGTTATACTTTATAAACCATACGTATTATTCATATAGATGTAATCCATGTATATTATTGTTAAAATAAAATACTATGTATATTATTGATTCGTAATTCACATAAATTATTGAAATTATTTTATGTAATGCATATATAGTTATAATTATCATCTGTTTATAATTCATATATAAACTGTGCACATAATTATTATACATTTAGTCCATATCTATCAATGTCCATATACTATGCTATATCATATATCGCATACGTATAATCCATAAATATTTTCAATTATTATTAGGATATAAAAGTTTTCTAATGTATGTCTATATTGTACTAGATAATTTGATATTATAGATGTAATGCTTTGTTCATCGTAGTAATATTTGAGAAAATGATAGAAACAAAATCCAATAGTACTAGTACTTGATAACGCTATAATATAACTACAATTTGATATCATATAATAAGAATGTATATCATATATGTCGTAAACAAATCATTTCGACATATTTTATTATATGATGTTCCAAATTTTACTATGTAATAGTGGTATTATATAATTATTCTATATAATCACTATATAATATAATATAAGTATAATATTTTATTTCATAAATTTATAAACATATGTACAAGTATATATTTGTACTGATATTATAATAAATAGATGTAATTCCTTGATGTTAAATAAATTAAATATTCTAAATAGTATGCTACTATATTAAGATTATATAACAATGCTTTATAGATGATGTTAATACATTATATATAATTTTATGTTTGAAAATAGTACACTATAGAATTATTATCTTGTAATAGTGATATGTAGTGTTAAAATCTTATACGATACAAGTATAAATTTTGTAGTAACATTAAATAAAAATATGAATATATATTTTATTTTTTGTTTATATTATAGTTCCTATTATTTAACCATTGTTGGCTAAGTATTTAGTTGTTTTGGATGCAATTTCTTAATGAACAAATGCAATCTATTAATAATTTCTTACTTCTATCAATAGATGAATGCATTAATTTATCATCAACTTAGATGAATTTACTGAGATAGGTTATGTTTTATTGTACATAAGCTAAGATTTACTAAAGTGGAGGATACCACTATCTACAATTTAGTATTACTGTCAATAGTTTTTTGCATGTGTAATTAACTATCAATAGTAGTACCAAACTATTGATAGTTTTTAAAAATCAAGACTTTTGAAAATCAATTTTTCCCAATAAAGTCCTCTCCCTTTGTTAGAAAAAACATAATTCACAACATTAAAACCTCACGTGAACATTGAAGACCAAAAAAATAATAATAATAAAAATAATAACTCCTACAATTTGAATATGAATTTTAGTAGACATACATTTGATTTGAGTGATGACAATGAAGACAGATATGATATTTGTGACCATGATTTGAAACTGATGCTTAATATGATGAAGTACATGAAATTCCAATCTTAGGTGATGGTGGAAGTAATGATTCCACACGGCATAGGAATGTGATCTCTATTGATAATTTGTAATCCTATAAAGGTTTTCATTCAATTAAATATTTAGTTGTAAAAAGTTTGCATCCTTTTCAGCCATAGGGGATTTCTACAATAGGTATGTTGCTATAAACAGATTTAGTATTCATTTGCGTGATATTAAATAAAATGAGTAGAACCAACTGAAAATGTGTCTATAGGAGAGTTTTAGGGGTTAATAATACCATGATAGGAGTGATTGAGTTAGAAAGGAAAGGGCACTAACTAGAAATGGTTATTCAGTTGTGAGTAAAGTAAAACTCATGGAGGAGGACGAACTGTAGGGGGTCTTAATAGTAAAGACTAAGCACAATCATGAGCTCATGCCTCTATCATATAATTGCTTCTAAAATTCTAATAAGCCTATGTCAAATGCCGATTGAACTCAAATCAAGAGTATGTTAAATTTTGCTATCCTTTTGTGTGCTATAATGGAATATCTAGTTCATGCAGGTGGATTTGAGAAAGTTAGATTTACAAAGAAAGACCTATATAATTACATCGATAACTAGGAGCGGCTAAATACTTCTAAAGGTGATGCTAAGGCAACTTTAGCATTCCTATTGGGCCAAAAGGAAAAGGAAACTAATTTTGGGTTATTTTATGAGTATACTATGAATGAAGAAGGAGAACTTAGTTGAATGTTTTGGTCAAATTCCACATATTAGCTTGACTATGTGTGTTTTGGAGATGTTATTGCTTTTGGCTCACATATCAATCCAACAGGTACCTAATGCCATTGGTCATATTAGTCAGTGTTAACCATCACTATGATACTTGTATCTTTGGTAGTACATTATTAGATGATGAAACAAAAGAGGCATATACTTATTTACCTACGGTGTTTGAATGTGCAATGAAAGGTAAAAGGCTTATTTCATTTATCACCAATAGGGATAGGGCAATATGGGTAGCTATTATTACTGTTTCTCCTTAAGCACAACATTATCTTTGTTCGTGGCACCTTGAGGGGAATGTAGTGTCTCATGTTCGAAGTGCTGGGTCCCTTTAAGATTTCAAGAGATGCATGTTTGATATAGACTCCATTGATAAATTCGAGGTAGCATAGGGAGATATTCTTGAAGGGTACAATCTTAAAGGCAATGAATAAGTTGAGGAGCTATACTAAAAGTGATTGAATTTGGCACATGTGTATCTAAGGGGATACTTTTGGACTTTTATGCATGATACTTAGAGATGTAAGGGAATTTATTCGTTTATAAAGGGGAATTGTTATGTATTTAGGATGTATAGGATATACTAAGTTGTTTAGCACTTTCAGGAGGTGTTAGCCAATTTGAGACATGTATAACTAAAGATTGATTATGAGAGTATACACATAAAACAAATTTTGTATACCATGTTGAAGGGTTTTGAAGATTTTGCGGCCTCCATATATATAAGGGCATCCTTTGAAAGAATGAGGTTAGAAATTGAATGGAAGGCCTTGTGGATTGCTTACCTTCATGATGATAGCTAACTTAGGGTGACTATTTACATTTTACGCCACTATAAGCACCCCTCTAACCCTATAAGGGTGACATTAAAAAATTTTGACCAATCCATTAATTGTGATTGTTGAAACTATTGCGCTATTGGATTTCCTTATAGCTATGCCTTTTGTGTAGCTGAATCAAAGCTTCTTAATAACATATACTATAACCTCATATCGCTAAGGTAGATGAAATTGGAAAAGAGCATTCGTGGAGGTGATGGGGCTATGTAAGCTACTAGAGATGTAGTCATGACAGAACAAATTAGATATGGTGCATTATCATCCCTTAGTTGAGTTATGTGTGATCTAGGGCTAAAATTAGAGATAGTAATGATGACACAAGATACTGATAAAATGAAAGATTTCAAGACACTTTATAAATGGGGATTTTCAAAATAATGTTGTCTTAACAACAAGTGTATTAGATTGTTTACGGTAATAACACAAGTGAGTATTCACCAAGTCGAATTCCTCAAGGAAAAGAGATTATGTTAAGTACTAGATCTTAACTTGTTACTCTAATCTAGGTGAATCAAAAAGAGAATTTAGAGTTGTAATTGAAATTAAAACACCAGCAAAAGGCGACAATTAACACAAAAAATATAGACATAGGCTTGTGACATGTTTTCGAAGTAGTCGTGGGGGTATGTCGTTAAGATATCAGGGTTGATTTTCAACTAGGTTTTGATGGAATTCACTTGAGCTCAATCCTGGTAACGTATCTCACTCAACTATGTAGCAGCAAATCTCTTCTTAGTCTTATTTCCCTAAACGATAAGCTAAATACGTAATTCCTATCATGAATTAAGTATTTTAGTTATAGAGACTAAGGGGTCAATCTCCTCTTAGTCTCATAACCTATCTTAATTCACTAGAATTATATAATGTAATGTGAATTCAATGGGGAAAACTTAATCTCCTCTTGTCTCATAGTTATAAGAACCTATTATTGATACTTCACCAACTTAATGACTCAATTAGTGAATTACACAACTAATCTCTTATCGATCTCATAATTATGAAAACCCATTAACTCTCAAGGGCACTTCCTAAGACTAATCTCCTCTCGATTTCATAATTGCAAGAAAACCCATTGAAAATTACATTAACAGGAAGCTTAAAGAGTTTAAATTAAATACCAATCATCAAATTCCATTTAACTATACATACTCATATCGTAACTACAAAATTACACTAACTACAACAGTTATATTATCACAAACCCACTAAAAACTACTTAACCACTCATAATAGGAACAATGACAGTAAGAAAAGATGAAAATATAGTAGTAACTTCCATTAAAGAAGAAGGAAGTAAGATGATAACAAGTAAACAAGAGATTAAATGAAGACAAGAGAGTAAATGCTCATTAAACTAAAATGTGCATCAAAATCATAAAAACATTTACTAAATATCATAAACAAGTCAATAAAATAAGAAAACAAACAATGAGCTCGCAAATCTAAACTAAGCAATACTAAAAATCATAAGCTGCAAATGCGAGTATATATGATTTTTAGCTATTGATTGATCGGTGTGAAGGTCTATTGGTTGATTGGTAGATCGTACTAATACTGGGTCGCCTTTGTATTTTATGAAACGTAGTGTTTAAAGGATTAGGGTTCTAGACGAAAACCTTAACCCTATTTTCTTTTATTGATCAATCAGTGCAGAAGGTACCTATTGAATAGCATGATCGAATCTACCCCTATACCTTTTGTTCACTCACTGTCCTCTCCATTGCTCAATTACTCAAGAGATCACTATATTCCTAATAATTTAAGGCATACTGATCCATGGTAGTAACGTTATTGATATCGATTGATTGGTATGCCAAATTCAGTAGTGCCTTTCATTTTGGCCTCCTTGATCGAACAGTATGGGGGGTACCAAGACTATGGTAGCCTTCATACACCTGCACGTAGGATATGAAATCAATTAAATTCATTTAAAAGTAATCCCTTTTCACTCATTTTTAGCAATTTTACACAAGTTGGTCCATTTTATGCATAAACTCTAATTTCATGTTAATAAACTCTAATTTCATGTAAAATTAACAAGTTTTTACTTAATTCATATACAAATGTAGGTTTTAAAGTTGTAAAAAAATTGTGTATTTTGAGTTGCGATCACCACCCTTAACTTTAGAACCTTGCTTGTCTTCAAGCAAGCATGAAAAGATCAAATATTTTATTCACTTCCTTAATTCTTGCTTATAATCAAGAGTATACTGTACCATTGAAAGCTTGAAGTTTATATGTACTTGATATGATGTAAAAATCCTTAGAAGTAATGTTGAAATTGTTCCATTTGTGATAAATCAAATGCTCACAAATTGAAGTCCATGTAATTAATTTAGGAATCAATGCCTAGAAAAATTAACTTTCCATTTAGGTTAGGCTTATAAAATTTGAAGTTAAGTCTAACATTTTAGATTAAGTCAGAGCTCTTGGTGTTTAATTGGTTGAACCATATATATATTTCTCCCTTATTGGTCTCTTAAGTATGTTAATGTCATGCAAATTGAGGGTAACCACTAAATTATACCTTACTTTGCCTCCTCGACTTTTGAAATAACTTCCATGCTTTGCTCATTATTCTCTTTTTGGAATTTTGGATTTTTCAACTTTTTTTTTCCTTTCCTTTTTCTATTTTCTATCACCTTCTTTCTTTCTTTTTTCAACTACATTTTCTTTTGTGATGAGGTTATACTTTTGATAGGTAATGACTTTTCTTGATCCCTATCATTCTCTTTTTAACTTTTCTTTTCTTTTTAATTGATCAGGGAACGTTTAAGTAAAATCCAGTACCCATTTCGATTCACATAACATTAACAAACCACTTGATTCCTAAAAAATAATGGTGTATTTATATAGGTCCACTTTTGAAAACACTAAATCTAACACCTAGCTAGAAAATTTCCCTAACTCCAAACCTTTAAACTACGCTTAAATTGGGTATAACTAGAGAAAGTAAAGATGCCATGAATTAATTACAAAGTTTTGAGAAATATTCATAACTTATTCACAAGGTACTTCTTTCAAAATAAGGCCTTAATCACTTCTTCTTACTTTCTTCATGCAAACTTTATTGATGATAACATACTCAAGAATCAAGGCATAGAGAATAAAGGAAAATGGATCCAACTTTTAACAAAGAAACTATCTTGTAGGTGCATTAGAAGGGATAACTTATCATGCACTCAATCAAGTCATTAAAGCTCATTTAGAATCATACAGTTTCAATATTCATGTCTAACTTTCCTAGCCCCAACTTTAATTCAGATGTATATATCTCACAATTCAGTGCTCATGCAATAGGGAGTAAAAGAGAAAGTTAAAACAAAATTCTCCTAGTTTCTTAGTATGTTTTAAATTCTCCATTCCCTTTTAAGCTCATTGATAGTGTCTTTAGATTGTTGGGTTCAACTTTTCCTTTGTTTATCATAAGTGCCTATGTAACATAAAAGAGACATGACTAAAAACACTTTCAAATTAAAAAGACTCAGATGGCAACTTAAATATAAAGAGAAGAAAAGATAGTGGGTTGGGTTAGCTCTCCTTAAGCGCTTGCTTTTAAGCCTTTAGCCTAGCTTTTTGATGTTACTTCATGGCAAGTCCTCATACTTCCTCTAGGGCTCAAATTTTTCAACTCCCTAGCTCATGCTTAACTCTCCTTCCTTTCTCATCACATAACTATCTTTCTCAAATTCTTCTTCTTTGTCTAACTCCCATGCTTCTTCCTTTAACTGTTGAATTTGTTTCGTTGCTTGAAGTATAACCTTCATTTCTTTGCTTTACTCTCTTTCATATAGCTCTTGAAGTAGCCAACAATGATCTTAAAACTAGGGGTTGATCCTCGTCTTTCATATCCATTACTATGAAATCAATTGGGAAGTCACATGGTCTAACACTAATGGGTATGAAGTGGAGTTCTCCTAAGGGTGTAGTCTAACTTCTATTGATGGTTTGGATATAATATGGACTTTTCCTCATAAAATCTCCAACTCTAATTTCTGCATAGTTTTTCTTGACGTGAAATCATTTGATGCACTAGTATCTAAAAGAACTCTTGAGAAAAACTTATTTAGTATGGTACATGGCATGGTGAATCTCCCTGGATCCTCTAATTTATATATAAATTGGAAACTACTAAGACCTTTCTCCTTAAGCATGATGTCTACGATCTTGAACTCATCAATATTGAGTTTCTCCTAAAAACTCACTTCAACCTCCTCTTTAGATTCAAACTTCTTGGGATTCTCCTTAAATTCATTAATTCCTATGTCTTCACATTCATTATAATCTTCTTCAACTTCCTCTTTGCTGGGATCCTCTTCCTCACTAATTTCCCTCATTCTATTTGTCTCCATATTGTACACATCATTGTCACTGGGTGCTTCTTCTTCAATTTCCTCATCCTTCAAATTTTCATCCAATTCATCATCAAGATTCTCTTTAGGTTCAGTTATCAACTCTTCTTTTGATGGTGTAAACATTTCCTCATCATTGGGTTCAACTTGCTCCTTAATAAGGTCCTTTGGCCTCAAATACTTACCTCCAAACACTTGTTTTCTACTAAAACATAACTCCTTTTCTCTTATACTAGCATCTTTACCACTTATACTTGATGTTGTAGATTAATCCTTCGATTTTTGCTCAATATTGCTAGGTAGTTGTCCTAAGTCATCCATCTATGCATCTCTCACAAGGTAACCCCTTAGGCATTCATTCTCAAATCATATTTTTGGATAAAATTTCTTAATGATTACTCCAATAACTTACCCTTCAAACATTATGTGGGCGGAGGTAGAGGTGGAGGTTGAGATTGGTGCTAGCCAACTTAAACTCTCAATCCTTGAAAAGCTCTATTAAATCCTCTTCTTGGTTCACCTCTCCATGATAAGTTAGGATGGTCTCTCCAACTTAAGTTATAGGTATTTGAGTAAGGGTTATAATTTCTTTGTCCCTGATTAAAATTCCCTAATGCATTAACTTATTCCTCTTAACTATCTCTTGATGAGGCAAGGGGTTTCTAACCCGATAGTTTGTGCTTATATGCACTACTCTACTACATGCATAACAATACCCATACAGTTCCTTGCTTCTACTAAGGTTGCCAACCTATTTGGTGTTTTCTATTTGAGTGAGCTAAGTGGTAAGTGAAGTGACTTTCTCTTTAAGTCAACTTATTTCTTCATCTTCACTTATACTCACTATATTCCTAGGTTAAGCTCTCTCAAAATGCCAACTATGGCCACGTGAAGCCATTTGTTCAAGCATGTCATATGCTTCCTTAATACTTTTGTTCATTATAATGCCCTCCACCTCAACGGTAGCGTTGACCATCATCCTCAATTGACCCTTAAGACTATTATAAAAGGTATTAACAATACTCCATACAGGTAAACCATGATGAGGACACTTCTTCAATAACTTGTTAAACCTTTCTCAATTTTCAAATAATGACTCCCCCTCAAATTGTCTAAAATAGAGATATCACTTCTCATTTTCATCATCTTACCCGATGGAAAGAAATAGGCTAGAAATTTTTGGACTAAGTCCTCCTGCGTTGTGATAGAATTGGATAGTTGAGAGGTAAACTAGCTTTTAGCCTTATCCCTTATTGAAAATGGAAATAACCTCAAGCGAATTGCATTATCAAACACCCCATTGGTTTTCATTGTTGTACATAGTTGCAAAAAATTTTGAAGGTGTTTGTAGGGGTCCTCAGATGACATTCCACCAAATTGATTGAGTTGCATCATCTAAATTAAAGTGGGTCTATGTTCAAAATTATTTTCTAGAATAGTTGGTCAGGTGTAGGTAATGCAACTTCATTCAAATTTTGGACACAATATTCCTATAAGGCTTAATTATTACCATTCTCATTTCTATTTCCTCTATGTCCTTTATTTCCATTCCTATTAGTTCCATTTCCATCTCCTCCATTAAAGGGTCCTTGTTGATTTTCCATTTCTCCTAATTCTACTCTCCTTGTTTCTTTCATTCTATAGTGAAATGTTTGATCTATTTAAGGGTTAAATTCCTCTACTAATTCTCTCACCCTTCTTTACATACAAGTCAACAATTCTTAATCCTACTCCATACCAATTCAATCGAAAAGCCAAACTATAACCTATAATTTCAATGCAAGAGTATATATAGCACTCTTTCTAACTTAACATAAATTGGCTAAGGATAAATTCTACCCTTTTTCCAACAAATTTCACAGTAAAGTTTCAAACTCTATCCTTAATTCAACTCAAATTAACAAGAAACTAGCAAAACCAACTTAATTGAATAAGAAAAGAGATAAAGATCAAAACTTTAATAACAAAATTACTCAAAATCAATGGAAATTAAACTAAACTACCAACTATTCTACAACTATGTAGGCCTAGTCTTAGAATCCTTGGTTTATTTCATATCAACTCAATTGCCTTTTCCCTAACAACAAAGCCAAAATCTAACGCCGATATGAGACACTGACAAAAATGAAATATTTCAAGACACTTTATCAGTGGAGATTTTCAAAATAGTGTCATCGTAACTAACTAGTGTGTTAGATCGTTTATAGTAATAACACTAGTAAGTACTCATTAGGTTAAATTCCTTAGGGAAAAGGGATTCTTTAAGTACTAGATTCTAACCTGCTACTCTAATCTAGGTAAATTGAAAAGAGAATTTATAATTGCAACTAAAATTAAAGAGTAAAAAGCAATAATTAACACAAGTAATAAATACGTAGGCTTGTGACATGTTTCTGAAGTAGTGGTGAGGGAATGACGTTAAGATAACATAGGCTATTTTTAACTAGGCTTTGATGGAATTCACCAAAGCTCAATCTTTGTTAGGGCATCTCACTCAACTATGTAGTAGAAAATCCCATCTTAATCTCATTCCCTATACAATAAGGTAAATATGTAATTCCTATCACGGATTAAATATTCTAGTTTTAGAGATTAGGGCGTCAATCTAACCTATCCTATTCTACTAAAACCACATAATGGAATGTGAATTTAACGGTAATACCTAATCTCCTCTTGGTCTCATAGTTGTAAGAACTTGCTATCGATACTTCACCAGCTCAATGACTCAATTAGGGAATAACACGACTAATCTCCTCTTTGATACACTATGGGGTATTGTCCTAACCAATTGCTAAGTTTTGTGCTATATTAAAGACCTGCACATGAGTTCTCTAAGTGTTGAAAACCTATTTATAAGCTCTACCTATGTTAGAGACCTACCTATGAGCTCTTTGTAGCTAAAGCAAATATGGACAAACAAGTTGGTTCAACAGGGTTGGCTTGGATTAGGTCATGTCGACATGTTAAGTCGGTAGCTCATGTTGGTAGGTTGATACAATTAGGTTGGCCAGAATTTCAAGTTAGCCTAAAACAGGTCTTTAAGGTCCCTAACTACTCATTAGCCTAATTCAACAGCTCATCACCCAAATATCTCATTTGACTACCGATTTTTAGTTATGTTATTTAGACTTCCTATTTGTGTATGGTTCATAAACTACCCTTATGTTTTATTTTGTATTTATAGGAATGCCACTAGGGCATCTTTTTAGTTATTTTATTTTTGACTTTACCACTATGTATAAATAAGGCACTTTTATAGGGTTTTAGATAGATTTTCCAAAATTAATGAATACTTTTGAGTATTTTTTTCTTAGAAAGCTCTCTCTTACTTGTTCTTATCAATCCCTTAACAAGAATTGTAGCGAGCAACCTTAATTATCTCTGTGTAACATATTAAGGCAATGATTAAGCCATATAGGATCTAGATGATGCATCATATCCAGCTAGTTAGCTTACGGATTCGCTAAAACCTATTTTTATTTTTGTTCCTTTGGTAGGTTGGAGTTACCTTGATAGCACTGCCCTTGTTAATTCTTGGTGCGGCATATCATCTTAGTATCAAAGCGGAGTTACGATAATAGGTACTTAATTTATTAAGCTATTTTGTTACCTAGAATTCCTTATTCAATTAGAAACACTCAATAGTGATTAAATATGTATATAATTTAAGCTACTTTGGTTGTAGAAAAAGAAGGTTGTGGTATAAGGAAATCTAATTTGAGTTGTGAGACATGAAGGAAATATTAGTAGGTTTTCTTTTCGTTTCACTATTACCATTGCCCACGAGTTAGGGTTTGAAAATTAGGAATCCTTTACTTTTAGAAGAATAACACAAATCTGATAACTTAAGGTTTGAAGTGAAAGTGTAAAGCTACAAAATCACAGAGGACTTCACTTTGGGCACTCGAATTTCTTACATAGGCACTCAACTGGTGGTTGTGAATGCTTGTTTATGGACTAAAGGGGCTCATTTAGTGGTTGTGTAGCTATAGTAAAGGGGAGTAGATTTTGGAGTTGTAAATGACCAAGAGTTATCTTACATTCGTGGGCTTACATGAATTAGTCACTAGAGTTATTTTTGTTTGTGAGAGCATAGCTTGAAATATCGTATATAAGTGGTTATCGTGTGTACTATGTTAAATATTTGAACTATATTTGGATCGGGATAATGCAAGGCATATTGGGTTTATTGTTTACTAAATTCATTTCATTGCTATCATTAGTGTATAAAATTGAAGCAAGTAGGTACATGTTTGGTGATTGGCATGTGTGTATTGTAGCTTTGTATAGTGTGTGTATTCGAGTATATAATTGCATGCGATGTGTGATTAAAGAAGTGTAGTAATGGTAAGTTGTAAATTATAGTATAATTGAGAACCTTAAGAGTTTTGTGGGCTTACTATCACAGAAGTTTCTTTTATTGTGGTATGTAGATAGTGCATTAAGAAATTAAGAGTGCGAAGCTGTTATGGGTTGTGTTACAATGTGTGATGGATAGTTGTTTACAATGGGCGAGAGTAGTATAAATTGAGAGTTGGACTTATAGAATAATGGTTGTTATAGTATGGAGTACAAGTGTAATTTGTGTTTGTGATTGAAGTCATGCATCGCAACTGATTGGGAAGATTGTTAATGTTGAGTGTGTTGGTATATTAGAGTTAGTATGAGAGTTCAGTGTAAAGGGTTACGAATTTAGTTGGTAGGTGAGGGTGTTATAGATGTAGAAGGTGCTTAAAGTGTTGTGCATTTCTAAATTTTGGAGCTAATCTAAGAGAAAAGCCATTTAATTTTTGAGTTGCTGTTAAATTGAGTACCTATTGTACTATAATTGAAAGTTTTGTAGACCAAACTACTACATAAAATTGCCAAAGTGGAGAAATTGTGCTAAGCTATCAATTATGAGTTCTAGTTATGTGCATGTGCCAAACTAGTCCTTTATCAACTATTGTTTGCCCTTAGGTCGTGTCTAATTGTATGTGCCAAGTATAGATCTAGTATGGAGAATTTCTTGAGCTTATTGTTTGTGTTAACTAAGCTTATTATGTATGGTGTTCAGTATGAAGTGTAGCAATCGCAATTGTGAAGCCATAGTATTGAACTATCTCCAATTTTGTTTGTGCTGTTCTAATGTGTGTGAACTAAGTGATCCATGTCATTCCATGCAGTTTCTGTATGCCATGAAACAAGTGCAGGCTAAACAGGAGCTAAATTGAGTTTGTGTAGAGCTATTAACTACTAGAATAGTTTGTGGACTGTTATAGGATTAAGTAACCAATACTGTGCTATTATGCCTAAGCTACTATAATCTAAGATTTCCCAAGCTTGCTATCATGTGAACTTGGTTAGCATAATCAAACTTAGTTGCTAAGCTATTGAAATAGAGTCATGTTGATTTGTTCATTCGCTACTATGTACTATATCCATTTCTTTTAAACTGTTGAGTTGTCATTGGTTTATGGCATTGGAGATTGAACTGTTGTACATGTGCTTTAGTATAATGAATAGTTGCTACATGTTACATTCGATTTGTTTTAATTTAGGTTATTGAGTTGATTTGTACTTAGTGCCAATTCGCTAAGCTAAGCTGGTCAAATAAGTGGCATGCTGAATTGATAATACCTGCTATTGAGCTATTGTCTTTGTAGATATGTGTTAAGAAGATTTTTATTGTGTTGTTAGGTGATTCTTGACTCACCTTACCAATCTATTTTAAGAGTACCAAGCAATTGGGAACCTTTGCTAAGCTAGTTGCTTTTTGTATGAACTTAGTGTTATGCCATGTTCTTTTTCAATTCTTACCTAGCTATGGCTTACTTTGTCAGAGCTTCCACGTAATTGTCAAGTTGTGTTGTTGTGCCACGAGTGAAATTTTGTCAAGCTATCCATTATAAATTGCTATTTGCTTGTGTTGAGCTTATGGTGCTCGATGTGGAGAAGTGAACTTGGTCGTATTAAACCAATACTTCCAATCTTCTTTTTGATTGTTGTAGTATTATGTCTAGCTAAAGTCAAATCCAATCATTGACTTTATGTATTCCAAGGTGAAGGGTTTCATTTGAGCTTGTGAAGTTGAAACTTTTCCAAAGGAGAGGGAATGATACACTATGGGTTACCACCCTAACTAATTGCCAAGTTTTGGGATATATTGGAGATGTGCTTATAAGTTCTCTTTGTGTCAAAGACCTGTTTATGAGCTCTACCTATGTTGGAAACCTACCTATGAGCTCTTTGTGGCTAAAGCTAATATGGAAAAACATGTTGGTTTAACCAGGTTGGCTCAACTTAGGCTTTGTCAGTAGGTCAAGTCAGTATATTAGGTTAGTAGCTCAAGTTAATAGGTTAGCACAATTATGTTGGCCAGAATTTTAGGTCATCCTAAAATAGGTCTTTAAGGTCCTTAACAGCTCATTAGCCCAATTCAATAGCTCATTATCCTAATATCTCATTTGATTACCTATTTTTAGTTATGTTATTTGGACTTCCTATTTGTGTATTGTTCCTAAATTACCTTCGTATTTTGTTTTATATTTATAGAAATGTCTCTAGGGCATCCTTTTAGTTATTTTATTTACAACTTTGCCACTATGTATAAATATGGCACTTTTATAGGGTTTTAGATAGATTTTCTAGAATTGATGAATGCTTTTGAGTCTTTTTTCTTGAAAGCTCTCTCTTACTAGCTCTTATGAATCCCTTTAGCAAGAATTGTGGTAAGCAACCTTAATTATCTCTTTGTGCATCATATTAAGGTAATGATTAAGCCTTATAAGATCTAGTTATTGCATCATATCCAGCTAGGTAGCTTGTAGATTTTCTAAAGCCTTCACAAAACCCATTTTATTTTCATTCCTTTCGTAGGAACAGACCTACCTTGATACTGTTGCCCTTGTTAGTTCTTGGTGCAGCGTATCATTCTTGGTCTCATAATCATGTAAACCCATTAACTCTCAAGGGCATTTCCTAGGACTAATCTCTTCTCGATCTCATAATTGTAAGGAAATTCATTGAAAATTACATTAACAAGCACCTCAAAGAGTTCAAATGAAATACTAATCATCAAAATTTCATATAATATACATAACCATATCATAACTACAAAAGTATACCAGCTACAACATCTATATTATCACAAACCTACTAAAAACGACTTAGCCACTCATAATAGGAACAATGATAGCAATAAAAGATGAAAATATAGTAGCAACTTCCTTTAGAGAATAAGGAAACAACATGATAATAAGTAAACAAGAAATTAAATGAATGTAAGAGAGTAAATGCTTATTAAACTAACTTAAATGTGCATCAAAATCATGAAAACATTCACCAAATATCATAAACAAGTCAATAAAACATGAAAACAAACAATGAGCTCACAAATCTAAACTAAACAATGTTACAAACCTAATTATGGCTCGTATTTCTAGTTGTAAATGCGAGTATATATAACTTTAGGTTATCAATTAATCGGTGTGAAGGTTTATTGATCGATTGATAGACATGTATCAGCATTAGGTTACATTTGTATTGCATGAAAAGCAATCTTTAAAGGGATTAAAGTTTTAGATAAAAAACCATAACTTGAATTTCTTCTATTGATCAATTAGTGTAGAATGTATTGATTTATTGGTTTGAGTGAATCCACCATTGCACCTTTTGTTCACTCGTTATCCTCTCTACTACTAGATCACTCAAGAGATTGTTGTGTCCCTGATGTTTCAGGGCATACCGATCAGTCGATAGTAAGTATACCGATTAATCAGCAAGCAAAATTCACTAGCAACCATCATTTTTGCCTCCTTGATCGAATGGTGGAGGCTCCCAAGAACATAGTAGTCCTTATGTACCTATATGTAGGATACAAAATCAATCAATTTCATTTAAAATTAATCCCTTTTCATGCATTTGAGCAATTTTACACAAGTTGGTACATTTTGTGGATAAACTTTAATTTCATGTAAAATTAACAAGTTTTTGCTTAATTTATGGACAAAAGTAGGCTTTAAAGTTGGGAAAATTTGTATATTTTAAGCTACCATCAGATAGCTTATGAAGGAGATTGCACGCTTGACCTTGGAGATGTAAGAAGCTTTAAATGATGCAAATGCTACTCCAACACCTAACAGTGTAACGGGTGGTTAGATTCTTATAACTTTTCATCTTTTTCCTTATTATATTTGTAGTTTCTTACTATAGCTCACTTTATTATGTTATATGGGTAGGATAAAGGATCTAAAATTCATTTAAGCAAAAGGTTCAACCAATTAGCAATCAAAGCGACCAAGAAGATAGGTTTGATGTGGCCTGTGCAAGCAGGAAGGACATAATCGCACCCATTGCCTAAGAAATGCTAGGAGTGGTGGTCAAAACAATAGGAGATGTATAGATCCAGTGTAAATTTAGGTAATCCATCATAAGAAAACAATGTGGCATGATTTAGAGCACATGCTTCAATATAGGAGAACCATTCATCATTCGTTTTTGGATAAAACACAAACCGTATTAACCCGTATGACAATAGTATGACATTTGACTTTAAGTGAGCATTAGATTAGTATCTATGGATTTGAAAGGTTGTTTTGACCCATTGTAATTCCATTCTACTGTATGAAGATTTGTCAAGTATTACATATGCTTTTGTTTGCAATATTCTCTCGATTTCATCTTCTTGTATTATTATATCATGGTGTGGACAATTCTACATAAAATTGGAGGAGATTACACTTTTACAATATAACTATTGATAGTGTACCATATAACCATTGATAGTTAACTTCTCTAATGTCATATCTATGAACAGTCAATATATATTGACAGGAATCGAACCACTAGACCTTTGTCTTAAGCCAAGGTTTCGAGAGCTTAATGATAGGAATTGAGTAATCAAACCATTAACCCGAGCTCGAGCATGAGGACTTGAGAGCTTGACAAAGTGCATCCTTTCATGCTAACCTACATTAGAAGAGTATGAGTTGCTCCTCTCCGTTGATCCATTGTCATTCCTAAGTTAAGCTATCCTATACTTACCAATTGTCTTTGAATGCTAGCCTAAAGAGCACTTAAGTGATAGCTTAGCTCACTAACCTACCAGCTCAGTTGACTTATCTCTAAGCTATCCAGAGCATATTTGACGTGAATTCACCTAAGAAGAGCTAGTAGCTTAGCTCAGTAATGGTTAAGTTGACTGTGCTCTTTTGTCTATTTGTCCAGAAGCCTACCTCTAGTTGCCAGCTATGTATCCAAGCAACTATGTGTCTAAGCACCTATGTAATGGAATCTACTGAACAAATCAAATGCTTTCTTAATTTTTCATTTATACCCTTTAACATTCCTTATATTTTACTTGCTTTGGACATTACCCTTTTAGTCTTTTTCTACTTTTGTCAAGTTGCCCTAAATTTGCGGGTATAAATACCCTTATACATTGTAGCCATACGATAATCTATCATTACTAAATGTACTGAGTTCTTCCTTTCATAAACTATTTGTGCTTACTTACTCTACTCTTATCCTAACCCTAAAGCAAAGCTACATGGAGAGTGACCTCACTGAGCTATTCGTGCATTATATTAAGTTGATTTGTGAGTCTACGAAGGTTTCTTGGTGCATCATATCCTTGAGATTGTTTATAGGAAATTGCTTATTTTATTTTGTTATGTGAATTTATCACCCTTCATTTCAAGCTTTCTATAAGCTTGGACCCAATCCGATACAGTCGACCTTGTCTCTCCTTAGTGATGTATATCATCTTAGTATCAGAGTGGAAGTTCACTTTAAGTACGTAACTATTGTAATGTATTGTTGCTTTGACTATCATTTGCATTTTAAGTATAGTGGGTAGTAAGGTAGCCATGAGAGTTATGTTTAAACAAGTTGTGAGTCTTCGGGTGCATAAATAGAAGTGGTGATTTGTTGTTGTATGGTAATTGTTGAAGTGCTTTGTTATACTTTATTTCAAGTTGTAGAAAATAGAGCTAGTGGTAGTTGTGTATTTTATGAGAAATTGGTGTGTTGATTGATTAGAGGTTATGAGTCTATTGTTTCTTGAGAAGTATGAGTATTTTTTGTTTGTTGCTAACAAAAAATTGAGTAACAAATGGTTGATTTAAGTGTTAATGCTAACATTGGAGACGATAACAGTGATGTCATGTACCATAGTTGACAAACCTAAAATATCCTTAAAAGTTTTGATGAGCAGTTTGATGGGATAACTCACTTGATAGCTTACTTAACTTGAGCTGTTTATATGTTAGTGTCCTGACCTGACGGAGCCAACTATAATACCCCTTAGTTTGCTTTTGAAGTTGGTGCTGTTATCTATAATGCTTAACTTGCCTAAGGACTAGTCCTAGCTCAACAAGTTAGAGTTAAAGGAGTAAGAGGCAATGTATGGAGGAGAATAGATTTAGAAGGAATAGAAGAGGAGAATAAAGAAGATTATGGGGAAGTAGAAGAGAGAGCATGTGCACCTCGAGTTATTAACCATTTAAAGCTTCAGATTTCGAGCTTTAATGATTTTGGAGATGTGGATGAGTATCTCGACTAAGAAGAAAAGGTAGAATGAGTGTTTGACTACTACTAACATGAAGACCATGAGAAGGTAAGGACTACTACTATAGAGTTCTTAGGTTATGATGCAATGTGGTGGAGAAACTTTCAAATGATAAGAAGGCTAGATGGGTATCAAGAAGTTAGTACTTAGTCCAAGATGAAGAGAGTTCATAGAGTAAGGTTTGCATCATATACCTATTTATAGGACACTTTTGCTTGACTTCGAGAGTTGAAGTAAAGGAATCACACTATTGATGAGTACATGCAGGAATTCCAAATGCTCATGATTCAATACGATGTTAGTAAACCCTTAACCTGTACAGTATCAAGATTCTTGATTGGATTGAGGTCGAACATACGAGATGTAGTAGAACTACAACATTTTATCACATTGGATGTGGCCATCAAAATTGCTTAATGAGTGGAGAGGTAGAGGTAGTATAGGTCAAGCCAACCTCTAATGCGCCAATCTGTCTAACCCAACTAACCTATTTTGGATGGTCACCAAGCTCAATATAGTATTGGGGTGAGTAGAAGGATATATGTCAGAATTAAGCAGATGAGCCTACTTAATGATAATGAAGTATAGTTGAGGACCTTTGAGAGAGGACAAGGGTTTAAACGAAAGATTAGTTAGATCAAATGTTTTAAGTGTTAAGGATTTGGGTACATAGTTACCCAATGTTCAAATAGACGAACCGTGATTATGAAAGGTGATGCTTCGAAGATTGAAGTTAACAGTACATAGAAGGAACTCCAGGAAAAAGAATTAGAGGAAAATGTCAAGGATAATGAAAAGCTAGTTGAGGAGAATGTGTTTACCGAGGACCTGGACAAACTAACCTTAGTCGTAAGGCAAGTAAATAGAATTGAATGATTAGTTGAAGAAGATCAATATGAGAACTTATTCTACATCTCTTGTAAGGTGAATGAATAAGTATATGTACTTATAGTGGATAGTAGGAGTTGTACTAATGTAGCATCTGCCAACTTGATTAAGAAACTCAAGTTGCCAACCAGATTAAGAAACTCAAGTTGCCAACCATAGCACATTTAACACCATACAAGTTGCATTAACTAAATGAGAAGTGAGCACTACATGTTACTTAGCAAGTGCTGTTACCAATCTCAATTGGAAATTATTTTGATGAAATTCTCCGTGATGTATTGCCTATCTGTACATCCTATATGCTATTAGGACTACCTTGGCTATTCAATCGAAGAGTCATCTATGATTGGTTTAGAAATACATGTGTTTTTGAGAAGGATGGGAGAAAGATTACTTTAAACCCTATGACTCTAAGCCAAGTGAGTAAGTTACAGGCTAAGTTAGCTTGAGGGTCTAAGAAGGCATTAATTCTAATCTAATCTAAGCTCCAAGAAGCTATTAAGGTTGATGTGCTGACCTTTCTTTTGATAAGGAGACTGCTGGAATTAAGGCTATGATAACTATTACAATCATGTTGACTTATTCCTCAAACAATTGCCTGAAGGATTGCCCCTTCTCTAAGGAGTTTCACCTTGCATTGATTTGACACTAGGTGCCACCCTGCTAAACAAGCTTGCTTATCGAATGAATCTTGAGTAAGCTGTAAAGCTCTAGAGGCAGGTTAATGAACTGTTAGAGAAAGGATATGTAAGAGAAAGTCTTAGTCGTTGCATTATATTAGCATTACTTATACTAAAGAAGGATGGTACTTGACATATGTGAATAGATAGTAGAGTTGTCAATAAGATCATGATCAAGTATAGGTACCCCATTCTAAGGCTAGATGATATGCTAGACGAACTGAGTGGTGCTAGGATTTTCATTAAGGTCAACCTAAAGTCTAGCTACCATTAGATTCAAATGAGGTAAGGAGATGAATGGAAGATCGTATTTAAAACTACATGTACTGTATGAATAGATGGTGATGTCTTTTGGCTTGTTAAACTCATAGAGCACATTTATGAGATTAATGAATCATGTGTTAAGAAATCTGATTGGGAAATATGTTGTAGTTTACTTTGATGACATCCTTGTATATAGTGCTTACTTACCAAATCATGCTGACCATCTTTGAGTTATGTTTGACACGCTTCGAGCTAAAAAGCTCTTTGGAAATTTGAAGAAGTCTTGTTTCTGCTAAGATGAAGTGATCTTCCTTGGATATGTTGTGAGTAGAGGAGGCCTACGAGTTGATGATGAGAAGATATGAGTTATTATGGACTAACATCCTTTTACAACCAATTCATTAAAGGCTTCAATAAAATAGTTGCATCCCTTACCAAGTTGATGAGGAAGAATGTGGAGTTCAAGTAAGGAGAGAGGCTTTGTCGTAGTGAAGGAGAGATTAACCTTTGCACTTATGTTAGCCCTACTTGACTTCGAGAAAATATTTCAGCTAAAGTGAACACATTAGATGTTAGCATAGGCGCTATGTTGATGCAAGAAGGCCAATCTATTACCTATCATAATGAGAATGTATGAGGACCTCAGTTAAACTATTCTGTATATGCCAAAGAAGTCCTTACAATTATTGGATCTCCTCAAGTGTAGCAAAATTATCTACTGCCAAGAGAGTTTAGATGGGTTAAATTTTTGGAAGGATTCAATCTTGTGATTAAGTATAAACAAGGCAAAGCCAATGTGGTTGTCATTGCCTTATCAAGAAGACATATACTTCTTATTGAGCTATAGACTAAGCTTTTAGGGTTTGTAAGTATCAAAGAGCAATATTCTCAAGACCTCATTTTGGTCCCTTATTTGGGCGATGTGGAGAAGGAAGAATAGTAGATGAATATCATGTAGAGGATGGGTATCTATTCTGAGGAGGAAAATTGTGTATTTTAACCTATTCTTTAAGAGAGCTGCTAGTAAGAGAAGCTCATAATGGAGGAATTTCTAGGCACATTAGAGAAAAAAGGACATTTAAACTATTGAATGTGAGGTTTTATTGGCCTAAGATGAGGTGAGATATGCACCATATGTCAAGAGTTATGCAACCTGCAAGAAGACAAAGAGCCAAACTAAACAAGGGAGAGCAATGCTTCAACTAATCCTAACGAGACCATAGGTTGATTTGAATATGGACTTGGTCCTCGATTGACCTGAACTGCCTAAGGCAAAGATTCGGTAATGGTCATCATTGATAGATTCAATAAGATAACACATTTTGTTTTACGTGCCAAAACTAATGATGCTTTAGCTATTGCTTCTTTGTTTTTACAAGAAATAATTTACTTCCATTGAGTTTTAAGGAGTGTGGTATCGAATCGAGACCCAAAATTCTTGAGCCATTTCTAGGAGACTCTTTAGTATTGAATGGGAATAAAGTCACTTTTTAGCACTTCTTGCCATCCTTAAACTGATGGTCAAATAGAGGTCGTCAATCATACCTTAAGTTCACTACTCTAAGTTGTAGTAGGAACGAACCTAGGCAATTGGGATATGTACCTACCTATGGTGGAATTTGCTTACAATAGGACAGTGCATGCTACTATTGGACATGCATCGTTTGAGGTCGGCTATGGCTTCAACCTTGAACTTCCCCTTAATCATACCCTAATGCCATAACCTAACCAAGAAGGCTTAGTGGTAAGAACCCAAGCTCAATCTTTTCAACAAATCTACCAGAAGGTTACTTAGCAGATCGACCAAGTTACAAAGAAATTGAAGGAGAAAAGAAGGGAAAGAAGAAAAAGCAATTTCGGCTTGATGACCTGGTATGGCTACCTTTGAGTAAGGAAAGATTCTTGAGAAAGAGGAAGAGCAAGTTGCCTGCTCGAGTTAAAGGACTATTTAGAATACTCTAAAAGATCAATGACAATGCCTATTGAGTAGATCTACCCAAAGACATTGGAGTGTTTAACGTATTCAATATTGCTGACCTTAGTCCCTACTGACTAAAGGAAGGGTAGAATTGAGGATTAGCCAGATTTGATCCTAAATCCTAGAGTACAAGAACTTGAGAGCTTGATAAAATGTACTCTTTCATCCCAACCTATACTAGAAGAGTCTAGGCTACTCCTTGCTGTCGATCTATTGTCATTCTTGAGCCGAGCTCTCTTATACTTATCAACTATCTTTGAATGCCAACCTAAGAAGCGCTCAATTGATAGCTCGACTCACCTACCTACCAACTCGGCTGACCTGTCTCTAAGTTTTGTAGAGCATATCCGAGGTGAACTTACCTTAGAAGAGCTAACATGTCAACTCGACAATGGTTAGGTTAACTATATCTTTTGTGTATTTACACTAAAAGCCTGCCTTTAGTTATCAGTTACATGTTCGAGCACCTATGTGATGAAATTGAACAAATCAAATGCCTTCTTGATTTTTCATTTACACCTTTTAACATTCCTTGTATTTTACTTGTTTTGGACATTACCTTTTTAGTCTTTTTTCACTTTTGGCAAGTTTACCAAAATTTGCAAGTATAAATACCTTTGTATATTGCAGTTGCATGATAATTTATCGTTATTGAATATATTGAATTCTTCCTTTCGTGAGCTATTTGTGCTTACTCACACTACTCTTATATTAACCTTTAAGTCAGGTTAAGTAGCGAATAACCTCACTAAGCTACCCATGCATCATATTAAGTTTTTTATGATTCTACAGAGGTTTCTTTGTATATCATATCCTTGGGATCATTCATGGGAAACTACTTGTTTTCTTTTGTTATGCACATTCTTCACCCTTTATTTTAAGCTTTTAGCAAGCATGGACCTAACCTGATATGACCAACCTTATTTATCCTTGGTATCATGTATCACTTAGTAAGGCGCATCCTCCTTTACTAAGCTATGCAGGAAGAGTCCTAGTAGCTTTAACCTATTGGCGTACTACCATTTTCGAGTTGAATCCTTCTATGCTTGAATAATTAGAGAATTAGCTACACTTGATTACTAAGGTTTACTACAAGAGCATAAGGAATGACAGGAACCATAGACCACATACCATCTTTAAAGACTTGAAGGCCTTCAACTTAATTGTCTTGTAGAAGAACAGATATTCTCGATCTCTTTGAATGAGGTTTGACACCTAAGACATGTTGACAAGTTAAACATTATCCTTTTTGTCGTTTTCATATTTAGTAGGTTGCCCTAGATTTATAGGTAAGAATACCCTTATGATATGTAGTTACAAGGATGATTTGTATTATCTTGTTGTTGAATACACTAACTCTTTCCTTTCTTGGAAGCCTATCTCCCTTTTACTCTTATTCTAGCCCTTAAGCAAGGATAGGTAGTGAGTACCCTCACTGAATTAACTCGTGTGTCATATCAAGTTGGTTAAATGAGTTTATGGTGTTTCCTTAATACGTCATATCCTTGGAGTTGATTGTGCGTTTTACTTGTCTACACGCATTCCATCCTCATTTTTGAGCTTTTTGTGAGTTTGCACTAATCCCCTTAGATATGACTGACCTTGTTCTTCCTTGGCATAGCGTATCGTCTTAATATCAAAGTGAAGGATTTCTTTGAGTAAGTTACTATTGTAATGTGTTGTTACCTTAACCCCCATTTTTGTTTTGAGAGTATTGAGTAGTAAGGTAGTTGTTGAAGTTGTGTTTGAACTAGTTGTCGGCATTTGAGTAAATGTTAGAAATGGTATTTTGTTTATATAGTAACTGATGTATGGCACTTTTTTATACTTTGTTTTGAGTTGTGGAAGATAGAGTAAGTAGTAGTTGTATGTTTTTTTATGAAGTTAGTGTATCAGTTAGTTGAAGACTATGAGTATGTGTCATTTTCTAGAAAATACAAGTATTTGTTTGTTGCTGAGAGTATGAAGTTGAGTAAGAATAACTGATTCGAGTGTTAATGTTGGTATTCGAGATGATAATAGTGGTGTTGTCTACCATAGCTAACAGCTTGAGAATACCCCTAAAAGTTCTAACGAGTGATTTAGTAAGATGGCTCACTTAATAGTGGATTTAACTTGAGCTATTTATGCCTTAGTGTCTCGACAATACTGAGCCAATTACATTACAACACCTCCCCCCCCCCCTTCCCCCCAAACTACTCATGAAGGTGGTGTCATTTTTTGTAATCCTCAACCTATCTAAAGACAAGTTTTTGCTCAGTAAGATTGAAGTGGAGGAAAAAGAGGACATGTGCGAATGAGAAGAGACTTAGGTAAAGTAGATGAGGAAATTGAGGAAGCGTATAATGAAGTTGAAGAAAGAGAATAAGTACCCCGAGCTACTGACCATGTGATGCTTTAGATTTTGAGCTTCAATAGTTCTAAAGATGTTGATGACTACAATGATTGCGAGGAGAAAGTAAAGCGAGTCTTTAACTATTATCAATATGAGGACTACGAGAAGGTGAGAATAGCTACTGTAGAATTCTTAGGTTATGTTGCAATGTAGTGGAGAAACTTCTAAACCATGAGGAAATGACATCGATATAGAGAGATTAGCACTTGGCCTAAGATGAAAGGAGTTCTTAAAGCTCGATTTATGCCAGATACCTATCTGTAGGATAACTTTGCTTGGCTTCAAGAGTGGAGGTAAGGAAACCGAACCGTTGATGAATATGTATGAGAATTCCAAATGTTTATGATCTGTTGTGAAGTTAATAAGCCATCACCTTGAAAAGTTTCTAGATTTTTTATTGGATTAAGAGTAGAGATTTGAGATGTAGTGGAGTTGCAACATTTTGTCACTTTAGATGAGGCCATAAGAATATTCCAACGTATGGAGAGGCTAAGGAGAAATAAGCTGATTTGACCCCAACTATGCTGACTTACTCAAAGTAGTCGACCTACCAACATTGAGAATCGAATTTAATACAACATTGAGCATAGTAAGAGAATTGAAGTCATGTCTGATCAGAAGAGCTACACTATTGACCAAGATGTACTAAAGAGGACCTATGAGAGACGTATCATGGTTATCAAAGGCAAAGCCCTTACCCTTAAAGTAGATAGTACTAAGAAAGAGCCTAGAGAAAAGGTAGAGTTGAAAGCAGAATCTAAGGAAGATAATGAAAGACTTGTAGAAGAAAATGTATATGCTAATGAAATAGATAAGCCAACTTTAGTTGTTTGATAAGCTCTAAGTATTGAACCATTTGTTGAGGAGGAGAAATGAGAAAATCTATTTCATATCACATGCAAGGTGAACGAACAAGTATGTGTGCTCATAGTAGATTGTTGAAGTTGTACTAATGTAGCATCTACTAACCTATGATGTCCGATCTATTGTGAAGTTATAGAAATTGTGTTTACTCTAACTTGGATTGAAGAGTTTTCGCACAATGGAGGCATACTCCAGCTACGAGGCCTTTCGACAAAACCTAAGTTATGTAATGGAGGTGTGCTCCCCTCGAGACCTCTTTAAACATACTGCCCCTAACTTCGCTACAGCCCCTTCTGTTGTCACTTAGTTCAGCCTTAAGGGTAAGGGAAGGCCAATCATTACTACTTATCAAAAGGTCGATATTTAGTAGAAAATCTTAACCATTTCCCTTAGTGGGTTGTAATGCATGTCCGGTTACTCTTTATATCTAAGTTTTAGCTTAGTTTATTTTAGAGGTGACTAACTAATTACAAACAATCATATTAAGGAGCAATGCACAGTTGAGCAATCACAACATATAGCATAACAATTAGACAATGTAGTAAACAGTTTCCAAGATACATGTCACATGCTAATAATCAACAACTTTACAACTACAAAAAAGGTGTATACATTAGCCTTTAACTACTTCTATATAGTACTTTGGAATGCTATTAAGTATTGATCCTACTTATCTGGATTCCCATTCACTCTTGTAACTCAGATGCCCCAATCATTTTGTCATCAATGGTCCATATATTGCAAATCATATTTTAGTTTTGATATAATTCATTGGAGTAAGAGTGTTTTAATTATTGTACTTTTGTTTTAGTTTAAAATTCTTAGAATATTCAATAGATGTTGGTTATGAGTATTAAGTGTTATTACTTTTATCTAGGTTATTTTGACCTTATACTAGGTTTCTTAGATTCTTAGTACCTTTTACAAGGGTCTATTAGTTGTTTAACACCTTCTACTCAAGCTTCTATTAAGGTTTGAACTCATATTCTTTAATGTTGAATCTTCTACATCATCTTTTACTAAGGTCTCCTAGCATAGAATACTTTTTACTCAAGTTTCTTCTAAGGTCCTTAGTTATATTCTTTGTTTGTTGAACCTTCTATTCAAGTTTCTACTAGTGTTTTAACTTATGTTTCATATTAGACAAACCTTCTATAGGAATTTTGGTCATAGTTTCTACACCAAGAAACCTTCTATTGAAGTTTCTATTAGTATAATATTATAGTCAACTTAATCAGTAAAGCTCCTACAATACCTTATACAAGTAAACAGTTTGCACCAACAACTATAGAAACTACTAGAGAACCTTCTACAACTACCAACTCCTTCAACAACTTATCTTAAACTTCTATAGCACCTTCTATAAGCACTAAATTTCCCTAAATTCACCAAAAACCCCATTTTTCATACTTTTCTTTACTTTGTTCCTGCCCAACATTGTCGAAACTTTACTAATATTGACTCACATGGTTCGGAAACTCATTTACATCAACATGTAACACCTAAAATTCAACTAAAAGGGTATTGAACATACCAAATTAACTAATTTACTTAAAATTCATCTATTAGGTCGAAAAATCTTAGTTTTAAGGTGAATACACTTCATGTATACTAGCTAAGGTCTTCACTTTACTAATGATTTTTAAGGATTTTGTTAACAAAAATAATCAATTTATTAGCTTAGTGAAAAATTTCCATAAGCATTTAAGTAAAATCATTAATTTTAGCTTCAGAAGATATGTCTTTTTATAGAACCTCCTATTTCTAATTAAAAATTGAGGTCAACCTACTACATGTTACCAAAAATTACTCAAAAGTGGTGGAAAATAAGATCTAAGATAATCATGTGAAAAATAGTAAACTTTCCTTACATGTTGACTTATTTTTTTTTTTTTTTTAGAAATGAAAAATTAACCCAAATAAAAGAAAAAATTTTAGAGAAAATTTTTATGTAGAAATTTTATATATGTAATAAGTTATTTACATAAAAATTTTGGTGAGAAGACTAGATTGTTTGGGTTTTTGAATATTGAATCGAAAATTGACTTTAAATTTCTTAAGGACAATATTAAAAATGAAATATTTCTATAGAAATAATAATTTTCATGAAAATACGCTTAAAATCATGCGAAGATAAATTTTTCTTTAATTTTTAGACAAAGTTTGATATTTAATTTTTTTTTTGAAAATTGAATGTAAAACCAAATTTATTGGTGCAAAAGATCTCATTGGTCAGTAGTTGCGGTGGTTTTGTTAGACTAAAAGGGCGTTGGGTAAAGGTCCAAGTGGTGGTGGCCACTTATTATCAAGTTGCTCCTAAGTTTGAAAATCTAAATCTTGTAGATTATTGCCTAATTTCTTTTATTTTATTTAAAATTCTCTAAAATCTTCCAAAAAAAATTCTCATGAATTTTCTTTAAATTCCTTAGTATCTAAAGGGTCCAAAATGGTGAAAGAAAGGGTTTTTGTAGGTCTTGGGTTGAGTGAGTTAATTAGATGGCATGCACGACAAGTGTAGATGTATCTTAATTTTCTTAATGCTAAGTGTTAAGTGGTTTTGGAAAACCATGGCTTAATTTATGGTTTTGCTTTAAAACCATCTAATCCTATGGTTTTTAACCCATGGTTTTAGAAAACCAACAACTCATCCTTAGTCTTCCAAAAATCCATGTGCTCACTTAACCTATTATTTAAGTGAAAATAGTTTATTATTTATAATATTTTAGGTTGGTTATTTTTGTATGGAAGCTTCTACTAAAGCTTCTACAACTTATGCTCTATTAAATAACTTAATTACATATTATTTATTATTATTATTTTATGGCATTTATTACTTTTCTTGTCTATTTAGTTTATTCTAAGCTATTTTATATTTTAGATTGAGCTTTGAAATCTCTTGAAATTTTACTAATAAAAGACCTAATTTTACCATTTTAGCTTACTTTAATATTTAAATATTCTGTCACAACAATTAAATTGATGGTGTTGCTTTGACTATCTTTTGGGTCTTGTGGTTGACTTTGAGCCTAAATGGATTGATTACGGGGACGTTCTAAACTTAAAAGTTAGAATCCTTTTACTATTGTTAGTTAACTCATTTATATATTTTTTTATGGTTATCATTTCTAAGTGTTGTCTCTTGTTGTTTTATTGAATTTTATGTTGTTAATTCAGGTTTAAGATCTCATTAAATTGGGTCTTAATTTCATATTTTTGTCGTTTCCATAATTAATAAGTGAATTTAAAAATATTTTTAACTTTTAGCTTACATAAATATTTTATAATTCTATTTGGATTACTTAGATTCTAGGTTGTTTTACTAATTTATGGTCTTCACATATTTTTCAAGTTATGACAAGTGGATTTTCACAGATCTTCTAAACTTCCCAGTGGTAATGTCTTTCTTGCTAAAATGTAGGTCTCACATTATGTAAAGACTTTAGAGTGTTTGATGTGTTTAATATCGCCAACTTCAGCCCCTACTAACTAAAAGAATAGCAAAACGAGCACCAGTTGAATTTGATCCCAAATCCTAATAAGTTTGGAGGGGATAATAGGAATCAAACCGTCGGATCCTTGACTTGAGCCTGAGCTCGATGTCTCGATAACTTAGTAAGGCATCCTCCTTTACTAACCTACATAAGAATAGTCCAAGTTGCTCTAACCTACTAGCTTACTATAATTTATAAGTCGTACCATTCCATGATCGTCTTAGAGTGTTGACTTGGGGAGTGCTCAATTGATAGTTGGCTTACCTACCCACTCGCTCAACTGACTTGCCTCCAAGTTACCTAAAGCATATCTAAGCTGAATTTACTTTAGAAGAGTCTATAGCTAAGCTTGACAACAGTTTGGTTGACCATACTCTTTTGTCTATTTCTACCAGAAGCCTACCACTAGCTGTCAACCATGTGTTCGAGAACTAGCATAATGGAATCTACTTCATAAATCAAATGTTTTCTTGATTTTTCATTTATACCCTTCAAAATTCCTTGTATTTTACTTATTTTAGACATTACCCTTTTTGTCTTTTCCATATTAGGTAGGTTGCATTATATTTATAGGTATAAATGCTCTTGTAATATGTAGCCGTAAGGATGATTTGCATTATCTCGTTGTTGATTATATTAAGTCTTTTCTTTCTTGGAAGCTGATCTCCCTTTTACTCTTATTCTAACCCTTAAGCAAGGCTAGGTAGCGAGTACTCTTATTGAATTAGCTCATACAACATATTGAGTTGGTTAAGTGAGTCCTTGGTGGTTTCTTGGTACGTCATATGCTAGGAGTTGATCATGGGTTTTGCTTGTCTACATGCATTTCATCCTCATTTTCAAGTTTTTTGTAAGTTCAGACCCATCCCTTTAGATACAGTCAACCTTATCTCTCTTCATTGCGGTGTATCATAGATTATCAATGATAAGTGATTTTACTATAATGGAAGCTAATTTATTGTAAAGGTGGTAATTTTAGTATGTTGGAGTTCAAATATACCATTATAGAACATGAACTATTGAAAGTCATAGCGTAACTATCGACAATTTTGTCGACAAAAGGGAAAAAAAAAATTTGAAAACCTTAAGTATATAAACCCTAACACTATATCCCAAACACCTAAATATGGTGTTAATAGTTTCTCCATCTCAATCAAAACCTTAACATACCTAACATTTCATAAACAAACCCTAAACCTAATAAATCCACTCCATATCATACAATCCTTAGCCCTATGTATGAGTACCATGAAGATCAAATGAGGGAAGGATGGCTAGACATTGTCGGATAGGCAGCCTAGAGAGCTTTTATTTGAAAATTTTCCACTTAAGTCCCACTATGAAAGGTACAAACAAAAATTTTATAAAAGTAATTGGGGTTATGGTCGAGAGTTTGATTTAGATTATGTAGAAGAGATTTGTGCTGAGTTTTGCAAAAATTTGGTTGATATGGGATAATTTGACTGATTGAGATAGATCATGTAGTGTATCCATGGATGGTTAGTATTTTTAATTTGAACATGATAATAGGTGACATGCACGTTGATTTATGGGAACCTGATACTATCTTTAATAACTTATAAGCATTTGTGAATGGTATGGTTATCCGAGTTAATCTTCATTAGTTTTCTAGTATTCCTTTGGCCAAGAGCAAAGGGTCGAAAATGCCATATATAAGGTTGTATGATGCTAGTGGTGTTTGTAGAATGTTGTATGGGAACTTAGATAGAATTACTAGGAAAAATTGGATAAGGATGATTCAAGTTTTGGGAATGAAACATTTGACTACCTCTCATAAGATTCTTCACCTTGTCATTTCATATCATGTTAATAGCAGGTCTAAGGATCATTCCAGTATATATATGGAGGATTTGTGGTTCATGTGACTAATCCTAATTGGTCAAAGTATTGATATAGGATACTGGATGATCCGCAAGATTAAAAAGCTTTTGTGTAGTAAGAGAAGATACTACCTTATGCAAGATTGATTTTATATTTTATGGAAAAGGAAGGAATTTTCCTTGATGGTTAACTTACCATTGGATGGTGTCGTAAGAGAATTGATAAGTTAAGGCTTGTGATGGGCCATTATTAGGAAGATTAGGAAGGTGAATGGAACAAATCCTAAGACATGAGCATGGCTCCACCTAAATAGTAGAAGATGGATGAGGAATATAGGATAAGGAAGGTGACATTATATAGCTAACTCAACATATGGACAACTTAATTTGGCAAGTCAATGGCCTTGTGACATTTGTTAGAGACATTAAGGGAGAACTCCACCAAGTTAGGAAAAACCAAGATATTTACTTGTTAGCTTGTGCCAGCATTTTAGACTCAATTGACCACTATAACCAACATCATCTAATCCATTGACTCAGTAGTATGATCGAGTTTGATGATAGATGTATAGAGAAGTATAATCTTGAATATTAATTGTTGCAATCTCATTTATGTGATACTATTGCCCTTATATTGTTTGGTTCATTTTATAGGGTTAAATGTGTTATCTCTAGATGGATTAAAGTGGATTGAAAGATGGCACTTGGATGGTTTTTTGGATGGAAGACCAAGATGTTATTTTGCTGGATAGTCGAACATATTTTTCCTTATGTAGTTTGTCGTAATGACTTATATAGTGTTAACTTTTAACTCTGAATTTTTAAGATATCTCTAATTTATTTTATTTCCATTTAGCTTAAGTATTGTTCAAGTTTTGATTGAAATGTTTGTAATTATTTTTTTAGCTCCTTGTAGTGTTGATGAACTTGTTAATGCGGAAAAAGTTGATGAAATTAACTAAAGAGGTTTATGAGTTAAAGAATGAGATAGCTTGGCTTAGTGAAATTAGCAAAAAAGTTGTAAAAGCTAACAATTTTATTTTGCATTTTATAAATTCCATGTAAAGAAACCTTCATGTCATATAGTGGTTAAATATAAGTTGGACAATATTAAAAAAAAAAGGTTAAATATAGTTAATGGCTTATGATGTTTTTGTTAAAACTTCATGCGAGCCTTCATTAAGCTTTTGGTTTTTTTGGTTAAAACTTAATGTGAGCCCTCGTTAAGTAGTAATAATATGCAGGTGAAGGTACACTGCTTATTCTTGAATTTAACAGTTTGCTGACAATTGTAAATATGACAGATGAGTAGCAACAAATTATCCCGAAAAGACAATAGCTCTATTTGTAGATAGCTTCATACTATATTATTGATAGATTAATATCACTGCAACTTATCTTAGAAAGTCAACTTTACAAATTATCAATGGTTTAACTTATATTGTCGACAATTGAGCAAGAGCAAAATTATCCTTAATATCTATATTGTCAACTGGCAAAATTAAAGTGTTGACAATTGTATGATGGCAAGGTTAGATTCCTTTACAATAAACTATTTATTTCAATAATAGTAAAGTTGGGGTACCTTAATAGTAGATTGGGCTTCCTTTACAATAAAGTGACTATTTTAACATACTAATGTAAGGTTACTTTATAGTACATCAGGTTCTTTTACAGTAAAATTTGGTTCCATTATAGTAAATTGATTTTCATAATAAAGAGGGATTCTTTTACAATAAAAGAAGGTTCCATTATAATAAAGTGACTATTTAAAAATTGTAAAGTAAGGTTCTTTTACAGTAAGTTAAGTTTCAATTACAATAAATTGAGCTTTCTTAACAATAAAGTGACTATTTTAACACAGTAAAATAGGATTCTTTTATAGTAAAATAAGGTTCTATTATGGTAAATTAGCTTTCCTTACAATAAAGTTAGTATTTTAACATAGTAAAGTAACATTCATTTATAGTAAAAGAAGGTCCTATTATAGTAAATTTGGCTTCATTTACTATAAAGTTAGTATTTTAACATAGTAAAGAAAGATTCCTTTACAGTAAATTAAGCTTCTATTGTAGTAAATTAGGCTTCTTTTATAGTTAAGTAAATATTTTAACATAGTAAAGTAGGGTTCCCTTACAATAAAATAAGGTTTCATTATAGTAAATTTAGCTTCAATGGTTGTAAAGTGAGTTTCTAACACATTAAAGTGCAATTCCTTTATTGTAAATTAAGGTTTCATTATAATAATTGGGCTTCCATTATAGTAAAGTAAGTTTTTAATACAGTAAAGTGATATTCCTTTACGATAAAAGTGGCTCCCATTACAGTAAATTTGGCTTCCATTATATTAAAGTGAGATTTTAATACAGTAAAATACTATTCCTTTGCAGTTCCATTACGGTAAATTGGGTTTCCTTTGTAGCAAATTTTTATCCTTTTATAGTAAAGTGAGCTTTTAACATTGTAAATTGCTATTCCTTTATAGTAAAAATAGCTTCCATTACAATAAACTGAGATTTTAACATTATAAATTGCTAGTCCTTTATAGTATAGTATGTTGTTTCATTACAGTAAATTTACAAATTATGACAATAATAAAGTATAATGAAAAGTTTGCAAATGAAATATAATATTAATTTTTATGTACATTGAAAATGAATGAACTAAGCCAAAAATAAGAGTACAATTTATAAGTATGGACTTTCATTTAGAATTTACAATAAAAAAAAAAACAAGAATGTCTAAGCATGCTATCCTTGGAATCGGTATCAAATTCTTTTGCATTTACATCTGGTTTTAGTTTCCTTTGTTTTCTTGTAGTGATTACATGCTTTTTCACATATATACTCCTTCCTCACATTTAATTTAGCCTTCACAAGTTCTATAATCTCGTCTAAACAATCCTTGAGGCACACAATCTAGGACACAACATAAGCACATGCAATAAGAGAAGGTTAGTGAATGGTTTCAAGAAATTGAGGTCCTTAAGTGATAATATGGCATTAAGTTCGAATTGAACCAATGTTTCCATTCACATGATAGGAACCTATGTTAAAACAAATTAGTTTCATGGGAAGTTTAAAATTATATAAGTTATGATCATTATGCTTACTTTGCTACTTATTTTGTATCAAAAACAAAATTAAGTATACACACATAATCTAGCAACTTTCTTCACTTTTTTTTTTTATATATTCTCCCTAGCAAATTGAAGTACATGTAAATGAATAAATAAATTTCAAACTATATCACATTATGCATTACTAAGAGAAAAAAAAAAGGAAACAAAAACCATATATAAAATAGCAATTGGATCCTAGCATGGTATGATTCTTTTCTTCTTGTCCATCATCAATGTGTTTAGGTAAGGAGGCACTTATTATTGGGATGGCCTCCTCTCTTCCCTAATTTCTTTACGTTGTGCAAAGAAGTGGGGTTGATTTGGTCTTTCAGATGATGTGATAATGGCATTTTTTTGTTGGCTTTGCACTATAGTATATTCACCTTCATCTTAAAATCAAAAGAAAAAAAAAAGAAAGGAAATAAATAAATAAATTACAACACAAGAAAAAATTTAAGCCAAAATAATATTGCATAATTCAAGCCATAAAAACATTAAACAATATATAAATTACTTATAGTTGTTTGGGATCGTTCTCATCAAAGTGAGGTGACATCTCTTGCAAAGATTTTACATTAAAGCATCCATCATCATTGAAGCTTGTGTCTTGACGAGGTAGGGAATCTCTACCATGTCTTCATTATTTTCTTCTACATTGCTTGGATCCTTACATGCGTTTTTGGGCAAACAAATTATATTAATCAACTTTGCTAACTACTTTTGTATGGATGCTAGAAATGGGCATCTCTTCTTACAATATTTTCAACTTCTTCTTTTAGCTCTTTTTGTTGCTTCATAATAAGATCTAGTTTCTCTTCCAACACCTGCAAAAGTCGCATTAGCATGATAAATCAATCAATTAAATATATAACCTGGTTGAAAGTTATAATATGAAGGGCAAAGTGCAACCTTAAGCTTCGATTTCCCTTAAGTAGATGCTCTTTCTTCATATACTAATTTTGGAGAAATCTACATAACAACATATTCAATAAAATTAAAATTAACATGGTATGGATGACTCTAAAACTATCCACATATCAAGCCTAGTAATAAAATTGGAATATCTTATCATTTCTCTAGGGACCTTGTTAAACCTTTGTATGACTTTTCTCACTCTAACTTTAGCTCATATCTTTAATTGTTGTATTTCTCGCATTGAGCTATCCACCATCACATAGTCCAATGAACACTTGTCTATAAAATACAGCTAAAGGAGAACACAACATAGAAAAATATAATGAGAACCATAATGTAGGGGGCATGATATATTGAACAATAATATTACTAATGAATCATATACTACTAAATGTGAATAAGAGTTTTTCAGCTAAATTGTACCATGAGGAACAAAACACATAATATTTATTCATTCCTAAATTGTCTACTTAAGGCATACATATATCTACTTACTTGGCTTACTGTTTGTTCCTAAACATACTAGTTAGCATGATGCTCTTCTTAGGCTATTTTGCCTAATAAGGACGTATAGTATCAAATTTAACTATAGATTGTAAGAGGTGTACAAGTAAGCTTTGGTTCGTGGGCCGACTTGATTAATCTACTTTTAAAACGGGTTTAGGCTAAGGTTTTTTTACCTGTTTAAAAGTAAGCCAAATGAGTTTAACTCATTTAACCAATAAGTCAAAGCGGGCCGGATACATTTATGCTTTTGGCCCATGGGTTAGCCCATTTAACCCTCTTTTTAAGCACGTTAGAGTCAAGATTTTTTAGCCTGTTTAAAAGCGGGCCAAATGAGCCCAACCTGTTTAATCCGTAGGCCAAAGTGAGATGAGTCAAATTAGCCTGTTTAACTCATTTGCACACTTCTATAGATTGTGCATGCATATACTTTAACTTGATATTAACTTATTAATTTTAAGTTTATTTTATTAAGAGAATAGTTGTCCCTAATTATCTCTAACTTAGTCTTTGATTTAGCCTCTAAGCTAGCCTCTAAATTAAGGCTAACTTAAAAATTTCTGAACAAATATTATCTAACTTATGTCCTCATCTTTATCAATTAAGAGTCTCAATCATTTCATCTAACTTAATCTCTAAGCCTAACTTATATAAGAATCCCTAATTGTAGCTTCTGATTTTTTCTCGAATTTAATCTTTGACTTAGCCAAATTACTATATTTACTTATAAAACTCCTATTACCTTATTTACTATTAGGTTAATATAAGCAAGAAATATAACAAAATACTTATCTCATATTTCAGTTATTAAATAACATAAATAGTATACATCACCAATTAACTCTATAAGCCATTATATAGGTGAATAATAGAAAAATTCATAATAAATAGTATACATATTTGTTCAATTCATTGAAAAATATTGTAAAATTATAAAAATATGTAGTTTAAGATTTGATTATTTTAACTCTTAAATATGGCCATTACACATATTTTCAAAAATATTGATTTTAAGGTCGATTTTACTAAAAATTATCCTAAATTAGGTCAATAATCAAATAAAATTATAATATTTGAACTAAATATTAAGAAATTAGATTCATTAAGAAATTTCATTAAAAACCCATTATTTATTTAATATGAAAACATGATAAATTTAACCAAATAATTTTAATAAATACTAAACATATAAATTATCAACAATTATTTTTATGTAAATTGAACATATCCAAAAATTAGATCAAAACAACAAAGTTTACTATTTTTAAAAATTAATACAAAATTTGTTGGAATAGGGAATAAGTTAGTTTTTAATGAACCCATATAAGCACTTTTAATTTTTAATTTATGGGTTGATATTCTAATTTTGCACACCAAAATACCAAGTAATACTAAGTTTCATAAATTTTGAACATCATTGATATTTTTAGTAAAATAAACTAATTTAAAGGCTAAAAATGACATCATCTTGTTGTGGGAGCTTCGACCACCTTGCTTGAAGAGAAGTGGTCAATCGAACTACCTTCGATGTCAAACTCAAACCACTAAAATGCCACCATGTCAGGTTGTTTGCTACAAGCACCTTATTTTCCCCTATTTTTCCTATTATTTCGCTATGTTTTGTTAAATTCCTAAACTAATTCCTTTGAGAGAGTTTTCTTGTGTTTGACTTATTAAAATGACTGACGATTGATTCCTCAACTTCTTTTACAAAAGCTCAATCAATGGGGAAAGGAAAAGTAGATCCTATGTGTCATGTTTCCTTGTTTATTAGGTGTACTGTAAAATTGACTAAATTTTTAATTGTCAAATTATCCTTGATCATTCTCAATCCTTCCAAATGGTTACTACACCATTTACTAGATATTCCCAGGTGGTTTTATTATTTTTTAATATTTTTTTAGTAATTGATTACTATTTTACGTATTATTTCTTATATTATGTTAATATATTTACATATCGAGTATATATAACACATATATTAGAATTATATAATTACACTACATTCTATTTGATTCCCAATATTATTATAAGTTAAATAATTTATTTCTAAAGTTTCATGATCTCTTGAAACTCAAATTTTATGTTACTATTAATTATCGAGTGATTTCGATAAAAATATGTATTATTGAAATCAAATATTTTATAGACTTTATTTTGGAAAATTATCCTTGCTAGGACTCTTCTTCTAACTTTCATAGTCTCATATTAAAATTTGACTTGATTTAGGTAATTTTTCTCTGAAACCTTAAATTGTATCGAGTACCCTAAGTGTATTAATGTTGAGCAGTTACGGTCTTATTGCATGACTAAATTAATTTCTCAAGCTTCCCCTCATAAGTTCATTTTGTTATTTCCCCAACTATACCCTTTAGGTCTCACTTATAATAAAAATCAACTCCCTATTCTGGTCCAAGGTAGTAGGTTGAAAATCAAGGTTTTACATTGATTCACTTTGCTAGATTTGAATAAAAAATCTCTATAGTGCAAAGTCCCTTGTTACTTAAACTTAGACTAAAGCTCAAGATTATAGAAATTGATAGGTTAAAAACTAGTTATTTATATTTCTAAACTTGATTTGAGAAGATGGTTATCCCTTTTTGAAATATATATATTTTTTAGATTGGATGAATAAATGAGATTTGTCTTTTAAAAGTCCCTTGAAAAATCAAAGTAGGATTAAGAGAAAAATAAATGATTGATTGAAAAAGGGCTTAAAATTGAACCTATTAAAAAAAAAAGTGAAAAAAAGTGTTAAAAAGTTAAAGAGTCTAGTTGTGACCTTCATTGACTCCAGTAATTAAGCTTTTAGGGTACCTCCTTAGTATGGAATAATGCCTATCAAATTGAGTGATGAGCTCGAGTATACTGATTGAACACTTGTTATAAGAGTTAAGGGAAACGTCCATGTGAAGGCTAAATTTGCATAATAAATGAAAACATTCCAAAATTGGATGGAGTTTATGGATGGTTTGAGGGGAGTTTTAATGCCTAATAGCTTAAGGTCGTCTGGCTTAGGACTTACTAACCAAGCAAAATTGCTCCAATTCAATTGAAAAATACTGAAGGAAAAGAGAAATCCTCCAATGAAAATTAATAAGTAAGGAGGTGATAAGTAGATGCATTGATTTTGCATGCATCCAGTTTGAGTTTTTTAATAATAAAAATAAATGTAGAAAAGATTTCTATCCTCTTGAGTCATAGTGATGGAATGCGTATAACTCTTTCTTAGTTTGTTAATGTTTATTTTAATTTTTAGTTTAGTTTTTGTTTAAGTGATAATGCTAATTTTGAATTATACATGTGAATTATTGAAATCTAGTATGGTTCATAATGCTAATATTTGAGCATTTGAGTACATTATTCTATGAAAGAAGATATGGTAATTTTTAGAGAAGTTGTTGACTTTTTTATGATTGAACTAAAGATGTGATTTTTTAAGCTATGTAAATAGTAGAAATTTTTGTCTTTGAGATGTTGTTCTTTGATTTTTAATTGTTTTCCTTGAGAATAGGTGAAAACTTAATTGTAGGGAATTTGATAATATTTATTTAGCACTTATATTTTGAGGTAGTTTTGTTGAGTTTTGATTCATTATTAACCTTATTTTTTGAGTATTTGAAGTTTGATTCTAATTTATTTCATTTGTAGATTGTTTAAGGGTTTTTAGAGTTTTTTTAAAAAGCTCCATAGAGTATTGGAGCTTTAATGAAAAATACATTTGAGATTTCATTCAAAGGAAGAAATTTTGGTTGAATATTAAAGTCAAAGAGGAATTTTCAGTTGATGATCACACTCGTAATTGATCAACACTTTGAATATGCACAAGATGGAATCAATACACTAATGTGCATGATAACATACCTTCATGCCTATGCTATTAGCTAGCTTGGAGAATATTTTACCTCCATCCATTAAGACAATCTATGGTTGATGAGGCAATTGATCGTAAGTTGACAGATTGACACATATTTATGAGTAGTTAAATGTATCAAGAAAGCATTAAATATACAAAAAGCTTATCAAACACCTATTGGAGCTTAAGGAATTTTATCCATCTCATGGCAACGTCATAATCTCATGTAATAAACTATTGTCCTCTTATGTTTTTACTATGGGCTATGATTAGGTGAAATTGATCCAAAATAGATACATTTGGCTACATAGTTAAGTCAATAGATTAGAGAATAAGAGGAGGAAAGTAAGGGGAAATGAAGGCGAGGAAAATGAGGTAATCGTAATATGATCCTATTAAGAACCATATAAATACTTATGTCAATAGTAAAATCCTTACAAGTCAATATTAGTGGCATTTAGTCTCAAGATGATTGTACGATGGAGTAGTAGATGCTATACTTTTTTGGTTAAGCTAGAAGCAAGGCTTAGCCTAATTATCCTAACCCTTATGTGAGTGAAGTCTTCTCTTGTGCATATATACTAGCTATAGAATCTACATAAATACTCCAATGGAGTAGATTGACTAATTTGTATTATTATTATTTTACTTTTGCTATTTTAAGAAGTTTTTAATCTCTAAGTTATGATCATTTTAATTTATCATGCTTTGTAAGTTTCTTGTTATGCGATCAGCTTAGAGGGAAACTATCATATATTCTTACTTTCGATGAATTGATGTAATCAAATTTTATATTTTTGATGTCACTATTTAACAACCATATATGGTTATCCAAATATGCATGTTAATGTTGATTATAAATTTTGTTCTTACTTTTTGAAAATAATCTTTACTAAAGAGAGTGAACACATACATGTAGGTATACCCAATGTACTTTCAAACTCATTGTTAATATTGGCTAATAGCCATGTTTTTTATAATGTCTATATATATAAGATGGAATGCATCAAGAAGTCAAAATTATACATATCCATAAATATTCTTATTGGTGGACATAGGTAAGAGTTATTTTTTATGACTAAAAAGAAGAAAAAGGTAAAACATAGAAATAAAAATAATAAAAAAATAAATTGAATTACCCTTACAATTTGTCATATGCATGTTGACAAGTTGATAAAGTTATAGTATGTAAATAATAGATAATGTAATAAATATAATATGCCATTATGTCTATTGTAGATATGTACACAAACACATGTACTATGTTTGTCAACAAGCAATTATCCTTGTCTATACCGAATTGTTAATATGGAGGCAAGCTATCAATTCCTCTGAAACACATATTATTTTGTGCAAATGTAAAATTCCTTATGATCTAATATCTATGTAAAATGAATTTCCAGTTGAAGACTAATGGGTAAATTATAATAGTTTTTTGTATATATACAATTAATATATTACAACGGATGATAGACAAATGAGCAATGATATATATATGAATAAATAAATGTAGTGATATTCTTATGTACCAGAATTTTACGTAAAATAAATTTCCAATTGAAGACTAAGGAGTAAATTATAATAGTTTTTTGTACACATACAATTAACTTATTACAATGGATGTTAAACAAATGAGTGATGATATATATGGATAAATAAATATAGTGGTATTCTTATGTAGCACAATTTTACAACATTTATAGAGTAATACAACTATACAATCCATATCTATACCCTAATAAACAAAATATATTATAAGAAATAAATCACAAGTGCTTTGATAATCAGTCACTTAAACATATATTAAAGAAACAAAATAAAAAACGTAACATGACTTGGTAGTCATAGTATTACTTTTCCCTCCATACAAGTATAAATGTATCGTATGTGTTCTATAGTCATACTTCACATGGGCCATTAGCTTTTCCTTTAGTACCTTGATCTGAGCATTAAAGTCTAAGCTAATAATGTCCATGTATGAAGGAGAAATAATTTTAGACTATCTCTAATCTAACCATTTCCTTAAGACATTATTTAAAGTACATTAACCTTAATAGGTATACACAATATTTATCATTGAATGGAAAGATTTTTGTAGTCATCTAAGATGAACATCAAATGTAAGACAAAGAGAACATATTGACTATCACAGCGTATTGATTAAGAACATCGGAAGAGTACATGAACAGCCAATTTGCCAATTAGTTAAGCTTTTTGCTACTTGCATGAAATTTCTTTTTTAATGTGCATCATAACCCACCATGAGATATGGGGAGCAGGATAATATATCTTCTCCCACAACTTTTTAGCATGATTACTAAGGTACTCTATGTCTAAGATTGAATCTCATTACTTATCAATATGAAGGTCTAATACATTTATTGTATATTGTATGGTAAGTACTCTTACATGAACTAAAGATATGTGAAATGTCATTGATAAATGCTTATTTACACATATTTCTATGGGTTATTTTGATTGTATTTTTCATATGTTTCTTTGTTATTTTTAGTGATTTTGTGCTTAATTGGTTTACATTGTGATCGCATGCTTTGTATGATGAACATGAAGAATTTGATCAAATTTTGAAAGATTTAAAGATGATTTTTATGAATTCTAAAGTTTAGGAGAGGATTGCACCTAAGAGTAAGGCCTATGAACTGAAATCGTGCTTGAAAAAGTAAGGAAATAAGGAAGAATTGATAATTAGAGAGAATCATAGTTAGGATCATAGGTATAAACCTTAGATATGAACTTTCTGTTTCACTTATTTGTAATTTTTGTGTAGAGAAAGATCATGCCTAGGAATTACAATTGTGATTTTAAGGCATTAATAAGCTATTCCTTGTAAATTTTATTATTTTGATGAGATTTGAAGCCTTAGAAGATATTATGTTTCTTTCTAGCTTTTATTTGAGGGCCTAATTTGGAAGCAAAGAGATACGCAAGAGATATTTCAAGATATGTTGAAGATATATCGAAGATATATTTCAAGATTCCTTTTGTATTATAAATAGCCAAATAAGCCTTGTAATTAAGATATAGGTAGATAGGTTAGCTTAAGTTTTCAAGATATATTTCAAGATTCTTTTTGTACTATAAATAGCCAAATAAGCCTTGTAATTAAGATATAGGTAGATAGATTAGGTTAGGTTTTCAACCCTCTCATAACCTTCTCTCATGTTTATTTTCCTTTTTCTTTTCAATGTGTTGATCTTATTCTTTTTACAATTGAATATTGAATCCTAGAATCTATGTAGAATTTTTTCTTTTGTTTTAATTTAATCTATGATTCTTAATTATTGAGAATAAATTATATTGTACTTTATTGTATCGAATTAATAAGTTTGGGTTGTTAATTCAATGTTAGAGTTCACCTTAGAGTCTATGAGATCCTACTATGAGTAACCTAGTGTAATTAGAAGTAATTGAATAGACTAAGGTTTGGTTATTTGATTTCTTTGGATTATGGTAACATGATAGTATTGTTTAAGGACTTATGAGATCTTGATATGTTTTATTATAGAAGTGATCTGAGTAGAGTATAATTGAGGTTAGGGATTAATTCAAGAAAGAATTTTAGTTAACTTAATTTAGAAACTTTCATGATTTAATAACAAAAATTAGATTGAATGTGGCATAGATTCTAGGTGTAAATTTGATATTTAAATATTAATGTTCATGAGTTCTTTATAATCTTGATTGTTTCCTTTACTTTTCTATTTTATTAGTTCTTTTATTTTATTGTTCTTTTAGATTCATTTGATTTGATTTATTAAATTTAGTAATTTGCAGTTAAATGCTAAGGTAGATGATAGGAAAATAAAGGGAAGTATTAGTAATTTATAATTAGTCAATTAGAGATCGACACTCAAACTCAAACTTACTACATGATTAAGAAAACCCTTTGACTTAATATTTTAACTATTGTTTATTCAGTTCTTGCTTTTTATTATTCAAATTGATTTTGCTGCCATTGTTTTTTTTACAGGACATATCCAAGAGTAGCATATGATTCTCCAAAATATGTGAAAGATGAGTAGACAAAACCACAAATTTAAATTAGCGATTGACTAAGTTAATGCCAAAGAAAGACCCTCGAAAGTGCAAGGTAGCATAAGAACAAGTCTTATACCTATGGAATTTGGATTGAATTGGAAGCAAGGAAGGTTTTCATTCTATTTAGTTTGTGCTTTTTAGTTTTCTTTTCTTTTCATTGATTTTTTTTTTTTAAATATGCCACCAGCATTATTATTTTTGTTGAATTTAGAAACTTAAATTGAATTTTTCTATGCAATTTTTTAGAGGTCAAACAAGTTTTTATTGGAAGTAAAAAAGATTTTTTGAGGAATTTTGACCAAGAAAGTAGCCAAAAGAACTACAAGTAGGAATTACACCCATGAAGTAAGGTATGATTTTTATTGGAGAGCATGTAAAAGAAAATAATTTTGGCTGAGAGAATCATGGGTAAGGAGCACATCAATGATCCTCTTTTTATGAATTAAACAACATGGATCAAGTATACTTTCTTACTTTCTTTATCTTGTTTTACTCTTTATTATATTTATTCTTCCATGCATGTTTGCTTTGCCTTCTTTCCACTTATATTTAGGTTTTGCAATTGGGAAGATAGATTTAGTTCTTAGCATATCATATATGCGTATTTTTTTTATTTTATTAATTTCATCCATAGACACAAGTGGTTACTTACTTAATTAGACATGGAATAGCTGATTCATAAACTTTGGTATAGCATGCAAATTATGTGTTTTCATATTGGTAAAACCTTTATAGATTTTTGCACTCTTTGAGTGTTTTTTCATATCGTTTTGTATTATGAGCTTACTAATTTACTAACTTACTAATTCACTAATGTACTAATTGACTAGGCTTATATTGTTTTGACATTAAGGCTATGAAATTAGAGATTGACTGATTATATTTTAATTTTATGCTTAATTGAGATTGATTGGTTTTTAGTTGTGTTTCAGTTGATGCTATGATTTAAGTTTTATTTGTTTCTTCACACTTATGCATTATTTTGTTTATTTTCACAAATAAAGTATAAAGGAGATGTCCTTGAGAATATGAACTTATGCCTTTCTAGTTTTTTAGAAACATACCAAGATATAAGAGATAAAGAGAGACATAAAAGGATGGGCTTTGAGGAGATTATCTATTTGCTAACTTTTGTACTTTTCTTCATTTTGATATATTTTATAATTAGCAAAGTATTAGTCATGTTATTTTGATACTGCTTTTTAATGAACATTTATGGTTTGTAAGTGAAGTAGTTTTAGGTTTGAGGTTTTTAGTGTTATTTTTATTACTCTTATTTTTCTTTGTTATGCGTTTTTTTTTTTTTTTTTTGGCAAGGTTTGTATGTACTCAATTTAGAAAACGGAATCTAATATGGGAATTTCAAAATATTCAATATTAGATCATTAAACTGGGAAGTTTTGATTTTTTTTTTTAATCTTTGTCTCTTATTTTTTCTCTCTTGATTTTCACACTTTTATTGTTATTAGGAAAATTACATCGCAAGGGATAAATATTTGGAGGTTAGTTTAAATGAGGGATAAATGTTTAGAGGTTAATTCAAATGAGGTTCAAACATTTTAAAATGTTTATGGAAGGGATGAATGCTTGTACTTTCAATTAAAACAAGTGATATTGTAATAGAGGCATTATAAACCCATTTACTAATGATGACGTATCACATTACAAGTACACATGTTCAATGATGTGGTTTGCAAAAAAATACATGGATGTCATGAAAAATGGAAATTTAGGGGGGAAATAGTAAAAGAATTAACATTAAAACCTTAAATTGTACAATACAGTAACTTTGAAACACTAAAACATGAAACCCAAAATCTTAGAGTCAAAGGAAGAACACTAGAAAGAATGTTAACCCTAAATCTGAAACTTTAATTGGCATATTAGGTAGGAAGAATCGTGCATTGAACTAGTAAGTTTCTCCTTCCTCTTATCTTTTTGGGTTTGATTTGTAGTTTTTGCTATATGTGATGATTACTGGTTGGTTTTTGTCTTATGCTTCTATAAGTCACTAAAAACTATCTTTTTTTCTAACCCCAATTTATACCAGCAATGAGTAGTATTGTTTTGTAGTTGATTCCGCCTCTAGTAATTTTCTCTTGCATGTGTGTTATCGTAGTGTGCATATTTAATAAAATTGGTTCATGTTTATATTTTCATATTACATACCACTAGCCATAGAGGTTTACCTACGAAAATTGTAGGGGGGAAAAATCATGGGCATAATTTGTGTATAATTTCATAATCATATAAACAACAATTATTCTATACAAATAGTAAGTGTTTGTTAAAGCTACCGGTCCTATGTTTGCATTGATTTTTTACTGATTCCTATCAGGTCCTTTAGCTTGTCTTGAAGAATTGCAAATTTGAGTAAATGGTAGATGGAATATGAGGAAGAAGGCTAAGGAACAACTCCGCAACCCTTAAAGTAGTCCAACGATCATCATTTATTGGAAACTCATCAAGAAGTGGTAGTAATATAGAATTTGCTTTTGTGGTTTGTTCTCACCCTTGTAAACCAATTGGATGAAAGGGAATCTAAGAGAAGATTTCATAAATATCTACATTGTAAAGATGAAGGGAATTGTGCTTTCTTTAAGTGGGTAGAACCATCAATGACTGATCATATAAAAGAGATGATATTGGAGCTCCACTAATGGTTAGGTAACATTAGACCAACTAATGTGCATGTCTTATCAAGTGCCAATGATGTTGCTAAAGTACAATGTTTAATGGAGGTTAAGTTGAATATTTTGAAGGAACAACTAACTTGTACAAGGAATAGTTTGAGGTCAGAGAAGAAGAAGATAATGTTCTTGACTATTTCATGGTTGTTTATTTTCATAGTTACCATTGTGCTTCTTTTAATGATATTGAATGACAGTAGTTCATTAGTTGATTCAAGAATGCATTGGATTCATTAGGTAATTATAATATGTTGCTCAGGAGCACATGAAAAGCCCTATGGTGTTCAACCAGATCCAAAAGTTAGTCAATGCAAGAATTATGCAGATCAGATGAGATGTGTAAAAGGAAGTTTAAGACTTATTTATTGTACTTTCGCTTATTGGCAATGTGTTTTCTTTAAGAGGATGTAGTCTTGGATAGAAATTTTGTACCATTTCCTTTTGCAATTATTGCTGACTTGTCCATGTGTAGTAACAATGATAATTTTTATATATCATGTTTAGCGAGAAACGTTGAATTGTCTTTTCCCTGTTTTGATCAAGTGGCTCATGTTTTGTTTTTTTTTTTTGTTTAATCTTGAAGTGTAATGATTGGGGGGATGGTGCCCATTGGGTTGTTTATGCAGATGTTGTGCTACTGTAACTGACTTGCTATTAGTTTTAGGTTATTATTTGAGTTTCACATTTCATTGAATATATTTTTTACCAAGACTATTGATATTAGCTTTTACTTTTAAATTCTTTCAAAGGATTAGTTCAAGTGTTCAACTTTGTTTTCTTGAGAACACAAACCAAAACGTGAAAATCTGGCACAAGTTTCTCCTTCTTTGTTGACAAGTAAAGATGCCTGATGAATGTTGGTGGGTTCTCTCTACAACAACAACAACATACAACATTAACAATAGGATGAGACCAACTTAGTTGGCACTTCCTGTATCAATTGTAATTGAGTCATTTCTAGTTTTATTAGCTATTGCCATAATGTTTAAGCTGAAATCCCCCCTACAATATCTTTAGTAAGGAGTAATTAATGCATATACCATCACATGCTCATAGAGTCTTAACACCTAAACCTTGATACTGGAAGAAAAATGGAGAATTTTTGCTAAATGAACCTAAATTAGTTGATAAAGTTTTGCAGGAGGCCTATGAATCCAAAGTTTTGCGAGCTATTAACTACATACACATATGCATTTTACTGCAAAACTAGTTCATTACAGTAAGCAAAATTAGCTTATTAATTTTGTTAAAACACAATCAAGATTCTGTAATGACAATAATTTACAACTTATAGTTAGTTAATTTATCAACGAAAAGATAAATTCAACCTTGTAATGACAATAACTTATCCACCTTTGGATATATCAAGATAGTGAAAAATGAAAGCATTATGACACTACATGAAAGAGTAAAACAAGTTGTTTTGAAGCATAGAAGCATAATAGTTTGACAATATGGAAGCCTATAGTAACAAAGCATAGAAGCCTATCATCAAAATGCTGCTCCATTTTTACATGATAACACAGAAGCCTATGGTAACAAAATTGCTTCAATTTTCTTTCTTTCTTTCTTTCTTTTTGTTTTTATCAAAATGCAAAAGTTCTTTAAAGTGAATCCATGGATGAACACATCAGGTTCACACTTTCAATGTTGACATGTTAGTTTTCTAGGTCCACAACTTTAGGTTGTCCATTCCTAACATTTTGAATTCGTGGATGCATGAATTAAGCATTCATAATTCTTTGAATCCTCCTTTTAGGTGTTGTGGGACTTTGATTTGTTGGATTTTTTAGACCTCTCTTGATTCGTTGCTTACTCCTTTATTCATTGATAGGACTACATTTTCTTGATTGATAGTACTAATGTTACATTCGATTTGACACCTATGAAAACATTTTCAATGTAAATATTTAAGACAATTATCATGATCTGTCCTCTTTTCTAAAATAGTAAAACTAGCTACAAATATTTGATTCTATCATAAATCTAATATTCACAACTACTCATAATTAGCATCATTCATTTTATCATAGTATAAAAATTATAAGAAGATTTACCTTACGAGTGGGTCTACGTAGTGGCTGCTATCATTGGGAAAACATTGTCTTGTGTAATTACACCATTATTAAGCTCATTTTCAACCCCTACACAAGTATGAAAGTTGATAAGTAAACTTATGTGAATAGCAAATTCTCATTATTAATCCCTGCACCAAAGAATGCACCTAAGGCAACTACTAAAGCTATACCCTTTAGTTTTGTAAATCCATATTTTCAAATGGTCATGCGAGCACTCACAGTAATCAATATAAAAAATCAGCAAATTCCACTTGGGATGTGATTCTTACCTTATGCTTCATTCAAATCATTGATACTTTCACTTACGTAGACATTGTCACTTGTTCCATCACTTTTCAACCCAGGTTAATAGTAAAACATCATTTCTTTAATAAATTAGACAGTTTATTCCATAGTGAATATGAGGTTAAAAAATTGTGCTATGCTTGCATTAAGTAACATTCTTTATGTTTGATCATCATAATAAATTCCAAATCTACATGCACCCTTCATTGTCTTACGACTCATACTTACTTGCTTTGCTTGTTTATATTTAGCAACCTACCAAGCAATTATCCTAAACTTAAGATTTAAGAAAACTTAATCATATGAAAAATGAGATAAGATTATGGACAATACCTAGGATGTAGATCCCGATGAGTTTACTCCTTTGCATCTCCTTTTATCTTGTCCCTCTTTGCTACACTTGGTGCATATTTGAACTTGACCTTTCCTAGATAGCTTACCCTTAGATGTTTCATGTGCTTCTCTTTTACGCTTCACTTGCTTTAGACCATGTCTCTTATGGTGGCTTGGTGGACTAGGACCTATATGGCCACTAACAAGACGCATGTTATGCTTATAGGATGAAAGGTATCTTTTTATAGAATGCATCAACGTAAGATTCAATATCCTGTCTAAGGTAATTGATGGTTGATACAGCATGTTAGCATGGCATTCCTCTCAACTCCTAAAGTCTACATGTACAACTTCTCTTATTCACATCAACTACTTAAATGTCACCATTTAACTCGATCTCAAAACCTTTCGCACTAGCAAACATCACCTTGCAATGCCTAGTTTTAAACTGCACTTCTCTTAGTAGCTTTAAAGTTCTTAGTAAACATTTATGGGTCTACTTAACCACTTCATTCCTCTGCCTATGCATGCGATTCATTATGTATGACTTTATACCCTTAAACATAGTGATGGTAGATTTTCCTCTAGGACCACGAATCTTTTCATTAAAAGCTTCACACAAGTTATTCTCCATAGCATTGCACTTTGCATGAGGTTGGAAGTGTGCTTTAACGTAATGTCTAAAATCCTCTTCCTTTAAGCTAACATATGTTGTAGGAGAATAAGCTTGCAATATCTCCTTGTTCTTGCGAAAATCTACCATATGTGAACTCTTCACACATGCCCAAAACATATTCTTTAACTTTTAGCCAGCAAACACTTTTCTCCAATTTTCTTCCAAAAGTTGGGCACAAAAACGATGTTTGGCAATCTAAAAGATCCTCCCAATAGCTTCAACCAATCCCTGTGATAACAAATATAAGTTAGAATTGTCACTATAATTTTCACATAAAAGGGAAATAAAAATTAAATATAAGTCACATACCTTTTGTCAATCATTAATGATAGTCCACCCTTTACCCATACCTTCAATCTTGAGCTTTAACTTTAACAATCTAAGAAACTAAGCCTAATTATCCTTATTTATGACTAGCACCATTGCTTAGGCTACGGGAAACATCTTATTGATGGTATCCATTCCAATCGTACATAACATTTGGCCTTTAGTTAATCTTGTTAGGAAACAAGCATCAATGCTAATAACAAGCCAACATCTTCTTACAAATCTTCTCTTACATGAATTAGAGCATAGATACATCCATTTGAAGTCAGATTTCGGTTGCCCATTGACCTTTACAACATCAAGTATAACCGTTGTATTGCTCTTTCTTAGCTCTTCCACATAATCCCATAACTTTTCATATTCTTTTCTGAAGTCACAATCTAATTGCATTAATACCTTCTCTTGGGTTATCCTACTCTTACTTATGGTTATATTCAACCCTAATTGCCTCTTTACTAACTCCTTCAACTCCCTTTATGTTATACTTAGAGAAGATATGATGGTATCCCTAAATTCCTTAGCTAACCACTTAGAAGTAGCTCTTTTATTTTTGTATACTTGCTGGCACACATGCTTCTCTTCATAGACCTTGACCTGGAACTTACCTATACTTCTATTGATTGATGCTATAATATTCTAAGGACATGCTTCATCTTTACATTTCACTTTAACATACTTACGCTTGTTTTTCTGAAACCAAACATCTTTTTGGTCTAAAATTGATTGTTGAACAATGGCATCCCTAAATTGTTTTAGATCATCAAAGACCATAGATACATCAAACACAAGAGAGCTTGCGTTAGAATGAAAACGAGAGAAGTTATGATGTCTTCCTCTATTATGCTATCTTTTAGTACTGCTTGGGTGGTCATCATTGCCTTAGCCTTCAGAGCATTTGGATTCCTTAAGCTAATCATTTGTGTTGGCATAGTCTGTTGCATCATCATCATCATACTCTATTACTTGATTCCAATCCTTTACTCCTTCTTCATCTACTATAACCAACTCCAATCCAACACTTGAGCTTTTGTTATACTCCTCTTCAAAATCAACTTCATCACTTTTACCCCCCGTCACACCACTACAATCTAAATCAGAACCAACATTTCTTTCTTTATTTGTAACCATATCACCTTCAGGGTCTTCCCTACCTAATATCGGCAGCTCAGATGCCACATCATCTTCATTAAGCCTATTATGTTCAACAAATATCTCATCAACTCCTCTATTAAGAAAGCAATATACAAAGTTTGAGAAGTTGGAATTATCATGGACTAATAAGTAAGAGAATGTATGGTGAGAGGCTTTGTAAAAGATCATGTTTCCTGTTAAGCCTTATGCATATGTCCTTAACAAAATCACCATAAGAAATTTGATTGATATGGATTGATATGATAGATTGTACTCCACCCATATACTTAGGTTGTAGGCCATTACTAATGAATGAACCTTTGTAGTTGACTCTAATGTAGACTTTATTCTCTACCATCTAGTGACCTGTAGACAAACAACAATGGGATACATTAGAATTCTCTACTTATAACTAAGAAAATATTTTAAAAAGTTTCTATAAAACAAATTGACATATAATAAGTGTATATAAGAGAGGGAAGTAATAAATAACTATTCAAAACATTCAACAGTTATTACATATACGAACTCTCCTAATCCCGATACCTATTAGTATTATTCTCAACTCATAACTCCATTATGCCATTTTATATTTCTGTTGATATTTTTTCCTTCTTTATGTCATTGTTCTCTTGGAAAAATTCCTTCCTTTTGTAATTAGTTCAATTCAAATATGAATCGAGAAATAACAATACTAGACTTCTCATTTATTTCATTTTTTCCTAGAATATGAGCTATTATTTTAATAAATTTGGCATTCAACAAAATTTCTATACTATGACATGTACTTTACAAGGCCAAATTTAAGGACAGCAACAAATAGGTTCCCATACCCAATAGTTACAAAGTGGGATTTCAGTGGCAATTATCTTTTACAATTTGCAAAAGGACCCACCAATTCTAAAATAGTCAAATAAAAAACACAATACATCTAAAGGATAACATGATGGATTTTATACCACTGCTGGAAAGTATTTACATATAATGCCAAAGTACAAACAATTTTTTATTCATTCCTCATAAACCAACAACAACAATAATCGATAACTTTGAAGACCAACGCAAGAAAGGACTCTTCTAAGATAGAAAAAACCATTGTTCATAAAACAACATAAAATTTTCATTAAAGAAAAAAGTATAACTTTATAGAAAAGGCGAATTAAAGCCCTTCTTTTAGGTCAAACAAGAAAAGAAAAAGAGAAAAATAGACAACTATATATATACTTACTTAGTCATCAACATTTCACAAAGGATGTTGACTATTGCTATAGAATAACGAACAAATATAGAGAAAGATTAAGAGTAAGAATAGAAAGCTTACCATGCAGGCCCTATCATACTACCAGATGAATTAGAGTTTCTATTGGATTTTGATTGTGGCTTTAGTTTGATCACAATTGGGGTCTTTGGACTTAAGGTTTCACTATTACAATTAGGAAATTTCAAATTTTTACTTTTTTTTTCTTTCTACTATAGATGTCTTCTATTTTACGCTTCCATGGGTCTTTTCTTTTTTCTTTTTAAATTATTTTTCTTAGTCCTATTACACATGTAAAAACATCTATGTATTTTATTGCAAATCATGTCATTGAACATGTATACCTGTAACGTGACACATCATTGTTAGTAAATGGGTTTATAATGCCTCTATTATGATATCACCTGTTTTAATTGCAAGTGTAAATGTTCATCCCTTGAATGAAGTTTTTAAAACGTTTATCTCTCATTTGAGCTAACCCTTAAATGTTTATCCCTTGTGTATAATTTTCCCTATTGTTGTTATTTGTACATTGAGAACAATGAATAAGATGAGTGTAGGGGAGGAATAGAGTAATATGACATTAGATGAAATTCGATAGAAAGCACTTGAGTTAAACTAATTTAATCTTGTACTTAAGACTTTTGCTAATATTTTTTTTTTTTAGGAATATAGAATCAATTTGTTTGATAATGCATACCAATTCACTAGTATTTTTTATTTAGTTAGAAGGTAACCTTTTAAGGTAATTTTTTTTTTATATGAATTTTACTTGATCATTGTGCTCTCTTTGCACTTTATTAGAGTTGAATGATGAAATCATTAGGAAGTAGAGTTATCAATTATTTAAGTTAAGAATGAGACGTAGGATTAGTTTGGATATTGATTGGTTGAAGATTAGTTATTTACATGCTAAATCTTGTTTTGTTGTATATAATCTCCTTTGATATCTCTTAGAGCATTTTATTTAGAGTGAATTAATAAATGCAACTTGTCTCTTAAAATTCTATTGAAAAGTTATAGTTAGAGGAAAAATAAACTAAATAAGTAGACTTAATTGGAAATAAAATTTTAGTTGTGGACTTTATTGACTCGAGTAATTAAGCCTATAGGATGCCTCCTTAGTTTGGACTAATGTCAGTTAACTTGGGTGACAAGCTTGGGATTGTCAATTGAAAGCTTACTATAAGGGTCGAGAGACAACTTTGCACGAAGATTAAACTAATGTAAAATAAATGTGCTTAATCGATAAAAAAGGAGTAGTGAATGGTTCGAAGGTAAGTTTTGATGCCTAGTAGCCTAAGGTGGTTTAGCTTGGGGCTTATTGACTAGTGAAATTGCTTTAACTCAATTAAAAAAAATCCTTTAATGAAAATTAAAACTAAGGAGATGATCAAGGGATGAGTTAATATAACATGCATTCACTTTGAATTTTTTAGCTTTATGAGATTGAAGAAAGGGATAAATACCCTTTAATCATAATGGTTAGAATGTCTATAACTCTCCCTTAGTCTATTGATGTTTACTTTAATTTCAAGTTTAGACTTTATTTAAAATATGTGACTAACTTTTGTTTACATTGATTAATTGTTGAAATCTAGTGAGGTTTTGTTACCAGTATAATATTTTATACTTTAGTGTTTTCTAAGCATAGAAATATGATTAATTGGAATTATATGATATAAAAGTTGATGGAGTTTTGAAATTGGTGTTAATAAGGATAAATCTTAATGGAAGAATAGATGTTCTTATTTTTTAATTGACTATGTATAATATTGATGTTGATTATATAGCCTAGAGCTTTCACTGACTTTTGCCATAAGAGTCTTGGCTGGATATTATTTATTTTGCTTAGGACAAGCAAAAGCTTAAGTATAGTGGTATTTGATAAATGCTAACTTACACACATTTATATGGGCTATTTCAATAGTGTTTTTATAATTTTTTTAAGTATTTTTAATGATTTTGGTACTTAATTGGTTAATATATTCATTTTAGGATTTAATGAAAAAAAAAAGAAGAAGAAGAAGAAGAATGAATTGAATTGAAAAAAAAAAAAAATCCTTTAGTGATGAGTTGATATAACATGCATTCATTATGAGTTTTTTGTACTTGATGAGATTAAAGAAATAGATGTATACACTTTAGTTATGGTGGCTAAAATGTCTATAACTCTCTTCTAGTCTATTGATGTTCACTTTAATCTTATGTTTAGTGCTTGTTTAAATGATGTGACTAACTTCGATTCACATTAATTAATTGTTGAAGTCTAGAGTGATTTTGTTATCAGTATAATATTTTGTACTTTAGGTGTTTTAAGGACATGGAAATATGATTAAGTGGCATTAAACAATAGAAAAGTTACTGGAGTTTTGAAATTGGTGTTTATAAGGATGAATCTTAATGGAACAGTAGATACTCTTATTGATGAATATATTATGTGCAATATTGATGTTGATTTGATGGTTTAGAACTTTCATTGATTTTTGTCCATAAGAGTTTTGATTAGATTTTATCTGTTTTGCTCAAGACAAGCAAAAGCTTAAGTGTGAGGTTGTTTGATAAATGCTAATTTACACATATTTCTATGAGTTATTTTGATAGTGTTTTTATATGTTTCTTAGGTATTTTTAGTGATTTTGATGCTTAATCAATTTATATTTTGATTTCAGGCTTTGTTTGATACATCTGAAGAATTTGGTCAAGTTTTGAAAGACTTGGAGATTATTTTGATGAGTTTTGAAGTCTAGGAAAGGATCGCACTCAAGAATAGATCCCAAAATTAAGATTATGCCTAAAAGAGCAATTAAATATGGAAGATTTGATGACTAACAAGAATCATGGGCATAAGCCTTAGGTATAAACCTTCTATTTCACTTATTTACAATTTTAAGTAGAGAAAGATCACATTCAAGAGTCAAGGACATGATCTTTGGGTGTGGACATGATATTCTTTGTCAATACTATTATTTTGAAGGGTTTTGAAGCTTAGAAGATGCCATGTTTCCATATATATTTTATTTGAGGGCCTAATTTGGAAACAAGGAGATATGTTGGGCATATTTCAAGATACATTGAAGATACATTAGAGAGATATTTCAAGATTCCTTTTTTATTATAAATAGACACATAAGCCTTGTAATTTGGATATAAGTGAATAGATTAGGTTAAGTTTTCAAGACTTTAAGAGTGTTGTCCCTTAACCCTCTCTCATGTTCATTTTCCTCTTTCTTTTCAATTTTTTGATCTTATACTTTTTAGTATTTGAATATCAAATCTTAGTATTTTTGTAGAATTATTATTTTTTTTGTTTTAATTCAATTTATTATTTCTTGCTATCGAGGGCAACCTAATAGTATGATTCAAGAACTTAATGCAATCTTGATATATTCCATTGCATAAGCAATTCGGGTAGAGTATAATTAAAGTTAGAGGTTAATTTAAGAAGTGATTCCAATTAACTCAATGTAGGAATTCTCATGGTCCAATAACAAGAAGGGGACTGAATATAGTATAGCTTTTAGGGGGAAATTCAATATTTGAATACTAAAGTTCATGGGTTCTTTATAATCTTAATTGCTCCTTTACTTTTTTTTTTTGTTTTACAATTCTTTTATTTTATTATTCTTTTAGATTAATCTGATTAGATTAAGTAATTTAGTAATTTGCACTTAAATTTCAGGTTAGATAATAGGAAAATAAGAGGAAGTTCTAGTAATTCATAATTAGTCCATAACGGATCAACATTCAAGCTTAAATCCACGTTATTATAAAACTGATAGGTATACTTGCCTCTCATCAATCATGGCATGTGTATAAACGATACTAAATATGATAAGAAGAAAGTAATAGAGGATACCCATTCCCTCTAGTCAATTAAGGTGTAGAAGAATTAGAAATATTATGTCATATTTTCCATAGCATCTTATATAGTTACGCTATTATGCCCTAACCTTTGTATGAAGGTCAATACAATAATTCCACCATATTAAGTACATGTTCAAAAAATTGAACTCATGTGCAAATCTTATAATGAAAAAATAATAAGCATTGTCTTCCCTTCCTAAGCTCCTTTCTTGCAAGCACCATAGCTACTACATTAATGAACTAAGAAATGAAAGGGATTAGTGTTGTCAACATAACCTACTCAAAATTACATATACAACTCTACTATGGCAAGAGTACATGACTAACTTAGCATCTAATTACTTAGACTAAGAGGAAACATTTCACATGAACTAGGGAAATTGAAACCAATACCACTTAGGCACTGATTGTCTATAAGAAATGGCTAATCAACATCATTAAGTATAAGCAATAAGCAGTGACGTAGTATTTCTAATATAAAGTTACACTATATCCAAGTTCTCATCCAATAAATAGTTGATGGACATTTTATCCTCCTTTACAAATGGACAATATCTTAGGTAGTGTAAGGTTAGAAGGATGCATGAATAGATATGCTAACAAGAATAACTAAACATTTAGTGAAGTATGCATTGAAATTACTATTATCATGGAGGATGAAAAATGGTGACTACTGGGTAAGGCTCTCAAACGTGGGTAAGCACATGTGAGCCTATCTAGCGAAACCAACAGTGGCTCTTGACCTCGAGATGACTAGAAAACTAAATGGTAATTGATGTTTAAGCTAGTTCGATGCACAAACACCTTAATATTACAAACTAAATGCCCTATACTAACTTACGATTCACTTGATATGACGCATAAGCTACACTTAAGATTCCTTACCATTAGCGTTGGCTCAAGAATAAGCTAGACAAGATACTTAAACTCAATTCACTAAAGGAAAAGCAAGCATAAGGCAGAAAAATGAGAAATTCTATTATAGATGAGCTTTCTACGGCTATTAAATTTAGTAGGTATTTATATCACCCATTTCATATAATGTCAGAAAAGTTGAAGGACATGTATTGACAACTCATTTTGTGGTCTAAGATGTTGCCGGGTGAGCTTCTGGTTGAGGAGTAAATGATAGATTAATAGTTGATAGTCTTGGTTAGAGATTGAGGTTTTGGTGTTTGTTGTTGAGCTAGGTCAATTAGGCTAACATTTTGGTACTAGATTGGTAGAGATGTTAGTCTAATTGGCATGGCCGCTTGTTATGTTCCATCTAGGGTCCTAAATAAGTCGGTACTCTAGGCTTCTGGTTCCTAGCTAGCTTTGTGATAGTATTGGGTTCCTTAACTTGGGAGATAGTCAACTGCTTGTAAGATCTTGGGTACTCTGATAGGTTAGCATGGAGGATTTTAGCTTCTTCCATAGTGAGTTGATGTTAGAGAACTTGGTGAACCATGGTGGTAAGTTTGTAGGCTTAGGACAATGTGATTGGCCCATGATTCCCATAATCTCCACCATGTTGTTTGAAATTTAGGATTAAATCTAGCTTAGTTTTTAACTACTCATCCTTAGGAATGTACGGCTAAGGTCGACCAGGTTAAACATATCTAAGATTTCATACTTGTTCAGTAAATCTACCCTATAGGTGTTCTAGTTAATCTTTACAGTGATCTTGAGATGAACCCATACCAGGTCACCGAGTTAAAACTCTCTAATCTTTCCTCCTTGGCCATTCTATTCTAGTTTGGAAGCAATTCGGATCAATTTTCCACCACATTTTAGTGCATTGCTCTAAGAGCTTCAAATCGATCTCTTAGCATCGAGCCTTCTAAGAGCTTGGTTGGGGTACTTAGTCAAGTGGAAGGTTAAGGTTGAATCCATAGATGATTTTAAAAGGGGACTTGCTTATCACATTATACACTGTCCTATTGTAGGTAAACTCAACTATGGGTAAGCATAAGTCTCAATTCATCTAATTCCTTCCAACTATAACTTAGAGCAAGGTGTACGAGTTTTAGTTGATGACTCGAGTCTATCCATCCTTTTATAGGTGGCATCAGATGCTAAATAGGAGCTCGGTTTCAAGTCGTCTCCTTAAGATCTTCTAGAAATGGCCTAAGAACTTCAAATCCTTGTCATATACTATGGTCCTCAGTACTCTATGCAACTTAACTACTTCTTGCAAAAAAGAGAAGAGAGATAGTTGAAGCATCGTTAGTATGGTTACGTTGCATGAAATGTTCCATTTGTCAATGACCACCATGATAGAGTCCTTCATTTAGGACATCTTTGGTAGGCCAAGCATGACATCTATGCTTAGCTTAGACCATGGTTTGGTTGAGACAGGTAGTGACAAATAATGTCCTTGTTCAACTCGACTCTTAATTCTCTTCTAGGTAATACATCTTTCCATGATCGATGCACATCCTTCAGCATCCTTAGCCAGAAAAACCTTGACTGGAGTAACTCAAGTGTCCACTTATTACCAAAATGGTTAGACAATCCACCTTTATGAGCTTTATACACTAGCAGTTCTCAAATAAAATTGGTTGAGATACATAGTTTACCTTTTCAAAAGAAAAATCAACCCTTCTTGTGGCAATCATCAATAGTTTGGCCATCATTACACTTGATATAGATCCGCTCAAAGTAAGGAGTCCGTGACTTATAAGCCTTTAATAACCGAGAATCCTAGTAGTCTTGTTTAGAGGTTGGTTAGGAGGTTATGCCATATAGATAGGGCATTGGCTACTACATTAGCCTTGTTGTTCTTGTATTTCACAACATATGAAAATCCCTCCAGGAACTCAATCCACTTTGTTTGTCACTTGGACATCTTAGGTTAGCTCTTCGAGTAGTATAATGATTCATGGTTGGTGTAGATCACATATTCCTTAGGGAATAGGTAATGTTGCTGATAGCTAAAGCTTAGATAAATGATTAGAACTCCTTATTGTACATAGAGTAATTAAGTGTGGCTCGTCAGAGCTTCTCACTGAAGTAGACAATAGGTTGACTCTCTTACATTAGCATAACACCTATGCCTATGCTAGAAGCATCACATTCTAGTTCAATTACTTTATCAAAGTACATGCAGGCAGCAATCAACATCTCTTTTACCTTGTCAAAACTCTTCTACTCTTTTGCTCCCCACTTAAACTGGATGTTCTTCTTCAATAATTAGGTTAAAGATGACACTATTGTACTAAAGTTCATGATAAAGCTTCAATTGAATGAAGCCAGTTTATGAAAGCTTGGGCCATTGATTGCATAGGTTGGCATTAGCTATTTGGTTATAGCTTGCACTTTTTCTTCATCAACTTAAATTCCTCCCTCACTTATGACAAAACCCAAGAATATCACTTAAGTTTAGCAGAAGTTACACTTCTTTAGATTTTCATAGAGTTTCTTAGCTCGGAGAACAAAAAGGACGACTTAAAGATGATTAGAATGTGACTTCAAGTTTGGACTATATATGAGGATGTCATCAAAATAAATAACCACAAACTTACCAATTAGATTGTGGAGCATATGATTCATTAACCTCATGAATATTCTAGGAGCATTGAAGAGGCCAAATAGCATTACAAGTCGTTCATATAGCCCGTACCTCATCTTAAAGGTTGTCTTCTACTCATCTCTTGACTTGCATTTTAATCTAATGGTATCTGGACTTTAGATTAATCTTGAGAATATCCTTTCCTTGTGCAACTCATCTAACATGTCATAAAGTCTCAAGATAGGATACTTATACTTGATGCAATCCAATTTAGATCTTGGCTATCCATATACGTTCTCTATGTCTCATCTTTTTTCAATACTAATAAGGCCAGTAATGCATAAGGACTTAATGATTCTCAAACATAACCTATCTCAATAAGTTTTCCAATCTATCTCTAAAGCTCAGTAGCTTGCTTTAGGTTCATTTGATATGCATGCCAGTTTGGTTAGGTGGCTCCTGGTTGCAAATCTATAGCATGCTTGATACCTCAAATAGGTGGTAATCCCTTGGATAGCTTGTTAGGGAACAAGTCAGCAAACTCATCAAGTATGTTCCTCACCTCAATCGGCAACTCGGTACCCACTTCCTTCCTTTGAAGTAACCTTTAAATCAACAAAAAGGTCAAGGTTTCTGATTTCAACTCTCTTAATAGCTCAGCTCTGGTCATCAATAAGTTTTCCTTCTTTAAAGTTTGGCCAAGTTGAACTTGCATGCGCTTCACTTGGTCGAGGGTCATTAAGCTCAATTTTACCTTCTTTCCTTTATGCTCAGACAATCATTTATTCTTAAACCAGTCATAGACCACTTGATGATCAAATAACTACAGTTCCCTTAGTAAAATACGGGAAGCACTCATTGACAAGACATTACATAGTACCTTATCCTGATATATTCTAATAGAGATTAGTATTAGGACTAATCAGGTAACTTATAAGGCTCCTTTATCACTTAGCTAATGCAACTTGTATGGCTTCGGGTGGGGCGTGGTTAGTATAACTACTACTATCTTCTATGAGTGCACACAAAGTATCCTTAACCTTTCACCTTACATGAAACAGGTTTTCATGCTACTTGTCATCAAGAGTAGAACTATGACTCATTGCTCTTTGTAAGACCATAGTTGCTAGCATAAAATTCCCTTCCTTGGTGAAGATAAGTTCCTCTTGCTATGATAAATTATCTCATCTAGTCTTTTTTTTTCCCTCCACTCTTACCTCTTCATTAGTACTATTAACTTTGAGGGTTAACATTTCCCTTTTATAACCATAGTCCTCCTATTCAAGCATTAAGCAACCATGTGGCCATACCCTTGCATTTGAAACACTTGATCTCGCTTGTCTTCCTTCTTGAACTCTACCCCTTCTTAAACCTTCTTGTAGTTATTTCTTAATAGATTAGGACCTTAGGTAAGGCCAGGCCTCTTTAGTCTTTCTCGGTTTTAGCTATACAAGTTAGTTGGGAATAGGTCGAGTAGGTGGAGGTCAAGAGAATGGAACTCGGTTCTTGATCATTTTCCTTCTCTCTATCTGTTGGGTAGCTTAGATCACTTTATCAAGGGTAGTAATCTCCCTGGTCTCTAGTATATCTTTAATCTCATACCTTACACTACTGATAAACCTAGACATAGTTCATTATTTAGGTTTAACTACCTCACAGTAGATCATCAATATTTGGAACTCCTTTATACAGGCATCTATGCTTGATACACCTTGACTATGCTAGATCCACCTTGACTATGCTCTTGCAACTTCCTAAATGTATCTTATAAGTAGTAGCTCCACACAAATCTTCTCATTATTACTCTCTTCATCTCTTCCCAATCCTTAACTTTACATACCACTTCTCGTTGCATGGTGGCTTGTAAGTTCTTTCACTATAAAGCAACATAGCCAATGAACTTAAGTATGGTTAGTCTCACTTTAGTGTTATTGAAGACCTCATGACATTCAAATTGTTTCTCAATCAGATCAACCCAATGTAGGTAGTCTTCAACATTTTCTCTACATGAGAAAGTTGGGATTTTTATCTTTAGCACTTCATTCTTGGAGGTCAATTATTTCGATCTTCTATCTCATAATGTTACTCACCTTCTTCGTCAACCTCTTATACCTCATCTATCATCAAACTTCGACTAATAGGCCTATTTAGTCCTACATTTTGGACATTCCTTGCTAAGTAGTTGTGTCAGCCCATGTGGCCATCACCTTGACTTCGTGCCCTTTTGGCTCAATTATCCTCTTGATTAGCTCTAATAGGTCAACTATTGTTCTGCATAGCGATCCACAAACTTTTCATTTAGTCAGTTCACCTATGAACCTTTTTTTCAATTTTTTTTGGAGTTTAGCTCAAACTCCATAAGTAGGTACTCTACTCTCATTATCCTTAACAATCACTCTAACACTTGAATCTGACATTGTCTTTGTGATTCATTAAACAACCACTACGCTACTTTGAAAACTGCTTCTTACAACCCTTAGATTCTCATTACCATATTGACATACCATGAATAAGCAATACTTTAATTGACCTAACTGCTAACTATAGTATCTTCATTAACTCTATTTTCATATGCCCAAAAAGAGAGGGGTAGGGGGAAGTCAGGGCAGTGTAGGGGTAGGGGTGTAGAGGCAAACATAATGTATAACAAATATAACAAAACCACAATCTACTACTCTCAACACTTTGGCAACACCTCAAACAAGTATAACCTTCTTAATAAACAATACAAACCAGGTCAAATATAGGCTTGAACACTTCATAAACTAAATAATGTAGCAATAGTAGTAGTTCTCACAACAAACACTGCAAAGCCTTTGATACCAAGATGATGGGGCTCCCAAACGTAGGTGAACATACGTAAACCTACCATGCAAAACCAATGGATAGGTGATAACCTCAAGAGGGCTAGAAAACAAAATGGTAGTCAATGGTCTTGTGCACAAACATGCACCGAATGCCCTATATGAACTCATGATTTACTTGATATGATGTACATGGTACTCCTAAGGTTCCTTGCCACTAGCCTTCTCTTAAGAAGAAGTTAGAGAAGAGATTTGAACTTGGTTCACTAGAGGAAATGTAAGCATAAGGAAAATGAGAAATTCTATTGTTGATAAACTGTATATGGTTGTTATATTTAGTAGGTATTTATATTACTCATTTAGGGCAACTACTATGTTACACCAATTTACTAAAATGGATACTTTGTTAAAAATGGATTATAAAGAATATATAAGGCATAAAATTGGGAAAAAACAAAGGAATATTATGAAAAATAGTATAACATCGGAAAAGTTAAAGGACAGGTGTCGACAATGTATTTTGTGGTTTAGGATGTTACTAGCTAAGCCTTTAGTAAGGGAGTAAATGATAGGTTGGCAGTTAATAGTCTTGGTTGGAGATCGAGGTCATAATGCTCGTTGACAAGCTAAGCTGATTGGGTTAACATTTTGTTAGAGAGCTCACCATTAAATTAGCTAAGATGATGGTTCATTGGCTAAGCCATTAGTTACGTTCCCTTTAGGGTCCCAAATAGGTTGTTAATTTAAGGTCCTAATTCTTAGTCAACTTAGCGATAGTATTAGGTTCCTCGACCTAAAAGATAGTCAACTGCTTATAAGATCTTAAGTATTTCAACAAGTTGACACTGAGGATCTCCTTTTCTTCCATGGTGAGTTGATGTTAGAGAATTCGGCAAACCATGATTGCAAGTCCACGGGCTGGGGACCATATGATTAAATCATGATTCTTATTACTTGTCATTAAGATCATGGCTTTCCCATTATTAGCACAGGTTCGTTGTCATGAGGGAAATTTGGATGATCATCTTCAAATCTCTCGTCTTACGCTTGAGATGATCATGTCTACTAGATGTGTTTAGTACAAGTAGTTTGGGGGAAGGTTCCACTTATCGTTATTGGCCTATTAGGCCGACATAGCATGTACAAAGCTATACTCGTCTATAGTCGAGATAATTACATGGACAAACACAATAACAGTGTAAAAAAAAAGGGGGGGGGGGGGTTAGGGATCTTAACCTTACACATTCATGTGACAGGTTCCATTATATATTTCCTAGGTTCTTTAAGCTTTTCAATACTAGGTGTAACTACATAAGCAATAGTAAGAAAGGAAAGGGCTAATATAATTACCATATTAGCCACGTCTACAATGTCTTTGCTATCTACCCAAGTTCCCACAAAGTTGTCCCTTAGAGTTTTTTAAGGATCTCTAGCATGTTGTCTTCCAATTTTTGTTTCCACTATTCCCCCTTTATTTCTACTATCCTTAGCACAAGTGCTATGGAGTATGTTCTAACTTAACTTATGGGTGGTGGAACATCGGTACTTTACTAATTAACTCCTCATCTCCTTTCTTTGGCCTATACTACTATACCCCTACAAACTTTGGCTCACATAGGATTCCATCAAGTACTTACCTTACCTCATTCATTTGCAAAACTACACCCGTAATTGTCGCAACAACCACAGCCAACACCCGATGACACTATTGAACTATACTTTATAACAACTCTATCCGCCTCATAAGCCACTAGAGAGTAAACATATGTTGGTAAGGGGTATCCATTTATACTTCATATGTTCGTAAGGGGTATCCTTATGGGTAGATTATTTATATGAGGTGGTAAAACATGTCTATCATTCATTGCAATCCTTAGAATACTAAAGCACATTTTAATTATTTGCATTATGATGGTGATAATTTTCAACAACTTAATTTACTAATTCAAGACTAATCATTACTTACTCATGTAGTTGAACATTCTTACATAGCTCTTTCTCTAGAGCTATGACATCTGCTCATCTGTTCACACCAAACACTTGGGAGCAATCTTCATGAACTTCCCTATAATAGATTTCAACTTTGCTACAACATCTACATAGAAAATTTATATAACATATAAGCTAATTTGATATTTACACGAACATTTTCATAAATATGTATGTTTTTTCATAATTATTCACCATTAAGAATAGTAAATAACTATCAATACAACTTCACTTATCTACCTTGCACTTAAGAATTGCTTAATATAATCAATCTAAAATAAACTTACTCTAATTGGACAATCATACTTAGTCAACATTATGTACAGTATATATATGTGCTCTAGAAACCTCATTTTTTAAGTTCATGAATAGCAATATTATCATTATGAATAGCACTAACTTGACCCAAATTATGACATCAACAATAGCATCATTACTTTTCAAGTCTTTCTCTAACTACTAAATCTTCAAAATACCATCTTCTGCCAACTCCCAAATCACCCTAGCCATGTAGCTTGCTACCAAAATATTAGGCTTGATCTTCAACTTTATGATGATCTTTACATCTCTATCAACAACCAACAATCAACTAAGACTTAAAATTGATTGTTAATATGTAACCAGGTCATCAAGTAATGTAAGGATCATTCCTCAAATAGCAATACCCAATATACTTTATTGACCCAAATCTTAGACCCTCTAATACAATTGGCTTTTTACCTAAGAAGCCTGCCATCACATTTAAAGCCCCACTAAACGTATAAGCATCTCCTTATATTCTTAAAATCACCCATAAATGAACCTTCAATCCCATTAAACTACTACTCTTTGATACAAAAAACAACATTTAGTGTACCATCTTATCATGTTCACATTTCACTACCCTATGACTAACCTTTTTCTTTCAACATTTATTCCATCACCATGTTCCTTGTTTTGATGCTTCTATTATGCAATATCTCCCAAAGAACCTATAGTGACAATAAATCACTCATAATCATTATGTCATATCATTACTTTGACATCTCAATGTTACTACCTAAAAAATACTTTACTCCACTTTAATTTAGACATAACTTCCATTTACAATGGTCCTCAACCCATTTGTCATGCTCTTTCACTACTTTTGACTTTTATGTATTATTCACTCATTGTCAAAGTCAACAAGATAGTATATAGTGTCGAGCCTAGTTTTTCATCCTCTTGGTTCTTTTTATAAAATAGGCCTTCTTTAAATCGATCAGTACTAATCCCTATCCGTTTACTACCAATCCTCAACTAGGGTGTAAAGAAAACCATTTTTTCAATTTGAAAACAACTTTGGAATCGCCACCCGATTGAAGACAGGAAAAAACAATTAAGTTATAACTGATTGGGTGGATTGGTTATAACTTAGTCACAAGTTTGCGAAAAAACCAATTTTTGAAACAGGTTTATGAAACCAGAGATTTGGGTTTGGGGGTTAAAGATTTAAACCCTTATAGGTAATATCAATTTTCCAAAATTAGAATTAAACTTTAAAATTACATTTCAATTTTGAAGAAAAAAAATTGGTTATTGATTACTCTAATTAGATAAACAAAACAATCTAAGCTAAAGAAAAACAAAAATTAGTTTTTTTTTATTTTATTTTTATCGTCGCCTTGTAGATGCCCATGTACCTGTTATTCAGGATCAAATGTATGTAATTCTTTTAATGAAAACTTTAACAGCTTATTTGATTCTAATTTTTGAAGAAAAGATTGAATTGACGTTTTTACCCAGTTCAATTTATTCAAGGAAATTCTCTTAAAGATCCTGATTGATGTTTTATTTTTAGAAACTTCAAAATAGTCTTAATTTGGAAAAGGGTTCATTTATTTTTAGAAAACTCAATTTTTTTTAAGTGTCAAAATGATTTTTGTTCACCAACCTATTTGTTTATTTTTATTTTTATTATATTACCTTATTTATTTTATTTTATCTATTTTGATTAAACTAACAAAAAAAAATACTCTTTTCTTTTCTTTCCTTTTTCTTCTTTTCTACATTTACAATTATAAAGAAAGAGAAAAAGAAAGAAATAATAATAATAATAATAAATCAAACAATACTAACACTAACTAAAAATAAAAAGAAATAAATAAAAGAAAAAACTTCAAACGGATTTGATTGTGCAGGTCAAACTTGGACGGATCGGTTGGGTCGGGTTAGGTTGAGTCAAACTTCTTCTCCTTCGGGACGAATTTTTCAAGGGTGAGGACATTTGTGTGTATTAGATTGGGGAATGGGGGGGATAGGCTTGATGCCATAGCTTGGGGTAGTCGTTTAGTGGCTAATGGAAGTTGGCCGTAGGTGGTGGTGGTGGTTCAACTGTATGTAGGTTGTTGGGCGTGAGTGGGGTGATGGGTTTGGGGTTTTGGAGGTCGAGGAGTTTGGTTATGTGATTAGTTTGGGGTAAAGATGGCTGAAGGTGGTGGTTTGAGGAGAGGAGGCTTGGTGGTTAGGGTTAGAGTAGTGGTGACCTTAGTGGCACCACTAGGGGGTACAACAAAGGTTGAAAGAAGTTGAGTTAGAGAGTCTAAGCTACGAAGAGTTCAGCCATGGTAGTGGTTGGGCTCAGGGGTAGCTAGAGAGAGGAATCTGAAGAGAGGTAGAGAGAGAGAGTGATCAAGAAAGGAGAGATAGTATGTAGGAGTTGATTTAACAGCACCTATGTGATTGTGTCTCCTCTGTACTCCCATAAACTTTAATTTGTATTTGCAATTCATCTAGAAACAAAGGAAAGCTCGGATCGGAGTTATTGAAAATGGCCGAAAATACAGCTTTTTTCCAATCTTTGAAGCTCTATTTGAATAGGTTTTTAACTGAATCTAGACTTTTTTTTTATGCCCATTCATAGTAGGTTATGTCTAGTTTGCAATGTTGCTATTGATTTGGTGAAAAGTGCTAGAATTTTAGAGGAAAATGAGGGAAAGAGAGGGAAAGGAAGGGAAAAGAAAGGAAAGGGAGGGAAAAAGGGGCTGGTGTGGTGTTGACATAGCTCTACGTTAGCCATGCTGACCAACCCTGACCTGTTACGCAAATTCCATGAGGCATAACATTAGCAAGGTCGTCTAACTTGACGCTGCCACATGTCAAGATACGCGGTGCAATCAAATCCTAACATGTTATAGTGTATTTGTTAACAAAATAAAAAAGGGCCTTTATGCTTTTTCCAAGATTCGAACCCAAGACTTCACACTCAAATCCATTGCTATGTCCATATGTTTAACCATTAGGTCATTAGCTTATGCCTTGTCCATATGTGCAATTGCACATATAGACTTGGTTAGCTTAGGCTAGATTTGAACTTAAGCTCAAGTTCAACGGCTCAACTTTTAAACCTAAATTAAAATTAAAAATCTATCTTAATAAAATGTTATTTTTTAAAATATTTTACTTTTTTTCAGTTTCTTTTATTTTTTGTAATTTTTCAATTTTCTTATTTTCTAAATTTCTCAATTGTTTCTTATTCAATTTTCTTATTTTTTATGCCTTTTCTTATTTTTCTTATTTTTTGTATTTTCCTAAAATTCTTATCCTTTTCTAAATTTCTTAATTTTAGGTTTTCTTTAATTTCCTATTTTTGTGTTTTTTTTTCCTAATTTAGGACCTTATAACCTATTCTAAAAAATAAAGCACGGGGGGTAAAAATTAGGTGTTTACACATAGAATTCATGTTTATGTTCAATACATTTAGAACAATCACTCAACCAACTTTACCAACATCATCTACTCACTCATCCATTTACCATAATTACAAAGATAGATTTGATAAAATACATGATATATGCAATTACATATAGAGATGAGATCATTGCTTTGCATGCCATAAATTGAACATTCAAATGCATGTTCTTACAACTCTTCAACTTTTAATTGTCTTTTCACATCATAAAGCAAAATCCATATCACTTTCCACAAATCAATCATTACATTGCCATTCCATTATAGTTGGGGATGAGAACCTTAACGTTTTAAGGTATGAAATTCATTTATTTAATCTGTCTTTGTAAAATTTTTCTCAATTTATTTCTATAAGCCATTTAAGAAAAAGGATCTGTCTAAACAAAATCTATTACATATCTTCATATTACACTAACCATGTGTTGAGAGACTCCTAAAACACTTTTTCTACAATGTTGTCACAACTTCATTGACAAACATAAAAGAGTTCTTAAACTTTAAATTTTACGCATCACTCTTATTGTTCAATGCATGTAACTAATAACTACTATCATTCTAAGTAAAAGGGAACACATTAAACATGTTGTCAACTTAGTTGTACTTTTACCTTTGAAACACCAATGAATGTTTCACTTTTCTTGGAGAATTTAAAAATGATTTTTTTTGTTAGAAAATGTATGGTAGATCATTTATTAGTTAAATAGTTAATTGATAAAAGATTTAGAGGCATGAATGAATTCACTTTTCTTAGAGAATTTATGGTTCCCAACTAAGTTTGCTATGAGAGTTATTGATGTGGAATTCTCTCAAGATACAGTTAAGTCTTGATATTTGAATAGCAAAAATTCAAGTATTAAACTATACTTGGATATGTAGGAGGTGTTTTTTGTTTATGAAAGACTTTGAGAGAGAAGTCATAAAAGAATTTTTAGAAGATTCATGATCAACAATCCTCTAAAGTAGAGAAGCAACATCATTTTATAAAGATAACTATTTCTTTAAAGAAAATGACTTTTCATAAAGTTATGACGTTTTAAGAAATTAATCTTTTCATTAGATTTACTTTGAATAAGTTACAAACTAATTTAGATCCTTAATCACAAATCGATATGAGTTTTACACTTGAAACTTATATCTCTTTAAATAAAACTTTCTATAACATTCTACTATTAGACACAAAATGTAATGCCCCAAAATCGGAGGACACCATAACTTAACATGTGTCCCTACTAATCAGGAACATGGTAAGATTTTAAAACCAATTACAGTCTCTAAAATAACTTGTAATAATCACTTATCAAATATAAACTGTAATTCTCTAAATACATCAATTTGAGTGATTCACAAGCGAGTTGCTTGAATAAAAAATATGCTCAATAATCAGATCTTGATCTTTTACAACATACAGAACTAAACCATCTCTCTTTAGCAACCCAATGATAGTAGTTTACATACTTGTCATAAACTTATCAAGTCATCTTGTAGTTGTAAAAATAAAGGAATGAGCCAAAGCCCAATATGGGTGCACAAACATATTGATGCAAAGCCCAAAACATTCATATGCATATAATGCAACTGTAACATGATATAAGCAACAATAATTTAAATATCTTTAGATTAGGTTAGCAAACAACAAAAGGTACTCATAACTCCACGACATAATGATCTTGTCCATACATATAGGTTGACAAATATAAATGTTTCTTTAAGTCCTTTAAGCTCAGAGTTTAGATTTTAGAGACTAGAAACCTAAAATTCTAGTTGTATCATCTCATATGAAAGTTCGTAAGGGAAATCTCACATACGATTAGTGGTCGCTCTTTTAAGGATCTACCATTAAGGGCCCCTAGAGCGAGTAGGTCAAACACAACCAACAGTCAAGGTCAATTAGGTCATATATGAATTAATTCGGCTAAATTTTAAGTTATAACAATCACATCCATTCAATTAAGTATCACATACTTAGGATAGCTTCTCAATAGATAACCGGTACTCTACAACTTTAATTCTCATATGAAGCAGCCTAAACCACTCAATAAGAAAGGAACTCAATAATCAGCACGAATCTATTAGGAATAAGTATATATATTAACCTTCAATTGATGATTAATGACTAAATTTCTTCCTAAATGTTACTCATGAATTTTCTATTAACCTATTACTTATTAATACATCTACTTTATAATTCAATGTTTCGAGTATAATTAATCAAACATATTCAGTTAAGGTAAGATTTGGAAATAATATAATAATATACACAATAATACAATATGTGGTACAATTTATAATAGTAACTTTTATATAAAATAATAGTATAATATAGCAAATAAATCAATTTATAATAAAAATCTATTTACTAGTAAAATAATTACTTTTTACAATAATAGAGAAAAATAATAATATAATACGTACACAATACCGAAAAGGTAATTGAGTCGACTTGTGGAATATATAATTGAGATGAGAAAATGGATAAACACTGAATCCTTGTTGAATAGAAGACCTACTAGAAAATAAATAAATCCAAAATTATACTTTGTTTAACAATACTCAAAATAATTAATAGTAACCTACTTTACCAAATAGCTCAGAACGGTGGCTAGAAATTCATTACTAATGAAATGATCGACTGACCAAAGTGAAAGAAGATAAGCTTGAAAAAATGAGGGGTCTGGCTAAGAAAATGAAACAGTAAGAGAGAGATTGAGAAATTGAGGGTAAGGTAGGGTTTGGCATTAATAGATGGCAAAAGAGAGATATGTAGAATGGGATGGGTCCGATGATTAAGAGAATAGCGAGAGTGAGAGAGAGATGAGGAAAAGAGAAGAGAAGTGATTGGGTAGGGGTCTGATTGAGAAAAGACGATAGGAGAGAAGAGAGGCTTAGAGGGAATTAATGGAGGTAAGGGCTAAATGGCAAGAGAGAGAGTGAAGTTGGATTAGAGAAAAGAAATGAGCTAAGAGAGAGAAAGCGATTTGCGATAGAGAGAGAAAAAGTGAGTTGAGAGAGAAGAATAGAAAGAGATTGCAATAGAAGGCGAAAATAGGGTAAGGTTTAGGATATTTTAGGGCATTTTAGAATTTAGGGTTTGTGTCCAAGGAAATTGGAAAAAATAAAATATAATTAAATAAAAGAATTAAGAATATTAAGAAATAGGATAAGGATTAAAATATAGAAAGACATAGTGTATTAATAAAACTTTATACTTTATTTGTAAAATAAAATTATTCCATTTTATGTTTACGTATAATAAGAGTTATTGAAAAATATTTTTGAAAACCTTAATTTAGACATCTATTCTATAATACAAAATTTAAATAAGCCTAAAGTTATTCTAGAATTTGTAAGTTGAAAAATTTTCCTTATTAATGATATGTGCAATAACGACATGACCTAAATAAAGTTTACTACTTAAATATTGTTTTCGTTAGATTAAGGTGTTTCATAAAAGCTCTAGATCATTCTAAAAAGGTCTGGAGTATTTTTCACTATTAAGCACAAAAAATGTCAAGACCATTTTTCATTATTAAATTTTCTTTTGTTTTAGCGAGAGATATTTTGAACCTTTCTTAAAAGGTCCAATCCTTTTCCAAAAATCACAAATCTCCCTCTTTTTGCTCATAATTAACATAAGTACCATCTTATCAACAATTGAGCATTTCAAGCACATATTTTATAACTTAAAACATGTAATTGGAAATCTATATCAACATGCGCCACTAGATTGCCTATTATTTAATACATAAGCACCTTAATGATTATGCTTAAAGAATAGTATTGTTAGACTTGAACTATTTCCTAGTGTAAATTTTTAAAGTTGCAACAGGTTAAGAAGTAGCTTACAGTGTTGAATTTTCACATTGTAGGTCACAATAAAAAAATTACACAGATAATCATTTCACATCTAATTAGTGGATTTCATGGTAGCACGATTATGGTCATATGCTCATCTCATTTTATTAAACATTTACAAAAGTAAGCTCCTCAAACTTTTTGCTAGGAGTGTCACCAATTTGATATTCAACTAGGTAGACTTTATCAAACTTATTTATTTAGATTCAAGATCTATCAATTAAGAGATATTTATTATATTTATCTCATCCTATGTTAACTATTAGTACTAATAGTACACTTAGTTAATAATGACTTGTTTTTATCCTTTGAATCTTAGTTAGAATAAGGTAGGGTTCTCATCACCATCAATTGTTATGGTCTTAATATTACCTTATCATTGCATATTGTTAGTTGTAATTTAACTCCATATTGGCTGACCAATTGTAATAAAAATTACTAAAGTATAACTGTCTAAAATATATTGACATAACTTAGATTTATCTCTTTGCACTTTCAATTCCTGCTAAAAATATTCACAACAATTGCATTGTCGACTCAAGTGTACCTTGTAGTACAAATCAAACTAATTGGTATATCACTATATCTCCACTATAACTTTACACTTTTAAAATGAAATTAGTATCTATTTTATTTAAGTTTATCATCTTGAACATGCAAAATCAAATACACTTTAGTTTATTAAACTCATACTAAGTTCATTACAAAGATCATTGAATCATTTATATTGATACATGATCACTTTATATTTTCTCTAGATTGAGACAAAAATTATGTGTTCTTTTGTATGAGATTATTTGATACTATGAAATCAAATTTCCATCTCAATATTTATGGATAATTATATATACTTATCCATCTAGGTATCTAGAAAGATATTTCTTTATTATAGATGGTCGTATCTATTTATGTAATGAAAAGTTGTATCTTTCACTAAAATCCTTATGTAGCAACTGGGGTTTTTTATTGCATAACTTTGTCTTTTAGCTCGAGGTTTTAATCTTTTTAAGGTATGACTCTCAATTTTTCTCAAAGCTTTTGACATATTTCATATTCATTTTGTTTTCACAATTATATAATGATAAAAATACTCTATAAAATGTTAAGAATTCTTTTGTTTCATTAGTGGAAATTTTAGTATCGAGATAGATTTAATTCTAGACCCTAAGTATGTTATTTGGATTAAGTCCTTTACTTTGATCATTCTAAAACTTTAATTGCTTTAGATTTTAGGATATATATCAACACAAGTACCCTTTACTACTCCATGTTTTAACTTAGTCTACCCCCAATATTTTGAGACTTTTCTCAAAACGCCTTTCTTCACTCTTAGAACTTCACAAGAAGAAACCTTTAATGATAAATGGAATTATGAAAATAATGCAACATGACACCATTGTAACTGATGCTAGATCTAGTACTCTTTATGTAATTAAATGTTGTTCATAAAACTATGTATAAGATAAAGTTGATTTGATATTACATGGAAAATACACAATTTCATAAATAACTTATTTTGTAATTCTTACATATAGTTCAACATAACATAGACATAAATCTTATTTTGAATAAATTAATATTAGGAGTTGGCACATCAAAATTCAATACATTTGTCATGCTAGACAACATTATAGATGTTGTTGATCAATTTTGGTGTGAAACTTTGGCCCTAGAGAAGTACGAAAGAAAGGATAAAGGTGATGCTAGAGCTAGTTTGTCATAACAACTCTGATGCTTAAGTAAGTGAGTGTTTGAGTAAAAAGTAAGTGAATAAGAAGGCTTAGAATGTTAAAGAGTGTAAGAAAGTCCTTACAATGCTTTCTTTCCCTTATTTATAGGCACATATTGAATGTCTATAAGAATGGATAATCATCAGTCATGGTCTATAGGGTAGCTCCTTAATTAAGTATTGCCTAAAGGACAAGAGTAATGTGCGATTATGTAATGACGTTGTATAAGGCCACAGCTATTTATTCACTTTTCAAATTTAAATATATAAGTAGTTAAGCCATCAAAGGCATAGGTAGAAAACAACAATGATTGGTAGTTTGACAACTAATGCACTAAGCAATGTTGCTAAGATAATTAAGGACTTGCGATTCTAATTAATTAATTAAAAAATTAATTTAAACAACTTTATTCAACTCTAGAAAATTCGTAATTTTATGAGAATTAAATTATAACTTACAAGTTAATTTAAGAATCAATCTTAAAAGAATTATATATAAGACAATTCCCTTATTCCTAATGCATAAGCCTTATACATATGGATAAGTGAGACAACCAATCACCTTAATTAACTTATCAATCGAGAGTTGAAATTAATTATCAATTGATAACCTATTAAAAGTTAGTGATAAGATACTTTCCATATGTTACCATAACCTATACTATATGTGGACAAGTTGTCGCATTATTATATGAATTAAATTTTCAAATAAGTGACGAGACAACACAATGCACAAAAAGGACACTACTTGGCCAATTGGAAAAGAGAGAAAAGAGAGGCCATGCCTTGTTATTTGTCCATCAAACCAATTGTCTTTCATGAGCACTATTCACCCCTTAATGCTTACATCATCTAGTCTTATCAAAGTCGGCATTTATGTATGATAAGACAATCAATTGAAGTTTCTTGAACACACTTCCTTCCCTATCAAAACGAGCCACATTCTCTCACTCTTCACCCTCATTTTCACTTTCTTTTTCTTACCTTAAATACAACCCCACCAAATCCCAACATTGCCTCCACTTCCTTGCTCCATACTCATAGCATAAAAGCTTGATTTTGTTGCTTTCTTTTATCAACTTCAAAAGCTATTTTTTAGGAACTTTAGAACATTCTCAAAATCCACTTTAAAGATCAAGACCTTAGCTTCCAAAAGAACTTGCAAGAAGAGGAAGAAAAACAAAGAGCTAAGAGGATACTTAGTTGGACAACCACCTTATATACGCTTTTGAGGACGAGTAAGTTGTTTCCTTATTAAAGTGATCTAGTATGTCATGTTAGGAGACCATATTTTTATGAAGATGTTCGCATGAACATAAGATGATAACTTAGGTAGCCGCTTCAAGAAGTAAGCCTATAAATCTTTCATAAGAAAGTTAGAATATGAGCATGTTAAGTTGGTATTATGTGAGGATACATGTTTAACATTTAAAATGGAAGATATTAAGTTGAAAAAGTCATGAATTATGCACATGAATGAAGGATTATCTTATTGTAGGTAGAGTGTAAGGAAGCTATTCAAGTCTTATTTTCACTTCTATTAGGTTGAACACACTTAAAACTAGCCTTAGGTAAAGGAAAATCCATTTCATGAAGCTTTTATGAAGAAACCAACTTTGTGAGATGTGAACTATGAGATAGAAGTTATGGTAAGTATGAGATCTATCATTTTCATGTAGTGTATAAGTTAAATAATCACCCTATGAAGAGAAGTTAAGTTGGAGTTGGAATGTAGATAGCATAGGTTCATAATCTAACCCCTAGACTTAAGGAAATGATAAAACAAGTTAAGAAAACCAAGTGAGTGACCCTTGAACCATCACAACTAGATCTGGAACCATAAGAAAAGTCACTTAAAAATATGATAAAACTAAGTAAACAAAGTGAAAAGACTAACCAAAGCAAGTATAACAAGCATATAAAGCTTAAAACTCAAAACGGAGCCTAAAACTCTCAATCCAAGTTGGGCGTACATTAAATTTCTTACCAGCAACTTAATCCATCTATAAAAGTTTCTTTGAGATCCATAAGATGCCCACATAACACTTCTCAAGCCCAACAAAGTAACTATCCTTAGTTTAGATAAAAAAAAAAAAAGCCTATTTAACCACTTAAGTCCACATAAATGTCCAAGAGGATGTTGATAGCACCAAGGCCATAAGACAAGGATGAAAATCTAACCTTTAAGAATATTTTAAGCTTAGAATAAAGTCCTAAGCCCTAGCCCAAAAGATTTCCTAAGATATCAAAAAACCTAACAATTAAACAAAGCCTAAAAGTACACTAAAACATGAGGATCGCTATTGTTATGACCAATGGACAGCTTTGTATGCTTCATTTAGAAAATCTAACCTCACCACATTAAAGTGCACTAAAAAATGATGAAAATTGACTATAAGATCATAAAAATTAAATTTAAAATGAGAAAATTATACATGATCAAAGTTTTAAGTAAAACTGGGAAAAATACGAAACTAAGTTAAAAGTGTAACTTAAAGAATTTTAGGTTAGTTTTCTAACTTTATTTCAAACTCTTAACTTTATCATATTTGCTTTGTTTAGGAGACCCAACTATCGGAGAAGATTTACCTCCATATTACTATGATTAATCTACCATGGCCGAATGAGTGATTCTCAATGACTTAATGCATGATTTTGCTTTTAGTTTAGTCACACTTAAATGTATATATTGAATTTGAATGCTTTGGCATATGGGAAATGCATGTGTATTATATTATGATTGAATACCATGACTTGCTAATGAGATAATAATGGAAATTGTTATGATAATAACATGCATGGGTTGTATGAAATGGTATTTCTTGATAACAATGGAAATTGAACTAATTAAAGTATTCAACTAAGAAAATCAATGAGTCATGCATTTCTTATATTTTCATTATAACTGTACCAATTGCCACCTCACATAGAAGATGAGAAAGGGCTTACAAGAGCGGGGTCTCCTACTGGGATTAGGCAAATGTGCTATTTTATATTATTAAGCCTCTATCCTGAGCTATCAAGCTTACTAGGTGCTAGGGGATGCTGACCGATAGTGAAGGGCCGTATCTTATGGCTTACGCTTAAGGCGTGTGATTGTGGATTGTAGAGGTTACCATACTGCTAAACTTGAGAATTTTAACTTAGAGTATGATATTTGAGAAAGAAAGAGAATTTTCCATATAAAAGTTTGTATATGTTATATATATGGTTTTGATTTGATTCTAGCATAGTAGTGCTAATGGCATAAAACCCAAGTTTTAGGACCTGGTTGATGGTTTGTGTTAGTAAATTATCTCCAACCCTGATCATAGGGGGCATAATTCTGAGTTGCATGCAGTTCCTAATCCACTACATGTATTGTTTGTCATTCTGAGTGTGCATTCATTCATATGTTATGCAATTAAATAATATTGTTTGTTTAGCATGATGGAAGAATTTAGTCACTTAGCGTAAGTTTACACCTCGATAGATTTTTGTTGATTCAAGGCCATCTTTTTGTTCATCTAGGCCGCGAAATGCCCAGGTGATTCTTGTGCCGAGATAAGGTATGGGTTCAGGATGAGAAGAAAGAGCTTTTTGTGTAAATAGTGAACTGTAAATGTATTTACTTAAATTTTCTTAACTTAGTTTCTCTTATAGTTTTGATCATATTGTAATATTTTTTGGTGTGGAATTCGACAATTTCATACCATAACTTTAGTATTCTTGTAATTAAATGTTAATTTTAGTTTTTCTGCTTGATATTCCTTACCTATGCGCTTGATAGTGACATGACGTAGGAGTCTTGTGTATCATATAGAAGGCCTATGATTAATAAAGGGGGTTGATCATACATCTTTATGTGGTACACAGTTATCTATTACGACAATAATACTGTTAGGTCGTAATAATATGTTTGATCAATTACAAGGGGTATGAGTATTCTCAAAGATATACTTAAGGTTAAGTTACTATCAGCTAAAAGAGAAAGTAGAAGAAGCGAAGAAAATGACATTTTGGACTAGATATAGGTTATACGAGTCCTTAGTCATGTTGTTCCGTCTCATAAACGTGCTTGCAACATTTATAGATCTCATAAACCAAGTATTTCAAGAGTATCTTGATAGATTTGTAGTGGTCAATGTTGATGATATTATTACATACTCAAAAAGTAAAGAAAAGCATGAGCAGCATTTGAAGGTCCTACTAAGTAAACTTATAGTAGAGAAGTTGTATGCTAAATTTAGTAAATATGAGTTTTAGTTGGATAAGATAGCCTTTTTAGGTCACATAGTAAATAGTGAAGGTATATCAATGGACTCGAAGAAGATAAAAGCTATAGTAAAGAACTCGATACCAAAAATGGTAACTAAAATTAGAAGCTTTTTAGGGCTTGTAGGGTATTATAAGAAGTTTGTGGAAGGATTCTCAAGGTTGGTAGCGCCCTTGACTTAGTGGATATGAAAAGGGGTGAAGTTCTACTAGGATGACGAGTGTAAGCAAAGTTTTTAGTAGTTAAAAGAGAGACTTGTGACTACTTCGGTTTTGTCCTTATCTCATAGTAGAGAGGAGTTTGTTATTTACAATGATGCCTCAATTCAGGGACTTGGGTATGTGTTTATGCAGAACGACTTAGTGATAGTGCATGCATCACATCAACTTAAGCCCTATGAGAAAAACTAACTAGTCCATCACTTAAATTGGCAGTAGTAGTCCATTCCTTAAAACCATAGAAGCATTATCTAGTAGGGGAAAGCTATAAGGTATATACTAATCACAATAGTCTAAAGGCTTTTTTTTTTTTTTGCTTAGTAAGATTTGAATGTGAGATAGAGAAAGTAGCTAGGGCTGATAAAGGATTACAACATGGACATTCAATATTATAAATCCTTTATATTTTTAGTCTAAATCTTAAATTGGATCCAAGTGTCTTAGATAATTCTACGAGTTAATAAGGCTAAATAAACTAAAAGCTTTACTAAATTATGGACTCGAATTTACAATGAATGAGAAAAACCCTAATATATTAGATGAAACCTTAATTGTATATAAAAACCCTAAACTTTATATATACATAAATATAAGAGATGGAACTTAAACCTAATAAAACCCCCAAAGCTTATAGAAAGCTATAAATTTACCCAAACGGTGATAAAGTCCTAATTGGGATTAATTATTGATGGATACTCGTAATCACATAAAATCGCTAATGAATGAATAGAAATAACTCCTAAATACTAACAAACATAAAGGGGTAGCAAATTAATTAACTAAATAAACAAGATTACAATTATTATCTTATGATTATTTGTGATTTCATATATGTATATATTTATATGTTAATTTTACATTGATTTAATTATTTTGATTTAATTTTACTAGATATTTTATGTTCATAATTATGTAGTATAAATTAATTTTACATCATATATTTTCTTCCACAATCACATTATATTCCATTCCAAATATTATCAACAAGTTGAAAATATCAAGAAAAGTAAAAAACAATTAATATATATATATGTAGGAGATCTAAAATATATAATATATACTTATTTTAATATACATATGTATGAAGAATATTGAGAAATAGAATAAATATATATTAGTAAACTATAGGAGTAGATGTATGCGCCTATATGTATATATATTACTCTATTTTTCTATTGTTTCAATATATATATATATAGTGTAAGTATTTACATATGTACATATATTGAAAATACATGTATATGTATAATAGTATTTTATTTTCTTAAAATAGATTAAGAAGTATACATATATACATGTATGTATATATGCTAAATGTGGCCTTCTAAATGAGGAATAGGAACAATTTTATAACATTTAATTAATTATAGTATCATATATATAAATATATTAATATTATAAATTAGTAAAATAAAAAATGAAAAAATTAAGCAAATTGCAACATAAACCAGTAAAAAGCTACCATGTTAGCTTTCCTATTTTTTTATTAAAACGAAAAATTATAAAAAATAAAAAATTAATTAGAAAATTATAATTGTAACAAAAATTAAGATAATTAATGATTTAGGCTTAAAATAGTAAAATAAAGAAATTATTACAAAATGGACCCAAAAATAAAAATATCTAGAAATTATAAAATTTAAACATTATTTATGTGAAGGAAGTCTCCTCGATGTTAAGCATTGGGTACGAGCCGGAATGCTGAACATACTTCTCTTCCCTTTTTGTTTCACTATGGGTTCCAAGTGTCTCTAGATTTCCTTAAGGCTCATAGGGGTCAAGCAATAGCTCTTTTTAGGGGTCAAGCAATAGCTCTTCTTATCTTTTCAAATAGTATAAGTGTTAAGGAAGCCTTCATGGATCACTCCGATCATACTCCCATGGTCGCCTAAGAAGTAAATTTGTAGCATTCATAGGGACCACATCAAATTCAATCTCATCCTCATATTGCCTTGCCTTGAATTCTATCCGAGCTCTTTTATGTACATAGATCATACCCTTGTCATTAAACCACTTTAATAAATAAGGTCGAGGGTACGGGTAGGTTGTCAATTTCATCTTTTCCACTAACTTAGTAGAGACAATGTTGGTGTAGCTACCTCCATCGACAATCAAGAAACAGGTCTTCCCATTCACTAAGCAACTTATGTGAAATAAATTTTCTCTTTATTCAGGATCTGCTTTTAGGTTAGCTTGCTTGTTTGTCATGGCTATGAGGTCATCTAGGTTTTCAACATAGACATCTTCTTTTATCAACTTGTCTTCTAAACTCCTGTCACTTTGACTCTTTACTTGAGCATTAGGTCTTTCACCTTTTAAGACCATGACCTTCTCATTTGAGCATTACGATGCAATATGTTTGTAGCCTAAACATTTGAAGCACTTCACTTCTCATCCCTTGTTACTAGGTGCCTTTTCTTTCTCGACCCTCTTTGTCTTGACATGATTAGGTTGACTAAACTCACACCTCTCCATCTTCTTCTCTGGGTTTCTTTCGACATATTTCTCAAGTTCAAGGATGACTGGTTGAGGTTGGTTAGTTAGCCTCTGATGCCTTTTTCTCTTCTATCTATCCACCGTTAATGCTAAATTGATCAACTTATCCAATGAGTTGAACAGCTTTGGTTTAACCATGTCAGTAATGTCGTCTCAGAGTTTGCTCAGGAATCTTGCAATGGTGTGATCCTATAGCTCGATAATCTTGCATCTTGTCATTAGAGTTTCGAACTCTTGCAAGTACTCTTCAATAGTATTTCGACTTTGCCTCCAATGCTGTAAAGTACGGAGCATCTCTTGCTTGAAGTAGGTTAGTACAAAGTGCTGACTCATCAATCACTTCATAAGCCTCTAAGTTTTGATCGGTTCTTCTTCTTTGGCATTACTCTCGATAACCAACTTATCCCATCAAAGACTTGTATATTCAACAAGGGATAATGAAGCCAGCTTAACCTTTGTTCGATCATCACACTTATAGCGCTCAAACAATTTCTTGACTTGGGGAATACAGTCAAAGAACTCTTTAAGTTGATTACTCCCATAGAAGGTCAACAGTTTAAGCTTGATATTATCAAGTCCTTGGCTAGGTCTTCAGGGTTCATCCTTTGCATTCCAAGCTGGTCAGTTTACCTCAAATCGTCACTTCAATTGGAGCTTTGCTTGGCCACATCTCTTCTTGGCCTCGGCTACCTTCTTTGAACTTCTTGATTTGCTTCCAAGTTAACACTCTTGTCATTTCTTCTTCTCGGCACAAGTTGGTTTTCTTTTCTTCTCTTCTCGACTCGGCAGCTCTTCTCAACTATCGCTCATCATTATCTAGCTCATTGGAACTACTTCTACTAGTGGATGTTTGATCCCTTCTTTCACCTCGGCCAACACGTTCGCGGCCTCTAACCAACCCAGTAAGCTCCTGGATAGAGTCATTGAGATTTTAAATTTGATACTCCAAGTTATCAACACGTAGCCTCAAACTTCCACAAGGACTATCACCATTGTTATTGATACTATCTTTTGACATTCTTGTCTATATAATAATCTCCAAAAAATTAAAGAAACATGTCTTACAACAAAAACACTACAACAACCTAGAAACAACTATCACCCATCTTTTGTAGCTACCCATAAGTAACGAACACTTCCATAGCAGCTAGAATCAACTATTAAAATTATTGTTACTCGACTCAATAGAATAATATTATGACTACTAGAAACATGAACACACTATACTATAGAATGACGACAAACGGATGTTCAAATGGTTAAACAAACTTTAAAGAACATTAGTACGTATATCTCCCCAAAGCTCTACTACCAAGATAATGCATCATAGTAAGTCATAAACCCCAAATAGGTCTATCGATGTTGGAATTAGGTATGATGGACTAGCAGTAAATGGGTAGGTTCGAAAGTGAACAAAAGATAGAAAGTTAGAATGAGGTTTTGAGTATGAATGTAGATGGATGTCACGCACTAAAACACAAACACAATCAAGGAATGAGCTCAAAATAGAGTCTGATAAGACTCAAGAACACTAAATGTTACTCGAGGTTTCAAATGAGAGGTTAGATGTGACTTACTAACTCACTCAAATGAAGGGTTCACCACAATCTCAAGGGCAAGATCAATAAGAACACAGGGAAGATTAAAGAGTTTAGTCACCACTCAATAATCCCATAAAAAGGTAAGCTTTAAGAACCAAGTAATAGCCTTACTAGAAAGAGGAAAGTTCCTAAGTATAGGAATATATTTTTCTTGTCTAATTTTGTATATCTATTATTTACAAATGTTTCTATTTATAGCAAGTCTTAAACCTTAATGGAAAAATTGTGAATAAAATATAAGGCCTTAAACCATAAAGAATTGAGTCCATAAATAAAATAAAGAAAACATGTACAAGAATACAAAATTGTGCATTTAATAGAAGTTGGCATGCAGCTACTCGGCTTGTCTTAGAAGGAGTAGGATTCGAACTAGGAGTGGTCAACAGTTGGATGCCTGGGTCAGAGGAGGAGTCTTTGAAGTCTTACATTACTTGGCCGAGTCACCAAAAGGGTTGGCCCATAAATGCAGAGTTCCAAAATTAGTCGGCATTAGTCTTTCGGTGCTATGCCAAGTAGATCTTTGGTCTCAAGTACTCCATCGTATGGTATCTCAGCTTCTCGGCAGATGATAGACTTGGTGTCGAGTGTCTCTTTTTCTTAACCTTAGTCTTTTGTTATTAGTTTATCCTTGGTAACACTTGATCGGCCTCAACTTGGGATCGATTGGCCTCAGCTTAGGTGTAGTCAGAGGTTGATTCCTATTAGTAAAGGTTGATTCCTATTAGTAAAGGTTGATTATGTCTACCAACAAGACTAGAGTTGAGAAGTGAACTACTGAAAGAGGCATACTACTTGGGATATACAATATACCCAAGTAGCATGAAGATTTATTGAGACCTAAAGGCACACTATTAGTGGAATAATATGAAGAGGGAGATTGTAAATTTTGTGTCAAGGTGCTAAACTTATTGGCATATCAAAATTGAATCAAAGGCAAGTAGATGAATTGCAGTCGTTATCGATTCCATAATGGAAATGGCTATTATAGATTTTGTAACAGGCTTACCAAAGACTTTGAGTAAGCATGATACAGCTTAGGTGATTATGGATCAACTAAAGAAGTCAATACACTTCATTCCCATTAACATCAATTACTCGTTGGATAAGTTAGCAAAGTTATATATTAAAGAAGTAGTAAGGTTACATGAAGTATTAGCAAAGATCACATTAGATAAGGATACAAGTTTTATGGGCAAGTTTAGAGGAGTCTATATAAGGCTTTAGGTATGAAGTTATAGTTTAGTACCACCTTTTACCTTCAAACTAACAAACAATAAGAGAGAACTATACATATACTTGAGGATTTGTTGTAGCGTATGTACTTAATTTTAGCGGCCATTGGAATGAACACTTACCCTTAATTGAATTTGCCTATAAAAACAACTACCATGCGACCATTCAAATAACCCCTTATGAAACCTTATATCGTAAGAAGTCAAATCACCTATAAACTGAGACGAGGTTAGAGAAAGACAAGTTCTGGGTCTCGAGTAAATAAGGTGAGGTTCATCAGGTATAGAATGCCAACAACACAAAGCTGTCAAAAGGGTTATACCAATAAGCGAAGACGGTCGTTGGAGTTTCAAGTAAGAGATGAAGTTTTGTTGAATGTATCTCTAACTAAGGGAAATTGTAGATTTGGGCTAAGAGGAAAATGGTTTCTAAGGTATGCGGGACCCTTTAACGTAATAGAGAGAATCGAAAATGTAGCTTATAAACTAGAGCTCCCTCCTAAATTATATAAGGTCCACAATGTCTTTCATGTGTCCATGTTGCAAAATTTCATAACCCAATCCAAAGTAGGAGATAGAACAACACTAGATTCAGGTAGTAGACCTAAAGACCTTAAAGTTGCAACCAGACTTATCTACTGTAGAGCAACCCATAAAGATAGTAAACATAAAGGTTCAAGAACTATGAAGAAGGCAGATACCTTATGTTAAAGTTTAGTAAATGGGACATTTAGAAAGGGAAGCAATTTGGGAGTTAGAAGAAGAGATGAGAAACAAGTACGTAGAGTTGTTCCAAGAGTAAGATATATAAACTCTCAACTTTTGAGGACAAAAGTTCTTATGAGGGGAGTAGAGTTGTAAAACTTGAAATAAAATAGAAAAGAAAAAGAAAAAGAGAAATAATTGGCATATAAGCTAAGGACATTGTTGGTATTTGTAAAAACAAGCGATGGCATTTTGGACACAAGAATAGTCCATGAACCCCAGATATATAAAGCCCTATGTCACTTTCTAAAACCCTTTCACTGTTCCTTTCCTCCATGTGCAACTTTTTCGTCTAAGGTTTCATACAAACCTTGAAACAAAGAAGTGAAAACGATAAGTTTAAGAGACATTAGATTGGGAAAATCTAAGCTAAGGCTAAGGAATGCCTTTTTGTCATAAAATTTTAGTAAATTCTTTAATAAAACTCGTCTTTCTTCATAGGGCAATAGCTAAAACAAATTTAAGAAGTCTTTTAAGGAGCCTTACAATGGATCTTAGGTGGTGTGATAGAGTTTAAAGCAGAGCATCTTGAGGTAAGGATGTAAACAACCTCCTTTGTCTTAAGTTTTGATCAATTCATTCAAAAAGTTGGTTTTTCTTTATAGGATAGTAGATAAAACGAAATCTAAATCTTGTATTAGAGTCTCCACAATGTGTTCTTGATGGTATAAGCACTATTAACAAATCTCTAAATGTAAGAATTTGATTGCATACCTTATATGTGTTGTTTCAATGAGCTATGTATTGAATGATAGAGTTGAGATGAGAATTTAGTTGTAAGAGTGTTTTGTTTTTTGTTTTGAGTGGTATGGAGATGCATTGTTGTCGAGTTATTGGTTTAGGAGTGGTGGTACATGAAATTAGCGGAGTGTGGTACTGTTTGCAGGGGATGAAACATCCATCCCCATAATGTTCGAACGCAGGGGGTAATTCTGCACCCCTTTGACCATAGTGTCTAGACACTACTTAAGGTAGCATTCGGATGCCATGTACACAGTTTTGAGTAGTGACATTTCTCCAGGATTTTTGTTGCATTCCAAGTTTGTTTTCTTGTCTTAAACTCTTTCCTAAGATTTTCAGAACATTAAACTCTACTCAAAGCATCTTGTGAATCAAACAATCCTTCTAATAATCCTAGGCTTCTCAAGTGATTCAAAAGAAAATGAGAGTATTATTAAGTTTTTGTGTTAAAAAGTGTAGTTAGAAGAGTTTAGAGACTAAGTAAAAGTTCCATTCATTTATAAGTAGGTTGTGAGCCACTTGTTTCAAATTTTGAGCAAACATTTCAGTCAGGTATGGGGCTTACATGTTGCTTGTGGGTGTATTTTCTTCGATATGGTATAAATGAACCTAATATATATTCAACCTAAATTATTTTTACTATGTGTGCTTGGTTGGTCTCAAGGGACTGGTAGGATTAGGCTTGGGGGTGACACTCTAGTGATCTTAGTGTAATGGTGTCTTGATTAGAGTCTCACTTTGAAATGGTTTGGATAGATTAAGTGTTCATTAGTTCCTAAGGTATTGGGGGTGGGACTTTATTACAATATTTATATGTATATATATATTGCATGTTGGAATTGTAAGCTACTCCAAGTTTCGGGACACTGGAGCTGTGTTTTTTTATAGACCTAATCAAAGATGATAAATTGTGTACATATAGATGCTTAACTCAACAAATGTATATGCTTGTACATTTATTATATGTTCATGCTTATGTAGTTGAACCCCATATTGGGATTTTGCTTACCCCATTAGGGATCCTTGTTTTTAAATGCACAAATAGGTATTGGTGACTACAAGAATTACTATAGCTAGTATGGATACTATGGTGATGATGTTGATTACTATGAATATTATTATGACTATGGAGATGGTTTAGTATAGTTATTGTGAGATTGAGAATTTTGTTGGACATGTTGACAAATAGTTAATATTTTCTTTTACTTTTATTCTAAGTCGTGAGAGGACATTTGAGACTTCTCCTGTTAAAGTACTTTATAGTTTGTTAATTTTATATGTCTATCATTTTGTGAGGCAATGAGTTGTAATACCGCATGATTTCAACTTATTAGCTTTCGAGTAGTTCATATCTTTTATAAATATATACTAATAAGTTAGGCTAATAGTTATAAAATAGTTTATACTAATATTATTAGTGATCACGAGAATATGGATCTTAACGATAGAATAATAAGTATAATAATATTATTGATGACACAAGATAATATATAAAAGTAATTAAATTAGAATAAACCTAATTGGCTAAATATTTTCTCTTCATTAGATCGATTGGAAGCATTCATAAATATCAGAATATCGAAATTATGCCTAGATTTGCATATGCAATTATATAAATTAATAATGAATTAATTAAAAAGTTTGGTATTTGGAAATATAATCTAAAAATTATGATTTATAATCACATTCTTGAAATTAAGTTGAACTCTCATGACTAAGTAATAAAAATTAAAAAAAAAGTAACTATATAGTTTTAATATTTGAATTTAAGGTTATTTATATGCAAGTTTTTAAGAATATTAAGTTTATTAAGTCTAATTATTATAATATAGAATTATAATAATTTTATATATAGCATATGATAGAATTAACCATGCGATCTTAATATTTAATATTAATGAGTAAGATTATATATATATATATATAAGATATATCTAAATAAGTCCTAAATAATTAATGAAATATATATATTTGTATAAAAAAAATGTATTTAGGGCCTTATTTTGGAACATAAAATTAATAAAAAAAATAGTTTTGAATAAGACTAAATGATAATATGAGTTCCACAAAAGTTATAGGAAATAGTACTATAAAGTCAGATTTCAAGAATAAATTGAAATGCAATCAATATAGATTATAACATAAAATTTATCGAGTTAAATTTTAATTAGCCTAAAAATAAAAATTTTAGATTAAGTGTATAACATAATACTCTACCATTTTTTGAAGTACATAACGAAACTTTGGAAATAATTAATCATTATAATATTTCAAGGGTTACATAAAAATTGAACTAACAAAAGAGAAAAAAAAAAACAAAATAATATACTTATGCATATCATCGCCATAACAAAGCGGTGAACTTTCCAATATATATAGGCTTTTAAAGCCGTAAGTGGGGGGAGGAAATTAATCAGAGACGTGAGAGAAAGAGAGATACAAAAAGACGAGAGGAGTCGAGAGGGCGAAAGAGAGAATTGAGATGAGAGGGAGAGGGAGAGAAAAGAAACAAAAAAGAGGAAAAAGGAAAATAGAAAATTTAACTTTTTTTTTTCAGCGTTCAAATTGATATTTAATAATTATAAAAAAATATTTATTATCATATTATTTTCCTAAATAGAGTTTTTTATCCATACCATTTTATTCTTTTCGAAATTTAAACTTAAAATATTAATAACTGTAAAATTTGTATACTATTAGCACTGATTCTTAAAGTAAATAAATCTCTAGCAATTATCCCTTATCAGAATTATCAAAATTGAACTTTATATTTTTACAAATTTAATATCATTACTTTTCAAAAATTTGAGTATATATGATTTATTATATTTTGTTACAAAATTGTGTAAAAATATATATTTCATTACATAATATAATAGTCATATAATATTGGTCACTATACAGCTTTATCTGTATTTTTATATTAGAAATACCATTTAGAGATAATTTTTTAAACGAAACATATAACAAGTATCGTCAAGTTCATACAAACTTTACGATGAACTCGACGATACTGACCTTATTAACACTAAATTACTTTAAGTAATAAAACAAATGTTTTCCATAATATTACAGAAAATATTGTCCTACGACAATCTTTTCATAATTAAAACGTAATATAAATAACAGTAAGCACGTTTCGATACAATCGAAACTATATAATATAAGTAGTAGTAAAATTATATATATTAGATATTATTAAATAAATTGATATAACCTATATGATAAAATAAAATACTTAAAATATATATGTGCTTGTATATAATGTGTATGTATATAAATATATATATACATAGAACTCTACTTAATAGTTATACAAATAATATCTTAACTAAGTACTAAATAAAACCATAACGTTTTTGTAAATCTTATGAAAATTGAATATGAGTTTCGGTATATATAAGACTTCCAAGTAAGTAAAGGCTTAGCATCTCAAATATGTCAAAGTGAGTTTCAATACAAGTAAGTGGGATTAATGCTTCATAGTATTTTGGGATATTATTTAGAATATCTAAAGATTTTGGTATATATTTGCTTGTGATTGTAGTTAACTGCTTGCGCATATACAATGTTTATGTTTGAGATTCGAATTGCTGTGATGGGAGATGAGCTCCATGTTGTGGTTATTTTATGAATATTATTATACTTGAATTGTCTAAGTTTGGTTGATTACCTTAAAAAATAAATTAACTCAAACTTAGCTTAACACTCCAACTTGACATACATCACAACTCACTAGGGGTAATGGTTAGGATTCTTAAATCGTACACAAACTTCCTTCGATGAGGATAGCTGAAATAGTCCTTTCTTTATCCTTAGTTGAACTAAATGACAAGTAAAGAGGTCGCAGTAAAGTTGAGGGTTATGGTTTGTGGTTTGAAAGTGGTCATGAGAGGAGGGTGTTTTTCATTACACAAACCCTATTTTGATTTCTTTTTACAAGTAGGTGACATCAAACTCTTCAACCTGAATTAGAGTAGGAGCAATTTCTTTGATCTCATGACGGATCGGATAATGTCATGTGATGGTATTTGTTTGTCTATACATTACATCTAACTAACTTGGTTGAAAACCCTACTTGTGATATGCTGAATGTATACTTTTATCTCTACCTTACTTATTGAGCAAGTTGTTGCTCATTCCCTTATAATTTCTTTTGTCGAGTTTGAATGGATTACTAGTATCTGCCCAAAACCAAGAGCACTAACAAACCAAAACAAGGAGTGAGGCTTAATAAGAAATGGTTGGTTATTATTTTTAGTATTGATTTTCTTAACTTTTAAGGAGAACCACATAGGACTTCTCAAGGGCCTTGATAGTTTTCTATATTCTAATTTAGGTACCTATGGGATTTACTATCGTTCTTTTATAAAGTCGAATTATAAGTTTATTTTTAATAAATTATTCCAAAAGATTGTTCCATAGGTTTATGATAAATAGGTGTTGATGATTTATTTTCATTTCGATACCCAAATACTTGCAATACGAGAAAATGGCTACGATAGGCGTTGGAGGGTGCTCTAGTATAGCCATTTTGATGCCTAAGTTAACTCTCTTGTCATGAGAGTCAAGTTATTGCATGGTTATTAGAATGAAAGAATGGTGAAGAAGATCTCCTTACTTGGGGTCTTGGTAAGTATTTATAATGAGTTTATAGAGATTGTTCCTAGACTGAGTAATTGGATTAGGCTTAGATATTAGGCCCACCAATATAAGCCCACACAATAATTATCCAAAATTGCCTATAAATACTTACCGCTTACTCTCTTTAGTGACAAAGTCAGAAAAGAGAGTATTTGGGAGGTTGATTTTGTGGAATTTTTAGAAAGGTTTGCAATCCGGCCTAAAGAGGCTAGAATGCATGAAGATGCAATGGCTTGAAGAGGTAAAAAGTGGGAGTGATTAGAGCACTTGAAAATATTGGTATGCCTTAAAAAGTGAGCACCTAAAGTGGCTCGAGTACCTAAAGAGGCTTGAGTACTTGGAGAGGCAAGAGCCTAAAGAGACCAATGTACTTAAAAAGGTGAGGGCCCAAAGAGGTTGAAGTGCTTGATGGGGAGAGAGCACCTGAAGAGGTGAAGGCTTAAAGAAACCGAAGTGTCTCAAGAGGTGAAGGCATAAAGAGGCCGGAACACTTGATGAGGTGAAGGTCTAAAGAGACCGGAGTGCCTAAACAAAAGAAAGCCTAAAGAGGTGAAGTGTGCCTGAAGAGGCAAAGAGCATCTAAGGAGGTGGGAGCACCCAAAGAGTCCAATGTGCTTAAAGAAGCCGGAGTGCGTGAAGAGGCTAATGTGCTTAAAGAGACTGTATAAGCATGTAAGTCATCTGAATTAGACATGACCCGTGCTAAATAGTGCCGTAAAGTAAGCTAATTGACCTTTAGTCCATAAATGCATTGGACTTTGGCACCAAATGTTGGATCTAAGTATTTGTTTATCCTTTGTTTGTTTGAGTGTCCTCATACTTATTTATAAAAGAGTCGAAATTAACTTGCTAAGAATCGAATTAGTGATTTCAAGTGCCGAATAGTTAGCACTTTTATTTATCAGGTTTGTTGGAACTCATATCACGGAGCATCATGCATATAGATAATATATAACACATGAATCAAGTGTGAATGCCAACAAGTGATTACCATGAGGCACAATATAGGCACACATTAAAAATGAATGATTGAACGAATCATAGATAGTAGTAATAGAGTTTTATTCATCTTTTATCAATAGAAGTGAGTAAGATTGTAGACCCGATGTGCAGTAGTTTTAGCATTAGCATGATTGTTTACAAATTTTTTGCTGTAGAGCTTGGTGAACAGAATTTCAAACTCTTAACAAATTTCCAATAGGGTTCAGCTTTAAGCTGGTTTTGGCTTGTTACTCACTTTTGGCTTGGACTGCTCAACAATGGAGCTGATTATGGAATATGGACAGAACTCTCGACGCTCGGCATGAAGTTCGGAGAACTTATATGATGAACAATCTCAGCTTCTTGGCTATATACAGGCCAAAAGAATAGCTCGGCATCTTGTTTCATAATTGCTCATCATGACCTTGCCTTATGCGAACCATGCCCAGGTTAGTCGGCTATAGCATGCGTCACGCAAGCATGTGGCTACCTTTAACTATTAGAGTTGTTAAAGAAAGTTTGGAAATTATAGCTTTTGATTAACTCTGTGAAGTTTAGCTTGGTCGATTAGAGCTCAAACTCATTGATCTTCAATTCAATAACTTGCAAGAGCTACTATGGAGAGCTTAAGAATGGCTCCAAAATCGAAAGGGCAAAGCTTGGCTAGTGAGAGGTTCAGCTATTTAGTGCTTCAACGTTCATGAAAGTGCAGTTCGGCCATTTTTGAATTTAGTTTGGTTCCTAAAGTCTCTCAATATTCACTACAAATTGCGGCCTCCAATATGCATAAAGAATAATGCTCGTCAAACACATGTAAATTGTGTGTTATACATACAAGAAGCTAGGACACACGGCCGCGACTCAGTTCGGTGTATGAGTTGTTAGCCCATGAATTTAAGTTCATTGCTTGGATGCACTCGGCTTTCGATAAATTTGCTAACCAATAGAAATAAATCGGCATCAAATTCTCACTTTAAGTATAAATAGGAGCAGGTTCTCGATACTATGAGTTAAGGAACTCGGTTTGGTACCACTATTCACGACTCTGTAACTGGACATATTCGGCCTCTCGGCTATGGAGTTTGGAGGACTTGCTCGGGACCAAAGTCTCTTTTCGGCCACTTGGGATAGAGCTTGAGAACTTACAAATTTAGGAAGCATTCGGCATCTCGAATGCTTGGACTTCGTTTTGTCGAGATAACAATTCTTCGGCATCCAATATTTTAAAAAGCGATTTTGGCTCGGCATTCATCCTTAGAATTCGAGCCGATATTATTACAATGTGCTCAACATGGACTCAAATCACCTGGAACTCGGCTTTGACTGAGTATATACGAGTCTTTTCTGAACTCAATACTCGGCAAGTTTTCAAGTTGATATAAACTAAATACTGAAGAGTTTAGAGGCTTGGCGAATTGCTTAGACAAACTTTACTTTGATGCTATACAGAATTGTGGTGTCCACAATACAGTTCTAAATCATGTTTAGAGTAGCTTGGCAATCTCTTTGAGAACATATGCGTTAAACTACTCGGTAAGATCATTTGCATAACACTTACTCGGTAAGGAACTCGGTCATGAGAATTACTATGAGGTTGGCAAGGATGAGCATGGCAATCTGACTCATTTACAGGGTGTTAACTGTTGAAATCTAGACTTACAATCATTTTTTATCCCCTACTAACAAACAGTAAATATGAGGAACCAAGGTTGCTTGAACATTTAGTAGGCAATTACAAACTTGGTACTCGGTGAGGAGTGGCGGTTTAGTAGCAGTTACACTTTAGGAAAAAAGAATCACCATGGTGATTTCTCCCCTATCCTTTCGTATATCCTTAAAGATTAGATGCAAACAACAATCATACTACTGGAAAAGAGAAATTGCTGTGGACATGTTTTCCTAGTTCCAAGTGTCTTTCCCCAAGATAAGTGCGGTAGGCGGTTACTTAAGCATGCCGACTCGCATGAAGGAGACGGTTACAAATCCAATTGTTGATGAAGTTGCTGTAGCTAAGCGGTTGTCAACTTCCCAGACATGAGTATGCACCAAGAGATAAATAATGGCACACTTACGTAAACCAATGATTCCAATTAACGTCCAGGATCATAAGAGTGCAACAAGGAGAAACACCAATGTACATATTTGAAACAAGATTTATAAGGTCGGAAAACACCAGTAGACGATGAATTGATTGGTTCAGACTTAGAGAAAAAAGGAATGGAGATGGAGAAACCCCCGTGAACCAGATAGAAGAAACTGTATATGGGAGGAACATGACAATCTTAAGATAACATCCAGAATCATGGAAAAAATTTTCACCTTTCCCCAAATGGTGCCAATTGTTAATAATTTATTTTCTTTTTGGTACATAAACGGTGTGCTTCAGTGTGACCATTTCAATGCCTAAGTTAACTCTCATGTCATAAGAGTTAAGTTGTTGAATAGTTACCAGAATGAGAGAATAATGGAGAAGAGGGTCCCCTTACTTAGATTCTTGGCCAGTATTTATAATGAGTCTAAGGAGATTATCCCTAAACTAAGTCATGGGATTGGGCTTAGATATTGGGCCTACCGATATAAGCTCATACAATAATTATCCAAAAATAGTTATCAACAATAGGTATCGAATTTGATACTTTACAGTAGTAGAGTTGAGTATGCTTGATATGAACTAGGTTTAAGATAACAGTAATATGGTCAATTTCTATTTTACGATGACTAACACGATAGGACTGTTACAACTCTACCTTTTCAGGATATAATATGAGTCATGATATTTAGCTCTTGAGATGGTTGTAATTAAATTTGGAGTCAACCTTTATTTTCTTTGAATAAAATAATTCAAGTGATGATCTTTTTATAATTATTGGTGGATCGAGAGTAGTTAAGACACCCTTGAATTTATTATGTCGGAGTTATCATAGGTGATTGACGAATGTGATGTATGTGGAGATTTTAATAGGTGTTTTTTTTTAGATGTTTAACGTATTAATAGATTATAGGGACGCATGACAAGTTATAATTTCTCAAGTTCTAGGGTGTTACAGTTATGATGTGGAATTCTCTTAGGATACAACTAGGTATTGATACTTGAATGATAAAATCCAAGTATCAAACCACATTGGAATATAGATGAGGTGTTTGTTGTTTGTAGGAGACTTTAAGAGAGAAGTGATAGAAGAATTTTCAAAAAAATTAATGATTAATCATTATCCAAAGTAGAGAAGTAGCACTCTTTTATAGATTTTAACTATTTTTTCAAAGAACATGACCTTTTAGAGAGTCATGACGTTTCAAGAAATAAATTGATCCATTAGATTTAATTTGAATCAAGTACAAATTGATTTAGATCCTTAATGAAGAATAGATATAACTTTTACAGTTGAAGCTCATTAAAAGTTTGATGAAATGTCGCAACTCTTTAAAATCAAACATTCTATAAAATTTTGGTATCAATTGTCCGAATCATTCTAAAAAGGTTTTAAGCATTTTTCATTGTCAAATACAAGGGATTTAGACTGTTACAAAAAGGTCTGAACCATTTTTCACTTGTTAAATTTCAATAAGTGATATTTTGAACCATTTTATAAAAGGTCCAATCCTCTCCCAGAATATCATAAATTTTCCTCCTTTTATCGGTAATTAATATTGGTACCATCTTAATCAATTATTGAACATTTTAAACACATATTTTACAACTTAAATACATAATTGGTAGTTTATATTAATAAGCTTAATGAAGTGAAATAATTCAACAATGAATTGCCAAAGCTTTCTTATAGAAAGAAATATAAAACAACAAAAAAAATGTTGAGGTAGATGCAAGATTCTTTTTGATCATTTTATGGATTTTTTTACAATTGTACTAATAATGTAACGTTATGGTAATACTAGTTAAAGTAACTTATTATAGAAGGTTAGTAAGTTATCTTCTCTCTCTTCATTTTTCATTTAATTAATTATTTATAAAAATAGTTAACACGTTATTTAGGTAACAAGTTAACCTATTTTAATAGGATGAATAATATAGATTAAATTTCACTAAATTAATTATTTTGATAGATCATTATTACAGTAACCAATTTTTGCTAGTGTTGCCGTAGACTTTCTAACTTTATTGTTTTGAAATAGTGTAGAGAGGAGATAGAAAATTCAATTTTCTCCCTTTATATTTACCTTTTTTTTTTCACTTTATTTTTCTTTTCTTTTAGAATAAAAAAAAAGCAGTAAAAGGAAAAATTACTATAGCCTATCTGCGCATGCAAGTTCCTGAACTTTAAAATCTTATGGGAAACTAGGATGTAGGTAATACTTCTTCTGGGAGGAGCATATGTTAGACATGTCTAGCGCAAGCGATGGGATGCGTCTAAAACATGTCCGATGGTTTTATTTGAAATAATAACAATGGACACGCATCTTGAACACTTTTTGAGGGCTAAGGCTATTCTGCAAAAATAGCTAATTCAATAAATATAAGCTAGAAAGCACTAGCCATTGCTTTCCCACCCCCCACCACACAAAGACAACAATTTGCTTATCTGAGACCTAAAAAAGACGTTCTCTGCTGCCGAAATTGACAATAATAGGTCCCATTGGACTCTGTGTCCAGAGCGAACACACTGCCACCTATTAATTAGAAAGTAGCAGCCGAAGATCGTTTTCCATAGAAACAATGAGATGATGCCTTCTAGAAAGTGGCCAGAAGGAATTCATTACTTCTTATTTATTTGTTATTTACTTTTTAGCTACTCAGATAAAACGTTAATTGTGAAAGTCCAATTCGATAGCAAGTTATAACAATACGGCAAAACATTTTGCGGGATGAAGTAAATATTATCGTAAAGATACTTTTAACGCGAGTGTCCGGCACTCCGATGACTTTTCCAATTTCTCAGCAATTTTTTTTTTGGGTTAATTTTCTCAGCATTGTTAATGTCTAAAAGGATAAATTTACCAAAAATGGCTACCTCCATAAAACCCGAAAAGTAAAAACATATCTCGATTTCCACTCTTAAATTTTCACATTGTGTATATTTTTTTCTTTTCATATTAAGGAATTAGATATTTATAAGTTTCACGTTTATCTATAATAAAAAAATATGCTTTTGAAGAAAGACAAATGTGACTTGCTACAGCAATAGTTGCCTCATGTTGACCTGTACTGCTGAATTAATATGACGGTAGATATTTTCGCTGCTAAGGTCCACTCGATCCCCTAAATATAAAACTTTAATTCCTATCAATTCTATTGAAAAATTAGTACTCGTATTACTTAGTTAGAAAATGTTTGAGATGTGGTTACATTTTAAAATTAAAATTGTTGCATCTATAGCTTATTTTCAAGAAAAATGTTTCTTTTTTTTTTTACCACATAATATGGTTTTTGATAAAAGAAAAAAGGAAAACGAAAATATTTGTGTAAGAGTACAAAATGTGATTATGTCATGCAGATGGTTTAAGTTGTACATATGATTTAAGGGTGAAAATAAATGTTAGTTAGACCATGTCTAAGGTTGATTCTTGAAAGTGGTGAAATAATCAAAGAATTAATTGGGTCCATTTAGACTCAAATTTATAATAGTATTGAAAGGTTTGAATTAATCGGTTGGGAACAAAATTCATTAGAAGTTAACAATGTGTTGCAAAGCCTACTCATTTAAAATGAAAGGTTTTCTGTTTTGTGGATTAATCATTTCTTTCTTCTCTCTTAACCCAATCATGACTACTAACAACGTAATCAACTCTATTAATAGAAAATTAGCATTATCATATGGTAGAGGGGCATCCATCAGAACTTAATAGAACCTAAAACTTGCAAGACCTTGCCTAATAAGGCAGGTTCAAGAGTAGGAAGCAGACCTCAGATAACATGCTCCATTTCCAATTATGTTGAACTTACTCCCCAAGTTACATTATCTACCTAACTTGTACTCTGTACAGATTTTGTACCACATATATCTCAAATTGTAAATTTTATGGTATTTTTATTGTAGAAAAATTCTTATGTTTACCATTATAATAGATAAATATTATACAAATATCATGTAAAAAAAAGTTTTAAAAATACTTATTCTATATTGGTATATCGCGTGTTTGAAATACAAGATTAGTATGTGTGTATATGTATATATATATATAGTTACATTTAAGAGATGCGATATAACTACAATAAAAAATACATAAAAATATATCTTTTAAATGAGATTTAACATTAGTGTTTATGTAATTAATCTCATGTAATTCATATAATTATTTATTTATTTTTTTTAACAATATATGGAGATGTGTTATACCCCCTTTATCTCGTCATTATAAGTACACAAATATCCATTCATTATAACATATCCTTAATTAATACAATTTTTTAAATATACTTTTTCAATATCTTTTTTACATCTACTTTTTATTATCTTTATTATTCAAATGCATGATTTTAAAACAAGACCAGAACGTACAAGAGCAATGCCAAAGTGACGAAACCAGAGAAGCCCACAAATACTATAGAACATCTCTCTCTTTTATTATAATAATAATTATTACTATGACTATTATGTCTCCGCCATGATATTCTTTATACAGAGAACCTTGCATTTGACCCATTTTTTTTTTATTTGTCCCTACATATTTCACCCTTCCTAAAGTTAGGATTGCAAGATAATACTAACATTTACTAATATAAAGTGAGCGACTCACGCAATCACTGTAATTATTCCAATATAGTCTTGTCTTCCTAATTTAGAATAATGCCCTTTGAAGAAAGTGATAGTGCAAGAGAGATCTTTCTTTCATAGTGTGGTCAGTTTACACCCACTTTTGACATGAGGTCACTCACACCAGAAATAGGACCTGTGAGTTGATATCAAGAACACCTTTTCACTGTACGTGACCTATCTAGCTCATTTTCAATTCAATGCATAGACAAGTACTACATAGATGTGGAATTATAGTATCCATACAGTCTAGGATCTTAGGTTTTAGCTATGATCCCATTTCATAAAGTTTTGAAAACTAACCTATATCCTAGAATGAATTCGACTGTTCAACCAATGCGCATTAGAAACGTAACCTATTTAAACTTTGTAAAATGTGCGTTGAGTATGTTTGTTTTGTGAAGTCACATCATCAGTGATATTTTATCTCTACTTTTGAAAATTGGGTTATCATAAAGGAGGTATAATTATCGAAGATTGTCTTGAGGAAATTTATCTCCACCCCATAATGTGGTGGAAAGACGCTTTTAGAGGGTTTGGTTTGATTTAAATATGTACACAGGTATGTGCAGTGAACAGGAAATGAAATATGTGACTACCGAAAATACCACATGATTTTCTGGCTCTTATTAGTCCATGTCACCAAAATCAAGTAATAATTTCTCATGTATTATATAATCACTAACGTCTTAGTATATTATCATGATCTCGAAAGTTTTTATATTTTTTTTTCTATATTCTAACCTTTCATTTATCGGATTTCTTTAGTTACTATATTAGCATAATGCACCCATGATATGTGTAAAAAAAAAAAAAAAACTGTTTATTAATATTTATTATGAGAAATGATAAATGTCTTAAAGGTAAAATTGATAATAATATTTTAATAATTATCTCATATGTTAGATGGAATATATAAGAAAAAAAATTCTTTTGAACTTTTATAATTATCCCATGAAAGAAGCCTTTAGTCCGTGATTTTTTACCACGTTGATTTAATTCATTTATACTTTATTATACTTTCAATAAATCTGCAATGAAACTAAAATTAATATAAAAAGACTATAACGATAAAATATATGATTATAATTATATTAAAAATCAAAGGTTACAAAAATTTTATTTTTATTATACTTTCAATAAATAAACTATTAGGTAAACAATAGATACAAATACAACAATATTTTTCAACAATAGAGAAAATGAAAAAAGAAAAGAAAAAATCCACTTTAACAGTGCTCCTTGTTTACTTCTTTTGGTCGTGAAACTAGAACAAATAATTATAATCTTTCAAATAATACATTTAATAAATAATAACTTAGTATAGGGAAAATTGATAGAAAAAAATAAAAATTCTTGATGTATTGGCATTAATTAATAAATATCCAGTTTATCTATAAGGTACATGTCATATTATCAAACTAAACACCAAAAATAAATTAAATTATTAACTTGACCTCTTTATCCTGGTTTCTCTTTCTCCCTCAGTTCTTTTTTCTAATTGCTTATGCAATTCTTTTTAGCGGGTCTATAATAAATATTGTGAAAAACACAATAAAATGAAAGGAAAAATAAAATAGAATTAGTTAACTAATTTGTCACTAAAAGAAAACTTTTATTTATAACTTTTCTATTAAATCATTGACATTATACATAATACAAATGACTTTTGTAACGACCTTAGCACCAATGTTGATGCTAGACTGTAATCATTCTTGCCATGTCTATTAAAAGCTTAGCATTTGGTGTTGATGCATCTTATATCTAGTACAAAAAGAAACCCATAAATTCTTCTTGCACATTATGTTAAAATGTAAAAGAAAGATCATTTTATAAGCAAAAACCAAACAATAGTTCCTAATTCCTTTGTTTTTTCCCTACTAACCGTAAAGTAAATAAGATAATTGATGAGATGTAGTATTAGTGGGAATTAATTTGGGTCATTAAAAGGGGTAGGCGATTGGTAAGGGTCTAAGGTTCTATCTATACCCTTTTTTGTAGATACTAATTCCCAAACTTTACTTTTCCTACCTTATTTTGTAGCACTGCTGTGCATCTTGTATCCTAGAAATTATATATTATATCTTATAAAACTTATAATTTTTTTTCCTTTATAAATTTCATTATGCCTAGTTTCTATTTATTTTTCTCTCCTCTAGATTCCTTCATTTATTTTTTTAGATCATTTTCTTCATCAATTATCATTATTCAAACATATCAATCTCATGAAATCTCTCAATCTCAAACATTAAATACTAAATAAATAGTTGAGTATTCAACTCATTTAGGGGGTTAACTTATTTTGGCAATAAGAATTTTCATAGATCACAAATCGTAATTTCTTAGTTTATAGTCAACATCCATAATGATGTTTCGTACATCACAATTGCTAAGTCCTAATCCCTCAACTATATCTTTTTCAAACTTAGTACAAACGCTACTCTTGGACAATGAAAAGAAAAACACACCTCAATCTCAACTAAATCTTGACTTAAAAAACATTATACATATATATTATGAGATCTTTTTTAAACCTAATATAATAAAATTATTGCATCAAAAGAAAATAAGTTAATAATATGCCTTGTTTAGGCGATTTCTTATAGATTCTTTTTTTTTTTTAAAAAAAAAAAAACTTTAGCAAAGTTAGGATTAGTGAATAAGGAAGATTGAGTGGACATAAGACACAATAAAGAAAAGACTAGGAAAGAAAGGACTCACATGATGAGATTAGGTTTAGTTTAGGATTTCTCATGGGTTAGGCTTATTATTTTTTAAGCCAACACAAATGGAATGACATTTTTTTATTTATTAATTTTATTTAATTTTTTATCATAGGATTAATATAAGATACCTTAGAATCTATATCCTATATACTTCATAATACAGATTTTAAGGTACATATAAAGTATCTTAATCTCATACGCATATCTTTACCACATAGATACAAGTTTTAGAAAATCGTTATCCTAAACTTACATTCTAACCTTAAATAGTTATTTGGAATATACTCAATTAAGTAGGGTTTGAGTGGATACATTATCCGATAGAGTTATGTGTTTACCCCTAATTATTAATGGTAATTATGAAAATTAATAACAAATGAAATGCTATGTCAAGAATTGAAATTCATTGTAAATAGTACTTACATAAGTAATGACAAATGAAAATTTAGAAAACTGTATCGGATAATGACCATATAATAATAATGAAGTATATATTTTAAGAAACACCTATTTTGTGTTATTGTACCCTTTACTATTTGTAATTTGTAATTTGCTGAAATTTGGTTTGACCGAAACAAATTATTGAATTTTTGTAATTATTAAAAACAAATGTAATAATTAACGGTGGTAAGTGAATCGACAATGGTGGATAATGATTATCTTTCGATATGGAAAACAAATAATAATTAGCAGCTTAATAAAAAGTACATAATTGTAATAGATATATTAAAAAATGTGGAGAAAAATAAATAGTTAGTGGCTTAATATATTAAAAAAACATACCTTAAAAAATGTGAAGATGAACAAATGGTTAGTAGTTTAATATATATAGTTAGATATAGTAATAGATTTGTTACAAAAATATGGAATAAGAAAAAAATGGCTAGTGGCTTAATAGATTAAAAAACATGCCTTAAAAAATGTGGAGACCAATAAATGGTTAGTGGCTTAAAATATATTGATATATATATATAGATAATTTCTTAATGAATATTAATTTGCAATAAAATTTTAAATCATGAATATACTCATTGAAAATTCCCAATCCTTTACTTGTTAACGGTAACAAAATTATAACTTCGTCCTTGTGATTTATTTGGCCTGAACATGTTTGGAATGAAATGTAAAGAATATAATTTTATTTATAAATAATGCCCTTGGTGTTTTTAGGAAAAATAGATCAAATATGATGTGTATATTATTATATTTATCTTATCATTTAATGTGACAGATGTTATAATATATTATAAAATAGTGCATTGTACATTATATTGCATATGCTTTATAATATATTTCATACAAACCAACAATATAATACTTTATAAGATATTTCAAGTATAACAAAACTCAAAGTATATATTTATGTGTGGGCATGTGTGTACGCGATGTGCAATATATTACGTTTGATGATAGCACATAATATGTCAAGGAATGTAAAATAATACATATAATATATATGTATAATTATATAATACATTGTAATAAATTATATCATATTTATGAATCATTACATAATGTGGTATATGCATTGCAAAGAAAATGCATCATAATGTATATAGTGTTATTACTTATAATGAAATTGGTATATACTATATGTCATGAAGTGCATAAAGAATTTAATTGATAATTATAAATATGAAAATTCTTATTGAATTTTAATTTTTATTCTTTCTATAAGTGTGCAATTTATAGAACTAGTAATTTTTTAAGTAACAATTTCTTTGAAATTATGGATATGTCTAAGTGGGAGAGAGAAAAAGTGAGAGACTAGACAAATTATGGATAAAGTAGAATTATGGCATGTGTTTTAATTGGTTTGCCATATATTTTAAGGTTAGTTATTACATTAATGTGTATTTACTATAATTTGACTAAATTACATTTAAGAACTTATGCTTTTATCTTTTTTCACTTTGGGTATCTATAGTTTTACGTTTTACACTTAGGATATCCGTGTTTTGGGTAATAATAAAAAACCTAATATCTATTTATTCCCATTAATTGAGAGAGAGAGAGAGAGTGTGTTTGTGTGTGTGAGTGAGTGAGTGAGTGTGTATGTGTCACAACTGATTGAAATATAATTGTGACAAGTTTTATATTGTATAAAAGATTCTTCGATGGAGAGATACATTGTTTATTTTTAAACCAATATAATTTTGAGAGAAACAACACGTATCTTATCAAAATTAGAGAGAAAAAGAAGGAAGCAATGCTGTTGATTATGGAGGTTGCAGTTCAGTTCGTGATCTCCATCCTTCGAAAGAAATGATCCTATGCCAAAGGTGAATTTGCTTGATAACTGGATCGGTTAAATGTTGTAGCTCTAGTATCCAGATAACATCAACAACCAAATATATTTTCATGTTACCCACTAAGCATCTTTTCATCAATATTAGCCAACATATGGTGCTTCTTACGAGAAAGTCACAGCATTAATCAAATCAAATACCTTGGATCAGATAAACCAACTACGAAGACTCATGCATGGTTAAAATAGTTTCCACCATAGCTCCCAAAAGTATCCATTCTGCTATAGTTTCCGCCCGTGTAGTATTCATCTTATGTTTAGGATTCAGGGATCGTAAAATTGAGAAACCTGAACCATCATCAATTGTGTCACTATTTTTTTAATTCAACAATGGGAAAAAAGAACTCGGCAATTAAAACCCAACTTTTCTTTAGTGTAAACACGAAAAACATGGGTACGTAAAGTAAAAAAAAAAGGGTGAAAAATCAAGTATATTAAGTGTAATTTACCCTATTGTGTATTTACTGTAACGTGAATGTATAATAAACATAATAATAATGTGATAAATGTAAAATGCTATATATAAATATAGTCATTTTGATTATTGAAGGTAAATTCAGGTAATTGACATTTTTAGCCCTAGTTAAACAATATGAATGACATGTATTGTTTAATCAAATATGATAATTTATATAAAATATTAACACCATCAAAAAGCAATTCGGGAAAATTGAAAAAAAGATACCAAGCACACTAACTTTCGCTTGAATAATATAGACCATAAACACATTTACTATTCGTTATGTTTATATTTAGCTATTTTTATTACGCAAAATAAACAACTAAGAAATCAACATTAAACCATAATGAGATCATTATTTTTAAAATCCAACATGTCTATAATTTTGGAACTTAAAACACACTCTACTTTTATTATTAATTATAGTTGTCCATAATTGGGGATTCTATGAGCCTTTGGTATTTAAAACGGTTTTTATACTAAGTGCTTAATGTCCACCTAACTTCTATTTAAGTGCTTAAACTAGAGAGGAGGATAGTTTGTGAGATTTGAGGGAGGGCCACGGAATTGAGGATAAATTGGAACGAGTTTGTCAAGCAAACTATATAATTTGGCGAAGTGATAGATATTACTTTATTTGATTGTTATCAAAATGGCATGAATAATAGATGAAGAATATATTTAAAAATTATCAATATACTCTCATTCAAATTCATGCCTTGAGTATTTTATAAGAATCCTATTTGTATATTATGCAAATATGTAGGAAAAGATCGAGGAATAGTCATTCTTTTAATCTTATGAAATTGCAATTCCTTAGTTTATGGCATTTGAAGTTTTATGGAATAACAATTCTATAACCTAACGTAGTAATAATTTTGCAACTGAGAGGCATCCCTTCCATTTCATCCATACTAAGTCAATTATACATGCAATATGAGAACAATGACTTAATAGAGTTCGATCTTGAAATTTGGAAATAATGGGCACATGTATAAAACCATGAATATAAAGAGCATAGGCAAAAAAGACAACCGGTTGAAGAGGGTGACTTCATGTTAAAATAAGATTTAACCATAAAGGTTGACTTTACTGCAAGTCTGCAACCAATGCGAAGGACAAGTAAATATATTCCGAAATTAGATAATTATCTTTCACACAAAATAAACCTATAAACGTATAGATAACGAAACATATATTATAATAAATTGGGTGTCGGTAATAGGCGTTCCAAGACATTAATTTAGAGTAAAAAAAGAAATATTTTATATTTTTCATTATTAATTACACATTTTATGGAAATGTTCCTTTATCAAATAACGAGCAAATCGATCTAAGTAATATTTGCCCACAAAAATTACTAACAAATGAAAGGTATCTGTTCAAAAATTAGACCAAAAATATAGCATGAAAAGTTATAAATATACTTTTGGTTAATGTCATAATTTACACTTTAACTTTATCATTTTTTTACAGTTACACATAAAAAATTTTAATTTGTATAATTATATATTTAATTAAAAATTTAATTATCATTATCTATGTTTTAATCAATTCTAATTTATATCGTTAGTTCAGTTAGTACAATCAGTTAATAAGATGGCCACTTAGCTTTATGAGAGTAGGTACAAGTATTAACAGGTTACTACTAGTCATTTCTGTAACTTTTAAAATGTAGATCAAGAGATCTAATAATGGTGGCAACTTTATAGAAAAATTATACTGATTGGATTAAGAGTATAAATCAGAGTTAATTAAAATATTTTAGCAGTAAAGATAATATACCTTTGATTAAGAATAAAAAGAAAAGAAAAAAAAAAAGAAAAAAGTTCCACTGGTTGTAAATTAGTAGTAAATAATTAGTATGATGCATATAGAATATTAAACCTTTGGACCTTTGAACCCTTATGATTCATTAGTGAAGTCCCAATTCACGTCCGACAACATTAATTTTAAATTTTTAACAGCTGTTTATCTTAGGAGTTTAAAACATGTAATGGAAAGATAAAGCTATACCTTACCGAGTTTAGGAAATCCATGGACAACAATGCATTTCCAATTTTCTCCAAAATCTTTTGAGAAAATCATTTTGATTTTCTTCTGCGCATCCTGATACTGTATCATAACCAAATTCGAAAAGCTTGAATTCCGTGTGGCCATAATCGTGGACAATAATATTTCTTTTTTAAATCAGCCAATGTGGAATCGAGACTTGACCCAACCTTGCACATGGCTTGAAACCCATAAGCAAAGGACGACTGGGTGAGTCAGCATGGCATTATGAGTTAAGCCAACGGATGTTCATTTCTTGACCATGTCCATGGCTTCTCACTTGGTTGACATTAATGGGGTACTGCTTTGCAGGGAAAGCCTGCAACCAAATTGTTCTTTTTTCGTGGGAACCGCATTTCGTGGAGGAGTCTAGAGCCTTGTGTTGTGTGCCTTCTCTTTTTTAAGCAGTCGTCAATCGTGTTGGTTCCTTTAAATTCCTGATTTCATGCTGCTGCCCATTTCGCAAAATGCTGATTTTCATTCTTATCCGATTATGGGAAAACCTATGATCAGTAGGTAACAGGTTTTGGCTTTTATTTCTTTTATCTCTTCATAAATTACAATAATTATCTCTATAAATTTTTTAAGATATAATTATTAACGGATGCACACATGCCATATATGCATGAAAAATAAAATAAACAGCACAATAAAAATTTAAAATATAAAATAAATATTGAATTAAACTATCTAAATAACAAATGCTTTTATCCACAAATGGTTTTACAACCCATGTTTAGTAGGTTTCGCAACCCACTTATCATTTAAATAGCTATTTTAGCCATGCAAGACTAGTGGGTTGTTGGTCACTGCTCGTAAGGCGTCAAACAACACCTCGATCTCTCTACAAGGTGATCGTTGTCAACCTTTTGTCTTAACATGACTAGAAATTTTATTTTTTTAATAGCAGTTTTACTTTTTTTTTCAAATTTTTTATTTTTATTAATTTAATTCATTAATATATATAATATTATTAGGGTCCTATTATTTTTTTAAAAAATTCATTATTTTCTTTTTCTTTATTTATTTTAATCTTAATTTTTATTTTTGTTATTATTATTACAATTCTAACAATTCAATATATTTATTAATAATACTAATGTGGCAAATGATATAATAGTATTCTTGCTACGTCAGCTTTCAAGTAGGCAAAAATAAGAGTGTAATTATAGGATTTTAAAAAAGTGAGGTATCAATATTATTTAAAAGGTTCATAAAAGTATTATGACAATTTACTCAGTCTTTTATTCAATGTTGAGTGTTATTTTAATTTTTTTTTTGGTAAATTATATGATCGCTTTTTAAAAAATTGGAAATTTCACATTCACCTAATCTTTTCAAAAGTTAGCAATTACTTTTATAAAAAAATAGCAATCTAAGTGTAGATATTAATTGATGTGGTAATCTGTTATATATATTCAATTAACTAATGTTAAATATACTAAAAGATACAGAAAAAAAAGAAGATGATTATAGGAAAATTGTCACAACCCAAGGGATAGTTAATTTATGGCAATATCGTCATATACTATAGAAAGATCTAAGATGAGCACCACTATTGGTCAGGAACTTTCATCATACTACATAAAGCGTTATCACAACTCTAGTATCTATTAGAGAGACTAGTATGAGGTAATATCAAGCAAATAATTAAAAATTCATCATATAATATTAAATAACATAGAGCACAAGGTAAACAGTTCCCCTTTAATTTATGTCTTACAAGCCATAATAAAGTATTAGTAGTATAAGTTACTGCAAACCATTAAGAAATATAAAAGATAATATTAGAGAGTTCAAAGATCTCATAAGTATCTACTTATGCTCTCATCCTTCCTTTGACTATCCTAAAACTTTTGTAACTAAACTCGAGCATCCTTTGGTCTAACTTTAGCCATAAGTTATGTGGTAACAATAAACTATATAAGGGTAAGCAATAACGGCTTAGTGAGTAATCTTCCTATCTTACCAATAAATAATTTCTAAACAAGTTATTTAAACATACATATGTAATGTAAGTAAGCATATGAATACATACATTGTAAACAATCTATCGGCGATTGTGTAAAGTATGATTTTATGCTTACCATTGCTTAAGTTAGGAAGTATTTAAATACGTTAAGACCTAAGTCTCTACAACTATCATCCAATCGAATATCATTTTCCCTTGGTAGACATAAAGCGGTTGATATAACTTGGCTTTAAGTAAAGAGTGATACTTCCCAAAGCTAAGTAGATCGCAAAAGTTAAGGTAAGAACATGTCTCACAAGTACATCGTATGATGAAACAATAACATAGCATAAATACGAATCCAACATGCATGACCTCTTTTTTCATTGCTTAATGCTGATGCCCTTTCTATATTAATGCATAAACATGCAATGCATGACCGGTTAATATTAAAGTAAACAATTATTATTTTAGTTCATAGGTTACTAACTAAATATATATGATAGCCACTCTAAGGCCCTAATTACTGATGCAACAATCAATTCTTAGTTTAAATATATTATCATATTTTTAACAAGCAAATACAATCAATCCAAATACATGTACATAACCCAATCCCCAAGCATAACCATTTCATATATATATATATATATATATATAATTGATTAATGCTTTATACTACAAGCACAAACAAGATAAGACAAGAGTCAGTATACTAACTAAGCCATAATATTTAGCAATCCCAATAATCCTTAGTTAAGTTGATTCCTAGGTCTGTTTCACCTAAATATTATAATTAAGTACATAAGTATTGTATCCTAGTCTACTTACCTAGCTCTCCTCATCTTAAACCATCTACTTTTACTATCTTCGTACTTTCGTCATATTTTTTTTTATTTTAAATCAATTTTTAATGGTCTTATAGTTTTTTTTTTTATCGTTTTCGAGTGTTCTTACATTTGGTGAGGTCCTCTTTTTGTGTTTAGACTTATAAGGTCTTGGTTTGGGTCAATTAAGTTTGTTGGTTAATGGGTTAGTATAACTATCTTAAGGTTTGGGCCTAGTTTTGAGCCTTTGGCCTTACACATAACTTCTTAGGCTTTTATTTAAGTATTTTAAGGTTGCCTTTTATGCCAAATTTAGTAGTTTGCTTTTTGGATCTTCTTATTATTCTAATGGGCCTAAATGAGCTCTTTTCATTAGTTTAGGATGTTAGTTAGTTAAGGAGCCTATAGAAGATGTCTTGTATGAGCCTTAAGACTTAATCGGCGTTATATATTACAATTAATGAGATTTTCATTTTTACTTTTACATCTGGTCATACCTTTTTAGGGCCTAAATTTTTATTCTTTTATAGCTTTTTGAGCTTATTTTGCACTTTAGGGCCTTAAGCCCAACTCTAATAATCCTTTTAAGGCCTAAGCCTACTTTATACACTAAGTTTGGTCCATTTTAGGGAATGTTCCAAACTTGATTCTTTTTGTTAATATGGCCTTTAACATTATTCTTAAGCCTTTAATTAGCTACTAAGCTATTTTAGGTTAGTAACTCATTACTACTTGATTTAACTTGATTAATCACAACTTAAATCATACTTAACACTAAATAATCATGTCATTAAGCTAATAAATTAAAATCTATAGATCCTAATCCACTCTTCAAGTAGTAGCCAAGATGATGTTTTAGGGTTTTCACTATGCCTTTCACATATTACTCATTTTAGTGCTTTTTTCCTCCATCTAAGACATGTTTTCACCTAGTGTAAGTAAAGGTAGTGGCATACTCAAGAATAGGGGGGCTTCATGGAATTTCTTGTTGATTAGTTAATAGAACTTGCTAACTACTACATTTTACTCTATGGTGGTGTTGTTATTTGAACTTTTATGTGTAATAAGGGCATTACCCAAAGTTAATCATCTATGTTAATGCCTTGGATCTCTAAAACATGTATGTTTACAAGTATGTGTTATGTGTCATGCAAGAACCCTACATGTTTCCAAGTGAATGACTAAAGAAATCAAGGGTAGCAAACTTACTAAAGTGAAAGTGTGATGGTCTCCCTTCTTGTATATGTGCTATGAGCTTATAAAAAGAGTGGCATGTGTATGTATGTGTGTCAACTAGTTTGGGGTGTATATGTTGGTAGCATGTAACTTGGTGGTAAGTGGTTTGGTGGTATGGCGGTGGCTGGTGGTGAAGTGGTAGTGGTTGGCTAATGGGGTTATTTTTGGAGTGAGATTTAAGAATAATTTTTTGAGACAGTTTTGAGAGTGATTTTTAAGGAGTGTTATGAGATGAAAGTGAAATGAAAATGAGAGTAAGGGTAGGGATGATGGCCTGAGTAAAGAGAGAGAGAGAGAGAGAGAGAGAGAGAGAGAGAGAGAGAGAGAGAGGAGACAAGATGTGGCCATTTTAGGGGTATAGGTACATGGTCCCAATTTGTACCTTGTACCTGACTTACTTTTTATCCATTTTTGGTAAGATTTTGTCCCCTAAAAGGACATTGTCCTTGCCAGCTTTGACTAATTAGATTATCTTTTCTTCTTAATTAAACTTATCTTATTGTTAATTATGATGTAATGAAGGTAGGTTTGGATTAGGTAGTAATTAGAGCAATTAATCACAATTGAGCCTAATTAAGCATTATAAGTATAATTAGTGAAATTCTACACCTTTGTTATATTTTATTATTTTAATTTAATTATTTATCATGTCTTACATGTATCGCTAGGATTTTCTTAAGGTTGTGGGCCCATTTACCATTATTAGCTCATGTACGCTCTTAGTACTTTAGGGTCCTTAGTAATCGAAGTATTTATTTATACTTAACAAATGATTTTCACTATGTGACTTAGTTTTTCTCATTACTTTAGGGTTTTAAGGAATTTGCTAGGGCCTTTTATTTGTTTTAGGGTTTCCTACATATTAGGGTTTCTAGGATTTTACATTTATAATTAAGGTTTTAAGGCTAAGCTTACTTTAGGGTTTCCCATCTTCTTATTTAGGGTTTGTAGCTTAATATTTAGGCTTTTAGGGATTATCCATTGATTCTCTCTTTTAGATGACTTCCAACTGAGTTCAAAACCCATAAGGTTTATATCCTAGCCCCTTTAGAAAAAGCATCATCCATAAAACATGTAAAATGTACCTGATTTTTAAAATAGCCTTGTTTATTTATGTCTCACCTCCTCTTCAGCCTCTTGAGTAGCTTCCTCCTCTTTCTCATGGTTCCTCTATATTATCTTGACATACTTGATTTCGTTGATCTTCAATTCTGGGTCATTCGATTTAAGATCCAAACACAATGCTCTTCATAGGTGAGGCTTTCCTTTAGCTGGATTAGTTCTAACTCCACTACTCTATCTGGGTCTAGAATGCATTTGCAAAGAATCGATACATGAAAGAAGATGTATAACCCATACAAATTTGGAGGTAATGCTAAGTGGTAGTCTAGATTCCCAACTCTATCCAGTACTTTGAAGGGTCTAATGTATTTGCAAGCTCCCTAAAAATTTTGATACAAATTATGAATTTCTATCCATAACTATAATCATTGGGATGCCATGGAGTCTCATAATCTCATAGTTTCATGCCAATTTCTCTAGGGAGTTTGTCATGTTAATGGGTAAGAAATGCACAAACTTGGTAAGTCTATCAACAATCACCTATATTGCATTGAAGCCTGTTTGTATTTGTGGTAATCCACTTATAAAGTCCATTGTAATTTGTTCTTACTTCCATTTAGGAATTGGAAATGATTGTAGAAATCCTCCTGACCTTTAATGCTCGGCCTTAACTCTCTAGCATGTTTCATACTTTTGTCTGTACTTTGTTATATCTTCCTTCATGAGGTTCTACTAAAAGTTCTTCTTGAGGTCCTAGTACATTTTGGTCCCTTTAGGGTATAAGGAGTACCTTAAATAATGAGTTTTACTTAGGATTTTCTTTTTAAGAGATGCGCCCTCCAGTATACATAACCTACCCTTCATACAGATCGTTCCATTCTCATCGACATTGAAGTCTAAGTACTTACCAGTTGCCATTTCATCTTTCACCTTCATTAAAGTTGAATTAGCTTGTTAGGCTTCTTAAATCCTTTCTATTATGATGGTTTTAATGACCAAATTTAGCCTAAGTAACTTTATATTTAACCTTTCAAATTCATTGTTCAATTTGCGACAACTTCTATAATATTCTTGCAGGTCAAGGCATCCGCTACCGCATTCACTTGACTTGGACAATAATTGATTGTAGGATCGTAATCCTTGATCAACTCAAGCCATCTCTTCTACCTCATGTTTAATTCTTTCTGAGTAAGATATTTAAGGTTTTTGTGGTTAGTATAAGTCTTACATCTTTGCCCATATAAGTAGTGCTTCCAAATTTTCAAAGTAAAGACTATTGCTGCTAATTTTAGATCATGACCGGGATAATTCCACTCGTAGGTCTTAACTGCTTAGACACATATGCTATAACTTTTCCACCTTTCATCAATACACAACCAAATTCATTTCTAGAAGCATCACTATATATAATGAAGGGCTTTTCCATATTGGGTAAAACCAAACTCGGTGGAGACATCAACCTATGCTTCAATTCTTAGATATTCTATTCTCTCATTTCTATCTACTTATACTTCACATGTTTCTAAGTTAGTTTGGAATCTTGCTATAGTAGAGAAATCCTTGACAAACTTCTTATAGTACCTTACAAGACCTAAGAAATCGTGAACTTTAGTGAATATTTCTAACGTCTTCCATTCAACTATGACCTTAATCTTTTCTAGATCTACTGTTATTCCATCACTTGATATAATATGCATAAGAAAGGAAATCTATTTTACCAAATGTTACATTTGGATAGCTTAGCAAAAAGCTAATGCTTCGTCAATGTTTGTAACATTATCCTCAAATGTTCTTCCTACTATTTGGATGAAGCAAAGTAGACTAAGATGTCATTGATGAAAATGACAACACACTTATCCAATAAGGCAAAGAACACATGGTTTATTAAGTCCCTAAATGTAGTTAGTGTGTTAGTCAACCCAAATGGAGTCACTAAAAATTCATAATGACCGTACCAAGTTTTGAAATCTATCTTAGGAATGTCTTCAAGCTTAATCTTGAGTTAATGGTATTTGGATCTCAAATCAATTTTGGAAAAGACTCTAGTTCCACTCAATTGTTCAAATAAGTCATCTATTTAAAGTAGTAGAAACTTATTTTTAATGTTCCTTTATTCAAGTCCTAGCAATCTATGCATAGTCTCATGGAACCGTCCTTCTTCTTAAAAAATAACATTGATGCTCTCAATGGAGATGCTACGTCTAATAAATCCTTGATCTAGTAGTTCCTACAACTATTTCTTTAACTCTTTTAGCTCCATTAAGGTCATCTTGTATGGCATTTTCATGATAGGCTTTGTAATTGGCAACAAATCAATGACAAAATTGATCTCCCTCTTAGGTGGCACATCTAGAAACTTATCTACTATTGGAATTCCCTTAATTCGTTGCTTTTCTTTTTTTGTCTTTATTGTATTTAATCCTACTTCTACCCACTTTTGGAGGCTTTTATATGAGACTATTTCGAGTGAGTACATTTCCCTTGACTTGATTGTAATCGATTCTCCTTTCAAAACAGCTTTGGTACCATTTGATGCACCAATTCCACTTCTTTGCTTCTACAATTCACCTTGGCATTCATGGTTGACATCCAACTCATGCTTAATATGGACTCATACTTATTCATCTTAAGTACTATCATGCCAATGTAGGAGTCATTATCTTGGACCCTTAGAAGGCAATTCCATACTACTTCTTAAGTCACTATTATGCTTCTTATAAGTGTCTTGACTCCTATACTAGACTTTATAGTCATCACTTATAATACAATTTTCTCAACAATCTTGGGTGTAATAAAAGAGTGAGTTACTCTCGCATGAAACAAGGTATATATGGGTAAATTGAAGACATGGGTATTCCTTAAACCATTCCACAATTTTCATTTCTTAACTTTTCATGAAGAGGATATATTTTAGTCGTTTAACCACTTTTTCATAATTTTTTATACTCTATCAAATGCTATAAATCCATAAATGAGAGAATAGAAAGGCATAGATTTACATTCTTACAACATGTCTTTCATCAACAGCATTTGTAAATCCCGTAAATTTAGCTATTTAAGAGTAGAATTGAACCCTAATACTGTAGATGACTTAATAAGTTATTAAAGCCGAGTAAGATAAAAATTTAATAAATTATAAATTTGAATATATTATAAGTAATAAAAACTATAGGAAAATTGATCAAAACCTTAAATCGCATACTAAAACCCTAAATCTAATTTATGTACCATTAACTAAAATTGAACCCGAATTTGATCGAAATTCTAAAATTATAACTTTAAACCTATAAAATAGTTAAATATTACTCGATAGTGATATAATTATAGTCGATTGCAATTTTTGACTAAATCGCCTATTCGTGTGAAATCGTAACGAAATAGTTACAATAACTTATAAAAATTATAATTATAACGGGTACCAATTAAATCGATGAATTTTCACAAAAATTTAAAAATTAATTTATGATGAGTATTGTTATAATTTATATGTTTAGAAAAATTACATATAATTATTATTAATTTTTATTTTCTTCCTATTTCTTTTTCTCTTTTTCTCTTTTCCTTCTTTTCCTTCTTTCCTTCTTTTCCTTCTTTCCTTCTTTTCCTTGCTTGCTACGTCTTGCAAAATGAAGAAAAAAAAAATTAGCATATAGCAGCCCATGTGAGATAAATTAAGAGACAAGTGTTGCAATTAGAAAAGCAAAACAAATATAATTAGATTAGGTTGTCTTTTCCTCATCAATGCTAATTCAATTGGATTTGTATAAGATATATATATATATATATTTACTCCAGCCGAAAGACTACAAGTTGGATGTGAAATAAAAGCAACCAAAAATCTGGAAAATTTTTTTTAAAACAAATCGAAACCTGGAAGCAAAAACGTGAGGAGAAGGAAGAAAACGAAGGAAGGAAAAGAAGAAGAAAAGAAAAAGAAAAATTAAAAGAAATAGGTAAGAAGTTATTTTTACAATTATAGATGTATATTATATAGTATATACAAGTATAAATATAGTATTTGTATGGTATTTTTTTTTCGCTACTACATGTATATATGCATAAATACTTAGATTGAATTATATATGTATGTATAAGGCTATATACATGAATGTACATAAGTATATTATATGGAAGGGTTATGTATTATGTATTTTGTTTTAAGAATACATATAATTAGTATGAAGTATTTTTACTAAATAACTATAGTATATGTGTGTGTGTGTGTGTGTGTACACGTAAACTATGTATATATGTATACATGTATAATTATTTTCGTATATATATATATACATAAATATGTAGAAGTATAGTATATATGTAGTAGTATATTTCTATAAGTGGTAATATATGTATATAGGACATATCATATGATACATGTCTAATATAGAGTATACATATTTTATAACAAATACTATGTTAAAAATATATATATCAAATATATCATATAATATATGAATATGTATATTATTTATATATATCTATATATTTGAAAATTATATGAGTATATTTATATGTATAACTACAAATACATGAATATATTATTATGTACATAAGAGTATATTTGTTTTCATAAATTAAATATATAGACATACATATGGCGTATAACATATAGTATATATATGTAGTATACCGAAAATATATATATGGAATATAATAATATCTATAAACTAAGATAAGTTTATTAATATGTAAGGAGTAGGTATATATATATATATATATATATATATATATATATATATAACCATAAATTAATAATTTCTCAATAAAGTAAAATTATAAAATTTATAAAAATACTATAAGTCTATATATATATATATATGTGTGTGTATAAATCATGAAATATAGATGAATAATAAGAAAATAAGAAATAATAAAAATAATAATGGCAATAATAATAATAATAACCATAATAAGGCTAAAATCTCAAAACTAAGAAAAGTATGCTCAAAATAATAAAATATCAAATATATGGTTTAAATAATTATTACATTATAAATATATTAAGAAAAGGCGAAAATTAATAATTTATAGTTCGAAACTTAAATAGTAATTTTTGTGATATTTTTATATCACAATTTAAACTACGATTCATAATATCCAAGACGGATCTCGTTACAAGAAAAAAGTTACACAAGATTTGATAAAAATCTCGAATCGATGATTTTATGTAAATCAATAATCGATTTAAGAAAATAGTACGATTTAGCATGCTAGTTTAGTTATTTAATTCCCAAACTTATTACTTTCCATATTTCCTTAATGTTAGGTGATTCTGAAATTGAGATCGATTTTCCTTTGGACTGGTACAATCCCTAACAACATTTATAACCAAGTGAATACTCCCGATGACTCTATACTTGTTCTATACTTGTACTCAGTACACATGAATTAAATATTAATAACTTGATGCATGGGGTTTCGGGTTATGCATATGACTGATATTGATTGATTACTGTACAAAATACTGTTAAATGTGATAGTTGAAGATTTGGTTATATAATTGATTATTGCATTATTTGAATGATTTGTTGATAATGTTTAACCACTTCATAAATTGACTTAATCATATTCAACCCACCTAAAATTAAACAGTTCATGCATAAAGCACGAACATTGCATATAATGTTCCGGCCATCACCTTAAACGATTGGTAATGAAGGGCTTTAGAGGGATGGATTCCCATATGATTTAATTAGTATAGTGTAGGAGCATTGGTACAAAAAGACCCTACTTTTGGCTCGCAGGTTCTATTGGTGCCGGAGACGCTAATTGTGAGTGGCTGGGGGTCGTGTCTAGAAACCTCCGCTGTAAGGTATGAGTGTGGACTGTAAGGGCCACCTTATCACTAGACCTGGATATTTGTATACTATTGACTGTTGGAAAAAAGAAACCTGTTTTATGAAATAGGGAATTCATATATATATAATGATATAAGGTTAAAAACCTAGATGCTAGAGACTGGTTGTGATTGGTGTCGATATATCTCCAACCCTTATTTCGGAAGGCGTTAAATCTGATGTTGTATGCAGCACCGGTCAACTGCATTTATACTGTTTGGCATACTGCTTGATCATGTATTCATATGTTTGGTAATAAATTGTTTTGGTAACTTGATTGTTGGTATGGTACGAGGGATAACTCACTAAGCTCTTGTAACTTACTTCCCAATAGTTTTCTTTTGTAAGTTACTAGATGATCGGGCATGGGTAAGAATTGAGAGTTGAGTGTCAACATTGGGATGCATAGAAGTTAGACTTTAAGGACAAACTATATAGTTCATTTGAATTATTATATATATAATTATTAATATTACATTTAAATTTTATGACTTTAGTAAGTTTGAGTTTTAGAACTTTACTATCTAATCTTATTGTTTGGTAGGGAATACCGATTCTTTATGGTTCTAATGGACTGTGGCTTATCAGATATCTATAGTCACATCTATGTGGTCGTAAGTTAATTAAATACAAACTTTAGTGACTAATTGTTTAGAATCTTGCAATCTCTAACTTGCAAGCTGATTTTCAAATCATAGGTGCACACATGATATGACAATTTTAGGTAATCCTTCTAAGCCCCCTTTAGGTTCATGACAACATTTCCTTCCTCAATCTTTGCAACAACCTCATTATCTCCATCCTCTACATAATCATACTCCCCCTCTAGGTTATAAACTATGGCATATGTAGGTATACTTACTTTAGCCTATGTTGGTCTTAGCCCACCTATCTATCTTTAGGCAATTAGGCGACCTAGAAGTGCCATGGTACGAGTTGGCTAGATGGCCTATGCAGTCATCCTCAATAGATAGTTAGGAGTAATGTACCCCGTTTACTTGTACATCCTTTTGGGATACTCAGCTATGTGATGCCTACCATCTCCATAAAGAAAACACCTATATTGAAGCTAAGGGCATTCTCTAGGGTATTATGCTCTCTTACGTTTCCAGCATCTCCCTATTCTTAAACTTAGAGCAACTGGCCTCAACTGTCAACCATGAATCTGCATAATCTTTTTCCCTTTCTTAGAAATACTGGGTCCTTTAAAAGGTCTCTTTCCAAATATGTTCACCTTGTGCCTCTTACTCTCGTCCCCATAATCCTTAGCACTTTCAATAGTCCTTGCCATCTCAATTGCTTCTCTAAAATCCTTGGGTCAAAACTCATGCATTCAATGATTGGTCTTGGAATTCAATCCTTTGATAAACATTAGGTCCTAAGCTTGTCACTAACTTGAAAATTTTCATTAGCAAACTTTGGCAATCTATTAAACTCAGACTCATACCGATGTAGGACATGGTTTCCCTTTTAAATGGACAAAAAAGAATCACTATACTGAAACCTCAAAGTTTCTCAAAAGTAGTTTAATATGAACTCTCTTTCAAACACTTCCTATATAATTGAACCTCTGATTATCTTCCTCTTGGCTTCTTACCAAGTCTTAGTAGGAAGTCTTAGTCTGTAGATACCATAGGTAATCCTCAAAAGGTGTGGAACCTCAAATGCCTTAAAAGTGAGCTCAATCAGCATGAGCTATTTCTTAGCTTCCTTGAGATGTCTTGCAAACCCTTCAAAATAACTTGTACACTTGATAAACTTCAGCATCATGAACCTCCAAGGCTTAGGATCTAGGGGTACTGTAGGAGCTAAATGTACATCTACAATAGGAGGTGGAGGTAGTGGTGGCTCCTCTTCAACTGATACAGGAGGTAGAACATAAGCTAGAGGTGTCTAATCCCTTTCATGGAAAGCTCTCGACATCTTCTATATTGTAGCTAGTACCTCCTTTTTATAGTCCCTCTAGAGAACCTACATTGGTGGATCCTTTAGATGATCTATTGGATGATCCTTTGGGGGATCGTGCCTTATTGAGGGTCTCCATCGACCTCTCTTATGCCTAATGCTAGAAACAATTTAGGTAGGCTTTTAGCAAAGAAAACTTCTAATATGAACAATGAGACAAAGTAGTACAAAACATATACATACCAAGCAAAATAAAAGCCATCCTTTTCTATTAATTTAAATCAATCATGAGGTTAAACTAGGAAAGGTGGTCATTGCTAGAGAGTGAAACTCCATTAATACTACCGCTAAGCATACAAGAGTTACATAGTAAGTTCCTAATAATACAGCACTACAACTTAAATTACATACTCATGATAAGTACATCCCAAATATGGTAACCACAACTACAATAGCTTATTTAACTACTACATTAATGGGCCGATAATTGAACGAACCTTAGCACTATCATCATCTTTCAGATCATCAAATCTACTAAAATTAGAATCTTTAGATTCATCTCCTTTTGAATCTACCGTAGAAAACGTGGAAGGCTTATAGTGCTCATTCAACTCTAACCAATGCTCCTCTTTTGGATCCTATATTGCAAGTAGTGGAGGCTCGAACATTGGTCCATCTACGTACATTTTTGCTCTACCATCACTCACCTCCATCAAGTGGTCTGGGTCAATAGATAGCATAGCAAGGGTCACAAAACTTAGGTAGGTCCTATTCGACTAGGTCGACCTCCATCGGAGTTAGCACAGGAGTATTGGGGACTTGCTCCTCTAACTGGTCATCCTTATCATCAAATGAAGGTGGAAGCCCATATTCCAACTTCGTCTCCTCCTAAAGATTGTTTACAGCCTAACTAATATTAATCTCTAATAGGGTTGGATGGTCACCTCGGTGATCTCTCACAAAAGCAACCTTATGTCTAACTAGTCTCTACTAATCAAATGGTGGTGTTAGTGATTAAAAATCATCTTAGACCAATAATGATAACTCTAATGGTTATCTAGAATGTCCAACTAGTCAAGAATCATGCTTAAGTACATGAAAGAGCTCACTCTTAGTGTGGACTAGGTACTAGAGATCCATGAGTAACTCCTTAAATCTAAATCACTAATGATTCGTCAATTTGCTCGTCTACCAAGATATCATCGTACTAATGCTACGAAGCTCCTTGATCAAAGCAAAGTCCTCACACAATAGTTGGAGTGACTACAATACTCTAAGAGAGTCTCTTCCTCCTTCATATGGAACTCAAGTCACTACTCCATAAGAGTCTTAAAATTACCCTAAAACATAGAAATTCCTTTGTTTTAGGGTTTCATTATTCCTTCGAATAATAAGTTTCATTTTATGTTTTCTACCCTAGTTCTATTCCTCTCAACTTCACTGAGTTGGCTTCTTATTACCTTTAGGGTTAGTTTTTATTCCTTTTTAATGTATTATTCTGATAATACCTTAATATTGCTATAACTCAAGGGAAGGTTAAGTTGTTGTTATACGACCTTGTACCATAAGAATATCCAAGGCTAGCACCACTACTGGTTAAGAACCTTCGTCATACTATATAAGGTGTCATGACAACTTTAGTGTCTATTGGAGAGACTAGTATAAAGTAATATTGGTGTAGGCATATGTACTTATCAGTTTGTATTATAACAGATATGAGTCTAAATATCGATCCCATAGGGACTGGTATGATTACTAATACTCATTAGATCTTTATTATCTAATTGCCAAATTAAATTTTAAGAATCTTAAAAAGGTAAATCTAAATTATTTCTAAAACTAATTTAAATATTACCTAAGATGCAATTTAAGAATTAACAAGAAAGCAATTTAATTAATTTAAGATTCAACATTGTACTTAGATCTTGTTTCCCCTAAATCTAACATGTAATTTTCCTAAAAATAATCTAATTTATTCTTTAATCTTTCTTGACTAGGAGAATTCTCTATTAAAGTTAACCACTTTCTTAAGTCAATTAACTCCAACCCTAACCTTAGAATCACCTATTAGAATCTCTTCTCAATAGCATGACCTAAGATTACATCATTGAACAATGAATTTTCTATGTTTTAATTTAAAATTCTAAAAGAATCTTGCAAATTATCTCGAATCTTGCAAATTATCTCGAATCTTGCAACAATTCTCATCAACTATGCCTAAATCTAATCTTATAAGAAATCTCTCAATTCTCTTATAAGATATTAAACTCTAGATCACTTCTTGCGGAAATAATAACCTAAATCATGAAGCATACATAGTTGAATCAAGAAATTAATATAGAAATAAATTAATCAAGCAATTATAGTATCACATGAATAGATCTGAGTTCCACAAAATCTAGATAATAAGATTCTGCTCACTACACATCCTAAAATAATAATCTAAAATTAGAGTATAGAAAATAATAATAAGAATCATCATAAAATCCAAATAAAATTGAATCTTAAAATCTTCTCTTCTTCTTAGTTTCTTGGTTGTTCTTTTGCTTCAAAAACTCCCTATAAGTCATGCATAAAAGTTCTTCTCATATAAAACCTAATAAGTCTTTATATATGAAGAACATAAAAAACTTAGATCAGCTAGAAAAGACATAACTAGGGATACATCCGTATCTTTTCATTGTGTAACAATCCGTGCTTTACGTTTGTCTTCTTCTTTTTTTTTTAAACCTAAAAATGACATGATTGATGAATGATCATGTCTTTTGGTTGTGTCCTAGGCTGTGGCAATTGAAAAACAACTCCAAATTCATCTAGAAATGACACAGTCGTGTTACTCTACTATATCAATCTTCAAACCTTTATAACTTACTCATTTTAGCTTCAATTTGAGTGAAATTTGTTTCTATCTTCTCATTTTCTCACATAGATTGTTTTAAAACCTAGAAAACAAAATTTTACTCAATTAAATATTATTATCTAAAAATAAACTCAAATATCAAGGAAAATCATAAAAAATCACTAAAAAAATATGTGTAATTAGGAACTCATCAAATAGCGAGGCAAATAATTAAAAATTCATCACATAATATTATGTAACATAAAGAGGGGAGGTAAAGAATTTCCCCTTAATTTAGTCTTATAAACCATAATAAAGTAAAAGTAGTCTAATTTACTACAAAACATTAAGAAATGTAAAAGTTAATACTAGAGAGTCCAAACTTCTCATAAATGCCCACTTGTGCTCTCATCTTTCCTCTAACTATCCCAAAGTTTCTAGTATTAACCTTGGGCATCCCTCAGTCTAGCTTTAGCCATAAGTCATGTTGTAATAGCAAATTGCTAGGGGCTAAACAACAGCAACTTAGTAACCTCCCTATATCAACGAACAATTTCTAAGTAAGTTATTTAAACATGCATATGTACTACAGGTAAGCGTAGAAATGTACACATAGTACATAGCTTATGGATGACTATGTAAAGTACAGTTTTATACCCACCGTTGCTCAAGTTGTGAAATATTTAGGTATGTCAGGACCTGGTTCTTTACATCTATCGTCTAATTGAATATCATTTTCTCTTAGTTGACTAAAAGCAATGGATACGACTTGGTCTCAAGTAGAGGGTCGCATTCTCTAAAGCTAAGTAGATCCTAAAGGTTGAGGAAAGAACATATCATATGAGTATGTCTCATGATACAACAATGACATAACATAAATATGGATCTAGCATATATGATCTCCTGCTCCATTGCTTAGTATTGACACCTTTTCTATATTAATGCATAAATGTGCAATGCATGACTAGTTAATATAAAGTAGAATAATTATTGTTTTGGTTCACATGTGATTCAACCAAATATATATGGCAGTCTCTCAAAGGCCCTAGTTTCTAATGTAACAACCAATTCTTGGTTCAAATATATTATCATATTTTAACAAGTAAGTATAATCAATCTAAGCACATATACATAACCCAATCCCTAAGTATAACCATACATACATATATATATATAATTGATTAGTACTTTACACTACAAGCACAAATAAGATAAGATAAGGGTCACTATACTTATTCACTCATAGCATCTATTAATCTTAATAATCCTCGATCTAGTTGATCCCTAGGCCTACATGACCTGGAGATTATAATTAAGTACATAACTATTATATCCTAATCTGCTTAATTGGCTCTCCTCATCCTAAACCTTCCACTTTTACTATTTTCATATTTTAGTTATAACTTTTTCGTTTTGATTGACAATCTTAAGGTTTAGGTCTAGTTTTGGGCCTTAAGCCTTATATATGAATTCTTAGGCTTTGTTTTAACTATTTTAAGGTTGAACTCTCTACCTAAATTTACTAGTTCTCTTTTTTAGCCTTATTAATACTCTAGTAGGCTTAAATGGGCTCTTTCCATTAGTTTGGGGCCTTAGTTGGTTAAGGAGCCTATAGAGAATGTCTTGTATGGGCCTTAAGACTTAATGGGTTTTTTTATATTTTAGTTAATGAGCTTTTTATTTGTAGTTTTCGATCTGGTCACACCTTTTTAAGGCCTAATTTTTAATTCTTTTAGGGCTTTTTAGGCTTATTTTGCATTTTAAAGCCTTAAGTTCAATTCTATTAATTCTTTTTGGGCCTAAACCCACTTTATACACTAAGTTTAGTCCATTTTAAGGAATGTTCCAGATCTTATTCTTTTTGTTAATATGGCCTTTAACATTACTCTTAAGCGTTTAATTAATAACTAAGCTAGTTTAGGCTATTAACTCATCATTACCTTACTTAACTTGATTAATCACAACTTAAATCATACTTAACACTAAATAATCACATCATTAATCTAATAAATTAAAATTTATAGATTTTAACCCACTCTTCAAGTGGTGGTAGATGGTGTTTTAGGGTTCCCACTAAACCTTTTACATATTACTTATTTTAGTGCTTTTTCCTCCATCTAAGACATGTTTTCACTTGGTATAAGTTGTTTATCTATCAAATGTGATGACAATGGATTGGGAAATTCCCAATGAAGGTGGTAACATGCTTAAGAATGGGGGGTTTCATGGACTTTGCTAACTACTACACTTTACTACATGGTGGTTGTGTTGCTTGAACTTCTACATGTAATAAGTACATTAACTTAAGCTAACTATCCATGTTTATGTCTTGAAACTTTAAAACATATATGTGTACAAGTGTGTATTGTGTGTCATGCATGAACCCTACATGTTTCTAAGTGAATGACTAAAGAAATGAAGGGCAGTAAACTTACTAGAGTGAAAGTGTGATGGTTTGCCTTCTTGTGTATATGTTGTGAGCTTGTGAGAAGAGTGGGGTATATTTATGTGTATGTTAGCCAATTGAGGGAGGGTATGTGGGTGGCATGTAACTTAATGGTTAGTGGTTTAGTGGAGTCATGGTGGCCGGCGGTATGGTGGTGGTCAGTGTTGAAGTAGTAGTAGGTAGCTGATGGCGTTATCTTTTGAGTTATGTTTAAGAGTGATTTTTAGAGAGGGTTTTGGAAGTGATTTATGAGGGGTGTTTGAGATGAAAGTGAAATTAAAATGAAAGAGAGGGTAGAGGTAATAGTTAGCGCAAGGAGAGAGAGAGAGGGGAGATAAGATGGGGCCATTTTAGGGGGTTTAGGAATATGGTCCCAATCTGTACCTTATACTTTTCTTACTTTTTATCCATTTTTTACAAGATTTTGTCCTCTATTAGGACATTATCCTTAGCAACTTTAACTAATTATATTATCTTTTCTTGTTATTTAAACTTATTTTGTTGTTAATTAAGATTAGTGAAGGAAGGAGGTAAGCTAAATTAAGCATATTATGCATAATTAGGGAAATTCTATGGCTTTGTTGTATTTTATTATTTTAATTTAATTATTTATCATGTCCTATGTGTACTCTTAGGGTTTTCTTAGGGTTATGGGTCCATTTATAGTTATTGGCTCGCATACGCGCTTAGCACTTTTGAGTTTTAGGTAATTGAAGTACTTGTTTATACTTAATGAATGATTTTCACTATATGACTTAGTTTTTCTCATTACTTTAGGGTTTTAGGGATTTTGCTAGGGCCTTTTAGTCATTTTAGAGTTTTCCATGTGTTAGGGTTTTATGCATACAATTAAGGTTTTAAGGCTAAGCTTACCCTAGTATTTTCCATCTTCTTATGTAGGGTTTTTGGCTTAATATTTAGGGTTCGGTTAACCAATTTAGGGTTTTGATTCCTATATTCCTAGAGGGATTTAGGGATTTTCCGTTAACTCTCTTTCTTGACTAACTTTCATTTGAGTTCAAAACCTATAAATTTTACAAAAATAAAAGAAATAAGAAGCAGTTGGCAATCACATTTTAATGGTAAATTATGATGCATGACCCACTAAAGTGAGTCATGTAAACCATTACCAAGGAAACTAATTAAAAGAAAAAAAAAAGAAAAAGCGTGAAAGTCTATAGGGAGGGTCTTTAAGTTTTTTTATTTTCTAAATTATTAGGGTGGTGAGTAGCAATCAACCACAACATTAAGTTACACAACCCACTTAAAATAGCAAGATTTTCAAAGTTTTCATTTTAAAAAATGGCCTATGCAACTTACCATGCTTTTTTCAATAGAAAGCCCTAAGTTTTATGCATTTTCAATATGTTTAATTGAATGTAGGATTGACAATTTGAGACCTAACCAATCAACTCGAACACGACACGATACGGGTATAAATGAGTTCCAATAAACTAAAATCAACATGAATCATAAATAGGTTAGACCCAAACAAGACATATTTAAATTTGTATATGATTTTGGGTTTAGGTCCTAAACCCATCTACTAGCCTATTTATTTAATGGGTCGTATAAATAGGCCATGGCTTTAACCTATGAACTCATTTATCATTAAAACTAAATATTCTCAACACATAAAATACTAGCCAAGAGATTAATTATTAGATGCATTTCAATTAAAATATATGTACATCAAGATGAAACATCACAAATCACTTGAATACAATTCGAAACCTATTAAAGTCATAGGTTTAAGATAGATTGTGTTCATTTTAGTTTCCTGTTTACTTTTTAGAATTTAACACTCTATCTTTTATTGGGGTCAAATATATTTATTTAAATACATGTTTTTATGATTGATTAATAATGAAGGATCACATTGGCAATTAGTTTAGTTCCTATATAGAACCATTTATACATTTTCTAATTTTTTAAAATTGTATTAGTTAGTTGACAATATGATTGAGAGTACAAGGAACTTAATCTAAAGTACAACACAATCATTACATGCTACAATTATGGAAATTTTCAATAGAAATTGGCACTATGTTAAAAGTTGCAAAAAACTAATCATTAGGGGGCGTTCATAATTTAGTTCAGTTTAGTTTAGAGTCTGAATCGAATTGAACCACATTTCAAATGACTTAGTTCAAATCCTTAATGAATTGAAACACTTTTAACGGATTGAGGTTTTGAATCAAATCGTTTCAAATGTGGTTCGGTTTGGTTTGATTCGGTTCAAACCTCTTTTAAAAGCACTTTGTTATATTTAATAATACAAATAGCTATTAAAACTTTTAACAAAACATTGATGTTTATGTCTTAGTAATATTGCATCTTATAAAGCATGAAAATTTGTTTGAGAGATGAAAAATGACATTGAAAGAGGAATGGATAGTAAAAGTTAAGTGTAAGAAAAGAGACAATAAAACAAAATGTAAATAAGGTTAAAATAAAATGCTTATATGGTTTAAAGTAAAAAATGTCACATATTTTTTTATTTTTAAATAATAAGCAGTTTAGTTTAGGTACGTGCGTTTGATCTCTTAAACTGAACCACGAACCATTTAAACCTCTTTTAAACCAAACCGTAAACCAAATCAAAATATAAAAAAATTGTATTTTACAGTTTGGTTCGAATCGATTTGGTTTGATGAACAACTCTACTAATCATGCATGTTTTATTCCTTTTCTTTATAGCCTTCTACGAAGATAATTTTATTATTTATCAAATGGTAATAATACACACTGTCAAATTCATTATGCATGAAAAATCACAAAGTTTTATCAATTATCATCGATTTTATGAAAAAAATTAAGTTTGAAACATAGGTTTTAATTCTTCCATTGATAAATATTTCTTAGTCAAACGACTATCATATAAAGAACATAATATTAATGTACATCACAATTAACATTGTATTTTTCCCATACATGAAAGTTGGACAATAATTATTATCGTTTGATCTCTTAAACTGAACCACGAACCATTTAAACCTCTTTTAAACCAAACCGTAAACCAAATCAAAATATAAAAAAATTGTATTTTACAGTTTGGTTCGAATCGATTTGGTTTGATGAACAACTCTACTAATCATGCATGTTTTATTCCTTTTCTTTATAGCCTTCTACGAAGATAATTTTATTATTTATCAAATGGTAATAATACACACTGTCAAATTCATTATGCATGAAAAATCACAAAGTTTTATCAATTATCATCGATTTTATGAAAAAAATTAAGTTTGAAACATAGGTTTTAATTCTTCCATTGATAAATATTTCTTAGTCAAACGACTATCATATAAAGAACATAATATTAATGTACATCACAATTAACATTGTATTTTTCCCATACATGAAAGTTGGACAATAATTATTATCTAAATAATTGATACAATTAAATAAATTTCAACCATTAACTTTTAAAATGTTATAAACATTATTAGTAGTGGAAACTTAATTGATTTCTTCAAATGCTTTTAATAATTTTAAACATATAAGAGTTATAAGTACCAACTAAAAAAAAAAACCATTGTTCTTATTTGTCATATTTACAAAAAACAAAGAGCAAATAATGTTTTTGTTGATGGTAGATCTTCGTTTAGTTATGGGGTACCTGCAAAAGAAATAAGATTTATGCAATAAGGATGTTAGGGTTAGTTCTAATGTAACTACTCTAATACTTAAATCAAAGACGAGAGAAGAGAGGGAAGGGGAGGAGAGTAGAGGGGGAAGGGAGTGAGGACAAATAGAGAGAGAAAATATAGAGTGTAAAATGTAAAGGTTTCAATTCCTTTTATAGAGTGTGTAAAATATAAGTATCTGGAGATCCTTTCTTTGACTCTAGATTTTATGGAGAGAATTTCAAGGATAGGCTGTGATAGTTATTAACTTACTTTATTTGACTAAGCCACTTTTACCTAGTCTTCATTCAAACTCAGTGGCTAGGCTTAACTAACCTACGCTTAAAGGCCTAGTTTTCGCATATCAAAGATGAGAGCTTAGATCAGGCTTTTAGTATGGTGTAACTTAAAGTAAGGATTTTGCATGCACTTTGAGAAAGTTAACTAAGCATTAGAGAGCTTGGCTTAGGCTTTAATGAGGCCAGTCTAAGCTTTAAGGGATTAACTCATGCCTTGAAGAGGTAGGGTTGGGCTTGGAAACTTACATCTAAAATAGCTTATCAACACTTGCCCCTTACTCTCCTTAGTGATAGGTCGATAACATGAGTAAGCTTTTGGTAAGATTTCCAAGATTCCAAGACAAGCTATTATACATTATAGACGAGCTTTAAGCTAAAGAGTAAGCCATTTTGTTATATGGCACTTAATGTCATGGATCAAAGATTTGATTGTAGTAGAGTAGCAAAGTAGGTAGGATATCTAATCTAAACTAAGCTTGTGCTTTGATAATCATGAGATGGAGGAGACTACGTAGCAAATTTGATGAGCTAATGTACTGAGGGATGCATCAAATTGTTGAGTTTTCAAGATGCATTAGGCTTTTTCCCCTAGATTGAGTCATAGCAACTTGATTTTTGGAGTTATCAAATGGAATGTTTTATCTCATTAGGAGGTATTGAATCCAAGGTGATGGGGCTAGCTCAAGAATATCTAATTTGATTAGTTTGGTATGAGCTAATTTGGGTGCATTCTATGGAGAGATTTGATTTTTGGTAATATGCTAAATTGGCTTACAAGCTAATTGATAGACTTGAAGGTTGGGACTATAGTGTGATATTGTGATCTTCTAAAAGGTTGGTGCATCGAAAAAGCTTAGAGGAATGATCAAGTTGCATTGATGGGAGGGAATTGGTTCCACCTCTAATATAAGCATTTTGAGTTCAAGCTCCAAATTCCCTTTTTAGAATTTCGAAAGGCTTTTTTTTTTTTGCCATCATAGTATGAATCCCAATGAACTTGTTCTAAATGCATATCACATATTGGTTATATATGAAGCTCTATGTTGGAGGTTTAGGTGAAGGGTAATGCTTGAGCTGTTTAGATATTTCTACAAGGTGAAACACAATAGCTCAATTGAAGGCTAGTCTGACATGATGGGTTGACCTCATAAGAAGGTGTTTAAGTGTTGACCTCCTCCAATAAGGTTTGGAAGGAAAAGTAAGTAAGTAGTCATTAAGTCGAATATCAACTTAGATTTCTAGACAAATTGGGTCAAGCCGATTTGAACAAAGGATTTAAAGCTTCATTTAAATGACAATAAGGTGGTCAAATATTTAAAGGATGAATAGAACAATAAGGGTTGGCCCTTTATTATTGAAAGAGAATTGTGTCGCTTCCTTAACATCGAATTGATTCCTAATGAGGAGCAAAATAAAGAGAAGGATCAAATGTATTAATTATGACTTCTATTGTACTAAGGTAAGATTGCTATAGGGAAGCTCTTTATTTCTTGATGATAAGGGAATGAGGTCCTATAAAGGCTCATGCTCGATAAGGTGCCTTATTGGCATTTCATCATATAATGTTTGAATCATGTTCTTATCTTATAGACATGAAGAGATTTGACCAATCAGTCCTAAAGGCAGTTTGGAAGGTATTTATGAGAAGAAAGAGAAGCAAATATGCTTCTATTGATAAGAAGTTTCTACTTTGCTTAAAGGAGAAAATTGTAGCATTAGCTTAGATGTTTAGAGTCGACAGGTCAGCTTGGCATTAGGTTGGTTCAAGCTTGGACGTTTGTTAGCTAGGAATTTGATGTGCGTAGGAGCTCAATTATCACTAGGACTTACCATAGAAGATGAAACCAAATGGGTCCTTTAAAGTATCGAAGAAAATAAAATGGTAAGGTTAGCAAACTAAATGTATTAGCTAATATGAAGATGCTTGGAAGATATGACTCACCGATGAACATAACATGACTAAGCACTTTACTTGATATAATGCGCAAGTTAATGTTAATGTCTACCCGCCATTAATCTTTGAGCTACTCAGCAAGACTAGATAAGAGTATAGGGAAATTGGACTTTGGAGAGGAATATCTCACAAGGGACCAGTATGTTCAAATATCTATAAGGAATGTAAGATCATTTCGGCTATAAGGAGAAGGGACTACTTATAGTAAGTTTATATGGTAATATTACAAATAAAGAGAATTACAAAAAAGTGTTCATGAAAAGTGATTCCTAATATATATGAAAAGGGGTAAATAGGAAAAATGACAAAAAAAGAGGGAAATAGTACAATGTCAGGTGAAAAAGATAGGTGGCTGCTCATTAATGGTCCCTTATTAATGAATCTTTTAACATAACAGGTAAGTTAGATCATGACATAGTGCCCTTAGGGTTGCCAAGACGAGTAAGGGATGCTATAAGTATGAGTAGGAGGTTAAAAGAGAAGTACTCGACTAATAGGAGCCTATGCCTTGGCACTCGATAAGAAGCTCTCGACAATTGAAGTTCCGAGCAAGATTTGATGTGTAAGGCCTTAGTTTACATCAATAGATAAAGAGGCCTTAGTAAGAAAGTAGTCAGAGTTAGCACAAAGGATGGAGGAGAGTAGGGTACACCCATCCAAAGCTCTCAAGGGGTTTGGCTACCATTCTTCTGTGTATGATTTCTCATCCTTAGTAGGTTGATAAGAGAGAATTCTCTTGGTGAGGGACTGGAGGCCTCTAAAGCGTGTGCGAGTAAGTAGGACAAAGGTCGATAACCTATCAGTTCCCTGGAGTTGTTGAATATTTGCCTTCAAATCTTGCTCCCCTTCTTTGGTAGGTACATAAGGTATCAGGTTAATGACAGTGAAGGTTGTAGACATACCATATCCGTTGGGCAGCTCAAGCTCATAAGCATTATCGTTGATGCACTTAAGGATCTTATAAGGTCTGTCTGATCTGGGGAAAGCTTATTCATCCTCTTCCTAAGGAAATGCTCCTTACTGAGGTAGGCTTAAACAAGGTCTTTAAGGCTATAAACCACTTGTCTCCTTCCTCGGCTTCCTTGCTCCTTTTGTTGGGCTACAATCTGTGTTAATTGTTTGGTAACCCTTTTTAGAATTCTTTAGTACGGTGTAGGCTAAATTGACTTTCCCATTGAACGATCGGGCTGATAGCCATATCTAGAGTTAGGTTTAGCTTAAGTCCATAGACAACCTCAAAAGGTGACCTTTCTATCAAGTTCTAAGTTGATCGGTTGTAAGCGAACTCAATGATGGATAAGCATAGTACCTAATCATGTAAGTTCTTCCCAACAGCTACATGTAGGAGGTTATTGACTATCTTGTTTACTGCTTCGATTTGGTCATCTGTCTTAGGGTAAAAAGAAATACTATACATAAGCTTAGTGCCGAGCTTCTTTCATAGCGTCCTCTAGAAGAAGCTAGTAAGCTTAGAGTTATGGTTGAACACAATACTTCTCGACACTCTATGCAGTTGCACAATTTCCTATAAAAAGAGGTTAACAACAAATAAAGCATCAATGGTTCTATGGTAGGGGATGAAATGGCTTATTTTGTTGAGCTGATTGACCACCATTATGATAGAGTCATGTCTTCTCAAAGTTCAGGGTAGGCTGAGCATGAAATCTATGCTTAGATCGGTGCATGGTTACTTAAGTATTGGTAAGGGTGTATACTCTCCATATGGCTCTTTTCTCCCCTTTTGCAAGTTTAAACACTTCATATTTCTTAAGAACTTGGCACACATCCTTCATTATCTTAAGCTAGTAGAAACAGTCTTTCAATATTTCAGTTTTTTTCTTTTCACCAAAACGGTCGGCTAAGCCCCTAACATGAGCTTCTCGGATGAGTAACTCTCTAGTTGAAACACTTAGCACAAAAATCTACTTCCCCTTCATTAGGAACCCTTGGCTTAAATCAAATCCATCGATAGCTTCTCTAATGTTGTATTTGGCTACTATGGACCTAAAATACGGGTCGTACTCATATTGATCGGGTAAGGTACTAAACGCTAGTACCTTCGCCTTTATGGTCATAATGAGGGTATGACGACGAGAAAGAGTGTTAGCAATAGTCTTTGTGCTCCCCTTCTTATATTTGATGACATAGTAGAGTCTCCAAGAACTTGACCCATTTGGCATAATGTCAAAAAAGTTTTTGTTGTCTTTAAAGGTGTTTGAGAGATTCATAATCTAAGTAGATGATGAAATATCTAGACAATAGGTAATGCTGCCAATTATGTAGTGTTTGGACAAGGGTATAAAACTCCTTAACCATAGGCTGAGCAATTCAAGGTAGCTCCTCTAAGTTTCTCGTTGAAGTAGGTAATGGGTTAGTGTTCCTGTATAAGGATAGCACTAATGCCGTCTCTAGACACGTCACATTCAACCTCAAAAACTTTCCCGAAATCTGATAGGGTGAGTACTAGGTAGACGTAAATATACACTTAACATCTTCAAAACTTTTTTAACCTTTCTCTAACCACTTAAACTCATAATTCATCCTAATTAGTTCGGTTGGTAGCGTTGTTATGGAATTAAATTTCTAAATGAATCTTAGATAGAAAGAAGCTAGATCGTAGAAGGTCCTAACTTTAGTAGCAATAGTCATCATAGGCCACTCGAGAATAGTTTTGACTTTCTTGACATCAACTCGAACTTCTTCCTTTGAAACAATATCCTTGAGGAATATAACCTCATTTTGGCAAAATACGCATTTCTTCAGATTGCTGAATAATCTTTCGGTATGAAGGATGTTGAGTACCAATCTTAAATGCTCAAAATGGGCAATGATGTCTACATTATAGACCAAAATGTCATTGAAATAAACCATAACACATTTGCCAATCAGTGCCTTTAGTATATGATTCATGAGCCGCATGAAAGTACTCAATGCATTTATTAGACCAAACGACATCACCAACCACTTAAACAAACCATTTCCATTCATCGCTAGGCCTCATTCATATATGATGATAGCTACTTTTTAGGTTAATCTTTGAAAATATTCAAGCACTATATAACTTATCAAGCATATCATCCAATTGTAGGATTGGATATTGGTACTTAATAGTAATTTTGTTGATGATACCGCTATTAATGCACATTCTCTATGACCCATCTTTCTTTGTTACTAGTACAATTAGCATAGCACATGGGCTCATAGTCTCTTAGACCTATCCATGATCTAATAACTCATTCACTTGTTTCTTTAGCTCAACCACCTACTTGAGATTAAGCCTATAGGTAGGTCGGTTCAGCAGCACTGCTCCTGGCTAAAGGTTAATGCAGTGTTTAATGCCTCTTATAGGTAGTAAACCTTTTGACATCTCGGTAGGAAATAAGTTGACATACTCTTCTAGTAGAGTTTTCACCTCGCCAGGTAAGTTATCGGCTTCTCTTAACTCTAGAAGTTTCCCTACTAAAAGGAGCTCACATTCTAGGGCTTCGATTTTATGGGTGAATTAAGCTCGGAAAATCACTAAGGACTTTTGCTACAGTGATTTGGTAACCTTCTCTTATGCCTCTTATACTTCCTTAGGACTCATAAGGGTCAATATAACCTTCTTCTCATTCTTTTAGAACATGTATCTATTCTTATACCTATCATATAATACCTTTAAGTCAAACAACTAGGGTCGACCAAGTAAGAAGTGTGAAGTGCACATGGGTAGGATGTCAGACAACACCTTATCCTTATACCTATCACCAATGGAAATTGGTACTCTAACCTGATCATTGACTAGTAAACCTCCCATCTTGTTCAACTTGTGAATCTTATACGACTTAGGGTATGGAAGGATTAGCAACTTCATAGCCTTAACTACTCCCTATGTTACAACATTGGTACAACTTCCTCCATCAATAATCAAGGTGCATAACTTACCATTCACTTGGCAGTTCATGTGGAAGAGATTCTCCCTTTGCGCATTCTTACTAGCTACAAAAGTACTGAGAGATTGATGTACATCAAAATAGTACTTGGCTCCTACTTCAGGAGGTATAAAGGCATTGAGGTCTTCTTGAAACTCCTCCAGCATTAATCCAACTTCCACCTCCTCCTCTCCTTTATTAATACTTTCTACCTTGAATTGAGGCTTGTTTCCCTTGATCATCATGACACATTGGTTTAGATATTGACTAACCATGTGTCCATAACTGAGACATTTAAAGCACTTAATCTCTCGGGTCTTCCTTTTTGAGCTCTGACCTTAGTCTCTTCGGACCTCAAGTTCCTTGGCCTTGCCCTTACCTCGACCCTCTTTAGGTCAGCTCGACACTTGTTTTCAGTGGTCCATCTTGGAACTATTTGGTGCTCGTCCATAGTCTAATTGGCTTAGTACGCTACTTTGGCTTGGCAATCTTAGTCAACTAGTCTAGCTCTGCCTTTGCCTCTTAACCTTCAGTGCCACTCAAATGGCCTCATCTAGACTCCTAAGTCTCTACAGCTCCATAATATGACCAACCTTAGTCTTAAGCCCAAAAATGAGTTGAGCTATGGTTTGGGTTTCAGGTTTGTCAACATCACATCGAATCATCAGCAATTAGAATTCCCATACATACTCATCTATTGACTTGTTGCCTTGCTTTAAATATTAGAGGCATCAGAAGGTGTCTTGTTCATGGTACCTTAGAGCAAACTGATTTCTTAAAACTTTCTACATTTCATTCTATGTCTAAATATCTTGGCATGCCCTCTAGCATACATCCTACAACTTTTTCCATCACATTGCTGCATATCTAGAAAACTTTATTATAGCTACTCTAATACAAATAGCATCCTTAGAGTCATAGAAGTCAAATATCTTTTTGATCCTTTCCTCTCAATCTAAGTAGTCATCAGTACTACCAGATTCGTTAAAGCTTGGAATCTACACTTTGGGATGCTTGGCTCCTCGGGGTGCCCTCAAGCCATGCTCCTCAACAACATCGTATTATTCCTCTTCATCAAACTCCTCAACTTCATCTAATTTGAGTCTTCTTCTTACAACTCTTTCAGCATGATGGGGTGGTGCTTGTTGATCATTCATTTGTCATCTCAGGCTATCTCCCATTTCTTAGCCTTGTTTAATGATGACTCTCTCTTACAACCCGATCTCTAAGACCCTTGGTACTGAGACAGCTAGATTAGCTACAATAATGGTAAGGTCTTGTACTATGCCCATCAATAGTATATGGTGTTTGCTAAGTAACATGACCACTTCCATGTGCATCACTCTTGGCATTGCTAATCTCTCCTTAGACGTTAGAATTCAACATTCTCATAACAAAGCTTTAGAAAAACATTCTTCATGTAAGAAATCCCTACACACACATAAATTACCAATCGAATAGTAAACGACAACCTACACTATTACTCCAAATGAAAACAAAGTATAACAAACAATAGATTAGCAAGAACTACTGCAACACAGTTCTCGATCACAACCTCAAGCTCTAATACCGGGATTATATAATGTATCTATGAGTTCAGTTATCACTAGGACTCAACATAGGAGATGGGAACCAAATGAGTCTTTCCAAGTATTAAAGAAAATAGAATGGTAAGGTTGGCAAATTGAATGTAGTAGCTAATGTAAAGCTGCTTGGAGGATATAACTCACCTACGAACACAACACAACTTGGCACTTCACTTGATATAATGCACAAGTTAATGCTAAGGTCTACCTACCACTAATCTTGAGCTACTTGGCAAGCCTAGATATGAATGTAGAGAAATTGGACTTTAGAGAGGAATATCTCACAAAGGACTAGTATATTCAAATATCTGTAAGGAATGTAAGATCATTCTATCTACAACGAGAAGAGACTATTTATAGTAAGTCCCTAGGGTAATATTAAAAAAAAAAGAGAACTATAAAAAAGCATTCATAAAAAGTGATTCCTAGTACATACGAAAAGGGGTAAATAGGATAAATGACAAAAAAAGGGGAAAATTGTACAATATCAAGTGAAAAGGATAGGTAGTAGCTCATCAATGGTCCCTTATTAAGGAATTTTTGGGTGTAACAACTGAGCTAGATCATGACATAGCGCCTTTAGGGGTTGTCGAGACAAGTAAGGGATGTTATAAGTATGAGTAAGAGGCCGAAAGAAAATTATTTGGCCAGCAGGAGCCTATGCCTTGGTACTTGGCAAGAAGCTCTCAGTAGTTGAAGGTTCGAGCATAATCTAATGTATGGGGCCTTGGTTCACATCACTCGATAAGAAAGTAGTCAGCATCAGCATAAAGGATAGAGCAAAGTAGGGTGCACCCACTCGGAGCTCATAAGGAGTTTAGCTACTGTTCTTCTATGTACAATTTCTGATCTTCGGTAGATTGGAAAAAGAGAATTTGGTGAGAGACTGGAGGCCTCTGAGGCATGTGTGAGTAAGTGGGCCAAAGGTCAATAACCTATCATAATTGTCTTGGTTCATGGTTCGACTCTTATGGGGGTCAGCAATATTAATGGGATCTTCCTCAACTAGTGAAATAGTGAACAGATTGGGGAAGCTTAGGAGATATATCTAATTGGCTTAGAAGAATTTTTCTTCTTTTGATGCCAAGTCCTTCTGGGTAACTCGATGGACTGAGGTAGTAAGCCCTTGGGTTCAGGATCTTGTGGTTGGTCCTTAGTTCCTATCATCTTCTTTAGGTTATTTAAGATTTGGAATCAAAGCTTAACTAGCTTTATGTAGCTTATCTTTAAGGAAATACAGCTTAAAGTCAGTAATGTTGAAAGAATCGAAGACTCTATACTCCTCTAAGAATTTTATCTTGTAGGCATTGGGGTTGATCTTTTCGATCACTTTGAAAGGTCCATTTGCTATTGGGGATAACTTGCTCTTCCTTAGGTTAAGGAACTAATCCTTGTTAAGGTATATCCATACTAAGTCATTAGGCTGGAACTCTCTAACTTTTCTTCATCAGCCTTTTCTTTCAAGCTTAGAAGTAACTCAGGTCAGATGGTTAGCTACCTTTTGGTTCATTGCTTGGATGACTTCTAATCTTTCCATAACTTATTGATCCTCAAGCGAGCTGTGATATGCCTAGGAGCTTAGTTATCTCTAAGACTTACTATAGAAGATGAGAGCCAAATGAGTCCTTCGAAGTATCGAAGAAAATAGAGTGGTAAGGTTAGCAAATTGAATGTAGTAGCCAACGTGAAGCTGGATATGACTAGTCTATAAACACAACATAACTTGGTACTTCACTTGATATAACACACAAGTTAATGCCAAGGTCTACCTACTACTAATCTTAAGCTACTTAACAAAACTAGATAAGAGTGTAAGGAAATTGGACTTTAGAGAGGAATATCTCACAAAGGACCAATATATTCAAATATCTATAAGGAATGTAAGGTCATTTTGACTACAAGGAGAAGGGACTATTTATAGTAAGTCCCTAGGGTAATATTACAAATAAAGACAACTACAAAAAGGAATTTATGAAAAGTGACTACTAGTACATATAAAAAAGGGGAAATAGTACAATGTTAGGTGAAAAGGATAGGTGGCAGCTCATCAATAGTCCCTTATTAAGGAATCTTTGGGTACAACAATCAAGTTGGATCATGATGTAGCACCTTCAGGGGTTGTCGAGACAAGTAAAGGATGCCATAAGTATGAGTAGGAGGTTGAAAGAAAAGCATTCGGCTAGTAGGAGCCTATGCCTCGGTTTTCCGTAGGGAACTCTCTATAGCTGAAGGTTTGAGTAGGATTTGATGTATAGGTTCTTGGTTTACATCACTTAACAAGAGAGTAGTCGACGTTGGTACAAAGGATAGAGCAAAGTAGGGTATACCTACCCAAAGCTGTCAAGGAGTTTAGCCACCATTCTTTTATATATGGTTTCTCATCTTTGGTAAGTTAACGAGAGAGAATTCTCTTAGTGAGGGATTGGAGGCCTTTGAGGTGTACATGAGTAAGTGGGCCAGAGGTTGGGCTAAGAAACTTGATCGATTGGGAGCTCAAGTTTGTATCCATTTGTAACCTTAAAAGGTGATTTCACTATTATATCGTGGGAGGTCTTATTATAGGTGAACTTGATTATTAGTAAGCACATGTCCCAATCAGTTAGGTTTCTTCCAATTGCAACTCATAGTAAGGTTCTTAAGGTCTAATTGAGAACCTTGTTTTGGTCATCTATCTGTGGGTGGCAAGGTGCATTGAATAGTAGCTTAGTCCTTATTTGCTTCTAAAGGTTCTTTCAAAAATAGCTTAAGAACTTTGGGTCCTAATCAGATGCAATGGTTTTGAGCACTCTATGTAGCTTGACCACTTCCTACAAAAAGAGAAAAGAAAGAGCCTAATTATTGTTAGTTTGATTTCATGGGATAAAGTGCACCATCTTGCTGAAAAGGTCCGTAACAAGCATGATGGAATCCTTCCCTTGGGACATCCTTAGAAAGCCTAACATAAAATTCATGCTCAATTCAAACTATAGTTTAGTTAGGATAGGCAATAGCAGATAAGGCCTTTATTCAACTCGGCTATTTGCTCTTTGATAGGTAGCACATCTCTTTAACACAAACTATACATCTCTTATCATCTTAGGTTAAAAGAATCTCAAATAAGCACTTCATTAGTGTGGGCCTTCCCAAAATAACTAGATGATCCTCCTTTATGTGTCTCACAAATGAGTAGTTCTCTCATATAATAAGTTAAGATACATAATTTCCTTTTCTTGGATAGGTTTTTGTCCTCCTATGATTATCATCAATAGCTCGACCATCCTCACATCGAGCATTGATTAGACTTAAGTGTAGATCCTTCGCATATAAATCCTTGACAATTGAGAACCTAAGAAGTCTCGTTTGGAGCTTAGTTAAGAAAGTATGTAATCGTGATAGAGAGCCAGCCACTATATTGTTCTTGCCAGTCTTATACTTAATAACATAAGAAAATCCCTCAATGAACTCAATCTACTTAGCTTATCTATTAAACAATTTCGATGGGCTCTTCAGATATCTCAATGACCCATGATCGATGTAAATTAGAAATTCCTTTGGTAATAGGTAATCCTGCCAAACAGTTGGAGCGCAGATCAAGATGGAATAATTAAATGTGGCTCCTTAAAGCTTTTCACTAAAGTACGTAATAGGTCAAGCCTCTTGCGTTATTACAGCATTTATGCCCAATCTAGATTCATCGTACTCGAATCCAAACTCTTTTTGGAAGCTTGGAAGAGATAGGATAGGGGCATTGGTCAACTTTCTCTTCACCTCCTCATAACTTTGTTTCTGTTTTGCTCCCCATTTAAATTCAATGTTCTTATGTGGGTCTACAATAGTACTGAATTCTTTATGAAACAACAATAGAATGATACCAAGCCATAGAAACTTTGTACATTGACGGAATAGACTGGCATAAGCCACTTAGTAATCACCTTCACATTTTTGTCATCAACTCGTATGCCACCTCCACTCATGAGAAACCCTGAGAAGATTACTTCAAGTTGGTAGAAGTCACACTTCTTCAGATTGTTGTATAGTTTTTCAGCTTGGAGTTTAGCAAAAATAGCTCGGAGATGCTCATAGTGCATCTCCAAGTTAGAGCTATAGACAAGAATATTTTCAAAGTAAATGACAACAAACCTTTTGATCAATTCTTGGAGAACATGGTTCATTAACTTCATAAAAGTGCTTGGTGCCTTTGATAGTCTAAAGGCATCACTGGCTACTCATACAATCTATGGCGAGTCTTGAATGCAGTCTTCCACTCATCTCTTTCCTGCATTTTAATCTAATGGCATCTAAACATGAGATCAATCTTAGAGGAGATCCTTCCTCCATTTAGCTCATCAAGTATGTCATTAAGTCGAGTTATAGCATATCTGTACTTGATAGTGATTAGGTTGATGGCTCAATTATTTACATACATTCGCTACGTACCGTCTTTCTTCAGCACCAATAAGGCTAGTATAGCTCATAGGCTTAAGGACTCCTTCACATATCCTCTTTCCATCAATTCATCTACTTGCCTCTAAAGTTCGGTAGCATGTTCAGGGTTCATCCTATATACGGGCTTGTTCAGTAATGCAGCTCCAAGTTGTAAATCTATAGCATGCTCAATTCTTCTAGTCGAGGGTAGACCTTTTAGTAATTCATTAGGAAACAGGTTGAAAAATTCCTTCAATAGGTCTTTCACCTTAGTGGGTAGTTCAAAATTCAAAACCCTTATTCAAGCAACCCCCTAACTAACAAGAAGGTTGGCTCGTCATGCTTCATCTCCCTCCATAGCTCAGTATGTATTATCACTAGGGTCTCTTCAAGGTTCTATTGAGTTGATCTTGCATAGTCTTGACTTTTTCTAAAGACATGAGATTCAATCTCAGCTCTCCCCTCATGTTCAAAAGAACAAATATTTCTCTTCTCATTATAGATCACATGTTAGCTAAACATTTATGGTCTTCCCAAAAGAATGGGTAAAACACTCATAGGCAATACATCACAAAGAACTTCATCCTGGTACTTTGCAATGCAAATAGACATTACAACTTGCTTAGTCACTTGTAAGGCTTCTTTATCACAAAGCCAATGCAACTTGTAAGGTTTAGGGTAGGGTATGGTTGGTAGTTTCAATTGTTGGACCATAATAGTAGACACCACATTAGTGTAGCTTCCACTATCGATAGTAAGTGCTCTCAATGTCCCATTAACCTTAGAACCAATATGAAACATGTTCTTACATTGCTCATCCTCAAGCATTAGGCTCACACTCATCACTTGCCTCAAGACCATAGTTGTAGGCATGAAGTTACCTTCTTCATTATTGATAAACTCCTCCTCCCTAGTTGCTCTTCAACCTCTTTGTCATTATTGTTGACTTTTAAGGTTGGTACTTCACCCTTGACCACCATCTCTTTTTTGTTTGAACATTGAGTCACCATGTGCCTAAATCCTTAGCATTCAAAGCATTTGATCTTCCTTATCTTTCTTCCTAAGCTTTGTCCTTTCTCAACCTTCCTTAAGGTTTCTCTTTCTTCAGCTTAGGTGATTGAAATTGGTCAGATTTCAATTATTTTACTTGGTTTTGACCTCATAGGTTGGCTTAGAACAAGTTAGTTAAGGGTAGCTCGACTAATAGGAGGTCAAAATTTGCCTATTCGACATTGCTCTATCCTTTGACAGCTTAGATTGTTTCATCTAAGGACCTAATATCTCTAGTCTCTAAGATATCCTTAACCTCATATTTAAACTCATTGATAAACCTAGAGATAATCTAGCCTTTTAACTTTACAACTTCACAACGAATTATCAACTTTTAGAACTTATTTACATAAGCATCAATGCTTAATCCACCTTGTCTCAACTCTTACAATCTTTGAATGCATCCTATAGATAATAGCCTCCTTTACATTACTCTTTTCATCTCATCCCATTCTTTGAATTCTCTCTCTCTCTCCTTCTCTACATCTTGTAAGTCTTGTACCTAAACAATGCTTTACCCCTAAATGTCCAGTAAATTACTATGCCTCAATGCATTTTAGGGGGAACCAATTAGCTCTGGGTTTGAGTGGCATTTTACCCTTAACCATAACTCATCCATTGATTCTTCAACATCAGTCGATTTAAACCTCTACTTATTTTCACCCAAGCTTCATCCTTTGAATTATAAGGAAGCCAATCTTACCTGAGCATTCTCCAGAACTTCATGACACTCAAATGGCTTCTCTATCCTATTTACCCAGTTTAGATAGTCCTTAGCTTCTCTACTATTAAAGAAGCTTAGAATTTGTAATCTTAGTCCTTCTACCTTTAGAGCTTAGACATTTCTTTCTTCGAGTTCATATTACTCTTCTTCCTCATTACCTAACTCCTCATCTTCCTCTTTTATTTCTTCCATTGCGAGCCTTCATTAATAAATTCTATCTACTCTTCCAACTTAATGTGGTCAAATTAGGAAATTAACTTAACCAAGTCAGCCATTGCCTCCCTTGGATAGTCCATTTGCTCAGCCTCTATTTGGGTTATATCTAGTTAGTTGCTTGTCTTCATTTATAGTACTTATCAAGCTAGTCACAAGGTCAGCGAGCCTATCCAATATTTCATTTGCAAATTGGGGTATATAACGTTCTTATTGGTTACGGCCATTACGAGCACTACTTTCTTGGTTTTTGAGAGGTCCTTGAACACTTGTATCTAACATTATTAAATACCTCAGTATACTAACTCCTTCACATTGAAATAAATGAATCTTACTCAAATCCCTCATCAAACCCTTCTTTAAACAATTTCCCAATATCCCTTACACCAGCAATTACTAGAGTAATTCCAATATTACTCGACACAGTCATAAACCAATGAAATCTACACATTTTGTTTTCCAAGTACCAAAATAGGGGAAAATAGAGTATCCTAACACTTACACTTACTTCACTAAAATTTAAACATTATGTTGAAACCCACTAGGATAGCCAAAAAAGCTTAATCCTTAGTACATTCTACTTCACACATTGCTACTATAACATGATCACTTAAGGACGCAAGATACTAGAAACTTATATGAATGTAGCTAAGCTCTGATATTAAGATGATATAGGGAATGGTTATGGATAAACATACGACCAAAGCTATCATACGAAACTATGGGTTCGAATTATGAGATAGTTGGAATAATAGGTGAAAGTCAAAGATTAAGTTGGGGTTCCTATACACCAACGAAGGATATGATGTACCAATACCTTACATGAGCTCAAGTTATATTAGATATGATGTATAAGTGCAATAAGAGGTCACTCACCACTAACCTACACTTAAGTAATGGCCTAAAGAAGAGTAAAGAGAACAAGTAGTAAAATACTTAGCTTAAAAGGAAATATACTAAATATTCACCATTATGATCCTTGCGGCTAATACAAGTGAAGATATTTACATGGCTAAATTAGGGTAAGTCTAAGGATTCCTCTAATTACAAAGTAGATACCTGCTTGAAATAGAAAATTCTTACAAATAAAGGAAAAATAGATAATAATAGAAAATGGAATATCCTTTACTAAGATAATATGGTTATTAGAGAGAGAGGACATGTGCTAGTCTCTCAATTCTTTGGTCTAAACAAATAATGGGTACCAAGCAAAGCTAACTAGATTAGTCTCAAGTTGGCAACTAAGTAAGTGAGGAGCTTAGGGAGCACTTGCTCGAAAAATCAGAACTTAGGAGTTCAGAATAGGCAGGTCAGCTTAACGTTGGGTTAGTCTAAGCTCGAATGTCTATTAGCTTTGAATCATGCTAGTTCAATATTTAGCTCTTATTGGGGTCAGTAGCATCAATGTGATTATCCTCTACTATTGAAATAATGAATGAATTAAGGAAGCTCGAGGGATATATTTAATCAGCTTAGAAGAATTTTTCTTCTTTTAAGGTCAAGTCCTACTAGGCAACTCAGTAGACTAGGGCAACGAGCCCTTAGGCTTGAGATCTTCTAATTGGTCCTTGATTTCTATGAGGACCTCCATTTTAAGATTTTTTTACGATATAATGAAGAGCAAGGACTGGTTGAAGCTTTAGTAGGACATATTTATTAAAGGAATGAAGGAAACGATGAACAAGGTCCAAGGAAACTATCCTAACCTGGATCACAATTTCTACTATCTTAATGTGCCCGTTAATGATCAAAACCTCAAGGCATCTCAATAGAAGGGCATTAACAAAGTACCTATGGTTGAGCATGTGAAAGGGAATGACTAAGTCCATGCTGGTCTAATAGAATAGGCTCTTCTACTATTGAGCTACACTCCGTTGTAGTGCTTCACTCCCTTGTAGTACTTCACTCCCCAAGGGAGCTAGGGCCTAAAGTATCTGAGTTAACACTTAAGACCGCCCAAGCATCTAAAGTCATTGTGGACCTTCTTTCAACAACTTGATTTAACACTCCTTCTTGTCATCCATGTTTTTCTTTTGTTTATATACCTATCAAGTTAGGGAATGCTACCAATGTGGCTTAAGGAGGCTGAGATGTAAGACTCCATTAACTTAAAGGTAGGCTAAGAGTTTGTCATCCATTCACCTTAGGTGATGATAGGAATCGCAACCCAATTACTAGTTCGAAAACTCATGTATTAGCTTCAAATGGTTCACTAAGCTCTCTTATAATGGTACATGGTCAACGAAGCAGAGCTCCATTAGAGATTTGACCTATTTGAGTACTTAAGCTCTCCCTCGGGTGGAGTAAGATTACCAACATCTTGACTCGCCTAAAGTCAACTTAGCAATATGCTAAACTATTCAAGACTAAAATGGTTTTGCGACTTGATCACTAGCTTAACCGCCTTATTTTCAAGCTATCTATCCAACCTGTTGACTTATTTCTCGAGTTGACCTTTGGTTTAGCTCTAACCAGAAGCTAAACCAATACACTAATCTCCATCACTATAGATTGACACAAGTCCTCTACTTTTCTAACAATGTATGGGTATAAGACTCATAATCACCTACTAAATGTCCATTTTACTCTTTGTAACATCGTGCTTATGTTGCTTTTAGTATTATATCCTTTTTAGTCATTGTACAAACTTACGATTTGCCTTCAATGGCATGTTATATACCTATTTATATGTGTACAGTCATAATATCAACTGATGACTATCCTTCTCTTGATATTTTTGTTTTCGTCCTCTTATACTTATGCTTAATAGCTAGAGCTCAAGGATATTTAATCCTTGAGTAAGGTTAGTGGCAAGTGGCCTTAGGTTATCAAATACTTACTTAAGCCCATGTGAGTAGGTTAATGCATCATATCCAACCTTCGATGTAAGTGCTTTGCCTTAAGTTTGACTCTCATTTACATTTTCGGCTGTCTTATAAATAGGACCCACCATCCCCTAAGCATTTACTAGGTCTTATTCATCAGAGCCACTACCCTTTATTTTCAATTTGTTGCTATTTTCTATATCAAGTGAGGTTAGTCCATAAGACTTCATTCATCTTAGAAGGGGCTGGGGACAAGGGCTTACTTTCCATAGAGGAGTTAAGAACCTATGATTAGGAGTTTGTTCACTTTGAAAGAGGTTTAAGCTTGTGATTAAGATCATGTTCACCTTAAAAGTGGTTAGAGCTTATGATTTGGAGCTTAACTAGGTTAGAGCTTATGATTAGAGCCCTTTTACCTCAAGAGAGGCTGGAGTTTATGATTAGATGCCTTTCACCTCGAACATAATTGAGTATTTTACATTAATGTTCAAATGGAAGCTAAAAGAAAAATATTGAGTGCATAAAATGATGAAATTTTATTTATGATAATTACATTATAAGAAATAGAGTTATAAGGTTATTCTTTAACTCTATTAGATGCCCTATTGTTATTGTTATCTGAGTTGGTAGCTTGTAGGTCCGACTTACTTCGTCTTTCTTTGAGCATCATCATTACCTTAGTTTTGAATATATTCCTTAAGGTACCCACATCAATTTGCATCCTCAAGGGAATTCTTTAGCTAAAAGCAGTCATTAGTTTTGTGCCCTTTGTTTTTATGGAAGTCATAATATTTTTACCTAAGCTCCTTTGTACATGGTTACCCTTCATCTTTTTCAAATTAAGCTAGATTTGAACTTTAGTAGTATTTAGCCTTGTGGTTAATTTTTTTTGGGGAGGGGAGGTAAGGGTAGGGGTTGGCATGGTCTCGGTAGGAGTGGATTGTTCTTTTGTCCCTTCTATTATCTCCATCATGAGAAGAACCCTTATCATTCCTAAGATTGACCTGAAGCTACATTGAGCCTTAGTCCTTGTCTTGCTTCTTCTTTAACTTCCCTTAGTCAACTTTTTACTCGACCTTAATAGTATTTTCCATAAGAATGAACTTAGAGGCTTGTTTATGATAATATTTTCTAGAGGTCCATAGTTGACTCTTAGCTAAAGACACGAAGAAAGGATTAAAAGTTTTCATGTAGATGGTGATGATCAACGCTATACTTATGTTAACACTAGGGATTTCAAGCATAACCAAGTTGAAGTGGGATAAGTAATTGCTGATGGACCAGTCAAAGTGTTACTTTATTAGGCTAAGAGTGATTGAGTCCTTTGTTGGCATTTTACTTGCTAAGAAATGTTGCTGGAACTAATAGTCGAGCTCCTACAAGCTAAAGATAGAGTTCGACTTACTTCTCTTTTTAAGGTGCTTAAGAATGCTTTACAGGTAAATTCGTCATTGCAACTGTGCAAATTCATCAGAGATTTAAAATATATGAGGTAGTGGTCTAGATTATTAATCTTATTGTAGATTTCCAAACTAAGATGTAAATGTGAGGGGGTAGCACATTATCTTAGATCTCTTGGGTGAATAAAGATCAACTAAAAGTAAACTAGCTCTTAGTTTCTCAAAGACCTCAAGTTTGGAGAGCATTTTCGTATATTGCCTAAACTTTTCAAGGTCCTTTTCAACTACAGAATGATGTGACTAAACTTTAGAGGGCTTAACTCAATTGTTCTTAGAGATGGCTTGGTTGCGTGAGATAGCTAGAAATATTAGGCAAACAGTATTAGGGCTATTTTGAGCGATAAGTGGTAGGGTGGTAGTAAGGCATTGTCATCAAAGACATAATTGTCTTTAAGTGATGGTAGGATATCTTACTACTCTAATTCATTGAAACAAGCTTTTAGTTGCTGATTCTCTATAGTGAGGGATTTTAGCTCCTAGTTTTTTACAATAGGATTATTATAAAGCCACTCCAAGCATGTTATATAGTCTTTCTACCTTAATGGTTATAGTGGTGGAGGTATGGAAGTGGTAACATTTCTAGCATGTGTGTTGAGCTAGTTAATCGTCATGGTGTTGTCTTTATTGTTAAAGTGAGTAGTACGTGATTAATGCTAATGTTAGATTTTCATTTAGTTATAGGGAACTTGCAAATTAAAAAAAAGATTAAGCTATGGAGGTACCAGAACTAGTTCTAGTGTAGCCACTTTAATGCTTAAGTTTAAGATGAGAGAAAGGAGGAGGAAGGGGAAGAGGGAGGGAGGGAGAAAGAGAGAGAAGGGATATAGTATTGATAAAATGAAAGGGTTTCGAAACCTTTATGTATAATAATCTTCTATTTATAGAGGAACTAGTTAAGCTATTTTAGGAATGAGATAAGTATTTTGAGAGGATTTTAGGAATAGGATGTGAAAACTATTGACTTGCCTTATTTGACCAAGTTGTTCTTGCTTAGTCTTCATTCAAACTCGTGGATTAGACTTGACTAACTTGGGCTTAAAGGCCTAGATTCCATGGTTCAAAGATGAGATCTCATATCAAAATTTTCGTGAAGTTAGACTTAAAGTTGGGGACTTAGCATGCACCTTAACGAGGTTGGTCAAGCTTTTAAAAGCTTGGTCTATGGTCTAATGAGTTTATTGTAAGCTTTAAAGGCTTGGCTATACTTTGAAGAGGCCAACATAAGCTCAAAGACTTGTGTCCAAAATAGCCTGTTAATAGTTTTATAAAGAAATATAGTTTTGACATAACCTTGATGATGGAGTCATTCAAATATTTAATCATTTGTTCTTATACATTTCCTACTTCATAACAATTGATTCTCCATACTTTCCCTTCAAGTTAATTCCATCGAAGCAATTTATATTCTTTTAGTTACATTCTTATTGTGCCTATGTTACTCCCTTCCATTATCATAATCTATCCTTCACCCTATTACATTTGCAAGATTGTTATAATAATGGATTTAGAATAGGTGAATATGAAATCTGAAATGATTCCATGGAGGTACTATAAGTAGCTTTCTTTAGAGAATTTTTAATGTCTCTTGTATTAATATTGCTATTTAGTGTGATACTCTCCCAGGATACAACCAAATCTAAAGAGTTAGACTAGTAATTTTTTAAGTTTTTAATCCAAAGTAGAGATATAGAAGGAGATGGTGATTTTACAAAGGTATTGTAAGAGAGAGAAAGAGAGAATAACTAGAGAAGTTAGTGCAAAAAAATCTGTTTAAACAAAAACTTATACATTTGTTGAAAGAAAAAAAAAAACAAAGAACTCATACAATAAATACTAATTTAATCATTTGTAATGCTTTAAAAAAATCCTAGAAGTCATAATCCTTAAGAAAATAAATCTTCAGCAATAAGGCAATTGATCTAAATACCATGAAATAATATAACCCAAATAACTGAAGCAACACACTTGTTTGAGTTAGAAATGCATTTTTTTATGTGAAATAATGTTGTGCAAATTTCTTCAAAACAGGTTCGTGTCTCCGAACAAGCACTTTTTGCATTTGGAGAGATTTCTGTTCGAACTTGCTTAACAAGTCGACTGTTGCTAGGAAAAAGATTCACACACAATCATAGGAAAGCACATTTCATACACATGCGAAATTTGGGGGAGAATATTTTTAGTATTTTTCATTGTATTCTAGATAGTAGATACAAGTATTTATAAATTGTACAGAATATGTTAACCTTTCCCTCGACCCAGCCGTGTAACAGACTTGGAATCTTTAGCATGTGCAGCAGCCACCTCATACCATCTATTTTTATATTTTTATAATTTCTTGATTCTTACATAATTTAATATGAATACTCTACGTAATAATAACTAGCCAGGACAATGTTGATCCAGTCATTCTTCAGGCCCAGGTCCAACAGTTGGTCCATCGGCCCACATCCAGTCCATTGTACGACTTACTGAAACACGTTGAGGTTGAAAGACACGTGCTGCCCAACTCTTCACTTTTTTCCTCTTTTTCATCCAAAACCCTAGCTCTCTGAGAAAACCCAAATTCATCTTGTGAAACCCTAATTGCCTGCAAAGATTCATCCTTTTTTGTGTCGCTAACATAATGCTTAGATAAATTACCTTTTTGCATTCGTAGGGATTTTGTTTGGACTTGTCACTTTCTCTAGCTTGTTTAATATGTCGTTATGATTTATTATCTCTGATAATCACTTTTCCTCTCTCTTATTTGGTAAGATTATATTCAACACTTGGCTTAAAATCATAATGGACTATTCATTTCATATACAATGATCAAAAATTTGAAAAATGTTGATTGATATAGGTAAATTACATATAGATATTAAATATTTTATCCAGATCAATTCCTTATGAATTTTTATTGATTAGAATCATAGTTGACTATCTATTTTATATATAATAATAAAAAATTTGAAAAATAATAATTGATATTAACAAAATAAATATAAGTATTAAATATTTTATCTGACTCAATTCTTTGTAAACTTTAACCATATTTAGTTTAAAATCATAATCCACTATCCATTTCATACACAACGATCAAAATTTTTGAAAAATGTTAGTTGATAGGGGTATAACAAATATAAATGCTAAATATTTTATATAAATTCCTTACCAAACTTTAGCCAGATAATTAATTATATGCCTCACTCTATTGCCAACACAACATGGGTCACATATCTACAACATTGAATTGGTCGAGGAGATGTCATTTCAGTTTCTCAAAATGAGTGGTGTTATATTTAAGTCGGCACCATCTATTTAAGTCGTGATGTGTTCCTGCTATAATCCAATCATCATGCGCACTAATGCATTCAATTACTGAACGATTTGCACATCCTTTTTTGAGTGTTCTATGCTTAATTAAAAGGTTGAACAAAATCCACTGTGATAGAGCTTCCTTACCAACTCAGTACCTACGGTGCAGCACAAACTTGTACACCCCATTCAGTGCTCTCTTTTCTCGGAAGTGAAAATGTAATTTTGAGGATTTTTAAGAAGCTTTTGATTTTTCCCGCATTGAGAGTTTTCTACGGGATGTTAGACTGGTATAAAATTTTTAAATTTTGTTATGTCCTTTTAACGGCACATTTAATTGGTAAAATAAAATATAATAGAAATAGAATTGTAATTACTAAACAATAAAATAGATAAACATTGTAGTTAAAATGATATTGGTAATAACTCTATACGAAATCGACCAAACTTGCTGAAGCAGACATTTAAGTCTAGTACTTACTTTGCCAACAAGGAATTGGCTATTTTGTCCGATCCAATTCCTCAAAACATTACAAACCAAAAAAATGCCTATGTGAATCCTTTATGTTTTTATCAATATTGCTTACGTCTTTTGTTCGTACTTCTTATAATTCGGTACAACAAACGCAAAGTACTTGCGATATGCATGCTACAAACATAGCTTATTATATAGTTTTATAGATAGACCGTTCAATTCATCGTCCAATCAATTAAATCCACATTGTTAATTTCTTTAACCATCTCGATGGCTTGATGATAAACTGAATAGTCTCATCCACGTGTATAAAAATACGATCCAAATATAGAGGTTTTGAATTATTTACTTGAAACATAAAGAATTTAGATTTGTCTACTTAAGATATATAAGTTTTAGTATAAATAGAAATAACTTACTGCTGATTTCTTGTTGAATTCAATGCTTTATATCTATATATTAAAGAAAAAGTTTTATTTTAACTACTCATAACTAATAATTTGATATAATATAATTTTAATCATTAAATATACTCACATAATAATTACTAAAAAAAATCAAACTCATCTCATAGAATTCTTAATCACTACGTTCAGTTATATAGCTTTCTATCGTACATACTTCTATGGTTATTATTTTCTTATCTATCCATTATTTTAATTGCCCAACATTAAAATTCATTACACTTTTTAGTTCAAGTTTTTTTTTTTTTTGCACACATAATGTGAGTACATTGTTCATTAGTTCCTTTTAAGGAGAAACTCATCTATTTGATAAAAAACTATTTAAAACATTTCTTCTTTTTTTTTTTTACTTTTTAGGAAATAAAAATAGGTACAATGGATCGTATGCAAAGATAATTGTATTTTATCAAATACAATTATCAAATACAAAAGAAAAACATACATTAGGTGATCTTGAAGAACAGTTGAAGTAAAGTAAAAAAGATATATAATATGGTGGTCTATCGATTGAGTAAAAGCCACTCATCTCACTTTTCGTTTGGGTAACTATCCAATGTGTACATGCATTTGCTTAATAAAAAATCAAAGAAAAAGAACAACTAGAAAATAGATGACTAAGGTGAATAATATCATGAATCACCACTACAATATTCTAAGAGCAATTAGAAGGATCTTCAATTGCTTTAATAACATGATAGCATTCTGATTACCACTTCAAGATTATCCCAACCCCTTCTTCTAGCTATTTTCAAACCTTCCTTGATAGTAAACACATCATTAATCTGAAGATCTGATGAAAGTACATGCATTGCCATAGCTTGTTGTAAAAGACCTTCGTTATTTCTAAAAATAATACCTAGACTGGCCTTGCCATTAATAGGATCTATCGAACCATCCCAATTTAGCTTTAGTTTCCCTGTAGGCGGCTTGGTTCACGCAATTCAATACGTGTCTATCGTATGACTATTGCTAGAGATGGACAGACGTGATTAAACGCACCATGGTTACGCTATTTCGATATGTTCTAAATTACAATTGCCATCTTTGATAGATCTGACTTCATCTAATTTGCTGTTATACGAGGAAGAAGAAGATTAAACGCACCATGGTTACGCTATTTCGATATGTTCTAAATTACAATTGCCATCTTTGATAGATCTGACTTCATCTAATTTGCTGTTATACGAGGAAGAAGAGGAGGAGGATACCTAATTTTCCTGCAAAACAGATTAGAGTTAGTAGCTAGACAATTTGTACATAGGCGCCATAGAAGATGTTTATATTTGTACATAGCCTTGGTCTTTTGATAAAAATTGATTTTTAAAATGGTTTTAAAATAAAAGATCAGGATATGGGATTATGATTTTTAAACCTTCATGGTACTACAAACTTTTCAAATTTAACCTTAATTTTAATAATCACCTTGTTAATTTCATAAAACTCGATTGTTAATTATTCTAATTGGATAACTTAAGCAATCTAAGAAAAAAGAAAATTATTTTTTTTTTATTTTTATTGTCGTACCATAAATGTCTATATACTTGCTATTTGAAATCAGACAAGTTAATTTTAATTTTAAAAACATACCAGTTTTATGTTTTTAATTTAATTTGGTTTACTTAAGAAAATTTCTAAGAAAGGTCCTAAGTCAGAAATTTTACTTTTGAAAAATCTAAAGGTAGTCCTAATTTGTAAAGGATCTGTTTATTATTTTTTTTTTATTTTTGAAAACTTGATTTTCCTAAGTGTTACAAATAAATTTTTATTCTTTAACTTATGTACTTATTCATTTTGACTTTTATTTTATTTTTATTTTTTATTTTATATTATCTATTAGACTAAAAATAAATAAATAAATAAATTGCTTTCTCTTTTCTTTTCTTTTCTTTTTCTTTCTTTCTTTTTCCTTTTCTTTTTCTTTTTTCCATTTTTTTTTATTTTGATTTGATTACATTTACATAAAAGAATAAACAAATAAATAAGTAAATAAAATTAAAAAAATGAAAAAAAAAAAAATTCAAAGAGAATTGAACTAAGAAGGGGATACGAGTCATGTTAGTTAGAGCAGATCTTAGATCGGTTCAGGTTTGGATTATGGACTGGGTCAGATCTGAATCTTGCTCTGAAGGCTTCAATGGCAGCAATAGCTTAGTGGGGTGATTCTAAGCAACAAATCAAGCGGGAAAAAGAGGATTCGTGTATTTTGGATTAGGAATAGGGAGGGTAAGCTTGATGCCTTGAGGTTTGAAGGGGGTTTAGATGATTTTTAAAAGTGGAGGTCAACGGTGGTGGAGTGGTGCTTATAGTGGCGGCTGCTAGGTCTAAGGGAGGCATTAGGTTGAGGTTTTAAGATGATAAGGAGTTCGTATTTGGGTTTAGCTTAGGCTTAGAGTAGTGGTTCACAGTGATTTGTGGGTAAATTACGGTGAAGGCTAGGGTTTGGGGTTAGTGGTACGCGTCGTGGTTAAGGCACAAGGTAGTAGACGAGGGTGGTCATACATGAAAGGTGGTGGCATAGGGAGTGTTTCTAAGGTGTTTGGTCGTATTAGTGAGCTCGAGAGAGAAAAAGTTCGGTAGAGAGAGAGAGAGTGATTTGAAAATGAGAGAGAGAGGGTTTGTAAGTTGATTCTATAGCTCCTGTGTATATCTATGTCCCTAAGCCCCCGATTTATACACAGATTCACTTAGCAAATAAGGAAAACAAAAATCAAACTTAGAATGAAAATGCCTAAAAATTTAGTTTTTTTTTTTTTTATAATTTTAGAGCTCAATTTGAATGCTCATTTAACTGAATCTAAACTTGTTCTTAACATTAATCCATAGTAGGTCATGCAAAGGATGAAATCGCACCATTAATTGGTGTGTTTCAATAAGGAAAATGTGTGAAATCTAGGGCCAAATTGGGGGGGGGGTCTCTGTTCTTAGTTGGGAAAGAGGAGGAAATCAAGGGAAAGGGAAAGAGAGAGAGGGAAAGAGAGAGATAATGTTGACGTGGTGCCACATCAACCATATAGTCTAATGGTCGTGTGCAACGTATCATCACGTGACATGTGATAGCTGACATAGCATGCTACAAGGCGCTTCGTCAGCATCGATCAATTCGATGCTATCATGTGTTAAGACACGTAGCACAATAAGATCCTGATATGTAGTACAATAAGATATGGTAGTTTTTGATGTGGTAGATTGTTAGATAAAAAATAAAAAATAAAAAATAAAAAGGCATTCACTCCTTTACCAAGATTCAAACCCCTAACCTTATGCTCAAACTTAACACCAAGTCCAAGTGTATTACTGTTAGGTCATTGGCTTGTGCTTTATTTATAATTACATATATGGACCAGGTTAACTTAGGCTAGATTCAAATCTAAGCCCAAACTTAACAGCTTGACTTCCAAACTTATTTTAAAAATTAAAAAATCTATCCAATCAAATTATTATTCCCTAAAATCTTTTGTTTTCTTCAATTTTTTCAAATTTTTGTGATATTTTAACTTTTTATTTTCTAAATTTCTTATTTTTATTTTTTTGTGTTTCTTTCTAGATTTGATATGTTTCCAAATTTCTTATTTTTTGTACTTTTTCTTAATTTTTTTTTCTTGATTTGGGACCCCTTGAAAAATAAAATAAAAGGGGCAAAAACTTAGCGTCTATAGTACAGAATTCAAATCTAATTTTAAATGTTATAAATTTTTTAAAAATCTAATGCAATAAAGATTTGAGATATTCAAACTTCATTTGATTTTCATCAAATCGAGTTTAAATCTATATAAAATATTTAAATCTAATTTAATTTTTATCAAATCAAATCGGGGCCGATGTAAAATATTCAATTTGATTTGATCTAAAGATTTGTTTCTGAACTTTATAAATGTCGATCGCATGGCATAAATAAAAATTAATTACATACTTGCCAGAGACAAGAAAAAAACTAATCCCAAATCAAATTGCTCAGAGAAACGTTTACCTACAGAACTCATAGCTCATGGATGTACGACACGTAGCAGCGATCAACGAAGCAGCAATTCAAGATGTAGACATAATTAAGCCATCCCAATCCAAATGCTACTCTAATCAATGGCCTCACATCTACGCTTCATTATTGAACAGCAAATTCAGTTGTGACTCACTACAATACAACACCTCAATGCTATTCAATTACAAATAGATACCTATGCAATAGCCAACATACGAAATCAGCTTCCTATTTCTACACCCTATACTAATAAGAAACACAACCACCAAGCCAGCCATCGACACAACACACTGCAGCACACACCACTTCAGCCCTACATTACTTCATACGCTACAACACATGCCATCCACTATAGTTTACACATCGCATGCCACATTCCTTCACACGTCATTGCACAACACACGACACACCTGACTCTACTGCGACCATTAGCCAACATTTAAGTCGTGACCTTTGTTCTTTACTGTAGATCACAGCTAAACCCCACTGTCCACCAGCAGTAGCCAAGGTTCTTTGATCAACAACACTGCTACCTACATTAAGCCACTGTCGACAACTAGAGATAACACACTTTGCACAGCCATACACATACGAGTAGCACTCGTCGACTAGCCCCTACTACGAACAATACCAATAGCATGACCAAATTGTCCTTCATTGTATTACTGAACAACTGAAGTTCAAATTCGGTTTGGTCCAAATTTTTTTATATTTATTTATTATTTTATATTTTATCATTATCATATTATATTATATTTGATCCTTAGTTATTTATAAGTAATTACGTATATTAAGTTAGATTTTTTGGTATTAGTTTCTTTATATGTGTCTATTAAGTATATTATGTTTTATTTATTTAGGTATATAGTTGTTTAATAGTAATAGTATATATATATATATATATGTATGTATATATTAGCTTAGGAGTTTTAAGCATTATTTTTTTTAGAATTTCTCACATAGAAAGCTATTCTTTTTTAAATAAAAATTAAAAATTAATTAAAAAAGAAGCCCTTTAAAAAAAAGGACTTTTAGAGAGTTTTTATAAAATAAAAAACGTTCAAGAATTAGGTACCTTTAGATTTTTTTTAATAAACTAAATTAATAACAATGTAAACTTTTTCGGTTTTCAAAAGTTAAAATAAACCAATACATTAAAGTTTTCGAGAAAGAACTACGGCCGTTTGATCCCAACTAGCCGAAAGTAGCTACCTCTAGCACGAAATTAAAATCTGTAGAAACTTAGGTTCTTTTTTATTTTTCATTTGATTTTTATTTTTCTTAAAAGCATTTTAAAAAGACAATTTTGATAAATAAGCCTAATTTTAGAAAATAGATAGTGGTTTTTGTTAGGGTTTAATAGGTTAGTTCCCAAATTCATAATACTCTAGTTTTTATCAAATTAAAATTAAAGACTAATAGCTAAATTGTAACAATACACCCAATTGATTGCAATTTCTTTTCTTTTCCAACTGTAGTTGGGTGGTAACTCTAAAAGTTTTTTTTTAAAGAATTTTAATTCTTAATTTTTCTAGTGAAGAATTAATAGTAAATGGGTTAGAATTTAATATTAATTGGAAAGTGGGAAATGAAATAAGAAAACAAAAATCAAGCTCAATAGTTTTGCGACTTTACTGCAGACACTATTAAGAGGGTTAGCCACTAAAATTTTCCAAAATTAGGATTATTTTTCAAAAACAATTATGTACTTGAGTTGATTGTTATTTTATTTTATTTTTATTTTTTTGCATACTAACATTTGTCACTATTGTTTAATTGGGGGATGGGGGATCACTTTGGGTTTTTATTTCATTTTATTTTATTTTTCTACATCACAAATGCATGGTAGATATGGTCAGAACCAAGCTTTTGTAGAATCTTAGGAGGGGGGTCATTCTATAAGCTTCAGATTGTGTAAGGCAACTATCTTCTAAGGTCGATCAGGTTATCCCGCTTAAGTTCATATGTAACCATAGAACCGTTACTTTGAAAAACATGGTACTTATAGAACTTGAGGACATTTAGAACTTATCCTTTGCATACATGAAAACCTTTTCAAAAAATTCATGAGAGCCCATAATGTAGTAGACCTAAATGGATAAGAGTAGTTGTCCGTTGTAATATTTCCCTATAACAATTACGTGTAAAGTTTAGAATAGGTTATGATTTTAATTTTAATATTTTCTTTAGATAAGTATGGCTAGATCAGGTTAAAGGTCTTTCGAACAGATCTATGTCCACCCACCTCATTAGCATAAAAAAATTACTCTAGATGTGGTTCTGACTTCTCAGCCCAGATAGGTAAGATTTTATTAAGAACAAGATTAGGTTCATCCTGTCCCTATGGAAGACCCTTGTAAATATTACCTTAGTGCAGACCTTAGTACATTTGTGGTAACCTAAATCTATCACTTTTTGGGCCCATATTAGTTGATCCCAACCCTCAAAAAGTAAATAATAATAATAAAAAAAAACAAAACAACAAAACAAAAAGAACTAAACCTATAAAATAATTTTAGGTAGTTTCCATTTTGCCAAGTATTCTACCAGCTAAAAATATTCATTCTATTGGATAGATTAGCACTTAATAAATATCCTTTCTCATTTAGAATAAATAAGATTCCTCATTGGTAAGTAGACCCTCAGTAATGTTGTTCTATATAAATTCCATAGGTTTGTACATAAAATTCTTAGAAAGCAATCCTTCATTCACAATTCTATCACTCGGTCTCTGTAACATAAAAGCCTTAACTTTTCCTTTCTCTCCTTCAAAAAGAAAAAAATAAGAAGAAGAAGAAGTGGCTAACTGTTACAAATCCTTATGGGGCTTGGGATAAACATAAACACTTGTCTCATTAAGGCAACTAACCTAAATACATGGCCGGTTCAGGCAACCAACTAAACACAAACCCTTAGCCCATTAAGATGGTTGAACTAACTCAAAGCTCTTGATTCATCTAGTCTAAATATGGACCAAGTCAAAACACAAGACCATGGAATATTATCCTGAGCTTGATCCCCGATATAAACAAAAGGGCAATTTATAGTACCTTCCACTTCAATAGTCGTTAATGCCGAACCATTCGAACTCTAAAGAATTAGATTTGAAATCACATATGGAAGTTAAGGGGGGTTAACACTTATGAATCTAGGGCAATTTAAGGGAGAACGCGAAAGTTATGGGCCATTTAGTCTTTGAAACTTTATTTTGAACTCAAATCGAGTGAAAGTTCTTATTTCATAACTTAGGGCATGTTTCAAAGAATTGGGGAGTTAGGTCAGTCTCTACCTTAAGGTTAATCAAATCACTGCTTAGGGAATTGGTAACTCACTTTTAAAAAAGGTTTAGAATGAAAAGAGGCAAGATTTATCCTATACACTAACCCTTAAATACTTTTAGAGATGAGAGACATCATAGTGAGGATATTTTGGACTTATTCCTTAAAGAAGGTCCATTTTGAATTTGATACATAGACCGAAGTGAAGTTAGGCATTCATTTTCAAATCCCAAACACAATTATCCTTTGTTAACCTTATTGAACTGATTTGGATTCCTTTTAAACGTAAACCCTACGAAGAACCATCCCATAGTAGGGTAATTTGGAGGTTAGGGTTATTGATTAAGAAAGAAAGATAAAACTGATTTATGCTTATCTTAATAATAACAATTCAAAGATAACTTTTGTTTTTGATAAATTGTTCACTTTGAAGAAGATTCAATGCTTATTCAAATACCTCAAAACTATACACACCTTACTCGAGCCCATACACTTGAAACCCATAGATTTAGGGCCTTGAGTCATTTATAGACAAAGACTCGACAAAAGTGATAATTACTTTTAGGGAGAAAAAAAGTAAGAAATAAAGGAGCAAAGAAAGAAAAGAAAGAAAAACGAAAAGAAAAGAAAGGAAGGAAAGAAAGAAAAAAAGAAAGAAAGAAAGAAAAGAAAAGGAAAAAAACTAGAAGAAAGAAAGGAGAAAGGCCCAAACATCGAGTGTGAAAAAAGCTTTAACCAAAGAAGGCCTACAGGCCTAAGTTGCTCTAAAAACACAAGGTCTTGAATTGCATTTCCAACCAAAAACACAAAACCCCATAGTCGTTTCAGAATCATATTCCCAATACAAAACCCCATATCCATTTTAGAATCACACTTCAAGTCACGAACACAAAACCTTTCTATTTACCTAAATCTCAAATACAAGACCTCCCTACTTAAAGCTCTTCTAATCTTAAAAAATAATTTATCTAAAATAAACATTATTTTTGAAATTGGGGCAAGCACACATCTAGTTTTGTTTACTAAGGGTTCTTGACTTATACACTTGGGTTGAATATAAGTATTTCTTTCAAAATAGACCCTCTCGTTGATCCCTTTTGAAACTATTGACCAAATGCCTAATTCATAATGTAAAACCAAAAAAAAAAAAAACCTAATAGATCAATAGAAGTGAATCACTTGCAAACTGGGTTGTAATTTTTAGAATAGTAGTCAAGAGCAAAATCTAGACCGAAGGTGTACAAGAAAGTCCTCTTCGAGTAAACTAATTATGGGTTACCTTTTTCTTATGAAATGAATTATATAAGGCTTATTTGAGAAGTTCAGTATCAGGGCCAGCAACTAAGATAGATATAAGATACCCTACATGGTTACCAAGGAAAGGGATGGTTATAACACTTGTTTCTTAGATAAGAATTTGTATCTATTGGCAAACTTTCACGAAAAGAGAAGAAAGATAAAAGATGGAGAGAAAGTAAAAGCTTGTTATAGGTTTTTTCCATTCATTTTCAAATCCATGTCGGCCCTAGTAGTTAAATCTTCAATTCATAAATAGTTTTCACTAATGTCCTCCTTTGTAAATTTCTCAAATCAAGAGTTTTTTCGAATCAATCATGTTCCTTAGTTTTACTTTCAACTATCATATAGAGTTTTAGCGAGTCTGTAGGATGCTTACCCTTTATCCATTTTCTCAGGGATCTAGCCAGCTCATAGAACGCTATCCTAATCTATATTAGGGTTTTAGTCAGCTCAAGGAGTACTTTGCTCGCCTTGGTTAGTCAGGCCATAGGCGGTACGACTAAGTTTTCAAATCTTTAAAGTCTCAACTAACTTAAGGAGCGCTTTACCCGCCTTGGTTAGTTAGCCCATAGGGGATACGACCAAGTTATCAAAATTTTTAGGGTCTTAGCCAACTCAAGAAGCGCTTTGCCCACCTTAGTTAGTTAGCCTATAGTGGGTATGATCAAGTTTTCAAATCTTTAGGGTTTTAGTTAGCTTAAGGAGCACTTTACTCTCCTTAGTTAGTCAGCCCATAAGGGGTACGATTATGTTTTCTAAATTTTTAGGGTCTTAGCTAGCTCAAGAAGTGTTTTGCTCACCTTGGTTAGTTAACCTATAGGAGGCATGACTAAGTTCTCAATATCTTTTAAGGTCTTAACCAACTCAAGTAGCGCTTTGCTCGCCTTGATTAGTCAGCTCATAGGGGGTACGACCAAGTTTTCATTATTCTCTTTAAGGTTCTTGCCAGCCTATAAGAGTGTTACCCTAACCACTTTCATTTCAAGCTTATTGTCACCAAATACCTAATGGACCAGTCCTATATTATATTGCTAATCGTAGTGTTTCTTAGGATGTAATTATCTTTAAGGAAAAAATAATGTCTCTTTTGTCTTTATGGTAAAGTTTTACTCAAATTTCACTACAAAGAGAGATAGGTATAGATACTCGATTTTTACTCTCTAATAGTTATAGTAATAGTTATAATTTTTTTAAGAGTGTCCAAATTCAAAAAAAAAATTACAAAAATATATAATAAAATAAATAAATAAAATTGAAAAATGATAAAAATAAAATAAAAAAGAAAAATTATAAAGATTTTTAGGAAAATAGGTTTTTAGAAAGTAAAATGTTTTAGGATCAATAGATTTAGTTTTAGTTTAGTTCAAATAACTTATTTTAAAGAGTTACATGGTTTAAGTAGAATTTAATTGTATTAAATATTAAGGGACAGTCTAATGACCTAAAATATAAGCATTTGAACATTGATATTGGGTTAGCTTGAGGTTATGATGTTCAAATCTCACCAGGCATACATGTGTTTTTTTATTTTTCTTCCTTTCATTTTACAAAAATCGGTTAAGCTTACATAATTTAAATCTAATTTTTTATCTTATCAAATTTTTTGAATCTAATATAATAAAGATTTGAGAGATTCAAAATTAATTTGATTTTTATCAAATCAGGTTTAAATCGATATAAAAGATTTAAATCTAATTTGATTTTTATCAAATCAAATTAGGGTCGATGTAAAGGATTTCATATGATCTAAAGATTTGTTTCTTAACTTTATAAATACTAATCGTACGGTATAAATAAAAATTAATTACATACTCTTCGGAGGAAAGAAAAAAACCAATCCCAAATTGAACTGCTCACATACATGTCTACTTAGAGAACTCATAAGTTAAGAACACACGATACGTAACAACAATCAGTGAAGCAGCAATTCCAGACGTAGACATAATCAAGCCATCCTAATCCAAACGTTACTCCGTTCAATGGCCTCACATCCATGCTTCACTACTGAATAGTAACTTCAGTTGTGACTCACTATAGTATAATACCCCGACGTAATTCAATTATGAACAGACACCCACACAACAACCAACACATGAAATCAGCTTCCTACTGCTACTCCTTATACCAATAAAAAACACGACCAATAAGCTAGCCACCGACATAATACATTGTAATATGCATTGCTACATCCCCACATTGCTTCATACACCACAACACATGCCATCCATTGGAGTCTACACATCGCATGCTGCACTGCTTCACATGCCATTGCATAATACACAACATACATGACTCCACTGCAACCATAAGCCAATGTTTAAGTCGCAACCATCAACCTTTGTTCTCCACTGTATATCATGGCCAAACCTTATTATCTACCAGCCGCAACTAAGGTTCTTTGATCAACAACGTCGCCACCCGTACTAAGCTGCTGTTGACAATTGGAGATCACATACTTCATATACTTGTTAAGGTTTAATAGGTAAGCCCCTGAATTTGGAATCTTTTAGTTTTTATTAATTTCAAATTAAAGATCGGTAGTTAAATCATAATCAATCTACGCAATTAATTATGATTTCTTTTCTTTCCTGACTCTGATCGGGTGGAGACTTTAAATTTTTTTTTTTTAAAGAACCAGAATTTCTTAATTTCTCTAGTTGAAGATTAATATTAAATAAGTTAGGGTTTAATATTAATCGAAAATTGGGAAATGAAATAAGAAAACCGAAAAATCAGGCTCAATAGTAGGTATTACGTGAGCCATGACCTTAATTAGCATCTTTTTTCCTACCTTATGATAACAAAGATCTTTTCCAGCCTTATAGTTTATTAACAATCTTTTCTTTTACAAAAGCTAAAGCTGGAGTCTTTGATCTACCTTAAGTAATTGGCAATCTTAAATATCTACTTAGGTAATTTCGGGTATTAATATTTAGGACTTAAGAACAATCTCCTTTTAAAAGATGTGGAGATGAACTACTAAAAATAATGGAACGTTTTTGGTAATTGACCTTTTGTCCCAAAAGAGAACAATATTTATCCAAAATACCTTTTAAGCAAAGCAAATTCCTTTACTTTGCTTCCACAAAGAAAAGCAAGTCACTAGCAAAAAAAAGATGAGTTAAAATTAGACTGGAAGGTTGAATTTTAATTCCTTTCAAAGTTCCATTGTTAGTAGTAGATGATATCATATTTGATGAATAATGAGCCACTAAAATAAATAGATAAGGCAAAAGTAGATTGCCCTGCCTCATACCTCTTGTAGGCTAAAAGTATCCAACCTATTTTCCATTAACGGATCAAATTAAAAGATACTGATATCACATAATTCATTATCTAATTTACCCGAATTGACGAAATTTCCATCTTAAGCATGATGGCCTCTAAGAAAGTCCATTCCACCCTATCATTAGCTTTACCCATGTCAGGTTTCACAGCACAATAATGTCTCTTTCTCTTTTTATTCAATTTTAAAAAATGGAAGAGCTCATGTGCCATAATCACGTTATCTTAAATTAGACAACCTAGGATAAAAGGACTTTGAAATGGTGAGATAAGTTTATCTAAGAAAGGTTATAGCCTATTAGCTAGGACTTTTGAGGCAATTTTGTAAGTGAAATTACATAAACTGATAAGATAGAAATGTGTAATATTTTTAGGGAAAGACATTTTAGGCACTTAAACAATATATATTTGATTAAGCTAAGAAGGAAGGATACCGGAGCACATGTAGTTTCTGATTGCCTCATATATGAAATAACCAATCAAAGACCAATGTTTCTAAAAGAAAACACCCCTAAACCCCATTAGGACCTGGAGACTTCACCCCGCTTAGTTGAAAAATAGTCTTTCTTACTTCTTATATCAAGGTAATGAGTGAATCGTTCATTTTGTTCAGATGTAACCACTTTAGCCACATTAGTTGGGGTTGCTAAAGGACCATTGTCCACCTTTGAGGTGTAAAGCATTGAAAAATAATGGAGGAAAGCACTTTGAATCTCTTGTTTATCTTCTAACCATGTACCATTTCCATCTATAATTCAGAAAACCTTATTTCTCTCTATCCTATTAATGGTGGTTAGATTGAAAAAATGAGTATTCCTATCACCCCAATTAAGCCATTATATGTGCGATCTTTGATGCCAAAAGATTTCTTCTAATTACTGTACAAACTGTAATTGTTGTTGTAGCATCATCTCTTCTTCAAACAATGCGTCATCAATAGTATGATGTTAGATTTCAAAGAGTTTAACGTAAAGATCCTCAATAGTTTTGCAATTGTGGCAAACTAATTCCTTACTCCATCTAATTAATGCCTATGACATGACTACAATTTCCAAATTAGTCCCAATACATTCGGTAGTTCACAAGTTTTGCGCTAAGTAGTAGAGATCACTTCATTAGACCTAGAAACATTCATCTAACTACTTTCAAATCGGAATATTTTGGGACTTCGACACTCCTCAACATGCTATTGAAAGTATAAAGGTGAGTGATAAGATCCATGAGTAGCTAAGTTTGTAATTCTCATGTTAGGAAATCTATCAAGCCATAGTGAGTTAACTAGTCCCCTATGAAGTCTTTCTTTAACCTATACACCATTAAATTTATGATTTGACCAAGTGTATTTTTGTCCATGATAGCTTAGATCTATTAAATTACAATTCGATATCATCTGAGCAAAAGTTATAATTTGTTAGATAGGTTTAAGTCAGCCACCACTTTTCTCTTCACTACTAGCAATTTCATTGAAATCACCAATTAATAACCATGGTATGGAAACTACAGTGGCAATAGATCATAGCTTGTTCCATAACAAAAGACATCTAGAGTAATCCAAATTTCCCTAGTAGAAAGATAATTTGATGTACTACCCACTATCACAATCAATACCCAAAACATCAATAAGGTTCTTCTCAGTTGAGATAACTTGTATTGAAAACTCTTCATGCTACTAAAGGGCTAGACCCCTAGATAATCCCTTTGAATCAACGTATACAACATGGTTAAATATGAAAAATTGTTATAGAGAATCAACTGTAGGTTCTTTGTTCCCAGTCTCCATTAGAAAAACTAAGAAGGCTTAAAACGTTTTAATAGGTGTTCCAATTCATTGATTCTCGAGGGCTACCGTAAGCTTTGACAGTTCTAGCTTAAGCTTATCATTGTGACCCTGCAACTGTTGAAGGACAGCTTTGGGAACTTTCCATAGTGTCTAACAAGGACTTTAACACTTGAGCTTCTACTAGATTACTTTCAAGATGCTACCCCCCTTTTACATTACTTCTTCGAGAGGAGGGTGCAATGATATGTCGCCCTTTTCCTTCTAATAGTCTTTCCTTTAGATTTGATCACCTTCTTAAGTTCCTTGACTCAGCTTAGAGGTACACTTCTTCCAACTGCAAATGGCTTCTCTTTAAAGAAAGGATTTGCAAGACTTTCTCAATAAGTGATGTAGCATGTTCAAGACCAGTAAGACCGTTGGTAGATGGGCTAAGGAAAGGGTTTATAGTAATAAAAAGGTAGGGAATAGTAGAACCAAAACTAGGGGGTGAAGAAGGATTACTAATAGACTCAACATGTTTGTGTATTGATAAGGATGATAGTTAGAAAGGGCATAAATGGGTTGTAGTTTGGATAGAAGGGCTAATTTGGTCATGTAGATCAATAGTTTAAAAAGAGAAAGGGGATAAGGTACTATATATGTTGAAGCTTGGCTTAGCTTGTATGAGTTATGTGGAAATAAAATTTAAATTCAAATGACAACTCACCATTCCATTGGTCGACAACTGCTTATCAGTTATAACATTGCTTCTAAACACTTCTACGTGTTGAGCAGTAGAACTATCGAATGCTTTCCCTGGCACATGTCTACTTATAGCCTCTATAGCATCCCCAAACACCTTGTCACGGCCTCCACAACAAAGAGAAAGTTTATTCTTTTCTAAGCCGATAGCTGTTGATGTTTTGGCTTTGAAAAATACTAATGAACTTGCTTTGATAGAAAAATCTAAATGCTTGCAATTAATTCTTGGCGGGACATTTATCTTCAACATGACCAATTAGTCTACTTACACTACAAAAGTCAGAGAGATGCTCGTATTTGAAAGGAATCCAAAACTGATCATTATCAGATCTTTGTAACCATAAACCTCCAATTAGGGGCTTCAAAGTAGGAAAAGCTATTCAAACTCTCAAAAAATCATGTTTAATCTCATTAACATCTTCTACTTCAATCACCCATCTTACCTTTGCCCTTTTGTCGATAACATATGAAGGGGTAAGTTGTGAATTTGTAACCAGTAATTAATTTCAATAAAACATAAGTCCTCAATTTTGTCATTCAATTCCTAAACGTAGAATATGGTCGGGTACCCTAAAGTTGACTAAGGTTTCAATTAAAATTTTTTTTTCAACCATATCCTAATCTATTGTCTCTAAAAGGAACAAATTGTTGTGCAAATGTGAAAGTTTGAAAGACCCAAATAGATCCCATGCCTTCGTTAAGATATCAGTAACTACCGCTCTAGGAACTATAGTATCCATAATCACTTTTTGGACTAAGTGAATGGCATTAAAATGTGAGTTCATCTCAAAATCCTTAAGATTTAAGATAATTTCCTCATCATATTGCTTCTTGGTTGGAGAATCCATATGGGAGAAGTTAAATTAGCTACATAAACAAAGTGGAAAAAGATAGATGAAATGATTATGTGAGTGAAGGAAAATAAGCGAACATAGGAGAATAATTTTGAAGACAAATCAGTACCTATTATAAACTAGATAGACACTAAGAGAAGACAAAGAGATAAATGTAGATGAAACCAAGAATGCTATGATGAATTGGAAACTTGAGAAAAGGAAAGGCAACAAAACAAAGAAACTAAAAACGTAAAATACAAAGACGAATAAAGTACTAGTTCAAGAACTTATCTATTATACATAAGAGAGAGATGAATAGAATTGTTTAGAGATTGTGTGAGAACATAGATAATGTGAAGAGGCTTTAGAGGAGAGACATTCTCTTGATAGAGAGACAAATAATAACAAAGTTTCATCAATTGTATTTAAGCACATGATAATAGTAGTAGGTAGTTTTTAAAAGTTTACCATCGATATTGCGATGTATATAAACATGATTAAAGTTATTTGTGATGTACAATGTAAAATCTCAATTTATATGTGAAATCTAACAATGTTAAAATGTAGTTGAGGCTACAGCTCATGAATCTAATTTTGCGCTAGGATGGACTCACAATTGTTTGCAATGCAAATATTTTTTAGAAAAAGAAAATTGTTAGAAAAAATATGCCCTACAACTTAGTCATGTGGTTGCCTTCATTTCAATACTTGTTCCCTTTCTTTACCATTTTAAATCTACTCTTTTTCCTACTATTTTTACCATCATTGATCCATTGGCATTATGATTTCATCCACCACAAGTCCATTTTTACAAACTTTACATAGTTTTAATAAATATTGTGGCAGTCGAGTTGATATTAGTTTATTAGTATTTTTTTTCTTTATTTTTTTTTTTACATTAAGTGGCTCTGTGTACTTTTTTTTTCTTTCCTTTTTTACCTTTTGTTTTCATTCCACATGTGAGATTATATTATTCCTTTTATAGGACTTGTTACACTTGCTAATTGAGTTGATTTTGTCCTACCAAGAGAAAATATCACTCTTATGGAACCTTTTGACACTTGAAAAAATATGCCCTTTATTCATTTACATTTTTGTACACCTCCCTCTTCATATGTCTATTCTCTTGCACGAATCGATTTGATTAATACAATCTTTTTATTGAATGAAATTGATGTTTTGGGTAAAAAAATTACGCCTACGAAAACTATATTAATTTAGGTCCGCGACACTTGATTATCTATTGAAGGGAGACCTTGTCGGACATTCTCGACCATATAATCAACCGTCGACAGTTAAATAAAAATAATAATAATTTTGAATGAGGTCATATTAATCTATTAAATTATTTCATTACATTTTTGTTAGATTGTTATTTTTAATTAATTATTGCTATATAGAATGCTATGGGATAAATATATTTATTATTATATATATGTATATATGTCTTTTTTTCTTTTTTTTTTTTATATTTTTTCCTCTTTTTTTTTGAATTTTTTAAGAAATTTTTACTTTTTATTATTTTATTTATTTTGAAGATATTTTATTACAATATTTATTTTAAAAAATGAACCAATCAAAATATGCCATATAGCACAAATAGATGGAAAACTTAATAGCATTAACGAAAGTTTTTATTTGATAGTACTTCCAAACATAGAGGACTTAGACAAAAATTATGGAACATTTAGGATTTGAATAAAAAAGGGTGTAAAAGGTTAAGTGTTAAATATGTAATTTTTCTTTTATTAAAAAACCAGAAATGCTTTCTTTTGGTAAAAATAAAAAACTATAAATCTTTTTAACTATTATATATTCACAATCATGAAGGAAATGTACAATGATGAAATAAACTATGAGTTGAAAAAATAAAAAAAGAGTTAAACGCTTCACAAGTTAGATGGTCTATGGACAACCACAAACTTTGTGTATGGACTATAGAGTGGTGGTTGTATACCTCTTCTTGCCTTGCTAACTTAATTAATAGCAGTATTATTATTATTAGGAAAATTACATTAGAAGGAATCAATATTTAAGAATAAGTTCAAATAAAGGATTAACGTTTTGAAAGTTGGTTCAAATAAAAGATCCAATTAATTGACTGTTATAACACCGATGGTTTATGTTGACATGGCATGTTATCTACCACGTTGTGTTGATGTGGCGTGAACAAAGTGCTAACTTAGATGTTTAATTAGAAAAAAAATTTAAAAATGCTAAACAAATAAGGACAAAATTATAATAAATAAAAAAATATGAGAAATCACTAAAAGAGAAAAATTAAAAAAGTAATGAAATCTGAAAAATAAAAAATAAAATTAGATAAATAAAAAATAAAACAACAAACAAATGAATAAATGAATTGAAAAAATAAAAAAATAAAATACTTTCCAGCCACCCCTAGGTTAAGGGGTGACTAATGATCACTTGAGGGGCATTGTGCAACCCCCTAAAGGTGGTCATCGGCTAACCCCTACTCTTACGGTAGCTAGAAATGCAACCATCAATACATACGTCACAACCTACTTATGAAACACCCCTATAAGGTGGTGGGCTACCGCCTGCCACCCAAAATTTCAAAGAAAAAAAAAAGTAAAGCCTAATTGAGTTTCAATCAAATCATATGACCTAGTTGAAACTTGATTAAGTTTTACTTAATTTTCCCTTTTTCTTTTTTCTTGAAAGTTTGGGTGGTAAGTGTCTACTCATCGCAAAAATGTAGGTTGCACAACACAAATTCAAAAGTAGATTGTGACTTATAGCTCACCCCTCTCAGGTCATCGTTGGCCACTCCTTAGTCTTAGGATGGCTGGAGTACATTTTTCTTTATTTTTCTTTTTCTTTCAATTTATTTATTCAATTTCCTAGTTTTTGAAATTTATTTTCTTATTTTCTATTTTTAATTTTTTTGCTTTAAGTTAATTATTAAATATTGCATTTTTTAATTTATTTTATATATAATATATATGCACATTATGTATGATTAATACATTTGTTTTTGGCCATATATATGATTAATACATTAACTTAAATATAAAATCATACATTAATATATATATATATATAAACATATCTAATTATGTGATATTTAGTTTATATTTTATAACTTTTTTATTCTTTTAAATTTTTTTACAATTTTATATATTGTTTTCTATTTTTCTTTTTTTTATTTACAACTTCATTACCACATCAACACTAAATTAGTGCCACATTAGCGATACGTGACACATAACTGTCATATCAGTTTCATTTAATAGCATTATAATGGCAAATTAATTAGATCTCCTATTTAAATTATATAATATAATATTGACCTTTTATTTAAATTTTGTTAAATGTTATCTTTTATTTAAACTTATCTTTTAATCTTTTAGTATAATTTACTCTATTAGTATTTTTTTTCTTATCTCCACTACAGATCTAGTTTTTCTGTCTTCCAAATCGAATGTGCTCCGTGTTCCTCCTCCACATCCATTTGCTCTTAAGTAGATTGAGTATATACATATACATATGTATATTCCACATCATTTATTTTATTGTAATCTAAACCATTAGTTATATATATACTAGTATTTAAAAGGGTAAAATATTAATGGATATTAAGAAAATAAAAATCAGATTATTTCAATATCCCTATACTCTAGTAGTTGCTACTAATGCCAACGTTGATATATAGGCACGACATACGCCCCATTTTGCTTTTTCCCTTCTTTTTCTTTTTTCAAAACATAAGCCACAGTTGAAAGTTACGCTATTTCCATTATTAAAATAATATATATTATCATAGGGATGGTTGACAACTAAGGGTGATCATGGTTGGGTTTGATTCAGCTAAAGGATCAGATTATAACATGCTGTATTTGTAACGATATGGTTCGAACACTTAATGAATGACAAGCTTTAATATTCAGCCACTTCAAATGTAATCTGGTTTGGTTTGTTTTTGTTTGGTTCAAACTGTTTTTAAAAAATATTATGGTTTCTTTTTATTATATTAATAGTTATTTGAGTTTTCAACCAATATTGATATCCAAATTAAGGAACAATATGCTAAAACTAAAGCTAAATAATGTTATATCACATTAACATCACATCTTAGTTAATAGAACAATGAGTATACTAGAGATAAGAGACTACAGTGAAAAAAAAGGAGTAGATTAACAAGTTAAAAGTGATGTAAGAAATGATTTGAAATGTTACTAGGATTTGAAACTAAAAAATATTGTTTATATTTTATTTTTTAATAAAAATACTTAATTTAGGTTTAAGTAGTTTTGTTTGATTTAACCTCTAAAATTAAATCATCTTGGAATTCAACTATGAATCACATTGAAATATAAAAAATCTATATTTCGTGGTTCGAGGTGGTTCACTCCAGTTCTCCATTTGATTTGGTTCGGTGATTAACTTTATTGAGAGAAACAGGAGACATGCTCGTTTACTAGAAAGTTATAATGTATGCAATTTCATATAAGTATTATTGTTAGTTTTCTTGCAAAATAGACTCATAAATTTGTCTTGTACTATTTTTCAAGAGTGCCCTTTGACATAACCCATTAACATAAGAATAAAGCAATATATGTATGTAACTAAGTATGGATAAGAAAAGGATCAGCATCCATGTTTATCTAAATCATTCGCATTACATAAATAGGAAAATGTCTCAATCACTGTGAAGTGGTTAAATATGAAGGAAACTACCAACAGAAAATGTAGGAAATTGTTTCCATTTTTAAAAAGAAGAAAAAAATATTCATTTTTCTTGTTGGAGTACGATGAATGGATAGACGATAACTGTAACGGATGAGGAAAACTCTTCTGTAATAACATCTCAGACTATATTATCCCGTAACTAAATATCTTCTAAAATAGTACTTGGTTGTATAATTTTTTTGTATTAGATTGAATAAAAAAATTTATCCCATATTTAGTTTGTAATTTTACTTAGTGATTGGGCAAAAAATTAAGTTAATGAATTGGATAAAAAACTTAAATTTTATCCTATTTACACCATAATACAAAAATAAAAATCACTAGATAAAAAAAAAATTTTGTATTTTCAAAAATATTCCTCTATGTTATAATACCGAGTTAATTAACATTATTTTTATTAAATATTACAAAAAAATATTTATTTTACAATATAAATAATTACCTTTTTAATAACTAGCAAATCTATAGCTTTTTATTTAATACTGTATATAATTTGTTTAATTACATGAATTTCAATAATATGTTCAAATTGTATTTCAAATAATATAAAAATATTGTTAAAATATACATTAAACAATGTTGAGGGTACAAATGTCAAAATATAATAATAAGTTTATTACTTAAGTATATCAAATAAGGGATTGTATAAAATTTTGTATCAAGTACCGTATAAACCAAACATAGTATAATAAACTTATACTATCTAATCCTCCTTGTACTTATCTTGTCCAATTCTCTTTATTTAGTCTAATATTTATAACTAAAAGCTATCTAAAGGAAAGAAATTGAGTTCGTTATTGTGCCATTTTGAGCTTAGTTTCTTTCATGGTAATTTGAAATTTTATTCTAAGAATAAAGAAAATTGTCTTACTAAGAAATGATAATCATCAACTTTTTTTTTAATAATTACAAAATTTCATTACATATTTCCATTTTTCACTTTTATCTTATACTTAAGGGAGAATTAGAATTGATTTTTAGATTTCACAAAAAGAATCATGAAACTCATATGGAAATTAAAGATCTTTGTATCTATATATGTAAGATGTATGAGGTAGCTAGGTGGTAAATGTCATAGTTTAATGAGACAAAAATAATGCTCATTAGTTGATTTTGATGTGGTGTTTACCTAGAAAAATGATCCAATGGGAATGTGAAAGACCACTAGTATATCATATATAAGAGGACCCACTACCACAGTAACGTCAACCCAATCTAATTCAACCATAGCAAACAATGGAAATGATGTAACAATTTGTAGCTACAATGGCAAGAGTTAGTGGAGGTGGAGACAAGCTATGTCGAGTGTAATTGATGGATTGCTGACCTTTTGACCCATCATTTGTGCCTACCTTTAAGGCCTCTAATCTCCCATTAGGAGAATTCTCTCCTCTTAACCTATTGAGGATGAGCTCTTGTATATGGAAGAGCTAAGGATGAACTCTCTAAGGGCCTAACTTAAACATACCCTGCTCTGCTCGGACTCTTGCCCAATTATCAACTTGTTGAGTATCAAGGTCAACCTACTAAGTGCAAAGGCCGACCTGTCGAGTGATGAGTCCAAGGATACTATATGCTGAGCTCTACTTTTCTAGCCTACTAAACTATAACATCCTTCAATCGTCTCAATACCTCCTAGTACAACTCATTAACAGCGGCCACAACATTTACTTCGCTCAGCCATAGTGTCCTAAAATCCCAAAACATAGACTCAATCATAGCATGCCACCTATCATTCCTTTTTTTGACATCGTAATATATTTCTTTATACTATTTGTCACCTTTTACCATGTTAGCAATGTACTAAACTAGTATTTTTATATTAACCTTTTATTGTAATTGCATATTTTTTCTTATTGCCTTAGGGACTTATTGTAAATAGTCCTTTGCCTTTTGTAGCCGAAATCATCTTATACCTTTCAGTTAATGAATATTCTTGTTCTTACATAACACCCTTCTCCAAGTATATTTTCTCTCACACTCTTATATATTTTTGCCAAGTAGCTTAATATTAGTGGTGAGTAAATCTTAGTATTAGCTTACGAATCATATCAGGCAAAATATTAAGTCGTGTTATACTCATTGGTACATTATATCCTCCAAGCAGCTTCATGGAAGCTACTACGTTTGTCGTTCTATTCATCCCTTCTTCTTCAATATCTTAAAGGACCTACTTGGTTACAATTTTTTTGGTAAGCCTTAGTGATCACTGAGTTCATAAGCACATCATATGATCTTGGTATCAGAGCTTGAGATTGTGACTGAAAGCTTAGTGTTTAAGTATTTCATGTTAGTATGTATGTTCTATTATACTTTGTTTCTATAGTGGAAAACAGAGCAAGTGTCACTCTATAAAAATGTATTATCAAAGTTGTGTGTAATCTTTTGTCAAGTAGTGGAAACTCCTGCAGTTTTGTATTAAGAATGTCAAATCTTAGTGTTTAAAGGGAGATCAATGATGCCGAAGGTGATGCTCATGTTCATGGTTTTGTTACCTAATGGACCTCATGAACTATTGACAAATAGTTACAAGACCTTGCTGCTATTGTAGCCAACTTAACTATATTTGTATAGAGGGCCATATAGACTACACCTCAAGAGAGAGTTGATGAATGAGGCTAAGGAGTAAGAGATAAGCTGAGAAGATAGGTGAGTAAATATCAAGCACCCAAAGCTATTGAAGTGAACCCAGCTCTACCCTGACATGTTGAAAGGGTTGGTAGGAGGAAACTTGAGTTAGATGAAGTTGAAGAATATGGTGAGGAGGAAGAACAGTATGAAAGATTTGAAGAGTGCAAACTTCATGGACCTAGAGGATTCAAGCATCTCAAAGTGTAGATTCCAAGTTTTAGTGGGTTTGGTAGTGCTGATGACTATTTAGATTGGGAAGAAAAGATTGGAAAGATGTTTGACTTCTATGATTATGAGGACTTAGTACATATTCATGTGGCTACTTTAGAATTTTCTAGGTATGCTTCAATGTGGTGGAAGAAACTATAGAATGTATACTAAAGGACTCAACGTGAAATATGAACGTAAAATGAGATGAAGAGAGTTCTAAGGAGAAGGTTTATTCTAGAGTACTATGAATAAGACACTTTTCTACACCTTTAAGAACTCAGATAAGGTAGCCAATCATTGAATGAGTATGTCTAAGGCTTCTAGTTACTAATGATTCGATGCAATGTTGATGAACTTGAGGTACAAACAATAGCTCGACCCATTTCTAAACTAAGATCTAAAATTGGTAACATGGTGGAAGTATAGAGGCATAGAAATCTGGATGAGACCATATGGGTAACATAAAGGGTTGAAAGGTAGAGGTAAAATCAAATCAATTGAATGTTGAGTAGATGACTTGGTTTGCCAAGCAAGATTAGTATGACAAGCTGATTTAGACATGATCAAGCTTAATACAACCTCAAGGTGGACCGTTGAGGTTAGATGCTAAGTAGACCTATCGATGGCTGAGGAAAGACTAAGGCCAAGGAACCTAAGGTTCGAAAGGATTAAGGTCATAGCTTTGCTAATAAGACTCAAGAGGTAAAGTGTTTTAATTGCCTCGATTTCAAACACATTGCTAGTGATTTTTGTAACCAACACGTCATGACCATAAAGGGATAGAAGTCCCAATTTGAAGTACAGAGTGCTAATAAAGTTAAAGAAGAAGAAGTAGGAATCAATTAACTACTAGAGGAGTTTTAAGAAGATTCAGATGACATGACTCAACCTGAAATGGGAGACTACTATATGGTTGTACAAAGATCTCTCAATACCTTCACCTTTGATGAGAATGAACAGAGAGAGAACTTCTTCCATGTAAACTACTAAGTGAATAGAAAACTATGTACTTTGATCATCATCAGAGGAAGTTGTACTAACATCATAACACAAGGAGTAGTAAAGGGTTTGAAGTTGCCAACCTACCCTCACCCTAAACTGTATAAGATTTACTAGATAAATGAGAAGAGAGGTCTACCTATTGCTAAGTAAGTTAGAGTATTGATCACTGTTGGTGACAAATATAAGGATGAGATGTTGTGTGATGTCTTACCTATGTATGCTTCATACATACTACTTGACCAACCTTAGCTATTTGATTTGAAGGTACTGCATGATGGATATAGGAACACTTATATGCTGAAGAAGGATGGGAAAAAAGGTTATACTGACCCCAATGAGCCCTAAAGAAGTTTAGGAGTTGTAAGAAAAGATTTCTAGATATTAAGATGGAAAAGTATGTATTCTTATTGATCAGGAAGCTACTACAGTTGAAGTCAGTCAAAGCATTATTGGGTAAGGTGCAATCATTATTGAAGGATTATGCCAACTTATTTCCTATTGAGTTACCAAGAGGTTTACCCCTTATCAAAGGGATATAGCATTACATTGACCTTAAACTTAGACCTGCTTTACTTAACCAACTTGCCTAGAGGCTTAATCCTGAGTGGGTAGCTGAGATGAAGAAGCAAGTTGATGAGTTGATTGAGCTTAGATATGTTTGAGAGAGCATTAGCCTTTGTGTTGTATCGACTATCATAATACCAAAGAAGGATAGCTCATGGAGAATGTACATCGATAGTTAAGCAATAAACAAAATCACTGTGAAGTATCAACATCTTATCCTACAATTAGATGATATGATCGATGATTTGCATGGTGTGCAAATATTTTCAATGGTTGATATGAAAAGTGTGACGCGTCTCTAGGGTTGGACATACGAAGAGGCATTGTAATGAACTGAATAAAAAAGAAACAAAGAAAAGGGCTAGTAAAGTCCGAGTAGCTACCGAATGGATATGACACACCACTCAATCCTACTCGGCCAACAATCCGCTGGATATGCCATACCAGTTCGAATTGAAGGGTTACTTGCCACTGCTCTTTGCTAAAGGGAATAGATAAGAGTTGAATGATAACAAGAACACTAAGGTTACTTAAGGTGAATGATTCTCTATTGAAAGTTAGTATATAAGAAAGTAGGGGTTTATATACCCATTCATTAGGGTTGCTTTACATGTATAAAAAGACAAAAGGGTATTCTATACTAGGTTATATAAGACATACTAAAAGGGGTAAAAGAGACAAAGAATATTTAATACGAAAAAGAAAGAATCATTATAGAATATTGTGTTAGAAGACATGTGTTGCTTGGTAGCTAGACATCAGGGATATGATACAACATAAGTGGAAACAAGAATGCGTTACAGGCTAGATTAGGTTGGGAGCCAATTAGCTTAGCAAAAGGTCAGCTATCTTGAAGTCAGATGCCAATGGATTAAGTCAGGAACTCGGCTTGGCTCGGTTAGTTCTAAGCTGTCTTCTGGATTAGGACTTTGCTGTTGGGTAGGAGTATGTTGAATACACATGAGGATCTGACAGACAGGTTGATTGGAGGTTGGATTAAGATAGGAGTCCTTGTCTCGACTATGGATTAAAGCTAGTATTTTCCATGTGAGCCCTTGAAGTCCCTAAACTTGGCTTCTTGTGATCGGTTTAAGGGGTTGATTCCTATTATTTGCTTAGGGGTCGAAAAGATTTATCTTCAAATCTAAAGTGGTTTTTGCTCGTCCTTCTAAGGTGCTCGCAAGGTCTTCTTCTGTTGGTTGATGAGGAATTAAATTGGATACATTAAATGTAGAGGAGACACCACAGTCATCAGACAACTTGATCTGGTAAGTGTTGTGGTTGATCTTCTTCAGGACCTTGAATAGCCTTCAGCTCGAGGAGATAGTTTGCTTTGTTTAAGTACGAGAACCACTCTCGGTTGAGGTGAATTCATACTAAGTATCCTAGCTAGAAAGAAATAGTAGGGTAGCTTCGGCTACCAATCTCTTGCTGTATTTAATTGAATTTGGTGATTTTCTTTGTTACGAACTTGTGCCGTTCATGTAATTCTCAAGCTTGATCAACTCCGGATTGACTCTCTTCAGTAGCTGCTGGGGTGCTAATCATGTCTAGGGGAATGGTTGCGTTAAGACCATAGAAAACCGTGAATGGGGTCTTCCTTATAATGCTGTAGACAGTTTAGTTGTATGTGAACTCTACAACTAGCAGGCATAGATCCTAATTCCTTAAGTTCTTCCATACAATAACTCTGAGTAGATTGCCTAGTGTCCTGTTCATGACTTCAATTTGGCTACCAATTTGAAGGTAGCTACTGGAGCTAAACACTAGTTTAGTCCCAAGTCTCCTCCAAAGAGTCTTCTAGAAACAGCTAAAAAATTTTGTGTCCTAATTTGAGACAATAGTCTTTGGTACTCCATGTAGTTGGACAACCTCCTATAAAAACAAATTAGCAATATATAAAGCATCATTAATCCGATGGCACGAAATGAAGTGCACCATCTTGTTGAAACAATCTACTAAAATAAAAATAGAATCTTTCATTCTGAATGTCTAGGGCAACCTTAAGATAAAGTCCATGTTGAGGTCAACCCATGGTAAGGTAGGCATTGGTAAGGGTATATACTCTCCATAGGGTTCTCTCTTCCTCTTAGCATGCTTATACACTTCACAACAACCGACTACCTTGTGGACATCCTTGGCTAGTAAAAATTCTCTTTCAATAGATTGGTTGTCTTAACCTTGCCGAAGTGGATTGAAAGTCCACCATTGTGAGCTTCCCGGACCAATAGTTCATGTGTATAGCAGTTTGAAATATATAGCCTATAGTCCTTGAATAGATAACCATCCTTAAGATAATATCGTCCCACAACTAGTCCTTTGTGACACTGTTCAGCAATGGAACCTAAGTGAGGGTCATTAGCATACTACTCAGTGATGAGTGAGAACCCCAATAGTTTTGTTTGCAAAGTGGTCAGCAAAGTTTGTTATCGTGATAGAGCGTCGACAACCACATTTGCACTTCCCTTCTTATGCTGAATGACGTACGAGAAACCTTCCATGAACTCTAACCACTTAGCTCATCTCTTTGAAAGCTTGTTCTGACTCTCTAGATGCTTCAATGATTCGTAGTTAGTGTAAATAACAAACTTTCGTGGTAGTAGGTAGTGTTACTAAACGGTAAGGACTGGAAAAAGGGAGTACATCTCCTTTTCATACATAGAAGAGTTTAGGGCTAGGCCACTTAGTTTCTTGCTGCAGTAAGCGACGGGTCATCATTTTTGCATTAGGATAGCACCAATTCCAATTCTCAATGTGTCGCACTCCAGTTCAAAGGGCTTATCAAAATTTGGTAGTAAAAGGACAAGTATCGAGGTGAACTTCTTCTTGATCTTCCTGAAACTTCACTCAGCTCGATTGTTCCACCTGAACCCTTCATTTTTCTTTGTCAACTCGATCAATAGGGTAGCTATTATGTTGAAGTCCTTAATAAATCGCCTATAGAAAGAAGCTAGGCCATGGAAACTTTGGACTTCAATGACATTCTTTGGTGTTGGCCATTCCAGAACTGCTCAGATCTTCTCCTCATCTACTCAGATTTCTTCCCTTGACACTACAAACCCTAGGAACATCACTTCTTTCTAACTGAACATACATTTCTTTACATTCTCATACAACTTCTCAGCTTGTAGAATGCCAAATACTTTACAAAAATGTTGAACATGGTTGTTTAAGTTAGCATTATACACCAATATGTCATCAAAGTATACGACCATACATCTTCCAAGAAGAGAGTGCATCACAAGATTCATTAACCTCATGAATGTGCTGGGTGCATTAGTAAGTCTGAATGGCATAACTAACCATTCGTAGAGCCTGTGCCTAGTCTTAAAGGTAGTCTTCCATTTATTGCTCGACCTTATGTAAATTTGGTGGTAGTTACTCTGTAAATCTATCTTTGAAAAAATCTTTGCACCATGAAGCTCATCCAACATGTCATTGAGCCTCGATATTTGGTATTTGTACTTGACAGTAATTCGGTTGATTGCTTGACTGTCGATGCATATACATTATGAACCATCCTTCTTCAGAATGAGCAGAGCTGGTATAGCACATAGGTTCTTACCTTCCCTTACAAACCCTCGCTCAATGAGTTCGTCCACTTGTCTTTTCAGCTCAGCAGCCTACTTAGGGTTGATCCTATACACAAGTCAATTTGGTAGGGCAGCACCTAGTTATATATAGTGCTCTATGCTTTAGACTGGTAGTAGTCCTTTAGACAGTTCTTCTGGAAACAGGTTAGAAAACTCATTTAACAAGCTTCGGATCTCTTTTAGAACATTTTGTAACTCCTTCATCTCCATTAGCCTCCTAACCAACAGAAACATTAACTTATCAGCTTTCTTAGTAGATCAAAGCTCTTTATGGCTCATTACCAAGGCTTTCTTCTTACTAGCTCAGGTGAGCTGATTATGTGTTTCATTTACCTAGGATGAGGTTAGGGTTACAACACTATCCTCTTTCCATCCTTTACAAGGGCATAAGTGTTCTTATACCTATTGTGCATAACATGTCAGTCGAACAACCAAGGTCATCCAAATAGCAGATGTGAAGCTTCCATAGGGATGACATTGCACACTACTTCATCCCTATATACATTTTTTACACTGAATGGCATGGTCACTTGTTTAGTCACATGTAAAGCACCCTTATCATGAAGCTAATGTAGCTTGTAAGGTCAAGGATGCCTTGAGGTCGATAGACCCATCCTCTGCATGAATGATTATGCAACCACATTACTACAACTTCCTCCATCTACTATGATTATGTATAATTCACCTTTGATGATACACTTAGAATGGAACAAATTCTCCCTCCAGTCCTCCTTAAGGTTCGGCAAGGAACTTATGACTCATCTCAAGACTAGGGTTATCACTTCTCCCTGGTTGGCATAGACACAGGTCTCCTCTTCCTCCTTGACTTCTACCTTTTGAACATCCTTCTCCTCTTCAGGCTTACTCTCGTTGGTGCTATCTACTACATCTCCTTAGAGCACCATAACACATTGGTTTTAACACTCAATAGCCATGTGTCCAAAACCTAAGCATTTAAAGCATTTCACCGCGTTAGACTTCCGTTCGAAAGTTTGTCCTTTCTCATACATTCTCGGGGGAAGCTTAACCTCAGCTCAGCCTAACTATCTTGCTCGGCCATCATAACTTGCTCGACTATCGTTAAGTCGGTCATTCTTTTCCTTAGCCAGTATGGTCTCCTAGGCTTAGCTTGAATAAGTTGGCATGGTACCGAGGCTTGGGAAAATGTTGGCCTAGGTTGGCTCGGACCATTTCTCCTCTACTTTTCAACCCTCTATGCTATCTTGATGGACGTTTCCAAATTATAAAACCTCTATACTTCCATGATATTGTGAATCTCACACATGAGCCTAGAAATGAACCTCGACACTATATAAGCTTTTAGCTCTTTCACATAGGCTCGGATCATTAACATCTAGAACTCCCCCACGTAGTCATCAATAGATGGGCTTCCTTAGTGCAGCTCTTATAAATTTGCAAATGTATCTTGTAGATAAGTCTTAGGCATAAATTTACCTCTTAACAACCTTTTCATCTCATCCCAAGTTCTAACATCTTGTCTTCTATCTCTTACCCTAGCTACGTTCAAATTCTTCTACCATATGGTGGCATACCTAGTAAACTCCAATGTAGCATGTTGGACTTTGACCGCATCCTCATACTCATAATATTCAAATACTTTCTCGACCTTCTCTTCCCACTCTAAGTATTCATCTGGGTATGCCACTTCCACCAAAGGGTAGGATTTGCACCTTGACATTGTCTAGCCCTCAAGGGACTCAGCATCCTCGTCCTTGTGCTCAGTAATAATCAACTTCTTCTTCTTCACCAAATTTTTTAACACCCAGCTCCTCGTCATCTTCCCCAATCTCCTCCAACTCTAGTCTTCGTTTAGCAGCTTGGTCTGTTATTCCTCTAGCTTATGATAGTCACATTGGGTGATTAGTTTAATTGCCTTAGCCATAGCGTCTCTCAAGGGAGTCTTCTTATAGGTTTTGCCGATGTACATCTTGGGATTATTGTCTATTAACTTGCATTGTGGTGAGTAAACTCTTAACATGGTTTGTGAGTCTGTCAAGCTTGCTGTCAACCAACCCTGGGGTATTACTACCATTAAGACTATGACCAGGTTGGGTGCCATTACTTTGGTCACCAATAACACCCTAAAAACTGGAATCAGATATGGTACAGTACTTCTCAAATGAATTAACAACTTGCTAACAGCTTCAATACCTAATAGTTAGCTAAATAAGATAGAAGCAAACTTGCTCTATTTTCGCAATGAAAAACAGAGTAAAACTAAGTAACAATAAAGCTATTCTTACTATCATACCAATACATTGTAGTAGCTATGGAAGAAATACAATAGTCACTATTAGTAAAGCGAACAAAAACTTCACTGTAACTTTACATACTCCCTCGTGAAATTATGCTCTGATACTAATGAAGTTAATGCGTCTCTAGGGTTGGACACATGAAGAGGTACTATAACAAAGCAAACTAAAAAGAAACAAAGAAAAGGGCTAGTGAAGTTTGGGCAACTACTGAATAGATATGACACACCACTCGATCCTACTTGATCAATAATTCGCCGGATATGACACACTAATCTGAATTGAGGGGTCATTCGCTATTGCTCCTAGCTAAAGGGAATAGATAAGAGTTGAATGATAACAAGAACACTATGGTTGCTCAAGGTGAATAATTCTCTATTGAAAGTTGAATGATCCTCGTATACAAGAAAGTGGAGGTTTATATACCTATTCACTTAGGTTGCTTTATACGTATGAAAAGACAAAAGGGTATTCTACACTAAGTTACATAAGACATACTAAAAGGGGTAAAAGAGACAGAATATTTAGTATAGAAAAGAAAGAATCATTCTAAAACATTATGTCAGAAGATACGTGTTACTTAGTGGCTAGACATCAGGGATACAATACATAGGTGGAAACAGGAATGCGTTATAGTTTGGATCAAGTTGGGAGCTAATCAACCTAGCAAAAGGTCAGTTGTCTTGAAGTTAGACACTAATAAATCAGGTCGAGAGCTCGACTCGACTAGGTTTAGGCTGACTTCTGGATTAAGGTTTTGCTATTAGGTAGGAGCATGTTAGATACACGTGAGGATCTGATAGATAGGTTGGATCAGGATAGAAGTCCCTATCTCGACTATGGCTTAAAGCTAGTATTTTTCATGTGAGCCCTTGAAATACTCGAGCTTGACTTCTTATGATTAGTTAAGAGGGTTGATTCCTATTAGAGTGGCTACTACTAGATCTGAATGAGACGTAAAGATGAGTAGAAAACTATGTTTAAAACAAAGGACAGTCTATTTGAGTGGATAGTGTTGTCGTTTGGGCTCACAAATGCGCTGAACACCTTTATGTGTCTCATGAATCATGGTATGAGATATTTAATTGGTAAATGTGTCGTTGTTTACTTTGATGATATTTTGGTGTGTAGTACTGACATCTTTTCTCATGTCATGCACTTGAGATTAGTATTTGATATCCACCATGTCAAGTAATTATTCTGTAATTTGAAGAAGTGTATGTTTTAGAGTGAGGTAGAATTCTTCAGTTATATTGTTTCTAAGAGAGGTATTAGAGTTGATGACAAGAAAGTTTGAGCTATTCTCAAATGGCTGATGCTGATTAATTCTACCAAAGTAAGGAGTTTTCATGGTCTAGCTTTGTTTTATTAAAGATTCATTTGGAACATTAGTTTCATAGTTGCCCTACTGATTGAGTTGACCAAGAAGAACTTTGAATTCAAATGGTTTGAGAAAGCTCAAAATGGCTTTGATGAGATTAAGTCCAAGTTGACTTACGCCCTAGTACTTGTCTTGAGAGAAAGTTTTTGAACTAGAATATGACGCATCTAGAGTCAACATTGGAGTTGTTCTCATGTAAGAATGCCGACTAGTTACTTATTTTAGTGAGAAGCTTAGAGGTGCCATACTGAATTATTTAGCATATGACAAGGAGTTTTATGCCCTTGTTTGTACACTTCAGAATAAGCAATACTACCTATTGTCAAGAGAGTTTATTATCTACACAGAGCATGAATCTCTTAAGCATCTTCGAGGATAATAGAAACTTTCTTGCAATCATGTTAAATGGGTCGAGTTCTTAGAAACCTTTTGCTATGTCATTAAATATAAGAAGGAAAGTGTTAACATTGTAGCCAACGCCTTTTCTCGTCAGCATGTTCTTATCACACCATTGTAGGCTAGAATACTTAGGTTTAGTACCCTACTTAATCAATATGAACATGATTCATACTTTAGACCCTTAGTAGCCAAATGCAACATTAGAGGAGTAGTAGATGGGTTTACTTGAGCTAAGGATTTCTAATAAAGGGAAAACAAGTCTATGTGTTAAGTGGTCTATCTAAGGACTTACTTACTTGAGAAGCCCATGTTGGAGGCTTAGCTAGCCATTTTAGTAAGAAGAGAACAACTGAGTTACTAAAAGGGCACTTCAATTGGCTTGAGATAATGAAGAATGTGCACAAAATTCTTAAGCTGTGCGAGGTATACAAACAAGCTAAGGGGAGAAAGGAACCATATGGAGAACATATACATCTGCTTATACTTGAGCAGCTGTAGACCGATCTAAGCATGGATTTTATGCTCAGCTTACCTAGAATACAATGAAGACATGATTTTATTATGGAGGTAGTCGATTAGTTCAGCAAAATGAGCCACAACATCCCTTGCTACAAAACCAATGACGCTTTATTGTTGTTAACCTCTTTTTATTAGAGATCATGCGATTGCATGGAGTTCTAAAGTGTAATGTATTTGATCATGATTTGAAGTTCACAAGCTTCTTCTAGAGAACAATATAGAAGAAGCACTTGAAAGAAGCTTGGCACTAAGCTCATGTTTAGTACTTCCTACCATCTATAGACAGATGGCTAAATAGAAGTTATGAACAGAACTGTAGGCAACCTCCTTCTAGCTATTATTAGGAAGAATTGATATGATTGAGATCTCTACCTACCCATCATTGACTTTACTTACAACCGCTCAAGCAAAAGCTCAATTGAAAGGATGCCTTTCGAGGTCATCTATAGACTTAACCTGAACTTACCCTTAGACATGATTATTAGCTTAACCTTTTAAGAAGAAAGTCAATCAAGCCTAAAATGTGTTGAAGAGTTTCAAAAACTACATCAAAAAGTTGCTAAGCAATTAACCAAGACTATGGCCTGACAAATAGAATAGAAAAAGTTGTAGAAGTTGGTGAGTCATTTAAAACCCAAGAGACCTTGTTTGGATCCACCTCAGTAAGGAGTGCTTATAAGCTAGAGCTATCTGAAGCGTACGAGTGTCTCCCACTTTCAATGTCGCTAACCTGACGACTTATATGCCAAAAAAAGAAGATGAAGACCAAGATTTAAGGGAAAATCTTTAACAACCCTAGGGAATTAATGGATTGCCAACATTTAGACCCATCATCGAGGCCTCCAATCTCTCATTAAGAGAATTCTCTCTTGTCAGCCTACCCAAAATAAGCTCTTGTATATGGAAGAGTTGTAGACGAACACTTTAAGGGGCTAGCATAGATACACTTTGCTCTATTTAGACTCTTATCCAGTTATTGACCTGTAGAGTGCCAAAGCTAACCTACTAAGTGATAAGTCCAAGGACACACTGTGTCGAGCTCTACTTTTCTAGCATGCTAAACTACAACATCCTTTAATCGTCTCGATAGCTCCTAGCACAACCCATTAATAGTAGCCATAACTCTACTCCACTTACCCACAGCATCCTAAAATCCTAAAATGCGAACCCAATCATAGTATGCCACCTATTATTCCTTTTTCCAACATTGTATTATAATTCTTTGTACCATTTGTCCCCTTTTCCCCTTTTAGCAATGTGCTAAGCTAATATTTTTTTATTACCCTTTATTATAATTGCATGTATTTTCTTATTACCCTAGAAACTTGCTGTAAATAATCCTTTGTCTTTTGTAGTTGAAATCATCTTATACCTTTTAGTTGATGAATATTCTTATTCTTATCAGTCACCCTTCTCTAAGTACATTTTCTCTCACACTCTTATCTAATCTTATTGAGTAGCTTGAGATTAGTAGTAAGTAAACCTTAGTATTAGCTTATGAGTCATATTAGGAAAAATACTAAGTTATGTTATGTTCATTGATACATCATATCCTTTGAGCAACTTCATAGAATCTACTGTGTCTATCATTTTATTCATCCCTTCTTCTTTGATATCTCAAAGGATATACTTGGTTACAACTTTTACAGTAAGCCTTGGTGATAACTGAACTCCTAAGTACATCAATAGTGAATAGTGAAACCATTTGATGGAAAAAGCACTAATCCTTTAGTTATAGAGCAGTGGATTGTCTCATTGGAAAAAGCATTTGAGGTTCATGAGATGGAAGAAAATAAGAAGTTGGAATTGCTACTATTTTGCTAAACAGGGATACAAATAACTAGTAGAAAGGTAAGAAGTAGATCATATCGAAGTGTACTAATTAGGTTGCATTTAAGGATGCCTTTTGGAACAATATTTTCCTAAATGTGTAAGGGAGTAAATATGTGAGGAGTATTACAAACTAAGGTAGCAAAATAGGACACTTAAGGAATATGAGAGAAAGTTTAATAGTTTGATGAAATTTGCTCTTAAAGCTATACAAAACAATGATGTTGCTAAAGTTAAGCGATTCATGGTTAGGCTTGAAATTTACTTTTAAGTGTAGTTAAAGAGGACCAAGTAGTATCATAGTAGTTCACTTACCAAAAAGGTGAAGTCCTTACATATTGGTGGTCTTAGACTTGTGTAACAAAATTAATGAGGACATCAATTCTATAAGGAGGGTAAATTATAGTATCCTTTAAATATTAGGTTATGGAACTTTAATAATTGAGGCACATTTTGATTTAACAACTTAGAGTATGTCGAAACTCGAAAGTTAAGCATACCAAGGTTAGGTCGATCTTAAGATGGATGACCTCTTGGGAAGTTGTCATATCGTGGGACAATATTGTGCATCGCTCCATGCCAAAGTAGGCAATACCTTGGTGAGAGGAGTTTTGAATTCAATGTTTATGTACATAATATGCTATAGTTCATTCTTTTTAGAGTTAATAAAAGTTATAATATGGATTGTTCATATTATAATTGAAGGAGATGTCACTAAAGGAAAAATTTTAAGAGAAATGCAACTTAGAATTTGTTTGGAAGTAAGATTCATAGTTAAGATCGATTGAGGAAGGTATTCAGTCAACCATGCTTTAACCAAGCCAACTAAGGCTTTATTTTACAAAGCCATAGCTTTAAAGGGTTAATGATTAGCACATACTAACAATTGATTGCTAGTCCTTCTCCTTAAGCTAGTCGACAAGCCCTTCTTATAATCGATTGGTCTCCTCTAGTGTGTATCATGTCATCTTTTTTAACCCCTTAGTTAACAAACTCATTTCTTAGAAGGTCTTTAGTAATTTATTTGGGTCTTAATCACCAAATTAAGTTAAAAATAAATCCATAAATGTATTTTTTTTATCAATGTACAATACAATTAAGTGCTTACGGATTGTCGTATGTGTTTATATTAAGAGTTCACCATTTGTTAAATCGATTTGAGTTTGTTGAGCACAACCCAAATGCATGCTTATTAGATTAGAAACTTAACGAACTTAAGCATATTAGAACCTTAATTTTTGCTAAGTGTATTTAGCTATGTTGGCTATGGGGAAGTAGTGATTTAAGATGATGTGGTGGATTTGATGACATTATATACATAGGTTTTGGGTTAGTGAGTTGTTAACCAATGAGTTGTTGAGGTATGAGTTGGTTTACTAAAAGGAAGCTATAATCATGTTGTATAAACAATATAGCCTTTATGGATTACTACAATGAACTAGTAAAACAAATAGCTAGCCTAGTATCGACTATGGGATAAGGCGAATATGTTCTTGACTCTTGGGTGTTAGTAAATAATGATACTAATATAAATCAATACATAAATGTTGTGATGTTATGAACTACTCTTAAGACGAGAAGATTGTATTTATATTTGTATGTGCTTTATGTGATTACGTACTATGTTCGAGCTCACCCCTGACATGGGAATAGCATCTATGCTAGTGTACCAAAAGGATTTCATAAATTGATTGATTTAGTATAGCTTATAATAATTTAGCATCTTACCCATTTTTATACTTATGGTGTTGTAAGTTTAAGTAAATAGAACATATTAATGTTGTTACATCCAAAAATCTGAAAGGTAGTGATAACGTACCACATATCCTACTTAAATAAAACACATTAAGGCTTACTACACCACTTTCATTAGTTCTAGAAGACATTTGTTTTATAATTTAGTTACTAATTCAAGTTAAATTTTATATTTTGAAATTGTCCTAGGCAATAGGCTTGAAACATAAGAAAGCCTAACAAAAGATAAAGTAAAGTTCAAATTTCAAATGTAATTTAGAACAGTTTAGCATAATAAAATCCAATAGTAATACAGTTTATAAATTCATCTCAAAGGTCTAGCTAAATAGTAGGCAATGAAAAGATATAGATGTCATCATCATAAATGCTCTCATAAGCTCAATTCCTAACATTCAAATCGTAGCCAAGTGCATCATAGGTACTATAAAAATACAAGTCATCACTTGGAAAAGTTAAATTCAAAGATATAAGTTATGAAAGTCAATATGTAGTAGCCATATGAAAACATACTATGCCACTCACATACATGTCTAATACAACTACTAGGGTTGATTAAGATGATTCTTTAAGTGTAAGTAAGTATAATAATCTTGGCATTATAAATTTTGGAGTAACTCATGACATCAAATATGATGGGGAACTATGGGCTTGAGTGTAACCATAGCCATCAAAGGTTGATGGGAATGGCTAAGTCACTACCTTCAAAGCCAAAACCATAAATAGTCTCATGTAGAGTTCACCACTAAATCTACCATTAACAATTGCAAACCACATATAACATATTATATGTGAGTCTTCTATCTCCATATAATTCCAATGATAGCTTCATCCCATTTCCATCTCTTAGATTCGAACCCATAGTTGATGATAGAACTAGATATTTTTTGTTTCTTACTTACGCAAGTCCATATCTTTGCTTTCCTATCAATCTCTAATTCTAATCTTCTTAGAAGTTGTGAGACCTCAGTTTTCAACCAACTATTAAGCACTTGGAATAGTGGCACGATCCCATTAAACAAGGTATTTAGAAAATATGATTTGGGATGTAAGGAAATAATGTAGTCATAAATAGCACGAGCCATCAGTACTATCACATAAAGTGATTGTAGTTGTTTAGGATAGATAGATTTAGGATTCCTAGAAAATATTCTCATAACCGAATAAATTTTTAATATGATGTCACAAATTTAATAGAATAGTCTTAGCAAAGTTTATTTTTCAAAATAAAGTATATAAAATATTTAATTTAACAAAATTTAGTTTTATCGATATTCTTTATCTTTATCAGAAACATATGATTCAAGTTTCAATAATTAGCAAGCCCTTAGAGATAAATTATTTGGATAAGAAAGTAAATAAAAGATATTAAATAATGTCTATACAATACATACACATGCTAAATATACTTGGTGTATAACATATATACCCTAAAATTAACTAAAAAGAAAATATATCATATTGTATGTAATATGTAATAACTTAAGCACATAAATTAATTAAAAAATAAATATATTAAAATCAATAAAAGGTAGCTTCCCTAGGAATACAATTAAGAATTGGGAAATATAGCATATGGATTAGGCAATGGACAAATCAATTAGTGAGAAAAATAAATTAAAAATCAAGAATACACCATTTGTCCCTGTTGCAATTTTCCACCTACCCCTCCATTCCTAATAAAACCTCAAAAACATTCTCTAGACAATTCTTGATTAGTTTACACTTCAAGGAAATTTAAGGTTGCATGAGAAAAGTGTCAAAAGAAATTTGTGGAAAATTAGCAAAAATATAGTAAAATATGGGTAAATGTGATAACAACGATACAGGTGTAATTTAGAAGTCTTACATGGTTATCACCTTTCATTTTGGGTTGCACCTTGGTAGGTAGACAAAGTTAGGGTAGTAGACAGTAGTTGGAGTAGTGGTTTTCGATAAGTGATTGCTTCTTCTTATTTTCATCAAAATTTGAATAGGAATAGTGAATGATTTCCAAAAATTATGAAACTTGGTTTTCTTCAGTAATTTTTTGTGTAAAATTCCAATATCAATCTAAAATTTCCAAATTTTAAGTGCATGTATGGGTTCATTATGAAAAATGTCCTATCCATTAATTTTTAAGCACGTTTTTTGAAAACACAAATGATGTAGTTTTGACCTAAATTTTTTTATGTAAGTTCGTTAAATGTTGTACTTTCATGTTGTATAATTGGTTTTTTGAAATTACAAAGTTGGGTTTCTAATAAATTTTTGTTTTTAGGCAAAACATTGTGTTGAAGGAGCACTTCCTTAATTTTCCTTTAATGTACTTAAGGTGTTCTTATCATAAGATGAAGAATTAATATTTTTGGATAATGTTCAGTAGAAGAGGGCTCTTGATTTTGGACAGAACACCTATTTACAAGCTAGTTATAGAAGTTAAAGAGGCAAACTACATGTTTTCCTACTAAAACTACATATTTCCTTGCACAAACCCTATGTTTTCTACTTAAATGTATTAATACAAGTGTTGTGGGGGGATTTTGAGTGGTGTTCTATACTAGTCAAATATGTAGATGGAGCTAGTGATGTCGAAGTAGAGTGATTTGGTGATTTACAATGGTAACTAAATGAGTCAGAAGCTTGGTCAGAACTTAAGCTATAATGAAATGTATACCCTATAATTGGTTAGAAGGTATGTTAAAAGCTTAGCTTATTAAAACCTCATATTGAATTAGTGATCAAAAGTTGATTCAAAGTATTTCTTAACAAAAATGTTATACTGAGAATACCTTAAAAATTAGGAAGAAAGTTATGGGCTAAAGTTCTACATGGGAGTTAGCTTAGAAAGCAAAGCAAAATGTGACTCAAAAAATGAATCAGAAGTTAAGTCAGAAAGTACCTAAAATCATAGATGTAAGTAACTTCTTTAATGAATTTACATCTAACCTATGGTTAACTACTGCATATATGCTTTCTAGGCAAACTAGGTTAAGAAGGACTTTAAGCCAAATTCCAGGCTTTGAGTTATTGGAAATTCTAAGTAAGTGGATTCGCTTGTGTGCTAAGAGTAGATTATAACTTGATTAGTTAGGATTGTCTTGATTTAGTTATGTACAAGTGTGACATGTTGATTGATGAGCCATGGAATGATTTATGACCTCTTTGGTATATGTTGTTCGATGAAGTATGCTTGGTCATTGACTTTAATAATTTTCATTGGGTTATTGCTTGATTATGATTATTGATTGAGATCTTTATTAACTTAAACAAGAAGTTAGGTATTAACTGCTAACCCTACCTCCTAAGGTGTCGATTTAAGTGAACCAAACACCAAGGTCTTAGAGATGAAAATTAAATAAGATAAAGGTTTAGCCAGAAAAGTAAATGAGTAAGCTTATGTGTATTGCTTAGTACGTGATTGATATATTTATGACATGGTACGAAAAAGATTTATAGGTGAATTTTTCTAAAATTTGGATTTTGCTTCGCTAAGTTTTATTTTGAAAATCTTGGTTTTGTTAAGTTTTAAACAAATAGTTTAGTTTCTGAAATCTTCATTTTTGTAAAGTTGACAACTAAGTTTATAGAAATTGGTTTTCAGCATATAGTGATTGCATAGCTTTCACTAAGATAAGTTCTTTTCTAGGTTCCTAAATAATTAATTCAAATTCCAAACAATGTTGACTACTTAAAAGTCTAGGGCTAAGGTTAGGCTAGGATATGACTATTAGTGAATGTCATTGCATTAACATGGTATGCGTTTGTTGTATTTGTATTGCTTAGCTAGTTTAAAAAGTATCCTAGCAGAATTGATGAGTTGCTTATATGTTTGTGATATGATTTTGCTTATATTGCTATTTTTTTTTCACTCTTACTCAACTTACAGGATGTTGATGGGATAAGTTGTCTTATCCTTAAGTTAAGGAAGAAGTTAAATAAGGCCTCACACCAAGAAAGTAAGAAGACTTTAGAGTGCTTCACAAAATAGTTTTACTTGAGAAGGATTAAGCGGTTGCAGGATTTGACTTAAGTTATAGGAAATGGAATTTCTAGAAATAACAACATGTTACATATGGAAATATATATGATTATATAGTTATGATACTTTGAGCATGGCCTACTGTTGTTAAAATTTTCCTTGTGGTATGTTATATCAAGCATGAATAGATTTGGAAATGAGTGTTTCATGTGATTGAATGATCATTGGATTACAAGTTTTACCTTATCCTTAACTTAGAGATGGTAGTAATGAACCATATTCATGTAATAACAATTAGAACATTATTTAAATGGATACCTGGAAGGTGGGGCATTATGGGATGGTATCAAAACTAGGTTGGTCGAATGGGTATCGGAGCATCACAACTTGTATCATGATAGGGATTGGAAGTATGATGAATTGAAAATTTAAGGTATTTATATAGATTTGATGGATTAAAAGGATGGGGATGGAATTATGTAAGAAGATGGAACTAGGTTGTTTAATGAGAGAATAGATGTAATGTATGAGAAGCAACCTAGATTGAAGAGAATTTTAAGGAAAATTCTTAGGTTAGTTATTAGAAATTTATTAGACTTACATAGATGTTGAGAAGAAAATCCTAGGAATTCATAAGGAAAGGGTGTATTGAAGGAATTGTGCAAAAGATTTAGGTACATATAATAGTTAGAATTAAGAAAGAAATAGATCAAGTTAAGTTGTGAGTTATGGAAACTATGTAAAGATAACAATGTGCTACTAAGAAAGTATGTATAAGGCTATCTAGAGTAGCTATATTAACTTAAGAAGGTAAAAGAATAATATTCTGGTATAGCAAGAATAGGTCATGGAATGAGTAGAAAAGTTATATATTCCCACTAGACACTATCTTGAGAAGAAAAATAAATAGATATACAGTACAAAATGGCAATCTTCATATATGCTTATAGCACAAATGAGTAAGTAAGGAAGGGAATGGAAAATCTATGACTCTTGTGTTTCTCTTGTTTAGTTCCTTGATTGTCATAACTCTTATGTCTTATGTTGAGTTGTATATCTTTACTATTGATTTAGTCATGTCATGTTGATTGTACAACTTGTTATTGGTCAATTCCTTTGTGTATATTATTCATCCAAGACATGTGTCAATATTATTTGATTCAAACCAAATCTAGCTGCATTGAGTCATTCTCTATCTCATTTTAGTCTAAGTTAGTTACAAACTTAGATTTTCCATACTCATACTTGATACTATGTATATGTTAGCTATATGAAGTACTCAAGCCTTAAGCTATGATGAAGTGTAATAATTAGAGAGTTATAAAAAGTACACATGAGGAAAGCGATTAGTTGTAAGTTACATTTGAATGACAATATTGTTATGACTAACCTTAAGTAAAGGTAGGAAATGAGATACATGCTAGGTGGTAGAAATTGAGTTAGAAGTTGTTTAAAGATGGAATCCCGACTAAAGTAAGGATTAGAGAGTAAGTCAGAATGTGTCTTGCTACAACTACTTGAACTTTATATGACTTAAAACCTAGGTCAAAGAGTACTATAGCTTAGAAATAGGAGGATGCATCAATTCCAAACTTAGGTTAGAAGGTACCAGAAGTAAGGACTGGATATGAAATGATCTAGCACTTCAATAACTTATTCACTTCAAAATGATATATAAAATAACAATTGAATCTATTATACCTCCATGCTTATGTTACTATAACAGATGTTAAGTATACTATATAAAGATTGATGACGTAGAGAATATGTTCACAATTATTTTGCTAAGAATTCTAAAGACAACTTTATTTAGAAAATGTGTTTAACTCATAATAATATAGGTATAGAATAGAAAATGGAATGAAGATAGAAGTGATAGCTATTAACCTTAATAGAAATCAATTAACCTAGAAGTTCAAGTTAAGGAACAAAATAAAGGCTAGGTTGAAGTATTAGAGGAATAATGGCCAAAGAATAGCTTAGATGCTTACTAGTCTTGTTATGAGGAGAGCATTGTATGATGGTTAAAAGTAGAATATAGATCTAAGGTAATGACCATGTCAAAGGTAAATCGTGATGGGGATAATTGGCTAGTTATAGCACAAGAACAAATTCAAATGAAGAGGATTAGTGAAAGACCAGGAAAACAAAAAGATATTACAAAAGATGAAGCAAGGAATGTTCAAAACCTATTGTATTAAGTTCATGATATGGAAGTTAAGTAAAAGGTAAGATTAGCTTAATAATGATAATCATTAAAGTGTAGAAGGTAATGTAGAATGTGGGACAGTTAGTGCGTAAGGCAACTGTATTAGGTATAAATATATAAAAGTTGAAGTGGAGGATAAATTTGCCTTACAACCATAAATATCAAGCTCAAAGATCAAGGTAAAACATTTTGGTAACATGGGAAGAATTAAAGATTTTGCAATGTTAGTAAAATTTTTTATAGATACTATTGCTTTTTTATTCCTATAGTATAAAAAGAGTATAATAAAGAAATCATGAACTTAGAAGTTAGGCTTCTATGATGCAAGGAAATGACTAAGAAAATCAACATGAGAAAGTCTAGAAGTATAATTGCATATAAATATAATGGAAATACAACCTTAACAAAAGTTGATGATTTTGGTGTGATATGAGAATCAAAGTTGTGTGGCAAAAGTGTAATGGTAAGAACAAAGCTCTATTGTTCTAGGTGCAAAAGTTTCGAGGACGAAACTTTTTGTAAGGGGTGGAATGTGAGACCTTGATCTTTGACCAGCAATTGAGGACTCGAAATGGTGGTACAATCTTAATAAACATGACACTTAGAAAATATAATTTAGGAAGTGAGAAAATAAAGTGGTCATGAGTAACACGAGTCACGAATACTATCATATAAAGTGATCGTAGTTACTCGAACTTGGTAGATTTAGAGTTTCTAAAAAACATTCTTTGAATCAAATAAAATTTTAATATAAGGCCACAAAAGCATAGCTTATTGATGTTGTTTATTTTTTTCGAAAATATATGACTTGAGTTCTAACAATTAGCAAGCCCTTAGAGATTAAATTTTTAGATAAGAAAGTATATAAAAGGACATTAAATAATTTCAAAGAAACATGTATACATACTAAATATACTTAGGGTATAACATATGTACCCTTAAATTAACTAAAAACAAAAATACCATAATGTATGTAATACTTAATAACTTAAACATATAAATTAATAAATGAAATAAATATATTAAAATCAATAAAGAGCAACTTCCATAGGAAGCAATAGGTATGGCACAATCTGGAATTGGGAAATATAGCATATGGATTAGGGAATAGACACTTCAATTAGTGAAAAAAATAATTAAAAAAAAAGAACACACCATTTTTCATCTTTGTAATTTTCAACAAACACCTCCATGCCTTATAAAACCTCAAACCCATTGTCTAGATAATTCTTAGTCAATTAACACTTCTAGCAAATTTAGGATTACATGAGAAAAGTGTTAAGAGAAATTTAGGGGAAATGAGAAAAAAATATAGCAAAATATAGGTGAATGTGAGATTAAGGATATACATGTAATTTGGAAATCTTACAAGGTTATCACCCTATATTTTAGGTTATGCCTAGGTAGATAGACAAACTTAGGGTAGTTGACTATAGATGGTAGCTGGAGTAGTGGTTTCCGGTGAGTGATTGCTTCTTCTTGTTTTCATCAAAATTCAACTAAAAATAGTAAACAATTTCTAAAAATTATGAAATATAAGTTTCCTAAGTAATTTTTTGTGTTGGATTCCAATATCAATTAATTTTTTAAATTTTAAGTGCATGTATGGGTTCCTTAAGAAAAATGTCATATCTATCAATTTTTAATTACACTTTCGAAAACCTAAATGATATAGTTGTGGCCTAAATGAATGTGTGTAAGTTCATTAAAGGTTGTACTTTCATTTTATGTAATTGGATTTTTCAAATTGTAAAGTTGGGTTTGATGAATTTTGGTTTTTGGCAAAATAGTATGCAAGAGGTGCTTTTCCTTAAGATTCCTTTAATGCACTTAAGGTGTTCTCATCATAAGATGAATAATTAATATTTTTGGATAATGTTGAGAAGAACACTTGTTTACAAGCTAGTTATAGGAGTTAAAGAGGCTAAACTACATGTTTTCTTATTAAAACTACATATTTCTCTACTCCAACCCTATGTTTTCTACTTAAATGTGTTAATACAAGTGTTATAGAGGGATTTTGAGTGGTGTTCTATACTAATCAAATGTGTAGATGTTGGTAATGACAACGAAGTAGAGTGATTTAGCAATTTACAATGGAAACAGAGTGAGTCAAAAGCTTAGTCAGAACCTAAGTTGTATTGACATGTGTATCCTAGAATTGTCAGAAGGTATGTCAGAAACTTAGCTAGTTAAAACCTCATATTGAATTGGTAATCAAAAGTTTATTCAAAGGATTTCTTGATAGAAACATTAAACAAGGACTACCTTAGAAATTAGGCAAGAAAGTTACGGGCTAGATCTCTATATGAGAGTTGGCTTATAAAGCGAAGCAAAATATGAGTCAAAAAGTGAATGAGAAGTTAAGTCAGAAAGTACCTGAAATTATAGATGTAAGTAACTACTTGAATGAATTTATATCCAACTTATGGGTAACTATTACATATATGCTTTCTAGGTGAACTAGGTTAAGGAGGATATTGCGCTAAAGTGTAACCTTTGAGTTATTGGTAATTCCAAGTAAGTGGATTTGCTTGTGTGCTAAAAGTAGATTATTATGTGACTTACTAACTTGCTTAGTTATGATTGTCTTGATTGAGTTGTGTGCAATTGTGATATGTTGATTGATGAGCCATGGAGTGATTCATGAGCTCTTTGGTATTTGTTGTTAGATGATGCATGCTTGGTCATTGACTTTGATAATTTTAGTTGGGTTGTTGCTTGGTTACGATTATTGATTGAGGTTTATATTAACTTAGATAAGAAGTTAGGCACTAACTACTAACCTTACTTCCTAGTATGTTCACTTAAGTGAACCCAATAATGAGATTTTAGAGATGAAAATAAAACAAGATAAAGGTTTAGCTAAAAAGTAAATGAGTAAGCTTGTGTGTATTTGCTTGGTATGTGATTGATGCATTCATGACATAACGTGAAAAGGACTTGTGGGTCGAGTTTTCTAAATTTGGGATTTTGCTTGGCAAAGTTTTGTTTTGGAAGCTTAGGTTTTGTTATGTTTTAACAAAATGGTTTAGTTTTTGTAAACTTGGTTTTTGTAAAGCAAATAACTTGGTTTATAGAAATTGGCTTTAAGCATATAAAGATTGCATAGCTTTCATAAGGTTACGTTCTTTTCTAAGTTCTTGAATAATTAATTCAAATGATTGACAATGTTGACTACCCAGAAGGCTAAGGCTAGGGCTAGGGCTAGGGCTAAGGCCAAGAGAAGATATAGGTACCAATGCATATCACGTACATTAGTATGGCACAAGTTTGCTACATTTGTATTGTTAGGATAGCCTAAAATGTATCTTAACCAAATTAATGAATTGCTTGTATGTTTATGATATTATTGTGCTTGTATTGATATTTGTTGTCCACTCTTATTAAACTTACATTAAGTTAAGAGGATAAATTTTCTTATCCTCAGGTTAGGGAAGAAGTTAGATAAGGCCTCACACCATGGGAGTAAGAAGACTTTAGAGCGCTTAGCAGAATAGTTTCACTTGAGAATGAACAAGTAGTTAGAGGATTTGACTTAAGTTTTAGGAAATGGCATTTTGAGAAATAACATGTTACATATGGATTACAGCTTAGAGATTGTAAATGTGTTATGTAAGCTTTGTAATGAAATCATGAATAAGATTATATAGTTGTAATACTTTAAGCGTACCTACTATTGTTAAGATTTCCACTATTGTTTTGATGAATTGCTAACCAATGGTCCCATTACTCACGTATGGCTCTAAGGACTCTAGTCCCTCACTTGAGGAATCCTCTCTTGGCACCTTGTTGATGACCTAATGACGAAAAATTTTACACCAAAGGAAAGTGGATGAACTCCTTGAGCTCCCCGTATTATCAAATGATTATCTATACACTCAGTAGTGATAATGTCGATCATTCCCTTGCTAAGGACCCTATACCGAGTAATCCGACCAATTGTTGTAAATAGGTTCTTACTGAGTGACGAGAGGCTCACTTATCGGTTGAGTAGTTTTCTCTTAGCATGCTACCATCTCTCTCATCCCAGCCCCCTTTATTACCATGACATCTTGATCTCTCTCACCTATTGTGCTTAGAGAATATTCGTACAAGACTAATGTTACACTGCCACCTTTCTACCTCATCTGATATTGTACTACTTTTCAATTTTTGTTTTTTGTCCTTTTTACCCTTTTTCGTATGTATTAAGAATCCCCTTTTTGTATATACTTTCTTATAATTTCTTTATTTGTAATATTTCCCTAGGGACTTATTATAAATAGTCTCTTTCTCTTGTAAGGCACACATAATTACAATTAAGACTGAATATTTTGTTCCTATGAGACAACCTCTCCAAATCGGTCTTTCATATACTCTTATCTAATATTGCCGAGTAGCTTAAGATTAGTGATGGGTAGACTTTGACATCAACTTATGTGTCATATCAAGTGAGGTGTCAAGTCATATTGTATTTGTTGGTGAGTCACATCCTCCAAGTAGCTTTATGTTAGCTACTCTTATTCGTCTGTAGATCTTTTCTCTCTAATTTTCTTTGATATTTCAAAGGACCCATTATAGTCAGATTTGCCATGGTAAGACCTTGTGATGACTAAGCTCCTAGGCACACCATATAATTTCCTGGTATTAGAGCTTAAGGTTGAGATTAAGAGTTGTATAGTGATAGTTAGTCTACTGTTTGAGATACTTGTGTGTGTATTGAAAGCATCTGAGTGTAGTGTCTTTACTGAAAGAAGCTATAGAATGTTCACCTGAGGACCCATTGCAAGGTCCTAAGATGGAAAATGATGAAGAGATTTTTGAAAAGTAGGTTTATTCCTGAACACTATGAACAAGATACTTTCTAATGACTCTAAGATTTGAGGTAAGGTAACAAATCCATAGACGACTATGTTTGAGAGTTTTAGTTGCTCATGATACGATGTGATGTCGATGAGCTTGAGACCCGAACTATAGAACAATTCATCTCTAAACTATGGGTTGAGATTGGTAAGGTTGTGGAACTATAGAGCCTTACAACTTTGGATGAAACCATCTGTGAAGCGTAGAGAGTTAAAAGGCAATGGTAGAACTAGGCAAACTGAATACTGGTGCCAAATAGGAGTGCCCTACCGAATCGACTAGGGAATGACAATACATCAAACAATTTTGAGGTAAAATGTCGAGGTTACGTACTGAGCTGACTAAAGGAAAGCCGAGGTAAGAGCAAGACCAAGGAGCCTGAGATTTGAAGAGACCAGGGTCAGAGTTTAGGAAAGAAAACTCGAGAAATCAAATGTTTTAAATGCCTTGCCTATAGACACGTGGTTAGTCAATGTCCGAATCGCCAAGTCATGAACATAGAGGGAGACAAGCCCTAGTTTGAAGTAGAAAATGCAAGTGAAGGAGAGGAAGAAGTGGCAACTAATCCAATGCTGGAAGAATTTCAAGAAGACCCCAATGCCAAGATACCTCCTAGGAGCAGACTCGAGTATTGCTTTATTGTTCAATGATTTCTCAGTACTTTTGTAGCTAATGAGAATGAGCAAAGAGAGAACCTCTTCCATACGAATTACCGAGTGAATGGCAAGCTATGCATTGTGATCATTGATGGAGGGAGTTGTACCAATGTCATCGCGCAAGGGGTAGTTAAGGCCATGAAATTGCCAATCTTTCCATACCCCAAGCTGTACAAGATTCACTAGCTAAATGAAAAAGGAGGTCTACACATTTTCAATCAAGTCAGAGTGCCGATTACCATTGGTGATAGGTATAGGGACGAAGTGTTGTGCAATGTCCTTCCCATGTGTGCATCTCACATATCACTTAGCCGATTATAGCTATTTTCCTTAAGAGTATTAAACGATGGGTATAGAAACACATACATGTTCCAAAAGGATGGGAAGAAAATTATATTAACTCCTATAAGTCTTAAGGAAGTATAAGAAGCCCAAGAAAAGGTTGTTACATCTCTATAGCGGAAGTCCTTGGTGATTTCTCAAGCTTAGTTTGCTTGAGAACTCAAGGCTGAGGACTATGTGCTCCTTTTAGTTAGGAGATTCTTAGAGGTTAAATAATTTGAGAACTTACTTACCCAAGTGCAATAGCTACTTCTAAAATTCGCCAACCTATTCCCTACTAAGATGCCGGGAGGATTGCCTCTTTTAAGAGGAATTGAGCATTGCATTGACCTCTAATGGGGAGCTACCTTACTAAACCAACCCACTTATGGGCTCAATCTAGAGCAGGAAACTAAATTGAAGAAATAGGTGATTGAGTTGGTATATCATAGATATGTCCGTAAGAGCATGAGTCCTTATGCTATACCCGCTGTGCTCATATTGAAAAAGGATGGAATGTAGCAAATGTGCATTGACAGCTGAGCTATCCATAAGATTACTATTAAATACTGATACTTGATTCTGCGGCTTGATGATATGCTTGACAAGTTATACAATGCTTACATCTTTTCTAAGATTGACTTGAAGAGCGGTTATCACCAAATTCAGATGAGACTTGGGGATGAATGAAAGATGGCCTTCAAGACAAGAGATGGTCTATTTGAATGGTTGGTGATGCCGTTTGGACTAACTAATGCACCGAGTACATTTATATGGCTAATGAACCATGCCGTAAGATCTTTGATTGGTAAATGATTTGTAGTTTATTATGATGATATTATCATCTTAAATGTCGACTTCCTTATTCATATTGAACATTTGAGATTAGTGTTTAACATACTCTATGCCGAGAAATTATTCGGTAACTTGAAGAAATGTATGTTTTGTCAAAGCGAGGTTGTATTCCTTGGATATGTCGTTTCAACGAGTAGAGTTTAAGTTGATGAGGAAAAAGTCGGAGTTATTAATGAGTGGCCTATACCGACTAGTGCTGTCGAAGTCAGGAGTTTCCATGGTCTAACGTCCTTTTATCGGAAATTTATCCGAAACTTCAGCTCCATAACTACACCATTGACTGATTGACTAAGAAGAACGTTGAGTTTAGATGGACATAAAAGGCTTAGAGAAGTTTTGAAGATGTGATGACTAAACCAACATTTGCTCTAATACTCACCTTACCAGATTTCAAGCAAGTTTTTTAGGTTGAATGTGATGCATTTGGTGTCGGCATTGGTGTTGTCCTTATGTAAGAGCGCCAACCTATTGCCTACTTTAGTGAAAAACTTTAAGGTACTGCCCTGAATTATTCAGCCTATGACAAGGAGTTCTATGCCCTTGTTCGAGCACTCTAGAACTGGAAGGCATTATCTATTGCCATCATCTATTTGAATCATTAATCTCTTAAGCATCTTCATAAGCAACAAAAGCTTTCTCGACGTTATGCTAAGTGGGTTAAGTTCTTAGAGACCTTTTGTTATGTCATTCGATACAAGAAAGGAAGCACCAATACAGTGGCTGATGCACTTTCTCACCATCATACCCTCATCACAACCTTGCAAGCTAGGGTGCTCGGATTTGACACTTTACCTGATCAGTATGAGCATGAACCACATTTTAGACCCTTGGTAGTTGGGTAGAGTGCTAGAGGAGCTGTGGAATGGTACTACTTAAGTAAGGGTTTCTTGATGAAGGGCAAGCAGACTTGTATGCCAAGTGGTTCTACAAGGGAGCTACTGGTTCAAGAAGCTCATGTTAAGGTTCTAGCCAGCCATTTTGGGGAAAAGAAGATGGTTGAGATATTGAAGGAGTACTTTTACTAGCTTGGGATGATAAATGATGTGCATTGAATACTTAAGAGGTGCAAGGTATGTAAATATGTAAAAGGGAGGAAAGAGCCCTATGGAGAATATATACCCCTACCAATTCCCTAGTGATCGTAGACTAATCTAAGCATGGATTTCATGCTCGACCTTCCCTACATGCCAAGAAGACACAATTCAATTGAGGTGGTGGTCGAGCGATTCAGCAAGGGAGGCCACTTCATTCCCTGCTACAGAACTAATAATGATTTATTCATCACTAACCATAATTCAAAATTCACGAGCTTCTTTTGGAAGACCCTATGGAGGAAACTCGACACTAAGCTTCAGCACCTCTTGCTATACCCAAACAAATGGCCAAATTGAAGTGGTTAACATAATCATTGGTAACCTCCTGCGCGTTACTATAGGAAAGAATTCTCGTGACTGGGATTTATGCCTATCCATTATTGAATTTACCTACAATCACTCAACTTACAGCTTAATCGGAACATCACCATTTTGGGTTGTTTATAGACTTAGCCAAAACTTACCCTTGGATTTAATTAATAGCTTGACTACACAAGGGGAAAGTCAATCCGACCTACAACGTATCGAGGAGTTCCCAAGGTTACATCGGAAAATTGCTGAGCAATTGGCCCAAACTATAGCCTGACAGAAGGAGATGAGTTATTTATACCCTTAAGGACCTTATTTAGATCCATCTTAGTAAGGAACGCTTCTCTAGTATAAGGACCAATAAACTATCTCTCAGAATGGATGGACCCTACAGGATCCTGAGGCGCATTAATGATAACACATATGAGATTGAGCTACCTAAAGGTTATGGTGTATCTAACTCCTTCAACATCACCAATTTGACTCTCTATATGCCCGATCATGACAAAGACCAAGATTTGAGGGCAGATCTTCAATAACCCTAGGGAATTGATGAACAGCCGACCAACGGTCCCATTACTCGTACATAGCTCTGAGGACTCCAATCCCTTACTCAAAGAATCCTCTCTCAGTAACCTACTGATGATGAGAAAGTTTACACTGAAGGAAGGTAGTTGAATGCCTTAAGCTCCTTAAATCGTTATATTATGATCTATACACTTGGTAGTGATGATGCTGACTATTCCCTTGCTAAGGACCCTGTACCGAGTAATTCAATCAACTGTTGTCCAGAGGTTCTTACCAAGTGATAAGAGACTCACTTATTAGTCGAGTAGTTTTCTCTTAACATGCTAACATATATCTCGTCCTTGCCCCTTTATTGCCACAACGTCTTGATCCCTCTTACCTGCTGTATTCAAAGAATATTCGTATTAGACCAATGTTGCACTACTACCTATCCACCTCATCTAACATTGTACTACTTTTCTATTTTTTGTCTTTTGTCATTTTTACCCTTTTTTGTATGTACTAGGAATCCCCTTTTTGTACATACTTTCTTATGTTTTCTTTATTTGTAATGATGCCTTAGGGACTTGTTATAAATAGCCCCTTTCTCTTGTAAGCTACACATAACTTGCAATTAAGACTAAATATTCTATTCTTATGAGACAACCTCTCCAAGTCTGTTTTTCATACTCTTATCTAATCTTGCCAAGTAGCTTAGGATTAGTGGTGGGTAGACCTTAACATCAATTTGTGCATCATATCAAGTGAGATGTCAAGTCATGTTGTGTTTGTTCGTGAGTCATATCCTCCGAGTAGCTTCACGTCAGTTACTCTTATTCGTCTATGAATTATTTCCCTCTAATTTTCTTTGATATTTTGGAGGACTATTGTAGTCAGATTTGCCACAGTAAGACTTAGTGATAACTAAGCTCTTAAGCACACCATATAATTTCCCCATTAGGTTTGTTATAGTGAATGAGAAGTAATTTGGAAATAATTGTTACATGTAATTGAATGATAGGTGGATTACTAGTTGTATCTTATCCTTAACTCAAGGATGACAGTAAACGAATTGTCTCTAGGTACTAAAAGTTATGAAAAAATTTTAACCAAACACCTAGAAGGCATGAAATTACAACTATATCTGGTATAGTCCCCTCCTATCGAATATTGACTGAACACATAGTCTAAGAGTGTAATAACCCCATTTAAGAGTATCATTTGTTGACCTCAAAAGACCACACATGTGTATTTCACATGAACATAATTAGCTAGGTTAAATTAAGTTTAAACTATTATTTATCAAGCCTACACAACATGTAATAGTTATCATGTACTTAGAAGTCTTTCTAATCATGAGCCAAAGATGTCAAACCAACTCCCAAACTTGTAAATTTATATAGAAATGTGATAAAAAAGTAATCATATAATTAATTAACTTGTAATTACAAAAGCCTTATTTATTATGTTCAACACTTCTTATTTGCTAAGTATTCTTTCTAAGGAAACCTCAATTAACTTAGTACAAATGAGCCTTATTTGAAGCCCAGTCCAATTAACTAGTTGACCCAAATTTATAATTAAACTACTTAACTTAGATTAAGTAATTGAATAAGTTTTATTTTATTTTTATCTTTAATTCGCTTATCCAAAATTAAATACATGGTTAGTCCAAATCATAGCATGAATTGGTTGAAATGATCTTAAACTAGTTAACTGGTTTAATCTCAAACTCTCTTTTCTTTATTTTTATTATTATTCATTATTTACTACTATATTTTCCTGTACATTATTATTTACTAATAAATTATTATTCTTTTTAGACATAAACACAATTTCACAAGTTTAGTCACCTCATGAAAGATCAAACCAACTTCATCTTTAAACTTGATTTGAAATTTAATTCTAATTATTTGGTTAGTTTTTTTTTTTTTTGTGATCTTGAATATTTTATAATCATGAAGAACAAATCAAGATTCAATTAATTTAAATAAGATTATAAATAAAATATTGCAAAAAAACATTTTTTTCATGAATTTCAACTAAATAACACTTTGACGATGATAAGAACAAATGAAGAACACATGTTTTTCATTTTTTTAGTAAATAAATGATGAAGACATGTCGAAGGCATTCAAACTATTCAAAAAAATATTACTTATAAACATTTAAATAAAGAATCTAACAATGTAAGATCAAAAGCATTCCATATCAATTGCATATTGAAGTTAAACAAGAAAATATCAAGAATACCTAGCCATATCATCGCTAGGTTCATCATATTCAACCATTTTGCAAAAAGTAGCCAAAAAAATTTGCTAATATTGAAAACATAATTTATAACTACCTAAACTTCAATCAACATCAATATGTATCCTAATTTTATCTTATTGAACATTCTAAATGCCTAGAAACAAGTATGTTCACACTTCACTATATCCATATCTCTTCAAGTCATCTAAACATATCTACAAGCAAGCTGTCATCATATTTTAACATGTTTAAATCTTATCAAATTTTGATTCAAATCAATTCCTAAGCATATACACATCATTAAATCATCTAGATACTTTACTTTTGAATTAAATAATAAGTTCAACTGTTCAATGTAAGAAAATACCCCTTAATACCCATTAAATGTCAAGCATACATAGCATTAGGCATTAGTTCACTTCAATTCATTAATTATTTATTCAAAGCATATTTTATAACATAAAACATAAATCAATTGATTTAACATATATAATAACAAATCAAGTACCTATATACTCATGTAAGTAACCTAAACTTAGAACTCACTTACACTCACTCAACTTTAACTTTAGCTTAAAATTCAACTCTTAGACGTCCTCCAAGTATAGATCTACTCAAACGTGTATTTAAATGACTAAATTATATAGAAATTGAATAACCTACCGCAAATTGAAGTTCGAACTTGATGTATAACTAGAAGATAACCCAAATCTACTAGCTTGAAACTCCTTTAAAGCAAATCTTCTAAGCAATTTAAAATTTATATTAAATCTATTTAGCAAAATAATGACTCTAAGGCTATTAACTATAAATCAAATCTAACTAAGATAATTAAGAAATTGAATTGAGCTCACCTGAGAAGTACTGCACCTTAAGCTCCATGTGAATCATAAGGAGAATGAACATTTAATTAGTCTCCTTCTAATAAGAATTAAGCTACTAAGCCTTTAACCCGCAGTTGAGCTTAAGGATTGCAAAGCATAGCAAGGTGGATTCTTCTACTATAGTCGACTCCTACTAAAGTCGAGCACTTCTTTACTGAGTCGCTCTGTATGCCGTGCTAAATAACTGCTCATCTCTCTAAAGTGTACTGAGTTGCAGATTGCCAAGAGAACAGCCAAACATTTTACAATCACTTACTCGTATCCAAGTCGACCAATGATTCGGCATCTCCCTTGCAGAGAAGCCAAAAGAGAGAGAGAAAGGCTGGACTGATCCTTAGTCACCCCAATTTAGATAAGCAACTTGACTGTACACTTTTTTCTGCATCCTTTAATGTCCTCGCCAATGTATCATTGCTATGTGTACAAGACTACATATAGAATCTGCTCTATTAACCATTGCTTTTCTTGAATATTCCTCTTTATCATTTTATATTCTTATACATTACTAGTTTAGGGTAATACCCTTTTTTTCTTTTCCCTTTGAGGCAAATTACCCTAACTTATTAGGTATAAATACCCTTGTATTTGTAGCTGCAAGGTATCATCAGATTATCATTAATGCAATTGAATATTCTTCCTTACATAAACAATGCCTATTTAGTCTCATTTCACTCTTATCCTAACCCTTAAATAAGTCAAGGTGGTGATTAACCTCACCAGAACAAGCCGTCTGTCATATTAAGTTTTGCTATAAGTCCTCGAAAGTTTTACTGGGGTATCATATCCTTTGGAGTTGTTCGTGGGTTTTGTTTACTTTTCGTTTGCTTTTCTATTCTTTCGCACATTTCTCCATCATCTTTTCAAGCTTTTGGCAAGCTTGGATCCATTTAGTGACTGGCTTTATCTGTTCTTAGTCACGGTACACATCATCTTGGTATTAGAGCAGAGGTTTCAATTGAGTTATTATCTATTTTTGAAGTTCTATTATACTCTATTTTGCATGTGTGAAACAGACCAAGTTACTGTGTTCGTTTAATTACTATGCTTATTAGTTGTTACTTTTCTAGTTTATGGAAGTGTTTTCAAAATACCTAGTTGAAGAGTTTAAGCTTAAATTTGTAGAGAAAATGACTAACCCAAGTGTAAACGCTAGTGCTGGAGATGACAATAGTAGAGTCGTCCACCATAACCAACAGTCTTAGGGAACCCCTAGGAGCATTGGCGAGAGACTTAATGAGGTGGCTAACCTCTTAGTAGATTTGGGTCAAGCTATTCATACCTTAGCTTACCGACCATCTGAAGCTGCGCATAGCACCCTACAAGGTGCTTAACTTAAGAGAGGTTAGAACCCAGCTTAACAAGTTCGAGGTAAAGTAGTAGGAAAAAGAGTAAGAAGAAGGATTAACTTAGGGCATTTGGATGAAGGGATGAGGATAAGTATTATGAAGAAGAAGAGTAAGTGCGAGCACCCAAAGCCTCTAAGAGAAACTTTGGATTTCGAGTTTCAATGGGTTTAGAAGTATGGATGAATACTTAGAATGAGAACAAAAGGTGGAGCGTATATTTAATTATTACCAGTATAGTATAAGGATTACAAGAAAGTAAGAAGTGCTGCTGTAAAGTTCTCTAGATATGCCACTATGTAGTGTAAGAATTTCTAGGATATGAGGAGGTGAGAGGGCTACCGAGAGATTGATACCTGACTAGAGATGAAGAGAATACTTAGAAATAAGTTTGTGTCGGATACTTATCTATAAGATACTTTCACTCAGCTTTAGGAGCTAAGATAAGAAGACTGACCTATTTAAAAATATGTCCAAGAGCTTTAGATGTTTATGATCTACCATGAAGTAGAGGAACCACTAGCTTGAACAATCTCTAGATTCATTAATGGGTTAAGAGGTGACATTTGAGACATTGTAGAACTCTAATAATTTACCACAATAGATGAAGCCATTATAATAGCCCAATGAGTAAAGAGGTAGAGGAGAAGCCAAATACCAACCAGACTACTGACTGGTTGACCAGCATAAGGAAGTCATCGAGCTCATTCACGTACCAAGCTAATCTAAAAGTCCAAATTAAGCAAAAATGCTAACCTGATAGTGACGTGTTGACCTAAAATTATGAGAAAGGGCAATGATTTAGTAGGAAGACAAGTCAGATCAAGTGCTTCAAATACCAATGGTTTGGATATATGGCTGCTCAATGCCCGAGTCGAAGGACTATGGTCATCAAAGGAGATGTGCTAAAGATAGAGGTATAAAATACTGATGAGGAACCTGAAGAGGAAGAGAGCACTGCCGAGAAAGAACTAATTGAAGAGAATGTGTTTGCCGAAGACTTGGATTAGTTAATCATAGTTATTCGACATATATTGAACATAGAACCCTTATGTAAGGAGGAGCAGAGAGAGAATTTGTTTTATACCACCTGTAATGTGAATGATTAGGTGTGTACCTTCATTATGGATAGTAGTAGTTACATCAACAAGGCGTCAACCAATCTTATTACAAAATTAAAGTTGCCAACTGTTGCACATTCAAAGCTATACAAGTTGCATTAGTTAAGTGAGAAAGGAATACTGTATGTCATTTGATAAGTACTACTATCGATCACTATCAAAAATTGCTTTAACTAGATTCTTTGCGACATATTACCAATGTGTGCTTTCCACATGTTGCTAAGAAGACCATGGTTGATTGATAGGAGAGTTATCCATTGTGGATACTGGAATACGTATACATTTAAGAAGGATGGCATAAAGATCACTTTGAACCTAGTGCTATCGAGTGAAGTTAATAAACTACAAGCCAAACTTAGCCATGGATCGAAGAAGACTCTGTTAATGAATAGAGTCAAGCTCTAAGAGGCATAGACAAGTATGTTGACTTGTTCTCAAAATAGTTAGTTGAGGGGTTACCCCCAATTCGAGGCATAGAATACTGCATTAACTTATTACTCGATATTGTACTATTGAATAAGCCAGCCTATCGGATGAGTTTTGAACAAGCTTTTGAGCTCCAACATTAAGTCAATGAGTTGTTGGAGAGAGGCTATGTTAGGGAAAGTCTCAACCCTTGCACTGTGCCAGCACTACTAGTGATGAAAAAGGATGGAACCTAGTGAACGTGTGTTGATAGTCAAGCCGTGAACAAGATCATGATCAAATATAAGTATCTTAACCCAAGGTTAGAAGACATGTTGGATGAGTTGGGTAGAGCTAAGGTCTTCAGTAAGATTTATCTAAAGTCTGGCTACCAACAAATCTGCATAAGGTTAGAAGATGAGTGGAAAATTACATTCAAGACTTGACATGGACTTTATGAATGGATAGTCATGCTGTTTGACCTATCGAACGCTTTGAGCACTTTCATGAGACTAATGAACCTTGTGCTAAGACCTCTAATAGGGAAGTGTGTCATGGTGTACTTTGATGACATTCTAGTTTATAGTGCCGACATGCCGAGTTACTATAAACATCTCCGAGTTGTACTAAATGTCCTCCATGCTGAGAGATTATTCGATAACCTTAAGAAGTGTTGTTTTTGCCAGAAGAAAGTGGTATTCTTGGGCTACGTAGTAAGTAGATGAGGCTTAGGAGTAGAAAACGAGAAGATTCAACCAATAGTCAAGTAGCTGACTCCTACTACTTGTACCGACATGAGAAGTTTCCATAGATTGGCTTCATTCTATAGAAAATTCATCCAAAATTTCAATACCCTTGTTGCCACACTTATTGAGCTAACAAAGAATAACACCAACTTTCGATAGGGAGAAAGAGAGGAGAGAAGTTTTGCCGAAATAAAGGAAAGGTTAGCTTCTACCCTTGTACTTGTTCTACCAAACCTCAAGAAAATATTTAAGCTAGAATGTGACACATTAGGCATTAGAATAGGTGTTGTCTTAATGCAGGAAGGCCGACTAATTGCCTACTATAGTGAGAAGCTCAAAGCACCTTAGCTAAATTACTCTTTGTATGACAAAGAAATCTTGGTGTTAATTGAAGCACCGCAAGTATGGCAGCATTATCTACTGCTAAGAGAATTTGTCATCTGTACTGACCATGAGTCCTTGAGGTACCTCCTAAGTTAGACCAAGCTGTCAAAGCGATAGGCAAGATGGGTTAAATTCCTTAAAGGATTCAATTTCATGATAAAATACAAGTGGGGAAAGAGCAACGTAGTTGTAGATGCTCTTTCAAGAAGGCATGCACTCTTAAATGAATTGCAAAACCAAATTGTTTGGGTTTGTAAGCATCAAAGAGCAGTACTCTAAGGATCTACACTTTAGACCCATACTCGTGCAATGCATTAATGGAAGGGCCGTAGACGAGTATCATCTAAAAGGAGGATACTTATTTTGAGGAGGAAAATTGTACATATCGACTTGTTCACTAAGGGAATTACTGATCAAGAAAGCTCATAGTAGAGGACTCTCTAGGCATTTTGGGGAAAGAAGAACCTATGAATTGTCGAGTGGTCACTTCTTCTGGCTTAGACTGAAGCACGATGTACATCGAGTTGTAGAAGGTTGTGCTGTATACAAAAGGGCTAAGTGTCGAGCTGAATAAGGGAAATCAATGCCTTTGCCAATTCCAATTAAACCATGGGCCTACTTGAGCATAGACTTTGTTCTCGACATACCACAAACTACTTAAGGCAAAGATTTGATAATAGTCATTGTAGACAAATTTAGCAACATGGCACGCTTTGTACCTTGCTCCAAAACTAACGATACTTTGACTATTGCGTCTCTTTTCTTGTAAGAGATTGTATGATTACGTGGCGTACCAAGAAGTATAGTCTTTGATAGAGACCCAAAGTTCTTAAGCCATTTTTAGAGGACCTTATGATGTCGAATGGGAACCAAACTACTACTCAGTACTTCCTATCACCCTCAAATTGATAGCTAATCAAAGGTGGTTAATCACACTTTAGGATCACTACTTCGAGCTACAGTGGGCAAGAAATTGGCTAATTAAGATGTTTGCTTACTAGTGGTCAAATTTGTTTATAACTAAACAGAGTATGACACTATTAAGCAAGACTCCTTTAAAGTGATCTATGGTTTTAATCCCGAGTTTCCCTTCAATCATACCTCTATACTTGTGCCCACGAAAGAGCTAGAGCACAATCCTTTCAGTACATCTATAAAAAAGTCACTTGACACATCGACCAAGTCGCCAGATGTATGTGAGAGAAAGCTAAGGGTAAGACGATGAAACATTTTTAGCCGGGAGACTTGGTATGGCTGCACCTAAGCAAAGAGAGGTTTTCAAGCAACAGAAGGAACAAACTATCCCTAAGGGCTGAAGGACCTTTATGAATCCTTTAGAAGATTAATGATAACGCCTACATATTGGAGTTACCTAAGGACTATGGGGTTTTTAACACCTTTAACATTGCTGACCTTAGTCCGTAGAACCCTGACGAAGAGTTAATTGAAGACCATTTGAATTTGATCCCAAATCCAAATCAACTAAGATAAAATGATAGGAGTCAGGCTACTAGGCCTTTGACCTATAGCCAAGCTCAAGAACTAGAAGGCTTGGCAAGATGGATTCTTCTACTTTAGCCGACTCCTATCGAAGCTGAGTACTTCTTTGCCGAGTCACTCTATATGTTGAGAAAAATGACTGCCCATCTCTTTAAAATATGTCGAGTTATAGATTGCCAAGGGAACAACCAAACCTTTCATGGTTACTCACTTGCGTCCAAGTCGACTAATGATTCAACATTTCCCTTATTGAGAAGGAGAGAGAGAGAGAGAGAGAGAGAGAGAGAGAGAGAGAGAGAGAGAGAGAGAGAGAGAGAGAGAGAGAGAGAGAGAGAGAGAGAGAGAGAGAGAGAGACTGGACTCATCCTTAGTAACCCTTGCTCAGACAAGCAACATGACCATATACTTTTGTCCGCATCCTCTAACGGCCTTGCCAATGTGTCATTACCACGTGTACAAGACTACGTATAGAATTTGCTCTACTAACCATTGCTTTTCTTGAATATTCCTCTTTACCCTTTTATTCTCTTATATATTACTTCTTTAAGGTAATATCCTTTTTGTTTTTTTCCCTTTTAGGCAAATTTCCCTAACTTATTAGGTATGAATACCCTTGTATTTATAGTCGCAAGGTATCATCAGATTATCATTAATACAACTGAATATTCTTTCATACGTAAATAGTGCCTATTTACTTTCATTTGACTCTTATCCTAACCCTTAAGCAAGGTTAGGTGGTGAATAACCTTATCGAAACAATTTGTGCATCATATCGAGTTGTGCCATTAGTCCTTGGAAGTTCTATTGGTACGTTATATCCTTTGGAGCTGCTCGTGGGTTTTACTTACTTTTCATTCGCTTTTCTATTCTTTCATACATTTCCCCATCATCTCATCAAACTTTTAGCAAGTTTGGACCCATCCATCAACCGGCCTTATCTATTCTTGGTCACAGTACACATCACCTTCAATCTCTTCAAATTCCTTAAAATTATAAATTATGAGTCATTGAAATTTATAAATTAATTTAGAAGTTGAACCTGATTAAACTAAATAGAAGGATTTCAAATAGAAAGATTATTTACCAAATTAATCTAGAATTTGAACCTAATTACATTGAGCAGTGTAGTAAAAATTAGACTCCTCCTCCTTCGTTAAGTGGTGTGAATACATGAAAGGGTGAGCGAAAATGTTCTATAGATTTTTTTTTTCCTATTTAAGCTATAACTAACTAACGCTCCATTATGAACTTAAATAACTCAAATTACTAAACTGCCCCCACTCTTTAATTATGAAAACTAGAGAAAAATACAAAAGGATCCTCAACATTTACATGATTTTCTATCTAATCCCCATCATTTCTATTTTTTTCTCCTATTTTGATCCTTAACACTTTTGTCACTCTCCAAAACAAGATTTCTACAACCCCATCAATATTTTGTTAAATTATAATGATGTGAACTTTCTTAAATACCTCCCTCCATATGTTGCGAAGACATTAAGCCATGTCAACAACCCAAATAACAATGTATAACTCAATTTTCTTGTACCTCATGTTATTGTTGAGCCCTTCCCTCATACTAAATAAATAAGGAAAAGTAATGTTGTTTTATCTTTTATCCTTAAAGCCTTAATCCTCTTCCTTCTTCTCTCATGTAAACCTTTGCTATGAAACCATTTCTTTTTCATAATTGTTATCATCCTCTACTTCTTGAAGACCTAATGAATTCTCAAGCTTGAATACTTTGGTAAACTCACAAATCTATTATAATGCCTAGCCTAAACACCCATTGAATTGTGTGTCTTAGAGCTTAGCTATTATTGGGAAAACCATGGTTTAGTGAGTGGGTCCTTCAAGATATCAAAGAAAGGTAAGTGGAGATGAATGAATTTGAGCACAGTAGCTAACATGAAGCTAATTCGCTAGATATGACATACCAAGGAATACAACATGACTTAGGCTTTGCTTAATATGACTTATAAGCTAGGGATTCCAAAGTCTACCTACTACTAAACTTGGCTACTAACAAGATTAGATTAGAGTGTAAAGGTAGCTAGGAGAGGAAGTCTTACAATAAGTAAATATTTAGCTGATTCAATTTATTGAATTCGACTACAAAAATGAGACTATTTATAATAAGTCTCTAAGGCTACATTGGAATACATAAAATTAGGTAAAAGGCAACACATGAATGATGAAACATAGTACAAGCCTAAAAGGGTAAATAAGACAAAGAAGACAAAAGGGAATATAGTATAATATCTTAAAGTAAAGACATGTGTTGTGTTATTGTTGGCTTCGTACTATAGTGAGAAGTACTCTTAGGGTCAAGTTGTTCTATATTGAGAACAAGTCATCAAGGATAGTCTTGAACTTCACTAAGGTAGCTTACAACTCTGGTCAGCCACTGGAGATCAAGGTAAGGGACCTCAATATTAAAGAGGTTAACTATGGTAGTCAAAGTTTGGAGCTTGGTGCTATGCAAAGAGTTAAGGCACAAACCATCTTGCTAATGGAGCTTACCTTTAACTAGTTGGGAAGTCAATATATGCTTCACCAGGCTCTATAGACCTTAAAGTCAAGCTTGAGTAAAAGGTCCTAAGGTAGGCATTCCATTTGTTCCCTAAGGTTGTTGAAGATTAACCCTCAATTATTGGTTAGAGTTTCCTTATGTATATAAGATGCCAAGTCAGCAAAGTTGAAGGTTGAAAACACTTTATATCTCTTGGGTAACTTAGGCTTGTAAGCATTGTCATTAATTTGTTGAAGAACCTTGAAGGGGTTGTCTGCCCTTAGTTAAAGCCTGCCTACTCTCTTGCCCGAAAATTGTTCCTTATTGAGGTGAACCCAAAACCAAGTCTCTTGGCTAGTACACAATATTCTTTTAGCCTCTATGTCCTTGCTCCTACTATTAAGCCACCATCTTGGCTAACTACTTGGCAACCTTCTTATGTAGTTTTTAAGCTCCTTAGCATGTTGCAACCTGGTTTAACTTCCTCCTTTCAAGATCAAGTTAGTGACCATATCTAACAGCAAGTTTGGGTTAAGCCGATAGACAACTTCGAAGGGAGACCTTCCCACTAAGCTGTAAGTAGAGTAACTGTAAGCAAACTTAATGATAAGTTGGCATAAATCCTAGTTACGTAGATTTTTCTTGACAGTAGCTTGAAATAGGCTTCCAATTGTCTTATTCACAACCTCGATTTGGTTATCCATCTAGGGGTAGCAAGTATTGAACATCAGTTTAGTTCCAAGCTTCTTTCATAGGGTCATCTAAAAGAAGCTTGTAAACCTTGTATCCCGATTTGATACAATGCTTTTGGGAACTCCATGAAGCAGTACAATTTTCTGCAAAAAGTGGTTAGCAATAAAAGCATCATTAGTCTCATGATAGGGGATGAAGTGTCTCATCTTGCTAAACCAATCAACCACTATCGTGATAAAATCATGCTTTCAAGCTATTTGAAGTAGTCTAAGCATGAAGTCAATACTCAAGTTAGTCCAAGGCTGTTCATGTAAACCCTATAAATTTTTAGTTTAAACCCTAAATTAGATCCAAACGTCCTAGATAATTTCATGAGTCAATAAGGCCAATTAAACTAAATCTTTATAAAATTATAAACTTGAATTTACTACGAATGAGAAAAAACCTTAATATACCAATTGAAACTCTAATTGCGTATAAAGCCTTAAACCTTATATATGTGTAAATACAAAAGATCAAATGCAAATCTGATCAAAACCCTAAAATTAACATTTTAAGCTTATAAAACACACAAACTTGTCTTAATAGTGACAAAGCCCTAATTGTATACTGTTACCAACCGATATGTGTAATCACCTAAAATTATTAATAAATTAATAGAGATAACTTCTAAATATTAATAAACATAAAGAGTGGCAAATTAAATAGCTAAATTGATAATATTACAAATATTATCTTATGATTATTTTTTACTTCATATATGTGTAATAGTTTTATATTAATTTAATTACTTGGATTTAATTTTACTATATATTTTATGTTTATGTAATATATAGTATGCATTAACTTTATATCTTATATTTTCTTCCATAAATATATCTATTATTTCAAAAATTAGTCAAAAATTGGTAACATTTTTTTTTGAAAAGTAAAAAAGATAACTTTTCTTTCTTTCTTTTACTTTTCCTTTTTCCTTTTTCCTTTTTCTTCTTCTTTTTTCTTATTTTATCACATGTAAGGAAAAAATCTTGGAAAAAGATAAGATGAGTTAACAACTTTTTCTTCCCCTTTTTCCCACCATCAGCCAATACATATCCATCTAGAATTCACTTTTTCCTTCTTTTTCTTTAACTTTCAAGCTTAGAAAACTTCCTTCTCTTTTTTTTTTTTTAGACCGACACACTATTCCTCTCTTTCTAACTTATTCCCTATTGTTTTACCTCTTATCTTCTAATTATCCTAAAATTCTATTTCTACAAATCTACTCCATTATCATCCTTAGTTTCTATCCATATCAAGAGAAGCATAAAGAGGGTTTCTTCCCCAAATTTCTCAAGAGCAAAGTAATCACATAATAATTTATGTTATATTATTTTCATTATTTTTATATAATCTAAGCTTTGTGTATTTCCTTCATGTTAATATGTATCTATAATTATTGTAAGTGTTAGGAAGTAGGTAGTAAGAGCTATGTGTACTTTTAATATCTTGTGTAAAAGAAATTACATGTACATGTATTTGAATACATGTATATAATTCCTATTTTTTATAGTCATGTATATACTTAAATATATATTTTACTATATGTACACATGTTGCATTTAACAAGTTATATATATATATATACATGGTATATATATAGTACATGAATATATACATATACTCACTTTATCATACATATGTGTAAAATACTAGAAAATAGTATAACTACATATATTCTTAAGTAGTGAATTATAGAAATAGATATAAGTGCCTATATGTATATATATTACTATATTATTCTAAAAATTTAACTAAGTATACATATAGTATAGAATAAATATTTATATGTGAACATATACCAAAGATTACATACATATGTATATTAATACTTAACTATCTTAAGAATAAGTTAATAAGTATAAATATATATACGTGTACATGGGTAGGACGTGAACCTTAAAGAAGGGTTAGGAGCTAATTTACAATATTTAATAAATCATAACAAAATATATGTATGATATTAATATTTTAAATTGGAAAAATGTAAAACTTAAAAGAATTAAGAAAATTTGCGATGTGAATCATTCAAAAGGTACCATGTCAGCTTCTCCTAAAATTTCTAATTATAACCATAAATTACAAAAATAATAATAATTAGTTAATTAGAAAATTACGATTATAACAATGACGAAAAATAACATAATAAGTAATGTAAGCTTAAAATGGTGAATTAAGGAAATTATTATAAAATAGAACTAAGAAAAAGAATATTTCAAGAATGTAAAATTTAGAAATTAATTAAGTCATAATTCAATAAAGAAAAGCTTAAAATGATAAATAAAAATATTAGGGCTAAAATAACAAAATTTGTAACAATTTAGGCCCATAACGGAAAATGTAGGTTTTAACATTCAAAATGGATCTTATTACATGAAAATACACTAAAAAATGATAAAAATTAACAGTAAGTTCATAAAAATCAGAGTTAAAATGAAAAAGTTATGCATAAGTGAAGAAAAAGCTCGTATTAGGAAATTATGTAAAATAAATAGAAGACTTAGAATGTTTAGATAAACACCAACAAAGAACAGTTACCCTACTTAGATACTTATTGTCTTTCATATTTCCTAATTATCGGGTGATCTTAATGAGGATACCAATCTCCTTGCCAACTACTATAATCCATGAGTCTCACTATGGTTGAGTGAGTACTCTTGATGACTCCATACTTGTTTTGTGCTTGTAATCAATGCACCTAAATTTTATATATTAATAAATTGATGCTTAGGGTTTGGGATATGAATGTAGTTAAATATTTCTTATTTTGTGTAAAATGTTATTAAATCTAGTAGTTGAAGAATAGTTATATGATCGACTGCTGCATGATTTAGATGGTTTGATGATATTGGTTGATCGTCTAATAATTTGAATTAATCATATTCGACTTATCTTAAATGAAAAGGAACATGCATATATATGAACATTGCATTTATTGTTCTATCGTCACCTCATGTGGATGGTAATAAAGAGCCCTGTAGAGATGAGGATTCCATATGATTTGATTATTTATGATTTGGCTTACAGGTTTACTTGGTGCTTGGAGATGCTAACCATAGGTAGCTGAAGGTCGAGTCTAGAGACCACTATTGTAAAGTGTGAGTATGGACTATGGGGGGTTACCTCACCACTAGACTTGAGAATTTATGTATTACTAGATTTTGGAAATGGAAATATATTTTTTGAAATATGGAATTTCAATTTATGGTTAAAAATCTAGGTATTAGAACCCAATTATGATTGGTGCTGATGAATCTCTAACCCTTACCTCGAAGGGTATTATATATAATGTTGTATACAGCACCTGTTTAGCTGCATATATTATTTAGCATACTGCTTATTTATGCATTCATTTCTCTATTAATTAAATGCTTGATAACTTACTTACCAATATAGTAGGGGGAATATCTCACTAAGCTTATGTAGCTTACTTCCCAATAGTTTTTTGCTTACAGGTTGATTTATAACTAGGAATAGGTTAAGACTTGAGCATTGAGTATAAGCATTGTGATGCCTTAGAAGATAAAATCTAAAGATAGATTGTATGGTTGGTTTGGAATATTAAATGCAATTACTATTCTTATACTTAGATTTTATAACTTCAATACGTTTAAATTTTAGATCTTTACTACTTGATCTTGTCATTTGGTAGGAAATACCAAATCTTTACAATTCCAAGGGATTGTAGAATATTGGATATCCACAATTATTTATATTCTACGATGAGTTAATAAATCAAAATTTGGAAATCTTAGTGATTAATTAATTAGAGTTTTGCAATCTTTAACTTGTAAGGTAGTTTTTGTATTATGAGTGCACGTTGATTCACTTAAACTATACATATAAAAAAATAAATTGTGAATACTCTAGTAAGTATACTAGGTCGGAATCAAGTAATACAAAGAAAGTAAGGTTATCGATCCCTTGAGGACTAAGAAATTACTAATCTTATGCTATTTCTTACCAATATTCAAGCAATCAAAAGTAAATTAACTAATCTAATAATTATACTAAAAGTATCGAAAACAAAATAACTATAAAATATCTAAAACTAAACAATCAATTGAGAATTGTGGGAAAATAGAATCCACCCTAGATTATGCAAATCAAATTGTTATCATGTTATATAGATTAATAGCTATATGGTCATTGAAGTGAAATTATTATGCCTTAAAACTTAAAGACCTAAACCTTTAATTAATTAGTCAGCTCCTACAACTCCAATTAACAGTAGACTCTAAATTACAATCATGTATCTCTCGATACTATGATTGTCTAATGTCATAAATCAATTATCCCTAATATCTTAGTGAATAATCAATCACCAAACATCGCATTAATTCTAGATAATTTCTAATTAATTTAATTAATGCTGCTTCTACATTAATCAATCAAATTAATCAAGAATTTCTAACAAACCCTATATCAACTCCCGTATCACTACAGTTTCTGACAATTATAATCAATTAGACAACTATAATCGAAATCATAGAAATTGCAATCATGAATCATCCATATATCTATCAATCTTATAACATGAATACAATTCTCATCTTTGCTACCTAAGGTTTTATCAATTCTTAGAAATAAAATTAACCAGCTATGGAATTTGAAATGAAAGCACAATTACTAATTGAAATTGCAAATACGTTCATAATTGTAAGTAATAATAAATAACAGGATTGCATAAATATAAATAAAATAGACATCACCAATTCTGTAATTGTAAAGGGTAAACTTCAATTACAACTTCAAAACTTGATCACTACTGCAAAGGTAAAATCTTTTCATTGATCCAAGTAATTCTACAAAAGAATTCTTCAAGAACTATCTAATAATTGTTCTAAGACTATCTAACTCTAAAGAAGACATAAAATTTTTTTAAATTTTGAAACTCATGACTATTTATAGAGAAAACTAAGGTTAGCTTTCATAAGGCAATTTTTTTCATAAAGGTCGGCCATGTAGGCCAACAATGTAGCTTCCAAGGCTGGCAGCGTAGACTCTAAAGCCGCCGGTGTTCAGTATAGGTCGGCTATTTTCAATTCTAATCATATCATAGCTCACTTCAACTTCTTTATTTGTGCAAAATTCCTCTAAATTAACCATATTTCCACTCTGAATACTCTAATACCTGAAATGTCCAAATGAAAATGCTTAAGCACCAATTCTTAATGATTTCTATAAAACCAATAATAATTCTCTCTAATTCACTCATTAAAATATGCTTGTATCACACACATGATATGAAAATTTTATATAATCTTACTAAGCCTTCTTAGGGTCATGATAAAAGTGGTATAAAAGTTTTAGGGTGTCAAAAATAGGAAAAACCTACCAAATGGTGGGATAAGATAAAACCTAGGTAGAATTAGGATTAAAGATTAAAAGGCTTAGACTTTTAGATTATATACCATATTTAGTATCTCCTATATGCATTATGTCTTTGTTATATGTACTTTCACTCGCTAACCATTGAACTCCTTCCTAAACTTAGATGTGGCTGATGTTATTACTCATAAAAGACGTACAACTATAAGTTTGAAGTGTTAAACTAAGGATGTAAGAAGCAAGTGCTGAGAAGGGAACAAAAGGAGATGTTACCAGTTGTGTTAAACTAAGAAGAAATATTTGTATTAGAGATTAGGAGTGTAAGGATACTTTCAATTTGATGTTAAAAGTTCAAAATGCAATGATTAGAGATTTATCAGTTTTGATGGTCTTAACAACGTTTGGAATTGGGAATTATATAGCATGGGTGGAATTTGAAAAATGTATTATAATAGTTGATTTCGAATTCGACTTAGTGGTTGAATAGCTTGATGGCTTTGAAGTATGAGGTGATATTACTAGGATGTAAATTTTCCTAGTATGTTTGATGAAGAGGATGATTGTACAAGATCTTAAGGAATAATTACCTTGAAGTGTAATGCGTAAGATTATGTGCAAGACATACGATTGATTTATGCTTAATACAATAGATAAGCCTTAGGGTAATAGTTGACTAATTGATACGGACCAGGGCCAAAGATAGATAAGGCCGACTGTAAGGGTAGGTCCAATCCTACCAAAGGAATGAAAAGTAAATGGGAGTCAATGGTTTAGCAATCTTACGCACTAACTCTATGGATATGATGCATTGTAGAACCACATACAGACTTAAAACTCACCGGATGTGATGCACCGGTCCGAATAGTAGGGTTACCCGCTACAATCCTTGCTAAAGGGATTAATAAGAGCTAATAAGGGAGAGAGAACTATCTGAGAGAAAAGACTCTAAAAAGGTGGTTTTTCATTAATCTTATGTATATCTATATGCATTGTTACAAAAATTGCTATTTATAGTACATCTTAAACCCTAGTAGCAAAATTATAACTAATGTACAAGGCCTTAAACTCTAAAGAATTAGACACATAAATAAAATAAAGAGGAACAAGTGCAAAAATATAAAATTGTGCATAATACAGGGAGAAGTTAGCATGTGATCATTCGACATGCCTTAGAGGTAGTCTCGTAGTGCTTGGCTGAGACAATAGAGAGGTCAGCCCATAATTGCCAAGTTCTGAAGACAGTCGACAATAGTTTCTCTAAGGTGTGCCAAGTGGATCCAACACTCAGTAAAGTGATCTCTTGGCCACTAAGTCAACGACAAACTTTAGTCGAGTGAGTCCAACTCTTGGGATCATGATAACTCGGCTATTGACAAGCATGATGCCGAGTAATTGATTGGTCAAGCATAAGTAAGGATCAGTCGTTGTCTCAGCCTTATGCTTTTTGGCGTTCTATCTACAATAAATAGTATTATTTGGCTCAACAGATAGAATGAGTTGACAAGTAGATAATCTCAACTTTAGTAGTCAAGTTGGGTCGGTACCCTAAAGCCTATCATTTCCTCTCCATTAGAGAAGTTTCAACCTAAAACTTAGTAATTGGCAACTTGAAATCCTACTGGGATCAAATACCAATCGACAAATTTAAATTGAAACATAGTATACTGCAGTTCTTACAACAAGGGCATCAACAATAGATGCTCCCTCTACTCGTCATAGGCTCTATCAATCACACCTTTTTTCTTGGATCTTTCCCTCTACTCTTCATAGAAACTATCAACTACACCTTAGCAATCCCAGCAACTATCAAGTATGGAAAGTAAAATGATCTATAGGGTATACAAAAGATTATAGGTAAGTGGGTTCGATACCGACAGGAAGTAAGATGGCTCGTTAGTCATAAGTACTTACAACTCTTCAAGCTCAGTTAGCTCAAATCTTACACTTTCTACATTCATTGAAATCAGTATTCCTTCTACTTCCTCACAAATTGATTCTTCTTCCTCATTTTACCTAGGGTCATGATCATCAGTTTGGATGGTCAATAATGGGGGTACATCAGGAATATGAGGGTTTAACTCCAACTCACTTGGCCCTCTTCCTCTCTACGACTTGCTTCTCCAACAACCTCCTACTCTTCCTTAACTCCTCCATCAATACTCTCTAATTCGGCATTCCTCTATTATCTTATTTCATCCTGGAACACTTCAAGCCATCTTTCAATCTCCTTCAACCGATCCTACACTTCTAAAAGGTTAGCTTCATAGGTGGGTTTTCTCTAATGATCTCAGGGTGCAAATTTTCTTCACATCCATCGTTTTATCTCATTCCATGTAATGATCACAATGTTTTCCTTATTAATTCTTTGATTTATCATTCTCTTCCACTAAGTAGCTGCAAAGCTAATCATTAGATTCTTTATAGCATAGGCTTTCTTATGCTCAAGGTAAGAATAATCTTCAAAAACATGATCAACTTGAAATTCTCAACTTAAATTTTCATCCGAAGTGCCATGTCCATCAAACTTTGGAATTTGTGATATCACGCCTTCATAATAATATTCATAGCCGTATCCAGCTTCATATGCCATGTTGATGATATTCAATTTCAATAGCGCAGTACTAAACCTTATATGCGAGAGAATTGCTCGGTAGCACTAAAGAAACATGATACAAACAATCAATTATGCAATTCGGCAATTCTTTTCTTTTTAAAGTTCAGCGAGTTATTTGTTAACCCTAATAAATTCCACAATCGCAGTTCGATAACCTTCAAATAGCATAGCTCAGCCACTTATGCACTAGGAGCTCATATAACTCTGACGCTTATTTAGAGTACAATGACTTGGCACTTAGGAAACAGTAGCTCAAAGTACCACAGCAGTTCAATACTTGGCTACCACAGCTACTACAATAGTAACATGTAACAAAAACTTGTTATAACGATAAGCTTTGACACATACAATAGTACATTCTCGGCTACTATTGCAATACTAAAAGTAGGATAACACATTGGACAACTTAGAGAAGTGATATCTCGACAAGCAACCTAGATTGGAATTCCTAACCTTTTCTTGAATATATATATTCAATATAGGACTTATGATGTAAAGGAATTGCAATCTAAATTTTCACAAACCCACCCAAAGGAAATTAAACTGAACCAAACTAATATCCAACAAACAAATCCTCAATATCCTAAACAAACCTAATAAGAAAGCACTTCCTCAAACATTAAATAGAACAGATACAATGACTAAAAATCTTGGCCCTATCTGGAACCTTGAGCTCTAATACCAAGATGATACGAATCAGGACTAAGGATAAACAAGGCCGGCCTGGGAGTAGGTCCAATCCTACTAAAGGAACGAAAGTTAATGGGAGTAGATTGTTTAGCAATCCCATATACTAACTCTATGGATATGACGCATCGTAGAACTACACACAGACCTAAGTCTCACCAGATGTGACGTACTGGTTCGAGTAGTAGGGTTGCCTGCTACAATCCTTGCTAAAGGGATTGATAAGAGCTAGTAAGGGAGAGAGAACTTTCCGAGAAAAAAAGACTCCAAAAGGGGGATTTTCATTAATCTTCTATATATCTATATTCATTGTTACAAAAGTTATTATTTATAGTACGTCCTAAACCCTAGTGGCAAAAATATAAATAATGTACAAGGGCTTAAACCCTAAAGAATTAGGCTAATAAATAAAAAAAAGATGAACAAGTATAAAAATATAAAAAAATGCATTTTACAGGGAGAAGTTGGCATGTAGTCATTCGGTATGCCTAAGAGGTAGTCTCGTAGTGCTTAGTTGAGACATCAAAGAGGTCAACCCATAATTGCCGAGTTTTGAAGTCAGTCAGCAATAGTTTCTCTAGGGTATGCCGAGTAGATCTAACACTCAGTAAAGTGATCTCTTGGCTACTAAGTTGATGATAGACTTTAACCAAGTAAGTCTAACTCTCCGAATCATGGTACCTCAGCCTATAGGCAAGCATGATGCCGAGTAAGCGATTGGTTAGGCATAGGTGAGGATCGGTCGTTGTCTCAGCCTTATGCCACTCTATCTACAATAAATAGTGTTATTCAACTCAGTAGACAGAATGAGTCGGCAAGTAAATAACCTTAGCTTTGGCAGTCGGGTCGGGTCGACACCTTAAAGCCTATCAATACTGATGACTTGGAATTATCTATAGAAAAGTGAGTTCAAGAATTTATGAACCATGAAATCAAAATTGATGAAAGAATGGAGGTAATTGATAAGGTGAAAGGATGTCTCTTAAGAATTCAAGACTTTGACAATAGAGTAGATATGATTCTTCTAGAGATAGGATAGTATGATGCTATATTGGGAATGAATAAGATGATGGGTGCTAAAGCCATTGTTGATTGTTAGGAAAAGAAGATAATGTTTGAAACTTCTAAAGGGACAAAAGTTGAATTTAAAGGAAATTTTCCTATAGTAGGAGTACAAGAGTTGAGTACTTTAGAACTAATGATGGATGTCAGTTGGTTAAGTGCTTTGGAAACTGATTCGAAGAAGCTAAGTGTAAAGGAAATTCGAATAGCGAATGAGTTTCATAATAAGTTACCCGAGTTACCACTAAAAAGAGAAATTGATTTTGCCATTGACTTGGTACCAGGAATCGAACCAATTTCAAAAGCCTCATATAGAATGGCTCTAATTGAATTAAAAGAATTAAAAAGTAATCACAAGAGTTGTTGGACCAAGGATTTATAAGACTGAGTGTATCACTATGGGGTGCATCAATTTTATTTGTTAAGAAAAATGATGGATCACTCTGGCATTGTATTGATTACAAAGAACTAAATAAAGTGACCATCAAGAACAAATATATACACCCATGGATTGATGATTTATTTGATCAATTATAAGGTGCAAGTGTCTTTTTTAGAATTAATTTGAGGTCAAGCTATCATCAATTGAGAATTAAGCTAGAGGATGTACCGAAAATAGCTTCTCAAACTCGGCATGGCTACTATGAATTTCTTGTAATGTCTTTTGGTCTGACAAATGTGCCTGCAACATTTATGGACTTGATGAATTGTATATTCAGACCATTGTTGGACAAGTACATGATTTTATTTATTGATGATATTTTAGTATATTCTGCTACACCTGAATAGCATGATGAACATTTAAGAACGGTGTTGTAGACATTACGAGAACACAAGTTATATGCCAAATTGTCCAAGTGTGATTTTTAGTTAAAGGAGTCATAATGGTGTCTTTATTGATCCTTAAAGGATTAAGGCCATAAGGGAATGGACAAGATCGGAAACAGTGACAAAAATTTGAAGTTTTCTTAGTTTAGTTGGATACTATAGGAAGTTTGTTAAGGATTTCTCAAGGATCACAAAGCTACTCACTCAATTGACACAAAAGAATGTGAAGTTTGAGTAAAGTGAAAAGCAAGAAAAGAGTTTTCAAGAGTTGAAAAAGACATTAGTATCCACCTTAATTCTCGTGTTACTGAATAATAATGAGTCTTTATATTTTGACATATAAGTATCAAATTTATTTTTCTTGTAGAGCTAAATCTTTTATTTATGGTTTGTTTATTTATTTATTTTTGTTAGTAGGAAATCATTTTTCCCCCTCATTGAATGGTGAAATTTGTAAATGATAATTGTAAAGACATTCATATTATATTGCATGTCATTATTTTGTTTACATAATATAAAAGCATTTTTTTTTCTCTCGATAGAAAGCAATGGGATTTGAAAAAGAGGCTTGCTATTTGTTGAAATAAATCTAAGTAATTTGTAGTTCAATATTCCATAACTAATTCGTAGTACTACTTTGCACCTATAGATTTTCAATGCTTTACTTTTCCTAACCTTTACATTCCATACCAATTTAATTTGTACAATTAAATTTACATAACTTATCATTAAAGGGGGAAACAAAAGAGGAAAACAGGTTTTGGGTTTAGGAACCAGGTTTCCTAATAGGCTTATCGTATGGGTTTCAAGTAACATCCTCAAAACCCTATAGGGTTTTAAGACATCTTACAAGTAATGGGACAAGTATTGGGGTTACCAAACCAATCCTAAACCTGTCCCAATTACATCCCTAGTTTAAATGAATTGGACATGCATTACATCTTATTATATTAAGAGTCAAGGCATCAACACTATGTAATGGAGATAGATCATGCATTATGGATCTACATAGTTTATTATATGATTTACTATTCTTATTGCACAACATATTTGTATGACATGTTCTTGTCTCAAACTTTTCAAAACTAAGTAGCTCTAGGGAGTGCTACTCACTGCTTAAGGTCGAACCCTATCTATTGCTTTGGCTCTACTAAGTAAACTGATATTAGATTGGACATAAAGACCCAAGTCTTGATGTTCCTAGATACATCCTTAACTCGAGCAATGATCGACGTAAAACCGTACCTCATATAGTCACTAGTAGGCTATATACGATGTGTGCATTTCATATGGTTGTTTTGCATTCATACGCTTGTTAAAATAACTTGCTTGTTCATAAGACAAGAAGGGTACTCACCAAGCAGTTGTGGTTTATCCCCTTATAGATTATTGTTACAACATGACCTTTGGTTAGAGTCAGGCAATGAAATATCGAGGTTAGTCTAACTATCGTAAGGATGTCAAAGGGAAGAAGAGAGCTCAAGTGAATCTATATAATCTATTTAGACTCTCTAGTGTTTATTTCTTTATTTGAGGTTTAGTAGCATAGATTGCTAGTACACATTTTAGTTTGGTTGTAAGACTTATCCTAAGAAAGTTTATCACTAAGACTTGTATTGTATTTAATTTGATGCTTTAGCTTTTATTTATCTGCTTTAATGTAACTCAATGCAAGTTCCCCTACAAAGGTCAATGTTGTGTGAACACCTTGTATAATACAAAGAAGATTCCTAATCAATGGTGAGAATTGATCATTGATCTTCATGTAGTACACAACTATACTACCGCAACTTGGTTGCCCCGTAGGTTGTGACAATGTGAATCCTACATCTATATTAGAGGTACAAGTACTCTATTTTGAAAATAAAATGTGTCCATGCAACTATGAAAGTTTGTAGGGGGGTCCGTACAACTTACCTAGATAAATATGAGTTTAAATGAGAACCCTAATTATAAGATTAATGAGATAGATGCTGCAATTGAAATATAAAATACCTATTTGGCTAAAAAAAAAAGAACTAGAAATATAACAACCTTAACTAAACGATTAATAGATGGGAACTCTAATTTGATAATGATAGAACATTATAGGCTATCTTAACCGAAGATATGACAATTGAAGTGCATAATCCACAGAAAGATTTGTCCATGGAGAAATCTTAATAGGTCTTTTAATCATTTTTCTTTATAATTCCATCTAATATCTACCTTATAGATGAATGGCATTTGATAGTTTTGACAAAAACCCTAATGATGCACATTGCTAATTTGAAACTATTTTTATGTATAAATATAAAACAAACAATTGTAACTATGTTTACGGATAAATACGACAAGGAAGTGGTAAGGGTAATTTTGATTGGTTGATACATATACATATCAATTAGTAAATGAGGTGGTTAGTAGTTAAGTGTTGTTAAAAATAGACCTAGTTGGAAATTAAGGGATTAGAATATAAAGTGCATAAATGATTAGTATATGTGAGTACTGCATATGCATAGTAAAGAGTGCATTACAAGTGAGTGCGTAAGTATATTATGAAGTGTATGTGTACAGTGTATTACAGTAAGTGAGATAACATGGTAAATGAAGTGAAAATTTCCAACAATCCGTCTATATGTATGCATTTTCTTGAGTACTAGTGTACATGAATTTTACAATTCTTCCCAACATAGTAGTATCATAGCTACATCTAGATTCAATTAAGATGGATAAGGACATGACAAATATAGCTAGAAAGGTCCTTACCTCGCTTTCAATGCTAGATGGTAAAAATTATGATAGATGGTGTATCTAAATGCGTATGTTATTTGGATTTTAGGAAGTGTTAGAAATAGTGACTAACAATTATCAAGAATTGCTTGAAAATCCATCCAATGCCCAAAGGGTTACATATAGAGAGGCTAAGAAAAAGGATTACAAGGTATTGTTTTAAATTCACTAATGTGTAGATTCATCTAACTTTAAGAAAACCATTGGAGCTAGGACTATGGAATAGGTGTAGGATACACTTAAGAAGAGTTATAAAGGTGCAGAAAGACTTAAGAAAGTTTGACTACAAACCTTATGTCAAAAATATGAATTGCTCTAGATGGAGGCGAGGGAGAGTGTTAATGAATACTACATAAGAGTCATCACTTTGACAGATCAGATGAAAGCAACGGAGAAACAATGATAAAAATAATGATAGTTGAAAAAATTCTTCGAACCTTGACCCTATGATTTGACCATGTGGTTATGGCCATTGAAGAGTCTAAAGACTTTAAGGATTTGAAAATAGATGAGTTATAGAGTTCTTTAGAAACCTACAAACATAAGATGAATGAAAGAGGTGTTGAAAAACAATCAAACCAAGCACTTTAGGAGCAAATAAGATGACCCTATATGATAAAGCTAGACGTGGCAAAGGAAGAAGAAGAGGAGGAAATACTAATAGTGGAACACATAATGAAGAAGATAGTTTTGATTAAGGAAAACTTGAAAATAATCAAAGGTATATGAGTTCGAGAGGAAGAGGAAGAAGAAGGAAATTTGACAAAAGGAACATTTAATGTTACAATTGTAAAAAATTCAACCATTTTGCTGACAAGTGCAAACATAACAAGAATTTATAGAGGACCACCAAAGAATCAGCTGGATATATTAAAGAGAATAATTATGATTCCGATCATGTACTTTTGATGGTAACTACAATGCCAAAAGTTGTGAGCAACAATTCTTAGTATCTTGATATCGGTTGCTCAAATCACATATCAATGAATAGAGATTGGTATGTGGAACTCGATGAAACCGTTAGAAGTAAGGTTAGATTAACAGATAACAACCCTATCATAGTTGAAGGTTTAGGCAAGATCTTGATCTAACAAAAAGATGGTAAACAATCCTTCATTTTCGACATGTTGTATGTTCCGAAAATGAGAAATGATTTGCTAAATTTCTAACAATTACTTAGGAAAGGTTATAAGATGAATCTACAAAATAGAATGTTACTGATTTATGATGCTAAAGGAAGGTTGATTTTGAAATCCTTACTCATTAGAAACAAATCATTTAAGGTAAACATAAAAAATTATAGATATAAATGTTTCGTTGTAGTAGTTAGTAAGGAAAGTTGGCTTTAGCACTTGCAATTTGTGCACCTTAACTTTAAAGATCTAAGTAAATTGAGTAGTACTAATATAGCATATGATCTACCTCCTATTAAACCACCAAAGGAGTTCTGTGAGGGATGTCAATTTGGTAAGCAATCAAGAGACTCATTTAAAGGATACATGGCCAATAGAGCTATCGATATGCTAGAAGTAATATTTTCTGAAGTTTATGGTCCAACTAAGTCAATGACAACAACTAGCAACAAATATTTTGTATCATTCTTAAATGATTATAATAGGAAGATTTTGGTATATTTGTTGCAAAGGAAAGTGGAAATGTTTAATGTGTTTAAAACATTCAAAGTAATGGTTGAAAAATAGTGTGTAAGAACATTGAAGTACTAAGAACAGATGGTGGCAAAGAATATGTGTCACTTAAATTCCAGCAGTTTTATGTAATAGAAGGAAACATGAAGTCGTTACCCCTTATAACACCACCAACCCCCCAAAACCCCCCTTCCCCCCTACCACCAAAATACGATAGGGCATCAAAAAGGAGGAATAGAATGCTTCTAAATATGACTACAATCATGCTTAAAAGGAAATCAACGCCTAAACATTTTTTGGGAGAAGCTATAGTTACTACAATCTATGTTCTAAATAGATGTCCCACCAAAAGATTGGCTTCTAAGACACCTAAGGAAATGTGGAGTAGTAAGAAGCAAAGTGTGAAAATCTAAGGACTTGTGGAAGTCTTTGTTACCGCCTTTTGCTTGATTAGAAAAAAAAAAAAATTAGATGATAAGAGTGAGTTTGTTGTACTTTTAGGATGTTATGCAACTAAAGCTTATAGGTTATATAATCTTATCACTAAGAACATAATAATAAGTAGAGATATTGTGTTTGATGAGGCCAAGGCTTAGAATTGGGATGAAAAGTCTACTAGTTAGGAAAATGTGGCTACTATGACCTATGAAGTTGAGACAGTTGTGATTGCTTAATCACCACAAGATGAAGTGAATCACTAGTAGCAATAGAGTATTTATAGGACTTCCATAGTTAGACAAAGACCAAGAAGGTTTAGTGACTATGAAATAGTATCTAATGATGTAGTTACTAATGAAGGGGAACATATACATATGGCTTTCGTAACTAACATAGAGCCAATAAAGTTTAAAGATGCAATTAGTGATATGAAATGGTATGCTACCATAGAAGAAGAATTAAGTGCTATAGAAAGGAATCAGATACAAGAGTTGGTGCCTCTAGCTAAGAGTAAAAGAACAATAGACGTGAAGTAGGTGTTTAAGATCAAGAGGAAACTAAATGGCTCAATTGTTAAATATAAGGCCAGGCTGGTAGCAAAGGGGTTTTTACAAAGAGAAGGCTTAGATTTTCAAGAAGTGTTTTCACCTATAACAAGAATTGAGACCATAAGATTAGTAATTGTAATTGTTAGTCATAAGTCATGGCCAATATATCAACTGGATGTGAAATCTACATTTCTAAATGGACCACTTGAGGAGGAGGTATATATAAGTTAACCACTAGGGTTTGTAACAAAAGTGATGAGGACAAAGTATATAAGCTTCCAAAAGCTTCATATGGTTTAAAGTAAGCTCCTCAAGCTTGGAATAGAAGGATTGACTTGTTCTTATCATAATAAGGCTTTGAAAGGTATGAGAGTGAGTATAGTGTTTATGTGAAAAATTGTGGTAGCATTAAATCTAAGGAGTTGTTAATAGTGTGCCTATATGTTGATGACCTCTTAGTGATAAGAAGTGATGAAGGTGAAATAAATAAGTTCAAGGAAATTATGAAATCAGAATTTGAAATGTCAAATTTAGGCTCCTTGTCTTACTTTTTGGGACTGGAAATTGTTAATGTGAAAGATGGTGTATTTGTACATCAAAGCAAGTATGCGAAAGACATATTAAAAAGATTCAACATGTTGGAGTGTAATCCATGTGTTAAACCAATAGATACTAGCATCAAACTTGTGAGAAATGAAACTAAGAAATTGGTCAATTCTATACTATTTGAACAAATGGTTGTGTAACACTAAGCTAGATATAACTTATGGGGTTAGCTTAATAAGTCGTTTTATAGAAAATCCCAAAGTATAGCATATGGCTACAACTAAACGATTATTGAGATATGTAAAAGGTGCTTAAAATTTTGGCCTATCATTTTAAAAGGGGAGTAATGTAGCTACTATAATTGAGGTTTGTCGATATTCAGATTCAGATTTGTGTAGAGACAAAGTGGGTACACGAAGTACATTGGGTTATGTGTTTCAATTTTATGGTGCGTCACTTTCTTGGAACTTAAAGAAACAGAAGATTGTAGCACTATCATCATGTAAAGTTGGGTATGTAGCAGCTTCAGTAGCTGCGTGTGAAGCAAATTAGATAGAAACACTCTTGCATTAGATGAAGATTGAAACATAGGGTTCTATAGTATTGAGGATAGACAATAAATCTACTATAAGTCTTGCTAAGAATTCAATTGCTCAAAGTAAGAGCAAACATATTGAGATAAGCTTCCATTTCTTAAGGGATCAAGTAAGAAAAAGGCAAATTGAAGTTAAAATATTGTAAGACTAAAGATCGAATTGTTGATTTATTGGCAAAGCCCCTAAAGAATGTTAGATTTGAAGAGTTGAGGATGCTACTTAAAGTGAGATCGCTTAAGGTGTTTAAATGAATTTGAATTAAGGGGGAGTTACCCACGGTAATTTTGATCGATTGATATGTACATGAGTCAATTAATGAATGGTGTGGTTAGTAGTTAAGTGTGTTATAAATAGACCTAGTTGGAAATTAAGGAATTATAATATAGAGTGCATAAATGATTAGTGTATGTGAGTACTACATGTGCATAGTAAAGAGTGCATCGCAAGTGAGTGCATAAGTGTATTGTGAAGTGTATTACAGTGGGTGAGATAATATAGTGAATGAAGTGAAAATTTCCAACAATTCTTCTATATGTATGCGTTTTCTTGAATACTGGTATGTATGAATTTTACGAATCTTCCCAACAAGAAGCAATGTCCTTGATAAATGCATTTCTGTTTAAATACGTTACAAGTACTTTTCCATGTGTTTCCACCTTCTAGTAATTTAAACCCAAAATTTCTACCAGTACTAAGATTAGAATTAGTTCCTACAACTATGTGCAACAACTTTGGAGTTCTTTATGGTGAATTTTTTTTCCTCTTAATTTGCAACAGATGTTGTCAATTCTAGCTTTTGTTTGAACTCCATCATCAATAAGAGACAATTTAGATTTATAGGGAAAAGATAAATTTTTTGATCACCTATCAATATTTATTTTTAGATTGTATAAATTATACATAAATCTTATGGTAGATTTTGAATTTCCATTGTGTCTACATACTATAAAATCTAACAATTCTTAATCTTAATGGATTGAATTAGTAGTTAAAAATCTATAGTTCAATCATGCATAATTTCGTGAGCATCCTTGTTTAGATAATTTCCATCAAGACATGATGTTAGTAAAATAAATCTATTAATTTATAGTAAGTGGATTAAGTTTGAATGTGGATCCCTTAAGGACTTTGATTACTAATATTTACTAGATCTCCATTATCTAACTAGTAAATTCAAGTTCAAGAAAATTAAAGAACTTAAATTAAATTACATCAACTACTAAATTAATCAACTAATTAATGATTATTAAAGAACTTAAACAAGAAAGTATTAAAATTATAGATTAACTCAAGATTCAAAAACCGTATCTAGATCTCTATTTTCCCTAAATCTAATATGTGATTTTCTATAAATATAATCTAATCTCTTTTTTAATCTTTCTTGATCGAGAGAATTTTCCATTAAAGTTAATCACTTTCTCAAGTCAATTAACTCTAATATTAAAATCACCTATTAAAATCTCTTCTCAATTGGTATGACCTAAAATCGTATTTTTGCATAATGAATTTTCTATAATATAAATCAAGATTTTAGAAAGATCTTGTAAATTTTCTAATCTTATTATAATCTTTATCAACTATACCTAAATCTAATCTTATAAGAAATTTCTTGAATCTTTTACAAGATATTAAATTTTAGATTACTTTCTGCGAAAATAACAATCTAAAAAAATTAAGCATACATAGTTAAATCAAGAAAAAAAATAAAGAATCAATTAAATCTAATAAAACTACTATCACATGACTAAATCTAGGTTCCACAAGACCTATATATTAAAAATCTACTATCTACACATAATAAAGTAATAATCTTGCATCAAAGAATAAAGAAAGGCATAAGAGTAAATCATGAGAACTAATAAAAATTGAATCTTGAAGTCTTCTTGAAGTTTTTCTCTTTTTGAGTATTTTTCTCTTGTAGAACTCTCTAAAAGTCATCTACAAGTTCTCTTTAAAAAACCTTAAAGAAGCTGTATATAGGCGATAGAAAAAAATATGGAAGGTTGTAATTGACACAACCAAAGATACTATTTATGTAACCAAGGACATAATCATGTCCTTTGATTGTGTAATTGGCTGTAGTCATTGAAAAATAGCCTACAAACACACAATCATATCATCTGGAGTATCAATCTTGAAACATTCATAACTTTCTCATTTTGAGTTCTGAATTAAGTGAACCTGTTTCTATCTTCTCGTTTTCTTTCGTAAATCATTTCAAAACTTGGAAAACAAGATTTTACTTAATTAAGTTTCATTTTTCACAAATAAAATCAAAATTCAAAGAAAAGTATCAAAATGACCATATGAAATATACTAATTTAGCACTTATCAAGATAACATCTTAGAGTCACAATGTTAATCTCCTTGTGAATATGCTTATGGTGTAGTGGTGTTCAATTGTATGCTTTAACTATTAATTAACTTGACCATATAAAATAAGAAAGAAATTGAATTGTCATTCAGTAGAAATGGAATACATGATAATCGTTACATATTCATTTTGTTGTTTAGTTGACGTAAAACAATATAAGGAACTAAATTAAGATAAAATCAAAATACTCATTATATTACTTTGTGGAAGTAGTAAAGTGATGTTTACAAGGATAGGGGCATAAATAGTAAATAAACATTTATGGTAAAGATGACTAATAAACCACTCAATAGCAAGCAATTGATGAGCATATGGATATGAATTGCTATTCAATATTGTATGTAATAGTGATGCATATTGAATAGCTTAACACTATAATAATGTCTTTATATGGAATAAGAATGGATGGAATGGTTATTTCAATCTAGCCAAGTAAACATGCAATGAATGTTACATATCTAATGAGATAGAGACACTACTAACGTTTGAACATTTTTGATTTTTTCTTTTTGATACTCAAATATCAATAATTTCATTTTAATGTCTCAACTCAAACGAATGCTACATGCTAGTTTCTTTGATGTCTCTAATTATGGTTACTATTAGATTTCACTTGTTCAAACTACTAAAATTTTGAAAAAGGATGTAAGTGTACAATTGAAAAATCAAATCACCTCATTTGCTCCAAATAATCTCTAATTGAACTAAGAAGTCACAACCAATCAAGCAATGATCAACCACTTGATGTGTTAATTGAGATGCTTTAATGTTCCGACTGTATACTATGGTCCTTTTGTGAAGATAACAATCATTACAATCCAACATAACAAATATGCACTACCTTGATGAGTTTGGAAATTTTCATGCACCAAGATTAAATATTCAAGGTTTAATCCTCTAAGAAAAAAAAAAACAAAGTCAAGATACTTTTAGATTTATTATTCCTCAACTAACTAGCACAATCCTCTAAAAATGTCTTCTATATGTATATATATATTTTATAGATATGGTTCACATTTGGATTTTAGGTTATAAATCATACAACATATGATAAACAAAAGAATAATAAGTAAAAGTAGAGAGTGATGCATACAAAATTTATATTGAAAAAAAAAAAACCTAAAAGAATATAAGTAAAACTCACTAGAAAAAACTTAAAAAATTACTATGGTGCAATAGACATTGTACCGCGATTTTCTTATAATCATAGATAACCATTTTCTATAATTGAAGTATGAAGATTGTCTTCTTTCCCACTTACTTCTCCTAATAAACATCATAACTCATCTAGATTTATAAGAAGTTAAAGCCTAATATACATAGTAGGATATAACTTAGGTACACATCATGAATGTGGCTTTAGCCTTTTCACATTTCTTCTCTTCAAAGGTCTTCTAAGCTCGAGACTCATGTAAATTCAAATCATAAGTTTAATAATCTCTATGTTGCTTGAATTCACACATTTAAATATTTATGCACATAAAACCCTAAGCAAAGACCTATACTAAAGCTCCACTAATTCAGTCTTGCTAATTGGCATCCGAGATCTTTGATGAGTTATAGATACCAATAAGCCTCCATGAACATATGCCTACAAAGATGTCAACTATTTACTTTGACAACTATGCTTAATTATGATGGTTGACACTTGTGACATCTCTCCATCCATCCCTATCGACATACCTTAAGTTATTAAGTACTTCTTAAAACTTTTAAGCCAAAATCTTTTCATCAATTGACTCTAAGCCATGCTCGAGTGAAGTAAGATAAGGTTTTCCATTATTGTGACTATACACACTTTCCTAACAAAATCAATGATATAATAACTAGAATCCTCTACTCTATGATATCTATAATAAGACTACAATGAATCATAGTTTCTTCAAATAACAATAAGAAATTTTACCTTTATCATCCTACATCAAGCTTTGGTTCTGCCTACCTATGAATTCAAGCTTCACATGATGATCATTTTGCATGCAATGACAACAAGTTATACCCTAACCATTTATACTACTCTAGAGCTGCTACTGCCTCAAGATCATCCATCTTTATCAATTACACTATCTATACCTCATTACTTATGGATTTTATCTAGTATTTTAGTTGGTCTTTACTCAAAAGGTTTCTCTTGGCCTATTTTATCGACAAGCTATCCTTACTATAGATCACAATTTCCTTAAATCGACTCAACAAAGATTATGAAGGGTATATCAGGATCATCGCTTACTCTTAGTCTTAACCTTAACATCAATGTTTTCAAATTATTAGTAAGAGACATGGAATTTGAAACATTTTCTTACCAATAAACCCTTACTCATCTAGAGTGAATATAATCTCTACTTCAACACTACATAGTTCTTAAGATAATTGGTCATGGATAGCTCTTTCAATATTTTCTACACTACCACAATTGTCTTCTCCAACATTGCATCTTACAATATACTATTTATTACACTTAGTTGGCTTGACTTTAGGGCTTTTTCATTGAGTTTTTCTCACTTTTCATCCTTTGTGGATTCACACTATATATCCAAAGTGTTTAAGCTTGATTGCACCATGATCCCTCACATCTCTACTTTCTACAATCTAAAATTTTTGCAAATATTAATTTCTTGATGTCATATTTGGTATCCATCTCTTTAATTTGTTTATTACAAACTCAATAAAATCACCAATGTCTCCGCCTCACTTTGAAATCTAATTGTTTTAGGAAAAAAGTTGACTTACATTTCACATTGCACATGATAAACAAGTGAAGAAAGAGAACATGATACATGAATTTAAATGGGAAATCATCCTTTAAGTTGTCGTATGCGTGTTATATACAATTTCTACAAAGCAATGTTGTTATCTCATGATCCCTTAGCAACCTCTATCATTAATATACCTCATATAAGATAATGAATTTGCAACATTAAAGGACAAGAATTGTCGAAGCTTAGCCAAAGGTGGGACTCCAATTTTTCTCAATGGCTTCAATAATTCGAGAGAGCTAGGAAGTACCTAAAGGCAATGACTTTTATGGTATGTATATATCCTTTTAAAGCAAAGGCCTCATGTAATAAATTATTGGAACTATAGGGTAGTACATGCAAGCACAGGCTTTAAACTAACACTATGTTTGGAATGAGGGAAAGAAATAAGGAGGGAAAAAAGTAAGGGGAATGAAAATGAAGGGAAGGAATAATAGGAGATTTAATTTCTTCCAATGTGTTTGGATAAAAGATTTAATAAATATAAAATAATAAAACATGAAAAATTACTCTTTTTTCTCGTAAAGGAGTTATTTTTCATTTTTCAATAGATCGAAAACTTGAAAAAGTGGAGGATAAATATATAATTATATTGTTTTTTTCCTTCCCTTCTTATTCCCTCTATATTTAGAATAATAAAAAATTGGTGGAAGTAAGGTAATAAATTCTACCAGCTTTCCTTCCCTCTTTATTCCCTCTATATTTAGAAGAATAAAAAATTGGTGGAATTAAGGTAATAAATTCTACCAGCTTTCCTTCCCTCCAATAATTCATTCATTAAACAAAAAGAGGATGAAATTGATTCTCTTTACTTTTCTCTCCTCTCCCTTCACTTCCCTCGTTCCAAACATAGAGTAAAGAGAAGACGCACGGAGAATTTGCAAAAAGCCTCAAGGGTCTATATACTTAGGTGGGGAGGATAAGGTGCCATGATGGAATTAGATATGCTTAAAAACTATTCAATTTTGAAGAGTTGACAAAAGGGGTCCCAAACAGAAAAGGGGAAAAAGAAAAAAAGAAATGGACATTTCAGGTTGCACAAAATCTGAGTGAAAGTGCCATCAGAAAGGTCCGGTACATCTAATCCGAGAAAGACAAATATCAAACATTTAACTACAAGATATTCTTAATTAGTTTTTTATGAAAAAAAATGGCTTTTTTCTTTCTTTTCATGCAATTCCTAATTTTCGTTGATTGCCATAGTTTTATTGGTTAAAAAAAAAAAAAGAACTCAACGGTCGTGATTATTAATAAATAAAATTATGTAATTCACGCGTAAAGAGCCAGTCGTATGAATGTGGTTGAGTTTATTCCCCGCATGAACATCGGGATATAATTAATAAAGATAACATCGGCACTATAATTATTCCTTGCCTTGCCTTTTTTTCTTTTTCTTTAATTTAAGTAAGAAGTGAAGCGTTATGAAGGATCTCTGCTTTAGTAAAAATTACGTTGGCTGTAGAAATGAAAGGAATGGTGTAAGAACTATTATTTGGACCTGCAGAGTTTTTTAATTTTATATATAGCCGTCCCCAAAAATCATTCTAAATAGAGAATTTTTCTTTTTCGTATTTATTATCTTAATCATCTCTTTAATAAATGAAAACTCAATTAAATATATATTTTATCAATTTTAAATTGTAACTGTGAACTATAAAAAAATAAAGAATTTACAGTAAATTTAATACCAAATCCGAAATAAGATGGGATTTGTATCCTTATGTTATGTACCTTGTTACGTCATATTCCTTTCCGTGTCCAGATTTTTCACTAATAAAAATTGAGGTCAGCCTTTTGAAAGGATTTCTGCTCTATCACGTGGAGAATATTCATTTTCCGCGACTATATAAAGACCATGGAGCAGAAGTTCTTCTAGCTTGAGTCGATTCATAATCTCTCTCTCTCTCTCTCTCAGTCACTCACTTTCTGTGCGCTGTAATTAACAAATAGCCATGGCTAGCACTATAGCTCCAGTTATGCTCGACCATGGCGGAGAAGTTAGGATGGCCACCGGGAGACCCTCCAATGGTGGTTGGACTTCTGCCATTTTCATCATATGTAAGTTTTAGTGATTTTGTTACTCTAAATCAATTCGTAATTTTCCTAATTCGGCTATCGGGATAAATGTACTAGAAGTTTTCAGTGTGTCTACGTCTTTAAGAATATTCATATTGAGTTATATGCAATTTTCGTTCGTTTCTTTTCCCATTCATCTAGTCATTCGTCGTTTTTATATGATTTCAACGTTCATGTCTTCCAAAACAGTACATGCGCAAGAATGAGAGCGACATGACATTTATTGTATATCCACTTAATTTACTTTTATTCTGGGTTTGGATGGGTGGAAGTTGGTCAGACCTGAGGAAGCCGGTGTGAATGGGGCGAAATTACGTGTTTTACTATTTCAGTAAGAGATGGAAATGGGATGAATTGAGTGGGAAATAAGTGGATTTATGTCCACTCTTCAACCGCATTTATTCCTCTTCAAATCTAAAGGGAAATCAAAGGATATGAGTGGAGAATTTGGTGAACCCATACAAATGCTCAAAAGAAACCTCATCAATATCTTGAATTGAGAGATAATTTAGACAAATACTTATTTCATTTCTCCTCTTCTTCTTTTTTTTTCTTTTTTTCCTTTATATTAACCAAAACTGAGAAAATTATACATTTCCATTAGTTTCCTGACATTTCCATTGTTTATATCTAAAGAATAAAAATTATATTTTCATTGTTTTCCTCTAAATTCTTTTTCTTTCCACAAATTTCTTCTATTTCCACGTGTAGAAGCTGCCAAACACTAATATTAGGCTTCTCCATGATTTTTTTTTTTTTTTTAAGAAAAAGTATTTTGACTTTCTTTTTGGGTCATAATTGATTTCCTTTCATAAATGACTGCAAGGAATTAGGCTTCAACTCACTAATAATCTGCTTGTAAATTTGGGTTAAATAGCTAAAACCAAATGTTCTTAGTGGAACACATTGAGTTTAGTTCTTCTCCTCGTAAATAAGCACAAATCACGAATAATTATATACTGATGTAATTTCATATCGGGACCGTGATGCTAACGACTAATTCAATTGGATTAATAATGTGGGTGCAGTTGTGGAGATGGCAGAGAGATTCGCATACTATGGACTGGCAGGGAACTTAATAATGTATCTAATAAACGAGCTTGGGGAGCCCTTGGCATCCGCAGCACAGAACGTGAACGTATGGGTGGGTGTGTCTGCCATTTTTCCGCTAATAGGAGCATTCCTTGCCGACTCCTACTTAGGACGTTTCAGGACCATTGTCATCTCTTCTGCTATATTCCTTCTGGTAAAAACTTTATTTTCCATTTTTGTACTTAATTCTCGTAAATTATATCAATCATATTTTGTGTATTTCCTTTTTCTTTTTTCTTTTTTTTTTCTCTCTCTGACGCACTTGTTTTCTTTTAAGATGAGACGTCACTTTCTTTACATTCTTTTCCTATATTTGGCATTTTCTCGTGGTGTCATTGTAGCATTAGTTGGGTGTGATTTGCATGGTGATTGTTTGGCGTTTTCTCCCCACAACCACAAACCAACCCAACCCCAACAATCCCCCCACCCCCTCCCCCGGCAACTCCACAACAGCCCCGGTTTTTTTTTTTTTTTTACAACGTATGTTTTAAATATTTTCGAACTTATTTACTTCATAAAATTCACATTTAGATTTATTAAATATTTATTAAATATTACAATACATTGTATCAAAAAATTATATATATTTTTTATTGAACTTAATTGGAAGTCAAACATAGCTCAACTTGAAATCAAGCACGCTTTATTAATAAGCACATGAGCATTTTGGGACTCATTTAGCTAAACCGGATAAATTTTATTGATTATTGACTGATGATCATGTTTGACCTATCAACATCTAAACTAGAACTCCATGAAGATATCAATGTTAAACTCTGCTTACTCAATGAAGATGTCAATGTTAGACTCTGCTTAATGGTTTTGGATCAATCAAGTAAGTGATCTAAGTGTTTTACCACATTGAAGGAAATAATTATCTTTTATAAGTAAGATTTACTTTCCTACATTTTAAACCACTATAGTGTGAACAAGCACATGGAATCATAGTATGAAGATATAAACTTCATAATATATATATATATTTATACTTCAGTAATGTCCAATTAAATCCTATGACTTTCATATATATATATATATATATATAAATAGATTCTTATACTTTGTGATCGTAATAAATTAAAATCGTTTACCTATTATATCTATAATCGGGGTCCAATTTTAGCAAATCAATTTCAAAGAAGTTGAAAAAGTACTCAATTATAGCTTAGATAGAGCTTACATATAAGAAATAAAAAACTCAAATATAGATGTATCGAGAACATTATAAGCAAAATTTATCATAATCGAAAAGTTGAAAAGCTTATTTGACAAATGTAAAAGTTTAGGGATCCAATTGTACAAAATCAAAATTCAAGAGCTTACTTGCATATCAAGCAAAGCTTAAGATGCTGGTTTGTGTATTTTGCCTAATTTGTTGACTTGTGTGCCTAATTGCTTTCTGTCCTCCTTTTCCGGTGTCCAAAAAGGGCATGGTTCTTATTACGATATCAGTGTCCGAAATCATCCCAAAGGAGTATCGGAAAGCAATGTTCTTCACGTCTCTGTATATTGTTGCGGTTGGGGAGGGTGGACATAAACCATGCGTACAAACCTTTGCTGCTGACCAATTCGATGAGGATCTGCCAGGAGAGAAAATGGCTAAAAGCTCCTTTTTCAATTGGTGGTACCTTGGCATTGTTTTTGGTGCAACTTCTGCCGTCTTTGTCGCTGTTTATCTTCAGGTAAAGTTCCCCAAGCCAAATCGGGCGTCTGCTACTCTATAACGCAATTCATTTTGCCAACCGCATATTTTATAAGAATAGAGAATCGGAAATCATAAACGGTTTGATCATTATAAAAAAACCGTGCTCATGTTAATTATAAGATGATCCATATATTGATATGACCAACCACATTCAAATGCTAAAAGCAAGTAACCGCATGATATATTAACTATGCGTTGGCAAAAGATTTTGTTTATACGACAACATATTTGGACTAACGATATTATAATACAGCTTGTTGATCAGCAGTTAAAAGTCCCGTTTGTTTGAAGAAAAATATTCTTCAGAATGCATTTTGTCCATTTTTCCTTACTTATTATACTAAAAAAAAAATCCTTTTAAGTGAAAAACGTTCTTCCATTACTCTTTTGAAAGAGGAATTTCATTTTCTGAATCACTAATTGTACGCATCTTAATTATCGGAAAATAATATTTTTTTTCTTATTTTTTGTTGTAAATGACATATAAATTATTCTTAAACTTAAAGAGAATTTAATTGAAAAAAAAGTTTAAAACTTGTTAAAAATTATCAAAATTATCTAAATAATGCATATATAAAAATCGCTTATATTTATACTTTTACTTTTAAATAAAATGTTTAAAATGATATACTCATAGTAACATATTGATAATAATTTATTCATACATAAGTACAAACACATAGTATTCACAAACCATACAATAGAAAAATTCCCTCAAAGTATTTTTATGAATACTGAAAAACGCATAAAATCATATCATTCTCATAAATACTTTATAATAACGAGAGTTTTTTTCCTTAAAATAGATGAGTCTAAGCCTCGTAGTTATTATCAACTTACACGTGCCAATCCCAGAGTTTCACTAATGATGTATGATTTACTCCTAGACCATATGAATGTGGATTTCGTACAAGTACTATTGCTGTCCCAAAACAAGAATTTCCCACGTCCCAGAATTTAGTATGTTACTGCTATTTGAAATTATGGATAAACAACAACTTTATCATGTAAAGTATTTATGGGAATCCTATTCCATCTAATAGGTTTTAAACAAGTAAAGAAGGTTAAAAGATAGATTTTATGTACCTATTTTTTAAAATCTCCTCTTATAAAATTGAAAAAATAAACTCTTTCAATGTCTAAGTTACCAAAAATAGACTACAAACTCAACTCAATAGAAAGATATATAGCATAGAGTAATAAATGAAGGATAATCTCTATCCTCATATTGCTGGCTTTAAATATTATTGTTATTTTTTTTTTGCTATTAATCTAAATACGAAATGTATTAATATGGATAAATCTTTTTCACATATCATTAATAGACTCAAGTGAAAAAAAAAAAAAACCCAGAATCGTATAATTTAAGATGACATTGTCATAAGTCATAACTTTCTTTTTTCGGTAATGCATGAGTCATGACTAACATAATTGAGAGACAGCGTTTTGTCCATAAAAATCAATGTTCCATTTCTTTCTTTTCTTTTCTTTCTTTTTTGTCCTTTTTTCTTTAATTAAGACGTCAAAAGCTTTGTCATTGCAAGTTTTGACCTTTGTTAATTTTGCTTCATTTGCATATGCCGACTTAAAGATGACCTTTTGGTGAATTGATTTGATGCGAACTTCTTTTCATCGTATGATGATTGCAATACTGTGTGAAATGATATTCTGTCATAATAATACATTATTTTCAGTAGTGCTAATGTAATTATTTGAGGAAAAATGTCAACTAAGTCTTTGGCTACTTATATATTATTTTATATAATTATTTTTTTCATGAAGGCTATAATTAGTTCTGAAAAAATAAAAAAAAAATTCTTCAACTTATTAATTAATATTCAATGACACTCACTATCGAATCACATATTAAAAGATAAAGGGGTATTACCAAGAAACAAAATTCTGCCAAATAAAGTCTGCAGGAATATAGACTTTTTATATCTTTACAAACTAAGACGAGGATTTTCAAAGTATTTACTTTTCAAAAAGGTATTTTATGATTAAATTTTTTGAGGAGAGTTTATACATTGTGATTAATCAATCTGACTTCGGACTAATTTCAAGATATTTTACTTTCGTAATGTACAAGGACAATGTTGGGTGGACCTTAGGATTTGGAGTGCTAGGAGCAGCCGTAGCAGTTGCATTAGCAGTGTTCCTTGTAGGAATCAATAGGTACCGACGGCAGGGACCACTTGGTAGCCCATTTACGAGGGTGCTGCAGGTGTTTGTGGCGGCAGCGAAGAAGTGGCGGGTGGATGAGGGTCGTGATGGTAAAGGAATTTGCCTTGATGATGGGGAAGAGTTAGAAAGTCAAAACAGGCCGCGGACTTTAGCACGAACTAAGAATTTCAGGTTGGCATTGTTTTTGTCTCTCTCTTTTTTATCTCAAAAAGAAAAAAAAAAACAAAAAAACAAAAAAAACGTATGGTTTTGGTTAATAAATTGTTAAGTTGGTGTATGAATATGTAAAATACCTCTATTCGGGATGAGGATCTCTGAGAAGAATTGGGGATACATAGAGAAAAGGCTTTTTAAATTTTAAATGTTTTCGCTAGAATGAATTAAATTTACAATGAGAGAGTATTATATTAATTGTTTATTTAGTAACCTACAAACTTTCTAATCATCTAACTTTTTGACCGAATCCATAGCTAATGTTCTAACTAATATGCAAATATTGGGCTTAAATCCATCCTGGGATCATAACATTGACAAATCTTGCATGTTTGCCAACAAAATTGAGAAACTACATACATGTTTGTGATGATTTCATGGAAATTACAGGTTCTTGGACAAGGCAATGATCATTGACAACACTGACTCATCAAGCAAAACCAGAGATCCATGGCGTCTTTGTTCCTTAAACCAAGTCGAAGAAGTAAAGCTAGTTCTTCGTCTCATCCCCATATGGCTCTCTTGCTTAATGTTCGCAGTGGTTCAAGCCCAAGCACACACATTCTTCACCAAGCAAGGAAGTGTCATGGTCAGATCAATCGGACCTCACTTTGTCATCTCACCAGCCAACCTCCAAGGCATCATCGGGATCGCGATAATCATCTCGGTCCCAATTTACGATCGAGTGTTCGTCCCTCTAGCACGCCGAATCACGGGTCATCCTTCCGGGATCACGATGCTGCAGAGGATAGGAATCGGCCTATTCTTGTCAATACTCAACATGGTGGTGTCAGGAATGGTGGAATTCAAAAGGGTTAGTGCTGCGAGAGAGCACGGCCTAATGGACAACCCGAAAGTGACAGTCCCCATGAGGATATGGTGGCTGTTGCCTCAATACATGATTTGTGGATTATCAGATGTGTTCACAATTGTGGGGTTGCAAGAGTTGTTCTATGACCAAATGCCTGAAATTTGGAGAAGCTTTGGGGCAGCCGAATATATAAGTGTAGTTGGTTTTGGGAGTATAATTAGCAGTGCAATTATACCTCTAGTGCAGTCTGTTAGCTCAGCAAGAGGCGGCACCAAGTGGCTTGGTGATAATCTAAACCATGCACATCTTGATGATTACTACTGGGTCTTGGCTGGGTTAAGTGGGTTGAATTTGTGCGTGTATTTGTACATTGCTAAGGGATTTGTATACAAGAAAGTGAATGGATAGTGTGGTTTTTAGTAATTGGATGTGACTAAGGAAGTTTTAAATATGGGTCTAAAGCATGTATTGTGATTATCAATATGTACCGATGTAGTAGCCTTTTAACTAACTCTATGGTGTAATTACTTTCTCTACGTGTGTACGTGTGTGTATGTTTTTCCCCCATTTTCTGGTTTTGTTCCAGGAGATAAAAAGTAAATACCAAGGCACCTCGGTGCAAGTATGCTCAAATACCAATTTAATAGTTTCATTATGGGATAATATGATAGTTACAAAAATGGTCGATTCCTATTTTAAAACGCAATTTTGTTTTTGAGTTTTTTGCTTGATCAATTACTACGATTCATGGAATTATCATATAAATCCAATTCACCGGTGCGATTCTTAAGACACGGTTCCCATTGGTTTGGTGTTGCATTGTCTAAAGAATGAGGGTAAATCATTGGGTTCCGATTCCATTTTGATGAATGTAATGGAGCTCTGAACATTAGTTTGGTGATTGCCAATAGAATCGACTTGAAATTGTTAGACCAAATATATTCTTTAGATGGTTTAAAAACAATCCAAGGTTAGGTCTACATAGTTTTCCAAAGTGTTTCATATTCTGTTTATATTTATATCATAAGTTAGAACTTCATAGAATTGAATCTCAAAAATGGCTTATATTATATGTGAAATAAATATTTCTGTAGAATATGACGATCATAAATTTTAAACGGAAGTTCTTTTTATGTGAATGCGGTTTAATGTTAGTAGTATTGGAAGTATTTCCCTCCTAAGGAAAATAATGTAAAAATTATAAAGAGAGAGGATAAAAATAAAAACAATCTACCTTATACTATTACTTACAAACAGGACATTATACTGTCAGTCAATTAATGTTGAAAACATAATTCAGGTTCAAACCGGATGCTTGATGTCGACGTGGCTAATAAGAATTCAGAAATGACCTATATTTTCATCTTGACATTGGGCCTATCATGAGTATTATGCTATTTATGTATGGCTTCTAGTATTTGTTCCTGTTCATTGCACCGGAGTTTTTCGACTAAACAATCTGTTGTTGGAAGATGGATAATGAGTTGGTTATGAATAATAAATAAATAGTGCTCCCTTTTATATAAATTCAATAAGTCAAACTTATTTTTAAATTATTCAAATTTGATTTAATATTTATTCAAATTCAATTTGATAACAATTAAGTCAAGTTAAAATTCAAGCTATTATAGTAATTTTAATTTATCGAGTTAAACTCAAACTGAATGATATTTAACTTAACTTGCTATAAGTCTAATTGAATTTATATCCAGGCAAAATATTACGCGAGTTTCAATAGAGTTTGAATGTTGATTTTATTTTAGTAGAAAAATATTTTGTCGAGATATCAAACTTAGCTTAATCCATTTGAGCTCAAGCTCATGACATTTTAAGTTTGAACTCCAATTTAAAGTTGAGTTTAAACTCAACTCAATACTATATACCTCAACTAGACTCATATACAACCTTAATTATCATAATTATTTTTTAAATATATATAGATACAATTGTAGGTATTTATTTTAGAAACTACTAAATATGAAATATTACGCTTATACTATACTAACAACATTATCGTTTTTCATTTCAATTGGATAGAATGTGTCAATTGCTAAGTATCTAATTTTTATTGAAGTATTATTATTTATCAAATATCAAATAAAATATTCACTTATAGGAGTTGAATGATGGTATAGGTATATAAAATAAAATAATAAAATTTTTAATTGAGCATAATTGTTTCCCCAAGATACAATGAAGAATGTAATCTATAGGCACAAGAAGGTGATTTCCCCATAAAAAGGTGATTCACTTTTCAATAATATTCTTCAATATTATCTTTTAAATCCCTAATTAGATTTCTTAATGAGTTTTTCATCTAGTAAAGTAGTGGGATTTAAACAACCAACAACAAGAACACACAACCAGAATGGGCACTAGAGTTTCTTTTAATGTGAATATTCCGATACTTAAGTTAGTTAACGATAGCGGATAGTCACATAAGTTGTGAATACAAAAGAGATTCATAAGAGCCAATGTTATCAAATTAAGGTTAACCCATATGGTTAAACTTGGTTGAACCTAACCTGACCACAAAACTGGTTTAGTGGAACCTTAAACTAACCCTAATTGAACTGGTTCAACTTGAGTCTACCTTTTTAACCTCTGACCCTTTCACACATTCAAGTCAACCTCCCAAGCTGGGTCTAACAATAGTAGTAATTATAAGGCATCTTACCTACCCCCTTCCTATAGGAGATAAGATTTAGGTTTTTATATACCCCACAACTGAATCCTAATAAGCTTATGGGCTATAATATAGGACATCACTTATCAACTTAGGCCCTATGTTACATTCGATGGCTGGATGATGTTTATGATCACTCCTGCTTATGCTTATACTTATGATCCACTCAAAATAGATATATAAGAATATAAGGTATATTCTATAAGTATACTAGGTTGGAATCAAGCAATAAAGAGTGAGTAAGGTTGTCAATTCCTTGAGGACTATAAAACTATTAAACCTATGATAGATCTTATCAATATTTAGACAATTGAAATTAGATTGTGAATTAACTAATCCAATGATTAACCTTAAACTATCACAGAAAAAATCACCAAAATATATCTAAAATGAAACAATTAATAAGAATGTGGAAAATGGAATCTACCTTAGTTGTGCAAATCAAATTGTCATCATGTTATATGAATTAATAGCTATATGGTTATTCAAGTAAAATTATCGTGTTTAAAAATTAATAACTTAAACCTCTAATTAATCGATCAACTCCTGCATCTGTATTAATTATCCATAACGTCTTAGTGAATAATTAACAAGAGACATTATATTAATCCCTAGATAATTTCTAACTAATCTAATTAACGTCGCTTCCACATTAGCTGATTAGTTTAATAAAAAATTTCTAATAAATCCTATATCAACTCTCGTATCAGTAGTGCTTCTAACAATTATAACCAATAGAGAATTATAATTAAAATTATAGAAATTGTAATCACGAATTATTCGCACATCTATTAACCCTATAACATAATTACAATTATCATCTTAGCTACCTAGAGTTTCATCAATACCCTACAATTTAAACCTAGCTAGCCATGGAAATTAAAATAAAAGCACATATGATAATCAAATTTGCAAGGAAGTTCATGATTGGAAATAAGAACAAATTACAAATCACATAAATAGTAATAGGATAGAAATCACCAATTCTATAACTATGATGAAGAAAACTTCAGTTGCAAAAACTCTATGGATGATCTCCATACCAATAGCAAAGTCTTCTCAATGATCCATAAACTACCAAAAGAATAACTCTTTAAACTATCTCCTAACTTCTTCTAAAACTCTTTAGGTAAAACAAAGATACAAAAAGTCTCCTAAAATATCTACACATGCTTATTTATATAGCACACAAAGGATGGCTTTCGACTAATTTAGGGTGGAAATCAGAGCTGGCTATTTTCATTGAAGGCCAGCCATAAAGGCTAGCAATGTTGGATTGTAAGTTGGTGGCTTTGAATGTAAGCTGGTGGTGTTTAGTTGTAAGTTAGCTCAAGGTCAGTTGCCTTCATTCCTTAATGCTCCAAATTGATTTGGGCTTTTTTTAATGCATAAAGCTCCTCTAAATTGCTCATATTTTCACTTTGAATTCTCTAAGAACTAAAATATCCAAATGAATATACTTAAGTACCATTTCTTAATGATTTTTATAAAATCAATAATAATTCAACATGATTCATGCACTGAAATATAAGTAAAATATGCCTTTACCAACTTTCCCCCACTTAAACTTTTGCTTGTCCTCAAGCAAAATAAATAGAACTAAAGAAAGAAATATATCGTTAAAAATAAAAATTTTCTAATTGCAAATTTAAGCATCTAATATTTTACACTTTTAAACTTACTATTTTGTGATGCCTACTACTCGAACCAAATTTGAATTTGTGATTACAATATTATAAATGAAATTAATCAGCCACTTTAGAAAAAAAAAATTAATCTAAGCATTTAGCCTAAGATTTTTATTTCAAAAGTAGATATTTAGTCCTAAAAGGAAAAATACCTATTTAAGCTTCACGGTTATTAGTAGACATATGATCCATCTCATTATCCCTCTGAACAATTCAACGACGTAGTGAAAGCATAAGCTATCTACTCTATCCTTAGGTTTTCTTCCTTTTTATTATAAGCCTTAATTCATTTATTGATTTGAATTCAAAGTTTCCATGTTTCATTTATACTTCTTCTTTTTTTTTCTTTTTAGTTCAGATATCGAACTTTGCCTTTCCACCCTTCTTGTTATAGTAAGTGTATTGAGTCAGTACATCCTAAGCTCATCACCCAAGTGATCAGGTTATAAAGGGACCTCTATGGACTCTTCCTCACTCTAACATTCAAGTTAGGATACTCTTAGCTCAATTACTTGAGTTATTGGAGTGGAGGCTTTACTTGTGTAACTTTTTGAATACTTACTAAAATTTTCAAACTTCTTTTATAGGAATCACTAAGTACAAAGCTTCATTTACCTCTTTCACTAATTATTAAAATGCTATTAGAACAACTAAAAAGAAAATATACTAACTAACCTTGCATAGAAGTAAACCTATTTACTTTTCAATTAAGGACTCGACTGACTCTTAAACTTCAAATTCTAAGGCTAAAAACTAAGTTAATTGGGTTCCTAAAGATTTGACTCATAAATTTTAACTGAGAACAAAAATCACAACAATGGCGAGTAGGGCACCTTAGTGAGTTAGTTATTTATGCAAGTCACAAACAAATGCTGTCAACAATTTTCTTTATACAATCTCTAGATTCCAGACAAGAAAATCAAAAGTGTGGCCTAAAAATGACTAAATACTTAAGGATAAATAATGTTCAAAGTGATATGGAAGTATAATTATTTATAAACAAAAACAAGCATAAGATGTCATGATATTCAATTCAAACTCTATTTCCTATATTCCCTTCCCATACTTTAGCATAGATAATGACATTGTCTCCAATTTAGCTTATAACAGGAAATGAAGGAAATCACGGAAAATGAAAAATTAACACTTCTCCAGTTTTAAGTTTTTAGCAAACAAAGGAGAATTCCAACCATGATATCATTCAGAGGATCATCAAATTCAAATTAGTCCTATCATTACAAAAACAAAGAAAGACAAAAGGGTAAATATAGGATAAAGGTTTACTCAAAGGTTCAGAGTAGTAGCAATCATCCAAAGTCTACCCAATTAGGTAGGTATTAAAAAGAAATAGACTAATAGCAAAGTAAAAGATAAAAAAATAAATAAATAAAAAATATTAGAAACTACGCAAAGGCCCTAGTTGTCTTGCTTTGTGCTGCTAATCTCCTTGCTAGAAGTCTCATAGTATAACTACTCTACAGTTGTTGGGTAGAAGCAAGATATAGTGAATTTTAGCATATTAAACAAAGTAGTCCTAAACTTCTTGTTCTTCTTCCACTCTTTTTGGATTTCCTTACTAACTTCCCTAATCTAAGTGTTTAGTGGCTCATAACCACTAATTAAAGGAGGAGGATAGGAAGTAGAAGCTTGTTCAGTAAAAGGATTTTCAAGAACATCCTCCTCATTAGCTGGATTTAGCCTATTTCTAATTTTAAAAAACCCCCAACTCCTAAAGGGTACAGGTAAGATTGGTTTGCATGTAATACCCTCATCCTTTTTAGGTTATTGAAAAATCCCCATTTCTTTCAATAATGTTGTGATACAGCCTCCACAAATAATAACCCGTATCCTTGTATTGTTTACTTGTCTATAAATGAAATTGGTTATCTCTACCCTAAGATCAATCGAGTATCCAAAAATCAAGTTGTACAAATAAAACATATCAAAACTTGTTACCTTATTGTAGCTAGTTTTCTTACAGCTGATGGTGTGAGCAAGAATGTAGTAGAGCAACTTATGCTCCATTGATACAAAAGTAATATCAAGAGACTTAAAAGGTACAAAGTCATCCCACCTTGGTTGAATCATCTAATACCAGAATCTTTTAGCAGTAATCTCATTAGGCCAAGAGTTTAGTAGATCTACCTCTTCATCAACATATAAGTCTAAAAAGTATCATATCTACCTGAGTTCTATCATATGAATCTCTCCATATGCCTGGAAGGTTCAAGTGGAAGAATTATGATCTCTATCTAACTATAGAGTAGATAAGAACTCTATTGTGACATTTTTGAATGTTGGTTCCTTGATCTCAAGTAGTTTGAACTAAGTCTTGTCGGGAACAATTTTCTAAATCCTCTCATCCATCCTATATTCTTGCAATAGAGCCCAATCCAAATATTAATGATTCATAAATGTTATCCTTTGCAACTTCTTCTTCTGTTCTTTGGCATAATCTTAGTATGATAGCAAATCTTTACCTTAGGTTCTCAAAGTTGAAGTAGCAGTAGTCTTTTGCTTCTTTCTTTGTGGTTAGAGCTTTTTGGGTGGCATTCTTGAAGTTGAGGAATAGATCTGAAAAGGGGAAGAGCTAATGTGAGGATGGAAGATGAAGATGAAGTGATGGTGTGTGTAGGAGAGTTAACAAGAGGGAAAAATACGTATAAGAGAACTAGAGAGAGGCAAAAGGAAGAGGGAAAGGTTGGGGAAGACAAATGAGTGAGGAGAGAGAAATGAAACCGACTTTTGCTTTATATCGTAGTATGTACGCTAGCTTCTTGCAATTGTATACTGGTGGCATACATGGTTGACATAAAATTACCGAGAAGAAAGCCAGTTGAAGGGCAATGTCCTTCTATTTAAAATTATGTATGCTCTTTTTTTTTTTTTTTTTACATGCTGATCTTTATGTTGCCTAAAGGCTAGTGACCTTCAATTAAAAATTATTAGCCTAATTTTTTTTTTATTTTATAAAAAAAATTAAAAAATTAATTTAGTTAGACATGGGTTTCCTCTTATGAAGTGCTTAGTTTATAATCGCTAGCCCAACTTTCTAGATTGATACAATAGGTTTGCACTTACCACGATAGTGCCATCAATGTCCGTAGTTTCCCCTTTAAAATAATGTTTGAGAAGTTGACCATTTACCTTAAAGGTGTAGTTGTCTTTTGCCTAGACCATTGAGGTTTTAACTTACTTAAGAACAACTTTAGTTTAGAGTTATTTAATAGGACTTTTTGACCAAGCAAAAACTCCAATTGTTGGATGTTCCTATCATGCCATCGCTTGGCTTTCTCCTTGTAAATCCTAGCATTTTCATATGCTTCTTCTCTAATATCATGTAGTTAGTTCAATTAGAGCAACCTTGTTTCACTTTTAGCTTATAAATCAAAGTTAAGGTATTTTATGGCCTACTATGCTTTATGCTCGAGTTCTATAAGTAGGTGACATGGCTATAGACAATTTTGAATGGAGACATTCCTATAGGGGTTTTAAAAGCTATCTTATAAGTTCACAATACATCATCAAGTTTTAAAGACTAATCCTTCCTAGATGCATTAATAGTCTTCTCTAAGATATGCTTTATTTCCTTATTAGACACCTCAACTTGTCCACAAGTTTATGAATAATATAGGGTGGTAATTTTATAAGTAACTCCATATTTGGATAACCATTTTTCAAATAGCTGATAGCAAAAATGTGATCCCCTATCACTTATAATAGCTCTAAGTATTCCAAATCTAGAAAATATGTTCTTTTTCAAAAATTCAATTATAACCTGGCATCATTAGTCTGTAGAGTAATTGCTTCTACCTATTTTGACACATAATCTACAACTAGAAGTATATATTTATTTGAAAAAGATAATGGAAAAGGGCCCATGAAGTTTATTCCCCATACATCAAAAAGCTCAATTATAAGAATGCAATTTTGTAGTAATTCATGTCTCCTAGAAATATTGCCAATCCTTTGGTATTGAGCACAAGACGTAACATAGTTCCTATAATCACTAAACAAACTAGGCCAATAAAATCCATAAGATAAAATCTTGGCTATAGTTATTTCTATACCAAAATGGCTTCCTGCTTCCTTAGAATAATAGTGCTGAATTATGCTAAGTTGTTCAACTTCAGGCATATAATGTCTAATTACTTGGTTAGCACAACATTTAAATAGATATGGTTGATCCTAAAAATAGCATTTCACATCATGTAAAAAATTCTTTTTCTTTTGAAATGAGTAACTGTATAGTATGATTTTACTAACCAAGTAATTGACTATATCAGCATACTAAGGTAATTCTTAGATCTCAACTGTATATAACTATTCGTCAGTGAACTTTTCATTAATAGGTGGCTCTAAACAATTAGATTCTAAATAGGATAAATGATCAGCAGTCACATTTTCAATTCCTTTTTTATCTTTGATTTCAAGGTCAAATTCTTGCAGTAGTAAAATCTAACAAATTAACTTAGGTTTAACATTAGCTTTAGCAGACAAATATTTCAGAGCAGCATGGTATGTGTATACTATGATCTTAAAACCTATTAGATAAGGCCTAAATTTGTTACATGCAAATATAACTGCTAAAAGCTCTTTTTCTATTGTGGCATAGTTTTTTTAGGCCTCATTCAAGGTTTTACTAGCATTATATATTACATGAAATAACTTACCTCTCCTTTACCCCAATACTGCTCTTACAGCATAGTCGCTAACATCACACATTAATTTGAAGGGAAGCTCCCAATCAAGTGTAATGATCATTGGTGCTGAAGTAAGCCCCTCCTTCAATAGATTGAATGCTTGCAAACAACAATCATAAAAAACAAAAGTAGAATCTTTTTCAAGTAAATTACAAAGAGGTCTAGTAATTTTAGAGAAGTCCCTAATAAATCTCCTATAAAAGTCGGCATGTCCTAGGAAGCTCTTGACTCCTTTGATTAAAGTAGGTGATGGAAAATTCTCTATTATCTCCACTTTTCCCTATCATCTTTAATCCCCTTTTTTGATACCTTATGACCTAAGACTATTCTCTCTCTTACCATAAAATAGCATTTTTGCTAGTTTAGAAGTAGATTAGTCTCTTTACATCTTTTAAGCATGCAATCTAATTTAGTTACACATGATTCAAATAACTTTCAAAAAACAAAAAAGTCATCCATAAATATTTCAATAAAATCTTCTAATATGTCAAAAAATATAGGCATCACTCATCTTTAGAAAGTAACAGGTGCATCGTAGAGACCAAATAGCATTCACCTAAGGGAAAAAGTGCCATAAGAATATGTAAAGGTAGTTTTCTCCTAATCCTCAGGTGCTGTATGGATTTGATTATAATTAGAATAACAATCTAGAAAAAAAATAATAGTCATGCCCTCAAAGTTTTTTTAACATCTAATCTATGAAAGGGAGGGGGGAAGTGGTCTTTATGGGTGGCATTATTCAGTTTTCTATAGTTTACACAAACTCTCTACCTAATCACAGTAAGAGTAGGGATTAACTCATTAGCTTCATTTTTAACTACAGTTATACCACCCTTTTTAGACATTACCTAAACAGGACTAACCTACTTACTATTTGAGATAGGGCAGATAATACCTACATCAAGCAATGTGAGCACCTCTTTCTTTATTACTTCCTTGAGAGTTGGCTTAAGTCATCTCTGTAGTTATATTATAGGTTTTCACTCAGCCTCTAATGATATCTTGTGAGTACAAATCAATGGTCTAATCCCCTTAATATCATCAATGGTCCACCAAATGGCTTCTTTATACTCTTTTAGAACTCCTAAAAGTTGTTGCTTCTGATAACTTATCAAAGAAGAGGAGATGATTATTGATAAAGTATCATTTGTTCAAAGATAAGCATATTGACTTGGTAATGGTTTAAGTTCAAGCATCGGGGGAAGGGGGGATATTAGCTTCTTCTCATTCATGCCTAGCTCCTCATAGTAACGAACTTTGATTTCTAACAGCCGTTCCATGCATTCTTGCTTAGGCTCATCACCATTGCTCCAATCATCCAAATCACTAAGAATTGATTCAATAGTATCTAATCCTGCTTTCTTTTCTATAGACTTACAGGTAATCTTATTGATAACATTAATAGTGTAATAGAATTTAAAATCATCAAATTGTTTATGGCTTCATAAACTTTAAAAGTTACTTGATTATCCATGACCTTTAAAGTAAGCTTACCTTATTCTATGTCTATCAATGCCTTACTTATTGCAAGAAACGGTTTGCCAAGGATCATGGGTACCTCTCTATCCTCCTTTATTCCTAGGATTATAAAGTTAACTAAGAAGATGAATTTGTTTACCTTTATTAGGACATTTTTTACAATACCTTGTGGGTATTTGATACTCCTATTAACAAGTTGTATGGTAACATGAGTCTCCTTGTAGTCTCCAAGTCCCAGCTTTTTGAAAACAAACAAAGGTATTAAATTTATACTTGCACCAAAATTAATAAGAACTTTATCAAAATGAAAATTCCTTACAGTGTAAGGAACGGTAAAACTCCCTTAATCTCTTTGTTTTCGACGCAGGTTAGATAAATTTTTTTTATATGATCATAGAGCACTCTCTTATTAGCATCATAAGTTTATTCCTACCAATCTTTCTCTTCTTAGCGAGTAGATCCTTTATGAATCTGGCATATGAAGGCATTTGCTAAAGTGCCTTTACAAAAGGAATATTGATTTGCAGCTTCTTGAAAACATTTAAGAATTTAGCAAATTGGGTGTCCAGTTGCTATTGCTTCAGTCTTCCTAGAAAAGGGCTAAGAGGCACATATGGTTTCACTTATGATGACTTCTGCTTTGGTTCCTCCACCTTTTGTTTCCTTGATAAGGTTTGGGGCCAAAGAAAGACAAGGCTGGTTGTAGGGGTGAGTCCGATCCTACCGAAGGAATGAAAAGTAAATGGGAGTCGATGGTTTAGTAATCCCGTGCACTAACTCTACGGATATGATACATCGTAGAACCATATACGAACCTAAGACTCATTAGATGTAATGTACTAGTTCGAGTTTTAGGGTTGCCCGCCACAATTTTTACTAAAGGGATTGATAAGAGCTGGTAAGGGAGAGAGAACTTTCGGAGAGAAAACACTCCAAAAGCAGGTTTTTCATTAATCTTTTATCTATATCTACATTATTACAAAAGTTACTATTTATAATACATCCCAAATCTTAGTGGCAAAACTGTAAATAATGTATAAGGCGTTTAACCTTAAAGAATTAGTCCCATAAATAAAATAAAAACAAACATGTATAAAAATATAAGATTGTATGTTTTATTAGGAGAAGTCGACATATGGTCATTCAGCATGCTTTGGAGGTAATCTCGTAGTGCTTGGCCAAGATACTAGAGAGGTCAGCAAATAATTGTTGAGTTCTGAAGTCAGTCGGTAATAGTTTCTTTAAGGTGTACCGAATGGATTTAATACTCAGTAAAAGTGATCTCTTAGCTACTAAGTCAACGATAGACTTTAGTTGAGTGAATCTAACTCTCGAAAACATGATATCTTGGCCTATCGATAAGAATGATGCCAAGGAAGTAATTGGTCAAGCATGGGTGAGAATCGGTTGTTGTCTCGTCTTCTGCTTCTCTACACTCTTTATGTAATAAAGTGTTATTTAGCTCAGCAGATAGAATGAGTCGACAAGAAGATGATCTTGGCTTTGGTAATTGAGTTGGGTTGGTACCTCAAAGCCTATCATTTCCTCTCCCTTGGAGAAGTTTCGACTCAAAACTTAGTAATTAGTGGCTTCAAATCCCACTGGGATCAAATACCAATTGACAAAATTTAAATTGAAACATAGCACATTGTAGTTCTTGCGATAAGGGCATCACTAGCAGATGCTCCCTCCACTCATCATAGGAACTATTAATCACTTCTTTTGTCTCAGATCTTTCCTTCCCCTTATCATGGATCCGATCAACTATTCCTTAGTAGTCCTAGTAACTATCAAGTAGGAAAGTAATACGATCTATAAGGCATACAAAAGATTATGGGCGAGTAGGTTTGGTGTCGAAGGGAAGTAAGATGGCTCGCCAATCATAAGTACTTCTAACTCTTCAAGCTTAACTACCTTGGATCTCACACTCTCCTCATTCACTAAAATCAATATTCCTTCTGCTTCCTCGCAAATTGATTCTTCTGGTTCCTCGCAAATTGATTCTTCTTCTTCCTTGCACCTAGGGTCATGCTCATTAGTTTAGATGGTCGATAATGGGGGTACTTCGGGAATATGAGGGTTTAACTCCAACTTGGCTTAGTCCTTTTCCTCTCTTATACTTACTTCTCCAACAACCTCTACCTCCTTAACTCCTTCTTTAACACTCTCTAATTTGGCATTCCTCTATTATCTTATTTCATCTTGAAATGCTTCAAGTTGTCTTTCAATCTCCTTCAACTGATTTTGCACTTCCGAAGGGTTAGCTTCATCGGTGGGTTTTCTCTCATAGAATCTATTGTGGTGATCTTAGGGTATAAATTTTCTTCCATCAAACGTTTTATCTCATCCTATGTAATGATCTCAATGTTTCCCCTATCAATTCATTGATTTATCATTCTCTTCCACCAAGTAATTACAAAGCCAATCATCGAATTCCTTATAGCATAGGCTCTCTTATGCTTGGGGTAAGAATAATCTTCGAAAACCTGATCGACTAAAAATTTCCAACTCAAATATTCATTCGAAGTGCCATATCCATCAATCTCTGGAATTTATGATATCACGTCTTCATAATAATATTCATATCTGTATCTAGCTTCATATGCCATGCTGAGGATATTTAATTCAATAGCATGGTACTTAAGCTTATATACGAGAGAATTGCTCAGCAGTACTAAAGAAACGTGGCATAGACAATCAATTGTGCAACTTGGCAATTCTTTTCTTTTTGGAGTTTAGCAAGTTATTTGTGAGCTTGGATAAATTCTACAATCACAGTTTGACAACCTTCAAATAGCATATCTTGGTCCCTCACGTGCTAGGGGCTCAAACAACTCTAATGCTTATTTGTAGGAAAATTACTTAGCACTTAGAAAATAGCAGCCTGGAGTAGTATAGCAGTTCGGCACTGTAGACACCTAATTTTTGCCCTCCTTTTGTTTTTCAATTTAGGTTATAGGGTCCTTAATTAGAAAATTTTCAAAAAATAGAAAATTAAGGAAAACCCCAAAAAATGAACAAATTTAGAAAAAATAGGAATTTTAGAAAAATAAAAAAAAAAGGAAAATAGGAAAAACACAAAAAAAAAAAAGAAATTTACAAAAAATACAAAAAATGGAAAAGTTCAGAAATTTGAAAAGTCACAAAAAATTTATAAAAAATAAAGAATTTTTAGATTTTTTAAATAGAATATAATTTTAATTTAAATAAATTTGAATAAAGGACTGTTAGATTTAGGTTGAGATATAAATTTAGCTTAGACCGATTTAGTCCATATATACGATTTAATTGTATATATGCATAAGGCATAGACTAACAACCTAACAGTAAAACACATAAACATTGCAATTAGGATTAATGGGAGACTAGGAATTTGAAGCTCATTGGAGGCATGAGGATGGTTTTTTATCTTTTTCTTTTTTAAATCCACATATTGCCACATGTCAAAACATCACTAAGCTATATGTCTAATTATGACACATGGCGCATTGTGATTCAATTGGACAAAACATGTTCTTGCCCATCATTTTTTTCCTCCCCTTTCCTTATTATTTCCCTCTCTTTCTTTCTTTAAAAAAGAAAAACACAACATACATGAAAAAAAAAAAGAAAATAGTGGAGAGGGGTTTAGTTTTTAAAAGATACATACACGCACAGCAAAGGGGGGACCTACTTTAGATAGACCACACATCCTCTCTCTCTCTTTCTCTCCACTTCACTCACTCTCCTTCTATTGTCTGATTTCTCTTTCTCTCTGAACCTAACCTCTCTCTCTCATCGTCGGATGTGTCTCTCTCTCTTTCTCATACTCCTAGACTTTTCCCTTCTCTACGAACATTGCACGCCCGCCAGCCAAACCCATGAACATGACGTGTACGGTGTATGCATGCACCGAACCCACACCATACGAATCATGGACACCACCCTCTCAGCCTGATTCTCCCTTACTACCATTTTCTCTTCACCATTTAACCTTAATGCTTACATACATAACCCAATTCCTCTATCTCTCTTGTCCGACCCTTACTCCCTTTCGCTGCCTTCTCTTTCGATCGCACAGCAACCACTACTACCACACATAGCCCACTTTCTCTCACTCTCGATTGCGGACTACCCTTTCCCTGATCCTCTCCTGCTCCTGTCGTGCGACCCTCGACCCATACATAACCTTTCTGTGATCTATAGCAGTCTACGAACCATAGCAAGACCCTCAACCAAACTACCGCCTATACACATAACCTATGACTCATTCACATACGACTAACCCTTAAATCGCACACACACATAATGACTTATTACTAAGGCAACAACATAACCCCCTATCACGAACCTATACATTACTTGCACTCCCTTTAGTTACCACCCAAACGACGACCATTACCTTAGGCAGTGGCATTTGGGCAAACCCTCAGTTTCCAATAGATTAGCTACAAAAGTGGCTTTTCCCGTTTGATTCGGTGCTTGAAACCACCCTAGCTAAGTCCGGGAGTAGTTGTTGTATGCGACCCAATTTACGACCAACATCCAACCCGCAACCTGCTGACCGACCCATACTTAGCTACTCCAATCCAAATCTTTTTAGTTTTGAGTCCGGCTCTTTTTAATAGTTGTTGTTGATGTTTTTTGTTTTTATTTCATTCTTATAGTTTGTTGCAATTTAAAAAAAAAAAAAAAAAGAAAAAGAAAAGAAAAAAGAAAAAGGAAAAAGAGAAAAGAAGAAGAACAAAAAAAAAAGAAAAAGAGAATAAAAAAGAAAATATAGTTTATTTATTTGTTATTTTTCTTAGTTTAATAGATAAAATAAAATAAAAAATAAATAAAAAGAAGGAAAAAGTAAATAATAAATAAAATAAATTTTTTGGCAAAATAAAATTCATTTTACCACTTAGAAAAACATATTTTTCAAATAAAAGAAAATAAAATGAATCCTTTCCAAGTTAGGGTACTTTAGATTTTCCAAAAATAAACCAATTTAAAACCCTTAAAAAATTTCTTCAAATAAAATCAAAATGGATAAAAACATAAACCCGGCTATTTTTGCAAAATTAAAATTAAATCAACCCACTATGTTTTATTTTTTTCCATCTTTAGATATTTATGTATGTCGATCAATTTAGTTGCGTGTGTTATAATTAAATGTTTTAGAAATTAAAAAGAATATATTTGAAAAGCGAGGTTAAATTCGGAAAGTTAAAAAGTAGTACCTGTATAGGGTTTAATAAATTAGCCTCTAGATTTTGATTTCTAGTTTTCAAAAAGCCTTATTTATAAATAGGTTTTTTTAATCGATAAACCGGTAGCTAAATTATAATCAATCTATCCAATTGGTTATAACTTAACCCTTTTTCTTGACTCCGGTCGGGTAGCGACTCTAAATATTTTCAATTTGAAAAAAAAAATGGTTTTCTTTAAACCTTAATTGAGGATCAGTATTGAATGGGTATGGTTTAGTACTGATTAGTTTGAAGAAGACCTAATTTTATAAAAAAGAATTGGGAGGGTGAAAAACCAAACTCAATAAGCACTTGGCCACAACGGCACGACTAGCACAGTAGTAATACATCACAACAACTTGTTACAGTAGTAAGCTTCAACACATCTAACAGTACTTTCTCGGCTACTATCGTAATAACAAAAGCAAGATAACACATTGAATAGCTTGAAGAAGTGATATCTCGACAAACAACCCATATTGGAATTCCTAACCTTCATTGTGATATACATATTCGGTATGGGACTTATGATGTAAAGGAATTGCAATCCAAATTTTCATTAACCCACCTGAAGGAAGTTCAATAGAAACCGAACTTATATCTATCAAACAAATCCTTGATATCCCAAACAAACCCAATAAGCAAGCACTTCCTAAACACAAAATAGAATAGATATAATGACTAAAACTCTCAGCCCTATCTAGAACCTCGAGCATTGATACTAAGATGATATGGTATAAGGCTAAGGATATACAAGGATGGCAATGGGGGTGAGTCCGATCATGCCGTAGGAATGAAAAGTAAATGGGAGTCGATGGTTTAGCAATCCCACGTACTAACTCTACAGATATAACACACCATAGAACTACATACGGACCTAAGATTCACTGGATATGACGCATCAGTCTAAGTAGTAGGGTTACCCGCTACAATCATTGCTAAAAGGATTAATAAGGGTTAGTAAGGGAGGGAGAACTTTCTGAGAGAATAGACTCCAAAAGGGGCTTTTTCATTAATCATTTATCTATATCTACATTGTTACAAAAGCTGCTATTTATAGTCTATCCTAAACCCTAGTGGTAAAACTATAAATAATGTATAAGGCCTTAAGCCTTAAAGAATTGGTCTCATTAATAAAATAAAGATAAACATGTATAAAAATATAAAACTGTACATTTCATAGGGAGAAGTCGGCATATGGTCATTCGGCATGCCTTGGAGGTAGTCTCGTAGTGCTTGGCTGAGATATCAAAGAGGTTGGCCCATAATTGTCGAATTTTAAAGTCAGTCAGTAATGGTTTCTCTAAGGTGTATTGAGTAGATCCAACACTTGGTAAAAGTGATCTCTTAACGAGTAAGTTGACTACAGACTTTAGCCAAGTGAATCCAACTCTCAGAAACATGATATTTTGACTTATCGGCAAGAATGATTCCAAGTAAGTAATTGGTTAGGCATAGGTGAGAATCAATTATTGTCTCGTCCTTCTACTTTTCAGTACTCTTTCTACAATAAAGTGTTATTCAGCTCAATAGACAGAATGAGTCGGCAACTAGATGATCTTAGCTTTGGTAGTCGAGTTGGGTCCGTACCCTGAAGCCTATCATTCGCTCTTCCTTTCTTTGGATTATTGAGCTTAGTTGTTCACCTCCTAGTTTTATAAATTTAGGTTTTCTCTAAACTGACCAGTATTAAACCCTTACTCGTTTGATACTGAACCTCAGCTAGGGCTTAAAGAAAGCTAGTTCCTTTTGTATTTTGAAAATAGTTTGGAGTCGTCACTTGATTGAAGTGAAGAAAAAAGAGTTAAGTTATAACCAATTAGGTGGATTGGTTATAACTTAACTAGTGGTCTTTCGATAAAAACCAATTTTAAAAAATGATTTTTGAAACAAGAGATCAAGATCCAGGGGTTAGGAATTTTAGACCCTTATGGGTATCATTAACTTTCCAAAATTAACCTTAATCTTAAAAATCACCTTTTTGTTTTATAAGAAAAAAACTCAATTGTTAATTACTCTAATTGGATAACTTAAGTAATTTAGAAAAAAGGAAAATTAGATTTTTTTTATTTTTATCTTCACTCTAGAGGTACCTGTATAGCCACTATTTGGGATCAAATGTACATAGTTCTTTTTGTAGAATTTTAGTAGTTTGATGTTGCTTTTAACTTTAGAAAATATGCTAGATTTACGTTTTTTGTTCAATTTTCTTTAGTTAACAAAATTTCTAAAAAGGAAGGTCCTAAATTGAATTTTTATTTTTTAGAAAATTCTAAAATGTTCTAACTTTAAAAAGGATCCACTTATGTTTATTTATTTATTTTTGGAAAACCTAATATTTCTAAGTGTTAAAAACAATCTTTATTCCTAAACTTATTTACTTACTTATTTTTATTTTTTATTTATTTTTATTTTTATCTATTAGACTAAAAATAAATAAAGAAACTACTTTAGCTTTTCTTTTTCTTTTTTCTTTTTTCATTTTCCCTTTTCTCTTTCTTTTTTTCTTCTCTCTTTTTTTTATATTACAATTTTACATCTACAATTATAAGAAAAAAAAGACAAAACAATAATGGCTAAATAATAAAATAAAAAAATGAAAAAGAGAAAAAAAAAATGGCCTTCAGATGTAGTAGATGTGCACGAGTCGAACCTAGACCGGGACTATAGGGTCGAATTCGGGTCGGTAGGTCAAAGCTTGGATTCAGGTTGGGTCATCTCTAACCTTAGTAGTGGCAGATTAAGGGAGGGCAGTTCTGATTGCTTGGAGCTCTAAATTGACTAGGAAAGGAGATTTTTGTGGTTTTCTGATTGGGTTTAGGAGGGGTAGGCTTGATGTCGTGATTAATGGATCTCGTTTGGGTGATTTTGGAAGTGGCAATTAGTAGTGGTGGAGTTACGCTTACAGTAGCGACTGTTGGAGTTGAGTGAGGCATTGGGTCAAGGTTTTAGGGATATGGGGAGTGTGACCATAGGTTTACTTTGTACAGCCATAGTGGTTACAGTAGTGTTTTAAGCTTGGGGTGGCGATGGTTGGGTTTTTAATGTAGAGGAGCTTCAAGTCACAGTAAGGATTAGGGGTAGTTATGTCTGGAAGCTTGTACGGTGGTGGAGTTAGCTAGGGTAGTAAGCCGTAGTATTGAGCTAGAGAGAGAGAGACTCAAAGAGAGAGATAGAGAAGGAGCTATAGTTTAAGAGAGAAAGCCATCGAGAAAAGGGAGAGAAAGAGCTTATGAGTGTTCGTCGTTGGTTATTGATGTTCAATGAGCTCCCTGAATACCCATTTTATACACAAATTTAACCTAGAAACTATGGAAAGCTCAAATTGGACATGAATGCAAATGCTCGAAAATCCAGTTTTTTTTTTTTTTCTAAATTTTAGAGCTTGATTTAAATGCTTGCTTGACTAAATTTAGACGTATTTCTTATACTAATTTATAGTAGGCTATGTAGTAAACAAGATTAGTGTAAGAAATCACGTACGTATATAGTAAATTTGTGCAAGAAATAGAGCTAAAGTGAGGGAAGTGGACTATTTCGGCTAGGGAAAGTAGAGGAAAATTAAGAGAAAATGAAGGAAAACCAAGAGAAAGAGAAGGAAAGTGCTGATGTGGTGCTACATTAGCAAACCTGACTAATTACAACTTGCTATGCGTTACCACGTGAAACATAGCAACTGCTGTGGCATGCCACAAGGCTTGACACATGGCCCCACGTCAGCACATCGCCCAATCTAAAGATGCCACGTGTCAGGATACATGGTGCAATCAAATCTTGACATGTGACAGTTTTTTTATGTGATGAAAAGTAAAAAGACTTGTACATACCTTCACCAAGATTCAAACCTAAGTCCTTTAATCAAACTTAAGACCTCTAACCAATTAAATTGCACATATGGACTCGGTCAGGGTTATATTTAAATCTAAACCTAAGTTCAATAGCCCGTCTTCTATACCTATTTCAAAATTAAAAAATCTACCCTAATAAAATGTTATTTCCTAAATTCCCTAAAATTTTCTATTTTTTTTTTCAATTTTTCAATTTTTTATAATTTTTTCAATTTTCTAACTTTTTTTTTTCAAATTTTATTTTCTAAACTTCTTATTTTTTTTTAGTTTCTTTCTAGATTTCCTAATTTTGATATTTTTCAAAATTTCTTATTTTTTATTTCTTTTGTATTTTTCTAAAACTCTTATTTTTTTCTAAATTTCTTTATTTTTTGGGTTTTCATTAATTCTTTTTTTTGTGTTTTTCCTAATTTAAGACTTATTAAGGAAATAAAATAAAATAAAATAAAAAGGGAAAAAATTGGGTGTCTACATGAGTACTCCTTTTCTTGAACTTATCTATCAACTATTTCTACTTTCTTACCACTCTTCAGCATTATCGCATTGACACCTCTAGGATTCTCTTTAGTATTGCCAAGTAAAGACCTTGATGGTCTATTACTCAACTGTTGAGAGATTTGACTAATCTAATTTTCTAAATTCCGAATAATGGCCTATTGATTCTATAACATAGTGTCAGTCTTTTGCATATAGCTTAACATGAGCTCTTCCATTCTAGACTAATTCTATTGAGGTAGAGCATTTTGAGCAAGACCTTGCTGTTGGAATTGAGGAGGTGGTTTAAATGTATTATTCTCATTCCTCTATGAGAAATTTGGATGATTATGCCACTTTGGATTATATGTATTCAAATAGGTCATTGATTACCCCGTTGGAAATTGTCGACATAGTTCACCTGCTCTCCACTAAATGAAGCTAAGGGATTCCCAGATAGGTACTCATGAGTCGAATGTGGTCCTGTACATATCTCACAAAAAGCAATATGATTAGCATTAAAAGACTATACTGAGGTGAGTTTACTTACCTTAGTAATGAGAGCTGAAATCTGAGCTATTAATTAAGACATAGTGATATGGATCTACGGGTGAACATATAAACTTGGTATCATACGAAAACCAATGGATGGGTCTGGACCGTGAGATGGTCTAAAAAATAAATAAGAGTTGATGGTTTAGCAATCCCATATACTAACTCTACAGATATGATGTACCATAGAACTATACATAGACCTAAGACTCGCCAGATGTGATGCACCAGTCCGAGTAATAGGGTTACTTGCTACAGTCCTTACTAAAGGGATTGATAAGAGCGGATAGAGGGTATTTTTCTAAGAGAAAAGTCTAAAGGATTTTTCATTAAAAATGTCAAGTCTCCTTGAAACCTTATATAAGTGTTCAATTTATACAAAAGGGGTAAAGTTGTAAATAAATGAATAAAAGGATACCCTAGTGGCATTCTAGTAATTACAAATGAAACAAGAATGACAACTAAGGAAAATACAAGAAAAAGGAGGAAATCCAAATAACATTAGTACAATGGGTGGCTACATAACATTTTTGGGTGAAGGGTAGGTATTGGATTTCAAGGAGCTATTAGAGACCCTGGAGCCTTATTTTGGGTGGACTTAAGCCTTTGGATGTTTTGTCTTGTTTGGGGTCGATACAACATGTCAGTGGCTGACTTGGAATAGCTAAACCAACTTGGTATGGTAGTGATGCACTTGAGGCTAACCTAGTGTAGTAGTGGCCGAGCTCACATGATTGGGCTAATCTAGGTTGGACGAAGCCAATATATTTCATATGACCTAATATAACCAAGTCAGTATGGAATAGCCAGGTAGACTCATCATGATTAGATCTTGGTTGAGCAAACTTTGTTAAGCAAGTTGATCTTAGTAAAGTAAAGTAGGCGTGCAGGATAGGATAGTCCTACATATAAGCTTAGAGTAGACTTAGTAGAATAGAATAAAGCTGACCTCAGTAAGGTAGAATGGACCAAGTATAGTAAGGAAGACTTAGTAAGGCAGGGTACAAATAGTAGGTTAAGACAGAACTTGTAGAACACATCGAGTCTTTTAATATTGCCTTAGTTCATGGAAAGGTCTGTAAGAAGGCTTGGCCAGGGTAGGATGGGGTGCACCCAGCATAACAAGGTAGTCCCAATAGAGCAAGGCAAGCTGTCCAACGTTAACATAGCTTATAAATAGGTTACCCACTCTCATGGAGCCTACAAGCAAGCCTCTTATGTGATCCAAAACCTGGTGTAGTGTTAGGTCAATACTTAAAATCCCATCACATTATGTCATTGTCATTAACTGATGCCACTCTTGACTTACTTCTCTTATTTTGCCAATTATGTGCACTAGAGGCCATTTCTTCTATCAGTGTACTTGCTTCATCATAAGTCTTGCCCATTATAGTACCTCCAATTGCAACATCTACTAAGGATCTCAATGTCTCATCTAGATTGAGATAGAAAATCTCAATTAGGAGATTATCTAACAATCCATGATGTGGGCATTTTTTTATTGCCTCCTTGAATCTCTCCCATGCCTTATAAAGTGACTCATCACTAAACTTGGTAAAGTTAGTGATATCGTTCCTTTGTTTTATGGTCCTGACTAGTGGGAAAAATTTCCTTAGGAATTTGGATGAGAGGTTAGCCTAAGTGGTAATGGACTCTTGTGGTAGTAAATGGATCCAAACTCTCGCTTTATCCCTTAGTGAGAAGGGAAAGAGTTGTAATCTGATAACCTCATCTGTAAATTGTTCATCTTTACTACATTGTAATATTGGAGGAATCCTGCAATATGCTCATCAGGAATCTCATTTGGATATCCTCCAAACTAATTTATTTGAACCATCTGAATGAGTTATGGTTTCAATTCAAAGTTATTGGCATGAATGGTAAGCTTCCTTATGGCAAAACCCATAACAATGCATACTGTAGTCCTTAAGTGCTCTAGGAACTCTTTATATCTGATTATTATTATCGTTGCCTACCATCTTAACTTCCTGCAATTCTCTCCTTCTTCTATTCTCTCTCCTTAACTGATGCAAAGTGCACTATATGTCCGAATCTATTGGTAGAATTTTAGCAATTCTACTATTGCGGATAAAACACCTACAAAGAGAGTAAGAAACAACACACATTGTAAAGTGCACCTAAATTACCAACATAACAAAAGGTTTAATATTTCTAATCCCTAGTAACAGTACCAAATCCTTGATCTACTCAAAATAGATATATAAAAATATAGCAAATAATTTATCAAGTATATTAGGTTAGAATTAAGTCTTCTCAATGATCCACAAACTACAAAAAGAATAACTCTTTAAACTATCTATTAACTTCTTCTAAAAGCCTCTAAGTAAAAAGAAGATACAAAAAGTCCCCTAAAATATCCACATACACCTATTTATATAGGACACAAAGGATGGCTCTTGATTGATTTAGGTTAGAAATCAAAGTTAGCTATTTTCATTGAAGGTCGGCCATAAAGGGTAGTAATGTTGGATTGCAAGCCAGCAGCTTTGAATGTAGGCTAGTGGTGTTCGTTTGTAAGTTAGCTCAAGGTCAGCTACCTTCATTCCTTAATGCTCTAAATTGATTCGACTTTCCTTCAATTACATAAAACTCCTCTAAATTACTCATATTTCCACTCTAGATCCTTCGAGACCTGAAATATCCAAATGAATATACTTAAGTATCATTTCTTAATGATTTCTATAAAATTAATAATAATTCAATAGGATTCATACATTAAAATATGAGTACAATATACCTTTATTAACTTATCCCTTCTCTTTAGGTGTATAGGCCCCTTAGCACATGGTCTTTGAATAATAAGTTGTACCTAAATACCAAGCACCCTACAAATCGGCCACTAATTCGATAAGGCATTTTCCTTTGGACCATTGTGCTTGGTCGTACTAAGGTGCTAGGTTCAATCATTTTGGGCTATAATATAGGACATCACATGTCAGCTTAGGCTTTATGTTACATCCAATGGCTTGATGTTGCCTATGATTGCTCTTTTCCTTATTCTTCAAGTGTGTGAGTCCTTTAGCATATGATCTTTTAATAACGAGTTGCACCAGATACCAAGTACCCTACGAATTGGCTACTAGTTAGATGAGGCATTTACCTGTGGATCATTGTGCTTAATCATATTAGGCTAGTAGGTTCGATCATGTTAGGCCTTAAGGCCCACATCTGAAATAGCTACCTTACTAATATTTTTCCTTACAGTTACAAATCTCTTTTATGTTCATGACTTATATACCTATCCATGACCAGTGATTGACTTAAGTATTGAAGTGGCTACATTGGAGAAAACTATGACACACATTCTATTTTTGTGTTCTGGTTGCAAGTCGCTTAGAGCCTATTACTCAACTAAATAGAAAACACCCATCAATAGGAATTTAATTATCTTTATACTAAATCTCATTAATTAATGTTTATGTCACCTTGATGGACACAAATGTTCTTAAATAGGACACATAAATTGTATATTATATATAATTATTATATATGAACTTAGAAAATTAAAAAGAAAACACATAGACTATTCACATGGGTACTAATGAAGTCATACATGATTTTTGGGAAGTGCTATGAATACTATGTGTTTAGATTAGATTAGAGATAAAAGCTAAGGATTTTATGGGCTAAAACACATTCAAGGCAGTCTTATGCAATAGCTCCTTTACCTGTAACTATGTCCTTTATTATATAGTTCAACTCACAAGTTGACTCGCTTTACCTTCACTATTACTTTGGGCTTTTAATCACTTGTAGATTAAAAGATAGAGAGGGCCCATCTAGACAAAGGTTAATCATCAAAGTTAGAGGAACAGTGACTAGCGTACAAAACTAACAACATGCTTTATCTAAATTGCATAAAGAAAAAGCAGATTTCTAAGAGCCTCAATACAATATGTGAGATTGCTTTTAAAATGAAAGAGTTTGATCTTAGGTGCTGGCTCTTTCTTAGACTCCTCTAGCTTCGATGACTAATCACAACCATTCGTAGATGTGATGATAAAAGAACTTATGTAAAAGGGTTGCTTGAAAACCATAGATAGGCTTTAAACTTGATAAAGTTTGAAGGACTTAAAATTGGAAAGAGAACTACAACAAAAAGGAAGATGGAGTTGAACCTAGCAGCCGAGTGCCTACTTAAGGAGTATTAGACTAAAAAGTATTTAAAGAACTAAATAGATAAATTTCTTCTTTTCTAGATCTCCTAAGAGTTGAAGTAGCCCATTACCTCACTTTGTAAGATTGTAAGCTATTTCTAATGTAAACTGTTTTTCACCTAAGTAGTGGTTTAGTATCTAAGAGTAGAGAGACAATAAAATTAAACTAGCAATTCATGTTAATGAGTCATACCTCATGTTTAGGTCTAAATAGTTTTGTGTTTGAGAACCTCTAACATGTAAACCGACCTGTTCATCTAACCTATCCTATTTAATTAGCATGTTTTGAGTCTAGGTTGATAATCGTGTGTATACTACATTATAGGTAAGTACACCCAGTTAAGTTATAGTATAGATTTAAAATAGATTTTCTAAGTCTAACTGTCAATCCTACGAGGAGCTAAGTATATGACTATCTCTATTATTCTTAGCAAATGTTCCCTTTTAATTTATTCAACTACCTAACTTTTTTATTGGAAGATTTTATTGAATAACAAAGATTTAATTGAAGAAACTAGATATGGAAAATAAGTATTGCAAAGAACTCAAACATCAAACTAACAAAATAAAGAAATTAAAATAACTTAACTGCAAAATAAATTAAATTACTAAATAGCTAATAGCATAAAAATAACAATTAACAACGAAACAAATGAAAGCAAAACAATAGTAAGTATGGAAACATAAAATAAAATAAATTAAGATAAAGAAATATTATTGCAATATAGAAAACATGAAACAAATTACAAACTAATATTTTCCTTAACAAATCTTGAAATTGTTGTTTACTACCTAGTTCTAAGGGATTATTCAATCTCAATTGCCTTATTAGGCTATGGAGATTCTTAACCCTATTATAGAGGAAATTGGATTCTAAATTAGTTGGACTTGTATCTCTAGCTAAATCCTAATCTTAAGACTATCTCTACCTGCATTGTTGCTTAATAGAGCATCTCAAGATCATATGAAGTATATGGATCTTACTATTAGGTTACCCTAATTTGAAAATATTAAGTACCTAATCTCTTAATGCATCTAATATCTTTTAATTATCCTTATCTATTTACTACAACCCTTACGATTCTATCGCAAACTCAAATGTTAAATTAATATACTAGGTAATATTAATTACACACAATAAGAATGGTGTAATCAGATCACAATAAGCGAAATCATCAATTGAATTTCATAAATAAAATTACCTTATAAACATAAGGTATAATAACGATTGACTAAGTTTAATTAAATAAAGACATGAAAACTAAGAAAATAAAAGACATGATAGAGGTGCCTTATTCTAATCTTAACAATTGCTTAAGGAGCTCTCTCTCTTTGGAAACCCTAGGCTTAAGAGTGTATTATGGGCAATACTCCTAAGATTATAAAAAAAACCTAACAAATGTAAAATTTTGAAATTGAAATGTCTTGAGGCCTATAGTACACGGCAAGTGACAAGTCATGGTCACGCTTTGCATACGAAATCTTCAAAATTCAAATTGAATTCTTTTACAAGAGGGCCATAAGTAGGGACTACGGGTGTGGTTCATGACCTAGTCATTGTTAGACTTCATTCTTGCTTGAATTTTCTCCGCTTCACCTCATTATTCAAGATTTACTCTAAAAATGGCTCAAAATTGCCTCAGAATCCTTAAAATCTTCATGAAGTGCTCCTAGCAAGGTTGTTAAACTCATAATTTTACCTAAAATCACTAGAACTTATAGAAATGAAACGTAAAACTAGGACATAAAAATGTAAGTTTCTACAATTTATATACAATAGTTTTTAAAAAACTATATATAGCTTATATTAGTTATAAAAATCTTGAAAATACATTATGGAAATAAATAAACGAAGAAATTAAGTTATTCTTCAATAAAAAATTTCTTAATCTATAATCTAACATTCATGAAATAAGGATAAGTAGGGCTAAAGCTAATATTTTTTCCATTATTTTGTTTTAAAAGAGTAATGAATCGTAAGAAAACTTAATATTTCAACTCATTTTAAGTTGTTAATTTTATGTACTTAAATATATGGTTTTTCTTATAAATTTTTCTATTTAAGCTGTAACATAAATGAAGGTTATGAATTTCGAAAAACGGAATAAGAGAGAGAGAGAAAGAAGAAAAAATATTGTAATATAATAGGAAAGATAATATAATGTCTTAATAATCATTTTGACAATAAAAACATGGTTATATTTTTTAATTTTTAGCTCATATAACTCATGTATATAGAATCAGTAAACTTGGTTAAAAGCATATGTTTTTATTAAGTGCAGTTTGTAAAATCGATAAAAAAACGTATTTTTTTAAAAGAGAATGATTTTATACACAATTAACTCAGAATAGCTTCCTAGAATGGTAAATTTATAGAATTGTATTGGTATAATCGTAATTTTGACAACTATATCTCCTAAAGTCCTTAAAAGTGTTAAATAAGTAAATTCAGCTCAAAATAGCATCAACTCGATAAAAATAAAGTCAAAATCAACGTAAAATTATTATAGAAAATATTTTTTATTTTTGCATTATTAAATTCTCTTAAACTTATGCTTTTGCTTATCCTTAAGTAAAATAAAGAAAAGGACAAGATAAAAAACTTGATTTTAGAAAAGTGCACCTTTAATATTTTGCTTACTTGCCAAAAATTCTTGCAAAAATGACCCTTATTCCTTAATTTATCAATGAACTCAGGACACTTAAATAGTACCAAATCAAAACATACTAGAATTTAATGATAAATTTAAAGAATCTAGAGTTAATCACTATGATGACCTGGATAATACCTTTGCCATGGTATATCACCATATATTATGCAAAGGTCGCTGATTAATCCCTTCATCAATCTTTACTCTTCCATACAATGTATTAATCTACTTCCACTACTAGCTACCAATTGTCATATAGATAAATAGTAATGCAAGAAAATAGTTATTTTTACTAATTAATCAGATAAGTTATAAAATTTAAACTGCAGAACATAACGTTCCCAAAGAACATTACCAGTAATTAAGTAGTCCGAATGGCTACTAAGATTCTAACATAACTAAAGAAATTATAAAGCCTTAATCAAAACTAAAGTAGTTTCCTCCTTCACTCTAACTATCTCACAGTCTCATCCTAGCTCGAGATAACCTCGGACATCTTGTAGCCTGACTCAACGAAAAGTTGGCCTTAGAACAAAAGGAATCTAAAGGGGTAAAAGCTTATGCTTAGTGAGTTAATCCTTCCAACGTACCTTATAAGCAATATATTAACAATCATATGAACACATGTAATAAGTAACGTGCTAAATAATACATGTAATAGCTTAGGAACCACATGCAACTTAGAACTTCGCTCTCTATAGTTAGGGTTGAAGATTATTAACCAACACAAACAACAACCAAGTTTTAATACTTGAGTTTTTATCTAAAATTGCACCTATGTGCACAAATCTACTTATATACATATACTCATATATTTATAAATGCACTTTACATTAATAAAGTACATGATCTTTTCGAAATTAAAAAATTCTCAAATCTAGTGGTATAGTGGCCTCTGCAATTCACATCACATGCCTTAGGTGGAAGTCTCAAGACAAGGCCCTTAGTTGAACAACTAATGTCTTCCGATACCTAGTAAGCTCGTAGGTTAGGATAGGGACTCAATAATATGGCATAAATATGCCTAATATAATCCCTTTAGGAACCCTTGCTCTTGTGAGCTACTTTCCATCTTCTACGTAAGGTGGTAGACAGTATAGTTATAATGAAGTGACATAACATGTATGACTCATTTTTAAATTTATAGTCAAATAAATACTTATGTCCGGTTACTTGGGTGATTAAGCATTTTCATACCATAACAACAATATATAATTCAATCATGTTAGTAATTCCAGTTTATATATCATCATTAAGTCATGAAATCAATCATGAGTCGATATACATGCATTCCCCATGCCTGTAATACCTCAAGATTTCAATCCCACGTGATTACCTTAGAATTCGAGCCCTTAAATTTAGGGCATCGGGTTATGATCTCTGTTTAATTTCAAACATCACACTAAAGTTAGAAAAGTTAGATGAAGTAATCCAAGTAAAGTTAATTTCTCAAAATAAGTTATATACAAATATTAATTTAAGAAAATATCAATTTATCGTTAAAATAGATAAATATCGAATATATGAAATTTGGGCATTTAGATATAACGGGATATTAAAGATAAGTTCTTTAACTTATAAAAATAATAAATTACTTGTAATATACATGTATTTACATATAATATACATTATTTGTATTAAATACACATATATAATAAAGTATTATTATTAAAATAAGGTAAATTAACATAACAAATGGAAAATTAATAAAAGTTTGAAAGAATGAGTCATCCCATAATGTGGCAACTGTAGACACCTCATTTTTGCTAAATTTTTTTAATTGAGTTAGGTTGATAAATAAATAAAAAATATATATATAAAAAGTAAAAAATAGAAAAAACGAAAATAAAAAATAAAAAATGAAAAAATAGCAAAAAGGAAATCAAGTTAAGTCATAGGAAGTTGAGTCAAGAGTCAAGTCGTATCAAGTTAGGTTAACTTGAGATGTCAAATCAATTATTAAGATGGGATGAAACCATTAGTTTTGAGCTAAACCAATTTAAAGGCTCAACATTAGGATTTATTGGGCTAAATTGGATTAGGTCGGGCCTTAAAAGAAAGGCCTAAACTAGCTAGGATTTCTAGAAGCTAAAGTAAATCTAGGTTAAATCGTAAACAAATCTTTTGTATTTTTTATACGAAGATTTGATTTTAGAACTTATAAATAATGAGTTGGCCAAGGAGTTGAAGAGGTTTTTCTTTTTAATCACACAAACCTAATAAAACAACACACACGCCCTATATCTCTTTATGTACCACCATAAACCCCCCATGCATCGCTACTACCACCACACCCTCATGCATTACTACGTAGTCACCACACACTGCTACATACCCTTACATACTACTATACAAGTATTACACATACCCTAACACCTTAATACCCTAGCACATGCTGCTAGCACCACCGCCTAGGCGACGCCCAATTCCTTGCCTGAGCTATTACCCATAGCACCCATAATATGACTAGATCCATGCCCACTACATGCCTAGATCATCGCCTACAGTCGCCTATATCCTTGCTTGAGCTACCGCCCATAATACGCCTAGATCATCGCCTACTATCACCCGAGCTACCATCCATAGCATGCCTATCACATGCCTAGATTTATACTGGTATCGCCCGAACTCTCACCTATAGTGTTGCCCAAGTAAACACCCCTCGCTTACTATGCATCACCCAGTCACTCACCTTAGCCTTCGCTTACAGTGTCACTTACGTATACATACTCTACGCCGCATGCTTACCTGAGTACGGGCCTAAGTGCTTGCCCATTCTTATTTAGTCCTTGCTTGTAGTATCGCCTAAGCAAACCTAGCATCGCCCAATACTAATCAACCTGAGCTAGGTAATTTTTTTTATTAAAGTTATTCTATTTATTAATTTATTTATTTTTATTTAAGTGGAGTTTTTTTTTATTTTCTTGCAAATTTTTTGTTAAATTAGACTATTTTGAAAAATCATTTTTAAATAAAAAATACATGTTTTAACACTTGGTGATTTAAAAAAAAATCTAAATTCAGTTTTCAATATAAAAATGACCTACCCACTAAATATTTTTTTTTTTTAAAAAAAACTATGGTTGTTTTGATTTTGATTAGCAGATATGTAGACACCTTTGGAGCAACTGTTAAAAAATAAAAAAATTCCCCTTTTTAGAAATTCATAATGAAAAATTAATTTAAAAAATCATTTTTAGTTAGTTTTGCCTATTTAGGTATATTTTTAGAAAAATTACAAAAAAATAAAGCCCATAAATTTCTTGTAATTTTCATATGATGATTTAGTCTTAATAGGTTAGCTCCTGAACCTGGTTTTCTTTGGTTTATTTTTTCTGAAAATTATTTTCTTAGAAAATCCCCAAACTAGTGGTTAAATTTGGGTTTTTCCGCCTAAAAATCCTAATTTTACTTTTACTGATTGAATTGGTTGGCGACTCCATTTTTTCTTTTTTAAGGAAATAACATTTTATTTTCCTTAGTTTAATATCGGGTAATTTATATTATGTGGGCTAGGTTTGATATAAGTTAAACTAAGAAAATCGAAATAAGGCTCGATAAAATTGGTGACTTCACTGGGGATCACTTGTGGGCTAACCATATAAAAATTAAGAAACTATTGATGGACTTTTGTATTATTATTTTCTTTTTTGTATTATAATTGTACTAATTGGTTTATAGTGATGTAAGGCTTAAAAAAAAAAATATTGCATAACCTAATGGGCCTTCATGGGGATAGGAGGTTTTTTATTTTTCAAGTAATCATCTATGTGTTTATATGTGGTTGGACTAAGGGCACCTTAGGAACTTAAGACGGGCTACCATTGTATAACCTTCAAGTAGTTAGGGTCATTACCTTCGCCTAGCAGTGATAAGCGAGCCCACTCAAGCTTCTCTTTAGAAAACCTTAGAGCTACAAAGGCTAAGACCTACAGACCCCATCCTCTTGCATTGTTCTTTTCGAAAAAGGGGTAATTATTTTTAAATTATAGGAAAAGCCTAATTTAATTTGTGGTCAGTTCATTCTCCATTTTTCAATAAAATTTAGTAACCCTTATATATAAGTACACATGAGCTTCATTTTTATTAAATCGTATTTTGAATGTACTTATATATAAGGATGCTCTTTGACCGAGGATTTATCATAATTCCTATAATTTATTAATTACCATCCCTACTACTTTACATATGTATGAAACATATATATTAGATTACGCTTGTTTCTCTATGAATATTGTATTTCCTTATATTATACGTATTTTATTTTATTTTTTACTTTTTAGTTAATGAAAGGCTATGCAATTTCTAAGAAAATCTTCGAAATTATTAATATCACATCCAACTTTATTCCAAATTCAGTGTCCTCATTGTAAATTGTCGACGCATCTTTATTTCATTTATATCTTGTTGTAACATAGATATGGAGAATTAGGGTAATATCAATCTAGAGCTTATCTATGAAGTCCACTTAGATAAGTACTCCTTCTTCAAAGCCATCCTGAAAAATTGGTTGCACTAGCTTCCCCTTGTTAAGCAAAATTATGTTTGCAAGAAGATCGGGCCGATCATATCCCTTATGTGGGTTTAGCTTTACTAGCCTCTAATTCAGGCCCTCATCCATTACTAGGATCTAGAATCTGTTGCTTTCAACTTCAGCCCACATGTATTGATACCCACCATAGAAGAATACTTGCAATTACATAGTGCACCGCCCTTCGAAGTAAGCATAGCTACCTTTGATCTCAGAGTCCAGCTTGAGAAAATCTTTATGATACTGTTGGGGGTTAAGAAGTTAGCCTTGGCTCCATTCTTATCTTTAGAGGGCCAAAAAAGTCTCAGTATCTTAAGATTGGTGGAGTGGTTTTCAAGCCTAAATGCCTACTAGAAATATCGCTAAATCTTTTGTGGAGGATATGAATCTTGGGTTGAAAAGAGGGTCAATGTTTTTATTGTAGTAGTGCTTGGAATAGGGTTATTTCACTTCAGATATGGTCAGGTCCACTATAGGGTTACCAAGTTAGTAACTCAATTCCTAGTTGGTAAATCTTATATGCCAGCGGTATTAGCAGAACAGTTTAGGACGCTTACCTACTTAAAGAAGTAGGGGTACGATTATTTCATAACTAACCCTACAATCCTTGTCATATGGTTTCTTAGTCATACACAAGGGTACAAAGGGAATCTTCCTAAAGAGTCCTTGACAAAGAATATGGACCTAATTGACGAATTCGCTTGCCACCTCAAGGTACTAGATGAAGCTCAATTTAAGGGATGAGTATCAATTATCAACCAGATGTAGCCAGCAGACTTTATGTGAACAGTTAGATGGAGCCATTGCACTCAAGCCGTCTTAGGGTGTACCGATTATGTAAGAGTTCCCCTTAATGGTCTTACGGGCTATACCGGATATTTCCCAACTTGTGTTATCAGACAGCTAGGCTTACTACAAGAGATAGCTTATAGAGACTCCTTGGATGTCATCATAGTGAATTATCAAGATCCTTGTCTATCTATGGCTACTTTAATCCAACGACTAGCAGAACTTGTGAAGCTATGGGAACAAAAAGAAGTTATGAAGATAGTTAATGTAGGAATTTTAAGGGGTAAAGTTAGAGAATACCAAGCCACCACGCAGTTCATTTATGATCAGTTAAAGAAAACTGGAAAGATACAATATCAAGCTCTAGATGTATTTAGACATGAGCCGGATCCAATATGTCTTTCACCCGCTGAGTAGGCCTACTAAGACACTATACGGGCTATGGTTGAAGCCTAGTTTTAGGAAAGTGAGAGGATTGTTGAAGAGTTAAAGTTGGAAAATGAGAGACTCCTAAAGGAAAATCAACTCTTGAGAAGTAAGATTCAACAAAGGGATGTTACGGTACGAAGACTTATGAGGGAAGTTGATGAAATTCATCCCAGCGAGATCCATTGACTCTTGTAGCTACAAGATTTAAGTTATTTTTTTAGAAAATTAGTTAGGAGTTTTTCTTTTCCTTTTGCTTAGTCTGTTTTATAAGTTAGATCTTAATCATAATAAATTTAAAGCTTTAGTAAATACCATTTTTCATTGATTGCATAGTCTCTTATTATTATTGTTTGTTTTTTTTTACTCTTAAAGAAAAAAACACAAAAAGAGGCAAATAGTGGAGTAATAAATGTCAAAAAAATAAAAAAATTAGAATTTACTAAAAAGTCTAAAACTTAGGTTTTCTTGTAGGATTTCGAAGATAGTGTCCAAATGAGTAGACTTCACTAAAAGCTCAATATTCACTCGTTCTAAGGCAAGAATGTTGACTCAAGGTATTGGAAATGTTAGTCAAACTGGAAACTCTAGAAGAAAACATGAACAAGATGCCTGAACAGATTGAAGCTCTCATTTAGGTTATTGAGGTCCTTAACGATAGATAAGGATCTCAAGCGAACCTAAACTGGAATGCAAAAACAGCCCTTTCCCCTAAACTGGAAGATGAAGGATTAGCCCTTAATAAGGTATGGAAGAAGGAGATTGAAGAAAAACACTACGAAATGGAAAGAAAGGTCATACAAAAGTTAACTAAGAAGATGAAAACCCTAGAAATGGTAAATGGGTTTGAGCAAATGGGAATGATCAGTTTGTCGACCTATGGAGACAATGACTTCTTAGAAAGATTTAAGGTGCTGGAATTTGAGAAATACGATGGGATTAGCTGCCTAAAACTACACACCACGTTATACATAAGGAAAATGAGGAAATACACGAAGTATGACAAGGTGATGGTCCAGACTTTTCAAGACAATTTGACAGGGCCCATTTTAACTTGGTATGCCCAATTGGATCAAAATGATATTGATTCTTAGGATAAGTTAGCATAGGCTTTCTATAACTAGTATAAATTCAACGTCAAAGTGGCCTTGTCCATGTGGGATTTGAACAATTTACGAAAGAAGACCAATGAGAATTTTAAAGAATATGCCCAAGGAGGGAAGGGCATGGCGGTTAGGGTAACTCTACCCTTTACTAAAAAGGATCTAACCTTTACTTTCATTAATACACTTGGAAGCCCGTATTACCAACACCTGGTTAGGCACCTTGCCTCCAACTTTATAGAAATTGTAGCCTCAAGAAGCCAAATTGAGGAATCCATTACTATTGGGAGGCTCCCTAATCTTGCAACAGCTAAAAAAAAGACATCTCCCCCAAGATTTTCCAACAAAGCTAATGAAACCACCATCAGTGTTGTCAATTCTGGCAACCTTGTCAGACCCACAACCCTAGTAGCTATGACCAGAGGACTTAATCCCTCACCTAGTCCAAATTAGAATAACCGCACACAGAGAAGACAATTCATACATATTCCCATTCCTTTAGGCCAAGTTCTCACATGATTAAGGATGGAGAATCTTTTGACAATTGAAATACCAAGAGAAGGGCAAAGATCGAGAGATTACAACCAAAAGCTTCGATGTAATTATCATCTAGGGCAAGTAGGGCATTCTACGGACTAATGTTGGAGACTCAAACATAAAATCTAGGATCTTATTGATGCCAAATTGGTTCAATTAGATTTCATCTAGACTCCTACTCTTAACGTGGCTAAAAGCCCTCTACCAAATCATGGGCATTTGATCAATATGATCGTTGCTGAGGCTTTTGAACCAGAAATTAACCTAGATAATCTCTTCATCACTATTGAGGAGATAGCGTGGAATCTGAGGAAGGCTGGATACTTGCAAGATATGAATCTCTAGGATAGGACTTGAACTAAACTGGTTATATATCGACTACTTAAGGAAGGAAAGATAAAGAAAGGTGGTATCATGGCTGTGATAATTCCAAAACAGCGAAAGAGAAGTACTTAGAGGGAGCTTAGAAAGAGATATGAAGTTGGAGATTCGATGGTTGAAACCTTAAGATAACCAACCCAGAAGTTTGAGTATTTAGTAAAGTACGTCGGTTCACTTACCATATATGTTGACACCCCGCCCATTAGATGGGGTTAAGAATTTGAGGAAGAAGATAAACTTATTATAGAAGCCAAGAAGACAGTTGGGATGGTTGGAATGATTGGAGATGGGCCCCAGCCATTGATTTTTTAATATGATGGAAAGACTAAGAAAGATGATGAATCGAGAAAGCCCAAGAAGATCACTTTCACTGTCCCAATACCTTTAGAGAATTATAAAGCAACACCTTTGGATTACAAAGTAGTGAACCAAACGACTAGAGCCTCATTACCCATAGTCGGTGGGCTTACTCGCTTGGGACAAGTTTATGATCAGCCTGAGGAAGCCAAGAGGAATGCTACTGTAGAAGAGGCTTCTCAAAAAATCTTTAAAGATACAGAAGATAAAGATTAGAATGTCGCCATGAAGATAGTAAAGGTCAGTGAATACAAGATAATGGATATGTTAGCCAAGGCACCGGCTTAGATTTCTTTAATAGGTTTATTGTAGTCATCAAATACTCATTGCAAGGTACTGAATAAAATTTTGAAGGAGGTCAAAGTACTTAAAGGAATTTTTATGGAAAAACTAGGGCTGGTGGTAAACTCGACATTTGTGATGGATCAGATCTTATTTTCACCAAATGAGCTAGGTAAAGAAGGAGACCAGTAGACAAAACCCCTCTTCATAGTGGTTAAGTATGTAGGGAAAGTAGTTGCTCGAGTTCTGATAGATAATGGATCATAATTGAACATGTGTCCATTGATGACGCTAAATCTACTGGGTGTAGAGGAGAATGAGATAAAGCCTAGCTTGATTTCAGTAAGGGCTTTTGACGGATCAAAATGGATAGTAATTGGAGAAATTGGGTTGTAGGTTAAAATCGGTCTGCAGGTGTTTACTCTTCCTTTTCAAGTTCTTGACATCCTGTAAACTTTCAATCTTCTGCTAGGAAGACCATGGATTCATTCAGTAGGGGTAGTTCCGTTTAGCCTACATCAGAAAGTGAAGTTCACAGTTGATGCATAGTTGGTTACTATTCTTGGGGAATAAGATCATGAGATTTACAAAGAAACGACTATACCCTATGTCGGGGATGAAGAATTAGAAGAGCCAGGGTTACAAATTTTCAACAAAGTCAGTATGTTTGAAGAAGCAGGATAGGGGGTACAGGGTCGTTTGAAACAGCTTGACCAACAGATTGGAACATTCGAGCTTGGATATGAGCCCGCTAAAGAGGAGATTCAAAAAATGAAGGCTAAAACCAAAAGCAAAAGAGGGGATTAGTTGTACTATGCTCACATGGATTTTCTAAACATTTGTTAGACATTCCTTGCACTAGCTGATGTTCAAGAACCTAAGGTAGCCGGTTTATCTAAGGCCTAGACTCAACAATGCAACATCGGTTCGAATGAGAGAGAAGATGTCGACGTATTAGTTTCTTTGTATAACTGGTTATTCGTTCCTACGAATAGGTCTCCCTAGAAACTCAAAATTAGATTAATTATGAGCATTCGATTTCAATAATTAGTCTAATTAGTTAGGTCTTTTTTGTCAAACAATTTTAAATTAATTCATCCAATAAAATTCATTTCTTTCTTTCTATCAATTCTTCCTTGTTATTTATTTGTTATCCTTTTCTTTTTCCTTTACTCCTCAAATTTGATAAAAATGATGAACGTAATGGATATCGTGTGCATGTAAATGATGAAAGTAATAATATCACTTTCGACCCTGCTGGGTTAGACATCGTAGATGATATTGAGACTTTGAATGAAATTCAGGAGAATTGACATTGGCATGAGTAGGGTAAAGTGATTATTGATGAACTAACGGATGTGATTAATTTGGGAACAGAGGAAAATCCACGAAAGTTGTCACAATATTCGTCTATTGTGGTTCACAAGTTGCCAACTAGGAAAGAAATTAAACCAAAAAGACAAAAGCTTAGACGGTTTAGGCTAAATCTACTCCTCAAAATTAAAGAAGAAGTCAAGAAGTTGTTAGAAGTCGGATTCATAGAAGTATCGAATTACCCCAAATGGGTAGCCAACGTAGTGCCAGTATTGAAGAAAAATGGGAAAGTTAGGGCCTGTGTAGATTTCCGTGATTTGAACCAGGCAACACCGAAGGATAATTTTCCTTTGCCGCATATTGATGTATTAGTGGATAACATAACTAAGAATCATTTTTTTCTCGTTTATGGATGGTTTCTCGAGGTGTAATCAAATTAAAATGGCGGAAGAAGATAAAATTAAAACAACGTTTGTTACTACTTGGGGAATAATTTGTTATCACATGATGCTGTTTGGGTTGAAAAACGCTGGGGTAACTTACCAGTGTGCCATGGTTGCCTTATTCCATGACATAATGTATTAAGAAATTGAAGTTTATGTAGATGATATGATCACCAAATCCAAAGAGAATGAAAACTACGTGGATATTTTATGCAACTATTTGAGCGATTGAGGAAGTTTCAATTGAAGTTGAATCTTGAAAAATGTACTTATAGAGTAACTTTGGGCAAATTGTTAGGTTTTGTAGTCAGTAAAAGAGGAATCGAAGTAGACCCAGATAAAGTTAAGGCGATCATAAGCATGCCTATGCCAAAGATTGTTAAAGAAGTTAGGGGATTGCTAGGAAGATTGAATTACATCGCTTGGTTTGTATCACAGTTAACAAATAAATGTAAGCTGTTGTTTAGGCTATTGAGGAAGAATGTCGCGATGGAGTGGGATGAAGAATGTGAGCATGCATTTGCTAAAATTAAAGAATATCTCATGAATCCTCCTATACTGGTTACTCCCATACCGGGATGGCTGTTGATCCTTTATTTAACAATTCTTCCTAAATCGATGGGATGCATGCTAGGGCAGAAAGATGAAAAAGGGAAGAAAAGAGCACCCTGTATACTATTTAAGCAAGAAATTCATGGAAGGCTATCAAAAGTACTCAGAAGTGGAAAGAACGTGTTACGGCTTAGTATGGGTAATGCATAGACTCAAATAGTACACTTTCTATTACTCGATAGAGCTGTTGACAAAACATTACTCATTGAGGTATTTAGTGGAAAAGCCAGCGTTGACTAGGAGAATATCAAAGTGGCTGCTACTACTCTCTGAGTTTTATATCAAGTACGTGAGTCAAAGTTTAGTCAAGGGGTAAGTAGTGGCTGAGCAATTGGTAAAATACCCATTAGAAGATGAAGACGAGAGTTCAGAAGTACAATTCCTTAACGAAAATGTGATGGTAGCAAATGAATTAGGTGGTAAGAAGTTGGGATGGAAAATGTATTTTGATGGAACAGCCAACGTATCTAAATGTGGGGTAGGAGCAGTATTAGTGTCGCTTGAGGATAACCATTTTCCTGTGGCAGCAAGATTAACATTTCCATATACCAATAACATAGTTGAATATGAAGCTTGTATTTTAAGGTTCATAATGGTGATAGATATGGGAATACAAGAATTAGAAGTATACAGAGATTCTGCCCTTATAATTCTCCAAATCTTAGGAGAATATAAGACGAAGGACGAGAAATTGATACCTTATCATGAACATTTGAGAAAGCTAGTTGAAAAATTCTAAGAAATTTCATTCACTTACATTCTAAGGACCCAAAATCAGCTTGCCGATGCATTGGCTACATTAACATTAATGGTAAAAGTCACAGATGGAATAGAAATTCATCCCTTAAAGATTGAAGTGGAAGAAAGATCGACTTTTTGCCTTGCAGTTGAAGGGAAGGGAACAAAAGACCTTGGTATTATGATATCAAGAAGTTACTTTAAATGGGGGAATTTCCTAAAGATGCTGATCGAAAAGATAAAAGGACTTTAAGAAGGTTAGCTACTCATTTCTTGTTAAGTAGAGCCACATTATATACGGGATCATGAGATGCAACACTGCTAAGGTTTGTAGATGAAGAAGCTAATAAATTAATGAAAGGAGTACATGAAGGAGTTTGTGGTCCTCACATGAATGGGTATATGCTAGTTAGAAAGATCATGAGAATGAGGTATTTCTGGATGATGATGGAATCGGATTGCATTAAGCATGTGAGGCATTGTCACCTGTGCTAAGTGTACGCTAATAAAATTAATGCTCATCCCCATGAATTATATGTGTTGTTAGCTCCTTAGCCTTTTTTGATGTGGGGAATTGATATGATCAGACCAATTTCGCTAACAGCTTCAAATAGGCACAGATTCATTTTAGTCGTGATTGACTATTTTACTACGTAGGTCAAAGTAGTGTCATATGCTATAGTAACCAAAGGAGTAGTGGTCAAATTCTTGAAAAGAGACATTATTGCAAGATATGGTGCCCCTAAGTCTATTATTACAGACAATGGGATGAATTTGAATAACAAGTTGATGGATGAAGTATGCCGCTAGTTCAAGATCAATCATAGAAACTCAACACCATATCGACCTCAAATGAATGGAGCCGTTGAAGCCGTAAATATGAACATCAAAAGAATCATTGAGAAGATGGCGATCACATATAAAGATTGGCATGAGATGCTTCTCTTTGCTCTCATGGCCTATAGAACCTCAGTTAGAACTTCTACTGGTGCTACCTCGTATTCATTAGTGTATGGAATTGAAGCAATACTAACGATGAAAGTAGAAATACCTTCATTCCAATATTGGCAGAAACTCAGCTCGATGAAGCAGAGTGGGTGGAGAAGAGAATAGAGTAATTGAATCTCCTAGATGAGCGAAGACTTACAGCAATATGTCATGGTTAATGTTATCAATAGCGAATGATCCAAGCTTGTAACAAGAAAGTATGCCTGAGGTACTTTAAAGAAGGAGACTTAGTGTTGAAAAAAGTATTACCAAATGCAAAAGACCCTAAGGGTAAGTTGGCTTTGAATTACGAAGGCCCTTATGTGGTGAAAAGGGTATTATTAGGAATGCATTAGTGTTAGCGGAGATGGATGGCTCGGAATTAAGAGAACTGGTGAATTTAGATGTAGTTAAGTTGTATTATCCATGAAAACAAAGATTAAATAAGAATTCAATTTTTCTTGAATAGTTTGTAGTTAATCTTTCATTGTTTACAAGTAAAGTTGATATCCATGAAAGTTTTTGAATTCGGATGGTCATTGACCAATAAACACTCCACTAATAAACCCTATTTCTTAGCTTCATACACTTAAATATCAAATACTTACCATTGAGTCTGAATCACCAAAAGAATTGAAATCGAATGTTCTTAATAATTTAATTTTGTTTCTTTCGAAAAGAGATTTATTGTTCAAAAGTCATGAGAGTAGAAATTGAAAATTGGTATTGAGAAAAGCAAATTCGATGCATAAGCATGGTAAAGAAAATAGAATAAAAGAATAAAGAAAAGAAAAAGAGAAAGAAGGAGCAAACATGGACTCTTGGAGAAATTCTACTAATTGAATGAGTGAATATCGAGAGTCAGTATAGGCATAAATCAATTGTTATCTAAGAAATCCTTTATTCCTAAGAAAATAATCTTAAAAGTTTTTGAAAATAGATCTTTAGAGGAATTAAGCTAGTTTTAAAAATCAACCTCGAAGAGATCTATCCTCTTCGAGTTACCAAAGTAAAATCAATTTTTTGAAGAAAACTATCCTTTTCAGATTAAACCAAAAGGAATCTCAGAGAGATCTATCCCCCTCGGATTATCCACCAAACTAAAACAAGTGAATTTTACCCTTTTAAATTTTGCTATATCCTTCCAAGAGATACCATTAAACCTTATCCTTCAAAGATAGATACTATTAAGCCCTATCCTTGCAAGATAAAGCCCCCTTGAATTTTTGCTCTATCCTTCCAAGATATACCCCATTAAGAACTATTCTTCCAAGATAAGCCCTTATGGAATTTTTGCTTTATCATTCTAAGATAGATACCATTAAGCCCTATCCGTTCAAGATGAGTGCCTTAACCTTTTGCTTTGTTCTTTTAAGACAGGTATTCATTTGCCTCGTCCTTTTAAGATGGGCAACTCATTCTTTACATCAACCTTTCAAGTTGGTCAAAATAAAACACAACCTAGTGGATTAGTTCAAAAGTGGGTTTAGCAAAAATGGGTATCTATTGTATCTTTGTAGCAAAGTTCTAACTAAACTTCATTATAAAGAGAGATAGCTATAGATACCTTATTTTTGCCAATTTTTGTTAATTGAGTCAGGTTGATAAATAAACAAAAAATAAAAATAATATATAAAAAACAAAAATAGAAGAAATAAATAAAAAATGAAAAAATAGCAAAATGAAAATCAAGTTAGGTCATAGGAAGTTGATTCAAGAGTCAAGTCATATCAAGTTCGGTTAAGTTGAGATGTTAGATCAATTATTGAGTGCATTGGCTAAGGAGTCGAAGAGGCTTTTCATTTTAATCACATACACCCAACAAAACAACACATACGCCCCACATCTCTTCACGCGCCACCATAAACTCCCATACACCACCACGCGTCACCATACAGCACCACGTACCCCACATACTAATGCATAAACATCACGAGCTACCCCAATACCCCAATACCTTAGCACATGCCGCAAGCATCACCGCCCAGGCGTCACCCAGATCCTTGCCTAAGCTACTGCCTACAGCATGCCCAAATCTATGCTTACTATAAACCCAGATCACCACCTACTATTGCCCAAATCCTTGCCTGAGCTATCACCTATAGCACGCCTACCACATACCTAAATCTAAGCCCACATGGTCCGAACTCTCACCCATAGTGTCATTCAAGTGCATGTCCTTTGCTCGCCATGCATTGCTTAGTTGCTCATCCTAATTGTTGCCTACAGTATCTCTTATATATGCCCAAGCTCTTGCCTAGATCCACACCATATGCTTGCTCGAGTACATGCCCCGTGCATGCCTAGGTGCTCTCCCATTTTCACCCTATCCACACTTGCAGTATTGCTCGAGCAAGCCTAGCATTGCGTAATACTGATTGACCTGACCTAAGTAATTTATTTATTTATTATTTTTCCTTATTAATTTGTTTTTTATTCTATTTGAGTGTAGTTTTTTTTTCCTTATTTTCTTGCAAATTTTTGGTTAAATTAGGCTTTTTTGAAAAATCATTTTTTTAATAAAAAATGCATGTTTTAACACTTAGTGATTTAAAAAAAAAAAAACAAATCTAAGTTTAGTTAGTTAGGGTATTTTTATTTAATTTGGTAAAATTAGGTTTTTTTTTTCTAGGTTTGTTTTCTTAAAATAATAAATTAATAAAAGCATAAACTTAGCTCAATTTTCAATACAAAAATGACTCACCCACTAAATATTTTATAAAAAAAGAAATAAGTTTGGTTTAATCTCGATTGGTGGATACGTAGACACTTTTGGGGTAACCGTTAAAAAATAAAAAAAATTCCTTTTTTAGAAATTCGTAATAAAAAAATTATTAAAAAATCATTTTTCAGTACTTTTGCCTATTTAGGTATACTTTTAATATTTTTGAAAAATTACAAAAAAAATGAAGCCCAACAATTTCTTTTAGTTTTCACATGGTGACTTAGTCTTAATAGGTTATCTCTTGAACCTAGTTTTCTCTAGTTTATTTTTTCTAAAAATTATTTTCATAGAAAATTTGTAGACTAGTGGTCAAATTAGGGTTTTCTCGCTCGAAAATCCAAATTTTATTTTTACCGATTAAATTGATTGGCAACTCCATTTATTTAAAAAAAAAAGACAACATTTTCTTTTCCTTAGTTTAATGTTAGATAATTTATATTAAGCATGCTGGGCTTGATATAAGTTAAGCTAAGGAAATCAAAATAAGGCTCGATAGTAGCCAATGATTAATTTGAATTGATGAGTCAAAAGGCAAATAATAAGAAAATGATACCTTATGCATTAAAAAATTAAGAAAATGACATGTGTAATCCACAATTAATTTTTTTTAATCCTAATCAATTTGGAAACTATAAATAGTGTATGCATACTTTAAAAACAACATTTTGGAAGTTTGAAAATAAAAGGAAAATACTTAAGAAAAATTTGAAAAAAAAAAGAAAATTAGAGTAAAGCTGGTTCAAAGGGTTATAAGAGTCCTATTGTGATGGCCATTTAGGGGCAATGAAAGCACCATTAGAGGAGGTGTTTCGATAAGGTTGGGAGGCCGGAGGCGGCTGGTTCAAGTGAAATCAAATTTCCAACTGAAACTTTATAAATTTTTTAAAAATAGAAAATGATGTTATTTAAATATGAAACTTGGTTTTCTAGAGTTATTTTATGTGTATATTAATGTAGTAATTTTATTTTAGTGAAATAATTATTAGAAATATAAGGTCCTTAAGAAATGACTCTATTTGGACGAAAATTTAATTAAATTTTAGAAATATTAAATAATGTCCTTTCAAGTTGAAAATTTGTACGTAACATACTTAAAATATTTATTTAATTTTAATAATAATATTGTTTTAAAATAATCATGTTTACTATTTATTGTAATTATTTTGAATAAAATTAGCAATTTTGGTATTTTATGGAATTAATTAGTTTTTAACAAAATCAAAGTATGAGCCCTATGTTTTATGATTTCTATAAGTTCATAATGGTGCTTAGGACAGCTAAATGTTATCTTGTGATTAAATTCACCAATTTGTTCGGTTTTCACTAATTTCAATTTAAAACCGCTATTTTTGTAAGAATAGATAATAGCTACTTTAGTATAATTCATATTCCATAATTAAAATACATATTTTTGTGAATCTATAGGATTTTTCATGGAATTAATTGGACTCATATACTATTTATTATGTATTTTCATAATATAAACCTATATATTAGCCTAATATATGATATAATAATTAGTACTAATGTGATATTTCTTAAATATGCAAAAGATTAGTATTTTTTAGTACATAATGAATGCTGATCAACTTGGGAAATGAGTAATTTTAAGATTTTAGATTTAGATTTTGGATTTATTTGAGTTAGTTATGAAGTTATATTAACGTACGATCGAATTGGTAATACAAAAGCGTATTTTTAGACATTTGACAATATTGATTACTTATGATTCTTAAGATATCTTTATAATACTCAAAATAATGATGATGTTGATATAAATTTTATTAAAATCGGATAAGAAATAAATAAGATACAATCGAAATAAGCTTAGAAATGCAATAGTGAAAATGCATAAGAACTTAGTATCGACCTGTAGTTGACTTAGGATCTGTATGTATTTTCCTAGGTATGACAGGTAAGAAAGGAGCATATCGTAAAACTCAGGATTTTATACCACTATCAAGCTCAGGTAAGTAGATATTTCTGTTTTCGTGCAAGTATACCTATGTTTACTTGACTTAGAGTCAATTGTGTTGTAAATTGTAATGACATGCTAGATTGATTAAATACCTGATTCAATTGAATGTGTGTTGAAAAAGTGAAATGTTTCCTTATGTATGATTGATTCATCGATATGTAATTTTGCTGGGAAACTTGGAAACTAGACAATTATTTAGGGTATTCTCCTAAGTGAACCTTATGTGAAAGAATGTAATATAACGTTGAGAAATGAAGCTAATGTTGAGATAGTTGAATTGCTTTTAATGTGGAACTTGAGATTTGTGCTTAATACTAGGCTGTTGTACTATTCACTACATTCATGGCATGGCATGAAAAGACCTATGGGTTGAGTTTTTGAAAGCTTCAAAACTATCGAGTTGGCTTTTGAGTATATAGAACTACATTACTCAACTTATTTTAGCTCTGATGTGTGATCGATTACGTATTATATTTTCAAACTATATTAGATGGTTTTTGTTAGGGGTCTTGCTCTCAAGCAGCTCCTTGTTGCCTTAGGTTCCTAAACATATTATCCAAATGCTCGAGTATGTTGACTAATTGGATGTAGAACTGAAAAAGTATTATCGATGCTTGTTACGTACATAAGCATGGCACTAACTTCTTGCATAAATAGTTTGTATTAGCAACTTGGATTATGAAATTGAATATCTTACAGTATTGATCTAGGCGAGTATGTATTGTGCTTGTTTTGTGTTTTGTTTTATCTACTCTTATTTAGCTCATAAAGAGTTAAGGGGATATTGTGTTTCCTCAGGTTATGAAGAGAATTGACAGGGTAACATAAATTAGGGGGAAAAGTCTTTTGAGAGCGCTTAAAACGGAGTTAACTGTTTTGAAGGAGTCTTGTAGTATTTTGTTCATATTTTTATAAAGGATCTATACATATGAAAAAAGAAAATACTGTATTTTAGGTTTAGATAAGTTTGTTGGATGTATTTTTTTGTACAAATAAGTATAAAGTTGAACTCTATTGTAATACTCCTTTGTTATAAATAGAACTTTTGTTGAATATAAACAGGTATTCCTATATGATGGTATATTTTATGCTATATTGGGATGTGACATTACCCCTCATGCAACCAATTAATATAATATTACTTTAGTGCAACTAGTTACAAGCAAAATTAATTGTGAAGTCATCGAGAATCACTCACTCTATGGTAGCTACTAATCGTAGTAATCCTAAGGTGGGTCATCTCTGAGATCAGCTTCCCCTAAACAAAATAAGCTTAGTGACATAAGGATTTGTTATATTATAATGTCACCCTAAGATTTTACTAAAGTTATATTCCTTGACTTAGTCTTATATTTTCCTAAGTGGGTTAAATCTTTAATCACATATAACTTACTCATTTTAAATTTGATTCTCTTAATCTTATGGTCAATTTTCATTATTTTCATGTGTACTTTCATGTAGTGAAATCAAATTTGAGAGCTAGGGCTTGCAATTCTAGTTATGGGCTAAAACAGTAGCAGTTCTATTGATTGAGTTTTCTTTTGGGCTTCATTTAGTTATCGGGCCTTTCGTACTTGGTGAAATTACTAGGCTTAGGATTATAACTTTTATTTAAGCTTAATTACCTTTTTATGATCAGTTTTGCATTTAATATTTTTAGCCTTATTACTATCTTCTGCTTCTTAAATTTTTAAGTGGCTTTTATGGTCAAAATGAGCCTAATTCTTCCATTGGTGATACTTAATACTTTAGTGGGCTTGGGCAACTTAATGTAGGCTTGCTATGGGCTCTATAGCACCTTTGATTTAGCTTCAATGTGCTAGCCAAAAAAGTTTTACATAGTCCGATTATGACTTTGGCTAGTATTTTGAGTTTTGAGCTCGATTTTGAGTTTTAATCCCTCAATACTTATCCTATTAGTCTTGGTTGGTCTTTTTATTTTATCTGCTATATTTTTAAGCATATTGAAGTGGATTAAACATTAACTATATATTTGATTAGTTGGGTTCATGAGCCCTTAAATCCATTTTTCAAACTTAGCTTATTGTTTCCTTAACTTAAGTACTAATCTAAGGCTTTACACTACTTGTACCTTAACTTACACTTGTTTTTCTCATTGTAAGTGGATTTATCTATCATAATATTGAGGGAAAAACATGTAACACATATGAATTTAGACACAAGTGCTTATGTTAGGCCTTTATGTGATGATCTCTTCAACAAAGCTTCATATATTGATTTTTCTATCACTTAAGGGTATTTTGATGCATGAATAACTCAATATAAGTGAAGAAAACATTTTGAAAACCCTTATACCCTTCACATTTAGCTCTTAATGAAGTTTTACACTAGCTTTTATTTGTAGTTTCTTTAAGTTACAAGGCTCCACTTCAATGTATAATACATTTATGCTAAAGGAAAACAAATCTATGCTACTTATAGTTTATCATTTGTAAGGAAACTTCAAGAAAGACTATCACTTATCCTAACCAAAAAAGCTTCTAAAATAGAAGATATAGTTACAAAAATGCGAAGTGGAAACTCTACTCATGGTACTCTAAAGTTACTTGAAAATGGAGTATACTTTACTTGGTTGTGTGATGACAGTTGGCATCCTACTCTAACTGCCTTTTGCTCCTAGTTTTCACCCCCTTCTTTTAGTGGTCCTTAAGCTCTTTGGATCTTAAGAACTTAGTGCTTGTTAGTGTCTTAGTGTCCTTCTAAATGGCTAAGCTTAGGGTAGTGTTTAAGGGTATCCTCCTTGAGGACAAATAAGGTACTAAAATGGGATGTTTTGGGCATGTGATTTGGTGTACATCTAAGGATGGTGGAGGTGGTGTTTGGGGGAGTTTCTCCTTAGTTATTTAAGTATCGGATGTCTTGGAAAAATGGAAGAACAATTGAGGCTTTGAAGTTTTAATGGCTAGTAGGGTAGGCTAGGGTTTCTTCCCATTATCATGTTAAATTGATGTATTGAGGAAAGTATGACCTAGGGGATATGACTTCTTTTGTGAAAGCTTTTTAGGTGGCCATTAAATGCGAGTTTACAAGAGATCAAAGGATGAAATGAAGGGTGTCATTCTCTTTTCCAAACTAGCAGCTTAGGGGGGTTTAAGGGTATGGCTTGCTTATCTCATCAACTTCTACTTTTGGTTTGATCCATAAATGGTTAAGTTACCTGTTCTATAAATGGTATAACTTGTTTAAGAAGTTAGGGATTGTCTTGTCTAATCATATGGGGACTTGCTAAGATTAAATGCTAACAAAGTTTACATCCTTTAGTTTGGTTTGCTTAAACATGAATTGGGAAGGAAATTAGATAGGGAATGGTTGGTTTCACTTTTCACATGTGGCTCTCAAATTCACCCTTGAAATGTTATAACTTGATTGTTTTATTCAAGTGGCTAAGTTAAGGTTAGTTCTTGAATTTTTTCCTTCCTCAATTTTTTTTTTTTAGATAGGTTATAGGTATCTTAGGATTGGTTCAAGCTTGGTTAGGTTTAGGCCTTTATTATGGTTTTGATAAGCTTGGAAATTCTCATTACATTTTAGGGTTTAGGGTTTTATTAAGTTAAAGATTGTTATTAAGTTTTAAGGCTTACAAATATTCGAGTTAGCATTAGGATTCCTGGTCCTTTCCTTTTAGAGTTTTCATAAGCTTAAAAGTATTTTACTATTCTTCGAGATTGAGGGTTTTTGGGTAATTCTATGATTGATATTAAGTTTCATAGTTCTCATGTTTAATTATAATCGTAAAGTCAAATAGTGTGAGTACGACTTTTATATTTAGCTTGATATCTTAATTTCGTTGATTCTCGAGAATATTTAAAGAGCGTTTTTGACTATTTGGATCACTACCCAAAATTGGTAAGGTTTATAATCACAATACTTAAACAAAACTAAATTAGAGATCACAATTGACATAAACTAGTCAAGAAAGAGTCATAAGGATTTCATTCGCTTTGACTCAAGATAAGTGAAATCTTCTTTAAGTTTTGTTAACTCAAAAAACTAGATTAGGTGCATGTTACATTAAGTTACCCTTCCCTCCACTTCTTTCAATTTTCCTTAAGAAGGTTATTAACTCAACTAAATTTCCTTAAGCTTGATTAGCATTAGGAAAGTAACTTGCTCTTTTGAGGTATCGAGGATAATCCTAACTAATTGAACTCTTTTTAATTTAACGGTTGCTAGTGGGAAACTACCTTATTCTTCTAATAGACTAAGACCGATCCTTAACAATCGTATTTATTTTCTACATTTTCTAGTTGGCAGTGAGAAAGAGTTTCACTTTTCTAAGGGCTCAAGATCGATCCATGCTAATCTTTTAACAATTCATTAAATTAACTCAATTCAATTATTCGACTTTAAGTTACTCCTCTAACTATTTTGATTTTTCAAGGAACTTTCAAAGGATAAATCTTCTTTGCTTACCTACTCTAAGATTTTGAAAAAAGAAGGATATATAACTATCCTTTAGAATCAAACTTAGATATCATAATAACTAGACCTTAACTCGTTCATATCTATCTAAATCCTAAGTGTAAGTCTAAGCTTAAGGGGAGGATAACTCTAAGCTCTAAAGATTTAACAACTCAATTTCAATAAAGTGCCTTAAATTCATAGAGGATGTGGGTAGATTTAAAAAGAAAATAAAATTGAAGCTTGGTTATTTATGTGGGGGGGTCATAAATTTCTAAATGTTTTGTTCTTGTATTTTAGGCAAAACCTTTAAAAGTATCAACTAATGTAGGAGTGGTATCAATTAGCATGCCCTTTCTTTCTTTTATAGGAAATGGAAATTTTGGATTCAATTCAACTATAAGAAAGATTACCACAGAAAGAATTATACCTCGAGAAGTGGAAAGTATTACAATCCCCATCCTATAGAAAATTATAGGAATTCATTGATAGTTAGAATAGATTTGTAGACCTGGTTTACTGAGCCATTTTAAATTTAAAATAGTTCTATATGTTCCTTTCCTATTCCTTCTATGTCATAGGGTTAAAAAAAAAAAATTTGTTGTTTTCTTGATGTTTCTTGACATTTTCAATAAAACCTTCTTGTAAAGGATTTTAATAATGTTTTTAGTGATGTTAGTTGATGTTATTCGAATTGTCCCTTTTCTATTTATGTTAGCATTTCGTATAGATGTTATTATGTCAGCAATGGTATCCCTACTCATGCTAAACTAAAATTCTTTTTTCCTCCCATTTTTGATATAACAACATGTTAATTTATTTTTTTTTAGATTCTATGTTATAATATGATTGATCTATGGGGTAGGACACATAGAGAAGCACTACAATGAAGTAAGCTAAAAACAAATAGGAAAAAGTTAGCAAAGTCCAAATAGCTACTAAATGGATATGACATACCATTCGATTCTACTCGGCTTACAATCTGCTAGATATGACATACTAGTTTGAACTAAAGGGTCACTTGCTACTACTCCTTGCTAAAGGGAATAGATAAGAGTTGAATGATTTGAGAACACTAAGGTTGTTCAAAGTGAATAGTTTTGTATTGATTAGTTGATTTTCTCATACAAGAAAGCGGAGGTTTTTATACCCATCCACTAGGGCTACTTTACATATATGAAAAGACAAAAGGGTATCATATAATTAGGTTACATAAAACTTACTTAAAGGGGTAAAAATAGTAAAGAATATTCAGTACAAAAAAGAAAGAATCATTTTGGAATATTGTGTCGGAAGACACATGTCACTTGATAGCTAGACATTAGAAATATGATACTAGGTAGGTAGAAGCAAGAAAACATTTGCAGTCAGGGGATGGCTTGATTTGGAACATGTCAAGGACCAATTAGTTCTTTTGAAAAGAAGTTAGCTCAATTTGAGGTCGGATAAGGAGCTTGCCTTGGCTATTCTTGGGTTATCTTTTGGGATAAAGTATTGCTACTGGATAGGAATAGATTTGACATAAGTAAGGATCTGATAGTTAGCTCAATAGGAGACTAACTGTGGATAGGAATCCCTGTCTTGGTTATGGCTTAGAGCTAGTATCCTCCGAGTAAGTCCTTAGAGTCCTTTAGCTCGGCTATGCGTGATTGGTAAAAGGGGTTGATTCCTATCATTTGCTTAGGGATCAGAAAGATTTGTCCTCAAATCTATAACAATCTATGCTCTTTCTTTTAGGGTGTTCATAAGGTCTTCTGTTAGTTAATGAGGAATCAGGTTGAACACATTGAAGGTGGAGAAAATACCATAGTCATTAAGTAACTCGATTTGGTAGGCATTGCGGTCAATCTTCTTTAGGACCTTGAGTAGGCCATCAACTCGAGGGGATAGTTTGCTTTATCTTAAGTGCGGCAATCGCTTTCGGCTAAGGTGAATCTATATTAAGTCTCCTAGTTAGAAAGAAACATTTCAGCAGCCTCGGTTACCAATCTCTTGTTGTCTTTAATTAAACTTGGCAATCTTCTTGGTTACAACTCATATAGCACTTGCAATTCTTAGGCTCGGTCAACTCCATATTAACTCTCTTTAGCAACTGCTAGGGTACTGATCATGTTTAAGGGAATTGTTGGATTAAGGCCATAGACAACCTTGAATGGAGTCTTGCTAGTAGTGCTGTAGACAATTTAGTTCTATGTAAACTCTATAACTATTAGGCATAGATCCCGATCTCTTAAGTTCTTTCTTACAATAGCTTTAAGTAGATTGCCTATCATCTTGTTCACCACTTCAGTCTAGCCATCAATCTGAGGGTAGCTATTGGAGTTGAATACGAATTTAGTTCTAAGTCTTCTCTGAAGAGTCTTCAAAAAATAGCTCAAGAATTTTGTATCCCAATCTGAGACAATAGTCTTTAGTTCCTAATGTAGTCAAACAACTTCTAGCAAAAACAAATCAGTAATATATAGATCATTGTAAGTTTGGTGGAACGACATGAAGTTTGCCATTTTACTGAAGCGGTCTACAACAATAAATATAGAATCTTTTCCTTTGGATGTCTAGGGCAACTTTAAGACAAAGTCCATACTAAGGCCAGCTTAATCTAAGGTTAGCATAGGCAAGGTCATGTACTCCCTATGGGGCTCTCTCTTCCCTTTAGTACGTTAGTGCATATCGCAACAACCAACTACCTTATGGACACCCTTAGCTAAACCAAGCTAATAAAAGTTTTCCCTTAACAAATTGGATATCTTGGTCTATTCGAAATGACCAAATAATCCTCTACTATGACCTTCCCAGACCAATAGCTCATGTGTAGAGCAGTTTAGAATACATAGCCTACGGTCCTTGAATAGACACCCATCCTTAAGATAATATCCTTCAACAAATATTCCTTCGCAGCACTATTCAACAATGGGACCAAAGTGGGGGTCATTAGCATACGACTCAATGATGAGTGAGAATCAAAATAATTTTGTTTATAAAGTGGTCAGCAAAGTTTGCCATCGTAATAGAGCATCAACGACCACATTTATGCTTTCCTTCTTATGGCAAATGATGTATGAGAACCCTTCCATAAATTCCAACTACTTGGCTTGTTTCTTTGAAGGTTTGTTTTTACTCCCAAGATGCTTTAATGATTCGTGGTTGGTGTAAATGATGAACTCTCATGGTAGAAGATAGTGTTGCCAAACAGTGAGAGCTAGAGAAGAGAATACAACTCCTTGTACATACAATAGTTTAGGGCAGGACCATTAAGTTTCTCATTGTGGTAGGTAACAGGTCATCGCTCCTGCATTTGGATAGCACCAATTCCAACTCCTGATGCATTAATTCTAATTGGAAGGGCTTGTTAAAATCTGGCAGTGATAGGATAAGTGCCAAGGTGAGTTTTTCCTTGATCTTTCTAAAGCTCTATTCAACTTAGTTGTTCTACCTTAATACTTCACTCTTCTTTGTCAACTTAATCAATAAGTGACTATTGTACTGAAGTCCTTAATAAATCACCTATAGAAAGAAGCTAAGCCATAAAAACTTCAAATCTTAATGACATTCTTATATGTAGACCATTCTAGAATAGCTCGAACTTTTCCCCATCTACTCGGATCCCTTCCCCTAATACTATAAATGTTAGGAAAACCACCCTATTATGGTAGAAGGTACACTTCTTCACATTCTCATACAACTTCTCAGTTCACAAAATGTCAAATACATTACGGAGGTGTTGAACATGGTTGTTCAAGTCTATGCTATATACTAGTATGTCATCAAAATATATTACTACATACCTTCTAATCAAAAGGTACATCACATGGTTCATTAACCCCATGAATGTGCTCGGTGCATGAGTAAGTCCGAATGGCATAACCAACCATTCGTAAAGTCCATGCCTAATCTTAAAGGCAGTCTTCTACTCATCTCCTAGTCTTATACAAATTTGGTGGTAGCCACTTCCTAGTTCAATCTTTGAAAATATCTTGGCACCATAAAGCTCATTCAATATATCATCGAGTCTCGATATTAGATATCTATATTTGATAGTAATCTAGTTGATTACTTAGCTATCGATACACATACGCCATGAACCATCTCTCTTCAGAACGAGCAGAGTCGGTATTGTATAAGGAATCATGCTCTCATTCACATATTCTCGATCTATAAGCTCATCCACCAGTTTCTTCAGTTTAGTAAAGCGGCACTTAGTTGCAAGTCAATATAGTACTCTATTCCTTGGACTAGAGGCAGTCCTCTAGGTAGTTCTTCTGGAAATAAGTTAGAAAACTCATTTAGTAAGCAAGCTTCAAATCTCTTTTGAAACATCCTCTAATCCCCTCATTTCCAATAATCTCCAAACTAACAAGAACATGGGTTCTTTAGCCTTTTCAGGAACTTGGAGCTCTCTTCAACTCATTACTAAGGTTTTCTTCTTACCGGTTTGGATAAGCTGATTATGGGTTTCATTTACATAGGACGGGGTCAAGGGTTGCAACATAATCTTCCTTCCATCCTTAACAAAGGAATAGGTATTCTTATATCCGTTATGAGTAACACGTTAGTCGAATAACCAAGGTTGTCCAAATAGTAGATGTGAAGCTTCCATTGGGATAACATCGTAAACTACTTTTTCCTTGTACAAATTCCCATCACTGATCAGTACAGTCACTTGTTCGGTTACATGAAAAACACCCTTATTATGAAGCCAATGCAGCTTGTAAGGTCGAAAATGCTTTAAGGTTAGCAAACCCAACCTTTGCACAAAGAACTGTACAATGACATTAGTACAACTTCCCCTATCCATAATGATTGTATACAATTGGCCTTTGATGGTATACTTGGTATGGATCAGATTCTCCCTCTAATCCTCTTCCGAGTTTGGCAAAGAACTCAGTACTCATCTTAGAACTAGGGTCATCACTTTTCTTTGGTCAGCATAGACATAGGTTTTCTCTTCCTCTTTGACTTTGGGCTTTCCTACTTCCTCTTCTTTCTTGAGCTTGCTCTTGTCAATACTATCCCACATCCCTTCAAAGCACCATGACATATTGGTTTGGATACTTAGCAGCCATGTATCCAAAGCCTATGCATTTAAAGTACTTCACCTTACTAATCTTTCATCCAGAGGTCTACCCTTTCTCATATATCCTTAGGGTCGACTTGGCTTATCGACTTAGCCCTATTGGCTCACTCGGCTGTCATTAAATTGGTCATTCCTATCGTCGGTCCTATCTGGCCTCCTTAACTCAACTTTAATAGGTCAGTTCGGAAATAGGGGTCAAGAGAATGTTAGCTTAGGTCTGCTCGAAGCACTTCTCCTCTATTTTTGAACCCTTTGCATTATCATTGTTGCCTCTTCCAAGGTATAAAATCTTTGTACTTACATGATATTGCGAATCTCGTCCTTGAGTCCTCAAATGAACCTCAACACTGTACAAACTACAGGTTCTTCTACGTCAGCTTGAATCATTAGCATCTGAAACTCTCTAACATACTCATCCATAGATTGGCTTCCTTGGTGAAGCTTGTATAACTTTGCAAACATATCTTGTAGGTAGGTCTTGAGTACAAATCTACCTCTCAATAACCTTTTCATCTCATCCCAGGTTCTGATACCTCATCTTCCATCACATGCTTTGGTTAAATTCAAATTCTTCCACTACATGATGGCATACTTAGTAAACTCCAATGCAATAAGTCAAACTTTGCAATCATTTATATATCCATAACATTCAAACACTTTCTCAACCTTCTCTTCCTACTCCAAGTATTCATTTACATTTGCATTTCTACTATAGGGTAGGATTTCAACCTTACCATTATCTAACCCTCAAGGAGCTCGGTGTCTTCGTCCCTATGCTTGGTAATAGTCAGCTTCTTCTTCCTCCTCTCCAAACTCTTTAACATCCAACTTCTCATCATCTTCCTCAATTTCCTCTAACTCCAATCTTCGTCTAGTACCTCCTTCAACTTGAAGGGGTCAAACTAGGTGATGAGCTCAACCAGCTTGGCCATAACTCCTCTCTTGAATATCTTTAAGTAAATTTTACGGTGGCATACCTTAAGGTTGTTGCCTGTTAACTTGCATTGATGTAACTAGACTCTTAATAAGGTTCTTGAGCCTATTGAGTTTGTTGCCAATGGATCTTGAGGTGTTATGACCATTATGACCATGACTTGGTTGAGTACTACTACTCTAGTTACCAATAACAATCTAAGTATTTGAATTTGACATAGTATAATACTTCCCATACAGATTGACAATTCACTAACAACTTCAATGATCAATAGTCACTTAAATAAAATAGGAATAAATTTTCTCTGTTTTCGCAATAAAAAACAAAGTAAAAACAGAGTAATGATGGAACTACACTTGCTATCATACATATACACTACAGTAACTATGGAAGGAGCAAAGCAGCCACTAACAGTAAAGCAAACCAAAACTTCACTATAATTTCACATACTTCCTCTCGAAACTGTGCTGTGATACCAACGCAGTTGATACATTTCCGTGGTAGGACATATGAAGAAGTGCTACAATGAAGCAAGCCAAAAACTAACACAAAAAAGTTAACAAAGTTTGAGTAGCTATTGAGTGGATATAATGTACCACTCGATCTTACTTAACCTATAATCCACCAGATATGACGTACCGATTTAAATTGAAGGGTTACTTGCTACTACTCCTTGCTAAAGGGAATAGATAAAAGTTGAATGATACAAGAACATTATGGTTGCTTAAAGTGAATAATTTTGTATTGATTAGAAGAAAGCAAGGTTTTATATACCCATCTACTAGGTTTACTTTACAAGTGAAAAGACAAAAGGGTATTCTACAATTAGGTTACATAAAACATACTAAAAGGAGTAAAAAGGGAAAATAATATTTAGTATAGAAAAGAAAGAATCATTTTGGAATATTGTGTCAGAAGGCACGTGTAGCTTGGTAGCTAGACATTAGGAATATGATATGAGGTAGGTAGAAACAGGATAACGTTTATAGTTAAGGGCTAACCTGATTTGGAACAAGTTGAAGAACAATTAGTTCTTCTGAAGAGAAGTCAGCTAAATTCAGAGTCAAATGCTTGTGGACAGATTGGGAGCTCACCTTAGTTATTCTTGGGCTATCTTTTAGGATAAAGTAATGTTACTAGCCAGAGGTGGATCTAACATAAATAAGGATTTGATAGTCAAGTTAGCAGGAGACCTAATCAAGATAGGTATCCCTGTCTTGGCTATGGCTTAGAGCCAGTATCCTCTAAGCTAGTCCTTAGAGTCCTCTAGCTTAGCTACACATGATCAGTCTAAGGGGTTGATTCTTATCATATAAGGTATATGCGTGAGATGCAATATAATCCATTAATTAGTCTATTCCATCCAAATTCCTATGTATACTATAACTAACATAATAATATTACTTAATACCTTATAATACCTCAAGAGCTAATGAAACTATTTTAATGAAATTTAACTATCTCAATTTGACAAATTTTAATAAAAAAGTTAAGTGGGGATGTAGTAATATGTAATAACATATATAATCTATGTTCTCCCCATACTTGAGTTGTACATTGTCCTCAATGTACATGATCATGAAAATAGAGCATCTAAGTGGGAGATAAAACAAACAAAAATGAAGTCCAAAAATGAATTCCATCAAACTATTAAGCACCTGGTTTTCTTTTTCCATTAACATAAACTAACTAAAGAAAGAAAAGAAATAAAAGTTAATTAGAACAAAATAACAAAAATAAGACTACTTGGTAATTTAGAAGTTCAAAAGTTAGTATCCTACAGGCATTCAGAAAATAGAAAAACAATTAGAGCAACAAATAAAAAGGTTAGTTAAGCAACACAATCATCTAAATAAAAATAAACATGGCCAAGTCTTTATAAAAAGAACAAAAACAAATAGGAGATTACTCTTCAGCCTTGCCATCGTCCTCATCTTCTTCTTCATTCTCTTCTTCAATAACTTCCTCCATAAAATCTAGATTGAGCATGGGTAGCTGTAATGGTTGGTGAATCTAAAGGTAAGTCATGATTGTTGCTTACTAGATTAGAGCTTGATCTACTTTATGATGTAAGATCCTCTACCTCTTAAGTAGCTTCCTGATAAATCTCTTAATAGTGCTTATCATTGAAGAGAACTCAACTTGTGGTTTAGAGGATGATGAAGTGGTAACTTTTCCTATTGACTCAAGCGGTACATCTAGTGGTGGTGGCAGGTGCATGGATTTGATAGAGGCATATGTGAAGGGAATGGGGTCCTTCATCCTTCCCATGTTAGCTACATTGCGTAAACTGCCTCTTAATGGGTTAAGTTCTCATGAACTAAGCCATTTTCAATCTTAAATTGAGAGGGTAATGGTTAGCAAAACTATGCTGATACATAATATCCCTCTTATTGACTATTCCCCTAATTATGGTCTCACCCCATACAATTTCTAGCCAATACATAATGTATTACCTTAAGAGCAAGGTCACACAAATGTAATATCTTAGATTGACTAGGATTGTCTACCCTCCTTCACTAGCCAATCTATTCCATATGGCTCCATTAGATATACCTTTAGGTAACTTATGTCATAAATCCCTATACACTTAAGTAGTAATGTGATCAATCATATAAATTCCCAAATGAACTCTAAACTCATCAATAGGCATCTTAACCTCCCTATTACAGCATTTGAAATAAACTATATTCTACCCATCTTGACCAAGATTATTAATAGCTAACCTAAATGTGCTTAGGAACTCAAGAGTGAGCTCCCTATACACTAGGTCATTGATCATCAACAATCTATCCTATCTACCCAAACCAATCAACCGGTAGACTCTAGCATCATACTAGCTTGTGCCAAGGCATGCCAATCGATATAGATAAATTTGTCAAACTTCTTCTTAGAAAGTTTTTTGAATCTTTCCTTTTGCCAGTCATGCTTGAAAAGTGAGTTAAAGGGGTTGAGGAACAACATCCTAGTTCTTACAGGACATCGTGCTTAACTTTAGCCATTCTTTGAAATAAAAAAAAAAGAACAAGTTTAAATGTGGTAATATTAATAATTTGTATAAAAATAATTCACCAATAGCACCTAGGCAATCACTTTTATCACTTGCTAATTATTACACTATGTAATTTAGATAGTGATTGAATTAATAAGCTTACACAATACAATGTCTAAATCCTAGATTAGCATCTCAATAGGGTAATTCCTTAACAAATTCTATGAAATTCAGTTATGCCTAATCCCTTAAAAATTAACATTGAATCGGCAACTTTCAAACATTAAGGTTCACTAGGTGAATTATTTAACCATGACTAATTAAAATATTAGGTTCTTACATTAGTTTGATGAATAACACTATAGGTGAATAATATAATGAATTAATATTCAACCTATAAATTATCATCTAAGACCACATGAACAGTAACATTTAATCACCACTTAATTAACAAGAAACTTAGTTAAGTGCCTAATTTATGCGTAAATTGATTTCATAATGTGTATTAACAACAAGCACTTCAAGTTTCCATTTCAACATAGATGAGAACCATCAACAATTCAACTATTGCTATTTTCTTTCACTTTCTCCCTCTTTCTTTCTCTTTCTACGGCTTTTTTACATGTTTCTATCACTTTCCCTCACATGAACCTTTACAAAGCATAAATCTTTAGCAATGTTTCTAACGTATAATCAATGAATAATACACTACACCATATTATATGCACTAAATCACTACTAAAACACACAAGAGTTCAACACATGTTCATCATAGGCTTCATCTAAAAAACCTAGATAAAATTAGATGTTTATGAAATTTAACAATGAATCAAGGAAACTAATGAGACATAAATGATGTAAGTACCTTGTGATTGATGTTTCCTACTTAAATTTGAGAGGAATTAGCGAGTGGGTGTGATGATCATAGAGAGAAGATAAAGAAAAAGTGTACGAGAGTGAAATAAAGTAAAGGAAGAATGAGAAGGATTAGAAATACCCATGGTTTTCAAATCTAGTAGTGACTACAGTTATGGAACATAGCCATATTCTTTTCTAGTGTGGAAGATAATATCATGTACATAGCCAAGGACCATAGCCATAGTTATGGTCATGTTTATCTCATCTTAAATTTTTCTTTGGCTTGTTTTAAAGGAATTGTTTTACGAGAGTATCATGGTCTAAGTCTACGACCGTAGATTGTGGCTGTAATCTCCTTCGAGCATAAAAAATCGTATTAAACTCCAATCTTTCATTCTTGGTTCTTGAAATGACTAAAAATACTAAAAATTAGTATTGTTCCATGTGTAAGAGTTCAAATAAGAATCAATTGAAAGTAGATGACAAAATTTATTAACTAAATTTCCTAACTACTTAATTATACTAATTTTTATGAAGGTAAGATCACAACCAATTTAGAAACTTGAATCAATTTATTCAAAATAAAACAAATAAAATGTAGAAAATAAAATAAAATAAAAATTGTGAAAATTAAGTTGTATCCTAAGGAACACTTTTGTTTTACGTTGTTAGCTTGACATTTGACATTTGTTCCTTAGTGTGTTTCCAAACCTGCTGGTTTAGAATTCGATTCATCATTTCCGAGTACACTTCCTTATGGCCTCTTATGATTAACCTTACCAACTAGCCAAGTTAATTGTCGAAGTTCCTCAATGATGCCTTGGTGTTCCTAATTGTGGCTTCATTAGCTTGAAAACGTATATCCGACCTTTGAATGAATCACTTTAGCATCTCTTTTAGTTTTGAGACCTGCTTTATTGTTGATTTTAATTTTGCTATTGCTGCTGCTGGCCTTCCTAAGAGAAATTAGGATGATTTCTCTAGCTTGGAGTATATGTATTGTTAAAAGGATTGTTAATAGACTAGTTAGCAATGAAATTAACATCCTCAGTTTCTAACAAAACTTCATCTTATACTGAATTAGCAGGTTTCATTAAGCCATAAATTTTCTTACTTAGATTTTCAGCTTGAGCAATTAGAGTTGTTGTATAATTAACTTCATCTTTTCCAGACATCTTTGATTTGGCTCTCATATTATCCCTCTACTAATTGTTCATTAACATGCCTTCGATTACCTTTTGAGCTTCCTTTAGTATCATAGTACTTAGAGTGCCTCTAGCTATGGTATCAATGGTTTATCAAGTGGCATAATTGAGTCCATTGTAGGAAGTTTGGATTTGCATCCAGTGAGGTAGTTTGTAATGAGGACACTGTCTCAGTAATTCCTTAAATCTCTCCCATGTGTTATATAAGGTTTCATCATCAAATTGGACAAAAATAGAAATATTATTTCTAATTTTCACTGCTCTTGCAGGCAAAAAATTTTCTCCTAATGACTTCTAAGTAGTGATAGATTCTCTAGGTAATGAGCTAAGCTAAAGTTTAGTCTTACCTCATTATGAGAATGAGAATAACGGTAGCCTCACTGCATCATCTAAGATACCATTAATTTTGAACGTATCGTAGAATTTTAGGAAATTTGAGATGTGGTTGTTGGGGCCCTCATCATCCAATCCATTAAATTTCACAAGTTGCTAAACCATTTCGTTGACATTCGTTTGAATCTAGAAGTTGGTTTGGATTTTAGGCCTAATGATATTGGATCCAACTTTAGTCTCCATCAGCTTCTCAAACTCCATGAGTGTCTTGCTGACATCATCATTGTTGTTTATGTTATTTTTCGTTGTTCAAAGCCATATCTTCTTGCTCGCTTTTCGAAGTTTCTATCTCTTCTTTTAATTCGAGCTATAGTCCTTGATCCATAATGTTGTGATTTGTTTTCTGAAGTTGTTTCATAGGCCTTTCAATTTCTAGGTCAAAGTCAACTAATTTGTTAATGCTACTTCTTATCATAAGCCATAAAAGAATCAAAAGTCAGCAATATAACAAAAAGAGATATAATATCTAATAACTAAGGAAAAGATACATTGCAAAAGTGTTAAAATAATATAATAAATCTAAGGTTACGATAGTTTCCTAAATTCGACTACTCTATTTTTGCCTCCTTAGCAATAGCATTAAAAACTTGATCATGCATATATCGCATTATAGGTAAGTGTACCCAATTAAGTTATAGTATAAATTTAAAACAAATTTTTTTAGTCCAATTATTGAACCCACAAGAAGCTAAGTATATGAGTATATCTAATTATTCTTAGCAAGTGCCCCCTTTTAGGTCATTCAACTACCTAACTTCTTTTATTAGAAGATTTTATCAAATAACTAAGATTTAATTGAATAAACTAAATATGGAAAATAAGTATTGCAAAGAATTTAGACATTAATTTAAACAAAATAAAGAAATTTAAATAACTAACCACTAAATTAATTAAATAACTAAATAGCTAAATAGCATGAAAATATCAATTAACAACAAAACAAATGAAAGCAAAATGATAATAAGCATGGAAACATAAAATAAAAGAAATTAAGATAAAGAAATATTAATGTAGTATAGAAAATATGAATTAATCAATCATAAACTAACATTTTTGTTAGTAAATCTTGAAATTGTTGTTTACTACCTAGTTCTGGGGGATTATTCAATATCAATTGCCTTATTGGATTATAGAGATTCCCAACCCTACTTTAGAGGAAATCAGATTCTAAATTAGCTAGACTTATGTCTCTAGCTAATTCCTAATCATAAGACTCTCTTTACTTGCATTACTACTAAATAAAGTATCTTAAGATCGTATGAAGTACATGAATATCACTATTAGGTCACCTTAATCCGGAAAAGGTTAAATACCTAATCTCTTCTAATTATACTTTTCTATTTGCTATAGGCCTTGTGACTCTATAGTAAACCTAGACATCAAATTTACACCCTAGGTAATATTAGTCTAACATAATAAGAATGGTGTAATTAGATCACAATAAGCAAAATCAGCAATTGAATTTCATAAATAAAATGATCCTTATGAATATAGGGTTTAACAATGATTTACTAAGTTTAACTAAATAAAGCTGTGAAAACTAAGAAAATAAAAGACATGATGGAGAAGCCCTATTTTGATCTTAATAATTACTTAAGGGGTTATCTCTCTCATAACCTTAGGCTTAAGAGTGTATTTATCGGCAATACTCCTAAGATTATAAAGAAAACCTAACAAATATAGAATCCTGAAATCATAATGTCTTCTTAACCATAGTATATGGCCATAGTGACAAGTCGTAGTCATGCCCTTTATGCAAAATCTTCAATATTCAAATTGAATCCTTTTACAAAAGGATTGTGTGTAGGGACTATAGGCATGGTTTGTGACCATGGTCATTGTTAGACTTCATTCTAGTTTGAATTTTCTTCATTTCACTTTGTTATTCAAGATTTTACTCCAAAATGGCTCAAAATTTCCTTATAATCCTTAAAATCTTCATGAAGTGCCCTCAGAGTCCCTAAAAGTGATAAATAAATAAATTAAGCTCAAAATAACATCAAATCAATAAAAATAAAGTCAAGATCAACTTGAAATTACTATAGAAAATATATGCTATTTTTGCATTATCACTTAAACCCACATATTATAAGAAAAATCTCTAATAATTATATGATGACTGTTTAATCCCTATTTAGAAGAAATATTTCCCATACCATCTTCAAATTGCATAATCATTATAACAAAAATACTTAGAAAACTGTATTAATACTTAGAAAGAAAGTTTTCTAAGCTAAATATATGGATAAGTTCGATAAAAACATAATGGCTAAAAAATCCAAGCAATAATTTGAATTTAACTATAATGTGACAATATAAACAAAAATTTAGGGCGTCATTATTTTAAAGTTCAGTTTACACCATCATATGTGATACCATGTGATTAAGTAAAGGCCCATATGAATTTAGTTTATAAAGTCATAGTAGTAAATATCTTGTTAACGCAAACTTAAAAACTTATGGACCAAGTGGTTTAAAAAGCTAATCAGTGTTGTTGGCTTAACTATTCATTTTTTTTTAACTTGAGACATTACATCATGTGATTAATTTAAATAAAAAATAAATAATGCATCTAATTTAGTTATTACTAAAAATATCAAATAATTTTATTAATGAGGTTGAGATTAGTAAGGTATTTTTAGATAAATATACGAAAATGAAACTTAAAATGTATTGTACTATTCCCTTTTTCTTAAGAATGTCGAAAATTAGACTATAAAAGGCATTGATGGTTATCCCTAGCTTAGGGCTTTGGGGGCCCAAGCCTATTAGGGAGCTTGACCAAGGCAATACCTAGGTCTTTTGAGCCCAAAATAAATAATAACTTAAGGGCTGCTTGAGTAACGTCCATCCTTCTTAGGTTCAACCCTAGGTACTCTAAGATCCTTCTACGGAAGCCCTTCGTCCTTACCATTTGTCCTTAAGGAGAGAATCCATCCTCATTTTCAAAGGTCATCCCTAAAGAGCTTGTGAGTCCTACACCACAAGACTCGTGCATCGCTTCCCTCTCTCTCTCTCTCTCTTGCTAAATGACTACTTGACATATGGCCTACAACTTAGTTGTTGAACTAGGGTAGCCATCCTCCTTTGATGGGACAGGTCCATCTCATAAGCATTTACCAACCAATAGATGGTGGATTTCCTTTTCTTGTATTTGTAGTACTACTTCCTTAGATTCCATACTGGCTAATCCCCTCCTACTACGTATTCAAGTAGGTCAGACCCCTAACTTGTAAATAGAGGTCAAGCCATTAGGTAAAGGGATCCTTGCTTTTGGTACTCTTGGTAACTTTCTAAGCTCTCTCTTACAATCCTTTCTCTCTCCTTGCTAACTTGAGCATCAGTAGACCTTTGCTAGATACACTGTAAGGGGCTTTTTACAAGTCCACCACTATATATGACTAACAGATCACCAAGAGTTCACTTAGGAGTCTTATATGTGATATCTACCATCACCATTTGGTACCCATCATTTATACAAACTCATAAAGCATGGTTAAGAGTAAAAATAAACAACCCAATCTACCACTTCCAAGTGGTAGTGATCAACTCACGATAAACCTTCCACCATCGATGGAGCCATAGCTATCAAACATGGATAAGATCAAAGCAATTTTCCATCATTTGATGGAAACTAATACAAAAGTCCTTCAAGAAAATGCTAAACTAAGACAACAACTAGCTGCATGCCAAAAACTTAAAGAAAAAGCTACGTTATTCCTAGCTCTCTTAGTCAACCTAGTAGATACCTTAGGTGCTCTCCCATACCACTGGCAAACCTTATGTGCCCATATGATGGTGTTTACACTAAGCTACCCCGAATACATGACCTACATGACTAACTAAACACTACCCACAGCAAGGTACACTAGCAGGACACTCATTTGGGTATGAATAGGATTAAGAATGACATCTCCCTAGAACACCTAAATGACATGGATATCTAAGAATTTGATGACATATTATGCATGCCTTTAGCTTACACAAGCAAAAGCACCTTGAGTCCTTTTCCCAGTAGTCCAGCATAGTTGTTAGCAAAAGTCCTTTACTTCAATCATATTAGAGGAACACCTACAATATGACATCTCTCCAAGAAGGCATGCGCCTCCCCCACCTCAATACCTACAATGGAAAGAGTAATATAAATGACCATCTTACGCACATCCATATAATGATGAGTCTCCACAACTTTTCGAATGCCATAATGTGCAAGGCATTCCTAAGTACGCTTACTAAAGCTACACTTATATTGTTTAATCTGCTTCTAGGAAGCTCCATTTGCTCCTTCGAAAATTTGGCTATAAGGTTCGAACAACACTTCTTGAGTAGCAAGGTAACTTATAAGGGCTCCATGTTATAAAATGTGAGTTAGTGTTCAAAGAGATCTTACCAATATATCTGGAGCACTTCAACCACACTAGGTTACTCATTCCTAAAGTTGAATCTAGAATAGCTCTCACTGACATCATCTACAACCTAGACCCAAACAGTAAGAGTTTCAAAGCCATATCATTATGATGACTAGATAGCTTTGAAGAATTCATAACTTTTGCTGAGAAATATGTAGCCTAAGAAGACACCATCTAAACATGCCTCAAGAATGACTTAGAGTGTAATACATTTACAAAAGACCGCCTTGACCCTTATGAAGACCATCCATCATCCTCTAGAGAAAGATGGGAAAGACAAAAGCATAAGTCCATGAACTACCCCAACTATACCCTATTAAATCACCCACTTTGGGGATCTTCTATGAAGTACATGAGCACCTACCTTGTTCACCAATCATTGGAGAAACACCCAAGGCCTTTGCCTTAAGTAAATTTTATGATTATTATGGTGTCTGTAACCACAATAATAATGAGTATCAACACCTTAAGAATGTGGTTAAAGGCCTTATCAGTAAAGGCTGCATAATTACGTTGTCATTAATGAGTGAAACCATCCCTACTTAGCTTAACGATGCCCCACTTAGGAGCCACAACAATAGCTATAGCCATAACAAGAGAACTCACCCAAGAACATAGAGTGAAAAGGTCGTCGATGACAAGTGCAAGCAATCATAGGTAAATTAGGCTTGTTAGACGAATATTGTTCCATCTAACTATGACATAAGGTCCTCTCAATCCAGGACAAGAAACCAAAGATAGAAACAACCATCTCCTTAATTGATAATGATCGAGAGGACATCGAATACCCTTACATTATCCCTTTACTTATCAATGCAAAAATTGGCTACTTGAACATCTCTAAAATGTTTGTTGATAATAGAAGGTCAACGATATTCATTTCTACTCTTCATATGAACAAATGAAAGACTAACTAGATGAAGAACTCTAACCTTAGAAGCAGAGACTTGTCAGCTTCAAAGGAAAGATGATTCCAATTGAATGCTTAGCTACACTTCCTATTCAGGTCGAGCGATAACAAGTACATCACCTCATAGTTGATAGATTTTATGGTTGTTGATCACTGGTCTTCCTATAATGGGATCTTAGGACATCCTAGTCTCAATAAATTTATTGTGTGCATCAACCAGCGATGTCTCATGATGAAGTTCCCCATACCTATAGGTAACTAGCATTGTATGGGGAGACCAAAAGCTATCCCTAATCCTATACTTTAGTGACATCTTGTATAATAAGATCATGTACATTGAGTCTACCTCAAACACCATACAAGTTCCTAAGGGAGAACCAGCAAAAAGGACTAAGGTAATCCAATACGATGATCACCCCGACTAAATTACTTGGATTGGGATACCTTATCCCTTGAAGAAAAAGAAGACATGACCACTTTGCTTTATATCAACTTAAACGTCTTTATGACGTCTCCAAACAAAATGTCCTAAATAGTTAACATCCTTGAAGCTACCCATCACTTGAGAGTCAATCTACACGTTCGACTTGTCAAATAGAAGAGGCGACACTTCATACCTAAATGATAAGTTACCATAAAATAGGAAGTATAGAAGCTCCTACAAACTAGATTCATAAGGGAAGAATGATATGTAATCTAGCTCACCAATACAGTCCTTATGAAGAAAGTAAATGTTAAGTGGCAAATGTATGTTAATTACATTGATCTCAACAAAGCGTGCCTCAAGGATTGCTTTCCCCTTCCTTAAATTGACTAGCTTGTTGATTTAATGTTTAGTTATACCGAATTAAGTTTCATGGATGCCTATTTCGGGTATAGCCAGATTTGCATGGCCCCTAAGGATCAAGTTCACACCTCTTTTGTTATAAATTTCAGCATGTACCATTATAAAGTCATGTCTTTCGATCTCAATAATTCCAAAGCCACATACCAACAACTAGTAATAGCCATCTTTAAATCACAGGTTGGTAGAAACATTGAAGTCTATGTTGATGACATGATCATTAGAAGTAGAAACAAAACTGACCACATTGTTGACCTACGTAAGACTTTTGATACATTACAAAGTTACCAAATGAAGCTCAACCCACAAAAATGCATCTTCGAGGGTGGCTCTAGTAAGTTCCTTAGATATATGGTCAAGTAGTGAGGTATCAAAACTAATCCCAATAAGATCTAGGCAATTAGGGAAATGAAGGCCTTACAAAAGATTAAGGATATCCAATGTCTCATGGGTAAGATTGCTGCCTTCAACTTTATCCTCTTAAGAAGTGTTGACAAGTGTTCAAAGTTCTTTGAACTCCTAAAGAGCCTAATGAAATTCAATTGGACAGTTGAATGTGAAACTACCTTTAATAAGTTGAAAAAATTTCTTAAGAACCTACTTGTGCTCTCCAAACTAGTCTCTAATGGAGAACTTTACCTATACCTAGCTGTCAGTGATAGAGTGCTCTTCTTGGTAGTTGTTCAAGTAAATGGACATGAAACAAAGGCCAGCATATTATGTCAGCCACGTTTTACAAGGTTTGGAGGTTAGTATACCTAGGTTGAAAAATTCGCCTTTGTGGTAGTCATAGCTACCTAGAAGCTTAGACCATACTTCTAGGCACACCTAATCATTATCCTTACCAACCAATTTTTATGGACCATCCTACAAAAGCTAGATGCATTAAGAGGGATAGTAAATATTCTTGAAAGCTCAGTGCCCATAGTATCTAGTTTCATCCCTAGTAAGCCATCAAGGCATAAGTTTTTGTCGATTTGGTTGCCAAATGCACTGAAGAAGAGGAAGCACCCAGTAATGTTGGTGGGTATATACTCTCCATGTAAATAGATCCTCCACTTACAAGAGGAGTCTACATGCTACAAGTAGATCTTCCTCTAGTTCATGCTGTAGTGCACTATTGGTAAGCTCCCTTAATAGATCCTCAAAATTGACCCTACGCTTGTAGAACCATCTTAGATAGCTCTTATCGTCGGTTTCCTTAGGATTGGTACCTTACTTAAAGACAGGATCGAAGCTTAAAAGCTTGTGTACAATATAACTAACTACACTCTCATTGATAATGGTAGAGCCCCTACTAACATTTTGAGGAGCAAGAACATAAAAGGGAAAAGAACAATGGATATAACAAAGAGGAAAACCACACAATAAGAAGTAAACAACACTTAGATATTTTTCATTCATAGATACTTCAAGTTTCATGAGTTCAAGGGTTAGCATCCTAACCCACTCACAGCACTAAGAAATACTTTCTAATACAAAGTAGGACAAGACCTACTAATCTATTACAATAAGCTAATGAAAAAAAAAAAAAAAAGAAAAGAGGAGGAGGGTGGGTAGGGGAAGGCCCCTATGCCTCCTCGAGTTCACTCCCTCTACCAGCAACAACTACCTCATCACCATCACTAGGATTTTCCTCCCCATCCTCTCTAACCTTAGCTTTAGCTGCATTTTCTTCCATTAGCCAATTAAAGAAACTGAAATCTAGCTCAAGATATGCCTCCTTAGCCTTCATCTTTTCCATATTAGCCCTATCTTAACCAACATCTATGAGCACATCCTTAAAATTCTTACCTAACGAAGACTCCTTAAACAACTCATCTATTGTTGTTGGAGTTAAATCATGTCTATTCCTAGGGTCTCCTCCATTCTTTGAAAACTAGCTCGACCTTCCTCGAGTTCCTTGTTGAGATGATCAACCTTACTCTTCACCATCTACTTCCCTTTCTTAGTGGAATTAGCTTCCTCCTTTGCAACCACAGCCTCTCATTTAGCAAACTTAGCCTCTTGCCTACCGTTTTTACCTCATGCTTTGTTGCAACGAGCTCCCTATCATAAGTAGTAAGTTCCGATTCTACGTCCCCAGCCCATTTCTTATCAGTATTCAACTCAAAGCTAACACTAGAAACCTCGTACTCCAAACGCATCTTTTCCTCTCCACATACTTTGCATTCCCCCTGCAACTCTAAATTTTATGCCCTTAACTTAGCTTGTTCTTACCTTAGCCTCTCATTTTCCTCCCCTCCCTCCTATTCATGCAATTGCAAGGCCTGGAACAAAAACAAGCATAAATAAGCAATCACTAGCACCTAAACAAAGCATGAAAGAAGATAAAGAGCAATCAGAAACACACCATATCAAGAAGAAGACCCCCCCTAAGCAAGTACATATCACTAGAAGCTAATAACATATCCTAGACTTATCAAAGCGGCTAAAGCACACTGATTAAAGGGCTTATCCTACACCTGCACATCATGTGTCCTCTTTATAAGCCATTCCTTAGTGATGCAAACAGTAGTATATACTTGCATTAGCTTACCTATTTTAGCCTCCAAATGAACCAAATCAGAAAAGTGCCCCTATGAAGAACTGTTAGCTTTACTAATAACTAACACCACCTGCTCCCTAAGCAATCCTCCCAAACCTATGGTCAGATCCCCTCTAGCGGACTTGCCTTCTATATGCTCCTCTTACACCACCTAATAAAAATATAGGTCACCCCAAGGTGTAATCTACTTGTGTTAACCCTCTTCCTGTACTCCCTCCTCAACCACTACTAACGAACCTCTTACCCATTCACCTCTTACTTGAGTAGCTCCCGAATACTACCAACTCACCTACGCCCATCCTGCTTAGGCGTATCTATCACATCAATAGTGACAATAGCTGCTTGTTGCTCAACAACTAGGGCACAATAGTTAGGACATTTCCTGACCCCTTACCTATGACTTCCTTCCCCTTTACTTTAGCCAGTGTGTTCTTCTTGCTCTCCTTCATAGCAAGAGTAGTATCATCCCCCTCTACTAGCCTCTTTCATTTGTACCAATGCCTTTGCTCTTGAATAGCCAACATTTACTCCTTTAAAGCATTGTTGGACAAGTCATACGTTATCAACGAAACAACAAGAGTTAGTGATGGAAATAAAATACAAACATTAAGTTGGATACTTGTTGAGGAGACCAACCCTTAGCTCTCCCATTATTATTTACCGATGGTAGCAAACTCTTGACTACCCTCCCCAATTATACTAGCACCATACATATCTCCTAAGGGTGCAACATCTCCCCTTTTAAGTACAACTCCACAATCTCAACAACATCAAACCCCGGCCCCTTCCACCAACCTACATCAAGTTTTACTCTTTGGCATCCTCATCTTCCTTCTTAAAGTAACTAATAGGCTTTGTTCAAATCAGCTTTATCTACTTTTTAGGAAAGTGCAACTCGTAGGCTAACCTCATGAGGAAAAACTAATACCTCCAGCCCTTAATCTTAGACTTCTAACCATAGAACAACTTTGGAAGGGCCCCTCATATTGAACAATATACCTAACCCTCGGGATTACCTTTCAAATGAAAGACACACCTAAAAAAGCAAGCAATAAGCCTCCTTATGTGGAATATAAACATGGCCTCGAATGCTACCAACACTTGCTAGGTGTTTAGATGAAGGGAGCTTGGACATATGTTGAAGTTGTTAAAAGCCTCTAATTGATGAAGGGAAAACACAACCCTATCCCTACCACCTTCCAATATATTTAGAATGAACGCTTTTCCTCCCTATAGTCACATGCTCGCTCACCTTACTTGCTCTTGATTACTTCCCAGATATCATTATCCTAGCAATCTTCTTGGTATACTTTACACCATTAATTATCTTTGTGTACATAGTCCACTACAGTCATGATACCATTAACCTTAGTAGTTGGCAACAAAGGCACAATCTCATCTTCCTTTTCCTTGGGTGGATAGTTACACTAAGGCCCCTCTTCTATATGTGCCTTCCTAACTACCTAAGCTCCTATCTACTCTATTTGCCCTAACCGTTGGCATTTGTTTGGGGGATTAGGGAAGGAGGGGAGGGGGCAATGGGGACAAACGCATCCCTACAATCTTCATTCACTAAAGCCTCACTTGCAAATCAGTTCCTTCTTAGTTGTTGTGATTGATCAACTACCTTTGAAGGTTTTGGATAGAAGAAAAGAAGGGAAATGGGTAGAAAATATGGGAAGCCAAGATAAACACTCTAACAAAGCTTTAGTACAGTAACTACAACAAGAGAAGAATGAATTGACCTCGGGTCCCTTATATAGCTACTAGGGCCATATGAAGCATCGCTTCACCACCAACCATCGTGGATGACCAATTCTCACAAAAATAGAATCAAGAGACAATGATCATCCAATGAGCAGATCACTAACTTAGCATCTACATGCATAACATTAAAGGGGTATACCCTTTAAGGGCCTCAATCACCCTAACAGTCACATTAATTACACCGATAGTCACCTCTAATAGAAGATAATTAATAACCAACATTATGAGCATACCTAGAGTGTTAGGTGGCTTAGGATCGCTAAAGCTTATTTGTACACCCTACGAGCTCGAAGAAGATCTACTAGTAGTCGGTCCTATCTTCGAATACCCTACAATCCCTTGCAATTACATGAGAAGAAGGAAAGATGAGTTAAGCAAAAGAAAGAAAGATGAAAAGTAAAAAAATGTGCATGAGCACATGAAGAAACTTCAATTTCATTGACAAAAATGGAAATGGTTACAAAGCTTAAGGGCTAGCATACCAACCTTAGATACATATATAAATAAAAGAAATAAGTATAAGAATACATTAGATCGGTTTAAGGCCTCCCTAGCTTACTACTTAGTACTAGGTGTTTATCATCAAGCTTGTAACTTCAACTTAGCTTCGTAAAGGGGTCTGTGCTAGACCTAATTTGCTTGTAAACTTCAATTAGCAACAATAAGGGTCCTTACTCAGGTTAGCCAATTTATAACTTTAACTCAGCTCTCCATCTAACTAAGGGAACCATAACCATCTTAGGACACCTAAGCTAACAACCATAGGAATTCAAGAAATGCACCCATTACGCCTTCTCTATCGTTGTAGTTACCACTAACTTAAGTCCCTTGTACCCATTTGAAAGTTGCAATGGTGCACTCTTCCTTTGCTATGTATGCATTACCACGATAGCCTCAAAGGGGATTCACCTCACACTTATTAGTGACAAAAGGACACTTGAATTCTTAGAGTATGTAGTCAAAACTACCTTCGAGCACATAGAAGTCACTTGAGTAGTCAAAACTTATAAGGATAACTATTGAGAGGTGTAAGAGAGCATGTAAACTTATACAAACTACCATATTCTTCGAGCTTGTAGACCCCTCTAGGAGTCCTTTAGTTGATGAAGGTCAAAAACCCTCAAGCCATTGGAGTTCTCGCTTTTAGGGCCAAAAACATCGTGGATAACAGGCAATACCCAAGCATCTACTATAAGAGCCTAAATGTCTATGATGTCAATGCTACGATGACTTGAAGAAGAACAACAAAACAAAGGTAGGGGAGTAGAGAGATCCACATATACTCCTCGATCAGCGGTTAGGAGTTACCCTAACCATTAGGTAGCCCTTTACATCCCTTAATCAATGCTCAATGGTCCCACAGTAGGGTAGAACCCCAATTTGTATGCCTTCTCACACAAAATGATCATTTTAAACTCACTCATTTATTACAAGACTTTTGGAGATGTAAAGAGTTATATCACACTCTCTACTAATTCAAATGAAGCAAACTTAAAGTGGGAAAGATAATCTCGAACAACCCCTTTATATAGCAAACGGAAGAAGTATCTAAGTCATCTACTTGCCATTGTTGACCCATCCATTGGTCGAGGGAAAGAGATAATTAAAATTCAACATTAATATCTTATAATTCTAGTTTGTAGATTCGCCATGCACCTTGATAATCATGTGTGCAACGTGCTTCCCTAAGCGCCATCAATATGCTTTGAAAAGGTAGGCATGGGGAAAGACCACTATCGACTATCATGTCAACTGTTACTTCTAGAAGATCATCTATAATGTTCCTCTAGATGGCTTAGTACATTTGCCTAGCTATCTCTACTACTAATCTCACAAAGGTTTTGGCCTCCTCACCTTAGACTTCATAAACTCTCCTCGCTACCCGAATGTTAAGGAGAATAGGGGGCATGTATTGATGGTTAATCCTTGGCTCAAGACTTTAGAGGCCTAAGCCTACTGAGGAGTTCGATCTAGGTGATACTAGGGTCTCTCCAACTCATATAAAGAATAGCTTAGGGTTGCTTGAACTTGGTCTATCCTACTTATGTTCAATCCAAGGCATTCTAATAATCTTTCTCCGAAAGCCTCTCATCTTTACCTTCCATCCCTAAGGACAGAATCTATCCTCATTCCCGAAGATCATCCCTGTAGAGCTCACAAGTCCTATACTATAGGACCCATCCATCACTCTTCTTTCTCTCTCTCTCATCATTAAATGCTGAATGATTACTTGACATACAATTTATAGCTCAACTACTGAACTAAGGTAGCCATCCTCTTCTAATGGGATAGGCCCATTTCCTAAGCATCCACTAGCCAGCAAAAAGTAGGCTGTCTTTTCTCGTACTGATAACACTACCTCCTTTGATTCCATACCAGCCAATCCCTTCTTACTACATGTCCAAGCAAGTAAGATCCCCTAACCTATAAATAAAGGCTAAGCCATTAGGTAAAGGGATCCTTCTTTTAGCACTCTTAGGAACCCACTTTGCTCTCTCTTACAATCATTTCTCTCTCCTTGCTAACTTCAACGTTAAAGGGCTTTCACCAGCTACACCATATGGGGCTTTTTGTAGGTCCATCACCATATACGATTGATGGAACACCATGAGTTTACTTAGGATCGTACTTGTGATATCTACCATCACCAAAAGGAAACAAAAAATTTAAAATTGTTACCCTTATAGAACTTTCGAGGACAACAATAATAATAAAAAAAGAAACATGATGGAAACTAAAAAATCGATTGTGAAGAGGTAGTAGTAGAAGATGAAAGAAACAAAGAGGAAGAGAAAGGTGCACAAAGGTAGTTAATTAAAAAGAGACTAGAGTAAGAAGATAGTAGAGTACAAAATTAAACCATAAATATTGTAGATGCTGATCTTAAACATGTTCATGAGTCAAATTCAGAATGTGCATGGGACTTGTTTATTGAACTTCATAAAGGAGTTTAAATGCTAAACCTAAAACCAAATACATTTATAAATGGTTCCAAATGAATTTAACTCGGTTTTAATCATGTTATGGACTCATTTATTAATCATGTTAAGTTTTGTTTACACAAATCATTTATAATTTTATCGTATTGTATTGGAGTTGGCAAGTCAACTATTAAATTGCTAACCCTAAATAAAATATTGGTTTTTTTTTTCTTTGATCTTAGAAATCACTAACATGTTTTAAATGAGGAGAAAGGATTTCTTTTTTATCGATTTCGATTGTTGGCATTGTCCATCATATCATAATGGTGGCTTATAGCTAAGATAAGTATCGATGGCCTTAGTTATGGCCTCTTCTAGAGTGTAAGCCTTTAGAATGCTCTTTTAGTTGTATGAACCTATCTAGAAATGGTTGAGAATGAGTAGACCAACTATATGGACCTATTTTATCAAACGAGTTTTCTTAAGTCATCTCAAGTCATTTATATGATTCTATGCATTAGCTCTAATTCAATGTTGGGCCTAGATAAAAAATTGTTGTAATTCCATTTTAGCTTTGTATAAATACATAATATATATAACTAAATATACATAAAAAATCGTATGTCAATAATGAAAATAGTTTGAAATGCTTTCTAAAGTGTTATTCAATTTAATTTGATGTAAATTAATTTAAAGTTGTGAGAAGTCTTGAGGATACTTATAAACTCATTGTTGACTAATTCGTTGTATCTTAAAATTGATAGGAAACTATAAAGTAAATTCTATTAGACAAAACCTTTTATATATCTCAATCCTAGAAATACCAAGGGAATATCATAGGAAATATTTGACAGCATGGAAGCCTAAGATAAGAAGGATGCTAGAGCTAGAAATTGGTTATATCGGAAGTGGGGTTACCATTGTAGCTTCATAAGATGCATAGGAATAGGAGTAGCTTTCTTGGAATTGTAGTTTCATTATTTGCTATCATTAATTTGGGGGGATTGGGGGAGCTGGGTGGTGGTAGGGAAGTAAGAGAGAGGTATTAGTAGGGTAGGGGTGCATGGGGAAATATTTTGCTAAGACCCCAAAAAAAATAAAAGTAAAGAACTTACAAAATAGGGAAATACATTATAACAATGCTTCTAAAATATGCTTACAAGAAGAGCGTGAGTGTTTACAATATGAGAGTGTTTAAAGATTTTTCTAAAAGGGAGTATGGAGAGTCTCTTGGACTTGTGTTTTCTCTTTGGTAATTTTTCCATATCCTTCCTAAGTTTATGTCTAAGGCTTATATAAAATACCAATGGACCAAACATACCCCTACATTGGATTCTTTTTACAGGGTAAAAATATAAAGGTTTCTATCTATAATAAACTTATAAGGAGAATCTACTTTTTATAATATAATAATTTTGCTAAAGTTAAAAGGGTAAACTTTTTGCATGGCGAATAGCAAAATAATTTTGAAAAAGTCTACTTTAATGAATCCTGCAAAAATTATTTCGTCTGGTAAGGTTGAAGGAATCTCTTCGAACTTGTCATCATTCATCATTAGTGAATAGTAAAATTATTTTTTGTGGTAAAGTTGAAGGAATCTCTTTAGAGTTGTCTTTTCGTCTTCTTCCTTCAATTTTTTTCTAGCAAAGTTGTTTATCCTTAATTGCTTTTGGCAAAGTTATCTATAAAAATTATTTCTTTTAGCCTCTCTTGTCCTCTTCTTCTTTTGTTTTTACACCTCCATTATGGAGCTTGAACTTTCTTGAGTGAAATAATTTTCATACATTTCTATGAATTTCATGGATTTAGTTTTAACAGGTTTCCATAAAGCCTATTAGTATTTAGAGAATATGCTATAAATTTTGTTTTGAAAAATTAAGAAATAATCTTGAGGTTTTTCTAGAATTTAGAGTAACTGATAACCTATCTAATTTTTAACTTATTCAACTAAAGCTTTCTATAAAAATATTTATTGTTGATTTGGTTTTTACTTTTATTTAGACCATATTCAATGTCTATATAAATGGTATGATAGGTTGGTCTTACATCATATATAAACAATTTTGAAGAAATGGAATGAAAAGTCATTTTTATCTAGAGTATTCTTTCTCTTTTTGAGTAATCATAATATGATGCAAGCATATTTGCCACCTCATTAATTATGAATCTAAATTCAGAATTCTAGAATTGTTGTGGAGTTCCTTTAACTACATTTATCAAGCCATAATCTAATAATGTCTGTCTGTAAAATAATATTCATCTATAAAAATACTAAGAAAATTTTCTAAATCTATATCAAATTTCTAGATACAAAATTCTATTTCATTATTTTCATTTCTAAATATATAAGGGGAAATATTTTTATCAAAGATTTTCAATATATTTTAAGACAAGTAATGGTTTCCAAAAATTCTTTTCTACTAATTTACTAATGTATCGTCTACATTTTGATGGTAATTTATCGATATAAGGATGTCTTTTAAAGAAAATATATGCATATGTTTGCTCGTATAAAATTTCTTTATCTTCTTCACGTCTAATATAATGTATAGGAAATACTTGTTTAAAAGTTTTCCATTTATCTAAAGTTTCTTTCATTTCTATCAACAATGTTTTTTCTACTTAATGTTTATATTCACTTATTAATTGTAGGTCCAAGAAAAAGTTTTTATTCTCTAAAACTTCAACTAATTGTTGTCCAGCTTCAACAACAGAATTATGATGATCTTGAATATATGGAATTACTTTATACCATTTTTTGTATATACTTAGATTAAACCCATTCATTACTACATAGCAAAGAAACCCTCTTTTGTGAAAAATTTGTACTTTCTTATTTATGTACAAGTTCATTGTTTATTTTTATAAAGTAATTTGATAAGACTATATGAACTTTTAATTTATTTTTATATATGGTTTGAAGTCTCCTTACTACATCAATAAGTACCTTTTGAGTTTCATCTACTCCTACTTTAGTTAATAGTTTAAATTCTAAAGATGAACCTTTTGGATAAATAAGGAGTTCTATGCTACTATAATTCATCATGAGAAATATGTTATTATTACTATTACTATTACTAAACCTTAGGGTGAGCTTAAAAGTTGTAGGCCCTTGTTTATTTATAATGTCCATTGGTCTATTGTTGAATGAGAATCCCATTGGGGTTTGGCTCATTGGACTTTGCTGAATTGACCTGTTGTTGTAGTTCTCCATTAAAAATGTACCTACTCAAAACATCAACTAAATTTTTACCCTTTCCTTTTATGTGTTACATTTCTACTTTATATTTACTATTGATTAAAATGTTTATGAACTTGATCTACCTTCATTGTAATATGTTTTTATTATTCTTGTTTTTGTAAAACTTAACAATAGCCTCACAATCTGTTCTTACTAAGATTTTAGCTTTACTAATAAAAAATAATCTAAAACTATTTAATTCATAAATTATTGCAAGAATCTCCATATCTATACAACTAGTTAATCCATTTTCTCTAAACGTACCACTACTATATCTACAAACTTCTTATTCACTATTTAAAGCATATTATTGTGGTTTTCTTTTTAGAACTACTCTTCACCCATTTTCACAACCATTTGTTTCTACAATTAAATACTTATTTTCTAATAGTAACCTGAAATTTAGCAATTTTCTTACCAATTCTCTTATTTATCTTGTTTAAGTTCTTTTATGTTTAAAGGTTTAAAAATATTGATTTTCTAATATAATTGTTTCGTATATTTTCCTAATTTTTTTATAAATGGTCTAGCATAATTAGCTAATCCAAAAATTGTTGTAAAATCATTTTGTGGAAATCTTGATTGGATTCTAAAACGTTTTTAGAAATGTAGGGTTGTAGTTTAATTTTCCCGTCTCCTATTTCTACCCTTAGGAATTCTATATTTTTTCTATAAAATTGAGCCTTTTTACTACTTATAACTATTCCATTTTTAAGAAATTTAGATAAAATTAATTTTAGATGGGATGTATGATCTTTTTTAGTTTTAGAATGAACTAAAATATCACCTACGTATACACAAACAAAGGAATATTTAGAAAAAAATCTCTTCCATTTCGTTTGGAAGACTGAAGAAGCATCTTTTAATCTAAATTGCATAACTAACTACTCAAAGTATCCTAATGGACATATAAAAATGGTCTATAGAATTGATTCTTCATGCATTTTAACTTGGCAGAATCCTGATTCACAGTCAAATTTACTAAAAATGTTACTTTTTTGTATTCTTTTTTATTAAATATGTTTTATTAAGAATATCATATGCATCTTTAGACGCCTATAATCTATTACTGTTCTACTTTTACCTTTAACTATTTCACTATTCTTTTTAATGATAAATGCTGGGCTTCTATGGGGATTATTAGACCTTTTAATAACTCTTAATTTTAATGATTCTTCAATATGCATATCAAATTTTTTTTCTATCTAAATTATTGCATCCTATTTTCTTAGACCTTATTTCTAAATTTAGATTAAGCATATCTAATTCATAATATATTTTATTTCTATGCTATAATTTTATGGGATTTTCACTGATAACTTCTTTTTCTAGTTTATTAATTATATTGTCTATTTCTGTTATTCTTGTTTCTATAAAATTATAAATTTTTCTATAGTTTAAACAACTATTTATCAATTCTAAATTCTCATAATCTTCTATTACTTATTCATATAGCTTTTGTACCATTTCTATGTTTTCTTTTCCCACTTTTTTTATCAACTATTTTTATCTTACATTGGCCTTGTATGTCATATTCACATTTTTCTTTCAAAAGCGATATTATAGGAGAAGCTAAATGTGTTAATCCTACATAGACTAAATCCATAATTGTCATTTAACAAGAACTGTAATCCTATTATACATATGTGCTTACAGAGTTTTATATATCTTACATATGTCCTAGAACTATGTAAACCATTTGTCCATCCTTTATCTATTTCTAAAGCTATTTTATGTTTTGCTAATATTTCGCATTGTTGATGTAGTCCACCATCCATTTGTTTACTATCTATGTAATTATTTGATATCTAGTTGTTAGTAAATTTTTTAATTAAATGTTTTGGAATTTATTTACTATTTATGTAATTATTCGATACTCTAGTGTCTATTAAAGTCTATGTTTCTAAGAAAAAATTTGCTATAATAAATCTTACATTTATTCTCACATTTGTTATCAATGATCCTAAGTTTCTATCTATTTCTTTCCTAAAATAAGTTTTAGCTATATTTATATGGATGTCTTCTAATTTACTTTCTACTTTTTCTTCTATTACTATTATTATTACTATTCCTTTTCCTATTCTTTGTACATGTTTTAATTCTTTATTTTCCTCTGAGTTTAATACTTATTCTATTTTATCTTCTTATCCTTCTTTCAATTAGATTATTACTATCTTTTTTTTTCTAAAAAAAGGTTGTTTTCAATTCTACTATTTCTCCTTGACTATCTAAACAAATTTTACAAGCTTCAATTAAATAATTATTATATTGATATGTAAGTCTTAATTGAGGATATCTATTACAAAATTTACGAAGATGATCATCTAAACCTGATTCGTGATTCCAATTATGATTATAGCCTATTTTATCATCTATAAACTCTTGAATATTATAATTTCTAGCCTTTCTTCTTTTAAACTCTAAGTTAAAAATAAAAATAATAAATTAATTAATTTAAGGGAATTGAAGGGAATAAGTGATTTTTATATTAGACTTAGGTATGGCATGTAAATTAATATCAAGTCTCAAGGGAAAAACTATCATAAGAAAAGATCTAAACATTGGTATGATATATAAATTGATATCAAGTGCTAGGGTAAAATTGTTATAGGAAAATATTCAAACTTTGGTATAGCATATAAATTGATATTAAGTGCTAGGATAAAATTGTCATAGGAAAAGATCTAAACATTAGTATGACATGTAAATAGGCTTTAAGTACTTAGGGTAAATTTGTCCAAAGGAAAAATCTAAACCCATACTTTTCCCATATATTGTTTTCTTTCTTCCTTATTATTGCTTACAGTTTCTTTTATATGCCATACTAGAAAGCTTAGAGGAGAACACTTAAGAACAAGCCAAAAAGTGAGTTTTTGCAAAGGATTAACTGAAACCATAGGAGTAGCACGAGAATCACTAGTTGGAGCGTTAGGGCACCAAGAAACAAAGTGTAAGTCAAATTCTTTATATAATTTTATAAGTTCTTTTCTTCTCTATTTTTGGAGTTGTGTATGTTGCGAAGTGCGTATGTGCACGTATAGATTTTTGTATATAGCACATAATGTTTAAGGGTATGTATGTCATGGGATTTCTGTGAGTGTACATGTGTGAAAGTTTGTAGCATTGGGTTGTGTATGTAAGTCAAGTGTAGTATGAGTTACGTATGTATGTGTAGGCATTGTAAAGTGTGTTATTAGCTGAGTATAGTTATGGTAGTTTGGCTCTATACGATGTACATATGTGCATATGCAATTGGAGTGGCTATGTGCATTGTATATGCATAAGAGATGATACGTTGGGACTTGTGTGAGTATCGGTGTTGTGTGTGCATAAATTAGGGTAATATTGGAAAGTTACATAAAGTATGGTTTAGAAGCTCCAAGTATGGAGTAGAGGTTACAGTTAAGGAGAAAGAAGTATCAAGTTATGCATTTATTAAATTCTAAGCTGGCTTTTATATTTTAAATAAGTAATAGAGGATGCGTGGTGTTAGATCATTTTGAGATAGGAGCTCTAAGTATATGATAAGTGTTTGTTGAATATGTATGATAGGTTAACGAATATAAACTGGACTAAATTGATACTTGGACTTAATTGTGTTGTTAGTTGTGGTTGTCTTCGATTACCCACTAGTCGAGTCCAATGGCATTAGTAAGGCACCTAGTGATCTTTGCACGATGCTATCCTTGTAGAGTCTCATATTGAAATGACCTAAGTAGATCTAGGTTCATTTATGGCATTCAATGTTAAGGAGTACCTAATACCAATATTATGTAGGTTTTATATATTGCGCATTAGGGGTTGTGAGTAACCTTAAGTTTCAAGATGCTAAGACTGTAATGGTTGTGGGCTTAAATGAAACATTTAAAACTAACGCTTATATTTAATAGCAGTATTTGTGTATATATTTGATTGATACTTGTGTTTCATGCAGATGTGTATAATATCCTATACTAAGCTTTGGCTTATCCTATAGAGATTGATATTTTTTAGTTACAAGGATAGGTTACAAAGTAGATGATGGGTTTATGTTGAGGATTACAAATTTGACTATCTATACTATGATAAGCAAGGAGATTATTATTGTACTATCGTAGTTTAGTTGTAGGGGTAGACTAAAGGATTTATATTTATTTCCTTTATAATTGCCTATTTAGGAAACTTGTGTGGTTTTTGAGTCACTTATGACTCTTATTGCTAGATTTAGTAGATTAATTATTGTTGGAGCTATGAGACTCCAAGTTATGATTTTAAGTTCTTTCGTGACTTAAGTTATGGAGTGATGATATTTTCGATTATTTTCTTGATTTTACTATGGAGTTAAGTGGTTAACATCCTACTCTAGTAGAAATTTTGAGGTTGTCAATTGTGAATTGGCAAATTTCATGTAATTATTCTATGAATCTTAGATAAGTTATAGGTTCCTAAATGCCTGAGGTGTCATAAAAGCTAAGGACATATGGCAAGCTATAGCGTCCTAGGTTATGGGGAGTTACACTTCTACTTCATATACTCCTTTTATTGCTTCTATCCCTCTTTCTACTCTTAGGATTTCTTGAATAAAATAATCATTATCTTCATCGCTATCAATTTCTTTTCTATCTTCTATGCTAATTATGTTATATATGGTTTTTGTATCATTCATAAATTCATCTACTTCTAAAATATCTTCTTTTACATGATTAATTATTATAGCACATTTATCATGGATATTATGTCTTCTATCATAATCCCTGGCTAAATATCCTTTCTTACAAGCAAAGAATGTTAATGTATTTTTATAATTTCTCTCTTTATTATATTTTCTTACATATCCATCTTCATTTAAATAAGGTTTTCTTACTCTACTTCTTTTAAGATAATGTTTTTTTACAAGTTTCTTTTGTTTAGGTCTATATTTTCTCCTTTTAAGTTTATTATTCTCTTTATCTCCATAACTTTAAGGTATATATATATATATTTCCACAAAAACTGTATTCTTCTTTTAATGGTTTTGTTATTGGTATACTTGTATATTTTTCTACTATTTTTTCTAACACAAATTGTACTCTTGTACCTAAATTGTTTAATTCTATAAGTAAGATGGGTTATTTTTGTTAGTCAAATTGTTTATAGATTTTCTATCTTAATGTTCCTAGTAATTTTAAAAATAGTTTGTTTACTATATTTGTTTCATAATAACATCTTGCCATATTATATTGATAAAAGAAATTATTTAAGAATTTTTTAACATATCTCCAATCCTTTAACTATATCTGTTCTTAGGCTCTCATTACATTCATTCGTACTTGTAAATAATTGCCTAAGTTGGGATGTATACTCATTACTGATATAGTAATTTTATTTGTAAAATTATAAGGGTTAATTCCAAATTGTAAATCCACATGAAATTGTTTTAGAAATTTTCTTTTATAACTTTCCTATAAAGCTCTAGTACATCTTCTAAAAAATTTTCTAAAAAGTTATATATTGCTGTAGCATTATCACTTACCTTACAATTTTCCCATTCTCTTGTCACTAATTGAGTCTACGTACTTAATATTTGTGGCTAGAGTTGGGGATCATGAGTTACTATATTTAGTATTCTTCCATTGTCTACTAAATTTTTTTTATCAAATGTTTCTAAGAGCATTCATTTTCCTAAGCTTTTATAATCTCTTTTAGGTTCTCTATAATATGTATAAGGGGGTCTACTTGGTTATCTTACGGGATTTTTTACACTTGTATTAAATATTAGAGTATTATTTACTATTAGCAGTTGAATTCAAAAGCTTCAAATGTTCTCTATTATACATATATTCTGATGTCATTGTTTCATTTTCTAAAAGTTTATTTCCTCTCTTACTATGTCTTCTAAATGCTTTGGTTCTTGGGAGTCTATAAAACAACTGTCTAAAAAGGTTTCAATCATACTACTAGCAGTTGAATATTGTATTTTTGTCTTGTTTCTAAATTTTTTGGATAATTTAGTACACTATGTTTTACATATGTTTTTCCTCCTAAGTTACACATATTTTCTACAAAATAATATTTTTCTTTTTTTCCTAAATATCTTTAGTTTTTCAATTCTTCTATTGCTTCATTAATTTCTTCCCATCTTTTAATTAAAAATGTTCCATTACTTAGACTTTCTATTATCTTTCAATGCCTAAGTCTACTTCTACTAGCATCTAACATCATTTCTATTCTATTTTTTAAATTGTCATTTATTGATTGTTCTTCATCCAATAATGTTTTTTCCTTTTAGTCTAAAAACCTTAATCCATATGATCCATCAGGATTTCTATACATAATGCTATCTTTGAGAACTCTAATTGTACTTGGGCTTTCTAAGTGTTTAGATATGTTCCATTCAAATCCTTTTAGCTCTTTACTTTCTATTTGAATAGGTTGGATAAACTTAATTCCTAAACTAACTATTTCTTGTATTATATCATCTATGTTTAGCTTGTATTGTGTATTATTTCCATCTACTACTCTTCCTATAAATCTAATGTTTATTAATATTACCTCCTATATGGTCTTCATATCCTTTATCTTGTAATCTAATTTATAAGTTTTTTATATTATTTATACTAATCATAAAATTTGGTGCATAGTAAAATATGCCTTTATTATTGCTCATGTCAATTTTCATTATACATATTATTGCTCTTCTAATATCATTTTGCCAAGATTTGTCTATTAGTAACAATTTTCCTTTCATTTGTTTTCTTACTAATCCTTTTATCCCTACAACTATCATTCCCAAATGAACTAGTCTCCTTTCTTCTTGTTTTGATTTTCTAATAGTTGTCTCACTTAATAGCTTTATATTAACAAGTTCAGTAGTAACTGATTAGAAAATCAATTTTGCTAAGATTTGTCTATTAATAACAATTTTGCTTCTGTTTGTTTTCTTGCTAATCCTTTTATCCCTACAACTATCATTCCCACATGCACTGGTCTCCTTTCTTCTTGTTTTGATTTTCTAATAGTTATCTCACTTAATAGCTTTATATTAACGGGTTTGGTGGTAACTGATTAGAAAATCAATTTTGCTAAAATTTCTCTATTAATATCAATTTTGCTTCCATTTGTTTTCTTACTAATCCTTTTATCCCTACTACTATCATTCTTAGATGCACTAGTCTCCTTTCTTCTTGTTTTGATTTTCCAATAGTTGTGTCACTTAATAGCTTTATATTAACGAGTTTAGTGGTAATTGAGATAGTTTCTTCTTGATTTTTTTTCTTATCAATCTTATTCTTCCTAAATTTAATCATCTGACTCTATATAACATTCTAGGATTTAATAAATCAATATTTCTATTATTATAAATTTCTATGTCTCTATCTATATCTACTACTTCTTTAAGTTGTTTAATGTGATCTCCCTACCTACTCTACTTGTTAATTTACTTAGGATTCTCCCTCCTATTAAAGTCTCTTTTCTAGTTGGATTAAGGTTCTACTATTTCCAATAAAAGGAATGGTTCTAGTCCATATAGCCATGATCTTCCTTTATTTTTCTAATGGTTTATAAATACAAAAAATGTTGCTAGATTTCTTTATTTTTTTCTACTAGTTTTTTTGAGATTTTATTCCTTGAAGTTTTCCTATTTTATTTTCTAATTCTTGTGAATAGTCTTCTTCTTCCTTTTCTATTTTGATTTTACTTTTAAATTCTAATTTTATATCATCTAATTACTTATGTAGAGATGACAATAACAAAATTATAGTATTATTTTATCTTGTTCAATAAGAACATTGTATTTTATTAGTTCTTTAGGATTTTGTAAGTATGTTCTATTTAAACCTAGGGCTTTCTTATAATCGAGATATGATTTTACTTCTGTTATAAGAGTGCTACTCATTAACCTTATACAAAATATATTATTTCTTTTACTAATCCTAGTATCATCTTATCGTTTTGTTGTATTTTTGAGAGCTTTTGGTTTATTTCTATTTATCCGTTATGTCATTCTATAATTTATCTATCTTCTTCTACTTGATTTAATTTCCTAATAATTATAATATTTTGTTCCTCAATAAGTATTTTTTTATTTTCTTTTATTTCTTTTAATATATTGTTTTTTATCTACTAAAGAGCCTTATATAATTTTGTAGTGATTGAAATTCCTCAATTCTTGTTGGGCTAAAGATTTTGCTAATATTATATGTAAGTCTATGATATTATTTAATTGTTTATTATTATCATGCAACTGGTGTTTTGATTGTTGAAAATAACAAGTGTGTTAATTGTCCTGATTTTTCTATCTTTCTATTTGGATTATATATTTCTAATCTAAGCCACTTTGATTTCTTTGTGTTCTCAATTTTCTTTTTTTCAAATAAAGTCTATTTAATCTGAGTCTAGTTGGTAGTTTTCAAATTTAATAGAAAGCTTTTTGTCAGATGAGAAATATTCTTCTCTGTATAGGTGTTTTGAATATTTAATGATTAAGATTATGTAGATGATAAAAAATAATTCAACATTCCTAATCATAACTTGAGTTTCTAAGATAACTTTGCCTTAATGCTATTAATAGTAATCTATAAAATTTGTCTCTTGCTATGAAGCTAGGAATATGTACTGTTTCTTCACCCTCTTCTATGACTAATCTATTAAGTTCTTCTAAGTTTGACTCTATTTCTTCTCTTATTCAATAAAGACAATTATTAACTACCACTATTCTATCTAATCGTATGTCTTCAATGGAATAAATAAGGTTATCCAAATTATTCATTATTGTTTTCTAAAAGAATCATGTTTAAAAACAAACCTTGTTATATTGTTTCAACAATGTCTAATACATTTTTGAGTTGATTATAAATCAGTCCTTTCTCTATTTAAAAGTAAATATGCTTCTATAATTAAATTATTTATTTTAAAACAAATAGGGCTTTTAATAATGTTTTCTAAATGAGAAATTTGGGTTTTTATCCTAAGTTCTCTTTCCTTAAACTTGTATATTACTTATTTTTGTATTTTAATGTACTATGAAATACTACTCATAACCTCAATATTTGATGTGAAAACTTTAGTGAACTTTTAATACCACTCGGTACTATAAACATTCATCTTATTATACTTATTTTTTTCCTTTTCTTTTTCAATTTAACTACCTTTTCATGATTTCAAAACTATATTCAATTTTTTCATAAACGAAGACTTCTACTCCTTAGCTAGATTATAAACCCCAAGCCAACAAAGAACTCTACAAATGTTAACTTATGCAACAAAATGGGCAAGCAAGGCTAGATCCAGTTGGTCTTATCAAGTGATTAATAAAAATTAAACTGGGCTCTAATACTAAAAATAAGGAAGATAGGCGAAGAAAGAATGAAAGATATCATAAGATAATAAGAGAATAGCCTAGTTCCCTTTTGCTAAGACTCTAAAAATAATAAAAGTAAAGAAAGGAAGCAAAGAACTTACAAATAGAGAAATATTTAATAATAATGCTTCTAGAATATGCTTACAAGAAGAGAGTGAGTGTCTATAATATAAGAGTGTTTGAAGATTTTTTAAAAAGGGAGTATGGTGAGTCTCTTAGACATATGTTTTTTCTCTAGTGATTTTTCCGTGCCCTTCCCAAGTTTGTATCTAAGGCTTATTTGGAATACCAATGAGCCAAGCATACCTCTTCATTGGATTTTTTCTAAAGGAAAAAAATATAAAGGTTACTATCTATAGTAAACTTATCAAGAGATATTAGAAAATGTTTTTTTCTAAGAAATATTACACATTATGGAGACCACTTGGTATTGAACTTCACAGGTTTAACTAAAAAATATGCTAAAATCAAAATTAGCAAAGTTTAGAATTTCAAGTTTAAATTGAAACTAAGGAGTTTGGGATCAATTTCAACTTGATTTTACTTATTTATATTAAAAAAACATTTCTCTAATTAAAAGAGTACTAGACTTGACTAACATTTAGATATCTTTTGGTTGTCATATTTTTATGATAAAATGCTTTATAAATTATTTAATTCATTATTTGATTTACATTTTAGCCAAAGTTATGAGATAAAAAGGCCTTGAACAACTTAACTAAGATTAGAAAAATTGTACCATATATTTGGTGCTATAAAAAATTTATTTCGTATTATAGAACAAATATATCTTTAAAATTCTAGAATTAACCCTAGACTAAGTTGTTAAATCACAATATTAGATTTTATTGTAAATTATAATATGAATAACTATTTTTTATTTTTGTAATTTTCTCAATCATAAAAATCAACTACGTCTTATACTGTGTTGTTTTGTTCTCCTTGAACTGTCTAGTTCTACTAATCTAACTTTACCTTAACTCGAGTACAATTAAGCTCATGGACTGATTGGACTAGATATCAATATATCATGAAGTTTGAATTAAACTCAATAAACTATTTAAATAACTTAAGTTTATGCACAATTAGATTATTAAATTGAACTCAAGTACACTAAATTAAACTTAAGAACCTATTGACTATGATTATCCATACACATAGACCCAACCATGACCCAACAATAAAAAAAAAGGAGTAAATGGCTTCAACTAAGATTTTGTGCGTGTATGTGTGTGTATGTGTTTTTTTTTTTTTTTTTGCCATTTGATTATAAAGTTTTCAATTTCAATAATCAACTTTTAGAATTTTTTGGAATTTATGAATTATACAAAACCTTTTACATTTTAGTAATTAAGTTTTAAAACTTTTCAAAATCGTTTATCAAATAATGAAAATTTTTAATAGTTTAAGCCATAATATAAATTTATTGCTGTTTTTAATCACTTTATTCACATGATATATCGCATCAAAACTAGATTGCAAGAAAAGAATTAAAATATGCTATTTATTAACACAAATATGTTTTGCTTTTTCTTTTAAGACACATTGAATGGAAAATTTAAGGACTGCCAACCTTAAAGATTCTAGAACTTTTCATAGAGCGTTTTGAGAGATAAATATAAAGAGTTTACATATAAATTTTAAGTTAATTATTTTTATTATATATTTTTAAGCTTTTTTTTTTATTAGAACACAAATGTTTCTCTTGTTAAGAATATACATAACTAAAGAAAGAATAATGGAGAGCATAACTTAATCCCATAATTTATCTTCATTTCATTATATATTAAATTCAACTTTGATTTATAACCATAAATCCACACATTAGCCAAAACAAAAAAAAAAAAGAAAAAAAAATCTAACAACAGTATGAACAAAAGGGAAAAAAAAGTCTCTCAAATGTATAAACCTCATGTTTAATTAGAAATCACCCTAAGCAGCATCTACTTTTAGCAACCTATTATACACATCAAATGAACCAAAAAATAAGAAAAAAGAAAGCCCAAATAAAAATCACACATTGAATTGCAACCAAATGTTTTGCTGAGGATGCAAATAGGGATCCAATCTTATTACGAAGTCAAACCACAATCAATTTGTGATTAATGTGAATCTCCATCTCACAATTTTCATCCATTACTTATTTCCACTACTTCCCTCCTCCTTTCCCTTATCATCCATTTCTTGTAAAATGGATACCAAGAAGTGATGAATCCCAATGTCTTCCATTCATAACAATACTACATCGCATATCATAACAATCAATCCTCAAAGCACAAAACTAGAAGGAATATCAACAACTATAGTCTATGTACTCCACTCTAGCAATCAACACAGGATAACATAACAGCCAAAGCTAATCCTCAAAACATAGATATAGAACAAATATTAAGAACAATATAATTGAAAATTAATCTAGCATCAACAACATCAAGCATGTGATAGAGCTTGGTAAGTAAAAATTTTAATCACTAAATTCAAAAAGTTTCCTTTCTCAAAATTACCTCCTCTACGGTGCCCTAAGGCTCAAAATTAATTGCACTATCACTTGTCTAACTTAAATTTTGAGCATCAAACATGATGGTGATCATAATAGAGTACTCAATTGCAATTGAAGTAGATTTTGAATTCTGTGATATGTTTGTAAAAATAAGCAAAAAAAAATGACAATCAAACTCTCCAATAACATGATAATCCTAAAAGCCCTAATTTTTATGAGTCACAATGAAGACAAAAATTCAACCTCCCTAATTAATATAATTCCATCAAAACCTTAAAATAACAATAAATATTTAGTAAGTACAGGAAAATTTATAAAGAAAATTGAAACCCTAAAGAGAAATTTGCCTCTTCAATAACGTCTTCTTTAAGGGAAATGAATAAGGTGCCTTGACAAAAATTTTACACAAAGCACAATAGTTAACGAAGGGGAAGAGGAGCAAGAGGAGAAAAGAATGGAGAATACTATTAACAGTTCTAGCCAAAGAAACTTATAAGGAGAATGTCTTCATTTTCTCGACTAATATCTAAAAAATTGGTGAATGGGAGAGGGTACCATGACTTGCTACATATTCTTGTCTTTTAGGAACATGTAAAAGTTTTAAAACCAACTACAATCTCCAAAATTACTTATAATAATTGCTTAACAGGTACAAAACAACAAATCCCCAAATACAACAATTTAAGTGACTTACAAATGAGTCACTTCAGCCTTAAACAAACTAAATAACTAAATCTTGATCTTCTATAACATATTGAGGATAATAGCAATTTCCATACTTATCGCAACTTGTTGAATTGACCTACAATTGTGAAAATAAAGGGTAAGCTAAAGCCTAGTACAAGTGCACAAACATACATGGATGTTAAGCTCAAAACAGTCACATGCATATAATACAACTATAATAAATATAAATAACGACATTTTAATTATCTTTAACTTAGGCCACCAAACATAACAGGGGTTCTCATGGCCCTACCATACTATGATCCTTATTCACATACATAAGTGAATATACTATAAGTTTTATTTTCATTAAGTCATTTACACTCTAAGTCTAAAGTATAGAGACTACGAACCTAATATTCTAGCCATGTCATCCCATATGAAAGTTCACTAGGGAAACCTCGCATATGATCAGCGATTGCTCCTCTAGTAAATTGCTACTACAGGCCCTTAAAGCAAGCGAATTAAGCACGACCAGCAAACCATTCTTTTAGGCCAAATATAGATTACTCCAATTAGCTCCTCTCTGACCTAGCAAGGACAGCCATATGATAAGCACCACGTAGCTGAAATTACTCCACAATAGCTAAATGAGCTCCAACTCACAAATCTTGAATCAATAGCTCAAACCTTAACAAGGAATCTAACAATCACTACAAATCTATTTGAAAAAAAAGCATACACATTAACTCTCAAGTACTCAAAACTAGGTTCTAACTAAAAATTACTTATGAACTTATAAACTTATCCAATCAAAGGTTCCTAAAGAAAATAATCGAATCTAATCATAAATTAATAAAAGAAATTGAAGATAATATAAATATGTATTATGATAAAGAAAAAAGTTGAAATATTTACATAATATTATTTAATTACTTTAAATCATAAGGTATGATATATATAAAAGAAATATAGAGTGGACACATTATTAGGGTGTCAAAATATATAACTCTACTAGTCGATATAGTAATGAAAGAATACGTACTTTAATTAGATAATATTATAATTCATAGAAATACGTAAGGAAGGATATATTAATAATCGAAATCCAAAATGGACTTACTTTACAAATAATATAATATATTATATAATTATAATAACTATTGTAATAGAAATACTTAAATCATAATACCATCAATATCAATAATAAGGCATTAACAATAATAAGATAGTATCGTCGTAAACAAAATTGACACTTGAAATACGTATATGATATGGGTATTAATGTACTAAATATCAAGCCAAAAAATAGTGTCCCCACATCAAAAATGGAAATATAACTTCATAATTGCATTTATACAAATAATTCGATAATGTGACATAAATTATAATAATAACTTTTATATAAAGTAATATGAAAATTACAATAAATAAATCAATTTATAATACGAATTGAGTACTAACAAAATAAGTACTTTTCATAATATCGAAAAATAAAAATAAAAATAATATTCTACTTAAATGACAATGAAAAATGGAATTGAATCAACTTATGAAACAACACCAAAACTGGAACATTGGATGGATACGGATCAATGCCAAATATGAAACTATTAAATATGAAAATAAAAAATTATAATTTGGTTATCAATATACCCAAATAATTATCAAATAATAATTTACTAGAATAGATAGGAACATGTGAAAGTAGGTCGAAAGCAAAATAATCAACAAAAGGATAGATTAGATAGCTAAGAACTTTAGACAAGGGAGCAAGTGGAATTTAGGATTGGAAATTTGATGAGTCAAGTAAGGAAGAATTCATTGGAGAAGGGGGTTTATCTAATGCATGAAGGGATTAGGGGTTCAAAAGAGAATTGAAGGGGCGAGTGGGAGATTAGGAATTTGGAGTTAGGTAAGTAAGGGTTGGATGGTGGGAGAAGGCGATCTAGCATACAGGAACTTAAGGAGAGGAAATGACAAGAGGTGAGGGGGATTAGGGAATTGAGAATCAGAGCAAGAGGGTGAATCAAGCAAATAGGGAAGGGAATTAAGGAAGAAAGGAATTGGGGGAGAGATAATGAGCCAATATAGCGACTTCTATCAACATGATCTAAATTAATTTTATAACTTAGTTAATATTTTTACTTTAACTAGGGTGTTTTAGAGAAAGAGAGGGGGGGGGGGGGGGGGGGGAATTGCATGCATGAGCATGTTCTTAGAAGGTAGGAAAGAAATAATAAATCGTATCAAAGAAGATAGAGGGAGAAATGAATAGAGAGAGTAAGTTGATAAATTTATCCATATTATAAAATATTTATAATTTTATAAAATTATTTTACTATTGATTTTTTTGTTATATTATATCAAATTGAGGTTTCAAATAGTAATTTTAATGATAAGATGGAAAAGGTAGTTATTTAAACCTCATAAGGCTTTAATAAAATAGATATAATGGTCATAATATTTGAACATTTTATTCCTTATGTAGAGGGAATGAAAAGCTCCACATTTTTATAGATAATATCTATTCCCAATGGAGTAGGAATAAGAAAACCCTATGAATTATAATTCCCTCCTCGTTTTTCCATGTAAATTAGGTAATACATAAATTTAGGTAAAAAAAAAAAAGGTAATAGACTATTAAGAGAGAATAATTATTTTATTTCCTCTATATTTACTCTAAATAAACAACTCATTCATCTTTTATTTTTGAAATTAAGAGCTTAGATATTTAGAAAACATATTCTTCAGACCTATTTTACTCTTTTACACTTGGATAAAATAATTCAAATTATTAATAATATTTTTTATTAGTTTATTAAGGCACATAATAGTCATGAAATAGGAAAAAAGATATTTCAACTATTTCGATGTCTAAATACTCAACTAAAAAATTAAAATGAAAGTATAAATAATGTAAATATAAGGGGTGTATATACAATTCACCCAAAAATCAATGCAAATTGCAATTTGAACCACAATTATCTATAATATACAATTTAGATCCCCAAAATTTGATTGCAATTTCTAACAAAACTGTAAGTTTGAAAAAGTTATGTGTCCAAAAAAATTTAAGTTTTTCCACATAGGTACTTTTTTTCTTTGAATTTATATAATCCATTTTGAAAATATAAAAATTTCTTCTTACGACCTTTTAACGAATATACTAAAGGTATTGTTCATGTGACCCATGTTAAATATATGTGCTTACTTTTTTTTGTATTATTATTAAAATCTCTTTAAAATACTAAAACATGTTTTCAAAGTTTAAAACGCATTCCTAAATAACAATGGCTCTTGAATGATGACAATCTTATGTTGGTAGGTAGCCTATCTAAAAAAAATCAGATGAAATTTTATGGAAAAAATCATCTTATCTAAATTATTTTGTTTTCTTTCTTTTCTTTTTTAAAATAATTGTTTATTTTTATTTTGATGTCTTAATATTGTAATAGTAAAGCTAATATCTTCGTCATAGTGATACCCTTGATTAGACTTGTTCTTGTGAGTTAGGTTACTATCTTTTAAAAACTGCAATGTTGTTAGGTGATTTTAGATTAAGAATTTCATCCAGCAAAGAAAGAGAAGGCTACAAGGTATCGAGGCCAATCTGGTACAACCACTTCGATACCTAAGTCAATAGATTAATGTAGGAAGAGACTGAGTGAGTAATAGTGAATTATCAAATATCTCTTATAGTGTTTCTTCTTCATATTTATAGGTGAATGCTGAGTATCTGAAACAATAGTTAATGGCATGATCATCGAGACACTTGGAGACCTCTCGATCAAGTACATTCTTAAAATGTAAGGATAGTGGGTAATTATATAATATAACCATGCTAAGTGATAATTGTTCACGCTACTTTCCATAAATTCAAATTAGATACTGATCTATGTTACTTGGCGTTAGCTAAATAGCCAAGAATGGAGTTAATTAGCATGTTAGTTGCCGAGTGGCTAAGTGAATGAAATTAGACTATCAACATTTACCCCCCAACTCCGGTGTATGAAGATTCGACTAAGATAGTAAATATTTTAATATTCTCTATGGGGTTAAGTGGGGAATAATTTCCTAAATGTTAAGTAATGTGGGAAGTTCCTTGATTTTCTTTTTGAAGGATGGATCACATCTTATCCGAAAGGTCACAACTTTTCAATTTTATTACCTATCAAAAGACTAAATGGTAGCATATATAACAGATGTCACCCTAACCATAATTACATTACAAGCACTAATAACTGTAAGAGCCTTAACAATCATTGCATTTCTACCTCGAAACACATTTCAATAATCTACACCATCATCTAAGTAGTACATCATTTCTGTTAGAAATGTATTATAGTTGCAAGGCTAAATCATCCATATTTAAGGAACATTTCAATACCAAAAATACATTTCAACTTCATTTGCATCCATAAGCTTTCATTAGCTCTCAACATCTCATCTTCACCTTCAAATTCTTCAAAAAGTTATGTGATATTTGTTATAGCCAAAACTAGGTATGGTTTGCAATGTCATTTGTCAACTTATTCTTTCAAATTCTAAAGTAACTAAAACTGAGGCTATTTCTCCCCTCCTATAAAAGTAGTGAGATGGTACGTTCCTTAAGTAGCTTAGCCAACAGTGTAGTAGAGTGGTGGAATAAACTTGCTCGAATCAACTCTTTTGAAGTAGATAACTATATAGAAGATAAAGAAGGACAACCTATAGCAAGATACTTTATAATAATATAATTTACTTCAATGATTCACCAAATAGAGTGACTAATGCTATTGATAGAGTTATTATTTAGAAATATAATAAATATTAGCAAGACCTTCTTGAAACATGGAATTTTAGGAAGCCGAGAGAAGAGGAAAGGGTATGCTTTCTAAGGGAGCATGAGTTTCATATCTATTTAAAATATCTCAACTTTAGACTGCACTTCCCATTCTTGCCTTTTGTTAAGCAGTTCTTCAACTATTTCCAAGTTGCACCAAGTATGTTTTTACCAAACACTTATCGGCTTCTTATGGCTTTCAAGATAGTTTGTGAAGAGGTTGAAGTTAATGCTATGCCTTAATTATTTCAGCATTTCTTTATGATTAGGAGGCAACCCGATAGCTAGTAGTTCATAGCTACTAGGCATGGGTGGAAGTTCATAGATGGGTTGGAGTCTAAGATCTAAAAATGGCACGATAAATTTGTATCTACTGTTTTAGATGAGAAGTTGGATTTTTGGACTAATAAACTGAGCCAATTTGCACTAAGTACATTGAATTGATGCTGTCGTCGCAAAGAAGATTCAAGAGAGGAGGAAAAATAAGATGTTTTTCTAGAATGCCAAGAGAATTATTAGGTGATATGAAAATAGAGTGCTAATATTCTCCAAAAAAGAAGGTATGCTATTGAGAGACAATCATACCAAGTAGAGTTATAAGGGGAAGGCTGTTCTTGTTCCTTGGGGGAAGGATAACGTAGCCTTTGAGCTTTACTCAACATGGAGCATGTAAGTCAATTTCTATGTGTTTATCATTAATATACTTATCTTTTTATTGCACACATGGGAACTGGGGACATGAATCTTGCCAAGTTATTGGCCTAAGTGAATGCTAAAAAATCAACAACCAACAGACTTATAGCCTCTATGATTGCTGCTACTCAGTAAATTGCCATTAAGAAAGCAGTAAAAAAAGGAGTAGCAAAACAAGTAGCAGCCTAGAAGAAGGTCTCCCATGTAGCCAAGTGGCGATAAGGGAGTGAGAAACTCAAGTTTATTAAGGCCATACAAAATGAGACCCCTCCAATAAAAAATAACCCTCCATTTGTAGGGCTAAAAGATGGTGGCCAAGAAATCGAAGCCTAAAGTGAGGCTAGAGTCACCAATCTTGAGGCTATTAGAAGGTCATCACTCCTACTGGGTGTTGTGCCAAGAACAAGCAAAAGAAAAGGGAAGGACCCCATTAGCCGACCTCCTGCTAAGAGATTTAAGGAATTGGATGAAAGGGTAAATGAAGCAATGCAAAATAAAGCTCTTAGCATCAGTAGTGTTGAATCCTTAACATGGAGGTTGGTGAGTACTTTGTTCCATATTGAAGCCATAACATCCTATACACTGATTTGGCCTTACATAATAGGACAAAATCCTTAGTCTTTATGGAAGGTGTTATTCTTCCTAGTAGCAGTCACATTTTAATGACCTTAGATGAAGCTAGTAAAGAAATGAAAAAGGTAATAATAATAATTTTTTATGTATTCTGCCAGGTGGTCTAGAGAATTCATCATTCCATATTGACTTATTGTAGAAAATTGAGGATGCGTACAACTCCTTAGAGGCTTAAACTATAGCTACTAAAAATGCAAGAATAAGGGCTGAGATGGAGGCTAGAAAGTACTAGAATGAACTTGCTACTTAGAAATTAGCATGCTCTTTAGCTACTGATGAAGTCTCAAGCCTTAAGGCTAAGGTTGATGAGTAATATAAGGTAGTTGAAGACTTGAAGGAGGAGCTGCATAAAAAGAAGGAAGAGTGTTGGGGTTTAGGCTGAACATTCAGCTCAATAAGGAACGAGGAAGATAGGCTCAGGATGCAAATAAAGAGACTGGACACCAACAACTCTAAATCGTAAAGTCGTATTACCAAATTAGAGGAAGCAATAAGGAAAAGGCCCTCTGTTGAAGAGGCTCTTGAAATCGTGATATCAAGTCGGTAATACGAGAAATTATTGAGAAAAAAAGTTGTTGAAGGGGGTTCAAGCAATAAGAGAATAAATCCTTAAGTTTTACCCTTACTATGATCTCTCATGCTTGGACTTTGCTAATGTCGATGATGAAGTCAGTAGCTATGTTGAAGAAGCCAACAAAGATTCAAGTGCTGAGATTAATATGTAGGGTGATAATGAGGCTCGTACCAAAGATCGTGGAGATGAAAAAGATTGTCTATCTAAGGAAATCCCTGATGAGTGCAAAAAGAAATCTACCTGCTCTAAGATCCCAAGCACCGAAAAGGAAATATGCTCCAATAAGGTTCTAACTTCCAATCAACAAAATGCCTTTGCTCAGTTTGAGAAAAAATCATAAGATTGTTTTCCTTGTAATTAGTTTGTTATCTTTTGTATGGACTATTCAATTGAGTGGTTGAAAATTTACCATCATATTTGTTATCATACATTTCCTCATGCATAATTTAGTAATTTTAGCATGTTTTATTTTATACACTTTATCATTTCCTGGCATGTTTTATTTCACACGTCATATTTTTTTGGCATGTTTTATTTCACATGCCCTATTTTCTCTACATGTTTTATTTCACATGCCTATTTTGGATATATTTTTATAAATATTAGCTGTTAGTCATTTGAGATGTAGACTAGTCATCTTATTTAAGCCATGAGATCACCTCTATGAAATAACACACTCATTTAGATTTTTGACTAATTTATATCATTCACTAACTACGATAGTTTTGAACTTATTAAATACTAGTTTGTTCCCTGTACAGTTTGAATATGATAAAAATCCATTGATCATAAAACAGATCAAGAAGTGAAACAAGTCAGAGTTGTATCTTTGAACATGATTGCCTTTCAAAACAATAGGCTACTACCTTACATGACAAATGGAAATGCTTCATAACATCAAAGGAATTAGTTAAAATTAAGTTTCAAGTTCTCGGCATTCTATGCAAAAAGGATGATTGATCCATTTAACCTTTATAGTTGAAAGGCCTTCTCACCAATAACTTCTTGGACCTTAACAGGATCTTCCAAATTTATACCGAACTTCCCTTGCTTCTCTCTCACACCAATTATCTTTAGTTTCCAATAGATTAGATCTTCAAGTTGAAAACCTTATGCTTCACCTTTTAATTATAATACTTGGCTACCCTATATTGATATGCTACAACTCTCACTCTTGCCATCTTTGATTTCCTCAATAGTATCCAAATTTGCTGTTAAGCCAACTTGATTAGTCATCACTTCGAAGTTTTGCAATGCATATATTCGATAGGTTTAATTCGATCGGCAAAACTACTTTCGTACCATACGCTAATCTAAAGGGTATTTCCTCTATTGTGGTTCTATAGGTAGTCCAGTATCCCATAAAACATTTAGCAATTTTCAACTTATTTTCCCTTGGCTTAATTAACCTTCCTCCTTAAGCTGTATAAAATGATCTTGTTAATAGCTTCCACTTGCCCATTAGTTTGAGGGTGAGCTACAAATATATAATATAGGTGGATGTCGTATTTCATACAAAATGCTCAAAATTTGTTATTGTCAAATTGTGGTCCATTATTTGTGAATATCATAAATGGGACTCCAAACCTTGATATGATGAAGTTGAAAACAAATGCCTTGACTTTCTATTTAGTGATCATTGCTACTACTTTGGCCTCTACCCACTTTATGAAGTAATCCATAACAATAATGACAAATTTTCGCTAAGCTACAGACATTAGAAATGATCCAAGTATGTTTAACTCAAGCAAAGGGCCAGGGACTAGACAAGTAGCATAATTAAGTAGAAGGGACATGACTCAGCGCATCATGCTTTTGGCATTGTGGACAATGTCGAACATTTATTCTCGCGTCATCTTTCATTATCAACTAATAATAGCTGAGACATAGTGTACGAATATACAATGTTTGTACTTTCACGTGGTTGTTATATACAACACCATGTAGTTCAAATAACACTCATTAGGCATCTCTTGGAGGTTCATTGAAGATAAGGTTAGGATATACACCATTTTTACAGTTGATCGTCTATTAATATGTAATTTATAGCTTGATAAGCCAATCTTCTAGCCTCTTTCCTATCATCAAGGAGGGCACCGTCCCTTAAATATTTTAGAAGAGTATCTATCTAGGACTTCTCTCTTAGGCAAGGAGCTAATTTGCAACTCTACGGGATAATGGATAAACTCTTATGTAGAAGGAAATTGACAAAGAGTGCCATACTAGCTAACTTAGATAACTTATTAGAGGCAATATTCTTGCTCCTTGGTATTCTATGAATTGAAAAGGATTGGAATTCTTCCGTGAGCGTTCATATTATCAATAAGAACTTGCTCATTTCTTCCTCCCTTACTACATAACTTCCTTTGACTTGATTTACCACCAATTGTGAATCAGAGAAAACTTCGATTTTCTCAGCACCAATTTCCTTTACTAATCTAAGTTTGGCTATTAAGGCTTCGTATTTTGCTTTCTAGTAGAAGAACAATCAACATAAGGATACCATATGGGCTTCTTGACAATTTCCAAGCTATCTTCCATACCAGTGAACTCGACCAGAAAATTCGCCAGCACTTAAGCTTTCAATGCCGTTCTAGGTTTATACTTTATACCATAACCACTTAACTCCAAAGCATATTTCATCATCCTTCTTGAAGAATCTAGCCATTACAAAGCCTATCGCAAAGTTTGATCAGTAAAGACTATGATTTAGTGAGCTTTGAAGTACGGTTTCAACTTCCTTACCAAGAGAACCACTACTCATACAAATTTTTCAATTTTGGCATATCGATGCTCTGGTCCTTATAAGACATGACTTACGTAATAGATTGGTTGATGCTCCTTGCCATCAATTTGGACCAATATAGAAGACAGTGTTCAGCAACTGATGGATAAGTATAAATACAAGTTCTCTCTTACGATAGGTATCAAGAGTATTGGGGGTGATGTGAGAAATTCTTTAAGTTCACTACATGCCTTTTGGGATTCATCTATCCATTTGAAATCTTTAGGACTCTTTAAAATTTTAAAGAATTTTGTGCACATGTTCGTACTTCTCAATACTAACTTATCTTATTAAAGGCATCTATTTCCCCAGTAGGTTCCTAAACCTCGAGAGTATGGGGAGATTTCATATTTCTAATTGCCTTAATCTTTCTTGGATTAGCTTCGATGCCATGTCAAGTGACAATATACCCTAGGACCTTTCCCAAAGTAGCACCAAAGATGTACTTCTACAGATTCAACTTCATATTTTTCCTCCTAAAGGTAGCAAATGTCTCCTCAAGATTAGTAAGATGCTGATCCTCTATCATGCTTTTCGTAATCATGTCGTCAACATACACTTCAACATTTCAATGTATCTAAGGCTTGAACATCATAGTGATGAGCTACTGATAAGTTGTACCGATGTTTTTTTAGCCTAAAGGGCATCATCATATAACAATATGTTTCAAAATTAGTAACAAATGATGTGTAAACCTCGCATTCCTCATCCATTTTAATTTGGTCATATCTAGAAAAAGCATCCATAAAAGGGAGAAATGCATACTTGGCTGTTGAATCAACCATATGATCAATTCTCAATAGGGGAAAGCAATCCTTGGGATAAGCTTTGTTAAGATCCATAAAGTCTATGCACATAGGCCATTTGTTGTTAGACTTCTTGACTAATACATAGTTGGTTAGTCAAGTTAGATAAGGTCTTCCCGAATGAATCTTACCTTTAAGAGTTTTTAGACTTCTTCTTCAATGGCTATTTGTCTTTCGGGGGCAAAATGTCTTTTCTTTTGTTTAATCATTTTTGCACTTAAAACAATCTAAAGCTTATGAACCATGATGTCTTTAGGGATACCCAACATGTCCAAAGGGGGCCATATGAATACATCAGCATTGTCTTGTAGGAAGTTGATCAAACTTCAACTGATGTTTTGCTGGCAAGTGTCTCCCTATCTCAATCATCTTTTTAGGGTTACCTCCTAATGAAATTTCCTCCATTTCATCCTTGACATTGTCTACTCTAACGAACTTTCCTTCTAGACATGTTTCTACTTGAAAAATTTCTTCTTGCCTTAACACCCTTATATACATTGATCTTACCAACTGTTGATCTTCTTTACATATATCAACTCTCGTAGGAGTGGGGAATTTGGCTTTAAGGTGAGTAGTAGATGGGACAATGTTGAATAAGTGTTGACATGACTATCCCATGGTCATATTGTTTAGGGACCAACATTTAACAATGAGGAAGTCCACTTTGTCTTCCTTGACATGCTTGTCAACCCCAATCTGGATTGGCAAAGAGATCACTTCAATTATCCAGACTAGTTAATTGTTGAAGGCATACAAATCATAAATGTAGGATCTCAACTATGCTTTGATCTTTGGTCTTATCTGATCAAAAGCATGTTCAAAAATAATGTATACCAAACTTCCACTATCAATGAGAATTTTCTTGACCTCAAAGTTAGCCATTCTCCCACTAATTACAAGTGCATCATCATGTGAACTTTCGATGTCCTCAAAATTCTCTTTTGTGAAAAAAAATCATATTGTTGATTTTGATCTTCTTACCCTGGATGCTGTAAACATAATTAATGGCATTAGTTGAGCTTGAAGAGCTTAACTAACCTATAGTAGAAGCTCTACCAACAATAGTGTTAATTATTTAATTATGTGCTCTACTAATGTTTCTGTCTCTTGCATCTTTCTTGGCAATAGCTGGTTGAGTAACATTCTCCTAGTATTCTCACCTCCTTTGAGATGGATGCTCAATATTCTCTGTATCATGCTACAAAAACTTGTGCAAATGCTCTCGCTGAATTGCATCCTCAATGGTGTTCTTAAGTTGGACGCATTCGTCAGTATTATGGCCTCTATTATGATGGAAATCGCAATATTTTGTTAAAATTTTGCCTTAATAGGTTTCCTCTCACCCCCTTTGGCCATTGCAAAATGCCTCTTTGTCTACATACCTCCATTAGTATGTCTAAAATTGGATGATTGACTAGTGTGTAAACTAAATATGTTGGAATGTATGGCCTCTTTTTCTCAGAGTTAGGACATTGGTCATTATCCATTCTAAGCCGATCTTTTGCACTTCTCCTCCTATCACTTTTCTTGTCTCATCTATTTTGATCATCCTCTCATAGAGCCTTTATATTATTCTTTTGTTAGATGTAAGATGTAGCTTTAGCCTTGAATTTAGTAAAGGTTCTTCGCTTATTTTTGGCAAGAGACTTAAAAAACTCTTCATAGGTGTTGATACCATCAATGATGTCGTTAAGAGCTACACTTATGTCTAGTTCTAGAATTTGGACCATCTCAATCATAAACCTAGCCAGATAATCTCTAATAGACTTATCTAATCTCCACTTTATCGTATTAAGGATTGAAGAATCCTTAATAGGAAGCTTACTTGCAAGGAAGCGTTGAACGAGCGTTTCTACCAGATCATCGAAATACAAAATAGTGTTCGACTTTAAGTGTTTGAACCATGTACTTACTGCATTCTTTAGTATTGAGGGGAAACCTTGGTAAGCCACAGCATCACTCAAGAAGTGTAACTTGGCCAAAGTGAAGTAGTACTCTATATCATCTTATGAATCTCTTGTCCCATCATAGGTTTCAAATTGTGGAAACTTGATGTACCATAGTATAATCTCCTCTGAAATCTCGAGGATGAAAGGCTCTTCTTAATTTGAAACTGTTTACTCATTGCAACAAGGTTGATAGCATGCAAGGGTCCAACATGGTGCACTTACTATGATTGCTTACCCTTATAATTTTTCTTAAGCGTAGGGGCTGAAGGTCCTATTGTAACTTCGGCTTACTTTTTCAACAATTCAGGTGAATAGATTGAGTCATTGCTATTCTTGGCATTGTAAACATTATACTCTTTTTTTTTTATTTAGGTAGACATTATTATCAAGGAGATTAAGGATATCTTCATTTTTTTTTGCTTAATTCCTAGTTTTCTTTAGCCAAGTTAAGGCAAAGTTACTCTAGCTTAGCAATACATTGTTCATCATTATGCCTACACCCCCTTCAAGGTGGTAGGATAATGTACCAGCACTTGTACTTTTAGTCAATCTTGTCTTAACCATGTGGATGGGTAAGAAAAAAAAAAACGCTGCTAAATGTTATTAGGTGGTTTAGATTAAGACTTTGATCCTACAAAGAAAGAGAAGGCTATAAGGTACCAAAGTTAGTTTGATACAGTCACTCTAATGCCTAAGTCAGTAAATGAATGTAGAAAGAGACTAACTAGTAATAGTGAATTATTAAATATCTCTTACAATGTTTCTTCTTCGTATTTATAAGAGAATGTTGAGCATCTGAAATTGTAGTTAATGGCATGATTATTGAGACACATGGAGACCTTTCGATTAAGCACATTCTTGAAATGTAGGAATAGTGAGTAATTATGTAATATAACCGTACCAAATGATAATTGTTTGCACCACTTCCTTAAATTTAAATTAGATATAGATCTATCTTACTTGGTGTTAGTTGAGAATGAAGTTACTTAGCATATCAACAGTCGAGTGGCCGAGTAAATGAAATTCGACTATCAACATGGGGTATTTTAGTAATTTTCTCAACAAAACCATCAACCCTTATATTTAAATCAATTTTCCTCTTTCTCTCTTTCTTGTCTCTCTTCCTTCATGATACCTTCCTTTTCCTTCTAAAATAGTTGCTCTTTCCTCCTTTCCCTTGTAAATAGAGGTTACTACTCATGGTAAGAAGATTAAAACATGTGTTTTTCTTTGAATTATTAGTGCTTAAAGAGAGTTGCAAACCCATTGTTTTGTAGTTGTGGAGATTTTGCATGTTTAAGAAAGGCAGTCTTAGTTTTATTTTATTGGTATGTTTGAACAAGTAAGTTTCAATCCTAATACTTATTTCGTGTTTGTGCCTGTGTTCACTAATGTATGATTGTGTTCTATTAAAGAAATGGTAGTATGCTTATAGGAATTATGGTGTGAAAATAAAAGATTACAATAGTAAGAAAGTTTCCATTCCTAAAGTTTCTTTTTTCTTTTAATTTGTTGAAAGTAGGAAAATGCATAGGGAAGATATTAGTGGATGATATTCTTAAGTTAAGATTCTTTCCCAAAGAGAGTTTAGATTTGTTAGAGTTTTGAGAAGATGCAAATGAGATATGAGAGTTCACTTCATAAAAATTGCAAAATACGATCTACTAATTGATTGGTAGAAATCCTACTAATCGAAAATTTTAAGGAGTTAAACCTCCCTTATACCAACCAATCGGTAATTAAAAGGAAGGAAGCAATCCCCTCTTACTAGTCAATCGATAAGACTTTTACTAACTAAACTATAACATGTAATTCGAGCACAATGTTTTCTTTACTCTTATATTTCGATACTTTTTCCTCAAATACTTATTTCTATTTTAGTAATATGGCTTTTCCAACTATATTATAAATTGTTAGCAACATTTTACAACTCCATAACAAAGTTTGATCTTATCTAATTTCATAAGGTTTATCTAAAGTAGTATATTAAAGGGGGGACAACAAGAGTACATGGGATAAGTTTTAAAATAGGTTTTAAAACATAGACTTTATTCTTGTTATTAGTATTTAGGATTCATATCAGTTTCATGTGAAGCAATTATTTTGAGTATGTGTTTACCATGCTTGCTACTTATGCTATAAAGGAAGAAATGCAAATAAAAATAATGTAAATTGTTACCATGATTATTTGTTCATTGTACATATTTACTTTAAATGCATGTGATTTATATGATCACTTGTCATGCACATGTGCTTATGGTATTCACATATTGGGCAATAGCTTATCCTTTAGGGACCTTGTGTTTTTCAATTGTAGGTATTATCAATAATCCTTCAACTTATGAGAAATTAAGTATAATGTATGACCAAGATGAGTTGGACATTAGTGTTACCATTATTAAGATGAAAGTTGTTAGTATGACGTGACTTATTGATAGATATTTTCATATTGAAGATGAGTTTATTGGATTCTATGTGGACTCTAACCTCTATTAATTGCTCTAGTTGACCTTTTGGTGTTATTCTTTGAGGTTGTAAAGTTGAATTCAGTAATCACTTAATCATGTTATTGATGATTGAATTTACCATAAGTTTAGTAGATATTCAAGTTATTGTGGAGATTATAGAAAGGTTAAGAGCCTTAAGCATGCCATTACCGAATAAGGACATTATAACATCTAAGATTCTAGGGTATTACAACTATGCAAGTAGATCAATTCAAATCACCAAAAGCTAGAGTTGATATTCTTAATCAGCATATTTAATTAATGTGTTTCAATTAACTCATTGAACCTATTGAACCCACATAAATCTTAACTAATATTTCTTTAAATCATTAAAGCATGACAAAATTAAATTTATTGGTTGAAAAAATAAGCTTATTTGATAAACAAGGTGAGATAATGGAACCGGTTTAACTTGAGCCTATTATAGTGTAACCTAACTAGTTATCTATCTTTATGTAAAAGGAAAAAAGGAACTAAAGTATGCAACTAAGATATTAAAAAGCTGAAAACATTGACATCACATCTTACAGGATACTTTAGTCATGACAACCCATAATTACCATCTTAAGAGACAAAGAACTTTGCCTGTCCTAAAGTTCTATTGACTATTTATAAAACATCTACGAAATACCATCAAAAGGTTTAATCTAACATGAGACATACTAGCAATTGACATTGCTTGCACGAGGATGCCAATTCCACAATAGTACCACAAAATACATATTAGCAACATTAACAAAACATCTAAAGGATAATCTCTTACGGTCTCACTCTCACAAGTTAACTCTATAAACACCTAATTTTTACCCCCTTTTATTTTGTTTTATTTCAATATGATAAGGGGTCTTAAATCAGGAAAAACACAAAAAAAAATAGAAAATTAAAGAAAATCCAAAAAATAATAAATATAGAAAAATATTAAAAAGAGGAAAATAGGAAAAAACATAAAAAAATAAGAAATTTAGAAAATGAAAAAATTTACAAAATTGAAATGTCACAAAAATAGAAAAAATTGAAAATAGAAGATTTAAGGAATTTGGAAAATAATAATTTAATAGAATAGACTTTTAATTTTAAATTTTAGAAATAGGATCATTAGGTCTAAACTTAGATTTGAATTTAGCTTAAGCTGACCTGGTTTATATTTGCAGTTTAGATAGGGCACAAGTTAATAGCTTAATGGATAAGCACATAGACATAACATTATTTAGGCATAAGGTTAGGGGTTTGAATATTGGCAGAAGCATGAAAGCCTTTTTGCTTTTTTAGATAACATACTGCCACATCAAAAACTACCATATGTTAGGATTTCATTGCATCGCGTGTTATGACAGTAGCAGCATTGGGTTGGACAGCGTAGACATGGTGCCACGCAGCATACAATTGCTAGACATCGCGATTGATATGGTGCCACGTTAACAGCTTTTCTTTCTCTTTCCTGCGTTTTCCTTTACTTTCCATAGCAAAACAAACCTGACCCCTTTACTTCAACCTCATTTTTTACACAAATTTCACATACATATGTATAATTTTGTACTCTGATCTTGTTATAGGCATGGCTTAGTTTTAATAGTAACCGAATTCTCATCTAGATTCAATCATATATGCATTCAAATCAAGCTTCAAAAGTTGGAAAAAAAAAACTGAAAATCTGGACATTTTCATTCAAATCCAATTTCAGGTTTCCTTATTTTCTAAGTTGATTTGTGTATATATAGGGGCCCTAAGTTCATTATAAAAAAACACAATCACTTACGAGTAGCGAATCCACTCATAATCACTCCTTTACTACTCTTTCTCTCTCTACTCGAGCCCGTACTCTCTCTTTCTCTCTAACTTGTAGCTACACTCAAAGGAAATCGAGCAAAATACAGCTAACATCACAAAAGCTCTAAGCTTTTCAATGCAATAACCCCTATGCAACGTTGTGACCTTTAAGTCCTCCTACTAAATTACCTTTACCAAACCCTAGACCACTGAAAACTCCTTTATAAACCACCACTTTCTAGTGGTTATACCTATAAACTAACCTTGCTACAAGCTTCACCATGCTTGAAACCCCCTACCCATACATTTCCTTCACCCCTAGCTGCCACCACGTCAATCAACACTTAAGACTACTGACTACTACTGCCTTAAAAACCCACCAAATGGCTACCTTAAGCCACAGCATTGGTTCTACCCCCCATATCCCCAATCCAAAACACATGAAATCCTTCTTTCCCCTTCAATTCAATGGCCAGATCAAGCAAAAACACACTCTGCTGCTATTAAAGGCTAACTCGCACCAATGCTCTAGACCTAACTTAATTTGGATCTATGTCTAAATCTAACCTCTACCCTAACCCACACGTCCAATCTAACAGCCGGTCCAACCTAATTTGTTTTCCTTGTATTTTATTGATTAGTTATTTATTTATTTCATTGTTGAATAGAAATGTAATAATACAAAAAAAAAAACAAAAAAGAAATGGGAATAAAAGCAAAGAAAGAAAAGAAAAAAGAATAGTTTGTTTCCTTTTAGAAATAGATAAAACAAAAAAAAAGATAATATAAAAAATAATAAAAATAAAATAATAAACTAATAAATGAAAAAATTTTTAATGCTTAGAAAAATCGTGTTTTTCCAAAATAAATAAAAATAATTGAACATTTTCTACAATTAGGGCACTTTAGAATTTAAAAAAAAAAATAATTTCAATTTAGAACTTTCCTTGAGTAAATCGAATTGAATTAGAAACATAAATCTAACGTATTTTCATGTTAAAACAAACCCAACTTACTAAAGTTTTACAAAAAGAACTACGTATATTTGACCCAAAACAACGAGTACATAGGTACTTATGGGGCAATAATAAAAAGTAAAAAAAAACGTAATTTTCCTTTTTTCAGTTTAGATTATTCAAATTATCTAATTCAAGTAAATAATCAAGTTCTATTTTATTGAAAAGTGATTTTTAAGGTTAAGGTTGAAATTAGAAAGTTAATGGTACCCATAAGGATTTAAAGATCATAGCTCCAGGATTCGAATCTCTTGTTATTTAAACCATTTTTTCAAAATCAGTTTTTAATCAATAGACTAGTAGCTAAGTTATAACTAATCTACCTAATTGGTTATAATTTAACTTTTTTTTTTCCGACATCAATTGAGTAATGACTCAAATACATTTTTCAAAAAAAAAAAAAAATTGGTTTTCTTTAAACCCTACTTAAGAGTCAATATTAAACTGGTAGGGTTTAATACTGATCAGTTTAGAGAAACCTAATTTATAAAAAGCCGGAAGGTGAAAAACTAAGCTTAATAGCTTAGCAACTCCACTTAGGACGTTAAGAGGGTTAGCCATTCAACTTTCCAAAATTAAAATTAACCTCTAAAAATCACCTTAAATGCAATTTATTTACTTATTTTATTCCTTATTATTTGTATCATAATTATATTAGCATTCTTACAGGTTTGTTTTTATTTAAACCATTTAGGGGGAAGGATTTAATTTTTTGCAAATGTATAGTAGAAACGGTTAAACCTGGACCATGTTAGGATCTTAGGATAGGAGGCCATTGTGTAAACTCTAGGTGCTGTAGTGTAACTACCACTCGAGGTTGATTAGGCCATATCCACTTAAGCTTGATATGACCAATGAAAGTTCTCTTTAACAAGTGAGGTTAGACAATGCATTCACAACATCTAAAATAGCTTGGAGTTTCCTTATTTTCCCTTATAATTTTAATGTATTGTAAACATAGAATTGCAATAAATAGGTCTTGTCATTGTAAATAACAGTTGGTTAATCTTGTAACATATTTTTTCTTTTATAATTCAGATTAGGAAATGGCTGCTTCATCCAACTCCGTCTACTCTAGGGAAAAATTTATAGGTAAGCCAATCTACTACGAGCCTATCTTGGACCAATGGCTTGGACACTTTAATCCAAGGGAATAAGTGACCATCATCAGTAAGATTAAGCCCATTCTAATGCTTCCTAAAGTAAGAATAGAGATTAATCTAATTAAGGCTTTGACCAACTTTTTGGAACCTTAAGTAATGGCTTTTCAAGTTGGGCCTCACTTGACTATCCTAACACTTGAAGAGTATACCTAGTTACTTTAAGCCCCTTCCTTAGAAAATATGTACACCCCAAATTTGGAAGTAAACCCGGTAAATGCCTTTTCAAGATCCTTAGGTACTCGAAAGATGAAGTGAACAAAGCCCTCGGAAGCTATAATGGTAACTACATCAAACTAGAAGACTTAAAAGCCAGGTTCATCATTGAGCTTAAATCCAACCAATAGGGCATCTTATATGGCAATCTCAGAGATTGGGGATAGAATAGAATAAAAGCCTTTATCCTAGCTGCATTCGGGACCTTCCTATTCCCTAACGGAAAGTTCCTCATCCATTTTAAGGTTGTTGACTTAGTGAGATAATTTTTTAAAGGTAAACATATGTCCTGGCCCTCCTTGTAGAATAGATCAAAAGCTTCAATATTTTGAAAGAAAAGAATGATGGAACACTAAAGACTAGCATAGCATTACTGACAGTATTGATCATTAGCTATACGAAATGTTATTGGCTTGATTTAATTTGGGGAGAGTTTACTCATAGCATCGATTTGATCTTTTCTTTTATCGACAAGGTCTATCTCTTAGAAGGAAAATCCACTTACTGCTGGGTAGAAGTATTGAGAAATTTCCAAGTTACTAATATCTTATGGACAACAAAATGGAGCAACTTCAAAAGGGTAATCCTAGTTTGCAAAAATTATCAATCAATACCCCTAATTAGGATGAAATTATGCGTAGGCTATTACCCTAACAACAATATCAAATAATTTCAAGGTATTTAAGATATAGTCTATAAGCCTCTGTTGGATGTCATAACCTTAGATTATGATAACCTTCAGATTCTTCTATAATAGAAGATGTCTAAACTTAAGGCAATTAAGCAGTTATGGGAAACAAGGACTATTAGCCCAAACAATAATTTAGGAGAATGGTCAAGAGAAGTAGATAAGTGCCAGGTTACCAAAGAATATTTGTGTGATTAGCTCCATAAGGTAGGGGAGATCCAGTATCAAGCACTAGAGGTCATTCAACTCTCACCACCTGAACTAGGCCTTGAAATCAAGACTTACATGGACTAAGTACAAGCTTATGTAGAAATAATCTATGAAGAGCAAGACATGAGGGAAGTTCTCTTTCGAGAATCAAAACAACTTTCCCAAGCCTTAGAACATCAATTGAGGTTAACCTAGAAGAGGCTCAAAGTACTTGAAGAAACAGAAGAGCCCGAAAGGAAGCGAGCACCAATAAGGTTTAGTAAGTAGAAAAAGGGAACGCTTGTCAAGTGCTGGAAGAACATTTAGAGATAGGAATAATCTTCTTAAATGTATTTTCTTTTTCAACTAATGTATACGAGAACTCCAAAAGCTAAAAAAAAAATAATAATAATAATCATAAAAATCTACCATCTTGTTGGGTACTTGTTGATTCTATTCCTTTGAATCCATATGCCATGCATTTCTTTGTTCTTTCATTCATTTCTTTTAAAGATATTCATTTGCTAACTTGTTGAGAACTGATCTTAAATCCAAGTCACCAAGATAGCTCCCAAACATCAAACCTTCTAGAGAAGTCTTATCAGAACCTACTCTTAAACTCAAATGGCCAACCAAGGAAACGATAACACCAACACCAATAACGGTACTATCAATCTTGAGGTTATTGATCCAACTGAGTTGAGGTTCCAATCTTTGGAACAAACAGTGGGGAAGATTGTAGATCGATTGAGCTTCCTTACTAACAGCATCGCCTTGCTTAGGTCCGTAGCTCCATCAAATAAAGAAAGTTCTAAATCTTGATATGGAAAGAATATTGAAGCCTTATTCCTTCAAATAGAAGAAGCCTACCCTAAAGTCAATTAAGCTTTCAAATCCTTTGAAATAGAAGGGGTCTTTACAAAGGTCAATCTAACTTTTGAGTCGAATACTTATTCGTTTCTGATCAATCCAAAGCATAAAGTTGATCAAAATAGATTGAAAGAGCTTGAGAAGTAACTGACCTAACAAATCACTAAAAAGATGAAAATGTTCGAAGGGTATTATTGACTCGAGCATGCTAATATAATAGACTTCTCTACCTGTGACTATGTAAGCTTCTTAAAAATATTTAAAGTACCCAACTTCGAAAAATACAATGGGAATGGATGCCCTAAGCTACACACTTCACTGTATATATGCAAGATGGGCAAGTATGTGCAATATGACCAACGCATGGTCTAAACTTTTTAGGGCAACTTAACTGGCCTTGCCTTGACCTGGTATGCCCAATTCGATCAGGTGAACACATGGGAAAAGCAAGGTAGAGCATTCTATGAGCAATATAGGTTCAACATTGAAGTGGTGCCTACCATAATGGATTTAGTTGCCCTAAGAAAAAGGTACCATGAATCTTTCAAAGAGTATGCCCAAAGGTGGATGTTGCTAGTTGTAAGGGTATCCACCCCCATGACTAAGAAAGAGCTAACTATAACTTTTATCAACACTCTTAAGAGACCCTACTTTGCTTACCTAATCGAACAAGCCTCTTTTAGCTTTGTAGAAGTAGTGGCAATAGGGTATCGGATTGAAAGTACTGTCTCCTCTAGCAAGTTACAAAAGACATAAAAAAGAAGGCTACCTTCTGCTAAACCCACCACCAACAAGCCTAGAGAAGTTGCTGTCAGCATGATTAATTTGAATACCAAACCTAACACTCGAGTCTCTTTTAAGTCAAATCCTCCACCAACTCAGTAATAATATAGAAGCTAGCCACAGATGAGCAAGCCTCTAAGTCAGTTCACCAGAATTCCTGTTCTACTCAGTCAAGTACTTAAAAGACTAAGAAAAGACAATGTGCTCCATTCGAAGGTTCTTAGTGAAAGGTTTAGGCTAGGATTTTTTTTATCCTAATGTAAGGTGTCTGTACCGTTTAGGGTAAGTAAGCCATTCAACCGACTTATGCTAGAGGTTAAGAAACAAAATTGAAGACTTAATTAATGAAGGTATAGTCTAACTAGATTTTGTAGAGGCTCTTGCTCCAAACATCAACAACAAACCCCTGCCTAACCATAGGCCCATCATCAATATGATGTTTAATGACTTAGAGCCTACCATCAACATGATCAATTCCAATCGAGAGCTTAGGATCTATAGATTCTATAGATAACAAGAGAAGAAAATTCAACAAACCAAATGGTATACCTTCCATGTGCCTATGGCTCTCGAAAATTATAAAATTTCTCTTCTCAACTACTAAGTAGTAAATGAAGGGCAGTCAAGCTCACTTATAGGAGATATTACCCTCTCCGGTAGAATATACGACCCGGGGGAAAACCTAAAAAAGAAGGTTGTGCTAAAAAGGCTAAACGATGAACTAGCTAAACATGACCAAGGATTGTTTGCCTTCACCAAGATGATCAAGTCTAGATAGTATAAAGTAATGAATCAGCTTGCTAAGACTCTGATTTGCTTAAACTATATATATATATATATATATAAAATAAAATTGTGAATACTTTAGTAAGTATACCGGGTTAGAATCAAGTAATACAGAGCAAGTAAGGTTTTCGATCCCTCAAAGACTAAGAAATTATTAATCCTATGCTAGTTCTTATCAATATTCAAGCAATCAAAAATAAATTAACTAATCTAATAATTATACTAAAACTATCACAAAGAAAATAACTATAAAATAGCTAAAACTAAGCAATCCATTGAGAATTGTAGGAGAATAGAATCTACCCTAGATTGTGTAAATCAAATTGTTATTGTGTATTATAGATTAATAGTTATATGGTCATTCAAGTGAAATTATTATGCCTTAAAATTTAAGGACTTAAACCTCTAATTAATCAGTCAAGTCTCCAATTAACAGTAGACTCTAAATTATAATCATAAATCTCTCGATACTATCATTATCTAATGTCTTAAATCAATTATCCCTAATATCTTCATGAATAATCAATCACCAAGCATCTCATTAATCTTTAGATAATTTCTAATTAATTCAATTAATACTACTTCCACATTAATCAATCAAATTAATCAAGAATTTCTAACAAACCCTATATTAACTCTTGTATAACTAAGGTTTCTAACAATTATAATCAATTAAACAATCATAATTGAAATCATAGAAATTGTAATCATGAATCATCTATATATCTATTAATCCTATAACATGAACACAATCACCATCTTAGCTACCTAGGGTTTCATCAATTCCTATAAATAAATTTAACCAACCATGGAATTTAAAACAAAAGTACAACTACTAATTGAAATTTCAAGGAAATTCATAATTGAAAGCATGAATAATTCACAAAATTGCATAAATATAATTAAAATAGATGTTACTAATTCTATAATTCGAAAAGATAAACTTCAATTGCAATTCCAAAACTTGATCTCCACAGTGAAAGAAAAATCTTCTCCATGATTTGATCAATTCTATAGATGAATTCTTCAAGAACTATCTGCTCACTCTTTTAAGACTATTTAATTGCAAAGAAGATAAAAAGTTCCCTTAAAATCTGAGACGCATGACTATTTATAGAGGAAACTAGTGTTAACTTTCAAAAGTTAATTTTTCCATGAAGGTTGACAGTGTAAGTGCTAAGGCCGATGGTATAGACTCCAAAGGTTTCTGGTATAAGTGTAGGGTGGCTGTGTTTAATTGCAGTTGTGCCATAGCTCATTTTGATTTTGTTCATTTGCATAAAATTTCTCTAAATTATCTGTATTTCTGCTCTAAATCCTCTAATACCTAAAATATTCAAATAAGAATAATTAAGTACTAATTCTAAATAATTTCTATAAAATTAATAATAATTTTCTCTAATTTTGTCATTAAAATATGAATAAAATATGCCCATATCAAACTCCAGCATAAATATACCTTATGAGTCTACTGATGGCATCAAATCTGCATAAGAAAGCTTTGTTTAGAACATTAAGGACTTTCAACTTATTATTAGGAGGGCCTTAGATACAACTAGTAAGGGCCATACCTTCGAGTCTTCACTAAAAAGTTAAGTTCATCTCCAATGGTTAGGTCATAACAATTTTAAGGGATCAGGATTATGAAATTTACAAAGAAATGGCCATACCCTATATTGGCACTGAAAAGCAAGAGGACTTTGGGCTTAAAATGTTTGAAGAGGAGTGCATGATCACTGATCGAGAGAAAGAAGAGAGGCCAGAGGCCAAAGTTCAAAGAAAGCTAGTTTAGAGCCTATGGCTAGGTTACATCCTAACCTCAATGAAAGAGTTGCAAAGAATGCAATGTAAGGATAGAAAAGGTGATACATTGTATTATGCTCCAATGACCCTCCTACTATTGTAAGAAACTGTCATTCGAGACGATGTTTAGAATTTAGAGCCTACCAAAGAGGACACCTCCAATAGACATAAAATAGCTAGCATATAAGACCCAACACTTGAATAATTGATTCTCCATCCTTACGAATAGTAATAAGTTTTCCCTAGGGTAAAGGATGAAACACATTCTAGTATTTTATAGATTTTTGTATTAAATTACTTTTGTTCTACAAATAATTGTACTCAAAAGAAGCTTCCTCTAAATAAGAATTAGTCTCTTTTCTCTTCACTTTTGCTTTACTTACACTCTTTCTTTTACATACTTTTCTTTTTCCCAAATCTAATACTTCGAATAAAGGCCATACATATCTCATACAGATAGGTGATGAGAGTATTGATATCACCTCCAGTCGTATTGGGTTAGTCGTCAGAAGTGATGTTAATGACCATAATGACGTGTAAGAAAGCTAGCAAAAACATGAAATTAGTAGAATTTCCACAATCTAACTGAGATAATTAATGTTAAGACCGATGAAAACACTAAGTTGTTGAAAATTGGACGAAATTTGGAAAAAGAACAAAAGGTAGAAATGACCATAATACTATTTGAATACGAAGATGTATTTGAATGGTTTTATGATGATATGCCCAAATTAGATTCATCAATCATGGTCCATTGTTTACCCACACAAAAGGATATAAAAACCAAGAAACAAAAGTTAAGAATGTTCCAACTAGATGTCCTATTGAAAATCAAGGAAGAAGTCAAAAAATTACTAGAGGTTAGCTCTACTGAAGTGTTTGATTATCCCAAATGGGTAGCTAACATTATGCTAGTAATGAAGTAGAATGGAAAAGTTAGAGTGTTCATGGACTTTTGAGACCTTAATCAAGCAACCCCCAAAGATAATTTCCCCTTGCCCCATATTGATGTCATAGTTGATAACACGACCAGAAACCATCTTTTCTCTTTCATAGAAAAATTCTCCAGATATAATCAAATTCGAATGTCTAAAGAAATAAAGCTAAGATAACATTTATCATAACTTCGAGCACATTTTGCTATAAAGTAATGCCTTTTGGACTAAAAAATACTGAGGTACCTTATCAAAGGGCCATGTTAGCAATCTTTCATGACATAATGCACAAAGAAGTTAAACTACATGTTGATGATATGATTGCAAAGACCAAGGAAGGAGAAATCATGTAGATAATCTACAAAGATTATTTGATAGAGTGAGAAAATTCCAGTTGAAGCTTAACCTAAAGAAGTGTAACTTCAGGAAAATTGTTGGGTTTTATAATCAGTCAAAGGGGCATCAAAGTAGATTTTAATAAAGTCAAAGCAATAGTTAACTTACTTCCCTCTACATACACTCAAAGAAATCAAAGGCTTATTGACCATTTAAACTATATAGCCCAGTTCATATCTCAACTCATGGACAAGTACCGTCCCTTGTTTAAGTTGTTGAAAAAGAGCACTAAGATCAATTGGGACGAAAAGTGCGAGCAAGCCTTTACAATGATCAATGAATACCTCATGAACCCTCCAATTTTGGTAACTCCAAAACTTGGGAAGCGTTTATTTCTATACCTAACAATATTAGTGGAATCCATAAGGTGCATGCTTAGCTAGAAAGACTAGGAAGGAAAAGAACGGGACACTACTTAAGCAAGAAATTTACTAAAGGGGAACAAAAATATTTAGAAATTAAAAGAATCTATTGTGCTTTGGTCTAGGTAATGCATCGACTTAGACAATATACACTCTATTACTAAGTTGTATTGTTGACTTAGCATGATCCCCTAAAGTACTTAGCAGACAAACCAACCTTAATTGGTAGAGTCTCAAAGTAGCAAATGTTATTTTCTATGTTCGACATTACATATGTGAACCGAAACTCAGTCAAAGGGTAAGCTCTAGTAGATCAGTTAACAGAAAATCCCTTTTATAGTACCCCCTAAGAAGTACAAGTCAATTTCCCCGATGAACATATCTTAGCAATTAAGAGAAGCTTTGATAAAGAAGAAGATGATGAGCCATTGAAATGGAAGTTGTTTTTAATGGGGCAGCCAATGTGTCTAGCTGTGGAATTAAGGCAATACTAATATCCCTTGGAGGTACTCAATACCTTATGGCTATAAGGCCTGTTTTCCCATATATTAATAATATCGTTGAGTACGAAGTATGCATCATAGACTTAAAATGGCCCTAGATAAAGACATTCAAGAATTAGAAGCATATAAGGACTCTTCACTCATTATCAGCTAAGCTCGGGGAAAGTACAAGATGAAAGATTCCAAACTGGTACCTTATCACAAACATTTGACTAAATTGACAAGGAAATTCAAAGAAATCACTTTCAATTATGTGCTAAGAACTCACAATCAATTTGTTGTTGCCTTAGCTACTCTCGCATCTATGATCCATATATTTGGTAGAGTTGAGATTCAGCCTCCTTACTATTGACATTGAAGACAAGCCTGCCTTTTGTTTAATAATTGAGGGAACAAATGACCAAAAGTTGTGGTACCATGATGTTAAGATATTCCCACAACAAGGAGCATACCTTAAAGAGGCCGAGAAAAAGGACAAGAGGATGATTAGGAGATTAGCTACTCAATTCTTAATAAGTGAGTCCACTTTATACTAATGCGCTTTTTACGGTATAATTTTAAGGTATGAGGACAACAAAGAAGCTGAGAAGTTAATGAAAAAAGTACATGAATACATGAACACATGAACAGTTACAAGCTGGCTAAGAAAATTATGAGGTTAGAGTACTATTGGTCAACAATGGAAGGCGATTGCATCAAACATGTTAGGCGTTGTCACTTATGCTAAGTTTAAGCAAATAAGATAAATGCCCTGCCTCAAGAACTACATACACTCTCAGCACCATAGTCTTTTTCAATGTAGAGCATAGACATTATCGACCCGATTACTCTACTTGTTGCTATCAACTACTTTAGCAAATGGGTTAAGACCTCATCTTACTCGAGCATTACTAAAGGGGTCATAGTTAAGGTCATTAAGAGAGATATCTTCGCTTGATACGAGACTCCAAAAACAATCATCATTGACAATGGCACCAATTCCACCAATAAGCTTATGTTAGAATTGTGCCAAAAATTCAGGATCATTCACAAGAACTCTACTCCTTATTAACCCTAAATGAATGGAGTCATTGAAGCAGCCAACAAAAACCTCAAAAGAATCATTGAAAAAATGGCTATTATGTATAAGGATTGGCATGAGATGTTGCCATTCGCGCTTATGGCCCATTGAACCTCCATCAAAATGTCGATTGGGGCTACACCTTACTCTTTGGTATATGGCACTAAAGCAGGGTTACTAATAGAGCTTAAGATCCCTTTGCTCAGGGTACTATTAGAAACTTAGTTAGATGAAGCTGATTGGGTAAAGAAATGCATCGAGTAGTTGAATTTGATTGATAAGGGGAGATTGATAGCCTTATGTCATAATCAATGTTATCAACAAAGAATGGCTCGGGCTTTCAATAAAAGGGTACGACCCTGAAACTTTAAAGAGGGAAACATGGTGTTAAGAAAAGTTCTCCCTAATGTACAAGGATTTAAAGGGAAATTTGCTCCAAATTACGAAGGCCCTTACATCATAAAGTGAGTATTACTAGGAAAGGCTTTAATTTTTTCTCAAATGGATGGTCCAAATTTTTTAGAGACCCTATAAATGCTAACACTGTAAAGTTATACTACTCATGAGAAGTAAATGGAAATTTTTACTCAAAACACAAAAATGCTAGTCATTTTGAATGTCATTATGGTCTATTTTTCATTATCTGTCAACAAAGTTGGTATCCTTAGCCGTTATCGACATTGGAATAATTACCTTCTCCATTGAAAGGTCCAACTTCCCTTACTCCATTTAATCGAACCCATACACTAAAAACACGAGAGAAGTTGAGAAATGAGATTTAAGACATTGGTAATTGACAAAACTCTTTAAAGTACTTTATTACGGATTGATCCCCCTCGATAGGGGGTTTTGTTGTCTATTTTTTCAAAGAAGTATGAAATCCAAGTAAGCATTCACCCCACAGTAGATATTTATTAGTTAGGAATAAGAGCTCTGGTTTATAAAATTTCTAAAAAGAAAAAAAACAACAGGTGGCATTCTATATCAAGTTAATTTCTATAATTTCTCTAAAAGAACCGATAAAGTCTCAAACGTTTTGTATCAAGATCATTTAGGTTGACAATAAAGGATCAAACTATGAGCTAGTTAATTCTGATGGGGCTTTTTTAAAAAAAAAAAAGAGGTAGGGGGAGGGGGGTTTGACAGTTTGGGTGCCATCAACAAAGATTAGGTAAGTGCTTACATATGATGCTAACACATCAATTTTTGAACATTACATTTTCATTTAGACTATTACCAATTTTTAATCCTAATAGTATTTTTTAGCTAACCCATAAGGCACTTACCTTCTGCATTTGGTGTTTCGCTAGCCTTTGAATGCATAATTTTAGCTCAGTTTCTCTTCGAAGTTCTTTAGCCAACCCATAGGGCACTTCTCTTCATCAATTCCTTTTAGCAAGTCCATAAGGCATAGTAATAGGTTTAAGTTTAGTGAGCCTAAGGAGGTACAACCAGATTTTCAAGATCGATCCCAACTTAAGGTTGCTAGTTATTAAGAGATGCTCTCACCTAGGTTAATGAGCCTAGAGAGGCACAATAAATATTTCCAGATTGATCTCAACTTAGGGTTATTAGTCACCAAGAGATGCTCTCACTTAGGTTAGTGAGCTTGGAAAGGCATGACTAGGGTTTCCAAATCAACCCTAACTTTAGGTTGTTAGTCTCCTAAAGATGCTCCTACCTAGGTTAGTGAACCTAGAGAGGTACGAATAGGTTTTCTAAATCAATCCTAGCTTAGGGTTGCTAATCCTCGAAAGACACTCCCACTTAGGTTAGTGAGCCTAGAGAGGCACGACTACGTTTTCCATATTAATCCCAACTTAGGGTTGCTAGTCCCCAAGAGACACACCTACTTAGGTTAGTAAGCTTAGAGAGGCACAATAAGGTCTTTCAAATTGATCCTAGCTTAAGGTTGCTTATTCTCGAGAGACACTCCTACCTAAGTTAGTGAGCCTAAAGAAGCACAATTAGGTTTTCCAAATTGATCCCAGCTTAGGGTTACTAATCCTCAAGAAACGCTCCCACTTAAGTTAGTAAACCTCGAGAGGCACAATTAAGTTTTCCAAATTAATCCCAACTTAGGGCTGCTAGTCCCTGAGAGATGCTTTTGCCTAGATTAGTGAACTTAAAGAGGCACAACTAGGTTTTTCAAATCAATCCCAGCTTAGGGTTACTAGTCTCTAAGAGACGCTATCGCCTTGGTTAATGAGCTTAGAGAGGCGCAACCAAGTTTTTTAGATTGATTCCAACTTAGGGTTGTTGATGAGAGATGCTCTTGCCTAGGACGATGAGCTTACAAAGGTATGATCATGTTCTTTAGATCGATCCCTACTTATGGTTACTAGTCCTTGAAATATGTTTTGGCATAGGTTAATGAGCCTAGAGAGGCACAACTAGGTTTTCTAAATCGATCCCAGCTTAAGGTTGCTAATCACCAAGAGACACTCTTTCTTAAGTTAGTAAACCTATAGAGGTATGACCAAGTTTCATTTCTTTACCAAATCCCTAGTAGATCAAGTCTAGGATAGCAAATTAGACATTATAAAGTCTTCCTTAGTGGCAAAAATAGTATCTCTTTATCTTTATAGTAAAGTTTTGTTCAAACATCGCTATAAAAAGGGGCAGTTGTAGACAACCAATTTTTGCTCCATTAATTTTGTTTTATTTCAATAGGATAAGGGGTCTTAAAATAGAAAAAACACAAAAAAAATTAAAAATTAAAGAAAATACAAAAAATAAGAAATTTAGAAAAAAATAAGAAATCTTGAAAAATATCAAAAATAGGAAAATAGGAAAAAGTACGAAAAATACAAAATTTTGAAACTGAATAAAGAAAAACTTTTGAAATTTAGAAAGTTACAAAAATAGAAAAAATTAAAAGTAGGTGATTTGGGGAATTTAGAAAATAATAATTTAATAGAATGGATTTTTTTTTTTAAATTTTAGAAATAAGACTATTGAGCCTTATTTCTTAATAAATGGTAGAAGGTCTATTAAGTCAAACAAACAATGAGCTAAGTCCCTAAAAAAGAAGCGAAAAATAAAAGCTTGCTAGTCAACCTTTGTCCATGAAATTTAAGGCCTTAGGTGAGAGGACAAAAGAAGGTTTGAAGAGCAAGGCTCTTGGCATCACTAGTGCTAAGTTTGTTCATAACTATGAGGTAGGTGAGTACTTCATGCAATGTTGGAGCCAAAACATCCTATACACTAACTTGGCCTTGGGTGACTAGATGAAATCCTTAGCCTTGATGGAGGGAGTCATTCTCCATAAGGAAAGGGAGATTGCAAACAAAGATGTCGATGAAGTAGGTAGCTATAATAAAGGACATATTGCCACTAAGTTATATGATGTAAGTACCAATCACTTTTTCACTTATGCCTCATGTTCTGTTATTGACATAATGTCATCTATGTGTAGATTGGCAGCCACATTTTGATGGCTTTAAATGAAGCCAATAGAGAAATAAAAAAAGGTAACATTTATATGTTGCTTCTTTGCTGAGAAGAAAATGCCTTATTCACTTGTTAATTTATTGTAAAAGGTTAAGAAGGAATTTAACTCTTCAAACACGGTAATACCCTAAATTTTGAGCCCATACAATTATCCTAAGATCCAAGCTCCTAAATTTAAGGCACCGGTCTAAGTTATTAGTTTAATTTTAAACTTCACAGTAAGGTTAGAAAAGTTAGATGAAGTCATTCAAGTAAAGTCAATTTCTCAAAATAAGCTATACAAAAATATTAATTAAAGAAAATGTCAATTTATCTCTAATATTGAAAATATGAAATTTGAGCATTTAGACATAATGGGATATTAGAGATAAGTTATTTAAGTTATAAAAATAATAAATAAAGTTTAATGATACACGTATTAACATAGAACATGCATTATTTGAATTAAATACACACATATAATAAGAAATTATTATTTAAATAAGGTAAATTAAAATAAAAAAATGGAAAATTAATAAAAAATGTAAGGATGAGTCATCATACCTATGTAGCAGCTTAGAATTAATTTGGATGATAAGTTAAAACAAAGAAATGAGGAAATAACACCTCATGCATTGAAATAAAAAAAAAATGACATATGTAAGCCACATGTCTAATTTTAATAAATTCTTATTCAATTAGAAAATATAAATAGGCCTTGTATACTTCAGAAAAAAAAAATATTTTGGAACTCTAGAAAAAATAGAAAATCACTCAAAAAAATTTTAAAACCAATTAGAAAAAAATAAGAAAATTAGAGCAAAAATAGAGCACAGAATCTTATCAGGCCAGTTCAATAGGCTATTGGTGTCCAGTTGTGGTAGCCCTTTTTAGTCAAGGAAAGCACCACTAGAGGGGGTGTTCCAATAAGGTTAGGTGGTCGGAGGGTAGCTAGAGTGACTAGTTCAAGTGAACCAAATTTTCGATTAAAACTTTATAATTTTTCCAAAAATAGAAAATGATATTATTTAATTATGAAACTTGGTTTTCTGGAGTTATTTTATGTGTAGAAGAATTTAATAATTTTATTTTAGTGAAATAATTATTTGAAATATAAGGTTCTTATGAAATGGCTCTAGTTTGGACAAAAATTGAATTAAGTTTTAGAAATAGTAAATGATATTCTTTCAAGTTGAAAATTTGTATGTAACATACTCAATATATGTATTTAATTTTAGTAATAATAATTTTTGAAAATAATTATGGTTTCTATTTATTGTAATTATTTTGGATAAAACTAGCAATTTCGCTATTTTAGTGAATTAATTAGTTTTTAACAAAATCAAAGTATGAGACCTATATATTATCATTTTTGGATGTTCATAATCATGTCTGGGACACTTGAATTTTATGCTGTGATTAAATTCACTTTTTTGCTTAATTTTCACTAATTTTGTGTTAAAATCACTATTTTCATAAAAATATATAATAGTTATTTTAGTATAATTCATGATCAATAATTAAACTACATATTTTTATGAGTTTATAGAATTTTTCATGGAATGAATTGAGCTCATGTACTATTTATTATGTATTTTCATAACATAAACCTATATATTAGATTAATATATGATATAGTAATTAGTACTAAGGTGATCTTTGTTAAATATGCAAAGGATTAGTATCTTGGAATACATAATAAATACTGACCAGCTTAGGGAATGAGGAATTTTACGACTTTTAATTTACATTTAGAATTTAATTGAGTTAATTACGAGGTTATAATAACATATAGTCGAATCGGTGACACGAAAGGGTACTTTTGGATATTTAGAAATATTGGTTAGTTATGATTCTTAAGATATCTTAATAGTACTTAGAATAGCAATCGTGACGATATAAAGTTTACTAAAATTGGATAAAAAACGAATAAGATACAATTGGATTAAGCTTGGAAGCGTAATAGCGAAAATGTACAAGAACTTAGTATTGACGTAGTAGTTAACTTAGAGTCTATATGTATTTTTCTAGGTATGATAGATGAGGAATGACCACATTGTGAAGCTTAGGATTTTACGCTACTGTTGAGGTCAAGTAAGTGGATATTTTTATTTTTGTGCAAGTAGACCTATATCTACTTGACTTAGAGTTAGTTGTGCTATGAATTGTAATGATGTACTGGATTGATTAGATACTAGATTCTATTGAATGTGTACTGAAAAAGTAAAATGTTTCTTTATGTATAACTAATTCATCATTATGTATTTCTATTTGAAAAACTTAGAAACTAAACTATTCTTTAGGGTCTTCACCTAAGCGAGCCCTATGCGAAGAAATGTAATATAAAGTTGAGAAACAAATCTGAAGTTGAGATAGTTGAATTGTTTATAACGTGAAACTAGAGATTCGTGCCTAATATTAGGTTACTGTACTGTTTACTACATTCATGGCATGATACGAAAGGACTTATGGGTCGAGTTTATGAAAAGCTTAAGAATTGCTAAGTTGGCTTTGGGACATATAAAATGTATTGTTCAACTTATTCTTGCCACATTGAGTAACCGACTACGTATTGGATTTTCAAACTACAGAGGGTGGTTTTTGTTGAGGGTCCTACTCCTAAGTAGCTCCTTGCTACCCTTAGTTTTTGGACATTGTATCTAGATGATTGTGTATGTTAATTAACCGGATAAGGAATTAGAAAAGTATAAGATATCGATAACGATGCATGCCACATACATGAGCATAGCATGGATTTTCTACATAAATAGTTTGTATTGATAACTCGAGTTATGAGATTGAATGTTTTATAGTATTAATCTTTGTGAATGTATATATGTCCATTCTCTGTTTTGTTTTATACACTATTACTTAGCTTATAAAGAGCTAAAAGGATGCTTGTATATCCTCAGGTTATGAAGAGAACTGATGGGATAGCATCAGTTAGGGGAAGAAGTCTTTTGAGAGCGCATAAGATGGAGTCAACCACTTTTAAAGAAGTTTTATTGTATTTTGTTCTTAGTTCTATAAATGATTTGTATATATATATATATATATATATATATAAAGTAATGTATTTTTGGTTTGGTTAAGTTTGTTAGTTGTAATCTTTTATATATACAGGTGTTAAGCTAAAATCTGTTATAGTACTCTTTTGTTATAAATAGAACTTGTGTTAAGTATAAACAGGTATTCCTATGTGATGGTACATCTTATGCTATGCCGGATGTGACAAAGGCTTAAATTGTAGTGACCAAGAGTATAAGAATTAAGGTCGAGATGGGGGCCAAGATACTTCAAGAAGAGATTTTAGCCAAGAAGCTGGTACATTCCTTGGTAGCTGATAAAGTCTCAAGCCTTAAGGCCAAGAATAAAGAGCAATATAAGGAGATTGAGGACTTGAAGGAGGAGCATAGCAAGAAACGAGAGGAGTATTGAGGGTTAGGTTGAATAATCACCTTAATGAGTGATAAAGAAGACAGGTTAAGGATGCGAACAAAGGAGTTAGAGATAAATAGCTCCAAGCTTAAGTCTCGTGTTGCCAAATTAGAGGAGGTGGCAAAAAAGAAGCTCTCAGTAGAGGAAGCATTAGAAATCGTGACTACCAATCAGCAATATAAGAGATTTCTTTGGAAAAAGCTTCTATAAGGGGTCCAACTAGCGAAAAAAGAGATTTTGAAAGTTTGCCCTAACTATGACCTCTCTTGCTTAGATTTTGCTGACGTTGATGACAATAACACCAACGATGGTAATGAAGAAGTCAGGGAAGAAGCAAAGACTGAGGTTCAAGGGCAGGGTGACAATGATGAAGCCAATGTTGAAGCTCCTATTGATGATGAGGAACGATCCTCTAAAGAGACCCCCTACATTCATAAAGAGACATACTTGCTCCAAAACCCTTAGTACTGAGAAAGAAGTAGGTTCTAAAGGGTCCCGTCTTCTTCTAATCAGGATAATACTTCTACCTAATCAAAGAACAAGAATGTTCTAGATTCTTGAGATTATCTATTAATTTAACTTTTATCTCATAATTGTTGTCAACTTAATATGGTTAAGATGCTGACCATTTATTGTAATGTGATATTTGGCTTTTATGCCATTTATTTCCATCACGTTTTATTTTACAAGCAGTATTTGCTTTTAGCATGTTATATTTCATCTACTTGTCTTTTCCTTTAGATACATTTTATTTCACGCGCATGTTAGAAGTCTTTTTGTAGACATAATGTTTGTTAGTTACATGAGACGTGAACTAATGTTTTTTCTTTGTTGTGAGATTACCTGTTATAAGGCATAATAATCTTCATTCTCTCATTTCTTGACATATTATTAAAGAAGAATTAATGTTACTCGTTAATAATTATTAAGCTTGTCAACCGTCATAGGTTTAAACTTAATAAATATTGGTTTTCCTTTAGATACATTTCATTTTACGCGCATATTAGAAGTCTTTTTGTAGACATAATGTTCGTTAGTGACATGAGACGTGAACTAATGTTTTTTCTTTGTTGTGAGATTACCTGTTATAAGGCATAATAATCTTCATTCTCTCATTTCTTGACATATTGTTAAAGAAGAATTAATGTTACTCGTTAATAATTATTAAGCTTGTCAACCGTCATAGGTTTAAACTTAATAAATATTGGTTTGTTTGCTATATAGCTAGAATTTGATCAATCAATTAATCATGCTTTGATCGAAAATGAAAATGACAAGAAGTAGAGATAATTATAAACTTGAAATGAACATTTCATACTTAAGACAAGATGTAACTCATTGCCTTAGAACATTTAGGATAGAAACAAACCATAACATCAAAGGAACTAAGCAAAGTAAAGCTTCAAATTCTCAACATTCCATGCTCAAAGGATAATTGTTCCATCCAACATTTCTAGTCGATAGGCCCCCTTGCCTACGACTTCTTAGATCCTAGCAAGATCCTCCCAATTTACATTGAGCTTCCCTCAATTATTTCACTCGCCATTTGCCTCTAAACTTTTACAAACCAATTCTCTAAGTTGAAATACCTTGTGTTTCACCTCTTAATTGTAATATTTGGTTGCTCTATGTTGATATGTAGCAACTCTCGTCCTTGTAACATCTCTTGTCTCCTTGAATGTATCCAAATTGGCCATAAGGTTGACCTAATTGGCCATTATGTCAAAGTTCTACATACGAAGATTAGGTAAATCTATTTCAATTGGTAGTATAACTTCCGATCCATATGCTAGTTTGAAGGGTATTTCTCCTGTTAAAGTCCTATAGGTAGTCCTATACCCCTATAAAACACTTGGTTAACTTTTCTCTTCAAATGTAAGATGATCTTATTAATGGCTTCCAGCTGTCCAATGATCTAAGGATAAGCCATTGACATGTGATTCAAATCAATGTTGTGTTTCTCAAAAAATGCTCAAAAGTTATCATTATCAAATTGCGGTCCATTATCAATGATTATCATAAAATGGAACTCCAAATTTCAATATAATGAAGTTGAAAATAAAAGCATTGACCTTCTATTGGGTGATTCTAGCTACTGCTTCAGCCTCTGCCCACTTTGTAATATAATCTACAGTAATTATGATGAATTGGCACTAGGTTGTAGACTTAGGAAATGGTTCAAGTATGTCTAATCCCTATTAGGCAAAGGGTCATAGACTAGTGAGGTTATACAGTTCAATAGATGGCGCATAGCTCAATGTCTCATGTTTCTGGCATTGTAAACATTGCCAAATAAAGAATCTAGCATCTTCCTTTATAGTCAGCCAATAATATCTGAGTCGTAAAATGCAAAAATATAGGGTTTAACCCTTCATATGGTTGTTACAGATACTACTGTATAATTCAAACAGTATTCATTGTACGTCCTTAGGTGGAAGGCAACAAAGGTAACGTTGGGAAATGTCGCATTTGTGCAATCAGTCGTCTATCAGCGTATAATTTGTAACTTGATAAATCAACCTTCAAGCATCTTTTCTTTCAATAGGAAGAACATTGTCCAGCAAATAGTTTATGATTGGATCTATCCAAGACTTCTCCTTTGGGTAAGGAGCTAACTCACAACTCTACTCAATAGTTTGTAAGCTCTTATTGAGCATATACTCAATAAAGGGCTTGTCATTTAAATTGAGGAGTACCATACTGGCTAACTTCGACAACTTGTTGATAGTGATGTTTCTGCTTCTTGGTATTTTTTCAATTGAAAAGGATTAAAACTCTTCCTTAAGCATTTGTACTATCAGCAAGTACTTGGATATTACTTCTTTTGCTGCATAACTCCCTTTGACCTAATTCATAACGAGTTGTGAGCTAAAAAAAACTCCAACTTTCTCGACACTAGCTTCTTTTGCCAATTTGAGTTCTATTATTAAGGCTTCATACTTGGCTCCATTATTGCTAGTTAGAAACCCAAACTTCAAAGCATAATTAACTTTCACATTGTAGGGTCCTTAGAGAATATGACCTACGCTGTATCCCTTTTTAGTAGAGGAGCCATCAACATATAAATTTCATGTCAGCTTCTTAACCATCTCTATATTGTCCTCTTCATCAGTGAATTTAACCACAAAATCTACCAATACTTGAGCTTTTAATGTCATTTTAGGTTTGTAATGTACACCATAGACACTCAACTCTAAAGTATACTTTATCATCCTCTCTAAGGAATCTAATCATTGTAAAGCTTATCGCAAAGTCTAATTAGTAAGGACAACAATTTGATGAACATCAAAGTATGGCTTTAACTTTTTTGCCAAAAGAACTACCACCAATACAAATTTTTCAATTTTTGTATATTAGTATTCCGACCCTTACAAAATATTGCTCCGTAATAAATCAACTGAAGCTCTTTAACGTCAATTTGAACCAAAACAAAGGAAAGAGCTCGACTACTGATCGACAAATACGAGTACAAATTTTCTTCTAGAAAGAGTGTTGAGAGTATTAGTGGTGATGTGCGAAACTCCTTCAACTCATTGAAAGCTCCTTTACACTCGTCCATTTACCAAAAATCTTTTGGATATTTTAAGATTTTAAAAAACTCTGTACATTTGTCTAGACTTTTCAACACAAATCTATTTAAGGTAGCTGTCTACTTAATTAACTCCTAAACTTCCTTAACTATGCAAGGAGACTTGATGTTTCAAATAGCATCAATCTTCTTTGGGTTTACTTCAATGCCACATTGGGTGACCATATGAGCCAAAAATTTTCTTGAAGTATTACCAAAATCATATTTCTATAGGTTTAGTTTCATATTGTACCTTCTCAAAGTGTCAAACATCTCCTTAATATCTCCAAGATGCTGATTCTCCATCGTACTTTTCACAATCATATCATCGACATGTACTTTGAAGTTACACTAAATCTAAGGGTTAAACATCTTGATGACTAGCCTTTGATAGGTTACACTAAGGTTTTCGAACCCAAGGGGCATCACCATATAATAGTACGTCCTAAAGTTAGTGATAAAGGATGTATGTACTTCATCTTCCTCATCCATTTTGATTTGATTATAGCCGAAAAACACATCCATAAAAGATAATAAAGCATGTTTTGTAGTTAAGTCAACCATCTAAACTATTCTCAACAAAGGGAAACAATCCTTAGGATAGGCCTTATTCAAATCCGTAAAGTCTATACACATATGCTACTTGTTGTTAGACTTCTTAACTAAAACACAATTGGCTAGCCAAGTCGGTTAAGGCTCCTCCCTTATGAACCATGTCTTTAATAGCTTTTAGACTTCTTCTTTTATGGCTGCTCACCATTCAAGAGTAAAATGCCTTTTCCTCTACTGAATAACCTTAGCATTGGGATCAATTTGAAGTTTGTGGGTTATTACATCTATAGGGATGCCTAACATATCTGAGGGAGACCATGCAAACACATTGGTAGTATCCTATAAAAAGTTGATCAAACTTTGTTGGATCTCTACCGACATTGGTAGTATTCTATGCTAATTGATTTTTATTCCTAAAAAAGTTTCAACTTAAAAAATTTCTTTGTGCTATAATGTCCTTATATACAAGGAACTTGCTAATTGTTGGTCCTTTTTATATACACCAACTCCAGTAAGAATGCGAAATTTAGCCTTGAGATGCATAGTTGAAGAGATCAAGCTAAATAAATGTTGACATGGTCATCCTATGATCATATTATACATGGAACATCATTTAACAACAAGGAAATTGACCTTGTCTTCCACAACGTACTCATCATCTCTAATTTGGATTAGGAGAGAAATTATTGTAGTGATCTAGATGGCTTGATTATAGAAAGCATTTGAATTGTAGTCATAAGATCTCAATTGAATTTTGATCTTTATCCTCATTTGGTCGAAAGCATGCTAAAAAATAATACCTATCGAATTTCTACTATAAACAAGAGTCTTTTTGACCTCAAGGTTGGCAATTCTCACATTAATTACAAGTTCATCATTGTAAAGCCTTTGAATGCCCTCAAAATCCTCTTTCATGAAAGAAATTGAATTATCAATCTTAACCTTCTTGCCTTACCTATTACAAACATAATGTATGGCATTAGTTAAGCCCAAAGAGCTTTACTAAACTAAGGTGAAAGGTCTATCGACAATTGTATTTATTATACCATTTGATGCTCTGCTACTACTTCCATCTCTTGCATCCTTCCTGGCTTAAGAAGGCCACATGACATTCTCTTACTCATCATGTCTCTTCTGAGTTGGTTGCTCGATATTCTTGGCATCATGTATGAGAAGCTTACTCAAATACCCTTGTTAGATTACATTCTCAACTGCATTCTTAAGTTAGGTACATTCATCAATAGTATGGCCTCTATCATGATGGAAATTGCAATATCTATTAGAATTCCATATTGATGGATTTCCTGCCATCCTTTTTGGCTATTGCAACATACCCCTCTTACACTTCCATTTATATGTTTGCAATTGGACAATTGAGTGACATGTGAATAGAATATGTAGGGATGCATAGCCTTTTTTTTTCTTAGCATTATATCCTTCGAAACATTGATCATCATTTGTTCTAAGTCTATCTTTAACACTCTTCTTTTTGTCGTCTTTTCGGTCTCCTCTACTCTGATTGGCCTCTCATTAAGCTTTAATGTTGTCTTCTAGTGGATGTAAGATGTAGCCTTAGCTTTAAAGTTAACAAAATTTTTCAGTTTATTTTTTACCAAAGACTTAAAGAAGTCTCCATAAAGTTTAACTCCATCAATAGCTGCATTAAGAGCAACGCTCATGTCTAACTCTAAAATCTGAACCATCTTAGCCATGAATCTAGCCAAATAATCCTTAATATATTCATCTAATTTTTGCTTCATGGCATTAAGGATTGAAGGATCCTTAACCAGAAGCTTGCTTGTAAGGAAGTATAGTAAGAACAGTTTTCCTAAATCTTTGAAACACAAAATAGTGTTCAACTTTAGTTGTTTAAACCATGTACTAGCTGCATTCCTCAATGTTGAGGGGAAAGCTTGGCAAGCTATGGCATCACTTAAGCAGTGAAGCTTAGCCAAGTATGATAATATTCAAGGTAATCTTTAGGGTCCCTTATTCCATCACAAGTCTCAAACTATAGTAGTTTGATATGTTGTAGTATTACTTCATCCGAAATTTCAAGGATGAATGGACTCTTATTTATTTGGAATTATTTACTCATCGAAGCAGGGGTGTTAACATATGAGGGTCCTATATGTTGCACTTACTGCAATTTCTTTCCTTTGTCTATTTTCTTAAGAGTAAGGGCTGAATGTTTGAGCATAACTTTAGCTTGCATTCTTGGTAATTCAAGAGAATAGATTGAATCCTTATTATTTTCAGCATTGTTACCATCATGTTCTTAGTTTTAATATGAGTAGACATATTTATAGAGAAGGTTAAGGATCTCATCAAGCTTTTCATTAAGTTCTTGGTTTTCTTTGGTTAAGTCAAGGCAAAGTTACTCTAACTTAGCCAAACTCTATTCATCAGTATGCCTTCCCCCCTACTTATTAATGGGCACCTCACTTTTTGTCATTCTAGTCTTTGCCATGTAGGTATGAAATAAAAAACAGACTGGACGAAATGTTGTCGTATGATTTCTGGTTAAGACTTTGCTCTTGCAATAAAACAAAACGCTAAATACTATCAGGGCTAGTTTAATGTAGTTACTTCGATGCTTAAGTTAATAAGTGTTTGAGAGAGAAATAAGTGAATGAATATAGAATTAAGGGTCGTTAGAAATTTCTTACAATACTTTCTCTTCATATTTATGGGCAAACATCAGATATCTGAAATAGTAGTTAATCATTGGTAGTGGGCCACATAGAGATCTTGTAATCAAGTACATGCCTAAAATATAAAAGTAGTAGGCAGTTATGTAATGAGATCATACCAAATCATAACCGTTCATACTACTTTCCCAAGTTCAAATTGGACATATTAACAAATTGAGCTTCAAGGCCCATTAAGTAGATCAAGTCTTAGTCGACATCAACTAAGAATGGAATTAGTTCTCTTCTTATCACTCGAACAACTGAGTAATATTTTAGGGTGAAATCCAACTATCAATACAAGGGAATGCATGTATAACTTTAGTTATGGCTCAAATAGTTAATTAGTTAAAATTAGGGGTAACTAAATATTTGTAGCAAACACTATAGGATATAATAAGCATAAATACAAAAATCATTGAAACCAAGCCATCATAGTACAACAAGTTCACATGGCATATCTAAAGAAGTCATCATTCATGGCAAAAGGAAACTCATCCCCATAATTAAGGAAATGCTTGTTTTAATTATTTTTTCATAGGGTTTTTAAATTAGGAAACTAGGGCTTAAGTTATGTTCTAAAAAGGTATTAGGCCAATCCATTCCAATAGCATGAAGGTGTCATTTAAATGGTGCTTAAATTAAGCAACGTACTAAGCAAGCCCTCTAAACACCACTAGAGAGTGTTGAAATGCTTTAAATTAGGGCAACGATTACATTCCAAAGGTGAAAGTTTAGATGCTTAGACTAAACTATCAAAATAAGACCACCATGAACTGTTGTGGTAACGTCAATGTCAAATAAAGCATGCTAATTCCAATATCTTACACTTATTTATTCCATCATATAAATAACTTAATGGACTTATATCATATTTTTCCCATAACTCATAATTCATAGATGAAGACATTGATTAAACACTCATATTTTTTTAAAATGTTAAATAAAGACATTCAACATGGTATAACTCAAGAAAATAGCTTTTTTGAGTTTTCCTTTCATCCATACAACATTGTCCTAAATTTTCAGAATTTGGGGTCCCTTGAAATGTCAAAATCACCTAGATATCAAAAGATACAAAAGCAATCACTATATAACTTAATACTCGACTTAAAGTAATGTTGACTACATTCTTAGTGTTTCTCAGTTTTAGCTATGATCTTAACTCCTTATGGTTTTTTTAATCATTTTTTTAAGAAAGTTAAAAGAAAAGACATGTTTTATAACTCAGAAGAGTCAAGTAGAAGTTGATTACATTGATAATTTATGAAATTTAGACAAAAACATAATCTTAGTAGCTTCTACAAAATTGAAAATAAGTTTTTGGTGACGTTAAGGATAGATTACTCAATGATATGTTAAGATTTGGTAGCTGTGATGGTGCTTGTTGATAAAGCTCCTCACCATAAGTGTAATGGTGGTTGTTGCTTCTGTTGGGATGATTAGAGAAAGGGGATACAATAATTGAATATTGATGACTTGGGTAAGTTTTCTAGACTTAGAATTTCTAAAGTTTCAATGGACTAGCCAAATGTAGTTACTTTGGACTTTTTTTCTAGTTACATGGTGGTACTTGGGTAGGAATGGTGATCTTCAAATAGTAGATTTGGGGTAGATTATAAGGATAGCCTTAGTTCTTAGTTTTGAGTATGAGTGTTTTAAGAGAAAATAAGAAGGAAATAAAGTGCTTATATGAATATGTAGAGAAAATGGGAAAAAACTAAAATGGAACAGGAAAGAGAAACAAAAGTAGTGTGATGAGAGAGAGAGAGAGTGAGAGATGTGTAATTAATGATTGGGCATGGCTGGTGATGTGTTAAGATGTTAAAATATGTGACTAGACTATTTTCCTCTCCACTTTACTTAGTAAAATTGAAAGTATGAGTTTCATTTTTATTAGTCATGTGAGAATTACAAAACTAGCACAAAGGATTTAACATCTAAATTCAGGTTAACAATGAAAGTTACCTATTTAGACATAACCATAAGTTCACAATGTGATCATTCATATTTAATTCATAAAATTTAATGCATTCGGAAAAGAAAAAGGATTATTTGATCAAGCTAGAAAATTGTAAGGGGACCATAAAAGAAAATTAATTAATTGAAATGACTTCATAAGTTTAGATTTTGAAAATGAAATAATAAACTGTTAGCACAATCAAGAGTTAAAATATAGTAATATTAGTTATTATATATGTAGAAAGAAAAATATGAGTTGGCAATTAGCCAACTCTTAAGAGATAACTTATTTGAATATAGTAAAATGATATAAAATAAAACTTAAAGTCTGTATACTCACTAGATATATTTCACATCGATATTGAACAAAATGTACAACCCTGCTAATTAATAAAATCTTTACTGTAAATAAAGCAACTAAATTGATTATGTAAGAAGCTAATAGAAATAAAAAAAAAATTGATGATTGAATGCATAACAATAGCATTGTAAGACATGGCCATTAGAGGAAGGAGTAAGAAAATCAGTGGATTAATAAAACTAGACACAATGTTACCAAGCTAATTAAAACCATGTCATTTTATAAAATATTAGAAATGTGAAACTTAAGTATCAACATGTAATAAGCTCTAGTTATAAAATATTTCCATAATAAAGATAATAGAATGATATGAAATAAGAATAAAGGAGTATGTATATGCCTTAAATAAATACAATATGTAAAGTATTTAATCGCAATTTATTAAGATCTGAAATAAACATATGTTTCAATAAAATAAATAAGTTAATATGAAAAAGCACTAATAAATAATGTTTAAATGTACTTTGCATGTAAGAACCTAATGTGTTTATTCAAGGAATTGAGTAAGTAGCTCCCAGTCACAATTACTTCATTGTCTTGACAAATAGGTTAGAGGGATAACTTAAGGACACAAAACAAGACACATGGAATTATTACATGTGTTATTTTCCACCATCTGAGAATATCCATAAATTCCTACTTATGCATCAATTTGCACACTTTACACTTAACAAATTAGATAGAGACGAAGATGATTAAAGAAAATTTGGGAAAATTAGAGAACATTGAAGCTTAACATTGGTTGCAATGAGAATATTAAGTAGTCACTAACTTGACATAAAACCACCACTATAGGCTAATAGAGGAAGCTACTATTGGAGGGTAGCCATAACAAACCACACTAATGAGTGTTTAAATTTCCTTTGAATTTCAATAACTTCCTAAAAATAGTAAATTAAGTTAGAAAATTATGAGAAAATTCATCTTTGTATTATATTTCATGATGAGAATGTGGAAATTTTTACTTTGCTAAATTAATTATTTCGTGTATAGAAGTTGGAAATTTTTATTTTGCTAAATTAAGTAGCTATATAAGTTTTTGTTAAGAAATTATTGAACTCGAATGAATTTTGAAGTTGTTTTTAAGTACCTTATTGATGTAGTTTCTATACTAAAATTTTTCTAAGAAATATTTATGATGTGCATAACATTGATATTTAATGAGCTTTACCAAATCTATTTACTAAATTATTATTAAATTTGAGATATTAAAAATCAAAGGTAAAAATAGTTTTTCCAGGCTTTAATTCCATAACCTTTAAGAATCACACTTAGAATCTGACTTTAATTGATTTTAGATACATTATGATGATAGATGGTGATATGAAATTGAATTTGATTAATAGGGGTGATGGATTTCAATGATATGGTGCATTTGTAGTTGAATTCCTAAGTATATTACCTTAAAGTTTTGTATAAATAATGTGTTGAATGAAGTTTGATTTAGTTGGGGGATGAACTAAGGTTATGGATGATGTTTGAATATTGGCCTCTAAGAGAGAAGAAGAAAATTTTAAGAGAATCTAGTGAGAATATAGCATTTAAGTTGAATCAAAGGATAAATTAGAGGATGGTCTTATAACTTTATCAGAGTCTAAATCAAAGGGTGCTTATATATGATTTACAAGTAGGTTGAACTCAAATAATAGATTAGAGGACATTTAAAGATCTTTAAAGTAAATTGAGTTTAAAGGATCTTACAGAGGATAATCTAAAGGATGAATTAGAGGATAGCTAATCAAAGAGTTGATCTAAATAACTTTAAAACTTGAACACATAGATATAATAAATTCCGAAACCAAGGATAATAAACTTAACCTTAAGAATAAAAAATAGAATGCTGATATTTTATATTTTGTATAAATATTAAAAGTGTTACCTATAATATAGGAACTTGTAATAAAAGAGACATATTGCAATTGCATCTTATTGAGCAATGAGAAATCCTGGTAAGTTGGGATCAATGTTTTATTGCGTTTAGGAGTACCATTTTAGGCTACTTAGAGACTTGATTGTATATTTTTTTCGTAATTGTAATTAGTTAGTTGTGCACATGCCTACATGCCTTTGAATATTGATTGAATCATAATTGTGATGTTTAGTAAAGTGTTATCCGCTGGATTGTTTGAATTAATTAGTCACCGTTAATTTAGACTAACCTAAATTTGACCTAAGCCTTAACCGAATAAGCATTACAACCCATTGGGGGGATGATTGGCTAGGATTTTCTAGCAAAATATTGACCATTTCAGCTTTACCCTTTCAAAAGGGAGAGCTACAGTAGTCCTTTCCTCACTCTTTATTGATCTAAATGATAGGAGAAAAATCCGTAATAAGATTGAGGACACTAATTTGAAGGCAATCATGAGAGAAGGGATATCTCCATTGCATAAGTCTAGGTTTAGCCATAAGCCATTGTGTCACATCCTGGTTTAGCCTTGAATGCAACACCCATAACTAACCTACAATAAACTAGAGAACAAGGCTATATATATATATAAAATAGCATACTTACATAATCAGAGGGTTTTAATGGAGTTTAGCCTTACAAATGATACTTTATATATTTGCAATTTTGTACAACCAACTAGCATAATCTTTCTAACTCTTTTTATAAGATTTATACATAACGACTATCTAAGTCTATTATAAAAAACAAAAGTCCTTCAAAGCGGCTAACTTTCACCAAGGTGCTCTCAAAATATTCCTCTCCAGTGGTAATGGTGCCCCTCCCATTCTTCGCCTTTACCTATGGATACAACAAATATTCGTTTAACACATAATACAGCACACACATATGCAGTTATTATAACACATTAATAGTGAATATTTAGTCAAACAATATTATGCCACTCATAGGGTTTCTACAAAAATGTATGCGATGCTCATACACATGAGCTAATGCATCGGTACTAATACAATATCAATATCCTGGCCTCATTTCTCATTCGATTGGTCACCTTAACTGGGTATCTAGATGTAATGTCTAGGAACCTATAGTGGCAACAAGGAGTTGCTTAGGCATCAAACCCCTAACTTATGTCATGAACAAGGAATAACACTATTAAACCAAATGTGATCATACATTAAGTGATCAAGGTGAAACGCTCGAGTATATGCAAGACTATATGCTTCAAAATCCTAGCTAATCAAAACCCCAAAAAATCAAGCTTTTTGTCAAATTAAGTACTCATTCAAAAAAACAATTTCCTTTCAAATATTTGACTTTTAAGTCTTTTTCAAGCCATGCTATGAATATACCAATGATGTGTCAAACACCACATCAAGCGAAATGTCTAAGCTTTATATCAACTACAATTTTAATTTACTTTAATCTCATTTAGACTCTTATCACCTCAATCTTTAATCTATTGTTAAGTTTGCTTAAGTAAACACCTTGAAGGTTGAATCATTTGCTAATGTATCCCATAGTTTGAATGCATCATAAGAAATATCATTCAATCACTACATTTATGGCAACAAACTTAAGATTCAAAACCAAGCACAGCCAATCCATTACATTTCCAAGGACTTCACATAATATGCAAATGTCATTCTAAGCATTTAGAATCAAGCTTAATCAGTCAAGCACATTTCATATAAACTATATAACTTGCAACCTAATGAGTAGACATAAGTCTACTCCTAAACATATAATATTTACTTACCTAGTAGCATCCTCCACCTTTAGTAGCGAATATGGGTTTCCTATTATTTAGGTAACCTATGATTAAAATTTATACTTAGTGTTTATTCAAGTTGCATAATGATTCATTAAAGCTTAAGTGTATTTGTAAATTAAGGGTGCATACCTTAACTTTTTAGGTAAGAGCATTTCATTAGTACTGAGGACCTTCTATACATTCATTTTTGCTTATATCCTTGTTATTTAACCTTCTTCTAGGGAAGGATCCTTATTAACTTTGATACTTGTACCTTCTACTAAAACTTCCACTTAAGGTTGGTCTTAAGATTCATGATCAAGGAAGTTTCTACTCATATTTTACTTTATTTTCCACTTTATGTTTTGCTAAAGAACCTTCTACTCAAGCTTTTACAGAGACACATTTTAGTTCACTTAATTTAGCATCTCACCAAAGACTTTCTATTAATGCTTCTATTAATTATCACATTAAGAACTTTATAAGCAACATTTCATAGAAGTTTCTACATAGCCAAATGATGTCAAAACTTGTTAAGAATCTATGTAACCATTAAGACTTACCAAGTTTTGGATACAACCAATAGTAAAACCATTCTGAAGATCATTTTTCAAATTTGGACAATTTTTCAAAAACCCGTGCATGTTCGTTTTTCAATACATCACCATTCCGATTTCACAAAAACACTACTTTTGACTTATAAAAATGCAATAAATCACATTTTTACCACCTTTTCATCCAAAAACTCATGCATCCATATAAAATATCATTTTAGTACTAAAAATATGAATAAAAATCAAATTTGACTAAAAATACTTGAAAATCAATTAATTTCCTAAATTTTTTGATCTAGCAATTCTTGATAAATCAAAACTAACAAGAATCTACCAAGTAAATTTAGGGAAAATTTGGACATAGCTTAGTAATAAATATTATGAAGATTCTAGAAAAAAAAGTTTTAGCTTGAAACAACATGGGAAAATCAGATCGAAAATATGCTCAAAATGGCCTGTTTTTTAAGAGCGATATATAAAACATATATATTTTGAAAAACTAATATTTTTTCATGAAAGTATACCAAAAATAACCTAGGAATACAAATTTTCATAATTTTTCAAGTTGAGTTACTATTTTTAATAAATTATTGAAAATGGGGTAAAAATTGGAACTCACCACCGCCACAAGTTTCAACCAACACATCAATCTACCTAGGTGCTACTCTTAGAGCCTAATAATGGTGGTTGCTCATTCCGAAGAGGTTATTTGACTTGGTTTCCATGAGTGCTCATATTATACACTAATTTTCCTATTAATTTCCTAATTTTTCAAAAATTCCATATTTTGCTCCAAGGTTTTCCTTTACTCTTAATCTTTCGAAAGAGTACGAAATGAGTATATTTAGTGCTTATATAATGAGTGGTGTGAGGGGCAAACTTGCCATGTGTCAAGTGGTTTCAAGAAAACACTGTTCTAAAACCATGGTCTCCCCTTGTTTTGCCATTCAAATGTTTTAATTTCCCAAAACATAAGCTACCTCTTGTTTAGGAGACAAAAGCCATTTACAGCCTGCTTTTTCCCAAAACCACCATTTTATTAATTCATTTATTTATTCCTTATACATTTTATATGCATTATGCCATATTTGTAAGCTTCCATAAGGATTTTCTTAACCTTTTACAAGACTTTATTCCATGTTACAATCCTTTCTTATTTATATGTTTGTAACATATAAATTATGTTTACCAAGCATATATCACTCTAAATAATACTTTGAGCATAGTCATAAGCTTCACTTTTTAAATGACGTTCGATTTTGGTTAACCTGAGATATTATTTAATTACTTCACATATACACATTATTTTAGAGATTGGACTTCACAAAATAATTTCTTCTAAATTTTATAGCTTAGTTATAAAATCTCACTTGATTTGATTAGCATCAACCAACACCTTAGTTTTGGGCTTCGAAACATAAGGGCATTACATGTTTCAATACATTGAAACTCCATAAACTCATATTACAACGAGTGCAATTTCTCTAATGTTATGATAAACCAGACAATATTATATGATGGCATTTGCTTAATTATGCATTGCATATTACTAACCTAGTTGACAACCTTACTTGCTCTATTGTGTATCCACACTTTTGTCTCTGTCCTGCTTATTGAGCGATACGGGTATGTATGGTTCAATTTAGTATGGTTTGCCCTTCCTTACTAAACCAAACCCAATATAAAGGTTCAATTTGTTTTCTTTTTGAAACTAAACCTAATAAATTTTTTGAACCTAATTAAAACTAGTTTAGTCCAATTCAAATAATGGTTAGAACCGTTTACGTCAGATTTTTACTAAATATTTTTATTTCCAATATCATATTTTTCTTTTCATTAAACATTCATGTGTTTAATTAATTTCTCATATATTTATCATATGTAACTATATTTAGTAAAAAGTTACACAAGCTCTTAACAGACCCAACTTGATTAAAAATGAATAAGAGGCTATATTTCAACGAACAACAATGAAGAGGGAGAAGTAGAGTTGTCCATCCAAAAGTGATATGAAGAACACAAAAGAGACATACCAAATTAGGTCAGACCCTTAATTTAAAAAAAAAAAGATAAGAAAGGGACAATTTAGAAAAACAAAAATTTTAAATGTGAAATTTAGATGAAACATACTCAACCTAACCTTAATAATTAACCTGAAAATATGATCAAGAAGAATATATATGAAAATTTTGAAAAAATACATGAAGATTGATGGGAAATATATAAAAAAAAAGTATAAAACAATTGGATGAATATTTTTTGTTTATTCAAATGGTTCAATTTAGTTCTGAACGGTACGGTTCGGTTTGGTTTACTTTCTTTAACTGATTTGAGAATCATTTTCATATAACCAAACCGAATCATGGACTAAACGATTTCTAACAAAATGATTTTTTTATTCTATTTAGTTTGGTTTATAGTTCGATTCATGGTTTACGGCTTTTTTGCTCAACCCTATTGAGCGATGGTTATTAACTCTCCTATAAACCCTTTTGTAGATCAAAAGTAGACTCACAGCTTATATTATAAACAAATCTAAAAGCTAAGAAGGTTGTAGAGTGAGGAATCAATGAAGATGCAACCAAACTCTTGTTCCTTTCTAAAGTTTTATTTGTCATTAAGGATACTAATTGGGCTACTACAAGTGACCCAATAGTTTCCATAATTGATCTATAAGATAAAATGGAATGTAAAACTAATTGACCTATAAGTTTTCCTTATACTTTTTGAAGTTTTATATCAAAAGATATGAATTGAGAAATTATTTTACAAGGCTTTTCAAAAGGAGTTAATATACACTATTATATATGTTTTATGGAAACATAGGCATTGAACTAGATCCTTTAAAGTTGTGTAGTCAAGTTCGCCTTGTGTAAACTAGGTCTATGGTAGTAGATATACGGTCAACTTCCATCTTAGATTGGTCTACAATGCAGGATAATTGCAACTTTACCACTTGGGGCATGACAAGGCATTACATAAGCCAAATCATATTTGATTTCTTCTTTTGTTTATTTTTCAGTATAAAAATATATGTGCATAATAATTTTCTCTAGTACACTTTTTGTAGGGTTTTTCAATAAGGTTTTATAAGGACTTAATATAAAATAAGGAAAGTGAGCATGTAGTGAAATAATTTTTGTATGACCTTAACTTTGAATATGGGTGCTCATTTATTGTATTGTTACTATTGGAATATAAAAATCCAAATTTTGATTTTTGCATTGATATTTATATTATATTACGACATCAGTCATCATACATTCACAATCTAATTTTTTTTTTTTTTTGTCATACTTGTACTCTTAATTGATTCTATGTTTATCTAGTGAAATGTAGTTGGATCTCAACAAATCTCAATTGACAATGTTTAAGGTTCTTATGGAATTGATAAATAAAAGGCTATTCTTAATAGTTTTCATGTAAAAGGATATGGACCAATCGAGAATATATATTTCACATTATTCTTAAAACAATGAAGCATGATTAAATCAATGGTTGATATGAAATATAGTTATCAAAGCAATCAGGTTGTTAAAATGAATCCAATGTATCACATGGAATTCTAAATGATGTAGTTTGCCACAAATGATAATCAATAAGGACTTAGAGTCTAAATTATTAATGGTTACAAGAGTTGGTCGATTTTTAGGCTTTAAGAAACAAACATAAAGAAATAATATTAAAGGAAACTTCTAAAATAATAAAATACCATAAATGAATATCTAAATAAGTGTAAAGTCCCTAAACCTTTATAACATCACAATGATTCGCCCTCCAATCTAATTTCTAGTAAATTATTGAATTCAACATCTACTTCATTTGAAAGTGTAAAGCCCCTAAACCTTTTAAACATTGCTTTTTCCTTTCTTTAATTTCCTTATAATAGCTTAATCCTTAAGCACTTACTCTAGAGTCATAAGCAACAAATTAAATTGTTGGTCATCTTTCACAAACAAATATGTGTTCTTAAACCCATCATATGTAGTTTGTTTCTTGAGCTACCATAGTCTCAAAAATAATACACATATAATACACAATCAACTTGATTTCCTCATAACAACTTGATCCTTATGCACTTCCACTTGATTCATAAGCATCAACTAAATTGTTAACCATCTTTCACTAACAAATATGTGTTCTTGAATCCATCATATGCAGTTCATTTTTTCGAACTACCATGGTTTCATCAATATATAATTGTAGCACTCATACTAACTACATCATAAGTAACCGTATTAGTATAACTAACAATGGAAAAGAGAACACAAAGTTGAACCTAAACATAGAAAATATCTTAATCATTAAATCGGTACATAGCTTTGGATGTGTTGTAGAATAAAGCTACACCAACTTAACAAAATTTGAAATAGATACATGTACATAGTTGCTCCCATCAATGATAATAGAACAAGTGTTGCCTCATCTCATGTATCAAGTATTGACCAAATTCTCACATTGCCCAATATTTGAAACTACTTATGTGCTTAAAGCTTTCCTCACCACCATGTTAAACAACAGTCCCACTTTTGCCTTGAGCTTCAATATCACATCAATATTGTTAGTCTCATATTGCAGTTCCCACCCTAAATATATACTAATTGATAATCATAACTCGATGATTAGAGCATAGAGCACCAAGTGCCTAAAGCCATTACACTTAAAATATTTGATATCCCGTCTATACTTATGTTGTCCTTATTTTAGAGCTTCCATCTATGTCCTTTTTCAAATTATGCTCTTCTTTCTCTAGTTTCTTGTCAAATTTTGCTCTGTTTGAGGTGAAAAAATCGATCTCAACTAAAGTGAATCCATACTTAGTCTCCTAGTCAAAAATAAAATGTTTGATGGCTATGACAATAGATCTTTTGTTGTCTCTGGTTGAACTTGACAATCTTCTTTGCCATGGATTAGTGTAGTTCTAGTAATTCTTAAGCTTGAGCAACTCTAAATTAACACTCTTCAGTAGTTACAGGGCTACCAGTCAAATTTAGGGGAATAGAGGGATTAAAGCCATAAACAACCTCAAATGGAATCTTCCCAGTAGTGTTGTAGATAGTTTAGTTATATGTGAAGCAGACATAGATCCCAATCTTTTAAGTTCTTTCTTATAATAGATTAAAGCAGGTTTCCTAGCATTCTGTTGACCACTTTAGTCTGACCATTAGTTTGAGGGTGGCTACTAAACCTAAACACAAGTTTAGTTCTAAGTCTTCTCTAAAGATTTTTTCGAAAATAACTAAAGAATTTGGTGTCTCGATTTAACACAATTGTATTTGGTTCTCCATACAGTCAAACAACATCTTGCAAAAGCATATCAGCAATATATAATGCATCGTTAGTTCAATGGCATGAAATAAGGTGTGCCATTTTGCTGTAGTAGTCCACTATAACAAAGATTAAATCCATTCCTTTGGATGTTTGGAGCAAACCTAAGACAAAGTCCATATTAGGGTTGGCCTAAGTTGAGGTCAATATAGGTAAGGGCATGTACTCTCCTTCTAGCTCTCTTTTTCCCTTAGCCCTCTTGTATACTTTGCAACTATTGACTACCTTATAAACATCCTTGGCCAAATTAAGCCAATAAAAGTTCTCCTTCAATAGTTAGCTATTTTGGTCTCTCAAAAATGAATAGATAATCCATCGCTATGACCTTCCCTGACCAACAAGTCGTGTATGGAACAACTTAGGAAGCACATCCTTCTTTCTTTGAATAGATAGCCATCCTTGATATAATATCCTCTAATGGCAACTACTTCTTTACATTACTCAAGAATAGGACCAAAATAAGGGTCGCGATTATGCTACTCAGTGATAAGTGAAAATCCTAATAATTTCATTTATAGGGTCATTAACAAGGTTTGTCAACATGATAGGGCATCCATGACTACATTGGTACTACCCTTCTTATACCAAACTACACAAGAAAAACCTTCCATAAATACTAACCACTTAACTTGCCTTTTTGAAAGTTTGTTCTAACTCCTTAGATGTTTCATTAACTTATGGTTAGTGTAAATTACAAACTCTTATCGTAATAAATAATGTTCCCACATAATAAGAGCTTAGAATAGCGAGTATAATTCTTTCTCAAACATATAGTAGTTCAGCATAACACCACTAAGCTTCTCACTGTACTAAGCAATTAGTCGTCATTCTTGCATCAAGACTGTACCAATGCCAATGCTTGACGTATCGTATTCCAATTCAAATGGCTTATCAAAATCTAGTAAAGATAGGATAGGGATAATAATGAGCTTCTCTTTGATTTCCTTGAAGCTTTGTTCAACTTGGTCATTCCATTGACTTCCTTTACTCTTCTTTGTTAGCTTAATTAAGGGGGTTGCAATTGTGCTAAATATTTTAATGAATTGCCCATAGAAAGAAGCAAAACCATAAAAACTTCATACTTCAGTAACATTCTTCAATGTCGACTACTCCAAGACAACTTGAACCTTTTCCTCATCTACTTGGATCCCTTCTCTAGATACTACATACCTTGAGAAGACAACTTTATATTGATAGAACATGTACTTCTTCAGGTTCCTATATAACTTCTCAGCTCATAAAATATAAAAAACAGTTGGGAAATGTTGAACGTGGTTGTTTAAGTCTATACTATACACTAATATGTCATTAAAGTACTAGACCAAACATTTTTTTATCAGAGGGTGCATGACATGGTTCATCAGTTTCATAAATGTGCTCAGCTCATTCATAAGTCTGAATAGCATAACCAACCATTCATAGAGATCATACCTCATCTTGAAAGCAATCTTCCATTCATCACTAAGTCTCATGCAAATTTAATTGTAGCTACTTCACAAATCAATCTTCAGGAATATCTTAGTGTCATAAAGCTCATCTAACATGTCATTGAACCTCGATATTGGGTATCTATACTTGATAGTGATATGGTTGATAGCTCAGTTGTTAATGCACATGCCCTATGGACCATCCTTCTTTGGGATAAGCAAAGCTGGTACAACATAAGGACTTATGCTCTTCTTTACATAACCTCACTCTATCAATTCATCCACTTACGTTCATTCCATAAGCTAGTCGATTGGGCAAAGCTACACTTGGCTATAAACCAATACCATGTTCTATGCCTCAAACTGGGGGTAGTCCTTAGGTAACTCTTCAAGGAACAAGTTAGAAAATTTATCAATTAATCTTCGAATCTCATTAAGAACATCTTCCAAATTTCTTATCTTTGAAAATTGTCTAATTAATAAAAACATAGGCTCATTGACTTTCTCAATAGCTTAGAGCTCTTTTTAGCTCATCACTAAAGGTTTCTTCTTACTAGCTCGGGTTAGCTAATTATAGGTCTCATTCACCTAAGTAGGTATCATGGGTTGCAGCATAATCTTCTTCCCATCCTTAATAAAGACATAGGTGTTCTTATATTTGTAGTAAGTAACACATCAATCAACTAATCAAGGTTTTCTAAGTAACAAATGTGAAGCTCTCATAGGAACAACATCACACACCACTTCATCCCTATACACATTTCTAACACTGAAATGTACCGAGACTTGTTTTATAACAGACAAAGCACTCTTATCATAAAGATAGTGTAGCTTGTAAGGTTGGGGGTGCTTAGAGGTTAACCGTCCTAACCTATGAATGAGGGACCATGCAACGATGTTGGTAGAACTTCCTCCATTTGCAATGATGATGCAAAACTATCCCTTGATGGTATACTTTATATGGAATAAATTCCTTCTCTGGTCTTCTTTAGAGCTCAACACTCATCTCAATACTAAGGTCATTACTTCTCCCTAATCAGCATACGTACAGGTCTCCTCTTCCCCCTTAGCTTCAACTCATCTAGCATTCCCCTCTACTTCAGGCTCGCTCTCATTGGTGCTATCTACTACATCTCCTCAAAGCACCATCTCATGTCAATTCAGATATTCAACAACCATGTGTCTAAAACCTAAGCATTTGAAGCATTTCACCTTATTGTTCTTCCATCCAAAGGTCTATCCCTTCTCATTTATCTTCAGGGTTAGCCTACCCTTTACTTGACTCTACTCGTCTGTTCGACCTTGCTAACCTACTCGGCTATCATCAAGGCGATCATATGTTTCCTCGGCTCAAGAGGGTCTCCTTGGCTTAGCATGAACAAGTTGGCGTAGAATAGGAGCTCGGGAAAATGTTAGCTTAGATTTTCTCAAACCATTTCTCCTTTGCTTTTCAACCCTCTACACTACTTTAATGGCCTCCTCTAATGTATGGAACCTCTATACTTCCACAATATTATGAATCTCATATTTGAGTCCATAGATTATATCAGATATAGTATGAGCTTAGGACTCTTCCACTTCTACTGGAATCATTAACATCTGAAATTCTTTTACATAATCATTAACAAATCAACTTCCCTAGTGAAGTCCCTATAACTTTGCAAACATGTCTTGTAAGTAAGTCTTGGGCATAAATCTTCTCTTTGGCAATCTCTTTATCTCTTCTAAGTCCACATACCTTATCTTCCATCTCTTGCTTAGGCCATATTTAGATTTTTCCACCACATTACAGCATATTCAGAAAATTCAAGTGTAATAAGTCACACTTTAATGGCATCGATATATTCATAACAGTCAAACACTTTCTCTACTTTCTCTTCCTACTCTAAATACTCATCTACATCTCTGCTTCCACTATTGTCCTCTCTATTGTGCTTGATAATATTCAACCTCTTCTTCTCCATACTCTTCTACATCTACTTCCTTATCATCTTGCTTGATCTCTTCCAACTCTAATCATCATCAGGTAGCTTAGTCTGTAACTCCTTTAGCTTAATGGGGTCAAACTAGGAGATTAACTCAGCTACCTTGCCCATATTGTCTCTTAAGAACATTCTCAGGTGGATTATGATATGGTACACCCTATAGTTGCTATCTGTTGACTTACATCACGGTAACCAGACTTTTAACAAGATTATTGAGTCTATTAAGCATATCATTAATTGAACCAAGAGTGTTACTACCATTTTGACCTCGACCGATATGAGCACCACTACTTTAGTCACCAATAACACCTTAAACACTCAAATCTAACATAATGTAATACTTCTCTAATAGATTAATAACACAATACACAATAAACACTTCTTCTTACTACTCAAAACCTTACTAACACACTTTAACAACTTCAATTACCTAGCACTCACTTGTAGATAATAGAAACGAACTTGCTCTATTTTTCACAATGAAAAACAAAGTATAACAAAGTAACATTAGGAACTACACTTTCCAACTTATGAACCTCCAATTCATAGCTCATAACTTTGGTACTTACTGCATACGAACACATTGCAATAGTTGTGGAAGGAACACAGTAGCCATTAACAACAAAGACAAACCAAAGCTTCACTGCAACTTCACATACTCTCTTTCAGTACCATGTTTTGATACTAGCAATGCTAATGAGTCTCCACGGTCATATACATAAAGAGGTACCACAACGAATGAGAACTAAAACAAAGTAAAAAAGGTTTAGCAAATCTAGGTAGTTACCAGTCGACTATGGCATACCAATTGATCCTACCTAACTTACAATTCGCTAGATATGACTCACCAGTTTAAACTAAAAGGTCGCTTTCCACTACTCTTTGCTAAAGGTAATAAATAAGAGTTAAGATAGAATGAAAGCACTTAGGTTACTCAAGAAAGAATTAGTAATATTCAATAATGCGATTATGTGTTTGCGTATAAGTAAATGGGGTTTATATACTAGCCTTACTAAGGTTACAAGGTGTACATGGAAAATACAAAAGGATAATTTACAACTAAAATACATAAAAGATAATAAAAAGGGTAAAAAAAGATAAAGAATATTCTATACAAAAAGGGTAAGGAATCATTCTAGACTAATGTGCTGGAAGACGTGTTAAGAAGTGATTGGAGGCTAGTTATGTAGTTGATTAAGTTGAAATGAGTGTTAAGATTTCTTAACAGTTGTAAGGTTCTGTTCGAATAAGTCCAGTTGAAGGTTAATGGTCAGAGCTGACCTAATTGGGTTAAGGTCAAAGCTCGAGCTTTGAGAAACACTTTAATCCTTTCTTGGATAAGTGTCTCGATAGCTCGACTCAAATAGAAGTCTAATGTTGGTCAACTTAGAAGTTGTTTGGATCGTGGTATGAGCTCGATAATAGATATGGCTACTAGGCTGGTTAGTATGCACATAAAAAAGGATGTCATGATTGCTTGGCAACTAAAAAACTATGCTATAACTTTTGAGAACTTAGTACTTAGGTCGGTAGTAGTGTAGAAGATTAAGATCATAGTAGAAATCTTCATCCTGAAGAGGGTATTGAGCTAATATTCTTCGTGTGAGTCCTTACAATCCTCTAGCTCAGCTACATGTGACTAGTCTAGGGTATCATCTATCTCATAGTTTGCATTTACATTAACATAAATGGTTTAGAATGCCTTGGTGTAAACTTCTTATACATCAAACTTTTCATTGAATTCTAGGCCTTACTTTCTCTCCTCCTCCTTTTGCTATGTGCCACCAACTTATCCTACCATAAACTAGTACAATCAATGAATGCTAGAAGCCATCTTAAATCTATGTTTATTCATCATAATCATAATACTTAAATATCTCTATAACCCTAGGTACCCAATCTAAACACTCCTTTGATGTGCCTAAGAGGTAAAATCCACTAAATCTTAACATGAACTAAGGTAAGTCCTTTAAGATATTAAAGAAATAGCAATGGCATAGTGAATGTAGCTATTCGTGAAGTACCTGGATATGGACATGACTCACTACGACTAATTAACATGACTTGGTACCAACTGGATGTGGCTTGCAATTAATATCAAGGGTCACTTGTTACAGATCCTTGCTACTAAGAAAATGATAAGAGGGAAGTAAGGACTTAAAGTAAACTCGTCAGTAGAGAAATGAAGATCTTATTCGAAGAGATAAGATGATCTTAACTTACATGGAAGAGACATTTTATAGTACGTCTCTAAGGCAATCAATGAAAGGGTAAATTACAAAAAGAATAAGGTACTAAAACTATCTAGCATAAAACAAAGAGGGTGAAAAAAATAGCAAAGGACAAGAGGAATATAGTACAGTCACTTCTAAGAAGGGAAAAGGAATAAACATATGCTAGCTATCAAATGGGCAAAGAAACTATTTGGAAGGAAGTAGGATTTTTTATTATTTCCTACTATAGGTCGAAAACAAGGGCCTCTTTAATGAGGTTACCTTAAGGCAGGGATGGATTAAGTACTAGAGCTTAGACTAAGTTGCCACTTGTGCCTACTAAGCTATTGAAGGGTTTGACGGCTTGGGTAGGTGATAATTGGTATTCTAAGGTATAGTTTGGAGTCCATTTGCCAATATGTCATCCATAAGGCTAATCTTTACATAACTCAGGTAGGTTAGTGTAATCCTTTACTCTTTTAGCTTTAGTCCTCATGTAGCTCAAAGGTAGGTAGGAAGTTCAATACCATCCTTTACATGACTTAGTAAAACTCAATAGCTTGATAGCTCAACACTGTCCTTTGTCTATACTGGAACAACTCTAGGCTAAGTCCTGGATAGACCAAATAAATGTTTGGTCTCCTAAGTAGGTTAGCAATCAATGTAGGTAAGCATCGCATATGTAGATTAACTCTTCCTCAATAGGTAAAGTAGCAAGGATGTGCTTAGCCAAGTTTTGAAGGCCTTAAATTCTTACCTCCATAATGGAACTAAAGCTTGGCATGGTCTTGACTATACTCGATGTCCTAACAATGTCTCAGGAGTGCTAAAGATCTATCATCCAGTTAGGGTCTCTTAAGTCTACATCATATAATTCATAAGGTGTCAAGTCAACAACATTAAAAGTTGAGGACACTCTGTATCCTTTAAGCAATTCCAATACATATTATTTGTTACCAACCTTATGCAACAATCTAAAAGGACCATTATCTCTAGGCAATAACTTGTTGGTCTTATGGTTGAGGAAGCACTTCTTGCTTAAGTGGATCCACAATAGGTATCCTTCCTTCAAGTGCATGGCCTTCTTCCTTTGCTACTAAGCTTTGCTACTTGGCGACAGTCTGGTTAAGGTACTTAAAGACCCACTAATGCAACTTCTACAATCATCGTACCTATATATAGCTTTTGCACTATCTTCCCTGGAGTTCATCATAAGGATCATTCCCATAGGTATAGTTAAGTTAGTCCCATATATGACCTCAAATGGAGAATTACCAATGGAACTATATATACAACTATTGTAAGTAAACTCAATAATAGGAAGACATAAGTCCTGGTTAATAAGGTTTTTACCATCTATAGCTTAGAGAAAGGCGCTTAGAGTTCTATTTATGACTTCAATCTAACCGTCAGTCTATTGGTGATAGATGTACTAAACATAAGTTCAGTTCTAAGCTTCCTCCACAAGATTTTCTAAAAGAATCTTATGAACTTCTTATCCTGATATGAGACAATGTTGTAGGATACTTCATATAGTTTCATCATTTCCTATAGAAAAAGGTTAGTAATAAATATAGCATTGTCCATCATGTGGTAAGGTATAAAGTGAGCCATATTGCTTATTTGATCCACAACTACCATGATGGAGTCATACTTCTAAGCTTTTTTTCATAGCTTGAGCATAAAACCCATGCTAAAGTCAATCCATGGCTACTTGCGTAATAGAAGTGGAGTATATTCCCCATGGCACTCCTTTTGTCCTTTAGTTCTCTTGTATGCTTCATACCTTTTAGCCATTTGATGTGCATCCTTCATGATCCCCTACCAAAACAAAATGCTCCTTTAGTAGCTCATAAGTCCTTTTCTCCCCAAAGTGACTAGCTAATCCTCTTGCATAGGCTTCTTTTACCAATAATTCTTGCATTGAGCTACTTAGTATACATAGCCAACCTTTCTTGAATAAGTATCATTGGTCTTTATAGAAGCCATCCACCATAACATCTAATCTATACTTAGTCACAATGGACCTAAAGTATTCATCTTACTCATATTGACTTATGATTTGGCAAAATCTTAGAATTTTGGCCAGTATTGCTGTGATTAGAATATGTCTTCTAGATAGAGCATCTACAACCCTATTGGTGATGCCCTTCTTATATTTGAGGACGTATGAGAATATCTCTAAAAACATTACCTATTGTGCTTATTGATGTGTAAGTTTGTATTAACCCTTATGTGCTTCAACAATTCAGGATTTATGTAGATCACAAATTCACAAGGCATGAGGTAACATTGGCACATTGTGAGAGCACAAATCAAGGCATAAAATTCCTTATCATAACTTGAATAATTCAACACCACCCCCTAGAGTTTCTTATTGAAATAATTTACAAACCTTCACTCCTACATCAAAGTAGCTCTATTCTTGAACCCTTGCATCATATTTGAGCTCAAACGCCTTCTCAAAGTCAAGTTAGCATGGGGGCTAATTTCAACTTGTCTTTGATCTCTTCAAAGCTCTTATATGCCTTTTCCATCTACTAGACCTCAGCATTCTTCATGCTTAGCTCAATTAGGGGTGCTATAATGGTACTAAAGTTATGGATGAACCTCTTACAAGATGAAGCTCGACTATGGAAACTTCACACATTCGAGTTGCCTTATGGGGTTAGCCATTCAGTAGTAGATTTGATCTTCTCCTCATCAACTCTTATTCTAGCTCTAGATATAACAAAATTGATGAATACAACTTCTATTAGACAAAACACATACTTGTTTAGATTGTCAAACAATTGTTCAACTCAAAAAATGCTAAATACCAACCTTAAGTGCTTAACATGACCTGTTAAATCAATGCTTGTAGACCAAAATGTCATCAAATGAAACGATCACATATTCTTTTATTATAGGTCACATGACATGATTCATTAATCGCATAAAGGTAGGCATTAGTTAGGCTGCAAGGCATAACGAGCTACTCATAAAGTCTATGTCTTGCCTTGAAAGCCATCTTCTACTTGTCTCCTGATCCTGACCTCATTCTAGTTTGGTTAGATCTACTTTTTAGATAAATCTTTAAGGAGACCTCTGATCTATGAAGTCATTAAGCAGATCATCCAACTAATGTATAGGATATTTATACTATGTGGTGATTTTATTAATGGCTCAACAATTATTGCACATTCTCCAAAATCCTTCATTCTTTAGGATAAGTAAGGCTAGCATGGCACAAAGTCTTATACTTTTCAAATATAGCCCCCCTTAATGAGCTCGTCCACTAGTCTTTTAAGTTAGCAACTAGCTTTAGATTAAGTCTACAAGTTAGCTTGTTTGATAAGGTAGCTTTAGCCTACAAATCAATATAGTGCTCAATCCCTTGAAGTAGGAGTAATCCTTCAAGTGGATCTTCAAACTCCTTAATCCATTTCTATACTTCATTATTTTGAGACCTCTTAGTTCCATTAGTCTTCAAACTAGGAGGAATAAAGGATTATTTAACCTAGTAACCTTAGTAAGTTTAGCTCATGAGATCATTAAGGACTTCTTCTTAATGGCTTGAGAGATCTATGCCCAAGCCTCCTAAACCGCTTAAGGACTCATTGGTGTTAGCATAGCCTTTTTACTAACCCTTTGGATCATATAAGTGTTTTTGTATCTGTTGATAGTTGATTTTTATCCCAATGTGCGAACACCTGCAAAACATGAAAATAGATTCGAGGGGCAATGAAAGGTGTTCCGGTACGGCCACTTCTATGCTTAAGTTAGCCCTCTTGTCATGTGGAGAGAAATATCAAGTAGTTAGGAAAAATGATAGAATAGAAGAGAGTCTCCTTACCTAAGGGTCTTACTTGATATTTATATGGAGTCAATGGAGATTATCCTTGAATTAGGTCGATGGACTGGGCTTAGATATTAGGCATACTAATATAAGTCCACATAATAATTATCCAAAAATTCCTATCAATACTTGTGCCCCTATCCCTCCTCTTTGGTGACAAAGTCGAGAAACAGAGTATTTATGGAGGTTGATTTGTTGGCATTTTTGGAAAGTTTTATAATCCCAGCCTAAGGAAGCTAAAGTACTTGAAGAAGCAAAGGCCTAAAGAGATAAAAAGCAAGAGTAATAGAAGCGCCCAAAGTGGTAAGCACCTAAAGAGACTAAAGCGCCTGAAGAGGTGTATAGACTCTATAAATTTAACCTTCTAAACATAGTATCAGACTCGAGTATTTTAAATATTTCCCTAAGTCAATAAGACCACATAAAATAAAAACCAACTAAAATTTTAAACTCGGAATTTAAAACAAGCTTGAAAGATACTGTTATACAATTTGGAAACCCTAATCATGCAAGAAAACCCCAATCCTTACATATGCGTATTTTTAAAATATATATATATATATATAAACCTAAACTTAGCAGGAACTGTAAATACTAAATAAGAATAAATAAATTAATTAATTAAAAAAATTAAATCAATAAAATTATCTTAATGCTTGAAAAACCATAAATTAATAAAATTATCAATAGTTTTGTGAAATCATATAAAACCGATAATGAACGAATCAGGGATTATTTCAAGCGATAATAAACAACAAAACTAAGCTAGTTAAAGGAATAAATTAATAAATTTACAAAAAATTATTTTACTTGTGTACATAAGTAGCCCCATAATATGTATATACATATAAATATATTAATAAGCAATTTCCTTCTCTTTTCCTAATCTATCGTATGATATATATATATATATATATATGTATGTATGTATTGCATAACAAAGCGATATTCCTAAATAATTCAGCCAATTGAACCTTAAACTCCTAAGTACAAGTCAATTATTCCCGAGCTGGTGAAAAACCCTAAAACAATTAAGGACTTGTAACCTTAAGGGGCTAATTAAGAATTTAATTTAAACAATTTTATTAAACTTTAGAAATTTCCATAATTTTATAAGAATTAAACCATAACTTACAAATCAATTTAAGAGACAAACTCCAAAATAATTTCATATAAGACAATCTCTTTATCTTCATGCATAAGATTTGTGCACACGAATAAGTAAACCAACCAATCATCCTAAATAACTTATTGATTGATAAATATAAGCCTTACTTTTAGTGGGCTCATGATTCAATTAAAATTACCGTTAGAACGTTCCTAAGAATCAACAAAACTAAGAATTTAAGCTTACATTTAGAAAAAAATCAAATTTTTCCAATTCAGAAACTAATTATCGATAAAACCTGAGCTTGAAAAATTACGAGCTCTAAAGTCACTTAAAACCCTAACCCTGAAATAATTAAGGAATTTTAACCCTAAGTAATTAATCAATAATTTAATTCGAATGATTTCATTCAACTTTAGAAAATTTCACAATTTTATAGGAATTGAATCATAAATTACGAAACAAGGCAAAATGAAAACCCTAAAACAATTTCCTATAAGTCCATGCCCTTATCTTCATGTATAAGCTTTACACATAAATAAGTAGACCAACCAATCACCTTAGATAACTTATCAATTGAGAGTTGGAATCATTTATCACTTGATAACTTATCAAAATCTAATGATAAGACAATTTCCTCATCACCTCTTCACTTATACTATATATGGACAATTTTTCACAAGATTTCATAAGCTTAACTTTAATAAATGAGTCAAGACCACTCCATGGCTCAAAAAGACTTTAAATGGCAGATTTGGACAAGGGAGAAAGGAGGGTCATGCTCTTGCCTTTCAACCATCAGTCACTTTCTCTTACACATCACTATTCACCCCTTAATGCTTACATCATCAAGAGTCGCAATTGTTGACTTTGTGTAAGTTACAAGACAACACTTTCAAGACATTTAAACACTCATTCTCTCTCCATTTCCAACTGGCCACTCTCTCCACCATTTCTCTCCCTTTCAAGTTCACTTTCACTTCATCTTTCTCTCCTTTGAAACAAACATAAAAAGGAAAAACAACCTTACCCCACAAAATCAATTTTTCTTTCATTTTTGAATCTTCACTTACAGCATTATTTTCTTTTGTTCTTGTATCATTTTCTTTCACCATCTAAGACCTTTTAAGACCATTAGAATCTTCCACAAACCCCATACTAAAAGACCAAAAGATTCGGGTTCCAAAAGGTAGCAAAAAGGAGGAGGCAAAGTTAAGAGCTTAAGTGGAATCTTAGTGCACAACCACCAAACTTTGCATTAAGGACGAGTAAGTGTTTCTAGTGATGTGTGGATTAGTATTTATGTTAGGAGACTTGGATTTCTTGAAGAGATGAGTAAGTTTTAAGTTGTTATAACACCAAAAATCGTTTTAAGAAACAAACCATGAAACCCTTACATGAGTTGAACTATAAGCATATAAAGTTGGTGTTTTGTAAAGACATTTGTTAAATACTTTGAATGGAAGATTTTAAGCTAAGAAAATCTTGAAATAAGAACTTTAATGGAGAATGATCATGCTGGACATGAGGGTTCCATAGTCATTCGGATGTTGATTTTGTTTCCATTAAGTTAAACATGCTCAAATCTATACTTAAGTTAAGGAAAAATCCATCATATGAGGTTTTGTGAAGAAACCAACTTTGTATCACATGAGCTATGATATGGAGGTTTTATTAAGTATAAGATCTTTTATTTTTTTATGTGGAGCATCAGTTAAATGATCATTTGATGGAAGAAAACTTAAGTTAAGATTTGGACACAAGTAGTCTAAGTGTATAATCTACCACCTAAACTTAAGGAAATAATGAAACAAGTTGAAAACCAAGTAAGGACCCCTTGGAGCCATCATGAACAGATCTGGAACCTGGGAGAAAGAAGCCTAAAAATATGATAAAAGTGAATGAACAAAGTGAAAAGACTAACCAAAGCAAGTATGGTAAGCATACAAAGCCTAAAACTCAAAACCGAACCTAAAACTCTCAAAACAAGCCTAGAACTCTAAGGTGGGCCTTTAAGGAAATTTTGACCAGCACCTTAAAGTATTAAGAGATGTTATTTTGAAGCCCATAAGAAATCCACCTAAATCCCCATAAGCCCACCAAAGTCACTAACTTTAGTTTGAACCAAAAACATGCCCATTTGACTACTTAAGCCCACTAAAGGGCTAAGAAGTGGTTGTTAGCCTTAGGAATATAAATCAAAGTTGTAAATTTGATCTCAAGGAGTATTTTAAGCTAAGGATAAAATCTAAATACCAAGCCCAAATGATTCCTCAAGTTATCAAAAAGCCCATTTACTAAACAAGGCCCAAAAACACTCCAACACATGAGGAATGCTACTGTTCTAACCCATGAACAGACTTGTATACCTCATTTTGAAAATCTAACCTTACCATATTAAATTACACTCGAAAATGATGAAGATTGACTATAAGATCATAAAAATTGGATTTAAAACAAAAAAGGGATTTAAAACAAAAAAGTTATAAGCGATTGAACTTTGAGTAAAAACCGGGAAAAATTATGGAAATAAGTCAAGGATATAACTTAAGGAAAATTTACTTAGTTTCTTAAGTTTGCTTCAATTCCTTATAAAAATTATTTCAATGACCAGGGGACACCGTTTACGGAGACGACTTGCCTCCGGATTACTTTGACTGACCCATATGGCAAAGTGAGAAAATTTCTGATGACTATTTACTTGATTGTGCTTGTAGAGTAGATGCACCTAAACTTATATATATAAATTTGGATGCTTGTGGGATATGGGAGATGCATGTGTATGAATTTGTGGATAAATGTGATGACTTGTTAATTATATATAATAATGGGAATTGTTTGTAATGCATATATATATGTGAATTGTATAGAATGAAATTGTTTGATCACTTTAAAAATCAAGTAATCACTTGTACGATTAAGAACTCAAAATGAATCATGCATTCCCCATATTGCATACGGATGACACCGACTGCAGCTTTATACAGAAGATGGGAAGGGACTCACAGGAATACGAGTTTCCTGCAGGATTAGGTACTAGCTATGCCATCATATATATTGAGTCTCTGACTTAAGCTGATGGGCTTACTAGGCACTGGGAGCGCCAATCGTCGGCGAGGGGCCGAGTCTTGTGGCTTTTGCTTAGGGCATGTGTTTGTGGATTGCAGAGGCCACTACACCGCTAGACTTAGGATTTTAAAAGATATGATTTGATTTTAGTAAAGAAAGTATACATATATATATATATAGAAAGAGAGAGAGTTTTGTTTTGGTATGAGCAAGATAGTGCAAATGAAATAAAACCTAAGGTCTAGAACCCAGATTTTGGTTTTGGTCGGTTAATTATCTCCAAACCTCGACTTCAGGGGGCGTAATTCTGAGTTGTATGCAGTTCCTAGGTCACTGCATGCATTGTTTGGCATACTGATTGTTCATGCATTCATATGATTGTGCATTTAATAAATTTCTGTCATGCGGTATTGATGAGGGTAATTATCTTACTAGGCATAAGCTTACACCTCAATAGTTCTTTTCCTTGCAGGTTGATCGATAGTTGGGAATGGGATAGGAATCGAGTGCAGAGTGCCACCATTGAATCAGTATAATGAAAAGCTTGTATAGTTAATTCGGAATTCTCCGAAAAACGACTAATGTCTCAATTAAGTTTAGTTTCTTTAGTAAGTTTAAAATTTTCTAGAATTGTCTATCTTATTTCACTATTTTGGTAGTGGATACTAATTCTCTATAGTTTTGAGGAACTGTGGAAAAATGGATATCCATAATTATTTATATTATATAATGAGTCAATGAACTAAAATTGAAGACTCTAGCAAATAATTATTTAGAGTCTTGCAATCTTTGACTTGCAAGGCGATTTTCTTATCATGGGTGCACACGTGATATGGAAATTTTAGGCAATACTACTAGGCTCCTCTTAGGATCACTATAAGGTGAGAGCACTTAAAGAGATAAGGACCTAAAGAGGTCGATTTGCCTGAAGAGGCCAAAGTGCTTAAGAAGGCAAGAGCTCCTGAAGAGGCAAGGGCCTAAGGAGGCCAATGTACTTGAAGAGGCGAAACGGCTTGAAGAAGCCAAAGCGCCTAAGGAGGTGACATCTCCTAAAGAGGAAAAGGCCTAAAGAGGCCAATGTACCTGAAAAGGAAAAAGCACCTAAAGAGGTTGTGTAAGCATGTAGGTCATCCAAACTAAGCACAATCCATATGAAGTAGAGCCGTAAAGTAAACTAGTTGACCTTTAGTTTGTTAATGTATAGGACTTTGGTACCAAATGCTAAATTCAAGTGTTTAACCCATTACCATTTGATGGCTTAGGGTTTTCAAGTGGTTCATTATCTATTTATTAGACAGAGCAATTGAGTTTATACTAGCTTATTGTCCGTAGTCTGTAGGACTTAAAGCTATTAAGAGTTGCCCGTTAGCAAATTATACTTATATGGGCTTAAAATGTAGGCGTTTGTTTAGACCCAGTTTGTTTTAGAGTTCTACCACTTATTTCTAAAAGAGTAAAAATTAGCTTGCTAAGAAGCAGATCAGTGATTTCAAGTGTCGAATAATCATCACTTTTGGTTATCAAGCTTGTTAGAACTCATATCATGGAGTATCATGCATATAGATAATATGTAACGCATGGATCAAGTCTAAATGCCAACAAGTGATCAACACGAAGCACAATATAGGTACACATTGAAAATAAATGATTGAGCGAATCATAAGTAGCAGTAATGGAGTTTTACTCATCTTTTATCAATAGGAGTGAGCAAGAGAGTGGACCCCGATGCATGGTAGTCTCAGTATCAGCATGCTTAGCATGATTGTTTGCTAATTGTTGGCTGTAGAGCTTGGCGATCAAATTCTAAAACTCTTAACAAAATTCAAATGGGGTTCAACTTTATGCTTGTTGTGGCTTATTACTCACAAAAGGAATTTGCATGTGAAACTTGGTGTTTATAAAGTTTGGTTCAACAGCTTATAGAAAAGGGCCGACATCAGGACTCCCGCTTGACCTAAAGGGGGCTTGAATCTCAAACGTCCTATCCTCATGCTAACCAGTCATAGCTTAAAGAAACTTACGATACTTATCTTGCCACATAGACTTTGGAGCTTGGATTAGGAGCTTGATCGTCTACCACATGATGGCTAGCAATTTATGTATGTGACAACTAGTTAGGCAAGTGAAAATGGTACACAATGTAGGCATGGAATGCAACTTGATACTTGTAACTATACATATAAAATTCAAATACAATTGCTCCTTTGTCAATCAATTCATCAAGTAGTGCTTAAAGCATGCCATCACATAACTACTCAACTACTCAATCTATGTTAGTTAAGAAGATTTGTGCAACTTGACTTACCTCTGCCTTTGTCAACTTAGCATTCTAACTTACCATCTAGTATAGCTCCACCGTTACTTTCATGGACTCGATTTAATTATTCAGATACTACACAATGAAGCTTCTGAGACGAATTGCTGTTTAACTTAGAACTTGGTTTAATTTATTACTGAGCTCTATAATGCGGCATAAGTTGAGTTACTCGGCATGGTAGACAAATGACTCGAATGTACAAGTACTAATGCAGAGAGGCAACTTTAATTGACATCTTTGGTCGGCTTTTAGGGCCGCTCAGGATCCATGGCACGTTGTGCAAGTCTGTTGTACTTCAAAGGAGCTTGGACTTAACTTTAGCTTGGGATGTTGTTGCGTGCATGACAATGGACAGCTTGGATAGAGTGTTCGTGCCGCAACAAATATCCAAAAGCTCAGTAATTGCCTAGGCTTTAGCTCGAAGTTTGGAAAATAAGCACTTTGGCTTCTTCGTTTCGATCAGTTATTGCCGACCTTGAAAGCTTAGGCAAATATTTTGCTATGTACTTCGCTTTCTACAACGGTGACTTGGATCTTGCCTCCTGAATTACTGCCCAAATATTGCAGCTCAAGACATTTATATGAAGCTCGGATATGCCAAGGAAACAACTCAATACACTTCGTTTTTTCTAATATAATACGGTGACTTTCTTGGTGAAGTTTCGTTGTGATTTCTTTGGGAACTGAAGAACCAAATCAATCCTTTCGAAGATAAGGCGCTTTTGGCCAGGACTGTGAAGCTAAAGACCATATGAGCCTTCTAATGTCTTCTTCCTTAGTAAGCTTTAAAGCTTCTGAGTCGTTTGTCCAAAGGATACGAAAGCTTAATATTGAGGTTATCAAAGAGAAGTTCAAAATGTGAATAATTTGGTCTTGGGGGTGGAAAGACCTTGGAGGAGTTGCTATGCCGTTTCGTTGCAACTTCTCGGCCATTTGGCACTAGGCTTAGAGATTCCATTTGGAGGTGAACAGCTTGGCAAAAGCTTTTTGACGATTTGGCATAGTACTTGCTTCCGTGAAGTGAACCATTCGGCTAAAGCTTTTCGGCATAATGTCTCTCAACTGCTGGGCAACTGTATAAGTTCAGCTGGTAAACCATTGTTGCAAGCCGATAAAAATTACTTGGTATCTATGTTTCTCGGCATTTTAGGTCTCGGCGACTCAACAAGGGCTACTTGGCAATTCAGCATCTTATGAAAAGGGAAGCTTAGCCAATAATTTCAGTAGTTAAAAAGTGAAAGATGATCGTTGCGAGTGCACTTATAATTTTAGCACAATACTCTATGGTTGCCGCAACAAACTTCTAAATTTCTTGAAGATGGAAGAATAACTGTAGTTCAGCAGATTGGCAATCACTTTCTCCTCGGTGTATGTTAACTCGGCATAAGTATGTGGCTGCTTGATCTAAAAGGTAGTTGGAAAAAAGTCAAAATATATCCACCGTGAATTCTCTATGAAGTTTAATCAATCGTGGCACTTTCCGATCACTAAGACCAAGCAATAACACAACATGTGGCTACATTAAGACCTTGCTATAGATATGATAGCAGAATACGCATAGGTTGCCAAACTTTTGTTAACATGATGATTCTACACAGCAAGGCATCTTAACGTAAGTTCACTTCACTGATATACGAATTGTCGAAAACTAAATATGTGTTCATCCAATTTATATGTGAAGATTAACATGAAATTCAATGATCTCTAGAATAGAGGCATAGTGGTTATTAAGTAGTTTTCGAATCTCTTTGCCTTTAATTCCCTCAATTGAAGAAAAATAAACTCTATGTAAGGTTGGTGTTACCAATTAGGTAGCGATGGTTAGAAACCATAGGAGATAAAGTTGTAGTTACTAGACTCTTGAGAGAGGAAATCCAACATGGTCCAATAGGCTGCAAACCAATTTGCCCTGGTCTGAAGGAATAATAGAGAAAGAAAAATAAAAACATCCTGAACTAGATGTAGGAAAATCCATTAAAAGGGATAGAACCTCTTGCTAGCCAATTTCCAAAGAACATTGGAATCGTGGCTATAAATTATACTTTCCTACAAATAGCACCAATTGTTGATAGTTGATTTTCATCTTGATGTGTAAAAACTTGCAAAATATGAAAACAACTTCAAAGGGCACCAAAGGGTGTTCCAACATGGCCACTTTAATGCCTGAGTCAGCCCTTTTATCATGTGGAGAGAAATGTCAAGCAGTTAAGAAAAATGAGAGAATGGATGAAGGTCCCCTTTTGGAGGGGTTTTGCCTGATATTTATAATGAGTTAATGGAGATTATTCTTGAACTGGGTCATTAGCCCGAGCTTATATATTGAACATACTAATATAAATCCACATAATAATTATCCAAAAACGTCTATCAATAGTATTTATCATGTAACACCCTTAAGTTAAAGAGCCAAGGTCGGCCCAATAGTATGTATGATGCATATGTCACCAAGACGTCACACAACACCTCGTCCTTGTATCTCTTCTTAATCAAGATTGGTACTCTTACTTGCTTAGTTACTTTTAATCCTCCCCTCTCATGTAATCAATAGATCTCATTAGATACGGGTAACAACATTAGTACAGCTACCTCCATCAATAATCACGGCACACAAATTGCCCTTGATCTTGCAGTTGGTGTAGAAGAGTTTCTCCTTCTACTCACTCTTCTAATGCTAAAATGCTCACTCTTTCAACTATCATGCTCAGGTACTGCAATATTAAAGTCAAACAATGGCCTCAAGATCTTTTTGATAATCATTCAATAAGTCCTCAACCTCTTGATCTACCTCCCTTTACTAGCATTCTCTACTTCAAACTCAAGCTATTTTCCTTTGATTGTCATGAAACATCGATTTAGACATTGATTTACCATATTTCCAAAATCAAAACACTTAAGGTAGTTAATCTCCCTAGTCTTTTGACAAGAATACTACCTAATGTCCTTCTTCAACTTAGGTTCATTGGCCTTGGCCTTTTCTCAACCATCATTAGGTCAATTAGAGGTCAAACCATGTCAATCACATCTTATTTGTACTTAAGCTAGCTAAAATTAGGTCAACTCTATAAGGTAAGCTAAACCACAAGAGTTTGGCTTAGCTAGGTATGCCTTTACCACTTAACCCTTTATGCTATTATAATGGCCTCATTTAGGAATCAACTAATGGTAATATCTCTTTGATTCATTTCTTGTCGTTTTTGAAAGCCCCCACTTCTCTTTTTAGGAACTTCTGGAGTTAAATGGAAGGTTTGTCTTTCATCACCTTTCTCTCCTTTTATAAATTCCTTTACTTTTTCTAGAGAATTCAATCGGACAACAAAGTTATTGATTGAAAGAGTAGTATTGTACTGTATTTCTACTTGAAGAATGTCATTCCCTCTTGCTAACATTTGATCCATAACTAGTTGTTATCTAATCCATACTCGTTAATGCAATTTAGGTCAACTCATACTCCCTTATCAAATTTATCCTTTCTTTTTAGGTTCAGACTTAGATTCATTCCCATAGTATGATACTTATTTTGTAAAAAAGGTTATAAAGTGTCTTTCCGTCAATCTTCAAAGTAAGAGGAAATGCTGCTTTATTTAGTATTTTTACCTCCTCGTAAGAGCATTTCTTTATAATCAAAGGAGTAAGGTACGAGGTTTTTTAGGGCCTTAATTAAAGAGGAGAAGAAAGATTACTTATTTATATTGAAATAAAATAAAAGCTTTCCATTTACCTACCGATGGTGGAATCAAGGCCAAAGGCTTCAGCAATGTTCCTTATCTCATACCTTAGACTAGAAATGAATTTGGAGATAGTCCAAGCCTTAGGCTTGTCTATGTGCCATCTACACTCCAATTTCCCTAACTCAATTCCTAGAGGTTCTTGAAGGTGTCATGTTCATAGTGGTTCGAAACGAAGCAACCCCTCATCACACGCTTCATCTCATTTTATGTCTTGACTTTACATAGGCCATCTCATCTACAATAGTTTGGAGATTCTTTCACCACATCACCACATAACCTGTGAATTCTAGGGCAGCTAATTGCACCCGGACTACATCCTTGTAATCATAATACTTGAAATCTTATCTAAATTCTCCTCCTAATCAAAGTATTCATTAGCACCAATAATACCAATAAAGTTTTGGACTCACACCTTTACATTTTCCATATACCTAAGAGTTTAAGAACCCCTCTCATCAAACTTGTAGAAGTTCATCCTCTTCCTTAGTGACATCATCCAACTAAACTCTCCTTTGTGCTCATCTATCCACCCTTCTATCTTGAGCTTCTTAAGGGGAGGTAGGGGTGTAAGGGTAAGGAGGGCGGAGGGTAGAGGTAAAGGGAACCTATTATGATCTCAGAGCCCTATACCATGTACTCTATGTTGCACTCAACTAGCTTAATCATTCAAAGAAACATTGTTTATAGGTTGGACATCTACTAAACATTGCACCTTAGTAGCTAAATTGGCCACCACGACAATCAAGACTTGTATCTATTTAACTATTGACTATAGGGTCTACTAACCATGACTTCCATGGCCTTGTACATTATTTTTTACATCACTAACACTACCTTATACTCTAAGGTTTGACATTTTCTAATAAAACTATTGCTTAAGTCAAAACACCACTATTACAACACAACCACTACTACGATGTTACAACACCACTCAATGACCACTACTATTACCTCGGATACAATACTCTACGACCCAACACCAATGATATTGCAAAATAGTTACCTAATATACCCAACAACAAAAAAAACACATACAAAGACTTACCCAATAAAAACAATAAAGCTGCCTAATATCGGTACGCTTAATAACATGATAGAGTATAGTAAGCACTATCTATACATTAACACACCATTCCAAACACATAACACTGGCACTGTAATTTCCTGCTTCTACTTCAGACCATAATGTACGTCGTATGGTGTGTAGTGTCTCGTGACATAGTCCACTTTACAACTAGTGGTAGCCTCTCCTATATGGTAAAGTTAGACTTGGTTTGTAGTGCAATGTGGGGGAAATGATCCTATGCCCATATCTACAGTAGTATGGTGGTGTCTCCAATCTCCTATGCTCTTGATCATGTAGCTCTACATAGCTAAAAACATAACCAAGATAAACAAGCTGATCTCCAACTAAACGTCACAGCATATGAGAAATACTCTAGTATAGGTAGGAACATCATATGGATACGAGAAGAAGATTTATTGGCAAATAAAAAACCACCTAATAACTACAGGATGTATGCATGGGTGTACCGCCAAATGGTCTCCTCATCTGCATCTATAAGAAGTATGCTAAATCTGTCTTGTAACCAAGCCAAACTAACATGCCCCCCTTCTACTAGTGTTGTTAGTAGGGTAGTCTCTTAACAGTCCCCTAGCTACTTAAGGCTAAACTAACTACATAGGCTTAGTCACCATAGCCCCATCCATATGAAGACTAAATAGTACCTCTATATCTTGGAACGTGATCATCATCTCCCCATGAGCCATATAGAAAGTATAGGTCTAAAGTCCCTACCTCTTAACTAACGATGTAATGAGGTGATGGTCAATCTAGATGAGCAGTAGTCATACGACTACAAGGAAATCTACGTAGTCAAGGTGAGTGTTCATGTAATCATCTAATGGTATCTGTATCGTACCCTTCCGCATGCCCAACTCCACTCGACAAATTGTAATGTGCTCACCTCCTTGAAATATTAGATTCCATTTCATCATAACTATAGAAAATTATTGAACTGTACAATTTTGCAGATGAATTAACGTCAAGCCATATCTGAAAATTCCATAGATCTTGCGATTTATGTCATCCTTGTCTATGCAGTACTGACAGGTCACTCTGTCCTAGATCTATATAACCTACAAAACAATACAAATATGCCATATCATTAACTTATGAAAGCATAACATGATATGATATATAATATAATGTAAGAAAACAATGCAAATATGTCTATCTATACCGTTTCAATTAAACTAAGGACACCTCCTTCTATTATGTCCTTCCATTCTACATACGCTACACTTACTTTTATCGATAGGCTCTCTCAAGTCCATCTCCATATGGTATCTCTTCTTCCTTGGTTTACCCAAACTACGTTTCAAATTCTCCTTAGGTATGAGGAATGGGTAATCGAGACAAGACCAATTCAACTCATCACCTATTGGAATTAGGTGTCTGCCATAGACATATAATTGATGAGACTATGTATACCATACTGTAATCTACCGACTAGTAGTTACTCAAATAAAATTAGGTGCCCTGATCGCATGTGAGCATGGGACTCTATAGATTTGCTATTTCCTATATAAACATGTCATTCTATTCATGTCTACAACATGTGTTCGATTGTCTCGTTTCATCACTCCATTCTGTTCACACCTCCAACCTATCTTTACCTCCCATATCCTGTTTTCATAGCTATATGCCTTGATGGAATGAGCAAGAGCTCACCTTGCCCGTATCCATTCCCTTACTCTTTTGCTCGACTCTTCTTTTCTAATAATTGACACAATTGTAGAAAATTTTCTTAACAAATGAAGTTAGTGGCAATGCTCTCTAACCTTTCAAAATGGCAATGTTGCTTTCAACGAAGTTGGATGTCATATATCTGAATTGATAAAAACCGTCATGAGACAACATCCATTTGCTCTTGTCAAATGTTGAGGACCATGATGGTATGTCCTCCTTTACTGGCAACATCTACTGCATTAAATATTCAAAATTTCTAAGCTGTGCCAACATAACAGTAGAAGTAGCCAGCTACTTGCACAGTTGGTTCTTATGCACCGTATTAAAATTGCTAGTGACATACCATAAATGGTTCCTTCAAGCCAACATTTTTTTTTTTTGTCGAGTGCATTCTCGATACCTAAGTGCCTATTTATAATTAAGCAAATTGTCTCCCCTCGATCACTTAGAATGAATTGCTTTGATCTTTTTAGAAACTAACCCCATGTCTCTATAGACTCTTTGTTGACAAGTACAAATGCCAATGGGACAATACAATTTTTTCCATCCATAGAACAAGTAATCAATAGTACATGATTGTACTTCCCATATAGAAATGTTCCATCAATATAAACTACTGGTCAACAATACTTAAATGCATATATGTACAACCCAAAAGTCCAAAAGAGCTAACTCCCCTTTGTTCATGGATTTGAAATCTTGATAACATTCAACAAAATAGGAAGCTCGTTATATGCTTTCTCCTAATTGCCATATACTATCTCCATAGCCTTTCTTATGACATCCCAAACTCTTTTTCTTGTCACATTATACCTAAACATGTTTAAAATATTTGCATGTAAGTTTATAATCTTTATATCATGATTCTCTTTAAATTATTAATAAAGCAATTGGCCATTAATTTACTATCAATCTAACTGTAGTCTTGCATCACATTGGAGTTGACACATTCTCTCTACAATGAATGGCCCATAGGTGCGATTTTGATTCATTAATTTAGTAGTTACAATGGTGATTGATGTGATATCTTTTGACGGTGTCAATAAGCTCATTCTTCATGCTAAAGCGTTATCTAACAAATAAATCCACACAGTTAACTTAGTTACTACTCTCTACCTCCATGTCCTCTTCGAATGCCACATAACCACTATCATCACTAATGTTCATGTATGGAATTAGATCTCTAACCTAGGATGTCGATATCCCAAACTGATTATATTGGGGAGCCATCCCAATCCCCTAGCTAGCAGTAAATTGAGATACAGATGGAATACTGCTTGATATATATATTTTAAAATGGCTATGTAATCTACAGTATTTTCCACTTGTATAATTTCTTCATCTACTTCAAATTCAACCCCCACGTACTCCCCCTCAACTTTTATTTTAGGTATTATTGGAATCAACTCTTCATTAGGATCATAGCTCGAGTCATCCTGCAAGATTAACCTTATCTCTACATCAATTGCCTTTTCATTCACACCACCCTCACTAAAAGTGAGGTCTTCTACTAAATAAGCTTCTGGTCCATCGCACATAGAGTAGTCTTCCTCGATTTACTACACATCAGGTTAAGGATTACTAAAATACCCAACCTATAAAGTTCTTTCAACAATACTCTTGCTTGGCTGACTAGAAGCCTTAACATATATCTCTTGTATCCAATTTTCTCCAAATGCATCAGCCATTTCTAGTAAGTTTTCTACATCATCATCATTAGTGATAGCCATCAAAGTATATGAAACACCTCCCTCATAATAAGAAGGGTGTTGATGAACAAGCTAAAACCTACAAGGATCAATTCCGATGCTCACAATATCTATTAGAGGAAATGACTAAAGTTGGAATCCTTTCTCATCTTCAACTTTTTCACTAAGTCCCTGTCATATTATGGACTGTTACTTCCATTGACTATGTTCCTACCTGTATACACAATTATCTTCACATAATCAGCCATTGACAACCTATTGATCTATGAATTACAAAATCAATAAAGCCCATATGATTTTATACAATTCATAGCACCTATACAATTTTACATTCTCAGTAAGGCATCTCATAGTACCTATGCAATTTCATTTCTTGGTGAGGCATATCATTACATACTATAAAATTTTACTTTTTGATTGAACATCTCATCGCATACCATAAATACAAGCACCCATACGATTTTACTTCTTAATGGGGCATCTTATCACACACTATAAATTTAACCACCTACACAACTTCACTTCTTAGTAAGGCGTCTCATCGCACCCATGTAATTTTACTTCTCGATAAGGCGTCTTATCACACACTATAACTTTAAGCACCTATACAACTTCATTTCTTAGTAGGGTATCTTATCATACCTACACAATTTCACTTATAGGTGGGACGTCTTATCACACACTATAACTCTAAGCACCTATACGACTTCACTTCTTAATGAGATATCTCATTGTACTCACATAATTTCACTTCTTGGAAGGGCATCTTATCATACGTTATAACTTTAAGCATCTACCTAAATTCACTTCTTAGTAAGGTACCCCATCATACCCACACAATTTTACTTCTTGATGGGGTATCTTATCATACCCATACAATTTCACTTCTCAGTGGGGCACCTTATCACATAATATAAATGCAAGCACAACCATAAAATTTCACTTTTCAATGGGGTGTCTTATCACATACTATAAATGCAACTACACCTATATAATTTCATTTCTTGATGGAGCATTTTATCGCATACTGTGATTATCAATGCATACATGCTTCACTAATACACAGTTAAAATCACCTACAATTTACAAGTCATAGACATATTTTTTAAAGTAACTACCACAACTTATATAATTATATATTATCATATGAATAATGTATAAAATGCAACATGCATATTACAAAACTATAAACACTAAAAAATTATCATCTAACTATAGTTCATATGAACAATATAAATATTGTCTTACTAACGATGTAATTTGTATTTTAAAAAATTATTTCGAAATAAAGGATGGATGAGGGTTACTTACAAATGAGTTAAGGATAATAGGATTACGTTATTGCTTGGACAGAGAAATTAGGGCCACTATGTTGCTCAAAGAGAGAAAATAAGAGGTTTTGAGAGATTTTCATAATTGGAAAAAGTGAGAATGAATATAGAATGTGGAAATCGGGGTATATATAGGGGAAGTGAAGGTACATGGAGTGAGTGCGGTTTCAAAACAACTACGAAGGCACACTTTAGGAATGCACCTTCCATATTATGGAAGGTACACATTTAGTATGCTTCTTCTTTATAAGGGAAGCATGACCTTGGATTGTGCTTTCCATATAAATATTAAACGCACACAAAGTGTGCCTTTAGTGTGAAAAATCGATGCACAATATAGATGCACATTTCACACACGCCTTTACTATATCATTTTCATAAAATTTACTCGAAACACTCTATTTTCATACTATTTTTTAACAATTGCACTATAAAAGTATAAAACTCTATCAACTCTAGGGTGTTCTCCCGCTTGTCAACAAAGTGGGTTTCCTTAAGTAGTGCTCATGCTAAAAGTTTCAAATTGCTTTGCCCTATTGCTTAACGGTACATCCAGGTGAGTCTTTAGCATGCAAGTCAATGGACTAAGGTCAAGTGCTTAGGCTAAAGAAGAACTTCTCAGTAGACTTCCTATATGCTAGGCATAGCTTGGTTTTATTTGTTAAGCTCAGAATTTCGGCTCTAAGATGGCAACTCAGTTTAGCTTTGTTGAAGCTCGATTTGAAGTGCACAAAGCTCAGGTACTTTCTTGCCCGGAGCTCAAATTTCATCACAACGGTCCATGGTCGAGCAAAGCTCAGGTTTCTTATTGTGTTGCACGACATGTTTCTAAGCTTGAATTTTCCACTGCGTGGATTCAGTTCGTCCCTGTTGTGTCGTATTTGGTTGGCAGAATAGCGTTGGAAGGTCAAATTTGTCAAGTAGGTGCTTTTCTACATCTTATCCTATGGTGCATGAGAAGTGCGGCTCGGATCGTGTTGGAGTGTGATAGACTGTATAATAGCTCGGATTGTGACGGACTGTCATGGATAGCTCGACATCTAGTTCGATTGTAGTAAACAGCTTGGCATCTTACCTGAATGTGATGGGCAGCTCAGGAATCACAGCTGTTGTGAAGTTGTTGCTTGGTCGAGGAGTTAGTTAGGTCAGATTTCTGTCAGTGCTGTTCGTGGCTAGTCAGAGCTCGGACTAGTTCCTCGGGCTATTATGTTGCAACGGGTTGCCCAGCAACTTTTGGGGTCCATCTTTGTCAAGCTTGGTTCAATCTCACTGCAATCCTTGGTCGATACATGGGGGAAGCTCAATAAAGGGCGCCGAACGTTTTTTCACTAAATAGCTAGGACTTAGTTATCTGAGGAGCTCAGTTCTCAGCTATCACTATTAATCCACAAACACGAAGCTTGGACTTATGTCCCATACAGCCCGATGGAGTAGCACTCGGCATTAGACACTCGGACTTTGGGTAGCCAAGCATTAACAGCTCGGTACATTCAGCTTTTCGTGTGTTCTGCTCAGTCCTGGTGAGGAATAGCTCGCTTTTGCTTGCTTAAAGAGATCTGCACGAACTTCATCTAGCTATACATGAAGGATAGCCTGGTCCCAGCTGCAATTGATTTCGTGGGTGCAAATGCTCGACTACAGTTATAATGATGATCGCCTCTAAAGTGTAGTTGCTTGGACCACTTGGTCTACTGTAATTGCGTAGCTCAGAAGGCTATGTTGACGTAAAAATTTGCCTTCATAAGCTCATAGGATGGAGATAGCGCAGGTTGGAGTTACTGCGTTTGGAGCTTTGACTCCATGAGCCGACTTTAGGAGATCGGATTTCATCCGTTTTAAGCAATGACCAACTTGGGCCAGTTTGTTGCTGAAGGCCAGGAGACAAGTCGGCCACTGCTTAGACGCTCCAGCTCGGATGGGTATTCAATGGCTTAACATTTTTTTGCCGAGATTGCAGCTAGCTCAGTTCCGCGTACAAGTGGGAAACTTAGGATTGCTTATGCTTTGCCACGAAATTCGACGAACATATAGAAAACTCTTCCAGGCTCGAACGTGAAATTGCAAAAGCTTGGCCTGAAGTTCGCACGCCTATGAAGGATGTAGCTCAGGAAGTGGTGACATGCTCAGAGCTCGGTATCCATGGAGGCTCAGTTGGAGCTTTGTTGCACGGATTTCATGCGTAATCCATCCAAAAGTAGCTCAAAAAGGGACCTTGGAGATGCCTCCTCCATTAAAGTAACTCGGTAGAGTCTGCCGTATAATGGTTTTACGCATGTAACTTTCGTCTTCACAAGTCTTTCACAATTTGGCAAAACAAAGACACGATATTAGTCTTTCCTGTGTTTCGGCCAACCGAATCTGGCATAATTGGAGGATTCCTCTCCTATTTTTGGTGACTACGGATCACATGTGGTGTGGAATAATGGGATTGAAACCAGCCATTGGGATAAAGAATGGCTTTTTCGCTTTAATTATCCCAATAATTGTAGTTCGATAAAACAATTAGCATTGACCATGGGATGTTACCCCACAAAACTTTCTAGTGAATTTGTGGCTTTCTCATTCCAAATCTGAAGTTTAATTACAAGGAGAAACCAAATCTTGAGAAAAGATCGGCATGCAGTACTATCACATGACAGAATCTAGAAAGATAGCATACCAATTTTGGGAATTCATGAAGGGATTTGATTCAAAACACAAAGCAATTGTCAGTTTTGAATGGAATGAATTCCTATAGAGATGCCAATATTGATGGGTGATCTTCAATCCACAAATTTGTTGATAGAGATTCCTGAATTTGAGCCTTCTACAAAAAAAAATAAATAAATAAATACACTTAGTGGCACTAGAGTTAACTCTAGTGCAATGAATCAAATGCTTAAGTAAGTGAAAACAATAAGACAATAAGGGAGTGAAAAACCCTAATTGAGAGGAGAGAGAATGGAAGAAGAAGTCCCTTATGTAGGAGCCTCATCTTTCTTGTATTGGAGAAGAGATAATTCTCTAGACTAGGCTTACTAATGCTTAGGCAGATTAGTTTGGACTCGAGGGTCCATGTCCAAAAAAGCCTATAAACAAGCATTATTTTATTCTATGTGCCTTTTGAAAAATAATCCAAATTTGAAACCATCAATTAATCCTTCATATGGGTTTTATTTACCTTGTCATTTAACTTTTTCCATGTGAATCATTTTAGGGTAATTGTGATAATTTCATCATTTTTCTTAATCTCAATAACCAAAATGTATATTTTTTAGTTTCTCTTTTTATTTTTTTGTCTTTACTCTCCATTTTGCTTCTCTCTCATTCTCCTCTTTCTCTCACAAGTTCCATTTCTTTTTTTCTTTCATTCCTTTTCTCTCACTTCTTCATCTTAATAAATTAGTGCCATGCTTCTCTTGGTCAATAAAAAATACTTAATTTATTATAAATGTAATCGCTGATTCATGCTTTTTTTATATATATTTATGTTAATTAAGCTGATATGGGTTCTCAAATGGAGGAGACATCATAAATCTCACTTGAAGCCCTAATGGTTTGTAATCATTTACCTTTTTTCCTAATTTTTCTTTTAAATTCACTATCTTAATTTATGCTTTTCTACATTTTTCAAGGATTGGAAAATCGAAGAGTGCTAACTGAATTTTGAAGGTTAGATATTATGTTTGAATTATAAATTTGTATATAATATTAAGGTGTCCATTAACATTTTAGATTTTGAATATATTAAGAAAAAGAAATGGGTATATTTTGTTATATTTTAAGCAACTCTTATATATTATTATCTATATTACTTAAGATCAAGCGGCGGGTGACTTAGTGTATCTTTTAAGTTCCATCAATTACCTTTAAAAAATATATATTAAATAATATTCTCTTATAATCTAACTTAATAATATCAATAATAAATGGATAATTGTACCAAATATTTCGCTTTTGTCATTAATTATTGATTCAATTTAAATCAAAATTAGTTTCTTTAAAAATCCAAAATTTGAATTGTTAATTCATGGTGTTCCTTAAATTTATCATCAATTATATGTTTCAATTCTTATTAATATCAATTCTTGTTAATAAATTACAAGCAAAATATACAAAATACATATTAATGTATAGTGATATTAACTATTGTTATTATTGAAAATTATTTACTCTATAAAGTCAAACTCCAGTAAATATACATCAATGTACACTAAAAATTACTAATGAAAATAATTTCCGTTGCCTACAAACTAAAGCTTTTACAAAATGTTTAGCTTACTGAATAAAATGGGAATGGAGTGGAATTATAATTACTTGTGAGGAGAATGGAGATCTAATAAGCAAAGAATAGATTCTATGATGTTTAGTTGGGCATAATTGAATTAATATTACATTGTTCACATTATTAAACTTAACTGGGGATAAGACATGAATAGAAAAAGGAAATTCCAAAAATACCCTCACTTAAGGAGATAATACATATTAAAAGCAATTTTGATTCAAAGGTCTAGATTAGAAAACACAAATTCCCCATCTTCATTGCAAAACCCTAGGCCTAATCAACCAGTACCTCCCCATTCAAAACCTTAACCCTAATCTTAGAAGAAATCAATGGAACTCAACATGGAGATAACCATGACTAGTGTCTCTTGAAGGAATCAAAGAAGCAACTCAAAGAATTGACACAACAACCTACTTTGAGAAATTCCTTACACAAACCATCTAACACAATCAAAATTTTACTCACCAAAAGCATAGTAACAACTACTAACAAGCACGACCATACTAGCCTAAGATGGAAATACACATTACCAAAGATCAAATTGATCCTCCCCAAACTAACTCTTTAATCAGCTCCTAAACCGTAGCATGTGGCAAGAAGATGTGTCATAAGAGGCTAAGAAAGTAAAAAGGATAGAAGAGGAAGGACAATGATGAAGCTAGGTTTAGGGCTTTTTTTTCCCCCTTATAAGCCATAGATTTGGGTAGTGCAATTCAAATGTAATGGAGTAGTAGATGTAGTAAGACAAAGTCGAATTTTACTTCTAAGAATTTTAAATACAATCTAAGTTACGCCCCAAATAGGAGAAGTCGAAATAGTCCCAGCATATCAATCATTCTAAGATAAAAGCTAGTTTACAATTGCTATTGTAAACTTAGTCCGCAAAAGGCAAACTCTACTTAGTCACTTTGGAGCATCTAGTGTAGTACGTATTAGTTATAAAATTTGTAGTATAACTTTTCCAAATAGTTCTTTACCAAAGACTTATAGAATAACACTTGCAATTTATAATTGTAGTTACAAGTAAGACATTAACATGCAAAAGTTACATTTCTAAAAGGGTCTATTAGGACTATGGATTCAAGTTAAATACATTACAGACCAAGCCTTAAAAACTATAGGGCCACTAGGGGAGACCCCATTTGTTTTCAACTAAAAAGTTGTAATAGTTGTCAATAAAAAAAATAAAAAAAAGAGTCTAGCTATTCCTTCTTGATTGTCACTCCCTAACCTTGTTCATTATCATTCTAGATTTAAGTGAAGTATTGCATTATTACTCTAGTTATTCAACTGAAAAGTTGTAATAGTTGTCAATAAAAAAACAAAAGTCTAGCTATTCCTTCTTGATTGTCACTCACTAACCCTATTCATTGTCATTCTAGATTTAAGTGGAGTACTGCATTCTACTCTAGACCTATAAAAGAATCTATTGGTGAATGAGCGAAAGCTTACTCAATAAGTGAGATAGAAATAGAAGAATGCATTCAACACAAAGAAAACAGGGTTTTCAATCAAGTTAATTAGATTCAATGCATGTACAAGCAAGTGACATTGTACAACGTTATTTGATTCCTTGTGAGATTAGAAAAAATACCCTCATTCTAATCTTAGTTGAGGGGTTTGAGTCACACAATCACAAATCGAAGCCAAATAAGGGCTTATATAATAGTGAATACTCTCCGCTCGAAGCTATCTTTAAACCACTGTCCTTAACCTCACTACAACCTCCTCTTCTACCACTTAATTCAGCTAAGAGTAAGGAAATAACCATTTCAACTATTTTTATTGAAAGATCCAATGATAGGATCCTTTGTACCGACCAAACTAAATGTTGAAGCTTAGCTCATCTACTTCTTATCCGAGTATCTCATTTGATTACTTATTTTTGCTTATGTTATTTAGACTTACTATTTTTTATATTTTTCTTAAACTACCCTTATCTTTATTTTGTATTTACGATAATGCCACTAGGGCATCCTTTTAATCTATTTATTTACAAATTTACAACTATGTATAAATAGAATATATGTATAGGGTTTTAGATATATCTAGCATACTAATGAAAAACCCTTAAGACTTTTCTCTTGGAAGACCCTACTCTTATCAATCCTTTTAGTAAGGATTGTGATGAACAACCCTATAACTTGAACCTATGCATCGCATTTAACAAGTTGTAAGCCGTATAGGATCTCGTTGGCATATCATATCTAACTAGATAGCTCACAAATTTGCTAAAACATCCCTTTAGTTTTCTTCTTACTGTTCATTGTGGTGTAGCCTCCATATGTTTGACCCGAGAGATGTATCAATTTCACTAGTATCAGAGTGCAGTTCCAACAAGGGAGTATGTTAGGTTCTATGAAGTTTTTATATGTATACTATAGGTAGCTATTGTGTTTCTCTTGTAGCTACTACAGTAAGTATGTTTAAGGTACTAATTAGTATTCGGGAAAGTTCCTATTCATTGGTTAATGTTGTGTCAACAAATATTCACTTATTTGAGATTAGAGGTTCATTTTTATTTCCATACATTAAGGAACCTTACAAGATTATTTGCAATATTCCGTAAGGTTACTGACGATTTGGGTTTTGATGATTCTTTTGTGAAAAATAGTATATTTCACATAAATAAAAAAAAATTTCTTATGGGTTAAAATGGTTCATGATTGCCAATACTAAGTGTTAAAGCACCAAAGAAGGAGTAGTATATTATTCCTAAGTTTCAATTAATGCATTATACATAGATGCTCAAGGGTTCAAGCCTTATTGAAGGGACCGTGGCTTAGGGTTTGGAAATTATGAGTGAGTAGTTATGAGAGTCATAAGGTTTTCGAATTAGGTGCTCAAATTGAGAAGTGGGTGTTCGATTTCCCTACAGTAAGCGTTCTAATTTTTAGTTTGGAAGGTTGAATTCAGTTACAGAAGTGCTCAATGAAACTTCTTCCTATCATCGCAATAGTAGCGAATGGAGTTGTGTTGGTAATAGTTCCATTTGGTACTATGTAAGTTTAAAATGAGCTATAGTGCACAGAGGTGTAATGGTGTGAGTTCGTGCTACAGTAGGTTGTGTATGAAATTAAGGTGTTGTAGCAATTTATAATTATGAGTAGGTGTAAGTCGTCTATAACCACTTTAGGAGAGTACCATATTGTTGTTAAGGGGATTTCCTATGAAATACAGTAACTGTCTATTGTGGCTGGAGGAAATTATTGGTGGTTTAGTATTTGTTGCTACAGTAATAGTAGTGGTGGCCGACATTGGTGCTACAATGAGAGTTGATGAATACTATGGCAATGGTGGTAATGACTTATACAATCGCATGTGTTGGCTTGTTAGTGCATGTGTTCGCTTGTCCATCTTTGGTTACAGTACGCATCAATTGTTACATGTGTTTAGGTTCTCTATAGAAAATGAGTCATAACATGAGCTATGCACCTTCAAAAAATACTTATTCCTTCTATGACAAAGAATGAGTTGTGCTCTATCCTATTTCCCTAACTAGTCTTAAAGACGATTTAAGGATTGTTAATACTTTAGTTAAGAGATGGAGGACAAAAAAGAAAATTCCTAAAGAGGCCATCAAAGAAGAAGATGAAGTCGATGAAGGTGTTGTTATACCCTCCATCGTGACCAAAGAAGAAACTAGTTGTGAGAAAGTGAATGAGGTAATAACTATTGAAAATTGAAGTACTTAAGGTTAAGGAGGAATTTGAAGTTTGACAAGTTCAGATCCCCCGTGCTCATCTCATTTTTAAGCCTGAAGTTGTGTTATTCCCCATGATTAATAGCTACTAAAACTACTTAAGAGTATTTGATAAGATACATGATTAGTAGAAGGAGGGGTATCTAATAAAGAGCTTGATTGATTGCACTCCTGATGAGTGGAAAGAGTACCAAACTATGTTTGTTTTTATCATTGAGCTAAGTTATTTTATTTTTATTTCGCTCTTATAGATTTATTTTTTATCCAAGTAGTAGTTAGTTGTCAAGTTTCGAGTTGAAAATTTTTCAAAAGGGGGATGATGATAGGATTCATGGTACTAACCCAACCAAATGTAGAGGCCCAACTTATCTACTCCTCACTTGGATATCTCATTTGATTACTTTTTTTTTTCTTATGTTATTTAGCCTTCATATGTCTTGTATTTTTCCTAAACTTTCCTCATGTTTATTTTGTATTTACAAGAATACCACTAAGGCATCCTTTTAGTCCTTTTATTTACAAGTTTGTCACTACGTATAAATAAAATACATGTATATAGATTTAGATAGATTTGACATATCAATGAAAAACCCTTGAAACCTTTCTCTTGGAAAACTCTTCTCTACCCACTCTTATCAATCCCTTTAGCAAAGATTATGGTAAGCAAAACCTTATAACTTATGCCAATGCATCACATCCAACAATTCGTAGACCATATGTGATCTTATTAGTGCATCATGTCCAGTTAGATAGCTCGTAGATTTGCAAAAATTACCTTTTATTTTTCTTCTTATTGTTCGTTGTGGTGTGGCTTCCATGTGTTCAACCTTAGAGACACATCAAAAGGTTACGCGTTTAGCTTGATTATCCTAACCATTTCTCTTAATGGTTGCATTGTATGTCAAGTTAGAAGTTAGGCCAAGTTTAAGTTAGTTCTTTTTGGAGGTGATTAACCAATTCCATGTAATCTAAAATGAAATGGTATACACAAAGAGAGATACGTCATGGAGGTCAACTCCCACCGCAGAAAGGAAATGTTTAAGCACATGTACAAAAAACTATAATCACAAGCCAAAAGCATACCAAAGCCTCTAAGTATTCCAAACTAATACTCTAAAATGTCAGGAAGCATCAATCTCATTTGCCTTATTATTGATGCTCATTATCTTCGCTGCTTGGTCGGTCTTCTTTAATTATCCCTAAATATTTAATATAACCTCTTCAATTTCCATCCAATATATGGAATAATAGTTCATTTTAATATTTAAGAATGTTCTTCATTTGAGTTACGTATGTTTCCTAAGCCATTTGTTAAGTATTAATTAAGTAATGTAAGTTCTGACTAAGGCTTGACTTTGTATTTCAAGATAGGTTTCTGCCCAAGAAGTTTCTAACCAAAATCTTGACTTTGATAAGTCCTTAGAGTTTATATGCAAGCCACTTTCTAACCTACTCTTTGACCTTGAATGTAATCTAATATTCAATACCAATCTACCTTCTAATTAAACTTATGGCTCTTTCTATTATAGTTACGTATCAAGCTTATTCCATCAAACTACTTTCTAACCAAATTTCTGATTTTACTCCCTTCTATATTTCATTAATCTACCTGTAAATCCAACTTCCCCTAAATTGGAAAACCATGCTAAATTATTTTTATAGCATGAAAACATCTTAACCATAGTCACCTATTCCACTCTTCTCCAAATTTTATTTATTTTGAGGAAAAACCTTAGATTTAAGTTCATAGAGTAGAAAGTTTCAACTTAAACTCTAGTTTTAATAGAAAATCCTCAACTTAAGACTTGAAATTACTCACTTTTAGTTGTTATGTACTAGCAAAAACATATTATATGATAGTTTTGCAAAATCAAGTAAGTTGCCTTTACGAAAATTTACTATTAGCACACCATATTGAGTGAAACCAAAATTTTCCCAAAATCTAACATTAAGATTACAAAAGTCCAACGACTTAGCATGAAAATACTATCTCTTAAGAGTTTACACATAAAAATTCGGACTAAAACTACACCATTTGAACTTTTCAAAATGCGACACAAAACTAATTGTTGGGGCAATTTCTTAAGGAATCTATACTACCACTTAAAATTTCAAACATTTGATTTGGTATTTGTATTCCTCATGCAAAAATACTTAAGAAAACTAAGTTTTATAACTTTTGGAAATCATTTACTATTTTTAGTAAACGACCTCTCTAACCATTATTAGTCACCCTAATCTACCCTTTAACGCATGGTGGTTGCCTTCAAGTGGTGGTTTTGTTTCATTCCTAGGTGTTGATTTTACGAAGGAATCCTCTAATACATAGATTTGTTGTATTTTCATAAAAATTCTTCTAAAATTCTATTTCTCCCTCTCTCATTATTTTTCATAGAATCTCAAATGGCTAAACATTTGAATGGAAGCCTTCTTATGCTTTTATAGTCAGGTTTAAAGTAATCTTAGTTAATTTCTTTTACTAACACATGTTATATAGACAAGAGTATGTGTCAATACTTTAGGTTAATCTACTAGCTTGTACACATTTTCTCCTTATCTTGCAATGCATCCCACAATTTTCCCATTGATGCCACATTTTTTTATAATTATTTTCTATTTTTTAATTAATTTAACGTATTTTTGCATAAATTCAAGTATTTCAAATAATTATTGATATATATTTACATAATAATTATACCCTATGTCTATACATGTTTTTTTAAATATTATTTCATGTCATTTAATAATTATATTACCAATATAATTTATCTCTAAAGGTTCATTAATTATCGATGCCAATCCCACGCATTTTTGAGATTTATATAATAATATAGTAAATTCACTACTTTAGCTATATTTTTATTATTTTATTATAATTTTAAGATCCAAGCCTATAAGGTTTTCTCAACTAATATTTTTAATTTACTCATAAGTTTCAAACTTAATCAGATTATTTTCGTGAACTCCTTAAATCAGCCGCTTGGATCATAGTCACAAAATTATGGAACTTACATTTCCTAATTAGGTGTTAGATCTTAGTTGCTAAAATTGTAGGGTGTCAGAATCCAACCCCCCTTCAAAAAAGTTTCATCCTTGAAACTACCACATCTTATGTTACTACCATCGTATTCAAATTAGTTAAAGACATCCTATCCTCATCATTACCCTTGATGTAGCAACTTCCGTTCTTACCTTCTGAGCTAACTTCTACTCTAAGCTTCTAAGTCAACTCTTGCCAATCACCTTTATGTTATACTCTTTTAAATTCTAATTTTTCTAATTTAGTGATTCTCTTGATTAACGCTGACATTGCCCTAGAGTCATCACTAAGGTTACCATTATTTTTTGTATCTTTTCATGCATCTTATTTTTCCCGATTTTTTATCTTTTGGCCCAATTATCCAATATTGATAAGTCACTTCTTATTTTTACTCTTTTCACTAACTTAAGCACATAAAGTTTACTTCATGGAAGATCCCCTTTATTAAAAACCATTTTTACGATATTCTTCTAATTTTATAAACTTAAAGGCAATCGAGTCCATTAGGCCAAGTTCATTAAGTTGATGAAGTTTTCTACACTTAATGTTTAAGATTCAAAGTTAGTTGAATAAGTCTTATGAAAGGCTACTTTCTAAGTAAGTTTAACTTTTGAGTGTAGAGAACCCTAAGGTTCTAATAAGGGAAATTTTCTGATTTAGTTTCTAAGTAGGTTTATAGAATAAAGATTCTTGCATACTAAAGTTTCATTCACCTTGATTATTATCCAAATCTAGTTAGTTATTTAGATTATACTTAATCTTGGTGTTTATGATTGGTCTTAGGATTATTATCTCAACATTAGAATTTAACATCAAATTGATTCTTTCTTCATCATAAGTCTTAATTATTTTGCAATTATCTATTATTTCCAACTACTAACCATAGTATTTGTATGCATACTTATTTCACTAAGGTATAATTTTGTAATGAAAGTATTAATCTATTGTTTTAGGAACCATCATCATTTTCATCTTCTCACCATTTAGCCTTATATAATAGCACATATATTTAATTAGTAGCTACCTCTATTCACCAATTAATTATATCCTTATAATACAAATCTTTTATTTCTTAAGCTTCTATGGGACATGTTCAAGTCGTCCTATTATACTAGTTATATTTTCTCATTATTCATTAAGTGTAGTATTATCTAGAGTGATAGGCTCAAATTTTTTCACCTTTTTATTGTATCTAATACATTTCAAACCATTTAGCGAAGGAACCTTTTCTACCATCTCTTATGTTAGGAATCCCAAGCTTACAGGGTAAGAAGGTTTTCCACTCTAGCTTTCTTACGTTAACATCTATGAATCAACCCATTATCTATCCTATCTCCCATCTTATAGTTTTATCATAATGAATTCAATGTTTAATGTTTTACCTTTTATAACAACTTCGGTTGCAACTTCTACCTTAACCAAAGTATAGGTTCTACCTAAGGTTAGTCATATCCATATTATTTATTTTATAATTAATACAAGTTTGATTCATTCTTGTCTTCTTTCTACTTTTCATTCTATGGCTGTTGTGTCCGTTGTTATAGGTCATTAGCACAAATATCAATAGTAATGATTTTGCAAAATCTTGACTTTTCTCTATCTCAAGTTCAAGTAAGATAGTTGATGATTCAAATGTGCTGGACTTGATGCTACTTGACAAAATTGATACAACCTTTGACCAACCAAACTCACAAAACACTGACAATTGTTTTAACTCAAGCTTAATAAAACATGTCATGACTTAAGCATAACAAGGACAAAAAACTCAATCAAAGAGACCTAACGGTCATTGATTTACCATTCTTCTTATATTTATCCAAATGTGCCAATGTAAATATGAAGATTATTATGTCATAATTTTTTTCTATATCTCTTGTGACAATTATAGGTTTCCTCTTCTAGTATATATCATCGATTAAGGCATGTAGATATAGAGTTCAATATTCTTCACCCTTTCACATTAGTTACTCACTGTAAAAAGTGGAGTGAGCTTAGGGGTTATCTTAGAAAGTCTCTTGATTGTTACTTTAATTAATATTACTAAGATATATTCATCTATTTCTTGTTATTCTCAATATTGTTAATTAGAAAAGACCAATTATAAGTTCAATACTTTCTAGATTATGTCTTACATCATAGCCTCAAATTGCTAGTTATTAGTATCCTAATTAGAACAACCTCACAATTTTATTAAGATTAGAATCTGGCTATTACAGTAGACTTATTTCTTCTAAAGCTACCTCTTAGATCACTAACTAATATAACATTTCCTAACTAAGGATATTATATCAAAATACTTTTGGGTTTGATGTCAATGTGCACTAAGATAAAGATTTATTATATTAACATAGGGTTATTTACATTGGTAAATTAGGAATGAGTTTCTAATTTGAATTGACTCAACATATTATACATACTATATGATTAATATCATACACTACACTATATAAACATTATATCAATGAAATAGAAATAATATAATAATAATAATATCATTAATAAAAATAAAAAGTTAAGGTCATAATCATAATAGAATAAAATTATTGTAATCAAATCAATACTTAAATCGTACAAATATGATGCGAGTATTACTGCAACTCCATACCTAGAAAATAGTGACCCAACTCTAAATACAATAGAAAATAGAAATCTAACCCTATACATACACATATACCCATACTTCAACATACAACCTAAATTATAACACCTTCCATGTAAAATAATAACAAATAAATAAATTTATAGTATAAATTGAATACTAATAAAATAACTCTTTTTCCAAATAATAACAAAAAATAAATAAAAATAATATACTATATACATGATACCAAGAAAGGAAACTGAATTGACTTGTGAAATAAAACTGAGACAGAAACACTGGATGGATATGAATTGACACCAAATAGGAACCTATTACAAACAAAAATACATAAATTATATTTTGTATAATGATATTCCCAAATAATTAACTGATAAAATTTATTGGATCGGCTAAGAATGCATAGAAACAAGGGTGAAAGCAAAATACACCATAGGAGAATAAAATTGATTGAGCCAAATGAGAAAGCCTTAGATGGGTGTGGTGTCCATCGTATTTGAGGTCGAGGAGTTATGTTTGACATGTGGTTGGGGAAAGGAAATTAAAGAGATGGCTAGGGGGATGGGGGAAGCAAGTGAATTATCAGGGTGATAGGAAAGGGAATTGAAGAAGTAGACAATTGGGCGAGAGGATAAAAGGGAGTGGGGTCCATCGTAAGGAGATTGGGGAAGGGAATTGAGGACAGGAGAGAAAGGAATGAAGAATGGGAGGGGGGTCGGTGCGTTGGGGAAGAAATTGAAAAAGGGAGGGGTGATTGAGAGGTTAATGAAGGGAAAGGGAGAGTAGGGTCCGTGAGTGAGGATTGCGGAAGATTAGAGGGGTAAGAGAATCGGGAAATATATAGGGGATGAGGGAAATGATGAAAGTAGAAATTGGGGAAAGGGCTTAGGTATGGTTTTAGATAGAGTCCAGATTATTCTAGATCATTTTAGGATATATAATGTATCTATAATTAAGTTAAAAAAAAATAATAAGGACTTAATTAAAATGAAAATAAATAGTATCTAGAAAAATAGATATTCTATTAAAATACCATAAAATATAAAATACTAGTATAAATATATATACTTTATTTGTAAGATAAACTTAATCTATTTAATGCGTATGTAAAATAAGTATTTTAGAAAAAATATAATCAGAACCTTAAATTATGCGTCTATTTTATAAGATACACTTTGGAATAAATCTAAAATTACTTAAAGATTAGTAGATTGAGAAATTTTCTACTAAAATGCAATTTTTATTAATACGGCCTAAATTATTTTACTACTTTATTAATTACTGTTTTAATTTGACTATGGTGTTTCAATTTACCTGTATGCATATTCATTACCAATCGCCATCTATCATAATATAATGTCCATGCCCACTATTTCCTACATATGGTTTACTTAATTCGGATTCAATAATGAACTAAAATGTGACTTAAATCTTCTCTTAATAACATATTAAATACATTCACAACTTGCTAACTTTGGCTTTATATACCAAAAGAGTTTACTTTAAGAACTAATCTTTATGCTACAAAAGATTGTTCATAACCTTAGCTATTTGTAACAAAATATTATACAAATTTCTCTTTATATATACATAATTTCTAGTTACAACTTCATTCCATTATAGACATTAGTATATTTATATGCCTTTTGCTACCACAAATTTAAGTACATAAAGAGATTAAACGGTACATTAAGTCTTTAGAGTACACCAAAAAATTACGGAAACTAAATGCAACAAGAATGACTAATCTCGTAGTTTACAATAGATATCAAAAGAATTAGATCATTGAAAGTCATTCCCTTTCGTTTATTGTTGTCCCTCCAAGCTATTACATCCTTTAGAAATCATCATGTCTTCTAATGGAAACCATTTTCTTTAAGTCCATTTAAATCCATATTCTTACTTCCCAATTCTAAATATGAACTCAATACCTTATATTCTAAGTCTAAAGAATTTTGTAACTCTATGCACTTTGCTACATCAACTTAAGGGTAAATCTCATAATTTGCTACATACTAATTTCCTTTATACCCCCCTCAAGACTTCCACATGACTCTCTAAAATAGGTTTTATCTCAAGTTCTCCCTAAGGTTCTATCTTAGGTTCTGCTTCCTCTTCCATTTTATTTTTACTATATCAAACCATAATTATATATATCATAATCTTAAATCCGAATCATACACTTCATATTTTATCAACTATGCAATCATTAGATTTAACTGATATCACTATTCTCATAAAGGAATTCAACTCACTTAACCATTTAAATATTTAGCCTTATTTTCATCTTCTAAATCTACATCCAACAATATACACTAAAGAGTTTCTACAACAACTTTATTTTCATATACCTCTTGCCTATCATCTCTGAATATCACCTTAAGTTTGACATTTTTATACATATGTTATTTATTCCAATTCACTTTCTAACCTTTTAAGCCTTACTTTCTAAATTAACTTTTACTTCTCCTCCACCCTTAAATTCTTCTAAATCCTTACCCACCATTTTCTTCTTTAAAATTCAAACATAATGTTATAATTTTGGAAGTATAAAAAATTTCAATAACTCCACATATTCCTTCCTCCTTTACATCATCTTCGGTAGTGAATATTACATTAAGCTCGTTGTTATTATTGTTAGGTAGTTAATCATTTATGTTCACTTCTAAACTTTCTTCTTTACTTTCTAAATCAGATTCGACTATACTCTCTGTATGAGGTTTTGCTTCACTTTCTATACTATGGCTTTTGACTTCCAAATCCATCTCTCATATCTTTCTCCTTAATTACATCTAAACCATTATCAAGATCTAGCTTTTATACTTCCAAACTATATTATTTTATTTGAGATACATATTTATGTTATTCTATAATTCACAAGGAGTTCGTTCTCTTAGAGTTCAATCAATGGTGCACTAGTTGCAACATGTGATTCATTAGAAAAGTCATGCGATTCATTTCTAGGTATAAATTCATTAGATAGTAGGAAATTTTTAGCCTTTACATTTGTAAGTCTTAAGAAAACATGAAAGCTAATTTATTCTACCAAAAAAAAACTCACTAAATCTATGTAATACACCAATGGGAATGTAATCAACAATTGCCTATGTAATATGACTTACTTTTTCCCATTCTAGCTAGAAAACGTAACATAAGTATCCTTACAGATATCACTTCATATACCTTAAGTATCAACTTTTTCAGATGTTACCATGTACTTATGGTATGGTGATTCTAACTTCATCTTCTTAAGTGCCTTTATTCCAAACCAACTTTACTACCTTACTCTAAATACTTTTCAAACAACTTTTTCTGCTGCCATGTTTGAAATTAGACTATATATTAAGAGAGTATTAACCATCCTACTTAATATTCCAACAAGATATCATGGATTTTATTTTTTATCTTTTTTCTTTTCCTCCTATGATCTTGTATGTAACTTTGAACAAAAGTTAAATATACATAACTTATATCCATATGCAAATTATCATATAAGTTTTAGGAAATTATAATAGAGGAGATCAACATTTTGAGGTAAATTTAAATAAAGCATTAACGTTTCGAAAAGTTTAAATAAGGGATTAAAGTCCCAACAAATAATTCAAATAAGAGATTCATAATAGCTAATTTATAAAATTATTTGAACAATTTTATGAAACGTTGATTCTTTATTTAAATTTTTCAAAATATTAATATCTTATTTGAACCACTTTGTGAAACATTAATCTCTTATTAGAATTTTTTGAAATGTTGATCTCTCATTTGAACTTACCCTTAAATGTTAATCCCCTCTATTGTAATGCTCCCTATAAGTTTTCATGTATATTTATATACAGTATAAATAAAAACCTAGAGTATAAATCTTTTACAGTCTACTTGCTACCCACATTTAATGCTTCCTATGGAATCTGATTACTTTTAGTTATAATACCTCAAAGCAAGTCCTTAAGAATTACTCATTAAGTGATCTTAAGAACTGTACTATGATACCAACTTAGAATTGCCATATCCATTAGGTGGATTGCAACAATCCTACCATATAAACTATCTTAAAGTAAAAGCCAACCTCTTAATTGCTATCATATACCTAGTCCATATAAGGTGAACTCAACTCAATTGCTTTAAACCATCCAACTCAATACCTATTAGTTATAACTTGTAATATAGCTTTTCAAAATAATTCTTTACTAAAAAAATTATATAATAAAAGTTGTGATTTATAATTGTAGTTACAAGTAAGACATTTACATGAAAAAAGTTACATTTTTAAAAGGTTCTATTAAGACCACAAATTTAAGTTAAGTACATTATAGACCAAGCCTTAAAAACTACTAACTTACCAAGGGAGACCCTATTAGTTTTCGACCAAAAAGTTATGACAGTTGTGAATAAAAAAATATATATAAAAGTCTAGCTATTCCTTCTTGATCCTCACTCCCTAACCTTACTCATTATCATTCTAGATTTGGGTAGAGTACCATGATCTACTATAGACCTTCGAAAGAATTTATTGAGGAATGAGTGACAACTTACTTAGTAAATAGGATGAAGATAGAAGTATGCATTCAATACAAAAGCAAACAAGGTTTTCAATCCAGTTGATTAGACACAATGCATATACAAGTAAGTGCCATTACATGGCTATATCTAGTTTATCATAAGATTAGAGAAATTATGCATACTATAATCTAGATTCAGGAGTTTGACATCATGTACTCGCAAATCAAAGCTAAACTAAGGCTTTTGTTAAAAAGAACACCCTCTACGTGATACTACCTTTGAATTACTATCCCCAACCTTATCATGACTTCCTCTCTTCTTATCATTTGGTTTGACTAAGGTTAGGGAAATGACCATTTCAACTGTCTTCATCAAAGAGTCCATATCTGGCTTGATAATCCTAACCATTTTCTCTAATTGGTTGCAATGTAAGTCATATTAGAAGTTAGGCCAAGTTTAAGTTATTTTGCTTTAGGAGTGATTAACCAATCCCAAGTAGTCTAAAACAAAATGGTATTTATAAAGAGAAATACATTGTGAAGCTTAACTCCCACAATAGTAGGGTAATGTTCAAGCACATGTGCAGCACATGTACAAGCAACTAAATTACAATCATAAGCCAAAAGCGTACAAGAGCCTCTAAGAATTTTAAAATAATACTCCAAGATACATTAAAGCATCGATCCTACTTAGATTAATGTTGATGCTCATTAACTTCGCAAGTCACTGTAGTCTTTTTTAATTGCCCCTAAACATTTAATATAACCTCTTCAATTTCCATCTAATATATGGAATAAGAGCTCATTTTAATATTTAGGCTTTTGTTCATTTGAGTTAAGTTTTATAAGTCATTTAGCAAGTATTAATTAACTAATGTAAGTTTTAATCAAGATTCTAACTTGGTATTTTAGAGTAGGTTTTTGCTCACGAAGTTCCTAACCTAAGTCATAACTCTGGTAAGTCCTTAGAGTTTATATGCAAGCCACTTTATGACCTACTCTTTGACTCCATATGTAGCTTAATATTCACTACCAATGTACCTTTTGACCAAACTTCTAGCTCCTTCTATTATAGTTATGTATCAAGCTTCCTCCATCAAACTGCTTCTAACTAAATTTCTAACTTGACTCTTACTTATATATTTCACTAATTCACTTATAAATCTAAACTTTATTTATTTTAAGAAAAAACCTTACAATTAAGTTTATAAACCACAATGTCTCAATGTAAACTTCAATTTTAGTAGAAAATCCTCAACTTAAGACTTGAAATTACTCACTTTTAGTTGTTGTACACTAGTGAAAATAGATTATAACATTATTTTGCAAAATCAAGTTTCGTTTAAGAACATTTATTACCAAGATATTATTTTGAGTGAAACTAAAATTTTCCCAAAATCCAACTTCAAGATTTTGAAAATCTAACCACATAGTATGAAAATACCTTCTCTTAGGAGCTTACACATTATAATCTAGACAAAAGCTACAATATTTGAACTTTTGAAAATGAGACACAAAACTAATTGTTAAGGAATTTTTCTTAAGGATCTTATAATAGTACTTAAAATTTTGAAAATCTAATTTGATATTTGATTTCCTCATGCAAAAATACTTGAGAAATGAAGTTTCACAATTTTTGAAAATCATTTACTATTTTTAGTTAAAAAAAATTGTTGAAATTGAATAAGTTTGACACTCACCGAAAGCAGTCTCTCCAGCCATAGTCAAACAACGTAAGTACTCAAAGGAATAGTTCTTTCCTTTAGCTGGTGGTTTTGCTTCACTTATAGGTGCTAATTTTACCAAGGAACCCTTCAATACCTAGATTTATAGCATTTTCCTGAAAATTCTTCCAAAATTCTATTCCTCCCTCTCTTACAATTTTTCCTAAGATCTCAATTGACTGAACTTGTAAATGGAAGCCTACTTGTGTTTTTATAGTTAAGTTTAAAGTAATTTTGGTTAATTTCTTTTACTAACACATGTTGTACATATAAGATTATTAGGCATCAATACTTTAGGTTTTTAATCCAATAGCATGTACAGCTTATTCTCCTTGTCTTGCCATACTTTCCACAATTTTTCCATTGATACTTCATATCTTTTTACAATCATTTATTGTTTTATTTAATTAATTTAGTGTATTTTCAAATAAATTCAAGTATTTTAAATAATTGTAGGTATACATATTCACATAATAATTATATCCTATGTATATACATGTTTTCAATATTTTATTTTATGTCATATAATAACTTTATTACTCATAATTTATCTCTAAAGGTCTGCTAATTATCGATGCAGATCTTACCTATTTTCGATATTTATATAATAATATAATAAAATTTACTATTTTGGCTATATTTTTATTATTTTATTATGTTTTCAAGATCCAAGGCTACAAGGTTTCCTAACTTATGTTTCCAATCTACCTGTAAGTTTCTAATTTAATTGAGTTATCTTTACAAATATCCTAAATTAGCCATTTGGAACCTAATAACAAAGTCACAAAACTTACGTTTTCTAATTAGATGTTAGATCCAAATTGCTAAAATTGCAGGCTATCATAGTTTGAATGTTAGTTTAGGGGTGAGTGTTGTCTTTTTCAAATTTATTTGTTGATAAAGTTAGAAAATGCCTTAATTTTTTTTTTTAAGGGTCTAGATGGGGTTGGTGAGGATCACAATTCATGTGTTGTATTTGAGAATGGTAATTCAATGCTTTAGGTAAATCAACATTTAACTGAATTTCAATTGCAAAGAGGGAAATCTAAAGTGAACGTGTAATTCATGGGGCATAAGGAATAATGGAGGAATGGCAATTCCATTCCGCTTAACTAAACATATTGTTATTGTATTCATAGGCATCATTGGTTTGTCAATATTAACATATGCAATATCTTCAAATGTAGTGGTGGCAACATAATGGGAATTATATATATATATATGTATGTATCTAAAAGATGAAGACGGAAAAAATGCAAGCATTGATGCTTTTGATTTCAATAATCCTTTTTTTTTTCCTAAACTCTATCATGTACCATTTCTGTTTCATAAATGCCTTCTTAAAAAAAAAAAAATCTTTTATGTACATCTATGACCTTCAATGTGTCATAGCTATTCTTGATTAACATAAAAGTGGAGATGACAAAATTAACTTTATGTTGGTTTAAAAAAAATAAAAAATAAAAACAGAAGTGAAACAATATGAATAAAATTTTTTACCCTAATTATCGCAACATTACAACTTCTCCTTATATCATATGTTGAATTGTCTCCTTAAAATCATGAAATGAAAAATGATTATGTTAATTATTTATTATTATTTGATTAGAAAAACTTTTTAGGATTAGATTACTATGAAATTGGCATTTCTAAACAAAATGTTTTTGATGTATAAAAGAAAATCACTTTAAAAAAAGTTAATACACAACCTTGTATGTTAAATGATTGATTTGTAAAATAATATCAATATGTTAAAATGCAAAAAAGAAAGAAATTTACCAATGAAAGACAATATCTATAAGAGGATAAATGTTGAATCAATAATAAAAAGACACATATTTTTCGTACCGAAAAATGGGATTATAGTATAGAGATAAGATAGCAAGAGAAAATTTAGGCGAAAGATGGACTATATTTCTTTAGCAAATGGATTTTATTAGAAAATGATATTGATAATATACTAAAGTGGTTTCCTAATTATCATCATAAGAATAGGTAACTAACTTCAAAATAGGGCTGAGATGTAAGGTTAAGTTGTCACATCCTGGCTTAACACAGGATATATCATCACATACAAATACATATTAAAAACTTAACTCAACCTGCTCATTTATCAAAATACAACATTGTTTACATAATAAAGGGGTTTTTATATCGAAGTTCAGTTGGATATTCTATTATAACTTATGTGTACAACATAATCTTTACATCAAAACATGAACCGGCTTTTTTTTTTCCTTTATTACCTTCATAATAATAAGATTCCTAACTTAGAAACAAGTTCCATAGAAAAGTCACTCACTGTAACTCACAGTCTTAGTATATATATATCTTCCCTTAGTGTTAGGCCCCTACATGATGCAGTTAACTGGAGGATAAAATATTTTATCCCTTCAGCTACTAAAGCTAAGTAAAAGTGGATAACAAACGATATAATATAGATAATATGTTGATACTATTGCATATGCATTTACCTAACTGGGCATTTATTGCTAACAATGCAGCATACTATGCTCATACACGTAACATGTATCAATACTGATATCCTATGCCCTCCAATTTTCTTTCAGTTAGCCAACATAGCTAGGCATCTTAATACAATATCTAAAAACCTAGGACAACAAGTAGCTACCTAAGAGTAGGACCCCTACCAAATTGGACTACATACTGTAGTCTACCATTCTAAAAAATGGCAACAAGGAGCTACCTAGAAGTAGGACCCCCAACTTTTCTTTACAAAATTAAACTACATATTGTAGTTCACCAATCAAAGTGGCAACACTACTAAATTAGACCACACACTGTAGTCTACTAAATTTGACTATCAAATTATGACAATGTTCGGGCAATGCAATCTATATGCTTCCAAAACTAAGTTCATAAAGCTATATTCTTTCCATGATCACTTGGAAGCCTCATTATGAAATTTTTGACCCGTAAGTCCCTTTTTGTGCCATGCCATGCCATGATATGCAATAGCAACTCAAGAATATCAATCAGCACAATCAGTCATTAAGTTTTATTCAACCTAGTGATATGAATTTAGTTTTTGAACTCTCCTTAGCGGAATTCTAATATCTTACTTAGGGTTTAATTAGGTAAACACTCAGAAGATTGAGTTAACAATCATTTAACTTCCCTAGTTAGCATAATCATTCATAAGCACAAATCATTGCCCAACATAGCAACATGACAGTTTAACTAAGATATAGTTACTATCATTCAAAATCACCACATCAGTATCCACTATAATAGCATATCAATTCACCTAAGATATGCTTACATTCAATCAACATAACATCAAACAATACGCAGTGTTATGAGTAGCAATATATCTACTCCAAGCATGGGTTAGATCCACTTACCAAGACTCAGTAATGGTGCAAAATCCTAACCTCCGCCATATAGTCCTTTTTTACTCATCATACTTATGAAATATAAACACAACTTCCAATTTAGGTATGGGTTGAACCCGAACTGTTATAAGCTTTCATTTCCGTGTTTTTAAACTTTATTTGACCATATCTTACTCTTTTTCTACTCTATTTCAGTAAACTTTAAGATGTCACAATTGTTATTTCAAGTACTATTAAGATGTCGTAAGAATCAAGTCTATCAATATTATCAAAATTCCAAAAATACGTTTTCATATTATTGATTCGATAGGATATTATTATAACATCGTAATTAACTCAAATAAACCCTAAATCTAAATTAAAAATCCTAAAATTCCATATTTCCTAAATCAAACAAAATCTATTATATTCCCAAAATATCATTCTTTTATAAATTCAACAAATATCTCACTATGACTAATTACTATATCATATATTAGGCTAATATTTAGGTTTATATTATGAAATTACATAATAAATACAAAAAAAGCCCAATTAATTCCATGAAAAACCCTATAGACTCATAAAAATATGTAGTTTAATTATTTACTATGAATTATACTAAACTACCTATTATCTATTTTTACGAAAATAGTAGTTTTAACTCAAAATTAGTGAAAATTTAATCAAATAAGTCAATTTAGTCCCAGAATAAAATTCAAGTGTCCTAAACATCATTATGAACTTCTAGAAATCATAATAGATAAGGCTCATACTTTGATTTTGTCAAAAACTAATTAATTCAATAAAACAGCCAATTTTATCCAAAATAATTACAATAAATAATAAAAAATGATTATTAAAAAAAAATTCTTGTTACTACAATTGAATACATATATTAGGTATGTTACGTATAAATTTTCAACTTGAAAGGACATTATTTAATATTTCTAAAATTTAATTCAATTTTCGTCTAAATAGAGTCATTTCTTAAGGACCTTATATTTCCAATAATTATTTCATTAAAATAAAATTATTACATTAATCTACACATAAAATAACTTATGAAAACTAAGTTTCATAATTACATAACATCATTTGCTATTTTTACAAACTTTACAATGTTTCAATTGAAAATTTAGTTTACCTGAACTGCACCCCCCCCCCCCCCCCCCTCGGAACCTTATCAAAACACCTCCTCTAATGGTGCTTTCTTTGACCCCAAATGGACACCCTAACCGAACACCAATAACCTATTGAATCGACCTAATCAGATTCCATGTTTTATTTTTACTCTAATTTTCTTATTTTTTTTTTGTATTTTTTTTTGAAATTTTCTTAAGTGTTTTTCTTTTATTTTTAAACTTCTAAAATGTTTCTTTTTTTGAAGTGTACATATGCTATTTATATTTTCCAAATGAATTGGGATTTATAAAAATTTGACATGTAGGTTACACATGTCATTTTTTTTATTTTTCAAAGCATGAGGTTTCATTTGCGAGTGTTTTGCCTTTTGATTCATCAATTCAAATTAATCCTTGGTGATCACATCATGGGATGACTCATCCTTTCATTACTTTTTATTAATTTTTATTTTTTATATTAATTTACCTTATTTTAATAATAATTTCTTATTATATATGTGCATTTGATACAAATAATGCATGTTCTATGTTAATACATATATAATTCGATTTCATTTATTATTTTTATAAATGAAACTTATCTCTAATATCTCGTTATATCTAAATGTTTGAATTTTACGTTTTCAATATTTATCAACTTTAGTGATAAATTGATTTTTTCTTAAATTAATATTTTTATATAGCTTATTTTTGAGAAATTGACTTTACTTAAATTACTCCATCTAACTTTTCTAACCATATTATTAAGTTTAAAATTAAATAGATATCATAACCTGGTACCTTAAATTTAGGGGTTTGAATCAAAGGGTTATTGAATTAGCTCAAAATCTTAGGATATTACATAAGTTTCTAAGATTACCTCTTTTTTTTTTTTTGAAATATTATTTGAATAAGAAAAGTAAACATAAAAGATTCTTATTGTAATTTAGTGTTAGAAAAATCGCATTATCATGTTTCTTCAAATATTATTGATTTTATATGTTAATTAAACTGTATTATCTTATTATATATCAAAATTCAATTTTTTATTACCTGGTAAATAGTTAAGACCGTTATAGCCTACTGATATTGGCACTGATCTCTTGATGAGATGAACCAAATTTTATTCCCTCTTCCCCCAATGTTGCAATATATGCTTGGTAAAAAGAAAAAAATTCCAATAAATAACGATTCAAGTTGCTATTTTGTATTGATAAGCAAGAACCGAACTCCCTTCGAACTTTTAATCTGGTGAAGATTCACCCTAAAAGTGAGTATTTTGACCCCCTAAACTTTCGCTTTAGCATACATTCAACTTTCTCTTCAATATAGATTCACCTTTAAAACTTTTAAAGTAAGTATTTTAACTCCTTAAACTTCCACTATAGTGTGGATTCACTCTGAAACTTTTAAAATGAGTTTTTTTTTTTACCCCTTAAGCTTTCATGTTCAACAATTTGCAATGTTATATCCATTTAACATTTTTTATAAAAAAACAAAGGCATGTACATGCAGATAATTGGTGATAATGTATAGTGTGTTATAAAAATACAATATATATTGTACAAATATAATATATAAAAACCATATAGTATGAAGCATATATTAAATACTATACGCTGTACACTCATTAATTTTATATACTATAATAACATATGTAAGATATGTTATATATTTCTTCATGAAAACATATTTTGTAACAATTGATATTTATATATTTACTATATATGTCACATAAATTAGGTCATTATTCAATCATTTAATTAGATAAAGGTCACATTTCATATTCATCTTAATTAGTCATGCGCCTTAAACACACATCTTTTTCTAATGTATAATATATTGATGATAATGTATTCATAACATTTTTATGGTAATTGATAATTGAAGGAAAGATCTTTCATAAAAAAATTTACATATTCATTGTAAGTACAATAATCATAATTCATACCTTTTTTTTATTTGAAAAATAAATATATTTTAGTCAATAAATAATGCTAATTTCATTAAATACAAAATATTAATTAAATTATTGTTATAGCATTTCCTATTTTTATAAATGCATTAGTTGAAAGTAAGTGTGATGATTTAATATATAAATCACAAAATGATGCAAAAGGATTACATTATGTCTAAGGATAATTGATGACATTGTTAAGGATTGTTAAGGGTTGAAAAGACAATCTATAATTCAAAATACTCTTATCTTAGTTCAATACATTAATATTTTGAAATTTCAATTATGATAATCAAGATAATTTTTTTTTATCTTATATAATGTGTTAATTACGATGGATATGAAATATGACCTTTATTTGATTGAATGATTGAACAATTACATAATTTATATGACACATACATTAAATATGTAATATACCATTTGTCACAAAATATAATTTCATATTGTAACATATAGAATATCTTACATATGTTATTATAATATATAATGTTAGTAAGTATACAATTTATAGTATTTAATATAAATTTAATGTGTGCTTCACCTATATATATATATATATTATATTTTTACAATATATTATATATTATCATCAATTATCTCCATATACATGCCCTTTTTTAATAAAAAGTATTAAATGGATATAATGTGATAAATTGTTGAAAGTTTAAGTGTTCTAAAAACTCACTTTAAAAGTTTATAGAGTGAAATCTTACAAGAGAAAAAGTTTCTAAGATCATAAAACTCAATTTGAAAATTTAAGGAGTGAATGTACTTTGAAAGTTTAGAAGGTTAAAAAACTTACTTTAAAATTTTAGAGGGGTGAATTCACATTATAACAAAAGTTTATGAGGTTTTTTTGCATTTTTTCCTTAATTCATTTATGTTCATAATTTTACAAAATAAAATTTATAGGGTCATTTCAAGGTCTTCAACTAACATTCATAATCCTGTAAAGTATAGTCATAAACAAAGAACATCAACACAAGTCCTAAATCAATAGCTTGGAACCATAAGAGGTTATAATGGGAGAAAGAAATTTAAAATAAAATTAAGTAAAAAAGATAGTTATGTATCCATAATGGTAAAAGTGGATAGGCAAAAAAAATTAAAACTATAAAATAAATAGTTGTAGTCAAATAGACCAGTATTCTCTTAAAATAAGATAAGATATAAGATACAATAGTAGTAGATACAAAATAAGTAAGGGAAAATGCAAATAACCTCCTTAAACTTTGACTTCAGTATGAATTGATCCCTTAAACTTTGAAAATGTGGTCTCTAAACTTTAATAAATTGACAAATAATCCTCATAAGTTGAAAATAATCCCTTTAAACTTTGATTTTTATGTGTAAACGCTCCTTAACACTCTTATAGTTTAGGGGGATATTTATACATTAAAATCAAAGTTTAAGAGGTTATTCTCAAACTATGGGGATTGTTTGCTAATTTATGAAAGTTTAAGATCAAAAACCATGCTTTGAAAGTTCATAAGGTCAATACATGCTTAAGTTAAAGTTTAGGGAGGTTATTTGTAATTTCTCCAAATAAGTAAGTGTTGACTCAATATAATGGTAGATAAGATATAAAATATAAAATAATAATAATAATAATAATAATAATAATAATAATAATAATAGATACATAAAGTGAATAATATTTAGTATATGTAAGTGTCGAGCATAGTTTTTCACCTTTCGGTTTTATAAATTTAGGTTTTCTCTAAAGTAACCAGTATTAAACCCTTACCTATTTAATATTGATTTCTCGACTAAGATTTAAAGAAAACTAGTTCCTTTTGTATTTTGAAAATACTTTGGAGTCATAACCCAACCAAAGTCGGGAAAAAAGAATTAAGTTATAACCAATTCGATGGATTAGTTTTAACTCAGCTACTGGTCTTACAAGAAAAACTTATTTATAAAAATGATTTTTGAAACCAAAGATCGAGATTTGAGGGTTAGGAATTTTAAACCCTTACGGGTACCCTTGACTTTCCAAAGTTAACCTTAATCTTAAAAATCACCTTTCTATTTCATAAGACAAAACCTAATTGTTAATTACTCTAATTAGATAACTTAAGTAATCTAGAAAAAAAAAAGGAAAATTATATTTTTTTTATTTTTATTATTACCTCGAAGGTGTCTATGTATCCATTATTCGGGATTAGATGCACGTAGTTCTTTGTGTAAAACTTTAGTACTTTAATGTTGATTTTAATTTTGGAAATAAATCAAATTTACGTTTTTAGTTTAATTTGGTTTATTTAAGAAAATTTCTAAAAAGGAAGGTCTTAAATTGGATTTTTATTTTTTAGAAAATTTGAAAATGTCCCAACTTTAAAAAGTATCCAATTATAGTTATTTATTATTATTATTTTAGAAAACCTAATTTTTCTAGGTGTTAAAAGCAATCTTTATTCCTGAACTTATTTACTTACTTATTTTTATTTTTTATTTTATTTATTCTATTTATTTTTATTTTTATCTATTAGACTAAAAAGAAATAAATAAACTACTTTATCTTTTCTTTTTTTTCTCTCTCTTTTTTTTATATTGCAATTTTACATCCACAATCATAAAAAAAAAAAAACAATAACAGCTATATAATAAAATAAAAAGAAAGAAAATAAATAAATAAAAGAGAAAAAAAAGGGCTTCAAATGCAATGGGCCTATATGAGTTAGACTTAGACAGGATTTTAGGGTCAGACTCGGGTCAAAGTTTAAATTTGAGTTAGCTCATGTCTAACCTCAATAATGGCAGATCAGGGGAAGGCAGTTATGATCGCTAAAGGCTCCAAATCAATTGGGAAAGGGGATTTTTATGGTTTTTTAATTGGGTTTAAGGAGGGTAGGTTTGATGCCGTGAATAATGGAGCTCATTTGGGTGATATTAGAAGTGGCAATCAATGGTAGTAGAGCTACACTTACTGTGGCAACCGCTAGAGTTGAGTAAGGAGTTAGGTTAAGGTTTTAGGGATGCGGGGAGTGTAGCTGTAGGTTTACTTTGCTCTGTCGTAGTGGTTAGGGTAGTGTTTCGAGCTTAGGGTAGTGGTGCTTGGGTTTTCAATATAAAGGAGCTTCAGGTCACAGCATGGGTTAGGGGTAGTCACATTTGCAAGCATGTGTAGTGGTAGAGCTAGCTAGGGTGGAAAGTTGTAGTATTAAGCTAGAGAGAGAGAAAGGCAGCTACGATTAGAGAGAAAAAGCCATCGAAGAAAGAGAGAGAGAGTCTGTGAGTGTTTGTTATTGGTTGTTGATGTTCAATGAGCTCCCCTAACACCCATTTAATACATGAATTTAACCCATAAACTATGGAAAGCTCAAAACGGACTTGAATGCAAATGCTCAAAAATCTAGTTTTTTCTAAATTTTGTAGCTCAATTCGAATGCTCCCTTCACTGAATTTAGACGTGTTTCTTGTACTAATTCATAGTAAGCCATGCGATAAACAAGATTAGTATAAGACATCACGTCTCTGTATATGGTAAATTTGTACAAAAAATGGAGCTAAAGTGAAGAGAGTAGACTGTTTCGGCTGGGTAAAGTGGAGGAAAATCAAGAGAAAACGAGGGAAAATTGAGAGAAAGAGAAGGAAAGTGTCGACATAACGCCAACCTGGTGCCATGTTAGCCAACCCGACCAATCATAACTTACCACGTATCACTATGTAACATATGGCATGCCACATGGCTTGACAAGTGGTGCCACATTAGCAAATCGCCCAATCCGAAGATACCACATGTCAAGATTCGTGGTGCAATCAAATCATGACATATAGTAGTCCCTGATGTGATGCAAAATAAAAAGGCTTATACATGCCTTCACCAAGATTCGAACCCAAGACCTCTAATGCCAATGTCCATATGCTCATCCGTTAGGTAGTTGGCCTGTACCTTATCTATATGTACAATTAACTCGGTCAACTTGAGCTAGATTTAAATCTAAGCCTATGTTTAATGGTACAACATTTACATCTATTTCAAAATTAAAAAATCTACCTTAGTAAAATGTTATTTCCTAAATTCCCTAAAATCTTCCATTTTATTCAATTTTTCAATTTTTTGTAATTTTTTCAACTTTCTAACTTTTTTTTTCAAATTTTATTTTCTAAACTTCTTATTTTCCTGGGTTTCCTCTTGATTTCCTATTTTTGATATTTTTCCAAATTTCTTATTATTTTTGTTCTTTTTCTTTCTTTTTTTGTACCTTTCTAAAATTCTTAATTTTTTTCCAAATTTCTTTATTTTTTAGGTTTTCTTTAATATCCTATTTTTGTGTTTTCTCCTAATTTAGGACCTCTAGAAGAAATAAAATAAAAGAAAGAGGAAAAAAAAAGGGTATTTACAGTTACCTCTCTTTATGGTGATATTTGAGTAAAATTTCACCAGAAAGACAAAGAGACACTATTTTTGCTCCTAAGATGATTTTAAAAAAACTAATTAACTATCTTAAAATTGATTAATTGGGGATTTGGGTGAAGAAATGAATCCTAATCGTACCTCTTTAAACTCACTAACGTAAGTGGGAATGTCTCTAAGGGATAACCAACCCTGCTTTGGAATTGAATTAGAGAACTTAGTTGTACCGCACTAACCTCATTAACCTAAGTGTGAACATCTCTTAGGGACTAGCAACCGTAATCTAAGATCAATCTAAAATATGGTTATGCCTCACTAGGCTTACTAAACTAGGCAAGAACATCTCTTAGGGACTAGTAACCCTAATCTGGAAACAATCTAAAACCCGGTTGTACCTCACAAGGCTCACTAACCTAGGTGAGAACATCTCTCGAGGACTAGTAACCTTAATCTGGAATCGATCTAAAACCTAGTTGTGCCTAACTAGACTCACCAACCAAAGTGGAAGCATCTCTTGGGGATTAACAACCACAAATTGGGATCGATTAAAACCTAGTCATATATTACTAAGCTCACTAACCTAAGAAGGAACGTTTCTTGGGGATTAGTAACCCTAATTTAGGATTAATCGGTGAGTACGATTTTCAGTCCGATTTTATGTAATTTTGTAAAAATAGTAAATATTCTTAGAAAATTATGAATTTTGTTATTCTAGAATATTTTGTATGTAGTTTTTAGGAAAAATATTATTTTGATGAAAATATGTCTTATAATATATGATCTTTAAAAGATCATGCAAAATTGAGCATGTTTCTATTTAAAAATAAATGATCTTAGAAGTGTAGTTTTAAACCTAAAATTTTTGTGTAGACTACTTAGATGATATAAAACAGTACTATGGAGCCCGTTTTCAAAAAATTAATTTTAAAAAATTTTAAATAATATTTAGGCCTTAAAATGAGGCATAAAATGAGTAATTTAAGGTTAATTAAGTATTTAAATGATTAATTACTAATTTAATGAATAATTTTTAGGGTATTAGATGTAATTATTAGGTTAATTATGTAGTAAACGAGTAATAGGGAAAAATAGTAAATTTTAAGTTAATTTTTTAAATTAGGGTAATTAGGAGTAAAATCTGATTTAGGATGAATTTAGACATTTTGAAATGATAATTGATGTTAGGAGGTTATAATTAGAGTGATAAAAATATTAGATGTGTATTATGTACATAATAAGTAATAGTACATAATACACAATTATTAGAAATATAATAAATAGAAAATATTAGAATAAAAATTGATATTATGATAATAATAAAATATACAATTAATCTGATAAGAAACTTGAATTTAAGTAATTATATGAAACATATAAAAATTTCTTACATCATGAGTAAATTCGGTATACTATTAAAGATTTAAGTATACTTGATATAATAAAATACCAACTAGGGGTAATTATAGTATTTAGAATATCTAAAAGTAAAGTGATTAATTTCACATTATGAGTTAAAACAAGTTTCTAGTGTTCAGATATAAAATAGAAATCGACTTACAATCTAATTTAGAAATCGATGCAGAAACCGAACCCGAACCTAACCCAAAATCGAGAATAATTGTAAAAGACTTAAGACCTCGATAATTAGGTATATTAAATCCTAAACAAAACATAATAATAAGTTATAGGATAAAACAAACTTATAATAGTAATATGAAAATCTGAAACCATGTTTGTGTTATAAGGATGATTGGTGATGGCCTGAGTGAGTTAGACATCGATTGAGTAAGCGAGGAGTCGAGGTAAGTTAGGATTAATACGATACTGTATTTTGGAGGCTTGAGATTATGCTTGGTTATGCTTGTTAGATAGTCTGTTGTGTACATGTGCTTGATTATGAGTGATGCTATGATTCTGTTTATTGTTCTAGCTTGTATTATGTTATTTATATGAAATGATTGATCACCCTAAACTGGACCTAATTAAATATACGACTTATAATCATAATCGGACTTGCATGGCAATCTATTACGGGAAACTTAGGACTCTTCAGCCAAATGCCGACCTCTTCGAAAGAGATAGCGCAGGATTGCATAATGATCCCTTCTTCATCCTTAGTCAAACTAAGTGATAGGAGAGGAGGTCGCAGCGAGGGTGAAGTCAATGGTTTGAAGGTAGTCACGAGAGGAGCGAGGTCTTCATTGCATAAGCCTGGGTTTGATCGTGAGTTGTTGTATTAATGGCAACTCCTCAACCAGAATTAGAGCGGGTGCAATTTCTCTAATCTCACGACAAGTTGGACAACGTTCTGCGATGGCATTTGCTTGAATATGCATCATACCTAATAAGTTTATTGATAACCTTATTATGTTTGTGGTATAGTTTTAAGTCCTCTATCCTAACTTATTAAGCTATGATTGCTCAAATCCCTATTATGAAGCTACCAACTGCTAGATCTTGGGGAGTGATGAAAAACATTTGAAGAACAAACATATATTTTTAAAGTCTAAGCTTTTATTTTAGAAATTGTCATTTCTAAATAATGTAATAATTAGGAAATATATTACAGTGAAATATTATAAACGTTAATTGTAATAACTATATTTCAGTGTATATATATATTTTCTCACTTTCTTAGGTAAATGATTTATTTAAATTACAAACTGTTTACTTCAAAGCGGGTTAGTCGTGGACGCCTTATGTAGATTAGGTCTAGGATAGCGGTTATAAGGCTAACTTCTATCTTAGAATAATTTACACAGCGAGGCTGTTACGACTCTGCTGCTTCGGGGCGTGACACTACCAACCTTAAACTGGGATCAATCTAAAACCTAGTCAATCCTCACTAAGCCTACTAACCCAAGCAAGAGTGTCTCTCGGAGACTAACAACTCTAAATTGGGATCGATCTAAAACATGTTCGTGTCTTACTAGGCTCACTAACTTAGGTAGGAGCATCTATTGGGAACTGGTAACCTTAATTTAGGATTAATCTTAAACCTAGTCGTACCTTATTATGCTCATTAACCTAAACAAGAGCTTCTCTTTAGGATAAGCAACCTTAAATTAAGATCGATCTAAAATCTGGTCATGCCTTACTAGGCTCACTAACCTAGACGATAGTGTCTCTCGAGAATTAATAATCCTAAACTAGAATTGATCTAATACGTGCTCGTGACTTACTAGGCTCACTAAACTGGGATCGATCTAATACCTGGTCGTGGCTTACTAAGCTCACTAACCTAGGTGGAATTGTCTCTCGGGGCTAGCAACCCTAATTTGGGATTGATCTAAAACTTGGTTGTACCTCATTAGGCTCACTATCCTAGGTGGAACCATCCCTCAAGGACTAGCAATTGTAAACTGGGATCGATCTAAAACCTGGTCATGCTTCATTAGGCTCACTAACCTAGGCGGGAGTATCTCTCAGGGACTAGTAACCATAAACTAAGATCAATCTAAAACCTAGTCGTATTTTACTAAGCTCACTAACTTAGGTAGAGGCATCTTTCGGGGATTAGCAACCCTAAACTGGGATCGATCTAAAACTTGATCATGCCTCACTAGGCTTACTAACCTAAGTTAGAGTATCTCTAAGAGATAAGCAAACCTAGGTTTTCTCTTAATGTTGTACTAAAAGGAAACGATGAAGAGAAGTACCCTACGAGCTTATTAAGAGAAACTTGGTGAACATAGGGAAATGCCCTATGGGCTCACTTAAGAGAATTGGTGAATGACTTATGGGTTTGCTTAAAGAAACTTGGTGAAGAGACTAAGTTAAGATCATATCTTTAAGGGTTGGCTAAATACTAAATGTGGAAGGTGAGTACCTTATGGGCTAGCCAAGAGAAACTAATGAAAAGAAGTGCCCTACAGGCTTGCTAAGAGAAACTTGGTGAAAAGAGGAGCTTAATGGGATTGCCTAAAGAAATCAAATGTCTTATAGGCTCAGTAAAAGATCTTTGAAAAAAGAAGTGCCCTACAGGCTTATTAAAAGAACTTGGTGACCTAAAGGGCTCTATGGGCATGCTAAATGTAATTAAAGAACAGAAGCGCCCTATGAGTTTACTAAAGAGCATGAAGAGAGTCGAATGGAAGGAAGGTAGGATAACCTATTTGAGAGCTGGCTAGGATTAAACTTGCCTAATACACTATTTTAGGAAAATATTTACAAATGAACCCTTTAGTGAAAACCATTTATAATGCGAATGATTTCCTTAGGAAGAACGAGAATGACCCTGACTATTATAATCAACTTTTTGAAATGGATTGAAAACTTGGTCACATAGGCTAACAAGGACATGAAATAATGATACTTTCTCTCTCTTTTTCTTTTTCTTTTCTTCTTCTTCTTCTTTTTTTTCATTACCCCCTTCTTTCTTTTCTCTATTTTTTTTTTCCTATTTTTTTAGTTTGCTAACAGTATAAGAACCTTTCCTTAATAATCACACGATGCCTCTTATGTTCCTCCTAGCTTGGATGACTAGCTGCTTGGTAGGGCCTTGTGATTTCAAACATCCTTAAAAAAGTAACTCATGACTAGTTTAGTCGAAGAAGACTTCCTTGCAAACTTTCGATCCAGATTATACTCTTGACTATAGTCCCAAAATTATAGTCCATTTTTCATGTGATATACCTTAATCAATCCATTACATCTTTTTCTGGCTTATCATTATGAATTTAGGCTTTTGGTCTAAAGGTTTCAAAAGGAACTAACGAAGAAGCCTATTTTGAAATAAATATTAATCCCAGGCATACAAGTCGAGAACCTTAGGAACAATTAGAAATATACTTGCCCTAGTTTTAAAAACAACTTTTGTTAAGGATAGATTACCTTTCAAGATCAGAAGAGCCTTTATTGTATAAGGGTGGTATTATGGGTAGAAAGGCCTAGTGTGAGAGAGGCTTTAAAGTGAATATAGAGATTTTAGGTTTTTGACCTTGAACTGTGATTTAAGGCTTTACATCATTAAGGGTATTTGGGTTTTTGACTTTTGATTTGACTGCCCCTACTAGGATATGATATGGCTTTCACTTAGCTCGTAACTTACACTTGAGGCCAATTTTATAACCTCTTTTCCTCATCTTTTTCTTTTCTATTTTTGTATTACTTTGCCCTACTATTCTTTTGTTGTTCTTTCTTTTTCTCTTGGCCCTAAGTCTCTATTGCCAAGTTTTTACCTCTTAAGTGATTCAGTGTCCTAAATCTAAGGATTTCTATCGTAAGGGCTCCAGTGAGGCAATTATAAGCTTCAGGTATTTAAAAAAGGATATGGCTCTTCTTAATTTAAAAGAAAAATAACTAATCAAAAATAAAAGTTGCTTTTGAATTTAACGTTACTAAAACAATCACAAACTAATTTTATCCTTCTCTCCTCATTAACGAACCTAACCTCTGAATTACCTCATTGTAAGGTGGTTCTCAATAGGGTTTAAATTTGAAAATTCTTCAAATATGTCCAACGTGGTAATCAAAAGATGATTGTCTTTAGGATTCGAAAAATGAATGCCTAACTTCATTTTAATCTGCGTATCACATTTAAAGTGGACCTCCTTTAAGGAATAAGTTCAAAGTATCCTCAGCTTTATGTCAATCAACTCTCAAAGTGTTTCAGGTTAGCGTATGGAAAAAAGTTTTCCTTTTTTCATTCTAAACCTCTTAAAAGTAAGTTACCGATTCCTTCACAATCATTCAATTGAAAAGGTAATCGTATTATTCTAGCTATTACAGACTTTATTGAAAACAACTTTCTTTGTCCTTATCTTAATAAGTGTCCAATTACTTAAAATAACCCATAAGCTTATTAGAAGGTATCGGTAAGCTGAGAAGAAAAGGAGCTTTAGATGACTCAGTTGGACTATCCCCATGAGTTATAGAAGGATCAATTTGTTGTAACTCTAGTGGAATGACTTTTTCATCAATCAAGTCTTGAATCTTGTTCTTCAATCTCTAACATTTTTTAGTAGAGTGCCCCTTTTGACCCATATGATAGTCACATTGTGCTTCTAAGTCAAAGCTATGTGGTCTGTAATTCAAATTTGGGGCTTCATAAGCTATAATCTTTATTGCTTTCAAATGATGAAAGATTTAGGTAATTGAGATCTCCAATCAAGTGATTTTTCTCTTTTGAGTCCCTTAGGCTTGTTTCTTCTCATTCCTCCTTGGCTTTTTTCTTATTAGGCCTCCTTCATCACTTAGGATTATTAACATTTGATTAGTACTAAACATCGGGTGTTGAAATCTTCTAAGCATTAGACATATTGCCGTTTCTAGATCTGTAATGCTCTTTCGTAGCGTTGCTAACATTTCTTCCAAATTTGAGAGTCTCCTTTCTAAGCTTAAATCTTGGGATATTTAGAGAGTGGTGATCATTGGGAACAAAATTTTCCATTGTTAGGCCATCTAATGCATCATCCTTTCTAGGGAAGCGAGTCTGTCATCAACCATATGAACTTGGTTGAAAGAATTCTTTACCCGTTAGCAACTTTGCTTTTCCTTTCTTTCTTTTTTTTTTTTTAGTGAGAGAGAAAGATGAAACTTTACTTTATATAAATCGGAAAAAAGAAATTATTCAAAGTCCTTTAACTACATCTAAAGTTTCTAATCTAACTCTTGTAGTTAGGCTTTAGTCTTGTCTATCATTTCTAAAACCTAATTTATGGTCCTCTCGTTTTTTTCAACTTAAGCTAACAAGGCTCTATTAGAGACCTCAACATGCCTAGCCCTTTGCTTCCAATAGGTAGCTTTAACTTGTAGTAGTTGCTTAATGATTCCTAGGGCATCTAACAGTCTTTAATTATTCTCTTATTAGTAACCCACCATTCTTAGGTCTACATATTTCATGGACAACAATCAATTATCAATGCAAAAAAAGAAAGCACATGGAAAGATTCAAGTGTTAAGATTATTTAGGTTAACACATTACTCCCTTGAGTTGCAACCTTATTGTTATTTTCAGAAACTTCATTGCATTAGAACTCTTGAATGATTAGTAGGGTTGCAATTTCTTAGAGCATTGTATTAACTCAAGCTAAGAGGGGTGTATATGTAATTAGGGTAGGTTTTGAAAAGGTTCTTAAGTTTTGTGACCTCACTTGTTAAAGAATACTTTCATTAGTTACACTGAGCTTAAGTGAAGTGGCATAATCAACCCCAAATTATGGTTACAACACAATACCCGAAGCCTACATAATAGCCCCTCTCCCTAGGTCCTAAAATGACTTAGGTTTGACCGCATCTACCCTATATCTTTAATGCTATACCCCAACCACCCCCTCCCCCCCTAAAAAAAAAATATCTCAATACGTGTGATACGTAAGATAATAGTACAAACAAATTAATAGAAGCTAAGAGTGAATTCTAAGAAAATACAAGAAAAGAAGCTTCAGATTTGTCTTTCCTTTTTCTCTTTTATAACAATGCCACCCTAAAACCTTGAAGAATCTATGTAAAAGTGGTAGGTTCTAGAGGTTGTTAAATTCTGTAACCTCATGCATTTCAAAAAAAGGTTCCTTAGTCACAACGAAGTTTAAGTAGGGTAGCCTAATCGACCCCGAATGGTGGTTGCCCCACTAAGCCCAAAACTTACACAATCGCTCTCCGTCTTAAGGTCTTAAGATGGCTCAGGTTTAACCATATCTATAATGCATTCATGGTACGAGAACTAAATTTCTCCCCTCAAAACAATTAAATACATAAAACTTAACCTGCAAAAACATTAGTACAATTATGATACAAAGAAAATATATATATTACATTAAGGCGAATTTTGGGGATTAATTTCAATTTTGGAAAGTAGAATGGTTAGCCCTTTTGACATTCTCAATGGAGTTACCAAGCTATCGAGCCTGGTTTTTCGCCTCCTGATTTTATAAATTTAGGTTTTCTTTAAACAAACCGGTATTTAACCCTTACTCGTTTAATACTGATCCTCAACTAAGGCTTAAATAAAATTGGTTCTTTTGTATTTTGAAAACATTTTGGAGTTGCCATCCAACCGAAGTCGGGAAAAAAAAAGTTAAGTTATAATCAATTGGGTAAATTGGTTATAACTTAACCACTAATCTTTTAATAAAAACCAATTTTAAAAAATGATTTTTGAAACCAAAGATCAAGATCCGGGGTTTAGGAATTTTAAACCCTTATGGGTATCATTAACTTTTTAAAATTAACCTTAACCATAAAAATCACCTTTTTTATTTCATAAGACAAAACTCAATTCTTAATTACTCTAATTGGATAACTTAAGTAATCTAGAAAAAAGGAAAATTACTTTTTTTTTAATTTTATTTTTATCGTCTCCCAGAGGTGGCTACGTACCCACTATTCGAAATCAGATGTACGTAGTTTTTTTTTTTTTTTTTTTTGTAAAACTTCAGGAGTTTGATGTTGTTTTTAATTTTGGAAAATATGTTATATTTGCATTTTTAGTTCAATTTAGTTTATTTAAGAAATTTTGTAAAAAAGAAGGTCCTAAATTGGATTTTTATTTTTTAGAAAATTCTAAAATGTTCTAACTTTAAAAAGGATCCAATTATACTTATTTATTATTATTTTTTTGGAAAACCTGATTTTTCTAAGTATTAAAAGCAATCTTTATTCCTTAACTTATTTTTATTTTTTATTTTATTTATTTTTATTTTTATCTATTAGACTAAAAAGAAATAAATAAACTACTTTATCATTTTTTCTTTTCCCTTTTTTCATTTTTCTTTTTCCCCTTTCTCTTTCTTTTTTTTTTCTCTCTTTTTTTTATATTACAATTTTACATCTACAATTATAAAAGAAAAAGAACAAAACAAAACAACAATGGCTAAATAATAAAATAAAAAGAAAGAAAATAAATAACAAGAAGAAAAAAATGGGCTTCAGATGCAGTGGGTGTACGCGGGTTGAACCTGGACCAGATTTCATGGTTAGACTCAAGTCGAAGGTTAGATTCGGGTTGGGTCGTCTCCAACCTCAACATGGTAGATCAAGGTAAGGCGGTTCTGATCGCTCAGAGCTCCAAATCGACTGGGAAAGGGGAATTTTATGGTTTTCTAATTGGGTTTAAGGGGGGTTGGTTTGATGCCGTAATTAATGGAGCTCATTTGGGTGATTTTGGAAGTGGTGGTTAGCGATAGTAAAGCCACGCTTATGGTTGCAGTCGGCAATGTTGGAGCTACACTTACAGTGGCGACTGCTAGAGTTGAGTGAGGCATTGGGTTAAGGTTTTAGGGATGCGAAGAGTATGGCCATAGGTTTACTTTACTCCGTTTTGGTGGTTAATGTAGTGTTTCGGGCTTGGGGTATCGGTGGCTGGGTTTTCAATGTGAAGGAGCTTCGGGTCACGGTAGGGGTTATGGGTGGTCGCGTCTAGAAGCTTATATAGTAGTGGAGCTAGCTAGGGTAGTAAGTTGTAGTGTTGAGCTAGAGAAAGAGAGAGAGACTTAAAGAGAGAAGGGGGGGGGAGCTACGATTAGAGAGAGAAAGCCATCAAAAAAAAGAGAGAAAGAGCTTATAAGTGTTCGTCATTGGTTGTTGATGATCAATGAGCTCCCCTAACACCCATTTTATATACGAATTTAACCCATAAACTATGGAAAGCTCATATCAAACATGAATGCAAATGCTCGAAAATTTATTTATTTTTTTCCAAATTTTGGAGCTCAATTCGAATGCTCCTTTGACTAAATTTAGATATGTTTCTTGTACTAATTCATAGTAGGCTATGTGGTAGACAAGATTAGTATGAGAAATCACGTGTGTGTGTGGCGAATTTATGTAAAAAGTAGAGCTAAAGTAAGGGGAGTGGACTGTTTCAATTGGGGAAAGTAGAGGAAAATCAGGAGAAAACAAGGGAAAACTAAAGAGAAGGAAAGTGCTTATATGGCGCCAATGTGGCGCTACGTCAGCTAACCCAACCAATCATAACTTGCTATGTGTCATCACGTAACGTGTAGCAACATGTCAGCACTTTGCCTAATCTAAAGATGCTATGTGTTAGGATACGTAGCGTAATTAGATCTTAATACGTGGCAGTCCCTAATGTAGTGAAAAATAAAAAGATTCGTACATGCTTTTACCAAGATTCGAACCTAAGTCCTTTAACCAAACCTAATACCAATATCTATGTGCTTATCTGTTAAGCCATTGGCATTTGCCTTATCTATATATGCAATTAAATTTTACATATAGATTCGGTCAGCCTAGGTTAGATTTAAATCTAAGTTTAGATTCAACGGCACAACTTTTGCACCTATTTCAAAATTAAAAAATCTACCCTAATAAAATGTTATTTCCTAAATTCCCAAAAATCTTCTATTTTTTTATTTTTTCAATTTTCTAACTTTTTTTTTTCAAATTTTATTTTCTAAACTTCTAATTTTTTTTAGGTTTTTTCTAAATTTCCTATTTTTTATATTTTTCCAAATTTCTTATTTTTTTGTGCTTTTTCTTATTTTTCTAAAATTCTTTATTTTATTGGGTTTTCTTTAATTCCTTATTTTTTGTGTTTTTCCTAATTTAGGACCTATTAAAAAAATAAAATTAAATAAAGGAGGAAAAAATTAGGTTTCTATAGTAAGTATTAGCTCAATATAATAAAAGATAAATGAGAAATTTGCATGTTTACTATCAAAACAAATAAATATTACATAATTACAAATTATATAAAAATATTGCCAAAATATGATTATCATGTTGTATCTTAGAATTGCAACATTATTATATGTATGCCATATCTTTAATATGCAACATTAGTATTTTTAGCTATATTATATCTCTAAGATATGATTTCTTTATAAAAAGATGCACAAAATAAGGAAAATTGCACTTTACAAATGCAATTTCATTGTAATTATGCAAATCACATCTTAAGAATGCGATATAGTCATGATATTTAGGTAATATTTTTTATACAATTGATATTGATGTAATTTTTCTTTTTATAACAAGAGTAGACTCATATGGACCCAAAGACAGATAGATAAGATATAAGATATCATAGTAATAGATATATAGAGTAAATGATACGTAGAAAAAGTGAGTATCGGCTTAATGTAATAGAAGAAAGATATGAATATATATTATCTTATTTAATTAAATTTTGAACATTTCATCCAATCAAATCAAGCTATGTGTAATACATGGATAGAAAATTTAATGCTGTTAATAAAAAGACTCGTTTACTAACATTTACAAACGCTACAACTTAAAAATAAAAAATTTAAGATTTAAATAAAAAACCATAAAACATTGAGAACTAAACATTTCCTCTTCTTAAATAATAAAAATAACATAAACTAAATATCTAAGTAAGTACTTAATAAACTAAATAAGATAATATAAAATAACTAAACATAATAAAAGACTTGAACCAAAAGGATGCATTCCATAAAAATTAGCCCTAGATTAACCTCTTTGTTAGTCTAGCAGTCCTTTTATACAGTCTTGCCTTGATCTAATTTATCCAATCTTCCCCTATAATTTTAATACATTAAACTCCATCCTCACTTCTTTTAAGATCTAAATCCACACCAATGTCTTATTTATTGTATTGACAATGATTTTTTAACTAGCTTATGCCAAACTTCTTTTGAGCCTACAAAATAGAAAAGTAGTCAAAATAGGCACTGGAGTTTCTTTTGACATGGCTACTCCAATGATTAAGTAAGTCTTAGTCTAATATAAGAAACCCAATGAATTGTGGAAGAGAGTAAATAAATCACCTTCAAGCATATATGTTTCAGATCCCAAAAAACCCGATCCCTTAGTAGATACACGATTAGGCATTTTATAGGTTTAGGTTAACGTAATTGTTCTTTTAGATTAGGTAACTAGGTTAGGGCCTAGCGAGTCTTGTTAAGCAAGGCACATGCCAAATGTAATGGCTTGATGAGACCTTATCTTCCATCGGTCCCATCGCTTTAACCATGTCATGGTTGCTAGTCACTATCAAGTATGAGGCATTGACAAGGACGAGGTACTTAAAGGTCAAGCTCTTAGGTCATCCCATATATTGGGGCTTCGAGCTTAGGCCCTCTTCTAGGTTTTTGTCCTTTCCTCTTGCTCTAATTCCTAGGCCAATCTTGGCTATGAACACCTATCCCTTACTCTCTTTGACAATTAGTCATTAAGGAAGTGAGCCTTACTTAGGTTGAGGAGCTTAGTCATCTAAGACTCTTACATTTTTGGCTTGTGTGGTGCAAAATTTTAGCAAGAGGAGCTTAGGCTTTGTCCTTTACTAAGGCACTTGGTAGTCGAGCTATTTCGGTCGACCTTTAGTATCTTGTCAGAATTTTTCCACTCTTGATCTTTTGTTTTAGTACTTTCACTTGGGAGTCAATGTTAAGTTTATATGTGATAACTTCAAGAGAGGTTATGGGCATGTCTGGGAGGAACCATATAAAAATATCACCATTATGTTGGAGGAACTAGATGATTTGCTCTTTAAGGTCAGTTGCTATGAGTGATCCGATCTTGGTGACGTAGTAGTCAGCATTATCAAGTTAAACATCTTCTATAGCCTCGTCGTATGCGCTCTAAACTTCAGCTGTTTTCAAGCAGTAACCTTGATCTCTACAATATTTACCGATTTATCGTGTTGCAGGGCTTGCAAGTAGCAATCGCAGGCAAGCTGCCAGTTTCCTCTGCATATGCCGACCCCTGTGGGGGTTAGAGGTAGGCGATGCTAATTAATACTTTAAGGGCATTTAGTATCGAACATATATGAGGATGGTGTTATAAGGAGACCAACAGTCGACCATATGGTTAGCCATATGTTTGGCATATCGAAGCTACATAGCCAAGGTTATAATGTCCATGGTTTCTATTGGCTGATTGTTGAAACCAAAGAGCAACTGCTCGTATGGTTTAAGTTTTGGTCATGACTTTTATCCTCCATCGGCTTTTAAGACAGTATAAATAGGATGTTAGCCGAACCACCACTGTCGAGGAGGATTTGATGATGCCGAAGCTTTCGACTCTTGCTTCAAGAAGGAAAGGGTCATCATGGGAATTCACTAGAAATCGTCGTCTAAGAAAGTGATCGATGTATCGATCCATGGTGTCTTATTCTGGACGTTAAGAACATCCAAGTATTTCTTATGGCAAGCACATGCCTTCATCTATGATTGGGAGCATCCACCGGCTGCAAGCCCACCTACGATTATGGTGACACAGCTGTTGGGCATGGGTTAAGTAGCAACAAGCTAGTGGTCATTCCGCCAAGGTTTCTCCCTGTTAGGGCGAGTTTCATCAATCCGTCTCCTCTATAGAGGCCATACTTCATTGGTGTAGGCTATAGGTTGTTGCTTGGCAATGTACTCCATCAAATAGCCCCTGTCGGGGGCATCTTCGATGACATTTTACAAGTTGCTACACAGGTTTGTAGTGTTGGCTGACATTATTGTGAAAATCGTTGTTGGTATAGCACTTAGTGGGATTGCCCTTCATTGGGGTTGCCCAAGTGACAATAACCCATATGTTGGATCTTAAGGAGGATTTGGTTTAGAGGTTTTGTAAGTAGAGTGTAGGGGGGAAATCATGGAATGTTACGGCTGTGGTCATGCTCACGGGTGACCCCTTTTTGAGTTGAGCCTACCTTTGAGCCTTTGGGGTGGAGGGAAGGGGAGGTTGAAGCTAGGAGCGACCAAGCCTTGAGGTTGTTTTCTATGAGAATGTAGGACAAGGCATGCTCTTGAAATTCTTCCAAATAGTCTTATCATATTTGCGGTACAGCTCATGGTCATGCTATAGACCTTGAATAGTAGCATTTAAGGCAATGTTGAGGTCAACCGTTGGTATTTTTAGCTAAACCATCGTAAAATGATGGATATAATGTGAAACCTTGCTAAACTTGCAATTAGCTAGCTATACTAAGATGTAGCAAGATCATGAGAGGTATCAACTCAAGTGAATTGTGAGCTCCATACAATAATAAATAGGTCCTAAGCATCTAGTTTTGAGGCATTCCAGAAAGCAGTCTAATTGATCTAAATACAAATAATATATAAATATGTATATACATAATAAACAAAGTAATCCCATAAGTTAGATTTTGTAAATATAATAAAAAATAATAATAAGATAGCTAAAAAGCTGATTTTTAATACAACTCTTGTTATCTACTAGAAGCATGCAAGATAAGTCCCGATCAGTGTTGCTAAACTCGGCCCCGGGTTTGATTCGAACATGTGAGAGGGTCAAGTTGAACCGAGTTTGACTATAGGTCGAATTATAGTCAATCAAAAAATAAAATATGTCATATTTTGAAAGACTATGAAATTTCACTAAATTGTAAGTTCAAATGAGTTAAAACTTACATATTAACTCGAATTTAAACATAAAATGTAATAAGAATCCTTCTATTTGTATTGATAATTATTTTTCTACTTGAATATGAATTAGAAATCTATAAATAAAAACTAAACAATTTGTATATTTGATTTTTCATTTTGACCTTTTTGTTTTCCCCTTTGTACATGACATCTTCATAATAATAATGCTATTGTTTGGAGTAAGAAATTCACCATATTATTTCTCAATCAATAGCCTTACTCCAAGAAAATGAAAAAAATATTTATCTATGAAAGCTCATTATTTGAATTGATGAAAGTTTATAGATCCCATATAAGATATTGGGAGGGAGATGAATTGAAATCTTTGACAAAAATAAAAACTTTTTTATTTTTGTAACAAATTCCCCTCTTGATAACTTAGATAGCGTATAAGTAGTTGTTGATTAAATGTTAACTCTTGGAGATCAAGCAAGTGATTTAAAGAGCTTCAACCTTATGCCTACTACTCTCTTCCGACTCTATTGCTAAGGACCTGGTCTTCCCGTTCCACTAGTCTAATTCTTCACTAATCAAAATGGAAACTTGAGATTGTAAGGATATCTAGTCATTCTATGCCCTATCTCGCTAGCTGCACTCTAAGCTAAGCATAGGACTATAAAGAACTCCTAATCTCACACTCACTCAAATACAACTTCTCAAGAAAGATTACAAAGAATAAGATAATACAATAAAAGAATCTCTCTAAAATTTTGGCACAAATACATAAACAAATGAGTGAAAATTCTGTTTAGCATAGTTTCTAACACAGTTTCTGACAATCTACAATTCTGTAGCTTGACTTATAGTGTTTTGATCCTTAGAGTAACAACTAGAGACAGTTAGTTCCTTATTTTTCTTGAAAAGATCTTGCCTTAATCTTATCCTTTTTTTTTTTAGCATTTGAAAAATTTGATTCCAAGAGCTATTATTCCCTTATATATTTCATGCAAAGCTTGATCTCTCTTGTTGATTGATGCTAGAATTTGACCTAGATGCTTTGAAAACTATGTTTAAAATATAAAATTTTTGAGATCAAAATATCATGTAATATGGATAAGCTTGAATGATTCAAATCTAATTTTTTTACTAATTGAATCTTCAATAACACTCTTCAAAATTTTTGAAACATATTGATCTCTTCTTACATTTGAAAAATATCCTTTTGAAATTTCACATGTAGAAAAACATTGCTAATCCTTGAACCATATCATATTTGAACTGATTCATTCTTATCCATTCATGCGGTAAATAAAATTTGAATTATTGAGCCTTATCTTCAAAATTACAGCTCAATCCTTTTTTTGAATTCAAAAAACCATCTCCCTTATCCAATCTTTGGATTTAACTTCCTAGAATATCTCACTTCAAAAATTGTCTTTTATCCAAGTCTCATGCTTCCATATTAGCAAGTCCACTGCACCATAGTTTATCCTTGACCTTTCTTAAGCTTTGAAATTTAATCTTCCTACTAAAATTACATGCTTGATAATTCTAGCAGCTTTCCATCCATAACAGTTTTAAGAATTCTCCATAATTATTCAATTTACCTTTTCAATGTAATTTCTAAAATGCTCTAAGGACACTTTCAAGTAAATGCAAGTCTACCATAAAATACCCATGGACATAAGCCAACTTAATGAAATGAAATTGAGCATATTTTCCTAATATACTCAATAAAAGTAGAGTTAGATCTTCATTAAAAACTTGTCTTACTTAATTAATCAAAATTATTCAAAAATTAGGTCTGAATAACTTTCTAATTTATATTCTAACATAAATTCTAACCAACCAAATTTCAAACCTTATTTTCTTTCTCAAATTAATTTCATTCTAAATTGACCTATATACTTATTATACTTATTAAACTCATTATAACCTTTCTATTATAATCAAAATTTGTTAATAGAGAACTTAACATTTTCCCCTTTTTTATGATAATAAAACACCATTTTAAAAATAAAAACATAAGGCATAACAAGTATCATATCCTAAGTATACAGTAAGAGCAATTTAAGAGCAAGAGTAACAACAACTGGATATTAATAGATTTAAGCAAACTTGATTAGTTAGATCATGATTATATTTTAGAATTTATTGAGTTTCCTTACGAAAATGGTTTTGTTTTCCTCATTACTCCCCCTTTTTGTTATCATTTTTGAATTATTATTTCTCCCCCTGAATATAAGACATAACGAACAAATAGATTGATGCTAAATAGATAAGGGAAAAACAAGAAATTACATTAACTCAAACTGCAATGGCAGATTACTTAATTGACTTAATGATAGACATAGTCCATGACATAACTTGATATAAACTAACATCAAACAAAAAGAAATTGTCATCAAATTGATATGGAAAGGACATACTTGACGTTTTAAACTAAACACATAGACTTCAATTGAACTAACTGATTAAACCAAAAACTAAAATCTACTTCTTCTTCTTTAGATTGGTCTTCTTATGAGCTACAGATTTGTCTCTTTTATACTTGGAAATTGGAGTTGCATGTGTTGTTGATGAAGATGGAACAGTCATAGCGAGAAAGTTTGCTTCAAGGATGGATGATCTTAGTACATATAGTATCAAATCAAGTGAAGGACCTTGAGCTAGTTCAAGAATTTGCTTGAAGGTAATAGGATTTTCTTTAGAATTTATCTAATTGATAGGAGCAAAAGGAATAACCTCGACTTTAGGATTTGGTTGAGTTAAAGAAGAAGGTTGAATAGGTGGAGTTAAATAATGAATAGGTGAAAGAATCTGAGGGATACTAGAATTTTAGGTATCCGAATTTGGAGAAGGATCTTTCTCCACAAATTTTGAGACTAGCTTTTATTGAGGCTTCTATCCTCTTAGCCTATCTTCCACTATCTTGGCAATAAGTTTCTTTAGATCCATTTTGTTTAACCTAAGAGGATCGGCAGATTTTTTTCCCTTATTAGCTTTTACAGGTTTTGAGTCACTTTTTGACTTAGTTTTCTAATCCTAATCTAACCACTCTTTTTCCAATATTAAGGTCTCCCCCCATCATTGTCACATACTATTTGTTCTGCTTCTTCTTTGGTTTGATAGGATTCTTTCCCTTTCTTTTAAGATCCTCTTCCATAGTTCCTAACTCACTTTCTAAAATCTCAAAGTTATCAAACCTAAGTCTACAAACTGCATCCTTCCCCTCAATTCCATATGTAGTATTACCCAAAGTTCTTTTTCTGTTCTTTGGATGAATGTAATGGGCCAAATCCTTAGTGAACCATAGCTTGTTCCTAACAAAAATGCCCATATGCTTAAATATCAACTTACTAATTTTCTTGCTTAGTATAGGCATTTTAGAATCCTTAGGCACTTTTACTCCCTTAAACATAAGTAATTTCATCGAAACTACTCCATATGGTTTGCTATCTCTATTTCTCTTCATGTACCTTAAAATTTGACCCGTAATGTCTACATTCTTCTTCGCCAACATAATCAAGGCATCCTCTGCTAACACTATTGTAGTATTGCCTTTCTTGTGCAATATACAACTGACAATCAACTTGCGCAAAAGCCTTACTATCAACTCAAAATGAAATGCAAACACATTTCTTCCATCACTAACTGATACTTCATCATTCAACACATTAAAGAGTTCCTTTTTAGACATGTTACTCAACTTAATGTCATCTTTCACATCCTTCAAATCAAAGCATTTCACTAAATCTTTCCTAGTAATTTTAATCATCTTCCCTTTAATTTCTAACTTGACTGCTTCTTTCTCGCTAAACTTCAAGTGCTTATAAAACTCCACCACAATTTCACCATTCACAACTTCATCAATTTCACATATTTTCTTACATCCTAGAAATTCCATGGTTTTATCATTATATAAGCCATTCTTTTTAAAATAAAGAAAGTCGAAATAGTTTGATTGAATAAGCTTACCTTTAATCTTTTGAACTACTTTTTAAACCTTTATTCCAATCTATGTAAAAAACTTTTGATCTTTTTCTCTTCTAACTACAGGTGGATACTTTGTTAGATTTCTTTGGTGAAACTTTATAATTAAAGCTTTTGACTACATTGGTCATAGACTTCCTCCTTTAAGAAGCTCTCTTTTGCTTTTACTTAATGGTAAGGTATCTTCTTCTTCTTATTCCTTAGTCTCCATTGCCATACTCTCATAAATACTACTTTCTTGAACTACATTGTTAAGGTTTTGGTCAGAAATAGCATTTTGGTTAGACTCAAGGTTCGGTATATTAGAGTTTGGATTACTCTCAAGGTGGTTGTTGTGACAAGCTTCATTGGAGTCGAAAGCTTTATCAAAAAGATCCATGGTGATTTTGGATGGTTTGTTTGTGCGCTTTGGTGGATTTACTTGAAGTCAAGAAGACCTTCTTAGTTTCATTATGAGGGAAAGGAAGAAAGAGTGAGGAAATTTAAAGAGGAAGAATAGAAGTGTAAAACATGAAAGAATGTGCAAGACTTGTAACCATTTATTGGTCCTACATTTAAACTTATTGAGCATTGTTGAGCTTTTTTTTTTTACCTCCTGGTGCTTTTTATAAATTAGGTCTTTTTTAAACCGACCATTATTGAACCTTTACTCATTTAATATTGATCCTCGACCAGGGTTTAAAGAAAAACCATTTAATTTAAAAAAGTATTGGAGTCGCCACTCAACCAGAGTCGAGAAAAACAGTTAAGTTATAACCAATTGGGTGAATTGATTATAACTTAGCCACTAGTTTAACAATTAAAATCAATTTTGTAAAACGGTTTTTGAAACTAAATATCTGGATCTAGGGGGTAGGAATTTTAAACCCTTACAAGTACTATTGACTTTCCAAATTTAACCTCAATTTTTAAAAATCACCTTTTTACTTCATAAGACGGAATCTCAATTGTTAATTACTCTAAGTGGATAACTTAAGTAATCTAGAAAAAGGAAAATTTAGATTTTTTACTTTTATCGTTGCTCTATAAATATCTATGTACCTGCTATTCGAGATCAAACATAAGTAGGTTTTTTATAAAAACTTTAATAGGTGGTTTACTATTAATTTTTGAAAAAAGGTCGAATTTACATTTTTATCTAGTTCAATTTATTCAAGGATGTTCTCCTAAAGAGTCTTAATCAATGTTTTATTTTTAGAAACTCTAAAATAGTCTTATTTTGGAAAAAGGTCCATTTATTTTCATTTATTTTTAGAAAACTCAATTTTTCTAATTGTCAAAACAATTTTTTTTTCACTAACTATTTATTTATTTTTATTATATTATCTTATTTATTTTTTACTTATTCTATCTATTTCTTTTAACGTAATAAAATAAATAAACAAATAGACTATTTCCTTTTTTTTCTCTTTTTCTCTTTTTGTTTTTCTTCTCTTTCTTTTTTTATTTTTCATTCTTTTTTTCTTTTTCTCATTTATAACATTTACAAATAAACATATAAAAAAAAAACAAACAAACAAACTGAGTTAGCTTAGATTGGCTTGGACGGCTTAAAGGTAGCTCCGATCGGCTCACTTTGACTTGTATCAACTTGGTTAACTTACTTCGGTTTGGATCGACTTGATCGGCTCACTTCAACTTGGTTAGCTCAAGGTCGGCTCACTTTTGGCTTGATCAGCTCACTTCGTCTTAGATCAACACGTGTCAGCTCGAAAAATTCGATGGTAGTGGATTTCATCAAAAAATACTGTAGGGGATATTAAGCTAGAGAAAGAAGAAGCATGCTAGAGAGAAGAAGCTTCGATTTTTTTTTAAGTGTTTCAAAGCTTTGTTATGTTTTGAAAATGAAGAGTAAACTCCTATTTATAGGTATCATGGTCGAGTTAAGGATGGAAAAAATAAAATACAATATGATTTTCTTCTAATTTTGGATTAAACGAACCTAAACCATATGTAGTGCCAAATACATAGCTGCACGTATAGGAGTGTGACGAAATGTATCCAACGCACGTAGGAGTGTATCTATCATACCTAAAAGTAAGTTAGCAAATGACGTGGTGATGATGTGACCCGTAACGTGGTGATGAAATGGCAATAAAGTGAGAAAAGAAAATAAAAGATACATTTTGCACCTTCCATGGATTGAACCCAAAATCTCTAAATCGTATGCAATATCAAGTCCAAGTGCTTATCCAGTTGAGGTATTAGTTTTTCCTTATTCATATGTGCAATATTGCATATATGGACCAAGTTAACCTAGGTTATATTCAAATCTAAGCCTAGACCCAACAACTTTTATTCAAAATTATTTATACTAAAATTATATTATATTTATACAACCAAAGAATTTATTATTTTCTAAAATCCCTATTTTTTATAATTTCTTTTATTTTCTAAATTTCTTTTTTTTTTTCTCGATTTCCTATTTTTTTATATTTTCTTATTTTTTTGTGCTTTTTTCCTACTTTTTTATTTTCCTAAAATTCTTCTTTTTTTCTAAATTTCTTTATTTGTTGAGTTTTCTTTAATTTCCCTTTTTTATTTTTACTAATTTTGGACCTATTGAAGAAATAAAATAAAAAATAAAAACAAAATAAAATAAAATGAGGCAAAAATTGGGTATTTACAACTGTCCCTCTTTGTGACAAAGTTATAATTAAAACTTTGCCACAAAGACGAAGAAACACTATTTTTTGCCATTAGGATGACTTCAAACAACTAAATAGCTATCCTATACTTGATTTACTAGGAATTTGGTGAAGAAATGAAACATGGTTGTACATGTCTAGGCTACTAACCTAAGCGAGTTTATAAAGAGTGACAAAAAATTGGGATGGCGTTCTAAGAGCATGTGATATGAGAATTTTAAGCATAGAATAACGCTCTAAGAGCATGCAATCCAAAGATTTGGCTTAGGATAAGATAGCACTTTGAAAGCATGCAATTTGATGGTTTCAAGGTTAAGATAGTGCTTTGAGAGCATACGATCTGAGGGTTTTATGGTCAGGATAGCGCTTTAAGAGTATACAATTAAATGGTTCTAAGGTCAGGATAGCGCTCTGAGAGCATACAATCCATTAGTGTCAAGGTCATGATAGTGCTTTGAGAGCATAAGATCTACTGGTTTCAAGGTCATGATAGCACTCTAATAGCATATGATCCGATGGTTTCAAGGTCAAGATAGTGCTTTGAGAGAATATGATCTGATGGTTTCAAGGTTAGGATAGCACATTGAGATCATACGATTTGAGGGTTTCAAGGTTAGGATAGTGCTTTGAGAGCATATGATCTAAGGGTTTCAAGGTCAAGATAGCACTTTGAGAGTATATAATCCAATGGTTTCAAGGTCAAGATAATGCTCTGAGAACATATGATTCGATGGTTCAAGGTCAAGATATTGCTGTAAAAGCATACGATCTGAAGGTTTAAGGTTAAGATAACGCTTTAAAGGCATACGATTCAAGGGTTTCACGGTCAGGATAGTGCTTTAGGAGTATACAATCTAAAGGTTTCAAGGTTAGGAGAACACTCTAAGAGCATACAATTCGAAGGTTCATGGTCAGGATAACGCTTTAAGAGCATATGATCTGAGGGTTTCAAGGTCAAGATAGCGCTCTAAGAGCATACGATCTGAAGGTTTCAAGGTCAAGATAGCGATTTGAGAGCATACGATATGAAGGTTTTAAGGTCAAGATAGCGCTCTAAGAGCATACGATCCAAAGGTTTCAAGGTTAAGATCACACTCTAAAAGCATACGATCTAATGGTTTCAAGGTTAAGATGGAGCTTTAAGAGCATACGATCTAATGGTTTCAAGGTCAAGATAGATCTTTAGAAGCATACGATTCAAAAGTTTCAAGGTCAAGATAATGCTCTAAGAGCATACAATCTAAAGGTTCAAGGTCGGGATAATGCTTTGAGAGCTTACAATTTGAAGGTTTCAAGGTCAGGATAGCACTTTGAGAGCATACGATCTAAGTGTTTTAAGATCGGGATAGCACTCTAAGAGCATAAGGTCCACAGGTTTCAAGGTCAAGATAGCACTTTAAGAGCATAGGATCCGAATGTTTGAAGGTCAGGATAGCACTCTAAGAGCATACGATCTAAGGGTTTTAAGGTCAGGATAGCGCTTTAAGAGTATAAGATTCGATCGTTCAAGGTCAAGATAGTACTTTGAGAGCAAACGATCTGAGGGTTTCAAGGTTAGGATAGCACTCTGAGAGCATACAATCCAAAGGTTTCAAGGTTGGGATAGTGCTTTAAAGCATACGATCCGATGATTTCAAGGTCAGGATAGCGCTCTAAAAGCATAGGATCTGATGGTTTCATAGTCAGGATAGTATTTTGAGAGCATAAGATCCGTTGGTTTCAAGGTCAGGATAGCGCTTTAAGAGCATATGATTCGAAGGTTTCAAGGTTAGGATAGCGCTTTAGGAGCATACGATCCCATGGTTTCAATTACATAGATAGGGGTATAAGGAGCAAATGATCCATTGGGATCAAAGTCAAAGGAGTTTATGACAAAGATAGATTTGATGATTGGCAATCATAAAGAATTGAGTAGTCACTAGGAAGAGAGGTAGGTGACAATAGCCATGAGGCCAATCATGTCAGAAAGGATGATTTTGGCCTCTAAGGCTAACTTAGGAGTGATTTTTATGCAAGAGTAAGTAGATACTTGAACAGGAAGAAAACTCGTTCAAAAATAATTGTTGCCAAGGAAATGACAAAAGCTTACTACTAGGATTGTCTCTAAAGAAGATGACTTTCAAATGAAGGTTCTTATCTTATTGAAAACCTAGACTAAGGGGATACGGACAAAAAGAAAGGACCTAAATGAGATGGAATTGATTTTTTTTTTTTTTTACTTGTTAATAGGTTTAGATTCTTCTAGTAGTGTGTAAGCCTTTCAGCAACACAATAACTTGATCTTTTGAGCGGCCTTTGTTTAACAGAACCCTTTCTTTCCTTTAAGGGCATACAACTTTCTATGACTCCATCAAATTCTTCTTATCAAAGGCTATCTCATTAAAGTTAAGCTTAGTCTAAAAGGACTTCCTCTCACTCTCAACTTAAACTCCTCTATTTTGACTTCACTTCCAAAAATTATGGTCTACCTTGTAAGTAATACCCTTTTAATCAATCCATTAGGTCTTTTTCAAACTATAATGTAATAAAGGCTATAGTCCTCGGTTTCAAAAATGGATATTATTAAAATGGCTTTTTATGAAAGAATTGCTTTTTAACCTGAGTTTATAAGCCAACAACCTTATACGTAAAACTAAAATTATGCTTACCATAGTTTCAAATGTAACTTTTACCAAGGATAAGTTATCTCCTTTAATTAGAAAGGCCTTTAAGGAAGGGTAAAATTATGGGTGGGCCATGAGCCATGTGTCGGTTGCAATAATTTTTGGGAGGAAACTTTTGGCATTTGCACCGGCTTCTTTCAAGCTTAATTGCTTTGACTATGTTTTTAGGGTGTTTATTCAAAATGTGGATCTTAATTTAGGAATGGGTTTTTGTGCCAACATCTCCCCTTTAGACTTGATCAACTTATTTGTGTAGATCTATCTTTCCATGTTTCATTTTGCACTTACTCATTTTTCCTCTCTTTTCATGCTTCTCTTTTTTCTATCTTATTTTCTCTTTTTAAAAATGATTATTCTTTCTTTTGGCTTACGACTCAAAGCGTATGTAGTTTTAGTGATTATAACAGATGCCCTTCTTCATCTTAAAGGAAATTAGTTATCAATGGTAACAATTATTTTAGAATTGTTACGACTAATGCAAGCATAAATTAGTTTTAACTTTTTCTTCTGATAGATGCTCCTAACCTCCTTTTTGCCTCATTACGGGGTGGTTCTTGATAGAGTTTTAATTTTTTTTTTAGAATACCCCAGTAAAAGGTCCAACAGGGTTGACAAAGGATTTTGTGTTTATGATATTTGAAAAGCTTACCTAACTTCATTTTGATTTGGGTATTAAATGTAAGATGGACTTCTTCCAAGAAATGAGTCCAATTTCCTTACAATGATTCCATTCGAATCTTAAAGTATCTCGAGGTTGGTGTTTGGGATTCGTCTTGCCTTTCTTTATTCGAAACCCTTTAATTAATGAGATATCTTGAAATAGGAGAAATGCAAATAAAATACTTTATTTGAATCACTTATCTTTTACAAACAACATGAAATTTGATCCTATCTTTGAATTAAGTCTAATTAGATTGTCCCTACATCAATTAAGTCTTGAGCTCTGTTTTTCAATTCTCAGCAATTGTCAGTAGAATGCCCTTGTTGACCCATATGATATTTACATTGTCCATTTAGGTCATATTTTCTCAGCTTATATCCTAGCATTAGGGCTTTTTGTTGAAATAAGCCCTCATTTCTTAGTTGGTCAAAGACTTGAGACAAAGAGGTAGGGATTTGAGTGAACTTTCTTTTGGGTATTTTCAAGCCTTTTCTGCTTGGTGTATGTTTAGACATTGCAGTATTTACATATGCCCATGAATCTGGTGGGGCTAGTCTTTTTCTAGTCAGCCTCCCTGTCCTTATGGCTTCTTCAATTTGGCTTTTAGCAAGTACAATGTTTGCAAAGTTGGCCATTATATTACCTAATAAGTGTCCATAATATGGTTCCTCTAATGAATCAATAAAGACTGATATTAATTCCTTTTCAAGAAGAGGAAAGATGATTATGGCTACCATGCCCCTCCATCTTTGAGTATCTTCCTTAAACAACTCATTTTTCCTTTTCCTCATTGTGCTCATCGCCCAAATTGAAGGAGTTATCTCAATGTTGAACTTGTATTACTCATAAATGCCTGAGCCAATTTCTCCCAAGTATTGATCTGGTTAAGATCGAGTTAGGCATACTAGGTTAATGCAGGCCCTATCAGACTATTTTAGAAAGTTTGTACCATGAGTTGATTATTTTGAACGTATCTATATTTCTTGTAAAGGTATAATCCGGTGTGTAGCTTTAGGCAATCAGTCCCATTGTATTTTTCAAACTTTAGTATTTTGATTTTTTTTGGGCAAGCCTTAACATCAAATGCAAAAAAGTTGGTGATCGTAGCCTACTCAAATCCATCATGGCCTCTAATTATGCTCATTTTCTTAATGATTTGTTAGGTCAACTACCTTTCCAATTCTTTTAAGCTATCCTAGTCACCCCCAAAATTAATCGGCCTTTTATTGATTAAGAATGAATATGTGCTAGGCTCAAAAAATGGGTTAACTTTTGGATAGACTCCTTCTAGTTCAAAAGACTTAAAAGTTGGATTAGCCTTTAGATAGTTCTCTTTTGCTTCCATGGGTGGAGTCTCAATATTCTTTCTACAATAGGCCCTAAAGTGCTCTTCATTTGATGTGGCTTTAAGTAAAGTAACATTATCAACCAAGAGACTCAATTGATTTGTGATTTTTTTCATAGCTTGCTCCAATGAGCAAAACCTTGCTTCTACAAGGTTAGTGGCATCGAGTTTATTGTTATTTTCGTTGTTGGCCATTACTTCAAACAAGAATCCTCACCTGTTAGCAAGTTCTTTATTTTAATTTCCTTTTTTGAAAGAATACTCTTCTTTTTAGGAAAGAGAAAAAGAAAATCTAAGGATAAGACTAATTTGCAAGAAGAGAGAAAGAAGTAGAAAACATTCATTAAATCCTAAAAGAAGCAATTGGAAAGAGTTAGAGTATAGGGTACAAAGAAAAGGATATGACTCTCATGATGTTTATTCAAATAGAAACTAGTAAATATTTACAAGGAAAAGATTAGGACACTTCATAGATTTTATTTTATTTTTTACCACACCATGTTAATTTGTCGATTTTGGGAAAAAGGGTTCATGAATGCAATTAGGGTACGCTCTAAAAAGGTCTTTAAGTTTTGTGTCCTCACTTGTTCTTTAGAAAATACTTTCATTAGTCACATTAAGCTTTAAGTGAGGAGACCTAATCAACCCCAAGCAGTGGCTACAACTCAGCACTCGAAGCCTACACATTAGCCCCTCTCCGCATCTACCCTGTATCTTTGATGCAATAAATGAACCCCCATATCCTAATGCATGTGATATGCAAGATGATGGTGTAAATAGATAAATAGAAGTTGAGAGTGAATTCTAAGATAGTACAAGGAAAGAAGCTTTAGGTTAGTCTTTTCTTTTTCTCTTTTATAACAACCCTGCCCTAAAACCTTAAAAAAAGTACGTAAGAAGGGTGAGTTATAAAGGTCCTTAAACTCTATGACCTCACGCGTTTCTTACAAAATGGTTCCTTGGTCACATTGAAATTTAAGTGGGGTAACCTAATTATGCCCAAACGGTGGTCGCCCCATTACACTCGAAACTTATACAATAGCTCCCCATCCTAAGGTCTTAAGACGGCCCGGGTTCGATCGTATCTATTAAGCACTAATAATAGGGGAAATAAATTTCCCCCTTCAAAACAGTTAGTTAAATACATAAAACTAAACTTGCAAAAATGTTAGCACAATTATAATACAAATAATAAAGAAAATAAATAAATTACACTAAGGTGATTTTTAGGGATTAATTTTAATTTTGGAAATTCGAATGGTTAACCCTCTTAACGGTTCTCAATGAAGTCACCAAGCTGTCGAGCCTGGTTTTTCACCTCCTAGTACATTTTGCTAATGAAGCTTTCTTTAAACCAACCAGTATTAAACCCTTACTTATGTAGTATTGATCCTTAACTAGGGTTTAAAGAAAAATCGTTTAATTTAAAAACGTATTGGAGTTGCCATTCGATTAGAGTTGAGAAAAACAGTTAAGTTATAACCAATTTGGTGGATTGGTTATAACTTAACCATTAGTCTAACGATTAAAACCAATTTTATAAAACAATTTTTGAAGCCAAAGATCTAGATCTAGGAGCTAAGAATTTAAAACCCTTAAAGGTGCCATTGACTTTCCAAATTTAACCTCAACCTTTGAAAATAACCTTTTTATTTCATAAGATGAAAACTCAATTGTTAATTACTCTAAGTAGATAACTTAAGTAATTTAGAAAAAAGAAATTTTAGATTTTTTATTTTTATCACCGCCCTATAAGTGCCTACAAACCTACTATTCGGGATTAGACTTATGTAGTTCTTTTATAAAAACTTTAGCAAGTAGTTTAATTTTAATTTTTGAAAAAAGGTCAAATTTATGTTTTTACCCAGTTTAATTTATTTAAGGAAATTATCTTAAGGTTCCTAATTAATGTTTCATTTTTGAAAACTCTAAAATAATCCTAATTTGGAAAAAAGTTCATTTATTTTTAGAAAACTCAATTTTTTTAAGTGTCAAAACAATTTTTGTTCACTAACCTGTTTATTTATTTTTATTTTTAGTATATTATCTTATTTATTTTATACTTATTCTATCTATTTCTATTAAAATAATTAAATAAATAAATAGACTACTTTTTTTTTCTCTTTTACTCTTTTTGTTTTTCTTCTCTTTATTTTTTATTTTTCGTTCTTTTTTCTTTTTCTCATTTATAACATTTACAGATAAACAAATATATATATAAAATAAAAAAAAAAACAAACAAACCAAGTCAGCTTGGACAACTTAGAGGCAACTTGAATCGGCTTGTCAGCTCACTTCAACTTGTATAGACTGGGTTGACTTACTTCAGCTTCGATCGGCTCGATCAGCTCACTTCGACTTGGTCGACTCACTTTTAGCTTAGTCAGCTCAGTCAACTCACTTCAACTTGGATCAGCTTGTGTCGGCTCAAAAAATCCAATGGTAGTGGTTTTTATCAAAAAACACCATATGGGATGATATCCTAAAGAGAGAGGAACCATACTAGAGAGAGGAAGCTTCAACTTTTGTTTTTCTAAAATGTTTCAAAGTTTTGTTATGTTTTGAAAATGAAGAGAAGATCCTTATTTGTAAGAATCATGGTCATGTTAAGGATGGAAAAAATTAAATGCAATATGATTTTCTTCCAATTTTGGATTAAATAAACCTAGACAATATGTAGTACCAAATACATAGCTACACGTGTAGGAGTGTATCAATGTATATCCAATGTATGCAGGAATGTGTCTACCACACTTAAAAGTAAGTTAGTAAATGACGTAGCAATGATGTAGCCCATGACGTGGCAATTATGTGGCCCATGACGTAGCAATGAAGTGAGAAAAGAAAATAAAAAATAAATAAATTTTTCACTTTCTATGGATTGAACCCAAGATCTCCAAATCATATGTAATATCAAGTCCAAGTGTTTATCCAGCATGGCTATTAGTTTTTCCTTATTCATATGTGCACATATGGACCAATTCAGCCTAGGCTAGATTCAAATTTAAGCCTAGACTTAACGGCTTTTTATTTTGAATTATTTAAACTAAAATTATATTCTATTTAAACAACCTAAGAATTTATTATTTTCTAAAGTCCCTATTTTTTTTTTCTATTTTCTAAATTTCTTTTTTTTTTCATTTTTTTCTAATTTCCTATTTTTTTGATATTTTTTCCAATTTTCTTATTTTTTATGCTTTTTTCCTATTTTTGTATTTTCTAAAATTCTTTTTTTTTTATTTTCTTTAATTTCCCTTTTTTTGTGATTTTACTAATTTAAGACCTATTGAAGAAATAAAAATAAAATAAAATAAAGGGGGAAAACTTGGGTATCTGCAAGCATGAAGAAGAGCATGCTGTTTTTAAAGGCATAACCATATTTTTGAAAAAGAAATCAAGCTCCTAATTGCATGCATGGAAAGTTATGGGAAAACTAAATTTACGAGAGAGAAAATTTGATATATTAAGATATTTTACAAGTTAGTTGGCTATATTAAATTTTTTACATGATAATTTAATAATTATTATCGTGCCCCAAACTTAAGGACTCATAACAATTCCATCATGTAAACTAACCTAGGCTAGAAGCTACCTTCCTTAGCTTGTAACATATACATGCAAGACAAATGACAAATCAATTAGTTTTAAAGCAATAAGATGGGCAGTAATAGTATATAAGACCTTTAGAGTAATGTTTTACAAAATACATTTCTTATATTTATAAAGAGACTAGCTCTTACACATAAACTTATATACAACAAAAGTTCATTAGTTTTTAAAGAAACTATATATCTCCATAAAACGACTATATCACATATATAAATATAATAGCAAGTCAGCAAAGACTATATGGCTTCTTAGGAAAACCTTATAATCTTCCCAAAAAAAAACGAAAAACGAAAGTATCATAAGCTTCAATCCATTCATTAGACTTCTCAACTTCATTCCCTAACCTATCGGAACTAACTTGAGGGAAATTGCAACAAGGTATCTTTTGGTACTACTCTACACCTGCAAAACAATCTATTGGGAAGTGAGCTCAATTAGCTCAATAAGAAGGAACTAAGTCGTAAGAATACATTACAAACATGGTTATTTAATCATTAATTAAATGTAAATGTAACAAACAAATGATATAGCATCTTACAATGTTTAACCGATTCATTATGAAGTTAGAGTAATTGCATCCACTCTAACCTAGATTCTAAAGAGTTTCAATGCAACATTATTAAACTAAATCTAAGCTTATGCAATAGAGAGCACCTTCCTCCTTAGACAACATTTGAACTATGGATCCCAACCTTATTGCGATCTCCTCTCCTATTACTTAGTTTGACTATGGGTAGGAAAAAGACCATTTTTACTATCCTTAATGAATGCGTTAGTATTTAGTATGACAACCTAATCCTTACCCCTATTAGGTTATCATGAATGTCAAGTTAGATCTTTAGTTGACTTAATATTAGTCCAGATTATTAAGTGAGCAACTAAGTTCATATACGTAAGATATGATACATGTTCAAGCAGAAAACAACACTAAGAGTTTAACTCTTAATCAACAATTAGTATCCTAAGCACACACATAGCATATACATAAACAATTTAGCTATTACCACAAACAAGAACTCTTACTCCTCTAAGTATCTTAATATGATACTTCAATATACCAAAAAGCATCGAACCTAACTTACCTGGATGTAATGTTACATGCTCCTATATGTCGCATTTATAATCTTCATTAATAATCCCTAGAAAATAATGCACAACTTCAATTTTAAATTTACATATGAAGTAAGAACTTATTTTCATTATTAAGTAAGTTTACATTCTAATATAAGAAGCTTCTTTAAGGTTCTGACTAAGTTCTTGACTAAAGTTCTAACTCAATTTCTAATTAAGGTTCTAAACCATTACCTTAAGTTAGGTTTTTACTTAAAAAGTTCTTGACTTACATTCTGATTTCAATATAATTATAAAGTTCCAGAATCAACTACTTTCTAAGCTAAAGCTTATTTTTGGCATAATCAAGTTATTCACTCTCAAAATATATTTTGTTCTTCTTTTTCACATAGTTTTTGACCTTTTGACCATTACTACAACTTACTGTTTAACTTATACACAACTTTCCTTACATTGCTAGAATTTTCCACAGTCTGTAATATCAGTAATTATCAACCAAAAACCTCAATTACATACATTAATTCACATTACACTAACTATTTACTTATACCAATATTGTAACTTAGAAAATTAACTTTAAATTTACCAAATACTAACTTTTTGCTTAGACATCATTATTTCTTAACTCATAATAATCCACTTTAAGTTGTTATAAGGTAATAATCACAAGTCCCATTATAATTTCACAAAGAGTAATAAGGCTCTTTTAGCAAATACCCATCCAATGCATTATTTTGATGAAAACAAATTTTTTCCCCAAAATCTGACAACATTATTTTTTACAATCTAACCACATAACATCAAAATTAAACATCTTAAGAGTATAACTACAAAATTCTGGGTTGAAACTATATCAATTATTCATTTAAAATTCAATACGCAGAACTTTTTCTTAAAGACCCCATATCTACACTAAAAATTTTGAAAATATGATTAAATATTTGAATTCCTTATGCAAAAATACGTAGGAAAACTTTGCGACTGACCAAAAATACGAGCTTCGACCACCATGAGGAGGGGAGGGCATGTTAGCCCACTTTACCATCTGCTACTCCTTTAGGCCATTACTAAGTTTGATTTCCAGCTACTCATCCTCCTTGGGTACTCATAAACCCCAAATTTTTCTATACTTTCTAGTTTTTCTTTCCTTTACTTTCTCTCTTTATTTCTTAACTTCCAAAATTTTTTCTAGATTAGTAAATGACCAAACTTGTTCTAGATTATAGGATACCATTTTTATATCACCATTTGAGATGATTTATTTTTCTTTCTTATTTAATTAACATGTGTATATGGCATGATGAGGTATCAAAATTAGGATTCTTACCTCCATTCATTGCCACCTTCATTACCACACCTCTACACTTGTTCTCAAGCTATCTAACAATTTTTTTTTTTGCCATTTTTCCCTATTTTATTAATTTATTTACTGAATTATACTTAATTTTGAGATTTTATAATAATTACGGGTATATATATTTGTATAATAATTATGCAAGATACACATACATGTCTTTTATATATTATTTTCTATCTAATATTAATTATATTATTCCTATAATATATCTCTAGGTGTTTGTTAATTTTCGAAACCTACATTGTACATACCAAATAATATAATAACGATATAATAAATTCTTACTATTTTAGCTATAATTTTAATATTTTAATATATTTTAAAATTCCAAATTTATAGAATCTCTTTGACTAATATCTCGAGCCTATACATAAGTTTTTACGTTAATCAGGTCAGTTTTAATAGTACTCTAAATTTACCTAACTAATTTCTATTCATTAAGTATAGGACTCATAATTATTTTACAACAACCTTGATATAGGTTCCATGGGTGAACATACAGACCCAACATCACGTATAGGCAAGGGGATGGGTTCAACCATCAGATGACTTAAAAAGTAATGATAGTTGAAGGTTGAGCAGGGGTTTCTAATGCACCAACAAAGGATATGATGCACTAACGTCTCACACAAACTCACGTCACACTTAATATGACGTACAAGTATGGTTGGAGGTCATTCGCTACTAGTTCCTACTAAAATGGGTTAGATAAGAGTAACTCAAGAGTAAGCAAAAAGACACTTAGCTCAAGAGAGAGTAAGAGTTTAGTGTATTCTCTATATTATGATGTATTATGGCTATCACAATTTGTGAGTATTTATAATACCCAGTTAGGATAGGTCTTAAATTACAGAAAATTACATAAATGGATCTCTACTTACTAAAAAAAAGAGGAGAATAATTTATAAGGAAAGCATGTAATTGTGAGAAAGAATGTCTACTGTCAGAAAGGATAGTGTGCATACGTTTTGCTTAGTCAATGGTCTCATCAACATTGCAAATAGAGCAAGGGTAGACCTTTAATCTAGTTTAGTTGGCATCAACAGTTCAGCAACTCCGATTACTGGAGCTAGACAAGGGTTGGCTTAAGGATGACTCACATTCAAGTCAACCTCGGATGGTCAACTCTTGATAATTGTTAGCATAGCTTCAGTACTATAGAGATGGTTTTTTTCCTAATTTGGTGCTTGGACTAGAGTGTTGCGGAGGAGTTGGTTCAATACGTTGGTTGATCACCTCAACAATCTCTTAGATGGTGTGGAGTACGAAGTAGCTTGGTAGATTGGACTGAGATAAACATTGCTTCATAGTGCTTAACTCACCTCAGATAACTCAATGAACCATCTAAGAAAGCCCTTAGGTTAGGAAGCGAGTGATCAATCCTTAATCCCACTCATCCCCTCCGGGTTATTTGAGATTTAAGATCAAATCTAGTTCAACTTCAAGTTGTTTGTCCTCAGGAATGTAAGGTTAGAGATTGGCAATGTTGAAAGAGTCTAAGACTCCATATCCTTTAGGTAATTCAATCCTATAGTCATTAGGATTAATCTTTTCAAGCACTTTGAAAGGTCCGTTGGCTTTGGGAGACAACTTACTCTTCCTCAAGTTTAGGAATCATTCCTTACTGAGATGTATCTAGACCAAATCACCTGGTTGAAATTCTCTCTTCCTCCATCCTTGGCTTCGCTTCTTGAGTTTAGTATTAGTTCGGCTCAATTGCTCTATAACCTTCTAATATATGGCCTTAATGGCCTCAACTCTTTCAACTGCTAGCCGGTTATCATCAAGCTTCGATTAGGGTGCTTAGTCTATCACGATCTTAGGGTTAAACTCATAGGTAACCTCGAACGGAGACATGTTTGTTATACTGTAGGCAATCCTATTGTAGGAAAACTTAATGACTGGTAAACACAGATTCCAATCGGTAATGTTTCGTCCAATAGCAACCCGTAGTAGAGTACCTACAGTTTTGTTGACAACCTTAGTCTATGGATGGTAGGACATACTGTACAATAGCTTGGTTCCCATTTGCCTCCATAGCATCATCCAGAAGTGGATCATGAACTTTAGGTCTTAGTTCAAAACAATGGTTTTGGGAACTCCATGAAGCTTGATTACTTCTTATAAGAAAAGAAAAGAGGTAACCAAAGCATAATTAGTTTTAGAACAGGGTACGAAATGTGCAATCTTACTAAATCAATCCGCAACCACCATGATGAAATCCTTCCATTGGGATGTCCTCGACAATCCTAACATAAAGTCCACACTCAACTCGAACTACGATTTGGTTGGGGTGGACAAGGTTTAGTAATGTCCTTGCTCAGCTCAGCTCTTCGCTTTTTAATAGGTTGCATACTTTTTCAGTATGGATTGGACATCTCTTTTCATCCTTAACCAAAAGAGTTTAGAAGATAGTACCTCATAGGTTCGATGCTAGCCAAAGTATCCTGTTAATTCTCCTCCATATGCCTTGTGCACTAGTAATTCTCTAGTAAAATAGGTTGGGATACATAAACTACTATTCCTAAATAAGTGTCTATCTTCCCTTTGATATTCATCCAATATCCGTCCTTCCTTACATCGGGCATAGATAGGACCAAAGTGTGGATCCTCCGCATACAGGTTCTTTATGGTTGAAAAACCAAGTAACATTATTTACAGCTTAGTCAAGAAGGTATGTCATCTTGATAGGGCATCAACCACTACATTGTTCTTCCTATTCTTATATTTCACGACATAGGAAAAACCCTCCACGAACTTAACCCATTTGGCTTGGCTCCAAGACAACTTGGGTTGGCTCTTCAAATACCTCAAGGATTCATGATCAGTGTAAATCACAAATTCCTTAGGCAGCAGATAATACTGCCATATTGTTAAGGCTCGGATTAAGGAGTAGAACTCCTTATCATAGACAAAATAGTTAAGTATAGCTCCTTAAAGTTTCTCATTGTAGTAAGCAATAGGTCAGCCTTCCTACATCAGTACAACACCTACACCAAGTCTAGATACATCATACTCTACTTTGAGCACTTTGTCAAAGCTTAGCAAAGCTAAGATAAGGGTTATAATTAGCTTTTCCTTCACCTCCTCAAAACTCCTCCTATATTTATCTTCCTATCTAAATTCAATGCTTTTCTTTGACAGTTCGTTAAATGAAGCCGCAATCGAACTGAAATTCTTTATTAACCTGCGATGGGATGATGCTAGTCCAAGGAAGCTTCTCACATCTACAGAATAAGTCAACTTATGCCATTCTAGGGTCACTCTTATTTTCTCATCATCGACTCGGATGCTACCTCCATTCACAACAAACCCTAAGAAAATCACCTTAAGTCGACAAAAGTTGCACTTCTTCAAATTGGCATAGAGCTATTCAGCTTAGAGTTTTGCAAAGACTCTTCAAAGATGTTCTTGGTGAGTCGGCAAGTTGAGGCTATATACCAAAATGTCATCAAAATAAACCACAACAAACTTTCCAATTAGTTCTTATAACACATGATTCATCAAGCACATAAATGTACTTAGCACATTAGACAGTCCAAATAGCATTACAAGCCATTCATCTAAACCATGTCGTATCTTGAATGTAGTCTTCCATTCATCACCCTCATGCATTCAAATCTGATGGTGTCCAGATTTAAGGTCGATCTAAGAGAACACTCTTGCTTTGTTTTATTCATCTAGCATATCATCAAGCCTAGGTATAGGATAACTGTACTTTATAATGATTCAATTGATCGCTCAACTATTTATATACATCCTCCAAGAACCATCCTTCTTTGGTACTAATAAGGTCGGTGCGGTACAGGGGCTAAGGGACTCCTACACATACCCCTTCTTCATTAGCTCATCTACTTACTTCTGCAGCTCAACGACCTATTTAGGATTCAACCTATAGTAGGCTTGTTCGACAGTGTGGCTTCTGCTTGCAAGTCAATTGCATATTTGACACCTTAGATGGGAAGCAGACCTTCTAATAGCTCATCTAGAAATAAGTCAGCAAATTCCTCTAGTAAGGTTTTTACCTTGGTAGGCAGCTCCTCCTCCTAGAGTCTCATCTCCAAAATTCTTCAAATAAGCAAATAGGTTAGTCCATTAAGCTCCATTTCTCTTTTCAATTCAGCTTAGGTCATTACTAAAGCCTCCTTCTTTAGGGTTTGGCTAAGTTGGGATTGTTTGACCTTTACCTGCGCAACAATTATAGGACTCAATTTCATCCTCCGACCTTCATGTTCTATAGAACATGTATTCCTCCTTCCGTCATATGTAACTACTCGATCAAACATCCATGGTCGCTTAAGTAGAATATAGGATGCATTCATGGGTAGCACATGACACAACACTTCATCTTGATACTTTCCAATGCAGATTGCCACAAACATCTGATTATTCACCTATAGGGCTCCCTTTTCAGTAAGCCAATGAAGCTTATAAGGTTTCAAGTAAGGCATGGTTGGTAATTTCAACTACTGGACCATAAATGTAGAGGCTGCATTAGTGCAACTCCTACTATCAACGATTAGAGCATACAGTAACTCATTCACCTTACATTAAATATGAAAGAGATTTTCCATCTGTTAGTCTTCGGGTATGGGGTGGATACTCATCATCCTCCTCAACACTAGAGTAGACAGCAAAAAGTTACCTTCCTTACTACAGATAACCTCTTCCTCAGATAGATCGGGTTGTCTGTCATCTTTCAACTCTTCTATTTCTTTGTTAGTACTGTCAATCTCAACAATTGGCACCTTACCTCAAATCACCATTGTTCACCTATTCGAATACTGAGTGACTATGTGTCAAAATCCTTGGCATTTGAAACACTTGATCTTACTCGTCTTCCTCCTTGAACTCTAACCCTTCTCAAACTTCCTCGAGGGTTCCTTCTCCTCGACTTGGGTAATCAGAATGGGTTAGGTCTCAATAACCTTACTTGGTTCCATTCGCACTGGTCTGCTTGGAACAATTCAGCTATTGTCTGGTCGGTTGACTAAAGGTTGAAACATTCCTATTTAGTGCCTTTCTATCCTTTGGGTAGCTTAGATGGCATCATCAAGTGTTCCAATATCCAAAGTTTCCAGGACATCCCCAATCTCATACTTCAATCCATTAATGAATCAATATATAGTTCAGTCCTCTAGTTCTACGACTTCACATTAGATCATTAACATTTAGAATTCCTTAACATAAGTATCTACATTTAACCCTCCTTGTTTGAGCTCTTGCAGTCTTTTGAAGGCATCCTAGAAATAATAGCTCGGCACAAACCTTCTCTACATAACCCTCTTCATTTCATCTTAACTCTTGATCTCTTGTTTTCCTTTCCTTCTTCAAGTGGCTTGCAAGTTCTTCTACCATAAGGCAACATAACCAGTGAATTTCAATACAATAAGTCTAACCTTTGCATTATCAGGTACATCATGGCATTCAAACTACTTTTCAATCCCATCTACCCAATCTAGGTAGTCTTCAACATCACCACTTCCAAAAAAACTCAAGATATGCATCCTTAATCCTTTAACTCTAAGGGCTCGTACATTTCTTTCTTCGAGCTTGTAGTGCTCCTCTACTTCGTCATCTCCTTTCGCTTCTTCCTCAATCTCTTCAAGTGCTAGCCTTTGCCTCACATCCTTACTAATTCCTTCAACTTGAGGTGGTTGAGTTAGGGCATTAACTCAGCTAAACTAACCATTTCCTCGCCCTTGCTATTCACATTATCTAGTAAGGCTATTTGTAGTTCACTATCTATCTTCTTGGATAACAGTCACCAAACTAGTTACCAAGTCAATAAGCCTATCTAAGCGATCACCTATCGATTAAGGTATGAAGCTTCCTTCCTACCCTTAGCCATGTCGAGTTCCATTTCCTTGGTTTCCCAAAGTTCCTTAAACATATAAATCTAACAGTGATGGTTACTTCACAAAAATTGACATCTAATAATACCATTCGAAGATCAATAACCGATACTCCAATCACCATGAAAATTACACAACAAATGAATAGTCAACTACACTCTATTTTATGTATTGAAAACAAGGGAAAACAGAGCATAGAACACTTCTCAATTACTAAACTCTAAAGTTAACAATAGAGTCATTATCATGTGAGAGCAGCAACCAACCACTCAAAGAATAGTAGCAAAATCCAACTTTGAATGTAGCCACGCTTTGATACGAAGATGATACGGGTTCCATGAGTGAATACACAAACTCAATATCATGCATAACAAAGGGGGTAGTCCATACTATGAGATGGCTTAAATAGTAAATGATAGTTGAAGGTTAAGTAGGGGGTTCATGTGTACCGACAAAGGATATGATGCACCAACATCTCATATAAGCTCGGGTCACACTTGATATGATGTACAAGTATAGTCGGAGGTCACTCGCCACTAGTCCACGCTCAAATGGGCTAGATAAAAGTAGCTCAAGAGTAAGCAGAAAGACACTTAGCTCAAGAGAGAGTAAGAGTTTAAGGTATTCTCTATATTATGATGTGTTACGGCTATCACAATTTGCGAGCATTTATAGTATCTAGTTATGATAGGTCTTAAATTACAGAAAATTACATAAATGGATCCCTACTTGCTTAAAAAAAAAGGAGAATAATTTACAGGGAAAGCATGTAATCGTGCAGAAAGAATATCAATCATCAAAGAGGACAATACGGATGTTAGAAAGGATAGTGCATGCGCGTTTTGCTCAATCTATGACCCATAAACACTACAAACAAAGCAGGGGTAGACCTTTAATTAAGTTTGGTTAGCATTAGTAGTTTAGTAACTTTGATTGTTGGAATTAGACAAGGGTTAGCTCAAGGATGACCTATATTCAAGTCGGCCTCAAATGGTCGTCTCTTGACAATTGTCAACTTAGCTTTGGTACTATGGAGATGGCTATTTTCATGATTTGGTGCTTGGACTAGGTTGTTATAGAAGGGTTGGCTTGATACCTCGGCTTATCACCTCTATAGTTTCTTGGATGATGTAGAGAGAAAAGTATCTTAGCAGATTAGACTGGAGTAAACACTGCTCCTCAATGCTTAACTCACCTCAAACAGCCCAACGAACCATTTAAGAAAGCCCTTAGGCTCAGGAGTGAGTGATTAGTCCTTGATCCCTATCAAACCTAAATCATAATGTATCTTTAATAGATTATTTATATAATTTACTATATTACACTTAATGTTACAATTTTATTTATAAACAAAAAGGACTACATACCCCTACCTCATTTATGATATATTCAAAATGAATCTTTTCTCGGAGTTTAGTAAATATATCTACTAACTGATTATCAATTGGTACATTTTACTATGATATCTCCATTGTTTTTATAATCACTTATAAAGTAATGTCTTATTTCAATGTACTTAGATCTCAAATGCTGAACAAGGTTTTCTGTTAAGTTTATAGCACTTGAATTATCACACTTAATAGGTTTATTTTTATATGATAGGCCATATTTAAGCAACTGTTGTTTTAACCACAAAATTTATGTACAGTAGTTACTAATAGAAACATACTTTGCTTTTGTTGTAGAGAGGACAACAAAATTTTATTTCTTAGATAACCAAAAAACTAATTTGTCCCCTAAAATCTAACATGTATTGGAAGTATTTTTCCAGTTCACTTTACAGCTTACATAATCAGTATTTGAATATCTAATCAAATCAAAATTTTGATTCTTAGTATATTAGATTCCTAATTTTGTAGTACTATGGATATACTTAAAAGTTTTCTTTACAGCAAATAGGTATATTTCTTTTAGATCACTTTGAAATCTTGTACAAATACAAACATTAAACAATATATCAGGACGAGAAGCGATAAGATATAATAAAGAACCAATTAAACTAAGATATAGTTTCTCATTCACTTTGTTACCATTACCTTCCATGTCTAACCTAGTTAATGTACTCCTTAGGGTTAATGATCCTTTAGAGTTTTCAAAACCAAACTTCTTCAGAATTTGTTTCGTATATTTTTCTTGATGGACAAAAATACCATTACGTGTTTGCTAGATTTGAAGTCCCAAGAAGAAATTCAGTTCTCCCATAAGTGACATCTCAAATTCTACCTACATGAACTTAAAGAACTATTGAAAGTTACTTTCATTAGTAGAAACAAATACTATATAAGCTACATATATTTATACAAGTAAAATGTCAAGATCATAATGTTTCAAAAATAAAGTTGTATTAATCTTACTACTTTAAAAGTCATTCTTCATTAAAAATTCACTTAAACTTGTGTACCAAGCACGAAGTACTTGTTTTAGACCATATAAGGCTTTCTTGAGTTTATGGACATAATCAAACTTAAATGGATCTTAGAATCTCGAGAGTTGCTCTACATACACTTTTTCTTTTCTATATCCATTTAAGAAAACACTTTGATGTCCATTTGAAATAACTTACAAATTTTTAAACTAGCAAATGCAAGTAACAATCCGATAGCTTCTAACCATGCAACAGGTGGATATTTTTCATCAAAATCTATTTCTTCCTCTTGTATGTATTCTTTAACTACTAACTTAGCTTTATTTCTCACAATTTTACCATTTTCAACTAACTTATTCGTAAACACCTACTCGAAACTAATAATAGATTTATCATTAGGTCTTGGTATTAAATTCCAAACTTGATTCGTTTCAAATTGGTTAAGTACATCTTGCATGGTATTAATCCAATTATTATCATTTAATACTTCTACAATGGAACTAGGTTCAATTTCAGGTAGCATTGTAAAATGATTTTCTATGTTTTAGAGACTAGATCTAGTTTTAACACCAGAACGAACATTACAAAAAACCTGCTTCGGAGGATGAAGTGGCTTAAATCTCAAAGCATAAGGAGGAGTATATGAACTGTCAAAACATTTTGACTTACTTTCTAAGTGACTTTCTAATCATAGTTTGACTTACCAATAACATCAGATTTGGTATAAGGGCATGCTGAACCATTTGTGTCACTTTCTAGTGTATAAGCAATATTAGGCATAGTATTATTTCTAAGAGAACTTTCTAACATAGGTTCTAATCTGCCTTCAACACTTTGTTGGTTTTGATCTTTCTTAAGAATCATGGGTGCTTCATCATTAGAATCTTCCTTACCTATCTTCTCAATAAATGTGACGTTAATGGATTCTTCAACCACTTTGGTTACTTTATTGTCCACTTAAAAGGCTTTTGAGTTCAAGGAGTATTTGAGAAATATTGCCTCATCTACTTGTTCTTCAAATTTTCCTAGAATTTTACTTATTTTCTTCATAAAACACTTACAACCAAATAAATGAAAATACATTACAATAGGTTTCTTCCCTTTAAAGATTTCAATGAGATTCTATTTGTTAAGGGCCTTATATAAACACGATTAATAATGTAAAATGTTGTAGATGCAACTTTAGCCTAAAAATATTTAGCTATACCACTTTCATTTAATAAGGTTCTTGTCATTTCTTGAATGGTCCTATTTTTATGCTTAACAACTCCATTTTGTTATAGAGTGTGTGGTATAGAAAAGTTATGAGTTATACCATTATTTTCACAAAATGTTATAAAACCTAAATGATCAAATTCTTTTCCATGATCTGTCATAAGACTAATTATAAAAGCTCCTTTTTCGTTTTGAACTTATCTAGCAATCACTTCAAAACTCTTAAATGCGTCACTTTCATGACAAAGAAAGAGAACCCATGTAAATCTCAAAAAATCATCAACAATTACTTGACCATATTTGTTTCCTCCTAAGCTTAATGTTCGAGTTAGACCAAACAAATCTATATGCAACAATTCTACAGGTCTTTTAATGGATATGACATTCTTACTCTTATGAGAAACAATACTGATTTTTTTTTTTTTATATAAGTGCACACTAAATATCATCTTGAACATTTAGCTTAGGTAAACCATTTACTAGGCAACTTTTAGATAATTTTTCCAATTGATAAAAATTTACATGTCCCAATTTTTATGTCATAGAGTAACATTATCTTATACAAATAGAAAACATCTTCATAAGTCAACTTCTACAAGTTTAATAAGATATTCTTCCTAAATCCTTCAAAAAGCTTAGTTCCATTATTATCAAATCCAATGCATCTAACGTTATCTCATATCCTTTATCATAAAGTTAGCTTATACTCAACAAATTATGTCTTAATCCTTTTATAAGAGACACATTTTCAATTGTAGGGAGAGGAATTCCAATTATACCTATTGTAACTATCTTACCTCTACCATTATCTCCAAATTTTACATAGAAATCTTCTTTCCAAACTAAACTTATGAATAACAAAGCATCACCGGTCATATGGCTTAAACAACCACTATCAAGGTACTAAGTTCCTTTCAATTTGGCTTCGTGTTCCTAAATACGTCACAAACAAATCAACTCTGTTTACAAACCTAGTGGAGCTTTAGTCCATTAAAATTTAAGCTCGTATTTTAATTTTTCACTTGATGATTGCTGAGCTTGAAATTTCTATAAAAGCAATGTTTTTCAATATGTCCTAGCTTGTTACAAAAGAAGCAAGTATGGGGTTTCTAAGTCTTATACCTATTACTTAGCATACTCTTTAGACTTAGAGTTTGATGCTTTTTGATATACTTTCTATTCAAGTTTCTAAAATATCTAATTATAGGTAGATACTTTCTGTTCTAATTAGGAAAGTTCCTAGTAAACTTTCTAACCTACTCAATAGCCTTGCCTTTTTCCTTATTATCAATTGTTTATTTATTATTTACGTCTCTAAGTCTTACAAACACCATCTCTCTTTTAGCATGTGATGATTTACCATTTTCAAATCCTATACTAGTTTTAGATTGATCAATATGTTGATAAGATATGAGAATCTAAAGCTTTTTAACACTCTCATCAAATTTTTTAAATGTGTTTTATATTAAACTAGATAATTCATCTACACGACTTTTCAAAACTTTTACTTCTTCCTTCAATATCAATTTTTCATTTATTAGCACTTCTCTTACAACATGCAAGTCTTCAATGACATTTTTGAAGATGTCACTTTCATTTACTAATAGTTTGTTTGTTGAATGAGAGTGGCTTTTTCTTCTTTCAATAGCTTATTTTCATTATCAACTCTTATATTCTTATCATTGGCTTTTGAAAGAGCTTTTAGCATTTTACTTATTTCAACACATATATCATCAGGAATTTCATCATCAGAGTTGCTACCATATTTAGAGCTTACTTCAAAAAGTGCTATTAAACCCAAGTTTGCTTCCTTAGTTTCATCATCTGTACTTTCTACCTTAGTTTCTTACTCATTCAAGTCACTCCATGTGTCCATCAATGATTTGCACTTTTTTTTCTGCTTATCTATTTTCCTTATCAACATAGGATACTCATACTTGATATGTCCAGGTTTCTTGCATTCATAGCAAAGAAGCTCTTTCTTTTCTTTCACTTTCTTCTCTTCTTTATCTTTGAATTCTTTTCTCGCATCACTCTTATTTTTGTTAGAAGAAAATCTCTTTAAATTGTAAGTTTTCTTGCCTTTCTTTTTAAGTAAGCAATTTAATCACCTTACTAACATTGATATTTCTTCTTCTTCTTCTTCTTCAAAAGATTAATCACTTTCTAAAGCAATTTTTGCATCCTTGGCTTTAAAGGCTATAGACCTTTTATTTGGATCTTTAGACACACTTTCTGGTTTGAGTAAGTCAATTTCATAAGCCATCAACTTACTACATTACTAACTTAGACTGAGCTTTGTCATATCATATGCTTCTTCAATAGTTATCTTATTTGCATTCAAAGCCTTAGAAAGAGTCCTTAGCATTTTCCTAACAAGATGTAGATCATTTATTTTCTTTCCAAGAGATGACAACTCATTAGTTATAATAATAAAGCGATTGAAATAATCCTTAATCTCTTCATCGGGAAGGATACAAAATGTTTCATATTGTTGTATCAAGGAATTAATCCTTATTTCCTTTATGGTGTATGTCCCTTCATAATTCTAAACCAATGTGTCCTAAATCTCCTTAATTGTACCCCAAAATGAGATCAAATAAAGCTTAGAAGGTGCAATAGTAAAGAGATGAAGGTCTTAGCCTTTAAGTTCAATTTGGCCTTTGTTATTTCATTTGATGTGAGTAGAGTTTCTAAGACCTTGACATCTCCATTTGAAATGATCCACCAAACTTGGTAGGCAATAGCCTTTATATATGTCTCCATCCTGAATTTCCTATAAGGAAAGTTAATACTGTCAAAGAATAGAGCTTTACTAGGTTGAACAGTCAATGAACTACTACTTTTTGCCATTAAACTTGACTCTATATGATATTAGAGCTAGGCTTTGATACCAATGAGCTTTACACAATTGATCGAATCATATAGATATCCATTCAACACAACTTGGTCATCAAAAGGATCTTAAAGATCTACTAAAGCATGAAAGCCATGATCTTTTAGAAAATGGATTCCTATTCAAAGATTGTACAATCGCATACGTAAGCTTAGCCTGAAGTTATTGACCAAGTGCACGTACCAGCAAACACAAGGCTAAAGAGTAGGCAAATAGGGGTTACACATGAATAGGGCTTGGACAAATAAGGTTTTATAATTCCATTTCTAAGAGAATGCCATCAGTAGTCAAAGTAAAGAAGGAATGATCTACGAGTAGGTCTTGTATAAGATATCAAAAGGGGGGCCAAATGACATCTTTGATAAAAATAAAAATTTTATTTTTTTGACAAATTTCCCTCTTAATAACTTAGATGGTGTATAAGTAGTTGTTGATTAAATAATAACTTTTAATGTAAAAATGAAACAACACAAATAATAAAGTGCAGGAAATAAATTGATACATAAAGAGAAGATCAAGCAAGTGATTTAAAAGAGCTTTGACCTTATGTTTACTGCTCTCTTTTAGCTTTACTGCTAGGGACCCAGGCTTCACATTCCATTAGTTAAATTCTTTCACTAATCAAAATGGAAACTTGAGGTTGTAAGGATATCCAATCAGTCTCTACCCTATCTCATTGGCTTCACCCTAAGCTAAATGTAAGCCTTCATAGAACGCCTTAACCTCATACTCACTAAAATACAACTCTCAATAAATATTATAAAGAATGAGATAATATGATAAAAAATCTCTCTAAAATGTTCACACAAATACAAAGACAAATGAGAGAAAATTCTATTTAGCACAGTTTCTAATAGTCTACACTTGTATATGAGAAATAGTAAAGTGTTTCGTTCTATTATGAATATATATGTCCTGTTTTTTCTACAGCTCGACTTATATTGTTTTGATCCTTAGAGTAACAACTAGAAATAGCAAGTTCCTTATTTTTCTTGAAAAGCTCTTGCCTCAATCTTATCTTCCCTTTCTATTGGAGCAAAAATCCTAAGAAAATAGGAAATTTGAAAGTTTGAAAAATTTGAAACCAAGAGGTGTTATTCCTTGATGTATTTCATGCAAAACTTGATCTCTTCTCTTAATTGTTGCTGCTTGTTAAATTTGACCTAAATGCTTTGAAAACTCTGTTTAAAATTAAAAATTTTGAGATCAAAATATCCTATAATATGGATAAGCTTGAATGGATCATATCCGATTATTTTGCTAATTGAATCTTTTCAACACTCCTAAAAATTTTTGAAAAATACTGATCTCTTCTTGCATTTGAAAAAAATCCTTTGAAACTGTACTTGTAGAAAACTATGATTGATCCTTGAACCATATCATATTTAAACTAACTCATCCTTATCCATTCATGCTGTAAATAAAATTTGAAATATTGAGCCTTATCTTAAAACTACATCTCAATCCTTTTTTTTTTAATTCAAAAAAACATCTCCCTTATCCAATATTTGGATTTAACTTCCTAGAATATCTCACTTTAAAAATTGTCTTTTATCTAAGTCTAATACTTCTATATCAGCAACTCTACTAAGCAACAGTTTATCCTTAACCTTTCTTAAGCTTCAAAATTTAATATTCCTACGTACTTGATATTTCCAATAACTTTCCATCCTTAACAGTTTCAAGAATTCTCCATAATTATTCAATTTACTTCTTCAATTTGATTTCTAAAATGCTTTAAGGACACTAAATGTAAATCTTCCTTAAAATCCCCATGGACTTAAACCAACTTAATGGAATGAAATTGAGCATATTTCCCTAATATACTCAATAAAAGTAGTGCTAGGTCTTCATTAAAACCTTGTCCAACTTGATTAATCCAAATTATTCAAAAATTAGATCATGACAACCTTTTAATCGAAATTCTGAGATCAGTCAACATGATGTTCTTTTGTTGATATACATTCTAACCAAGCATATTTCAAACCTTATTTTCTTTCTCAAATTTATTTCATTCTAAATTAACCCGCATACCTGTTGTACTTGTTAAAGTTATTATAACCTTTTTGTTATCATTAAAATTTGTTAAGAGAGAATTCAACAAAGTTTAATTTCATGATAACTCTTCTAATTTGATTTACCTACATCATTTTTGTTTCTATCAAGGAACAAACCTATAAGATGCAACTACAAGGAAATAAAGGGAAGATAGTGACTTAGGATTGACTTAAAGGTTTAAACTTTATCGAACAAACTCAAATCTCTTTCTTCCTTTGTCTCTCTTCATGATCTATTCTAGTTAATCTTTGAATATCTTAGATTTAGTTTTTGCTTTTTTTCTTTGTAAGTTTTTATATCAAACAAAACCAACTATAAGAAAATAAGAAAAAAAATTCAAAGTAAAAAAGTACGTTATGTCTATGTATTAGAAAAAGGAAACCATTCTTTTTTGTGGTGGAAGTTGAAGCTCCACCAAGCACTTGCTTTTTAAAGTCCCATATTAGTAAAAGGAACCCATAAAGACCTCTATAAATAACTCTTTTGAACATTTACTAATGCGTTACCAATGCATATGCTCACATGTCATGTGATGGGGCCCTTTCTTAGATTACTTAGCCTTTTTATAGGCCTAGATCTTTATTAGCTTATAAAGCTTGTTGACCTATTCAGATTGCCTAGGTTGTGGTTCAATCACTCGAGTTATGAGAATCTTATTAGGTCAAAGTCAATCCAAGCTATTATGTAAAACTAGCCCGCCCCTTTTACCTATTCTTATTAAACCAGATGGGCCAGTTCGAATGTAGCTATAATAGTTTTGATAATTAAAGAAGCCTTAGAAATGAATTATATAGGCAATGAAATTTATAAGATAATATGAAATAATATTTAAAGGACATGTATGTATATTAATATAATTATTCTGTAAGCCCTATACTTTTCCAATTACGTTCCAAGCAATCGATTTATAATTATTATTTAAGCCCTATGTCCTTGTGATTAAGTTCCAAGTGGTCGATTTAGGAAATTTACCAAAGTAACCTTATTAAGAACATTAATCAAAGAAACCTTATGGTCATAGATCTTAAAGATATAATAAAATAATAGTAATATAGTTAGAATAGCTAAATTTTACCACGTTATCCTATAAACCCCACAAATTTTACATTTTAGACATAATATCGAATTCAAAGAACTAATGATATTCCCTAGGCTCAATTAGAATGAAGAAATTAAAATTGGAAAAATCTTAAATTGGAACTTCTAAAAAACGAACTCAAAAAAACCCTAATAGCATACAAAGACTCTAAACCTCAAACCCTAGAGTCATAAAACCTTAGATTAAACTTTAAATGCAATGAAAATCTTAAATTAAAACATTTGACTTAAATTATGTAAATCGCATAAACTCGATAAAAAATGGAAGGAGATATCTACAAATGATAACGATTAATCAAATTTAGTCAATTAAGATAATAAATTAACATAATTACTAATTTACCTCAAATGATACATTTTTTTCCAAAAGTAACACTAAAATCATTAGCGTACCATCAAAGCCCTCAAACCCTCATAAAATCCTAAAATGAGAGAAGCCCCTAAAATGAATTAAAAACTTTATTTTAATATCAAAATCTCTAATTTAATTAATAAACTATAATTATATAGCCACATTTTTAAGTAATTACTAATAATTCTCTAAATTGCTAAAACAACCCTAATTTGTCTTCTAAAATCGTAATCGATTAACAATAATCAATTCCAACCCTTAGAAACCCTAAATTAATTAGACAAAAAGATCCAATAGGGTTGATTAACTTAATTAAATATGAAAAACCCTAAACTATGTCTAACTATGGTCATCTACGCTAATAATTAGAGTCATAAGCTTAAATTGCATTCTAATCGATTGACAAGATAATTAGTTGGGAAAAAAAGGGACCACTTAACTTTAGTAGACAAACCATTGTTTCAATTAGTAAAAATCATAAAAAGTAAATTGGTCCCCACTTGTCCCTATACTATGCAACCAAGAATGGAAGGGATTTTTTCCCCTACCTCACCCACTCATAATCAACCCATCCATCTACATTTTTACTCCATTTTCTTCCCTAGGAAAAAAAAACTTATAAATACTCTCTAAACACACAATCCAAAAAAAAGAAGAAGAAGAAGGAATGAAACAAGAATAAGCTTCTTAGACCTTGCTACACACCAAAATGCCCTAAGCCATAACTCTACACAACTAACTTACACAATACAAAAACACTTGAATTTAAATCGTCTTTTATCCTCTCCCTCCCCACCCCCCCCCCCTCCCCCCCTTTTTCTTGATAATAAACATCCTTCACTAAAGGAGTTTGTTTTGTTTGTCGAAAACGAAGTGAAATGAGACCTTTTGAATTTCTACCAAGATAAACTTACACCTTTTCAACTTTCCTTCTAATTTAAGTCTATAAGCATGGTTCCTAGGCTTAAAAACTAAGCAAACAATTATTAAAATGCTACCTGAGTTTGCCAAGTTTACATGCCCATACATATGCATTTTCTTATATTTTTAATCTAATAAACATGTTACATGTAACTTTAGAAGCATATAAGTTGTATTAAGATGATAACTTGAAAAAAGTAGAAGAATCATCATCATATTTTCATTCCCATGCTAGGGCTGAAACATATGTATGTATATCCCCACTATATTTTTTTATTTCTCATGTTTATTTTGGTAAAAAATGGTTTTAGGTGTATTTTAGTAGTAGTTTGATGTATGTTTTAGTGAGTACATGATGTGTAGAAAGCTATAAGAAATCATCATAAACCACCTCAAACATGTTGAAAAATATGTGGTAAACTGCTTATTAATGGATTAATCACATGATTTATTAAAGATAATTAGGATTTATGACTTAATCTTGTAAGATAAGAGGTTAAACAAGGTCTATAGTGAGTAATTATGCCTAAAATGGACATTAGGTTTAAAAAACCCACTTGAGACCCAATGAACCATTATCAAATCTGGAGCTCATGATAAAATGGGTCATTCAATCATTTTAGGAAACTGTTAGGCCCATTAGATTAGGATAAAGTCAAGATACGAGCCTTAGGACATGAATTGAGCCTAAATTAAACTAAAAGACTAACAAACCTTGCCTTGAGCCCACTTAATCACTCATGACCAGATTTTTAACTTTGTGAAAAGTGGACTAAACTTAGGGCCAATGATGAGCTTAAGTCCAAAAAGGCAAGTAGGATTAGGCCTAATGATGAACTGCCAACTACCGGTCTTCTTATTCACATATAGCTCCAAGACCTCCAATCTCTCACTTGAAGAATTCTCTCTTGAAAACCTACCGATGACAAAAAACTTTACACAAAAGGCGGATGGTTGAACTCCCTGAGCACTCTACATTGTTATACCATGATCTACTCTCTCGATTGTACCGATGCCAACTACTCTTTAGCTGAGGACCTTCTACCAAGTGATATAACCTTCAACTACCAAGAGGTTCTTACCGAGTAATAAGACATTCTCCTATGAACCGAGTACTTCGCTTTAACCTATTACCAATTCTCATAATACCCCTCTTCTTGTCTCGGCCTCTTTGTTGCTGCAATGCCTTAATTACTCTCTCCTGCTATGATAAAAAAAATCTTTGTATGAAACCAATGTTGTGCTGCTACCTGTGCATTTCATCTAACACTATACTATTCTTTCCCTTTTATTGTTTGTCCTTTTTGCCCTTTTTTGTATGTACTAGGATTCCCTTTTTATGTATGCCTTTTTATAATTTCTTTATTTATAATGTTGCCCTAGGGACTTACTAATACTTTTCTTGTGAGACAACCTCTCCAAGTCCATTTTTCATTCACTCTCATCTAATCTTACCAAGTAACTTAAGATTAGTGGTGGGTGGACCTTTGCATTTACTTGTGCACCATATCAAGTGAAGTGTCAAGTTGTATTATATTCATAGGTGGGTCATATCCTCCGAGTAGCTTCATACTAACTAATCTAGTAAATTTTTGTCAACCTACTCATCTTAATTTTCTTCAATAGTTTGAAGGACCCATTGGTTTAAATCTACCATGGTAAGTCCTAGTGATAACTGAGCTCTTAGGCACATTATATAATCCTAGTATTAAAGCTTGAGGTTGTAACCGAGAGTTGTATGATGATAGTCCCTACTTATTTGTTATTTGAGATACTCAACTTTTGTTTGGAAGAATAGACCCAATTCACATTTTGTGTGGTATTTGTATATGCATGTAAAGATTTCTTATGTGAAGAGTATTTTCCGAAGCACCATCTTAGAGAATGTCGAATCTTAGTATTCAAGGAGAGATTAACAATGTCGAGAGTGATGTTCATGGTCGTAGTCGAGTTACCCATCAAACACCATGTACTATTGATGAGTAGATACAAGACCTCACTGCTATTGTGCTAATTTAGCTGTCTTAGTACAGAAAGTCTTAGAGACTAGGCTACGTAGAGAGTTGTTGAACGGGGCTGAAAGATGAGAGATAAGCCGAGAAGGCAGATAAATGAACGTGCACTAGCAGTATTTCTTGTGAACCAAGCACTACAACATCATGTCAATAGAGTCATGAGAAGAAGGTTGGAGTTGGATGAAGCGAAGAAGTGTGAAGAGGAAGAGGAGCAATACGTTGGAATTGACGAGTGTGAGTTTAAAGCTACTAGGGGAGCCGAACACCTGAAAGTGCAGATTTCGAGCTTCAATAGGTTTTGTAGTATTTAAAGTGTTAGATGTAATTATTAGGGTAATTATGTAGTAAATAAGTAATAAGAAAAAATAAAACATTTTAAGTTAATTTGATAATTTAGGATAATTAGGTTCAAATCTGATTTGGGATGAATTTAGACAGTTTGAAATATTAATTGATGTTGAGAAATGGTATATTATGTATATAATAGATGATAATACATAATATGTAATTATTGAAAATATAATAAATAGAAGATATTATATAAATAATAGGGATATATAATAAATCTAATAGAAATCTTGAATTTATGTAATTATATGAAAAATATAAAAATTTCTTACATCAGGAGTAAATTTGGTACACTAATAAGGATTTAAGTATACCAGATGGAATAAAATACTGACTAGAGGTAATTATGGTATTTAGGATATCTGGAAGTAATGTGATTAATTTCACATTATGAGTTGAAACGAGTTTCTAAGGTTCAGGTATAAAACAGTACTTCAAAATCAAATTAAAACCTAATTTAGAAATCAATGTGAAAACTGAACCCAAACCTAGCCTCAAACCCAAAAAAATCGTAAAAGATTTGAGAACCTAGATAATTGAACATATTAAACCCTAAATTAAGGATAATAATAAGCGTGATAAAATAAAACAAACCTATAATAGTTATATGAAAAATTGAAACCACATTTGTACTATAGGAATGATTGACGATGACTTGAGGAGTTAGACCTCGAGTGAGCGAGTGAGGAGTCTAGATAAGTTGGGATTAACACATTGTTGTATTTTGGAGGCTTAAGATTATACTTGGTTGTGCTTGTTAATAGTTAGTTGTGTGCATGTGCTTGATTATGAGTGATGCTATGATTTTGTTTGTTGTTCTGGCTTGTATTGTATGAAGTGATCGATCACTCTAAACTGAACCTAACAAAGATATGACCTATAAACATAAATTGAACTTGTATAGCAACCTATTAAGGGAAACCTAAGATTCTTTGGCCAAATACCGACCCATTCAAAAGGGATACCGCTAAATAGCAAAATGGGTTCCTTCTTCATTCTTAATCAAACTAAGTGATAGGTGAGGAGGTCGCGATAAGGGTGAAGTCAATGGTTTGAAGGTAGTTATGGGAGGAGTGATGTCTCCATTGTACAAGCTTAGGTTTGATCATGAGCTGTTGCATTAACGGTAACTCCTCAACCTAGATTAGAGCAGATGCAATTTCTCTAATCTCACAACTGGTCGGTTAACGTCATGCGATAACATTTGCTTAAACATGCATTGAACCAAACGATTGGTTAATAACCTTGTTTATGTTTATGGTATATTTTTTCTCACTTTCTTAGGTAAATGATTTATTTAAATTCTAAACTATTTACTTCAAAGTAGATTAGTCGTAGACGCTTTGTGTAGATCAGGTTTAAGATAGTGGTTGTAAGGCCAACTTCCATCTTAGAATGGTTTACACGGCTGTTACGACTCTACTACTTCGAAGCGTAACATCTAAGAGAGCTTGAGCCCGTATTCCATACCAACGGTCTTAGTACCAAAGAAAGATGGGCCGTGAAGGATGTGCATTGACAATCATGCCATCAACAAAATTACCTTTAAGTACCAATGCACGATTCTATAGTTGGATGATATGCTTGATGAGTTGGATGGTGCCCGCATCTTTTCGATGATTGATCTAAAGAGTAACTACCACCAAATTTGAATGTGACTAGGAGATGAATGAAAGATTTCTTTCAAAACAAAGGATAGTCTGTTCAAATGGATGGTAATGCCGTTTGGCCTAACTAATGCACTAAGTACATTTATGTGGCTAATGAATCATGTACTTAGAGCATTGATCTACAAATGTGTGGTGGTTTATTTTTATGACATTTTGGTCTACAGTGCCGATTTCATCCCCCATGTTAAGCACTTAAGATCGATATTCGACATCCTTTATGCTGATAGATTATTCGGCAACCTAAAGAAAAGTATATTCTGTCAAAGCAAGGTTGTATTCCTTGAATATGTTGTCTTAAGGAAAGGAGTTCGAGTTAATGACGAAAAAGTCAGAGCTATTCTTAAGTGGCCTATGCTGACTAGTGCTACTAAAGTCAGAAGCTTCTAAGGTCTAGCTTCATTCTATTGGAGATTCATTCAGAACTTCAACTCCACAACTGCACCTTTAACTGAATTGAATAGGAAGAACACTGAGTTTAGGTGGTCAGAGAAAGTTCAGAAGACATGAAGTCTAAGTTGACATCTGCTCTAGTACTTGCCCTATTAGATTTTAAGAAGGTTTTTACAGTAAAATGTTACTCGTCTAGCATTAGGATTAATGTTGTCCTTATGCAAGAGCGATGACCAATTGCCTACTTCAACGAGAAACTCCAAAGTGTTACCTTAAATTACTTTGCATATGACAAGGAGTTCTATGCCCTTATCCGAACACCATAAAACTGGCAGCATTATTTGTTTCCAAGAGAATTCATCATCCACTTAGATCATGAGTCTCTCAAGCATCTCTATAAGCAATAGAAACTTTCTCGGCTTCATGCCAAATGGTTTAAATTCTTAGAGTCTTTTTACTACGTCATCCAGTATAAGAAAGGGAGTACCAACATTGTAGAAAACATTATTTCTCATCGTTATACCCCCATTACAACATTGCAAGCCAAGATACTTGGATTTGGGACTTTACCTTATTAGTATAAGCATGATCCACATTTTGAGCCCTTAGTGGCCAAGTGCAATATTAGAAGAACTGTAGATGGGTTCTACTTGAATTAAGGGTTCCTAATGAAGAGCAAGTAGGTTTGTGTGCTGAGTAGTTCGACAAGAGAATTAATAATCTGAGAAGCTCATGTTAGGAGATTGGCAGGCCATTTTGGGGATAGGAGGACTGTCGAGATATTGAAGGAACATTTCTACTAGCTTAGGATAATGTAGGATCTGCACCGAATTCTTAAGAGGTGTGAAGTATAGAAACATGCAAAAAGAAGGAGAGAGTCGTAAGGAGAGTACACACCCCTACCAATTATGGTAGGTAATCAATCTGTTCAGCAACATAAGCTACTTCATTCCTTACCATAGAACTAATGATGCTTTATTCATCATTAACCTCTTTTTATAAGAAATCGTACAACTACATAGAATGTCAAGAAGTATTGTATCCAATTGTAACTCAAAATTCATGAGCTTCTTTTGAAGGACCCTTTGGAAAAAGCTTGGCATTAAGCTCATGTTTAATACTTCTTGCTACCCCTATATAGATAGCCAAACTGAAGTTGTGAACAAGACAATTGGTAACCTCCTACGAACAATTGTTAAGTAGAATTTGCATGATTGGGATTTATGCCTACCCATCATTGAATTTTCCTACAACTGCTCCACTCACAGCTCGATAGGAAAATCACCTTTTGAGGTCGTCTATCTTAACCCAAACCTACCCCTGGATTTGGTAATCAATCTAACCATACAATGGGAAAGTCAATTCAACCTAAAGCACGCCAAGGAATTCCAGAAGTTGCATCAAAAGGTTACCAAACAACTAATACAGACTATAGCCCGGCTGAAAGAGTAAAGGAGTTGAGGAAGGAGACGAGTAGATTACAGCCCTAGAGACCTTGTTTAGGTCTACCTTAATAAGGAGCGTTTCTTTGAGAAGAGAATAAGCAAACTTTTCCCCAAATCAGATGGACCTTTAAGATCCTTAAGCGCATCAGTGACAATGCTTATGAACTTTAGCTGCTCAATAGATACGGTATATTTACTAGTTTCAATGTAGCTAATTTGATACCCTATGTACTCGATGAAGAAGAAGGCCAAGATTTAAGGGAAAATCTTCAACATCCCGAGGAACTGATGAACTACCGACTACCAATCCTCTTACTCATGCACGACTTTGAGGTCTCCAATCCTTCACCTAAAGAATTCTCTCTCGATAACCTACTGATGATGAGAAACTTAACACAAATAGCGGATGGCTAAACTTCCTAAGTGCTTTGCTTATTATACTATGATCTGCTCTCTCGATTGTGCCGATGTCGACTACGTTTTGGCCAAGGACCTTATATCAAGTGATCTGACCTTCAGCTGACGAGAAGTTCTTGCCAAGTGACAAGACACTCTCTTACCGGCCAAGTACTTCACTCTCGACCTCTTACCAATTCTCACAGTACCCCTCTTCTTGTCTCAACCTCTTTGTTGCTACAATACCTTGATTCCTCTCTCTTGCTATGATTAGAAAATCTTTATATGAGACCAATGTAGCACTACCACCTATCCATTTCATTTAATACTGTATTTTTTTTCCCTTTTGTCATTTGTCCTTTTTGCCCTTTTTTCTATGTACTAGGATTCCACTTTTATGTATGCCTTTTTATAATTTCTTTATTTGTAATACTGCCTTAGGGACTTACTATAAATAGTCCCTCTTCCTTCTAAGTAGGGATCATCTTATGTTACAAAAACATTGAATATACTATTCTTATGAGACAACCACTCTAAGTCCATTTTTCATACACTCTTATCTAATTTTTCCAAGTAACTCAAGATTAGTGATGGGTAGACTTTGGTATTTCTTTGTACATCATATCAAGTGAAGCGTCAAGTCGTATTATGTTCGTAGGTGGGTCATATCCTCCGAGTAGCTTCATGTCAACTACTCTAGTTAATTTTCATTGACCTACTCATTCTAATTTTCTTCAATATTTTGAAGAACCCATTGGTTTAAATCTACTATAGTAAGTCCTACTGATAATTAAGCTCAAAAGCACATCACCTAAGACCCTAAATTGTAAAATGAGCCTAAAGAGCCTTAAGAAAACCAAAATACAAGCCTAAATAATACATGACTAGATTTGAACATCACTTAAAAAGACTCAAAGGAAGATATTTAAAAGACCTACTAAACCCTAAGGCCAATCTAAGACATCTACTATAGGCCCCTTAATGAGTTAAAGCCTTAAACTTAAGAAAAGAGCCCATTTAAGCCCATCAGAGCAAAACCAAGGCACAAGATGAAAATTTAAAGTGTTAGGTGGAAAAAGTTCACTAAAAATTCTTAGAAAGGAAGCCCAAAATATCAAGGACAATGCCAAAGATAAAAAAACCTAAGCCTAAAGCCCAAAACTAGGCCTAAACCCTAAAGTAACCAAACTAGCCTTTTGGGTGTATGAACTTATAAGACCTAAATTGAAAACTTGCTAACCTTAAACCCCAAAAATGAACTTTCCATACAAAAGGATACCAAAAAACAATGAAATAGACTATAAGAACGTAAAAAACTAACTTAAAATAAAGAAGTTAAAGCGAAAACAAGTTTTAACTATACTCGGGAATTAAGGCGATCTTCGACAACTAAGCATACATTATTATTATGGTTTTATCACGACCCAATAGTATTGTTGTCGTGGTAGGTCACCGTGTACCATATAAAGGTCTACTATCAACCCCCTTGTTGATCGTAGGCCTTTCATACGACATATAAGGCTCCTTTCAATATACATTACCACTAGGCCTATAGATAAGTAATATAGAACAATTTAACTAAAATTACTTCTATGGTATAAATTAACTAATCGTATGGGCTCGTGAGACCCACACCAAAAGAATATTACAAATGGATACAGTTCATAAAGGAACTACATTAGAGATTTTAACCTATGTTATGAACAAAAATATAAAAGTAACTAGATATCTACAAATCTATTACGAAATGTCCTCTTCATTCTTTGATCGCTCCAACCTGTCCCTATACGAGACTGACCACGAGCATGCCTCAGCCCAGATTACAGAAGAGGTTTTCCTACAGCAACAAAAATTTATTGAGGTGTAAACTTAAGCTTAGTGAGATAAATACCCCCGTCAATACTACATGGCAGAAATTTATTAGATACATAATCATATGAATGCATGAATAATCAGTAGACATGCAGTAACCTTGGAACTGCATACGACTTAGAATTACACCCCCTGTAATCGGGGGACCCAAACCAAAATTCGAGTTCTAGACATTGGGTTTTATTTCATTTGCACTATTGTGCTTAAGCCAAAAAAAAACTATATATATATATATATATATACTTCCTGTATCGAATAATAAATCATATTTTTAAAATCCCAAGTTTAGCAGTATGGTGGCCTCTACAATCCACAAACACACACCCTAAGTAGAAGCCACAAGACCCAGCCCCTTGCCGATGGTTGATAAAGACTCAATATATATGATGACATAGCTAATGCCCAATCCTATAGGAGGCTCATCCTCCTGTGAATCCCTTCCCATCTTCTGCGTGAAGTAGAAGTCCGTGTTATCCGTATGCAATATGGGGAATGCATGATTCATTTTAATTTCTTAATCATATAAGTGGTTAACTCAATTTTCAAGGTGATTAGACAATTTCATTCCATACAATTGCCCATATAAATTAGTATAAACAATTCCCATTATTATATATAATTAACAAGCCATCGCATTCATCCACAAATTCATACACATGCATTTCCCATATCCCACAAGTATTCAAATTTATATATATATATATATATATGTATGTATGTATGTATGTAGGTACATCTATTCTATAAGCAAAAATCAAGTAAAGAGTCATTGGGAATTAACTCACTCCGCCATGCGATCAGTTAAAGTAATCTGGGGGCAAATCGTCTCCATACGCGGTGTCTCCTAATCATTGCAATCATAATACTATAAGGAATTAATATAAACATAGGATACTAAGCTAAAATCCCTTAAGTTATACTCTTGACTAGTTTTCATAACTTTTTCCGGTTTTTACTTAAAAGTTCAATCGTGTATAACTTTTTTATTTTAAATCTGATTTTTATGCTCTTATAGTCAATCTTCATCGTTTTTTAGTGTAATTTAAAATGGTGAGGTTAGATTTTTGAAATGAGACACACAAATCTATCCATGGGCCAGAATAGGAATGATCCTTATGTTTTGGAGTGCTTTTGGGCTTTGTTTGGTAAATGGGCTTTTTGATAACTTGAGAAATCCTTTGGGCTTAATCTTAAGATTTTATCCAGAGCTCAAAATACTCCTTGAGATCAAATTTACAACCTTGATTTATACTCCTAAGTCTAACAACCACTTCATGGGCTCTTTAGTGAGCTTAATTTGTCAAATGGGTTTGTTTTTTGTTCAAACTAAAGTTAGTGACTTTGTTAGGCTTATGGAGTCTTAGGTAGATTTCTTATGGGATTTAAAACAACCTTTTTTAATATTTTAAAGTACTAGTTATAATTTTAATGAAGGCCCAACTTAGAGTTCTAGGCTTCTTTTGAGAGTTTTAGGCTCGATTTTGAGTTTTAGGCTTTGTATACTTGCTTTAGTTGATCTTTTCACTTTGTTCACTTACTTTTATCATATTTTTAAGTGTCTTTTACTTATGTTCCAGATCTAGTTGTGATGAATCTAAACGGTTCTCACTTGGCTTTTCAACTTATTTCATCAATTCCTTAAGTTTAGGTGTTAGATCATGCACTTAAACTACTTGTATTCAAATCTTAACTTAACTTTTCTTCCATGGGATGACCCTTTAACTCATGCTTTACATAAAGAAATAGAAGGTCTTATACTTATTATAACTTCCATATCATAGCTCATGTCATACAAAGTTGGTTTCTTCATAAAACTCCATGTGATAAATTTTTCCTTAACTTAAGTCTAGATTTCAGTATGTTTAGCTTAATGGAAATAAAATCAACATCTAAATGATCTTTGAATCCTCATGTCCAGCATACTCATCTTCCATTCAAGTTCTTGTTTCAAGATTTTCTCAACTTAAAATCTTCCATTCAAAGTGTTAAACAAGTATCTTTACAAAACATCAACTTTACATGCTCATGTTTCAACTTCATGAAGGGGTTTCATGAGTTTGTTTCTTAGGATGGTCTTTGGTGTTATAACAACTTACAATCATACTCATATCTTTGAGAAATCAAAGTCTCCTAACATAAACACTAACCCACTAATTACAAGAAACACTTACTCATCCTTAAAGCAAAATATGGTGATTGTGCACAATGGTTCCACTTAAGCTCTTAACTTTGCTCCCTCCTTTTGTAACCTTTTGAAAACCTAAATTGTTTAAACCTTTGGAGCGGGGTTTGTGGAAGGTTCTAATGGTTCTAAAAGAGCTTAGATGTTGGAAGAAAATGAAACAAGAAAAGGAAATGGAAGTGCCATGAGTGGGACTTAGAAGTGGAGGCCAAATGAAGGATTTTGTGAAGTAAGATTGTTTCTTCTTTTATGTTTGTTTCAAGTGAGAGAAAGAAGAAGTGAAAATGAAATTGAAAGTGAGAGAATTAAGGGAAAGAGTGGACGGTTGGGAATGAGGGAAAATAGGTGTTTAAGATGTCTTGAAATTGTTGTCCTGTAGCTTACACAAAAGTCAACAATTGCAACTATTAATTATGTAAGCATTAAGGAGTGAATAGTAGTGTATAAGAGCAAATGATTGATGGTTAAAAAATAAGAGCATGCCTCCCCTCCCCCTCCCCCCCTTTCTTGTTCAAACCGGCCATTTAGTGTCCCTTGGGATCATAGAATTGTCTTGTCTCATTTAATGAAGTTGAGCATGTGAAATCTTGTAAAAAATTGTCCTTATGTAATCTAAGTAAAGGGGTGATAAGGAAAATGTCTTATCACTAGATTTTGATATGTTATCAATTGATGAATGATTCCAATCATCTAAAGTGATTGGTTAGTCTAATTATTTATATTTAAGGCTTAAACATGAAGATAAGAGCATAGTCTTATAAGAAATTGTTTTAAGGTTTTTATCATACATTGTTTTGTAATTTATGATTTGATTTTTATAAAATTATGAAATTTTCTACAGTTGAATGAAATTATTCAAATTAAATTATTGATTAGTCACTTAGGGTCAAAATTCCTTAATTATTTTAAGGTTTAGGGTCTTAAGTGACTTTAGAGCTCACAGTTCTTTAAGCTTAGGTTTTATCAATAATTGGTTTTTGAATTGGAAAAATTTAATTTGTTTCTAAATGTAAACTTAAGTTCTTAGTTTAGTTGATCCTTAGGAATGTTCAGAAAGTACTCTTAATCAAATCATAGGCTCACTAAAAGTAGAGGTTATAGTTTTAGTAGCTTAATTTCTAATTTAGGAACCTCAAAGTTTAGGATAAGTAGGCAACCAAGCCAGGTGAGGAAGTTTTGATGAACTACTACTTACTTGTGTTTGATAACTACTTGATGTTCTATTGCTTACCCTTGGTTATCTATTGAGTGACTAGTTATTCTATATGCTAACATCTATATGATCGCCTTATTAAAATTGGTAAGTTTAAATATTTAACTAAAGATACATGTTGTATGTTTATGATCCATTAGTCGTGAACTGTGATGTCTATAAGTTTACCGAGTTTTCTAAAAAATTTGCTCAATACATTTTTGAAATGCTTTACAATTCAAAGAAAGATTTATCAACTTAGTGAATACTCATAGCAGTCTCTTGTGACATTTTATTTATTGAGGCAAAGCTAGTAGACCATTTTTAGTTAAATAAGAGCAAGTAGTCTAAGTTGGGACTTATATGGTTTAGCCCACAAGGCACCATATGGATTTATTGATAATGAGCCTATGGGGCATTATATTGACTATTGATAATAGATAGCCTAAGATGGGGTCCACATAATTGATTAATATCCTATTCTCGACTAAGGTAATGGTCGAATTCTACCTATTGGGACAATACCTATAGACATCCTTATGCAGGTAAGGTGCAGTGTCCCGTAAGGTTAAATATAAGGGATAATCAACATATAGACGACATAAATCTACACCTTCCATGGTTCCGAAGTCTTTTAGATGTGTTGTTTGCATTAACCACGTGTGCATTCATTTCATATATGGCTAAACTGCATATTTGTTATTAACGCTTAATTACTTGCTTCAACAGTGGTGGTAGAGATAAACTCTCTAAGTTGTGGTATGCTCACCCCCCCCCCCCCCCAATAGTTCCTTTTTGTAAGTAACCAAAAGTTGGGAATGGGATGAGAGCAAAGTATTCCTTTAGCAACTGGATTTTAGCAGCTAGATTAGATGGATAAGACTACCTTAGTAGACTGTATTAGTTAAGCTAAATCTTTATAATATTTAGTAACTCTTGATGTCGTAGAAGTTTAATTATATCGTCTTATTATTTGTTAGGTGATTCCAACTCTCAACGGTTTTGGTAAACCATGGATTGTAGGGTTATCCTAGTTGCTTATATAAATAAGTAATGTAAATAAAATGAATAAGCACCTTTAGAAACATAATAGTTAAAGTCTTACAACCTCTAACTTGCAAGGCATCTTTTATATTATGAGTGCACATGTGATATGAAGATTTTACGAAAAACTACCAAGCCCTCTCTATAAGGCATTACATATCCTACTGATAGTTAACAAACTTTTAAAGATAAATTATATGAGTAATAAACTTATTAAATGACAAACAATTTGTAGAAAACATGTATTTATATGATGTAAAATTATTATGTATAAATATATATAGTTATTTAGAATACTCAAATATATGTAAATATGATCCAAAATAAATAAGAGAAATGATAATGCAATAAAAAAAATTAGTAAGCACCCAGGGTATAATGGGATTAGGCATGGAGGAATTAGGGACAGCTATTGCGTGTAGGGGATGGTGTCTTACCACCTTTAGACTTAAGATAAAAAAGGAAAATTTGGTAAGGATGAGAGTGAAAAATCATTTGTCTCCTCAAAGTGGCTCTATAGAATTTCAAAATGCTCTCTATAAGTTTCATCATGCAATTAGGGATATAAGGAAAAGTAAGGATAGGTTAAGAAAGTGAAGAGGGAAATTAAGGAAAAAATTTAGAAGAAATTAGTGCGATCTAAGTGGTTAGGTGTTTGTAAGGTTGGATGAGTACTAGACATGAGCTACCATTGCCACTTGAAGGAGTGGCCCATACCCAATTGTGATAACAATAAGGGAATAGCTACTAATGGCTAGAGCAACATTTTTCTAGTAAGTGCCCCAATTTACTTTAATTGTCAATAAATTACTAGAATCAATAAATTTATCTAGAAAATTATAGAAAAATTATTCGTAAGTATTTTTGCATGTAGAATCTAGGAAAATATCATTTTGTTGAAATTTAGTAGTTATTTACCATGTCCTCAAGAAATTACTAAACTTAGATTTCAATATTGTTTCAAAATACTTTGATAACATAGTTTTTAGTTCTAAATTTGTCTGCATGCTATCCATTATTGATACTATAATGCTAAGTAAAGTTTTTCATCAAAATTATTTTCTATATTTTTCTTAATTTTTGACCCCCAAAATTATGGATAAATTTCATATTTTGATTAATTGACTGATTTTTCTTTAAGGACCTTACTTTAGATTCCAAATCAAACTAACTGGTGGTGTAATTTATTGAGAATTTGTGATGTTAGGTTAAATTTCATAGTTAGTAGTTATGATTTTCATGAACATGTGATTTAAGTGGTTAATTTCTTAATGTGTAATTTTGTGAATTTAAATGAATAAGGGGTTAAATGGAATTTTCGGGAGTAAACGGATAATATAGAGTTAATTGTAATATTAATAAAGTTCTTTTAACTGGAATTGAAGGGAAGAGTAAGCAAATCAATTTGTTATAAGGGATTTGAGTAAAGTAAAAAAGATAACTTAGAAGGTTTATTAAGCAAAAAATTTACTAGTATAGTACTCAAAAGCTAACTTAGAGGAAATTCTTAGGAGGAAAAATAACTAAAGGAACCTCCGAGACTAAGTCGAAGGGTAAATTTTAAGAACTTTGAAGTTAGTTGAACTCAAAGGGTAATTCCAAGGATATTTTGTTAAGAGACTTAAAATTGAATAGGCTCAACGGATGACTTAGAAAGTGACTCAAAGTGTATTTGGAACGAAAATAGATGAGTGTGAGCACTTAGAAACTACCGTAGAAGGTATTACGTGAGAAATCTTGAGTACTTATCAAACTTAGAGGTTGATATTATTACAAACTTTAACCTTGATATAGCTTAGAGAGTAACTCAAAAGCTTCTCAATGTGAAAACTTCAAGGATGACTCAACTTAAAACTTAGCTCAAAGGGTACTAAAGATAAATTTTACTTATGAAATAACTTCATACTTACCACACTTAAGTATAAATAACATATGAGATAAATTCCTAATCAACCTAATTTTGATGAAGATGGATGAATTAATGGCTTTTCACAACTTAATTAGAAACTAAAATAATTAATTGGATAAACATATATAGATTTTCAATAGGGAACAAGTTCAACAACTAAGTTTGATGAGTAATTGAATTTTAAGTAAGTAGGATCAATGATTTACAACATTTTGGATTATTATTTCAGAATACTTAGAGACTTTGGGCATATGCAACACGTGTGCTTGAAATTTGATTTGTTATAGAAGGACCTGAGTTCCATGTTTTGTTTGTTTTGTATATGTTGTTCTACTTAAATTGTTTGAGATTAGTTAATCGCCTCAAAAACAAACTAAATTTAACTCAATTTGACTTCTAACTTAACATGCATCGTAATCCCTTAAAGGAAACAACTAGAATTATCAAGCCAAATATGGACCCTTTGATGAAGATGGTGGAAATAGTCCTTTTCCTACCCTTAGTCAAACTAAGTGATAGAAAAATAAGTTGTGATAAGGTTGGAGACAGTAGTTTGAAGGTAGTATTGGGTGAAGGATATTCTCTATTACACAAGTTAGCTTTGATTCGTTAAAGCAGATACAATTTCTCTCATCTCATGATGGACAAGACAATCTAGTTCATTGGTCTTACTTGTATATGCACTGAATCTAACTAACCTGAATGAAAACCTTGGTCTCTTTATGTTGAATACATGCTTCTATCTTCTCTATCCCACTCACTGAGTAAGTTATTGCTTGTTCCCTTATATAAATATACAAACCAAATATATAAATCAGTTAAATAATAATGAGTTAAATTGTTTAATACAATGTAAAGAAAATCATTTGATATACTTGAAAAATGATCTTGAATTTAAAAGAATTGAGAGCCAACTTGATAATAAAAATTTGAAGTTAAGAATTTCTTAAATAGAATCAAAATAAAAAATTCAATCTGTTCCACACTTCCAAATGCATTTTGGGATAGGAAATCACATATTGTAAATCTCCCATATGAAAATGATTTTAGTGAGAAAAATATTCTAACAAAGGCTAGACCTTCACAAATGAATCATAAAGTTCTCATTCATTGTAAAAATGAAATAAATGATTTACTCAATAAAAAATTAATCAGAAAAAGTAGATCACCTTGGAATTGTTCTGCTTTTTATGTAAATAAGAATGCTAAAATTGAAAGAGGTGTACCAAGATTAGTAATCAATTACAAACCTCTTAATTTTGCTCTCAAATGGATAAGATATCCAATCCCCAATAAAAAAGATTTGCTCAATAGATTAAATCAAGCTAGAATATTCTCAAAATTTGATATGAAATCTGGATTTTGACAAGTTCAGATTAAGGAAAGTGATAGGTACAAAATTGCCTTCATAGTTCCTTTTGGTCAATTCGAATGGAATGTAATGCCATTTGGATTGAAAAATGCTCCTTCAAAATTCCAAAAGATCATGAATGAAATTTTTAATGATTATATCAGTTTTATAATTACATATATAGATGATGTTTTAATATATTCATCTAATATTGATCAACATTTTAAACATATAAAGATTTTCACCAATATAATCAAAAGGATTGGTTTAGTAGTTTCACTTATTAAGATCAGTCTTTTCCAGACTAGAATCAGATTCCTAGGATTTAATATTCACAATGGGACAATAATTCCCATACAAAGATCAATTGAGTTTACTAAAAATTTCCTAATGAAATCAAAGATAAAAATCAACTTCAAAGATTTTTAGGAAGTTTGAATTATGTTACCTATTTTTTCCCAAATCTCAACATAATATGCAAACCACTATATCAAAGATTAAAAAAGAATCCACCTCCGTGGTCAAAAGAATATACTGAAATAATCAAATTGATCAAACAAAGAATTAAAGGAATTCCTTGTCTGCATATTACAGATCCCTCATTGTCAAAAATCGTAGAAACCGATGCTTCTGATTTAGGATTCGGAGGAATTTAAAACAGATTCAAAATGATAAAGAATATGTTGTTCAATTTGTATCGAAAAATTTGAATAATTGCCAATCAAATTATTCTACAATCAAAAAAGAAATTTTAGCTATTGTCTTAACAATTTCAAAATTCCAAGGAGATTTATTGAATCAAAAATTTCTTTTAAGAATTGATTATAAGGCAGCTAAAAATGTCTTATTAAAAGATGTTCAAAACATTGCATCAAAATAGATTTTTGCCAGATGGCAATCTATTCTTTCTGTATTTGATTTCGAAATCAAGCATATAAATGGATCTTCCAATTCCCTTCCTGACTTCCTTACTCGTGAATTCTTCTAGGGAGATGCCTCCCAAAAAAGACAAGGATAAAGGTAAGGAAAAAATTTCCTCATCAGGAAAAGGATTAACCAATATCAAAACATGGTTAGATGTTTGTAAACCATCCAACACTCCATTAACAATCAAAGAAGAATCCTCATCAAAACCAATGTCTTTAAATAGCCAATCAATCTCTTAAAGTCAGACCAAAGAAGCCCTTGCAAAATTAATAGATATGGATCCAGCCCCTGGATTGCTTGATGTAATCTCAATGGTCTTGCAATCACAATCAGAACATAAAATCACAGCATTACCAGAAATTTCTCAAACAGTCTCTCAATCAAAAGAAACCTAAGGAAGAAATCAGAATTTTCAGATCACAGCAATACCATCACCAACACCAGTTGGAACAATCACTTTTAATCAAAGGTCAAAATTTTTTATAAAACCTACTTCTAGATATGTTTTCTCTGTAGAAGAAAGCCTATCGGAAAAGGACCCTTTTGATTTTGCAAATAAAATATTTACAAAAGATTTTTATTATGTGACAAAAGATTTTTATTATATGCCATATGATCCATACTTAACAATCTAGTTTTGTGAAAAGATTTTAACTGAAACTGGATCAATCAGATTTAAACATTTTGAAAAAGAAGGAATGATCAGCTATTTTATAGCTAGAATACTAAAAGTAATCAGTTTGAAAGAATGGCAAGTTCATCTAATCACAGTAACTAAACTCAATATAGAATCATTTTCAGCATAACCAAATCATCGAGCTACTTATAATTATTATGATTATAAGCAAGCCTGGTGGAATGTGTTTTATCAAATGAATCCAAAAAGAACACATATTTGGTTGATATTTTTTTATAATTATTCCACTTTCAATCTTCTTACCTGGTTTAATCATTGGTGGGAACAATTTGGTGCTACATCAGAAATCATTCATTAAAATGCTAAAGAAGGATTTGATGCTTTCCTAAGTCATTATAATCCTACACCTCATGAAAAGAATTTTCCAAAAGAGATGCTGTATTTTATACATCTCGGAATATCATGGGTTATGGCTTGGTGGTTCGAATATAAACCAGATCGAACATCAAACATAACCAATTTGGTCAGAATGTACAAAATCAAATGGTGGGACAGCTTCAAAATGTGGAATAAGTGTGAAAAAAATTCAATTTTGAGTTGAATCAAAACTAATTCTACAAAATCACCACCATCATCATCATCAACTAGGCAATATCACAATAGAGGATTTTTAATATCATCTCTTACAAGTGCAAATTCTCTAGACCAATTGAAGCAAATTCTGGAAAAAGCACTTGAACATATCAAAGAATCAGAATCAGTACAAGAATCAAGTTCAGAAACAGGCTCAATATCTCACCACAGCGAAAATACCAATGAAGATGACTGCTATGGAATAAATTTAGGAGATCCGTAATTGTATCATTTGTATCATACTGCACTGTAAAAGTAGAAATACCGTATTTTATACATATACCACAGTGCACAATATAATCAACCAAAAATCAATCAATCAGAAAGTCTGTATATTATTGTAGCAATAGTACCTTGTCAGCCATAACATCACTGTAGCAACAATACCCTGTCGGCCACAACATCACTGTAGCAACAGTACCCTGTCAGTTACAATAATCCAAATCCCTCTATAAATATGGACTCTCAGAATTAGAAGAGGCATCCGAAAAAACACAGACCTCTCCTCTTCTAGCTCTCTTCTTTGATCCTCTCTCCCTCTTTCTCTCTCTCTCTTCTATCCTTTCCATCCCACTCATACACTTATATCAATTATCATCCAAACACCTTTCGAAGCATAATTGTTTGCTTCTCTGTCAACCAATCAGATCATTTTCTTGAAGCATAATTGTTTGCTTCTTCATATCAGAGGTAGAACAATCATTTTCCTGATCATACCTTTCAATATTTTCTATCTTCCATTTATGCTCTAGTATTTCTATGTTTTGTAAAAATCAATTTTAATCAATAAAATTGGTTTAATTCTTATCTTACATTATATCTCATGTGGGGAATCTCCAATTGAAATTGGGTGTAATTCCACGAGATTGTATCTGTCTATTCTTACTTATTAGTTTATCTACCAAAACCCCATAATCGGCTGGTATTATCGCCTTTAGAGGTTTTATTATTTCAAGTTTGCATCAAAGCCCCACTAACCTTAGCACTGCCGCCTATGATGGTTTTAATCATATTTTGCATACAGGATTTATGTCTCTATTAATTAATGATTTTCATCTTTATCATTACTTAGATAATGCAATAGAATTCCTTGAATGGTATTATACTATCATAATCAATATTGATTGGTATTATACTGATGATGAATAATCTATTTTATGTTATAGATGTCAAAACAATATAATCCAGAAAATTGGGAAGAAGAAGCTGAAGTATTACAATATTTGTTTAGTGCTATAGTTTGGCTAGAGCACTTTCATAAAAATTATCTTTGGCTTGCTTTCACTGTAATCAACATCTTAGATCACTAATCAAGTGTAATTATTATTCTCTATCATTAATAAAATCAAGTTCTGTTCGATGTTATTTTCTCTTTTATGTCTGTAAATACAAAAGACAATAACGAAAAAGATTTAATTGAATATAATCAGTACTTAGAAGATGCGATAGAATTCTTATTCTATATAATTTGGGCTTACTCTCTACGTGGAGATAGATTTTATTTAGCTGACATATACTTTAATCATTAAAATCATTTTTTTCTAACATCAGTCTAGAATCCTTCTTAACAAATTCAAATCTAAATCTTTATTAAACATTCAAGAGATATTCCCTAGGGTTGCAACCTTTGGTATCAGAGCCAGGGGGAGAGTACATAGGTAAACTAAGAATCTTTGTATTTTCTCATTAAGACGATTGTCTTTGTGACGATCTTGAACTTATATTTCCTAAATCACTTGAAACGAATCCTTAGTGGAAAGTCTTAATACCGTGATAAGCCTACTGAGGCCTAGCGTAAATCCCGCTTTTGTTGAAAGGGTTACATAAAGGTCATAAATTGGAAATCATAATATTATATTAAATTTAGTCTCATGATCTAGATTTATAAGATTAAGAAAAATTAGTCTTATTTGAAAATATGAATTTACTTAGAAGATCTATATCCTCTTCTAGCTTTGCTCCCACGGAGCAATCCGAGGAATCTATGTTGAATAATAAAGATGAGATACATATAAAAGACTTTGATAAAGCAATTGATGAATGGAAAATACCGAAAACATCATACGATCAAATATATCAAAAAGGAAAATGGAAAATTTTTGGAAAAAATGATTATGTGATAGCCACCGAAGAAAAGAATATTCCTGTTTCTGATGGTCTAACAACAGTTAACCTTTTAAATGAAGAATCAATTAAAAGATATGCAAAAGATTGGAATTATATGCATTTAGGCTTAGTTCAAGTAGGAGCAAAACCTCTTACTAAATTAGGTCTACATACATCAATTTTCATGGTTCTCAGAGATTCTAGAGAATTGATGTATGAAAGGTCAATACATGCCACTATTGAAACCAGTCTTAGTAGTGATCCAATACAATTTGAGTGTCATCCAAACGTCATCCTTGCTCTTAGGGATAAAACAATCATGAGTTCATTAATTCTTCAAATCAAAACATATAATTATAGAATGGAAGAAAGATCAATACCAATGGTTGTAATATACAGAATATATTTCAAATTAATGAAAACTGCTTTTGGTTCTAAGGCTTCTAAAGTAGATAAGAGAGGTCAAACTCTACTTATTCAAACAGACTTAACCAAAGCTCATGTATCAGTCCCAAAAATGATCCAATGGTCACAAGTCAATTTACTAAAACATTGGGAAGTAGAAAATCCACTTCCTAAAAAACCAATAGACAATACTGAACCAGCAAATGTAGTTCAACATCCTCATGGTAAAGTTACTATCCAATTCAATAGGAAATCATTTGATCAGCCAAGAAGACCACTAGAAATAAGATCTATGACATCTTCTTTTAGGAGATCAGTAGATCTTCTTAATCCTACTCCAATAATTTACACTCCATATCATACTCAATCAAACAATCAACAAGAGAATCCGTCCCTTTCAGGAATTGTCTATAATAGGTCCGGTATAACCCAACTTGTTTATCAACCAAATGAACCTAAACATGGTGAACCTTCATTATCAGAAATTGGTGATCCAGAATTAAATGTGATAGAAAAATTATTTGTACCGAATAAATCACTTTTAAGTAATGAATTCAATTCTCAAAAGAATGAAAAAATTAGAAATTGGTATTTTGAAACATTTGGTCATATAAAAATGAAAATAAAAGATGAATATTATAATTTCATGGAAGAAATTGGTGCTCAGATATATTTCTTTAAATGATTCGAGAATTATTATCTGAAATCTAAAGAAATCAATGTTATTAATAATTGTTTTAAATGGAAACTTAGTGATGGACAAATCATAGAATCAAATCATCCCCAATTAAGTAATATAAATCAAGTTCATAAAAATACAGAAATCAGTCTTACTCCATTTAAAAATGCTACAGAAGAAGAAGGATCAGGAATTAAGAAAATAATAAATCAAAATAATTACACTAATCAACATTTACATACTATAGGAGAATAATTAAATATAATGGAAGATACAATTAATATTGAAATCAATAAAACAAGCGAGAAAACTTTAATCAATAAAAATACTCCATTATTTAAACCATTTGAAATGCCCAGAAATCCCAGTCATGAATTTTTAAAAGCTTTAGAAGATAGAAAAAGAATATTAAAAAAGAAATCAATAAAAGAAGGGTCTTCATCAACAAAGCCAATAAATTCTTTTCAAATGGATACTCCAACTCTAATCAGAAAAGGAATAGTCATAGAAGATACACCTTCAGAAAAAATTCATGTTTTAGATGATGAATCAGTAGATAAATCAGATAATGAATCAGTAGATAAATCAGATAATGAATCAATGAGTGAATCAATAAATGAATCAATGTCTAATATTTCTTTGAATAATAATATAAAAAATGGTGATGAAATCAATAAAATAAATTGGAAAGAACCTCAAAGATTATATTATCAGAGAGCAACACCTCCTGATATATTAATTGAAGGAAAAAATGACAATTATTAGAATAAATACTCTATGAGATCCACCTATGAATGGAATATAGATGGATACACGGAACAAAAAATTCTCAATGTACTCAATCAAATGATAATGTTCTCAAATACTAATAAACTGTTCCAAATGTAACAAATTATCAAATAGCACTTCTTTTAATCTCAGGTTTCACAGGCTAACTAAAAGGTTACTAGGATAATTATCTCACTGAAGAACAGAGAATCAACATTCTTACATCATATAAAATAGATGAAAATAATAGGAGAATTCTAGATGATAACAATGAACCATTTCAAGATATGGTTAATACTATAATATTCTCAATCAGTCAACATTTCATAGGAGACCCTTCTCATATTAGGGATAAAACCCTAGATCTGTTATCAAACATGAAATGTAAATCACTTGGAGAATTCAAACAATATAGAGATTTTTTCTTTCAAAGAATTTTCCTTAGAAATGATTGTAACCAGCCCTTTTGGAAAGAAAAATTTCTCGTCGGTCTACCAAAACTTATAGGTGACTAAGTTAGAAAATTACTTAAGGAAGAAAACAATGGTGAAATTCCCTATGATAATTTGTCATATGGAGAATTAGCATCATATGTCAATAAAATTGGAACCAATTTGTGTAATACAATCAAGTTACAAAAACAATTAAAAAATGAACAGCGCTTAAAACGCCAAAGTCTTGGTGATTTTTGTGCTAAATATGATCCCTCTTTTATCAATAAAAAATCAAAAAATCATAAAAGGTCATCTCATAAATCACAAAATTGTCCTAAATGTATAAATAGAAAACCTTGAAGAAATTTTAAGAGAAAATCATTTAAAAATTTTCAAAATAAACAAAATCAAGAAAAATCTGAAGATAAAAAATATAAAAGGAAATCATATAAACAATTAAGGTGTTATAAATGTAAAAAAATTGGTCATACAGTAAATTTTTGTAAAATAAATAATAAGCTTAATGAATTAGACTTAGATGAAAGAACAATGGAAAATATATTACAAATTTTTTGTGAAAATGAGTTATCAGAAAATGATAGTAATGATGGAATCCAAGTCAATGATATGGACTCTACTTCATCAGAATCAGAAAAAGAAGAAATCAATGTACTAACTAATAATGAAGAAGCAATTCTTGAAAAAAATGATCAAATGACAAATGATAATGAAAAGTTTGAGTATATTAATAACTTCAAAATCAACACAAATCCTACTCCAAAATTATCATATAACCTTAATGAAATTCTCGAAAGAGGTAAAAAGAAAATTAAAGAAGTAATAACAATTAGTGATTTGCAAAAAGAAATTAACATTCAAAAACAAGAAATAAAGGAATTAAAATTGATGCAAAAAAAAAAAATCAACAAGAATTACTTGAATTAAATAAAAAAATAATCCAAGAAAATGAATCAGATACTTCAAATGAAATAAAAACCTCATCAAATAAGATTGATGATTATTTAATGCATCTTATTCAAATCACATCAAGAAAATGGATAATAAACATATCAATCAAGATTGATAATGAATTCGTTCTGCAAACACTTGCTCTATTTGATACTGGTGTTGATTTGAATTGTATTAGAGAAGGCTTAATTCCAACAAAATATTTTGAGAAAACTAGCCAATCCCTAAGTTCTGCATCCGGTAATAAATTGAACATCAAATATAAATTATCAAATGTTGAAATATTAAAAGATCATGCTTCTTATAAAACTTCATTTATATTGGTAAAAAATTTGAATAAAAATGTTATTTTGGGAACACCATTTATAAATCAAATTCAACCATTTGTTGTAGATGAAAATGGAATTAAAACGTAGTATCTGAAAAAAGAAATTGTGTTTAAATATATATATATATATATATATATTATAGGTTTAGAACCGATCATAGCAATTTGCCAATTCTATATTAACAACAAACGGGGCTGGAGAGTAAGATTAATGAAGATATAACTGGATCTATCTCTTTCAAAGCTATTACCTTTTTGGAAAACTAATTGGGCCTTATTGAGCGACCCAAAACTTTTCAACTATTAAGGTAAAACGTAAATAGATATACCTATGGATTTGTAAACTTTTATCTCAAATATAAACTTATACATATATTTTCTCAACAAAAAAAAGTGCTATAAGTTTACTATAAAAGTTATTTTGAAAGACTACACTACAAGTTTTATATTGATCCAAGTTTTCAGTTTGATGCTATAAAGCGATTAAGTCGAGTACACCTTATGTAGGCTAAGTCTAAGATAGTGGTTACAAGGCCAGTTTTCTATCATAAGATGGTTTACATGACGAGACTGTTATGATGCTACCTATTTAGAGCATAACATATAGTCTCAAATGGATTTGATAGGCCCCTACTTGATGTTATTGAGGCTCATGTTATCCCTAATAGGCATCTTACTTACAAGAAAGTTCCAATGAAATAGATCGACCAACTGATTAAATGAAGAAGTTAAGGCCGATTTGAGGTGGTTATACCATGTTCCAGGCAACTTTTGTAAGGGTACTTGAAAAGGCTTTGCACATGATTGCTTTATTAAAACTACAAATGTCAATGTGAGGGAAAAAGTATCCCAGGGGTAGGGCCGAATCAATGGTTCCAATATAAGAATTTAAGGTCAGTATACTATCATGTGGAGGTGAAGTCTCATCCTGGATTTGTGTATGAAGGGTAATCAACATATGGATGGACATTCCTATTCCTTGTTCTTATAGAACTCTCAGTATTTGATGAGTCACTTAATGACTAAGACCATATTGTCTAGGTTGATAATGATGCCACTTTGTGAATGGACCTTAAAAGGTTTGGTCTAGTTTTCTACAATGGTGTTTGTCTTGATGCTTGACAACTTAAGGTGTTGACTTTGTTCATGGATGACATCCCATTCGTTTTATGGAGTAAGGTCTTTTGGATGACCTCTTTCTAGATTGTCGAGGCTTGTTATAATACCTTAGAGTATTTGCTCCACCTAAATAGGGTGACCGATATCATCATAAGGACTTAATGAAGGTAGAGCTAGGTTGTTTGAAGTTTCTGCCAGATGTGATGCCTCTAGGGGGTTGGGTTGAGTGATTAGTTGTCATGACCCTAAGGAGGGCCTGGTAAGATTACTAAAAATTTTCATATCATATGTTTACCCATTATATGAAAATCGCCTTACAAGTTAAGAATTGTAAGACTCTAAATAATTAAACACTAAATTTTCCAATTTTAAAATACTTAACCTATTATAGAACATAAATAACTATAGATAACTAATATTCCACAATTCTTCAAAACCGTAGAGAATCGATATCCCCAACCAAAAAGTAAGATAAGGTAAATCAACTTGATAATTTACAAGAAATACTAAATTATACATAATTCTAACATATAAATATTTTTTATGTAAAATGTTTCTATACTAGCTTTATAATTCTTCAACTAACTCTATCATTATTGAACCTATATTTAATTTGCACTCAATATTCGAAATCTATCCTAGCCCAACTTAAATGAACCTGCAAAAAAAACTATAAAGGAATAAGCAAATCACATCTTAATGAGTTTTTTCCTCACCATTACCATTTAAACAAGTTATCAAACATTATTAATACACATGTAATCTATCTATACGCAAAATGAATGCATATGCAGTGAATGCAAGCAACATATTCATTGGAATCCGGTATACATTTACGTCGTCTACACATCGATTATTCTCCATACTTCCTGTATAAAGCACCTCATCTTAACCATGTGAGGCTACTTAGGGGCACCGTCCTACTAGACGACGCTCAACTATTACCTCAGCCAAGAAACAGCAATCAATATAGGTGGACCCTAACTAAGGCTATCCATCAAAAATATCCAAGGCTTCTTAGGGTATACAAAGTGAGTCCTCTCGCTATTAAAATATACCTAAGGCCCCATGGCACAATTATGTGAGTCCTTTTGCAATTAATTAGAGATATTATGCTAGCTTTACCTTAACAATAAAATATTATTCATAGGAAACAAGGTTGTTAATCTCATGATTCTATGTAGAATCGTTGAAGGATTAGTAGAACCAGAACCTAAAATTGAAACGTATAAACATAAGCTTTAACAACCTATGTAAAATAGCTTTAAAAAACTATGGAAATACTTATAATAGTTATTTAAAACTTGAAATATATGATGGAAATACAAAAATGAAGAGATTAAGTTCTTTTTCATGAAAAATTCTTAATAATATATAATTAAACATATACGGAAGAAGAAGAAACAAAGTTGAAACTAAACATTTTCCAATGTTTTCTTTAAAAAAAATGAACTAAAAAGAATTAAATGTTTCAACTCATTTTAAATTACCAATTATATAAATTGAATTATATAGTTTTTCTTGTAATGTTTGCTATTTAAGTTAAAACCTAAGTGAATGCTATGAACATAAAATTAGCAATAAAGAGAGAGAAAAAAAATATGATAGCAAAAATGATGTAATGCCCCAATAGTTTATAGCTTGTAAAAACTTAGTTATATTTTTTTTTTATTTTTTAGCCATTCAACTTAGATATACAGAATCGGTAAACTCGGTTAAAAACATAAGTTTCTACATGAAAAATAGTTCATACACAAGTTACTTCGGAAGGGCATCCTAAAATCGTAAACTTGTAAAATCATATGAGTAGAATTGTAATTTTGACAACTATGATGGGTACTACGATGCCTCACAAAAATCATAAAAAATGTATTTAAGATTTAAAAAAAAAAAAACCTTTCTAAAAGTACTTTTCTCAAAAATCTACAAAACTAACACTTTCTATCAATATACCAATTGAGTTATAAACATGCGACAAATATAACTAGTTATTTTAGTCAGATATTTATATTTACCAGTTTAAGGAAATGATCATATAAATGATAGCACATAAAGCAATCAATCATTCAACAAACAATCAATATCAACTAGTAATCAACATAGAGCATTAAGTAGCAAGCAAATAATAAATCATCAAAACTCCTTCACCTAGGTTAATGCTCACTCTTCCAGTCTTTAGGATTTCCAGAACTTGATAATTGAGTACTTAAAAGATAATAAATTTATAAGTATTCGAAAAAACTAGGTTTTTCAATTACTAAGTGCTGTTGGTGGATTTTGGGAGTTGGAATTGTCCTATAAAGAAAAGAAAATTGCTTGGTACCAAGGCCAATCTAATGTAGCCACCCCATTGCCTAAGTCAGTAAATAGGAATGAGGAAAGTAAAGTAAATGGTTAAGAGTTATCATATGTCACTTACAGAGTTTTTTTCTTGTATTTATAGGGGACTTATCATGTTTAAAATAGCAATTATCAGAATAACTATCAGGATACATGGAAGTCTTTTGATTAGAAACCTTCCTTAAAACGTAGGGAGAGCAAGTAGTTATGTAATCTAACTGTACTTATGATAACTTTTCACGTCATGAACTCGAATATAAATCAAGAACGGATCTATGTTATTCAAAGGAATATCGAAAATGTCAATTACTCAGCGAAGTGCCGAACATGTCAATTACTCGGTAAGATTGCTCAACCTGTCAACGGCCAAATGGACGCATAAGTGAAGTTCTATCAACACTTGTCAAACTAAGTAGATGAAAACTGACTATCAATACTAAATATCTATTATTATTTGTCTAATTTCCTATTACAACCCAAACATGGTATAAACATAGTTTAACTTAAATCTTTTATCTAGTTTTCTCAGTTTATCTTAAATTTTCAATCATGTATAACTTTTTTATTTTAACTCCGATTTTTATACTTATAGTCGATTTTTCAAACATACGTTTACATAACAGGGTCCATTTTAGACGTTCTAACCCGTATTTTTCATTATAGTCTAAAATATTATCAATTTTATTATTTTCACTTAAATAATTATAAATTATTATTTTAAGCTTTTATTTTCTTTATAATTTATTATTTAACAAATATTTAAATTTTATATTTTGTAATTTTCTTATTTTTAAGTATATTTTATAACAATTTTCTTATTATATTATTTTTAAGGTTAAATAATTATTTAATTCAGTTTTGTTAATTTAATAATTTTCCAATTAATTAATTATTATATTATTAATAATTACGAATTTTAATTAAAAATCCGAAACGCTAACGTGGTAGCTTATAAATACTCCATGTGTAATTTTTATGAATTTTCATATTTTTACAATTTCTCCTATTTTGTAAATTTACTTCATATTTATACATATATATTTATTATTATATTCTATTAAATTTTGTAAATTAATTTAGTTACTTTTCCCAAACCCCACGGCACAAATATATATATATATATACATATTATATTACTTTATTTAGTAATTTGGTATTTTAATATGTTGTACATATACTATTTAAATATATACATGTACTTATACCATAATGTATTATTAGTATATGTATTTTTATACTTATACATACACTTATATACTTATGTTCCCTTATCTTATTTATACATATGTAACTTTACAATAAGAACTTGTATATACCATACGTATATCACGTACTATACATATATAATTATACACTAATACAAATAGTTGGAATCATATACATAGGTATTTATATGAAAATAATGATAATAAATCAATATATTTACTATATACGTATAACTATATGTACCATATATTTATATATTTTTAATCTTATTATATATATACATATATATACATAGGCACATACATAAATACATGTATAAGAAAATAAATTTAACAATATATATATATATCTTTAATTACATGTACAAATATTTTAATACAAAGAAAAGAAATTACAAAATCCATTATATTACATATTCTCTAAATACATATAGTTTAACAAAATATACATACCAAAAGTATATGTATAGTAATAAAAATAATTACATCAAATTATGACTTAACTAATTCTTTTATATCTTGAAAAGTTGTTAATCCAAGAGCATTTCTTCTTCTTCTTGTAACTTATTATTGAGAGTAAGTAAAAAAAAAAAATTCAGAAGGTTGATGGTAAGAAGAAGACAAGGGCTTTTGGTTTTGGAAGAGGAATGGGTGTGTTATTTTAGGTTTCTTTTCCTTGAAGTGTTAAAAAAAAATCTCAAAGTAAAAACACATGTTAGTCTCGTATAAGATATCAAGAGGAGGGGTGGGTAAATTAATATCTTTAAATTTTTAAAACTTTTTCGATATAAAAAAAATTACCCTTCTTAATAACTTATAATGGTGAACAGTGATAATTTGATAATTTAATACACAACAAGTAATAAAGCAAATTAAAAGAGTAAGGAAGGAGAATATCAGGTAGAGATTTTATAAAGTTTCGGCCTTCTGCCTACTACTCTATTCCAGCTCAACTGTTGGGGACCTAGTCTACTTTATCGGTACTGTTCCACTTAATCCACTAAATTAAATTATAAAAATTACAAGTACTTGTCACAAATTAATTTTACAACGCTCTGCCCTGCCTATCTAAGCTCTCAACAATCTAGGCTAATACAGATCTATAGAGTACAAACTGATTTCAAACAATAAAAAAAATATTTACAAATTATAAGTGAGAACACAATTATAAAACTCAAACAATTTCACCCTGAAGAGAAATAACGAATGTTGAATAATTTACTTCAGTAGAACTTTCTAAAGAAGTATCTAAAATACTTTCTGTGACTTTTTAGAAAATATAATCTAATCTCAATATTATTTTTGTTTTCGCGAGAGATTTTTCTTGAGTGGTACTCAAACATTTTTTAATCCTTTCTCTTATATATATAAACCTTCTAATGGCTAATTACATGAAGATAATCTTTACTTTCCTAATTATCTAACCATTAGTTATTCAAGAAAATCCTTAGATATTTTGAGAGGATCTCAGTTATTTAAATTTCAAAAACAACTCTCCTTATCTTACTTCAATCGGATAACCTTCAATTAGTAACCACCGGATTTGCTTATGATTTGAAATTGTCAAGATGATATGCCATATAAGAAATTTCTGGATAAAACTCACATTCAACATTTGAATTTCCATAAAATCTTATTTAACCTTATCTTTATCCATACTTGTGCCTATTTTGATCTTTTTTTTTTTTCAAAAATTAATTCGCTCAAAGATAATCCCCTTTGATCATAACTCCATCTTGAGTGAAACAGGATTAAGTTAACTCCATTTTGAGTGAAACAGGATTAAGTATATTTTCCTAATACATCCAATCTGGTGGAGTTAAGGTTTGATTAATTTAAATATGATTTAAAACTATTTTCAATGTCATACTTCCAAACTTACATTCTAAACAAGCTTTTGAAGAATATCAGCCTTTTATTTCTAAAATTTGTAAATAAGTTTCTAAAGTACTGTACCAATTCTCCTTATGAAGCTTTTGGAATATTTTCTAAATATTTTCAGACTAATCTATTTTCAATATATTCAAAGCTTCTAAATAAGCTTTTGAATATAGCTTAATTTTGCAAAATTAAACTTTCTGAATATCTTTCTGTAAGCTTGCACTCTTAAAGATTCATTAGCTTTTAACCCTTTTTATTATCATTAAAATATATGAGAGATATCCAACATTCTCCCCCTTTTTGATGATAACAAAAAATGTTATTATAAAACCAGATCGCAAAAAAAATTAACAATCACATATTCATGCAATGTACAAGTAGTATGCAATACATCTATTTTTGGTTTTTCTCTCCCCCATTTTTGTTATCATTCTTAATAAACTCCCCCTTAATCTATATAAAATGTGCAAGTTTGATTATAACAAACATAAAAGATCAAACTACATTGATTAAGAAAATATCATGACCAAGTTTAGAAATAAAACAGAAATTACAAGAAACAAGTCCACAGGCGGACAAAAACAACATATGCTAGAACATAATTTTTGCTAGAATAGGAGAAAGAGAAATAGTCATTTTTTGGATCACTTTGTTTTCTTCCAAGCACACAATTTGAATCTACTAAAATACGATGGAAGAACTTAGCTAGGAGAATGAGTGGCTTCAAAAGACGTTGCGATAGATAAAGTGGGTTCTTTGCTTTTTTTAGATAATGGTGTAGTTTGGATAGGATCAAGTGGAGAAGTTTCTTTGGTAGAAGCTACAAATAAAGTTTCAGGAGGTGTCTGTTCTTTAGGGTTAAGAACAGGAGTAACAACTTGAGTTGATTTGTCAGGAGATTGTGGTGAGATGATAAGGGTCTTATCTGAAGTTGAAACAAAACTAAAAAAAATATGGTCTATTAGTTAAGTAGAAGGATCAAGTTCAAGAGGTATAAGAGGAGTATTTGAAATAGGAACCAATGGTTCTGTGGGTGTAAGATGAGGTTAAGATGTAGGTGTGATGCTTCTGTAAGTGTAAGATGAGGTTCAGATGCAGGTGTAGATCGTTCTGAGGGTTCAGTGGTTTAGTTTTATATAAGGGGTTCAAGATCAATAATAGGACGTGCTTGGTTAGTAGGGTTTGATTCAATATCAGACTCCTTAACCCAAGCTTTGAATAAGTCTTCTATTCCAACAATTTGATCACTAACAATTTTTCCTGCAACTTCTTTGATTCCTTTAGAAAATTGTTCCACAAAAGCTGAGCTTTCCCCTTGTTTGTAGTGAACTGGATAAATCTCTAAACTATCTAAGTCATTTTCTGAAGTTATCCCAATTGATTCCTTAAATTCAATGCCATATGATCTTCTAATTAATTTCCCTTTCTTCTTTGGTTGCTTCTCTACTAGTTCCTTTCCTCTTTTCCTTTTTCTTTCCATTGCCTTTTACTTCAATAATAATGACCCTTCTTTTCAAATTTGAGGGATGCATAAATATTCCTCTATTATGTGAATGCTAAAGCTTGTCATCTACATAGATTCCCATCATTCTAAAGATTCTTTCACCAAGTCTGATAGGAGACAAGGGACAATTTGTTTCTCCTAGAAGTTTTAATTTCTTGAAACTAAAAAGAGCCATCAACATTTTTCCATATGGCTTAACATCCACATACTGCCACATATGCCCCATCATTAATTTCACAATATTTACCTTTTTTTTCCAACATTACTAACATTACTAGTGTATCCTCCCTAGTCACAGAGGTTATACTACCCTTCCTTTGCAGTATAAAGGAGTTAACCAATTTATGTAGAATCCTAACAAACAATTCAAACTTTATACTAAAGATATCTCTCCATGTCCTTAAATCGATTCCATCATTCAATTTAGTGAATAAATTTTCCTTTGTCAACTATCCTATGCTTTCATTATCATTCAATTATTTAATGCTAAAGCGTTTCAAAATGTTCTTCTTAGTGATTTTTATCTTTTGTCCTAACACAATTGACTTCTAGACTTCCCAATTTTTACCATCAAGCTTTCTATAAAATTCATCTATCAATTCTTCATATATCACTCCATGCAAATCAACTAAACCATATAAACCTAATCTATTTAAATAATCTTTTCAGTAAAAACCATTCTTCTCAAAGTATTTAAGGTGTAAATAAAATGAATCTTTGATGGACAGATTTTTACCTTTTATAGTGTATAGCTTCTTAGGTTTATCCTTTGATTTGAAGGAGGGAATTAAAGTCTTAACTTTAGGTGATTTTTCTACCTTTTGGGGAGATTTCGAAGTCTTAACTAAGGTAGCTAACTTAGATTTTCAAAGAGATTTCCTTAGCTTCCGAACAAGATTAAGTTCTAAAGGATTTCTTTTAGAAGCTTCTTTAATGGCTTACTTAAGGGTTCAAATTCTTCTCATTTAGCAACTTCTTTAGATGAACTGGATTCTTTATCATGCTGAATAACCTTCCGAATAACTTCCTGAACTTGTTTAGAATGTACTTCAAAGGTGTTCTTCTGACTCACTTCTTGGGCATTCTCTTTCGATGGTTCATCTCAAAGTCCAAGGGTTAAGGTTTTTTTAAATGATTCTTTGGTATGTTTCGGTGGGTGGATTCGGTTAAGGATTTGTAAGACTGGTAGTTTCTATTTCTTGTTCATCAAGAACGATGGCATTCTTAGGATCATTTTAGATATTTGATTTAATCCCCTTAGCCGCAATGCGGTTAGATTTTCTAGGTGCCATTATAGTTGAGATGAGAAAAAAAAACGAGAGAAGAATAGGAAAGGTTTAATGAAGAGGAAGAAAGAGAGAATAGAAATGAGGCTTTTATGAGTGATTAAACCACTCATGTAGTGGCAGTTATTTGAAGGAAATGAACCAACTTAATAAACCCACTAATGAGGATTTTGTAGACCTATTAAGAACATGCTAAAACCCTCAAAATTTTCAAGTCTAGCAAAAAAAAAAAAAAACTTGCATGTGATAAGCAGAAAATACAACCAAGAAAAAATTTTAAAAATAAATAAACTAACAAAAAGGAACACCTAGTTCATTACCAATGAATTCAAATCTTAATTTATCTAGAGGTTTAGTAAAAATATCAACAAATTGATATTCAGTTGAAATAAAATCAATACTTACATAATTATTTGCTACATGATCACGAATGAAATGATGACTTATTTCTTTGTGTTTTAATCTTAAGCGATGCACTAGATTTTTTGTCAAATTAATAGCACTCATATTATCACATTTTATGGAAATATTTTTACAATTTATTCCATTGTCATTTAATTGTTGTTTTAACCAAAGAATTTGAGCACAACAATTTTCAATAGATACATATTCAACTTTTACAATTGAAAGAGCAACTGAATTTTGTTTCTTAAAAGACCAAGAAACTAACTTATCTCCTATAAGTTGACATATTCTTGAATTACTCTTTCTATCTACTTTGTAACTTGTATAGCCAGCATCTAAATATCTTATGAGATCAAAATTTTTATTTTTAGGATACCAAATTCCCAATTTTGCGGTTCTTTTTATATAGTTAAAAATCTTTTTAACATCAGTTAAGTGTGTTTTAGTTGGTGAACTATAAAATCTAGCACACACATACAAGTACTAAATAAAATATCAAGTTGTGAAGTAATTAGATACAATAAAGATCCAATTAAGCTGCAATAAAGTTTTTCATTTACCTTTTTACCATTATTTGTGATGTCAAGCTTTATTTAAGTACTCATAGGTATTGAAGAATCCTTGGTATTCTCAAAACCAAATTTCTTCAATATCTATCTGGTGTACTTCTCTTAGTGAACAAATATTCTATTATCTGATTGTTTGATTTATAATCCCAAGAAAAAGTTTAATTCACCCATGAGTGACATGTCAAGTTCTACTTACATCAAACTTGAAAATTCTTAATAATATATTTCAGTAGTTACACTAAAACCAATTTCATCAACATATATTTGTACAACTAGCATATCTTTTCCATAATGTTTCATGAAGTGTGGAGTGTCTACTTTTCCTCTTTGAAGGTCATCTTTAATCAAGAATTCACTTAATCTATTATACTAAGTACGAAGAGCTTGTTTAAGTCGATACAAGGCCTTTTTTTAATTTAAACACATGATCTGATTTAAAGGGATCTTCAAATCCAGGAGGTTGATCAAAATACACTTCTTCTTTTATGAATCTATTCGGAAAAGCACTTTTTATATCTATCTGATATAACTTAAAATTTTTCAAATAAGCAAAAGCAAATAACAATCGTATAGCCACCAACCTAGCAATAGGAGCATAGGTTTCATCATAGTCAATTCCTTCTTCCTAGGAATAACCTTTAGCTACTAACCGTGCTTTGTTTTTTACTATTTTTCTATGCCCATCCAGTTTGTTCTTAAATACCCATTTAGTTCCAATGATTGACTTATCTTTTCATCTTGGAATTATACTCCAAACCTAATTTCTTTGAAATTGACTAAGTTCTTCTTTCATGGCAAATATCCAGTTATTATTATTTAAAGCTTCATCAATTGAATGAGGTTCAATTTCAAATATAAGAATAAACTAGTTTTCAAAATTCTGTAAGTTCGATCTTGTTCTTATTCCATATCTAACATTACCAATATAAGCTCAGAAGATGATTAGATTTAAATTTTAAAATTGATGGAGGAGTATAAAAGTATTCAAAATCTTCTAACTTACCTTCTGAATGTTTTTCAACAAACTTTGTATTAGTTTTTGAAGTACCTTTTGATACAGGTTTTATTTCAATTATATCAAGCATCCTAGAAGCTTCTAAACTACCTTTTGAAGGAGATTCTATTTTTCCTTCTTCTGAATCAGGATGAACTGTATTCTTCTTATCAATTGAAATTTCATCATCTGATTCTTCATGGATTGTTTCTTCAATAAATTTAACATTTATTGACTCTTCCATAACTTATGTTTCTTTGTTGTATACTTGGTATGCTTTTGAGTTTAGAGAGTAGCTTAAAAAGATGGCTTCATATACTCTCTTTTCAAATTTTCTCAAGGCTTTTCCTGCTTTCTTAATGAAATACTTACAACTAAAAGTGTAAAAATATGAAACCGTAGGTTTCCTCCCTTTGTAAATCTCGTAAGCAGTTTTATCTGTCAAGAGTCTTACATATACACGATAAAATAATATAATAAGCTATTGAAGCTGCTTCTACCTAAAAATGACCAACTATACTACTTTCATTAAGTAAAGTTCTCGTCATTTCTTAGATAGTCCTATTTTTACGTTCGACTACTACATTTTTTTTGTGGAGTATAAGGTACGGAAAAATTATAAGTGATGCCTTAATGTTCATAAAACAAAATAAAAATAGAATTTTCAAATTCCTTACCATGATCAATTTGTAAGCTAATGATAGGGAGACCTTTTTCATTTTTAACTCTTTTTGAAAAGATTTCAAAACTTTTAAAAGCATCACTTTTATGACACAAAAATAAAATCCAAGTAAATCTAGAAAAATTATCTACTATCACAAGTCCATATTTATTTCTTCCTAAAATTAGAGTGCGAGTGGAGCCAAAGAGATCTAAATGCAATAACTCTAAAGGTCTTTGAGTAAAAATAACTTTCTTACTCTTATGAGATAACGAATTCCTTTTATTCTTCAAACAAGCAGCATCACGAATATTTTCATAAGCATATACTTTAGATAAACCTAATATTAAACTCTTTTTGGACAAGTTGTTTAATTGTTGAAAATTTACATGTCCTAGTCTTTTGTGCCAAAGTATAGCATTATCATTTACAGAAATAAAATAGCTTTCAGAAATACTTTAGATAGTTTAATTAGATAGCCATTCTTCCTTCTAAAACCTTCAAACAGCTTAAAATCATCCTTATTAAATCCAATACATTTATCATGTTCAAAAACTATTATATATCCTTTATTACACAATTGACTTATATTTAATAAGTTATGTTTTAATCTTTTAACTAGTAGCACATTTTCGATTAAATAAGGTACCAAACCAATTGATCCAACCAAAATTATTTTACCTCTACCACTATCACCGAACTTCACATAATCATCTTCCTTCCATTCCAAATTTGTGAACAACGAAGCGTCATTAATCATGTGTCTCGAACATCCACTATCAAGATGTCATGTTCCTTTTATCTTTGTTTTGTAGTCCTATACACATTAAAGCATAATCAAATCTGTTTACGAACTCAATGAATCTTGGGTCCACAGGAATTCAAGCTCATATTTTAAATTGAACCTTCGCTATTATTGAGCTTGTATTTTTTGTAAAAATGATATTTCTCTATATGATCTATTTTATTACAACGAAAATAAGCATAAGGTTTCTACTAAGTATACTTATTACTTACCACTTTCCTTTGGTTTGGATTCTTTCTGAAATTCCCTTTATTCAAGCTTCTATTATATAAGTCCTATAACCAGTCACCTAAGGTTTCGATTGGTTGAAGGATCCGATTGAGTTTAAATTAAAAGTAAAGCCAGAAATATTAGTAAAGAAGATTCCGTAAATTTGAATTTAAGAAAATAAGTAATAAAATAAAAAAATATAAAAATTTCAAATTTTAAGTATACAACTCATTATTTATCGAAAATACGTAAAATGTATTTTGATAATTAACAAATCGTTAAACATAAATTATATATATACTAAAAATCATAGAATGACCTAAATATTATTTAGGAATATTTATTTATACTATATATGAATTTACATGTAAGTAAAAATAAGCGTAATTACTTAAAATATACGAAATGTGCTAAAATAATACTAAATAATTAAAGAAAATTCATAATTAATTAAGAAAAAATAAATAAAATTCATAAAAAATAAGGAATGATCCAAATTTGATCATGGAAAGTCAGGAATTTAAGAAGAAAAATTAGCTAATTAAAATCAAGCAATACAAAAGCCAAAAATTAAGGGATTTGAGCAATGTCTTATCCAATTTAATGCACATTAATTACCACAAATCTCTATAAATAGGGAAAAAAATCACAGAGCTCATTTGGACAGTTAAAAATCAGAGAAAAATTAGGAGCATCGAAATTGGAAGAAAAAATTTGGGTAAAAATAAGAAAACTGTACAGTTGGGGCTTATAAGGAGAACCTAGACCCGACGAGTAAATGGTAGTATACGACCACCATCACCACACGGTGGTGGTAGCGCCTAGGTGGGCCGATACACCCAAAGCTACCAACGGTAGCCAGAGCCACCCAAATCGGTGAGTTCAATTTCCAACTCGATTTTGTGTAATTTTGTAAAAATAGTAAATATTCTTAGAAAATTATGAATTTTTTTATTCGATGATATTTTTGTATGTAGTTTTTAGGAAAAGTATTATTTTGATGAAAATATGTCCTATGATATATGGTCCTTAAGAAATCATACAAAATCGAACGTGTTTTGGTTTAGAAATAAATGATCTTAGAAGTGTATTTTTTAGCCCAAATTTTTTTTGTACACTACTTAAATGATATAGAACAATACTATAAATCCCGTTTTCAAAAATTAATTTTCAAAATTTTTAGATAATTTTTAGGCCTTAAAATAAGGCATAAAATGGGTAATTTAGGGTTAATTAAGTAATTAAATGGTTAATTGCTGATTTAGCTAATAATTATATGTTTTAGGATGTTAAAATCTGATGAAGTATGATACTTGTAACATTTAAGGTGTTATATGTAATTATTAGGTTAATTATGTAGTAAATAAATAATAGGGAAAATAGTAAATTTTAAGTTAATTTTGTAAATTGGGGTAATTAAGTGTAAAATCTGATTTATGATAAATTTAGATATTTTAAAATGATAATTGATGTTGGGAGATGGTAATTAAAGTGATAAAAATATTAGATATGTATTATGTATAGTATATAATACACAATTATTAAAAATATAATAAATAGAAGATATTAGAATAAAAATTGATATTATTATAATAATAAAAATATATAATAAATCTGATAGAAAACTTAAATTTATGTAATTATATAAAAAATATAAAAATTTCTCACATCAGGAGTAAATTCAGTATACTAGTACAGACTTAAGTGTACCGAGTGAAATAAAATGCTGACTAAGGATAGTGATGGTATTTAGGATATCGGGAAGTAATGTAATTCTTTCACATTATGAGTTGAAACGAATTTCTAAGGTTGGGGTATAAAACAGTACTTCGAAATTGAACTAGAACCTAATTTAGAAATCGATGCGGAAACTGAATCCAAACTTAGAATAACTGTAAAAGATTTGAGAATCTAGATAATTGGACATATTAAACCCTAAACAAAAAATAACAATAAGTGTTATAGGATAAAACCAACCTATAATAGTTATATGAAAAACTGAAACCACATTTATGTTATAGGGATGATCGGCAATGGCTTAAGCGAATTAGATCTCGAGTGCGTGAGCGAGGAGTCCAGGTAAGTTGGGAATAATACGATGTTATATTTCGGAGGCTTGAGATTATGATTGGTTATGCTTGTTAGATAGTTGGTTGTGTACATGTGTTTGATTATGAGTGATGTTATGATTCTGCTTTTTGTTTTGGCTTATATTGTATGATTTGTATAAAATGATTGATCACCCTAAACTGGACCTAATCAAATATACAACCTGTAATCATAATTAGATCTATAGGGCAACCCATTAGGGGAAACCTAGGATTCTCCTGCCAAATACCAACCTCTTCGAAAGGGATAGCGCAGGATTGCATAATGGTCCGGATACATGGCAAGTGCACCTATCAATTTTAATATAGCGGATGTGAATTCGAGTCGATCCTTCAAAGACTTCGAGTAATAATATTAACCTTAGCTCTATTATCTAACAGGAAAATTGTGATGAGTTGAATGAATTAAAAATACTAAAACTAACAAACTAACTTAATTATGAGACTTGATTAAGCAATTTAGAAAGCAATAAAATTAAGAACGACTTCAAGAAAGTAAATAACGTATTTAGGAATTATTTCCCCTAGTGTTTAACATGTGACTGCTTAAAATATATCTAATTCAATTTCTATTATTCTTGACTGGAGGGATTCATAATTAAAGATAACACCTTTCTTAAGCATATTAACCCTAATCCTAAATTATTTACCAAAATCTCTTCACTTAGTAATATAATTCAGAATCGCATTAATGTATAATGAATTCTCACACAAAAGAACAACTTTCCGAAAGAAAACATGTATCTTATCTCTAAGTACACATGTAATTCTCTCCAATTGTGTTAAGATCTCATTATTCATGTGATTTCTCAATCATCATGCATAATATCATAGATTGATACTCTAGAAATATCAATTAACAATTAAATAACATAATCAAATCAAGAAAAGATAGAAACTTTATTGAAAATTATTAATTAATCTAATAGTCACATGAAACCCTAGGTTCCATAATCCTAAATACAAGAATTTTAAGCTATCATAATGAAACTAAAAACGAATTGCAACAAAATCAATAAATAAAACATGAAAAACACCTTTTGTTGATGCAAAATCTCTTCAATCTTGAAGTTGGGTGTTTCTTTCATCTTTTTCTTCTCCTTCTCTTCAAATCTCTTCTCTTTTGAATGTCCAAAACTTATGTGCGAAACCTTAATAAGTCCTTTTATAATATATTATAAGGTTTCCGTTTTCGTCACCAAATATAGCCTGGGACATAGTTGTGTCCCCAGGTTGTGTAACTTTCTAACCTTGGCAAATCTTCCTACATGGACATTGCCTGGGGATACAGTTGTGTCCTAGACTATGTAACTTTCTAACCAAAATTTCTATTGTTTATGTAACTTCAAAACTTCATAACTCATTCATTTGAACTCCAAATTGAGTGAAACTTGATTCCTCTTCTTCGTTTTCAATCCAAGAATGCGTTCAAACCTTGAAATCAAAATTTTACTTAATTAAGTATCAATTTCTTTAAAGAAAACCAAACATGTAAAGGAAATACTACAAAATCACCATGTAAAATGTATTTAAAATAAGAGTTATCAAACTTCCCCACACTTGGGCATTTGCTTGTCCTCAAGCAAATAAATCAAAAAAAAAAATTTCGGGACAAGAAACACTAAACAAAATTTCTCACTACCTAAGAAACTGGTAAACGAATACACTTGACCCGAAGAAAGGTAAGAAAATCATTTTCAATTAACTTCCAATAATAAAGTCAAGCAATTTCAACCGTAACAATATCATAATTTCACCCAACCATATTTGAATGCTCCAACAATACTTCATACTAGAATTCACTAGTTAATTTATGGAAGTCAAAGTTTACCTGAGTCATTTAATTAAAGATTTCTAAACTAGAAATTAGATTTAACATATCGCTAACTGGAAAGGAATCATAAAAATTTTATCCATTTGACTAAAGTGTATACAATTCTCTCTTCCATCTCACTAAGCCCATAATCTAAAACAAACACATTTTACATCCACTCATCCTCTGATCATCCCCTAGTTCATGCTTTTGATGGGAGGTTTTTAAATTTACTTTATTTAATGGACAATTGTGTTGGTAGAGAAAAAGAATCTCGCTCTTTTGACGGACTAAGACCGATCCATGCCAACTTATCTCTCATATTGATAGCAAGAAAGAACCTTGCTCTTCTGACTGATCAAAGCTGATCCATCCTAATTTTTTTTTTCATTAGTATTGGCATTGGGACTCAATCTCGCTCTTCTGATGGACCAGGATGAATCCTTACTAATTTTGTTTAACCATTTATACACTTATTATTACTTTTTACCTCCAATCATTGTGATTTTTTTTAGGGGTTTCTCAAAAGAAGAATTTTATTTGTTTGTTTGCTAAAAATTATAGGACTTTAAAAATTTCCAAGAGAAAGGTATACATAAAAGTAAATTTAAAAATAACCATGACTAACTCTCAACTAGTGATGTTGTTCCAATCTCAAGTCTTAGAGTCCCAAGCTAAATAACTCATAACTTTGCCCTCTAAAGATTTAACTAATCAATTCTAATAAAGTATAATAGATCAATAATGATCAAGATGACATAATTGATTTGGCCCAACACTTGTTAATCACCTATTGCAAGTTAACTTAAAAATTAATTGGGTCAAATGTGAATAATTGGTCTCTTAAATAGTAACAAATCAATATATATATCCTTTCCCCACACTTAATAACGTACATTGTTCTCAATGGTACGACTAAGAAAGTACAATAGCAAGATATGAAACAATAAAAAACATCATAGGGAAAAAGGAAATACACGTATTGAAAAAGAAAGTAATACTTCCTTACCTTGAAGCATAAGATATTCTGGTGGCGAAAGGGTTGTTAGTAGCTCGACAATAGTGCCCTCATGAGTGGTAGATGATGTAACAGATTTGGACCTCCTTTGAACGATCTACTTTTCACAATTTTCCATTGATTACCTGATAAGAGACACCACACCAAATAAAAAATGCTCATCTTTGCTACACTTAGTTTAAACTAAGATAGATTTATAAAGGAGTATAAATGATGGATATTAAAAGAAATCTCATTGGGACATTTTAACAAACATGTAGAGTACATCTACAAAACTAGTTGGGTTAAAAGAAATGGCTAGCAAATTCATCCAACTAGTTATACATTAGACTCTTTATATTACAATCTTCTTAAGATGAAGGCTTCCCAACACTTCAAAAACTTTAAATGTCTCAAAATCACTCTCATAATTCTAACCCTAAATGGCGTAATTGAATAGTTGACATTGAATTTGCAACCAAAGTTCGTGTTTGATAGATCATAAAGTAATATCTAGCCATAAGGGGCATCATAAGGGCATGTAAATCTATCAACACAAGGCAAATATGTATGTCTATCATGAAAGAATAGAAACCAAGTAAATTCTCAAATAAGATTCATGTTCCATTGCACAAAAGACTGAAATTTTGGTTACTTAAGCATGCCTAAATAATGATGAAAACAAAGCATGAACAAGGGAGGGCATAAAAAAAACGAGATGAACTTACTTGGATTAGGTTAGATTTGATGAAGAAATGTGCTGATGAAAAGTAAATCGTAAGGAGAAGAGGAAAGGTGAAATGAAGTTGTATGTGTTTATGCTTTGATAATGTTATGCAGTGCATGTATTAATGTTGTATAGGTGCTGGGCAAACATGGGCTGGGATACAACCGTGTCCCACGCCCGTGTAACTTTCTATGGTGACGGTCCATTGAAGGGGCCTGGATGGACACAAGTTAGGACACAGTCGTGTCCTACGCCCGTGTAACTTTCTTTTTTTTTTTTTTTTTGCCTAGCCTAAATTCATGAATTTAAAAATAAAAGAAACTTAAAGAAATAAAACTACTTAAACTAAAAAAATAAGACAAAGAAAACTAAAGAAAGAAAAAAAATTAACTAAAAAGAAAAGCCTATGACTAAAATTGAAGCAAATTAAAAGAAGTAAAGCAAAGTTAGATAAAAGAAAAATAAAATGAAATGAACTTAAAGAACTAAAGTATGAGCAAAGTTAGAAATGGGTTACCTCCCAAGAAGCGCTATAGTTAACATCGATAGCTCGACTGGATACGTCTTCTCACTCATGATTCTTCATCTAAGTGGAGATAGGACTCCTCCTGTATCTCGCTTTCGAACTATTCATATGAGTATAAATTTACCCTTCGGCCATCAGCCTTGCCAATTCCATTTCATTGGTGCATAACCTCCATAGTTTCTCTCCTTATCATGCCACTTATCAAATTCATGTAGCCTAAATTTCTTCATTTTGTCTGCTTTTAGCTTAGATGCGGTTGTCATTGGAAGTTTTGAACTTTTCACCGCAAAGACATGTTCCAAATAATTTCTTGACAGTTTTGGTTCCAAAATTGGTGGCTTCTCGTTGAAAGATTTTAACTTAAGATCCTTTAGCTTGTGGAGTGGATCAATCCTCTTCTTGTCTACAATGGATTCATGAACTTCTATTTGAGCTACCACTTCTGTACAATTAGGGTTGGTCATCAGATTTTCATCTCCTTTTTACAAGCAATAGCTTGAGGAATCTTTGGCAAGCGTTTCCTACACACATGTAGATGTAATGACATTAGTGGCATTAACATTGTGACATATATCCTCTGAGTCAAGAAATTTGTTCGTTGCTTCTAGAGTTTTAAAAACTATTTTATGGTCCCCGACCCATAATATCAACTTATGCTCACTAACATCAAAAACAGCCCTAGCAGTGGCTAGAAAGGGTCGACCTAAAATGATTGGCACCTCAATATCTTCATCTATATCAAGTATAACAAAATCTATGGGAAAGATGAATTTATCTACTTCCACTAAAACATCCTCTATGATGCCTCTAGGGTATGTGATAGACTTATCAGCTAATTGAAAACTCATGCACATTAGTTTAGGTTCTTCTAACCCTAGCTTTTTGAACAATTTATACGGCATCAAATTTATACTAGCTCCTAAGTCTACCAAGCATTATCTACTAACAACTTGCCAAGCATACAAGGAATAGTGAAACTCCTTAGATCATTTAATTTTTGTGGCAACTTTTTCTGGATAAGTGCCAAGCATTCCTCGTTCAATGTAACGATGGTAAGCTCCTCCAACTTCCTCTTATTCAATAGAAGATCCTTTATAAATTTCACATACTTTGGCATCTGCAAGATGACATCAACAAGAGGTAAGTTAATGTATAATTATTTGAAAACATCAAGCAATTTACTGAATTCCTTATTCTGATCAGTGTAACTTTGCTTAAGGCGCTACGGGTAAGGGATGGGAGGCTTGTACTCCTTCACTTTCAATGATTCCATAATTTCTTTTTATTTTAGTGGCTTTGCATCTTCCTTATGGTTGACTTCCACTTCTTGCTCAACTACTTCCTTACCATCCTTCTTCTCCACTTACAGTTTTCTACCACTTCTCAAGATCACTACATTAACATATTCCCTATGATTGACCTCAGTATTCCCTAGGAGTGTCCCTTATTGTTTCTTAAAGATCATTTTTGCAAGTTGACCAATTTGATTCTCAAGATTGTGATTGGAAGCTTCTTGATTTCTCAATGATAATTCAATGTTAGATAGTTGAGCCTCATTGCCTTGAATATATTTAGTGAGAAGTTCTTCCACACTAGACTTCTTTTCTTGAGAAAGAAGAGGTGGTAATGGTCTTTGAAATCCAAGTACACCAAAGTTGGTCTTCTCCTGGCCTTCATTTTAGTTTCCCCATGAGAAATTAGGATGATTCCTCCATCGAAGATTATAAGTGTTGCTGTAGGGGTTATTTTGTTACATGGGTAGATTTCCTACATAATCCACTTATTCCAGTTGTTCTTGTGCTCTATAACCCTACATACTAAAGTCACTTACCTCCGATTGTACTTATTGAGGGCCAACAGAGAGTGCATCAATCTTCTTACTCAATAGATCCACCTTGGCTGCTAGAGTAGTAGTCAAGTCCACATCATAAATTTCCATAACCTTTTGCTTGGCTCTAATGCTTTCCTATTGATAATTGTTCATCGCTATTCCTTCAATCAGGTTTTATGCTTGTGTTACGAACCTCCCAAAATGGGCCATTCTTAGGAGGTTCCTAAAGCCCAAGACCAAAGCTCAAGCCCACTAAAAGCTTCTAGAAGATGAAAAACTCCAAAAGGTTCCAAAGAAGTCTAAAATCTTATATAGTAGTGGGTAGGGTAGGCGAATGTGATGGTTGGGAGTCAATTGTAACCGTTAGATCGAATTGATCTTAATCATTAAATTATAAAGGCTTTCTGTATATGTAGGGGTGTTCCTCTTGGATGTAATATACAAGTTATTTAAGTGAATACAGTATACTTTCAGGGTTTCTCTCTCTACTTTCTCTCTCTAAACATTGTGAGCGTATTACAGGCTGACTTAGCCTTCCTTAGTGAGGTCAGGAACGCTAAGTACTACACGGAGTCGAGCGATGGAATCCGCCCGTGATAAGTGGTATCAAAGCCTGAAAAAGGAATTGCTTGTGGAGAAAATGTCATCTGGAGGAGACAACAACACTTTAATGGTCGATGAGTTGGCTGACCATGATGATCGCTATGTTACCAAGCAAAGGGCTAGGTCTCGAGACTTACTGAACTCTCTCCTTAATAGGATGGATAAGGTAGAGTTAAGCATTGCTGAGGCCAAGGAACAATTTGATGAGTCTCAAGGCAGTTTTGAGGAAATGGAGGAAGAACTCCAAGGCAAATTGCAAGGAGCACTGAATTGGGCTGTAAAAGAGCTTAGGCAACATAGAAATGTTATTGAAGAAAAGGGTGATGCTCTCCAAGCCTAAGTCATGACCTTAGAAACTAAGGAAGAAGCTTATGAAGCTAAGATTGATGCAGTGGTAGTAGCCATGCATCAAGAGATTGAAGATCTCAAGACGTAATTGACGGTTTACCGAATTGCTGTTGCAAACGGAATGACCCTCCAGACCGGCCATAGGGTTAATATTCCAAAGCCAGAATACTTTAACGGGATGCGGTCTGCTCAAGAAGTAGACAACTTCTTATGGGGAGTAGAACAATATTTTAATGCCGTAGGAATCTTAGATGATGCTGGAAAGGTACGTATTGCTGCCATGTATCTGAAAGATTCCGCCATGGTATGGTAACGCAGGAGGGCAGCTGATATCAACACATGGGATAGCTTTGTACAAGAGCTGAAGGGTCAATTCTCCCCCCAAAATGCTGCTAAGAAAGCAAAGGTAAAATTGCATCACCTAACCCATAAAGGCGATATAAGCAATATGTAAAGGAATTTTCAAAGTTGATATTGGAGATCCCAGACCTCAACCAAGAAGATGCTTTGGTAATGTTTATGGATGGCCTAAAACCCTAGGCTAAATTAGAGCTGGAGCGAAGGGGAGTAGAAGACATTTCCAAGGCTATAGCAGTTGCTGAAGGCCTAATGGAATTTTGGAAGACTGATCCTAAGATCAGAGGGGGGAGATGGAAAGGAGGAGTTAAAAGGGAGAAGAGTGGGAGTTCTTCCAAAGGGAAAACCAAAGTAGAAGAAAGAGATAATGATCAAGGAAGAACTTATAAAGGGAGAGACGGGGAAAGATGGAAACCCCATGAATTGAAACGTTATTTCTATAATGGACCCCATTATGCTAGGGAGTGTTAGAAGAAAGAGAGATTGGCAACGCTAGTAGCAGGTGAAAGCTCAGATGATGGGGAGGAGGCCCAGTTAGGGTCAGTTCGTCTACTCAGTGCTATGAAGTCTCAAGTCAATAAAAGAAAAGGATTGATGTATACCAAGGTATTGGTAGTAGGTAAGAAACTTAATGCCCTCATAGACACAGGAGCATCTCATTTTTTTATTTCTGATATGCAGCAAAGGAGTTGGGGCTAAAAGTAGAGGAAACCAAAACATGGCTCAAAACAGTTAACTCAAAAGAAGTTCCCACTATTGGAGTAGCTAGGGGGATATAGCTCCGTATTAGGAGTTGGCAGGGAAAGGAAACAGTTGAAGTAGTGCCAATGGATGATTTTGAGTTTGTGATTGGGATGGATTTCTTAGATCGCATTGATGCACTTATCGTACCACGGTCTAACTGCATTTGTGTGCTTGATCACAACTCGCAATGTATGGTACCTATCGTAAGAAAGGTAGGCCAAGCCACCAAATTCCTATCGACTATGCAATTAGAAAAGGGACTCAAGAATAATGAAGTCACTTACTTAGCTGCCTTAAAAGTTAGGGAAGAGACTAGTGGTCAAGAAAGGGTTCCACCCCAAGTAGGGGAAATATTAGAAGAATTTAAGGATATAATGCCGCCAATGTTGCCTAAAAGTTACGACCAAGAAAAGAGGTAGACCATATGATAGAATTAGAACCTAGAGCCAGGCCACCTACCGCCGTCCCACATAGGATGTCACCTCTAAAATTAGAAGAGTTGAGGCGACAATTGAAGGAATTACTAGAAGCAATTTTCATTAGGCCTTCAAAGGCACCTTTTAGAGCTCCTGTACATTTTCAAAAGAAACAAGATGGATCACTCCGAATGTATATTGATTATCGAGCCTTAAATAAGGTTACGATAAAGAATAAGTATCCCATTCTACTGGTATCAGATTTATTCGATAGGTTGGGAAAAGCTAGATACTTCTCCAAATTGGATTTACGGTCAGGAGATCACCAAGTGAGGATTGCAGAAGGAGACGAACCCAAGACCACTTATGTTACAAGGTATGATGCTTTTGAATTCCTAGTCATGCCGTTCGGCCTTACCAATGCCCAGGCTACTTTCTGTACACTTATGAACCGTGTTTTGGCCCCCTTTCTTGATCAATTTATAATAGTGTACTTAGATGACATTATGATTTATAGTGAGACGTTAGAGGAACATATAGAGCACCTTCGCTCAGGATTCTTAGCTTTAAGGAGGAATGATCTATATGTGAAAATAGAGAAATGTGCTTTTGCACAAGAAGAGGTGACGTTCCTTGGTCACATAGTGGGGAGAAGAAAGATTAGAATGGACAAAGGAAAGGTGCGAGCCATTTGGGATTGGAAGGAATCCACCAAGCCTACTGAGTTGAGATCCTTTCTTAGCTTAGTAAATTACTATAGAAGATTCATTAAGGGTTATTCGAAGATAGTAGGCCCATTGATAGACTTACTCAAAAAGGATACCCTTTGGGTTTGGAGTACAGATAGATGACAAGCACTCGAGACCTTGAAAATAGCAATCACTAAGGAGCCGGTCCTTCTCCTTCCCAACTTTAGCAAACCTTTTGAGGTATGTACTGATGCTAGTGGTTTTACTATTGGAGGGGTTTTAATGCAGGAAGAACACCCTGTGGCATTTGAGAGCTAAAAGTTGAATGACACAGAGAAGCAATATCCAATGCATGAAAAGGAGATGATGGCAATAGTACACTATCTTCGGGTATGGAGGTACTACTTGTTACTTGAAGAAGTTTGTGGTCAAGACTGATAATATGGCCACTAGCTATTTTCAGACTCAAAAGAAGCTCTCTCCTAAGCAAGCCCAATGGCAGGTTTTCCTGGCAGAATTTGATTTCGACCTTGAACATAAGTCAAGTAAGACTAATACTGTGGTAGATGCTTTAAGCCGAAGGGTTGAGTTGGCAACCATCAGCAAACCTGAAAGTAACCTCATTGATATAATTCAAGAGGGAATGGAGAGTGATAAACAAGCTAAAGCTCTATTGATCCAATGTCAAGAAGGGAAGACAAGGAGATTTTGGCAAGAGAATGGACTAATATATACAAAGGGATAACGAATTTATGTGCCCTAATCCTTGAATCTCAGAAGGGAGATACTTAAAGAGTGTCATGATTCTAAATGGGCAGGTAATCCAGGAATGCACCGTACCAAAGCCTTAGTGGAAGAAAAGTATTTTTAGCCACACATGAGGGAAGATATTGAAAACTACGTCCGAACTTGTCTCATGTGCCAATAAGACAAAGTTGAACATAAGGCAACTCCAGGACTACTAGAGTCTCTTCCTATTCTTGAATGGCCATAGGAGAGTGTTTCCATAGACTTCATTGTAAGTTTGCCTCGATCGAAAAGGTATGGTACAATCATGGTTGTGATAGACAGGTTCTTAAAATATGCAACTTTTGTCTTGGCAACAAAGGAGTGCCTAGCAGATGAGGCTACCCAATTGTTCTTGAAACATATAGTAAAGTATTGGGGCTTGCCAAGAAACATTGTGAGTGATCGAGATGGGCGATTTACAGGGAAATTTTGGACAAAACTGTTCAAACTTCTGGGATCCGAGTTGAACTTTTCAACTAGTTTGCATCCCTAGACAGATGGCCAGACGGAGCGAGTGAATGCTTTAGTAGAATTATACTTAAGGCATTTTGTAGGAGCTAACCAACACAATTGGACCAAGTTGTTAGATGTGGCACAATTCTCATTTAACCTGCAGAAGAATGAGTCCATCGGATAGAGTCCTTTCAAGATCATCCTGGGAAGGCAACCTTTAACTCCTCATACCGTAGCAATAAGATATGCGAGATCCAGCCCTCCCACATATAAATTTGCAAGGGAATGGCAGGAAAATCACGACTTAGCTCGAACACACTTAGACTAAGCTATCAAGAGAATGAAGAAGATTGCAGACAAGAAGCGTAGGCCGATGGAATATCAAGTAGGTGACTAAGTGCTTGTTAAGTTACATTCGATACAACGTATGAAGGGACAACTACATGAAGGTCTAATGAGGCGCTACGAAGGTCTATTCCTAATTGTAAAACAAGTGGGGTGAGTGTCTTACAAATTGGAACTTCCATCCAAACTAAGATTCTATCCAATTTTCTACGTGAGCATGCTAAAACCATTCCACAAAGATGAGGAAGACCCTATAAGATCTACATCACAAAGGGCCCCAATAGGAGTACGGGATTCATTTGATAAGGAAGTGGAAGGGATCATAACTGATAAACATGTGAGGAGACGTAGACAAACTCCTAGACATGAGTATATGGTAATGTGGAAGGGAAAACCAGAGAGTAAGGCCAGTTAGGAACCAGCCGAAGCACTGTGGCAATTTGAAGACAAGATTCAAAAGTTCCATGATGAAGGAGCGACGAGGGTGTTGCCGGATTGAGTGGGGGAGAATATTACGGACCTCCCAAAATAGGCCATTCTTAGGAGGTTCCTAAAGCCCAAGACTAAAGCCCAAGCCCACTAAAAGCTTCTAGAAGATGAAAAACTCCAGAAGGTTCCAGAGAAGTCTAGAATCTTGTATAGTAGTAGGTGGGGTAGGTGAATGTGGTAGTTGGGAGTCAATTGTAACCGTTAGATCGAATTGATCTTAACCATTAAATTGTAAAGGCTTTCTGTATATATAGGGGTGTTCCCCTCAGATGTAATACATAAGTTATTTGAGTGAATACAGTATACTTTCAGAGTTTCTTTCTCTACTTTCTCTCTCTAAACGTTGTGAGCATGTTACAGGCTAACTTAACCTTCCTTAGTGAGGTTAGAAACGCTAAGTGCCGCACGAGGTCGAGCGACGGAATCCGCCCATGACACTTGCTCGGGTATCTTTGTGTTCAAAGTACCTCCTGCAGATGCATCAATCATCTGTCTCGTAAATAAATTGAGACCATTATAGAAGGTCTGAATCTGCATCCATAGTAGGAGGCCATGATGTGGACACCTCCTGAGCAAGTCCTTAAACTACTCCTAAGTATCATATAGAGTCTCCGCTTCTAATTGGGCGAAATAAGAAATGTCATTCCAAAGTTTGGCGATCTTCGTAGGTGGGAAATACTTCTCCAAAAATTTCTCTACCAATTCATTCCAAGTTGTAATTGAATTTCGTGGTAAGGAGTTCAACCACTTCTTTGTTCTACCCCTCAAGGAAAAAGGAAATAGCCGCAGTCAGATGGCATCATCTATGGCTCCATTGATTTTAAATGTATCACAAATCTTTAGAAAGCTAGAGATGTGGGCATTAAGATCTTCATCTTAGAGACCGTCAAACTAATCATATTGTTGCACCATTTGTATGATGTTGGGTGCAATTTGGAAGTTATTAGCCGCAACAGTTAGCCTTGTGATACTAGAGTTAGCTCCTATAAGTGTAAGCCTTGAATAGTCGGACATAGTCCGATTTGCTTCATTACCGTTGTTAGCCATGTGTGGTAGATCTTTTTGATTGATAAATTTAGTCTTAGCCTCTTCACCCTCTTCCTTAATCTCAATCATTGACTTGTCTTCTATGGTAGCCATAGTTTGTCTAGGTCGCAATCTCAAATTTTGAAGGATAGTTCTCTCAATTTCAGGATCAAGTTCTACCAAATCTTTCGGTTGCTTCAGGTCATGCACTATAAGGGCAAGAAATATAGAATCAATTGCAGCTCTAGGTTATAAAAATAAACAATGAAAACAAAAGAGAAAGAAAAAAAAATGGTCAAAGTAATAAAGTAACTAGTGTTCTTAATATCAAAAGTCTCGGGTAACGGTGCCAAAAACTTGATACATGGCAAGTGCACCTATCAATTTTAATATAGCGGATGTGAGTCCGAGTCGATCCCTTAGAGACTTCGAGTACTAATATTAACCTTAGCTCTATTATCTAACCGAAAAATTGTGATGAGTTGAATGAATTAAAAATACTAAAACTAACAAAGTAACCTAATTATGAGACTTGATTAAGCAATTTAGAAAGCGATAAAATTAAGAACGACTTCAAGAAGGCAAATAATGTATTTAGGAATTATTTCCCCTAATGTTTAACATGTGACCGCTTAAAATATGTCCAATTCAATTTCTATTATTCTTGACCGGATGGATTCATAATTAAAGATAACACCTTTCTCAAGCATATTAACCCTAATCCTAAATTATTTACCGAAATCTCTTCACTTAGTAGTATAATTCAGAATCGCATTAATGTAAAATGAATTTCCATACAAAAGAACAACTTTTTGAAAGAAACATGTATCTTATCTCTAAGTACACATGTAATTCTCTCCAATTATGTCAAGATCTCATTATTCATGTGATTTCTCAATCATCATGCATAATATCATAGATTAATACTTCACAAATATCAATTAACAATTAAATATCATAATCGAATCAAGAAAAGATAGAAACTTTATTGAAAATTATCAATCAATCTAATTGTCATATGAAACCCTAGGTTCCATAATCTTAAATACAAAAATTTTAAGCTATCATAATGAAACTAAAAATGAATTGCAACAAAATCAATAAATAAAACATGAAAAACACCTTTTGTTGATGAAAAATCTCTTCAATCTTGAAGTTGGGTGTTTCTTTCATCTTTTTCTTCTCCTTCTCTTCAAGTCTCTTCTCTTTTGAATTTCCAAAACTTATGTACGAAACCCTAATAAGTCCTTTTATAATGTATTGTAAGGTTTTCGTTTTCGTCACCAGACATAGCTTGGGATACAGTTATGTCCCCAGGTCGTATAACCTTCTAACCTTAGCAAATCTTCCTGCATGGACACAGCCTGGGGACACAGTTGTGTCCTAGACTATATAACTTTCTGACCAAAATTCCTATTGTTTATGTAACTTCAAAACTTCATAACTCATTTATTTGAACTCTAAATTGAGTGAAACTTGATTCCTTTTGTTTGTTTTCAATCTAAGAACGCGTTTAAACCTTGAAATCAAAATTTTACTTAATTAAGTATCAATTTCTTTAAAGAAAACCAAAGATGTAAAGGAAATACTATAAAATCACCATGTAAAATGTATTTAAAATAAGAGTTCAGGTCCCTTCTTCATCCTTAGTTGGACTAAGTAATAGGAGAGGAGGTCATAGTGAGGGTAAAGTCAATGGTTCAAAGGTAGTCGTGGGAGGAGCGATATCTCTATTGCACAAGCCTAGGTTTGGTTGTGAGCTGTTGCATTAACGGTAACTCCTCAACCCTAATTAGAGAGGGCACAATTTCTTTAATCTCACTACGGGCCGGACAACATCATGCAATGGCATTTTCTTATACATACATTACACCAAATAAGTTAGTTAACAACCTTGTTATGTTTATGGTATAGTTTTAATTCCTCCATCCTAACTTACTGAGCTGTAATTGCTCACATCCCTATAGACGTCATGCAAGTGCTGGCTAAGAAGTGGCTTACAATTACTTTGAAGCTAGAAACTACTAAATCCTAAGGAAAACATTTGAAGAACAAACATATATTTTTAAGGTCTAAGCCTTTATTTTAGAATTTTTCATTTCTGAATAATGTAATAACTAGGAAATAGTTTACGGTGAAACATTGTAGATATTAATTGTAATAACTGAATTATAGTGTATATATATATATATATATTCTCACTTTCTTAGGTAAATGATTTATTTAAATTACAAACTGTTTACTTTAAAGCAGGTTAGTCGTAGATACCTTATGTAGATCAGGTCTAGGATAACGGTTGTAAGGCCAACTTCTATCTTAGAATGGTTTACACGGCGAAGCTATTACTACTCTACCGCTTCGAGGCATGACATATTGTACCCTTTGAAAGGATACTTATCATCATTTTAAGAGAACCTTCTGTTGTATTTTCTGATAGGTTCCAACACTTTGTTGTTTTCTCTACCTTAATCATTTCTTAATTTTCATCTTTTGATTTAATAAAAACTATTTCTTCCTTTGTTTTAGATGTTTCTCCAAATTTGAAACCTAGTCCAAATTTTGAATTATCTGTCCTTTGGTTGAAAATCAATGTTTGTAGTTTCTTGTCACTTTCATCAAACTTACGAAAGGTATTCTTAATTGAATTAGATATATCTTCCATACAATTTTTCAAATTCTTAATTTCTACTTTTAAAATTAGATTTTCATTAACTAAAGCTTCATAGGCAAATTGCAATCCTTCGAAGTCATTTTTCATAAAATCATTTTCATTTGCTAGCAACTTATTAGCTTGATTAAGTGCATGCTTTTCAATTTTCCACTTTTTAACGTCGAATTCAAGCTTAAATATTTTATTACTTGACTTAGAAAGAGCTTTGAAGAGTTTGTTAATTTTGGCATATATATTGTCAGGTACTTCTAAATTAGAATCAAAATCAATTTTAGAATCTACCTCAAAAAGTGCCATAAGAAATAAATTAACTTCCTTGCATTCTTATGAACCTTTTGATTCAATTTCTAAATCTTCTAAGTCACTCCATATTGCCTTCAAAGATTTACGTTTCTTCTTGAATTTCTCCATTTTCTTGATTAACATGGGACATTCATATTTGATATGTCCAGACTTCTTGCATTCGTAGCAAATAATCTCCTTTTTAACATTCTTCTCTTCTTTTTCTTTGATTGACTTCCTTATATCAATAGACCGATTCTTATTAGTAGTAAATCTTTTAGTAAGCATTTTCTTACCCTTTTTTTCTTATGCCATTTGTTAAGTTTTCTAACTAGAAGTGTCACATCCTCATCTTCTTCTTCAGATGAATCTTCTCCTTTTGAATCAGTATCTGTTTCTTTAGCTTTGAAGGTAACAATCCTCTTCCTTATATCTTTTGAAGTACTTTCTGATTTGAGAAAATTAGTTTCATATGCCATAAGCTTACTGTGTAGTTGACTTAGGGTCAATGTCTTTAGATCACAAGCTTCTTCTATAGCAATTTTTTTTTTGCATTCCAAATTTTGGGAAGAATCCTTAACATCTTGCATACCATATTTGCATCACTAATAATTTTTCCAAGAGAGGATAGTTCATTAGTTATGGTAGTAAATCTACTAAAAGAGTCTTTATTTCTTCACTAGGGAGAATTTGAAATATTTCATATTGTTGAACCTGCGAGTTGATTATTGTATCCTTGATTGTCTCTATCCCTTCATAGGTTTGCACCAAAGAATCCCAAATATCTTTAGCTGTAGCACAAGAAGTAATAAGATAAAATTCAAAACGTGCAATAATACTTAACAAAAGATTCTTAGCTTTTGCATTGAGTTCGACTTTGGTGATATCATCATTTGTTATGATAACAATTAGAACTTTGAGATCTCCTGTAGAAATGATTCACCAAGCCGGATAATCCGATGCCTCATATAAGTCTCCATCCTAAATTTCCAATATGGAAAGTTAGTTCCATTTAAAAATGGTATCTTGTCAAGCTAAACTATTAGACTACCACTTGGTTCACCCATGATCATAAACTTTAGAAAATATTAGAACAAAGCTCTAATACCAATTGTTGGTCCCGTATAAGATATCAAGAAGAGGGGTCTGAATTGATATCTCTAAATTTTTGAAACTTTTTCGATATAAGAAAAATGAAACTACCCCTCTTAACAACTTATAATGGTGAACAGTGATAATTTAATAATTCAACATACAATAATTAATAAAGTGAATTAAGAGAGTAAGGAAGGAGAATATTAGGTAAAGATTTTATAGAGTCCCAGCCTTCTACTTACTACTCACTTGTAGCTCTACTACTAGGGATCTGGTCTAATTCATCGGTGCCATTCCACTTAATCCACTAAATCAAACTATAAAAATTACAAGTGCTTATCATACATGAATTTTAAAACGCTTTGCTCTGTCTATCTAGCCTCTCAACAATTTAAGCTAATACAAATTTATAGAGTACAAACTGATTTCAAACAATAAAAAAAGATTTAAAAATTACAAGTGAGAACACAATTATAAAACTCAAACAATCACTCTAAAGAGAAACAATGAGTGTTGAATAATTTGCTTTGGTGGAACTTTTTGAAGAAGTATCTAAAGTACATTTTCTGACTTTTCAAAAGATATAATCAGAACTGAATTTTTTTTTTTCACAAGAGATTTTTCCTAAGTAATACTTGAACATTTTCTAATCCTTTATCTTTTATATATAAATCTTCTAACAGCTAATTACATGAAAATTACCTTTATTTTCTTAATTATCCAACCATTAGTTATTCAAGATAAGCCTTGGATGTTTTGAGAGGAACTTGATTATTTAAATTTCAAAAAACAACTCTTCTTATCTTACTTCAATTGGATAACCTTCAACCAATAACCACCGGATTTGCTTCTAATTTGAAATTATCAAGATAATATGCCTTATCAGAAATTTCTAGATAAAACTCATATTCAACATTTGAATTTCCATAAAATCCAATTTAACCTTATCTTTATCCATACTTGTGCCTATCTTAATTTTTTTTTTCCAAAAATTAATTTGCTCAATGATAATCCTCATGGATCTTAACTCTATCTTGAGTAAAATAGGATTAAGTATATTTTCTTAATACACCCAATTTGGTAGAGCTAAGGCTTGATTAATTTGAATCTGATTTAAGCTATTTTCAATGTCATACTTCTAGACTTACTTTCTAAATAAGCTTTTGAAGAATATCAGCATTTTATTTTTTAACTTTCTAAATAAGCTTCTAAAGTATTGTACCATTTTTTCTTATAAAAGCTTCTAAAATATATTTTGAAGATTTTCATACCATTATATTTTCAATCCATTCAAAGCTTCTGAATAAGCTTCTAAATGTAACTTAATTTTGCGAAATTAAACTTTCTAAAAATCCTTTTTATAAGCCTGCACTCTTAAATATTCATTAGCTTTTACTCAGTTTTGTTATCATTAAAATATATCTAATAATGCATACTTCCAATTGGTGAATTTAGAAGAGGAAAGGATAAAAGTAAGAGAAATAGAAGAAAAAAAGAAGGATAAGATGTAGAATAAATTGATTTGATTAAGTCTTATCCTCTTTGATCCTAAGCCAAATAAATTAGCACATATAGAAATGAAGTACACAAGTGGCAGCCGAAACTAATCCTAAGAAAAGCAACGTAGAAGAAGGAAAATAAATAAGGAAGAAAGGGAAAAAGGAAAAAGGAAAGAAAAGAAGGAAAAAGGAAAGTTAAAAATAAAAATAAAAAAGTATTAGGTTGACTTTTTCAAATGTAAAATTATAGAATTATTAACAAATTATGATATAATATTCATAATTTTATAAATTTTGTTAATTAAGTTGTTACTCGTTAAGTTTATAAGATTTGGAAGTTAACTCTATTCAGTCGTTAGTATTTTTACGTGATTATGTGTGTTATTCAATAATCATATTCAATTAGGGTTTTATTACTATTAAGATAAATTTATTCATTTTACAAGGCTAGAGCTATAGTTTTAAGATTTCTCTCAAGTTCAAGTTCAAGTTTAATCTTAGGTATTTACGCATACATAGGGTTTAGGGTTTTTTGTACACAATTAAGGTTTTAATTAAAATTTTTAGGGTTTTTCATATTCATTTTAGGTTTCAAATTTAAAATTTTAATCAATCTTAAATTTATTAGATTTGTTGACTTAAGGAAAATTATCTATAATACTCAAGTCATCTCTATACTCAAAAGTTAAATTCATGGAGCTTACACTAGTAGTAGGGGAAGGTCCCCCAATTATTTATTTTTAGAGTTTTATGTGGTTTCGACCATTAGATGGTAATACCAAGGGTAGTGTTTAGGTAGTATTTTAGATGTGCTACTTATATGTTAGACGCTAATGCTGACAATGATTTTTCATTTAACTTATGCTAAGCTTCCTTTAGGTTTACAAAGAAAAGAAAAAGGTCATTAATAGAAGGTAAGTACATCTATTAGTTTATAATATAGTAGATTTAGTCCCAATATCAATCCATCAAAGACTACAAGTACTAATAATTACTCTAATTCTATTATCTAATTGGCAAAAAATAATTTAAATTAAAACTAAACCATAACTTAATTAAATTTTGGCAATTGAAAGAAAATCAAATTAAACTCAACTAAAATTAAAAGAAAGAATAATGGAATAAAGAAACCTTGAAATCACAACATAGACAACTAAATATTATTTCACTTAGAGATTAAAATGCAACAATCAAGAGTATCCAATTCCTTCTCTAGTTTTATTAACCAGGAGAACTCCTTCAATGAGCTAATAGAATTCACTTTACATATTAACTTCTAATCCTAAATATACTCTTTTGCAATAGAATATGTTAAGACAACATTAAGAACATGAATTCTCTTTAAAAATACTAGAAAAGCATTAAGAAGAATTCCATAACTTATCGTTGAGACTATAGAGATTTTTTTCAATTATGCCAAATCTAATTACACACTTGATCTCATAACTCTCATGCATAATATCAAATAATTAGGATTGAAACTAACAATCTAATTAATTAAACACAAATGATTGAATTAATAAAAATTAGGATGTCATTAGAATTAACAAAAAAAAAAGTGCTTTACATATTATTTCTAGGATGCATAATCTAGGTATCAAAGAACTACACTACAATCATGATAAAAGAATAAACTTTCATTTAAAAAAAAAAGGAAAGAGAATCAAAGGAAAGTGTAATGTGAATACTACAAATAAGAAAACCCTCATAAATCCCTAAGAATGCTTACTTTTCTTTGTTGCTCTTGAAATCTGGCTCCCTATTTATAAAAGCCACTCAAAAGGACTCAAATAAGGAAATTTCTCATGCATGATCACACCTTAAGATCATAAGCATAAACCTTAGGCACGATTCTCCTTACAATTAAAACACTTAAAATTCCTTGAAAATCTTAGATAAAAGGATCACAAGCAAAGAGCATGATTGTGATCTTTGATCCTCAGCAAAACTCTTGTCCATGAGTTGGTATCTCTAATTGTCTCTTTAGTTAAAATGAAAATCTTTTCTAATAATGTAACGCCCCTAAAACCTAAATGGGTACTACAACTCGCCACATATCTCGACTAGCTTGGAATATGTAAGTTTTTCTAATTTCACAATCGAAACGTAAAGAATCGTACCACAAAGTATATAAAAATCCATAAGTGAATAATAACTGCATCCACTCATAAAAACTGGAATATTCAATAGAGTTCGAAAGTGTCTCGACTTACAACCAACAACATAAAATAAAACAAATAACTAAAATCCTCATATATCAAAAGGAATCCATCTCCTCTAAAGAACATAATCCTCAACAAAATATAAACCACTAATGACATAGATATCACCCTATCCTAGTCATCATAAAAGTAAAGGTATTTGACTCCATCCTCCTCTTAGATATCGCCTACATACAACTCCTCAAAAATAAAGAAGTCTTCAGATCTCATACTTGAAAAGGAAAAGAATGAGCTGAAACCCAATACAGGTGTATAAGTAGATACACATGACAAGCTAGATCGTTCACATACAAAAATGCAAATATAATAGAATAATACAAACAGCAAATTAATTATATTACATTAGGCCAACATTGCATCAAAAGGGTATTCATAACACCACCACACTTAGTCTTTACCCACATACATAGGTAGATATAATTATACATTTTCCTTTAATTCATTTATGCTTACAAACAAGAGTCCAAAACCTAATATTCTAGATGCATCGTCTCATGTGAAATTCTACTAAAGAAACCTCGCACGTGATTAGTAGTTACTGCTCTAAGGATTTGCTACTACGGGCCCATAGACATAACAGGTCAAGCAAAATTAACATCCAAGATCAATTAGGCCAAATATATGTTAGTTCAATTATGATACGAACCATGCCAAGGAAAGATAAGGCTGGTCGTTAGGGTGGGTCCGATCTTATTGAAGTAACGAAAATAGAGTGGGTTTAGTGAATCTATGAGCTACTTAACCAGATATGACATATCAGCTAGATTCTATATGGCCTAAGACTCATCGAATGTAACATACCAGTTCGAGTAATGGGATTGGCTTCCACAATCCTTACTAAAGGGATTGATAAGAGTTGGTAGGAGAGAGCTTTTTAGGAGAAAAGACTTAAAGAGGGGATTTCATTAATTTTCTATATATTTGTACTGTTACAAATGTTACTATTTATAGTATGTCCTAAACTCTCGTGGTAAAACTGTAAATAATGTATAAGGCCTTAAACCCCTAAAAAATTGGGCCCATAAATAAAATAAAGACAAACATGTACAAAAATATAAAAATATGTGTTTTTATAAGGGGAAGTCAGCATGCGGTCAGTTAACATGCCTCGGAAGTAATCCCACATTACTTGGCCAAGACACTAGAAAGGTCGGCCCATAACTGCTAAGTTTTAAAGTTAGTCGGTACTAATCTCTTCAAGCCTTGCCAAGTGGATCCAACTCTTCTCAATGTGATATCTCGTCATATCGGCAAGCGTGAAGCTAAGTAACTGGTCAAGCATGGGTGAATATCGGTTATTATCTCGGCCTTTTGCTTCTTAGCACTCTATTTGCAAGAAATCGACTCAATAGATAGAATGAGTTGGCAAGTATATCAGTTCAACCTTAGTAGTCAAGTTACTTCAGTATCTCAAATCCTATTATTCCCTTTCCCTTAGAGAGGTTTTGACCCGAAACTTGGTAATTGGCGACTTCAAATCCCACCAAGATCAAATACCAACCTATAAAACCTAGAAAGAGTGATATAGAGATAGTTTGGGTCTATGATTAATGCTGGCATTATTCTCAACTCCTTCCATTCATCATGAGCCTGATCAACCAAACTCCTCTTTAAGGATCCTTCCTTCCATTCATCGTATATCTGATCAACTCTATATAAGTAACCCCAACAACTATCAATCAAGGACATTAATACAACTTTTGGCTCAAACATCATGCGATGAACCTAAGATGTTTGAACATGTAAAATCTCAAACTTTTCTTCTAACTTAAGAATCATTAACGCTTTACATGCTTTCAATGTTGGTCTTATAAGTTCATGCTCGGTAGTCTTCTCCCCTTCTACTTCCTCATAACTCAATTCTTTCTCCTCCCATTTGCGGTCATGCTCATGAGTTTGGATGGCCAATAATGGGAGCACATCGAGAATATGGGGGTTCAAATTCAATTCAATTTGGTCCTCTTCCCTTCTACTACTCCCTTCTCCAGTAACCTCCATTACCTTAAATCCTCCTTCAATATTCTCTAACTCAGCATTCCTCTATTATCTTATTTCATCCTTGAACACTTCAAGCCGTCTTTTAATCTCCTTCAACTGATCCCGTACTTTAGAGAGGTTAGCTTCATCAATGGGTCTTCTCTCATACAATTTATCTTGATGACCTTAGGGCATGAATCTTCTTCACATCAAATACCTTATCTCGTCCTACATAATGATCTCAATATTTCCTCTATCAATTCTTTGATTTATCATTCTCTTCCACCAAGTAGTTGCAATGCTAATCATCAAATTCTTTATATCATAGGTTCTCTTATGCTCAGATAAGAAAAATTTTCAAAAATCTGATTAACTCGAAAGTCCCAATTCAAATATTCTTCAAGAGTTCCATATCCATCAAATTCTAGAATTCGTGATAACACGTCTTCATAATAATATTTATAATCATATCTAGCTTCATATGCCATGTTGAGGATGTTCAATTCAATAGCGCGGTACTTAAGCTCATATGAGAGAGAGTTTCTCGGTAGCTAATAGACGGTAGTACAGCTAAACTGGTACTATTGCTCGAATTGCAAGTATTAACAACTCAGCAATAATTAACTCGATTTGTACTTCAATTTGGTAGCTTAGGCTCCTTTACTCAATTAAGCTCAGCACATCACAGGAGCTTAACAACTTAAGTACAACTCGACAAGTGTTTGAACAAGATAGTCCAGTTTAGAAATCAGTCCTACTATAAGAATTACTCGATTCAACAAAAAATTAATACGACATAACTTTAATTTAGCAGTTCAACTCGGAGGCTCGGTAAAGTTCAAATTCGGCTCAGTAACTATTCTTGGCAAATCAGCTCAGACATACACAATCTCACTAAACACTTAGTCTTTTCAATTTAGCAAACACAACAGTACATTCTCGGCCACTATCGTAATACTAAAACAAGATAATGCATTAAACAGCATAAAGAAGTCATATCTCAGTAAGCAACCCAGATTGGAAATCCCAACCTTCTCTTTGATATATATATATATATATATATATTCAATATGGGATTTACGATGTAAAGAACTTGCAATCTAATTTTTCACTAACCCCACTTAAAGAAAATCAATTAGAAAAGTTCTCAACATATAGAATTGAAACAAAACTAATACTTAGTAAACATATCCTCTATATCACAAACAAACCTAATAAGTAAGCACTCCTTAAACATAAAATAGAACAAATACAATGCCTAAAACTCTCGACCCTATTTGGAACCTCAAGCTCTGATACCAAGATGATACAAACCGTACTAAGGATAAATAAGGTCGGCCATCGAGGTAGGTCCAATCCTATTGAAGGAACGAAAATAAAGTAGGTTTAGTAATGGTTTTAGCAAATCCGTGAGCTACCTAACCAGATATGATGCACCAGTTAGATTTTATACAACTTAAGACTCACCAAATGTAATGCACTAGTTCAAATGATAGGGTTGCCCACCACAAACCTTACTAAAAGGATTGATAAGAGCTAATAGGATTGATAAGAGCTAATAGGAGAGAGCTTTCTAAAAGAAAAGAGTCAAGGGGGAGGGCGGGGGGGTTCATTGATTTTCCATATATTCGTATTGTTACAAAAGTTTCCATTCATAGTACGTCCTAAACCCTAGTGGTAAACTGTAAATAATGTACAAGACCTTAAACCCTGAAGAATTGGGCCCATAAATAAAATAAAGACAAACATATACAAAAATATAAAACTATGTGTTTTTATAGGGGGAAGTTGGCATGCAGTCAATCAGCATGCCTTAGAAGTAGTCTTACATTGCTTGGTCAAGACACCAAAGTGGTTGGCCCATAATTGTTGAGTTTTGAAGTTAGTTGGCACTAGTTTCTCCGAACCTTACTGAGTGGATCTAACTCTCGATAACATGATTTCTCAACATATCGGCAAGCATGAAGTTGAGTAATTGGTCAACCATAAGTGAGGATAGGTTATTGCCTCAACCTTCTGCTTCTCAATACTCTATCTGTAAGAAATAGAGTCATTCGACGTGGCAGATAAAGTGAGTCGGCAAGTAGATGAACCCAGCCTTAGCAGTCGAGTTAAGTCGGTACTTCGAATCTTATTAGGTTAAATCATTTCTAACCTAGCAATCACAACTACACGACAACACCACGTACCTAAAATCGCTCCAAAACCGAATACAAGTCTCTAATCTCAAAACCTGAACAAAACTCAGACCTCGATAAGGGATACCAAACACCACTATCTAATAGAAAACAAGTAGCATGTTATCCCTTAAGCATTCAAAAGCTAAGTCCTATTTAGAAGTTATTTATGAATCTATGAGCTATTCAATTAAGGTCCCAAAAGAAATTGTTGAATCAAACATAATACAATTAAACTAAAAAGGTGATATGACTACATATTTAAGATCAATTTTTATAGTAACTTGTAAATATATATATAACATATCATATATATATATATAACATATCACATATATATATATACAAGAAAATATAAAATGGACAGATGATTAGAGTATTAAATAATATAAATTATCGAATTATTATAGCAAATAAGTAATATGTACTTAACTAGAAAGATAATATAATTCATAAAAACTCATAAGACATGACAAAGTAGTTGTTGACAAATAAAATGGACATATTACGTAATATATGATATGCTAAATATATACATAAACTAATATGATAAAATAATTACAAAAACATCAATAACAATAATAAATTATACTGAAGCAATAAAAATACTTAGATCGTAATACTGCTAATATAAAAGAAAGACATACTAATAATAATATAGTATTGTAGTATGCCAAATTGACACTTGAGACTTTTATATAAAATACAATCATTAATATAATCTATGAACAAATAGAAAATAGTGACCCAAGTTAGATACGATGAAAATAGAAATTGGCCCCAATATATATATATATATATATATATATAACTAACGATCTAAAATATAATATAATATATTTAATAATAACTCTTATATAAATAACACTATATATCATGATAAACAAAAGCAAAAAAAAAGAAAAAAATTAAAAGCAGTAATCGAATTCTAACAATACTTAATTCAATACTAACAACAAAAATAATAAATAAAAAAATAGTAAGATATATACTATGAGTACAAAACTGAATACGACATCAAGAACGACTCGCGAAATTAAATCGAGAAAAGAATCATTGAATAGGCACAAGCAAAAACCTAACACAAACAATTATACAAAATAAGTTATAATTCGTAAAGAATATACCCAAGAAATTAATTAGCACCATTACCTAATTGATTTGGGATGTATGGAAATGGAGACAACCAATCTTAATCGTGCGTGTAACCCAAAAGAGTTTTTGACGAGCTAATATTGAAAAGTAAGAATTAGGAACTTGAGTTGCTAACAACCTTTGGAATTAGGTAATAATTGATGCCGAATATGAATCATGAAGTATAATAATGGAGTTAAATCTCTAACGCCGAAAAAAAAGGAATTCAAAGGACGATGGATCAACAATTTTAGCTAAAGGAAAAAAATTTAGAAGGGAGAGGGGATTAGTCTAGAAGGGGTAAGTAGTCAGGGGAATTAATGAAGGGGGAGGGGGCTGAGTTATGAGAGAGATAGAAACTGGGGGAAATTATATAGACAAAGTGAGAGAGAATAAGAGCCGAGAGAGAAAGAATAATTGCGGCGATGAGGAGATAAAGTAGGGTAAGGTTAAAATATTTTAGGGTGGGGTTCTAGATTATTCCGTAATGAAATATGTATTTATTTTTAAATAAAGAGATAAAAAGTCAATTAAGATGAAACAAAAATATAGTATTTAGAAAAATTAATCATATATACAAATATCATGATGTAAAGTACTAATAAAATTATTATACTCTACACATAAAATCAAATTTACTATACTTATTGTATACATAAAAATAAAAATTTTAAAATAATCAAATCAAAATCTTAATTTTGATTTCTAACGATACTAACCTAAGTGAGTTTACGATTTAAATAAAATACTAAACTAACTAGGGTGTTTCAATCTTCGCCCCTAAAGAAAACTTTCGTCTTGAAAGTTTACCTTAACTCGAGAACAGATTAGGATACTTTTACTTCATGTCATCCTCCAACTCCTAAGTAGCCTCGCACTCTGAGTAGTTCTCTTACTAGACCTTTACAAAGGGAAGCGATCTCCTCTTTAGCTAATGAACCTTCCTATCAACAATCCTAACAGGTCTCTCCTCTATTGAGAAATTAGGCTTTCATCTCAAGGACTCTAAGTCCTCTATTAGTACCTATCAATCACCCTAACTTTGACTCAGATTAGCCATAAACTTCTTTAATAGTGATATGTATAAAACATCATGTACCCCTTCCAATACTTCTAACAAAGCTAACCTATAAGCTACCTTTCTGATTCGTTTCAACACTTTAAAAGGACCAATAATTTTTTATTCGTTTCAACACTTCAAATGGACTAATAAACTTGGGGCTTAACTTTCCTCTCATCTCGAACCATGCTATATGCTTTACTAGAGAAACCTTCAGTCAAACTTGATCAACGACTTGGAACTCTAAAGGCCTTCTTCCTTAATACGCATAACTTTTCTGCTTGTTCTGAGTTGTCAACATCCTTTGCTAAATGATCCTGAGCTTGTCAATGGTTTCTTACACCAAATTTGGACCCAAGAACTGTCTTTCTTCCACTTCATCCCAATGGATAAGCGACCTATACTTCTTTCCATACAAGGCCTCAAAAGGCACCATTTGAATCGGCGTTTGGTAGCTGTTATTATAGGAAAACTCAACTAAAGAAAGGTACCTATCCTAATTTCCCCTAAAGTCAAAACACAAGATTTCAACATATCCTCAAGAATCTGAATGGTTTGCTTAAACTGCCCATCGGTTTAAGGATGGAAAGTTGTACTAAACTATAGTTTGGTACCCAACTCTTTCTGTACTCTTCTAGAACTTGCTCACAAACCGAGTATCCCTATCTGAAGTTATCGTCATCGATACTCCATGAAGTCATACTATGTACCGAATATAATCCTTAGCCAACCTAACCAAGGTATTACTCATATTTACAAGAATACAATTAGCTGACTTAGTCAATCTATCAACTATCACCCAACCTACATCATGCTTATCCTTAGTCCATGGCATATGAGTAACGAAATCCATAATGATGTGTTCACACTTCTACTCGGGCACTGGTAGGGGTTGTAATTCTCCTACTGACTTCTTATGCTCAAACTTAACCCTCTAGCAAGTTAAATACTATGAGACAAAATCTGCTATATCACACTTCATGTTTCTCCACCAATAGTGACACTTCAAATCTTTATACATCTCGGTACTACCGAGGTGTATTGAGTATGCCGAATAGTGAGCTTCTTCCATGACTTCCTTTTTCAACTTTGAATTCCTTAGCAAACATAATCTTGTTCCATACCTCAGAATCCCATTAGAGTATAATCTGAACTCAAGTGCCAAATCAAGTTCCAATTTACCTTTCAAGCCCTGAATCTCCTGATCTTCCATCTATACTACTTTAATCCGATCCACTAAGGTCAGCTGGATGCGCAAACTTGCTAATCTTACCCCAATTTCACTAGTCATAACCTCTAAGTCCATCTTGTGCAAATCTTCCAATAAATGCTTTTGAGTAGTCAACAAAGTGGCAATATTACCATGCTTCTTCTAGCTAAGTGTATCTATTACTACAATGGCTTTCCTATGATGGCACTGAATATCCATATCATGGTCCTTAATCAACTTTAACCATCTACATTGTCTCATGTTCAACTCTTTTTGAGTGAAGATATAAATTAAGCTCTTATGATCTATGAATATTTTACACCTTTCACCATATAAATAATGTCTCCTTAACTTCAAAGCCAAAACAATTGTTGCCAACTCTAAATCATGAGTCAAGTAATTCTTCTCATAAGGCTTCAATTACCTAGAAGCATAAGCAATCACCTTTCCTTCCTGCATCAACATACAACCTAAGCTTTGACCTGAAGCATCATTAAAGATAGTAAACTCTTCCCCACTCTTAGGTAAGGTCAACATCGAAGTTGTACTTAGCTTTTCCTTCAACTTTAGAAAACTAGCTTCACAACAATCATCCTACTCAAACTTTATACCATTGCAGGTTAACCTTGTGAGTGGAGTTGCTATCTTAGAGAAACTTTCCACAAACCTTTGATAATATCCAGCTAAACCCAAAAAGCTTATGATCTCAGTCATTGACTTTGATCTCTACCAATCTATTATTGCTTGAACCTTTGCTAGATCTATAAATATCTCATTCCTATCCATAACATGACTTAGAAACATCATGCATTTAAGCCAAAACTCACACTTAGAGAACTTTGCATATAAGCGTTCTTCCTTTAAGCAACTCAAAAACAAACTCAGATGTTTCTCATGCTCTTCCCTGCTTTTAGAATAAATCAAGATATCATCTATAAACATAATAACAAACTTATCTAAAAAGTCCCTAAAGACTCGATTCATCAAATCCATAAAAGCTACAAGGGCATTAGTTAGCCTAAAGGGCATCACTAGAAACTCAAAGTGTCCATATCTCGTCTTGAAAGCAGTCTTTTGGATGTCCTCTTCTTTTACCCTCAATTGATGGTAACCCAACCTCAAGTTGATCTTAGAAAACATTTAGGCTCCCTGTAACTGATCAAATAAATCATCAATTGATGATAACCTAACCTCAAGTCAATCTTAGAAAACACTTGTACTCCCTGCAACTTATCAAATAAATTATAATTTGTAAAGAATATACCCAAGAAATTAGTTTACATTATTACCTAATGGTTTTGGGATGCATAGAAAAGGAGACAACCAATCCTAATCATGCGTGTAACCCGAAAGATTTTTGGATGAACTTCTATTGAAAAGTAAGAATTAGGAATTTGAGTTGCTAACAACCTTTGGAATTGGGTAATGATTGATGTTGAATATGAATTATGAAGTATAATAATGGAGTTGAGTCTTTAATGCTGAAAGAAAAGGAATTCAAAGGACAATGATTCAACAATTTCGGCTGAAGGAAAAAAAATTTAGAGGGGAGAGGGGATTAGTCTAGAAGGGGTGAATGGTCAAGGGAATTAATGAAGGGGGAAGGGGCTGTGTTACGGGAGAGACAGAAACTGGAGGAAATGATAAGGATAAAGTGAAAGAGAATAAAAGTCGAGAGAGAAAAAACAATTGTGGTATGAGGAGACAAATTAGGGTAAGGTTAAAATATTTTAGGGTAGAGTTCTAGAATATTCCATAATGAAAGATGTATTTATTTTTAAATAAAGAGATAAAAAATCAATTAAGATGAAACAAAAATATAGTATTTAGAAAAACTAATCATATATATAAATATCATAATGTAAAATACTAATAAAATTATTATACTCTATATGTAAAATAAAATTTACTATACTTAATGTATACGTAAAAATAAAAATTTTAAAATAATCAAATCGAAACCTTAATTTTGATTTCTAGCGATATTAACTTAAGTGAGTTTACCATTTAAATAAAATACTAAACTAACGTGAGTGTTTCAATTAATCTTTAAGTTCGAGCAATTCTTCTGCTCTTTTTACTTCAACATCTCCTTGAAATCCTAAAATCAATAATCATTCGGTTAAGCACTGAATTTATTAAAATTGTAGCAAAATAAAGAGAAATCATTATGAAAACTCATTAATAAGTATGTACAATTTCACATTCATTAGCCATCAAAATGAGCACTAGAGTTTTTTCTAGTACAACCATTCTAATGCTTAAGTTAGCCTCGATATGAGATAAGAAGCCCAATGGCTGGTGGTAGAGAGTGAGAAAATTATTTAAAAGCATATATGGATAAAAAGATCACCTTACAAGTTAGAGATTGCAAGACTTTAAATAGTTATTCACTACGGTCTTCAGTTTTAGTTCATTGACTTATTATATAATATAAATAATTATGGATATCCATTTTTCTACAATTCCTTAGAACCATAGAGAATCATTATCCCCTACCAAAATAGTGAAATAAGATAGACAATTCCAGAAAATTCTAAACTTACTAAAGATACTAAACTTAATTAAGATATTAGTCATTTTTCAAAGCATTTCGAATTAATTACATAAGCTTTTCATCATACCGATTCAATGGTAGCACTTTGCGTTCGATTTCTATCCTAGTCCCGATTATCGACCAACTTATAAGGAAAAGAACTGTTAGGGTGTAAGCTTACGCTTAATGAGATAATTACCCTCATCAATACTGCATGACAAAAATTTATTAGATGCACAACCATATGAATACATGAACAATCAGTATACTAAACAACGCATGCAGTGGCTTAGGAACTGCATACAACTTAGAATTACGTTCCCTATAGTTGAGGTTTGGAGATAATTAACTGATCCAAACCAACATCTGGGTTCCAGGCTTTGGGTTTTAACTCGTTAGCACTATTGTGCTTTAGTTAAAACAAAACTATGTATACATATACACACATATATATATATGTTCATTTCCGAATAATAAATCATATTTTCAAAATCCCAAGTTTAGCAGTGTGGTGGCCTCCGCAATCAACAAATACACGGCCTAAGCAAAAGTCACAAGATATGACCCCTTGCCGACAGTTGGTGTCTCCTGACGCCTAATAAGCTCATCAGCTTAGGATAGAGACTCAATAAAAATGATGACATAGCTAGTGTCCAATCCTATAGGAGGCTTGTCCTCCTATGAGTCCCTTCCCATCTTCTACGTAAAGCGGCAGTTGTTGTTTTCCGTATGCAATATGAGGAATGCACGATTCATTTTAATTTCTTAATCGTATAAGTGGTTAACTCGATTTTCAAGGTGATCAGATAATGTCATTCCATACAATTTTCACATATAAATTAGCATAAACAATTCTCATTATTATATATAATTAATGAACCATTGCATTCATATACGTGCATTTCTCATATCCCACAAGCATCCAAGTTTATATATAAAAGTTTAGGTATATCTATTCTATAAGTAAATTCCTGATGTCCCCTGGTCTAGAGGCAAGTTGTCTCCGTACATGGTGTCCCCTAGTCATCGAAATAATATTTATAAGGGATTGAAATAAACTTAGGAAACTAAGTTAAATTCCCTTAAGTTATACTCTTGACTAGCTTTCGTAACTTTTCTCAGTTTTTTACTTAAATATTCAATTATGTATAACTTTTTCATTTTAAATCCAATTTTTATGATCTTATAGTCAATCTTCATCGTTTTCGAGTATAATTTAACATGGTGATGTAATATTTTTGAAATGAGGCATGCAAATCTATCCATGGGCCAAAACAGTAGCGATCCTCATGTTTTGGAGTGCTTTTGGGCCTTATATGGTAAATAGGCTTTTTGGTAATTTGAAAATCTTTTGGACTTGGTCTTAAGATTTTATCCTAAGCTCAAAATACTCCTTGAGATCAAATTTACAACTTTGATTTATACTTCTTAGGCTAACAATCACTTCATAGGCTCTTTAATAGGCTTAAGCTGTCAAATAAACTTGTTTTTTGTTCAAACTAAAGTTAGTGACTTTGTTAGGCTTATGGAGTCTTAGGTGGATTTCTTCTGGGCCTCAAAATAATCTCTCTTAATATTTTAAAGTATTGGTCAGAATTTTAATGAAAGCCCAACTTAGAGTTCTAGGCTCATTTTGAGATTTGAGTTTTAGACTTTGTATACTTATTAAACTTACTTTAGTTGATCATTTTACTTTGTTCACTTGGTTTTATCATGTTTTTAAGTGGCTTTTAGTTATGTTCCAGATCTAGTCATGATGAATTTAAGGGGTTCTCACTTGGTTTTTCAACTTGTTTCATCATTTCGTTAAGTTTAAGGTTTAAATCATGAACCTAGGTTACTTATAGTCAAATCTTAACTTAACTTCTCTTCCGTGAGATGATTACTTAGCTTATACTTTACATGAAAATAGTAGATCTCATACTTATCACAACTTCCATAGCATAGTTCATATCTCATAAGGTTAGTTTCTTCATAAAAGCTTTATGTAATGGATTTTTCCTTTGCCTAATGCTAGGTTTGAGCATCTTTAACTTAATAGAAATGAAAATAACATCTAAATGGCTCACATGTACTCTACATCCAACATGATGTCTCCTCATTCATGTACACAATTCATGATTTTCTTAACTTAAAATCTTTCATTCTAAGCGTTAAACATATATCTTTACATAACACCAACTTAGCATGCTCATATTTTAACTTTCATATAAAAGAGTTCACAAGTTTACTTCTTAAGGTGGTCTAACTATTTTATCATCTTATGATTATACTAATATCTTCATGAAAACATGGTCTCTTAACATGTAATACGTAACACGTAACACGTAACACTAAACCACTAATACAAAGAAATAACTTACTCATCCTAAAAGCATAGAAATGGTGGTTATACAACTAAGTATCCTCTTATGTTCCTTGTTTTTCCTCCTTCTTCTTGTAAGCTCATTTGGAAACTAGAGTCTTGATCTTTGAAGTGGGCCTTTGAGGATATTTTAAAGTTTGTAAAAGTGGTTTTTTAAGTTGACAAATAAAGGGCACAAAATAATGTTTGGTGCCATGAATATGGAAACAAAAATAGTGGCGGCAATGTTGGGATTTTTGTGGGGTTGAATTTCTTCTTTTGATTTGTGTTTAAAGTGAGAGAAAAAAAAAGTGAAAGAAAAAAAAAGTGAAAATGACAGTGAAAGAGGGAGAGAATGGTAGATTTTTGAATAGGAGAAGAAGTGTGTGCAAGAAGCTTTAATTGATTATCTTTTAACTTATACAAAAGTCAACAATTGCAACTATTAATGATGTAAGTATTAAGGAGTGAATAGTAGTATATAAGAGAAAGTGATTGATGGTTGAAAGATAAGAGCATGACCCCCTTTCTTATTCAAACAGGCCATAGAGTGTCCTTTGGGACCATGGAATTGTCTTGTCTCATTTAATGAAGTTAAGCATGTGAAATCTTGTGAAAAATTGTCCATATGTAATATAAGTGAAGGGGTGATAAGGAAAGTGTCTTATCATTTGATTTTGATAAATTATCAATTGATAAATGATTTTAACTTTCAATTGATAAGTCATCTAAGGTGATTGGTTGGTCTACTTATTTATATGTAAGACTTAGACATATAGATAAGAGTATGGTCTTATAGGAAATTATTTTAGGATTTTCATCTTGTATTATTTTATACTTTATGATTCGATTCCTATAAAATTGTGAAATTTTCTAAAGTTGAATGAAATTTAAATTAAATTATTGATTAGTTACTTAGGGTCAAAATTTCCTAATTGTTTTAGGGTTTAGGGTTTAGGGTCTTAGGTGAGTTTAAGCTTCAAGCTTAGATTTTCTCAATAATTAGTTTTTGAATTGGAAAAATTTAATTCATTTCTAAATGTAAACTTAAGTTCTTAGTTTCATTGATCCTTAAGAACATTCGGATGGTACTTTTAATTGAATCATGGGTCTACTAAAAGTAGGGTTTATATTTATCAATTGTAAGTTATTTAGGATGATTGGTTGGTTTACTTATTTATGTGAACAATTCTTATGCATGAAGATAAGGAGATTGTCTTATATGAAATTCTTTTAGAGTTTGTTTGTTAAATTGATTTGTAAGTGATGATTTAATTTTTATAAAATTATGAATATTTCTAGAGTTGAATAAAATTATTCAAATTAAATTCTTAATTAGCTGCTTAGGGTTATAAGTCCTTAATTGTTTTAGGGTTTTGTGTTTAGAGTTTATGGTTCTCGTATTTGAGTTTTATCGATAATAAGGTTTCGATTTAGAAAATTAAATTCATTTTTAAATGTAAATTTGAATTTTTAGCTTAATTTATCCTTGGAATCATTTGGGAAGTACTTTTAATTGAATCATATGTCCACTAAAAGTAGAGTTTACAATTTATCCATACGTAACATAGCTTATAGGTGAAAAATAAGGGAATCGTCTTATATGAAGTTCTTTTTAGGGCTTAATTCTCAAATTAATTGGTAGGTCATGATTTGCTTGTTAAGAAATTTTAGAGTTTTCTAGAGTTGAATAAAATTTATTGAAATTATATTTTTAATTATTTATTTAGAACCGTAAGTCTTTGATCATTCTAGGTTTTAGGGTTCAAGTGAGATTATGTATGTTTTAAGATTTTTCACCAGCTCGAAAGTAATTGACTTACACTTAGTAACTTAAGGATCAATTGGTTTAATTATTTAGGAATACTGCTTTATTATGCAATATATATATATATATCATATGATAGATTAAGAAAAGAGAAAGAAATTGCTTAATAATATATTTATATATATATATACATATTGTGGGGTTACTCATGTACACAAGTAAAGTAATTTTTGTAAATTTATTAATTTATTCCTTTAACTAGCTTTGTATTGTTGTTTATTATTACTTGAAATAGTCTTTGATTCATTCGCTATCAGTTTTATATGATTTCACAAAAATATTGATAATATTATTAACTTATGGCTTTTCAAGCATTAAGATAATTTTATGATTTGATATTTACGGTTTCTATTAAGTTTAGGCTTATATTTTTAAAAGTACGCATATGTAGGGGTTGAAGTTTTCTTGTATGATTAGGATTTCTAAATCGTATAATAAGGCCTTTCAAGTTCATTTTAAGTTCCGAATATAAAATTTTAGTCAGCTTTCATTTTATGTGGTCTTGTTGACTTAGGGAAATATCTACGATACTCGAGTCCAACACCATATTTAGAAGGTTAAATTTACAAAGTCTATAGTATCATGTATTGCAACTTTAAGCTTAAGCTATCTTTTGAGTTTTTAGTCTTCTTTTTAGGTTCTAAAGCTCAAGCCAATTTTGACTATCAATATATAGTATTATGACTTATAATTTGAAAAATTGTATAATTAAGAATATTATTAATATTGTTAATCCCTTAAATTTTTAGGACTTAATATTTAACCGCATGGTTTTTCAACCAATAGAAGGAACACTTCATTTACCAATCATCTAATTAAATCCATTTCCTTACTTGATTATTATTATAATTATTGGCATCTACATATGCAAACTGCAATGATAGGTACAATTAATGGTAACAAAAGCATAAGGATAAGTTAAAGATATAATCAAAGTTTGAAAACTAAGATATTTAAAATGATGAAGATGAGGTACTTGTCCTTATCTTAAACTTTATGGGTCCATCATAGAGATGTAAATAGGACAGGTTTAGGATGGGTCATAGGAACCTGAAATCCATCTCATTATTCTGACATAGTTCATAGACCTACCCCAAAACCTTATGGAGTTTTTAACTCTATACTTAGAACCCGTTCTACTACCTTAATAGAGTACCTATTTCCCGATGTATGAGACCAATTTATTTTTTGAATTTTTTTTCTAAAGAACAATTTTTTTTTTACTTCATTAGTCGTTATATAAAAAATTAATTTATATCGTTTATATTTATAAAACATTTGCAACATAATAATGATATATTAGAGGAAAAGATATAAAAACAAAGCATTAGCAACATAATAAGGACATATTAAAGAAGAGAACATAAAAACATGCCATACTTCATCTATAACATATATATATATATATATATATATAAAACACCAAAACACAAAACACCATGTAAACTTTACCTATTATATTATTAATAAAGTGAAAAGACCAAAACATGCTAGAAGATGGGAATTATCAAAGAGCATTAGTAATAACAATATATATGATGATAGCAACTAAAAATTTGTAGAATAAAATAAAGTTTTCTATTTGAATTTGATTTTTATTTAGCTTGCTTGCTTTTACTTTTTTAATTTCATTTGAGTAATTGTTGATTTCCTTTTTATTTAGTTAAAGTAATTGTTTATTTTGTATTTGTATGTAGATGTTGACATCTAATTGATATTTTAGTTAATATTATATTATTATCTAGCAAAAAAAAGTTAATATTGTATTATTAGTAATTAGTTTTTATCTAATAATGTGTTTTCTAACAGGTTATTTATAAATCTTAGAACCTATTTTAGAACCCTAATAGGTTTTTAATCATACCTTAGAACTTGTTCCGAAACCTTATTAAATAATACTCTAGAAGGTTTTAAATAGTTTGGGTGGTTCGAGTACTTTATAACAATTTACCTATTTACATTCCTAATCTATCAATAGCACAATAAAATTTCATTAATAAAAGAAAGTGCTTATCAATTAATCTAATAATACTATTGCCCTTGATAATAATATTTAACACAATTAACCAAAAAATTAAAATAATAATTATATCTTTATTAACAAAAAGTCCTAATACTACTTAAGAACCACATATATATAGATAGATTATATATAAATATTGATAAGATTTTAAAACCATTAAAATTAGCACTATTCATTTAAATATCTAATGGACTATTTATTTAAATATTTATCCATTGATGAAATTCAAATTTTTCCTTTTTAAATATAGGTGAATAGGCCATATCATTTCACAAAATGTTTTTCGCTCACACGTGTAAGTTGTTGATTGGCTGGATAACTTGTGAGAGTCAACTAAGTCAACAAAGCAGTATCAGAAAAGTCTCTAGGTCTCTCTCTCTCTCCAGCCAAAACAAAAACCCCATAATTTCGGTTCGTGATCAATCATTTTCACTCGCCTTTTCTGTCGACTGATTCTTCTTTTCCTTTCCCACTCCTACTACTACTCCTACTCTACTACTGCGCCTACTGGTACTTTCACTACCACGACATTCCTTTTTTATTTTCCTACACTTTCCATCATTCTCTCTCTCTCTCTTTCTCCATATACTCATCCTCGACTAAAACGTACCAACGGGAATCTTGGAGAACATCACTGGAATCTCTCTCGCTCTTCTTTTGTCAACACTATCTCGTCTCTTACCATTATAAGCACCAGCGTTTCTATCGCCAAATTCTTCGTACTAATCTTCGTTTCCTTAACCGAATGCATTTCGATTTTGGTGAATCGATCTGGAGCTAGCTCTAAGTTTTAATCCGATTTTTTCTCTTCCTTTTGATAATGTGTGGTGCTTTGATTGTTTTTAGAGGTTGGAATTAGGGCTTTTTTTTTTTTTGTGAGGAATGATGGAGATGGATAGAGAGAGAATGGAAGTATTTAGGGTTTTTGATGGTGGAGTGGATTTGAGTTGAATGTCTTGTTGTGAGGATGACCGCGGCAGATCAGTCTAAAGCTAGTCCCTTAGAGAGGGATATTGAGTTGGTAATTTACCTCATTCGTGTGGAAGGTTTTGTTATTTTAATGTTGAATTTCGATTCTCTGTGTAGTATTTAATTGTGTATGGCGGGATTGTTGAATTAAGATGATTGATAAGTTGATGCATGTGACTTCGCTCTATCCAGATGTATTATATCGATTGTCTATAAGGATTAGGCGTTCCAGATATTATTCAGTGCTTAGTGGTAATGCTTAAGTGATTTAAGCTGTTTAGCTTATAGTTACCGGATTGAGTTAATGGTATACATACATTGTTGCCATTTCGGATATAAGAATTGATTTTGCGTTGGTCATTCAGGCAAGTATTGACTAATGCTAGACCTCAATCAAGTTGAGCTGGATTTCTGTTTGTATTGTGTGGAAGTCTATTGAGTTGCATGAGTATTATATGTTTGTTTTCTGCATATAGAAAAGAGGTGTGACCCAAATTAGTTGTTTATTTAAGACGCAGATTTTAGGAAGTTGTTACCTCAACCTTGTTTGAAGATATGGTTTGTAGTCAGGATACTCTTGCATGAGAAGAATCTGATTAGTTTGTATGCACTCCATAAAGACTTTGGCTTTTGTACAAGTACATATTCTGTAGCTTATCTTGTTTACATATGCAGCAAAGTACTATAAAGTTGATAAAATTGTATACCATTTATAAGCCATGGATATCAGATTATGAAGGCAATTACATCTTCTGCTATGATTACATGCATCCCATCACATCTATGCATAGGTAGTAAGACCAGTTGGCCGGTTTACATTTACTCTGGATGTAAATGACTTCACATAATGAACTATTAATGTTAACATTTGAATCTAATGAAACATGCAAAGGCCAATCATGCTACTCTGTCATGGTTCTAGTTTTTATGGCTGGTTGTCAAAAGAAGGAATGCTCGTACAACCTTATTCTTATTTTCATATGCTAGTTTTTGATACACTTTCATGTTGGATTCAGCATCCATAATCATGTTGAAGTTGTGGTGACCTGATTTGGTTAAAAATAGAGAAATCCTCTAGAAACAAAGGCTCATATACTCTTCCTTTTACCACAAACTACATAACTATTTAACAATTCTTCTTATGTGGAGTCTACTGTAGGTTTTTTCTCATTGCTTTGATATTTTTCCTAATTTGTACTTTTCAACAGGCAATTACTGCTCTTAAGAAGGGGGCTTGTTTACTGAAGTATGGACGCAGGGGGAAGCCAAAATTTTGTCCATTCAGGCTGGCCAATGTAAGAATATATTTTACTTTTGAAGAACCGTATGCTGTTATCCTCTCTCTCTCTCTCTTTTGGTCCATGATGTTTGATACTAGTTTGTACATGCTGCGTATTCGATACTAATTTCTACATGCTACTTGGAACTCTGGAAGATTACTGGCATATTTATCAAGAGAAAATTACACCATCTGCACAAAAACTTGGAACCAATTACTGAAGTACTAATAAAGGGGAAAAAAAAAAAGCTTGGAACCCTCTTGTTGCATGTCTTACCCTAGTTGCTGCATTTCCTATTATCTCATGAAATGTGAAAGCCCAAACTTAGGCTTGATCATTGAGTAAATTATGAACACCTTTTTATGTTATGTGCATGGTCATTCTCTCTCTCTCTCTCTCTCTCTCTCTCTCTCTCTCTCTCTGTGTAATATATATATACATATATTTATATGTATATTTATTCTATATATCTGTTGCTTCCTAAGATGAACCCACTAAAAGCTGAAATTTCTCTGCTGGCTAAGTGGATAGGACATTATCTGTTTTTTGGGCTTTGTGCAATGTAAACACTTGATTTTCTTCTATTGAAACTAATATATATAATATTTTGTGTGGAAAGAACTTGCATTTTCGCAGATGTACAAATTTGGAGGGTTCATGACTTTCATAAGATGAAAGATGTTTGTGGAGTTAAATTAACAAGGTATTGCTTTAGAAGTAGTCTTGATATAAGGAAGGATGCTCTAGAAGCACTGTCTTTGATTTCTGTTGGGCTCAAATTCTTTGTGGATGACCATGTTGATAGCTTGTTCTGCTTGTCTACCCAAGGTTTAACCAAAAGGGTCAGCATGCTGGGTAAATATATAGGAAAAGAGGATCTGCTGATTTCCTATGTTATGAGGTCCTTCAACATGATAATGGAATTCTTTTATCAAAAGACTTTTTCCCTCACATTTCTAATTTCCCATTTATGATTGAAGTTTTGATGAGTGTCTATGGTGCTGTCAGCTGTGCAACTCTTTAATGCTGCATTAGCCATTATTGTTGTACTGAAATTATTTGGCTTACTTACTTCCTATAATTTCAAGAAGAAATCAGCATCTCTTATTGGCTTGAAGCTGGTAAAAGAATTTATTATGGATGATTTTATCTAAGCTCTAGTTTGCTTCTTCTCTTTCTTTTTTCTTTTTTCTTTTTTTAATTATTATTATTATTATTATTATTTATTAGTATACTCTCACTTTTATTTACTTTTTTCACAGGATGAATCTGTTTTAATATGGATATCTGGGAAGGAGGAGAAGCATCTCAAGCTAAGTCATGTATCCAAAATCGTACCTGGACAGCGCACTGTAAGTTCCTTGTATAAATTTTTTGATGCCCTGTTAAGGTCTTATATCTTACTCAAGAATTGACCATTGTTTTAGTTGCTTCCCAGCCAATGAGATGAAGAGTTCACATTTTATTTCATATTTAAATTTTATCTAGGAAGCGTTTTATCAATATGCTCGACAAGAACCATGTATGATGAAAGTGAGACCGACTAGAGAAGTTTCTATGAAATAGAGGGAATGCTCCTTAAAATGTGGTCCTCATTTGAAAGGGTTCTGGGGATTTTTTTTTTTTTAATATAATAGTCAAATAAAATTTCTGCTTCTAGTGAGATAAGTCCATGTGTAAATCGACCTATTTACGGCTTAAGATATATTATTTCATGTAAGCCATTAACTCTTAATGAATGACAATGGAAAACGATATCACTAACATTGATTTTAAACCTCTAATTGAGTTCCCAGTTCCAAAGATTCTCAGTTGAACTGCTTCAGAATATTGCTTGAGGGATCAGTGTAGCAAGACTGATTTCCATTCTAGTCTTATAATTGCATATTTGTAGTATTGTCTTGTTTTTAATTTCTGACATTTAATACCTCTCTAAGCTGTTTATTGATTTATTTATTTATTTTTATAAGGCTATCGTCCTACTTTTTATAATGTATGTTTTATTTAAAATTTTATTTTTGTTTAATTATGGTGTATGTTTTGCATCATTCTGGAACCATGGTCTCCCCAAATTTTTTATTCATATTGATTCCATATAAGTAGTAGATATTTTTGTGCTGGAAAAAAAAAAAAATTCATGGCTATAAGAATCTGCAGAAATTGCTTGCTGATTGCCTTTCCAGTTAGCTTCAAATGAGACTCTGGAAAGAAAACTAACAATCCTTGGTATTCCACGTGCCAGCCAATTTTTCATAGATATCCTCAGCCAGAGAAGGAATACCAATCATTCTCACTTCTCTACAATGACCGGTCTCTGGATGTGGTAATTTCAGTGTTCTTATAGAACCCTTTACTGTGTTCCATTTTTAGTTTGATTTCAAATACTTGTGTAAAACTTGCCTCTTAAAATATCTCCTGAATTTCAGCATGTTTTGAGTACTTTATTGTTTCTTGGCATTGTTGGTTTTCCAGATCTGCAAGGACAAAGATGAAGCTGAAGTCTGGTTCACTGCTCTGAAAGCACTAATATCTCGCCGCAATTATCAGAAAGGGAGAGGTGAATCAAGAAGTGGAGTTTCATCCGAAGCCACTAGTCCTAGGGCACATGCACAGAATTCAGCTTTGAGCTCTCCATTTGCAAGTGGCAGTAGCTCCCAGAAGGTGGCTTCCTTTTCAGATGCATATGCTGTGATGCTTAATGCTTAATTGCACATGCTGAATAATCTTTTTTTTTTCCCCTCCTTTTCTGCTGATCTAGGATGGAGATGACCACCCTTGTTTTCATACACCACTTGAAAGCCCTACACAAGTTGGTTTGGGAAACTCTATATTGGATGCAGCATTATATGATGCTCAACCCAAGGTTCTTCATCCATCAGGACCTGCATCTGGCTTCATTCACTCAATATCAATGATGGGCCCTGATGGAATTACTGAGCGTATAAAAGGATCAAGTGTGGATGCCTTCAGAGTAAGTTTGTCTAGTGCTGTTAGCTCATCCAGCCATGGATCTGGTCACGATGATGGTGATGCTTTAGGAGATGTATTCATTTGGGGGGAAGGTGCAGGAGATGGCCTTCTTGGTGGTGGAAGCCATAATAGTTCTTCTGGTGTCAAAATAGATTCTTTTGTGCCCAAAGTGCTTGAATCTGCTGTAGTGCTTGATGTTCAGAACATAGCTTGTGGTAGGCAACATGCTGCTCTAGTTACTAGACAGGGGGAAGTATATACTTGGGGAAAGGAAATGGGAGGTAGACTAGGACATGGTGTAGAGTTTGATGTTACACAGCCAAAGGTTGTAGAGGAACTGAAGAACCTCAACATTGAGCTGGTTGCATGTGGCGAAAACCATACTTGTGCTGTTACTCTTGGTGGCGATCTTTACACATGGGGTGGAAGTTCTTGCAATTTTGGGCTCCTTGGTCATGGAACTGAATTCAGTCAATGGATTCCCAAGAAATTGAATGGTCCTTTGGCCGGAATCCATGTCTCATCTGTTTCTTGTGGACCATGGCACACAGCAGTTGTAACATCAGCAGGACAACTCTATACTTTTGGGGATGGAACTTTTGGTGTTCTAGGACATGGGGATAGGGCAAGTGTATCCATACCAAGGGAAGTGGAGTCCCTTAAGGGCCTTCGCACTGTTCGTGCAGCTTGTGGCGTTTGGCACTCTGCTGCAGTTGTTGAAGTCGTGGGATCTTCAAGTTCCAGCAACTGCTCCACAGTGAAGCTCTTTACCTGGGGTGATGGGGATAAAGGTCGACTTGGACATGGTGACAAGGAAGCAAAATTGGTGCCAACTTGTGTTGCCGCACTTGTCGAACCCAATTTTTGTCAGGTGGCTTGTGGTCACAGCCTGACTGTTGCACTGACAACGACAGGTCAAGTTTACACTATGGGGAGTCCTGTCTATGGTCAACTAGGGAATCCACAAGCAGATGGGAAACTTCCTACTCGAGTTGAAGGTAAGCTTGTGAAGAATTTTGTGGAAGAAATAGCTTGTGGTGCATACCATGTTGCTGTTATTACTTCAAGAACTGAGGTTTATACCTGGGGAAAGGGTGCAAATGGTCGTCTAGGTCATGGGGATGCAGAGGACAGGAACTCACCCACAGTTGTTGAGGCTCTGAAGGATAAACAAGTAAAAAGCGTAGTTTGTGGCTGTAATTTCACAGCTGCTATTTGCTTGCACAAATGGGTCTTAGGTGTTGACCAATCAATGTGCTCTGGATGCCGCGTTCCATTTAACTTCAAAAGGAAACGCCATAATTGCTACAATTGTGGTCTTGTCTTCTGTCATGCTTGCAGCAGTACAAAGTCACTGAAGGCTGCCATGGCACCCAACCCCACTAAACCTTATCGTGTCTGTGACAACTGTTTTAGCAAATTAAGAAAAACCACTGACAGTGACTCTTCATTTCATTCATCTCTAAGTAGGAGGGGCAGTATCAATCAGGGACTGAGTGAACTTGTTGAAAGGAACGACAGGTTTCCAGCCCCCATCAGAAAAACTTCTTCCATAGACATTAGAAAGGTGGAAACTGGACCTTCCCACAGAAGCAAAAAGCTGGACTTTAATAATGGTCATGTCTCACCACTTTCAAATGGAGCTCCTAATGGTGGTTCACTTACCAGCTCTAAGTCCTCAAATCCAGTCTTTGGGTCATCAAAAAAATTCTTCTCTGCATCTCTTCCTGGGTCAAGAATGGCGTCTCGAGCAACATCACCGACATCAAGACGATCAAGTCCGCCTCGGTCAATGACACCAACCTTTACTCAATTAGGACCCACATCGGCAAAAATCATTGTCGATGATGCTAAAAGGACAAATAATAGTCTGAGTGAAGAAGTTATTAAACTACGATCCCAGGTACAATTTCCACATTGGTAAATGAATAAGTGAAGGTTCTGCATTTGTGTTATCCACAAGCTTTGTAGTTCATGCTAAAAAATCTTTATTTCAAAACCTATATGCAAGTGTACATTAAATCGACTAGAATGGCATATTTTTTTATGAATGCAGTTGGAAGCTGTAGGAAAGTTAAGACTTTGATGGTTGATAAGTTTGTTTTTCATTTATTTCTGTAATTTAATTATTTTATGTATCTTACAGTTTTTGATTTTTGTTTTTCTTTCCATCCCTACCTAGCTCCTAGGTGTTATGAGCAATCATTATTATTATTAATGATGGAGGGGCACAACCATATGTGACTGGTTAACTTCAGGCACATAAACCACTCTACAAGGCCCATGAGCCGGGTAAGAATAGTTTGCACTATGTATGTAACTCTAAAAAATATTCATGGTTGATTTGTTTTGACACAAATTAAATAACTATAAGTGGCGCAACTCAAGAACTGAAGGTTTACCACCTGGAATCAAATCCAAGTTTGGTTCTTTTGCCTCAAACACCTTCAATCATGCCGTGCAGGTTATGTCATCCCCTACGGCCAATCGCAATTCCCTCCAAATGACATAGCATAAGTTGAATGGAGTGAACTTTACAGAATGGTTCTATTATGTGAAGCTTGTAATTCAAGGTCAAGGGAAGCTTAGGTATCTAACAAGTGTAACTAAGGCATTGGATGCTTTGTGGAGGACAGTCCATGGGAGGCCGAGAACTCCTTCGTACAACTTGGCTCATAAATTTTATGCAACCAAGGATTGGGGGAACTTATCTCTCTTGTGAAATAGCCAAGGAGATCTAGAGAACGTGCAAAGAAGTAGGGAATTGATCAGTTAAAGAGGAGAATGAGAGAGGAGTTTGAAACCAAGGAGCTTGGAAAGTTCTTAAAAATGAATGTTACGAGAAGTAGGAAGGGGATCTTTATTAATCAAAGGAAATATATTTTGAATTTACGGAAGTAGAATGGTAAGTTGGGTCGAAAACCCATGGAATACACCTCTACCACAAATGTGGAGGAGTCATGCTCCAAAAGATGATGCTCTAGTATATAAGGGTCAATACCATAGATTGATAGAAAGATTATTTTATTAGTCATTAACTCAACCTAATTTAGCCTAATCCATTGGCCTTGTGAGTCAAGCAATGCATGTTCCTACCAAACATCATCTAAAAGGAGTAAATCACTTATCAAGATATCTCAAGGGAACCCCATGTGAGGGTCTGTTAATAAAAAAAGACTTGGATACTGAAGCATCTGTAGATACTCACTGGGGAGGAAATATAACTGATTGTAAATTTACATCAAAATACTATATGAGACTATGGGGTAATCTTGTAACATAGAGGAGTAAGGAGCAACTAGTGGAAGCCAAGAGTAGTGCAGAGGTTGAGTATAGAACAATTGCTTGAAGGATATGTGAAGTTGTTTGGCTTTGAAAGTTGCTACAGGATCTGAGTATACTGTTTGAGAACAGAGTGGTATCTTGTGACAGAAAATCAGCTTAAATTATTTTGAAGAATCCACTTTAGTATGATTGTATAATACATGTTTATTTGGATTGCCATTTATGAAATCATAAATGGAAATAGGAGGAATCAACTTGCAATCGTCTCCTCCCAAATCAAGAAGTTGACGTGTTTGCAAAGTCATTATTGAAACAGCACTTCATAGAGAGTTGATGCAAGCTAGGAATAATGGATATCACTTTCTTAGCTTGTGCTGGAGTATAAGAAAGTTAGATCTTGATAGTTGATAAGTATGGCTTTACTTATGTCTGTAGTTTAATTATTTTATGTATTCAGTTATTTTGCTTTTAGCTTCTTGGTGTTGCAAGGAGTTAGATCAGATCATATCTTTTAGGTCAAGTTGTAGATCTGATTGGATAAGATTTGTTAGGATTATTTTCTTTTTCTGGCTGCTTGTTTAATCTGATCAGATTAGATCAGTACGAGTAGTTATGTATATTTAAAAATGTATTATGAATAAAATTGAATGAGTTTTTTTCTACAAATTTTCTTCAAAAACAATGAAAATATTAAGTTCATGTTTCTACAATAGAACCTAGCTCACAAGTTAATGCTGTTACCTATGCATTTGTATCAAAAGAATAATTTTTATAAGATTGTCTAATTAAATACAATCCATGTCTGTTTCTTTTGTTTGGTAGTGGAATCTTTTGTTGTCAAATGTCATGCCTGTAGGAAACCAATCTTACAAGTTGCATGGATGTTTTCTTGCTTTTTTTTGAATTTGGATGTATGAACTAAAACCTATAGAAAAATGATTCATACTAAACTGCAAGAAAACATCCTCCCTTACTCTTCCTGCAAAATTTGAGCTGCCCCTTGGAAGAGTTATACTTGGTGTGACTTTGGTGTAACTTATACTAGGTTTAAATGCATGCATTTTCTCAGCTTAAGTAATATGTTTTTTTGTTTCTGGGTGAGGAGTTTTAAGTAATATAGTTGTTTAACTTCTATTTTCCATTAAGAGGCTGGTCTGAAGAGTGCTAATCGAAGAGTACCAAGCCTGCAGTATTAACAATCTAGCATAGTTGTACAGGTTGAAGACCTTACACGCCAAACACAGCTTCAAGAAATTGAGCTGGAACAGACTAAAAAGCGGCTTGAAGAGGCTATTGCTGTAGCAGGTGATGAAACTGCTAAATGTAAAGCAGCCAAGGAAGTAATAAAGTCCCTCACTGCACAGGTAATATATTTCCTGATTTACACAGCCTCTTTTTTGTCTTAAGACTGGGATAACAGGAAATTTTATGTTGGTATCTTGGGAGGGTCACTCAGAATGCATTTTCTTCACATCTGCGTTCTATAAACCAATCTAGCCTATACGATTCTGACTATTGTTGAAGTTGAAAAAATAAATTAATAAATAGATAAATATAACTATTGGAATATTTGTTCTGGATTTTAGTTCATCAGCTGGATATGTCCTGGTATCTCGCTGAAATAAGTTGGGTTTGTGTATGTACTCACAAGCAACATACATGTTTTTTTATTTTATGCATAGGAAATAGAAAATTGCTACACAAGATTCACAGACCAGCATGCCTCCTTGGAAACTAAGATTGCTTCTTTTAAGTTTTAGATTGGTCACTGGAAGAGGTCTTTCATGTGTCTAAAGGTTTTCATTAATGACTTTGTACCAGCATTGCAAAGCCATGATAGAATAGTCTAATGTACTTGTGTGCTTTGCTGCTTGAGCCAATTTCCTCCATTTTGAGATCTGGTTAAGTTGTCCTTGCATCTTGTTCCTCATGCCCCATGATTTTCAAAGGTGATTGCCCCTTGAATATGCTACTAGGTTTTACCTGTCTTGCGATCAAGCAGACTTGCAAACATAATATGCTGAGCTGATCTACCCTAAATTAGGGTAAGGAACAAAAGGAAGTTTTTGTTTGTTCCTGGATCTGCTTGAAATTTTTTATTCACATACGCTTATGTCGTATTCATTTTCTTCTAAAAGATAATTCTTCAAACTAGCATGAGCTTATGATAAATTTCCTGCTCTTTTCTATTTGGAATTGTCTAGCTGAAGGATATGGCTGAAAGGTTACCAGTTGGAGCCACTAAAAGTTCACCTTCTTTTAACTTGGCAAACCTTAGTCCTCGAGAAGACATTACACCTGCAGCCAGTGAGCAAATGGAGAAGGAGAACCCTACTATTAGCCGTGAATCAGAAGAAAATAAATTGAACGACCTCAAAGGTCACAATGGTTATGCTGTCAGCACTAATAATAGTTCAAGTCAGAATGAGGTGGGTATGGAAGTAACATTAAAAAATAAGAACAGGACAGCCAAAGCTGAATTTAATCAGGGGGATCAGTGGGTTGAGCAAGATGAGCCGGGTGTTTACATCACCTTTGCTTCATTACCTGATGGCATCAAAGATCTTAAACGAGTTCGTTTCAGGTCTGTCTTCTGCAAAATTGTTAATAATTATGTTCCATTTTTAGGAAGAGATAAAATTCTATTTATAATTCTTCTCCACTATCATTATATCTATGAGTGTGAATGAGTCGTGTTGAAACGATGTAAAATGGAGCTCAAGCTTGACTTGACCTTAACATTTGAGCTTAAGCTTGATTTGAAGTGATACTCAACTAAAATCAAGCTTAACCCTATTAAGTTGGCGAGACTTGTTTTATATTGAAACAAGAATTATTTCTCCTCATGTTTAAACTAGACTTGAACGCTTGATCCAAATTTGGCTATGTTATGTAAAATATTGTTAAATTCAATCTTAACTTAATAATCTACTTGAGTAGCTTTAACTTGAGTCCTACTTCACTGAACTTGTGTAAATGTCAAGTCGGATTGGAGTAATTTGTAAATAACTTGGTTCATTTTTACATCTTAACTCTTTTATTAAAGGCTGGAGATCCTTATCAGACATGGCTACAGCTGTATATTAACTGTATATTAACTTAGTTTCCTTGCAGTCATTGCCTTTTCAAGGCGATTGTTTAACTTGCACTTCCTGCTGCAGCCGGAAGCGGTTTACTGAGAAACAAGCTGAGCAGTGGTGGGCAGCAAACAGAGCTAGAGTGTATCAGAAATACAATGTTCCGATGGCTGAGAAATCCAGTAGCGTATTGGGATAAGAAGGCCCATCTCACAGACATTTTCAGATCATACATGTAAATGAAGGCTATAAAATTTTTTATGGAAGTAGCCATTAGGAGGGTGATGTATCTCGATTTTTTCGTTCCACCCCTCCAACCACCACCACCCCATGATCATGAGGCAAGTGTTGATTCTTTTCCTATTGAAGGTATTAGGTTTTTCTTCTTCTTCTTCTTCTTTTTTTTTTTTTTCCTCTTTCATTGCCACAATTTAGCCCCTGTTTTTTCTGTCATTTCTGAAGAAGTGGCTAGAGCTTGTGGAAATTTGTAAATTCTTTGTAAGTAGAGTCTAGGAGTACTTTGAACAGTTTAAATTGTAAATCCACGATGTGAATGTAATTTCTTTGCATCCATCTCTAAATGCATTCTGGGCACCAACTTGGCTTCTAGACTGTCTTTCACTTGTTGATTTGCTTATTCATGCGCGTAATTTTTAAGCACGATGGTTTATTTCAGGGCCATCCTGTTTACATGATTTGAATTTGGTTTTTGAATAAGGACTAGGTTATTTGGAATATTAGATATATATATATATATATATATATATATATATAACGTTATTTCGGTGTTCCCATTGACTAACGTTACGATCCTGTGTACTCTGTATTTTTCCAAATTGGTCGTTCTATATGATTCTAAGATTAATAGACTTTGTTTATATAAATAATACCAAATTTCTAAAATTAGGTCCGGTTATTTTTCAAGCATAAGCACGGTGGTTTATTTATTTATTTATTTATTTATTTTTTTTCAAATTTCTAAACTTTGCATGTTAGGAACTTTCAGGATCAAGCATAATATTGGTGTGATAAATCATGCTTCTCGTGAACGGGAAAAAATTCTTTCGCCCATGTTATATATAGAGAGGGTTTTTTTGCAAGGTTGACTCTGTCCATATTGTCTATATTCTTTTTATTTGTTTGTGAATATACTAGTAGAAGTTACACTCACAATACATGCACTAAAAAATGAATTCAAAAAAGTGGTGATATTGAAAACATAAAATAATTACCACTTCAAATTACATATAACTTCATTAAAATTGCTCTTTAGAATCCTTAAATCCACTTAGTTGAACGGTCAAAGCGATTGTTACATGTCAAATGAACTTATATTCTGCGACTCTTTTTCCTCCTATTTCAAAATACTTTTTATGAATTATACCATTATGACTGTTTTTTTGTATTAAGATATGGTAGGAGGCCAATCAAGGTGCAATGTTGAATTAGGAATTTAGCTAGCATTAATATAAATTTTATGTGCCCTTCTCATTCTATTATGAAATTGTATTGAGTCTTGCATAATGAGCTTCACTTAGTATTATAGCCAAACAATTTCTTTCCTTTAGGATAGGGGGAGAGTACTTAAGCTCTCATGGAAAATATTACAACCATCGCTAGTACGTCTCAGAGAGTTAATTTCGACCATGATACACCATTTAACACCTCTAATGCTAGAAAAATAGATTATCTATATAGAGTATACCACCTTAGTGAGGATAAAAAATAATAGATAACACCTCTCTTCTTGTAGTGAACCCTTACTTAGCATTTGCAAGATCTCAAAGATCATTTCCATCCACTAGGTCACTCATTAGACCTCAATCAAAAGAGGTTAAAGGAATACATCTAATCTACTAGATTTGATTAGTCTCTCATCCTTGCAGGTGATGAGGAGCAATTTAATTCCTTTATAAATTACTCCAAAATTACCTAGGCAATTGTTAGCTTAGAAATATACACACCTCCACTTATTCCTCTACAAATTCTTCTAGAATTACCTAGGAAATGGTTAGCTTAAGAAATATACACACCTCTACTTTAGAGTTGTAAGGTTAGCATTAACTTTCCATGGGCATTACTTGATCTGAGATAATTAAAGTACCAACAAGTATGCATTAGTACCATTTAGACAATGCTTAACGTTAGAATAGTGGTTATGACATTGTTTCCCAGTTACCATTTATCATTACAAGACCCAAGGCAACTTAGTGCCTTGAAAGTTTAAGTCCAAATAATTGGAGCACCTATGACAACAAGATCTATAATGTTACTCTGCATTACCAAGTGGTATATAAAGTTCAAAACCACTCACCAAACTTGACACTCCTAAAAAAAGGAGAAGATCCTCTCATAATCTTCACGGATTCTTTATACGTTCCTACCGTATCTTTGTACCAACACAGCTTTCAAGGAAAGAGCTTCTTAAGCTCTTATTAGAGTCGTAGGTAACAAGTTATGAGAGGATAGCACTTGGTATGGTCCTAAAATAGTCCATAGACCCTACCTTTATAAGGAAAAGTGATGGAACTGTCACCATTAACTTCAAGTTACAACAGGAGAAGGAAATACCAACTCTTAATGCCTTCCCTATTTTGTTTATGGTTAGTATAGTAGAAACCTATCATGCCCCAAAGTCGAATAAAATGCTTCAATAAATAATCAAGTAATTTAGTAGTAACGAGAAACCAATCTATCAAGGATCTATTTAATGAACATAAGTATCTTAATGATAACTACACCTAAGATGACTGTTACGTCAAGGAGTATTTTCTTAATGATTTTAATGGTGGACTACCCAAGAAGAAGGGAAAAAAGAAAGGATAAAACTCCATTTATTGGAGGAGGTACCATGAGGGTGATTTGATAATTAAACTGCTTGGCCAGGACCATGGTAAATGGTAGTACATGGTCTACCATGGAAATCAAAGAAAAGAAGAATTCAAGACCCGAATGATGAGGAGGAGATGTCATCACCAACTTCTCTAAATTGGTAACCACAACAATAGCTACATTAACCTTCAAGATTCCTTTATAATGTCTATATGGGACTCTAAAAGATTGAGTTAGATACACCAAAGTTAAAACAATCAAAGCGTCATCCAGCTCCTTAACCTCTAAATAGAAATACTATGAGGATAAGGAAACCTACACTTGAAACCCCAAAAATGGTATGGGTGCCAAAAGTAAAAGAGGCATCAACCCCCAAAGTTTTTGGAATAACTAAATTCTCTAAAATGGGAAGTCATAGGATTGACCTCTTCCTCTTCAAACAAAGAAATAGACACCAACGAAGATGATCCCTTTAACGAATTTGGCTATCTATCCTCAGAGGACTTCAACTGTGAAGATAATGATATAAATGAATTTATACAAAGTTTTCCAAAAACTTCTATCAAAGATGAAAACCGACCTTTACCAATTTCCTCATCACGATCCTTACCAAAGGCTAAGGGTAAAAGGCTAATTTCACCATCTTCCCCAACTAGCTGCTATATGATCAAGAGATGTACGGGAGAAGGATAAGGTTTCCTCCCCTCGATGAATACCAACAAGACATGTGTAGGCATATTCCCAAAATAAGTGATCCAACAGAAAGGGATGCCCATGGAAATACAAAAAAGAGTAGTATAGTAGAAGGCACGCTCAATTAGAAAATTGATAACGCTTTAATGCAGAACTGCATGCTTAAGAAAATTGGGAATAATGTTGAAAATATCTAGCACTGGATATCTTTTGTAGAGAAAAAGGTAGATGAATCCTTAATAAGGATTTCCATCCTTCAAAAGCAGCTAGAGGAAGTTAAACATTCACTACCTATACTGAGAGTTTCGCTTTCTGAATTTGCTCAGCAAAAGGAAACATAGATCAAAAAGTTGAAAAATCATATTAACATACTTGAGGCCAAATAGAAAGGATTAACTTCTATTTTGAAATATTTAGTCTTAGTATAAAAGTGAATCTAGAAAGGATATGTGTTAAAGACACATATCAAGTTGGCTTGGAGGAGTTCTTCTTATTCTAAGGTTAGGTGCATCTAGGTTGCTTGGCATACTAAGGTGGTAAGTCCTCGTGCTTCAGATAGTGTTATTAGTCCTTGCTTTGTATAATCCCTTCAAAGCTGTTTAAGATTTGGGATCAAATCTTAGTTAGCTTTAGGTAGCTTATCCTTAGGGATGAATGACTTAAGGTCAACAATGTTGAAGGAGTTGGAGACTCCATATACTCCTTTAGCAGTTTTACTTTGTAAGCATTTGAACTGATCTTCTTGATTACCCTGAATGGTCCATATGCTTATGTAGGAAATTCACTTTTCTTGAGAATGGGGAACCGATTCTCATTGAGATGTACCCATACTAGATCGTCGGGCTAGAATTCTTTGACTTTTCATCCTCGACCTCTTCTATTGAGCTTGGAAGTAGCTTGAGTTAGGTGATCTACAACCTTCCAGTACATTGCTTGAATGGCTTCTATTCTTTTATCAGCCTGTTGATCTTCAAGGCAATGGGGTGAGGAGATCAAGTCAAGTGGGAGTTATATCCATATGTAACCTTAAAGGTATTTTCTCAGTGACACTGTAGGCTGTCTTAGTGTAAGCAAACTTAATTATAGGCAAGCATAAGTCCCAATTAGCTTAGTTCTTTCCAATGTAGCTCATGGTAAGGTGCTTAATGTTTAATTGATGATCTTAGTTTGTTCATTTGTCTATGGGTGGCAAGGCGTATTGAATAACAATTAGATTCCTAAGCACTTCTATAATATCTTCCAAAAATGGCTTAGGAATTTAAGGTCTCGATTTGACACGATAATCCTTAGCACTTCATGCAACTTTACCTCTTGGAAAAAAAAAGAAAAGAAATAGTCAAAGCATCGTTAGTTTGATTACATGACACAAAGTACGCCATCTTACTTAACTAATCCACGGCCACAATGATGAAGTCCTTCCCTTGAGACATCCTTAGTAAACCTAACATAAAGCCCATACTTAGCTTAGTCTGTGGCTTAGTTGGGATAGGCAGAGTTAATTGTTCAACTTGGCTCTTAGCCTTTCTACAAGTAGCACACCTTTCCAATACAAATTCCACTCCCTCCTCATCTTTAGGAAAAAAGGATCTTGAAGTAAGTACTTCATACATCTTAGTCTTCCCAAAGTGGCCAAATAATCCACCTTTATGTACCTTGTGCACTAGTAGCTTTCTCATAGAATAGGTTGGAATGCACAACTTCCCTTTCTTGATCAAGTATCGGTCCTCTTTGCAGTAGTCATCAATAGCTCATCCTTCCTTACAACTAGTATAGATCAGACCAAAATGTGAATCATTAACATATAAATTTTTTATGACAGAGAATCTAAGAAGTCTTGTTTAGAGCTTGATCAAGAGTGAATGTCATCATCATATGGCATTAGCAATAATATTGTTCTTGCCATTTTGGTATTTTACAACATAGAAAATCCTTCCATAAATTCATTCCATTTAGCCTATCACTTTGATAACTTCGATTAACTCATCAGATACCTCAATGACTCATGATCTATATAGATCACAAATTCTCTAAGTAATAGATAATGTTGCTAGATTATTAGAGCTCTAATAAAGGAATAGAACTCCTTATCATACACAGAGTAATTGAGAATAGCTCCTCAAATCTTCTCATTATAACAAGTAATAGGTCGGCCATTTAGCATTAGTATAACACCTAAGCCCAATCTAGATGCGTCATATTCTACTTCAAATACTTTGTTAAAACTTGAGAGAGCTAAGACAAGGGTAGTAGTCAACTTTACCTTCACTTTGTCAAAGCTCTGTTAATCTTTCTCTCCCCATTTAAACTCAGTGTTCTTCTTTGATGGCTCAATAATTGGGGCTACGATAATACTAAAGTTCTTTGTGAAGCAGTGGTAGAATGATGCTAGTCCAAGGAAACTATACATGTTGGCCGAACATCACTATTACTCTTTCCTCATCAACCTAAATACCTCCCTTACTTACAACAAACCTGAGAAGATTACTTCAGGTAGGCAAAAGTCACACTTCGCCAGATTAGCATATAGTTTCTCACCTTAGAGCTTAGAGAAAACTATTTGAAGATGCTCACGATGTACGACCAAATGAGTTCTTTCTTTACGCTCCATAACTAAGGAATCCAAGTTGCTATAGTTGGCCAACCTAATGCCTTGGCTGAGCTAAACCCTCTTATACTTATCTATAGTCTCTAATCGTCGACTAGAGCTACACTCTGACAATAGCTTGACCCATCTGACCATCTACTCAATTGACTTAAATCCTAACTATACCGAAAACGTTCGAGTTGAATTCACCTTAAAAGATCACTTACTCAACTTGACACTACTAAATTATTAGCTTGATTTAGCATCATTACTCAGCAGCACTCAAGCTAGCCTTACAATTTGCCCATTTTTGCTAAGCGCATGACCATTGATCATCCACTACGTGTCTGAGTACCCACTATGACAAAATCTTTTGTATAAGATACTCATTTTTGCTGAATTCTCATCTATACTCTTCTAGATATTCCTTGTATCATACTTATTTTAGACATTATTCTTTTTTATCCGTTCCATTTTAGGTAGGATTCCCTAACTTTCGGGTAAAAATACCCATTATAAATGTAGCCGCAACATAACTTGATATTGAATATACTTCTCATTTTATGAGCACTACTCTTTGTTTGTCTTTTTACTTCACTCTTATCTTAACACTTAAGTAAGATTAGGTGGTGAGTACCTTCATTGGACCAGCTCTTGTGTCATATTAAGTTAAGCTATGAGTCCTTAGTAGTTCCATAGTGTATAACATCTTTGGTGTGAATTGAGGTTTGCTTGTTGGTTTCTTTGTTTATTGTGCATTTTTACCCTTTTTTTTTAAGCTTTCAACAAGCTTGAACCTACTCCTTATGATTGGCATCGTTAATCCTTGTCTTGAATCGTATTATATTGGTATTAGAGCAAAGGTTTGTTTAGGTAAGTTGTGTTTGGACTTTCTTGTGAAGCACTATTTGTTGTGATAGTGTGTTGTAGTTGTGTAGAGATTAGTTGTGAGTATTTGAGTAAGTAGAAGGAGTAGTAGTTTACTACTGTTGTGTACTTTATTACACTTTGCTTTGTACATATGAAAATAGAGTAAGTTTCCTCTAAGTTTATTGTTCTTTAGAGTAGTTGTTGCATTCACAGTTAGCTTGAGCTTTTGAGTGAAGAAGTATGTGTACGAGTTGTTTAGCTTAAGAGAACAGTATCTATTATTTGGTAGATTATGAGTTTGTTCACTAAACTTTATCAAGAGGATGATAAACCTAAGAGTCACCATTGGTATTGGAGATTATAATAGTGGTATTGTCCATAATGGATGATAACCACAAAATACCCCTAGAAGTACAAATGAATGAATTGATGAGATGGCTAACTTTATAGTTTATCTAACCAGAGCTGTTCATGCATTCACTTTTTGACTTGCTGAGACTATGTAAAATACGCCCTAAGTTATTCGATGTACAAGAAGATAGATCCTAGCTTGACAAGATTGAGGTTGAGGAGTAAGAGGATGTATGTGAAGAAGAATTCATTTAGGTGATATGGATGAAGGAGAAGAAGAAGAAGAAGAGTACCATGAGGAAGAAGAGTGAGCTTTAGCACCCCAAGCTATCGACCATGTAAAGCTTCAAATTTTGAACTTCAATGGCTCTAGAAATGCTAATGAATATCTAGATTGGGAAGAGAAGGTAGAGTGTGTTTTTTATTATTACTAGTATGAAAATCATGAGAAAGTGAGGACTGTTGTTGTAGAGTTCTTAAGTTATGCTGTGATGTACTAGAAAAACTTCCAAATTATGAGGAGATGAGAAGGATATAGAGAAGTAAATACTTGGCTTGAGATGAAGATGATACTTAGAAATAGATTCATGCTAGATACTTATTTTTAAGATACTTTTACTCGACTTCAAGAGCTGAGATAGGGAAGTTGAACTATTGATGAATATGTCTAGGAAATTCCAAATACTCATGATTTGATGCAAAGTAGATCAACCATCAACCCAAATAGTATCTAGATTTCTCACTGGATTGAGAGGCGATATTCGAGATATCGTGGAGCTTCAATAGTTTACTACATTGGGCAAGGCTATAAGAATAGCCCAATGAGTAGAGACAGAGGAATAAGCTGAGTTAACCTCTAATAAGTCAACCTATGCAATCAAGCTAACCCATTCAAGGAAGTTACAGAGCTCAGCAAATTGCCAAGTAGAATTAAAGGACATATATCAGAGCAAAATAGAAGAGCAAGCCAACTGATGATGAAGTGCTGTTGAGAACTTATAAGAGAGGATAAGGACCTAATAAGAAAATGAGCCAGATCAAGTTTTTTAAGTGTTGAGCATTCAGACACATACATGCCTAATGTTCAAACAAAAGAATTATAAATCATTAAGGGAGATGTCCAGAAGGTTAAAGTAGATAGTACTAATCAAAAGCTTGAGGAAGAGGTTGTCCTTAAGAAGGATACCACCCAAGAGGATGAGATTGTTGAAGAAGATGTGTTTGCTAAGGATCCGGATAAACTAACCGTAGTTGTCTAATGTATGATGAGTATAGAATCCTTTACCAAGGAGGAGCAAAGAGAGAACTTATTCCATATGACTTACAAAGTAAATGAACAAGTTTGTACGCTCATAGTAGATAGAGAGAGCTGTATCAATGTGGCATCTATTGACTTGGTTAATAAGCTCAAGTTATTAACTATCTCACACTCGAACCCATATAAGTTACATTAGCTAAATGAGAAGAGAGCAATACATGTTACTTAGCAAGTACTACTACTGATCTATATTAGTAATTGCTCTGATGAAATTCTTTTTAATGTGTTAGCTATGTGTGTGTCACATGTGTTGCTAAGTAAACCTTATCTTTTTTATTGGAGGGTTATTCATAACGACTTTAGGAATACATATGTGTTTCAGAAGGAAGGGAGGAAAATTACCCTGAACTCCATGACCTTGAGTTAAGTAAGTAAACTGCAAGCCAAATTGGCTTGAGGATCAAAGAGGGCTTTAGTACTGAATAAAGCTAACCTCCGAGCAGTCATCAAGTTTGATTTGTCAACCTTCCTATTGGTATGAGGCTACTAAAATTGAAGGAGTAAGAGAAGCTTCCAGAGGAGGTTGAGAAGTTACTTAATGAATATTCTAACTTGTTTCTTGAGCAATTGCCCAATGGATTACCCCCATTTCAAGGTATTGAGCACTACATTGACTTGACACTTGGCATTACAGTACCGAACAAACTAGCTCATATAATGAATCCTAAGCAAGCTGTAAAGCTCTAAAGACAAGTCAACGAGCTTTTAGAGAAGGGATATGTGAGAGAAAGTTTAGCCCCTACTCTATACCTGCATTGCTTATGCTAAAGAAGGATGACACTTAGCGTATGTGTATAGATAGCAGGGTTGTAAACAAGATTAAGATCAAATACAAATACCCCATCTTGAGGTTGGATGATATGTTAAATGAACTAAGTGTTGCCAAGGTGTTTAATAAGATCAATCTAAAATCAGGATACCACCAAATTTGAATGAGGCAAGAGGATGAGTAGAAAACAGCAAATGGTTATACCTTTTAGGTTATCAAATGGCCTAAGCACTTTTATGTGGTTGATGAACAACGTCTAGAGAGACTTGATTGGAAGATGTATTGTAGTGTACTTTGATGACATACTTGTATATAGTATTAACCTGGCAAGTCATATTGATCATCTTCGAGCTGCTTTCAATGTCCTCCAAGCAGAGAAATTGTTTGGAAATGTAAAGAAGTGTTGTTTCTGTTAGGAAGAGGTGATCTTCCTAGGTTACATGGTTAGCAGAAGAGGATTAAGAGTTGATGAAGAGAAGATTCGAGCCATTGTTGAGTAGCTAACCCTAACTTCCTACGTAGAGGTGAGGAGTTTCCATAGGTTGGCATCCTTCTATCGACGCTTTATCCAAGGATTCACTACTATAGTTATGCTCGTGATTGAGCTAATAAAGAAGAATGTAGAGTTCCAATGGGGAGAGAAAGAAAAGAGGAGTTTTGTTAAAGTGAAAGTGAGTGATGCGTCCTTGGGGTCATATATACAGAGAAGTACTACAATGAACGAAATGAAAAGAAAACAGAAAAGAAGCTAGCAAAGCTCGGGCAGCTATCAAATGAATATAACTCACCACTCGATCCTACTAGATCTATAATTTGCCGAATATGATGCATCGGTCCAAACTGAAGGGTCACTCGCTACTATTCCTTACTAAAGGGAATAGATAAAAGTTGAGGGATAACGTGAATACTAAGGTTGTTAAAAAAAATGAATAATTCTATATTGGAAGTTGAATGATGTCCATATATAAGGAAAGTTGGGGTTTATATACCCATTCACTAAGGTTGCTTTACATGTATGAAAAGATAAAAGGGTATTCTATACTAGGTTACATAAGATATACCAAAATGGGTAAAAGAGACAAAAATATACAATACGGAAAAGAAAGAATCATTCTAAAACATTGTGTCAGAAGACACGTGTTGCTTGGTGGTTGGATAACTAGGATATGATACAACGTAGGTGGAAGCAAGAATGCGTTATAGTCAGGGGCCAACCTAATCTAGATTAGATTAGGAGCCAATCAGCCTAGTAAAAGGTTAACTATCTTGAAGTCAGATGCTAGTAGGTCAAGTCGGTAGCTTAGCTCGGCTAGTTCTAGGCTATCTTCTGGATTAGGACTTTGTTGTTAGGCAAGAGCATGTTGGACACATGTAAGGATTTGAGAGACAGGTCGGTAAGAGGTCGGATCGGGATAGGAGTCCCCATCTTGACTATGGCTTAATGCTAGTATTTTCTATGCGAGCTCATGAAGTCCTCGATGTTGGCTTCTTGTGATCAATCTAGGGGGTTAATTCCTATCATCTATTAGGGGTTAGAAAGATTTGTCCTCAAATCTAAAGTAGTTTCTGCTCATTCTTTTAGGTCGCTCACAAGGTCTTCTTTTGTTGGTTAATGGGGAATTAGATCGGATACATTGAAGGTAGAGGAGATACCATAATCATTAGGCAACTCGATTTAGTAGGCATTGCAGTTGATTTTCTTCAGGACTTTGAATGGGCCTTCAACTCGAGGAGATATTTTACTTTATCTTAAGTGTAGGAATCACTCTCGACTAAGGTGAATCCATACTAATTCTCCTAGCTAGAAAGAAATAGTTTTGCAGCCTTAGCTACTAATCTCTTGTTATCTCTTATTGAATTTGGCAATTTTCTTAGTTACAGACTGGTGAAGTTCATGTAATTCTCGAGCGCGGTTAACTCCATATTGACTTTCTTCAGTAGTTGTTGGGGTATTGATCATACCTACGAGAATGGTAGCGTTGAGGCCATAGACTACCTCGAATGGGGTCTTCCTAGTAGTGTCATGGACAGTTCGATTGTATGCAAACTCTACAACTAGTAAGTATAGATCCCAATCCTTCAGGTTCTTCCCTACAACAGCTCTGAGTAGATTGCCTAATATCCGGTTCACCACTTTAGTCTAGCTATTAGTCTAAGGGTAACTACTGGAACTGAATACAAGTTTAGTTCTAAGTATTCTCCAAAGATTCTTCTAAAAATAGCTCAAGAATTTTGTGTCCTAGTCTAATACAATAGTCTTTAGTATCCAATGTAATCAGATAATCTCCTACAAAAACAAATAGCAATATATAAAGTATTGTCATTTCGATGGCACGAAAAAAAGTGTGCCATCTTGCTAAAGTGGTCAACTACAACAAACATAGAATCTTTTCCTCGAGATGTCTTAGGTAACCCTAGGATAAAGTTAATCTGAGGTCCACCTAAGATAAGATTAGTGTCGGCAAAGGCAAGTACTCCCCATGGGGTTCTCTCTTCTCCTTTGCTTATTTGCACACTTCACAATCACTAATTACCTTGTGGACATCTTAACCAACCTAGGCTAATAAAAGTTTTCCCTCAACAAATTGGCTATCTTGGTCTCCCCAAAATGTTCGGATAATCCTTTGCTATGAGCTTCCTTGACTAATAGCTCATGCATAGAGCAGCTCGGTATGCACAACCTTTGGTCCTTAAATAGGTAGCCGTCCTTAAGATAATACCCTTTAACAACAATTCCATCTTTGCTCTGGTTTATGATGGGGCCGAAATGAAGATCATGAGCATATTGCTCGGTAATGAGTGAAAATCCTAATAATTTCATTTACAAAGTTGTCAACTAGGTTTGCTGTCATGATAGAGCATCAACGATTACATTTGCACTTCCCTTCTTGTGTTGGATGACATACAAGAAACCCTCTATGAACTCGAACCTCTTGGCCTGCCTGTTCGAGAGCTTGTTTTAACTCCTAAGATGCTTCAATGATTCATGGCCAATGTAAATAACAAACCTTCGTAACAACAAATAACGTTACCAAGCAGCAAAGGGCCCAATAAAGAGAGTATAACTCTTTCTCATATATAGAATAGTTCAAGACAGGACCACTAAGTTTCTCACTATGGTAGGCAATGGGTTGGTGCTCTTGCATCAGGACAACAATAATTCCAATTCCTAATGCATCATATTCTAATTCGAAGGGTTTGTCAAAATCTGGCAAGGCCAGGATAGGTACTAAGGTGAGTTTTTCCTTAATTTCTCTGAAGCTTTATTCAACTTGATCGTTCCACCTGAATCCTTCACTCTTCTTTGTCAACTTAGTCAATAAGGTAGCTATTGTACTAAAGTCCTTAATAAATCGCCTGTAGAAAGAAGCTAACCTATGGAAACTTCAAAATTTAGTGATATTCTTTGACTTCGATCATTCCAGAATAGCTTAGATCTTCTCCTCATCTATTTAGATTCCTTCTCCTAATACTATAAAGCCTAGAAAAATCACCTCATTCTGGCAGAAGGTGCATTTCTTTACATTCACATACAACTTTTTAGCTCGAAAAATGTCAAACACTTCGCAAAGATATTGTACGTAGTTATTCAGGTTGGCACTATATACTAATATATCATTGAAGTATATGACCACATATCTTCCAAGAAGAGGGTGTGTCATATGATTCATTAACCTCATGAATATGCTTGATACATTCGTAAGCCTGAATGGCATAACCAACCATTCGTAGAGTCCGTGCTTAGTCTTAAAGGCAGTCTTCCATTTATCATCCGGTCTCATGTGAATTTGGTGGTAGCCACTTCGCAGATTTATCTTTAAAAATATCCTTGCACCATGAAGCTTATCCAACATGTCATTGAGCCTTGGTATTGGGTATATGTACTTGACAGTAATTTGAATGATTGCTCAGCTATTGATGCACATATGCCATGAACCATCCTTCTTCGAAATGAGCAGAGTTAGTATAGTATAAGGGCTTATGCTCTCACTTACATATCTTTACTCTATGAGCTCGACCACTTGCTTTTTTAGCTCAGCAACCTGTTTAAGGTTCATCCTGTATGTAGGTTGGTTTGGTAGAGTGACACCTTAGAGTTCAATAAGAAACTCAAGACTCATCTCAGGACTCATCTCAGGACTAGGGTCATCACTTCTCCCTAGTTGGCATAGACATAAGTCTCCTCTTCCTCTTCCACTTTAGGTTCTCCAACATTCTTTTCTTCCTTAGTGTCACTTTCGTCGGTATTATCTACCACGACTCCTCAGAGTGCCATGATATGATGGGTCAGACTTTCAGCAGCCATATGTCCGATGCCTAAGTATTTAAAATACTTCACCTTACTGGTTTTCGTCTTGGATGGCTAGCCTTTCTCATAGGTTCTAAAGGTTAGCCTAGCCTTAGGTCAGCTCGATTGTCCTGCTCAGCCATGCTGGTTTGCTCGACGTTCATCAGGTTAGTCGTTCCTTTCCTCGGCTTAGTATGACCTCCTTGGGTTAGCTTGAGTAGGTCGGCACAATACCAAAGTTCGAGAGAATGTTTACCCAGGTTAGCTCGGAACATTTCTTCTCTACTTTTCAACCCTCTACATGATCTTGATTGCCTCTTCTAAGGTATAAAACCTTTATACTTCCACAATATTGCTAATCTCATACTTGAGTTCAAAAATGAACCTTAATACTGTATGGGCTTCTAGTTCTTCTACGTTAGCTCAAATCATAAACATCTGGAACTCTCTAACATAATCATCGACAGATTGGTTTCCTTGGAGAAGCTCTTGCAATTTTGCAAATGTATCTTACAGGTACGTCTTAGGCATAACCTTTTCATCTCATTCCAAGTTCTGACAACTTGACTTCCATCCTTTACTCATGCTGCATTTAGATTTTTCCATCACATTGTTTCATACCCAGTAAATTCCAATGCAATGAGTCGGACCTTGACAATATTTGTATACCCATCACAATCAAACACCTTCTTAACCTTCTCTTTCCATTCTAAGTATTCATCGGCATCTCCACTTCCACTGAAGGGCGAGATTTGAACCTTAACATTATCTAGCCCTCGGGAAGTTTGGCGTCCTCATTCTTATAATGGGTAATAGTCAGCTTCCTCTTTTCCCTCCCTAAATTCTTCAACATCCAGTTCTTCATCTTTTTCCTCAATCTCTTCCAACTCCAACCTTCATTTAGCAGCTTAACCTATTACTCCTCTAACTTACTATGGTTGAACTAGGTAGTTGGTTCTGTTAACTTGGCCATAATGTCTCTCAAGGGCATGTTCTTTTAGGTTAGGTGGCTATATACCTTGGGGCTATTGCCTGTTTACTTGCATCATTATGATTAGACTCTCAATGAGGTTGGTGAGCCTGTTAAGTCTATCGTCAATGGACCATGGGTATTACTATTGTTATGACTATCACTAAGTTGAGCACCACTACTTTAGTCACTGATAACTCCCTAAACACTTGAATCTGACATAGTTTAATACCCTTCTGAATAGATTAACAATTTACTAATAGCCTTAATACCCAATAATCACTTAAACATAATAGAAACAAACTTGCTTTGTTTTTGTGATGAAAAATAGAGTAACAACAAAACTACACTTACTATCACACTAATACACTGCAGTACCTATGGAAGGAACATAGCAGCCATAGACTATAAGGCAAACAAAAACTTCACCGCAACTTTACACGTTTGCTCGTAGAATTGTATTTTGATTCCAGTAAAGCTGATGCATCCCCGGGGTCATATATACGGAGAAGCACCACAACGAACGAATCGAAAAGAAAACAAAAAAGAAACTAGTAAAGCTCAGTCAACTATCAAATGGATATGACTCACCACTTGATCTTACTCAACCTACAATTCGCTAGATATGACATACCAATCTGAATTAAAGGGTCACTCGCTACTACTCCTTGCTAAAGGGAATAGATAAGAGTTGAGGGGTAACGAGAACATTAAGGTTGCCAAAAAAAAAATGAATAATTCTGTATTTGAAGTTGAATGATGTCTACGTACAAGGAAAGTGGGGGTTTGTATATGCATTCATTAGGATTGTTTTACATGTATGAAAAGACAAAAAGGGTATTTTACACTAAGTTACATAAGACATACTAAAAGGGGTAAAAGAGACAAAGAATATATAATATGGAAAAAAAAGAACCATTCTAGAACATTGTGTCAAAAAATACTATCGCTTAGTGGCTAAACATTTGGGATATGATACAACGTAGGCAAAAGCAAGAATGAGTTATAATCAAGGGTTGACTTGATTTGGATCAGGTCGAGAGCTAATCAACCTAGCCAAAGGTCACCTGTCTTGAAGTCAAGCGCTAATGGGTTAGGTCAGTAGCTCGACTCAGCTAGTTCTAGGCTGTCTTCTGGATTAGGACTTTGCTATTGGGTAGAAGCACATTGAACATACGTGACGATCTAAGAAACAGGTTAGCAAGAGGTCGGATCGGGATAAGAGTCTCCGTCTCGGTTATGGCTTAGAGCTAGTATTTTCTGTACGAACCCTTAAAGTCCTTTAGCTTAGCTTCTTGTGATCGGTCCAAGGGGTTAATTCTTATTAGTGAGGTTGACCTTTACCCCAGTCTTAGCTTTGCCAAACTTTGATAAACCCCGTCTTAGCTTTGCTAAACTTTGATAAAGTATTTAAGCTTGAATGCGACGTATCAGGTGTCGGCATTAGAGTTGTATTGATGTAAGAAGATTGACCTATCACTTATCATAGTGAAAAGCTCAAGGGAGTATAGCTAAATTATTCTGTATATAACAAATAACTCTTGACCTTAATCTGAGCTCTTTGTGTATGGTAATATTATCTTTTACTAAAGGAATTTGTTACATACACGGATCATGAGTCCTTAAGGTATTTGTGAAACCAATCAAAGCTCTCAAAATGCCAAGCTTAATGGATTGAATTTTTGGAAAGATTTAATTTCGTCATAAAATACAAGAAAGGTAAGAATAATGTAGTTGCTAATGCTTTATTATGAAGACATGCACTTTTTACTAAGTTGTAAACCAAATTGTTAGGGTATGCAAGCATTAAAGAATAGTTTCAGCATGATTCTCATTTTGTTCCTATATTTGGTTGATGTGAAGAAGGAAGAATGGTGGATGAATACTACGTGGAAGATGGTTATCTGTTTCAAGGTGGCAAATTATGTGTGCTGACCTATTCAATGAGGGAACTGCTAGTGAGAGAAGCCTATAGTAGAGGACTCTCTATACACTTTGGAGAATGAAGGACATATAAGGTACTGAATGATAAGTTCTTTTAGCCTAAAATAACATGTGATGTGCATTGCGTATTTAAGGGATGTGCCATCTGTAAGAAAGCAAAAACACGAGCAAAATAAGGGAAGGAAATGCCTTTACCAATCTCAACCAAACCCTGGGTCAATCTATGTATGGATTTTGTCCTTAGATTGCCTCGAACTACCTAAGGCAAAGATTCTATGATGGTTGTCATAGATAGGTTCAGTAAAATGGCATATTTTGTGCCCTACACCAAAACTAACGATACTTTGGCTATTACTTCTTTATTTTTGTAGGAAATAGTTCGCTTGCATGGAGTACCAAGGAGTATGGTGTCAAACAGAGACCTAAAGTTCTTAAGCCATTTTTGACGAACTCTTTAACGTCAGATAAGAACCGAACTACTATTTAATACCTCTTTCCATCCCCAAACCGACGACCAAACAGAGGTTATCAAGTATACCTTAGGATTACTACTTCAAGCAGTAGTAGGAAAGAACATAGTTGATTGGGATGTCTACATACTTGTGGTAGAATTTACTTACAATAGGACAATATATGCTACCATTAGGCATGCCTCATTTGAGGTCATCTACGGTTTCAACCCCAAGTTACCCCTTGATTATAGCTCGATGCTGCCTATTGACCAAGAAGATCTAGAAGCAAGAGCCAAAGCTTAATCCATCTAGTAGATCTACCAATGAGTCACTCGGTATATTGACTGAGTTGCTAGAAAACTAAAAGAGAAAGGTAAAGGAAGGAAGAGCGAACAGTTTCATCTTAATGACCAAGTGTGGTTACACTTAAGCAAGGAGAGGTTTCCTAACAAGAGGAAGAACAAAATATATGCCAAAGCTAAAGGACCCTTTAAGATAATCCTTAAGATACACAACAATGCATACCAACTAGAGTTACCAAAAGACTTCCAAGTATCTAATGTGTTTAATGTTGCTGACCTTAGCCCCTATTGACTCAAAGAGAACTTAGATGTAGACTAACTGGATTTGATCCTAAATCCCAATCAACCTGGTAAGGATGATAGGAATTAAACCACCAGACCCCTGACCAGAGCCTAAGCCTTAGGACTAGAGCACATGGCCAGACGAGTTCTTTCTTTACACCCTACAAATGAGGAATCTAAGTTGCTGCAGTCTGCTAACCTAATGTTCTGGCTAAGCCAAACCCTCTTATACTTATTGATAGTCTTCAATTGTCGACCAGAGGTATACTCAAACAACTACTCAACCCATCCAACCATCTACTCAATTGAGTTGAATCCTAACTATATTGAATACTTTTAAGCTGAATTCACCTTGAAAGAGTCACCTACTTAGCTCGATACTGCTGAACTATTAGCTTAGCTTAACATCATTACTCAACAATACCTAAGCTAGCCATACAATTTGTCCATTTTTGCTAAGTGTACGATCACTAATCATCCATTATGCATTCGAGCACTTATTGTGACAAAATCTTTTGTATTGCTAAATTCTCATTTATACCTTTCAGATATTCCTTGTATCATACTTATTTTTATCCTTTTTCAGTATTTTCCATTTTGAGTAAGATGCCCTTAACTTTTGAGTATAAATATCCATTGTAAATATAGTCATAACACAACCTAATATTGAATATACTTCTCGTTTCGTGAACGTTACTCTTTATTTGCCTTTTTACTTCACTCATCCTAACCCTTAAGCAAGGTTAGATAGTGAGTACCCTTATTAGACCAGCTCATGTGTTATATCGACTTGAGTCATGAGTCCTTAGTAGTTCCCTAGTGCATAACATCCTTAGAGAGGATCAAGGTTTGCTTATTGGTTTCTTTGTTTATGTACATTTTTACCATTGTTTTTTACCTTTCTATAAACTTGGTCCTACCCCTTATAACCGACCTCATTAGTCCTTGGCTCGGATTGTATCACATACCCTCTTTCCACCAGCTCATCAACCTTCTTTTTGGCTTGGCAACTTGTTCAAGGTTTAATTAGTATGATGGTTTATTTGGGAGTACAACTCTTGGCTATAGGTCTATTGCATGCTTAATTCCTTGAATCTAGGGTAGTACTTTAGGTAGTGCTTTAGGGATCAGGTTGGCAAATTCTTCCAATAGATCTTTTACCTCGGTTAGTAGCTCAGGATTCAGGTCTTTTAGCTCGAGTATCCTTTAAATCAATAGAAAGGTTGGCACTTATAGCTTCATTTCCCTTAATAGTTTTGGATGTGTCATTACTAGGGTATCCTTCTTCAGAGTTCGGTTAAGCCAAGCTTGCATAATCTTGACTTTCTCGAAAGACATGGGATTCAGTCCTACCCTTCTTCCTTCATGCTTAAAAGAACAAGTATTTCTCTTCCCATCATAGATCACATGCTAATCAAACATCTGAGGTCTCCTAAGAAGAATATGTGAAGCACTCATGGGTAACACATCACAAATGACCTCATCCTAATACTTTCCAATGCAGATCGGTACTAGAACTTGCTTAATCACGGCCAATATACCTTATAAAGTTTGGGATGGGAAGTGGTAAGCAATTTTAGTTGCTAAACCATATATATATAGACACCACATTAGTGTAATCGCCACTATCAATAATAAAGGCACACAATGTCCCATTAACCTTACAACTAATGTGAAGTAAGTTTTCTCATTCTTCGTCTTCTAGTGTTGGACTTATACTCATCACTTGCCTTAATACCATGGTTGCGAGCATGAAATTACCCTCTTCACTATATATGACTTTCTCCTCCTCAAACAAATTGGTCTACTTAGACTCCTTCTACTCTTCAACCTCTTTATTAGTGCTATTGACCTTAAGGGTGGGCATTTCTTCCTTCACTACCATTGTCCTTCTATTCGAGCATTGAGTTTCCATGTGCCTGAATCCTTGGTACTTAAAACATTTGATCTTACTTGTCCTTCTTCCTAAGCTCTACCCTTTCTCAAATCTCCTTGAGGTTTCCTTTTCTTCAGTTCGGATGGTTGAAATAAATCAGACTTCACTAGTCCTACTTGGCTTCGATATCACCGGTTTACTTAGAACAAGACGGTTGTGTGAAGCTCGACTAATAAGAGCTCAGAATTTGTCCATTCGATGTTGCTTTATCCTCTAATTAGCTCGAATAGATTCGTCTAATGTACTAATGCCCATTGTCTCCAGTATATCTCCAATCTCATACTTCATTCACTGATAAATCTAGAGATAGTCCAATCTTCGGGTTCTACAACTTTACAATGAATCATTAGCATTTGAAATTCCTTCATGTAGGCATCAATACGTAAGCCTCCTTGCCTCAACTCTTACAACTTCTTGAATGTATCTTGTAGATAATAGTTTAACATAAACCTCCTCTTCATCACTTTCTTCTTCTCATCCCAATCTCTAACCTCCCTCTTTCCTTCTCTTTGCTAAGTAGCTTGCAAATTCTTTCACTACAGGGTGTCATATCCTATGAACTCTAAGACGACCAATCTCACCCTGGTACCCTTAAGCACTTCATGACACTCAAACTACTTTTTAATTTTATCTACCCAGTCAGGTAATCCCCAACATTTCTATTACTAGAAAAGCTTAGAATCTACATTTTCAAGCCTTCTACCATAAGATCTTGGATATTCCTCTTCTACCTCATAATATTCTTCTTCCTTATTGCCCAATTCTTCACCTTCCTCTTCTATCTTGCTTATGGTAAGTCTTTGTCAGGCAATTATATCAGCTCGGTGGGATCAAACTAGGAAATTAACTTGATTAGGTTAGCCATTACCCTACACAAGTATCATATCCTTTCAACCTCTATTAGAGTTACCCCTAGGTCACTGTTTATCTTCATGTATTGCTGTCATTGGACTAATTACCAAGTTAGTAAGCCTATCCAGCCTTTCATCTATAGATTAGGCTATAAAACTCCCTTGTTGGCCCTAAGTATTTTAAGCATCGCTCTCTTATTTTCCAAGAGTTTTTAGAACACTAAAGTTCGACATTGTTCAAGACTTCAATGACCCACTACACCCAATCAAAATCGCGTAACCTTCCTTGAAATCTAACCTCAAACTTCAACTCTACAATACTTGCCTCAACTAACAACAAACATTGTCAACAATACTCAAGACAACTACAGACTAACTGAAGTCTACACACACTCTGTTTTGTAAATACAAAAATTAGGGAAAATAGAGTAGTCTCTCACTTTCTATGAACTACTTCAATAATCTAAATCCTTATGAACACCACATAACACAATACTACTACAATATAGTCACATAAGAACACAAAATGGCAAGACCTTACACAAACGTAGCTAAGCTTTGACACTAAGATGATATGGATACTATTGTAGATGGACACATGAGTAATGATATCATACAAACTAAGGGTTAGGTCGAACCACAAGATAGTTCAAAAGATAAATGAAAGTCAAAGTTTTGAGTAAGGGGCCCGTGCACTGACAATGGATATGATGTACCAGCTCCTAATACGAGCTCAAGTTATACTTGATATGATGGAAAAGTGCAACAAGAGGTCACTTGCCATTAGTTCACACTTGCATTGGGCTAAATAAGGGTAAATAAGAGTAAGCAAAATACTTAGCTTAAAAGGAAAATGTTTGAAAATAAGGATAACTAATGATATGACTATTACATTGTGGGATATTTATATGCCTCAATTAGGGTAAATCTAGGTTCTTTCCATTTACAAAAAAGATCCTATACTAGAATTGGAAAACAAATACAATGCAAGGGAAAAATAATAATAGGAAATGGAATATTCTAGCAAGGACAGTATGGCTATTAGAGGCTGGGATACGTATTCACTTCTCATTCTGGTGGTCCTACCAAGTGCTGGGTGTTGAGTAGAGCTAAGCTGACAAGGTTAACATCATATTGGCAACTTGATAGTTCGAAAGTTCAATAGGTGCTTGCTTGGATCATTGGAGTCTAAGAGCTTAACTTCGGTAGGTCTACTAGGCATTGGGATGGTATGGCTTGGACATCTACTAGATCGGGTTCTTGACAGCTTAGACCTTAGCATTGATGGGGGTTTTCAGCTTCTATGGGAACTTCCTCCTTCTAGGGTTATGTCCATCTAGGCTACTTGGTGCACTAAGGCGGTAAATCCTCATGGTTGGGATTGTACTATCAGCCCTTGATTCTTATCACTATGACCACAAGATGAAGAAGGAATTTGAGGTAGTAAGTTTAGAAATAGATTATAATGAGAAAACTTGGTAGGATATGGCTAATATCCTAAAGACCCATCCAATAATGATGACTTAGATCGCTCATTTGAAAGCAATCTCTCACCATCTCATGAACCAATAAATTAGAGACATCATAACAGCCTTTGTTAGGAATCTCTACTATTCATGCAATCTTTATTGGGAATCTTTATTATTCATGCAGCCTTTGCTAGGAATCTGTATTGTTCAAACAACCTTTGTAAAATTTAAGTGTTATGCAATTTTTATCTATCACATTTATCTTACGTATCTATATTATTAGTGGAATCTTATTAAAAAGCTTGGTCTAGAAGTGTATTATTAATGGAATCATGTTAAAAGTTATGGTCTAAAGGAGTCTGTATTATCACATGAATGTTATTGAGTTTGTTATCCTTAGTTAGTTCCTCTAACTATAAATAGTGGAAGCATTGTACTGTCAAGGTAGGATTATCTACCATATCTTAATACCATTGAATGTTCATAACCATCACTTTCTAAATCCTTTTGCCCTCTTCTTAAATCCTATAAGAAAGACATTGTTTAGATGCCTAGTTTATCTTCCAAATTTCAAAGTATACTCTCTTCTTACCTCATTTAAGGATCTTATATATCATAAATGAATTTTATAATTTGACCAAGGGCATATCGGTTATTGTTACTAGTTGTAAAGCCAAAGAACTAATTCATGGTAAGATGCTAAAAAGGTAGGAGGTCGCTTAAGGCACAATGTTGGCAATTCAGCTAGCATCAGTATAAATTTTATATACTCTTTTGGTTATATTATGAATTTTTATTCAGTCTCACACAACAAGCCTCACCTAATATCAGAGCTAAACAATTTCTTTTCTTTATGAGGAGGGAAGAGTACATAAGCTCAACACAATTCATAATAGACAAATAAAGCATATGCCGTTTTAATATTTCTTTTTACTTATATATCTATGTCCTATATACTAAAAGAACGTGACAAATTAATTATCTTTTCAATATAGTGCACTTTTGTTTGAATATCAAATTTAAAAATAAAAATAGAGAGAGTATAATGCTTACTTGTTTCTAGATACTACAAATGCTATACTCTATCGTCATTACACTTTTAGGAAATGATTTTTTGTCTTTGGAACTTCAAGAATTCTCTCTCCTTTTTTTTTTGGTACTTTTTAGTAGAGACTTAATTTAGAAAATTTTCTCTAAGTTCATCTTCATGGGAGAATAGTAGGGTAAATATAAATTACAAAACCAACCATCAATACTTTATTATTATCTTATGAATGTATTAATGTAGCAACATATGAATTTTAAGTCAAAAGAAACAAAACTTTCAGATAACATGTAAGAAGTAATACTTTATGGCAACAGGAAAAAAGAAAAAAAAAGTGAAGATTACAAATTTGAGATAGTCTACAATTTTATCTTTGGATTACTTCTATCACGAGTGAATTACCTCAATTGCTCCTATCAAGAACCTAGCATTCCATATTGTACTAAGGAAGGCTAAATTCATCCTGCAAAATCACTCATACATAACTTGGAGAGAGAAACTAGAGAGAGAAAAATTTGAATATAACATAATTCACTAAAACGTTTAGATGCTATACATTCATGAGCATCTCCCCTATTTATATAAAAGGTCTTTAGAAATGAATATCCATTACATCAATTAATGGTTACAAATCTATCATTGTATTAATTATAGCGACCTACCTTACCTACTAAGGCACAATGAATCAGGACACTTTTAGAATCTTTTAGAGTATTCTTCACTCTAAAATCTTCATTAGATTGGGCTTTGGGCTTCCTACGTAATTAGGCATGGAATAACCTCCTAAGTCTTAGCCTTCATCTTAGGACCATGACATTCTCCCTCACTTAATTTAACAACTCGGTTAGAACTCCTCTCACCGAGGTATTGTCTACTTTAGCATTGAACATTGCACGGTTTTGTCTCCCACTTAATATTTTACTAACCTTCACTTGTCTGCATACTTCTTCATTCTTTCAATAGCCTACTTCAAGTGAGCTTGAGCTAAGTCTTAATTATTTAACCATTCCTTTGTGAACTTATAAGCTACTTAAGTAACTCTCATATACCTAGAAGTGATTATGCTACGCATGAGGGGTTGCCTCCCTAAGAAAATTTCAAATGGACTCTACCCTATAGAATCATTCTTTTGTAAATTATAAGAGAATTGAGCCGCATCTAACAACTTAGCCCAATCTCACTAATTTAAACCCACATACTCTTAAATACAACTTTACTAAGGCATTCACCCTTTCTATTTGCTTATTTGTTTTATGGTGAAGGCTAGTAGAGAAGTCCAACTTAGACCTTAGAAGCTTAAGTTACCTTATCCAAAATTTTCTCGTGAATTGCTTGTCTCAATCTCTAACAATATTCCTCGATAATCCCTAACACTTCACTATGTGCTTCAAGAACAATCTAAAGGCTACATTCAATGGGCATTATTTGGTGGTTAGAACAAAAGTAACATACTTTGAAAACTTATTTTTTACTACCATGGCTATGCCATATCCCTTCGATTTTGGTAGACTTATAATGAAATCCATCGATTCACTCTCCTAATGTTGTTCTAAGATAGGGAGAGGATTTCATAAACTTAGAACAATCTTATGTTCGACTTTATCTTGTTGGCATACGAGATAAGTCGTAACATAGCTTTCTACATCCCCTCTCTAATGTGGCTAGTAATATCTTTTCTGTATCAAAGCTTAGGTATGATGCATTCTCGAATGACCTGCCTACTTAGAGTCATGGCATTCCTTCATTATCTCCCTCCTAACAATGAGGACTGGGGTACATAAACCAAATGACCTTTAGTGTATATTAGCCCATCTTCTTCCCAAAAATCTCTATATTTTGCCTTCTTTACACTAGGCTAATAAGGTCTTGGCTATTTTATCTGTCTCTATCCCTTCTAAGATCCTAGTGGTCTTTTAATGGCTGCTAACTTTACCTTTCAACTTAAGGAATCAGCCACTACATTTTTCTTACCAAGCTTGTATTCTAAGTCAAAATAAAATTCCGCTAAGAAGATTACCATCGAACTTGCTTAGGCAATAGTTTCTTTTTGGTTTGGAAGTAACAAGCTAAAACATTATCAGTTTTAATGATAAACCTTTAACCTAGTATCTCTCACCCCTAAGCAGATGTACCATAACTATCATTTTTTTTTCTTATGTATTGTATATCTATGCTTAGTATCATTTAATTTACAACTTTTAGAAGCCACTACTGTACCCTCCTATATCAAAACTCCTCCAATCGCAAAGCTACTAGCATCAGTATAGATGTCAAAAGGTTTGAAGAAATCTTGGGGAGCCAAGAATGGTTCTTTATTAACTGCATTCTTTAATGTATCAAAGGCCTTTTAGCATTCTGAACTCTAACACCATGGGGCATTCTTCTTTAAGAGATTTGTTAAAGGTGTTGCAATTCTTAAGTATCCTCGAATTAACTTTCTGTAGTAGTTCACTAAGCCTAGAAATGATCTTAGTTCAATAGGCCTCGTAGGCCTTAGTCCTCCTTGAATGACTCGAGTTTTTCCTTCATCTATTATGATTTTCCCTTATACTATGATGTGCCTAAAAAAGCTACTTCTTCTTGCACAAAAGCGCATTTCTTTAGTTTCATGTATAACTCATTTTTCCTCAAGGCTAAGAAAATTGACCGAAGATGCTCTACATGTTCTTCTATGGTCTTACTATATACAATATCATCCAAATATACTACTATGAATCAATCCAAGAAGGGTGCCCAGACTCGGTTCATAAGTGTATAGAAAGTAGTCGAGGGCATTGGTGAGACCAAAAGACATAACAAGAAATGGAAATGCACTATACCATGTGACATAAGTAGTCTTGTGCTCATCTCCTTTTACGATCCTTACCTAATGGTATTTAGATTGTAAATCCAGCTTGGAGAAGTACCTTGCCTTTCCCAATCAATCAAACAAATTTGACACCAAGGGAATAAGATACTTAATCTTCTCTATGGCATTATTTAGGGATCGATAATCAATACAAATTTGAGAGACCTATTGTGTTTCTTTTGAAAGAATATTAGAGCTCCAAAGAGTGCTTGTAAGGGCTTAACAAACCTAACTTTAAGTAACTCCCTTAATCGACATCTAACTTCCTCTGACTCTTGGGGAGCTATTGATATGTATGCATTAGGCAAGTGCACCTGATCAAGTTATAGTATGGTCAAAATGGATATGAGTCCGAATGTCGATCCCATGAGGAATTGTAAATGTAAGAACCCCAAATTACTAGCAATCTACCCTAAATCACCGACTATCTAACTTAACAATGTGGAATAATTGCGATTAAGAAGTAAAGACGACTAAAGAATAACAAATAAATAAAATAAGGAAAAGAAAGTAACAAGAACAATTAAAATAACTAAACTAAATAAACAAGACTAATAAATAATCATGATTGAGTTAAATTAAATATTGCATAATTCTTAGTAAATCGTTGTTATTTACTGCTTAGTTCTATGCAACTTTTAATCTAAATTACTCTTTGGATTATAGAGATGCCTAATCTGAATTAACTAAACCTACATTTGTAGCCAATTCCTAACCTTGACACCCTCTTAACCTAAATGGCTTCTAAATAGAATGTTGCGAAAATCGCACAAAAAACTTGGATCCCACTATTAAGTTGACTATTTTAGGTTAGCCTAGTCCAGAGAAATTAGTACCTACTATCTTAGCATACTCAATTCCTTCTAATTACACGAGTTTGTTCGCTAGAGGACTCTCGTCTCAGCAAGTAAACTTGGACATCAAAATAGTAGCCAAGGTAAATATTAATTTAACAATAATATGAATGGTTTAATTATATCTTCAAAGAATAACATCATAGATCAAGTAAAATATAATTACTTCAAAAGGAACTAAGGTTCAATTATGATTCACTAAAAATGATTTAAAGTAATAACATGATGAAATTACAAGAAGAAAATAGATGAGAACTACCCCCTACCCCCAAATCTAATAATATTCTATGACCTTACTCATAGGGGCTCTTTCTATAGAGCTAGGCCTAAGCATCTATTTATAAGAGTAAGACCAAGATTTATAAAAAGAACCTAACAAAGATAAAAGATTCGTAATCCATTGCAAGTTCATGACCTACATACACCACCATAGAGTATAGGTGTATACTTACACTACGTTTGAAATCTTTAAATTTTGATGGAAATGGAATGACGAGAGGAATATATATGTGAACTGCAACCATGGTCTTCCACCGTGTTCTTTTCAATTCTTTGTTTCTCACTCGAAATTCTTTTGCTTCAATCTTTAATCAACACTTGTGTCCAAAATACTCCAAAACTTGATAAAAGTTCTTAAAAGTTCATTAAATGCCTCTCAAAGTCCTTGAAAATAAAAATTAAACTAATTAAGCTCAAAATACTATAGAATTAAGTAGATTAATATACAAAATAGCACAAAATAACTATAAAATTTGTATGCTCAATTCATGTTATTAAATACCCCCATACTTAAACTTTTATTTATCCTCAAGGAAAATATCAAAACATGAACAAAAATATCTTAAGGATAAGGTAGTTTAAAATCATTCTTCATAAAAGTATACCCTCAACTTCAAGTAGCTTCGCAAAAATTCTTTTAGAATCACCCTTTTTCCTTAACTTAATAATATCTTTGGAACACTTTGATAATAATACCTTAAGAATTATCAAATTTCAATAATCAATCCCAATAATTTAGAGTTAGTTGTATTACTTAAATAAAAACTAAACTAGGCATTAAAACAAACATCAACTAGCTAAGAAAAAGTTATAGAGATTTCCTCTTTCTGATTGAAGGGGAGAGGTGTCTTCTCTTACTAATTTTATTTTGAAAAACTAGATTAGATGCATGTTATATCAATTTATTCTCATATTGTCTCTCTACTTTTTTCAATTTTCATTAGAAGCTTTTTAAGTTCAATTTAATTCCTAAATCAAAGTTGATTAGCATTGGGAAAAAACCTCCCTTTTTTAATAGATTAAGGCCAATCCTTACCAAGTTAGTCCTTTTAATTACTTAGTGATTGTCAACGAAAAGGCGCCTCGCTCTTCTAAGGGACTAAGGTCAATCCTTAAAAACTTTAATTAAATTTATTTATTTATTTTGCAAATTGGCAATAGGAAATAGTCTTAATCTTCTAAAGGACCAAGATTAATCCTTACCAATATTTTGCAATTATTTTATCAATTCATTTAATAACTCTAACTACTTTGATTTTTCAAAAGATTTTTAAAGAATAAATCTCCTTTGTTTATCTAATCTAAAAATTTGAAAAGAGGGATAAATAATTTAACTCTAGAATTAAGCTTATACCTAGTCCTTAACTCATCTATTTTTATCCTAATCTCGAATCTAAGTCTAAACTTAAGCAACAAAAAAACTCTTAATCATAAGGATTTCACCACTCAAATTTAGCAAACTATTCTAAATTTATGAAGGATTTAGGAATATTAAAAATAAATAAATAAAATTGCTTGCTTAATATATAGGTGGTGCAAAGATTTCTAATTCAAGAAAAATTCAAAAACTTAAGTGTTTATCTAAATCATTAATACACATAACCTATCCTTTCCCACCACACTTAAGTTGTATATTGTCTTCAATTTATATTATAACAAAGTAGTTCAAAATAAAAGTGGAGAAAAATAAAAAGAAAAAGAACTAGGACTTCTCTAGTCTTTTTCAATGTTCCTTGAGAACAAATCTAAAGTCCAGGATCCAAATTCCATCGATTTGATGGTTCTTTTTTTTTTTTTTTTTGCATCTAACAAAATGAACTAACTAGAAAACAAACAAAAGAAGTTAAGTAAACAAACTAAATCAAATGATGACTAATTTAAGTACCTAATGTTAATATCCTAAAAAACTTACAAAACATCAAGAGATTAAATAGTTAAAGAAAAAGAGCAATAGAAAATAAGTTAGTGAGTACAATCATCCAAAATAAGGAAAATCAAACTGAGTATTTTCAAAGTAAAGAAAATAAAAGGTACAAAGGATCTATCACTCATTGTCCTCCTCCTCTTCATCCCCTTCCTTGACCTCTTCTTCTACTAACTCTTCGTTTGAGTCAAGCTTTGGCATAGGTGGTGATGATGGTGGTTGAATCCCCAAATGGACAAAGAATGTATCCCTCCTAACCTTAACATAGTTCATAAGGTATATACTTTCTAGTCTTAATGTAATTCATAGGGTATATACCCATCCTAACAAGAAACTCATCAAATGTCATGGTCACCTCTTGACCATTACAGCGAAAATAGAGAGTATTATTCCTATTAGGTTCAATGCTATCAAAAGCTAACCTTAGTGTGCTTAACACTTTCATTGTCAGTTCCTTATACATTGATTCATTTATTATCAATAGTTAGTCTTGTCCCCCAAACTTGATTAATTGCCTCACCTTAGCAACATAGCTAACCTGAACTAGTAAACCCTGACTCAGATATGTGGTATGGGAAAACTTTTTCTTTGATAAATGGAGATACCTCTTTGGTTACCAAGATTCATGAAATGTTAGAAGTGAATGTATAAGGATGGCACCTGAATTCTTTTGCACGGCATGTTTCACCCTTAGCATGCTTTTGAAACTAAAAATAAAAGACTTCAACTTTGATAGAAAGAAACAAATTCATGTTAAATAAACAATGGCTAACTCAATAATCTAATAAGACTCATAATTCATTCCTAATGAATTGCCAATTTATCCAATCAAACAACATAAGAAATCTTGAATCAGTAAGAGATTATATAATGAAATGCTAATTTCTTTAAAACCACAAATTAATGAAATTATAGGATTAATTCAAGATTAAATCCTATTTTCATTCATAATCTCTATTGACATGAAATTAGCGTTCAACATACATGTTCTTAAAACTTGTTTTCTATGATCCATTACATGTGCAATTGCTTTAACAACAATTCCACAATCCAAACATGAATTTCCCAGCATGTTGAATTAGATTTTACATCAACAAACTTAATCAACATTACAAAAGTCATGAATTCAAGGAATTGCTCTAATTGCAACAAATTTTGATCAACAACAAGTTTACATATTTCAAACATGAATTGTGTACATCCTAAGCCAATAACAATATCAACATGTCTATGGCATGGATTCCATCACTTTCCCTTACATTCTCTTCTTTTCCTTCCACATAGAAAACAAATCCACATTCTCGATGTGTTCCATCCTGAACAAGCCTGTCTTTTTCAAGCAATTTCTAGCAATAATGAGTAAACAACACATTTCATCACATTATCTATCCTAAATCACTTCTAGAAACTAAGATTTCTATACATGTAAGATAATTGTTTTTTACAAAACCCTAACTAAAAATCCAATTTTTGGGTAAACTAACGACAAATATAAGAAAATAACTTGACAGGAATGATATACATACCTTAGATTTGAAGTGTATAGTGTTGGACCGTGAAGATTTGTGAGATGTTAGTGCAAGTGTAGTGAGAGAATTAAGAGAAAATTATGTGTTTAGAGAGAGAAGGAGAGTTTAGAATAAGGTGAAAGACGGATTCACGTAGTTTTTTAATTTTCAAAAGACCACGATTGATGATCACGGCTACAAAGTGTGGCCATAGTCCTTGCCTTTGTCTTAATATTGCAAACCTGGTAAGACCATGATCAAGGATCCTTAGCGTAGTCCTAATCGTCGATCTCTTATCCAATAATTTTTATCAATTTCTTTTAGAAATAATTTACCAAAGGAACATTGTCCAAGTCCATATGTACGGACTTTGGCCATGTTCTTCCCTCAATTCTTAAATGCAAGTTGTTTTAATTCCATTAATTCAGTTCTTAAAATTGTTTTTGAAAAATTCAAAATTAGCATAAATTAAAGCATAAAAAAAAATCAAATTGGATGATAACTTCACCAATCACTCTTGAATAAACAAAATTTAATAATTGTTTTTAATGAAAAATTGTTCAAAGTAGAAAAACACTAACTAATGTCTCAAAACTTGATACTTGAATTGGCCTAAGACAAGACATAGAATAATCAATCAAATAAACTAACAAAATAACTTAAATTAAAACAAACCAAATTTAGGCTACCTCCTAAGGAACACTATGTTTTACATTGCTGGCTTGATAGCTGAATCTATCCCTTAGTTTGATTTAACTGAAGGACTCGTATCTCAAATAGTAAACTTAGACATCAAACTAGTAGCTCGAGAAAATGCTAATTTAACGAAAATAGTGCAATTAGATCTTCAAAGAGTAACATTATAGACTGAATAAAAGAGAATTACTGCAAAAAGGAACTAAGGTTCAATAACGATGAAAAGAGAACCCCTCCCCCCCCCCCCCCCCCCCCCCCCAAATCTAACTCTATTCTATGTCCTTACTCAAGGGGGCTCTCTCTCCAAATCTAAGCTTAAGCATTTATTTATAAGAGTAAGACCTAGATTTACAAAAAAAAAAAAAAAAAAAAAAAAACATAACAAAAATAGAAGAGTCGCAATCCATTGCATGTTTATGAGTTAGATACATAACTACGGAGTATAGGCATGTACTTGCATTATGTCCGAAATCATCAAAATTTGATGGAAATTAAATGATGAGAGGAACATGGGCATGAATCATGGTTGCGATCTTCAACTATATTCTTTTCTAGACTTCGTTTCTTGCTTGAAATTCTTCTATTTAAATCCTTTGTCAACACTACTCCAAAACTTAATAAAAGCCCTTGAAAATTCTTCAAATGTCTCTCGTAGTCCCTAAAATTAAAAATTAAGCAAATTAAGCTCAAAACACTATAGAATTAACTAGATTAATATACAAAACAAAACAAAATAATTGTAGTATATGTATGCTAAATTCATGTTATTAGATATCCAATAGGGGATGGTAGCACAAGGCTTAGCCGTTGGCTCTAATTTAATCACATGATCAATTTCTCTTCTTAGTGGACACCATTTTGCTAACTTTGGGGCATCACATCCTGGAATTCTTTTAACAACTCCACCAGTAAAGGCAGGATTCCTCCTTCCTTCTTCGCTTCTTCTTTTACCTATAAGGTAGCTACAAAAGTTATCTCATTCTTTTTATGTCCTTTAGCTACGACATAGCTGAAAGGAACTTAGTAGCTTGGCCAACTTTTCTTGTGATAGGGATTATGCACTAAGACCTTTCCCCAAGCATACAAGGAAATTAGCTTAAGGAACAATGAGGGCATCAATACAGTCAAAGAAATTCATGCCAATCACGAACTTAAAGTCATTCATCGACACAACTTCAATATTTTCCTTTCCCTTTCAACCCTTAATGTATAGTTCTACTCCTTTGGCCACACCACTCATAAGAACTTCCTTCAACCCTAACTTCTCTGCTATAGGCTTTGAGATAAAAAGATGGGATGTCTTAGTATCAATTAGGGTATTGAGTTTCTTCCCTTCCACCACTACTTTAGTGTCCATAAATCCCTTTTGTCTCTTGATGGTCTGCGACTTCATAGCAAGAATGCATAAGGAGCCAAACTAAGCCCTATCTTCTTTGTCAGTTCCCTCATCTAATACAAGAGTTATAATTTCCCCTTCTCGAGGCATTCTCGGGCATAATATGGCCCATTGCAAAAACAACATTTCAACTCACGAGGCTTACTGCTCTTACTATCTTTAGACTCGATCTTCCCTTTTTGTTTAAAAGAGCTACTCCCCTTCTCTCTGTTGACACTACCCTTCCCTCTAGTTGTAGAGGTTTAGACTTTGCCTTTTTAAACTCCTACTAAGCTTTTAACTATTGCATTTGCGTTAGAGATATCCTCTACCATTTAGTGTTTTAACACCATCCTGGACTAAGGCATAGGCCCATGAAGGAACATAATAAGGGCCTCATTTAGGCTGAGATTGGCTATTCACAATATTAACTTTGAGAACTCAAGCATATTGCTTGATTTTACCTTTATGTATCAAATATCATAGTTTAACCTTTGCTTTATAAAATCACACTCGTCCTTTATGTTATTTCCTAGATATTTTGAGTTATTTTGACATAATTCTGTTTAATTTGCTATTAATTTGAATCATATTTTATTTCAAGATTAAAATGAAGCAATGAGTAAAAACGATGAGAATTCAGGCAATTTCTTAGAAGAATTACGTCTATTTTGAGAGGTCATTTGAAGATAGTAAGTGTCGAAGAGAATTCATTCAAGAATAAAGTAAGGATGATGACTATAGTTATCCTTTACAACCATGCTCCTTGGTCATGAAGTCCACGTCCTTAAACTCCAATTGAAGTTTAGAGAATTTTTTAATAAGAACTTAGCTACAATCCCCTTCTATTATAGTATTTAATCTCTATTTCCTTTCGAGATAGAAACATTGAGTTTAATCTCTCTCCATAGTAGAATTTAGAGTTTTGGTAGGAATTTATAACAAAGAATTCGTAACAAAGAATTCATTTGTTCACCAAAATCGTACACCCTTCTATGTGAGTTACTTTGAGGTGTTACCCTTGCCACTTATTAGTTGAAGTTGAGTGGTGAATAGATGTACAATCCAAAGTTTGCAAGAGGGTTTCACCTAAAAAACTTGACATATTGAGTTCTCTATTTGCTACTCACCTACACTGTTAGTGGGAGACGTAAAAGTACCAGTATTGTGGCTATGCATGAGGTCTTCGACCTTTATAGCCTAATGGAAGGGTATCTTATCAACCTAGCCATCACACTGGCATTTTATACGCAACATTAAGCAACTGATCCTCGAGTGAACTAATTGGGGTATGGACTGTATGTTATAGTTTTAACCAAACAACTTAACCTCCTTGTTGACAACCTACAATTAACCATGATTTAGAATGTCACTCCAATAACCTTATCAACTTTACACCAAATGGGACTCCTCCCCAACAAAGTCAATAAGTCATCCCTAAAAAGGAAAGAACGTGAAAACTCCTCTAATGATAAATTAGTGAAGGAAGTGAAGAAATTAAAAACTAAAGTTAAAAAATTAATGGATTCTTAGGGGATAATTGAACAATCCCTAAAAAGATTGTTCAAGCATCAAACTAAGAAGATGGAGTTTTGTAGTAATCTTGTAGACTAAGTCAAGATGAAAATTCTTCCACCAATAGATAAGGAATTGATTGATGTGGCAAGGAAGATGAATTTAAGGGATAAGGAGGAGGAAGTGACATTGAGAACATAAGAGGAAACTTCTAAGGGTGACAAAGAGAATGAACTAATCACCATTGAATTGGAGGATGAAACCAATGCGAAAAACTTAAATTTTTTTTTTCTAAAAATTTAGAGTCTATTTGTTTGTTGAGGTGATTCTTTGATTTTGATGTTTAGTTTCAATAAATGTTAATTAGTTAGTTAGTTGAATTTTTGAGTCTTCATGTTCTTATTTTATTTCAAGTTTATGTACATGTTCTTTTAATTTAATAAAATTTTCTTTTCTACATATGCTTTTATCACTTTATTTTAAGTGTGTTTGTCTAAATCTCTCTTGAGCTGATTACTTCAAATTATTCGTAGTGAATTCTCATGGATGCTTTGAGCAAATCTAAATATTCAAGGGAGTATTTTTTCCTATATTTATATTTTCTTCTCCACTATACTTATTGCAATTATTTTTCCTATAATTTAGAGTTAGCTACATTAAGGACAATGTACTAACTTAAGTAGGGAAGAGATATACTACCATTATTTAGAAATCAAATAGCTATTTTTTAACCCCAATTTTTTTGAATTTGCAATCCTCATTTAATAAGAAAATAGTACATGTATTTAAATTTTCCTAAGTCACTATTAAACATGGGATACATTACTGGAATTGAATAGGGCAATTCTTGTAGAGCAAAAGTCACATGTTATTCAACCCAAGATTTCGAGACATTTATTAATTAAATATTATGGTTGAGCTTTAGTCATATGCTACTTCCAAAATTTACTTAGATGTATATTTATCCTTTTTTTATGTTCAGAGCTTTGTAATCTTGAATAAATAAGCAAATGAAACTTATCCCTTATAATTTCCCCTTCAAAATATAATTTACTAAGGGCATAATTAAGAATAAATTGATAAAAAGTGGTTAGTAAGGATCGGTTTCGGACCCTCAGAAGAGCAAAATTCTTTTCTATTGCTAATTTACTAAAAAAGAAGAAATAAAGAAAGGTTAATAAAAGAAAAATTGATAAGGATTGGTATTAATCCCTTGGAAAAGTAAGGTACTTTCTTGCTGTTAATGTTAATTGTAAAAATAATTGAATTAGTAAGGATTGGCGTTGGCCTTAGTGCCTCAAAAGAGCAAGGTGCCTTCTCATTGGTGATAAGCTTCGATAAGTAATGAAATTAAGGAGCCCATTAGGAGAAATTTATGCTAGGGGAATTATCACGAACTATGAACGGCTTAGTCGTAGTAGACGTTGTATACTGTACAAAGAACCCCTGATTGGTTACCCTTCCAATCAAGAACTCTTCATACAATATACAAAGCTCTACAACCACTAGTTTTCCAAGAACACACAGATTCACATGATATCATCACATTAACATATTTATATAAAATTTGAACTACAAAGCTTATATTATACAGTAAGAGAGTACATCTAAGTCTACAATACTAAGAAAATAAAAGTATATGAGTAAAGATCTACATTAACTGTTCTCTCAATACATAGGATAGCTCACTCCTCCCCAAGTCCCCAAGCTAACCTATGGCATCCCTCGGCCAGCCTCTACGAACAGGCTATCCTGCTGCAAAAGTCTAAAGGGGTATAAGCCTAAGCTTAGTGAGCAAAACCCTCAGCCACACCACAAGCAAGTTATAAGTACATTATATTCATGCATATGAATGAATGATCAAACAGAATGCTAAACAGTACGCATACTTAACTAGTTCATATACGTAACTTGGATTTAACGCCCTCTGAAGTCAGGGTTGGAGTATATACGGTACCAATTAGATTCGGGTATTATACTAGAACTTTCTTTACTATGGAACTCCACACTCTGTATTCAAATCAACTAGGTCTTTTACTTTCATAAAACCAAGTTTTAGTATAATAGTGAGTGGGCCCCCACAGTCCACACTCAACCCTAAACGGAGGCCTCTAGATTCGACCCTTAGCTAGGCGGCTAGCGCCTCCAACGCTTAGTGTTCCCGCGGGCCAAGGTAAAGTCATTTTGTACAAGTGCACTGTATAGAACCAATAAATGAATAATAACAACCCCCAAATGGCCTCTCTTTACCTTCGTGTGATGTGATTGCCGTAATTATATTTATACGATGCATGATAATGCATGTTCCATTTTCTTTTTATAAGCCAAGTATACTTAAGTTCAAATTATACTGTGACTATCCAGTAGTACACACAATCACTTTCTATACTACCATGCAACAAACAAAGCATTCTTCGTATTTAAGATAATTTCACAATTACACACACAAGATCATACACAAGCATTTCCCAAACCCTATACAATAGTCAATTAACAAGAATATTTAAGTTCACTATCTACAATTACAAACAAGTATGGAATCATAGGATAAATACTCAATCAGCCATAGTGATTCGCCCTAATAGTAGTAATCGATCGAGAGGTCCTCACTCACCTCAAGGTCACCTGATCATTATGTGATAATAACGCTAGTAAGTAACTGAATTAACTAATAAGTCTAGTTCCTTACTTCTACTCTATTATCTCAATTTTTATCCAGTTAGACCTTATTCTTAACCATTTGTATCTTTTTCATTTTATATCTAATATTTATAAATTTATAGTCGTTCTTCATTATTTTCGGACATAAGTTTACACGGTAATGTCCATTTTGGATGTTATGACCTGTGTTTTACGATATGAACTAACTTTAGAGAAATTTTAACTATGAACTCTTAATTGCTCTTATTACTTATTTTTATATCTTTTGCCTAGACATAATGAGTTAGTTAACCCTTTAATCATTATACTTAGAGGCTTTTAATTTGCTCTTATTAATTCATGTACTCAATTAAGTATAATCCAATTTAGAAAGTATATTAGGGTTATGATACACTTTTCTTCTTTTCTTAGTTTATAATCTATGCTTATGTCATCACTTATATAATCATTTGCTTAGGTCATTGCTTATGCCATCCCTTGCTTATATCATAGCTTATGTCATCATGTGCTTACCTCATCACTTACTTCATTATGTAATTACATAAGCCTCTCCTCATGCTTATGTCATATGTACATGTCTTATGTACATTTGATCCTTCCTTTATGCTTATGTACACATACCTTATACATATATATACTTATACATTTACTTAAGTTTTCACTGTATTTATCCATGTATACATACTCGTATACCTATATGGTTGGATACGTATTTTTATATACAAATTCGTATACCTCATCTTTCCTTTAAGAAAAGCTTCCTAATTCCATTCTTTTATGTTTTTAAGTGTGTAATTAGTGTAATATAAGTAAGTATAGTTAGGTATTGTCTTAATTTTGGTTATGTACATGACTAATACTCATGTACAAAGGTTCTCATAAAGTATTCCTTTGGTATTTTTTTATGTACACATACCTAAGAGTACATACACATGTATTTCTTCCCTCTCCTTCATGGTTTCTCACTTTCTACACCTAAAGATAAGGACTTTATGCTCTCTTCTTCATGATCATAATTAACACAAGCCTACTTCTCTAATCTACCTAATTACTCAACTAATGAAGAAGATAAAACAATATAAAGTGACTTAGATACATACCTTTGCTTATGTTGGAATTAAGGAGACAAAAGTGAAGTGATGAAAGTGAAAGAAGAAGATGAAGCTCACGGCAATGGTGGAGGGTTTTTGGTTTGTTTCTTTTGTCTTATTTTCATTATGGAAGACAACAAATGGTGGGGCCAATATGGAGAATAAGCGAACGGCAACACGTAAGGAAAAAGAAAAGAAGAAAAAAATCAAGAGAAAAGATAAGAAAAGCCATCATGAAGGAGGAGATATTTTCTTTATCTCTTAGTGTATTTTGTTGACTTTTGAAAGTGTTGACTTTGATCAACATGTGTTGACTTGGTCAACCCTTTGACCTTGGTCAATATGTGTTGACTTGGTTAACTCTCCTTAAGCATATGTAATTTTGTGCACATAATGTAGTAATTAAGGGAAATTAAGAGGAAAATGAAGGAAATGAGAGGAAATGAGGTATTTGGTGAATTGATTAGTAAACATGGTTGATGAGGTCTTACTTTAAGTGTCTTACTTTAGGTCTTTATAGTCTATATATCTCATTTGATAAACTACTTTGGATAACAAGTGCAAAATGTACTAATTCGAGTATTAAAGTTCACTACATATAACCTAATCATCAACTATACCCCTAACTCTAAGTAAAACTATCTTAATCATATACTTAAGAAATAAATGTAAGCTATGATTCATTATCTTAGTTTCTGAAGGAATACTTGAGGATTCAACACATATATCCATGATTGAAAGTCATCTCTAATCCTTTTCTAATGATTTGGCAAAATAAGAGTGGTATATATTCAATTTAGGGTTTTAGGATTTATTATGTTGAATTAGTGCACATATGTCTTTAAAGTAATCATTTTAGGGTTTCTGTCAGTTTTGAATGAAATCTTTAACATTTAGATGCATTTAGGGTAGTAAAGTTTCTTACGCAATTAATGAATTCTTTTAGGGTTTTCTCTTGGTTTTTCTCTTTCATTGGCGTTGTCGACTCCTAAATCGTCTAACATAATTGAGTCTATTTCAAAAACTAAATCGAACATTGTAGGGGTTTACAAGAATGACTAAGAGATGAGTAGATACAATATGTATTTACTCTTGATTATGGTGTTTGATAGAGTTAGGAGAGATTTGTATATATCTTAGCTAAATAAAATGGAGTCATGTATGGTTTTTGGCTAATTAAATAAAAATTAGACTAATTCAGGAGAGAATCTTTGGTTAAATTGCATGATTAAACATCAATTTATAAGAATTAACCATTGAATTCTAGTATTTGTGTCCAAGATGCATTAAAAAAGTGAACAAGGAGAAGAGTTTACAAGTCATTGGAAAATTTTAAGGATGCAATGTTTATTTGTGAGGTTAATTCAAATTTTTATGATTCTTGAATAATAGTAACTCATCTGAAAATTGTGTCCTAATTTCTTTTATCAATCCTTATTAAGGATTGATTAATTTGCTTAAGGACAAACAAATGTTTAAGTATAGGGAAATTTGATGAGTATAAAATTGCAATAATCTTTTATGTTATTTTCTTAGATATTTTGAGTTATTTTGGTATAATTCTATTGAATTTACTATTTATTTGAGTTATTTTTTATTTTAAGATTTAGATGAAGTAATGAGCTAAAAAGGTGAGAATTCAAGTAATTTTTGAGAAAAATTACATCTATCTTAAGAGATAATCCAAAGATAGCAACTATTGAAGAGAATTCATTCAAAAATAAAACAAGGATCATGACCACAATTACCCTTCACAGCTATGCTCCTTAGCCACGATGCCTACATCTTTAAATTCCAATTGAAGTTTGGAGAATTTTTTAGCAAGAACTTAACCATGGTCCCTTACTATGGTTGTATTTTGCAATGATGATCCCCTTATCATTAATTTCAAGACAATTTCTCAAGAATTATTACAAGAAGAAGTTCACACTTAGCAACCATGCCTGTATACCTATCCGTAGACCTTCAATTAATTTTGATTTACTTGCCATTTGGAGATTATTTTGCCCAACTACTATAAATAGAAGAGAGACATATGTACACAGAGAGGAGAGATGCAAGGATAATATAGAATAGTCTTTTTCTTAGAGTTAGTTCATTTCTATCATGCAAGCTTTCATTTGACTGTAGCGTAAAGCCTGGATATCTAGACCTGTAAGCCATTGAGGTAACAATGTAGAATACGTCAATTGTTTTATTTTAATGAAATTCTCTTATTCTTGTTAATTCAATTGCGTATTTTGTTTATACTAAGTTGTTATTTCTAGAGTCTTAACTTAATTATCTAATTTTATGTATTGAAGTCACGAAGCTAATACATAATTAGATCCACCATAATTGAAGAGATTCGCCATAAGCTTAGAGAAAAGTTATATATTTCTTCTAAAATTGAAAATTTTTCTTGTTTATTTGTGGAATTCTTATTCTTAATACTGTTCTAAGGATTTCTGTCTTAGAAGCAATTCAGGTAAAATGTAATTAGGATTAGAATTTAATAGAGACGTGATTCCTATTAAATTAGCAATCAAATTCCTCTATTAAATAAAAATAAGAAATTCATTAAAAACCTTAAGTAACTATATGTTACATTCTTGGTGATTAGAGTCTAGATATCCCAATTTATGGTTAATTAGTTTCATTTTATTGTTGCATTCATATTAATTTCTTATTAGTCCTAGTTTCTTAATTTCCACTCTAACTATCATCAATATTGTATCCTATCATTAATTAGAGTAATTTAGTACTGGTCAGTAAGTGTTCAGTTCACATGAGATCAACAACCACAGACTCTTGAAGTCATCTATACTATTACTTGATAGGTACACTTGCCTAATAAGCACGATATACACCTTATCATTTACTTAAGGGCACTTTGTGAAAAGAATTGGCCTATGAATTCCTAGACAAAGTCAGCTAATGTGTTTATCTCATTAGCCCTCTTGTACCACCACAACATGGCAACATCATTCAAATGCATGGTAACTATTCGTAACTTACTCGTATCATCCATCAATCATACTACATCAAAGAACTACTCCAACCCCTTGAAAAAATTATTAACTTCCGGATCAAAACTAGACCCCTTAAAAGGTTTAGCTTAGAAATATCAATTTTATGAGCTAGTTGAATGGTTACACCATTAGGTATGGTGACAAGCCACCAATTGAGTCTTAAGATCTTCGATTTCTTAACGCTAGGCTACAAGAATTACATCAATTTTTGCTTCATAGGTTTCTTCCCTAGCCTTAAGAGCACCCATTCGAGCCTTAAGAATGCCCTCTTTCTCTTCAAGAGCCTTGTCATGCTAATTCAATTCCTCAAAGTATTAGTTTAAGGCTCCTTATAGGTCACCCTATAGTCTTTCCTCTAGCTCTTTTAGGTGGCCTTGAAAGTTATCCAATTGCTCCTTTGACTCAACGATACTTAGCTCTACCTTGTCTACCCTCGTGATTAGAGAGTTCAACAAGTCTTTAGATCTTGCCCTTTGCTTAGTCATCTAGCAGTCCCTTTGTTTATTAACCTCATCATTTATTGAGACATTGTTATCAACTCTAGATGACATCTTCTCTACTCATAGCTTTTCAAGCTCTGATACCACTTATCACAGGTAAATTCCCTTAGCGCTCCTATATGATACGTAACTTTCCTGACTACACTAAGAAAGGTTAAGTTTAGCCTATAAAACCACTCATACAAAAGTTAGAAAGAGAAAATAGAGAGAGAAACTTTAAATATAACTAAATTCACTCAAATGTTTGGATGTTTTACAACTGAGGGGATCTCCTCTATATATATATATATAAAGCCTTTAGAAATGAATGGCCAAGATTACATTGGTAATTAAAAATCATCTTCAACTACCACTTTATTAATTGCATTGACCTACCTTACCTACGAAGGTACAATGAATCAAGACACTTTTGGAATCTTCTAAAATAATCTTGACTCTGAAATCTTCATCAAACCAGGCCTTGGGCTTCTAATGTAATTGGGCTTAGAATAACCTCTTGAGTCTTAGACTTCATCTTGAGTCCATGACACTTGCATTTGATATGTACAACTGCTGAATGACATAAAGGTCCACCTAATCATTAAAACTGACATCTTTATATGTAGACAAATAAATGGTTTTAGACATACTAAAAGCAAAACATAAAATTAGAGATAAGTACAATATAGGATTAGATAGTTGAACTAGTTTGGGATAAGTTTTAGATCGGTTCAACTTTGGGGTTTCAATCCTAACCAATTATTTTATTAATTAGTTAGTTTATTATCTTAGTTTTTAAAAATTTTTCTAAGTTTAAGTTAGTTTAGTTGAATTGTCTAGTTGAGAACTAATTTAGTTGGCCTAATTTGGACTACTCTGTAATCAAAGGGTAGCACCAAACATATCATCATCATCATGAACACATTTCCAACTTCTTACACCAATGAAGATTAAACTAATTTCTAAGAACACTTTAATCGAAAACTTTGAACCTAGATTATTTGATTTTGTTTTTGATTTTAAGAAACTATTGATTAAGATATGATGTTAGGCATTCAATTTAATCAAGTTAATTAATAACCTAAATCTCATAAACAAACAATTTAGAGGTTCTTAAAGATCAAACATGCACTCTCCATAAGGACATATTGAATATAGAATGAACACTAAAGAAGATTCATCATATTTTCTAGAAAATTCAAAGCATAAACTTAACTAAAGTCCTAATTGAACATAATGAATAAAAACTTTCCATAATAAAAATAAGGTTAAACATTTAAAGAGATTAAACATGAAACTTCAGGGTATACAATTGGCATCTAAATCATCTTCAAAATTTCCGAAACTTTCAAAAATTAATATCAAACTTCTAAAAATCAAGTGATGAGTATAATCCATGATTGAGGACATAATCTTCCAAAAAATTGATTGAGATTAAAGGAGTAAGTATAAATAAGTTAAAGGAAGGGTTGGGTATTCATTTGATTGGTGGTAGAGAGCCATTCAAGGACATTATAACGCAATGATTATTGATGAGGTGTATTTACTCTTAGATAGGGAACCAATACTTTAGGGGGTTTAAAGTCTAGTAGGGAGGGGGATGTTGATTATAATCAACAAAGCTTGGTTGTCAATAATATACCAAAGCCTAAATTTTAGATTTCTCCTTATATATTGAAAAATATGAAACTAAATTTCCCTTCCCTATAACCATTTGGGCTTCATACCTCAAAAATGCCTTTTCCAAAAACGAAAATTATTAAAAAAGGCTTGGACAAAACATACTACCTAAAAGGGTTAACAAAAGGCACATTTGTATTTAAAAAATAAATAAATAGTTATTGGATAGAGCACATCGGATATTCACCTTCATTATATTTTTGATGAAGGCACACTTCCAAAATGTGGCTATCTCTCTCTCTCTCTCTCTCTCTCTCTCTATATATATATATATATATATATATATTCCCAAAAGAGAACTAACACTTCAAGAGTACACCTTCAATATAACTGAAAATAATGAAATAGTAATCCTGAAGTGCGCCTTTACCGTAACCAAATTTTACAACAACAAATAAGGATAGAACGGACCACTTTATCAAACTTTCTCAACCTATCGAATATACACTCAATCTTCTACTCAAATCTCTCAAGTTTTTCAACAAATCTTCACAAAATATCAAATGAATGTAATTTTTAGCACTTAAACACTATTAATATTCATTAATTTCATTACATTTAGATTAATTAGCAAACCTTCGAAGTACAATTGTGATATAATTTTGCTTAGATTATTTTAGGAAATTTTTAATGATTTGTTGTTTGTTTGTAGCATAGATACAAATATTTACATGTTTTTGTAACTTTGATGCTAAAAGTGATAGTTTGTGTGATAGTGCATCTTGTTGTTTTATGTGTAATTTAGATTGCACAACATTTGTTTGTGAAAATGATTGTTAGGAGCTTATATGTAATGGAATGAGCAATGTAATACGGTTAAAGAGTCAAATGCAGTGGTTTGATGATGTTGTTTAGGTTAACTAGCTTACAACTTGTGTTTTGAATAGGTTTAAAAGTGTCGCATTTTATTAAATTTTTAGTTTTTACCTATGGAAATATTATGGGAGGTATTTACCCCCCAAAAAAAAAATATTGTCAGAGGAATTAAGGTATGGAGTATTATAAGGATCCAATTAAAGCTAAAAATGAGAACCAATGCCAATTATGTCAAATTTGTGCGAAGGATTTGTGGGAATGTTGGTATTGATCCAATTATGTTAAGGTTAAGATACTATATAAGTACCCTAATGCTTATAAAGGAGTTTTTTCCTACTATTTAGTGGCTATAAGAGATGATGGCAATATTGAGAACCCGACTAAAATGGCCGAAGCTCCTGGTAAGACTTGTACTTAGCACTTGTATGTGAATGCTTAGAAAAAGAAAGTGTTCTTCAGTAGTATACATTCCATGTAGATACTTCTACTTATGCAACACTACTTGTGCAACCCATGATTATTATCCTACTTATAAATGAGAAGTATGTTTTACTACCTATGTTTACAGCCATATGTGATGATGAAAATGCCATCGATGAAGCAGTTCATCTAATTTTACAAGAGGAGGCACCATATAGCCCTATGCTTAAACATATTGGAATGGGCATAACAAATGATAGGAGTTCTAAGGGGGATGACAATGACGATGATTAAGAGGGGAATTGACAATGAAATGTTGAATAGAACAATGGAAATGATATGCCCACAACACATCCCTAAAGATTAGATTCAAGCTTAAAGTAGTCAATATAAGTCGAGGAATATCCCTTACATGTTTATATGGTTGACTCAGCAATTAAGGATTTTGTTTCCTTTTTCAATACAAGTGAGGGCAAACTTTGAAAAAATTGTAAATACCAAATGTAATAACTTATGTACTAGTAAAGAGTTCAGCAAAAGTATGAGATTCAACACTTAAGAAGATCTTGTAAGATGCACTAAATTAAGCATCATTATAGCTTTGGAGTTAAAGATTCCAAGGAGGGCCTATGGTCCATTTCTTATTTTAAGAAGGCTAATGAATGTAAGTAAAGGCTCTAAGCCTACAAGAAGTTGGAGGAGGTGCTTATTTGTCATTACCAAATTACAGGGACTACACATATATGTATCTGATAATTAATTAAGACCATCTACAGTTGGTCTGCAATACAATAGCTAACTACTTTTTAAATCAAATAAAAAATGATCCTATATGTAGGTTTCTCAACTATGTAATGTCATTACTATGGGTATGGTCGGATAAGATAAAGGCTATTAAGGTTGTATTAAACAATTGGGAGAGATTATATAATGATCTATCGAAGCTCCTTCATGTAATCCAAATAAGCAACCCCAGAACATAAGTTATGTAAGGTTAGTATAGATTAGAGGTACCAACGAAGTATACTTTCAAGTAGGTTTTTAGGCATTTGGCCCATGTATAGAAGCATTTAAATTCTGTAAGTGTGTGTTTAGTATCGATGGCATGAATTTGTATCAAAAGTATTCCTACAAATTGATAATTACCTATAGTGTGGATGCAGCAACCATATAGTCCTATTAACATTTGCCTTTGTAGATCAGGAGATGATTAAGAGATGAGGTTGGTTTTTTAAGAAACTAAAGCAACATGTAGTAGGACAATATAAAGTCCAAGAAACTCTTTTGTCTATTATCAAATAAATAGACAGGGGTCCAAATTGCACTTGATAATGCAAAAAAGGAATGGCAACCTCCCATTACAATATGACAGTTGTGGACATCACATTACTAACAACTTCAATAAGGTCTATAGGAACATGTAGTGAAACAAAAAAAAAAAAGGTAATGCCTCGAAAATGTGAATACATGGAGAAGATTAGAAGGATTAAGGAATATGCCCCAGCTTGGTTTAATAGATTACAACTCTATCTATAAGCACTTGCATATAATGGTTACTATCGCTTTGGCTACATGACTTTAGGCATTATTGAAAGTTATAATATTGTTTTCAAACATGGTCAAGCCTTACTAGTGACATCCCTTGTAGTGAAGATATTCTATGATTGTATGCATCACTAGAATAAAAAAGCATGGGGATAGACTAAAAGGAGACACTAAGAACAAAGTCTTTACAACCTATGCTACCAATATGATAGAAAATTGGAGCCTGTGGACTAGTTCACATCATGTGGTAAGTTACAACAGGCAAAACAAAATCTTTTAGGTGGTAACTGCTAGCTTGCGTATAGCAAATGGGTTAAAAGGAGGTAGGAGAACTCATATGATGGACTTCAAGAATGGCATGCACACTTACAATAAGTGGTAGATGTACAGGATCACTTATTTATACTCATTTGTTGCAACGACTTTCTTGTAAGTCAACATTGTCTAATCTATAGGACACAGGTACAAGTAGACACATCAAGTCTAGTGTTATAAGACCCACTTCTTCCCAATCATGGATAAGCTGAACTGGCCAATGGTTAACTTTCCAATTCTTTGCCCTAATCTATTCCTTAAACATGAGAGTATACAAGTTATTTCTTTTTATTAATTCATTTGGTAATGTTTAATTCAGATGGACTTTGTTTTTATTATTGATTGAATTATGTATACTATAGTCTTACCACTTTTATTTAATTTTGTAAGCTAGATGGAGCCCAAGCCTATCGAAAAATCAATGCTCACTAGACTGGTGACACATAGATCATTAAGCATTTTGGAAAGACAAGTAAGGGAGCTTACTTTATTAAAATAATAAGATAATTATATTGAGAGTTACTCATACATGACCATTATGCATTTTTTGAATCAATCATGGCTTGTGATGTAGCATTCTGAGCGGGTACGTTAGTTTAATGAGTGTAATGATATCCTGTTAGATGTGCACCTATAGCCTTACCTAAAGCAAGTCATGTTTTTTAGGCTAAGTTGTCTGTTGTTGATCTAACATAACTGGCACGTGATTAATGCCTTAGTTAAGAGATGGAAACAAGTAACTTGCACGTTCCATATGACTCGAGGAGAGGACATCGTCATTCCCCAAAATATGAAGTTGCAATTTGGTCTCCCCATTGATGGCTTACTAATGATTAGGATTACTTCTCTCGATTGGCCCTCTACTTGCACCAGATTACTTGGTGTTGTTCAAGAGAACTGATAGTTGGACTAGTTGTAAAACAAGTTCCAATTCTTGCCTGGTAAGGCTGATGAAGATCGAGTTAGGCAATATACAAGAGCTTTCATCCTACAACTCATGGGGAGATTTGTGTTCGCTAATAAATCAAATACCCTTTTAGCAAAATAAAATAAAAGAATTCCCTTTTTCCACCTTAGGTTCCTATTACTATTAAGGGACATCTGTAAAGGAGGGTAGTACGGCTAGAGAGGCAGTTTGTTTAGCATGGTTGTATCGACAAGTCTACGACTCATGTGATTGGACAAAGAGGGGGAAGGGGAAGGTGGAAATTCTCCTTAAGGTGTAGGCTTGGGAGAAATAATCATGGGATGTAGAAAAATAGTCCATGGCCTTTAGCAACTAGGTAAAGTATGGACTAGGACATTAGGCAACACTTAACTTGTGTTGTTAGGGCCTATCAATAGGTGTTTGACAGACAAAATCTAGAATAGTTATGTATTATATATATGTTTTTGAAATTTCCATTCCATTCGTTGACTAAACACTAACTTTCTAAACATTTAATTGTAGGTCATACCCTAACAAGGTCTTAAATAACCTTTAACAATTCTGCATTAATGGGAAAGCCATTTGAACAACCCAGGTCCTACTCATTTTCTTCCAAATAAATGCGTGGTTCTTCCTAGAACATGTCATTTAGTAATTTGGTTGTTTCCTAATGATTCCACCAGCTACAAACATAGAGGACCTATTGCACTAGATAAACTTAAGGGAGGCGGGAAGACCGTAACAAATTGGCTGACATAGCATGTGCCCTATTTAATTGTGTAACAAGATCAATATGGTCTCTTACACAAATATAGGGCCTCATAGGATTTCATCATCAGTATTGTAGGTTCTATAGGCTTATTACGTGCTAATATTCGAGCCATAGAAGAGCTATGCTTAAACAACTACTTAGTAAAGTTTCCACATCTACTAGTAGTTAGATGGTTTAACTTTAGATATTTTCTTTTCATCTTCTCCCTCTTACAACATAAGTAATTTGAGATGATTACCATGTCTCCTAATCATGCCACATCTGTAGCTCTAACTAAACCAAAGCTACTTAGTGCTATGATAGTATTAGGATAAGTAGACTTGCACAGCTATTGAGATGGGATCGGCATCACGATGACCATCTAAAGCCATCTCATACCATAAGTTTGTTCGCACATCCAAATGTTTAGAGCATACACTTTGAGCTCATTTGTTACTTAGCTCCTTGATCATCAGCTATATCCTCTATTTAGTTTAGTAGCTCCTTAGAGGAGATGACGCCCTATGAGCACTTAGGAGGACTATCTTTCTCGAACAAGTCCGATAAGGACTTCAATAAGCTACCCTATAACATATTCCAACAGATGAGTCACATGCTCCTCCTAATGGTGATGATGGCAAGTCTAAAGAGTAGGTTACATTGCAAATAACACACATATTTACTAGGTCTAAGAGTAAAAGGGGATAGATTTGCAATTATTGATCATCACAAGTACATATAAAAAAGTATTGACATTGATTTTAATGAAAGTTAATATATTAAAATTCCTTTTGAAGTTTTAGTTTTTTACTTATACATTGTACTTCATTTTTTTTTAAGATTACGTGTTCTGTGGTTGAAAATGCAATGACGACTCATGTATTTTTGGTTAAAAGTTTACCAGTTTGGTGTTTAGAGTTAGCGGCATGATATGCTAATGAAGTGCAAATTTCTTTTTTATTACCAAATATATGCTCAGTGTTTGGAGTTGGAGATATGAATTGGGAATTTTTTTATATGTATTTTATGTTATTTGTATATTACATTTTTTTTCTTTTTTTTTTTCCTTTTTGTGTAGGGGGTTTGTTGTAGATGGCTAAGCTAAAGGCACATACTCAAATAACACTGAAGGTACACATTCAATGTATGCCTTATCCATTAATAAAAAAGTAGAGAAGGTGCATTTTAGGTGTACACTTTCAAAATATATTGAAGGCACGTAGCAAAAGTGCACCTTCCTTTTGATTGTATTACAAAAATGAAGGTATGCGTCTTTTCTATTGACTCACGTGATAACTTTGAAAAGGGTGCATTGAGGTATGAAACCCACGGCCTTTATCAATCCTAAAGTCTCTTTTTACACATTCTCCTTTATCAAACACAAAACCATCATTATCTTCTGTTACTTCCCTTTCTAAATATTTGCATCTACCTAAAACACAAACCTAAAATCCTACAGAATCTCTAGATACTCAATCAAAACTTTAACACCAACAAATACCTAAAACCCATACAAATTCTATAGTTAGACATAACAGCTTGTTAGAGAACCAAAATACAGTCATCATCATGGTAGAGTGAGAAAGAAGATTCGTGTGACTATTATGTAGAATTTTCTAACGGATCCAATAATTCTGATAAGGAAAACTTAATACGCTGAAAGTAATAAAGGTATGGACTTGTTCTCTCTAATGCATTCCAAAGTCTATCTATTTAGAGAAGGCTTAAGGAGGGTGATAATAAATTATGAGACCCTGATCAATGAGCAATTTGCTTGGGCTCGAAGCAATGTTTCATTTTACCTAAACATAGAATTTATAAGGAATTGCTGGAAAGAAAGAGAATTTACCTACGATAGGTAACTCGAGTAGTAGGTTTCGATATATTACAAGACCTTAAAAATAAATAATTTAGTATATAAAGATTGTAGTGTAGCATAGAATAAAATTTAAAAGACATGTTTGCTCACTAGATATACATGTTACTTGGGGTCTATACATATATTTTATGTAATTATTGAATAAGATACTTTACACCTAAAATAATTGGAATTATCAAGAAATGATTCTTAAAATACTGGATGTTGGCCTATCTTTTTGCCACGGCAATACTTGGAGCTAGCTAGAAAGAGAATTTGCTTTTGGATTTGTAGGGAAAGGATAAGTACCCATATGCAACATAAAATAACTACAAATTTAACACAAATTCTGTACTAAGGGACATCATCACCAACTAAGCATTCTATAAGTATCTATTAGAAATTTCATTCTAAAGGTTTTAGTAATAAGGGAAGTTATAGAATATAATAATTTAATTTATAAATTTAAAAAGTTATGAAAAATATGTTGTAGCTAGAGGGAAAGCAAGGTGGTTAGAGAAGCAAACATTAACCTACAAGTAAGCCCCATTAGTCCTTGAAGAAGTAATACCACCTATCGCCCATCACAAAATGCCTCCACCCCTTTGGCCGATGCCTTCTAACAAACTCTCATTAACCACTATTGGTTAAAGCTTCGGTGAGTAGATGATGTAATTTTGACCTAAAACTTGCTTTATTTGTTAAAAATATCAAACAACCATTATTTGCTCTAGGAAAATATCTTGTGGAGTTTTTTTTTTTATGTAGTTTAACATAGTATTTTTGTTTTAGTGAAATTGTGAGTGAATATACATGATACTTAAGAAACCACTCTATTACGAGGCATTTTATATTAGTTTCTATAAATAGTAAATGATATTGTTTTGAGCTAATTTTTGGTATAAGGATTCCTCAAATATTATATTTGACCTACATAAATTTTTGATAAATTAACTATTTATTATTTATTAAATTTATTTTGCTAATTGCATCATATTTTGGGAATCTTGTAAATTAAAGGATTTCTAAGGATTATTTAGTAAACTTAACTTTGGCTTACTTCTTTAGGTGTTATGATGTTATACAATAGGATTATAGCTAATTTGAAGATAAAATTGGTCAATTACATGGTTCAGTGGGTTTTAAAGGTTGAAAGTATTGTTTTCTATTAATTGAAGTGATGCCACTTTACTTAAATGGGTGTAAATTTATTGTAGTTGTTATGAACCAAACTAGAAGTAAGGTGTTAAAGTAAGTTTTCTATGAAATTAGAACTTAATTGGTTGGAAAATTAGTGTTATGTAAAGTTTTTAGTAATATTTTGCATTAATAGGTTAACATAACTTAGAGAATAATTTAGAAGGTTTCTAGACAAGAACTCTAAGCTAGAATTACCTTAGATGACAAGTCATAAGGTTTTGGACAAAGACCATACACTTGAACTAGCTTAGAATGTAAGTCAAAGGGTACCTGGATTAAGAAATCTAAACTTAATCAAACTTAAAGGAAAAGTTAGAGGATACTCTAGTGAGGAACTTTACCTCCAACCCAACTAAGAAGGTAAGTATTAGGGCAAGAACCCAAATGAAAAAGGATTTTTTATGATAAACCTCGAATCAATTGTATTTTGATGATAATAAAGTATATGTAGACATGAAAGAAAGGTATATTGTTAGTGTTGATCAAGGTACCTAGTGTACAGGTGTAATATCCCTTAAATGCTAGGTAATGGAACTCTAATTATCCAAGCTCTTTTTAGTGTAGCAACATAGAGTATGCTCCAAAATTAAGTATACTCAAGGTAGGTTAATCCCAAGATGGTGAACGCCTAGGAAGATGTTTCACTAAGCAACAAAACTATGTGTCATTCCACACCAAAGCAAACAATACCTTATTGAGAGGAGATACAATTTATTCGTTATAGGTGATATCAAAGTAGTCCAATAGTCAGAAGAGTAGAGACCTTACTTAGTGGTAGTCCTAGACCAACGTAATGAAATTGACAAGAACATCAATTTTGTAAGGTAGGGTGGATTCTAATACCCCTTAAATGCTAAGAGGTGGAACTCTAATAATCGAGGTATCTTTTGGTGTGGTGGCTTAAAGTATGTTGGACCTTTAAAGTTTAGCATGCTTAGGCTAGATCAATCCCAAGATGGGTGACTCTTAGGAAGCAATAGCACTAAGGGACAAAATTGTATAGTATTCTACGCTAAAGCAGACAATATCTCCGTGGGTGGAATTCCAGTTAGTTTGTTACAATAGAACACTTAATAAAATTCTTGAAGATACTTGAAAATAATAAAGAATTGAATGATGAAAAGTTAACACGATCAAAAGTTACTTAAAGAACCAGAACCTATGAAACAAGTATCAGTAGTGGACGTTGAATTAGAATCTACTATTATTAGAAGCTGATCAAACTTAAGACATGGCTATTCAAGATGAAGGAAGAAAAGAAAAGAATTTATTAGAAGATAAGGTTGATAAGAAGCATAAGACTTAACAGAACCACTAATCAGAAGCACAAAAGATGTATCAGCAGCAAGACATGATCAAAAGCTTATTATAAGAAGAAAACATCAAGACCCAACACCATGGACATAGATTTAAGTAATATATCTAAACAAGGCAAGGGATACAAAAGCAATATTTATGAAGATTTTAGAAGCTTATGATACAACAAACTATTAAAAGTTTCCTTATATATGGAGAAGCTACAAGGAAACTATTGTATGACAAATGAATGCATCAAAATGGCAACAAAGCAAGAAGATCACAAAGATTTGAACATACAATAGCTACACAACTAATTATTTTGAGAATATTTAACCATTGGAAGTCACAACTATTTAAAGATTATGTGATCAATGAAACGAGGAGTGAGAAGGGATGATTAGTATAAATCACTCTACACTTTTTAAGGCACATTTAGATATAAATTGACCATAATTGTGTTTATTTCTCAAGTTCTTGGTAATTCATTGTCTAATATATTGATTTTAGATGATTTAAAAGCAAAAATGACAAAATTCGACAAGAACAAGGAGATTTAGAGCTATCACGGCCATGATAAAGGAATAACGCTAAAGGAAGATCAATTGAGACTCATTATGGGCATCATAAAAAAGAATTTGAGTATTCAATACTTGTCACTCTCTCTATCATGACCGTAATCAAGGAAGTGACCAAGGTTGAAGCTATTTTTCCACCTGTTAATTACAGTTGTGACTCCACCTCAGGATGATGACTACGGCCTTAATCACGGGCGTGATTAGGTGGAATATTTGTGACGAGAAGATCACTCCCTGCATCATGAGCATGATGGGAGTAGACACGACAATTCTTTTTAAATCACTTTGCACGAATTGGTACATGTAATAAGTCTAAATGCTAGGAGGTGTCTCGAAGTGATGTATTTCGAGCCTTTTGACGAGAAGAATATAAATATGCCACAATTTTCAGACAAAAGGGGATTAAATCATACATCTTCGTACTCATTGTATTTTCAATTATTTTCTTTTAGTACAATTTCTAAATGTTATACCTTACACCTTTCCCAGAATTAGTCGAGAGAGATGATGGGAATTCATTGTTTGTATATTTATCAGATTTCTACAGTGGAATTCAAAATAGTGTTCTATTCTTCTACTTGTTCTATGTTAATTTCTTTGTTATTTCTATATTTTATTGATATGTCTTATTTCTTCATTATGTGTGAGTAGTACGTTAGGACTTGTTACATTATTTAGTATGATTAAGTGCATGAAATAGTGGTTTCTTGATAAATGTTAATTTCAATGAATTGCATTTAAGAATCTAAGTATGGTGTAGTGCATGACATTGACTTGGATGGATTTCAATAAAATATATGAAGAGACAACTCTATTGAATAGATGTAGTTCATAGGAACAACTTATTCTTGATAATAGAGATATTATTAGGAAAGTTGCTACATCCTTAGGGGAATCAATATATTAACATAACATTAATGTGATCCGAGTTGGCAATTAATTAGGAAGAGATTCTAAAAGACACAATTAGGAATATAAGTAAGTAGTTTTTAGAAGAATGCTTACATACTATAATTTCCCGCAAATGACAAGTATTAGGACAAAAAGTATTTTAGTAGGATCATACTAAGTGGTAAAGCAAGTCTGCATGTTAAATGTATTGTTAGTAATTGTTTCGTAACCATTGTGCTAGTGGCATTAATTTGTGGATTAGTGTAGTTTAGTCAACAATTTAGAGTTTTAGTAACTAATCACTTGATAAATCGAATTACTAAATAATAGGAAGATTAATTAGTACTAGTATTTATAGCTGTTCCCGGTGGAGATGACCCTATACTCATCCGTACTAGAAAATGATAGGTATATTTGCCTATCGAACTGAGTTAAGGATAGAATATAGGTTTATAAATTATAAAACTCGGAAGCTCTATTTAGAGGTGATCAAGGGAATATACATAGAAGAGAAGAAAAGAAAAGAAAAGAGCTACATAAAGTTTTCATGATATTACAATTTAGCTAAGCTTACAAACATTTATTTAATCTAAGTGATAAAGCTCATAGCTTGAGATTACCATTTTGCTAAGCATTGAATGAAAGTGTGAGGAAATCTATTATAATCATCAAAGGTATTACTAATCTTTTGAAAATTAGTATGATACTAATTGATAGAACTTAGGAGATAGATTATATAGACTTACCATTTGAATGCAAGGCATGATCATGGGAACTATTGACTTCAATGTCACGTTTTCTTCAAATAGTGGAAATGTGATATAGATAACTATATCCCTGGAAGTAAGCTAGAAAAGTGGAACAACATACAAGGTAGAACCATTATATATGCTTACTTAATTTTTCAATCCCTATACTCTTTATTTACTCACAATCTTGATATTATTTATGTATTGTATTACTTAAATGATTGGTATTACACAATTTATCAGAATCATCTACTCAATATTGAGTTTAAGATCAGAAACATGTTTGATGAGTTGAAGACTAAATTGCTAAGTATAAATTTAGTTTCTGTGCAAAATTTTTAATTAAATTTGTTAACATTTCTTATACATAAAAAAATTAAGAACAAGTATTGATGGGAATCAGGCTACTAGACATCTAACTTGTAGCCGAACCTAAGGATTAAAGGGGCTGACATGACAAATCCTTTTGTTCTAACCAACCTCTATCGAAGCCCGGTACTTGCTTGTCGAGTCACCTTTAATGCCGTGCAATATGGCCGTTCATTTTTCTATGGTATGCTGAGTTGATGATTACTCTCTAGCGTTGAGATAACCAATTACTTGGCATCTTTCTTACCCAGAAGTTGAGAGACAGAGTTCGAGCTAACTAAGCCATTCCTGCTCAGACAAGCCCATCTGTCCATACTTTTTTGGCCACATCTCTTAACAACCTCACCAATGCAACATTGCTACGTATACAGTATCATATGTAGAATTTGTAGCACTAATGATTGTTTTCCTTATATATTCATTTTTACTCTTTTATATCATATACATTGCTTCTTTAGTAAATGTCCTTTTTTTCCCTTTTGGGTAAGTTGCCCTAACTTATAGGTATAAATACCCTTGTACTTGTAGCTATAATAGATCATATTATCTTCAATACACTTGAGTACTTTCTTCCCTATGTAAACATTGTTTATTTACTCTCGACATTACTTTTATCCTTTCTCTTAAGCAAGGTTAGGAGGTGAATATTCTCATTGGACTAATTCGTGAGTCATATCAAATTGTATCGTAAGTCATATCGAATTGTACTATGAGTCCTTAGAAGTTTCATTGGTATGTCATATCCCCTAGAGCTATTCTTGGGTTTTGCTTACTGTTTTCATTCTTCACTTTCACCTTTTCGTAACTTTCCCCATTAACCATTTTCAAGCTTTCTATAAGCATGGACCCATCCAATGATCAACCTTGTCTATTCTTGGTCATGCTTTGCAATAAGTATAGTACATGTTATTAATATTGAACATCAAGAAGTAAAAATTAGTTAAGTGTTAAAATTTTGCAACAATCAATTCAAACCCCCTTCTTGATGGTTCACTAGGACCAATAGTAAGACAGATGATATATGGGATAAGAACTTCCTTAAAGAATGACCTTAATTCTTAAAACTTCAAGTACATGTGACTTACCAAATTAAAGATAACGAATTTAACCTTAGGAATAATAATTAAATTAATTGTTAGTTAAAGCTTAATAGTATTAATTACATAGTTATGATATGATATGACTAAATTGGGACAAAAGAGGCATTCTTTGTCACTTTACTTTGCTAAATAGGCGAAGATAGCTACACTAGATATTGGAATAGACAATAGGCTAGGTGAGTGCCCTTGCTTAGTTATTCTATGTTTACATGGTAGCCAAAAGAGCCACTGGCTTACTTGTTGCATGTGGTTATGTGATTTACTTAAGTGAATCTCATGCCTTTAAGTTATTATTATTTTAGACTAATGCTTTTCATTTGAGTTTCTATCTAGGTACTTGCAATTTGTAATTTCAATGAGGAGTCATTTTCTGGGATGTTGATGAATGTATGTTATATTATCCATAATGGATTGATGTTTACCCAAGATGTGGCTAAGTTGTATAATTATGTGTTGCTATTGAGAATAATCATTTTACTGGGGAATGTGGTGTAGTTTGTGATGGTAAATTCTTTTAACTTGTCAAACTTTAGGAAATATGGGTACTATACTATATTGTTGAACAATTAAATAAGTTCTTACTTGGTTAGGATCATGTATACTTTGTAATATTTATTTTGTGTCACATTCATTGTTAAAGTATCTAATTACTAGGTTGATAGCTAAGCTAGGTTTATCCTATTCATACTTAGTTTACTTGAATATGGTCGTTGGGACATTTATGAAACGGTACAACATGGAAATGACCTACAAGTCAATCATTTTAAAATAAAGATTTTGCTAGGCTAGGTTTTGGAGCATATAGAGTTGCAATGCTCAGTTAATTTTGATCTCAACATGGTTAGCTAGGTTGTGTTTTGGCTACTTATTATAGCCCTAGGTAAGGTTTATTTTGGGAAACTTACTCCTAGCAACTCCTTGTTACCCTAGGTTGGGCTAGGATACTTGTTCCTGATATGCCTTAGGATCTACAAATAAGAGATATCGTGTAAGCACATTAAAAGGTGTATTTAACTAAGCTATGATTGAAATAGAAACGGGATTTAATTAAGGTTTAGTAAACTAAGAGATCCTCGATGGATATGATGCACCACTAACCACTATATGACATAAGGACCACTAGATATTACACACAAATAATGGTTAGGGTCATTCACCACAATCCTTGCTAAAGAGATTCCGAAGAATAAGCCTAAACTTAGAAAACTTACAAGAACAAGTAAAAGACAAGAGGAATATTCATTAACTAATGTTTGCAGTTGTATAAAAGATAGGTATATATGGTTACCCCTATAGGGTTTACTAATATTTAACTCACAAAGTCCATAAAGGATACATGCTTAAAGAAGGATATTCCATGTTCTTAGAATATACTAAGAGTAATAAAATAGAGAAAAGGTTGAAAAAAAGAAAATCCTCCTATAAGTTTATATACCAAAATAGTGTTAGAACATCTATAGAGTGAGTATTAGGTGCTTTTCTTGGCCAAAAAGATAATTCTATACAGACCATCGGTAGCTCAAGTTGTCCTTAGAATGGGTCAAAATGATTAGTGAAAGCTCTAAAACAAGTCGAAGAAGGCATTAATAATAAGGGTTGAGCTATTGAGGTTGGCTAACTTATCGAGTGCTTCTATCCAAGGTATGGCAAGTGGCATGTATGAGCTCAATGGTTGGTGCAACTCGGATATTTGTAGGAGGGAGGCCTCCAGCTATGTAGGCTGTTAGCTTAAGATCTAAGGCTAAGCTCATTAATCCTTGAGCTTGGGAATGTGCGATTAGACTTAGGAATTTATTCCTACTAGTATCAATGCATGTTACAAGCATTAACATGACATCCGTATGATGCATAAATGGTTACACATGTGTTTACTATCATTTTGGTACTTAGATATGCTAGGTTGTTGATTATGTAAGTTAGGCTACTATTTATATGAGTAAATATACTTAGTAGTAGTTGTATTTTGGTGCATTCTTGGTTATTATTATTATGTACCATAATTTAAGTTTGTTATTATGTAGCTAATAACTTAAGTTGGGGAATTAACTTGTTAAACCTTAAGTATCGAAGACAAGGTAAGCTAGGAACTAGAAGCTAGACCTAATAATTGAGAGCGAAGAAGTGCATGATAGTTTCTTGGCAATAGCTTTATAAGAAGATCGTTACGTTACATTGTAGGTTTTTAATGTAAAGCTTTTAAATGTAAAAGTGTACACTTCTTATTGCATTGTGAGTTTAATAGTGAAATTGAAATTATAATACTCTAGGTATGGCTCATGCTTAAGATGTTTTTGCTATATTATTAATTCTAAATGAATTGAAGTTCTAAAATTTCTACATGTATGTGGAGTTTAGTTGACAAGTTGGTTATTGATTTAGCCTTATCCTAACGTATGGATGAAATAACAATTCGAATTAGGCACCAAGCATTGAGAAAAGCTTAAGTAGATGCCTTAAGAAGTAGGGTGTTACATAAAGTCTCAAAGAGAGCTAAGTATGGTAACTCTAATTTAGAGATTGTTTCTTCCATATCTACTACTCCAAAAGATAAAAGAAGAAAGACCATTTCTATTTGGATAAAAGGGGGCTTAAAAGGATAGAATAATGTATGGTGAATTGATGATGCTGATTGATGTACTAGTGCAGTTAGTTAACGATTCTCAATTTGTTTAGTAATGGTGATGATTGGCTCATCATAGCTACATGAAAGCCATGAGAGCTACTATATGGAACTATTTGGGATTGGGGCCTTGCTTAACTGTTTGACGCTTAAGAGAGCTCAATGGAAAATATAAATCAAATATTGTATGAAAACGAAATGTAAGAGAGATAGTATGGACTAGGTTAGGGCTCTTCTAAGATTTTCAAATTTCTTTTATGAAGACCTTATAGGTATCTCAAACAACTTAGCACTTTAGTGGACTGAGCAATGGAATGTAGAAATTCGAGAGGCTAACCAAAATTTGATTAGTACCGTCACAACAAGGAGAAATGGGAGTGATTTGTGTCAAATTTCATAGGTGTACCAAAATATTGACTTTAAGGAAAGAAAGAACAACTAGGATTCAATTAGGGCAATTAGGGCCCAAACTTGCATATCATAGGTATGTACAGGAGATATTAATTGCATCACAAGTGATAAGGAGAAATGGGATAGGAGAAGAAAGGAGAGTAGAAAAAGTATTGCTTTCTAGCAAATGATCTTTGACTCAAACTTGATGGACATCGATTTCAAAGGTAAAAAATATACGTGGTGCAACAGTAGATTTGATGGTATTCTAGTCAAAGAACGCATTGGTAGAGCATTTTTGTCTAATGATTGGCTAAAGCTTTTCTCAAATATATAGGTTATCCATAAACCATTTTAGGAGTTTAATCATGTTGTCCTCTTAACCAACATTACATTGATATTAAAGGTACAAAATCTTTTGACTTTAAAGCTCTTTGGACATCTTACTCAAATTACAAGAGTTTGATCAACAATTTTTGGCATGATAGTAGGACTTCTATTGCAGAGTTAAGATAAGAGAAGTTGAGAAGTTGTAGGAAAGCCTTATGTAAATGGAGAAGGAAGGAATTTCAATTTTAGAATTAATATGTAGATGGAGAAATTGGGAGAAGTGCAAAGGAGAGATGATGAATATCTAGATGAAGAGGTGAAAATTAGGTGACAGCTAGATGACCTGTATTTCAAAGAGGAGTAATATTGGAAATAGAGATCTAGATTCAAGTGGTTAAGAGTAGGAGATTGTAATACTTTTTTTTTTTCACATTTGTGCTATTCAAAAAAGGTAAAGGAATAAGATCCTATGCATTAAAAAATGGAGTGGGGGATGGCTTATTAATGAGAAAAGCAATATGGGTAAGTTTAGAAATTTTTATGAGAGACTTTTTTCATTTGGAGGAAGGACAGGTTGGGGAGCAATGCTTAGTAATATAGAAACTCTTGTCATTGAAGAGATGGATTTAAAGTTGCAAGGCATGGTTACTACTAAAGAGATTAGGGTTATGGCTTTTCAAATAAGCCCCCTAAACGCTTTGAGCCTCAATGGTTTTTCAAGTATCTTTTACCTAAATTATGAGAAGACTATTAGGCCAGATTTGATGGCTACTTTATGAAGCATTTTCAATTTAGGTTCCTTCCCTTCCTTTTATTGTAAAGCTAATATAGTCTTATTCCATAAGGCTCTGAATCCTGAGTTAGTTTGTCATTTCCATCCTATAAGTTTAGTTAACTTTGCACATAAAATCATATTCATGGTATTAATTAATAAGTTATAGCCTTTCCTGAATTTTTTAGTTTTTAAAAACCGAAGCACCTTCATTTTAGGTAGATTGATCCATTACAATATAATCATAACTTATGAAGCTTTTCATTATTTGAAGTCTCAAAAGATGGGGGAAAAGTGTTGTGTGTGCTGTTAAGGTAGATAGGAATAAAGTTTATGGTAGAATAGAATGGGACTTTTTGGAAGCATTTGTAAGTAGTGGTTGAGGTAGCGATGCTATGTGCAACTATTGTTGATTATCAAGTCCTAGTCAATGGGAAAGTAATAGGTTCTTTCCATCCTTCTTAGGTCTTATCTCAAAATTTTGTTGGATGCTATTAGTAGTGGCATATTGCATAGAGTGAGACTAAGGAAATTTTGTCCACCCTTCATACACTTACTTTTTTGCAGGTAATTCTCTTTTTTTTTTTATTTTCCTTCCCCTTAGAAGCAAGTGAAGCTAGCCTATGAGTGCTAAAGAATATGTTCAAAGAATACTATTTGGGATATGGGTAAGGAAAAAATATAAAAATATTGACAACCTTTTGCAGCAATAATAGTTTACAAGAAACCTAGAGCAAATTAAGTCAAATTTGATTGTTAAAGCGACTTATGATCTAAGGAGATATTTAGGATTACCATCCTTATGAGAAAGGCCAAAATTAGAAGCTTAAGTTTCATGAAAGATAGAATTTAGACTATCCATTAAGGTTAAAAGTAGCAGTCCCTTTCTCAATATATCAAAAAAGTTCTGATTAAAGTTATAGCATGTGCCATTCTAATGTATTCAATGAGTGTAATCATATTTTTTTTAAAAAAAAAAAATTGATGTGATGAAGTCAATGCACTTATTGTGAAATTTTGGTAGGGGCAAATCCTGGAGGAGAGAAAAATGCTTTAGGCTAAGTGGAGCAATTTGGCAATCTCTAAGTTTCAGAGTAGTTTAGGTTTTAGAGATTTGCACAAGTTTAACTTGTCCTTGCTAGCCAAGCAGGCACAGAGACTCATACAAAACCCAGATTTCTTTTTTTTTTTTTTTACATAAGAATATTGAAGATGAGATATTTTCCTCATTGGCAAGCTATTAAAGCTAGGCAAGGATCAAGAAACTCATAAGGTTAGAGAAGCACTCTAAAACACTCAGAAATGATTAAGAAAAGTTCACTTTGGAGAGTTTGCCATGGAAAATCTATTTGAGTGTATCATGACAAATGGTTGCTTAATATAAGGGAGTATCATTACACCTTTTAATAGATGATTTGGATAGAAATTTAGTTGTCATTGGTTCAATTGATAATATGTCATGCTATTTCAAGAGAAGAAGGAGTAACTATTAGTATCAAGCCTGTTTTTTCGGTTTCTTATTTAAAATTGAATTCCCCATTTCCGATTGATACTAAACCCTAACCCATTTAATATTAATCCTCGATTAAAGAAATTGAGAAATTTCGATTTCATATGTAGAAAAAAAATTTGGAGTCTCCACCCGATCAAAGTTAGGAAAAGAAAAGAAACCGTAACTAATTAGGTGGATTGATTACGATTTGACTACCGGTCTTTGATTTCAATTTGAATGAAGAATCAGAGGGTTCCGAATTCGGGGCTAACCTATTAAACCCTAACGGATACTACTATTTATTTACCGAAATTAGGATTATTCTTCTAATTATAATATTTAAAAATAATAAATAAAAAAATAAAAATCAAAAGGAAAAAAGAACCTAAGTTTCTATAAATTTTATCGTCACCCTGAAGGTGCCTACGAACCTACTAGCCAGGATCAAACGATTATAGCTCTTTCTTATAAAATTTGTAGTGGGTGGTTTATATTTATTTTGAAAAACTGACCGCATTTACGTTGTTACCTGATTCAGTTTATTCAAAAGAAAACTAAAGAGTCCTAATTCACTAAGTCTTTTATTTTATTTTACAAAAACTCTCTAAAAGTCCTATTTTTTAAAATGGGGTTTTTATTATTTTTATTTCCAAAATAAATTATTCTAAGTGAGAAAATCCTGAAATCATAATGCTAAAAATATATCTAAGCAAAAAAAGGATAAAGTAGTTTTCTATATGAGGAAACCCTATAAAACTAATCTTAACAAAAAAAAAATCCCTAATGAATATACATAACTATCTAACAAAATAAATTAATTCCTATTTAATACACTTGTATAAAAACTAATACTAAAACTCCTAAACTAACATATATATACATATTATACATTATGTCAACTAAAATATAATTAATATAATAATGTATATAAAAACTAATCTTAACAATCCCTTACCTAATATCTATATATTCTTATATATATATCACTACTTATAAAAAAATATTCACTTAAATCAATATAATATATCTAATCTATGCTAAAAGAAGTACCTTAAACTAAGATATACCCATCTATGTATATACACCATGTTAAGATACCAAAGTCCTTAATAATAATAACAATCTAACATAATAATAATAATAAATAATTACTTAATAAATCTTTGACAAAGACTGAACCTGATACTATTCGATCGTGGCAAAGGCCATTGCTCGTGAGTACGTCTGGTCGCTCAGTTGGTGAGTACAGCGACGGTCAGGCGATAGCAGTGATGTTCAAGCGAGAGCAATGACATTCAGGTGAGCGCAATGATGGTCAAGCAAGTGCTGTTTGGCTGAGGAAGCTGTGCGCTGTGAAAAGTGCAATGGGTGGATGAAGGATGAAGCAGTGTATGCGTGTGGACTGATCTGGCTGTGTTCGGTGCGACAGTGGGCAGCATTTCAGTCGCTAATATGAGGCAAGTGCACCTATCAGTTTTAATATAACGGATGTGAGTCCGAGTCGATCCCTTAGAGACTTCGAGTACTAATATTAACTTTAGCTTTATTATCTAACTGGAAAATTATGAAAGTTGAATTAATTAAAAATACTAAAATGAACAAACTAACTTAATTATAAGACTTAATTAAGCAATTGAAAAAAACGATAAAATCAAGAACGACTTCAAGAAAGTAAACGTATTTAGGAATTATTTTCCCTAGAGTTTAACATGTGATTGCTTAAAATATATTCAATTCGGTTTCTATTTTTCTTGACCGGAGGGATTCACAACTAAAGTTAATACCTTTCTCAAGCATATTAACCCTAATCCTAAATTATTTACCAGAATCTCTACACTTAATAATATAATATAGAATTGCATTAATGTATAATGAATTCCCATACAATTAATTAACTTTCCGAAAGAAACATGTATCTTATCTCTAAGTATACATGTAATTCTCTCCAATTATGTAAAGATCTAATTATACATGCAATTTCTCAATCAACATGCATAATATCATATATTGATATTCTACAAATATCAATCAATAATTAACGATATAATTGAATCAAGTAAAGATAGAAACTTTATTGAAATTTCTAAATCAATCCAAGAATCACATGAAACCCTAGGTTCCATAATCCTAAATACTCGAATTCTACGCTATCATAATGAATCTAAAAACGAGTTTCATCAATAATATAAAATGAAACATGGAAACCCCTTTTGATTGATGAACAATCTCTCTAATCTTGAAGTTGATGTTGTTTCTCTCTTTCTTGATGTTGTTTCTCTCTTTCTTGATGTTGTTCCGCCTCTTTCTTGATGTTGTTCCTTAAGTATTTTTCTCTTCTCTTGTGTCTCTCCGTTTGTGTAATGTCTCTCATCTCTTTTGAAACCCTAAGATATCCTTTTATATGTGTATTACAAAGATTCTATTTTCGTCACCAGACACGGCCTGGGATATGGCCGTGTCCCCAGGTCGTGTAACTTTCTGCACTAAGGCAAAATTTTCTATACAACTTCAAAACTTCATAACTTCTTCATTTGAACTCCGATTTGAGTGAAACTCGATCCTAGAACACATTCAAAACTAGAAATAAAAAATTTACTCATTTAAGTATCAATTTCTTTAAAGAAAACCAAAAATATGAAGAAAATACTATAAAATCACCATATGAAATATGTTTAAAATCAGAGTTATCAAATTTCCCCACACTTAAGCATTTGCTTGTCCTTAAGCAAATAAATCAAAACAAAACTTTTAAGACAAGAAATGCTAAACAAAATTTATCACTATTTAGGAAATCGGTGAACGAATACACTTGACCCTTAGAAAAGTAAGAAAATTATTTTCAATCAACTTGCAATAATAAAGTCAATCAATTTCATCTGACCATATTCGAATGCTCCAACAATACTTAATACTAGAGTTCACTAGTTAATTTATGAAAATCAAAGTTTACCCAAGACATTTAACTAAGGATTCTTAAACTAAAAATTAGATTTAACATCTCGCCAACCGCGAAAGAGTCATAAAAATTTTGTCCATTTGACTAAAGTGTATACAATTCTCTTTTTCATCTCACCAAGCACCATAATCTAAAACAAACACATTTTACATCCACTAATCCTCTAATTATCTCCTAATTCATGCTTTTGTTGAGAGGTCTTTTTAAATTTACCTTATTTAAGCACAATTGTGTTGGTAGCGGGAAAGAATCCCGCTCTTTTGACGGACCAAGACCGATCCGTACCAACTTATTCCTTATATTGATAGTGAGAAAGAACCTTGCTCTTCTGACGGACCAAGACCGATCTATATCAATTTTTTTTTCATTTGAATTGGCATTGGGACTCAATCTCGCTCTTCTAATGGACCAAGATGAATCCTTATCAATTTTTCTATTCATACACTTGTTATTACTTTTGACCTCCAATCATTGTGATTTTTCAAGGGTTTCTCAAAAGAAGAATTTCATTTATTTGTTTACTAAAAATTATAGGACTCTTAAAAATTTTTAAGAGAAGAGTATACATAAAAGTAAATTTAAAAATAACCATGACTAACTCTCAACTAATGATGTTGCTCTAATCTCAAGTCTTAAAATCCTAAGCTAAATAACTCGTAACTTTATCCTTCACAAATTTAACTAATCAATTCTAGTAAAGTATAATAAGATCAATAATAATCAAGATGAAATAGTTAATTTAGTGAAACACTTGTTAATCACCTATTGCAAGTTAACTTAAAAATTAATTGAGTCAAATGTGAATAATTGGTCTCCTAAACAGTAACAAATTCATATATATCCCTTCCCCACACTTAATAATGTACATTGTCCCCAATGTACGACTAAGAAAGTACAATAGCAAGATATCAAACAAGGAAAAACATCATAAGGAAAAAGGAAATACATGTATTGAAAAAGAAAGTAATACTTCCCTGCCTTGAGGCATAAAATACTCTAGTGGAGAAAGGGTGGCTAGTAGCTCGACAATAGTATCCTCATGATTAGAACATGATGTAACAGATGTGGACCTCCTTTGGACGATCTACTTTTCATAATTTTCCATTGACGACCTGAGAAGAAACATTGAATCGGGTTGGATTTGATGAAGAAATGTGTTGATGAAAAGTAAATCGTAAGGAGAAGAAGAAGAGAAGAGAAAAGAAATATGTGTTGATGTGTGGAAGTATGTGAGAGAGTGTGTTTAATTTAAATAAAATGGGCATGTGCAAAAATCATGTAAGTTTGGGTCGACAGGGCTCGAACACGACCGTGTAACTCTCTGTGCCTGGGTAGAAAATTCTGGGCGCACACGAGCTGAGGACATGACCGTGTCCCTCACCCATGTAACTTTCTATGCCCACGAAGTAGGATCAAAGTCTGGGTGGACACGGGCTGGGACAGGGCCGTGTCCCACGCCCGTGCAACTTTCTGTGGGTGGGTAATTTTTTTAAAGGTCTGGATGGACACGGCTGGGATACGACCATGTCTCTTGCCCGCGTAACTTTTTTTTTGTAAAGAGAAAGGAAACTTAAAGAAATAAAAATAATAAAACTAAAGAGAAAAATCAACAATTAAAATAAAAGGAAAAGGCTATGACGAAAATAGAAGAAGAAAAGCAAAGTTAGATGAAAGGAAAATAAAATGAAGAAAACTTAATGAACTAAAGTATAAGCAAAATTAGACATGGGTTGCCTCCCAAGAAGCGTTATAGTTAATGTCAATAGCTCGATGGGATACGTCTTGTAATTCATGATTCTTCATCCAGGTGGAAATAGAACTCCTCCTGTATTTTGCTTTCGAACTCTCCATACAAGTGTAGATTTACCCGTCGGCCATCGACCTTGCCAATTCCATTTCATTGATGCATAACTTCCATAGTTTTTCTCCTTATCATGCCACTTATCAAATTCATGTAGCCTAAACTTCTTCGTTTTGTTTGCTTTTAACTTAGATGCGGTTGTCATTGGGGGTTTTGAACTTTTAACTGCAAAGACATGTTCCAAATGATTTCTTGACAGTTTTGGTTCCAAAATTGGTGGCTTCTCTTTAAAAGATTTTAACCTAAGATCCTTTGGCTTGTGGAGTAGATCAATCCATTTCTTGTCCATACTGGATTCATGAACTTCTGTTTGAGCTGCCACTTCTACACAATTGGGCTTAATCACCAAATTTTCATCTCCCTTTTGCAAGCAATAGCTTGAGGAATCTTTGACAAGCGTTTCCTACATACATGTAGATGTAATGACATTAGTGGCAATAACATTGTGACTTATGTCCTCTAAGTCAAGAAATTTGTTCGTTGCCTTTGGAGTTTTAAAAACTATTTCATCATCCCCGACTCGTAATATTAACTTATGCTTACTAACATCAAAAACAGCCTTAGCAGTGGCTAGGAAGGGTCGACCTAAAATGATTGGCACCTCAATATCTTCATCTATATCAAGTATAACAAAATCCACCGAAAAGATGAATTTTTCTACTTACACTAAAACATCCTCTATGATGCCTCTAGGGTATGTGATAGAATTGAAGACTTATGCGCGTTAATTTAGGTTCTCCTAGCCCTAGCTTTTTGAACAATTTATACTGGCTCCTAAGTCTGCCAAAGCATTATCTACTAACAAATTGCCAAGCATACAAGGAATAGTGAAACTCCCTGGATCTTTTAATTTTTGTGGTAGCTTTTTCTAGAGAAGTGCCGAACATTCCTCGTTTAATGTGACGGTTGTAAGCTCCTCCAACTTCCTCTTGTTCAATAGAAGATCTTTTAAAAATTTCGCATACTTTGGCATCTGCAAGATGACATCAACAAGAGGTAAGTTAATGTGTAATTGTTTGAAAACATCAAGCAATTTACCGAATTCCTTATTTTGATCAGTGTAACTTTGCTTAAGGCGCTGCGGGTAAGGGATGGGAGGCTTGTACTCCTTCACTTTCGATGATTCTATACTTTCTTTTGATTTTAGTGGCTTTGCATCTTCCTTACGATTAACTTCCACTTCTTTCTCAACTACTTCCTCACCATCCTTCTTTTCCACCTGCAGTTTTCTACCACTTCTCAAGGTCACTGCATTAACATGTTCCCTGGGATTGACCTCGGTATTCCCTAGCAGTGTCCCTTGTTGCCTCTCAGAGATCATTTTTGCAAGTTGACCAATTTGATTCTCAAGGTTGCGATTTGAAGCCTCTTGATTCCTCAGCGATGATTCAATGTTGGATAAGCGAGCTTCATTGCCTTGAATATATTTTGTTAGAAGTTCTTCTACACTGGGCTTCTTTTCTTGAGGAAGAGGAGGTGGGAATGGTCTTTGAAATCCAAGTAGGCCAAAGTTGGTCTTCTGCTGGCCTTAGTTTTGGTTTCCCCATGAGATTATAAGTGTTGCTGTAGGGGTTATTTTATTGCATGGGTGGATTTCCTAAATAATCTACCTATTCCAGTTGTCCTAGTGCTCCATAACCCTGCATACCAAAGTCACTTACATCCGATTGCACTTGTTGAGGGCCAACTGAGAGTGCATCAATCTTCTTACTCAATAGGTCCACCTTGGCTGCCAAAGCAGTGGTTAAGTCTACCTCATAAATTCCCATAGCCTTTTGTTTGGCTCTAGTGCTTTCCCATTGATAATTTTTCATCGTTATTCCTTCAATCAGGTTTTGTGCTTGCTCAGGTGTCTTTGTGTTCAAAGTACCTCCTGTGGATGCATCAATCATCTGTCTAGCAGATAAATTGAGACCATTGTAAAAGGTCTGAATCTGCATCCATAGTGGGAGGCCATGATGTGGGCACTTCCTGAGCAAGTCCTTAAACCGCTCCCAAGTATCATATAGCGTCTCCGCTTTCAATTGAGCAAAACAAGAAATATCATTCCGAAGCTTAGCAGTCATTGCAGGTGGGAAATACTTCTCCAAAAATTTCTCTACCAATTCATTCTAAGCTGTGATTGAATTTCGTGGTAGAGAGTTCAACCACTGTTTTGCTCTACCCCTCAAGGAGAAAGGGAATAGCCGCAGTCAAATGGCATCATCCGTGGCTCCGTTGATTTTAAAAGTATCACAAATCTCTAGAAAGCTAGAGATGTGGCCATTGGGATCTTCATCTTGGAGACCATCAAACTAAACATATTGTTGCACCATCTGTATAATGTTAGGTGCAATTTGGAAGTTGTTAGCCGCAACGGTTGGCCTTACGATGCTAGAGTCAGCTCCAATAAGTGTAGGCCTTGAATAATCGGACATAGTCCAATTTGCTTCATTCCCGTTGTTAGCCATGTGTGGTGGATCTTCCTGCTCGATGAATTGAGTATTGGTCTCTTCACCTTCTTCCTTGATTTCAACGATTGACTCGTCGTCAATGGTCGCTACACTTTGTCTAGGTCGTGATTTCAAATTTTGAAAGGCAGTTCTCTTAATTTCAGGATCAAGTTCTACCAAATCTTCCGGGTTACTTTGAGTCATGCACTGCAAGGGTAAGAAATATAGAATCAATTACAGCTCTAGCTAATGAAAATAAATAATGAAAACAAAAGAAAAAAAATGGTTAAAGTAATAAAGCAACTAGTGTTCTTAATATCGAAAATCCCCGGCAACGGCGCCAAAAACTTGATATAAGGCAAGTACACCTATCAGTTTTAATATAGCGGATGTGAGTCCGAGTTGATCCCTCAGAGACTTCGAGTACTAATATTAACCTTAGCTTTATTATCTAACCAAAAAATTATGAAAATTGAATTAATTAAAAATACTAAAATGAACAAACTAACTTAATTATAAGACTTAATTAAGCAATTGAAAAAAACGATAAAATCAAGAACGACTTCAAGAAAGTAAACGTATTTAGGAATTATTTTCCCTAGAGTTTAACATGTGATCGCTTAAAATATATTTAATTCAGTTTCTATTTTTCTTGACCGGAGGGATTCACAACTAAAGTTAATACCTTTCTCAAGCATATTAACCCTAATCCTAAATTATTTACCAGAATCTCTTCACTTAGTAATATAATTTAGAATTGCATTAATGTATAATGAATTCCCATACAATTAATTAACTTTCCAAAATAAACATGTATCTTATCTCTAAGTATACATGTAATTCTCTCCAATTATGTAAAGATCTAATTATACATGCAATTTCTCAATCAACATGCATAATATCATATATTGATATTCTACAAATATCAATCAATAATTAACGACATAATTGAATCAAGTAAAGATAGAAACTTTATTGAAATTTCTAAATCAATCCAAGAATCACATGAAACCCTAGGTTCCATAATCCTAAATACTCGATATCTACGCTATCATAATGAATCTAAAAATGAGTTTCATCAATAAGATAAAATAAAACATGGAAACCACTTTTGATTGATGAACAATCTCTCTAATCTTGAAGTTGATGTTGTTCCCTCTTTCTTGATGTTGTTCCGCCTCTTTCTTGATGTTGTTCCGCCTCTTTCTTAATGTTGTTCTGCCTCTTTCTTGATGTTATTCCTTAAGTCTCTTTCTCTTCTCTTGTGTCTCTCCGTTTCTGTAATGTCTCTCATCTCTTTTGAAACCCTAAGATATCCTTTTATATGTGTATTATAACTTCAAAACTTCATAACTTCTTCATTTGAACTCCAATTTGAGTGAAACTTGATTCCTTTTCTTCGTTTTCGATCCTAGAACACGTGCAAACCTAGAAATAAAAAATTTAATAATTTAAGTATCAATTTCTTTAAAGAAAAAAAAAGTGAGGAAAATACTATAAAATTACCATATGAAATATGTTTAAAATCAGAGTTATCAGTCGCTCGTGTCAACAGGGGGCTGACACTGTCTCATTGGCTGAGGTGTCGGGTTCGTGATAAGGCTATGGCCACGTAGAGCAGTTGGATCGGTTGTTAGCGCTATGGATGTCAGTGCTACTACAAATCACGTGGCATTGGACTAATGCACTGATCCATGCTTACATGTTTTACAGTTGGGGCGAGCATGTGGCTGAAACTGGATAAGTTAAGCATAAATTTGTGTGGATTGTACAGTGTGATTTTTGTAATTTGCGCTTGTCTGATGCTTGTATGCAACGTGGATGGAGCAGTGCTGTCTTAGGGTTCGGTGGAGTACTAGAGTTTAGTCGCTTACTGCATCGCATGCAAAGGATGACTAATCGCGGATGCAGAAAGTGTAGAATTAGAGACTAATCCTTAGTGTTGCTGATCAATTAGTGTACGAGGATTCAGTAGAGTTGTGATCAGCTGCGTGTAGTGTTGTTAGGTTTGGGGCTGAGAGAAAGGATGGTTGATCGAGATATTATGTCACTACTGTTTGGCATGGCTGTTGTGTTAGGAATCTACTGCAGTAATGGGTGTTAGAGGGTCGCGTTGGGTATGATGTCGAGTTGGGGTTGATAGATGAGAAGGGGTCGAGAATGTTGTGCTAATGCAAGGGTTGTTGTGAGGTAATGGGTTTGCGCAATTGAGGAGGAGACGTGACAGTATGGGTTAATCACGTGTTAGGTACGACGAGCTTGATTATGTTCAACAGTTGGGCAAGAAGGCAATGTTAGTGATTGTGGATGAAGAAGATTGATGTCCCTCCACTGTCATTCTTTTTTCTTTTACAAAGTCTAAATTGAATCATATCAAAACATATCTATTGTATCTAATTAATTTATTAAACTAGATCCAAATTAATTCAAATTCGATTTAATAAAATCAAACTAGATCAAATCTAATCCAATGCTTTAATATTTATCCGTTAGGCCGTTGGCCTATATCTTGACATTCAGTACAATTAAATTGTACTTAAACTACTCGATTCCCTAAAATAATTATTTGTACTAAACTAAAACTAAAACTATTTGTCCCTAATATGATTTACTTCCTAAAAAATCTTTTTAATTTTTCTTTTTTTCTTTGTCTCATTTTTTTTATCTTCATCATTTATCAACTTTTATTATTTTTATCTTCTATTAATTTTTTTATTTTTTTTTTATTTTTTGAATTAAGACCTTTTTTTATAAAAATTAGGACTATAGAGAGACAAAAATTAAGTGTCTACAATTAGCAAAATAAGGCTAATACTTAGAGATGTTGAAGATCGTATGACTTGGCCCCATTCTAAAGATGGCTATTGCATAGTAAGATCAAATTACTTATTTATTGGGGAGCTATCCTTAAAATAATGATTCTTTGTCATGTGCATTATCTCACATTCAATCATTAAATCCATATGGAAGTTCAATTAGAATAGTAAATGTACTCTATGTATCAAGCATCTTGCACGAGAGCTTGTTACAACTTTTTGCAATCATATGCAAAGCTTGCAAAGAGGGGAATTACAAATGTTGATACTTACAAATTTTCTAGATGTAATAAGATGGTTGAGCACTTGTTAATTATTTTCCATTGAACTAAATTGGTATGGTTTTGGTATCTTGGTTTTCACGTGGATGTTGGGTGAGTAAAGTCATTAGATAGGTAGATTAATGATTTATTGAGTATTAAAGAGATAAAATATGTGAGATGTTTTGGAGTTGATATCCTGCTAGTACTTTGGTATACATGGAAGGAGGGATGTTGAGTCACGTTCAATAATGAGTTGCAAAATCCATTACCAATTGTCCAAAGATATTAGGATACTAAGGAAAATGAAATTACAACTGCTAGTATATTTGAAAGTGACATTCAACAACTTACGGGCTGTCAATTTGTTAGGTTAATTAGTGAAGAGGAGGGGAATATACATAAAGCTAGGGTTAATAATCCAATTAATGGTTAAGGGAATAAGTGCTTGGGAGTGGAAGCGTTATTGATGAAGATTCAAACATCTTGAATAACAAAAGCAAACCCTATAGCCATAACAAGCATTCAATTCTGATAATCAAATCATTTTTCATCAATTTCTTTAATCTAATTATCATCCCTGTCATGAACAGCCTAAACTATGAGCATCATGTTCAATAAAGTCATACCCAAACATTCATAAAAGGTCACAACCCATTCAAGAATTCAAAAATTCATCAAATCAACATTTTTCAGCTTGCTCCTAATATCATCAAACACTAACATATATTGAGATTAACACCTAAAATCACAAAAATCCAAATTTTATGCATATATACCTACCTATAAGAGAATCATGCCCAACAAACATTATAAAAAACACATCACAAACTTGATTTAACACCTAAACATACATCTAATCACAATTAATCAAATCTCTAAATAATTAAACTTATTAAAGTAGGAATCAGATACTTACCTTATAATAGAAGATCATTTTTCACTTGAATTTCTTGAAAAAAATACTGAACCTCTAAAATCTTCACATTAATGTTACCAGCATACAATAAGTCTTCAAAATGACAAAACAACACCTAGTTATTATTCTAAAACTATAAAACACTAGAAATTATGTAACATATGTTGATATGAACCTCAAGTCTTGAAAATAAAATTGATCTTACCTTAGAACCTTAAGCTTTAGGCCACCTTAAACTTTAAGAATAGTCATATTCTTCTCTAAGTTTGGGAGTTAGTTAGATTTAGAGTTATAACTAATGTTCTCACTAAATTAGAATTAACTTGAGATTAAGCATAATTACTCACCAAATCTAGTGTAATTCCTTAATTGAGGACCTCAAGAACACTATTCCTCTTCTTAATGATGTAATTGGCCTAAATTGCCAAAATACTTACTAAAACTACTTACATGCTCATGCTGCTTTTAGTGTAGGGAAGGAATGTTTATTCTCTTATCTTTTGATTCAAATGGATCTAGAATATTCAATAACCCCCTAAACTTCTCTCATAAGGCATTAGTATAATCTATTTACCATTTCACCCTTCTAATTAAACTAATAACTAAGGAAAAACTAATAACTAAGTTAAGGGAAAAAAATCTCCTAATTACATTTACCAAAAAAAACCCTTAGTCATTTAATTGGTTAAGATATTTTAATAGTTGAATAATTGGACATATTTTCATTCCTTATTTGTAAATGACAAAAAAAAAATGGGAAATTCAAAATAGAAAAAGATAAAACTACTCTTATCAATTGATGAAGTTCTTATATTAGTGGTTATGTGATCTTATTTAATAAGAGTAAATTTACATAAGAAAATATGCATATTTGATATTATTTCAAGACAAAGAATAATTATAATAGTGAATAGAAAATGATTTTATTGAAGATATAAAGCATTATATGTGAAGATATAAATACACATTCTTTTTTTTCTTCTCATTCTAACTTGATTTATTTTAGTTATTTTTTGTATAAATCCATATGATAAAATGAGTTTTCATCATTTTACATATGAATTTGTATCAAAAATTGGTTCAATCAAATCTTCCTCTTATTATGACTATTTCTCTCATATTCCAAATTATAACGTAATATAGCTAGTGGATATTGTATCCATGATGCGTTTGCAAATATAACAATATGAAATTCCTAAAATATTAATTGTAAAATATTTACATAATTAATTACATAAGGACATAAGGACAAACAATTAAAAATATGAGGGGAAAAAAAAGTTAACATAAGAGCTGTGGAAGGATTTATAAGTTATAATTTTATGTAATATTTAACCAATTTTATACTATATTAATGTGTAAATTTTTACTAATTTTATAGGAAAAATGATTGGATCTGGAAAATATATAAATACAAAGAAATAGACTAAAATTAAATCAACTGCCTACATTTGTATCAATTATTGAAATTGAACTATTTGATTTCGAATGCGAGCAACCCATTGATGTTCATATTACAACCCATGCAAGTGACCAACTTATGCTATTTAATTTGGCCATGTTTACAATTTATATCATTATCCACGTGTAAATGCTATCATGAATTAAAGATTCCATGCTCTAGTTAACATGTCTAGCAACTTGATGAAGCTTATGCTCTAGGCTCAACACAAATCCAACAATCATTCTAAGCTATGCATGAAGCTTTGAAGCATGTGAAGCTATGTCCCTAATTCATGTGAACATCTAACCCATGACCCCGAATTGAAATGGAAGCCCAGATGTCAAGTCATTCACAAGTCGATCTATGAAAATATTCATTTAGTCCAAGAAAAGTTGATCTACCATCCAATATTTTTAAGTAATGTAAGGCAAGCAAACATTGAAGATATACAAGGACATTTAGATGAGAGAAGAGTATTAATATTTTAGAGTTTCCATAACCGTACAGAAACAGATAGTCAATCTTTACTTGCCTTTAACTTATGCTTGATAGTTTATTAAAATCAAATCGAAGTAAGTGAAAACTGATAAGTATATCAAATCATTTTAGTAGTATAATTAGTGAGTCAGGGTTGTATTCTACATGAAGCTAAGTACTAAATACTAGACTAATTGAGTTAATTCCAAAGCTAAGCTACCAAAACTAAATTAAAATAGAGTAGAAATAATTAATAAAATTAACACCAAGCTGAATGTTCTAACTATACTTTGAGAGTATTGAGATTAAGGGGATGTGAAAAATTAATTTGGGATTTGCAAATATATCTTTATTTGAATCAATGTGATATCTTGAATCAATAATTGAGATTTATTATATGGGATTTAACTAAATTCATAAGAACTCAGCTACCTCCTAGAGTGGCGAAATTTTACTCATAGCATAAAATTCTCGTCAAGGCCAATTTATCTATATTTATCAAGTAAATGGTAATTCACTCACATCAAAATTATTATTCTAAGTAGAAATATAGACCAACCATGTCCCTATGACCTAAACCATTTTTCCAATAATATTAAGAGTATGAGTTCATGAATTTAGTTAAAACCTGTATATTCTTACGATAAGTTTTTTCAAAAATTTAAGTTATATTTACCACGAGCTATCGACTCTCTCTCAAATATCATTAACTCTATCAACCTAGAAAGTGTTGACCAAGTACTAATTAAATAGACAATAAACATAATAGCTAAATTCCCAAGTATTTAAATTAATATCGAAATAATTCATAAAGCAAGATAAACTCATGAAATTCTTCATTGCAAAATCTAGCATATAATAAGCACAATCTCAATATAATATACAAATAAATTAAGATGTAGAACAATTGAAATAACAAAAAAGAGAAATACCTTAATGAGAATCATTAAATCTCATTCTTGATGTAAAATCGATATATTTTGACACATTTAATAAATGTCCTCTAGTGTGCTAGAATATGAGGCCTTAGTGCCCTATAGTAAAAGAAATGGTACTGAAATTGATAAAACAAATTTTCTATTCGCTAATCTCTATGCTATATGCTATTGAAAAACAAAACTTAAGCTACCGTATAATACTCCATATTCGACTCTCCTGCTACGTTCTATCCTAAGCTCCTGTACATCTTTCGAATCTCCCCGTTCGGCACTGTATCTTTCCTTCATATCTCCCGAATGTTCCCCTTTTCTCCAACAGAATAGGCTGCCCTTACTGACACATGGGCCCTCTTGACTTAAATTAAAATTTGTGTATCAGATTTCGTCTTGCAGTTTTGCCTCTCAATGGCATTTCCCTCGTTTAATGGGATCCACCATGTGTGTAAATCACACGCTTGGTATTCTTGAACCATGGGCTGACTTTGGAATGAAACCAACTTCCACATTTTTCTTTTCTTTCTCTTTTCACAAAAATGGTAAGAGGGCCCTTGACGTGTTTGGTTCTTTTTCTCCAAATACATACTGCTGTATTCCAAGACCAGATGCCTCAATTCTCTCTGACGTGTCTTCATCCCAGTAAGCTCGCGATTAGCGCACGGTCCACCTTATTGAGCTACTTAATGTAGTGCAGCTCTTGATCATTTTGCAGCTCTTTGATGAAGTCCATGCCGAGCTGCTGCTATTTTGGTCAGAGTTCATGTTAGTTGCCGCAAGCTCAAGTCATGTGGAGTTCTTCGTTGGTCTGCTGATTGTTGAAACACCAAATGCTTTTGCTATTTTCGTGTTCTACCATTTGAAGTCACGACCTGCTTGAGCTTGTTTTTGCTTGGCGTGTCCGATTTTGGTCGGAGTTGGACACAACCTTAGATCAATGCTCGGAGGATGAACTTGCTGGTCGCTCGGATAGAGTGGGGTTCGGAGAGCATGGTTGAGTCATGGTGCTCGGCCTTTGCTCTGCTGCTGTTCTCGGCCTTGTAGCTGGAGTTGTTCAAGTGCTCGCAGCTACTGCTCGTGGCATGTAAAACTCCGATAGTGCATGGAAAATTGAGCTGCTGTTCGAGCACTTGCTAGCTGCTGCTCATACAAGTTCAAGAGACTGGTGTGTGTGGTTTGTTAATCACACGTGGAGCTTTTAAGTCTCTACCCTATCTCTTGTCCTAGAAATGTGCCTCAAGGTTCTTCATATACTAACTTACAAGAAGGGACTACTGAGCCTACATAACCTCTTGGCTGCCATCTTTCGTGCGCGTAGGATATCTCGGGAAGTTTGGGCAGAGTTGAGTGTGCACCAAGACTTTTCGGAGCTCGACTCAGGTGCATGGATGAACACAACATGCTGCTGCCGTTATGTTGCTCAATTTCAACTTTGTTGCTCCGACTTCTTCAATTGGGGTACCACTTTTTTGATATATGACAGGTCGGATTTCTTCAATTGGTGCTTGGTTGGCCTGGAACTTCCTGGAACTTGCGTGTGTTGCTATGTTGCTCGATTTTTGCTAGCTGCTCGCTGCTGTCATCTTTAGGAGGAGCTGCTGCTTGTTGATCTTTTAGGTTGCTCAGTTGCAAACTCACAATTAATGCCCATATAACGCGTCAAACAAACCAAAAGAAAGTGATGAGCTGATGCAAGTATCCAAAATAAGATAGGACAAGGCCTCTGCAATGAATTGTAAGATAGAAAAATAATTTGGGCATTTGGGAAGAGTAAATGCGCAGCTCGGTGTGCAGGGATGGCAACTCAGTTCAGCTGTTTGGAGCGTGGATGGCTGGGCATCAGCTTGTTTCACGGCTTGCCTAGATGAAATCTGGGGATTGCCATTTAGGCGCTCAATTCTCCACGTTGGCGGAGTGCCCACTTGGCTCGTTTGCTTTGCTGGAATTTCTCGGATCAGGAGCTTAGTTGCTGAGTGCCCTCGTGTTGCTGCCGTTGTTCAAATTGCGACTGTCACGTCTGTTCTGCTCAATCGAAGGAAAGCTGTGGTTCTATTGTTTGGAGGTTGGAGCTGCTGGTATTGTGTGTGTCTGCAACCCTCCAAAGTAAAAGTGATCGGAATACTCTTGCTTTGGCTTACTCTTAAATGTTCTTGACACAGAAAGTTGCTTCCGTATTCAGTTGCTTGGCTATTTGGGTGAAGCTCAGGTCACTTTGTCATGTCGAAATGGATATGTTGAGCTCTCGGTGCTGCTGCAGGAAGCATGAGTTGCACGGTTGGTCTTGTCATGATGCGCGTATGGAGCTTTATCTACTGTTGTTCTGCTTCCCAAAGTCCAAATGCCACCATTTGTAATAAATTGCAGCTGTTGTGATTGACAATTAAAGTCCATGGCATGTTGATAAGCACTGCTGCAATTTATTTGATCTTCTAACTTGTTGCTCATGTTACTTTTAAGTTCATGGTCTTAGCTGCACTTGTGGTGGTGATTGTCTTCCTTGAAGGATCTGGTCACTTGGCAACTAGATCGTCTCCATAATAAAAGTGCATCTAAGTTGCAAGCCTATTACATGTGCCTGGGCTGTGTTGTTGCTATCAAACTCAGACGTAAAATCATGCTTTGCTCAGCCACCGTCTTAAAGCTACTTTCAGCTGGAAAGGAAATTTATTTACATGATCAACCTTTATTCATGATGCTCCCTACAAGTGCATGTGTAGGACTAGAAGTGCGAACTTAGAATTGTTAATCTTTGACCCCAAGATTGAATACACTTTTCACAGGATTAGATGAGAGTACATACACCTAAATCAAGAGGCAGTAGAGATCGTGGCAGACAATAATAGAAATGGGAACTAGAATAGAGAAAATAATCGAGCCCTTTAGGAATATTCTGTTCCTACTGTTCAAGCAGCAGCACATCGTATCACATGCCTAACAATTTAGGTTAACAACTTTGAGCTTAAGTCCATGCTGATATAACTGGTATAGGCCAACCAATTTAGAGGATCTTCACATGAGCATCCCAATGAACACATTTACAATTTCATGTAGATATGCAAGACCTTCAAAAGTAGTGGAGCTTCAAAAGATGTCATTCGCCTCCAATTATTTTCATTTCATTAAAGGATAGGGTAAAAAGTTGGCTTAATTCGCACCCATTTGGCTTAGTTACCACTTGGGATCAGTTAGCTATAAAATTTCTTACTTAGTTCTTCCCTTTTACCTATGCTACCAAACTTAGAAGTGACATCATATCCTTTATGCAATATGAAGGCAAATCTTTTTATGAGGCATGTGAAAGGTAAAAGGAGATCCTAGGGAGGTATCCTCATCATAGACTCCATATTTGGCTTTAGGTGCAGACATTTTATAATGGCTTGAGAGCCTAACTTTGAGTAATGATTGATATAGCCTTTGGAGGAGCATTGATGAGTAAGAGAGTAGAAGACGCTTATGAGTCGATCAAAGAGATGGCATCAAACAGATATAGCTGGCAGAAAAAACAAGTGATGCTTAGGAGAGTGAGGTGTTACAATTATCAGCATAAGTTGTAGCTCGCATTACATAGATGAGCAACATAAGTAAGCTTCTTACAACCATGAGCTCTAGTTACAGTCTACCAGTGGTGTGTAACCTTTGTAGAGGCACCTACAATGCAATGGACTATCAAGTAGGATTCTTCTCAGCTCTATATGCGAGCAATAGTTCCGAACAAGCTAACTTTGTTAGCAATTTTAGTAAAGGGAATCATAACCCACACTTAAACACCTACAACCCTAGTTGGAGGAATCGTTTGAACTTTTCTTAGTATGAGAATCAAAATACTTATAGAGTACCACCTGGCTTTTCACAACCCTCTCAACCATACAAAATGAAGAAATAGAGTATATAGGGGCTTATAACCAATTTCATTTAAAGGGCTGATATAAAACTAAGGATGTCATTATTCATAAACTAAAGATACTAATGGGTTAGATCTCCCAAATGCTAATTAACTGCCTTCAGGGTTCACTACTAAGCACCATAGAAAGAAATCTAAGGGAGCAAATAGGTCCATTAAGTATGAGAGTAAAAGAAGTTAGCACTGTTGAGCTTAAAGAGAATGAAATCCTAATTGATGACTATGTGCTTGAGATTAGAACCCAAGACAGTTTAGACAATATAATGATAAAGAAGCTGATTGATGAGGATTTCCTTTAGGGAGATTCAGTATTGAGTTTTTATGAAGTTATCAAGGAAATTTGAAGAAGTAACAAGGAATGATACGTTGTGAAGAACACTTCTAATAAGCTGTAATGAACAACTAGTGATAGTTAATGATTGTTATGATGATCAACTTGATATAGGATTGAATCCCTGATACCAAGATGGTAAGGAATCAAAGGATCGATCCAGAAAGAAATGGTAGTGGATCTCGAATGAATAGGAATGGGTATTTAAAAGAAAATAGGTATGAGGAATAGGAAGGTTTTTGAGGGTGAATGTGAATGGACATAACTCACCAAAACACAAATACGATCAGGGATTTAAGCTCGAAATAGAGTTCGATATTACTCACGAACACTAAATGTTGCTCGAGGTTTCAAATGAAAGTTAGATGCAACTCACTAACTAGTTCAAATGAAGGGGTTCACCACAATCTAAGAACAAGATTAATAAGAACGCGAGGACAATTAAAGAGTATGATCAATACTCGATAATCCGGCAAATGCTAACTCAAGTATAGCCTTGCTCGAAAAAGAAAAGTTTCACTATCTATATATATTTCTGTATATCTATCAGTCTATATGTATCAATACAAATGTTGCTATTTATAGCAAGTTCTAAACCTTAGTGGTAAAACAATAAATAATGTACAAGGGCTTAAATCCTAAAGAATTGGGCTCATAAATAAAATAAAGGAAAACATATACAAAAATATAAAACTGTGCATTTTACAAGACTTGGCATGAAGTCACTCAGCATATCTTGGGATAAGTAGTATTCGAATAAGATGGGGTCGGCAGTTGGACGGTCGAGTTCGAGAAAGGGTCCCTATCATCTCTTGTGTCTTGGCTGAGACACCAGAGAAGTCGACCCAAAATACACCAGAGAAGTCGACCCAAAATAGCCGAGTCATAGAATCAGTTAGCATGAGTCTCTGATGTGTCGAGTGGTTCTTTGGTTTCGATTACTCAGCTATATGACCTCTCAACGCTTTGACTGACAATAGACTTGATGTCGAGTGTTCATCTTCTTTCCTCTCACTCTTCCGGCTACAGTTTAGCCTTGGCAAGTATTGATAGGCCTCGGCTTGGATATGGTCGAAGGATGATTCCCATCACAGCTAGTGTTAGCTGATGATTGTGTGATGATGAGGGGAATAAAGTTATGGAGGACATTAAGGATTATGAACCTAAGAGTGTAAGGTTGGAGAAAGTTGAGATTACAAGTGAGAGAGATTGTTTGAAGATGATCGAGATTGATAAGGTCAATGATTCATCTAAGATGTCTGGAGAGCAAGTAGGAGAGATACATTAAGAGCATATTGGTAAAAGGATCTTACCAATCTAAAAGGATATGGACTTAAAAGTAGAGTATGTACTCTTAAAGATAGATGATTTAGGAAAAATAATTATCCCATGTACCATTGTTGGACAGTTCATTTCAAGTGCTTTGTGTGATTTAGGTACTGCAATAAACCTCATGTCTTTTGAGTTGATGGAAATTAGGAGTATGTGGGAAGATAAAAATGTAGTCTTTATGATGGTAGATTATTCTTCAAAGACACCCCCAATGAATATGTAAGGATGTTATGGTGTATATTAGTAGATATAATTTTCCCATTGATTTTGTAGTAATGGATATGAGAGATGATGGGCATATGCCACTAATCCTCAAGCATCTACTCTCCACTACAGATGGAGCCCTCGTTGATGTGAAAGGATGGAGAATTGTGCTATATGTAGGAGATGAGGAGATCTAGCTGCATCTCCAAAAATGTAAAAAGTTGAGAAGTGTCTTATGTTTTTACTGATATCTCTCTTGACTAGGTATTGGGAGTAGTCGATGGTAATGGGGTTAGTATTGGTAGGAGCTTCTGTTAGGTAAAGAAGGACCTAAGTGTTGCAAGGAAAGACCCCATATATTTGAGGCATTATGATAGAAAATGGGAGAAGTCAAGTAGAAGACTTTAAAAGAAGTAGTCAATAAGAGGCAGCCTATTATTTCTTTACTTTTCTGTTCATTTTGCATCTGTCATCATATTCCATTATTTTTTGTGTCTTTGATATCTCTGTTGAGTGTACAAGTTATAAGATTTTGTTTAGCTAAGGATGGTAAGATCATGTTCCAGTAGGTAAGGCAATTTAGCTAGCTAATTGCTCATCACCCTAAGGGAGTCTCGTTTCTTACCCTTCTTTGTACTTTCATTTTGTTTAATAATGAGGAGATTGTTTATCCTAAAGTTAGGGTTGAGATACTTGATATGAAGCTGGAGTGATAAAGATCCATTGAAGTGTTGTATTTTTTTATGCTGGTTAGCTTATATTTTTTGTCCTTATAAGCCTTTACTGAATAATCTTGTGCTTGAATTTAGATTGTTACATGAAATACCATTTTCTTATAGATACATCTAAAATTAATTTGCATAAAAAAGAGTAACTTTTTGGTTAACACTTGATTAGAGTTAAATTGTGGAATCTATGTTAGGTTTAGTTATGTATTATCTAAAATTTGATTTGAGCATTGGAATTAAGGCAATGTCACTAATTAGGAGTTAGATGCTTTCATTTTTAAGCTTATTTTGATATATACTCATTTCTTAGAATTTTGTAGAATGTTATAGTGATGCGTCTCTAGGGTCGGACACACAGAGAGGTATCACAACAAAGTGAACCAAAAGGAACAAAAGAAAAGCTAGCAAAATCTAGGTAGCTACCGATTGAATATGCACACTACTCGATCCTACTTGGTCTACAATTCACTAAATATGACACACCAGTCCGAACTAAAGAGTCACTCGTCACAACTCTTTGCTAAAGAGAATAGATAAGAGTTAAAGAACAATAAGAATAATAAGGTTACTTAGAGGAGATGTGAATAATTTCTATATTGATGAATGATTGTCTATGTACAAGCAAGTGAGGGTTTATATACTTTATATTTATGAAAAGACAAAAGGGTATTCTTACAATTAAGTTATATAAGATATTCCAAAAAGGGTAAAAGACATAAAGAATATTCAGTATGGAAAAAGAAAGAATCATTCTAGAATGTTATGTCAAAAGACATGTGTTGCTTGGTGATTGGAAATTAGAAATATGATACAAAGTAGGTGAAAACAAAAAAGTATTGCAGTTAGAGGCCAACCTAATCTAGCTCAAGTCGAGAGCCAATAAGTCCTGTAAAAAATTCAACTGAATTAGAGTCAGATGTTTGTAGCTGGTTTAGGAGCTTAGCTTGGCTAATCCTAGGCTATCTTTTGGAATAAAGCATCACTACTGGGTAAGAGTAGATCTGACACATGTGAGGATTTGACAACCAGTTTGGCAAGAGATCAGTTCGAAATAGAAATCCGTATCTCAATTATAGCTTCCAGCTAATGTTCTCTGTATAAGTTCTTGGAGTCCATTAGCTTGGTTACTTGTGATTGGTCCAAGGGGCTAATTACTATCATATAGTCTTTAAAATGAATAAATGAAGTTTGTCAATTGAACATATTCTTGAAAAAATAATAAAGTTAAGAGTTGTACAAAGGAAAATTCAGAAGATTGCAAGTATATTTTGTAGGAAAAATTCTATAGAATAGTAGAAGGTTGTATAAAGGAAAATTCATAAGTTATATGATTGTAGAAGTTGTAGTAAAATCTTTAGATACCAAGTGTAAGTGTAAATGTCATATATAAAATACTGGTAGAAGCTTAGGCAAAAGGTTTTATTGTCATGCAGATCAAGGATAAGATTACTATATAAACTTATGTAGAAGGTTTTGTGGAAATCTGATGGAAGACCTATAAAAGGTCAATTAGAAAGTCTAAAATGATGTATAGCTTAAAAATTCAGTAGAAGTTTGAGTTGAAGCTTTAGGTAAAAAAATGTTGAAAGCACTTGTAGAAGCTTTAGTAAAAGCTTAAGGATGATATGTATCCAAGAAGCATAATGGAAACTTGAGTAGAAACTTTTGTTTGGAAAACACAGAATTGCTAATAGAAGCATGTGTAGAACATTTAGAAAGTGTAATCTTAATAGACTATCAAAGATGTAATTGTTCAAGTAAAAGATATAGGAAGAATAAAAGAATAGCAAAAGACTCAGCTCCATACGTTAATCATATTTGGGAAATATAATTAACCTGTTTTACTTAAGTAGGAAAAACAATGTCTTTTAGGATTTATACAAAATCAGAATCCTAACAATGTAGATAAAAGATCTTTCTAAACTTATGAATAAAGATTTATTCAAAGTAGACATTACAAGATCCATATCAAAATAGCGATAAAGATGGAAGGATTTGTTGTATATCTATGAATCACAACGTTCACCAAATTATTAGCAAAATATCATCTTTTTAATGTTGAAGAAAAAGATATAAATATCTGAGGCACTTAAACAAGTGAAGTACCGAAAAAAAAAAGGAGAAAAGAGTATCCATCATAACTACTTTTCATGATCTAATTCATTGAGCTAAATTTAGAAGATTTATATTTCACTCTTCGTTTGTGTAATTTCTTGAGATTTAATTGTATTTGTAACTTTGAATGAGATGTATTGATACTGTAGCCTATGTTTAATTTGTGTAAAGACTAGTGAGACAAAGTAGTTGACTTTAAAGATAAAAAAGGCAAATATTGTACTCTCTTTTAAAGTTTGATTAAATTAATAGAGTGGAATGACTGATAACGACGATCGAATACCTAGCAGTGGAGCTAGAAGAGAGTATTGATACATGAGGCAAGACCTCTATAAAATCTTGCACCTGATCTTTTTATCTCTTCCTCTCATTACTATTTTATTTTGTCTTAGTTTGGTTAAAATTTTAAGTTTTTAAGTGTAAAAAATTTTAAATTTATAATAATCAATTCACCACCTCTCTTAATTGTTAATCAGAACCAACAATTGGCACCTGATGTATGAAAACAAGCAAGCGAACCCATCATTTTAGTAATGTAGTTTAAAGAATGGATGTCATCCCACAAAGACTATAATTACTAATACTAACTAGTTTTTTATTGTCTAACCGACAAAATTGAATTTAAGAAACTTAACTAATTAACTAAATTGTAGCAATTAATTAATCTAACAACTAATTAAGATTCAATTATAGAAACTAAACAAGAAAGCAATTAATTTACTTTTAACTTAAGATTCAATGTCGTACCTAGAATTTACTTTCCCTAGAATTATATATGCAACTTTTACTAAAGATAATCTAACTAAATCATTAATTTTCTTGACTAAGAGAATTTTTTATTAAAGCTAATAGTTTTCTCAAGTTTATGAACCATAATTTTTATATTACTTATTAGAATCTCTTCTCAATAGTATAACTTAGGATCACATTAGAACACTGCAAATTCTCTTAAAAATAACAATAATGATTTAGAAAGATTTTGCAATCAATCTCTAAACTTGCGAAAACCCTCATCAATTATACCTAGATCTAATTATACAAGAAATCTCTCGATTCTCTTGCACAATATCAATTTTTTAGACTAGCATCTACAGAAATATTAATCTAAAGCACTTAAGCACACATAATTGAATAAAAAAATAAAAAAACTAAAGATCTTCATTAGATCTAATAAAAACCAATGTCACATGGTAGATTTAGGTTCCACAAGACTTAGATACAAAAGATTTACTTTCTATTCACAATAAAGTAGGAATCGTTGCTTTCTTTTAAAGGAAAATTAGAAGAATAAGTCATGAAATCAATGAAAAGTCTTGAAGCTTGAATTCTTGAAGCTCCTTACTCTCTTGAGTATTTAGCTCTTAAAGTTCTCTCAAAAAGTTATGCAAAAGATTCTGTCCAAAAATCCCTTAAGAAGCCTTAATAGAAGATATAAAATTAGGGCATTGCGACATTTAACATGACCTAGTGAAATGACTGTATCACTTCGTTGTGTCACTTTCTAAGCATCTTATTATTCCCACGCCTCCATCAAGTCTAGGAATGAGGTGACCTAAGATACGGTTGTGTCATTGAGTCATGTCACCTTCTAATCATGCCTTAAAATTGCTCAAATTCATCACTAGAAATGATACAATCACGTCATTTGCTCATATCAATCCTTAAAACTTTATAACTTCCTCATTTTATCTCTGATTTGAGTGAAACTTGTTTCTATTTTCTTGTTTTCTTCCATCAATCGTTCTAAAATGTACAAAACAAGATTTTACTTAATTAAGTATTATTTTCTTTAAATAAACTAAAAATTTAAGGGAAAGTTATTAAAAATCACTATCTAAAATATAAGTAATTAAGAGCTTATCGATACTAGAGTAAGGGATCTTTTTGTCAAATTAAATATAAGATCCAATGGCAGAAAATAATTTAACTATCCAAGCTAATAAGATTCCCTATTTTAATGGAAATAACTTTGCCTATTGAAAATACTAGATGGAGACCTACATTCAAGCCACATATTACAAGTCATGGGATATTATAGAGTTTGGAGACATTTAGATTAGAGGCAAGGTAGCTTCTAAAGATGATAAGAGGAAAGCTACACTAAACAATAAGGCTAAGAATCTCTTGCTCTCTACAATAACTAATTCTAAATTCTATTTAATATCGCTACGTAAAACTACTAAGGATATTTGGGATACGTTGTGTGAAACTCATGAAGGAACTAGTACCATTATAGAAAAACGTATTGATTCACTGCTGCAAGAATACAAATGTTTCAAGTTATAGATAGGAGAGAAAATTAAAGATTCCTTCACCAAGCTCACAACTATTACAAATAAAATGTCTTCACTTGGAAAAAAGATTGATGAAGCTAATGTTATGAGGAAAGTGCTACGAGTATTTCCATGGATTTAGGATGTAAAGAAGACTGCCATTAAGGAGGCTTGAGATATAAGCAAACTAACTCTCTTGTAGCTAAGGAGTAAGCTTATGACTTATGAATCAGACTCCCCAAACAGAGAAGATTAGCAAGACTCAAAGAAAAAGACTTTGGTATTCAAAGCAAAATAGATTGATATAGACTTAGACAATGAGCGATTAAGTCATAAAGAAGGAGATATTACCCTCCTAGCTAGACAACTCAGTTGAATTCTAAGATTAAGAGGTAAGAGCGGTTTAAGCACAAGAAATTTTAAATCTAACAAGTTATTTAGTGATGCAGGTAAAGGATATAAAGAAGAAAAGAAGAAGGATAAGAATGAACTCACATGTTATGAGTGTAAAAAGTTAGGACACATAAAATATGAGTGTCTTCTTATGAAGAAAATGGAAAAATTCAAAAAGAAGAGAGGCCCTAACGGCTACCTAGAGTGATTTAGATGAATCAGAAACTAAAAATGAGGAATCTTGTGAAGATAAAGAAGGAGGGGAAGAAAATTTGTGCTTGATGGCCTTTTTCGAGGTAAATTTAGAATCTGAGATTGAATCTCTACCTAATAATGTTTATATAGAGATTGCAAGAGTACTAAATGTACTATCTAAATCCAATGCTAAGATCTCTAAGTTGGATAACGAGATTCAAGCATTAAAAAATGAAAAAGAGGCCTTAATACAAACTTATGTGATTTTAGTAAAGGAGATAGATTAGCTCAAATATGCGAATGAGGTTTTGAAGAAAGAAAAAGAGGATTTTTGCAAAGAAAATCATATTATGGATTTGCTCAAATATGAGAATGAGGTTTTGAAGAAAGAAAAAGAGGATGTTTGCAAAGAAGATCATATTGTGAAGGATGAAATCAATAGCTTAAAAACCAAAGTTGAAGAATTATCCTATTCGATACAATTAACTTTCATTAAGTTTGTTGAAAGTGATAAAAAGCTTCAAATGTTATTATCTAGCCAAAGGATAAATCAGTCTAAAGTAAGATTGGGATATGAGATTAGTCAATGCTCAAATGCTTCATCTAAAATTGTGTTTGTGAAAGCTATAAATGAAAAACAAAAGAAGCCAATAGCTTAAACAATAGACAAAGGAAAAAGTATGATTGGTAGTAGAAGGTACCGTAAAGAACCTAAAACCAATTAGAATGGAAGTAAAAGGTACCCTCTATACAATAAAAGTTAGGTAAAAGGAGGCAAGTATAGTTGCGCTTCATCATATGCATGTCTTTTTTTTTTTTGTAATAAAGTAGGTCATATAGAAAAACATTGTTTTTTTTTAAATCTCAAGCTTAGTTAATCTCGAGTAGATAATCAAAGCACAAGCTTGATTTATAAAGGACCTAATCGCTGGGTTCGAAAACAGATTTAATCTGTTTTGATAAATGTAAGAATGTGAAGCAAATTATTATGGAACCTAGTATCCTGACAGTGATTGCTCATATCACATGACTAGAAATGCTTTGCTATTCATCAACATGACATGGAAGGAGAAAAGACATGTCACATTTAGAGACAATGGAAAGGGTAGAATAATTGAATACAGTACTATTAGTATTTTCCCCTTCTTTACTGAAAATGTTTATGTTATGAAAGGTCTAGGGCACAATTTACTAAGTATCAGTCAACTTTGTGATAATGAACATAAATTAATATTTGAAAAGGATAAGCGTTATTCTAATGATAAAAATGCTAAATCCTTATTGTTTGAAGGCTTTGAGAAAGTAATGTATATAAAGTAAATCCATCTAAGGTTTTAACTAAAAAATGTTTCTTAACAATTGCTAATAATGCTTACACTTGGCATAAAAAGTTAGGACATTAATTTTCATCAACTTGAAAACCTTTTTAAAAATAACTTGGTATACGATTTACCTAAAATTAACATAAAGAAGATATTCATTGTGATTCTTGCTTAAAGAATAAAATTGTGTCTATACCTCATAAGAAGAAGAAAGTAATCTCTACAAATAGACCCTTAAAACTTCTTCACCTAGATCTATTTAGCCCACTCAAACAACAAGCCTTGGTGGGAACAAATACAATCTTGTTACTGTAGATAATTTTTCAAGGTATACTTGGGTGTTGTTTTTACAAAACAAGAGTGATGCTTTTAAAAACTTTGAAAATTATGATTATATAACATTTGGTGAAAATCATGGTATTGCTCACAATTTTTCTACTCCCTACACTCTACAATAGAATGGATTTGTTAATGTAAAAATTGCACCATCCAAGAGATGACAAGTACCTTGTTAAATAATAGTGGTGTAGTTAAGTTCTTTTAGGTTGAGGCTATTTCCACAACATGCTACATTATCAATAGAGTTCATATAAGACCTTCCATAAATAAAACTGCATATGAACTTTATAAAGGAAGAAAACCTACAGTCTCATGTGTTTCATATTCTTGGTTTCAAATGTTATGCAAAAAGAAGTAGTGCTAACTTAGGAAAATTCAATGAGAAAGTAGATGAAGCTTTTTTCCTAGGATATTCCTTAGATAGTAAAGCTTTTCGAGTCTATAATAAATCAACTGAAGTAATAGAAGAATCTATTAATGTAAAATTCTATGATGATTTAGGGAAAGAAAAAGCCTATGAAGATATCCCACTAATAATAAGCAAGAAGAATGGGAAAAGTATTGCCTTAGAATGTATAGAAGCTTCTATAGAAGCAAAACTAGAGTCTTTTAGTCCTTCCAAAGGAAGAATAAAAGAACTTGTAGAAAATTCGACCAAGACTTAGTAATTTAAACCTTCTCATCCTCTCAAATTAATAATCAGAGATGTTCAAACTAATGTCCAAACATAATCTAAACTACAAAACATATCAAATCATTTTGCTATGTTATATGAATAAGAACCTAACTCTATTGAAGTTGCATTAAAAGACGAAAACTGGATTAATGTAATGTAAGAAGAATTGAATCAATTTCATAGAAACCAAATTTGGACTTCAATACCAAGACTAGCTAATAAGACAATAATTGGAACTAAGTAGGTGTTTAAAAAAAAAAAAACTAGATGAAAATAGCAAAGTTTTAAGAAATAAAGCATTATTGGTGGCCAAAGGCTATTCATAAGAAGAAGGCATAGATGATGATGAAACCTATACTCCATGGCTAGATTAGAAGCTATTCATCTTCTGCTTGCATATGCTTATTTTAAGATTTTTAAATTATTTCAAATGGATGTGAAAAGCACTTTCTTATACAAGTATATCAATGAAGAGGTTTATATAGAACAACTCGCTAGATTTGAAGATCCATTTAAGGAAAATCATATTTTCAAGTTAAGAAAAGGTTTATATGGCTCAAAACAAGCACCTCGAGCTTAAGATGAACGACTTAGTGAGTTTCTTATTAAGAATGGCTTTAGTCGAGGAAAAACAGTACTACCTTATTTTAAAGCATTTTGAAGGAGATCTTTATAGTAAAATTTATGTTGATGACATCATCTTTAGTTCTACTAATGAAGATTATTATAAAAAACTTTCTAAGATAATGCAGGCCAAATTTGATATGTTAATGATGGGTAAATTAACTTTTTTCTTGGGTTCACAAATCAAGCAAACAAATGAAGGCATATTTGTACATCGAGAAAAATATACTCACCAGATTATCAAAAAGTTCAATTTTGAGAGTGCTAAAGGAGAATCAACTTTAATGAACACATCAACAAGGTCACATTTAAATCTTGAAGGCAAGAAGGTAAGTGGAAAACTCTATCAAAATCCCATTGGATCTTTGTTATATTTAACAACTTCTAAACCTAACATTTTATTTAATGTTTGCTTATGTGCATGTTTTCAAAGTTCTCCAACTGAAATGCATCTCATAGCTATTAAAAGAATTGTTAAGTACTTATTAACTATATCTAAGCTAGGTATCTAATATCCAAAGAATCAAAATATCGATTTAGTTGGATATTTAAATGTGGATTATGCTGGATGTAAAGTTGAAAAGAAAAGTATATTTGATACTTATCAATTTTTAGGTGACAAATTAGTTTCTCCAAGAAACAAAATTCTGTTGCCTTATCGACAACTGAAGCAAAATATACTTCAATTGGAATACTATGCTTAAATTTTATGAATAAAACAACAAGTGTTGGATTATAGCATAGATTATAAAAATATACCAATTAAATGTGATAACACAAGTACTATTAATCTAACTAAAAATCCCATGAATCATTGAAGATCTAAGCATATAGAAATTAAACATCACTTTCTTAGGGATCATGCACCAAATGTAGACATTTGTGTTGAGTTTGTTCCAACTAACTTGCAATATGCCAATATTCTTACTAAACCTTTAGAGAAAATCATATTTGAATATATTAGAAATGAGCTTAGGATTTGCAATCCATTATCCTTAAATGTTTACACATCTCCCTTAGTGTGGCATGAAGTTTTCACATTTCCCACCATCTCACGTATCAATTTTAATTAATCAACCAACTCTTTTATATTTTTCCCTCTCATTATCAAAAGAATGTCTTTTCGTCTCTCCTCTAAACCTCTGCATCTTCTCTCTACTATCTTCAAACCCTCACCTACTCTTTGTGTAAATAACCTTAGAAATGGCTCTCAAGAAAAACACCTTTGCCAAAGGAAAATCGAAAATCCTAGACAAACCACAAGAAATCTCTCCCAAAAGTCAAGAAACTGTGAAACCCTCCAGAGATCAAGGTTTGTGTTCCAAGAAAAGAAAAGAAAAGGTACAATTTAAGGTTGAAATAAGTGAGACACCCAGCAAGAAGCCATCACAACAAGTTGAAGATGGTTCAACTTATGAGAAAAACAAAGATAAGGTTTATGACTCTTCATTTGTTATTCTGTATTTCTTTTAAAGGAATAAATTTTACTAAAGTGAGTTTTTGGACAACTTAAGCTATTTAGGGTTGCTAAATATTCAAGAAACTGTGAACATAGATTTTTTGAAGGAGTTTAATAAAAATTAGGTGATTGATGTAGAAACGGAAGTGCTAAATACTTCAATTCTTGATACTAAAGTAGAGATAACTAGGATGATTTGATAGATTATTTTGGACTAAAAGACTTAGCTGGCAATGATGAATTAATGAGGCTAAAAAAGACGCATTTAAAGAATTGAATGAAGGAATATATGAGGATTATGTAAGATAGCTTAAATTTTTAATTTTCAACTTGCTATTAAAATCATTCATAAGGCTATAATAAATTGTATTTTACCCCAAAAGGGCACATTTACTGAGATAGCTGTGGAGGATGCAATTATAATTTTGGCTATCTTGAATGGAAAAAATTTAGATATGTCGACAAAGACTCTAAGGCAAATGGGTAAGAGCAAATATAGCATTCCCTATGGGAAATTACTAAGGTATAAGGGTGTAAGAATACCTTAGGGAGTGAATGATATAAAATCCTTGAAAAAGATTGGTGAGAGAGTATTTCACCATATGGGAAGGAAGGTAAAGAATTTCATCCAACATTCAAATGATGAAACACACTATATGTAACCAAGGCAAAAGAAAAGAACTTTTAGTGAGTAAGATATGAGAGTAGTGATTAAGGGGGAGCATTATGCAAGAGTAGAACCTTCTATAGAAGGTTCTCAAAGAACGAAAGAAAAAAAAAAAAGATGAATCGATTACTTGGTTGATAGGATCTTTTCGTCAATCACAACTAAAAGTTGAGGAAGGAATAGTAGGTCAATGTAGCAACATTTCTATGAACAAAAAATCGCAACAAATATCTCACTTTATGAAGGATCACTTTAATTCTCTATTAAAAGGAAAGCTTAAGAATTTCAAGAAAGAAAATCAACTACTTCTAACAAAGAAGTTCTCTGATATTAGTGTTTCACTAGAAGGGACAATTTACTCAAAGATTAGTGATGTAATAATTAAGATGAATGAGGGATTTGATGGAATCAAGTTTTAGCTTCAGGTAGATTTGTTGAAGTTCAATAAGGGGGTCACATATATTGACAACCAAACGAAGCATGTTAAACAATCAATGTAACTCATGCATCTAAGACTTAAGTAGTTCATGTAACAACTTGATGTTTGTGCGGCAAAGCTTTGTTTGGATAATAATTCTACTGCAAAAGCATTGAAGAACTTCCACAAAAAACTTAAGGATTTCATCTTTGTTCAACTACATAACTTTTACAAGCTTATCCATCCATTAGAAAAAGTTGTTATGCTTGATGAAGAACCCTCTAAGCTGTCTCAAAAGACCTTCCACAATCCCTTTCTTAACCTACCTTTTATTTTAAAATTATTACCTTTTACCTCAATCAAAAAAGAAGTCTAGGAAATAGTTGTTTATGTTTTATGCTCAATTCTAGTCTACATAGACTAGCCAGATATCATACTCTCTTTTAAAGTTTGATTAAATTGATATAGTGAAATGACTAATAAAGATAACTAGATCTCTAATGGTGGAGCGAGAAGAGTGAGCTAACAAATGAGGTGGAACCTCTATAAAATCTTATGCATGATCTTCTTATCTCTTCTCTCTCATTACTATTTTATTTTGTCTTAGTTTGGTTGTCAAATAATTCTACTGTTTACAATTCTTGAAAGGTTTTTCAAACAGTTAAAATTTTACGGTTTTAAGTATAAAAAAATTTTAAATTTATAACAATCAATTCACCTCTCTCTTAATTGTTAATCAGGACTAACAATTTTGACTTTCCTGCTTCGGGTAATAAATTTCACTTACCAAAAATGTAGTCAAAGACACTAAAAATATTTTTAATTAATTAATAAATTAAAGGGGAGTCTTAATGCTCAATAGTCTAAGATTGTTTGGTTTGAGACTTATTAACTAATGAAACTACTTTATAAAAATTGAAAAAGAAAAAAGGAAAGAAAAACTTCCAACAAAAATCAATATCGAGAAAATTTTTCAAAGGATGAATAGATGTATTATACATTTACTCTACATTATGATGCTTAGAGAGACAAGGGTATGGGTGTGGAGTAACGTATACATTTTAGTTAAGTGTACAAAGTATAGGTAACTCTCTATCAATTAGTTGATATTATACTTGATTTCAAGTTTCTACATCTTTGTTTATGTGATAGAACTTTATCTTACATAGATTAACTAGTATCATAGTGTTCCTAGTGCGTTTAAAATGTAATTGAGCAAATTGTGTAATTGAAAGTTATAAGAACTTGAATTTGATTAATTTGAATCCAAATTGATAGGAGAGTCATGTCTCTTAAGCATTGAATAGAATTTATGTGCAATATATGGTTAGTTTTTTTGTATAACAATGCAATTAATATAGTAGTACTTGTCCTTAATTGTTTTTATTGAAATATATTTTGCTTAAGGACAAGAAAATTATAAAGTTGCGGGTAGTTAATAAGTTAAAATATTATATAATATTTATCTAACTTTATATTACACTAATGTGTATATTTTTCTTTTTGATAAGAAAAATGAGTGGATCTAAAAAATATATACATTTGAAGAAATGAACCAGAATTAATTCAAAGGCTTACATTTGTGTCAATTATTGAAATCGAGTCATTTGATTTCAAATGCAAGCAACCCATTGATGTTCATATTACAATCCAAGGAAGTGACCAATTTATGCTATTTAATTTGGCCATGATTCCAAATTGTATCATAATCCACGTATAAATTGAAAGTCTATCATGAATTCAAGATTCCATGCTCTAATTAGCATGTCTAGCAACTTGATGAAGCATTTGTTTTAGCCTCTACATGAATCCTACAATTAATCCAAGCTATGCATGAAGTTATGAAACTTGTGAAATTATGTACCCAATTCATGTGAATGTCTAGTCCATGTTCCATAATTGAAATAGAAGCCTACATGTCAAGTCATCCACAAGTCAAACCTATAAAGATATTGATTCGATCTAGGAAAAGTTCATCCATTGTATGATAAATTTGAGTAATGTAGGGCATGTAGAAATTGAAGATATATAAGGACATCCGAAGATTTGGACAAGAGAAGAGTTTTAATTTTTCAATGTTTTTATAACCACAAAGAAATAAAGAATCACTCTATAGTTTAGTTGTGATAGCCACTCAGATTATTATTTCTAATAAGACATTAGTAATCAAAACTCATACTTATATAATAAAAGTAAAAAACAAAATAGAATTTGAAAATATAAAGTTACATATTAAATAGTAATGATAAATTAAAGCAATTTAGAGAGAATTAACAAAAATAATTACTGCATGGTAGGAATAAGAAAATGATATTAGGATTATTACCTATTGTAAATATGGAAAAAATAGGTAAAAGACCAAATTACTCTTAGTAGTAGAAATAAATAGTAAAAAGTAAAAACTAGATAGTAAATAGTAAATATAATAAGGTTAAAGTAAATAAGTAATAAAGCATAAGTAATAAGCATGATGAGGAGTTAAGGACTCATGTCTACTATATGGAAAACATCATCTTAACATGTTATAGGAAGATATTTTGAATATAAAAAAAAAAATTATTAAAATAATAATTGTAGTATCAAAATATGATAAGATACCCTATAAAAATATCATAAAATTGTGAAAAATTGTCCAAACAACCCTAAATAATGGCAAAAATGTCTCAATATATCTCTAAAATATCTTAGAAATTCTAAAAAGTAAGGGAACATGTTTGGTAAAAATAAAAAAATATTAGAAATTAATTAAAATGAGATAACTTCTTTAATAATTTACCTTAAAATATCTCTAAGTGTAAAAAATTAACAAAAATTTAACCCAATACATATCACCTTCATAGTAATACGTTGTAATTTTTTGGAAATTTTTAAAAAATAAAAAAATTATAAAAAAATTGAAAACCTGCTAAAACCATTGCTATAAATAGTGCCCTCTACTTCAGATTTTCCCAGAAAGCGTTGTTAGCTCCTAAAATTAATAAGGAAGGGTTACACTCTCTATTTGAGAGCCTTCAAGGTAAGCCAACAACCAAGTGGTGGAGAAAGGTGGCCGAAGGTAGTGGTTTTCACGTTTTAGGAGGTTTTGGTGCAAAAGTTCTAAAAAATTCATTTCTTATCCTTTCAAAGCTCTATTTTTACTGTAAATTACATATCTACTTATAGTAATTTTCTTAGAATTTATTTTGCGTAGTTAGTATTTTTTATAATTTTTGGAAGTTTTTGCTTATTTTACTAAAATATACTAGTTTTAAAGAAAATCTATAAAACCCTATTTATTAGCTTCCTAAAATTGCCAAACTCTTTTGCATGCTTTCTTATATTTAACATGACCTTTTGGTTCCATCCATAATAATTTTTAATTTACTTTCTAATTTTCTTACTATTTTAGCCTTATTTTTCAACTAAATAATCAAATATATGATAATTGTATAATATACATATATTTCTGAATAATAGCTATTAAATATACACTATATATATCTAATTTTTCCTACAATTTTTATTTCCTTGAATAAAGTAGCTTTCATATCCATGCTACCTTATCTTGAATTTATCATGCTAAGTGTGTTTTAATAAGTATATATATACAATATAATAAGTCACATTGATTTTTATAAAAAGTTACACATCCCTTTTTTTTTAGCAAGATATTTATAAGTAATATCTTCTTATACATTTGTAAGATAATCTATCAAAAAGAGTTTATATAATAATTTTGAGGTAAAATATCACTACACCTATTATTATGAGTATAACAACACCTAACTATTACTTAACTTTCTTTTAGGATTTCAACAATCGTTATTCGGAGGAATTTAGCAATCAACAAACAGGTAAGTGACCTGTCTCGTGACAGTTCTTGATGTGTTAACAAGGGACCATAAGCTGTTATATTGGTTGTGCTTGTAAATTAATTATATGTGTGCATGTAGTGAATGTAGATGTAAAAATTTTGATTGATGAATTATGTTGCTTGGCTTGAATATATATTATTCTATTATAATACTGAATCATTGATTGATAGCCTAATTAACTTAACTAATGTAATATCCAACTTTGAAAATTATATATGTGTAGCATACTCATATTTTGCATTTTCCCATTAATACCACTTGTATGATGGGTAAATAAAGAGTTTTCTTCTTTCAACCCTACGAAACTAAGTGACAAAAGAGGGGATTGTTGTTTAGGTTTGAATGCATCAAGTAGAATAGTTCGGCATAAGTATAATGGGAATAAGAGAAAGCCTATAGTAACATCCTTGGATTGATGGGAAATTTGGGCCTATTAAGTGGTTGAGTTATGGTAAAACTCCTCAAAACCTAAGTTAGATTGAGATTATTTTCCCTAGTCTCGTGCTGTACCAATCAATTTCATACGAATGGCATTTGTTATGTTGCATTGCAACACACCCTAAAAGGACTTAGTTGTCTTACTTTATTATATATAGTGCTTATCCCTTGCTACTTACTAAGCTATGATTTTACTCACCTCCTTATAAACTTTTTGTAGGAATTTGAGAATTCTCAAAGAATTATGCCATAGATAGTTTAAGTAGGCTTGACCATGAATAGTGAAACAAATGATGATGATGAATCATCTTTTGAAAAATTGAAAATACTCAAAAAGAGATCAATGTATTATTATACGAAATAAAAATATAAAGAGAAATTGCATAAAATTCTCTTAAACTTTAAACCAGGTGTGGATTATCCTCTTAAACTTTTAAAGTATGGTTTTTGGTATCTAAACTTTTATAAATTAACAAATAACTCCATAGGTCGAGAATAACCCTTTAAACTTTAATTTTGGTGTATTTATACGTTGTTTAAAAAGTATTTATATACCAAAATCAAAGTTTATGGGGTTTTTATATACTAAAATTAAAGTTTAAGGGATATTTATACATCAAATCAAAATTTAAGCTGCTTATAAGGGTTATTTATCAATTTATGAAAGTTTAGGAAGTCAAAAACCATATTTTGAAAGTTTAGAAAGAAAATCCATACTTTGAGTTAAAGTTTAGAGGGTTTTATAAATTTTTTCCAAAATATAATATAAAATAAAATAAGAAGAGAAAGTCTTCTTGTCCAAATCTCCGAATATCCTTGTAAATCTTCAATGTTTGCGTGCCCTACATTACTTAAAATTACTAGACAATGGATGAAGTTTCCCCTAGATTAAATCAATATCTTTACAGATTTGACTTGTGGATGACTCGATATGTAGGCTTCCATTTCAATTCCGCATGAGTTAGATGTTTACATGAATATAAGACATAGCTTTCCGAGCTTTACAGCCTCATGCATGGCTTGGATTGATCGTTGGATTCACGTGGAGGCTTGAACTTAAGTTTCATCAAGTTGCGGACATGTTTACTATAGCATAGAAACTTCAATTCACGATAAACTTTCCATTTGCACATGGATGATGATACAAATAGGAAACATGACCAAATTGGACACTTGCATGGATCCTAATGTGAACATCGACGGGCTGCTCGCATTTGAAATCAAATGGCCTGATTTTGATAATAGATATAAATGTAAGCGCCTCCATCAACAGCAAATAATTGGTTTAATGTTTATCTTTCTTTGTATATTATAAGATAAAATAATCTAATTTGATTTGCCCCATTATGGATCTTATGAGAAAAATACTTGTTTATAGTTAAAATTTTAAAAAAAAATTACAAGAATACAAATTGTATAAAAAAGTTACCAAAATATTAAGCCTGTATCATATTTTAAATATGTGACATAAGCCATTCTAAATGTATTACATCAGGTATAGTCATTTTTTATTTAAGGTCGAGGCTACATTGCATTTATGAAGTGCAATAATGCTAACACTAATATGTCGTATTTTTGAAATGCCATATAATGCATATATCATAAATCTTGTGTTCAAGTTGTTGTAGTAGGACTAAGGCTATATAGCATTTTTGAAATATGATAATTTGTTTGTGCCAGCATTGCATTTCTAAAATGCAATATAATCTTGATAGTAGTTTTTCACTATTATATTTTATAAATGCAAGATAAATATTGTTATTGATATTTTTATAATATTTTTTATGCAATTCATATTTATGTAATTTAAAACAAAAAATATTAGTATACATGTATTTCACCCTGGATCAAAGTAATGGAAAACCAACTAGTGATGATATAATAGTTCCTTATATAAATAGAAATGTGGAATTGAATGAGTATTTTAGTTAGGACATGAATGCTTAAGTGGGCAGGAAAACCATTAAAGTACATGACAATTTTACCCTTGTAATAAAATATTTATAGTTTCAATAAATTATTTTTAGTATTTTTTTTTTTGCTATAAAATTTTAATTAGAGAGCTAAGTAATAATTTTAAAGAGGACGATTACATAAAACCCTTAGAGCTTAAATAATACTGATATATAACTTACTAATAATGAATTATAGAAAGTACAGTTCTTTTTTAATATTCTAAATCTTTGATGATCTTTAAAAAAAAAAAAAAAAAGAAGGAAAAAATGGCATCCAATCGGGAAGGAATGAAATTAAGTACACACAATTCATAAAACATGCATATACAAAGCATTCAACATTGCTAAACTATTCTCTTATAAGGAAAAAAAAAAAATTTTTTGCCTGATGTATGGAAGTGTATAAGAAGTGTATGAATTGTCAAACTTTAGAAAATGTTCACATAAAAAATAATAAAGAATTCTTAATAGAGTGAAATAAAAATTTAAGCTGCAGACAAATCACACATAGATTTCATAGTTGAGATCACCTCTTTTGTCACACTATCTTTCAGTACTTTGCATAGATGATTGATGCCACATCAATTGTCTTCAGATCGCTCCTCAAATATCACCTGTAGCACATATATTGAATGATTGACCAGGAGCAGAGAAGGCAACAGGACCAGCTTAACAGTATGACCTTTGGAGGGTGTTTGTTTCTTGGCGTTCTTTTTCACACCACCTTTTGCTTCAAACCTTGCTTGGACTGTAAGGTGAGCGCTGATTTTGGTAAAAGTTTTTATGAAGAGATTAGTGATGGAAATTGAATGATACGAGGGAATTTATTCCTACGTTTATTACAATAAATTTCTTGCCATTCACATTCTCCATTGCATTCTTCATTGCTTATGGTTTGATTGGTGGAATTAAGACGCATATTGTGTTGCATATTTGGGATTGGGTAGATAGTTATTTAAGAAAACTACGGATTAGGAAGTGTCTAGATAATAAATCTGATTATTTTTTTGTTGAAGAGCAAGACTTTTAGCTTGTTACACCACATAGCCAATTTCTGTAAAATGAAGTAAGTGTGAAGTTTGTGGTATAATATTCAAGGAAAAAATATAGATAATAAAGACACTAGAGAAGTGTTATTTGCTTTAATAATATAAATAAATTTAGAATGTATATAGGAGACTAATCAATTTCTTATACTTGATAACAATTTAATTGGACATAAAAATCACTTTAACATCTAGATGACAATTAAGGTTTAAATGTAAATTAAGGACATTCAATAGTGATATCATAATAAGCAAATGTAATGCATTAAAAATATAGAATATGAAAAAGGTAAAAACTTTCAAAATTATATATTTTCATGGACTTTGAGGTCCCATTACTCTAATGTGTCACATAAATTTTGGCATGCTATATTTAGAGAAAATTTGAAATATAAAAGGTGTTGTATGTGTATATATTAATTCAAAGTGGATTTAGGAGACTAATTGACTCTCTACACTTATAATAAAGTAATAGGATACTAAAATTATCTTGATATTTAGATAAAAATTAAGGTTAAAATGAGAAACAAATGTAATAAGCAAATGCAATGAATTGAATAAGAAAAAAATAGAACGATAAAAGTAAAAACTTTTAGAAATTACAATTCATTTGAAGTTCCAGCCTCATTTGTTTTATGTGTGTGCGCATGTGTGTCTTACTGACATTAATTTAAATTAGAAATTTATTAATTGACTAATTTATTTAAATTTAACAACATTGTTTTTATTGACAAAAAGAAAAGAAAGAAAATAGAGGTGGATTGATTCTTTATACCTAATAACCATTTGAAATGACATCAAAATTGGGAAGTTTTAACAAGGATGACCATAAATAACACAAAGCTCTTTAAAATGTCCATTTTAACCTTTAAAAGAGATATTTATATTTTGTACTTGTTCTATAAAAATAAGATTAGTTTTCTCACAAATGGATGATATTGCAAAATAACAAACAATAAAATTGCAAATAATTAGTGTTAATAATAAATATAGATAGATATAGATGTAAACATATATTACTTATTACCAAGTTTTCATTTTATTTCATAATATATTCTATTTCTAGTAAATTCATTGATTGTGGTAAATTTATTCGATGACCGGAAGGCCTGTTATTGTAGGTCAACATGGAAGACTTGTGAGGCAGCCGCATACCGCCGACTAATACCGGTAACAACCCGAAAAGTAAACCCGTCGATTGTGAGTTTCCGCGCCAAATCCAACGGCAAAACCCATTACCGTACACCCTCTTTCTCTACGAGATCTGCCTTCATCCCACAGTATTACTGAATTACCATTATCCGTCCCATTGCTATGCTCTCTCTCTCTCTCTCTCTCTCTCCACCTTCCCTTCTGTTCAAATCAACCCTACCACAAGCAATTCAACTTCTAAACCCTAACTGATAAAAACAACCATAGCAATATGGGCAGTATCGATGATTCAGTGGACAATGATGGAATTCCTGATCATAAATTATGCGGTTTCTTATGCGCCGTACTCTTTGTACCTTCCTCACATTCTTCGCAAACCCTAGCTCCCAACACTGCTTGCTGCTTTTTCTCCGAAGGTCACGATGTAGGCTTCACCACTGAGGACGGCGTCGTTTTGTTGCCGGTAGATTCGAAACGCGATGAGAATCGCCCTGAATCAATAGGCAAGAGTCAAGATTCCTTTAAATGTGAGAGATCAGAGTCCTGTAATGGAGAGCTAGGTAAGAGTAATGATGCTGGAAATAAAACTTCGGTTGATGTCGACGTTTTCTCCAAGAGAGGAAATGCGGTTGGTTTTCAAGCAGATTTAAGGTTTTGTAGCAGAAAGTTAGGTCATTGTGAGAATTCAATGTTGAATTCGTCAATTGATGCTGAAAGTTCGCATTTTAATGGCTTGGAGAGAGAGAGTTTAGGGTTTTCAGAGGAAAAGTTTGGTTCTTATGAGGATTCAATGCCGAATCCAATAATGGATGTGGGAAATTCCAAATGTAATGGCTTGGAGAGAAGAAATTTAGGATTTTCAGATGAAAAGTTAGGTTCTTGTGAGGGTTCAATGCCGAATACAGCAATGGATGTTGAAAATTCGAAATCTAATCATTCCAAGAGAGAGAATTTGGGCCTTTCAGAGGAAAATCTGAATTCATCAATGGATGTCGAAAATTTTAAGTTGCTAGGCAATTCGGTAGTTGAACATGGAACGTCTTCTTCTTCAGCACGAAATAAGGTTTCAAGTAAGAAGAAAACTAGGGGTATTGGTTTAGTGCATGGAAGTATGAGTGTTGTTCATCAGATACATGCATTAGTTGTGGATAAGTGTTTGAAAATTGCAGCACGGGTGATCGGGATTGGGATAAATGGTGGTGGAGAGAGGAGAGTGGTGGTGTTGGTGGATGTTTATTTGCCTTTGGCTGTTTGGTCAGGGTGGCAGTTTCCACGGTTGAAATCTGTTGCAGGTGCACTTTTCAGACATTTGAGGTGTGGATTTGTGGTCTCTTGCAATTGATTGTAGCATAGTGCATGTATGATAGAATAAATGTCAATGCTTTTTTTTTTCTCTTTTCTTTTTCTGTTTTTCAAGTTGACTATTTATGTATTGTATTGTATTGTATTAGGTTTGAAAAATGGAATTTGCCTCAGCAACCTTTTGATTGGAATATTTTAGGCGCTATGATAGTGTTAGTCAAATGCATAACATATTCCTGCTTAGTTGAAATTATTTCTTATTTCATCCAGTGATGGCAAAGTCATATCAGCTAAAGGATAATGTAATTTGCTCATGTTGATTGGTCTCATTGTTTAGCTAATAAATAAGATTGCTTCCCTAGTGTAGTTACTGGTTCAAGAGATAAGAAGAAAATCCTTTGTGTTTTATAGAGTATCTGCTTTGTGCACGGGGAGAGATCTCCATGTCATTGTAATCTACTTTAGCACTGGGTCTGCAACCATGCTAGCTTGTAGATTTAAAGGACTTTTGGTCAACCGTATATCACAAGCATCAAATAGTGGGAAATTGATTATGATTTTGCTAATACCCTCAGAGTTGACATTCACTTTCTGCAGCTGTGACTGGGGGAAGAGGGCTGCACTTATTGCTAGAGGACAGCACCACAAGAGGGCTAATTGGTACGATAAGGGTCTGTGGGAGCTCTCTGATTGTCATGTCCTTGAGTGCAAGCTGCATCCTGTTATCTCCAATTATTCAAAGAAACGGCTATTTGATCTTCATGAAATTTTCAAAAGTTCACATCCTGTTGGCAAAAGATGGAACCCTGATTTTGCAAGATTAAAACCAGCTAATAACTCTTGTGGATCTGGTATTTGGGAATTATCTGATGATGTCATTATTAATATTTTGTCTGTATTGAGACCATTAGACCTTGTTAGAGTTGCATCAACTTGTCACCATCTAAGGTCTTTGGCAGTGTCAATCATGCCATGCTTGAAACTCAAACTTTTTCCTCATCAGCAGGCAGCTGTTGAGTGGATGATGCAGCGTGAGCGGGACGCAGAGGTCCTGCCTCACCCACTATTCAGGGAATTCAATACTGAGGATGGATTTGTTTTTTCTGTAAATTCTGTTACTGGTGAAGTAATTGGTGGGGCAACACCTGTAATCAAAGACTTCCGTGGGGGAATGTTCTGTGATGAACCTGGCTTAGGCAAGACTGTAACAGCACTTTCCCTTATTCTGAAGACACAAGGAACACTGGCAGATCCACCCAAAGGGGAACGAGTTATTTGGTGTACCCACAAGGGTGAAAAGAAGTGCGGTTATTATGAGATTGGTGGCAACTGCTCTGCTGTTGGTGATGTTTTACTGGGGAAAAACAATGTGTTTCAGACCCCTTCAAAGACACAATCATCAAGGAGAAGTATTAGTTTGATGGACCACTCAGTATGTCATTCACCTAAAAGAGCTAGACTGGATGACAGTCAAATTGCTAAACCCCACGGTCATTATCACGTTAGAGAGCCTAAATCTGCAGCGATTCCACAGTATGAACTTGCCAAACGTGTTATCCGATGCACTAGGAGCTTGAATCGCATTAAGAAGAATCTTCTTTACACATATGAAGACGAAGTGGATTCCTTTAAGGAGAAAGGTAGAGGGAGAAATTCGAGGTTATATACTCCTGGGAAAAAAGTTAATGGTGCAATTGCTGGAAGTTCAGAGGTCAATGAAACTTGGGTTCAGTGTGATGCCTGTCACAAGTGGCGGAAACTTCAAGAAATGAATGCACCTGACACTACTGTTGCATGGTTCTGTAGCATGAATGCTGATCCCTTGTATCAGAATTGTTGCATTCCAGAAGAACATTGGGATAGCTGCCAACCAATTACTTTCTTACAAGGTTTCTGTGCTGAAGGATCTTCTGGTGGGGAGGAGCAAAATGTAGCCTTTTTCATCAATGTCCTGAAGGACCATTCTGCATTGATTGATTCTCATACAACAAAAGCTCTAAGCTGGCTGGCTAAGTTATCTCCTGATAAACTTTCACAGATGAAAACAACTGGTCTAACAAGCCCCTGTGTAGTATCTGTTGAGGATTCATCTGGTTTCCATAAGATATTCCAGGCCTTCGGTCTATTGAGGAGGGTCGAAAAGGGAATTAGTAGGTGGCATTACCCAAAAAATATTAAGAATTTGACCTTTGATGTGGCTGCTCTTCAGATTGCTTTGTGTGAGCCATTGAATTCAGTCAGATTATATATGTCAAGAGCTACACTAGTAGTTGTTCCAGCAAATTTGGTTTATCATTGGAAAACTCAAATCGAAAAACATGTTCATCCTGGTCAGTTGAGGGTTTATGTTTTGACTGATGGTAGAAAGATTTTGCCACACAATCTTGCATGGGATTATGATGTTGTCATTACTACCTTCAGTCGACTTAGTGCAGAGTGGCATCCGCGTAAGAGAAGTGTTCTGAAGCAAGTACATTGGCTGAGGATCATGTTGGATGAAGGACATACCTTGGGATCAAGTCTCACCTTGACTAATAAATTGCAGATGGCCATAGCATTGGTGGCATCAAATCGTTGGATATTAACTGGAACTCCCACTCCAAACACACCCAACAGTCAACTGCCACAGCTTCAAACAATGTTTAAGTTCCTTCATGATGAAGTATATGGTCAGAGCCACAAGCTGTGGGAGGCTGGCATTCAAAGGCCATTTGAAGCAGATTTGGAGGAGGGGAGATCACGCTTGGTTGATCTGCTCCAGAGATGCATGATTAGTGCTAGAAAGACAGATCTACGAGCAATTCCACCATGCATAAAGAAAGTGACATTTCTTAATTTTACAAACGAACATGCTAAAAGTTACAATGAATTAGTTGCCACCGTTCGGCGAAATATTTTAATGGCTGACTGGAATGATCCTTCCCATGTTGAGAGCTTGTTGAACCTGAAGCAATGGAAGTTTCGCGGAAGGACAATCCGAAATGTAAGGCTCTCCTGCTGTGTAGCTGGGCACATAAAAGTAACTGATGTTGGTGAAGATATTCAAGAAACCATGGATATTTTATCTCAAGGTGGTTTAGATCCATCTTCAGAAGAGTACGCTTTGATTAAATACGACCTTATGCATGGTGGTAACTGTCTCAGGTAAAGTCAAGTTTTCTCCGTGTCTCACTGAAGCTCTAAAGAAAATATTTGTTTTAGTAAACTGAATGCTTTCTTTTTAATTAGATGCAAGGAGTGGTGTCGACTACCTGTCATTACCCCCTGTCGGCATCTTCTTTGCCTGGATTGTGTTGCTTTGAACCGGGAAAGATGTACATCGCCTGGATGTGGTTACTCATATGAGATGCAAACTCCTGAAACCAGACCAGAAAATCCAAATCCCAAATGGCCTGTGCCCAAGGATCTAATTGAATTGCAACCTTCATATAAACAGGTAGGTTCTTTGTTCATGACTAGTTTGATTAGAGTAATAACTGCTATCTGATTAATGTTTATGGGTATAACTTGTGTGGTGTTCTCCAGGATGATTGGGATCCAGATTGGCAGTCTACATCAAGTAGTAAAGTCGCTTATCTGGTAGAGAGGTTGAAAGAGTTGCGAGATTTCAAAAAACAGATCAGCCATTGTTTGATTGAGGAAAATGGTTCAAAATGCTATACGGAGCAATTGTCTGTGCTCCAGATGAACTGTTTAGGTTCATCATTCAAGCCAGATTGTCACTCAAGTTTGGAGACAGAATTTACTACAGAGAAAATTATAATTTTTTCTCAGTTTTTGGAGCATTTGCATGTCATTGAGCAACAGGTAATCATTGTCTTTTGCACATCAGGACTATTGTCTATGTCCTGTCCATAACAGAGATGAGCTTTAATTTCTATGGACAGTTGATGATTGCTGGTGTTGGATATGCTGGAATGTATAGTCCAATGCATTCGCACAACAAGGTAAATGAGTATTTCTTAATGAATTGTAGCAACACATTCTCTTGAGCTAAAATATTACTTAATATTTTTTCCCAGATGAAGTCGCTGGCAAAATTCCAGTATGATGATAATTGTATGGCTCTATTGATGGATGGAAGTGCTGCTTTAGGTCTAGATCTGAGTTTCGTGACACATGTTTTCCTCATGGAGCCCATATGGGACAAAAGGTAAAATGGACATGGCTTTGGTTTTATGTTTCTGGCTAAAAGAAAAAAGAATTAAGACTTCTTCACACCAACATTGGCTGCTCAAATTGTAGTGACTTGCAAATGATCACCTCCCTAGCAGCTATAGCACTAGTCTTGATTATGAGATGTAAATTTGATAACAGCTATTATTTTTTATGCCTGCCTTGCCTCTGTGGATGGATTTAGCTACCAATTATACTTTTTCTCTCTCTTGTTCATGCGTGCTTCATCCAATTGCTGTCATGAGAAAGACAGGACAAGACATTCTTTTGCAATAACCATCTGCAAAAAACTATGTTTAGCTGTAGGTAAACTAACCAGGCACAATTTAAGGGCTCCAGATGCCATTATTCAATTACTTATTGTGATGCTTATTTTTTTGGAATGGTCCTTTTACCTCCTGTATTTGCCGTAACAAGCTCCCTTCATCATCAAGTGGCCCCATTAACAGAAGAGACTAACCATCATTGCAACATCCAAGATATGTGCCTATTTTGTATCCATGTATAAATAGAGAGAGAGAGAGGGAGTTCTCCTTGTTATTCACGGTTTTTCACCTGTGGGAAATGAGTCCATAAGAATAAGGTTGGACATTGCACTTTTGTATGAGCTTACACATGTCACTTTCTTGAATCCTGACAGCATGGAGGAGCAAGTGATAAGCCGTGCTCACCGAATGGGAGCTACCCGTCCTATTTATGTGGAAACTTTGGCAATGTGTGGTACAATTGAACAGCAAATGGTTGAATTTTTACAGGTATTTTCTTCATGATATCATAACTGCATATCTTAATGCTTGTGTCATCTTGTATGCATTTGCATGCTTGCCATCTCCCTGCAGCACATAAGGGGTGCTTGGTGCATTCCTACTGGGGAGTATGCTCTTTTAACATGGGATGATTTTATGTGCCAATTCCATTTCATGGTTGAAACCTTTTGACAACTCATTGTTGATTTTAATTTTTTTTATTTTTTAATTTTTTTTAAATATGGTGGTCAGTTTTGATCCTTTTATCTTGCAACTCATTGGTGATGCTGTTTGTAGTACGTTAATTAATCCCATCCTTTTCTGTTTTTGGGTGACCGTATGTTATCTCAGGATGCTGATTCATGCAGAAGATTCATGAAAGAAGAGCTCGGCAAACTCGATGATGAGGGAGCACGAGCTCGCCGTTCACTACATGACTTTGCTGGAAGTAATTATCTATCACAACTAAAATGTATACGTACAAATGCTAACATGTAAACACGTAGGTATATCCACATTTTTTGGCTTTCTATGGCCGGATCGCCCCATTAGAATTTTAGCTTCTAGTGCTATTAGTTTTCCTTTCCCATTTCTTTTTTGTGGGACAATCTTCTCCCATAATGTAACCCTAAAGTTATATAATGAAAATGAAGAAGCATCCCGTTCTGCAAGCGAGGTTTTTTGTATTAAGTAAACTAGAGGCTTGGCATAAGAAATAAGAGTTTAGAATTAAGTAAATGTAGTGTTATACATTGTTTCGTTGATGTTCTAAATGAACTATAGATTCTTCACTTTCAAGCGAAACTACAGTCGCTAAGCTAATAAATTAGTATCTTTTTAACATGAGTCCAGTTCAAAATTATTAGAAATGAAGATTTGAAGTACTAAGTCGGATTAACCATGTATTATTATTGCTTTAATATAAGAAATTTCAACTATCGTGGACTTTGTATTAAGAAATTGATCGATGCCTAAAAGAAATGCCAAATCGAATTAAAGAGAGGAATAAGAAAAAAATCTCCAAGTTCTGTCCAGCTCATCAAGTTTCAGGTGGATGAGCCATGCATAATAGTTATTCGTCGGAAAGCGAATGCGTTTTGGGTATCCACGATGGGCAAAATATGCGTAATTGATACCCATTGGGGTAGGGCGTAGAGTACGTTACTATTGATTTTCCTTTTATTAGTTTTATCGGAATCTTTTAATTGTCGGGCACTAAGTGTGTGGAGATAATAAAATAACAATCTTATCTTAAGAATATGAATACTGATCTGCTAATAAGATATATTAGATTCAATTCTCACATCTTTCAAAAGTTGTAATGTGAATAATAGTTAGCAGAAAAAAAAAATAATGCTGATGATTAATTATTGCAGGAACCGTTATAAAAGTCTTTGCTTTGCATTTGTATAATGCCCGTTTATTTGGGGAATTTCGTTTTCCTCTTGTTTCTCATGCAACGATTATTGTTGCATTTAATTGCATTTCAAGCGTGCAATAGCAATTTCATTATTACTTAAAACAAAGAATAGCTATTACTTAGAACCATGAGAACCATAAAAAAATTATTCATAAGTGAACTTACCTTGTTAAAATTGACATATTACAATCATAACTTTTTATAACAAAATATTTTGGGAAAAATGCAAAACCATCCCCCTCTCACTTTGATCTAAGTGTGGTTTACCTCCCTAAACTTTTAAAGTATAATTTTTTATCCTCAAACTTTTATAAATTGACAAATAATCCTTATAACCCCTTTAAATTTTGATTTTTGCATGTAAACAAAGCTTAAGGAGTTATTATCAATGTATGATGTTGTTTTGTTAATTTGTTAAAGTTTAGGAACCAAAAACTATAAGTCAAAGTTTAGGAGGGTTTATGTAATTTTTCCAAATATTTTTATCATTTGTATTAATATACATAGACCCACATGTACAAACATAAATAATACATATGTACGTCATATTGTAATATAACAAATATCACCATGTAGTGTATAAATTACTATGAATTTGTTGTTATGTATACCTTTTTATATTTCATAGAATGTGTGTATTTATATATACAATACAAAGTATATAGCAATTATGTATATATTATTCTATATATTTTTTTATATTATAAAACAATATATTATTTAGGCATTTACATGTAACATATAACATATAATAATGTTCATATACATTCAAATATAAAGATATAGGAGATATATAATATATAATATCATAGCATATAGTAACTATAGAGAAGGATGCATTCCTCAAAAAAAAAAAAAAAATCAAAAGGGGTTGGAGGGAAAAATATCACATTTGGGAGGCTATGAAGGTTCCTTTCCAAAAAGTGTCGTCCTTGTTATTTAGCAAAGAAGAAGGTGCCTTTTTTATTAAAAGCGCCGTCGTTACAAAAACTTGCAATAAAAAAACTAGCAACTCAAACTAAGCAATTAAATACAAACAAAGCAAAACCATCAATTACAATACAACAATGCGATTAAGAACTTGAAACTCCACATCCAACTCACATGTCCGTCTTCTGACACCAAGCTTAATTGTAATGTCATTCATTACTTTGCAACCAACTTATATACTCGAAGTCTAAATTCATTCATTACTATCATAATGTAAAAAGTATAATATAAGGTGTACAAGATATAGAAAGAAGTATGAAGAAGTTAAATTGATATTAAGTTCTCTATAAATACAAACATAAAAAAATCTAATGAATAACGGATATAATCTCATCTTCTCCTAATCCTAGTGAAGACTCGAGATACTCTGAATGCCAAACTCTTATTACATTGAACTCTCCTCTAAAATAGGTAGAGCCTATGACTCCTATATCTATAACAATTGTTGAGGTGGCTCCGAAAACTGTAGCAGATCAATGGTAACTATTTAGGAAGAACTCTTTCCCCAAGAATTAAGGGACCTCCTCCCTCTCTTAAGTGGTACTAACGGTGTAAAAGGAAGATCATCCTGCATATCTGAAGCTAGGGTCTCAAACATGCTGCCTTCACATGTACCCTTAGATGACCTCCATGAGGTGGAGCCATACTATTATAGCTACAACGACCCTATCCCTGATGTCATCCATCTCCCTTCGTCTTAGTTTGTTCGCCTTACCTAGGGAGATTTAGAGAGTCGTACTCTGCTTGGATGTCTTCGTCCAACTCCTACACCTCAACCTGAGCCAAATGTGGAGGGTAAAGAATGATCAGGAGATGCTTGCGCAACAACTGAATCCTACGTTGGGCAGAGGATCAAGTTGCTTAGTAGTCGGGCCCATCAAGAGAAGAGGGTTAAGATGATGCAAAGCAAGGTAAGTTGAAAAAATGGCCCTAGTCGAAAGTCATATATCGTCTCACCAACTATCCAAGTAGTAATCCAGTTTGACCAATGTACCGATGAGTGATCCTCCTATAACACTATTGGTACCCATGCTTTACTCTTCTAGGTCCGTCGATCTGAATAACACGAATGTGCCTATCATTATAGGTGGTGATACGAGGTGGACGCTACGTGATCCAATTAGCATCCATCCGATTGTGTAGGTCTATATGGTGTATAGCCTCCTTTATGATCGTATGTTGGTAGAATCCTCTACAATCTACCAAATTGCCATACCACATGCTAAGGTAAGTGCCACTCAATTATGTGGAAATATATGAGTGGCACTTAAGCTACCCAAATGTAGCAGTCACGATAATAGAAGTCTGGTAAGATCTACAAAAGCTCGTTTGGATATGGCTACCAAACAACCTAGAAGATCATGTTGTTGTAGTTAGTGTTAAAGCAAAGCATTGAAACAGATAGTAATGAAAATGCTAAAAATACGTACTTGATCTAGAGTCTGTATATCAAATGCATCTTGGTAAGCTGCCACCACATGGGTTGAGTATGTCCTTATGTCTCAATTTTTCATCCACCTAGTAGCGAGTGATCTCTCACTATCCACGACCATGCCATGTCTAGGTAAGGTAGCTATGTGGAACTTATCCCATGCCCACACTTAAAGCAGAATTTCCATATCTCCCATCCCATGGGCAGTCTCTAACAAGGGGCTACATAGCTGTCTATATAACCATGCGAGACATGCGAAACCCTAGCTATACTGTCCAACTTAGTTGAAGTCCTCCAATAGAGAGAGGAACATAGCATGACTAGGTTGTCAGATTTGTTAGCAAACACAAACCATCATAGCATTTGCAAGATATAAGCTTTGGTATGCTGTCTAACCTGCTCATCATCTACCCATGTAGGTAGGGTACCAAAGTAGTCAGCTAGCCAGTCCATACACAAATACCTTGCTCATACATTAGTAGAGTCCTTTGGAACAACCCTAAGGTATGTAGTGCATATTTGTGGACACATCTTCTAAGTGCTCCCGATTACTGGTAATCCATCCATTCGAAGGCAAAACTGTACCTTGACATCCTAAAGTGTGATCTTAAGCTCTTTATAGTCCATGTAGAAAGTATGAGTCTCCCTTGTCTACCTCTCCACCAGTACAGTAATCAAGTGGTGATCTAAACAAATGTAAGGGAGATAGCTCATACCTGGTAAGCCGACTACTCAAGGTAAGGTAACATGCGGTCATCCAAGGGGATCTCGTAGACTTACTAGTTCTTCCTGAGTATCCACTCAAGACACTATAAATTCAAAACTCCATGCTATGTAAAGGATATAAGTCAATAGGTTCTAATTAAGCGTAGTAGTTAGTGGTAGAAAAACTAGTTAATGGTCTTACGTGTCTTGCCCAAACACGACTGGATCTATGTTTGTCTTGGTTGGTGAGAACCAATCTATCAATGGGTCCAGGCTCCATCTAGCCTACAAAAGTAAAAAACAATATGGTTAAAGAACAAAATTGCATATTAACTTTGTATAACATGGGCAATAGTCAATAAATAAACAAAATCAATCATATAACTAGTTAGTGCACCTAAGTTCAATTACCTTATTGATTCCTCTAGAGACAAGTTCTTTAGTTATACCCCTCCCTCCTATACAAAGGGCAAGTTGCTCTATCGAGATGATCCCTAATGTCCATCTCCATGTAGAATCACTTCGTCCTAGGCTTGCCCTTCTTTCACTCTAACCACAAGTTAGGACGTACTTTCTAGAGGTATGGAATCACAAGCCAACTCAACTCATCCCTGATAAAGAAGAAGTGCACTCGATAACATTGCACTTAATGTATGGACCTATACTAATCCCTGATAGAGGACATGACATCCATACACTCGAAACCGGCAGTAGTAATAGCACGTAAGTAAGGAATCCTATATATTCCATTTGTTATAAGTGCATATACGGTTGTTGAAATCGACTGTTTGCACATGCCTACCTCCCTTCATTTTGTTCCCTACACGCTTGCTTCCAATCTCAACCTTGTACAGTCTGCTATACCTATTGAAATGCAGCACTCAATGAGAACTCACTCGCTTTGCCTACTTTACCTACTCCTTTAATATGTCTACTGCATATTTAGTATATGGTCAGTTTGTAGCCACCCACTTAAGCGCCTCTTCATGTCTATTATCCTAATGAAATAAGCAATTGTAGAAGATCTTCCTCATAAGTAATATAACCTGCAGACCATGGGTGTATTTCAATACCAAATTATATGCCTCAACAAGGTTGGACGTCATATACCTAAATTGATAACCCTTATCATGTATAAGTGTCTACTGCTACATCGGTAAGGAAGAAACCAATCTAGGGCATTAAGCTTAATACTTAAAACCTTCTCTATGCATTTCTCAAACTTTCAGGGCTAAGCTTAAATAGTTGTAAAAGTTACCCGCTTCTTGCACAGCTAGCTCTTATGAACGTTGTTAAAGTTGCTTACAATATGGCATATGCACCATCGCCACATAACAAAAGGAAAGTCCACCCATTCTCATTTCTATATAATGCAGATTTAATACCCATCCTTCTATCAGACGTCAAGTAGATGGTTTCCCGCACCACTTTGTCATCGTACACGTGTTGCCTCAGATTTCTAAGAAACTAGCCCTATACATCGACTATCTCATCATCAACTAATGTAAAAGCATGCAGGACTATATGGTTCATGCCATCCATACTAGTAGCAACCAACAACTTATGGTAGTACTTTTTGTGTCAGAACGTGCCATCAATACTAACTATAGGCCTATAGAGCTTCCATGCCTCTATGCCATGCCTTTATGCATACGCTAAAAGACCAATAAACCCAATTCAACTCCGTCACACTCGGTTGTCTCAAGATGTTCCACATCCACTTTACCTTCATACTAAGGTTAGTCATTTGGATTGTATCAAGAAGTAGCAAATCATCATGTGACGTCTCCTTAGTTATCGTATACGACTTCAATTGCCTTAATTTTACTAGCCTATACCCTTCTATTGCTGACCATATATTAGAATTGCTTTTCAATAATACTATATATCTAAGAAATTTAGGTGTGAAGATGTTTTCTAATAACGTTAAAGAACTCCCTAGCCATGGTATTACTATCCTGCTACTAATGATCCTCGGTTATGATCGGATTGACATATGTATGGGGCCCCACCAATCTAGTTATCACAAACATACCTTCTTCTTACATGCCATTAGTCTCCATTGGCAGCTATCCTTATGCTTTAAGCAAATGATAAAATGCTGGCTCTTTTTAGATTCCAACGACTTGAAGTCGACATGATGTTTGATGTAGTAGTGCCTTACCGCTCTTATAAGTGCTACCTTGGTATTGAATCCTACACCTATACAGAGATCTTCACCAGCTTACAGGCTACTGCACTCCTTATTTACATCCCTTTCAAAGTTCAAGTAACCATCATCCCCACCCCTATTGAAAAAAGCAATCGCATACCTTACCCCTATTTCTGCTACATAGATCTCTGAAGTTTGTATCAAGGTTGCTACTAGCTCCATTGAACTTAAACTCAAAACGTATTGGTGTACACTAAACATCTCTATAGGAAAGGTATGGGTAGGAGACACCTCAAGCACAATGGGACGTATATGAGGTATCTCGTTATCACTGTCATCATTGTCATCATTGTTGTCGTCCTCCTCATCTCCCTTTGGCTCATAATCATCATCATCATCATCATCATCCTCGTCCTCATCATCGCCAACTAAGCCTCTTATTCTTTGAACCACGCAATTATGTGAAACTTCCTCCTATAAGACCAATCCAATAACCTTATTTACCACATTATCATCGTCCCATATGGGCGTAAACATAGGCAATGGCTCATATTCATATGCCATTTATTCATTCTCCTCAATAAACGCCAACCCTTCATCCTCCTCAACTGGGGGCACATATATAATCCGTATAGAGAGCATTCCTTTTGCTCCTCTAGTCATCACATACAAATGGTAGCTATATATCTACCCAAATGCTTCTGCTATCTCAAACAAATTTTTGATGTCACCGTGATGCTTGATGGCAATGGGAGAATAGGTCATGACTCTAAGCATTGGGATGTCTATAGAATCTTAACCCTGGTACTTGGATCAACTCTAATACCTTAGCAAACCCTTTCAAGGAGATCAAAGAAACTCGCATTGGTTCTCACTTTCAACATCTTCACTAAGTCACGATCATAATCCAGCCCCGAATTTCTCTTCACAATGCTTCCTTAGGTGAAAATCATAAATTTCATAATGCCCAACATTTTCAACCTATCCACATTACAGGTATCGTGTCTATTAGCACATAAGTCATTGTGCATTGTTTAACATGACCGTATGCTCTTTCCTATAAGATAAACTAAACAACTCCCTAACAAGCATTTCACTAAGCACTTAAAGTGCACAATTTAAAACACTAATATTTCAATTCCACTATAATAAATCTATACGCAAATATACAAATCATTAATATATAATGTAACTGTGTGATGCATAACAAATATTGATATACAAAAACAACGTTTCATCAAGCTAAAACAATTAAATTTACACACATGAAATTATAGGGTTCCAATTGAGGAAATTCAAAAACAAGTAACAATCATGGAAAAAATTCATAAAAATGAAGTAGATTGACGCAAGGAGATGCTAAACTTTGATTACAGGTTAAGATTTTGGAAAAAAAAAAAAAGGTTGAAAGAGAGGATATGATGGTATGGTTACATTAAGCCCAGAGAGAGGAGTTAAAAAAAGTGTTTGAGAATGAGAGTGAATCATCCTATTCATGCTCGGCATGCCTTTTGGAAAGGCATCTTCAGTTATAATTTTAATATAACTGAATACCTTTCCAAAAGGCGCCTTCTTCTTTGCTAAATAACAAGAAAGACGCTTTTTAAAAAGGCACCTTCCTTGTTAATTTTGCAAAACCAAAGGTACTTTTCCAAAAGACACTTTTACAGCCCCCCAAACATTATTTTTTTCCCTCAACCCTCTTTTTATATTTTTTTCAAGGGCATGTTCCTCAATAAATATGTGATATATGTCATTGTATATATTAGATTATGTATATGTCAATGTGTTTTGTTTGTACATATGTGTGTATGTATATATATATGTATGTGTGCGAATTTATTTTATTACATGAGAATATAATGTAACATTACATGTGTTGATAGGAAAGATTTTGGACATGAGTCCATTAGACCATTCCGACTTGAAATGGCCTTAGACTAACCTATTTATGCCCAAGTCCAACATGTTTCTCACTCAACCGACCTATCCCAACAAATGATTAACCTACGTAAAGCTCTAAAAAACAAGAAGACCAAATATTGCCTCAAGACCTACCTCCTTAGGTCGAGGACAAACAAATGGAAATAATGCATAAGACTCCTTAACTCAATCAACAACAGGACCCTTAAGTTCTTAGGTCACAACTGTCAACATGACGCCCATTTCCTCTACTTAGTGGTACTCCATTGTAGGGACATACTCTCTTCCGATTCTCCACTATAAATAGAGGTAGCACAGCAATAGTAAACCACCTTCTCTCACTTAAACTCCTAAGCTCTTTATTAATCTTGTTTCCTTGTACATTTCGCTATCCTCCAACAACCACTAACCTAAGCATTCGAATGGCTACGTTGAACAATCCTAGCACCCTTTACTATGTTTTGTCTTACAGTCTTATAAACTTAGACACTTCAAGGCCCAACACTCTTTCTTTTACTCTTCCAAAGAATGCTAGAGACAACATTTTGTATTGTTTTTGAGAACCCAAACCTTACTCTACATAACCCTTTTGAAACACTTTTTTTTATCCATTATGTTAAGATTTAGAAATCCAAATGGAAACCTCAACAAAAGCAATGGTAACCAAGCCTTAACTAGCAATCACGATAATCAAGACCAATTGACTCTTGATCAATAATGATTGGAGAACTTAAAGAAGGCATTTAAGCAAGTCTTACCTAAGAATGTTGAATTCAAGGCCTATAATAAAGAGTTATGAGACAAACTAAATGAATTCGAGAGGAAGGGTACCGATAGCATACCTTCCTTGATGGATGCCTTTGATGTTAGAGGGAACAAAACCCTCCCCTACCTTGTCAAGAAGGTAACTGCATCACCTCTCCACCCGAAGATGTACAATATCAATAAGCATGAGCTGTAGCCAACTGCGACTATACCCTTGCTGAGAATGAATAGGTTATTAACTCTTAGGGAAGTGCTGCCTAATCAACAGCACATGGTCATCATCTTACTAATGATGTCAAACTTAACTAGTTAAGCAAGATGGTGAAGAGGCTTTTTGAGAAGCAAGAAAGCAAAGCTATTGAGAGTGTTAGTCAAGTCCCTACTCCCTAATAACAAGACTCATTCACTAGGGAGGTACATGATGAGGTCCTTCCTCCTAACTCCATACTTTTGTTGCTGGACAAATACAATAGTACTAGCAACTTCAATGACCACTTACTCCATTTCTAGACTCTCATGAATTCACATGGTCACAAAGATGCCATCATACATAAGGCTTTCCCCGGTAGTTTGAGAAAGGCTACCTAAACATGGTTTAACCACCTTCTAGAAGCTTCTGTCTTCTTTAATGAGCTTGTTTGTTGTTTTAGTCTCCATCTAAGGATACGCCATCCTTATATTTGATTTGCTAGAAGGAGGGGGAGACCCTTCAAGAATTTGTTACCCAATTTAACAAAGTTGTAGTCGAAATCTCTTAGCTAGATGAAGTACAGTTGTGCTGCCCAATTAGGCATTAGACTGTCAGGGGACTTTTTCCATTCTCTATATAAGAGCAAGCTAAAGACTATAGCAAATTTTTGGCAAAAGGTCCAAAAGAATATGGACCAGGAGGAAAATATTCGCATAGGATATGGGATCAACTAGGAGAGGTCGATTGGAAAGAAAGATAAGGAGAAATATTGGAAGTCGGTGAAGGATTGATTAGGAGGCAAGTCCTCAAGCTGCAATTGTAACAGCAACTCCAAAGATAGGAAATGTCTATAGCTCATCCCAACCTATTCGCAGTGTACCCCCCCTAACAACCTCTCGGAGATGTTTACATGGAGGTTTAAGAAGGGGAATTTTGCCTTGACTAGTAAAAAGGAAGGGCATGCTTAGCCACTTGAATTTTGACAAGTATTGTGACTTCCATGATGACTACAATCATATGACCAATGAGTGCTTCTAGTTGAAAAATACCATCAAAAAGGCTATCCAACTAAGTTACTTCGGGGAGTACATCACTGGTGCTAATGAGCAAGCTAGACCTAGGAAAGGGCTAGCTTTAAATCATGAACCAGCATAGAACCAACTCACTAGTTCATTAACCCAGAACTGACTCATCTGTGGCGAACTTAAATCAATTAACTGCTAGTTTGTGTGAATCTAAGAAGTTTGAACTCCCTAACCCATCTAAACTGGTGGGCCTAGATAGGATTTTTTTTTTCCAATTTACGTATATATATTTATACACATTATATGTTATATATTATATTAACATATATATCTATACATATTATTATGTATTCTACATATTAACATATAGATTATACATATTATATTTATTATTGTTAAGTCTCCTAATTTAGTTTTGATAATAACAAAACATGTGATAAGTTATCACTAGAATATTTATGAAGTGTATAGATATATCATGATATAACATTAATTAATTCTAAAAGAAACCACAATGGAAAAATGTTAAAGTATGTTTAACAAGAACTTCAATCAAAATGTATATCAACAAAACACCATTGTGTGTGTTTGGAAATATGTTTAGTATGTTAAAATGTGTATCAAAGTGTATATCAACAAACATCAAAACATCATTGTGTGCATTTGGAAATGTGTTCAGCTACTATTTCTAAGTTGTTTTAATTAACTTGAACAAATTAAGTTGGACAAATATGCAAGAAGTCTTAGCTCCACTTTATTGAATATATTTGGGTAATATATTCAATTTTGTTTCACTAAGATGGTAAAGTCCATGGGGATTTAAGAGGATGTTCAAGAATTAGATTTGGAAATTTAAGTGATTAAGATTTAAGCAGTATGTTTTCTGAAAATCTTGATTAAAATTCTTCAAGGATTAAATATAGTAAGGATATTAATCGGAAGAGAATTCTGATATATTATTTTTTTCTATATAAGAACTTTTTGGATAAGTTGAGTTCGAAAATCTTAAGATAAGGGTTTATGGATTCAAATTCTTAATCTTGAAGATATCTTACAGATAAGCCTAAATATCCTTAGGTAATCCAACCTGATCTCTTATGAGATTTGTTTTGACAAAATTCAAATAAAGATATTGAAGAAGGAAGAAGATTTGTTCACGATAGTTAAGATAAGTAGTGCTAGATTTATTCTTATCTCCTCATCCTTATCTTTATTATTTGAAATGTTTGAATTTCCAAGAAGACAATTGACAATTTCAACTTATCATAACATGTAACAATTTTCTAATTACACAAGCTTAGCAAAGGAACAAATCTGGAACAGCTTGGTTCGAAATTTTTGAACTTCAATATTCGATTCCTATTTTCATAGGATACTTCTATAATATCAAGCTGATTTTGTTTAAATAAAGATATTATGGAGAAAATTTTGGAAATAGTTGTTTCTTGCCGTTACACGAAGGTTTATTTAATTTAAGACAGTATTGTTCATGATAGGATACTGTACATTCAATATCAGAGCCGAAGTTAAAAATACTCTTGAGCACATTATCAAAAACTGAGTAAAAATAACTTTGTTATTTTATTGTTATTGCTTTAGTCTGAAAGTTGTAAAAAGCTATTTGATTATATTGTTTTAATTTTGTTGTAAACATTATTGACATTATAACTTAAGTGTGAGAGGATCAGGAAGTTCTCTAAGTCTTATGTTTAGCTTAGGAATAAGCTAATGAGATAGGATAGAGACACAGACTGGATATCCTTCTAATCTCCCATTGATATTTGTTTATTGAAAAGTTTGGACTAGTGGAATGATATCGGTGAGGAGAACTAGGTCACTAGCAGTAGAGTTATAAGAGAGCAGTAGGTAAAAGGCCGAAACTCTATAAATCAATCGCCTAATCTTCTTTCTCTTTACTCTATTTAGTTTTTTATTTTTATTTGTGTTGCACAATCAATTGTCAACTACTATCATGCCATTTAAGCTATTAAGAGGGGTTTTCTTTTTAAATCAAAACTTTTAGTTTTTGTAAAAAGATATCAATTTACCCCCCCTCTTGATATCTTACTAAGACCAGCAATTATACATATTAATATATTATATATATCATACATATTAACATATGTAACATAATATATGCATATAATAAAATTAAATATTTTACATATATAAATATATATATTATAAACTATAAAAACAAAAAAAAAAAATTATCGGAGATCAAGTTTACAAGCCTAGAAATCGACTAATAAATCGGCAGGCCTCATGAATCAACTTAAAACTAACCCTAAGTGAGTTGATCATGGTTCAATGAAATGTTGAATTGTAGCCCGACAATTTTGAATTGATTTATGCTTGGCCTTAGGTCAAGAATAAGCCAAATTACCTCCTCAAAGGTTGCAAATCGATGAGGCCCCTAAAGAAGACAACAATAATCACTAAAACTACCGAACCCTTAACGAAAAGGCAAAGCTCTAATAGTTCAATTAACACCTTACCCTAAGAGTACGTCATGAACATGTGATAGAAAGGAAGAGATGGGATACCACTATTTCCTTTTCTGATGAAGACCTAAAGCTAGTTGAGCTCTCCTACTAGGACGCTTTGGCGATAAGAGATATGATTATAGACTTTAATGTCCTCAAAATACTAATAGATCTAGTTAATTCTATTAACATCATGTTTAAGCATACATATGACCAAATGAGGAAAAACTTACCCTACTAGATGAAGCACTACCACCACGAGCTCATTAACTTTAACGGGGGGCAATCCAACTTAAGGTCATCATCACTCTTGATATAAAGCTCAACGACGATGATAATGTCATTAAGCAAATAGTAGAGTTTGTGGTGGTAAACTACCTATCCCCCTATAACGTCATTATAAAGTGATCGAGCTTAATGATCTTTAGAGTGGTCACGTCACCTATTCACCTCAAGGCCAAGTTCCTGATGCTGACCGATGTAGGCATTAGTAAGCACAACCAAAATCTCTATTAGGAACTTCATGTGAAGGTAGATAAGAGAGATGGTGTCTTCACTTTAAAGATGGGACTAAAGTAAAAACTAGATGACAATGTGGAGATGGGCGAAAAAACTAAGGAAGTACAAATTAGTAGTAGCCTCGATCAGACCGCATAGGTAGGGACGTCGACACCTGCCAAAGCTCAAAGAAGAAATCATCCATCTCCTTTGATCCAATGCCAATCAATTTGTGTGGTCTCTATCAACATGCTAGACGTCTTCCTCGAGTTAGTGATGCATAACCTCAAAATCGATCAGAACGTCTAATCTATTAAACAAAAGAAAAGGCATTTTACCCTTGAATGATAGGTTGCCATCGAGGAGAAGGTTTAGAAGTTACTTATTGCTGACTTCATGAGGGAGGAGAAGTGCCCGACTTAGCTAGCAAATGTGATGCTGGTCAAGAAGAATGGGAATTAACATGTGTTTTAATTATACCGACCTTAATAAAGTATGCATGAAGAATTGTTTCCCTATCCCAAGGATTAACCAGCTGGTAGATTCGACATCGGGTCATGCGTTACTAAGTTTCATGGATACCTTTTCAAGTTATAACCAAATTAAAATGGACTCAAATGATGAAGTACACAACTCCTTCATTACCAACTTCAATACTTACTACTCTATGGTAATGCCTTTGAACCTTAAAAATGTTGGGGCCACCTACTAAAGAATAAAAATGGAATTGTTCAAACCATAGCTTGGGTGAAACATGGAGGTATATGTTGACAACATGATCATCTAGAGAAAACAACCCAAGGACCACATATAAGACTTGCAAGAGGTGATTACATGAGAAAGTACAACATGAAACTCAACCCCCCCAAAAGTACATCTTTAGAGTAGCTTTAGGCAAGTTCTTAGGTTATATGGTCACCCAGCATAGCATAGATGCGAACCCCAAAAAGATTAAAGCCATTCAAAAAATGAAACCAACCACCACTACTCCCTTACCTATGGTGATGAGCCTTTAATTAAATATACTTATTATAGTGATTTTATAGCATTTCCTTTATGATTTTGGTTTGTTTTTATTGAATTTGATAAATTGAGTAATATTTTGATTTTAGGGTTTAACGTGTTCTTGAAATGAAAATAAGGAAAAGGAATCAAGTTTTAGTCAATTTGAAGTTTAAATGAAGTTATGGAGTTCGGAAGCACGACACAACAAACTAACATAACCATCTCTACCCAAGAGCTTGTCTTAAGATGTTGGCAAAGTTAGAGAGTAGAAAGTGGCATGCCAAACCGACATGACTGTATCCTAAGTTGTATCCTACTAGGTACCTAAGATTTTCTAGAAAAGTTTGAATTTTCATCTAAGTTGTCATAGGCAATGACATGATAGTATCCCAAGTCATTAACCACCGATATTATTTTTCCTATTCCATTATAAAAAGAAGTCCTAGGGTTTTTCATTCATACTTTCAACCACTTGAAAAGAAAGACTTAGGGGATAGAAGAGAGATAAGGAGAGCTACATCTAAACTTCAAGATTGGAGAGATTTAATACTATTCAAAAGGGTTTTTCATGGTTTTTTTTTTCTTATTCTCTTTGTTACAATTTAAATTCTTTATCATGATTAAAGCTTAAATTCTTGTATTAAGATTTGTAGAGCCTAAGGTTCTCATGTGACTATTGTATTGATTGTTAAAATTTAATAAAGTTGTTAATTTCTTGGTTCAATTATGTGTTCTTCATTGTTGTTTGATATTTCTATGTTATCAGTAGTTGATATTATGTATGACGATTGAATAATCTCTTGTCTAATTTGATCTTGACATAATTGAAGAGAATTTAATGTACACCTAAAGATAAGGTGCATAATTCTTCCAAAAATTTATGAACTTATTATAAGAATACATTGTTCATTAATGCGATCCTAACATATGCCATTTGTGAAGAAATTTCGATAGGTATTTTAGGGTTAAGGTTATTGTACTTAAGAAAGATATTTGCTTTAATTGAGAATTCTCTTGGAAATGACATAAAAGATCAAATTGGATGATTTTTGTTAAGTCACATGATGAATTCTTGGGGAAACAAAGTCTAGATACGCAATTTACCTTCTTGAAATCATTCTTTGAATTCATCACTTTCCAATCATTGGTTGAGTCTCATAATTAGTTTAGCTATTTAACTATAATATATTAATTTAGTAGCACTCATCAAGATTTTCTAGTTAGATAATAAAGTTAAAGTTAGCATTAGTACTCATATTCCCTAAGGGATCAACTTGGACTCATACACGTAATACTAGAATTTAATAGGTACACTTGCCTTACATCAAGTTTATGACACAATAATTTTCAAATTGCACCCAATATCACACAAATGGTGCGGTACTATGTGTCATTTGATGGCTACCAAGATGAAGACTTCAATGCTCACATCTCCAATTTTCTAAGGATTTGTGATACATTTAAAATCAATGAGGCAAGTGATAATGCTATAAGACTGCGATTGTTTCCTTTTTCTTTAAAGGGTAGAGCAAAGTAGTGGTTGGACTATCAACCAAAGAATTCAACTACAACTTTGGCTAGAGTGTCAAAAAATTTTCTAGAAAAATATTTTTCACCTGCAAAAATTGCTAAGCTTTAGAATGATATTTCTTCTTTTACCTTATCTAAAGTTGAGATTGTCACACCCCGAAGCTGCAGAGTCGTAACAGCCACGCCATGTAAACCATCTTAAGATAGAAGTTGATCTTACAACCGCTATCTTAGACCTGATCTACATAAGGCATCCACCACTAACCCGCTTTGAAGTAAACAATTTATAATTTAAATAAATAATTTACCTAAGAAAGTGAGAAAATTTATATATATACACTATAATTTACTTATTGCAATTAAAGTTTACAATAATTCTCCGTAATATATTTCCTAGTTATTACATTATTCAGAAATGAAAAGTAATAACATATGTGTTGATTCTTCAATGTTTTTCCTTACTCCCCAGGATCCAGCAGTTGCTAGCTTTAGAGTAATTGTTTGCTATTTCTTAGCCAACACCTGCACGACGTTTATAAGGATGTGAGCAACTACAGCTCAGTAAGTTAGGATGGAGGAGTTAAAACTATACCATAAACACAACAAGGTTATCAACCAACTTATTAAGTGCAATGCATGTTCAAGCAAATGCTATTGCACGACATTATCCGGCCAGTCATGAGATTAGAGAAATTGCGCCCGTTCTAATCTGAGTTGAGGAGTTGCCATTAATGCAACAGCTCACGACCAAACCTAGGCTTGAGCAATGGAGACCTCGCTCCTCTTACGACTACCTTCGAACCTTTGACTTTACCCTCGCCACGACCTCCTCTCCTGTCACTTAGTTCGACTAAAGATGAAGAAGGGACCATTTTGCAATCCTACGCTATCCCTTTGAAGGGGTCGGTATTTGGCCGAAGAGTCCTAAGTTCCCCTAATGGGTTGCCATATAGGTCCGATTATGATTATAGGTCGTACATTTGATTAGGTCCAGTTTAGGGTGATCAATCATTTTATACAAACCATACAATACAAGCTAGGACAATAGACAGAATCATAGTATCACTCGTAATCAAGCACATACACATATCCAACTATTTAACATGTACAACCAAGCATAATCTTAAGCCTCCAAAATACAGTAACTTATTAATCTCAACTTACCTCGAATCCTCACTCACTCACTCGAGGTTCGATTTACTCAAGCCATCGCCAATCATCCCTATAACAGAAACGTGGTTTCAGTTTTTCATATAACTAATATAAGTTCATTTTATCCTATAATGCTTATTGTTATGTGTTGTTTAGGGTTTAATATACCTAATTATCTAGGTCTTAAGTCTTTTACAATTATTCTAAGTTTGGAGTTAGGTTCGGGTTGGGTTTCGGTTTCCGCATCGATTTCTAAATTAGATTCTAAATCAATTTCTAAGTACTGTTTTATACTCGAACCCTAGAAATTCGTTTCAACTCATAATGTGAACTTAATCACTTTACTTCTAGATATCCTAAATATTATAATTACCCTTAGTTAGTATTCTATTATATCCAGTACACTTAAATCCTTAATAGTGTACCGAATTTACTCCTGATGTGAGAAATTTTTATATTTTTCATATAATTACATAAATTCAAGTCTTCCACTGGTTTTATTATATATCCCTATTATTTATATAATATCAATTTTTTATCCTAATATTTTCTATTTATTATATTTCCAATAATTACATATTATGCATTATTACCTATTATGTATATAATACACTTCTAATATTTCTATTACTCTAATTACCATCTCTAAACATCAATTATCATTTCAAAATGTCTAACTTCATCCTAAATTAGGTTTTACATCTAATTATCCTAATTTACAAAATTAACTTACAATTTACTATTTTTCCCTATTACTCATTTACTACATAATTAACCTAATAATTACCTCTAACACCCTAAACGCTACAAGTATCATACTCCATCAGATTTCAACATCTTAAAACATATACTTATTCACTAAATCAATAATTAACCATTTAATTACTTTATTAACCCTAAATTACCCATTTTATGCCTCATTTTAAGGCTAAAAATTATCTAAAAATTTCAAAAATTAATTTTTGAAATCGGGCTTCATAGCACTATTCTATATCATCTAAGTGGTCTACACAAAAATTTTGGGTTCAAAACTATACTCCTAAAGTCATTTATTTCTAAACCGAAACATGCTTGGTTTTGCATGATTTCTTAAGGACCCTATATCACGACACATATTTTCATAAAAATAATATTTTTTATAAAAAATACATACAAAAATATTCTAGAATAACAAAATTCATAATTTTCTAATAATATTTACTATTTTTAAAAAATTACACAAAATCGGGCTAGAAATTGAACTCACCGATTTGGGTGACTCCGACCACCATCGGTGGCCATGGGTATATCGGCCCACCTGGGTGCTACCACCACCATGTGGTGGTGGTGGCCGTCCACTCCCAGCTGCTCGTCGGGTCTAGGTTCTCTTTTGTGGCGCTAACTGCACAGTTTTCCTTTTCTTTTCTTTTCTTTTTCTTTGGTTTTTCTCTCAATTTTCGCCTCTCCCTAATTTTCTCTGATTTCTAACTGTCCAAATAAGCTTTTGAATTTTTCTTACTATTTATAAGGCTTTGTGGTAATTAATATGCATTAATTAGATATGACCTTACCCCATTTCCTTGATTTTTGGTTTTTGTGTTGCTTAATTCTAATTGGATAATTTTTCTTTTTCAGATTCTGACCTTCCACAACCATATTTGCATTAATCCACACCCTTCTGATTTTTTTCTGATTTTTATTAATTAATTTAATAATTTTCTTTAATTATTTACTAAGTTTTTGGCCAACTTAAGTAATTTCGTGTATTTTTATCTACACGTAAATATATGTGGGGTACATGTAAACATTCCTAACTATTATTTAGGTTATTCAATAATTTTTAGTATATATATAATCTATCTCTAATAATTCATTAGGTATTAACTTATACTTTTCGCCTTTTTAATGATTAACAAGTATTATACTTAAAATTTGAAAATTTTGTAGTCTTCTATTTTATTACTTATTTTCTTAAATTCAAGTTTACGGAGTCATTTTTACTAATATTTCCAACTTTACTTTATAATTTAAGCTCGATCCGGTCTTTCAACCGATTGAAACCTTAAATAGCTAGTTGTGGGGCTTACATTCTACCTACCCCCCTTTAAAATAGTTTCATCCTCGAAACTACTGTATATCTATGTATTGCTTACTTACTGGGATTAATAGTTTATATATATATTATTATTATTCTAAAAATCGAAGAAACCACAAATAATGCTTTGTCTTCGCTACATTAAGCTCTACTTTAGTTTCTAAGTCTAGACCTTCATCCGGTCGTATCTTTACCTACTCCGTATCTTAACTTTTGAACTTTTGAACCTGATTATCCAGTAGTTTTAAAGGTTACTTTATAACGTTAAATCCCATCTTCCATTCTACTGAACTATCTTCAAATAAACTTCCGTGTAGTTCTCTAATTAAGTTTTCAAATTACTTTATGATTAACATCCACTTCTTCTCTTCTTAAACCTTTGCTCAATTTCTGAATTTTCCTTCATTTGCATTCCCTACCTTAGTATTAATCAAGGATTATTTCATTACTGCAATCCTCTAGTCGTATTGTACTATCTTATAACTTAGCTTTAGGACCTCGCAAATTTTCTTATTGGTTTATTCTCCATTTATTCCTTATTTGTTCGTTTCTTAAGTTTTATTTATGATCATTAGCGATTCTAAATTTACTTCATATCATCACCTTTCCTCTTATCCATAATCTTCTACTCAAAATGATTATACTACTGTCATAGCTTCTCATTTGTTCTTCAAACAGCTTAGCATAGGATCAACAGAAGCAAATTTGGCAAATCTCGACGCTTCTCCATCTCAAATTCAAATGAGATGGTTAACAACTCAATTTGACTCAACTTGACTCGACTTGAGAAGGATGAATATGACTATTGGCTGACAGACTCAGCAAAAGAGACAGTATTAAGAGGGACTGATTACTTGACAAAACATGACACAACAGAATACACTGATCACTTCAACATGACACGAGACTTGACAACAACAATTTGACAATTTCAGATTTGCCATGTCCCTGTTGGATTACCTATTGCAATTGCTAATATGAAGTACATTGTAACTTCATAGCTTCTTTATATAATGGATTACCTCAATGGATTTTTCCTCTAATCACCAATTCAACATTTTTAATATCCACCAAAATATCTTCTCCAAATATAACGAGCTTAATGAAAACGTATTCTCTCCTTCGAAAATCACATGTCTCACTCAACTTTAATAATGCTATCTACAAATACTTTATATATCACAATGCTATTGACGGATATCTCAACAAGCGTTTTCATATATAGTTGGCATGCATTTGTTTCTCCTAATTCTGTCAATACAATTTATACACTGATCCTATCTTAATGTCATTTCAATCTAATATTATTTTAGAACTTGATCGTCACTCCTCTAACTCTTAAGGCCTCATTTACAACGTCCAATATAGAGTTTCGATCATAGGTTTGATTCTTGATTGACTTAATCATGAAACTCAAATATCCACAAAATAATTTTCAAAAATACATTTAAACCCTTATATGTTGCTAGTAGATTCAATACTTATTGCTATTTTCTTCAGTCTTTTCTTGATAGATATGAACAAACTTCTCATAATCTACCATCAGTAACTTTCCTTTTAAATTCCATTTCCATCATATCCTACGATTCTGTAGGTTAATATCCTTCCTCCAATATAAATTCTAAATTGATAGGTAACAATAATCTCAATCACCTTAAATCCTTTTCCATTCACTAGTTTCTAACTTGTAGGGAATGAATACCTCAATATCATCATTGTACTTGAATTTCATCCATTTGTATATTCTAGGGTGACGGTACTCATCAACCAATCCTTTTGTTCATATTTATTATTATTTAACTAAGATCAAATGAAAGTCCTTCGCTGAAATCACTACTTATCTCATAACTTCTTCAAGCTTCGATCCCTAAATAACTATTTGTAATTAATAGTCCTTATCATCCTATCGTAATTAGTTTACTAATAGATAATTATCTCATAAAATTTACTTTCTAAAGAGTTATGCCTTTTTAGATTGATCCTTAAGATGACTAATTAACTGTTGATTAAAAGTCCTAATCATCTCCAACTTGTTATTTTAATTCCATCTCCACCGTCACTTGTTACTCATCCTACTACTATTTGAGGGTACCTAGATACATATTCAATTATAGGTTACTCGACAGTCTTACTTCATTTCTCATGTACCATTTAATAACTATCCATCTCCTATAATCAATTATAACTATAATCAATTATAAATACCATATAATGATATAATTCTACTTGCCTCAGCACTACATAAGGATCTCATTATCCATTTCTTATTCATTTAGCTTCACTTACACTTAATTATGACTCCAAATTATAATTCTTCAATTCATGATTCAGTAAAGGCCTAAGAATTCTTAATCTGATTATAACTTCATAGCACTATTTTTTCTACTGTTCTTACATATATAAAGGGTTTCCAAGATTGATCACCAAAATACATTTGATCTCTTTATACTCCTAACTACAAATATGCCAATCGTCATTGCATTTGCACATGTCTAAAAGAATACACTTTCGTCGAGAAGCATAGTTACATCCATTAAGAGATCATTAAGAAATCCACATATATAAATAACTAATGCAGGATCAATTCTAATTCTCAGGAAAACATGATCAACTATCATACCATATCCAAAATTCAAATTACTTATAACAACTGTTCATTCAAAAGAATTCCACCATATTTGTCTTCTAATTAATTCAGTATCATTTTCACTTATTGATTTAATACTTTATACTTCCATAAGAAAACAAAAACAACGATCATTTCATATACCTTATCATTATTAGACTCCTTATTATTGTCACCATTTATCATCTCCTATATCACATTTTCATTCTATATAAGATTTACTTTTGAATTAAGTTTTGATTATATCTTTAGTATAGGTTATAATTCATTTTTAAATCAGTTTTCAACTTTTCCCTCTTAATGTTTTGTCTTCTTAAAATCCACTTCTATACCATGCTTTATTTCACTTCAAATTATACTACCTCATATTTATACTAAGCACCAAAGCTGAGATCATCTCAGAATTCCTACAAGTTTCAGCTTTACCTTAATTTTTTGTACATATCACCATATCTCTCTTGTTCCAAAACTCAAATTGATTTCCACTATTGTTCATAAGTCTCGTCATTTCATCACATCTCACCAATTACAACACAAATTCATCAACAAACTTCTTAGGAATTTCATCCACAATATTAGCATATCGCACCAATCAGTGCTATCAATATTCTTTACACCTCAAATTACCATCTCTAAACATCAATTATCATTTTAAAATGTCTAACTTCATCCTAAATCAGGTTTTACATCTAATTATCCTAATTTACAAAATTAACTTACAATTTACTATTTTTCCCTATTACTCATTTACTATATAATTAACCTAATAATTACATATAACACCCTAAACGCTACAAGTATCATACTCCATCAGATTTCAACATCCTAAAACATATACTTTATTCACTAAATCAATAATTAACCATTTAATTACTTTATTAACCCTAAATTACCCATTTTATGCCTCATTTTAAGGCTAAAAACTATCTAAAAATTTCAAAAATTAATTTTTGAAATCGGGCTTCATAGCACTATTCTATATCATCTAAATAGTCTACACAAAAATTTTGGGTTCAAAACTACACTCCTAAGGTCATTTATTTCTAAACCGAAACATGCTCGATTTTGCATGATTTCTTAAGGACCCTATATCACGAGACATATTTTCATAAAAATACTATTTTTCCCAAAAAATACATACAAAAATATTCCATAATAACAAAATTCATAATTTTCTAATAATATTTACTATTTTTACAAAATTACACAAAATCGGGCTAGAAATCGAACTCACCGATTTGGGTGGCTCCGACCACCGTCGGTGGCCATGGGTGTATCGGCCCACCTGGGCGTTGCCATCACTGTGTGGTGGTGGTGGCAGTCCACTCCCAGCTGCTCGTCGGGTCTGGGTTCTCCTTTGTGGCCCTAACTGCACAGTTTTCCTTTTCTTTTTTTTTTCTTTGGTTTTTCTCTCAATTTTCACCTCTCCCTAATTTTTTGTGATTTCTAACTGTCCAAATAAGCTTTTTAATTTTTCTTGCTATTTATAGGGCTTTGTGGTAATTAATATGCATTAATTAGACATGACCTTGCCCCATTTTCTTAATTTTTGCTTTTGTGTTGCTTAATTCTAATTGGATCATTTTTCTTTTTTAGATTCTGACCTGCCACGACCATATTTGTGTTAATCCATACCCTTCTGATTTTTTTATGATTTTTATTAGTTAATTTAATAATTTTCTTTAATTATTTACTAAGTTTTTGGCCAATTTAAGTAATTTCGCGTATTTTTATCTACACATAAATATATGTGGGGTACATGTAAACATTTCTAATTATTATTTAGGTCATTCTATGATTTTTAGTATACATATAATCTATCTCTAGTAATTTATTTGGTATTAAATTACACTTTTTTTCCTTTTTGATGATTAACAAGTATTATACTTAAAATTTGAAAATTTTGTAATCTCCTAATTTATTACTTATTTTCTTAAATTCAAGTTTACGGGGTTATTTTTACTAATATTTCTAACTTTACTTTATAATTTAGGCTCGATCAGATCTTTCAACCGATCGAAACCTCAAATAGCTAGTTGTGGGGCTTACAGAGACATTATATGACACTTAAGAGTAATTTAAGGATATACTTAAGAGGTGCCTACCTATTTGCCTCCCATTTTGGATGCAAATCTAAACTTTTTATAATGGTCTCAATTTATCTACGAGACAACTGATAGATGCAACCACATGAGGCATTTTCAACATGAAAACACTTGAAGAAGTATAGAACTTGATTGAAGGAATGGAAATGAATAACTATTAGCAGGAAAATACTAGGGTTTAGATGTTAGAATTTATGACAATTACAATTGATGGTAAGTGATTGTATGCAAGGGTATGGAATCAAGTGGAAGAAGTAGACTATTTAGGTAATCTACCTAGGTAATAAAATAATCCCTTATAGTAACACCTATAATCCCAAATGGAGAAATCACCTAAATTTCTCATGTGAAAATCAAAACTAAACCCAATAGAAAACTAACTTTATTCCACCCAAATTTCAAAGGCTACTACCACCTCTAGAGAAGAAATCTAATTTAGAAGAACTAAACATTTAGAGTAGTGAAGCCAAGTTTTCCAATATTAAAACTTCATTGAGAAATCAACAGACTTCTAATTGCAATTTAGAGAATCAAAAAGGTCAACTTGCAAAGTTATCTCTAAAAGGCAATAAGGAACACTGCTAGGAAAACAATGAAACCAATCCTGAAGAACATGTCAAAGCAATAACACTTAGAAGTGTAAAGAATTGCAAGTAAATAAGAGGGATGATAGGGAACCCATAAGTGAGGAGGTGAAAGTTAAGGAGAGTGCAAAGTTGTCTAAAGTGAAGGAGTATAAGCCATCTATATCATATCCTCATAGCCTCAAGTAAGATCACAATGACCAACAATATGATAAGTTTCTCGATCTCTTTAAACAATTATATATTAACTTACCTCTTGTTGATGCCTTGTCACAGATGCCAAAGTATGCTAAGTTCTTAAAAGATTTGTTGTCCAACAGGAAAGAGCTAGAGGAACTTCCAACCATTAAACTGAGTGAGGAGTGTTTAGTAATCGAGTAAAACAAGTTTCCTAAGAAATTGAAGGACCTAGGGGAGTTCTATTATTCATTGTCAAATTGGTAACTTATTAGTTAATAAGGCTTTAGCTAATTTAAGTGCAAGTATTAATTTGATGCCATATAAGTTTTTCAATAAGCTTAGCCTAGGGGAACTAATACCTACATGAGCTAGCAATTAGCTAATAGGTCTATTACGTATCCTAGAGGCATTATAAAGGATGTGTTGGTTAAAGTGGGTAAATTTATTTTCCTTATTTGATGCATCTCTAGGGTCGGACAAATAAAGAGGCACCACAATAAAGCAAACCAAAACAAACAGGAAAGAATTAGCAAAGTCCGGGTAGCTACTGAATGGAAGTAATGCACCAATCAATCCTACTCGGCCTATAATCCACCAGATATGACACATCGGTCCAAACTAAAGAGTCACTCGCCACTAATCCTTATTAAAGAAAATAGATAAGAGTTGAATGATAACAAGAACATTAAGGTTGCTTAAAGTAAGTAATTTTTGTATTGAAGAAATGTTTGTTCACATACAAGAAAGTGGGGGTTTATATACCCATCTACTAAGGTTACTTTACATGTATGGAAAGATAAAAAGGTATTCTACAACTAAGTTATATAAGATATATTAAAAAGGGTAAAAAAGATAAAGAATATTTAATGTGAAAAAGATAGAATCATTCTGGAATACTGTATTAGAAGATACGTATCGCTTGGTGTCTAGATGGGAGAAATATGGTACAAGGTAAGTAGAAAAAGAGTAACACTTCTGATCAGGGGCCGACCTGATGTGGACCAGGTTGGGGACCAATTAGTTCTTTGGAAGCGAAGTCAGCTTGATTCAAGGTTGGATTCTTATAGTCAAATCGGGAACTCACCTCAGCTACTCTTAAGTGTCTCCTACGATAAAGCGTTGCTGTTAAACAAGGACGGATCTAACACATGTAAGGATTTGATAGTCAAGTCCGCATAAGATCAGCTTAGGATAAGAATCCCGGTCTTAGCTATGGCCTAGAGCTAGTATCCTCCAAACTAATCCTTAGAGTCTTCTAGCTTGGCTGTGCATGATTGGTTTGAGGAGTTGATTCCTACAACTATTGATTTTGTGAAATTAGATATGGATAAAGGTTTTGAAGTGCCCTTCATTCTAGGTAGACCTTTTCTAGCTACTGTTAAGGTTATCATTAATGCTAGCAATGCTAGATTCATTATAAGGGTAATACATGAAGATATTGTTTTCTAAATTTTTAAAGCAATAAGAGGGTCTGCTGATCAAGATGACAATTGCTATCTCCTTAATGTCACTATCGCTTTTGTTTCGTGTTGTATGCAAGAAGTGCCTACTAAGGATCCTCCTAGAGTGTTGCTTACAAAAGAGTGAAGAAGAGATGTCGAAAAACCCAATTTTAGTTGAAATTGTAGCCCAATTGGAGGCTAATAAACCCACTACCATGGAGAAGGGTTTTGAGCATATTGAAAAGATAGAGAAAGCACGGTTAAAGCCCTCTATTGAGTAGTTTTCGATATTGAAGTTGAAGAAATTTCCTGATTTCTTAGAGTATGCCTTCTTAGAGAAGGATTCAAAATTATTGGTTATGCTCAAGAAGTAAAAGAGAGCCATTGCTTAGAAAAATTTTCACATGCACTCATAAGATTCTGATGGAAGATAATTATAACCCAATGGTGTAACTCCACATACGGCTAATCCTAAACATGAAAGAAGTGGTAAAAAAGGAAGTCATTAAACTCCTTGATGTAAATATAATCTATCTTATCTCTAATAGCTCATGGGTTAGTCCAGTATAAGTAGTCCTAAAGAAGGGAGGAATGACAATGGTTCCCAATGAAAAGAATGAATATCTCGATGAGAATTGTGACAAGATGGCTTCTGTGCATTGATTATAAGAAGTTGAACAATGCTACACACAAGGACCACTTTCCTTTGCCTTTTGTCGATCAAATGTTATAACGTTTAGCTAGACATATGTTTTATTGTTTTTTAGATGGTTTGTTTGACTATTTTGAAATACTTGTCACATTAGAAGATCAAGCGAAGACTACTTTTACTTGTCCTTAAGACACATTTGTTTACAGAAGATTACCTTTTGGTGTTTGCAACTCGTTCATTATATTTCACTAGTGCATGATGACTATATTTAAGGACTTAATTGAGGACATAATGAAGGTATTTATGGATGATTTCTTAGTTTTTGGAGACTCTTTGACCATTATTTGAATAATTTAGACAAGGTCTTAGTCAGGCATGAAGAGATCAATCTTATACTCAATTAGGAGAAGTATCACTTCATGGTACAAGAGGGCATTCCTTAGGATAGTTGTAAGGCGGCATATTAATTAGAATAATTAGAGATCAGGACTTGCAAAAAGATCTATATGGGTATGAATAACTACAGCTCATTAACTTGAATTATAGACTCATGGATGTATACAAACACAAACAAGATTATCGAGCAATTATTTTCATGCAATGCAACAAGCAAGTATCATCACACAACTTAGTTCGGTCCATTGCAAAATTAGAGTAATTTCACCCACTTTAATCCAGGTTGAGGATTTTTCATGTTATATAAAAACTTACACCAAACCCAGGTTTGTGCAATGGAGACACTGCTCTACCTAAGACTATCCTTTGAACCAATGCCCTCATCTTCACCACAACCTCCTCTCCTATTACTTAGTTCGGCTAAAGATGAGGAAAAGACCAATTTACTATCTAGCTCAATTTTTTTCGAAGGTGTCGGTATTTAGTTGGAGAATCCTAATGATCTCCTAAAGGGTTACAATGCATGGCAATTTAAGATTTTAGGATCGATTAAGATTAGGTTCAATTTAGGGTGTTCAGACAATTTCACACCAATCTAGTCATTACAATCACAATAGAAATTCCAACACAAAGTCAGATACGTAAGCACATGCATAAAACTACTTACAATCACAATCATACACAATCCTAAGTCTCTAAGTACCCTAAAATAGTAGTCCAAATACGATGAAGTAATAGACCTAACTTACTTGGAATTCTCAATTGCTCAATCACTTAATTGCAAGTTGGTTCATCTTTGGGTATCCTATAATATAAATACATCTTTTTAGTACTTATACTTTGATGATACGTATTTTAAGTTATAATTTAACTCACTTCTCCATATATACCTATTATTTACTAATGATTCACTCTACATTAGCTCGGGGTTCAGTTTCTGAATTAGATTCTAGTTTTAGTTCTAAATTGTTTTTAACTACGAAGAATCCTAAATGTGCTCGAATCCTAATGTGAAATTAATCACATTAAGCTCAAGTATTCTAATATCATACTGGGTCTCAATTTAGTATTTTTACCTATTTGATACACTCTAATCCTAATTGAGGTACCGAATTTACTCCCGATGTGAGAAAATTTTACATTTTTATCCAATTACTTAAAATTAATTTTTGTATCAGATTTATTTTGTATTGATATCATTATTATATTATCCAATTTAACCTATTTTTTCATATTTATTAAAATCCCAACTTCACAAATTCCTAAATTTCCTACAATTACCACATAATTCCCATATTAATTACAATTAACACTCTAAAGACTAGAATTAGGTTTCCACATCAAAGATTAACATCCTTAAACATCTAATTACCTTCTAAATCAGTAATTAATTATTTAATCACTTAATTAAACTAAAATTATCCATTTTTTCTATCATTTTAGGGCTAAAAATTTACTTAAATATTTTCAAAATTAATTTTTATAAAATGGTTTCATAGCACTATTTTATATTACTTAAGCATTCTACAGAAAAAAAAAATATTGAGCTCTAAACTACACTTCTAAGCCTATTTATTTCTAATTCTATTCATGCTCGGTTTTGTCTAATTTTTTAAGAACCCTATATTTACAGATGTGATTAAAATTAATCACTATTTTTTCCTAAATCTACATACAATAAAACATCAAAACAATAAATTTCATAATTTTCTAGGCATAATCAATAATCTTAAGAAATTTTGCAATATTAAAAGAGATATGAGACTCACCTGGTTCATGAGATTTTTGGCCTCCAACACTGGTCCAAGTGTGTCAACCGGTCCAGGCGGTGGGTTTGGAGTGGGGTGGTAGTAGTGGTTCGATTGCGGGTGGTGGTAGTGGTTCGTGTGTGGGTTCGACCTTCTTGCACTATTTGCACAGATTTGGGAAGAATTTTTTTAAAACCTTAATTTCTCTCTCAATTTCAATTCTCTCAATTTTTTCCAGTTCCCAACTGACCAAATGAGCTCTATAAATTTTCTTATTATTTATAAGGCCTTGTAAGAATTGTTGTGCATTAATTAAGACAAGATAAGGCCCATATCTCTTCCATTTTGCCTTTTTAAGTGTTTGTTTTTTATTAGTTAATATTTTCTTTCTTCTCCCCTTGCTCCTACGACTTGATCTGGTTCATTCCCCATTTCCTTGATTTTTTTTTTATTTTTCCTTAATTTTTTTATAATTTTCTATAATTATTTAGTAAATTTTTAGCTAATTTTAGGCAATTTAGGTAATTTCGCATATTTCTACCTACACGTAAATATATGTGGGGTAAAAGTAAACATTCCTAAATATTACTTAGGTTATTCTATGATTTTTAGTATAAATATAATTTATTTCTAACAATTCATTAGTTATCGAAATGCATTTTACGTACTTTTGATAAATAACAAGTAATATACTTAGAATTTGATAATTTTATATTCTTTTATTTTATTACTTATTTTCTTAGATTCAAACTTACAGGGTCACTTTTACTAATATTTCTAGCTTTAGTTTATAATTTAGGTTTGATCAAATCCTTTAACCGATCATCCTAAACTTTGTTTACTAAGTTCAATCCTACGATTACTTGGCTTATCTTTAGGGTTTACAGTTAGGACACAAGATTTTGTTTGGAGGGATTGAGGTAGATACCACCAAAGTGGATGCCATTACAAAGGTTCTACCTCCAGCTTCAGTCAATTTCATACTGCGCTTTATGGGATACGTCAAGTTTCAGAGGTGATTCATCAACAACTTTCAAAAGTTACCCAGCCCTTGACTAAGTTCTTAGAGAAACATGTGCCATTTGTTTTCTCATAGGAATGCTTGGAAGCTTTTAATCTTTTTAAGAAGAAACTAATTAATGCCCCAATAATGGTAGCACTTGACTGGAATTCACCTTTTCAACTCATGTGCAATGTGAGTGATCATGTAGTAAGGGAAATCTTAGGGCAAAGGAGAGACAAGCACTTTTGGCTAATTTATTATGTTAGTGAAACTCTCATAGATGCTCAAGAGGACTACATCATCATGGAAAAAGCAATTGCTAATAGTTATATTTTCCTTTGATAAGTCCTATTGTTATTTGATTTTATCTAAAGTGATTGTTAATATAAACTAATACACTCTCGGGTACTCGTTAGCAAAATCGGATGCTAAGCCAAGATTGATTAGGTGGCTTTTGCTGCTTCAAGAGTTTGATGTAAAGATTAGCGACAAAAAGGGTGTTGAGAAATTAGTAGCATACCGCCTATCCCGATTAGAGAATCTAAACTTAGAGGTACCCAATGAAAGTGAGATCAATAATGAGTTTCCAAAAGAGTAACTCTAGCCATTGACTAGGTAAGTGATCTAGGAATCTCTTGGTTTGTAGATATTGCAAATTTCTTAGCTGCTAATGTTGTACCCAAAGGACTTCCACACCAACAAAAGAAAAATTCTTTTCTTATGTGAAATATTACTATTGGGATGATCTTTACTTGTTGAAAGTGTGTGCAGATCATGTTATTAAGAGATGTGTACAACATCTTGAAGGTAGGTAAATTTTGAGTCACTATCGCTCTAAACCAATAGGAGGCCATGATAATACTAGTAAGACTGCTCACAAGGTCTTAGTAGCTAGATTTTATTAACCTATACTTTTTAGAGATGCTTAGAAATATGTTGAACTTTGTAATAGTTATCAATGGGCAAGAAACATATTACGTAAGGATGATGATAGGAATCAGGCAACCGAACCTCTAACCCGCAGCCAAGCCCAAGGACTAGAGGGGCTGGCACGACAAATCCTTCAGTTCCAACCAACCCCTACCGAAGCTAAGTACTTCCTTGTTGAGTCACCCTTCATGTTGAGACGTATGACTACCTATTTTTTTGTAGTATATTGAGTTAAAGACTACTCATTAGTGCCGAACCGACCAATTACTCAGCATATTCCCTACCAAGAATCCAAGAGAGAGAGACCCTAAACTGACTAAGCCATTCCTGCTCGGATAAGTCATCTATCTGTACTTTTTATCTGCATTTGCTAACGAATTTGCCACTGTAACATCGCCATGTGTACAATATCATGTGCAAAATCCGTTGCACCAATGATTATTTTTATTATATATTCATTTTTACCCTTTTGTATCTTGTATATTACTTCCTTAGGGAGTGCCCTTTTTGTCTTGCCTTTTTTTTGGCAAGTTGCCCTAACTTATGTGTATAAATACCCTTATACTTATAGCTAGAAAGCATCAGATCAATTCTTAATACATTTTTGAGTCATTTTCTCCCTTACATAAACACTATTTGTTTACTCTCGACAACACTCTTATCATTTCCCTTAAGCAAGGTTAGGTGGCAAGTAACCTCACTAGACCAATTCATACGGCATATCAAATTGTGTCATGAGTTCTCGGACTCTGGAGCTATTCATGGGTTTTGCTTACTGTTTCATTCTTCATTTTTCCCTTTTTGCACTTTCCCCATTAATACTTTTTCAAGCTTTCTACAAGCTCGGACCCATCCAATAATCGGCCTTGTCTGTTCTTGGTCATGGTTCACAACATCTTGGTATTAAAGTGAAGGTTGCGTATGACCTGTAGTAGTTCCTTTTAAAGTCCTATTATACTATGTTTTGTGTATGTAAAACAAAACACGTTACTGTATTCATTTGACTGCTATGTTGTTAACTGTTAACTTCCTGAAGTGTTTGTTTGAGCTTCAAATCTACGAAGAAAAAAAAAATGACAGACCCAAATATGAATGCTAATAGTGGTGATGACAATAGAGTTATCCACCATAGACGATAGTCTCAGGGAACTCTCAAAAGCACTAATGAAAGGCTTGACGAGGTAGCTAACCTCTTAGTAGATTTGACCTGAGTTATTCATGCATTGTCTTGCTAACCCATTAAGACTGCGCAAAACACTCTGCAAGCTACTCAACCTATTAGAGGTTAGAACTCAGCTCAATCCATTCAAGGTAGAGGAGTTGGTGAAAGGATAGAACTAAGAGAGCTTGAGGAAGAGGAAGAAAAGTATTTAAAAGAAGAGAGTGTATGAATCCCCAAAGCCTCCGACCATGTGAAGCTTTGGATTCTGGGTTTCAATGAATATGGGAATGCTGGTGAGTATCTGGAATAGGAAGAGAAGGTGGAGCGTGTATTTGATTACTATCAATATGAGGATTATGAGAAAGTGAGAACTACTGCTGTTGAATTCTCCAGGTATGCCATCATGTGGTAGAAGAATTTCAAGCTATGAGAAAACGAGAGGGCTACCTAGAGATTAACACTTGGCCCGAGATGAAGAGACTACTCAAAAATAGGTTCGTGCTAGAAACCTATCTCTAAGATACTTTCACTCGACTTCAAGAGTTGAGATAAGGAGGTCGAACTATTGACGAATATGTTCAATAGGTCCAATTGCTCATGATCCGTTACAAAGTGGAGGAACCATCAACTCAAACAGTCTCAAGGTTCGTTATTGGCTTGAGAGGAGACATTCGAGACGTCATGGAGCTCTAACGATTTGACACGATGGATGAGGCTATTAGGATTGCCCAGCGAATGGAAAGGCAAGGAAGGAGCCGAGTACCGAAGAGGATGCTAACTAGCCAACTTAGATAGGCAAGTCATCAAACTCTCCTAAGTACTAAGCCGAGAAGGAAGGTTGATGTCAGAGTTGAGCAAAAAGGCCGACCTGATGATGAAGTGCTGAATCGAACATATGAGAAGGGTCAAGGGTCTGGCAGGAAAACTAGTTAAATCAAGTGCTTCAAGTGCTCAGGATTCGAACACATAGCTGCTTAGTACCTAAATCGATGGACGATGGTCATCAAAGGAGACATCCCGAAGCTAGAAGTGGAGAGTACAGATGAGGAGCCCGAAGAAGAGGAGGTTCCTACCGAGAAAGAAAGTGTCAAGAAAGAGCTTATTAAGGAGGACGTGTTTCATGAGGACTTAGATTGGTTACTCATGGTTATCTGACGTACAATGAACATAGAACCTTCACGACAGGAGGAGCAGAGAGAGAACTTATTCCACATCACCTATAAGGTGAATGATCAAATATGCACCCTCATCATGGATAGTGGAAGTTACACCAATGTAGCATCAGCCAATCTTGTTTCAAAATTGAAGTTGCTGACTGTTGCACATCCGAGGCTATACAAATTACATTAGTTGAGTGAGAAAAGAGCATTACATGTCACTCGACAAATACTACTGCCGATCACTATAGGGAATTACTTCTACCAGATTCTCTACAACATACTGCCCATGTATGCTTCCTGTGTATTGCTAGGAAGACCGCAGTTGTTTGACAAAAGACTTATGCACGATGGCTACAGGAACACTTATATGTTTGAGAAAGATGACCGGAAGATCACACTGAACCTAATGCCACCGAAAGAAGTTCATAAGTTGCAAATGAAACTTGTTCGCAGATCAAAGAAGGCTCTAGTGATGAGTAGAGCCGAGCTCCAAGAGGTTATCATTGCTAATGAGTCAACCTTCATGTTAGTCAAGTGACTATTGGAAATGAAAGAGAGGGGTAAGTTACCCTAGGAGGTCAAGGAGTTGTTAGATGAATATGTCGACCTGTTCTTAGAATAGTTACTTGAGGGGTTGCCCTTAACTCGAGGCATAAAGCATCATATTAACTTAGTACTTAGTGCTACACTGCCAAATAAGCCAACTTATCAAATGAATCCCGAATAGGCTTTTGAACTCCGACGTCAAGTCAACGAGTTGCTAAAGAGAGGTTATGTAAAAGAGAGTCTCAGCCCTTGTGTTGTGCCTGCTGATGAACTGCCGACCAATAGCCCCATTATGCACATACGACTCTGAGGACTCTAATCCCTTACCCAGTGAATTCTCTTTTGGTAACCTACTGATGACAATAAAGTTTACACTAAAAGAATGCAGTTAAACTCCTTGAGTTCCCCTAATTATCATATGTTGATCTATACACTCGATAGTGATGATACCTACCATTCCCTTGTCGAGGACCCTGTGCTAAGTAATTCGACCAACCACTACCAAGAAGTTCTTACTGAGTGATGAGAGACTCACTTAAACGCTAAATAGTTTTCTCTCAGCATGCCACCATCCCTCTTATCTCACCCCCTTTATTGCCGTAACATTTTTACCCTCTTCACCCGTTGTACTCAGAAAATATTCATATGGGACCAATATTGTACTACCACCTATCCATCTTATCTGACATTATACTACTTTTCCATTTTCAGTCTTTTATCCTTTTTACCCTTTTTGGTATATACTAGGAATCTCCTTTTTATATATACTTTCTTGTAATTTCATTATTAGTAAGGCTGTCCTAGGGACTTACTATAAATAGTACTTTTCTTTTGTAAGCTACAAATAACTTATATTTTAATACTGAATACTCTGTTCTTGTGAAACATCCCTTTCCAAGTCCATATATTACACACTCTTATCTAATCTTCCTGAGTAGCTTAAGATTAGTAGTGGGTAGACCTTCACATTAACTTGTGGGTCATATCAAGTGTGGTGTTAAGTCATGTTGTGTTCGTTGGTGAGTCATATCCTCCAAGCAGCTTCACATCAACTACTCTTATTCAGTTGTGGACCATTTCCCTCTAATTTTCTTCGATATCTTGAATGATCCATTTCAGTTCAAGTCTACCTTGATAAATCCTAATGATAACTAAGCTCTTATGTACACCACTTGCACTTTTAGTACTAAAGAAAGATAGAACCTGACGAATATGTATAGATAGCTGAGCTGTGAATAAGATCACGATTAAATACAGGTATTCAATCCCGAGGCTGGAAGACATTATCACAACCCAATAATATTGTTGTCGTGGTAGATCATCGTATATTGCATAAAGATATGCAATCAATCCCTTATTGATCGTAGGCCTTTCATACGACAAGCAAGGCTCCTTTTACCATACGTTACCACTAGGCCCATGATAAATAATATCAAGCAATTTAACTAAAATTTACTTCTTTGATGTAAATTAATTAAATAAACATGTGGATTTATTAAATCCCACACCAAAAATAAAGATAAATCATTATTTACAAAAAATCTCCTCTTCGCTCCTTGAATGCTCATCCTGTCTCTAAACGAGACTTACCTCGAGCGTTCCTTGGCCCAAATGAACAAAGAGATGGTCCTGCATCAACAAAAATCCATCAGGGTGTAAGCTTACACTTAGTGAGATAAATCCTCTCATCAACCACATGACAAAAATTTATTTAATACACAAACATATGAATGCATAATCAATCATATGCTAAACAATACATGCAATAGCCTTGGAACTGTATGCAACTCAGAATTATACTCCCTGTAGTTGGGGTTAGAGATAATTAACCGATACAAACCGAAATCCGAGTCCTACCACTTAGGTTTTACATCAATTTTACTATTGTGCTTAAGTCAAAACAAAACCATATATATATATATATATAACATATATAATATACTTTCATTTCGAGTAAAAAAACAAATTTTCAAAATCTTAAGTCTAGCGGTGTAGTAGCCTCCGCAATCCACAAATACATGCTCTAAGAAAAAGTCATAAGATACGGTCTTTCGCTAACGGTTGGCGTCTCCCAACGTCTAGTAAGCCCATCAGCTTAGGATAGAGACTTAATAAAATGATGGCATAACTAGTGCCCAATCCTATAAGAAGCCCTCCTCCTATGAGTCCCTTCCCACCTTTTACGTAAAGTAGTTGTTTATGTCATCCGATGCAATTATGGGAAATGCATGATTCATTGAATTTTCTTAATCGTATAAGTATTTAATCCAATTTTCATGATGATGAGACAATTTCATTCCATACAATTGTACGTATATGTCATAAAAAAACAATTCCCATTATTATCTGATTATCAAGCCATCATATTCAATCATAAATTCATACACATGCATTTCTCATGTCCCACAAGCATCCCAATTCCATATATGAGTTTAAGTGCATCTATTCTACAATCAAAATCAAGTAAGGAGTCATCAGGAATTCACTCACTTAGCCATGCGGATTAATCAAAATAATCCGAGAGCAAGTCTTCTCTAAAAGCTTGGTCACTTAGACATTGCAAATATAATACTATAAGGATTCGAAATAGAATTTGAAAAACTAAGCTAAAACCCTTTAAGTTATATTTTTGACTTGGTTTCACATTTTTCCTCGATTTTACTTAAAAGTTCAATTGAGTATAAATTTCTTATTTTAAATCCAATTTTTACGATCTTATAGTCAATCCTCATTTTTTTTTAGTGTACTTTAACATGGTGAGGTTAGATTTTCGAGATAAGGTATGTAAATCTACTTATAGGTCAAAACAATGGCGATCCTCAAGATTTGGAGTACTTTTAGGCTTTTTGGTTTAAGGCTTTTTGGCAACTTGGGAAGTCCTTTGGGCTTGGGCTTAGAATCACACTCTAGGCTTAAAATACTCCTTAAGGTTAGATTTCTAACTTTGATTTACACTCCTAAGACTAACAATAACTTCTTAGGCTTTTAAGTGGGCTTAAGTTGTCAAATTGGCTTGTTTTTTATCCAAATCAAGGATAATCACTCTCTTGGGCTTAAGGTATGTTTTGTGGGCTTCTTAAGAGTCTTAAAACAACTTTTATTATTAGGGTAAGTTGCTGGACAAAAATTTAATGAGGGTTCTACTTAGAGTTTGAAGCCTATTTTGGAAGTTTTAAGCTCATTTTTGAGTTTTAGGCTTTGTACGCTTATTGTACTTGCCTTGGTTGATCTTTTTACTTAGTTTACTTACTTTTATCATATTTTTAAGTTTCTTTCAACAAGGTTCCAAGTCTGGTTGTGGTGAATCCTAAGGGCTCTCACTTGGTTTTTCAACTTGTTTCATCATTTCCTTAAGTTTAAGTGTTAGATCACGAACCTAGGTTGCTTATATTCAAATCTTAACTTAACTTCTCTTCCATGAGATGATTACTTAGCTCACACTTTATATGAAAATAGTAGATCTCATACTTATTACAACTTCCATATCATATTTCATGTTTTACAAAGTTGGTTTCCTCACAAAAGTTTTATGTAATGGATTTTTCTTTACTTAAGTCTAGATTTGAGCATATTTAACTTAATAGAAGTGAAAGTAACATCCAAATGACTGACAACTCCTCATGTCCAGCATGCTTTCCCTTCATTCAAGTTCTCATTTCATGATTTTCTTAACTTAAAATCTCTCGTTCTAAGTGTTAAACAAGTATCTCTACATAATACCAACTTTACATGCTCATAAGTCAACTTTCATATAAGAGTTTCATAAGTTTGCTTTTTAGGGTGGTCTTAGTTATCTCATCAACTTATGATCATACTAATATCCTTAAGAAAACATGGTTTCCTAACATAGACTACTAAGCTACTAATATAAAGAAACACTTACTCGTCCACAAAGTAAAAGTATGGTGGTTATACACTAAGTTTCTACTCAAGCTTCTTATCTTACTTTCTCCTTCTTGCCTTACTTTCCCCTTGTTACAACCTTTTTTTTTTTAACTTAGATTTTGGTCCTTCGAAGTAGGGTTTAAAGAGTGCTCTAAGGATCTTAAAAATGATTTTGGAAGTTGACAAATGGAATACACGAAGTGGATTTTGATTCCGTGAGTTTAAGAGCTTTGAAAGTGGCGACAATGTTGATTTCGTAGGGTTTTTGTGTTTCCTCTTTTAGGTTGATTTTCAAGTGAGAAAAATGGAAGTAAAAATGAAAGTGAAAGTAAGGGATATGAGAGAGAGAGTGGCCGGTTGTATGGGGTTGGGGAAATATGTTTTAGAAGCTTAATTTTATTATCTTATAGCTTGTACAAATGCTAACATTTGACAAAACTAGATAATGTAAGCATTAAGGAGTGAATAGTAGTGTGTAAGACAAAGTGATTGATCGATGAAAGACAAGGCATGGCCTCCATTTCTAGCCTTGTAAGGACCAGCCAATAGGCTTCCTTTATGGTATGGAATTGTCTTGTCTTCTTTACTAAAGTTGAATATATGAAATCTTGTGATATCTTGTCCAAATATAGTATAAGTTATGGTATGATAAGAAAAGTATCTTATCACTAGTTTTTGCTAAGTTATCAATTGATAATTAATTCCAAATCTCAATTGATAAGTTATTTAGGGTGATTGGTTGGTTCACTTATTCACATATATAAGGCTTAAGCATGAAGATAAGGAAATTGTTTTATAGGAAATTGTTTTAGAGTTTACTTCTTAAATTGTTTTGTAAATTATGATTCAATTCTTATAAAATTATGAAATTTTATAAAGTTGAATAAAATTATTCAAATTAAATTATCAACCAGTCGTTTAGGGTTATAAGTCCTTAATTGTTTTAAGGTTTAGGGTCTTGGGTGACTTTAGAGTTCGTAGTTTTTCATGTTTAAGTTTTATTGATAATAAAATTTTGAATTGGAAAGTTAATTTATTTTTTTAAATGTAAATTTGTATTCTTAGTTTAGTTAATCCCTGGGAAAGTTCAAGAAGTACTCTTAATCGAATCATAAGCCCACTAAAAAGTAGGGTTTACAGACATGTTAGGTGAACTTAGTGAAGCAAGATTTGAAGCAAGATTGATCTTAAATCTAGCTACCACCAAATCTACATGAGGCCCAAAGACGAGTGAAAGACTACGTTTAAGACTCGATGTGTTCTTTACGAACGGATGGTTATGCCCTTCGGTTTGTTGAATGTCCCAAACACTTTCATGAGACTAATGAACCATGTACTAAGACATCTCATGGTGAAGTGTATTGTGGTATGCTTGGACAACATCCTGGTCTACAATGCTGACATGTCGAGTCACTGTGAACATCTCAAAGCAGTCATAGATATCCTCCGTGCCAAGAGACTATCCGGCAATTTAAAGACATGTTGCTTTTGCTAAGAGAAAGTGGTATTCTTGGGTTATATAGTTGGTGGAGGAGGCTTGCGAGTCAATGATGAAAAGATCTGAGCAATTGTTGAGTGGCCAACTCCTATAACTTGTATCAACGCAAGAAGTTTCCACGTACTAGTTTTTTTTTATAGAAGGTTCATCAAGAATTTTAGCTCACTCGCCATATCACTTACTGAGTTAACAAAGAAGAACACTAACTTCCGATGGGGAGAAAGAGAGGAGAGGAGTTTCGCTGAGATAAAAGAAAGATTGACCTCCACCCTGATATTAGTACTACCTAACTTCAACAAAATCTTTGAGCTAAATTGTGATACATCGACCATTGGAATAAGCGTTATCCTAATGCAGAAAGGCCGACCAATTGCCTTCCATAGTGAAAAGCTCCGATGACTGCATCTGAACTACTCCATGTATGATAAGGAACTTTTGGTACTAATCCGAGCAATGTAAGTATGGCAACATTATTTATTGCCAAGAGAATTTATCATATATACTAACTACGAATCACTGAGATACCTCCGAAGTCAGACTAAGTTGTTAAAGCAGTAAGCGAAATGGATTGAATTCCTTGAAGGATTCAATTTTGTAACAAAATATAAGCAGGGAAAGAGCAATTAGTTGGAGATGCTCTTTTAAGGAGATATGCGCTTTTATTAGAACTATAGACCAGATTGTTTAAGTTTGCAAGTATCAAAGAATAGTATTCCGAGGATCTATACTTTAGACCCATAATTTCACGATGCATCAACGAGAGGATGGTGGACGAGTATCATGTGGAGGATGGCTACTTGTTCCAAGGAGGAAAATTATGTATGTTGAATTGCTTACTAAGGAAGCTACTAATCAAGGAAGCCCATTATAAGCCCCAACACTAGCAATTTGAGGTTTCGACCGGTTGAAAGACCTGATGGAGCCTAAATTATAAAGTAAAGCTAGAAATATTAGAAAAATAATCCTTTAAGTTTAAATTTAAGAAAATAAGCAATAAAATAAAAGAATATAAAAATTCCAAATTTTAAATATATAACTCATTATTTATCGAAAATGCGTAAAATGCATTCCGATAATTAATGAATTGCTTGAGATAAACTATATGTATACTAAAAATCATAAAATAAGATACAACACAAAAGCCAAAAATCAAGGAAATTGGGCAAAGTCATGTCTAATTTATGCACAATAATTACACTAAAGCTCTATAAATAGCAAGAAAAATTCAAAAGCTCATTTGGATAGTTAGAAATTAGAGAAAATTAGGGAGAGTCAAAAATTGAGAGAAAAACCAAAGAAAAAGAAAAGAAAAGGAAAGGAAAACTATGCAGTTAAAGCCACAAAGCAGAACTCAGATCCGACGGGCAGCTGGGAGTTGACGGCCACCACCACCACATGGTGGTGGCAACGCCCAGGTGGGCCGACACACCTATGGCCACCGACAATGGCCGAAGCCACCTAAATCGGTGAGTTCGATTTCCAACCCGATTTTATGTAATTTTGTAAAAATAGTAAATATTATTAGAAAATTATGAAATTTGTTATTCTGAAATATTTTTGTATGTATTTTTAGGAAAAATAGTATTTTGATGAAAATATTTCTCGGGATATAGGGTCCCTAAGAAATCGTTCAAAACCGAGCATGTTTCGGTTTAGAAATAAATGACCTTAAGAGTGTAGTTTCAAGCCCAAAATTTTTGTGTAGACCACTTAGCTGATATAGAACAGTGCTATGAATCCTATTTTCAAAAATTAATTTTTGAAATTTTTAGATAATTTTTAGGCCTTAAAATAAGGCATAAAATGGATAATTTAGGGTTAATAAAGTAATTAGATGGTTAATTACTGATTTAGTGAATAAGTATATGTTTTAGGATATTGAAATCTGATGGAGTATGATACTTGTGGCATTTAGGGTGTTAGATGTAATTATTAGGTTAATTATGTAGTAATGAGTAATAGGAAAAAATACTAAATTTTAAATTAATTTTGGAAATTAGGGTAATTAGGAGAAAAATCTGATTTATGATGAATTTAGACATTTGGAAATGATAATTGGAGTTTAGAGACAATAATTAGAGTGATAGAAATATTAGAAGTGTATGATATACATAAAAGGTAATAATACATAACATGTAATTATTATAATATAATAAATAGAAAATATTATAATAAAAATTGATATTTTGATAACAATAAAAATGTACAATAAATCTGATACAAAACTTGAATTTATGTTCTTATATGAAATAATGTAAAAATTTCTCACATTAGGAGTGAATTTGGTATACTAATACGGATTTAAGTATACCGGGTAAAATAAATACTGATTAAGGGTAATGATGATATTTAGGAGATCGGGAAGTAATGTGATTAATTTCACATTATGGGTTGAAACAAATTTCTAAGGTTGGAGTATAAAACACTACTTAGAAATCGAACTAAAACTTAATTTAGAAATCGATCCGAAAACCGAACCCGAACCTAACCCTAAACCTAGAATAATTATAAAAGACTTAAGACCTAAATAATTAGGCATATTAAACCCTAAACAAAACATAACAATAAGCGTTATAGGATAAAATAAACCTATAATAGTTATATGAAAAACTGAAACCACGTTTGTGTTATAGGGATGATCGACGATGGCCTGAGCAAGTCGGACCTCAAGTGAGTGAGCGAGGAGTCTAGGTAAGTTGGGATTAATACAATGCTGTATTTTGGAGGCTTAAAATTATGCTTGGTTGTGCTTGTTAGATAGTTGGATGTGTGAATGTGCTTGATTATGGGTGATGCTATGATTCTGTTTGTTGCTCTGGCATGTATTGTATGATTTGTATAAAATGATCAATCACCTTAAACTGGACTTAATCAAATATACGACCAGTAATCATAATTGGATATGCATGGCAACCCGTTAGGGAAACTTAGGACTCTCCGGCTAAATACCGACCCCTTCGAAAGGGATAGCGCAGGATTGCAATTGGTCCCTTCTTCATCCTTAGCCGAACTAAGTGACAGGAGAGAAGGTCGCGGCGAGGGTGAAGTCAGTGGTTCGAAGGTAATCGCGGGAGGAGCGAGGTCTCCATTGCACAAGCCTGGGTTTGGTCGTGAGCTGTTGCATTAATGGCAACTCCTCAACCCGGATTAGAGCGGGCGTAATTTCTCTAATCTCACCACGGGCCGGACAATGTCGTGCGATGGCATTTTCTTGCACATGCATTGCACCTAATAAGTTGATTAAAAACCCTGTTGTGTTTGTGGTATAGTTTTAAGTCCTCTATCCTAACTTACTAAGCTGTGGTTGCTCACATCCCTATAGACGTCATGCAGGTGCTAGCTAAGAAGTGGCAAACAACTACTTTGAAGCTAGCAACTGCTGGATCCTAGGGAGTGAGGAAAAACATTGAAGAATCAACACATATGTTATTACTTTTCATTTCTGAATAATGTAATAACTGAATTATAGTGAATATATATAAATTTCCTCACCTTCTTAGGTAAATGATTTATTTAAATTACAAACTGTTTACTTCAAAGTGGGTTAGTCGTTGACGCCTTGTGTAGATCAGGTCTAAAATAGCGGTTGTAAGGCCAACTTCTATCTTAGGATGGTTTACACGGTGGGGCCGTTACGACTCTGCCGCTTCGGGGCGTGACACCCATAATGGAGATCTCTCCATGCACTTTAGAGAAAGAAAGACCTGTAAACTATTGAATGGCCGATTCTTTTAGCCGAGAATTAGTAGAGATGTGCATCGAGTGGTCGAAAATTGTATCGTATACAAGATGGCTAAGTGCTAAGCTAAACAAGTATGCAAGATCCTAACTTAACTGTCCCAACAAAATCGTAGATCGAATTGCGCATAGACTTTGTTCCTAGACAGCTGCAAACTGCCCGAGGCAAAGATTCTGTAATGTTGTTATGGATAGGTTCAATAAGATGTCACACTTCGTACCCTGCACAAAAAATAACTATGCTTCGGCTATTGCTTCTCTTTTCTTACAGGAGATTATGCAGATACACAATGTACTAACAAGTATAGTCTCCGACAAAGACTTGAAGTTCTTGAGCCATTTCTGAAGAACCCTATGGTATCAGCTAGAAACCAAATTACTCTTCAGTACCTCATGTCACCCCCAAACTGACAACTAAACAAAGGTGGTTAATCATACTTTAGAGTCACTGCTCTAAGCTACAGTAGGCAAGAACTTGGCTAATTGGGACGTCTGCCTACCTGTAGTCGAGTTCGCCTATAATTGAACAATACATGACACCACTAAGTAGACTCCCTTCGAGGCAGTCTATAGGTTTAATCCCAAGTTGCCCCTCAACCACACCCCTGTACCAGTACCCATGCAAGAGTACCCTGATGCATCAACCAAAGTATAATCCCTTAAGCACATCTATGATAAGGTCACTCAGCACATCAACTAAGCTGCTAGAAGACTACAAGAAAAGACTAAAGGTTGGACAGCTAAACAGTTTCAATTAGGAGACTTGATGTGGCTACACTTCAGCAAAGAGCGGTTCCCAAATAAGAAGAGGAACAAATTATCTACAAGAGCGGAAGGACTTTTCAAAATCCTCCAGAAGATCAATGATAATGCATACAAGTTGGAATTACCCAAGTACTATAGGGTTTCTAACACCTTCAACATTGCCGACTTCAGTCTGTATCACCCTGACGGAGAACTGAGTGAACACCATTTAGATTTGATCCCAAATCCAAAACAACCTAGAAAAGATGATGGGAATCAAGCTACCAGACCTTTGACCCATAGTCAAGCTAGAGAACTAAAACGGTTGGCATAACGAATCCTTTTGTTCCAACTAACCTTTACTAAGGCCAAGTACTTTCTTACCAAGTCACCCTTCATGCCGAGACATATGATTGCCCATTTTCCTATAGTATATCCAGTTGAAGACCACTCACTAGCATTAAACCGACTAATTACTCGGCATATTCCTTGTCAAGAAGCCAAGAGAGTGACCTCAGACTAACTAAGCCATCCCTGCTTGGACAAGCCATTTGTCCGTACTTTTTGTCTATGTTTGCTAACGACTTCACTACTATAACATTGCCATATGTACAGTATCATGTGCAGAATTCGTTGCACCAGTGATTGTTTTTCTTGTATATTCATTTTTACCGTTTTGTATCTTGTACATTACTTCTTTAGGGAGTGCCCTTTTTGTCTTTTCCTTTTTTGGCAAGTTTCCTTAACTTATGAGTATAAATACCCTTATACTTGTAGCTAGAAAGCATCAGATTAATTCTTAATACATTTTTGAGTTCTTTTCTCCCTTGCATAAGCACTGTTTGTTTACTCTTAGTGGCACTCTTATCATTTTCCTTAAGCAAGGTTAGGTAGTAAGTAACCTCATCGGACCAATTCGTACGTCATATCGAATTGTGCCATGAATTATCGGGAGTTCCATTGGTGCATTATATCCTTTAGAACTGTTCTTGGATTTTTCTTACTGTTTTGTTCTTCATTTTTCCCTTTTCCCACTTTCCCCATTAATCCTTTTTTGAGCTTTCTATAAGCTCGGACCCATCTAGCAACAGGCCTTATCTATTCTTAGTCATGGTTTGCAACATATGAGATGCCACAAAACCCCATCTTGGTATACAAGGTGTTTGATGTATGGGGAATCAACTTCATAGGCTCTTTCTTGAATTCTCATGAAAATAAATACATCTTAGTGGCCATTAACTATGTCTCTAAATGGGTTGAGGCTCGAGCCTTACTTACTAATGATGATAAGGTAGTAAAGAAATTCTTAAAAGGCCTATTTTCTCAATTTGGCACTCCTAAGGCGATTATAAGTGATAAGGGAATACACTTTTGCATGCTCAACATGAGTACATGTTGAATCATGGTGTCACCCATAGGGTAGTTATCCCTTACCTTCCCCAAACAAGCAGTTAAGCAAAAGTTGCTAATCGGGATCTTAAAACGGATTTTGGAGAAAATCATAGGGTGCCATAGGAAGGATTTATAAAAAAAGTTAAATGTTGCTTTATGGGCTTATAAGATGGCTTACTAAATACCAACAGGAACCACACCCCATAGACTTGTGTATGGGAAGGCTTGTCACTTAGCAATGAGATCAAACATAAGGCTTATTGGGCTATTAAAAGTAATAACCCTAATTTGAGCACACAGGTGCTTATAGCCAATTTCAATTAAATGAGGTTGAGGAGTGTTGAGCCATGGCCTATGAGAATTTAACGCTCTACAAGGAAAGAACTAAAATTTACCATGACCAAAGGATTAAGCAAAGTCGGCAAATTTTGAGAAGGGGACTATGTCACAATTTACACCTACGGTTATTCCTTAGAAAGTTGAAATCCAAGTGGTCCAGACCATTCATAGTCATATAAGTTTTCCTATATGGAACAATTGATGTTACACACCCAAAGAGGGGAACTTTTAAAGTCAATGGTCATCTATTGAAGTTGTACTTAATTGAAAATTTTGCAAACAATGGATAAGAGAAATTCTATCTCCACCCTATGGAAAAATCATAAGCAAGAAGATGTATCCCATTGAGCTATCAATGTTGACTATAGTATGTTATAGGAGGCAACCCGTGTCTAACCTTTATTTTGTTTTGCTTAATTTCCTTTTGTTGCATTTTAAGTTTTCGTAATGTCTTATTATAAGGTACAAAAAGTTACTCAACTAGGTAATACATGGTGTCACTAGCTTTGTACATGCACACCCCAAAAATTAGCATAATGCATAGTAAATTACACAAGCAATCAACATACCCATGTTAATCTAAGCACACAAATAATCCCCTCCTCCACCACCCTCACACTGTCCATGAGTATAGAAAGTAACATACGCTATGCAACATGACCATGTCCGTGCCCTATGTCTACACAAGAAAATACAGGGGCCATCTCTTCCCATTTTAAATAAAACACACTTCTCTCTCTCTCCCTTCACTCATTTGACAATCACATACATACGCTCTCTCTTACACTATACTCCTCTCTATTCTTCTTGCATAATCTATACTCACAAGACTTGTTTTACACATCAATTTGCAAGCAGATCTAGGTAACTCTCTCATCCTTCTCCTCAATTTTTCTTCTTTTAGCTTTTCTTGGTGAGCCTTTGTCTTGAAGAACTTATTATTCATGTATGGCTTGTAGAAGGAAATTAAGGCATTTGTTTTGTGAAGCAAGATTGATGAATGTATGTTTATTTTAGTGATTTTTCACTATTTTAACATTCCTTATGTGTAGACTAACAAGTGATAAACCCGTGTTATTTGAATTAGGCACCTTAATTTGACTTGAAGAAACTAGGTCATTTCACACATTCTACTACATTTTTGAAGCTTCTTGTTGAGAATTTATGTAATCTATTTCCTTTAAAATGAGTTTTGCCTTTGATCTTTGAACATCGACACTTGAATCACATAGTTTTGGTACTTAGGGTTGTAATGGATTGTGTCGATTTAGGGGTATTGGTGTGATTCTAAGTAGATGTAGTGCTAGTTTGAGGTTCCTTGCATCATTGCGTACCAATTCTTACAGCTAATTGCACATTTGAATGGTTGAAATCTCTTGAATTAACTAGTTACATTCATGTCCACCATGTGTTCGATAAAACACCACATTGAAGTTTATTACATTGTTTGATTATTTCACTTAATTGAATATAATCCTTGTGTAATTTTAAGTGTAAGGAAGATATTGCGTGCCTAATTTGATATGTGCTTCTCTTATAGGTTACCATGTCAAATCGTTAAATGCATAGTTTTGTACACTTGTAAATATTTTCCTTAATTTGATTTATGGGCCTACTTTAAGGTTTAAGGCCTTGTATTCTATTTACACTTTTTCCACTAGGGTTTTAAGATATACTATATATAGTAACTTTTGTAAGTAGCAACCATGGAGGAGACTGTGGAATCATATTTGAACATTCCCTTTTGAGTAAGGATATTCTTAAGTTCTTCAAGCCTACTCTTTTCGGATTATTAAGTGTTGTTTTTACTCTTTAATCTTCCTTGCGTTCTTATCAATCTTGACCTTGAGATTTTTGTGAACCCTCATTTGAGTGAGTTAGTAAGCTGAATCTAACCCTCTTATTGAAACCTTAAGTGACATTTAGTGTTCGTAAGTTATATCGAACCCTATTTTGAGTTCAACCACTGATTGTGTTTGTGTCTTGGTATGTGATATCCATCCAAATCCACATTCAAGACCTCCATTTCACTTACTACCAATACCCATTTTTTAGTCCAAGTCGCTGCCTACACTCATGAGTTGTATCATGGACTCTAGACTACAAAAGTTTCTAGGTGCTAATCAGATATCAGGAAAGTGTTAGTTCTTTTCAATTTTTCTTTTTCCCCTTATATTTCCTTTTCTATATTGTGTTTTTATTTGTTCCATATTTTTATTAAGCTTCATTTGTTGTACATTGAGGACACTTGTTACCACTAAAGAACGTAATTTTTGACATTTGACTCGTTAATATATTAGTTAACTTACATTTGATAATTAAAAAAAATTTATGAATCTGAATTAATTAATTGGACTGAATTGAATATTTGATTAATACTTTACCATTATTGATCTTACTACACTTTGCTAGAGTTGATTGGCTAAATCTTTATAGAGCAAAGTTACAGGTTATTTAGCTTAGAATTCTAAGATTTGGGATTACAACAACATCACTAGTTAAGAGCTAATCATGATTGTTTTTAAGTCTATTTTGACAAATACTTTTCCCTTAGATTTTTTGAAAGCTTTATAATCCTTAGTAAACAAACAAATATAATTTGTCTTTTGAGAATTCCCTAAAAGAAATTTGTAAAGTTAAAGGTGCAATAAATAAGTGAATGAAATTAACAGAAGTTTAAGCTTCAGGCCTCATTGACTCAAGCAATTAGGCCTAAAGGGTGCCTCTTATGAGGGTGATTCCACCTATTAACTTAAGTGACAAGCTTGAGATTATTGGCTAAAAACTCACTATAAGGGTCAGAGAAAAGTCTGTATGAAGGCTGAACTAAATCAAACTAAATAAACGGAGTGGAATGTTTGAAGGGAAGTTTTAATGCCTAGTAGCCTAAGATCGTCTAGCTTAGGACGTACTGATTGATGAAACTGCTCCAAACTAAATAAAAAAAAATTGAAACAAAACAAATTCCTTCTAGTAGAACTCAATTGCTAAAGGAATGATCAGAGGAAGAATTGATGTACCCTGGATTATAATGTTTAGAGAGATTAAAGAGTAGGTTATATACATGTTGGATAAATGGACAAAATTGTTGTCACTCTTTCTCAACAAGTAAGATATTAAATCTGATTTTGAGTTTATGAATCCTTGATTAAATGATTCAAGTAAACTTTGATTAATATAAATTAACTAGTGAACTCTGGTATTAAGTGTTTTTGGAACATTTGAATATGGTTAGGTGCAAATTTAAAAATTGTTAAGTGCCGAATTGATTAATTTTATGATTGCAAGTCAGTTGAGAATTATTTTTCAGTCAAGTGTAAGAGTTGACCGGTTCTTAAGTAGTGATAAATTCAATTAAGTGTTTCTTGTCTAGATTTCTTTGTTTGATTTATTTGCTTGAGGATAAGTAAATGCTTCAATGTGGAGAAGTTTGATGAGCCTTTACTTAAATATATTTATTATAATGATTTTATAGCATTTCCATATGATTTTAGTTAGTTTTTAAGGGATTTAATAGTTAAGTAATATTTTGATTTTAGGATTTTAATGCGTATTAAGAATAAAACGAAGAAAAAAAATCAAGTTTCACTCAGTTTAAAGTTGAAATAAAGAAGTTATGAAATTTGGAAGTGGGACATAACTTACTAACCTTACCTTATCCACCTATGAGCTTGTTTCAAGATGTTCACAAAGCTAGAGAGCAGAAAGTGGCATGCCTAAACTAACTTAACCATGTCACATTAATAGCCCAAGATTTTCCAAAAGAATTTAAATGTTCATCTAAATCGAAATGGTAGTGACACAACCGTGTCCAAAGTTGTGTCAACTACTATCATACTATTTTCCCTACTCCGTTATAAAAAGACATATTAGGGTTTTTCATTCATATTTTTAGCCACAAGAAAAGAGAGATTCAAGTGGTAGAAGAGAGCTAAGGAGGCCACATCTAAACTTCAATATTGGAGAGATTCAACAATATTCAAAGGGGATTTTCATGATTTTTTTTAATTCTTTTTGCTATAATTTACATTCTTTATCATGATTGAAGTTTAAATTCATATATCCAGACTTGTAGGACCTAAGATTCTTATGTGACCATTGTGTTGATTGTTGAAATTCAATAAAGTTTTGATTTTCTTGATTCAATTATGTGTTCTTCATTGTCATTCGATATTTCTAGGGTATCAATACTTGATGTTATGCATAAATATTAAGAAATCTCTCGTACAATTAGATTTTCACATAATTGAAGGGAATTTTATATACACTTAGAGATAAAGTGCATAATTCTTTCAAAAATTTATCAACTTTTTGTGGAAATTCATTTTTCATTAATGTGTTCCTAAAATATGCTATTTGTGAAGAGATTTCGATAGGTATTTTAGAATTAGGGTTAATATACTTAAGAAAGGTATTAGCTTTAATTGAAAATTCTCTCAGTCGATGAAATTGAATGATGATTTTTGTTAAGTCACACGAATTCTTGGGAAAACAAAGTCTAGATACACAATTTGCCTTCTCAAAGTAGTTCTTTGAATTCATCAGTTTTCAATCATTGGTTGAGTCTTGTAATTACTTTAGCTAGCTAATTTTAGTCTTAATTTATTCACTCATCAAGATTTTCCATTTAGATAATAGAGTTGAAGTTGATATCAATACTTGTAGTCGCTAGGGGATTGATTTGGACTCACATTCACTATACTATAATTTTATAAGTACACTTGCCTTTACATTATATGGTTACTACGCTAAGTAGATTTGTGTCTTGAAGTGCAGATAGGTATGCGGAGTTTTTCAAGATATTGAAAAATCCCAAGGGATTTTAGTGAACAGCCCAATGTTAGGTCACCTTTAAAGAATTACAAGGGTTCTCGGAATATATACTAAATCTTATCAAAGTCAATCCTAGGAGAAGATCTATTTTTCTACCTTACCATTCGTAGTCGAGCACTCTCCTTAGTATTGGTCAAAACTGAAGGACAACAACATAATCCCATCTACTATATCAGTCATATACTTTAAGAGCATGAGGTCAAATATTCTAAGATAGAGAAATTCACCTTAGCTGGGGTAATCTCAACTAAGCAACTACGCCCATATTTTTAATCTCACTAGGTGCTCATCCTAACAGATCAACCATTGTAAATGATTCTTTAGAATCTAGATGCATCGACAAGGATGGTGAAGTATGTGTTGAAGCTTAGTGCCTACGAAATCCAATACCAATAGCGTGAGTCATACAAAGCCTAAAGCCTAATCGATTTTGTAGCTAAATATGCAAGAGAAGAGGAAGCATCCCTTGGTGACTACAAACCAGTATGGACACTCCACATTAATGGATCATCCACCTCAGGGGGAGGTAAAGTAAGACTGATGCTCACTAACCCACCTAAGACAACGATATCCTACACCTTAAAGTTTGAATTCGATACGAGTAAACAAATTCGAATATGAGGCCTTGATCTCTACCTTAAGCTAGCTAAAGAAATTAGCACTAAACGACTGGAAATCTTCTTAGAATCCATGCTTGTTATGCAACAAGTCCTAAGTGAGTACGAAACTAGGGGGAATCTATTATAAAGTACCTGGAGATAGTACAAACCTTCTTAACCAAGCTTCCTTCATGGAACATTACTAACATCCCTCAAATAGAGAACTCATTGGTTGACAAACTGTCTAAGTTCACCTTAACAGGATTATCAAAGCCTAAGGAAAAGGACAAGAAAATTTTCATTAAATACTTGTTGGACAAAAGCATCAACACAAACAACTTGGAAGTCTTTGAGATTAATATTATGCCTATAGAGTCAAGCTGGATAAACCTGATAAGGGAATAGCTTAAGCATGATGTGGTCCTACCAAACAAAAAGGAGGCTAAGAAACTAAGGTATAACACCACCAACTATACCCTAATGGACGACATCCTATATTGGAGAGGTATAAGCCTCTTGTTGCTGAGATTTTTTTAGCCCAAAGAGGGTCAAAGTGTTATGAAAGAACTGCATGCTAGCATATGCAACAACTACATCCAATCCTAGGCACTCTATATTCGAGCTCTCCGGCTCAAATACCACTCAACAATCATGAAGTTGGATACAAAGAAGGTCGCTTAGAAGTGTGTGCAGTACTAAAAGCATGCCCTAATCACTTATCCTTCTGGCACCAACCTTCAACCATAGACTAGTCCCTAGCCTTTCACCTAATACGAATTGGGGAATAAACATTTTTGGGTACCTTCCCTAAAGTCCTTAGCAACCAGCAATTCATCATAGTGGTTGTCAACTACTTCATTAGGTGGGTTGAAGTCAAGATCGTAACTAAAATGATGAAAAAGAGCATAGAGTCCTTCGTTCTCAACATCCTCGCTAGGTTTAGGGTCCTTTATGCTCTCATCGTAGACAATGAATGCTAGTTTGATAACCCGAAGTTCAGGGACTTCTATGCCTATCACTACATCATTGTCTATTGTGCCTCAGTAGTACATTCTCAGTCCAATGGCTAAGCCAATGCCATAAACAAGACCACCCTCAATAGCATTAAGACAAGGGTAGAGAAATTATAAGGTAGATTTAAAAGGAGTAGACTTAGATTTATAAAGAAAACCTAATAAAAATAAAAGATTGAAAATTATTGCAAGTCTACAGGTTAGGTACACAACCATGATGCTTAGGCGTGTACTCACACTTTGTCTAAAATTTTCAAAATTCAATGGAATGGATTGATCAGGGGAACACGAGCATAACTATGATCATCGTCTTCGACTGTATTCTTTTCTAGATTTCATTTCTCGCTTAAAATTCTTTTGCTTTAATCCTTGACCAATGCTTTTGTCTAAATAAGCTCCAAAACTTATAAAAGTCTTTAAAACTTCATAAAATGCTCTCAAAGTCCTTAAAACTGAAAATTGAACAACTTTAAGCTCGAAATACTATAGAGTTAACTAGATTAATATTGAAAATAGTACAAATAATTATAGAATATATATGTTAATTTCACATTATCAAATACCCTCACACTTAAGTTTTTGCTTGCCTTCAAGCAAAACAATCAAACAAAACAAAAACATCTTAAGTACAAGGTGGTTAAAAATTTATTCTTTAAAAAAGTATACCCTCAAATTTAAATAACTTTGCAAAATTTCTTTCTTAATCACCCTTTTTTTCTTAACTTAATAATGTTTTTAGAACACTTAGATAATAATACTTAAGAACTATTAAATTTCAATAATTAATCTAAATAATTCGAAGTTAGTCATATCACTTAAACAAAAACTAAACTAGAGATTAAGATAAACACCAACTAGCTAAGAAAAAGTTATAGAAATTTCCTCACTCTAACTTAAGAGGAGGGAATCCTTTCCATACTATTTTTATTTTGATATGACTAGATTGGATGCAAGTTACATCAATTCATCATTTGATTATCTCTTTATTTCTTTCAATTTTCATTAGGAGGCTTTTTAATTCAAATAATTCCTTTGCTTAAGTTGATTAGCATTAGGAAAGAATGACACTCCTTTGACAGACCAAGGCCAATCCTTACTAATTTAGCCATTTTAATTGTTTAATGGTTGTTAGTAGGAAGACACCTCACTCTTTTGAAGAACCAAGGCCAATCCTAAACAACTTTAATTAAGTCTACATTTTGCAAATTGGCAATAGGAAAGAGTCTTGCTCTTCTAAGGAATCAAGATCGATCCTTACCAATCTTTTGCAATTATTTTATCCATTCAACTAATACCTATAACTACTTTAATTTTCCAAAAGACTTTCAAAGGACAAATCTCCTTTATTTATCCAATCTAAAAAATTTGAAAATAAGGATAGATAACTATTCTCTAAAATTAAGTTTAAAAATCAAAATAACTAATCCTTAACCTATCTATATCTATATCCATACTAATCTTGAGTTTAAATTTAAGCTTAATTAACAGGGAACTCTGAATCATAAGGATTTAATCACTCAAATTTAACAAGGTGTTCTAAATTCATAAAGGATTTGGGAAAATTTGTTTTTTAAAAAAAGAAGATTTTACTTGAATTGCACTTAGCCCCCCACTCAAGAAAGGGCTCTACGACAAAGGATGACTAATATATATAAGGGTGTAAATTTCTAAAATTTCTAATTCAAGAAAATTTTCAAAAGCTTAAGTATAAATCTATATTATTAACATACATAAACTATCCTTTTTCCCCCACACTTAAGTTGTACATTATCCTAAATATATACTATAACAAAGCAATTCAAAATTAAAAATGAGAGAAAAATAAAAAGAATTAGGAATTCCTCAATTTTTACATTGATCTTCGAAGAAAAATCTGAAGTCTAAGATTCAAATTCCATCAATCCAGTTAATCTTATGGGGTTCTTCATACCTAAAAAAATGAACTAACTAAAATCCATAAAAAAGGAGTTAAACTAAACAAAATAAACTAAATAAAAGACCAATAATTCAAGTACCAAATTGTTAGCACCCTATAGAACTTACAAAACATCAAAAGAGTTAATAGCTATCTAAAGAGAAAGAGCAATAAAAAATAGGTTAGTGGGTATAGTCATTCAACATGAGAAAAACCAAATCGAGTCTTTTCAAAAGGAAATAAAAAGTGCACAGGTAAATTCATTCTTAGTTCTCATCCTCTTCATCTTCATCCTCCTCTTTGATCTCCTCTTCTACGAACTCCCCGTCTAAGTCCGAGGCTAGTATAGATGGTGATGGTGGTAGCTAGATTTCCAAATAATCAAAGAGTGTATCCCTTCTAACCTTTACGTGATTAATCTTATGCATCAAAATCCTCTACTTCATCAGCATCTTCCTCATAATCCTCTTAATCATGCCAAACACTAAAGAAGATGATGAACCAAATCATAGCTGGGATGATAAAGATGTGGCTATACTGGAAGGCTCAAGAAGTAGACTCTCAAGTGCTGGAGGAAGCATCATGGCCTCGATAAAGCAAGAGAGCTAGAGAATCCAGTTCCATCATACGGGGAATGCCTTGAAAACAAGGGGTGTTTTTTATTGGCTTAATGATGAAGAGACCTATAAAAATGAAACTGGAGCGATGATGAGTAGCTTAGTTCCTAAGGAACCAGGCCATCCTAACTCCTAAATTTATGGGTCATAAATTAGCAATACAATACAAATATAAGACATCCCTCTCATTTATTACCCTTAACTGTTCTTTCTTCTAATAAGACCCCTAGATAAAATATAATGAACTAATTTGAGAGCTAGATTTCTCATCTCTCAACTTAGAAGCTGTAGACCTCCCTAAGTCATAAGCTCCTCTTTCACGATTAATCAAGTAAAACCATACAAAGGACTCATAAAGTCCTAAAGGTAGCTTATATGGCATCTCCATATACTCTCTAGTCCTAAAATAATTCATAAAATATATACCTATCCTTATAAGCAACTCATCAAATGGCATGGTCACCTCTTGACCATTACACCTGAAGTATAGAGTATTATTCCTACCATTTTCAATATTATCGACAACTAATCTCAAAGTGCTCAAAACTCCTAATGTTAGTTCCTTATATACTAGTTCATTGATTGTCAACAACCTGTCCCATCCACCAAATTCAATTAACTGTCTCACCTTAGTGTCATAGTTAGCTTAAACTAGTGAATCCCAACTTATGTACGTAGTCTAGCAAAACTCCTTCTTAGATAAATAGAGATATCTCTTCTACTGCCAAGATTCATAAAATGTCAAAAGCAGGTGCATAAGAATGACACATGAGCTTTTGTGCGCAATGTATTTCACCTTAGCATGGTTATGAAATCAAAAAGAAAGAATTCAATTTGATAAAAGAAACAAATTCATATCACATAAATAATGGTTAATTTAAGAATCTAACAAGAGTCAAAAGTCATTCCTAGTTTATTGCTAATCTATTAAATCAAGCAACATAGGAAATCTTGAATTAGCAAAAGATTACATAATGAAATGCTAATTTTTTTCTAAAACGATGGATTAATAAAATTATAGGATTAATTCAAGATGAGGTCCCATTTCCATTCATAATTTCTATTAACAAGAATATTATCATTCAATATACAAATATTTTGACTTTTTCACAATTTTTAACAATCAATTTTCATGTGTAATTGTTAACAACAAAAAATTCCATATTACTTATCATGAATTTCCTAGCATATTGAATTAGATTTTATATCAAAAAATTTAACCAATATTGCTAAATTCATGAATGCAAGATATCTAATTGTACAAAATTTTTATCAACAAAAAGTTTCCATATTTCTAACATAAAACATCACAGGTCAGTAACAATGTCAACAAGCCTAGGACATGGATTCCATCATTTTCCCTTACTTTCCTTCACTTTCCGCCAATATAGAAAACAACTCTCACATTCTCATGGATTCAATCCTTAATAAGTATGCATTTTTCAACTAATTTCTAATAAATAATGATAAAGTAACATATTTTATTATGTTATCTTTCCTAAATCAATTCTAGAAACTAAGATTTCTACACATGCAAATCACATTGTTCTTGATGAAATCCTAACTAAAAATCTTTATGCACAACATTAATAAATCAAAGAAAATAAAGAGATAGGGATGATGTATGTACCTTAGATTTGAAGTGCAAGTGGTTGGATCATGAAGATTTATGAGATTTTGGTGCAAGTACAGAGAGAAAATTGAAAGAAAAGTGGATTTTAGAGAGAGAGTGTATGTGAGTTTAGAATGAAGAGGAAAAGAAATACCTATGATGTTTAAATTCGAAGGAGGCCACGGTCAAGGATCACAACCATAGAGTATGGCCATGGTCCTTACCTTTGCATTGGTATTGCAAACCCTAGCATGTATACAGTCAAGGACTATGGGCCTACTCCTAACCATAGACCTCTCGTACAAAAATTTTCTACTTCCTATAGCAATTAATTTATAGAGGATTACAGTCCAAGTATACAACTGTGGACTTTGGCCATGTTCTTCTCGTATTTTTGTGAATTCAACACTACTTTGACTCCCTTCGACTTGGTTCCTAAAATTACTTGAATAATAAAATTAACGCGAATTGAATTACAAATATAAGACAAATAACGATCAAATTGGATGACAACCTCACTAATTACTATTGCATAAACAAAATCCAATAATTGTTTTTAGTGAAGAATCATTCAAAGTAAGGGTAAAAATACTAACTTAAAAATTTGATAGTTAAGCAGACTCATGATACGATAATGAAATAAAAAAAATAATTAAAAGTAACTAAACATGGGTAAACTCCTAAAAAACGTTGTTGTTTACGTCGTTAGCTCAATACTTGACTTTCTTTCATTTAGTTTGGTTCCAAACCTATTAGTTTAGGATTCCACTCAACGTTTTTGGGTAAACTTCCTTATAGCCTTCATTGGCTTGAAAACGTACATCTGAACATTAGATGAATCAATTTAGCAATTACTCAATGTTAGGGGTCCTATTTTACTGTTGTGCGTTCCAATTTTGCTACTACTGCTAGCTTCCTTAAGAGAAATTAGGATGATTTCTCCAAAGGATTATCCATAAATTGGTTAGCACTAAAATTTACTTCTTCAGTTTCAGTCGAAATTTCTTCCTGCACTAAATTAGCTAGTTTCATTAGTCCTTTAATCTTCTTACTTAGATTCTCAACCTAAGCAATCAATGTAGTTACATAATGAACTTTATACTTTCCAAATGCCTTAACTTTGGATCTCACATTGTACCATTGTAAATTATTCATCGCCATGCCTTCAATCAACTTATGGGCCTCATTTGGTGTCTTAGCACTTAGAGTGCCTCCAGGTGCAGCATCAATCATCTGGCGTATAGGATAAGTAAGCCCATTATAAAATGTTTGAATTTGCATTCATTGACGTAGTCTATAGTGCAGACACCTCCTCAACAACTTCTTAAATCTCTCCCACGTATCATAGAGGCTCTCATAATCAATTTAGGCAAAAATAGAAATATTATTTCTAAATTTCGTTATCCTAACAGGCAGGAAATATTTTCCTAAAATTTTTTCTACTAAAGAATCTTAAGTTGTAACAAAGCTTCTAAGTAATGAATTAAGCTACTATTTAGCCTTATCTCATAGGGAAATGGCAATAACCTTAATCTTTTAGCATTGTCTGAGACATCATTTATTTTGAACGTTTTGCAAATCTTTAAGAAACTGGAGATATGGTTATTGGGATCCTTGACAACCAATCCATCAAGTTGGATGTATTGTTGGACTATCTGGATGACATTAGGTTAAACTTAGAAATTTGTAGCTTAGATTGCAGGCCTTATGATGTTGGACTCTATTCTAGTCACCATAGGTTTAGCAAATTACATAAAGGTCTTGTTGGGTTCATCATTATTGCTGTTGTTCAACGCCATATTTTCGATCTCTTGCTCACTTTTTGAATCCTCTAACTCTTCCTTTCACTTGACTGGTGAACTTTGATTGACTAAATATACGGTTTCACGAACTCTCATATGGAGATAACATGAAGTCATCTTGATCTTTAGATCAAATTCCATTAGATTGCTGCTAACACTCCTAGTCATAAACTGGAGAAGTTTAAAGATTAGAAATAAAATAGAAAGAAAAATACCAAAAATAACTAAAGGAAAAGAAATGTTACAGATATGTTCAAATAATTGGAAATCTAGGGTTTTTACTAAATTACTAATTAGTCTACTCTATTTGCTCCTTGGAAATAACGACAAAAACTTGATCGGGCTCTTAAGCACATGTAGCTTATCAGCATAGGTAAGTGCACCTAATCAAGTTATAGTATAGATAAAATGGATTATGAGTCTAAGTATCGATCCCACCAGAAATCTTACATAGGAGTAGTATCTAATTATTTAGCAACTTTATCCTTAGATTATTCCAATTACCTAACTTATACAATAGGAGATATATTTGGATAATTAAAGGGTGGAAAAGTGAAGCGTGCAAAAACAAAAATATGATGTAAACATAATTAAATAAAAATAATAAGTATAATAAATAGATAAATTAATTTAAAAAAGAAACATATTCCTTAGTAAATCATTAATGTTAGTTACTACCTAGTTCTAAATGACCTGTTCAATCTCAATCGCAATATTGGACCTCGGGGATTCCTATTAGAAACCAACCAAACTTGTGTCTCTTGGTTAATTCCTAATCTTGAAACCTTCTCTACCTAAATCACTTCTAAATAGAACGTCATAGGATCGCATGACATTCCTGAATCTTACTTTTAGGTTGCCCTAATCTAAAAAAAAAAACAAACTACTAAATGTTTTAGTCAGCCAGTTTTGCCTAATTGTGTCAATCAATCATATAGCATACTCTCGTAAACCCTACAATAAATTCTAGTAATAATTTAATCACCGATATATTAAATTAAAGCAGACACTGAAAACAATACAATTAAATCTAGATTGAATTTCATTAATAATAAATAAAAGTCACCTTAGAACATAGGGTTCAACAATAATTTACAAAGAAATTAAAATAAAGACATAATAATAAAGTAAAAAGAGAAGATCATAGAAACTCGTTTTATTCTTTACCCTACTGATTCTTGCTCTAAAGGGGCTCTCTCTGCAATCCTAGGCCTAAGCATCTTTTTATAAGGAGTGGAGCTAGATTTACAAAGAGAACCCAATAAAAATAAGAGATTCAAAAATTATTGCAAGTGTATGGGCTAAGTATGCAACCATGATGTTTAGGCATGTACTTACACTTTATCTAAAATCATTAAAATTCAATGGAATTGATTGACAAAGGGAACACAAGCATGAACCACAGCCATGGTCTTCAACCATGCTCTTGTCTAGACTTTTTTTGTTGCTCAAAATTCTTCCACTTTAATCCTTAATCAATGTCTTTGTTCAAAAAAGCTCCAAAACTTGATAAAAGTCTTCAAAACTTCATAAAATGCTCTCAAAGTCCTTGAAAATGAAAATTAAATGACCTCAAAATACTATAGAATTAACTAGATTAATAATCAAAATGGCAAAAATATAGAATTTATATCCTAACTTCACGTTATCTAATAATCCTAAGTTGTACTTTGAATAATTCAATGTAATACAACTCTATGTACTATTCTCATTCAATCAATGAAAATGAATTTATCTTATGAAAGTTTTTTTCTTGTTCAACCTTGTTTAAACTCCAAACAATCCCTGCCCCTTTAAGGGTAAAAGGACACCGAGCTAATCAGATCCTTACGAGAAGGATCCTTGATAACCATGCCTCTTTAAGCCTAAACGAGTTGAAACACCACCAAATCGGCCCTCAAGTAACTTGGTTAACAAGGCACACCCCTTTTTATGACTGAAGCACTCCTGCACTTGCCAGTTGAAATACTACCAATTGTCACGCTCCAAAACGGTACAGTCGTAATAGCCCCGCTATATAAACCATCCTAAGATAGAAGTGGGCCTTACAACCGCTATCTTAGACCTGATTTACATAAGGCGTCCACAACTAACCCGCTTTGAAGTAAACAGTTTGTAATTTAAATAAATCATTTACCTAAGAAAGTGAGGAAATATATATATATACTATAATTCGGTTATTGCAATTAAAGTTTACAATATTTTTCCGTAATATATTTCCTAGTTATTACATTATTCATAAATGAAAAGTGATAAAATATGTGTTGATTCTTCAATGTTTTTCCTCACTCCCCAGGATCCAGCAGTTGCTAGCTTCATAGTAGTTGTTTTCCACTTCTTAGCCAGTACCTACACGATGTCTATAGGGATGTGAGCAACCACAGCTCAGTAAGTTAGGATGGAGGACTTAAAACTATACCACAAACACAACAGGTTTTTCAATCAACTTATTAGGTGCAATGCATGTGCAAGCAAATGCCATTGCACGACGTTGTCCGACCCGTCGTGAGATTAGAAAAATTGCACCCGCTTTAATCCGGGTTGAGGAGTTGCCATTAATGCAACAGCTCACAGCCAAATCTAATCTTATGCAATGGAGACCTAGCTCCTCCCACGATTACCTTCGAACCACTAACTTCACCCTTGCCGCGACCTCCTCTCCCGTCACTTAGTTTGGCTAAGAATGAAGAAGGGACCAATTGCAATCCTGCGCTATCCCTTTCAAAGGGGTCAGTATTTGGCCGGAGAGTCCTAAGTTCCCCTAATGGGTTGCCATGCATGTCCAATTCTGATAACTGGTTGTATATTTGATTAAGTCCAGTTTAGGGTGAACAATCATTTCATACAAATCATACAATACATGCCAAAGCAACAAACAGAATCATAGCATCACCCATAATCAAGCACATGCACACATCCAACTATCTAACAAGCACAACTAAGCATAATCTCAAGCCTCCAAAATACAACATTGTATTAATCCCAACTTACCTCGACTCCTCGCTCACTTACTCGACGTCCGACTTGCTCAGGCTATCGCCGATCATCCCTATAACACAAATGTGGTTTCAGTTTTTCATATAACGATTATAGATTCATTTTAACCTATAATGCTTATTGTTATATTTTGTTTAGGATTTAATATGCCTAATTATCTAGGTCTTAAGTCTTTTATAATTATTCTAGGTTTGGAGTTAGGTTCGGATTCGGTTTCCGCATCGGTTTCCGCATCGATTTCTAAATTAGGTTCTAGTTTGATTTCTAAGTAGTGTTTTATACTCCAACCCTAGAAATTCGTTTCAACTCATAATATGAAATTAATCACATTACTTCTCGATTTCCTAAATACCATCATTACCTTTAATTAGTATTTTATTTACCCGATACACTTAAATCCGTATTAGTATACCGAATTCACTCCTAATGTGAGAAATTTTTACATTTTTCATATAATTACATAAATTCAAGTCTTCTATTGGTTTTATTATATATCCCTATTATTTATATAATATCAATTTTCATCCTAATATTTTCTATTTATTATATTTCCAATAATTATGTATTATGTATTATTACCTATTATATATATAATGCATTTATACTATTTCTATCACTTTAATTACCATCCCTAAACATCAATTATCATTTCAAAATGTCTAAATTCATCCTAAATCAGATTTCACTCATAATTTCCCTAATTTACAAAATTAACTTAAAGTTAACTATTTTTCGCTATTACTCATTTAGTACATAATTAACCTAATAATTACATTTAACACCCTAAATGCTACAAGTATCATACTCCATTAGATTTCAACACCCTAAAACATATACTTATTCACTAAATCAGTAATTGACCTTTTAATTACTTAATTAACCTTAAATTACCCATTTTATACCTCATTTTAAGGCCTAAAAATTTTGAAAATTAATTTTTAAAAACGGGCTTTGTAGCACTATTCTATATCATCTAAGTAATCTATAAAAAAATTTTGGGTTCAAAACAACACTCCTAAGGTCATTTATTTCTAAACCGAAACATATTCAATTTTGCACGATTTCTTAAAGACCATATATTACAAGACACATTTTCATCAAAATAATATTTTTCCTAAAAACTACATACAAAAATATTCCAGAATAACAAGTTTCATAATTTTCTAAGAATACTTACTATTTTTACAAAATTACGCAAAATCGGGCTAGAAATCAGACTCACCGGTTTGGGTGGCTCCGGCCACCGCCAGCCGCTGTGGCCTCGTCGGCCAGTCTGGACGCTGCCACCACCGTGTGGTGGTGGTGGCCGTCCACTCCCAATTGCTCATCTAGTGTAGGTTCCCTTTGAAGGCCCTAATTGCACAGTTTTCTTTTCTTTTCTTTTTTGTTTTCTACATTTTCTCTTAAATTTTTTAGTCTCTCAATTTTTCTCTGATTCCTCACTGCCCAAATGAGTTTTGGAAATTTTTCCCCTATTTATAGACATTTTGGTAATTAATATGCATTAATTAGACATGACTTTGCCCAATTTCCTTAATTTTTGGCTTTTGTGTTGTCTAATTCAAATTGGTTAATTTTTATTTTGCAGATCCTGACCTACCACGACCTGATTTGGATCATTCTATCCTCTTCTGATTTTTTTCTGATTTTTTCATAATTAATTTATAATTTTCTTTAATTATTTACTTAGTTTTTGGCCAATTTAGGTAATTTTGCACATTTTTATCTACACATAAATACATGTGCGGTACATGTGAACATTCCTAATTATTATTTTGGTCATTCTAAAATTTTTAATATACATATAATCTATCTCTAGTAATTTATTAGTTATTAAATTACATTTTTCGCCTTTTTGGTAATTAGTACTTATTATGCTTAAAATTTGAAAATTTTATAGTCTTCTATTTTATTACTTATTTTCTTAAATTCAAGCTTACAGGATCATTTTTACTAATATTTCTAACGTTACGTTATAATTTAGATTCGATTGAGTTTTTCAACTGATCGAAACCTCGAATTGTTAGTTGTAGAACTTACATCAACTTGGCCCCAAGAACGACCCTAGCCACTTATGGCTAAACAATCTGATAGGAAGAGTACCACCAATTCTTCACTTAGGCTCAAGCCCATTAGTGTAATATAAGTATGAATTCAAACACAAAATAAATAAGATAATATGGCAAATTAAAGCAAACACAATAGAAATAGAAGAAGTATTTTCATTACTTTGAAAATCTATATAAGGAAATCAGGTCAACATACCAACTAAACAAAGGTTACAAGATGTAAAAAAGGGAAAAAAAAAAACAGAGAAGAAGGAAAGAGAGAGAGAGAAGAAGCAACTTCCACTTCGAATTAACCCACTTAGGTAGATTAGAAAAGTCCAAGGCCTCAATCTACTTGGTAGTAAGGTCGAAGGAAACTATTATTAAAGAAGCTTCTACCTCGGGAAGGCGAGGAGGGCTGTCTTTCTAGCCTTTGCTGCCCTTAGTTGCCAAAGGGGTAGATAAATCTTAAAACCAACCCTGTCACATTTTAATATAATCATACCTAGACTTGAGATTGATTTTAGAAAAAATACTTGCCTCATGTAATTCTTCCAACATGTCATCAAGTTGTGGTATAGGGTACCTATACTTAAATGGTAATCTTATTGATGGCTCGGCTATTTATACACATTCGCCACATTCCATCCTTCTTCAATACCAATAGTGCCAGTACGACACAGGGATTTAAAGATTCCTGAACATAATCTTTCACTATTAGCTCCTCAACCTGCCTCTCCAACTCAGCAACTTGCTCAAGATTCATTCAATATGCTAGCTTGTTCGACAATGCGACTCCTGATTGCAAATCAATAGTACGCTCAATCCCTTAGGCAACTCATCAAAGAACTAGTTAGCAAACTCATCCAATAGACCTTTTACCTCAATGGGCACCTAGGTATCTAAAGCCCTCAACTCAAGCGATCTTCTAACCAATAAGAAGGTTGGCACTTCCGCTTCATTTACCTCAATTGCTTGACTCAACTCACTACTAAGGCCTCCTTCTTTAGAGTTCGATTAAGTTGAACTTACATGTTCTTAACTTAGTTGGAAGTCATTGGGTTCAACCTCACCTTTCTTCATTCATGCCCAAAAGAATAAGTATTCTACCTTCCATCATAAATCACTTGTCAATCAAACATCTATGGCCTGCAAAGAAGGATATATGAGGCATTCATGGGCAACACATCATAAAGCACATCATCTTCATACTTTCTAAAATAAATTGGCACTACAACTTGCTTAACTACTTGCAAGGCTCCCTTATGACTGAGCCAATGTAACTTGTATAGCTTGAGATAAGGTATAGTTGACAATTTTAATTGTTGGACTATGAACGTGGAAGCTGTATTGGTACAATTGCCATTGTCAACAATGAGTGCACACAATGTTCCCTTGACCTTACAACTAATGTAGAATAGATTCTCGCATTGCTTATCTTTGGGTGTAAGGTCAACATTTATTGCTCATGTCAACACAATTGTCCTAAGCAGATAACTTCTTCCTCCTCGAATAGCTTAGCTTATCTAGATTCTTTCTGCTCCTCTACCTCTTCATCAGTACTCTTGATCTCAATGGTTGTAATATCTCCCTTAACTATCATTGTACTTATGTTTGGACATTAAGCTACTGTATGCCTAAATCTTTGGCATTTAAAACACTTAATTTCACTCATCTTCCTTCTTAAGCTATGTCACTTCTCGAACCTCCTCAATGGGTAGTCAAAATAGGTTAGACTTCATTAGTTTTGCATGGTTCCATTCACACAGGTCTATTAAGAACAATTTAGCTTGGTAGGGCTTAACTGGTAGGAACTTAGAATCTACTCGTCCGGTAATGTTCTATCTTTTAGGTAGCTCACATTGCTTTATTAGCGTACCAATGTCTCTTATCTGCAAAATATACCTAATTTCATACCTCAACCCACTAATAAAGCTAAAGATGGTAGAGTCTTCAAGTTCCAATACTTTATAGTGAATAATCAACATTTGGAATTCCTTCACGTAGGCATCTACACTCAATCCTCCTTGTCTTAACTCCTATAACCTCTTGAACATATCTTGTAGATAATAGCTTGACACAAACTTTCTCTTATCACTTTCTTCATTTCGTCCCAATCTCTAACCTCTCATTCTCCTTCTCTTCACCGAGTGGTTTACAAGTTCTTTCACCACAAGGAAACATAACCAATAAACTCAAGTATAGCAAGTCTCACTTTGTCATTCTTAGGCACATCATGACATTTGAATTGCTTCTCAGTCCAACCAACCCAATATAGGTAGTCTTCAACATCACTACTACTTAAAAAGCCTGAAATTTGTAATTTTAAGCCTTCCACTCTAAGAGCTCGGATATTTCAGTCCTCTAACTCATAATACTCCTCTCCTTCCTCTTTAAACTCCTCATCTACTTCCTCGATTTCATCCATGGCAAGTCTTTGGTAAGCAAGCCTTTTTACTACTCTAGCTTGAGGGTACCTAGCTGGGTGATTAGGTTAACCATGGTGGCCATAACCTTGCTTAGGTAAGTCATCTACTCGACCTCTATTTGGTTCATTTCTAAGGGCTTGTCTATTCAGGGTAGTAACTAAGCTCTCAACCCAGTCGGTGAGTCTATCAAGCCAGTCCTCAACAAACCGCAGTATATAGCTTCCTTATTTGCCTTACCTATGGGTAACTCCACTTTCATTGTCTCCAATAGTTCCTCACATACTAGAATCTAGCATTATTTAGCATACAAATTCACTTCAAAATCCTACTTCAATCATAACAACACAATAATGCGTACTCCAACTACTATTAAGAACACCACCAGGAGACACTTGACACAACTACTAACTAATAACCTTTCGTTCACTAACTAACTACATACTTTGCTTTTCAAGCACAGAATAGGGGAAAATGGAGCAACTTGCAACAAACTAAAGCAGTACTCTAATATCAACTACTTACTACTCCCACAGCAATCTTCACCCGTAAAGACTACTATTAATGCACAAATACAAGTACGCACAACTACAACACATACAGAAAACATAAGAAAATGCCAAAACTTCACTTATCAAACATAGCATGGCTTTGATACTAGAATTATGAGGCAACAATCGTGGTTGGACATATGTCAGCGGTATCACATGAATATAAGGAGGTGGGTCTAAACTACAAGATGGTCCAAAAAGGGAAATGAATGTCAAACTTGAGTTAAGTTCTCAAACACCGATGATGAATATGACGCATCAGTACCTCATACGAGCTTAAGGTTACACTTGACATGGTGCATAAGGATAATCGTGAGGCCACTTGCCACTAGTCCATGCTCAAGAATGGACTAGATAAGAGTGCTTCTAAACTTGGTTTTCCAACAAAAGGAAAAGCACAAGTGCAAGAAGGAAATAAAGAGGATATTCTATTACTAAAATTCAAGTTGCCTACAGCTATTACAAGTAAAAGTATTTATATGGCCCAATTAGGGCAAGTCCTAAGGTTCTAACAAATTACAAGATAGACTACTGCTAGAAACAGAATAAGTAGTGTACAAGGACAAATACTTAAACAAAAATGAATATCCTTATGAAGGATAGTATGGTTGTAAAAAAAGTAAGACATGTGATTAGCTACTCATATTGTAGTCCTAGACAAGTGCTAAAGCTTAAGAAGAGCTAAATTAGGTCAACAACTAAAATGCTTTGGCAGCAAGTGGAATTAACTCGTTAAATTGGGTGCTTAATGTTGGTCGTCAAATTATTAGATGGACACTTTGAGCTCTAAAGCTCCTGGGAGAGTGTAAGGAGCTCGGTGCCCAAGGTGCCCAGAGCTTAAAGCTTTTATATGAAGTTCCTCTACACGAGAGATCACCAACTGTTTTTGGGAGCTTAGGATACTCATTAAGTTGGCCTAAAGGAACTCATCTGCTTCTTGTATCAACTTGTGCTAAAGAGTTTAACATAATAGTGTATGAAATGCTTGAGCTAAGGACCTTGTGATTAAGCTTAGATTCTTATCACTTCATCAAATAGCCTTCTTACTCCTAATGGAAGGCAAGTGTTGTAAACCGTGTAAATCTTATGTTTTAGATATAGAGTCAAACTTATATATCAATAGTTATTCTTTAGGCTTGATGTGATGAAAGAAATTAAAATCAATAAAAAAATTTAAATGAAACTTTAAGACAAACTTAAAAACTTTAATGTAAAATTTCAAAACCTTAGAGAGAGACCAAAGCCTAGACCCTAAAGATGAAAAATCTTAAATTTAACCCTAAATCTAAAGAAGGCCTTAATTTAGCACATTGTGAGCTCAAAAGATACAAAATCACTTAAAATCATTAATGAACAACTAAAGACACTTCTAAATAATATAAATTAATCAAACTAAATTGATTTGGGAAATATATTAATTATAAACTTACTAGTATAAACATAATTTGTACCATATATGTATGTAGTCACAAATGAATAAAAATGTAATGTACGGTATAATATCAAACTAATTTAAGTTATGTGAACTAAAAATGCTAAATTAATAAAATGACTTCCTTGCCTTGGAAATTACATAAATATGTAGCATAACATATATGTATATATGTTGCATTAAGTTTCCCTTATACATTATATCATGTAAAATACGACAGATGTAATCTTTTATGAACATTGAATTATATGATATACAATATGCATAATTTTGGTATCATATGCCATATAAGATCTATTGAATAAATAAGATAATTAAAATGCCAAATTGATAAATTGAATTAGAATTATATCAAATCACATAAATTTGCTATCAAACGATTAGAGATATTCCTAAATAATATTAATTAACCAAATTAAGCTAATCTAAGAGATTAATTGACAAAATTACCCTTATACATATAAGTCACACCCTATATACATAAATATGTATATATGTAATTTTCAATTGCATAAATTAAAATATACAATATATGGAATAATATCGATTGATTTAAATTAAGCCAATTAAAGTATTAGATTAATGTAATTATTATGTTACTCTTAAATCAATAATGTCGCCATAATATATGCTTTTGCATATACAATTCCTGCGTATACATGTTATTACCTATTTTATTAGAATATTTTAGTAAATATCATCAAATCATTTAATTTAATTAACCAAATATAAACTAGTTTAGACCTACCTATAGCCGCCTGGACTTAGTAGCTATTTAGACCAAGACAAAAAATAAAAATATCTTCCCCGGCTCCCTCCCCCGCAGCCTGCTGCAAAGCGTACCCTCTCCATACTTGATTTGAAAATTAAAATCATGAAATCAAATCACTGTCTCTCCTTCCCTTCTTGCACCAGATGGAAGAAGCAAGATGCAGTCCACTCACATTTCATTTTTGTTCCATTTTCCTACATACACAAAAGTACCGTTTCTTTCTCTTCCCCTCACTATTATCTCCCATGTCTCGTCTAGCTTCCCTCACTCTGATCATGTGTGAGTGTGTGTAAGTCATCATGCTTGCCTTGATTGTATGCGAGCAGGTGTCGATCTGAAACTTTTAAGTCAATAATCTCCATCTTGTCTTACCACATATGGGTGGGTGTGTGAGAAATTGAGGTTTGATTTGGACCATGACACACATTATTTCCTCCTTCCCTCTCGACGATCTTCAAACTTGGTAAGAAGAAGCCGACCTTATCATTACTTTTCCCATCGACACCAGCCTTTACGCCTTTTCTTTTGGTCCTTATCTTTCTTTTCTTTTTTTCTTTTTTTCCAATTCCTTGGGTGATTTGGGAAGAACAAACAAGTCAGCCTCTGTTTCATGATCGGTGGTATGCGACGCAAGCTTCGATGAAGCGCGATGGTAAAGGTCACCTCCAATACTACTACACTAAGTAAGCCCCTCCCTCCGTCGTGTATATGTTCAAGTCGGTTCATATAATAAAAATCTACCATTCACCTTTCTGTTCTTTGCCGGTTGTCCCCGGTCTGTGGAGGCAAAGTCCCGACAAAAACTCTGGTGAGCGCTTAGGGTCGACTTTCGGGAAGCAAACCAAAGGAGCTAGGTGTACAAATTCCATAGTTGAGTAGCTACCCTCTTCGTTAGTTATCCTTCACCTCGCTTCCCTTCGTAGTGCTCTGTTAAATTAGATTTTACTAATAATGTTCGACCACCCTTGACCTTCTTCATATAGGCTACAGAGTCCAACATTTCCCCTGTTGTTGTATCTTGACATGGAAGGATACCTCTTTTATCACACAAAACCTTTTTAGTACATGACAATCAAAGCCTAGATATGTTCATCTTTCATTTGCTGGATGACTAGTGTATCCTGAAGTAGTGATTAAGGTGAATGAGTGGTGATGAACCCAATAATCAATATATATCGTTGTAGCGACAATTGTAGACGTTCTTAGTTAATAATGGCGATATTAATAAAAACAATGCTGATAACAATTAACCTAACAACATATATACATATATGACGACAAAAACCCCATATATATATATATATATATATTTATGGATACTTCATTGTGTATATATATATATTTATATATAATATATCTTGGAATTAATGAATACTTGATATTATAATCAAAATTAATGGAATTTTTACGAGATTGCTATGTTGGGAATGACGGCTTGATATGCAAAATGTTTATATAGTTTTATTTTCTTAGTATATTTGTACGGAGTTAAGATATGTTCGTACATCAATTTCTTGTTGTATAGTTTTAAAACAATCTACAATTTTGTAAAGGAAGAAGACGACCTGATAGTCGTTTAATTATTCTTTATGCAATATATGGATATTTAAAACATATTTTATGAATATACATATGTCTATGTTTAAGCTTACGTCACTATTAATAATGTTAATCTTTGCAATATAAGAAATGATTAAGTTCTTTCATTGTTAATATAGTTAGATACTAATCTATTGATATTGTCCTATTGATTTTTTTATCCCCAAACCAAGAAGCATTAAAGCAATATGTGATTTATGTATTTAATAAATTTGTTCACTCAACTAACGACGTATAAATTCAAAAATAACAAACACAAATTGATCATCCAAGTTGCCAACAAAATAATACAGAATGCAGTAGGAGATAGGCCAATATGCTAATTGAATTATAAAGTCAATAAATCTCATAATAACATATATATATATATATATATGTATTTTTTTTTTTCAATGATTATGATGAAAGAGAAAGATTCAAACTTAATCTATCCCACTTAAAAAACACATATTCATACCACTAGATTATAAGACCTTTAGTATAATAACATATACTTAATACTACTACTAATGAATATCAATATATGACATGTTATTAATATAGCAACATGTAAGTTTTAATGCATATGTTATGACTGCATTATTCTATAATAAGCATTATGACTTTATAAAAATTACATTAATTAATCAATTATTTGTAAAATTGGAAAATTTGATCGAATCCAAGTGATCACCTAAGTTAAACTTACCTATATTGCGTTGTAACGATTTCAAGTGAATTTAGGTTTCTCAAGCATGGACACTATGGACTTAAAAAAAAAATTGATGAAAGTAAGGGGATTACATTGAAGAATACTATAATAAGTCAAAGTTTGAGTTCAACCTAAGATAATCTAAGATTAGTTTGATATGTTATATTTCCAAATACCCTACTTTCCTATTTAACTTTATCTTAGGTGACATTGACTTTGAGGATCCTTTTATTCATTTCCTACCCGACGATTATTATACTAGGCATGGTAAATAAGTGAGTATTATGGATGAGTTTATATTTGTTTGTGTGTATAGTTAGTATACTTAAATTATATATGTTAATATACTAAAGCTTGAGGCTTGGGTTCTACATGTAAATATTTGATTTTAATGGCGATTGCTATATGATTAGATAGTTAGTGATTTTGGTTGAACACATAATAATTTGATTTAATTATATTCGATTTATCTTAAATTAAATAAATTATGCATCAATCATGTATTGTATTACTTATTTTGACCATCATCTTAGGTAAATGTAAAAAGAGGTGATGCAAAGTATTGATAAGAATTTTTTATAAATAAGCCTACGGCTTATATTTAGTTGGCTCGTAACTTAAGTGTAATTCTAAAGGTCTAATATAGGTAAAATATCCACTCAATTACTATTAATATAGGAGAAGATCCCTAGATGAAAAGATCCTTCCTTCATTCTCTTACTTTCATTATTATTTTACAATTTTATTCTTCTAAAATGGAGGATGACATAGGTATCAAAATAGCTACATCAAAGCAACCCTCAACGCCCTCCATAATCATATTCTATTTTTGTAAGTATTCATGTATCATAACGAAAATTTGATATCAATAATTCGCATCATCTATGAAAACAATAACTTTAAAACAAATTTCTGAAATGGCAGAACTTCTTGGGACTTCAAAGTTGTCAGTAATTCTGAATCTCTTGGTAATTTTTTGGTTTCGATTTCTTCTTTACGTTTAGTTAAATTTGTTCATGGCTTGTTGAGGGACTCCGGCCTACGGTTTTCTCGAATCGTCCTTGTTCTTACTTTAGATCAGGACTAAATCAGTGTATTTTATAAGTGAAATTACATATTTCCGCATGTGATTGCATCCTACATGATTTTTGGGAAACGCTTGAGAAGAGCCAAAGGGAATTGGTACGGTAGTTTTCTCTTCCCAAAGTGTAACCGTCACTTTCTGAGTGGTCCGGAACGCTGGTTAATGGTAATCATGAAGAGAGGAGAGAAGATTGAACATAATCGTTGCACTTCAAAGTGCTCCTCAGGAGAAGTATAATATTGTGGTTACTGCTCTAAAGGTTTCAAATTATCCACGTGTCATGGAGTACCTTGATAGCGAATCTAATAAAGTCATTTCGACCGCCGATAAGGTGGAAGCATTGTTAGAATTGGTAGAAGGGCTCATTAAAGATTTGTATGGAACTCCTCATAATGAGATTAATGAAAATGACTCTTAAGGATGAGCAAAATTCTGTTGCGCGCCTTATTCAAATGCTTTATGTGCACAGGAGAGAATCACATATCTTAGCTAGTGGACCAACCGATATAATCCGAAGAATTATATCCTCTTGTTTTTTCTTCTCTTAAGTTGGTTAGACAATTGCAAGGCCAGGACGGAAATCCTTTCGCAGATGAAGCATCGACTAAAGCGGTTATATTCCCCAACTTCCCTACTTCATCCGCCCGTCCCCTGAAATGTTGGGAGAACTCGCGCCCACAGATGACAACATAATCCGAGCTGCCGTCTTTGAATAAACACAATGTGACTATCGGAATGGAGCACAGGTCGGCAAGTTTAAACGCAGACCAAGCCGAAGTTGACGTGAAGCAGATGATCCGGATAATTCGATTTTGAGCGTATCACGAGCCATAGTGAGCCATTGGCCACGCTAAAATTGAATGCGAAACGGAGTAGCAAAGCCAAGCTCCATGATTGCAGACCCGAGAGCTCCTCCTTTAGCTTTAATGCGGGCTGCAAATTTCAACATCTTGTGATCTCAATGTAATCAAATCGAGCATACGCTAAAATTCGAGTGAATAGCAACAAGTACATGCCGAGCATCCAAGTTACCAGTCCAAACTGCTGACTTGATATCACAAGTAGCTGAGCTGGGCCGCGCCTCAAGTCTGCTCTCCCATCTCTGATTTCCATTTCAACGAAGCTCGTATGCAGATGTGAACTAGAACCGAGCTGAGTTGTGTATTAATTACGTGAGCACTCCTTGCTGAGCTTGCTGAGCTACTCTAAACAAGTTCCCGAACTAATTTAGTCAGCTGCTATGAGCATGATAAAAAGTAACCGGGCTATTGTGAGCTGATGAGTGATAGTAAATTGAATAATATACAGTTGCCGAGCTCCTAGTGCTTCAATAGTCGAGCTGTTGAAGTTCGACTCGAGTTGGTTGATACCGAGCTAAACTTTGCAAGAGCTGATCCGCAGCTGCTGCAAACTCAAACTGCCGAGCAGCACAAAAACACCGAGAGACGAACTTTTGATCCCAGTTTGAATTCAAGGTGGAGTTGTGCGAGCTACTCGCTTAAACACGCACCTGAGTTTCTTGAAATGACAACAAAATTCGAGCTGTTCATTGAAAAATTCTGGGCTCTGTCCAATAACAGCTGCAACTCGGCTCGGCAACAAGATCCGAGTTCATTGTCGAGCTCTTGCTACAATTGGTCATGCCAATCTCCTTTTGGTCGAATTTTTTTTCTCCAACAAGCCCGGAGTCCGAAGAGATTAAGCCCCATGCCATGTTGCCAAGACAACTGGTTACATGACCGAGCAGGGGAATTTGATGTGTGTATCCACATAACATGACCGCTTTTTCTTAAATTAATCTTCCATATCCGTAATTACAACAGCACGATGGACATTATAGCCTCGCCGATACAAACTCCGAGAGCTCCAAGCTTGAAACACGTCTGCTCTCCTCTCTTCCCAACTGTATAATATCTTGCCGAGCTGAAGTGTGTGTATCAGAGCTCCTGTAAACTAAACTCATTGCGGAGTTGTCGAGTTGAAAATGTATGCCCCGAGCTGAATTCCACAAGAACTAGCCACGGGCTGGATCTCGTGCTTTCGAGCACCTTTAATCTCATCGTTAAGCGTTGAATTTTTGGTCATTAGGATTGTGAAGCTATTTCAATTTATATTTTCCACGTGTACAAATTTCAAACATTATTTATTTTACAGCTGTCATTCTTTGATTAGTTTAGCTAATACTGTTAGTTAGTTAGGTAGTCAGATCAGGCTAGTCAATAGTATAAATATAGAGATAGGTAATTGATTTCAGTAACAGTTCATTTTCTTTTACACATGGATACACTGAACCTTCCCTTACATAGTTTGTTCATGGAGAAGACTGCTAACGTACATCAACAAAATTTCTATTTGCAAGTCGTAACCTTCACATGGTATTAGAGCATATGAAGATCTGATTTATTTTCTTCAATGGTTTAGCTAGTTTTTTTTTTTTTTTTCTTTTCTATGAACGTCATGACCAATCAAAGTCAAATAGTAATTGGAGAAAATCAAATTTTGGATCCATTGTTTCTCTTAGGATTTGATAATCCTGGTATAAGTATAGGAAATTTAATTTTCAATGGTATAAATTTCTTGCTGTGGAGTAGGTCTATTACACTTGCTTTAGGAGCCAAATTGAAGCTAGGGTTTATAGATGACTTTTTACTAAAACTAGCAAATAATTCAATGGATCTTATAAAGTGGATTAGGAGTGATTATACGGCTAGGTTCTGGCTTTTGAATTCAATGATGAATGAATTGGCTCAAAACTTCATATACATAAAATCTGCATAAGAATTGTGGCAAGAAATCAACGAGCAGTATGGTGTAGCAAATGCACTATTGGTTTATCAATTGCAACAAGAAGTTAGTAACTTGAAACAAGAAAATCAGTCAATAAGCTCATGTTATAATAGGCTTAAGCATTGTTGGGATAAGTTAAATGCTTTGAATCCGCTTCCTATGTGTTTGTGTGGTCAATTTGAGCACTGTACATGTAAGTTAAAGGAGAGGATGAATGACTTTGAGTCAAGAAGTAAGGTGATGCAATTTTCAATGGGACTTAATGATGCGAATGAAGAAGCTAGAAATCAAATACTAGCCTCGGATCCACTGTCATCAGTTATAGAGCATTTTATATTGTTCAACAAATTGAGAAACAAAGACAAGTAGTTGGAACAATGAACTAGAGTGTTGAAATGTTAGTTTTTCTTGCTAGTGGAGTTAAGAGTTCAGTAGATAAAAGGAGAGGAAAGAAATTATTTTGCAAGCATTGTCAATCAGATGGAAACTTAGTTGAGAATTACTTTCAACTAATTAGATATCCTAATTGGTGCAAAGGGAAAAAGGTTCGAAGAGGGAAAATGGTGAATGCAAGTTTTATTATGATAGCTAAAGCTTCAATTTTTGCTAGTTTTGAAACATCTTTTGAGCACACTATTGATCAACATGTAGAGAGTAGTGCTTCTAGATTCATAGGGGATGGTTGTTCGATTGGTAATTACACTTGGTCTTCTAATAAGAACTTTATTCATAATGTTTGTCAAGAGTTAATGCAAATGATGAACATCAAAGATGAGTAGCACGTACATGAAGTAGCTACGAATGTTGTTAGATTGTTGATACAAAGGCTACTGATCATATTTCCCCATTTAGTTCATTACTACATGATATCAAACCTTTGAATCCACCAATACTTGTTAAAATACTAAATGGATGAACTACAATAGTGAACAAGGTTGGATCTGCTCATATTACACCAACATTGATTTTACATAATGTCTTGTTAATACCTAGTTTCACTCATAATTTGCTGTCTATTCATAAATTAGTCAACAATAATTCACTTGAGACAAAGTTTAATGCCTTTTCATGCCAATTTTAGGACCTGAACATCCATGAAATTATGGCAACAACTATAGTTGATAAAGGCCTCTATATCCTCAATGCCCTATAGCAAAGTTAGTTTCACACGTAAATGTATCTATTGTGTTGTTGTCCTCTTGTAGCAATTGCAATTGATGCATGCTCGTCTTAGTCATTTCGCAATTGCAATTGATGCATGCTCGTCTTAGTCATGTAGCAATTGCAATTGATGCATGCTCGTCTTATTCATGTTTCTGTAGCTAAACTTTGACATTTAGGTCTTTGTCAACAGTCTAACCTTAGTAGTTACTTGTGTGACATTTGTTAGGAGGCTAAGTTTCATTGAATTTCTTTTCCAAGAAGCAATACTGTTACTGAGTTTCCTTTTCAACTTTTTATGTAGATATATAGGGTCATATCATGTTGCTTCTCTATCAAGTGCTCATTATTTTTTGTCCATTGCTAATGACTTTTCCAAAGCTACATGGATTCTTCATCATAAAACATAAGTTCTCACAGTCCTTAAACACTTTTTCTAGTTTGTTTCTAATCACTTCAATGTTTAGTCCCAAGTTTGTTCAAATAGATAATGGGGTTGAGTTTCTATCTGGTGCTTATTAGGATCTATTTTATAGCCTAAGTATTGCTCATCAGAGGGTCGTAGTGTACACACTACAAAAAAATGGAAAGGTTGAACAGAAGCATAGGCACTTACTAGAAACTTCAAGAGCCTTAAGGATACGAGCTAATTTACCAAGGGAATTTTAGGTTGATTGTTTGCTTACAACTACCTGCTTAATTAATAGGATACCTATATCAAGTTTGCAATGGAAGACACCATCTGAAATATTGTATGGAAAGAAACCTTCTTATAACAATCTCAAAGTAATGGGGTATTTGTGCTACATTGCCAACCTTAGAGTCAAAAAGGATAAATTTGATTCACGAGGCTTGAAATGTATTTTTTTAGGCTATGAGCATGGTAAAAAAGGATACAAAGTCTTGAATTTGACAACTAAATAAGTTCAATTAATCGAGATGTGGTGATTCTCGAACATGTTTTTCCTTTCAAGCAAACACACAATGATGATTCTAATGTCATTCTAAAGGATCATGTCTTGTTTAAGTCTCTACTTCTTCTTTTTTCAGTGGTGTTTCTATTTGTAATGGCCGAAAACTCACGGTACAATTCAATAGGACGCACGAATTAGTCCAGTGAGGTTACTCACTACCTAAATGCCGAGAGTAAACAAGCAGTGTTTACGTAAGGAAGAAAAAGTACTCAAAGAATGTATTAAGAATGATTTGATATGACATATCTCCACAGTTATAAGTACAAGGGTATTTATATCCATAAGTTAGGGCAACTTACCTAAAAAGGAAAAGATAAAAAGGGCATTTCCTAAGAAAGTAATGTACAACATACAAAAAGGTAAAAATGAATATACAAGAAAAACTAATCATTAATGCAACAGATTCTACACATAATACTATATACGTAGCGATGCTATATTGGTGAGATTGTTAAAAGATGCGAACAAAAAGTACGGACAGATGGGCTTGTTCAAGTAGGGATGGCTTAGTCAGTTTAGACTCTCTCTCTCAGCTATTCAGTAAGGAAAATGCCTTATATTAGTCGGCTTGGCGCTAGAGAGTAATCATCAACTTTACATACTATAGAGAAATGGGCAGTCATATCGCATAACATGAAAGGTGACTTAACAAGGAAGTACTCGGCCTCGATAGGGATTAGTTGGAATAGAAGGATTCGTCATGCCAACCCCTCTAATCCTTGGGCTCGGCTGCAAATCAAAGGTCCAGTAGCCTGATTCCCATCATTCCCTTTGGGTTATTTTGGATTTGGGATCAAATCCGAATAGTCTTCACTAAGTTCTCTATCGGGGTGATATGGACTGAGGTTAGCAATGTTGAAAGCATTAGAAACCCCATAATCCTTAGGCAATTCCAACCTATAGGCATTTTCATTGATTTTTTGGAGGATTCTAAAAGGTCATTCTGCTCTTGCAGATAATTTGATCCTCCTCTTGTTTAGAAGTCGTTCCTTGCTGAGGTGCAGCCATTTTAAGTCTCCCGATTGAAATTGTTTAGTCGACCTACCCTTAGTCTTTTCTCACATTCTTTTAGTAATTTGGTCAATGTGTTGAGCGACCTTATCATAGATGTGCTGAAGGGATTGTGCTCTAGCCAATGCATCAAGATCTTCTTATGCGGGTACTGGTACGGGGGCGTGGTTAAGGGGCAACTCGGGATTGAACCAATAGACTGCTTTGAAGGGAATCTACTTAGTGGTGTCATATACTGTTTGGTTGTAGACAAACTTAACCATTAGAAGGTAGACGTCCTAATCAGCCAAGTTCTTGCCTACTACAACCCGAAGTAATGATCCCAACATACAATTAACTACTTTTGTTTGGCCATTAATTTAAGAGTGACATGAGGTACTGAAGAGTAATTTGGTTCCCAATCGATGCCATAAGGTTCTCCAAAAATGACTCAAAAACTTTGTGTCTCTATCAGAGACTACACTTCTCAGTATGTTGTGTATCCGCACAATCTCCTACAAGAAAAAGAGAAGCAATAGTTGAAACGTCATTAGTCTTAGTACAAGGCACGAAGTGTACCATCTTATTTAACCTATCTATGACGACCATTACAGAATCTTTACCTCGGGCAATTCACGGCAGTTTGAGAACAAAGTCCATGCTTAATTCAATCCACGACCTCGTCGAAACAGGTAGGGGCATTGCTTTTCCTTGCTCGGCTTGGCACTTGGCCTTCTTGTACACGGTACAACTTTCAACAACTTGGTACACATCTATCCTCATTCTAGGCCAAAAGAATCAACCATTTATCAGTTCACAGTCTTCCTTTCCCCAAAATATCTAAAGAAACCTCCACTGTGGGCTTCCCTAATTAGTATCTCTCTCAGTAAACAAATCGGCATACATAATTTTCCACCTCAGAACAGGTAACCATCCTCTACATGATACTAGTCCACTATCCTCTCATCTACTCATTGCAAAATTATGGGTCTAAAGTAAAGATACTCAGAGTACTGTTTTTGATACTCGCAAACCCAAACAATTTAAGTTGCAGTTCTAATAAAAGCGCATATCTCCTCGAAAGAGCATCTGCAACTACGTTACTATTCGTTTGCTTGTACTTAGTCACCAAATTGAATCCTTCAAGAAATTTAACCCATCTTGCATGCCGCTTCGACGACTTAGTTTGACTTTGAAGGTACCTTAACAATTCATAGTCAATATATATGACAAATTCTCTTAGTAGTAAATAGTGCTGTCATATTTGTATTACTCGGATTAGTGCCAATAGTTCTTTGTCATATACGGAATAATTCAATTGGAGTCCTCGGAGCTTCTCATTGTGGAAGGCAATTGGTCGGCTTTCCTACATTAGGATAACGCCTATTCCAATGCTTGATGCGTCGCATTCTGGCTCAAATATTTTGTTGAAATCAGGCAATACTAACACCAAGGTGGAGGTCAACCTTTCTTTTACCACAGCAAATTTCCTCTCCTCCCTTTCTCCCCATTGGAAGTCGGTGTTTTTCTTCATCAATTCAGTAAATAGTGTGCGCAAGAGTGCTAAAATTCCAAATAAATCTTCTGTAAAACTAAGCCAATCCGTGGAAAGTTCTCACGTCAGCACAAGTAGTAAGAGTTGACTATTTGATCATTGCTCGGATCTGTTCATCATGAACTTACAAGCCTCCTCCACTGACTACATAGCTCAAGAATATCACTTCCTCCTAGCAAAAGCAACATTTCTTTAAATTGCCAAATAGTCTCTCGACACTATAGATAAGGATGTCATCAAAATACACCACGATACACTTCCCTATGAGATGTCTTAGCACATAGTTTATAAGTTTCATGAAAGTGCTTGGAGCATTCAATAAGCCAAAGGGCATGACCATCATAAAGTCCATGTCGAGTCTTGAATGCAATCTTTCACTCATCTCCTGGCTTCCTATGGATTTGATAGTAACCAAATTTAAGATTAATCTTGCTGAAAATCTTGGCTCTACTGAGTTCATCCAACATGTCTTTTAGCCTCAAGATTGGATACCTATATTTGATCATGATCTTATTCACAATTTGGCTATCTACACACATTCGCCAAGCTCTATCCTTCTTTGGCACTAGAAGTGCAAGCACATCACAAGGGTTAAGGCTCTCTCTTATATAGCCTCTCTCCAGCAACTCATTGACTTAACGTTAGAGCTCAAAAGCCTACTCGGGATTTATCCGATAAGTTAACTTATTTGGCAGTGCAACGTCGGGTACTAAGTCAATGCAGTATTTTATGCCTCGAATTGGAGGCAACCCCTCAAGTAACTATTTTGGGAACAGGCTGGTATATTCATCTAACAACTCCTTAACTTCCTGGGGTAACTTACCCTGTTGCTTCATTTCCAATAGTCGTCTGACCAACATGAAGGTCAGCTCATTAGCATTAATGGCTTTTCAAAGCTCGACTCTACTCATCACTAAAGCCTTCTTCGATCTACTAGCAAGTTTTGCTTGTAACTTAGTAACTTCTTTCGGCGGCATCAGATTTAGTGTGATCTTCCAGTCATCCTTCTCAAACATATACGTGTTCATGTAACAGTCGTATATAACTCTCTTGTCAAACAACCACAATCTACCTAGCAACACGTGGGAAGCGCACATAAATAGTACGTCGTAGAGAATCTGGTCGGAATAATTCCCTATAGTGATCTGTAATAGTATTTGTTGAATAACATGTAATGCACCTTTCTCACTTAACCAGTGCAACTTGTATGGCTTCAGATGTACAACAGTCAGCAACTTCAGTTTTGAAATAAGATCGGTTGATGCTACATTGGTACAACTTCTATTATCCATGATGAGGGCACACATCTGATCATTTACCTTACAGGTGGTATGAAACAAATTCTCTCTCTACTCCTCTTCTCATGATGGTTTCATGTTCATAGTACGTCGAACAACCATGAGTAACTAATCTAAGTCCTCATGAAACACGTCCTCCTTAATCAACTTTTTCTTGGCAGGAACCTCCTCCTCCTCCTGAGGTTCCTCATCTGCACTCTTCACTTCTAGCTTCGGGATGTCTCCCTTAATGACCATCGTTCGTCAATTTAGACACTAGGCAGCCATGTGTTCGAACCCTTAAAGCTTGAAGCATTTTATCTAGCTAATCTTCCTACCAAACCCTTACCTCTTCTCATACGTTCAGGTCGGCACTACATCATCAAGTCAGCCTTTCTATTCAACTCAGACATCAACCTTTCTGCTCAGCTCAATACTCGCCAAAGTTCGATGACTTGCATATCCAGGTCAGCTAGTCGGTATCCTCACTTGTACTCAACTCCTTCTTTGCCTCTATACTCGCTGGGCAATCTTAACAACCTCATCCATAGTGTCAAATCGTTGGAGCTCCATGACGTCTAGAATGTTTCCTCTTAACCTAGTAATGAACCTTAAGACTATTTGAGCTGATGGTTCCTCCACTTTGCAATGTATCACAAGCATTTAAAAGTCTTAAACACACTCATTAACTATTGGGCCCCTTTGTCTCAGCTCTTGAAACCGAGTGAAAGTGTCTCAGAGATAGGTTTCCAATACGAATCTATTCTGAGTATCTTCTTCATCTCTAGTCAAGTATTAATCTCTCAATACCCTCCCGTCTCCTCATAGCTTGAAAATTCTTTCACTACATAGCAGCATATCCGAAGAATTTAATAGCAGCAGTTCTCACCTTTTCATAACCCTCGTATTGATAATAATCAAACACACGCTTCACCTTCTCTTCCCAATCTAGATACTCATCAACATTCCTAGATCTATTGAAACTCGAAATCTGAAGCTTTACACGGTCGGATGCTTTGGAGATTTGTATACACCCCTCTTCAAAATATTCTTCTTCCTCTTCATCAAGCTCTCTCAAGTCTATCATTCGCCTTATTTATCCGCCAACTCCTCTACCTTGAACGAGTCGAGCAACTTATAGATTGTTTTGCACAGTTTCAATGGGTCGGCAAGACAACGCATAAACAGCTTGGGTCAAATCTACTAAGAGGTTAGCTACTTCATCAAGCATCTCGTTAGTGCTTCTGAAAGTTCCTTAAGATTGTCGTCCATAGTGGACAACTCCACTGTCATCACCAATACCACATTCATTCTTGGGTCTATCATTTTTCCTCATAGATTCAAAGCTTAAACAAATACTCTAGGAAATTAACAGTAAACAACACAGCAGTCAAATGAATACAATAACTTGATATGTTTCACACACATAAAATAGAGTATAATAGAACTTCAAAAATAACTACTACAATTCACACAAAACCTTCACTCTAATACTAAGATGTTACAAACCGTGACCAAGAACAGACAAGGCCAATCATCGGATGGGTCCGAGCTTATAAAAAGCTTGAAAGGGACTAAGGGGGGAAGTATGAAAAAGGGCAACAATAAAGAATGAAACAGTGAGCAAAACCCACAAATAGCTCCAAAGAATTGGATAAGAATAATGCCAAGAGTAAACAAATAGTATTTATGCAAAGAAGATAAAGTACTCAAAGATTGTATTAATAATGATCTTATATGATATATCTCTACAGTTACAAGTACAAAGGTATTTATACCCATAAGTTAGGGAAACTTACCTAAAAAGAAAAAGACAAAAAAGGCATTTCCTAAGGAAATAATGTACAAAATACAAAAGGGTAAAAATGAATATACAAGAAAAAACAATCATTGATGCAACGAATTCTACACATGATACTGTGTATATAGCGATGCTACATTGGCGAGGTCATTAGAATATGTGAAAAAAAAGTATGAACAAATGGGTTTGTTCGAGCAAGAATGGCTTAATTAGTCCAAAGTCTCTCTCTCTTAACTTCTCGGTAAGGAAGATGCTGAGTAATTGGTCAACTTGGCACTAGAGAGTAATCATCAACTCTGCAATGGGCGATCATACGGTACAGCATAAAGGGTGACTTGGTAAGGAAATACTCGACTTCAGCAAAGGTTAGTTGGAACAAAAGGAGTCGTCGTGCCAACCCATTTATTCCTTGGGCTCGGATGCAGATTAGATGTCCGTTAGCCTAATTCCCATCAATGATGGTTCTAACTTTTATGTAAATTTTAGTTTATACTTAATTGAACTGTATACTTTAAAGCAAGAAGTTGTGGATGCCTTATGTAAATTAAATCTATGGTAGGGACTGTAAGGTCAGTTACTATCATAAGTTAGTTTACACGGTAGGATTGTTGTGACTCTGTAACTTCAGGGCATAACAACTATGACTATTAATCTCTTGTTGGCGCTAATTGAACTTAGCGATCTTCCTTACCATGAACTAATGCAACTCTTGTATTTCTTGAGCTCAAGTGACTTTAGATTAACTCTCTTTAGCAGCTATGGGGGTACTAATCAAATCTAGGGGAGTAGTAGGATTGAAGCTATAGATAACCTTGAAATGAGTCTTCCTACTGGTATTGTAGATAGTTCGCTTATATGTTAACTCCACAACTAATAGACACAAATCCTAATCCTTTGAATACCTTCCCATAACAACTAAAATTAAATTGCCTAGTATTCTATTCACTACTTTAGTCTGACCATCAGTCTAAGAGTAGCTATTAGAGCTAAATACAAGTTTAGTTCCAAGTTTTTTCTAGAGAGTCTTTCAAAAATAGCTCGAGAATTTGGTGTCTCGATCTGAAACAATTGTCTTCGATACTCCAGATAGTTGGACAACTTCTTATCAAAACAAATCGGCAATATATAAAGTATCGTATGGCACAGAATGAAGTGTGCCATTTTATTAAAGCGATCCACCACAACAAAGATATAGTCCTTTCTTGTAGATGTCTAAGGCAACCTTAAGACAAAGTCCATGCTAAGGTTGACCCAAGGTGAGGTCGGTGTAGGTAAGAGAATATACTCTCTATGTGGCTCTCTCTTTCCCTTGGCCTTCTTGCAAACTTCACAACTTCCAACTATCTTATGGCCATCTTTGGCCAAATTAGGTTAGTAAAAGTTTTCTTTCAATATGTTGGCTGTTTTAGTCTCTCCGAAATGATCAAATAATCCACTATTATGAGCTTCCTTAACCAATAGCTCCCGTATGGAACAGATCGGTATACACAGCCTTCTTTCCTTTAATAGATAACCATCCTTAACATAATACCCTCCAACAACAACTCATTCTTTGCACTGTTTAAGAACAGGACCAAAATGAAGGTCATAAGCATACTGCTCAGTGATGACTGAAAATCCCAATAATTTTATTTGTAAGGTAATCAACAAGGTTTGCCAACATGATAAGGCATCTACAACCACGTTGGCACTTCCCTTCTTATGTCGGATCACATAAGAAAAACCTTCCATAAATTCTAACTACTTCACTTACCTTTTTCGAAAGTTTGCTTTAACTTTCAAGATACTTCAATGACTCATGGTTAGTGTAAATTACAAACTCTCATGGTAATAAATAGTGTTACCAAATAGTAAGAGCTTAGAAAAGGAGTACAACTCTTTCTCATATACATAATCATTCAATGCAACACCATTAAGCTTCTCACTATGGTAAGCAACTAGTCGTCACTCTTACATTAGGACGACACCAACATTAATGCCTACCGTATCATATTCTAGTTCGAATGGCTTGTCAAAATTTGGTAGAACCAAGACAAGGGCAGAAGTAAACTTCTCCTTTATCTCCTTGAAGCTCTATTCAACTCAATCATTCCATCGGAATCCATCATTTTTCTTTGTTAGCTCAGTTAAGGAGGCTACAATGATACTGAAGTTTTTAATAAATCGCTTGTAGAAAGAAGTTAAGCCATGAAAACTTCGTACTTCAATGATATTCTTTAACATTGGTCACTCCAAAATAGCTCGAATCTTTTCCTCATCCATTCAAATTCCTTCTCCTAATGCTACATACCCAAGAAAAACTACTCCACTTTAGCAGATCATATACTTCTTTAAGTTCCCATACAGCTTCTCAGTTATTAAAATGTCAAAAACAGTTCGAAGATGTTGAATATGGTTGTTTAAATCGCCATTGTACCCTAATATGTTGTCAAAGTATATGACTACACACCTTCTGATCAGCGGACGTATCACATGGTTCATAAGTCGCATTATACTTGGCGCACTTATATGCTTGAATGGCATAACAAGCTACTTATAGAGACCATGCCTCGTCTTTAAAGTAGTCTTTCATTCATCACCAAGTTTCATGCGAATTTGGTGATAGCCACTTCGTAAATCCTTAAGAATACATTAGCAACGTGAAGCTCATCCAACATGTCACCGAGCTTCGGTATTGGGTACCCGTACTAATGGGAATCGGGTTACTCGGCCACTAACTTGCAGCCAAACCCGAGGATTAGAGGGACTGACAAGACGAATCCTTCTATTCTAGCCGACTCATGCGAAGGTCAAGTATCTCCTTACCGACCCATTCTACTTGTCAAGCTGAGTGATTGCCTGTTTCTCGCACGTGGTATGCCAAGAAGCGGAAGCCGAGACAACAACCCTTCTTCATTCTCATACACACTTAGCCAATTACTTACTTGGTCACACCCCTGCTAAGATGTTGAGAGAAAGGGTTCAGACTGACCAAGCCACCCCTGCTAAAACAAGCAAGTTGTCCGTACTTTTTGTCCACATCCTTTAATGGCATCACTAATACAGCATCACCACGTATACAATATCATGTGTAATAATTCGTTGCACTAATGATTGCTTTTCTTGCATATTCATTTTCACCTTTTTGTATCTTGTACATTACTTCCTTAGAAAATGGCCTTTTGTCTTTTCCCTTTTTAGGCAAGTTGTCTTAACTTATAGATATAAATACACTTGTACTTATAGCTAGAAAAGGAATTCAGATTACCATTAATGCACTTTTTTGTTTTCTGCCTTACGTAAACACTCTATTTACACTCGGCATTACTCTTATTTTAACCCTTGAGTAAGGTTAGGTGGCGAGTAACCTCACCGGACCGATTCGTGCATCATATCAAATGTTCTGTGAGTTCTCGGAAGTTCTATTGGTGCGTCATATCCTTTGGAGTTGTTCGTAGGTTTTGTTTACTTCTTCATTCACATTTGTCCTAATTTGCACCATTCCCCATTATTTCTTTCGAGCTTTCAGCAAGCTCGGACCCATCCAGCAACCGACCTTATCTATTTTTTGTTACAATTCGCAACATCTTCGTATCAAACTGGAGGTTTTGTGGAAGCTGTAGTTGGGTTTTAAAGTTCTATTATACTCTGTTCTATGTATGTGAAATAGAGTTAGCTATTGTGTTCATCTTAGCTGCTACATTTGCTAATTGTTAATTTCTTATAGTGTTTGTTTGAACTTTGAATCTATGAAGAAAATCATAGACCTGAATGTGAATGTTATGGGAGATGACAATAGTGGAGAAGTCCACCCTGGATGACAGTCTCAAGGAACCCCCAGAAGTACTGACGAGAGACTCCATGAGGTGGCTAATCTCTTAGTAGATCTGATCCAAACTGTTCATGCGTTAGCCTGCTGACCCACCGAGGCTACACAAAAAACCCCATAAGCTGCTTAACCTATTAGAGGTCAAAACCCAACTTGACCGATTCAAGGTAGAGGAGTAAGTAGACAAGTACGACAAAGAATAGACCTGAGAAAACATGATGAAGAGGACGAGGAAGATTATTTTGAAGAAGAGCGCGTACGAGTCCCTAAAGCATTTGACCATGTAAAGCTTTGAATTCCAAGCTTCAATGGATCGGGAAATGTTGATGAATATTTGGAGCGGGAAGAGAAAGTGGAGCATGTTTTTTATCATTATCATTACGAAGATTATGAGAAAGTGAAAAGTGAGAACTGCTGCTGTTAAGTTCTCCGGATATGCTGCCATGTAATGGAAGAATTTCCAAGCCATGAGAAAATGAGAAGGCTACCTAGAGATTAATACTTAGCTCAAGATAAAGAGAGTACTAAAAAAAAGATTTGTGCTAGAAACTTATCTTTAAGGTACTTTCACTCGGCTTCAGGAGCTGAGACAAGAAGGTCTAACTATTGACGAGTATGTTCAAGAATTTCAAATACTTATAATTCATTACGAAGTGGAGGAACTACTAGCCCAAACAATCTCAGGATTCATCACTGGGTTGAGAAGAGACATTCGAAACTTTATGGAGCTCTAACAATTTGACACAATAAATGAAGCTATTAATATTGCCCTGTTAATAGAAAGGCAAAGGAGGAGCCGATTAATGACCAGGATGTCGACTGGCTGACCCAGACAGGCAAGCCACCAAGGTCAGTTGAGTACTGAATCAAGCCGAAAGATTGATGTATGAGCCAAGCAGAAAGGTCGACCTGATGGTGAAGTGCCAACTCAAACTTATGAGAAGGGCCAAGGGTCTGGCAAAAAGACAAGCTAGATCAAATGCTTCAAGTGTGAAGGGTTCGGACATATGGCTCTTAGTCTCGAACTACAGGATAATAGTTATCAAGAGAGACATCCCGAAGTTAGAGGTAGACAACACTAATGGGGAGCTTGTAAAAGAGGAGGTCCCCACTAAGAGAGAAAATACTAAGAAAGAGTTAACTAAGAAAAACGTGTTTGCTAAGGACTTGGACAAGTTACTCATGGTTGTCTGATGTACTATGAATATGGAATCCTCACGAGAGGAGGAGTAGAGATAAAATTTGTTTCATACCACCTGCAAGGTAAATGATCAAGTATGTGCCCTTATCGTAGATAGTGAAAGTTGTACTAATGTAGAATCAACTGATCTTATTTCAAAACTAAAGTTGCCAACTGTTGCACATCTGAGACCATACAAGTTGTATTGGCTGAGCGAGAAAGGAGCATTACATATTACTCAGCAAATAATACTACCGGTTACTATAGGGAATTACTCAAACCAAATTCTCTACAATATGTTACCTATGTGCGCTTCCCATGTGTTACTAGGTAAACCGTAGCTATTTGATAGGAGAGTTACCCATAACGGTTACAAGAACACAAACATCTTTGAAAAGGATAACTGAAAGATCATACTAAACCCGGTGTTGCCGAGAGAAACTAATAAGTTGCAGACAAAACTTACTTCCGAATTGAAGAAAGCTCTAGTAATGACTAGAGCCAAGCTCCAAGAGGCCATCAAGGCTGATGAGCTGACCTTCATGTTAGCCAGATGCCTATTAGAAATGAAGGAGCGAGGTGAACTACCCTAGGAAATCAGAGAGTTGCTAGATGAATATGCTAATCTATTCCTAAAGCTGTTACGTAAAAGGTTGCCCCTAGTTCGAGGCATAGAGTACTACATTGACTTAGTATCTAACGCCACACTACTAAATAAGCTAGCTTATCAGATGAATTCTTAACAGGCTGCTAAGCTCTAACAACAAGTCAATGAGTTGTTAGAAAGAAGATATGTTAGAGAGAGTCTTAGCCTTAGTATTATACCAGTGCTTCTTGTGCCAAAGAAGGATGGAACCCAGTAGATGTATGTAGACAGCCGTGCTGTGAATAAGATCACTATCAAGTACAAGTATCCTATCCTAAGGTTGAAAGATATACTGGATGAATTGAGTGGAGCCAAGATTTTCAGCAAAATAGATCTTAAGTCTAGCTACCATTAGATTCACATAAGGCTGGGAGACGAATGGAAAACGGTATTCAAGACTTGACATAGATTATATGAGTGGTTGGTCATGCCATTTAGCCTGTTGAATGCCCCAAGCACTTTTACGCGATTAATGAACCACATATTAAGACATCTAATTGGAAAGTGTATCGTAGTATACTTTAACAATATATTGATTTACAATACCGACATGCTAAGTTATTGTGAACACCTTCAAACCATTCTAGATATCCTCTGATGGGAATCAACCTCTGACTACATCCAAGCCAAGGCCGACCTATTCGAAGTCGACGTTGACCCTCTAGAACAAGATGCCGATTTGTTCTAACCTGAGGCCGAACGGTTCAAGGCTAAGGCTGAACAGCTTTCACCGAGGCTGAGCAAATGACAAAAGGCCAAGGGCAAGAAAAGGAGCTACTCGCCAACAAGCCTATCGTCTGTCGAGAAGATGAGATATCACACAATCGAAGACTCAGGACTAATGAACCACTCAGTACGACCCCAAGAGACTAGTGCCAACTAATTCTAGAACTCAGAAGTTATGGGTCGATCTCTCTAGTGTCCCAGCCAGGCCAAGTGAGACGTCAGGAACCCCTTCTCGAACCCGTATATCCAACAGCCATCTCTGTCCGGTTGAGATACTACTCCTCCTAGGATATGTCGATTGACAGCATGACAAGTTCTGTAAAACGCACAGTTTTGTATTGTTGTACATGTTTTCCTTTATTTTATTTATAGGCCCGATTCTTTAGGGTTTAAGGCCCTGTACTTTATTTACAGTTTTGCTATTAGGATTTAAGACTTATTATAAATAGCAACATTTGTACTAACATAGATAAACATATACGTAGATATAGATAGATATATAAAGATATATATAGAGAGTGAAACTTTCATCTTTTGAGTAAGGCTATACTTGAGTTAACATTTGCCGAATTATCGAGTGTTGATAAGACTCAGTAATCTTACCTAAGTTTTTTTCAATCTTATTCTCATATTGTGTTGAACTCTTTCATTTGAACCGGTTAGTGAGTTGCATCTAACCTTCATTTGAAACCCCAAGTAACATTTAATATTCGTGAGTCGTATCAAACTCTATTTCAAGCTCAAACCCTTGATTGTGTTTATGTCTTAGTGAGTTATATCCATCCACATTCACTATGAAAACTCTTCCTATTCATCATACTCATTTTCTTTGAATACCCATTCCTGTTTGTTTCTCTTCCTTCGATCCTTATCATATTGGTATCAGAGCTTTGGGGAGACATGCATATTAGTGTTCTTCAAAATAGATTTATGGTTCTAACATTTATGTTCATCATTGTTCTGTAGTGTAATGTGTTGTTTGTAGTAGCTGTTTGTCAATAATGGTAGTTATAGAAGCCGAGTAGTAGTTGTTTTTGGGTTACTATTATTTGTTTGTTCAATTATCTAGTCAATTACTATACAAACAAGAATGTTAAAGGATAATGTCAACAACACTAGAGAAAGTCCTCATGAAAGCTTGAGGAGATGTGTTGATAACCTGGAATACTAGATTTAGAATCTCACTGACTCTATTCAAGAGCTTACTGGGTTAGTCAAAGGTTGCAAACATAATGGCTGAGAAGAAAGGAGCGAACAAACACCTACTAGTAGGAGTGGTTCCAATGAACTTTGTAATGATGTGAGGCAACTGAGAAGAGCTGCTGAACCGAAGAGAAGAGAAGAGAAGACTATCCAGTGCCAAGAAGGAGGAACGAAAGGAGTATTGACTCCGAAACAAATCAAGAAGCTCAGAGAAGAGAACCGAGGCCGAGAAGAGGTGTAGCCAAGCAAAGCTCTAACAGAAATGGTAGAACCGAAGAGAATCGACCAACTCAGAATGCAAGGGATGAACTCCGAGCACCTGACCAAGGACTTGACAATGTCAAGTTGAAACTGCCAACCTTCTGTGGAAGTAGCCGACCCAAAGAGTTCCTTTACTAGGTTCCCCGAGTTAAGAAGTTATTCGAGTGCTACGAATGCAATGATCAAGTAAAGGTTAAGCTAGCTTCCTTATCCCTTGTTGAATATGCAAGTCTTTAGTGGGATAAGCTGGTTGCCAAGCGAGATGCTCAAGGAGAAGAGCTGATCAGAACTTCAAGGCTCATGAAAAGATTGATGAAACAATGCTTTGTGCCGACTTATTTCAAGTAGGAGATGCTCCATGTCTTCTAGTACTTAAGACAAGGTCAAAATATTATTGAAAAGTATTTATAAGAGTTTGAGACTTTGATGACAAGATGTGAAATTTTCGAGCTACAAAACCACACCATTACTAGATTCCTGAGTGGACTTCGAGACAACATTACCAATATAGTTGAATTGCAGCCATTCAACTCTCTAGACGAGCTAATTAATTTGGAATTAAGAGCAGAGAGGTAGAGGAGAAAAAGACATCAAAGGCTGAGTAGCAGACCTCAATAAGGTAACCCTAAGCCTGAGAGGTATGCCGAGAGAAGGCCAGAAAAGAAGATAAAGAAAGGAGAGCCTAACTGACCAGTCTATGCCAAGAAATGGATTGCTAAGAAAGAAAAGACACTCAGCAACAAGGCCCAAGAAGTGAAGTGCTTCAAGTACTTAGGCTATAAACATAGTGCATCCCAATGCCTAAACAAGAAGATCATGGTCTTAAAGTGCGAAGGGCCCGAGGCTCAAATCGAGAGTCGAAGTAACAAAAGCTCGGACGACCAGTTAATAGAAGAAGATGTCTATCCCGAAGACCTCGATAAACTCTTATTTATAGAGACATGAGCTGACCCGAGGGCAGATCTCGAACAAAGGGAAAATTTATTTCATGTGTATTACCTAGTGAATGGGAAGACCTATTCCCTGGTTATCAATGGCGGTAGCTACACCAATATTATCTCTACCAAGTTAGTAGAAAAAATGAAATTGCCGACCTATCCACACCCTCAACCCTATGGATTGAAGTAGTTTAATGACAAGAGTATGGTCCATGTGCATAAGCGCGCTCAGAATGCATTCAAGGCATGACAGTATGAAGACAAGATTGAATTCGATGTGGTCCCAATGAATGTCACGAATTTACTTCTTGGCCGACCTTGTGAGTATGATAGAAAAGTGATCTACGATGGCTTCCTCAATACTTATACTATTTGGAAGGATAGGAAGAGCTATTGTTTAACCCCTATGAGCATGGAGGAAATCTAGAGACACTTAGCAACCATGGTGAAGAGAAAAGGGAAGAGAAGTTTACTTAGTATCCCGGCTCGTGCTCAACACTTAACGTAGAGAACAACTTCCTTTCAAACCCGCGGTAATGATAGGAATCAGCCTCCAACTACGTTCGAGCCGAGGTCAACCTATTAAAAGCCAATGCCGACCCTCCAAAAGAAGATGCCAACCTATTCTAACCTGAGGCCAAACAACTTTTGCCAAGGTCGAGCAAATGACAAAAGGCTAAGGGGAAGAAAAGGAGCTACTCGGCAATAAGCCTATCATCTGCTGAAAAAATGAGAGATCATACAGCTAAGGATTCAGGACCAAAGAATCACTCGACACAACCCTGAAAGACTAGCATCGACTAATTCCATAACTCATAAATTATGGGCCGACCTCTCTAGTGTCTCAACCAAGCCAAGCGAGACATCAGGAACCTCTTCCCGAACTTGTACATCCAACAGCCAACCCCATCCAGTTGAGATACTACTCCTCCTATGACATGCCGATTAACTGCATGCTGAGTTTTGTAAAACGCACAATTTTGTATTCTTGTACGTGTTTTCTTTTTATTTTATTTATAGGCCCAATTCTTTAGGGTTTAAGGTCTTATATTTTATTTACAGTTTTGCCACTAGAATTTATGACTTGCTATAAATAGCAACATTTGTACTAATATAGATAAACATATATATAGATATAGATAGATATATGGAGATATATACAAAGAGTGAAACTTCCCTCTTTCGAGCAAAGCTATACTTGAGTTAGCATTTGTTGGATTATCGAGTGTTTATTAGACTCTTTAATCATGCCCACGTTCTTATCAATCTTGTTCTCAAATTGTGGTGATTAATGAGTTGCATCTAACCTTCATTTGAAAACCTAAGCAATATTTAGTGTTCGTGAGTCGTATCGAACTCTATTTCAAGCTCAAACCCCTAATTGTGTTTGTGTCTTGATGAGTTATATCCATCCACATTCACTATGAAAACCCTTCATATTCTTTGTCCCCATTTTCTTTTCTTGTTCGTTTCTCTTCCTTTGATCCTTATCATCCTCCATGCTGAGAGACTATTCAACAATCTCGAAAAGTGTTGCTTTTGCTAGGAAGAAGTGGTATTCTTAGGCAATGTAGTTAATAGAGGAAGCTTACAAGTAGATGATGGAAAGATCCAAGCAATTGTAGGATGGTCGACCCTTATGACTTATGCCAACGTCAGAAGTTTCCATAGATTAGCTTCATTCTATAAACAATTCATCAAGAATTTTAGCACCTTCGCTACGCCACTTACTGAGCTAACAAAGAAAAACACTAATTCCCAATAGGGGAAAAAGGGAAGAGAAGAGCTTTGTCAAGATAAAAGAAAGGTTGACCTTTACCATAGTATTGATTCTACCTAACTTCAAGAAAATATTTGAGCTCGAATGTAACACATTAGGCATTAGAATAGGTACTGTCTTAATACAGGAAGGCTGGTCAATTGCCTTCCATAATAAGAAGCTTAGAGAGCCATAGCTAAATTACTCCATATATGACAAAGAACTCTTAGTGCTGATCCAAGCACTGCAAGTATAATAGCATTATCTACTGCTAAGAGAGTTTGTCATCGATACTAACCACAAATCTTTGAGGTACCTCCAAAGTCAAACAAAATTATCAAAGCGGTAGGCAAAATGGGTTGAATTCCTTGAGGGATTCAATTTTGTAATTAAATATAAGTAAGGAAAAAGCAACGCAATTACAAAAAGATGCTCTTTCAAGGAGACATGCGCTTTTAACTAAATTGCTAACCAGGCTATTTGAGTTTGCAAATATCAAATAGCAGTATTTTGAGGATCCATACTTTAGACCCATAATCATGCAATGCATTGATAGAAGAATAGTGAATGAGTATCATGTGGAGTATGGTTACTTGTTCTGAGGTGGAAAATTATGCGTATCGACCTATTCATTGCGAAAACTATTCATCAGAGAAGCCCACAATAAGGGACTCTTCAAACACTTTAGAGAAAAAAGGACATGTGAACTATTGAATGGTCGATTCTTCTAACTGAGGATGAGGAGAGATGTGTATTGAGTTGTTGACAACTGTGCCATATGCAAGAGGGCTAAGTGTTGAGCCAAGCAAAGGAAGGTAATGCCTTTACCTATCTTAACAAAACTATAAACCGAATTGAGCATAGGCTTTGTTCTCAAACTAACATGAACTACTTGAGGCAAAGATTCTATAATGGTCATCGTGAATCAGTTCAGCAAAACGATACACTTTATACCTTACTCCAAAACTAATGATGCTTCAGCTATTACTTCTCTTTTCTTATAAGAGGTTATATGAATGCACAACGTGTTGAAAAGTGTAGTCTCCAACAAAGACCTAAAGTTCTTGAGCCATTTTTGGAGGACCTTATGGCATCAAATGGGAACCAAACTACTATTCAGTATTTTCTGTCACCCCCAAACTGACGGCCAAACAAAGGTGGTCAATCGCACTTTGAGATCACTACTCCGAGCTATAGTGGACAAGAACTTAGATAATTATGATGTCTACTTGCCAGTGGTCGAGTTCGCTTACAACCAAATAGTATATGACACCATTAAGCAAACTTCCTTCAAAGTGGTTTATGGTTTTAATCCTAAGTTGCCCCTCGACCACACCTTTGTACCTATACCTGTGCAAGAGGACCCTAACACCTCGACTAGAGTACAATCCCTCCAGTAAATCTATGATAAAGTCACTCGATACATCGACCAAGCTACTAAAAGAATGCAGGAGAAGACTAGGGTAGGACAGCTAAACAATTCTAGCCATGAGACTTGGTTTGGCTTTACCTCAACAAGGAACAATTCCCAAATAAGACGAAGAATAAATTGTCTACAAGAACTGAAGGACCTTTTAGAATCCTCTAGAAGATCAATGATAATACCAACAGATTAGAGTAACCTAAGGACTATTAGGTTTATAATGCCTTCAACGTTGTCGACTTCAGTTCTTATCACCTTGATGGAGAGCTGAACGCAGCCCATTCAGATTTGATCCCAAATCCAAAACAACCTAGAGGGAATTGTGGGAATCAAGCTACTAGACCATTAACCTACAGCCAAGCCCAACGACTAAAGAGACTATCAAGACAAATTATCCTATTCCAACTGACTCATGTGGAGGCCGAGTATCTCTTTGTTGACCCATTCTACCTACCAAGTTGAGTGACTGCCTATTTCTCGCATATGGTGTACCGAAAAGCAAAAGACTAAGATGACAGCCCTTTTTCATTCCCACACATGCTTGGCCAATTACTTACTCAGACATACCCCTGTTAAGATGCCGAGAGAAAGGGTTTAGACTGATCAAGCCATCCCTACTTAAACAAGTAAGCTGTCCATACTTTTTGTACACATCGTCCAACGGCATCACCAATATAGCATCATTACATGTACAGTATCATGTGCAAAATCTATTGCACCAATGATTGCTTTCTTTGTATATTCATTTTTACTCTTTTGTATCTTATACATTACTTCCTTAGGAAATGCTCTTTTTTCTTTTCCTTTTTGGGTAAGTTGTCCTAATTTATGGGTAAAAATACCCTTGTACTTGTAGCTAGAAAAGGAATTCAAATCCCCATTAATGCACTTTTATGTTTTCTTCCTTGCATAAACACTCTATTTACACTCGATATCACTCTTATCCTAACCCTTGAGTAAGGTTAGGTGACTAGTAACCTTACCAGACCAATTCATATGTCATATCGAATTGTGTCATGAATCCTTAGAAGTTCCATTGGTGCATCATATCCTCTAGAACTAATTGTGGCTTTCATTTACTTCTTCATTCGCATTTGTCTTAATTTGCGCCATTTACCATTATTTCTTTTAAGCTTTCAGCAAACTTGGACTCATCCAACAGCTGGCCTTATCTATTCTTGGTCACGATTCATAGCATTTGATTGTAATTCGATTTATAATTCAGCTTCGATACACATGCGCTATAAACCATCCTTCTTTGGATAAGTAAAGTTGGTACAACATAGGGACTTATGCTCTCCCTCACATAACCTCACTCTATCAATTCATCAACTTGCCTTTTCAGCTTAGCAGCTTGGTCAAGATTCATTCTGTAGGTAAGTCAGTTTGGTAGAGTTATGCCTAGCTGTAGATTAATACAATGTTCAATGCCTCAGATTAGGGCTAGTCCCTTAGGTAACCTTTCGAGGAATAGGTCAGAAAATTCATCAATCAATCTTCGAATCTCATCAAGTACATCTTCAAGATCTCTTAACTCTAACAATCTTCTAATTAAAAGATACATAGGCTCGTTGGCCCTCTTACAACTTAGACCTCTCTTCGGTTCATCACCAAAGCTTCCTTCTTACTAGTTAGGGTAAGTTGGGTATGGCTCTCATTCACCTGGGTTGGTATCATGGGTTACAACATAATCTTCTTTCCACCCTTAACAGAAGCATAAGTGTTCTTATATCCGTCATGAGTAACACATCAATTGAACAACCAAGGTTGTCCAAGTAACAGATGTGAAGCTCTCATAGGGATAACATCACATACCACTTCATCCTTGTATGCATTCACAACACTAAAAGGTACAATTACTTGTTCAGTAATGTGTAAAGCACCCTTATCATGAAGTTAGTGTAGCTTGTAAGGCCAGGGGTACTTAGAGATCGGTAATCTTAACCTCTACACAAAGGATAATGCAACAACGTTAGTATAACTCCAGCCATCTACAATGATGGTGCACAACTATCCTTTGATGGTATACTTTGTATGGAATAAATTCTCTCTTTGGTCTTCCTCAGAGCTCAACAAAGAGCTCAACACTCGTCTTAGTACTAAGGTCATCACCTCCCTAGTCGGCATAGACACATATCTCCTCTTCCTCCTTGGCTTCAACTTTGCTAGAATTCTTCTCTTCCTCTAGCTTACTTTTTTTAGTGCTATCCACTACATCTCCTCGAAGTACCATAGTATGTCAATTTAGACACTTGCCAACCATGCATTCAAAACCCAAGCATTTGAAGCATTTTACCTTGCTTATCTTCCATCCAAAGGTCTGTCCTTTCTCATATTTCTTTAGGGTCAAGCTATCCTCATCTCGGCTCTTCTAGCTTACTCGGCTATCATTAGGTCAGTTATATTTTTCCTCAACTCGAGGGAGTCTCCTTAGCTTAGTATGAGCAGGATGGCACAGAACAGGATCTCAGAAAAAAGTCAGCCCAAGTCAGCTCAGAGCATTTTTCCTCTACTTTTCAACCCTCTACGCTACTTTAAAGGCCTCCTCCAATGTATGGAATACTTCTACAATATTGTAAATCTCATATTTGAGTCCAAAAATGAACCTCGAAACTATGTGAGCCTCTCTCATCCATATCTGCTTAGATCATTGACATTTGAAATTCTCTCACATAGTCATCAACAGATTGGTTTCCTTAATGAAGCTCTCGCAACTTGGAAAAGGTGTACTGCAGGTAAGTCTCAGGTACAAATCTTCCCCTCAGCAAAAGCTTCCCCTCAGCAATCTCTTCTTCTCTTCTTAAGTTCACTCACCTCATCATCCATCTCTTCCTCTAGCTACTTTCAGATTATTTCACCACATGATAGTATATTTAAAGAACTCAAGTGTAGCAAGTCGAACCTTAGCTGTATCTGTAAACTCATAACAATTAAATACTTTCTCTTCCCACTCTAAATATTCATCTACATCTACATCTCCACTTCCACTAAAGGGTAAGAATTGGACCTTAACATTGTTAAGTCCTCAAGGAGCTTGGCATTCTTATTCTTATGCCTGGTAATATTCAACCTCTTCTTCTTCTTGTCCATCATTCTCTAACTCCACATCTTTGATCTCTTCTAACTCTAATCTTCATCTATTAGCTTAGTTTGTAACTCCTCCGACTTGATGGGATCAAACTAGGTCATTAGCTTGGCCACCTTAGCCATATCGTCTCTCGGGAACATTCTTAAGTGGGTTATGATGAGGTACACCCTGTAGTCGATGTTTGTTGGCTTGCATCATAATAACCAAACTCTCAACAAGATTGATGAATTGTTAAGTTTAAAATCGACTAACCCATAGGTGTTACTACCATTTGACCTCAACCAATGTGAACACCACTACTCAGGTCACTAATAACATCTTAAACACTTAAATTCGACATAGTATAATACTTCTCCAATAGATTGACAACACAATACACAACAAACACTTCTACTCACTACCTATGACCTTAATAACATGCTCTAACAACTCCAATACCCAACACTCACTTGCATATAATAGAAATGAACTTGCTCTATTTTCATACTGAAAAACAAAGTAAAATAGAGTAACAACAAAAGAGACACTTACCAATCTACAAACCTCACTACACAGCTTATACCTTCAAAACTTTATTTACTCGGATATACTATAGCAACTATGGAAGGAACACAGCAGCCACTAACAGTAAACACGAACCAAAACTTCACTATAACTTCACACACTCCCTCTTGGAACCATACTCTGATACCAGTGAAGTTGATGCATCTCTAAGGTTATACATAAGGAAGCTGCACCACAACAAAAGTCAATGAAAGAAAACAAAATGAGATTTAGCTAATTTAGGTAGCTACCAATCAGATATGACACACTAATCGATCCTACTCGGCTTACAATTCGCTAAATGTGACTCACCAGTACCAACTATAGGGTTATTCACCATTACTCCTTGCTAAAGGGAATAAATAAGAGTTAGGGGATAAATGAAAACACTAAGGTTTCTTTAGAAGGGAACTTCTAATAATTGATAATGTAATGACCTGTCGTCAGCGTATAAATAAATGAGGTTTCGAGCTATCATTCTTCATGTGAGTCTTTGTAGTTCTCTAGTTTGGCTGCGTGTGACTAGTCCAATGAGCTGATTCCTAGCACTACACTTTCAACATAACCTGTCAACTTAACAAATGAGCCTGTAGAGTCTTTAAAAACAACATCAATAAAGAAATAAGGAACAAATTCATCAAAAGAAAAAAAAAAGAATCTCCAGCCATGGATAATCCTGTTTAGTGAGGTAACCTACAACTTTGTTACCTTCTCTATTTACTCTGCAAATTTTTAGGTTAGTAAAAAAAAAAAATTATGAGTTGTTTACATTCTTTTAAAGCTAGATGACAACTATCTAAATTAACATTGCGTTTATAAATCCATTCAATGGCTTGTTGTAAATCCACTTCCATGATTATCTTTTGTTTTCCCAAGTGAATTGCTATAAGAAGCCCTTCTTTGATAGCCGGTAATTCAACTTCTAGAGGTTAAGATTTATTAACCTATTTGTGAATACTACCTAATACAACTCTACTCTAATCTTTACAAATAACACCTATACTAGCCTTTTGTCCCTTCTCATCAACAGCCCCGTCATAATTCACCTTACACTATCCTTCCTTAAGCCTTTCCCATGAATTGACCAAATCTCTTCCCCTTAAATTAAGCTGTTGTGTTCTCCTAGTTACCCACTATTCATGCCTCCATTCTAATTCTTCCACAACAATTTTCGCTGGGTTACTCTAGGTCAAAAATATATTGATTTCTTTCCCTTTGAATTCCTCTAATAGTGAAAAGAATAGTTGCTTCTCTAGATGCATTACTTTCTTGCCACTTTTTCTTTTTCCATTTGCAATTTTGTTTGATCAAAATCTTCATCTCTTGAAAAGAGTATTTTCAGTCCTTTCAAATGTATACCGAAGATGTCACTATAAATCTCTTGTCCATCTGTAATTTAGGAATAAAAGAACAGCTATTTCATCCTCTAATCATAAAGAACATACAGTCGCCCTATGTTGATTCCTCTCTTTTCCAAATTATCCTAGGTTGTTATCCCATTATGCAAGAGCTTCCATACAAGAAATCATATACAGGGAATTGCTAATAATTTCCAAAGCCAATCCCAATTATCTTCCTCATTTCTTAAATTGTCTTCTCTACACAACTCCTCATAAATAGATTTAGTCAACACCTCACCTTCTGTTTCAATTAGCCAGCTCCTCACATCTTTTAAGGAGTCATTACTATCCAAATGACCAACCTTCATTTTCTTCTTTATAGTCATCTAAAAAGTATTTGATAGGAATCAACCCCCTAAAATGATCATATGTAGCCAAGTTAAAGAACTCTAGGGACTCACTCAGAGAATACTATCTCAAAGCCCCATCCAAGATGGGAATTCATATCCCGACCTCTATGTTTCGCACTACTACTAACCTGATTACCAAGCTATTACATACATCAGACCTATTAAACAGTTGTACCATGACATAATATTCGAGTAGATAGCCTTCAAAGACTATCCAAGCCGAGCTCCTAAGCCACTCACCAACATCCAAACCCAACCTAAGTTAAGTACTCTATAGCAAATGACTAACTAATCTCCAACCTAGTCCAAATTAGGTTGGTCCCTAGTTGCAAACTCCTTTTCTTCATTTCATCCAATTTGTACTATAATTCAAAATGACCAGCCACTATATAATACGTATCTTCTAGTACAACATTCCAAAAGAATTCTTTACTTTTTCATATTGAATATCCTTTATCTCTTTTATCCTTTTTAGTATATTTTATATATCCTATTTATAGAATACCCTTTTATCTTCTCATACATGTAAAACAACTCTAGTAGGATCGTATATAAACCCCCACTTAATGTATGCAAACAACAACATCATTATTAGAATTTATACAAGTTTCCCTTTGAGTAACCCTAGTATTCTCATTATCCTCTAACTTTTATCTATTCCCTTTAATAAGGAGTAGTGGCGAGTGACCCTTTAATTCAAATCGGTAAGTCATATTCAGCAAATTATGGGTTAAGTAAGATCAATTGATGTGTCATATCCATTTGGCAACTACCCAAACTTTGCTAGCTTTTCTTTGCTTCCTTTTGTTTTCTCTTCATTATGGTATTTTTCCATGTGTCTGACCCCGAAGACACATCAATATCTAATGATCCTCTTGCACCCTATTGTATTATCCCAAACTTAGTTCACTAGCAGATTTTCATCATATTTATCTAATGGTTCGAATAACAAGTTATATATCTTTCCTTCTTTCATCCAATTATCAAGCCAAATTTGGGTGTTTATCCTATATTTCAAGCTTATTATTGTTCTTTCCCCCATTCATTCATAAGCTTTATTAAGTTCTTAGTAGAACTTTGATCCTCTTTTAACACTTCCACAACCTTGCTCCATCTTACGTTTCTATTTAATCACTTTTGTCCATAACAAATCTTTCCTTCTAATATGTCAGGTCTCTTCTTAATAGCTAATATTCCTAAGCCCCTTTTACTTTTATAATTTTTAACTTTCGATCACCTTACCTAATACATTTTCCTATTTTCTTGAGATGACCCCCACATGGATCCTCTTTGCTTTATTTACAAAATCTTTAGAGAAAGGCACCACCTGGGAGTAGTATTTCACTATACTCTCTAAGGTAGAAGATGCAAAGATTTTCCTTCCTACCATGCCGAGGAACTTAGATTTACACCTAGCTAATTTCTTCTGCATTTTCTCAAGAATGAAGTTGAGATTACTACTATTCAAGGATCCCCCCTCTATTACTGGATTACTTAAGTACTTTCCTATATCAACATTAAGTCTAATTCCAAAAGTTTCAGAGATTTTTGCCTTTGAGGTATTGCTCATGTTTCTTGAGAAGAGGATTCCTTCTGATGAGAGAGATTCAAAACCTTTCCATAATCCCCATGATTTAGGTTGCATTATGTTATGTGGCTTCCCCCATTAAGAGCATATCATTTGTAAAGAAGAGGTGAGATAAATTCAAATTTATGCCTCTAATCCACACAGGTCTCCATTTGCCATCTTCTACAGTCAAATGAATAATCCTGCTTAGTAACTCCATGGCTAAAATGATCAGATAAGGTGATATCAGATCTCCTTGTCTCAATTCCCTAGTAAGTTTGATATCTTTTGGCATCAAACCATTAAAAATGATTCTATACTTGATTATTGCTAAGCATATGCTAATTAGATTGACCTAAGAACTAGGAAAGTTGAGGCTTTATAAAGCAAACCTTATAAAATCCCATTTCATTTGATCATATGCTTTCTTTAGGTCTAACTTTACAACCATCCAATTCTTTTTCCCGTTCTTCTTATCCAAAGGATGCAAGACTTCTTAAAAGACAATGATATTATCTCTGGCTAATCTTCTTGAAATAAAACTTGCCTATTTTGGGCTAATCAAATCATTTAACAGTGATCTAAGTCTATTGACTAGGTGTTTACTAGCTATTTTATACATAGTTGTACATAAGCTTATTAGTTGGAAATCTTTGACTCTATTTGTACCAATTACTTTTGGGATAAAAAAAATAATTAGAGATTTATTAAACTACTGTGGAAGATCCCCTATCCTTAAAAATACATTCAATGGTCTCATAGACAATTTTACCAACAATGCTTTAGCAATGTTTGAAGAACTTTCTGTATAGACCATCTGTACCTAAAGTCTTATTATTGCCAATACACCAAAGAGCTTTTTTCATTTCCCCATTAAACCATGGCCTTTGTAATTCACATTTCTCTTCACCAAAGATTATTCTTTAGTGGCCATTCCATATACTAGAATTTCTCTACATGAAGAATGTCTCTAACATGAACAAGTCTTCATAGAATTTGGCAAAAAGCTTTTTAACTTTATCTTCGTCATCTATCCAGTTCCTCACAAAGTTAAACAGCTTGCAAATTCTAGATTAGGGCCTCCTAGCCATTACATCTACATTAAAGAATTTCATATCTCTTTCTCCTTCAATGAGTTATGTTAAGCAGGATTTTATTGCCTAGAGCTTTTCTTCCTACTTCAAAATCCAATCTAACTCTTTTTGCAGGAATCATTCTCTATCAATAAGCTCCTCAATTAGCCTTGAGAATATCGCTTTCCTTACTTAAGCATTGCTTACCACAATACTCTTTTTCTTTTTAGGTATATCTCCAAAAACTTCTTTGTTCCATACTTTCAAATCATTAGTAAAGGCATTTAGATATTTTAGGTACCTAAAATTTGGTTAACACCATTTGTTAGCAATAAAGCTCAAAAAATCACAATATTTTAGCCACATAGGCGTAAACTAAAATGGCCTCAAAGCCTTCAGCCTACCTCTCGTAGTCTGGTAAATATTCAATAAAATGGGTAAGCGGTTAGAGTGATGAGAAATAATCTGAAAAAGCTTAGCCTTCAGATAAAGTTTCATTTAATTATAATTCACCCAAGCTCTATCTAGCTTAGTTTATACAAGTTTTGTAAACACCGCAAATTTAGCTATTTAAGAGTAGAATTGAACCCTAATACTGCAAATGACTTGATGAGTTATTAAAACCGAGCAAGATAAAAATTTAATAAATCATAAATTTAAATATATTATAAGTAGTAAAAACCTTAAAAATTAATCAAAAACCTTAATCGCGTACGAAACCCTAAATTTGATTTATGCACCATTAACTAAAATTGAACCCGAATTTGATCAAAACCCTAAAATTATAACTTTAAGCTTATAAAATAATTAAATATCACTCAATAGTAATATAATTATAGTCGATTATAATTTTCGACTAAATTGCCTATTCACGTAAAATTTTAACAAAATCGTTACAATAACTTATTAAAATTATAATTGTAAGGGGTAACAATTAAATTGATAAATTTTCACGAAATTCTAAAATTAATTTATGATGATTATTTTTATGATTTTTAAGTTTATAAAAATTACATATAATTATTTTTAATTTCCATTTTCTTGGTTTTTCTTTCTTTCTTTTTCTCTTTTACTTTCTTTTCTTCTTTGCTCCTATTTTTCTTATCCTACATGTGGATTTCAGCTGAAAATTTCAGCAGCCCATGTACCTAAAATAAATGTACAAGTGTCACCAAATTAAGAGATAAGGATAAGTTAATTAAAGCATGTATCTTATCCCATTAAATGAGGAGATTTAAGTAGATTATTTTCTTCTTTTTCTCTTGCTTTTAATCCAACATCTACTGGAATTGCTCACGTTTAGAAGATCAAAACCAAAAAAAAAAAAAGAAACAACCGAAAACACAAAATGAGAAACTAAAGCAAAGAAAACAAAATCAAAACCAAACCATGAAGAACAAGGAGAAGAATAAGAAGAAAAGAAGAAAAAGAAAGAGGAACAAAAGAAGAAGAAAACCAAAAATAATTAGGTAAACATAATTATTTTAGTAGTATATATGCATATTATATGGTATGTACATGTATATATGTGGTATTTATATTGTATTTTAGTAAATATTTCATTACCAATACATGTATGTATGCATAAATAATTAAATTAAGATATATATGTATGAATAAAGATATGTATGTAGACATGAACGTATATGAGTATAATATACTGTATGTGTGTGTATGTAATAAAACTATACATAATATTTATTTAGTAATATTTTTACAAAATAAATATGGACGTATATATAGTTGTACACGTAAGGTATATATATATATATATATATATATATATACATGAATATGTATTCGAATAGTATGTATAAGTATTTTTGTAAATATATATTTCATATATATACATGTAAGTTATATTTTATATACATATAGGTATGTGGCATTAAGGTATATAAAATATATAGTATATGTGCAACATATAGTAGATATATAGTATATCGAATATTAAGTGGTATATATATAATATAATAGTTACTAAATAAAATAAATTTATCAATATTTAAGAAGTAGGTATATAAATATATATATGTGTGTATTACCGTAAATTAGGGATTACAAATTAAATTAAATTTTAAAATTAATTAAATATAGTATAAGTACATAAATATGTATATATATAAATCATAAAATACGAATGAATAATAAGAAAAAAATAAATAATAATAATAATAATAATAATAATAATAATAATAATTGTAATAAGACTAAAATCTCAAAAATAGGAAAAGTATGCTCAAAATAATATAAATATCAAATATATGGTTTAAATAATTATTAAATCATAAATATATTAAGAAAAAAGATAAAATTAATATTTTATAATTTTTAAACTAAAATAATAAATTTTGTAATATTTTTATATCACAATTCAAATTATAAGTCACGATCTCTAAAACGGACCTCGCTACAAGAAAATACACTCGAAAACGATCAAAATGGACTACAAGTTCATAATGATTCAAGCTAAAACAAAAAAGTTATTGCGATTCGATAAAAAACTCGAATCAGTGATTTCCCGTAAATCAATAACTGATTTAAGTAAACAGTACGATTTAACATGCTAGTTTAGTTATTTTCCTAAACTTACTACTTTCCTTATTCCCCTAATGTTAGGTGATCCTAAGATCAAGACCGACTTACCTTTGAACTATTACAATCCCTAACATCGTCTATGACTAAGTGAGTACTCCCGATGACGTTATACTTGTTTTGTACTTATAGTTAGTATAGATGAATTAAATATTAATAACTTGATGCATAGGGTTTTGGGTTATGCATGCAATTGATATTGATTGAATACTGTACAAAATACTATTAAATGTGATAGTTGAAGATTTTGTTATATAATTGATTGTTGCATTATTTGAATGATTTGTTGATAATGTTTGACCACCTCATAAATTAACTTAATCATATTCAACCAACTAAAATTAAACGATTCATGCATAAAGCACAAACATTGCATATAATGTTACGGTCGTCACCTCACGCAATTGGTAAAGAAAGGCCTTGAAGGGATGAATTCCCACATAATTTGATTATTACAGTGCAAGAGCATTAGTACAACAAGACCCTACCCTTGGCTCGCGGGTTTTATTAGCGCCGGAGACGCTAACCGTAGGTGGCTGGGGGTCGCGTCTAGAGACTACCGCTGTAGGGTGTGAGTGTAGACTATGGAGGCTACCTCACCGCTAGACCTGGATATTCGTATACTATTGACTGTTGAAAATAGAAATCTGTTCTGTAAAACAGGAAATTCATATATATATAATGATATAAGGTTAAAAACCCAGGTGTTAGAGCTCGGTTGTGATTGGTGCTGATGTATCTCCAACCTTTACTTCGAAGAGCGTTAAATTCGATGTTATATGCAGCACCGATCAACTGCGTAGATACTGTTTGGCATATTGCTTGTTCATGAATTCATATCTTTGGAAATAAACTGTTTGATAACTTGATTGCTAGTATAGTATGAGGGATAACTCACTAAGCTCTTGTAACTTATTCACTAACAATTTTCTCTTATAGGTTATTAGATAATCGGCCATGGGTTAAGAATTGAAAGTTGAGTGCCAACGTCGAGATACATAGAAGTTAGACTCTGAAGACAGACTATATGGTTCATTTGAATTATTATATATATAATTATTAATACTATATTTAAATTTTATGACTTTAGTAAGTATGAGTTTTAGAACTTTACTACTTAATCTTATTATTTGGTAGAAGATACCGATTCTCTGCAGCTTTGATGGACTGTAGCTTATCGGAGATCCATAGTCATATATATGTGGTCGTAAATTGATTAAATAAAAAAAAATAAAAACTTTAGTAACTAATTATTTAAAATCTTGCAATCTCTGATTTGCAAGATGATTTTCAAATCATGGGTATACACATGATATGAAAATTTTAGATAATCCTACTAGATCCCCTTTAGGATTATGACAAGTTCACTTAGATTTTTTATCTTTTTTATTAAGTAAACTTAGAGCTAATAAAGCCCCGGTTGCTCATTTTGTATTCATCCATAAAATTTTGGTAAGAAGCTGCTCTACCCTATAAAGGATTGCATTAAAATCCCCTAAAAGGCACTAAGGTCCATGAATTTTTCTCTCCCAACTTCTCAACTCCTACCATAGTTCATTTCTAAGATCAAACAAGGGACTAGCATAAATTCCAAAAATAAACCTAGTATAAGAGGATTTACATATTTAAATTTCCATTAGGACTTACTGTCAAGATATGTACAATTCATAAACAATTACATCTTGTTCATTCCATAACATAATGATCCTTCTACCCCAACTGAAACCTACTATTTTAGAGCATGCCATATGATGAAACCTTAAGTAGTCTGAAAGGGTACTGCAGCTGCTCTTCTCATTATTGTATTGGTTAGAATAATCATTTAAGGATCATATTGAAAAATTAAATCCTTAATGGCCCTCTACCTTCCACCTGAATTTGCTCCTTAAGCATTCCAAGTGAAAACTCTAAAAGGTTTTGGTCTCATATTATAGGATAGAATATCCATCGACGTAGTATTCATCATTCTGGTAATCAATTTATACTACCTATCCTTAGTAAATTCTTATTGAAAGTGATCAACTTCTACTCTCCATTAGAATGGCCTAAACATAGTCTAAACAAGTGCCATATGCATCTCCCATGCTATAAGTAAAATTTTATTCCCCTGGTCTTCCATTAACGATAAAGTGAAGGGAATCCTCTTCACTTCTAATAGAACTTCTACATTCACTAGGACCTTCTCTACAAGTTCTTTGCAAGTCCATTGCAAGTCCATCTTGGAATTTCCAAAATGTCCCTTTCTACAATATCTACTTTGATCATGGGTTTTTTTACCACTAACATTCCCTCTATCATGGTTGAAGTGGTTTTTTGCTTGTGGTGTAAGACTACCCTTCTGGCAAAGTTGGACGAAAGAGAATTTTCAAGACTTTGTCCTTCTTCCATATCATTGGAGTCATGACAATCCCTTACACTTCTGTTACTACTCATACAATCCCAATTGAAAATCCCAAATTTTCAAATCCACCTAATGATCAAGGTCTTAAGTGTCAAATTGTAGAAGTTGAATTGAGATCTCTATTTCAAGCATGTAGACTATTTTGATACCCAATAATTTTAATGATGTACTAGACTTTTTGGTTTTGATTCCAGAAACTTAGACATGTAAAGAGGATAATGAATGTACTTCTCTCTCTTATCTCTATTATATCTTCATAAACTCTCGCATTTAGATTCCTAACCATCTTGGTCAAGTCATGAGAGGGTGTAAATGACTTCTGTGACTTTTCATTTAAATCTCTATGTACTATTATGATTCCAATATTATGATTCCCCATATCTCAAGAGGACTCATTTAAGTCCTTCTTCATAACTCTCAAGTTGTTATTCTTATCAAGTTACCCTAATTTTTTCCTTAGACTCTTTTTATTTTGCACCTTTATCCGCTCCTTGTATTTCCCATCTCTAAAAACATCATTATTTTCCTTACCATCTTTGTCTCTATCCTCACCATTCACTACGTCTTTTCTAAATCTTCCAGATGCCAATCTATAGATTGAGATCTAGTTTGGTCATCATGAGTTTTTATTTATCACTTTCCATTATATGATCTTTTTATTTCCCATGCTAGTCCTTTCTTCATTATTCTAGTCTATATCTCTTATCTCTTCATTTTTCTTACTACTCTCAATTTTACGGTAAGGATACGTCATCCTATTATTGTTAATTTTACCACAAATGTCACATAGTTTAGGTAGTCCCTCACATTGAGTGTGATAAGAAACATTATTAAGAATAATGTTTCAACAAATTATTCGTATTTATCTAGATACAAATATGAGCAAATTTTTTACTTCAAGTTTATGCTATGCTAAACAAAACTTATGGAAATCATACAAATTGGAACGAAAATTATCATTTCTATGAGAGTAAGTTTTAGAAAATTAATATCTAAAATATACCTTACAACCCTTAATATGTATTTAGAACCTATGCGGTGGAATCATGTACATTATAGTTACCCACTCATCTCTATTGTCATTGATATTATTAAAATGAATGAAACCACCTTTGGTATTTTAGTGTACGTGTATATATACTAGCAAACGGTGCACATATATTGCATATGCAAATACACATTAAAGAAAATACAATCAAATTATAGTAAATACGCATTAATATATAGTAATAGTTATATCTCTAGTCGAGAAATAATAATAGAAATTAAAATATAATAATTATTCGGTGAAACTATAATAAATATATATTAATGTAATTGGTCCTAAATATACATTAATTAATATTAATGAGTAGTAAATATATATTAATGTAAGGTAATATTCATGAGTAAGTTTTGCAATTGTTAATCCAAATTGCACACAACATGAAGAAACTTAAAATAGATTATTAAAAAGAAATTTCTCATATACATGTAAATACAATTGGCATTAGTAAAATACTATAAAATTTACATGTTACACATAAAAATTATAAGTATTAAATATGGAGACAAATTGTAGCAAATACTGATGTAACGATTAATAAATAACTTTTGGAAAACATATCAAAATATGTATATCAAAAAGACATAAAAAAAAAAAACAAATATAGATCCAGTAATTATTTCTTACAAAGTTTAGATAACAAATAATAATGATGATTTTCGTTTCTATTAAGAGTCCTCCCTGCTAAAATAGATCTTGTAAATGCATGTAAGAGAATAGAACCAGTAAATGAAGAATTGATAATAGTTAGTCCTAAAGATAAAATCTCTAAATTCCATAGATGATATAAGATATTAAATAACACAAAATCTAAGAATACTTAAAATAACCAAACTATTGACATTATATATTCAATTACTAAACACCGTCTAAACATTCATACATCATCGATCATTAAAAAAAAAAAAAAAGAATACATTTACCTTCAAGGACCATAATGATCTTTATTTAATGAGTAATTAGATGTCAAGTATATATATCCTTCAAAAGAGTGCATTTAACTTCAAAAGAGTGCATTTAACTTAATATTTATTGCTATCATAAAAATAATCAATTTGAACTCTATTTATATGCTTCAATCATCCTTTTTTTTTTTTTATAGAGATTCAATAATTCCTTTTCCATCATTCATAACATAGATCCTCTTATTTTTTCTTATTATTTTTTTAATGGTAATGGGTGAATATAAGATGTTTGAAAATACAAACTTCTTATAAGAGACCAACTTTTCTACTACATTCTATTTAATTTTAATTGCTTTATAGAATTTTTTTTATTTAATAAATCACCAAGAATTGCTAAAAAAAGAAAAAAAACAGAGAAAAGGGAAATTACATATCCCTCTACCTTCTTGTTTTGTATCAACCAAAATAAAAGTTTTTTTAGTTAAATCTAAAATAAAAAGTTTAAATACCAAATGTTCATTTTTTATATTACCTACTTGATTAAATAATAATATGCATGAAAACATAATCATGATCTTAAATCAAAATAAAATGAAGAATCAATAAGTTTATTTATATAAATTACATCATCAAGATAAAGTATTTTTATAGAGGTAATGGAGGCAGAAGGAATGAGATATATGCTAAGGTACCTTAAGCTGATCCTATTGTTAAACTGCCAATCAATTTTCTCTAAACTAATTATTGTAGGAAATCAAAAAAGAAAATACAAATTCAAAAAGCTTATTGATTAAAAAAAAAATAAGTTAGATGAATAAAAAATTGAACTTTTCATCGAATAAAGAAATTAAGCACTATGCATAAATTAAATGATTTCACTAACTTAATGGAAATTGTTTGGTCTAGATCTTGCAAAGAACTAAAAAAAAAAAATGTATGAGAAATCGATAAAGATAAAAATTGAGTAATTTTATACAATACAATTATAAGAAAATACACAAAATTAATATAAATTTTTTGTTTCATCTATTAAAAAAGGATCGAAGATAAACATATATAAGCGAAAATGATAAAAAGTAAAAAGTGTGTTGAATAATTCATATAAATTGAAGAGTAATGTGCAAGATACGTATTCCAAAAATGATGAAAATGGAAAAATGTGATCTAGATACTTTATTAATTACCTACCAAGGAACTTACATAAGTTGTTAAAATAGATTTTTTTTTTTCAAGTAATAAAGGAAAAGAGAAAAAAAAAAAGAAACTACATATAAGGTTAGAGTTTAGAATGGAGAAAAAAATGAAGATACGTTAATTGTCAAAGACAGTAAAAGCGAAAAAGATATAGAAAATATTTTATTATTTCAAAAGCAGTATAGGCAAAGGAAATAAGATGGGAAATAGAGATTAGAAAATGAAGAGAAAATTTGGAAAAAAAAATGAAAATGAAGAGAAAGTATGGAATGATATAAATAGATAATGACATCATAGATATATTAATAACAATAATAATTGTAAAAGATATTATATATAGAAATAGTCATTTTCAAAATGATTAACATTTATAACTTTAATGAAATATTATAATTGCATGTATTATTGTAACATTTCATATAATAGATGCAAAAACAATAATATTTTCATGTGCAATTTGGGCAAATTAAAAAAAGACACCAAACTCATCTTTTTCTTTATAATAATATATATAGATATAGAAATATATAATGAATGCTTTGCTTCTAGAAATTAATTTGTTCCCACTAATTTTGTGATATTCATCTTTTTACAGTCAACTCTTTCTACTGCCTAATTCATATGATTATACGAAACATATGAAACTTAAATAATATATATATATATATTAATATATGATTCTTAATATATTTACCATTTTAATATCATGGAGTGCCCCAATCGGCTAGTTCGTTCTAAATCCAAACCAAAATGGAGAAATTTTGTTTATAGTCGTTACTAAAAGCGCCTATGTAGTTTAATTTTTTGAATTTTATTAAGAAAAGAGATAAGAGAAAGTCCTTAAAACATTTTCTAAAAGTCTTTTGGACCGGTTGAGAAACATTGTTGCCTGGTTAACCCGGTGGCCTTGTGCGCCTCACGTCGGATCGGATCTAAACCAAACAAACAGGAAACCCCTCTTGTCTCTCATTTCCCACTTTCTTTTTCGTCTTCTACCAGTATCAATTTCCAGGTTCGTTTCCAAACCCCCCCTCCTCTCCTCTCTCTCTCACTCCCTCTCTCACTCATTTATCTGCGATGTTAATGCATCTGTATTTGTATTTATTTATTTTTTTTTTCCATTTAGTTTTTCTGGATTTTGTGAATGTTGATAAATTTTCAATTTTGATGGTTGCATATTGGAATGGATTCCTTAGGAATGCTGGGTTTTGTTTCTCTGTGACCTATTATTTCCTCTAATTACGTCTACGAATTAACGGGTTCTTCCCATTTTTAGTGTAAGATAATCATATTATCATCATTAGGGTTTACATTTAAGGCTAGGATTGGATTGTATAGGCAGTGTACTCAATTTGCTATTACTTTCATCCACAAAATTAGCTATTACTTCTACGGAAAGCTCAATGAGATGTGAGGATAAGAATGCAATAATTTGATCTTATGGTCACCTGATTCCTCGGAATGTATATTGTAGATAACTAGGGAAAGTAGATTTTGAGAAATTGGGAGACTTGGATTCCATTGCCATGGGATCTATAAAACATGGACTTGAGAAAAAGGGGTGGAAATGATGATTTTTATTTTTTTATTTTTTCCATTTAAAAGGTGAAACTTTTTGCTAAAAGAAGGAACGGTATTTAGTGATTCTTTCTGCTTTGTTGGGAGAAGTTCAGGGGCTTGGATTTTGGATTTTCTTGGTGACAAATAATGATTTTTTTTTTTTTTATTTGTTAGCCATGTAAGTTGTAAAGATGGGATTGGGAGCAAGTATATGTCATTTTTGTGATTCTATGATCACCTGATTTCTTGGAATCTTGATAGATAGGGAAAGTGAGGAATTGGATTTTAATGACTTGGCAGACTTGAATTTGATAGAAGAGATTTCAATGGCATTCACCAAACACGATCTCAGGGTGTTCTATACTCTATGGAGAATGAAAGGGAAAAAAAGGAAAAAAAAATTGATCAAACTTTTGTAGGAAGATGAACAAAGAACTGTTTTTTTCTTTCCTTTTGATCTCTCTCTCTCTCTCTCTCTCTCTCTCTCTTTTTCTTTTTTTTTGTGATTCTTCCTGCTTTGTTTGGGAAGTTTAGAGGTTTTGATTATGGAATTGCTTTTCACCAAATAATAATGTTTTGTTTACTGGCATCCTATAAGGATGGAATTGATAAACAGTTTTATTAGAAAACTTTTTAGAATTTTGAGTACAGTGCAGAGAGTTTGGAATCTCAATGACCTAGGAAAATGAGGAATCTAATGTTAAGAAATTTGGAGACTTCAATTTGATGGAAAAGATTTCGGCGGGATTCACCAAACATGGTCTTGGCATTTGTACTAATGAAAATGGAAAAAGGAAGATGTAAAAAGAAAAAATCATGAATTTGCTTTTGATTAAATGGTAGTGTTTTGCTCGCTGGCTTTGTAAGTGGGGTGGAAGGGATTGGAAATGGGGTGCAAATTTGGATTTGCTGTGCACTTTCATTCAGCATCTTCTAATGACATGGAGGGTTCAATAACTAGGAGAAAGATATCGGTGGAGTGTGTTCTTTGGGCAAGCAAGAGAGTTGTTATGGGGATCCATGTCACACTTCATTTAAAATGTAAAAAATGACATGTTGATGATTACTCAAGTACATTGGCATTCTAGCAGATAATGGTTGCTCTCATCCTTAGGGTTACTCCAAAGCACTTAGCATCATTTATGACACCCTAGTCTCATAGCTTGTCAAGACTGAGGAGTTGTAGGGCTGCCATCCATTGGATGAATGAATTCCTTGGATAGAGTCTTGTGAACAAATATCTTCCTAGACTGAGGACCTTGTGTTTCTGCTTTCGAAGCTGGCTTAAGCCTAAAACTTCATTACCTTAGAGATTTTCTTTGAATTTGCTGGTGTATTGTCTCTTCATAAGCTTATCAGACTAAGGTGCTTGTTATGCCCAATAGGCACAACTTATCACACGTGTGTGGAGTCTTTATTGTCCATCAAGCCACAAGAATTTTGCATGTCTCCTAGGAAACCATATAATTCTACGTTAATCCACTATAGGGTTGTGGACCTGGAGTGTGTTCTAGTCAGATCCAATAAAAACAGTGCCTGTTCTAGCCAGCTAACCACAGTAACTTGTCTTGCCCATTGGTTAAATTTTGATTCATGGGATTGGCAACTCCAATTGTGGCCTGGAATTCTGCATTACTGTTGGGTCAATCCCAGAGCAAACCTTCAGTGGTCAAGCAGAGCCTTTCTTTCTTTTTGTAGGCCAGACCTATCAATCCCCCAGACCCATATTTGAGTATAATCAGACCATCAAGTTGCAGTGCATCATGCCATAAGTTTATGCTGTTTATCTTCATAATCTTCCATTAAAAGAAATGTCGCACTTGAGGTCTATGGTAAAGTGGTTTTCCCCAACATCATGTTTCACTTACCAGAACACATAAATATTGCTTAAAAAAAAAAATTGGGAAAGAAAGAAAGCAAAAGAATTAAGAGCTTTCGCTTGGTATGTTGGATCTGTGAGTAACTACCTGTGGTGGGTTTTTGTTTTCATTTGTTAAGATATCTTATATATATGAGTAACATTTTTTATTTTCACTAGAGCAGGATGATGGTTTAAGTGTTTCACTGCAATTTATGTTGCGCTGCATCCATGAGATCGTGGCTTTATACTGCCCTAGCAGGACATCCTTTTTTTTTATAAAATCATATTTGGGCCGTGAAAGTTGGCTAGTTTCTCTCATTGTTTGGATGTGATTGTGTGCAAAAAGGGATAATTCAGTATACATACAAGTACTAAGAAATTTTTTTCTCCTCACACTATGTACCTGTAAAGTTTAAGCATGAAAGTCATGTCAGTTTGGGTGTTGGAATTAGGGATAAGTTGCATAGGAGAAAAATGGTGCAAAATTTAGATGTAGCGAATAAACATATGTTGAGTGGATCACTTCCAAATGTTGGTAATGGTTATGTGTTAAAAGAGAAAGCTGATGAGCTGAGGCATTTGATGGGAAAAGTAGATGGTGATTTATTAAGAGTAGTTGGTGCTGGTGCTGGTGCAGGTGCAGGTGCAGGTGCATGGGGTAGTGTTTTTGCAGCTTTACTTCAAGATGGCCAGACAAAGTTTAGGTCAGGATTTATAGAAGAGAGAGTAGGGCTGTTGATAGAGCAACAGCAGAATGTTTATTTGAAGTAATCAATTCGAGGAAGGATGTCTTGAGATGGTTGATCACAAGATGTGTATATTTGAAGTATGTTGGGGCTAAACTTGGTGATAGAAGTATAGATCCCTTTTTGATGATGTGATTTTGAAAGATGGTGTTCCTTGAGCATGATCAATATGCCTCTTTTTCCTCTCAAGGTGGTTACCAACTGTCAGGAGGCTGTTTGGGATTGCTAATATTGTTGTTAATGGCATGCTGTCTGCTGAAAGTAGGGAGGTTTTTGAGGAGATAGTCATTATTGGAAGGAGAGGACTACTGTGCCTATAATCTCTTTATCTAAGGATGTTGAAACCGTACTGGATCCTGTACCTTATATTATTACTCCAACACAAATGATTCAGAAAGCGATTGGAGTACCAATGGGGAGCATCCTTTACTTTGGTGGACTAAATATAGCTTCAGAGATCGAGAGCAAGGAGACCACATGCTTGATTCTATGGATCTGCAAAGTGGAGAAAACCTCCTGCAAAGTTTTTGAGACAACCCCATTTCATTGTCTGGGACAATAGCGGCCTTGTGACTCTCAAGATCATGGGTGGATTGAAAAATGCCTGTGTCATGGGAGCTGGAATGGTAGCAGCCCTTACCGATGAGAGTGCAATTGTCTATTTTGCACATCGTACATTGGACATGATATTGATAACACATTTGTGGGTGGAAGAACCAGAGAAGCTTGGTGGGCCTTTGCTGGTTGACACATATGTGAACTTACCGAGAGGAAGAAATGCATGATATGGACAAATGTTGGCCGAGGGGCAAAAAATTTGAATATTTGTGCTCATCTTACCTATATTATATGTATATTAAAAAAAAAAAGATATGGGTGATAATATCAGCAGCAAAAGTAATGATTCTGGGTGTCTCTGTTGTGGGGACTTTCCATCAACTCTTGAGTCAGTCAAGCTAAGCATATTTTAGGGTTGGTAATTTATGATCCGGATATGACACAACCTAATTTAAATCAATAAGTATATGGAAAAATTTAAGACAAGATAGAAACGGGTTAGATCTATTGTTTACCATTAAATTCATATTCAGGTTCGGGTCAAGCTTCCAAACTTAAACTTAGGATATGGGACATGTTATATATTCTTCCATGTTTATATTTTGTTGTAAAAATTATTTCTTTCTTAATCAAATATTTTAATTAGAGGTATTAAATACTTTTAATTATATATTCTTCTTACTACATTATAGTTTAAATGGAAAAAAATTATGAACTTTTTTTAAATATCTGCTTTGAAAATTCGGTAGATAATGTAATAAATTTTGAAATTAACATTGCTAATAATACTAATATCCATTAAAGTTACAATTTTACTTAGTTTAGTGATATTATGTAATTTAAATTTAGTAATATTATATACTCTTTTTTTTACATCATAGTTTAAATAAGTAGAAAATTATCAACTCATGAATAAATTCTTTAAATGTTTTTCTTGAAAATATGATAAAAAAATGTAATAAATTTGAAAATTAACATTGATAGTAATATTAATTTCTATTTAATCCATGGTTCCATTCAATTTAATGATGTTATGTCTTCTATATTTGATAAGATTTTATTTTACTAAAATTTATGTTCAAGTTGCAATTTTATATCATATATGAACAAACTATGTTATTTGTCCTCATAAAATTTAAATATTATTATTATTATTTTCCTATCGTATTTGTTAATATTTTATAGAATTAATTATAACTTTTTAATCGATAAACAATATTAAACTTAAGATAAATGATAAATAAGATGGTGATAACAGATCCAATTCGAACATTGGACAAGATAAGTTACGGGGTTAGGTTTTTATATATAATTAATTAATAAGTTGTATTATAGATTTAAATTTTTGGGACATGAACCCGTTTATACACAAAAATGAGACATAATACGATAATACAAATTGCCAATTATCAGCCTTAACGTATCTCATCTTGATCGGAAGAAACTAGTTGCTCCTATTGTGTTACAATACAGTTCTAAGAACGCTATACAAAATACTGATATTGAGTAACAACCAGAAACTTGAATTATTTATGTGCCTGCATTGAAATTGCACAAAGCAATGCTTTCTATAGGCCTTCACTTCTTGGGCAGCCTTGACTGGAGTCGTTAGCTGTAATAGAAGAGTATAATAAGAACTTTAACATCTTTAGATAAGCCCTTGTTGTGGAGTCTTCAATTTGGAAAGAAACATATTGTATGTGCAACAAAATTTATACAATTTATTATGTCCTAGTTTCATTAAAATAAAAAGTCTAATCATGAAAAAGAAGAAGAATGTTAAAGCATCCAAGCATACAGGTTACTCCTCATGCGTGACCTTCTCCAAAGATTTTGGGTGCCTTTTGTTATTGTTATGCTCCACTCTATTTACCGTACTTAGGAATTATTTATGCCTTTGTGAGGTTGCTTCATCTTTAGTGGGGCTGTGTACCAATTTATGGATTGTAATGAATTGATATCACCTCCATTTCTTGCCCCCCAGATGCCTTTTTCCTTGGAAAACCTTCTTGACTTAAATGTTGAGGTGGATTTTACCCCTAGGATGTCTCTGATATTAATAAAAGGTTCTTGCAGGAAATGGGCCTGTGGACATTACTCGAGGGTCTTTTGCTTCTTGCCAATGCACTTGCAATATTAAATGAGGACCGCTTTCTTGCTCCAAGGGGTTGGAGCTTCCAAGAATTTCCTGGAGGCCGAGCAAAGTCATTAAAAGGACAGGTCATAGGTCTCATCTATGCAACCCAGTACTTGAGAGTCCCACTTATAATCTTGAACAGCATTTGTATCACGATAAAGCTGGTTTCTGGCTGACACAGTTTTGGTAGGCCGTTTACTCGTGTATACATTGTAGTATTTGCTCGGTTAAGTCCAATCCGTAATTATCTGGGGCTCAACATAGCTAGTTCTTGAATTTCACGAATTGGGTTTGGATTAGGAAGATGCAGACGCTTTGTGTTGATTTGTTTAGGTAAGCTGTGGGAAGGTTTTTATGTGTATCTTGATGGTATTTTGCTTGTTAGGATTGATTGTTTTGCTTTATAACAGTTATTCTTCAAATTTATGATTGGTAAGTTGTAGTTTTGAACTGATTTTATCAATATACACGTACGCTAAGGTCTAGTCAAGTTTTCTCGTGCTTTCTAGTACAACCGTGGTGGTAGTTAATTTTGGCGGTTCAAGTGTTGAAGAAACGGCTTCAGCTATACGTGCTACGTTGGGGTCCGTCTGTTGTCCATAGGTGGCATCTTTCATATATGTTTTTTGTATTTATTATGATTTTATTTTATTTTTTTAAATCTTTATCATCCAACCATCCCATTTCAAAATGGTACCAAAATAATATCAAAGCGATGAGCGCAATATGGCATTGGCAAATTATCGATGAAACTAATTATCCATCTTGACAATTTGTTTGAAAAATGGAAATCATGACGTGGCGATATTTAAACACACTGGGGAAAGACTATGGTTGCATTTACGGAAGTACGAGGAACTTGCTTGGGATATGGTTAACACGTGATAAATATTCATCGTGAATAATGAGTCGAGTTCCGTTCTTATCTCTTCTAAAATTATCGTATGCGAAGAAAAAAGAACCATTGAATACTATTAGTAATGAGGCAATGAATGGAAAACGCCCTTTTTGAAGCGAATCCACCGAGCTACATCACAATTTGTAATGGTTACCAATTTATAGGTTTTGGCCTGTAAATAAATAGTTTTCTTTTTTCTTTTTTAATAAACAAGGATAATGAAATCGATAAACAAGAAAAAGCACCGAAGAAAAAAAAAACCAGTAGACTAACCACCACTTGCCAAAGTTACCGAGTCCACTACTTTGTTCATCAATCTTAAGAGTTTTACACTCCCACTAATACCACATCCACAGAAGTCTTGTTTGAGTAAATACAAAACATATTCAAGAGGAGAATCAAAATATTTCATTTCATCCTCCTCCAACATCTTCTATAAATTAAAGCGAAACTCAAATCATTCACCTACCGATAAAAAATCGGCTTTACTATCATCTATAACATTTTAAAACAAAAGCAATGAATAAACCAAATCAACAATCACAAATAAACTAATTAATTACTTCACTTAAAAGTTATAACCTTGTATTGATAAAATATTCGTTATCAAGATATTATAAACTAGTATCATAATTTCTCATAATTCATACAGAATATTTAAATACGGGATAGCAGTAAAGTCAATATTCAAATCGACGTCTAACAAAGCCTTTTTCGTACAAAATTTTTTCTTATACAAAATTTTTGTTCCCCAATAATAGCCAATAGTTTATCTGTAGGATATATCAACTCTTTCTGCTTTCTTTGCAAAGCGAAACATCCATCTTCAATTTATATTCCTTACCGCTCCTCCAATGGTTGCCTGCTATATATTATTACAAAAATCCACCGGTATTTAATTTTATCCAGCCATCTGATGGGGATTCCCAGTAAACACTTCTTATTGTCCATGTTTTACATCAGCTTGCTGCTCTTTGTTTGTGTCCAATGCTGATAGTCTAAGCAACTAATCGGATGAAGCAAGTTAATTGAGCCTTCATCTGGCCTAAAAAAGAACATACATAGATGTTGGTAACATAAGACATACGGCGTGATTACTTTTTAAGTGGAATCTAGTTTTCAGTTTTATATTATATTATTACAATCATATGTCACATAGTGACGGATTAATTTACAATAGGGATTGATTAATTGGTTTTGGTATGTAGTTAAAACTTAATTATGAAACTTATTATTTGACCTTAACTTTTTTAGCCTACTACTTAAATATTTAGCTCAAGTTTACCTCTTAATATATCTTCAAAATATATGCTAATATATATATATATATATATATTATCTCTATTATTTTCATAAATGATCTATAATTATATATATTGGTAAACACGGGAGATTCATTTACATTAGGTATTGATTAATTGGCTTTAGTATGAAATGGCCAAAAGCAACAAACTTAAATCTTAATCATGGAATTGGCTGAAAGGAAAAAAAAAAAAAATCTTAATCATGGAACTACCATCTTATTATTTGACCTTGATTATTTTTCCCACTGTATAAATTTTTAACTCTAATTAACCTCTCAATATTCCATAAAATATTCAATATATCTACAAATTTGTTTACCTTCGTTTATCAAATCCATATTTAATAGAAGTGAGCAATGTTGACTGTTGATTTTTATTCCAATATGCAAGTACTTGCAAGACAAGAAACGGCTATAGGGGCCTCAAAGGATACTCCAATACGGCCACTTCAATGCTTATGTTAGCTCTCTTATTATAAGAGTAAAGTTGTAAAGTTGTAAATTATGAAAGGAATGAGAAAATGAAAGAGGGTTCCCTTACTTGGGGGTCTTATTTAGTATTTATCACTAGTTAGTAAAAGTTGTACTTAGACTGGATTATTGGACCAACTAATATGGGCGCACGAAATAATCATCAAAAAATACATGTCAACACTTGCCCCTTACTCTTTTTTGTCACACGATCGACAAAGAGAGTATCTAAAGAGATTGATTTTGTGAGATCTCTAGAGAGGTTTATAATCCAAGGCTTAAAGAGGCCAAAATGTTTAAAGAAGTAAAGGTTTAAAGAGGTAAAAGCCAAGAGTGGTTGGAGCACTTATAAAATGCCTGAAGGGATAAGAGAGCCTGAAGGGGCAAAGGCTTGAAAAGGTCGGTGTGCCTAAAGAGGCTAGGAAAGCATGTAGGTTGTCTGAGATGAGCATGACATGTACTAAGTGGAGCCATAAGATAGGTTAGTTAGCTCTAATCTATTAATGTATAGGACTTCGAGCTTATTTACTCATTATCCATATAAGTTGTAAGACTTAGAGAATTTTACCCATCACTGGTTAATGGTTTGGGGTTTTTAAGTAACTCGTTGTCTATTTATTAGATAGAACGATTAAGTTTATACTAACTCGACATCTATAGTATATAGGATTTAGAGCTATCAAAGAGTAATCCGTTAGAAAATTATACCTACATAGGCTTAAAGCAAGCGGCGTTTCCTTAGCCCTTGACTTGTCTCTAAGCGCTCATGTTCGTCTCAAATGAAGGTAGAAATAAGCTTACTAAAAATTGAATAAATTACCATAAGTGTCAAATTATCGACGATTTTCATTATTAGGCTTGTCAAGGTTTAACTCATTGAGTAACATTTAGATGAATATGATAGAAATTAGGAGTAAAATGAGAATGTCAACGATAAATTAGCACACAACACAACATAAAATACATGTATTTAGTATGAATTGCCTTGAAAAATGAATAGTGAGGTAAATTCAAATAGAAGGGTAAAATTTCACTCATATTTACCAATGGTAATAAGCATATGAGTGGGCCCTAGCGCGTAAGTAAGGCTCCTAAGGTCATGTAAGCTCACTTTGGACTGTAAGAATCATGTGAAACAATCCTTGTATATGATATGGATCAGCTTTCCATCAACTTATGCTGAGATTTGCTACAAGTGTCCTCAAGCTTGTTTAGCTTAGTACGAACTTGCTTGGGCTTGCGTAGACTTCCTTAATAACTTATGATTGGGATTTGTTACTTGAAACCGCACTTGAGAATTTTCCTTCTTATTGTCATTGCTAAGGATGGAAATCATGATTGTGTGAAGATATGATATTGTTGAAATAATTATTAAGGCACCCAACAATTAATGTAGCACCAAACAAAGCCATTTTAGCTAACTTATTGGACACATGGTTTTGTTTGGTCTTAAATAGGTTAAAGGATAGAATAGCAAATCAAGTTTATTGTTTACTGCTTGACTATAGAATGAGTTTTTCATTCTAAGGCACTGCCAAATTACTTTTTGGTGTATGGTCTACTAAAGTTGCTCGGCCTCAGATTGTTACTTTATTACACTTGGCTTAATTCTTCTCGAGTTGTAAAGCCAAAGCTCAACTTTGATTTACTACTGACATTGCAACTTAAGGTTGGCGACTATGGGAGTAAAAAGCTTAGTCTAACAAAGTTGGGAGTGGGCTATTCTCCATAGAGCTCAAGTTGGCCTTTTTGTTGATAAGGAGTTGATTTTGTAAACATTTCTCTCAGCTATTAGGTTGAAGGGCTGCTTAAGGATTTGGCATGGGGCTTAGATAAAACTTTAAAGATGTTCCTACTGTTAATAATCTTTATGTGCTCATCTTCATTACTTGCAAGAGTTTGGCCATGAAAAGTGCTCAAACAATTCTATTAAGTCCACCGTCTACTAGACTTGGTTCCAAGGACAAGGGCTCGGCCATATTATGGTAGCTAACAATAGCTCCGCTTTTCTACTACTATTGTTGATTAGTAGTACTAGGTCGACAGGATCTTAGTTACTATCATGAAGCTCAGAGCCATGTTTCTTAGCTTGGCCTCTATTTGCTTGCTACAACATGGAGTAAGGATGCAACCGGTAGGTCATTAAAAGGTACTTAACCTGCCGAACTCAATAAAAACCCTATAAAGTATTACCTTATAGGGTTTAAGGTCGAGTTTTAAGATTATAAAAGAACCCTATGGAAAACTCGACTCAATAAAAAAATATATATTAGTAAAAATATTTACTCTTAATTTATACAAAATACATATCTTATATAAGTTTTATATTGTACAACACATTTGATTCTCAAATTTTATTATTGTGTAAGTTTGTAAATATAATTCTAATTTTAATTCTACTTAACTTCTTTTCCTTTTATTCTTTCCTTAATCCCATCTAAACCCTATAAAAACCCATCCCTATAAAGTCAAAAGCCTTACCCTATAAGGTCGGTTTTTGGGAATAGGGAGTAAAACCCTATAGAGTTTTTATAAGGTTTTGGGAAACACCAAACCCTATAGGAGCGGGTTTAGGTTTCACAAAACCTACCTCGGTTGCAACCCCAATGTAAAGTAGCTCAAGTGTGGTTGCTAATGTAACGGCTTGAAGAAACTCAAGTCACGATCCTCGCGTATTAAATTACATTGAAGCTTAGGTGTGATTTAATAGGGAATTGGAGATCTAATCGATCTTTTTGAAGATAAAGAGCTTTTTGCCAATGCTACGAAGTTAGAGAGTTTGACTTCTCGATAATTTAGTATAGGGCTTAGATTTTCCTTTTGGCAGTGAACTGCTCGGCCAAAACTTCTCATAAAATATCGACAGTCACTCGATACGCGGCATGCATAGGTGAACAATGAAGAACACTATACTAAACTCAAAGAGGGGGAGAGGGGTTACATTGAGTTTTAAGGATAAATTACAATTCTTTTCGAAATTAAGTGTTAAAAGTAACAATGAGCATAATAAAGATAATGAAAAAACAATAACAAGTACATAAATTAAAAGAGATAGAGATAAAGAAGATCAAACCCAAATTTAATGTGAAGTTTGAACCCTCTCACCCCTCCCCCCGCCCAAAACTCTCCATGGACATACAATATTTCCAATCGAGGACTTCATACCACTTTATTAATTTCTCAATCCAAACTCCAAAAGCTACATAACCACAAGCTTTATTACACAAGTTTCTTACTCATAATTCTCAGCACAAATCACAATTTCAACTTACAACATAAAACTCAATCTCAAGGATTATTAGTGTTGTATTTTTAACTCTCAATACTTCGCAACTAATAACTCATAAGCACTATACTTCAAATCTCTCTAAATATTAGCAATTTATGGTACAAGAGACAATGCGAATTATAGACAACAAGAATGTAAGAGAATGTTAAAATATTATAATAAAGGATCAGCTCTCTTTTATCTTTGGTCGGGTTGTTGAGTATTTATATCATCATATTCAATTCTTCTTGTTACAGTACATTAAATGCTCCAATGGCTAGTTGGATTAGACTTACCAACATACTGGTACCTTACCCTTACCAACAAGTTAGTAACAAATTGCATTACTGGCAAGTGAATCGGCATGCCAATTCCTTGATTAGAACCAATTTCATCTCCTTATGTAGGCTACTTCACCGTCAAGTTAATAGTGCTTTGGAACCGTTAACCTGGTAGGCCAAATTCACTTATTTCCATCTTTCAAACACAACAAAGAACATCCACAATACATAATTCAACTTCAATGATGCTTATACATCTTTCAAATTTAAATGTCTTGTAGAGTTAATTGATGTTTATAATTGTTTTGCAAAATAATGATAATTTTTCAATTAACTTAATACAATCAAATAATACTTAGTTTAATTATCCACTTATTTTGTTCTCTTAAAAAATAACATGTTTAAATTTATACTTTTTGTTTTGTTCTCATTATAATCAACATATTTAATTATACACTTGTTATTTTGTTTTCATCAAAATCAAATAATGAAACTTAAGTTCAACAAACAGTTTGAATGGTGCCCTTCGTACGTAGATAGTGCTTCTCATTTTATATAAATACAACTAATCCTAGGTAGTTGTGCGGTTTGTAGCTTGGTACTAATTTCATGAATTAGCTATGACAATGAAGGCTTCCTTCAATAGATCGAATTATTCAATCATCTCTTCTTGGTACAGTATTATTGCACTGTATGGCCATTGAAATAGGTCGATAAGAGCTTGGGCTTGCTTAAATTTTGTTGGGATTGGCACAACTCAGCCTTCTTACTCCCCGGGTTGATACTCAGACATTATTAGTAGGAACTCGATAGTTGAATTAAGTCGGTTTGACAATGAGTTCCTTCAACAACTCAGGAAAGTTTAACTCAGCACCGACCTTAATTATCCAACATGAGATAGCTCGACAATTTAGCTCGAAGCAAAGTTAGGGCTCGGACGGTACTTTGATATGTGACAAGGAGCTCGATTGAGACTTGCATGTTAAAAGGAACTCGGCGACTTGGAATGACTTAGACAAACTTGGTGTCTCGGCTATTGTTGTTGGTCGGCAATACTTGCTCGGCAACTCTAGAATTGCATAGCTCGGCACCGATGTCACAACATAGATTAGTCCTCGACCTAAGCACTGAATGGTTCGGCATAAATTGGAGTTCAATGCGAGACAGAACTCGGCTTAAAATGCTCGGCATTCAGCTCGAACTTGCTCAATCTGTCATATTGTTAATCGTCCAGCATGACGTAATGGCTAATGGATAGCTTGGGCTTGTGAATGCCATAACTTGGCTTAACCATGTACAACATGGTGCTATAGGACAACCTTTCATGGTCCATACGAGCTGGACAACAACGAATGGAGACTTGCAGCATTTGAGCTAATTGGGGGTCCGGTGAATGGAGAATTTAGACTGGTCGTTTGGCCATGGAACTTCAACCAGCTTAGCCACGGCGATACTTAAACAAGGAGTTTGGCTTTTCAAACTCAGCAAAGTGTGGAGCTCAACATTTTGGCATAAAGATGTACAATTGCTCAGGCTCTAATTTTGCTGCTCACGACTTGGCAAAGGACAGTCCAAAGCTCTGCTTTTGGTCTGGTCCTGATATGCTGTGGTAACTTTCTCGATGAAGCTCACGAGTAATTTCTTTGGTGGATGGATTTGTCGTGTGAAGGTTGGTTTGGCCATAAAGGAGCTCGGCACATATGGATATACTTAGTCGAAAATTGAAGTAGTTGTTGTGGGTGTTCTTATAGAACACTTCTTGCTCCTTTAGCTTGAAAAAAGAGCTCGGCAGTCTAGTCTTCACTACATTAGGTTACAGCGCAACAAACAACTCAACAATTTCCAAAAGAGCACGCTTGGAATTGTTCGACACTTGTGAACACAACGTTCGAATACGGCTGTCCTACACACAAAGTAAACTGATTCCTAGTGATGACAATCGGGAGAATACGGCACTTGTTATCAACATGCACATAGCGTAATAGTGAATTTTCATTCCAATCGATATCCGAAATCTCTTTACGGTCTATACCTTAGAGCTAGACCAATAAACTAAGTTCATGTGCTTAGTAATAGTGGATAAATGCTCGGCATTGCCGAATGAATTTGAATAACAGCAGCTACTGAAGTAATAACAAGAAATGGCTCTGGATTGATTTATAGTGCCTGTCGTTTGCCTTTCTAGTTAGTTATGCTGTTGCAACGTTGTCAAACTTTATCGGAACTCAAGCTTAAGGGAGTTGCACTATGGTTTTTAGATGCTTAGTAACTAAACAAGTCGCCGTGATTAATCCGATTGGTGCTTGGAGTGCTTTTTTCTTATTTTTCAGCATTTATCCTTGTATGCGATTTACGATCACAAAGTGCAAACTACCCAACATGCTCGGTTCTTTCAGTTAGAGGATGAAGTTGCGGTTATGAACCATGTGATGATAATTACAAACCACAAAAAGATGAGGCTGCAGTTACTTAAACATGAAAACTTACATGGGGGTTAACAATTATGAATCAAATGGTGGGTGAAATTACGATGGCTACGTTCGAAAATAACGATCATGAGTGGTTTTGGACCAAGCCAACGTGAGATTCCAGTGGTTGCACCTAAGAAAGGCAATCATGAGCCAAAAACAGTTACCACTAGTAGACTTTTGCAAAAGGGAAACTTTCATGCGTAAGAGAAAATTATCTTGCTTCCTTGCTTGTAGTTTCATGTTTCTTCCAAGAATAAATGTAACACAATGGTTCCTCTTGTAAAGCATATACAAATAATCTAAATTCCCAGTTAAAGGCACTTGAAGTTGTAGTCCTTAGGTTAAAACGTGAATGATACATGAAACTATAGTTTCTTAGCAAATTACAAACAGATGTGACCAGATGTTGAAAAAAAATTCAACCAGGTAAAAGAATCAAGCATGGAACAATAAAAATATGACTAAATTCTACAATTTTGAGAATTCACTCCCAAGTTGTGATGGTTAGTTACACTTTTTCCTTTTCATCATTCCCATAGATAGCATAATTATCAATCGATGATTTTCATTATAGTATGCAAGTACCTGTAAGACAAGAAACAGCTATCAGGGACAGCAAAAGGTGCTTCGGCACAGCCACTTCAATGCTTAAGTCAGCCCTCTTGTGATAAGAGTAAAGTTATAAGTTATAAAGAGAATGAGAGAAAATGAAAAAGGGTCCCCTTACTTGAGGATCTTGCCTGGTATTTATAATTGGACAGTAGAAGTTGTACCTAAATTAGATTATTGAACTGAGCTTATTGATAGGACACTTTGAACACGAACCCCTCAAGCTCGACTATATCTGATGCATCTTGTTGCTTAAGGCTCACTTCCATGGGCCTAAGCCCTAGGCCTGTATTGACCAAGCACAGTAAGCCCTGCAATGACTAAAATACACAAGATAAGGATGAAACAGCCAAATCTTGAATAGTAGGACACATCGAGCATAACGACCCTACTTTCCTACACTTACAAGAGAAGATCTCTCCTACCAACTAACTTCTAACTATCGACTTCACTCCACTATAAATACTAACTCACTACTTAACGATAAACCTCTCTAGACTTTACACATCAAGCTTATATACTAATCTACATTGCTTCCTACTCTCAAGCGCCCCATTGCTAACTTAAGCATTAGAGTAGCTACATGAGATAACCCCCGACATCCCCTCACTATATACTGTTTTGCAAGCCCAATACGTATAGAGCCCAATCACCTACTAGTAAGAACATAGAGACAACATTTGACACAGTCTGTGGGAAATCGAATTCCTACACCTAAACCTCAAGCACATTAAATATATACCCTACGAGCAATTCTTTTGACATTATGTCTCAATGCGACAAGCAGGAAAACCAACAGTTGGTAAATAACCAACCTGGAGGCAATTAGCCCTTCTCAAGGGTTATGCTGGAGGAGCACCTACAGTGCATAAAATAACTGGCTAAAGAGTATGATGCGTAGAACAGGCTGCTCTACGCTCACCTAAACAAAGCGAAGTGATATGGTGCACAAACTCACCCCCTAAAGCTTTAGATGCTCATACTGGGTAGAACAACATCTAGTAGTAAGAGCAGAATGGCAGGGATCAGCAACCTAATCTGCCATTGCATCAGCAGCCAGCAAGGTTTGCAGCCGCCAGCAAGGTTTGCAGCCACCTGCAACCAAGCTCTAGCTGACCACAAACAAGAAGCTGACTTGCAGGGAGTGCACCCTCATTCAACTACACGACAAGCTCACCCGATAGACAATGCCAACCTGAACAAGCTCCTTACCATGGTAAGGCGGCTCTTCAAGCAATAGGAAAGCAAGGCTGCTGGCAACACTGGGCTGGTCGTTAGCAATAAAACCCCCTTCACTAGGGGTATACAAGACGAATTGTTGCCCCTTAAAGGCAACTCCCATCCCAAGACTAGTATGATGATACGGGTGATCCTAATGACCATCTTCTCCACTTCCGCACTCTTTGAACCATCACGATCATATGGATGCTATAATGTGCTAGGCCTTCCTAAGCACTCTGAGAAAGGCAACTTGGACGTGATTCAACCACCTCCCCAACAGTTCCATCAACTCCTTTAATGAGCTGGCATAGAGATTCAGCCTCCATTTTAGGCTTAGCAAGCCCCCATCGAAGAACACGTCATACTTGTACCTATTAAGGCAGGGAAAAGGCAAGTTCCCACATAACTACGTAACCCAGTTCAGCAATGTCATGGTTAAGATCCTTCAACTGGATGAAGGAGTCATTATCCATTGCGCCTAGCTTGGCATCTAACTTTCAGGAGATTTCTTCCGATCGCTTGTGAAAAGTAAGCCAAAGACCCCAGCCAACTTCTAGAATAAAGCGCAAAAATACATCAATAAGGAAAACAACATTTACGCCAAGTATGATGCTAACCGAGAAAGGTCGAGTGAAAAGTAGGACAAGGAAAAATTGTCCTTGAAGGATCACCTCGATAGTATAATGTTGAGCAAATTAGAAGGGGAACAATATTTCGAAGTAAAGCACCAGAATCTGCTCCAGCCGCCCCAAAAAATGTGGGGGAACCCTAGTCGTTGGAACTTTAGCAAATACTATCAGTTCTACAAAAACCATGACCACACAACCGATAAGTGCTTCCAATTGAAGAACACCCTCGAATATGCCATTTAGTATAGGTTCTTCAATGAATATGTGGCAGATTAGTGGAACAATGACCATTCTAATGATGACGGAGATAGGGTACCTTAGAGACGATGAATTAAGAATACCGACACAGAGTAGAATAATGATTGTCGCAATGATCATGCCCCTAATGGTGTTATAAATGTAATAATAGCGGGGTCGCTCTCTAAGAGCTGACCAAGCACTAGTAGCTCGTTTAATGCCCCGTTAAAGTTGTTGGCCATAAGGGAGAAGAGACAAAAGGTAGACACTTCCATCTCCTTCTTCAACAATGATCTTGAAGGAGTTGATATACCCCATCAAGAGGCCCTAGTGATAAGGGCAATGATTACAAAATTTAAGGTCTTGAAGATTATGGTAGACACTGGTAACTCTACTAACATACTCTTCCTCCATACATATGAGAAGATGAGGAAGAAGCCCCTAATGAAAATGAAGTCGTACCACCATAATCTAATCGGCTTCAATGGAAGTACGGTCTGAGCTAAGGGTATCATCACATTGGACATGGAACTTAGCAATGATGACCATGGAGCATAACGACCCGTAAAGTTCATTTTGATTGATTGCCCCTCCCCTTACAATGCACTCTTAGGAAGACCAAGCCTAAATGCATTTAGGGTGATCACATCCTCTCTTCATTTGAAGTCCAAATTCCTGACCCCAATTGGGGTAGGAGTCTGCAGATATGATCAAAAGCTCTTACGAAACCTATATGTCAAGGCGGCCAAAGGAGATGGCGCCTTTGCCCTAGAAACAGGCTTGCAGGAGAGGTTGGCTAAGAAGAGTAAGCCTGGAGAGAAAATAGAAGATGTCCAGATTGGAACCTCACCCGAGAAAACCATGAAAGTTGGGATTGAGACTCCAGCCAAAGTGAAGGACGAAATCATCGCCCTCTTGTGGGCAAATTCAGATAGGTTCACCTGGTTAGCATCGAATATGCTAGAAATTTCCCCTAACTTGGCGACCTACAGCCTCAATATCGACAACAAAATGCGGCCTGTCAAGCAAAAAAAGAGGCATTTTGCTGTAGAAAGGCAAGCTGCCATCAAGGAGGAAGTGCAGAAGCTACTTAAATCTGGCTTCGTAAGGGAAGAAAAGTACTTGATATGGCTAGCAAACGTGGTACTAGTAAAAAAGAAGAATGGGAAGTGGCGAATGTGCATCGATTAAACCAACCTCAACAAAACTTTCCCTAAAGATTATTTTCCCCTTCCTAGGATCGACCAGCTCGTCAATTTTACATTAAGACACGCCTTGTTGAGCTTTATGGATGCCTTCTCGGGGTACAACCAAATCAAAATAGACTCGAAAGATAAAGTCCATACCTCCTTCGTCACCGATTACAGCATGTATTGCTACACCGTGATGTCGTTCGAACTAAAAAACGCTGGGGCTACGTACTAACAAATGGTGACGAAGCTGTTTAAGCCCCAAATTAAGCGTAATATGGAGGTGTACGTTGATGACATGATCATCAAGAGCCAGAAGCCAGTCGATAGTGTCAAGGATCTCTAAGAAGCCTTCCACTAAATGCGTACGTACAACATAAAGCTGAACCCTTAGAAGTGCGTCTTTAACGTCGGATTTGGCAAGTTCCTCAACTTTTTGGTAACATAAAGAGGTATTGAGGCAAACCCCGAGAAGATCACAGCTATTAGGAGAATAAAGCCTCCAGCCTCAATCTATGATGTACAAAAGCTTACTAGTATGGTAGCTACCATTACACCTCGAAGTTGCGAAGTCGCAAAGTTACAACAGTTTCGTCGTGTAAACTAACTTATGATAATAATTGACTTTGCAATGCTTATCATAGATATGATCTACAACGAATCCTCACTTTGAAGTAAACAATTCAATTAAGACTTTAGCTAAAATTTACAATAAAAGTTAAAACCTTAAGTCATATATATATATATATATATATATATTTACACACATATATATATTTACATTTACATTATCATAGAATTCCCAGGAGATTCTACATATTACAACAATTTACTAACTTACATATCATATATCGATTCATAATCCTAAAGATACTAACAAGACCTTAGAAATTTGATCATTTGGCCAGTTGATCCTCACTCCCCCATATCTTCAAAAGAGAACTAACCTTTAGATAATTATATTGCAACATAGTAATCAGAAGTTAGAACCTGCAAGAGAATCTATATGGGTATGAGCAATCACAGCTTCGTAAGTTAAGTTGGAAACTTATGAAAGTATAACAAATACAAACAAGGTTATCAAACAATTAATTATATGTAATGTAACAAGCAAGTGCCATCATACAACGTGGTCCGGTCCGTTGTGAAATCAGAATAATTTCACCTACTTTAATTCGGGTTGAGGAGTTTCCATTAATGCAACAGCTTATAACCAAACCTAGGCGTGTACAATAAAAACACCACTCCCCCTAAGACTATCCTTTGAACCACGCACGCACGCACGCACGCACGCACGCACGCACGCACGCACGCACGCACGCACGCACGCACGCACGCACGCACGCACGCACGCACGCACGCACGCACGCACGCACGCACGCACGCACGCACGCACGCACGCACGCACGCACACACACACACACACACACACACACACACACACACACACACACACACACACACACACACACACACTTTAGGTTATGATTTGACTCAATTCTTTCTCTATACATATTAGTTATTATTGATTCATCTTAAGTTATTTTAGGATTTGGTTTCCAAATTCAATTCTGATTTAGGTTCTAAAGCGGTTCCAATTACGGTTATTATTCTTAAAGCCTATAAATGCGATCCAAACCTTAATGTGAAATTAATCACATTAGGCTTAAGTATCCTAAGTATCAAGTTTGGTAGTAAATTAGTATTCTAAACTACTCGGTATACTTAAATCCTTATTAGTGTACTGAATTTACTCCTGATGTGAAAATTTTTTACATTTTTCCTATAATTACCTAAATTTAAGTTTCATACCAAATTTAATACGTATTAATATTATTACTATATTATCCATTTTAACTTAATATTTTATATTTACCATAATTATAATTTCACATATTATTAAAATTACCTATATTTACTACATACATAATACCTCTAAAAATCACATCTATCACTATAAATATCACAATTATCATACCACATCAAATATAAACATCTTAAAATCCCTAATTATATACTCAATTATATACATATTTTACAGGCTAAAAATCACTTAAAATTTTTGAAAATTAATTTCTAAAAAAGGGCTCTAAGACACTATTTTATATCACCTAAGCAATCTATACAAAAAAATCAAGCTCAAAACTACACTTTTAAGCCAATTTATTTCTAATTTGAAACATACTCAATTTTACATGATTTCTTAAGCACTTTATATTTCCAAATGTAGTTAAACCTAATCAATATTTTATACTAAATCTAAATACAATAAAACATCAGCATAATAAAATTCATAATTTTCCAGATAAAATTAATAATTTTAAAAAATTACGAAAAATCGAGCTAAATTTGAAACTCATTAGACTTTTGGACTTTCGGCTACCAGTGGCGGTCTAGGGTATGTCGACCAGTTCAAGCATTGGGTATGGAATGTGGTGGCAAAGGCGATAGCGGTTTGATTTCAAGTGGTAATAGTTCATTAGTTCGTAAGTTTGGTTCAATTTCCCCTATTGTACAAAATTTTTGTAAATTTTTTAAAAACCCTAATTCTCTTAAATTTTTAATTCCCTCTAATTTTGTCACTTCACAAACTACCTAAATGAGCTCTTAAATAAATTTAGATATTTATAGAGGTTTAGAGAAATTATAGTGCATTAATTAAACTGAATAATTGCTTTATCTACTTCCCATTTTCCTTTCTAAGTGGATGAATTTGATTGGTTAATCTTTCTCCAGTTGCTACGACCCAAATTTGAATCATTCCCACTTCTCCAATTTATTTAGTTATTTATTTTTATAATTTTTTTAATTATTTAATATTTTTCTAGCATTTTAGATAAGTTCACATATTTTTACCCATACATAAATATATAGAGAGTACAAATAAATATTCTTAAATATTATTTATGTTATTCTATGATTTTTAGTGTGCATATAATTTATCTCTAGTAACTCGTTAATTATTAGAAATCGTTTTATACATTTCCGATAAATAATGGGTAATATATTTAAAATTTGATCTTATAATATTCTATTATTTTATTATTTATTTTTCTAAATTCAAACTTATGGGATCACTTTTACTAATATTTCTAGCTTTATTTTATAATTTAGGCTCAATCGGATTCTTTAACCGATCGTCCTAAACTTTATGTACTAAATTCGATCCTAGAGTTGTAGAGCTTATAGCTGTCCTGAGCAGATTTATCTTGAAGAGCGTTGACAGATGCATAGAGTTCTTTAAAATCCTCAAAAATCCTAAGGATTTTGAATGAACTCTCAAGTGCGCCACCACCTTTCAGTAACTTTAGGACTTCCTTGCTCATTCATCAGTCCTCTCCAGGCTTGTCTAAGGGGAAGACTTGTTATTGTACCTGAACATAAGTAACTGGGTACTTTCCTCTGTACTGGTCAGAGCAGAGGAAAGAGAACACATGCCAGTATATTATGTTAGCCATATACTGCATGGAGCTAAGGTTAGGTACATCCAAATAGAAAAATTTGTTCTGGCTGTCATCATCACAATACGACGGCTAAGGCCTTACTTCTAGGCGCACTATGTAATCGTACTTATAGATTAACCACTGTATACTATGTTACAGAACCCTAACGTATCTAAACGGATGATGTAATACGCAATGGAATTAAGCGTGTGCAGAATCTAATATCAGCCATGAACCGCCTATAAGACATAGCTGTTGGCCGACTTCGTAGTAGAATATACAGGAGAGGAGGAAGCACCACTAGGCAATGATAAACCAGTGTGGACTCTCCATGTCAATGGGTTATCCACCTCAGGGGATGGAGGTACAGGTATTATTCTATCTAGTTCGCATAAGTTCACCATTTGCTACGCTTTTAAGTTTGGATTCGATTCTAGTAACAACGAATCCAAATACGAAGCGTTTATCGCCAATCTCAAGTTAGCCAAAGAGATCGATGCGAGCACTTGCGGATCTTCTTGGAATCCATGCTTGTTGTCTAACAAGTCAGAAGCGAATACGAGACTAGAGACGACACTATGGGGAGGTATCTTGAAAAAGTGAAGAGTTTCCTAGCGGAATTCCCTTCGTATTACATTAAGAAGATCTCTTGATTGGAAAATTCCATAGCAAGCTAGCCATCTAAACTTGCCTCTACTAGTATATGGAAGATTGAGGTGAAGGATAACAAGATCTTCATAGAGTACGTGCCTGAAAAAAATATAACTTTAGGCTCAGCTGAAGTTTTAAAGCTAACTGCAACAAGACCAGAATCGAGCTGGATGGATCTTCTTCGAAATTATTTGGAGCAAGGTATGCTCTCAGAAGACCAGAGGGAAGTAAAGAAGCTTTAGTATAACACCACCAACTACACATTGGTCAACAGCATCCTATATCGTAAGGGAGTTAGCCTCCCCCTGCTACGATCCCTCCAAGAAAGGGAAGGGCTATACATCATGGAAGAGTTGCACATTGGAGTGTGCAGTAATCACATTCAGTCCTAAGCCCTCTACCTATGGGCGTTATGGCTCAAGTATTATTGGCCTATCATGAGGCAAGACACAAAAGCCGTAGCCTAGAAGTGCCTACAATGCCTAAAGCACGCCCTAATCAGTCATGTACCCAGCACAGTCCTCTAACCCCTAACGAGCCCATAGCTATTCATGCAATGGGGGATTGATATCCTTGGCGCCTTCCTAAAAGCTTCAGGAGGATGGTAGTTCATAATTATTATTGTCGATTACTTCATGAAGTGGGTAGAGGCCAAAGCAGTGTCTAAAATTATAGAGAGAAGTGTTGAATCTTTCATCAGAAACAACATTCTCTCCCAGTTTAGGGTTCCCTACACTCTCATCACAAACAACAATTAACAATTCGATAACCCTAAGTTCATGGAGTTCTATGCTAAGCACCACATCACCCCGTACTTCACTTCAGTTGCCCACCCCTAATTGAATGGATAGGTAGAGACAACTAATCAAATCATTTGGGATAACCTAAAGAAGCGTATAGAATGATCCCAAGGTGCTTGGGCTGACAAACTACCCAATATCTTGTGGGGGTACAAGACCACCCACCATACTTTTAGGAGTGAAACCTCCTTTCGCCTTGCTTTCAAGTCAAAAGTAGTCCTCTCCATCGAACTTGAGCTTCCTAACATCTAGACTCGAAGTTTCAATGCTGCCTTTAACAAGTTACTATTGCAAGCTAGCATCAACACCATCGAGGAAATCAAAGACCTTGCTGCTGCTCGAGTAATCGCATACCAACATCGGGCTACTGTGTATTATGATCAAAAGGTCAAACACAAGGAGTTTAAGGTCGGCGACCTAGTATGTCGAAAACTAGAAGCTACAGGTTCGTGTGAAGGGTACGGCAAGTTGGCCCCCAATTAGGAAGATCCGATCAAAGTCAGGGAAAGATTGGGCAATAGAGCATATAGACTGGAAAGATTGGATGGTAGGCTCATCCCGTACACATGGAACGTCAATAATCTTCAGCTTTATTTTGATTAGCATTTTGTCATGTACATTTTTCTAGAATGATGAAATAAAAAGTTGTTTTATAATTAATTATCTACTCCTCTCTCTCTCACTTCCTTTTTCTTTTTCTTTTTTTTTTTATTTCCATCTAAGCCTTTAAATAGGCACATGGATTCTCCTTCGAGTAGGTTGGACCACTACCGACCTAACCCCTCCCAACCCCTCCCCCCCCTCCCCTCCCCTCCCCTCCCCCTCCCTCAAGTAACCTTGACAAGGGGAAACACCCTTTGTACATAGCAACTCTCCCATACCAAGTAGGTTAGAAAGCCACCGACCCTCCCCTCCCCCTACCTTGAGTAACCTCAACAAAGGAAAACACTCTTTGCATAGAGGAACCCCCTTATATCAAGCAAGTCGGAACGCTACCGACCTAACCCTCCTCGAGTAACCTCAGTGAGGGGAAACATCCCTTACATAGAGGAACTCCCCCATACCGGATAGGTTGGAAAGGCACTGACCTGACCCCCTCCTTAGGTAACTTCGGTAAGGGGAAACACCCCTTCCACAAAGTAATTCTTAAGTAGATATATTTAAAGGCAAAAAGAAAACAGGTGTATGAAGCCATTTCAAAATATTAATCTATTCATTGATTGATTGTTGAATCACAAAATAAAGGTCGACTACCTAACCTAACTTATATATGTTTCAAAAGAAAAAAATACCCATGTTAACTCCTTCGATTAGCTAACTCTGGCAACTTAAAAAAACCTAACACATCAATCCATTCGAAGCGCCGATTTATCGGTACTTTAGGTAGTAAGCCTTAACTTAGAATGGGGTTTGAAGGATGTGAACCAAGATAAGTTAGAGGATTGCCCACAAGTAGATTATCTTGAGGAACTGCTTTGGAGGCGGCCTCCTGCTAGGCCGCTAGGGTAGAAGTGGATTAAGAAGTGTATTGCCCAACCCCAGCAGCAGAAGGAGTGCTTGCATCATCAAAGGCCACTTGGCTAGCTTCTCTCGCTCTCACGTTAAGGCCTCCTTCTTCTCGTTGAGGGTCAGGGAATCCAGGAAGTCATAGAAGCTCAAGTCTAGGTTCAGACAGTAGGAGAGAACCTCTTTCCTTGTATAGTACGTGGAGTTTGTGGTGAGGTCTTCCAACTCATCTAGCTACTCTTCAGTCTTCCAATAGTCGACAACCACCTTTTTAGCGGCAGTGTCGCTGAGGACCTTCCCAATCTCCATTTTAGAGATAATCTCTTCCATCTCTAAAACTTTCCCATGTAGCTCATAGATCTATTGCTCTAATTCGACCTTTAAACTGGCTAGATCCAGTGAAGTAGCTTTAACACTTTCACTCCCGGATGCTTTCATTGCCAGCTCAGTTTACAACTTGGCAGCTAACGCCTTTAACTTAGCATTCTCTTTTTCGAGTTAGGCCCTAGCTTTGGCCTCCTCATCCAACCTCTAAGAGAGGCAAGCTTTCGCCCTTTGCTCATCCTCCAACCGAACCTTCAAGTCATTGACCTTCTTGGTTGCCTTCTTAGTATTCTCCCTCTCCCACTCTGTGTCTTTGAGCCTTATCTTAAGCCTCACCACCTACACAACAGAGTGATGTAAGCACTTGTTAGCCTGGCAAATTTTTTCAAGTACCTATTAGTATAAGTCTTTACATCCTGCAGGTACTTCTTGTGCTGGTGAAACGCCTCCCAAAAGCCCTTTACCTCTTTTTGGGCGAAATCAAACTTGTTTAGTTAAAGTAGCACCCGGTCATGATATTGTAATTTGAAAATGAAGCCTACCATTAATGTAATGACAGATAAAGCATGCCAACACAGGAGCAACAAAAACTTACTTGTCGTATTAGCGTACTCAAGTGGCCCACTATCTGTATGGGGTCATCATCACCTTCTTAGGAGAGCCCCTCGAAGATAGCCCTTCGAGAATAGCCCAATCACCGAGGATGTAAGACCCTATCAAAGCCCGGTAGCTGATCATTCAATGTCGCAGCGTCAGATCATTGGCACAGACCTCCCACTTTAGCTTAAGGAGCTTCCCTTAGACCCTCTTCATTTCCAACTCGAGGGCTCCCCTCAAGAGCTCCTTATATTGAGAAGTGTATGATAATTCCTGGAATGAGCCTAGCCCTATCCCCATTAGCCTAAAATTGTTGAGGATTTCAAAAAATTCGTCCCCCAAGTCATTGATGCTTTAGTGAGGATGAGCTATAGGTCACTCATTTCACTTCCCCTTGCTCAAAGGTGCCTTCGCTAAGGGCTTTTGCTTCTTTGCTTTAGTACCTAGCTTCCCAATCGTCTTGAGAGCCTTGTGCTTTTAGCCAATAGCTTGAGGAAGGGCAACCCCTTCCTCAATCTCTTCCTCCCTTACCTTCAGAGAGGAAAGCATCTGCACATTGGACCCCTTCGTTTTAGTACCTTCATCACTTACGACAATGGGTTCAGTAAAATAGATGAGGTCAGGAATAGGGAAAGCCACACCCAATGGCTCTGCATTTATAGGCTCGTCCTAAATGCCGATGGGAATCACCTAAAGAATAGACCTTAGTCGTACCCTGTTGGTCTCCCTAGGCTTCAGCTTCGGCTTTATAACCTTTCCCTTTGGCGGGTATACCTTGGTACACACTTGGAGTTGGCTCATCAGCTCGTCCACAGAAGGATAAAGGATCCTTGGAGCCAAATTTTTTCGTACAACAAATTTAATTGAAAGTTAGAAAATGAAAACAGGAATAAACCAAAAGAAACTATAAATACCATTCACAAAACACCGCCATGACCAATACGGCCAAGGAAGTCCTCCCATCCTATAAGCACTGAATGAAGGACCTCAATAGTACTATAACTTAATCGAGTATCGGATATACTTGTACATTTGACCCATTTCTCCACCACAACTTTCTTTATGTTACGGAAGAGCTCGAAGATCGAGTACCGAAAATACCTCTCTACGATTTCTATAGTATTAATCTCCTAGCCATATCTCAGCGTTATAAAAGCCAGGATCTCTTAGGTTGCTTGGGTATTACTAGGATCAAGCCCTTTCTCGTCCCCCAACTTGGATCATCCTAATCCTTTGCATCTAGAAGGCTATCTCCTTGGGTTGTTCAACTACCATGTATTCATCCTATCAACCCTTCATCGAATCCACAAGGCCGCAGAACAGCTTCTTACCTGGGCATGGCTAGAGGTAAGGCCATCCTCTAATACTTTTTCACATGTAGAAGTGATCGAAAAGCTCGGGAGTAGCCCTTACCACTAAGTACTTACAAAGCACTTGGAAAGCCTTCAGCACCTTCCAACCATTAGGAGGGACCTTCGACAGGCAGCACCAGTGGTAGTTGAGGAACTCTTTCTTAAAGTGACTTAAAGGGAAGCACCCAGACACTTCTTAAACACTACGAAGTGCCTCCTTAACAATAGGGCGACCCATTCATCCTTACATGACAACCTTATCTACTGCTTAAGGATCTCCTCGACAATGAAGTTACTATGATCCAACTAGGGGCAGATGGTATACTCTTGCTTACTCGAGCAACAAGCCCCTTGCCCATCTCGGGAGCATTAAATAAATCCTTTGAGGGGAGCATACGCATATACATCTCTAGGGATAGCATTGGTGATCTTGGCCCAATCCAGCGCCTCCATGGCTATCTTTGTAGGTTCATTAAGTTATGCTAGCAACGAGACCTCGTCCTCTTACATCTAAGGTAGGTCACTCCTTATAGAATTGGAACAAAAAATACACAGTGATGAAGACAAATCTATCTTAACTCTATTAGTCAACATGGTTGCATTACTCAAAGAAGGAAGAAAGACCTTAGAAAAATTTTAGAAGAAAGTTTAAAAGTTTGAATGCTAACACAGAATTTATAATAACTGAATGAGAAGATTACAGAAAAGTGGTCTCTCTATGTGATTCTCCTATTTGTAGGAAAACTGCCTAGGAAGTTGTACAAATGGTTATAGGAATCCATATAAGCATAAATCCTTTGGAATGCTACATAGCAGACATGTGGAAAGCGTTTTGATTGGATGGTCCCCTTTAAAAGGCAAAGGGCATGTAATTGTATACTAGTTTGTTACAACACAACACTTATCATATCGCATTTAATGCATAAAATATAGGCAAGCAAAAATCACATTTAGAAAAAGTTCCTTTAAGAAGAAGCTTCTTCAAGGCCCATTTAACTTTCACCTGGTCAGCATGATAAAGACATGACGCAGTTACGTCTACTCAATCCTTGTCAAGCACTGTTCGGACAAACCAGTTCATAGCCTTGAAGCACCTACCTAATGAGTTGCAAGGATGTCCTACTCTGATACCCTAACCTAAGCCTCACTAGGGTCAGCATTCTGCTTTAGGAACAATTGCTAACCACTCCTGTTCATCTCGCTTCGGACATTTTCAGATTAGGTATCTATTATTTCGGACACCTCCACTTCGGCCAACTTCTAATTTGGACTTATGCACCCACTATGTCAGCTCCATAGTACTAGGTCAAACTCCTTTGAGTCAAATTGGTTACACTTGAGTAGCTTATATATCCTTTCTCCCAACCTTCACCTTGGCAATGAGACTGTGCGGGGGGAAGGAAGGCAACTGTTGACAGGACACTTTGGACATAAGCCACTCAGGATTAACCGTATCTGACACACGTCTCGTTACCTAAGGTTCACCTTTATAGGCCTAAGCCTTATGCTTGTATTAACTAAGCCCAGTAAGCCCTGCAATAACTAGAATGTACAAGATAAGGATAAAATAGCTATGTTTTGAATAAGTAGGACACGTCGGGCATAATGACCCCACTTTCCTATACTTGCGGGAGAAGATCTCTCCTACCAACTAACCTTCAACTGCTAACTTCACTCTACTATAAATACCAAGTTATTACCCAATGGTAAACCTCTTTAGACTTTACACATCAAGCTTACATACTTGTTTACATTACTTCATATTCTCAAGTACCCTATTATTACCTTAAGCATCGAAGTGACCATATCAGATAACCCCTCAGTGTTCCCTTACAATATACTGTTTTGTAAGCCCAATACGTACAAAGCCCAATCACGTACTGGTAAGAACATAAAGAAAACAAGGCTTAAGTATTGGGCAGGTTAATATAACCTACGAAATAGTTACAAAAAAATACTTATCAATAAGCAAGTAACCCTATTGTATAGAATATTCACCCATATCTCACTTAGTCAAGTAGGTTCTAAGTTGGTATTAAGGATTACAAGATAGGTTTAGCGTATAGATTTTTGAAACTTGCTTCCACATGATGGTGTTAGGATATAAGCTCTTCCTAATTCTATACCAACACTTGAACTTGTACAGGTTTCAAGGTTTCATGAATCTACCTCATTAAAAATTATAATTAACAAATGAATGATAAATAATAATGTATCTTTTAGCTAATAAATGCTTTTGCGAAAAAGGAAAAGAAAAAAGTATCCAACACCATAAGTTAATAAAGCTAAACGTACCTCTCTCAAATTATGTTTTCCATTTTCTTCCCTTCTCGTATGCTAAGTAGTAAGATTACTTAAAAATGAGCTAATGAAGGTAGGAATATATATTTTTTTAATTTCACAGATTTTACTACATGTTCCACAAGTTTAGCACATAAAGAACTTGTAATATTGCATATAAGTTGCTTTTTAATATCACATTCACTTGAAATTTGTAGAAACAAGGTTAAAATTTACAAATTTTATAAGGTACCATATGCTATAGATGAGTAGCAAATGGATGCATAGAGTATGATACTTTACTCATACTCTACCTTATAGACATAAGTTCCAAAATTTTTATATGCGAACTTACCCTATTACACTTTGAAACTACCATATATCCTATAAATTCTATAAGATATAGGGTATCTTATGGAATTTATATATATATTTTTAAACTTTATCTTCTATTGAAATATTGTGTAGGTATAAGGTACCCTATAACTATATTAATGGATTAAATAGTAATAATTTGAAAGGTTTTTATATTTGTAATACATTTAATTATTTTTATATTTGTAATACATTTAATTATCATAATATAAAGCCTTTATGGGTAAAACAGAGAAGAGAATATTCATGCAATTTGAAACCATCAACCTTTTAGTTAGGTCATGCTAAATTATTTTTTATCTTTTCTTTTCAAATCATCAAAATAAAATTTTTATCAAATCAAAATATTATTATATACAATACAAAAACTGTATGTTAATTAATTCCAATAAAATATATTGTACAATAAGTTAAAAATTGAGATATTTTTAATACCTTATTAAATTAAGGTTAGGAAAAGAGGAAAAAAGTAACGTAGAATTAAGATAGTAGAAAAAGAGAGAATGTTTTACCCAAAAATAGGATAAGAAAAAGCGAGAGGGATAAAATAATAGACAAAAAAGCATATAGTCTTTGGACTTTATTATAGGTTTGAGTTTTGTTATAATTTTCTTTAAGGTAAAAAATATGCAATCATATCAATTTTTATTTATGAATATTATTCAATTATTATTATAGGTGGATACATAATATCTTGAAATTTATACTTAGTATACTTAAGAATATAGGTTCTAGAGTGAGTACATGGTATCTGAATGTCATATATATACCCTACCCTATGAGAGTGGGTTTCGGGAAATTACTACTTGAAAGTTACCCTATAATCCTCTTTACGTACTTAGAATCTACTTAATGAAGTAAGGTTCCGGTAGGCACCTTGTATAACAGGGTTAGCCACTTACCCCTATTTGGTATTATATAATTTAATAAGATACAGTTTCTAAGGTGGTTTCAACATAGTATAGGTTTGAATTCTAAAATTTAGGAATTGTACCTCACAAGGTAGGTTATGCCTAGGGCTTCATACTCTATCTATCATGTATATACTCATCTCTAATATTTATCAATAGATAACTCTTTTTTCTATAATTTTCCTTTAATCTTATCTTTCAAATTTTTATTGCTATGCAAAAGTTAATTTTATCTCTATTAATTTTTTATGTAAATCTTTAATTATAGTATTTATGCTAGTGAACACAGGAGATTAATTTACAATAGGTATTAATTAATTGGTTTTGGTATGTAAAGGTTGAAAACAACAAACTGAAAACTTAGGTATGGAACTATTGTTTTATTATTTGATCTTTAACTTCTTTCATCACTATTTAAGACTTTGTTTCAATGAAAAATACTCATTAGATTAAAAATGACATGTTTTCTATATGTTTGTTTATTTTTATAAAAATATGTTGGAAAACTTTTTTAGTACTTGGTTTTTGAATATCATACAATTCATAGTTGTATCTTAAATGTTTTACTCAATTGAAGAGACACATACACACGTATGCATGTACATACACATGCATGAACACATACACACACATACCTCATACACAGCACATTTAATATACCTCGTTTTCGTTTTATAATAAAGGCTCCAAAACACCCTAGTTTCAACAATAAAACAATAATCTAAACTAACTTCACAATCACAACCACCTTATAATAAGATATCAACACTCTGCACTATCGTTCAAACTTATCAGTGCCTATAAAACGAAATACCATGCAAATTCTATATTTTGTAAACGTTAATATCACTAGCTGTCATATTAGAGCAAACGATAGATGAAAGGGTGGAAAATCACAATTAAGCAATAGAAAAGTTCAATTATTCCTTTTAAGTATATACAAAGCGTTTATAAAATGTACATCAACTACAATCGACAACATACTCACATTCAACAACATAACAATATCGTAATCGTATTCAATGATAGCTAAAACATAAAAATCACATTCAATAATATCCTTATGTTTTTAGAAAAATATACTTCAGTAATAGATATCTTATATAATTTAATTAATCATACTCTAGGTTTATTCACTAATATATTAATATTGTAATCATATTCAAATTTAAGTAACTTATCTTCATTTTACTAAAAACTATCTTCATTATATCCAAATTTCGAATCATTCTACACAATAGAGTACTTATATAATATAACCACTTTGACTAATGTAGTATAATGTATACATTAAACATGGCTATATTCTATAATTAGGGAAACATACAAATTAAAAAAAATGTAAATTTTTCTTCCTCATGTATAGAGAGAAAGTGATTGAACCACTATTATTTGTTGAAGATCTTATGAAATCAATATCGGGACGTGATGTATCTATAGTTAATTTGAGGAAAAAAAAAAAGGTAAAAGAAAAAAGGCATTTTATAAGTGAAAGCAATTCTTCTTTTCCAGGAGAGAAACACCAATCTGTTTGTGAAAATTGAGAACGAAAAGGAGGTTGTGTGCCTGATAAAGGAGATGATGAAATCTATCTCTACTAGGGATGAAATTACCTTTGTTTAGTTAAAATTGTTTCTTCAATAAGAGATTTTAGTTTAAGTATAAAAGCGACGATTTTAAGTAGGATACTTTGAAGATTATTTTTTCAAGAGTTATATTTTTGTAATTTTTTTTGCACTATTTTATTCCTTTTCCCCAAAATTCTCTATAGCTTCCAATTCTTTAAACTTTTCTATCACATATTTCTCGTTCCTATAGAAGGATCTTTTAATTTTCCTATACCACGAAATTTTCCAGCCAAAGTTAGATTTTATAGATTGAAGATGTCGCCTAAATCTTATGTTGAGAAAGAATATTACCCATAAAATAAAATAAAATAAAATAAAAATAAAAATTATCTAATATGTATTTTTTTTATAAGTAATATATATATTTTTAAAATGACGTTGATACTAATATTTTTTAAAGTATAACATAAGCTTCTATTTTCATTTTTCTTATGAGGGTTATTTAATTGAAACCAATAATCTTTATTAATGTACAGTCTAAAAAGATATAAAACCCTTTGTTCGGAATTTGAACTTGCTTCTCTAGCCCCATTTTCAAAACCCTCGAGATTGAAGACTCTGCCACCACTCTCTTTCCCTCTCTCTTTCTCTTACCACTCTCCGGCCACCCACCGGGTTCGTCTTATTCCAGTAAGTTTTCTTCTTCTTTCTTCCTTCTGAGCTCCGCATCTATCAGTATGATGTCTAGTGATTTTTTCTTTTGGCCATATGCAGTGTTATATATTGAAAAAGGGTCAAATTGTAGCTTTTATTGGTAAATCTTGGAAGATATTGTAAAGTTGTTTATCGTTTTGTTGATAGTAGGGCTAGACGCTATGCACATTACGGGTTTTTAGTTGTTGATGTATTAGTAGCTTTCCCGTGAGTTTGTTCGTTCAAAATCTTTTGGAATAATGTCAAAACTACTCTTTGATATTTGGATTTTTTTTTATTCAATTTTATGCGGGAAAATTGAAATGTGAGGTTTGAAACTGTTAAATGTTTTACTCAATTGAGCTTAATTACCAAAAAAAAAAAAAAAAAGAACAATAATTGATGGAACTTTTACTTATAAAATCTTATGGTTGAAATTTGAAATTGCTAATAGTGAAACTCAATCGAAGTTTTAATTGTCAACTGCTATCTCCCGGACTCCATCATCTTTGAAAGTTGTCATTCTTTTAGCAACTTCAAACTTTGTGTAAAAATGAAAAAGTACTAAAAAGTTCAGATTTAATATTGGCATTGTCCTTTTAAAAAAATATATATATATATATATATTCAATAGGTTGAATTTTACTCTTTTGAATCATATGAAAGTTTGTAGTTTTAATTTGAAGGCGAACAGAATTCTTTTCTTTTTAGGTGAATTCAACGCTTAGAAAAGTAATTTGAAAGAATGTTTTGGATGAATTGGAACTGGGCGCAATTAGTGCAAAAAGAGTGAGGGAGAGCATTTCAAGTGGATAATTAGTAAAATGTCTGACTTCAGATGTAGTTGCTGATGCATTGAAGAGCATGGTTTTCTGTTTGAAACTAGATAAAGACAGACTTGATACCGCTGGACAGATACATTGGTGAACTTTTGACTCAAACAAAATTATGAACTGTGTACTCTTTGATTGAAATCTCCTAGTCTTGGCTGGTTTTGCATAGAGAGGAACAGTGAGTTCTTTGTATAATTCTCATGGTTTCCTGTTTGTAGCAGATTCTTCTTTGAAAGAATTTGTTTATTGCATCAAGCTGTTTCATTTTCAGGACGGTTTCTTTGTTGAGCAGAAAGAAATGCCTTTGGGATTAATATTAGGCATAGGAAGAGCCTTTCGTAGGAAGAGAACATCATCTTTAGACATCCTTTCATCGAAACGTGCCCCACGAAATTACTACAAGGGAAAAAATTGCAAACCTACTGGTTTCCATACCCGCAAAGGTATTGTAATTACCATCATGGACATTCTGCTTTTGTTCTTATAGTTCTATTTATTTTTGCAGTGCATGAGTCAAAACTTACTCCAACTACTTGGCATGTGAAGTGAATGCATTTAATCTATTGTTTGAGTTCCTGTAGCTTAGTGTTTGCTTGATGGAAAGCTTGGCTTTGTCTGATCAACATTCTAGCCATTTGCTTCAGCTGTCAGAAAAATTATCAATAGTGTTTGATTTTAATCAGGAATAGGACAAGTAGAATCATGATCATTGTGCTCTCACTTCAATATAGATGTGATTGTTGATTGTGGAGTGAGTCGGACTGTTGGATTAAGTCGTTTCATTGACTGATAACTGTTGCTATTGTCTAGAAAAGAAAGAAGTTTTGATATATGGAAATTTGAAGCTAACCAGTGGCACATATTTCTTGTTAAAGTAGCAATAAATTTTTCGGTTTGAACTGATAGTTCAAGATGCTTTCTTTCCTGTACAATGCCTTTACCAGGACCAGGGACCTTGGTTCAAAATGAATTTAACTACCATTTGAACTGGTTGATTTTAATTGGAAATTCTCAAACATGACTGTGAAAGGCTTAGAGTTGGCTTGTAATATTAACAACTCAGAGAATTTGCAATTTATACTTATGGCAGGAGGATATGTTGTGATGCCCGAGAAACTGCCTAATTATGTCGTCCCTGATTTGACAGACTTCAAGGTACTACATATTTTATGCTCGCTATTGCTGGGTTTTATACCTTCGTGTGTACCTCTCAATGGTGCTTTTTATGGGCTCAACATGTTTTTTGAATCATGAAGAACTTGTCTCAAGAGTTTCTGCTTCTATGGATGCTGATTTATAGCCTGATTGGTTATTCTTCCGTGATATGAAATTATGTTTTTCTTCTTTGGCCTAGGAAGTAAAGACATGCATATGAATTTGAACACTATTTTTTTAGAATTTCTTTGAGTATTAGATATATTTAGGGGATTGCATCACAGATTGGGACTGCTACTAGACCATTAGGGAAATATAAACTTGTTCCTTTATTGTCAATTCATATAATTCTCATCACACTCTAGTCCTTTTTGAATGTTATTTAATTCAATTTTTGTAATTTTTCATCTCCATTTGTGTATCCACTTAAGGTTCTGAAACTTCCTTGAGGGAATATTGCATTTTTCAACCCCTTTTTTTTCTCTCTCTTTTTTTTTTTTAAGTTTCTGCAATTAATTATTGTATCTACAAATTCATCATGGTGGATCTTATAGAATGGGACATGTTCTTACAATTAGCCTGTCCAATTATGATGGTTGTTAAGGTTAGTATCATAATCATGTGATTAAAGTTTAAACTTGTAGATTTGATACAATTTTTATATATTTTACTTTACACCACCACCCCCCCCTGGTCCCCCCTCACTTCTGTGTTAGAATTTTAATTGAGGCCCATCAAGTTGATTACTTAATTAAATAAGGGTCGAATGCCAAATAAAGGGTTTGAACCAAGATTTTTGTGCTGATACCATGTAAAAGGTTAACACCACAACCAACCAACCTAGAAGATTACGTTTGTAGATGGTTTGGGCTTTTCATATATCTAATATCACTCTACAATGGTCTCCCTCTAGTAGTGGAGAAAAGGAAAACTGATCGTGATGCATTTGTCTATATATATGTCCCTGTGTTTTGTTCATTTCTTAATTAAGTTATGTTCTTCCTTTTTATAGTTTATTTAAGTTTTCTGCTAATATTTTTTCCTCTTCCCTTCTTTGATCCATTTTTCCTGATGATTGTGTCCCATGTTTTCATGGAATGCATCAAATAACATAAAATAAGTGTTTCAATAGCTTGACATTTTCTTGGGTAAATACTGTTTGGCTATCATTAACACTAATCAATTTGCAAGTTACTAGTCAGAAAATGCTTGTAGGTCTCTATATAACTCAGTTTATGTATTTGCACCATCCATGCAGCTCAAACCATACGTCTCCCAGTGCCCAATTGGAGCAAAGACTGCAGAGGCTGCTGATTCAGCTAAATGATCATGAGAGCCAGGAAGCAGATAAATCTAGATACACTGGGGATTAAGATGGGTCTGTTTAACATAATCGATGTACCGGACACGTTGAAGAATGTTCCTTAATGTTGTTGCTTTCCCGTTCTTCTTCAGGCTTCCATATTATTTTTGCCCTGTAGGTTGACACCAATGAGTTATCTTTAAGTAGGAAAAGTATGTTATAGAACATCCCTGAATTAGGAGGAGAGAGTATCTTATGGTTTAGACTTGCTTATATATTGAAAAAAGGGCTGATTCTGTGTCCGTGTGCAATGCCCATTTGGACATTTCTTGGACTGACTAAATGGACGGTGTTTTCTCTGCTCGTTGACGGTGTCCCCAATAAATACTTGCCTTTCACAGATTCTCTAAAACGGAACTAGTTTGGTCTTTGCATAAAAGCACGTGTCTTTCTTAGTGGCCTAAAAAGGAGATTTAAGGAAGAGTTGAACCAAATCCTAGACAAAAGATCGGCTCTGGAAAATGAAAGCTAGAACCAAGTGGGTTAAAGATGGCGGTCGCGATACATCCTATTATTATGCAATTGTGTAAAATAGAAGATCTGAGAACAAAATTCTTAGGCTGCAAAATGAGTATGGAGAATGGGTGTGTATGGCCAGGAAGAAATAAAAAGACATCTTTTCTTATTATACAAAGCACTCTAGTTCAACAAAACTCTCCAGCCCAAGAGCAAATCCAATTTCAGGGGCTATGAAATATGGGCGTATTAATGAGCAAAAGAATGTCCTCAACATGCCTTCTCAAGAGGAGGAAAGTCATCTAGCTTTAATGCAACTAGTGGCAACGACGGTCCTGGGATGCACTGAAATAAAGATGGCATGCCTTCTTTTATAGGAAGTGTTGGAATTTCATCGGCAGAGAGATTTCTCAATATGTTAGACAAGCTTTAGACACCGGATGGCTCCCTCAATAGCTTAACCAAACTTTTAACAGTTTCTAATACCAAAACCACTGGGTGCTAGCATCTTGAAATCATCTAGACTCATCGGTTTTTGTTATATACTATACAAAATCATTACAAAAGTATGCAAACAGGCTCAAGCATAACATTGGAGACATCATTTACAAATGTCAGTTCAGCTTTATCTAAGGCGGGGAGGTTGGTGACAGTATTATCCTTGTCAATGAAATCTTAAATAGCTTAGAGAGAAATCAAGAAAGTAAAAATCAGTGATGATTAAAACGGATCTAGAGAAAGCCGTTGATTCCGTCGAGTGGGACTTCATTCATTAGGCTTCAATTAGTTTAAACTTCCCTTCAAGTTGGATAAATTACATTGATAATGCTTAACCACCACTTAAATTGAAGTTCCCCTAAATGGTTATCCGCTCGAACCTGTCTCACCATGTAAAGGAATTAGGCAAGGAGATTTCATATCTCCTTATCTTGTCATTTCGGCAATGGAATTTTTATGATAATCCTCAGTGCCCTTTGGAACTTCTAATAAACTTATTTATTTTAGTTCAAACTTTACAACAAGAGCACAAAAGTTTAATGAAATGATCTCATAAAGTTCATTTCTTAAAAATTGAGTTCATAAAATCAAAATTTGATATGAATATAAATTTATCATGAATACGGGGACTCAAAATATGAGTGCCATAATGTAATGCGATGCTAAGTGATATTCTTTATACACACATAAATATATATATATATACATATGTATATATGCTAAGTGATATTCTTTACATATGATCATCTCCATGAAGCTATTTGATGATGCATGATATTTACTTATGTAAATGATATTGTACTAATATAGTTGGCTCTTGATACAAACATGATAATGAGAATTATTATAGCGTTTACATAAAAAAATGGTTTCATGTTGAATACTTTGTAAGTGAAGTGTGATATCACTAAAATGATTTTCATTTTGGTGGGATTGAAATAATATACGATAAATAATAATTATTTCACTATTTTTAAAGTTTACTTGTACAATCAATATATATGTATATATATACGTAAGACGCCAATGTTACCAAATATAAATAGAGTGTAATTAAATATATGCGTACAGTTGTTGATGAAATATACTTAAAGGGACGTATGTTGTGATTACACAATATGAGAATAACTTTATGAGATATACTTTATGTTTATATAAAGGTTCATATATGTATTTACCTCATAGTCGATATGCAGTTAAAAGTAGGATAGATAGTAGGAGATATTTGGAGAGTATTAGGATTTTTTTATATCTAATAGTATTAAGTTTACTCACCAATAAATAAATATACGTATTTATAAATGCCATTAGACTATGTGTTCTCTTATGCTAGTATACCATCTTACGATTACTCATGTATGCATTTGTTCTTGCTAAATATATAAGAAAGAGTCTTATATAAACATATTATACAAAGGGGATATTAATATCTATCTAAATAAATTAAATAGACATAGATAGTTAGGAATTTTCCAAAAAAATAAATTAATTAATTAAATGGACTAATGCGTTCGTAACCTTTATAAACATTAAAGTATCTTTACGATATGCATGGGGGTTTGTATAAGGGAAAATAGTCCTAATTAAAGAATCACGAAAGATATATTAATCATGATGGAAATACAATTTTGTAGTTGAATTTCCATTGGAGTCTACAATGGAAGTTAAGGTAAATCTTATTTTCCTATAGATAACTTATAGCATTTATAGAAAATACCATTTTAGATTGATTGCTTAGAAGCTCAATCATGATTTTATGAAATGGATTCATGTTTGAACATGATTGAAATGGTATACTATAAACAATGTCTAGGTAGCTATTTTTAAAGTTTGCTCATAAAGTATGTTTATATATATATATATATATATATATATATATATATATATATAACCGCTTCACATATATATGTATGATCATATGTAAATTGACCATTGACAGTATAAAAAAATATAGCTTTTTTACTTAACGTTGATACGTAACTATGAAATAATATATATTGTAAGCTTTTATATGAGAACAACTTTACAAACTGTATATATATGTACAATATTAGAATATGTATATGTACAATATAAATATAGGAAAACAGTATTAAGCTATGTTTCATAATGTATTAGTTTATGTGTGTGTGTCCATGTGAATTTACAACTTAAAAACAACCATGTAGGATATATGTTGTATAAACATATAGGTAGCTATTATACATAAATATATGTACGTCCATATGTTAATATACAATTAAAGTATAAATATATTATCATAAGTTGTAGATGTTTCCCAAAATATGACATCTCATAACAAACTTATAAGTGTATTATTTTATAAAAGTTCGTGACGCCTATACCTTTCTTAATGTTTGACAACAGTGCAATTCTATGGAGCATGACATATATGTAAAACTCATTATAACTAAATAAGTATAATGATCGATTTTACGAAGTTATAGTAAATTAGAATTAATTGGATAGACTAATGTTTTTGCAAGCTTTGTGAATAATAAAACTCCATTACATCATGTAGGACTTATGTTATGATGTGAATCGTGATGATGCAAAGAACATCGAAAACAAACAAGTAATGAAAAGGATATGGTTACCAGAAGTTGATATATACCAAGCTTCTTAGCCTGAGGAATTGTTGAGGCTAGGTGAATACCCCTTGCTTCGTTGTTTTGTGTTCTACAATGGCTAAGAATTTAGACCACTCGCCTGCTTGTTGTATGTAGCCACAAGATACACTTAAGTATACCATATGGCTTAGAGTATTTATACTCTAAATTGATATAACTTATGATAAACATTTATTTAGTATATTGTAGTTCTTGAGTTTTATGCTTTTGATAATGGATTAGAATTTATGAGAAATGTAACTTAGTTAACCTTGATGATGCAACCATACTTGGTTGATGAGATTGTTTGCCTTATATATTAATTGATCGTATTATGCTTGTGACTTGGTAAATCTTAGATGATATTGATTATATACTGAGATGACTTAGCTTTGTACAAAAGTTGTGATTTCTATACCATGATATGTGTACAATTGTAATTGTTGGGCTGAAAGCTAGGCTTGGTTGCCATTTTCTTGTTTTTCGGTATATGGTGAAGTTTAAACTTGACTTAATTAACATTGGAAACTATATTTGGCTGCATTGATTTAGAACCCATACTTGGTTAGGCTAAATATGTTATTTGAATGCTATAGAAGGCTAAATTCAAGTTTGGGCTTTAAGCTTATTAATTAATTGGGGTTACCTCTTTGAGCTAAGGTAACGGGTCTCAAAGAATCAAGTTCGAATATCTAGGATGATTAAGGGAGATTTAGTATGGTAAACTTGGAGTAAGGCCCATTGGATTAAGGCCCATTGAATCGATTTACCTAATCTAATCTTTTTTGGTTTAGTTCACACTAAAATAATAAATAAAGCCTTTATTTGGGCCTAAACTTATGAAAATGGCTCATTTGAGAGCCATTAATATAGGGTTTTGATTTTAACTATTGATCACCATCATGGTCTGATAGATAGAATCAATCACCACTTCCTATAAATACCTAATTCACATCCTCATTTGGATAAGATATAAACTCCTATTAATGCCGTTACTTTGTCGGAATCTTATCTTAAAAATCGAACACTTAATCATCTCAAAAACTTTACCCTATTCTTCATCAATTGTGGAGTTTGATGTCATCGCATTCCTTCACCTATCATCATACGTGTTAAAGCCTCATTAAAATTGCTTACTCCTCCTCCCTATACTTCTCTCCTAATCATCCCACCCGAGTTAGTCAAGTCATTTCCTGAGTTACGTGAAATGCGGTTTCATATGTGGTACACATGTGACCTTTGCATCAATACCCACCTATCCACAAATGCATTCATAGCATAATACGAAATGGACCTACGAGTCAAGTTTCTCAATTTAAGATATTGTTAGGTTGGGTTTTAAGCATATAGAGATGCATTACTTAATTAGTTTTGGCCACTTTATGTGGTTTTAGCTAAGTTAGTTATATGCTAGATTTCGGCAAGTCTTTATTGCCTTAGATTCCTTAACTTTGCATTTAAATATTTGGGAATGTTGACTAATTAGATGAGAACTAGGTTGAGTTAGGATATCGGTATCGATACATCCTATGTGCATTAGCATGGCATCCGTATGAGGCATAACTGTCATGCTTGTGCTTGGTATTAGTGTGATTATTTGAATGTGCTTGAGTTATGGATGATGTTTGGATTATCAAATATATCTTATGTATTACTTATTATGATTTAGAATATTCAATTGCTATGCTTTCTATATTTATTCTTATACTCACATGGCTTAAAATCTAAGCTGAAGGGTTAGCTTATCTAGCCTTAGGTATCCAAAACAAAGCAAGCCAGGACCTAGAGGCTAGGTTGGGTAAGAGAGAGTGATTAGCTGCAAAGTCTTTGTATCAAGTTCTTAGAAATAGCTTTGCAAGAAGGTCATCATGCTAATTCATGGGTTTATAGTGTTAAGGTTATGAATGCAAAAGATTACTCTCATGATTGGATTATAAGTTGAACAGTGAAGTGAAATGTGATACTCTAAATAAAGCTTGTATTTTCTGGTGTTCCATTGTGCTATTTTATATTAATAAAAGAAGTTTTATTGAAAATTGTATAGTGGAGTTAAATTAAAAGGTTGATTATAGTTTTAGCTTTATTCCTAACTTAGGTATGGTATAACGAACCGTCTCCTAGTCACCATGAGTTGGAAAAAGAAAAAAGTATAAGCAAAAGCCTTGAAAGGTAAGGCATTATAATTTTTCAATATAATGCTAGAGAAAGAGGTTGAACTCAAGACATGATAGGGTTTTAGAGTCAATAGGAATTCCCTTAGTATATTTCACATCATGCGTACTGATGGCTTAGTATCGGTATCTAAAGTTGACCAAATTAATGCATATAAAATCAAAGAGGTGCTAGAAACTTTCTCTAAGCTTTTAGAACTGAAAATGAACTATCAAAAATCCATTATTGTGCTTTCGAAGAACACATCAAATGATAGTAAATATATGATTGCTCAGATTCTTCAAGTAAGAAAAGCTAGCTCCTTTGGTAAGTATCTTAGTTTTCCCTTAAAAGATGGCTCCAAACCTAGTGTCTCTTAACTAAATATCATTCTTGAAAAGGTTCAAAAGAAACATTTAAGGTGGAAAGCAAGGTAATTAAGTAGGATAGGTAGAGTGGTTCTCAAAATTAGTACTTGTTAGTTGCAAATTTCTAAGTTCTTAAGAAAGACCATACACAAATTGTCACAAATTATCAAGAATTTTTTTTAATGGCATAAATTATAACTAAAAGACTCATTGGATAAGCTTGAAAAAAATCAATAAGCTAAAAGACAAAGGGGGCTTGGGATTTACCAATCTTAAGCAAAGAAATGAATTTTATGGCATTAAAAGATTAAGGGAATTTAGGAAGAAGCATATCACCTAGGTAGAATTAGTCAATGCTGAGCATAGAAATACTAGAATATGTGGAACTTACAAACTACTACACATTTAGTTACAGAACTATATAGTAGCCACAAATGGGTGGAAGCCAATAGCATAATTAGCTTAAGATATAGAAGAGAGACTAGTTTTTGGTAGGCAAGATTGGGAGGCGGCTTCATCATCAAACAACTTATACAAGGGCATATTTACCTCAGTTCATTAGCCTTATTTGTTAGAGAATGTTGGCGCAATGCATATAACTGGAATGAAGATTAGATTGGCTTTAGTATCTTAAATATCCTTGTAGACAATATAGGTCTAATTGTGTTTGTAGGACATAAGTGATCTATCCAACTTATCTAAAGATGTAAAAGCCAATGTTACTCTAGTTGAAATTTATAATAAGCTAGTTAAAAATAAAAATGAAGAACTTCATGAGGAAATCAATTGGCATTGGATATGATCCTTAACTTTCCCTCCTAAGATAAAAAATGTTCTTATGGAGGATTTAAACCAATAGCTTGGAACTATTAATAAACCTTAAAGAGAGGAATCAAAGAAAATGTGCGTCTTATGTGTGGGAAGAGAAATGAAGATATGTTACATGGTTTTAAGTCCTATCTTGCTATAAGCCATGTACATCAAATATGGTAAAATGTGGATCTCAATAATCTTACAATTTATGGCAATGTTATTAAATGAGTGAAATTGAGTTGTCAACTAAGGAAAAAGGACATTTCTCTTCTATAACCACTAAAGTAATGTATCTTTGCTCTTTATGTTATGGCATCTCTAGGCTAATAGAAATAAAGCACTGTTTCAACAAGATCAAACCATAAACAATATATAACAGACAATTTGTGCTTTGGCATATATATATTGGTTAGCTTAAAGGTGAGAGAAATGTTTCTTTCGAATTGAGGAACAAAGTTATATTTGGACTCCTCTATAGCCATCTTGGGTTAGGCTTAGCACTGATGGCTTGATAAACCTTAACAGTAGTCAAGCTACAGTGGGGAAAGTAGTTAGAGATCATGAGGAACAATGAATGTTTAGCTATGCAAATAAATTAAGCTGCCTAGATATTATGGCAATTAAGCTATATGATATTTATTAGGCTTTGGATATTGCATCCAAAGAGTTCTTTAAATATTGAAATAGCTGCTAACTCAAAAAATTGCTGTTCTTTTTGTTATTTTAAACTTTGATGTTAAGCTTAAGTATAAGCATGTCATTAATGCTTGTAAAGGAAAAATATTGCAATTACACGGTTTCTGTTTAAAATTGATTTCCCCATTTTTAATTAATACTAAACCCTAACCCATTTAATATTAATCCTCAACTAAAGAAATTAAGAAATTCTGGTTTTTTATTGAAAATAATTTTTGGAGTTGCTACCTGACCTAAGTCGGGAAAAGAAAAAGAAACCAAAACCAAAACCAAAACCAAAACCAAAACCAATTAGGTGAATTGATTACGATTTGATTACCGGTCTTTGATTACAATTTTGAATGAAGAACCAGAGGTATTCAAGTTCGGGGGCTAACCTATTAAACCCTAACGGGTACCACTATCTATTTACTGAAATTAGGATTATTCTTCTAATTATAATATTTAAAAAATAAATAAATAAAATCAAAAGAGAGAAAAAAAAAGGACTTAAGTTTTTACATATTTTATCGTTGCTCCGAAGGTGCTTATGTACCCGCTAGCCGGGATCAAACGATCGTAATTCTTTCCGAAAATCTTTAATGTGTTGATTTATTTTAATTTTGAAAACTGCCTAAGTTTAAGTTTTTAATTTATTCGGTTTATTTAAAAAAAAAATCTAAAGGGTCCTAACACTTGAGTGTTGTTATTTTATAAAAAAAAAATCACTAAAAGTCCTATAAAAAATTTTAAAAGGATTTTTATTAATTTTTATTTAAAAAAAAACAACTTTCTATATGACAAATCCTTAAATAAGATCAAATCCTAACAAAAATAATCAATCCTAACAACTTCTATAACTATCTACCAAAATAAAACAATTCCATATAATACTTTTATATAAGAACTAATACTAAAACTCTTAAACTAATATATTTATATATTATATATTATGTGAACTAATAGATAATAATAAGATAAAACTAATCTTAACAATCCCTTATCTAATATCTATATATCTTTATATCTATATTACTACTTATTAAATAAACATTTACTTAAATCAATATTTGATCTATATAATATTAAAAAACTAATGATAAAGAAATATCCTAAACTATTATATATATAAACTATGCTAAATCACTAAGGATCTAATAAAACAATAATACAATACAATAAAATAATAATAATAATTAATAAATAAATATATAAAAAATTGAATGAAACCGAACCCGAAATGTTCGGTTGTGTCCTCTGTACGGTGAGTCTTCGTAGCTAATGGCAAAACACAGCTTGGAGAGTTTTATCGTTGATTAGCTTGTGTTGTGTGGCTGATCGAAATTGCGGCTCGACATAATTGGATTGGTCCTCGCGTGGTCTGTAGTGGAGTAGCGATCAGTGCTAATCGCGATGAAGCTTAGACGTAAACTATGTGCGGGTGCTATGGAGACTGGTCCACTGTGTTGCTGTGATTGTTGTCGCTTTCCTGTTACGCAAGGGAGTCTAGCCATGTATGCAGCAATGGATGCATGTGAGTGGTGAATGTGGAGTGTAATAGCTGCCGTATTGGAGTTATGGGCGTATTGGAGTTGCATTTGCGGCTGTAGTTGCGTGGATTAAGTGGCAGAGGATTACGTTATGCAGATTATGAAGGTTAGGTGCTTAGTCAATGGAAGTGTCACTGGGTGATTTGTTATATATTGGTTGGTGCGTACTGATCAGAGTGTATATTAGTGATCAGGAGGCGTACTTGTTAGAGGATTGGGTTGAAGCTTAGACGAAAGTGGTTGCATTCCAGCGACTAGGTACGAAAGACATTACTATACGTTGTTCGTTGATAGTGGTGTTGTACGGTTGGGCTTGCAAAGAGAGAGAGGTTGCGTAGGTGCTTGATTTTCTGGTAAGCGTAACAGCAATCATGTGTGGCACTGTGCGGTCTATGTGGTTGGTCGGTTAGGAGTGTGGAGTTGGTGTTTGTTGTATTTATAAATCCAAACTATATCGTATCTATTGTATCTGATTTGATAATAATTAAACTAGATCTAAATTAATTCAAATCCAATTAAATAAAATCAAATTAGATTCAAATATTTTTAATTAGATATGAATCCCATTTGTTTCTCTCACTCTTGTAAAATATAGAAAAATAAAGGACATAAATGTCTGGCGAAACTCGAATCCAAGACCTCAAATTAAATCCAATCTAATGTTTCAATACTTATTTATTAAGCCGCTGACCTGTGCCTTGATTTTTAATATAACTAAATTGTACTTAAACCACGTGACTTTCTAAAATGATTATTTAGACTAATTTAAAACTAAAACTATTTGTCTCTAATATGAGTTACTTCCTAAAAATCTACAAAATTTTTATAATTTTTCTTTTCTTATTATTTTTTATTTTTCTTTTTTTGTATTTTCATCATTTGTTAATTTTTATTAATTTTTTTATTTTATTATTTTTATTTTTGAATTAGGGCCAATTTTATAAAAAATAAAAAAAATAGAAATTAAGATTATAAATGGGCAAAAATTAGGTGTCTACATATAAAGAATAATGGATGTTTGGCTATGCAAATAAATTAAGTTACCTAGATATCATGGCAGTTGAGGTATGGGGTATTTATTAAGCTTTGGACATTGCATCCAAAGAGTTCTCTAAATATTGAAATAGCTACTAACTGAAAAATTGCTGCTCTTTTTGTTATTTTGAACTTTGATGTTAAGCTTAAGTATAAGCATGTCATTAATGCTTGTAGAGGAAAAATATTGCAATTGCACAATTGCTAAATTAGTCACTTTCCAAAAGAAGTTAATCAAGTTGTTGACTAGTTTGCTGGAGAAGCTTAATGCATTAACTAAAGTTTTTGCTTGTTTGTTTTTTTATAGACCTCTTGATGAAGTTTTTGTTTTGTTAGAAAATGATGTATAAGGCTATGGCTATAATCGTCTAACCAAAGAAAGACTTAGCTACACTCTTGCGCAATCCCTTTTGTTACACCTTGATGGCTAATATTTAGAGAAAAATTACACTACAAGGTATCATCTTTTGGAAATGAGTTTGAATAAGAGATTAATGTTTCAAAGATTTCAAATAAAGGACCAATGTTTGATTAAATGACATTTGGTTACGGAGTTATTATAACATTGTTAAGTAGTAATAACATATCACATTATTTGATACTTGACATTAGTAAGGTTATTTTATTATAAATAAAATGTAAAAATAGTTAGAAAAATTATAAAAGGGAAAAAAAGTAAAAAAAAAAAAACAAAAGTAAACAAACAAAAAATAGAAAAGGTAATATTTCAAAAAATTAAAAAAATAATAGTAATTATATTAAATAAAGAAATATTAAAAAGAAAATAGGAAAAAAAAAAACAGAAGAAAGTTTGAAAATTTGATGGATAGCTAACCTTACCATTTTTTTTTAAAAGGGGAAGAAAGCTTGAAACTTAATCAAGTTTCAACTTCGTTGCATGACCTACTTTCAAAAATGCGTTGCAATTTACTATTTGTGATGGATCTTTTTTTTTTTTAATTTTGTGTTATTTTTTTTCCATTTTTTGATTAAATATATTAATATACTTGATTATATTATTTACATTTTATTTTCTACGATCTTTTTTCTTTCAAATTTTTTATATGCATTGACACACATACAAATATACATACACACGCAAAGACATATAAAAACACACGCATACAGATATATATATATATATATACATACATACATACACACATACATACATATATATTATATAAGGTTAATTACAAAAACATAACCTATCTTATATTCGTTCTCATTTTGCAAAAAAAGTGACACATGATTTTGTTTTTTAACAAATATATGACTTATATTTTGAAGTTATTTATAATACATACCGAAGAGACATGTGGCATAATTTTAGTATTATAAAATAATACTTTAATTAAAAAATAAAGAACATAAATTACATAAAAAATGTTAAAAAAAAACACACAAACATCAAAAGCAATTGTTTTTGTTGGGCAACCCATCGAAGGGGTAGTGCTGTAGTGATTGTGGAGGAGAGGTTGCGAATTGGGGTCAGGGGAAAAGGGGGCATGATTTAATACATTAACACACATACATATATAATTATATATTGAATTATATATAAGTATATATAATTAAGTATGTTAATTTTATTTCCAATTTTTTCATATTTTCAAAATTTTTTAATATTTTTTCCAATTTTACATACCTTTTTTCCTTCTTTTTTTTTTTTAATTTAAAATTTTATGGTAAGCATTGCCAAATTAATGTGAACTTAGCCTTACATGGTGAATAACAATCATATTAGCTTTACTTAATAGTGTTATAATGATAAGAAATATTGATTATTTATTTGAATTTTTTAAAACGTTGATTTCTTATTTGAATTTATCTATAAACATTAATTCCTTTTAATGTAATTTTTCCTACGTAATTATATATTTGTGCTTATGTTACTTCACACATATGCCTTTATAGTAAAAAAAAAAAAAAGGCATCCTAATAGTAATAGCCAATATGCGTTATGTACTTCTAAGTAAAAGTAATTTACTTTTATGAGTGGTTATGAAAAACATTTTATCTTCTTTATTATTAAATTGACTCATCTTATTGCATTCTACCCTATTTATGGAGTGTTTGGACTTAAGAGTCACAAATATGTTTTCTGAGGGTTAAAATTGTATACTTTATGAAGCAAACACCTATTATATTATAATGATGACGATGATATGATCTGTGGGTTTTTACCTAATTTTATCAATTGTTAATATCCTTTAATTAAATTTGATATCAATATATTTGGGTATGAGATTTTAAAATAATTATGATTCAATCGCATGTACTTAAGTTTATAAGTGAAATTCTATAAAAATAAACTTATTATTAAAATTAAATTTCATGGATCATTCATGATTGTTGAAAATTATTGCTAGTTGTAATTTGGAAAAATTGTCTCGAATGTTAATTTATCACATGTTCGTAGGTGCGGTTTTATCTTTCTATATTATGTCCTTTTTTTTTTCCCAACACATTATGTCTTTGTTTAGTTTTTATTTCTCAATTATCATCTACCATATCAATGATAATTATTAACAAGTTATTTAATCATAGTATGATATAGCCTTAGGTAACATTTGGTTGCACAATTCTTGTGGTATTAGACTGGACAAAAATTTTTATTTCATATTAGGTTTGTAAATTTATTTGATGACTAATAAAAACTAGGTTGATTTATTGGACAAAATGGTTAAATTTTGTTCCATCTCAACCACGGTATAAAAAATAAATTCATTAGACAAAAACAAAAAATATTTTATATTTTCAAAAATATCCCTTTATGTTATAATATTAAGTTAATGAATATTATTTTTATTAAATATCATAAAAAATTATTTATTTTAGAATGTAAATAATTAATTTTTTATTATAAATTTTATATCCAATACTGTATATATTAAACATGATACAATCAGATTATATTGTCCAGTTCTTTTTACACTTATTTTATTCAATTTTTTTGTTTAATCCAATTCTTATAACTAAATATGGTATAATAAGTTTAGAAATGCAAATTTAATTCATATCTTGAAAGAAAAATGGATATTAAATTGTAATATTTAGTTTTCTTTTCTTTATAAGAATTTATTTATATCTCGTCCATCAACTTTTTAATAACGAAAAAAAGTAAAAATGTTCCTTCCTATATAATTAAACCACCAATACTTAGGAAATTAAATAAAGAAAGTAAAACTACTGCTAAATTACATATGAATATTCTTTTTTTCTGTTTTTTTTATCTTTAATTTTTATTTGCAACATTGTCATATATTATTTTCTAGTGAATGTGACGGCCCAGCCCAAGTTTTGGAAATTTTGTAAGAATATTTATGGACTACTAACACTCACACAAATACAATATAGGCAGGAGTGTAGGTTTTTGTAGATTTGATGGCTAAGGATAGTTGCATGGCTCGAGTCGGCGCTGGTGTCGCACTTGGGGGTGCTATTGGTGGTGCAGTAGGTATTCTCTCTTTCTAACTCCATTCTTGTATATTTGATGTTTCTTAATCAGGAGCTAAAAATAAAAATTGAAGAAGAAAACATGGAACCGAATCGATTTTTGAAATCCATAAACCCTAGTTAGGGTTTTAGGAAGAAAAAAGTTTTAATCTTTTTAGATGTTCTAGCATTAACATATTAATTTTGCCACCCTTATAATGGAATAGTACTTTGGTCAATGGGAGTTTCGCGCGTGTGTTTTTTGTTATGAACAGCAACACATTTTTATCTAATTCTATCTCTCTCTCTGTCGGTTTTTTTTTTTTTTGGATGGGGCATAGATTCGACATTATTGTGTTTTTATTAGTGGATCATGTTAAAATGACTATGTGTTTCTCAGATTCACACTTGAAGTTATCAATGTCATATTCATTTACTAACTTCATCATCTGCCCTCATCTTTCCTAGTGATTGTCATCCAGATCTATGAGCATCTGATAAATTTGATAAGTTTATTAAATTAGATGTTTAGCAACTCCAAACTTCATGTGTAAATTTTGACTAGTGGGAATGATGATTACCACAGATTTTGGTGTAAGATTAAAAATAACAACTCTATAAAAATGCACATGTACTGAGGCATCTTGACAAATCGATTGAACACACGTCAAGTTGCCTAATCTTAAATGTGCAAAATGGAGATTTGGGATCCGCTTTGCAGCTTAAACTTTTTTTCATGTTTCTGCTGCCAGTAATGCCCATATATTCTCTTAATTTCTGCTGAAGGATTATTGGGCTTTACAAAACAATATCTTATTTTTGTGCCGCTCACAGCTGAATACAAGAACTAGGTGCTGTGAGTCTGAGTACTTGTGCTAGTGAGTTTTGAATGCTTTCTTTATTAACTAAATCAAGAAGGAAAGTTTAAGGTAAATTATTCTAAAAGAATATAGAGAAATAGAGAAGATAGAGGTTTGAAAGACATAAATAAGATGTATTTCAACGGTTAATTTAGTTTAAATTTAAACCAAAGTTGGGGTGTAGAAAAGGTGGGGGAAAGCAAATAGATTTTGAGTGGATTAAAAAAAAAAATTGAAACAAATTGGTGGCTCTATTAGTTTGGTTTTGCTAGAGCATCTCAAAATTGAATGCCTAGAAACTTAATATGCGTAGTTGACTTAATGTCTAGCTAAACCAACTGTGCATACTTACCAAAAAAAGCAACTACGCATAACAGACTCTTTTTTTGTGGCAAATAAAGGAGTTTGTTGTACACAGTGCACAAACTCCTATCGGCAAAGCACATCATAAAACATAAGTGATTTTTAATTAGCTGAGAGAGTTGAGGATCGCCCGAAACAACTGTATCGCCTGAAACAACTGTATCGCCCAAAACAACTGTATCATATATGTGATGAACCTATCTTTCATCATAATGGCTGATTACCCCAAAAAAGGGTAGACTGGCATGCTAGTTTGCTGATAATTACAGCTACACCAACTTCCTTCCTTAAGTATATAATACATTTTGTTATTGCATGAATACCCAAAGTCTACTCTATTTTGAATAGACTAGCAGTCCTTGTCTAACATTTTCCTGTTGCTCAATTATATCTCCATGAACTCCATTCTACACGCTTTGTAGCTCCTACTGGTATATTTTGGTGTTCTAAAGAGAATTTACTAGCAAGTAGTGTCTGCAGTTCACAATCCAAACCATTTCACTCGACTCTACAGTTGATGAGCATGGCTTTCTCTCTCCATTGTCTTTGTTGATTACTAATTAATAAGTTTCAGTATTGCTGATCTCTGTTTTTGAACTTGCGATGGCCGAAAGGAAAATATGCATTGGTGTATATGGCAACCAAAAGGCAACATAAGGTTGGATGTTTATCGTGTTCTAGATTCCCTCTGTTTTCCTTTTGAATTAACCTACACCCGAAGTTGGAAGCAAACATTATAGGGAGGGGATTATCCTATTTCAGTGTAATTCTGAGTTTCCTCTCAAAAAGCTCAAAAGACATAAATACAATAATCCACTTGGTCATCCATGTCAACAATGAAGAGAGAAGACAGAAATGTATGCCTTTTAGTTAATCCTCTTGAGTTGTGGAGAAAAGCTTTAGGCTTCTACAGAATATATTGGTTAATGTGGTGGTGGAAATGCTGGACAAGATCTTTGTAATCTAGCTGTTGTAAAAACCACACACTCAACCACTCCAAGGTTCTGTCATTTTTATCACAATCGACTTGATTTAACACTTTTCTAAATAAGCTTGCAGTCCATACTAGGGATGCTGTCTTCAATGGGCTGTCTTAAAGATTATCTCATGAGCATGAGAGCCACTAAAACTCATGGGTCCTGAATGCATGCATTTTTCTCTCTGTCGCAACCTTATGGACTTTGGTTTAGGACAGTCTGCCAGGAGGATTGATCAGTTTTATCTCTTTGGTGACCATCACCTTAATGCACTCAGGTTTTTCTACTGAGCCATGTTTAAAGAATTTGTGTAAAACCATCACCATGATATCCTCAACACTATTTCAAGATGACCTATAGCCTCTAGGTGCTTTGTAATCATCAGAATCCCTTATCGTATATAGTACATATTATGTAAAAGTCCTTCATCGTAGGGCTGCCCCTTTGGGGTATAGCAATAGAATGCAGCAGGGTTTTCATGGATCATTGTTCTACAAGCACTGCTTTGATCTTGTTTGTGAGTTTGGCAAGAGTTGTCAAACTTGATTTTTTTCCTATGATATCTCCCCTCTTCCCTGTAGTTCACCATCATGTGGAAATTTTTGACATTTTCTTCATCTTCAATCTTTTACTAACGAGTTTGTTGATTTTGTTTCCCCCTTGATGTCTTCAAGGGTTCTAATGCCTGTCCTGCAAGCAATTGCTTTTAAGAAAAAATCTTCTTCAAGCGTTGACACTTTCATGCTGGAATTCTGCAACACAGTGGATAAACACGCAAAAAGCTGCATTCATTTGCTTGATAAAATGCACCAAACTTAACATGTGAAGGAACTTTTCTGCATGCTTGTTTTCTATTCTCCAAATTTTTATCAATTTGTAATCATGACCAATTCATGCATGCAGGTGCTGTTTATGGAACTTATGAGGCTGTTAGGTATAAGGTGAGGCAACAAAATGCCACTGTTAATTCCTTTTGGTGCCAAGTCATAATAAAAGATTTTAAACAGCTGTCTTCTTTAATGATGCCTATATTGTGAACTCAATCCTGCTATCCTTGCTGTGGTAATATGAACTTTGTCCTATCTTGCCTTGTTTTCTCTATATAAGTCCTTGATCACCATAATCTGCAGAGACTCCTCTTTGTATACTATCATAGGTCTATGCAACCTTACTCACTATTCCGGCATTACTGGATGAATTTTTCCTTTCAACTCAAGATGTTTTATGTATTTGTCCTGTCGGGTGGAACTCCTTTGAGCATTCTGAAATTCTAGTAGTAATACAATTTTGTTTTCTGAATTTAGCACTATATGTGTTCTTATGGCTTTTGAGTTGTTTAATTAAAAATTCTGTGAGGGTTTATGATACTTGATCCTTTCCTGCTTGAAAAAGCTTAAGAAACAGTACCAAATTACTGCCAGATACTGTATCACTGAGTATTTCAGTTCTTTATGAAGAAGATTGGTATAGGTATTCAAGTTATATGACAACCTGTCCTTGATCCTGCCTCTTTGAATTACCAACAGCAATGAGTTATATGTTCTTGAGCAGTGTTGTGAGTAGTATTAGCATGCAGTAGTTCTAAGGCACTGAACATAAGAAGCATATGATTCTAAATTAATGATGATGCACAAATGAACAAGTTTTGTTAGTAGTTATGGATGTCTCATCGGCTGCATGAATGCATGTCTGCAAATATTAAGGGAAAATCTGGGATATTTCCAGTCTTCTAATTGTTTTTGGAATTTTATATAGATGGCCTTCCATGGCACCTTTTGACTTTGCAGAATATATGCAGTAATGGAAGGGAACAAAAATCTTCATATTCCATAAGGAAACGGTCACAAGAAGTTTTAAAACTTGGTGCTTTGTTGATTGAGTGCTAAATCTTTCCAGATATACACTCGAATCCTAAAAGAATTTTGGATTCTATCACGTGAGAACTAGACCTTTCCAAGTGCCCGCTAAAATCTGAATCTTTTTCAAAAATATGCTAAATGAGTATTGTCTATCTTTTAAAATTGTTTATAAAATGTTTATTAGAACCGAGATAACTTTTTTTGAAAAGTTTAGGACTTTGTTCTGCATTCGAAAAGGATTAGGACTTGATTAACAAAATTTATGAAGGCTTAGAATCCAAGTGTACGTTTAGAGAGATTGAGAATCAATTGATAAACAAAGATGTTTTAGGATTTTAGGTGTTTTTTCCTCATTTCAAGAGTTGGAAGTTAAAACATACCTCTATAAGGTATTCTCAGTGTGAATCAAGGGAGAGGTGAAGGTTGCAACCTATAAGGGGATATGGGCTGTGTCCTCGTGGAGATTGAAAAATGATAATGGTGGTTTGATAAAACATGGGCCATTTGTAAGGAGTTCTCACCATGAGTTAGGAACTTCTATAACGACCTTTCAAATTTTGATGTCTGCTCCAGTTACATAATAGCAATTTGTTGTGATTAGCACTCCGAAAGATTTACCAGATCATTTTCTTTGCCTTTGAGTGGGTGATCTTTCCTCGATGAAACTCAGGTCACTTTCGTGTCAAATTCTACTTGCAAGCCTAATATTATTATGATGTGGTGGATTGTCTGATTATATAGCCAAATTATAACACACTCGTATCTCTCTCTCTCCCTCCCCTTCTTCTACTTGGAATATCTCATCTAACTAGGCTTTCTTGCTACAGGTTCCAGGACTAATGAAGATTAGGCATATCGGCCAGACCACAGTTGGAACAGCAGCTATTTTTGGTCTTTTCTTGGGTGCTGGGAGCTTGATACATTGTGGAAAGTCATACTAATTTTTTTTTTTCTTTTCCATTTTCACTAGTAGTAATGCTACAGTTAGTCTATTTTTGAGGAGATTATGAAAGCATGTGTCAAAAGCATCCTTCTGCAATGTTCTGCTTGCTTATACATGTTTCTTATGTAGATATGCGTGCAGCATGTGTAATCCCTATCTGATTATGTACAAAATAGGGACATGCATGTGGTCTTGCAAGCATGAAATTAGGTTAATATTTTTAAGTTACGAATATACTCCTCTGAGGTTTCTAAATGGATTCAAAGCAGACGAGTAAATTGGATAAGTTCTCGGACTGGGATTTCTGAAATCGATGGATTATCATCTTGGTTTTGTATATTAAGGTTGAGATTTCTTTGCAGTTGCCATTGTGGTTTCATTGTCTTGTCTTGAGCCTTATAATTATGTCATAATAGGGACGGGTTTAGGTTAATATAATTGGGGATTAAATTTATTTTAATTAAGTTAATATTAAAATTATTGATAAAAAATATTTGTTTATTATTGTAATTGTATTGTATTTTATATATATAAAAGAATTTTATTAATGATTTGATGTTTAATAATTATTAAATCTCAAAAGGATGAAAAAATTCATTTAAAAAATGGTTACGAGCGATCGATAAACTTCATAAGACTTTGAAAAAAAAAAATCTAACTTTTGAACCTTTTCATTATTCATGTATATATTAAATGAAAATTAACCATTAATTAAAAACAATTACATTAATATATAAAACTTATATAAAACTTGGGTGAGTTTTGTATTTTAAAAAAATAGATTGGAAAAAATAATTGAATAAGAAATGGCAAGTAAAGTATAAAGAGAAATTCAATAAGGATATAATTATTATACTATTTCTTTTTATGACAATTGTGTATTATTACTATATTAGTGATACTATTAGAAAAAATAAAAAGATTATTTTGAGCATAAATTATTAGGTAATCAATTATTTAATAATATATGTTCATTTTTATAACATTGATTGTAAAAAAAATAAAAAATTATTGAATCAAATCAATCAATAGTGGGAAAATATTTGCTTATTACCATATTTGTATTGCATTATATATATATATATAAAAGTTTATTAATGATTTAACTTGTAATAATTTCTAAAACTTAAGGAAAAATTCATTTAGAAAATGATTTAAAGTAATCAATATGCTACACAAGAAGTTAAAAAACTAAATATTTACCTTTTTTTATACATTAATATTTACCTTTTTATTATACATTTCCATTACATAAGAATTACTATTAATTTAGAAAGATTATAGTAACATATAAAACTTGTGTAAGTTTCAATTTCAATAAAAATATGTTGGAAAAAATAATTAAATAATAAATTACAAGTAAAGTAAAAGGAATAATTTGATATAGATATAAGTATTATACTATTTCTTTTCATGCTAATTTAATAATATAAAAAAGACATTATTTTGAATATAAATTATTAGGTAATCAATTATTCAATAATCCACATTCATTTTTATAATATTAATTGTAAAAAAATTTACTAAGTTAAATCATATAATTGGTATTGTTTATTGATACCTTATGTGATAAGACTAGAATTCTTATTATATGGGTAATAAAATTATTTTTGTGGTCATACTTATAAAAATAGCAATTTAAGAGAATTCACATGATTAAGGGAATACGATTGTGCCCTCAGTTGCATCTAACATCATTGCCATTTTCTTAATTATATAAAGAAGTTTTAGGGGTTTCAACACACTTTTTACACATGAATTTTCATGCTTAGAGGTGGTTAGAAGAGCACAAGAGAGTACATCATTCAAGTTTTAAATTTAGAGATTAATTAAAGATTTACGACTCCATTTTTCATGATTTCTTTTATTTCAATTGAAGATTCATTCTTTATCATGATTCGTACTTAGATTTTTAATATTTAGATTTTGTGAGACCTAGAATTATCATGTGACTTGTTTATTCTTTAGCTCTAATGAAGTCTTTAATTTTATTGATTCAATTATGTATTCCTTTTTTGTTTTTAGATAATATTTTTATAGTAATGATCTAAATATTTGATATTAGGATTAATAGATTTGAGAAAGTTATTAGTATTATTAGAGAATTCTTTTGATCAATAAAATTAAAGATGGAATCATGAAAAATTTCATAGAAGTTGCATATTTAACTTTAGGGAAAGTAAGACCTAGATAAATAATTGCATTTTTGAAGTTAATTATTAATTTAGTTTCTTTCTTGATTATTATTTTTTTAAATTTGAGTCTTGTTTAGTTGTTGATTTATAGTATAAATTTAATTTTCAGTTCTTGCATTTGAATTTATCAATTAGATAATTGAGAAATAGTTAATATTAGTACTTGTAGTCCTTATGGGAATAACATTTGTATTCATTGCACTATACTATAATTTGATAGGTATACTTACTAAATATCAAATTTTTGGCATCGTTATCGTGAACTATGGTATTAAGAAAGCTAGTCACTTTATTAATCTAACCATTGCTTTCTTTCTTTTTTCTTGATTTTTTTTCTTGTTTTCTCTTATCTAATAGCTGCAATATTGAACTAACTCCAAGTTTTTCTTTATGTAGTGCATGATTAGAAGCCATTCAAGAGATTTGGTTGGAACCGATCTAGAGATTGAGAGAACGGCTCTACGAAATTTGAGATAACAAATGGTGGAGGTAATAAATTATATATCTCCTTTAAGGATTAAGGACAAGGAGAAATAGACAAACAAGTGAATGATCAAAGTAGATATACTAGAGGACAAAATGGCCAATAACGGGAACCAACTAAGAACAATGTCTAATTATTTTAGGCCCTCACTAACTGAAGTTGATTCTAGTATTAATGGGCCAGCTGTTGAAATTAATAATTTTGAGATTAATTTGAATATTATTCAAATGATGCAATAGTTCATGCAATTTGATGGCCTACAAGATGAAGACCCCAATTCTTACGTTTCTAGTTTCTTAGAAATTTATGACACATTTAAGATTAATGTGGCAATTGATGATGTCATTTGATTGAATCTTTTTCCATTTTCTTTGTAAGGTGGAGCTAAAAAATAGTTGAATTTTCTTTTAAGGAATTCAATCATGACATGGAATGATTTGGTAGAGAAGTTCTAAGAAAAATACTTTCTACCTACTAAAATTGCCAAGCTAAGAAATGATATATCATCTTACGTTTAAATAAAAGGTGAGACTCTCTTTGACACTTGGGAGCAATTTAAGGACCTGTTAAAAAGGTGCCCACATCACTACCTTCCCCTTTAGATGCAAATCCAAACTTTTTACAACAGTCTTAAACTCTCAACAAGGTAAATGATAGACGCAACTACAAGGGGCACATTGAATACAAAGACACTTGAAGAAATCTAGAACTTAATAGAAGGAATGGCTACGAACAATTGTCAATGGAAAAAACTCTAAGGTTAAGCAAAGGGCTGTAGGTTTATATGAATTAGATGCAATTCATACATTGGCCACAAAGGTAGAGATACTAAGTAAGAAGATCAATCCACTTTCAATTGGTTTACAATAGCAACGATTTATGCCTAGTAACCCATAAACAAAGGATATATAGGGAATGAGTAGATGGAGCAAGCTAATTTCTTGGGTGGAGAGATCATCCTAACTTTTTTTAGGCAAATCTAAGTCAGAATCAGAGTCAACAATGGTAGGCTAAGAACCAAACTCAACAAAGATCTAACTTACCTCCACTTGAATTTCAATAACCCCTTGTTATGAAATTAGAGAATCTCTTAGAGAAACATATCTAGGTTAATGAGGTGAAGATGTAATGGACTAAAACGTTACTAAGGAACCAACAGGCTTCCATCTACAATTTGGAAAAGTAGATTAGACAACTTGTAAGGATATTGAATGAAAGGCAATTGAGATCTTTGCTTAGGAACATTGAGGCTAACCCCAAAGAGCGAGTTAAAACAATGAATCATGAGTGGGAAGGAGTTGCAAACTGAGAAGAAGGACAGTAGGGAAGTTTTTAATAACCTAGACACAATTAAGGAGAAGGAGACTTTAGAGCCACTCATAGTGGAAGAATATTGTCTTCCCATTCCATATCCCTCAGTGCTTAAAGTAAGATCACAATGATTAACAATTTAGTAAATTTCTTGATCTTTATAAATAGTTACACATTAGCTTACCTCTTGTTGGTGCTCTTATGCAGATGCTCAAGTATGCAAAGTTCCTGAAGGACTTATTATCAAACAAGAGGAAGTTGGAAGAGTTTTCAATAGTCACATTGAATGAGGAATGCTTCGCTCTACTCCAAAAGAAGTTGGCAAAGAAGCTTAAGGATCTTGGAAGTTTCATTATATGTTGTATCTCTAGAAACTTTTTAGTTGATAAAGTATGATAGACTTAAGAGCTAATATAAATTTGATGCATAAACTATTTAAAAAGCTAGGGTCATGCTAACCTAAATCCACATGCATGAGTCTTCAATTAGTTGATAGGTTAGTCACATATTATAGAGGAATTATTAATGATGTTTTGATACATGTGGATAAGTTTATTTTTCTAGTAGACTGTTATTCTTGATATGGATGAAGACTTAAAAGTACCCTTCATTTTAGGAAGGGCCTTCTTAGCCATTGTCAGGGTCATTATTGATGTTAGTGATTAGCAATTGATTTTAAGGGAAGGTCATAAAGAAGTAGTGATAGGGATCAAGGACTAATCACTTATTCCCAAGCTTGAGGGCCTTTTTACATGGTTTGCCGAGTTGTTCAAGGAGAGTTAAGTGCAGAGGAGCAATGTTTTCCCTAGTCCGATTTACCAAACTACTTCGCCCTTCACACCATCCAAGGAGTTGTTGAGGTGATTAGCCTACTTAGAGCCGACCCCTTCCTATACTCCAATCCAAGCACCAAATTAGGAAAACAACCATCTCTAGAATGCCGAGGTCGAGCTAACAATTATGAAGGGTCGACCAACAGAGGTCGACTCAAATGTGAATTGTCCTTGATTTAACCTTTATCCAGCCTTAGCAGTGAAGGCACCAAAATACTGATGCCGAATAGACTTGATTAAAGGATTGCCCTTGCTTGGCTCACAATATTGTTAAAATCGCAGACTGAGTAAAACGCATATACACTATCCTTTCTAACACCCGTGTTGTCTTTTTCTGATAGAGGACATTCTTTTTGCACGATTTCATTTTCTTGTAAATTATTTCTCATTTTTGTTTAGTAAATAAGGATCCATTCTTTGTAATTTTTGTAACTTAGGACTTACTCTAATCGAGTAATATAAATACTCGTAGAATGTAATGGTTGCATAATCAATATAGATAGAAGAATATACCGAACCTTTTTACTATCTCTTAAGCTAAGTGTCTTTTTTGCTTACTCTTGAACTACTTTAATCTAGCCCATCTAAGCGTGCACTAATGGTGAGTGACCTTTGACCATACTTGTGTGTCATATCAAGTGTAACCCGAGCTCATGTGAGGTATTGGTGTATCATACCCATCATCGGTGTACGAGAATCCTTGCTCATCCCTTGACTATCATTTACTTTTCAAGCCATCTCGCAGCTTAGGCCCACCCACCCTCTTTGGTTACACGTGATATTGGGTCCATGTGTTCATTCACGAATCCGTATCAAGTAGTCTTTAAGATCTCTAAGGCAATGAATAAGTCTATTGATTTAGATGATACTTGTCACAGATTAGATGCTATTGATGGTGTTGTCTTTGATGGTGTGTAGGATACATTGAAAAAAGATACCTTGAAGTATTATTTATACAAGGGTGAAGAAGTGTCTAAAAGCCCTAAATGAATTGAAGTGGTCAATTGAATGCAAATAAACCTATTATGGAAAGTAGGGGATTTGAACCAATTCATAGGGCAAAAGATTTGCAATTGAAGCCCTCCATTGAAGACCTATCGACACTTGAATTGAAACAATTACCTAATTACTTGGAGTATGCCTTCATAGAGAAGGATTTGAAGTTGTTGGTGATAATTACCTCTCACCTTGAGAAAGATCAAAAGGAGAAACTATTGGAGGTATTGAAGAGGCATAAGAGAGATTTGGCTTGGAAGATTTCCGATATTAGAGGAATAAGCCCTTCATTTTGCACCCACAAGATCCTATTGGAGGAAAATTACATATCGATGGTGTAAACCCAAAGATGACTCAATCTTAATATGAAGGAAGTGGTGCAAGCAGAGGTGATTAAGCTTTTAGATGTTGGGACGATCTATCCTATATAAGACAATTCTTGGGTTAGCTTGGTGCAAGTAGACTCAAAGAAAGGTAGCATGACCATTGTATGTAATGATAGAATGAGATGATTCCAATGAGAATGGTTACAGGGTATCGTCTATGCATCAATTATAAGAAGTTCAATGATGCTGTATGCAAAGATTATTTCCTCTTTCTTTTTATGAACCAAATGTTGGAATGTTTGGTAGGAAACATGTATTATTGTTTATTAGATGGTTTGTTTAGTTATTTTCAAATATCAATAGCATTGGAAGACCAAGAGAAGACCACCTTTACCTGTATCTTTGCTTATAAGAAAACGGCATTTGAACTTTGCAATGCACCTACCACTATCCAACAATACATGATGGTTATATTTAAAGATTTATTGAAGGACATCATGAAAGCCTTCACGAATGATTTCCTAGTTTTTAGTGATTCATTTGACCATTGTTTAAGCGATTATGCTATGTATATCAAATTAGAAAATTTCTTTACTTAGATGCATAAGTGGTAGCTAATTATGCAAGTATTAGTATGCTACATTTGTAAGGAAAGTTTAAGGTAAAATGTATGCATAAATCATAAGGACAATTGGAGAAGTGGATTAAGATTATATTTAGGCGCAGCATGCATGTGTGAAGGTTAGTGTGTGGATGAGTACAAACTTTATACACATATTAATTTAGAAAAGTTAAAAAAAAATGACAATTGGCCCTTAAAGAATTTCCCAACCAACCAAGAGCTAGTATAAATTTGTAGGAGCTGCTTTATTATGAAGTTTGGTAAGTCTAGAGTCCAGGAAAATACAGAGAAAGCTTAGATATGGGAGAGAAAAATTGAAATAAAAATTTACAAGAAAATAGTGCAATTTGGTAGGTTTAGGGGAGGGAGGGGAGGGTGGGGGTGTTGGGTTTGTGGGTGGTGTAGTTTATGAGTTCCCTAATCCAAGTGCAACCTAGGAATGAGCCACCACCATGGCTTGAAGGAAGAGGTGGTGCCTAAGTTAGTTAACACGCCCTCTACCCCCAATGGTGGTTGGAACTCCTTGAGGTGATAAGTGTTGAAAATTGTCTTCTTTTTCAAAAATTTGTTAAAAATATCTCTTGATGTCTAAAAATTATGAAAATTTGTTTTCTTATATTTTTGCATTTAGAATTCAAATATGAAACCAGCTTTTCGAAATTTTGAGTGCTAGTATAGGCTCCTTAAGAAAAAACTTCCCATCAACTAGTTTTTCGTTGCATTTTCAAAAACCTTAACAATGTATTTTCAACCTAAATTTTTATGAGTAAATTCCTCAAAGGTTAAATTGTCATCTTGTGTAATTTGTTTTTCAAGATTTTAAAGTTGGGTTTTTGATGAATTTTGATTTTTGCTAAAATAGTAGCTGGAAGTATGTTTTCTTGAGTTGTTGATACAAGGCAAGTGCACCTATTAGTTTTAATATAGCGAATGTGAGTTTAAGTGGATCTCTTAGAGACCTCGAATAGTAATACTAACCTTAACTTTATTATCTAAGTAGAAAATTATGATGGGTTGAATGAATTAAAAATACTAAAATTAACAAACTAATCTAATTATGAGACTTGACTAAGCAATTTAAGAAGCAATAAAATTAAGAACGACTTCAAGAAGGCAAATAACGTATTTAGGAATTATTTCCTCTAATGTTTAATATGTGATAGCTAAAAATATATCCAATTTCATCTTTATTATTCTTGACTGGAGGAATTTATAATTGAAGTTAACACCTTTTTTAAGCATATTAACCTTAATACTAAATTATTTATCGGAATCTCTTTACTTAGTAATATAATTTAGAATCGCATTAATGTATAATGAATTCCTATACAAAAGAATAACTTTCTAGAAAATCATGTATTTTACCTCTAAGTACAAATGCAATTCTCTTTAATAATGTCAAGATCTCATTATTCATGTGATTTCTCAATCATTATACATAATATCATAGATTGATACCCTATAAATATTAATTAACAATTAAAACACATAATTGAATCAAGAAAGATAGAAACTTTATTGAAAATTATCAATAAATCTAATAGTCATATAAAACCCTAGGTTCCATAATCTTAAATACCAGAATCTTAAGCTATTATAATAAAACTAAAAACAAATTGTAACAAAATCAAGAAATAAAACATGAAAAACCCTTTTTGCTGATGAGAAATCTTCTTCAATCTTAAAGTTAAGTGTTGTTTCCATCTTTTTCTCCTCCTTCTCTTCAAACCTCTTCTCTTTTTAATGTAAAAAGTTATGTGTAAAACCCTCACAAGTCCTTATATTATATATTATGAAGTTTTTTTTTTTCGTCACTAGACATAGCTTAGGATACAGTTATGTCCCCAGGTTGTGTCTGTGTCCCAGGCTATGCAACTTATTGACCTTGGCATAAAAATTATCCTGTATGGAAACAGCTTGGGATACAGTTGTATCCCAAATTGTGTAACTTTCTAACAAAAAATTGCCACTTTTTCCTATTGTTTATATAACTTCAAAACTTTAAAACTTCAAAACTCATTCATTTGAACTCCAATTTGAGTGAAACTTGATTCCTTTTCTTCATTTTCAATCTAAGAACACGTTCAAACCTTGAAATCAAAATTTTGCTCAATTAAATATCAATTTCTTTAAAAAAAAAACTAAAGATATAAGGGAAATACTATAAAATTACTATGTGAAATGTATTTAAAATAAGAGTTATCAGCTGTCTTGCATGAACTTAGTGTAATTCTCGTTAGAGATAATATGAATGATGGTTTTCAATGATATATAGAATAGGTTGAGTGTAAATTTTGAAGAAAAGTTGGCTATCAAGTCAGATATGGAAGTTATAAGATTGAATCTACATGTTTTTCACTAAAACCAAATGTAATTATATTCAAATAATGTGTTTTGGTAACTTAAATAACTTGCATGAGTATTGAAAATGGTTTTGGGTGATATTGTATTCTGTTCAAATAAGTGGATGGTGGATTAGAGTTGTGGTGAAATGATTCTTGTAAGTTATGAGAGTAAACAAAGGAGTTAGAAGATAAGCTAGAAAGTTAGATGTATTGAGTTGAGTTGGTCAAAAGTTTGACTGTAATGAAACATATAAACTGAATTTGGTTAGAAGGTGGGTCAGAAAACTATGTAATGTATTGGAGAAAGTTAGTCAAAACGTTGGTCAGAAAGTATACTAAAGAAAGACTCTATTTAGTCGAAGTGGATTAGAAACTTAGTCAGAATCTTGATTAAAAACTACCTTGGAAGGGGGGGTTTATATTAAAGGAGGATCTTAAACCCTAAAGTCTATATTTACATAAGTTCTTAATTTAGTTTGTATTCAACATATAATTAATTAGGGTATTGTGTACTTTATGTTTAGGTGAAATATAAAAGGAAGTGTAGCAACGTGATGCTTAAGTATTTAAGGAAAGTTACTAAGTGGCCATGGCAAGTGGATTACTTATGTTCTAGGGTGGATTTTATCTACTCTTAAATTATCTAACTGTAAGGAATGTGATTGATCTTGTGTGTATGAACGTGACATGTTAATTGTAAGTTATGAAATCCTTTGTAAACTTTCTATATACTTTGTTAGATAAGTCATGCTTGGTTATTGACTATGATGGCTTCAATTGTACTATTGCTGGTATACATGTTAATGTTGACTTGTATTAACTTAGACAAGAAACTAAGTACTAAGTACTAATCTCACCTCATAAGGTGTTCACATAAGTGAGCTTAATACCAAGGTTTTAAAGATGGAAACATAATCAAGATTAAGTGAAAGCTCAACTAATAAATAGATGAATAAGTTTGCTTGTGTGGTTTGATAGTTGCTTAGTCTTCCTTGGTGTGCGGTTGATGCATTTATGGCATGGCATGACATGAAAAAGACTTATAGGTAAGGTTTTCTAAAAGAATTGGGATTTTACTTAGTTAAGCTTTATTTTGATAACCAGGTTTTTGTTAAGCAAATAGTTTAGTTTTTGGGAGCTTAGTTTTGTAATACAAATATCTTGGTTTACAAAGATTGGTTTTCGAGCATATAAAATTGCATAGCTTAGGTTAGGTTTAGTTTGTTACGCTCTTTTCTAGGTTCTTGAATTAGATAATTTAGATGTTTAACAACGTTGGTTACCCAAATGTTTAGGACTAGGGTTAGGCTAGGATATCTTACCAATGCATGTCATATGCATTAGCAGAGCATGCATTTGTTGCATTGGCATTTCTTGGTTGGTTTAAAAGTATCGTAACAGAATAGATGAATTACTTATATGTTTGTGATACGATTCTACTTGTATGGTTATTTATCTATCCGCTCTCACTCAATTTACAAAAAGTTGAAGGGATAAGTTTTCTCATTCTCAAGTTTTGAAAGAAGTTAGGTAGGATTTTACATCATGGGAGTAAGAAGACTTTAGTACATGTAAGGGGGTATGACTTTCCTTAAGAGATAAATAGTTAGAAATAAGCACTAGGAAGGAGTTCTACAGGAAGATTGTCAAGTTACATTGCAAAAGCTTCAATAGGAGATTATAAAAGTGATGCATAGATCTTCTATTGAAATTGTATAATATTAAGTATTATAATGGGAACATGCATTGTATAAGAGTTGTATAGTTGTGATACTTTAAGTTTAGCTCACTATTGTAAAAGATTTTCACTATGGTTTATTATATGGTATAAAAAGAGCTTTGGAACCAAATGTTTATGTAGTTGAACAATAGGTGAATTATAGATTTTATCTTATCCCTAACTTAGGGATTGTAGCAATGAACCATTTTCAAGCAACAAAAGTTAGGAAAAATTATTAAGTAGACAACGAAAAGGTAAGGCGTTACACATAAAGAACTAATTAGTCACTTAAATCCATTTTAAATTAATTTTCACAAATCTAATACTTTTATTATATTTCAAAATTTCTCCAAATATATCAAGCTAAAACGAGAAATGAACTTCAAATCAATTGGAATCTTGGATAAATGACCTACAACATTCCAAATATTCTATATAATTAGATTAAAACTTCAACTGCTAAAAATTTGTCAATATTCATAATCCATCATTTAACTATAATTATTTTTTTTGGCTAGTACAGATTTATTTTTCTTTGTATAAATTTCTTTCTTTTTTTTTTTTTTGTAAAAATTCCAATTTTTGTAAGTCTATAAAAATACATAGTTCGAAAGTTATTTACTCTTCATATTCTAATTTTTCCATTTGTTACATTTGTTTATTATGATATCATTATTAAAATTATATAATTCTCATTCAAACCTTATTTCTCATCTAAATATTTAAAATTATCATATCTTATTAAATTGTTATTGTTGACAGTCAATTTTGGGAAATTGAAAATTTGATTGATGGATGAATGTAAGCTTACAAAAAGAAAACAAAATTAAGTTATTGGAGTGTTAGGGCAACTTTGGCATGGCTAGTTCGATGTCAAAGTTAAAATTTTATTACTGGAAGTAGAAATGAAAGAATGGTAAGCAAGTAGAATGAGAAAAAAAAAGCTTTCAAGGAAGCTTTCCTAATGACTACCAAACTGTATTTATAGATGGCAACTGATAACTATTTTGGAAACTATATCCTTTACCCTTGTCACATGGTTGAATCCTATGATGAAATACTTCCTAGTTTCTAGGAACATAGGGAATAGCAGCAAGTCATTTATGTAATATCTCGTAACTGCTTGCATATATATTTGAATTTGAATTCCTATCAGTTAGGCTAAACAAGGTTATATTAGCAAAGTAAGGATGTATTCAATTCCCAGCCCTTTTATCAACCTATCTAAACTTCTTTCGGCCTCCTTTCATGCTATTTGCTCTACTATGAGCTTCCTTACCATTTAGTCCATGGCATGTTGTGGTCAATCTAGTATATTAAGTCGTGAGTTACTTGTAAGGTTAGATAAGCCACTTTAGGTTGTTTCAAGACCTCATAAATCCTAGGGCCAAAATCCTTATCAACATTTTCCCCCTGAATCTCTTTGTTGATGTCAACAAGGAATGTATTTTGTATTGTAATACCTACAGCATTAGGATCTTCGAACTACATTATGTAGGTTAGCTATAATGAAACCTTCGTTTATAACTAGACCTATTTTGTTTTAACCTCCGAGCTTTTACTATTGTTGTGTTGAAAGTTAGACCAATTAGTGGTACTACCTAATCTTAACTTACTTGTAGCAGAAGGGTTATACACCCATTGGCAATCCTTATTCCACACATTGGTGTTTGCACTAACATGACAATTTTAATGTATGTAGTTTACAATGGGTGTCAATCTCATTTGTTCATTTTTGAATGAAATTTTATCACAAAGCTACAATAATTTTGTGTTTACAAATGGATCCCGATGCCAATGGTTATTTAAACCCTAAAATTTTCTCTCTCTTCCTTTTTTGCATCAATCGATTTAGATTTCCTATCATTTCCCTTGATCCACCTTCATCTCAGTCTACATTTGTTCTTTCTTCACCAATTTCCTCCTTTTCTCTTCTTTTTGTTCATATCTCAAACTGTTGAACGTAAATATGTCTAATACAACCTCCAACCACTTAGATTCTGATAATGTAACAGCTAATCAAAATCTACTTCGAACTATGTCTCGAACTCTTGCGGTAATTAATGCTCCTTCATAGCAAGTGCAAGGTGTGATGAATATAGAGGAAAATTGTCTTAAGGATCTCTCTAGTTACATTGAACTAAGGAAGAAACATGCCCTTAGGGCTTGGTGAAATCGAAGAATCCCTCTCAACGATTACCGAAAAGATGGTGAAGCTGAAAGTGTCTCCGAGCCCTATACCATGGTATTACATATGATCTTAGTCCAAATGGTGTTGTGAGTACCTTAATGGAAAAAGAATTCAAGGACATGCACTTCTTTCATTTTGCCCCCTGACATTAGAAGGTGGAGAGACCCAAATTCATGAGTGCATCATATCCTTAGGTGATTAGGAATTTGCTCTTTTCGAGAAATATTTCATGGTTGGTTTGCATTTTCCTTTCTCTACTTTTGAAAGGGCATTCTTTGCTTATCATTGCATTTGTCTAAGCATGTTGACCCTTAATTCCTATAGGCTATTGATAGTCTTTAAATGTATATGTGAGGACTTAGAGGTTAGGGCTACATCGGCCTTGTTTTGATATTCTTTTACAATTAAATTGGGTGAGGATTGGTTTTATATTTGCACTTGTCCTAGGAGGAAAATCTTGATTAAGTTAGAGTCTTCAATGTATGGTTGGAAGAAAAAATGGATAATTATTAGGTTAGAGAAGGACCTTGACTTCCTTGCTCTTTGGTGTCCACTAATTAGGTAGGATGACATCAGGAAATTACTTCTGAATGATAAGGCTACTTACGATAAAATCATAGGGAAGTGTAATTCCCATTAGTTCATATGGGATGTCGACAGCATTATAGATCGATAATATAGTAGGGCTTTAATCTTCTTTGATGATTATGTAGCTGCTTTAGAGGGTTCAAGTGTTGTTTTGGGTAAAGAAAATATGATTGAGGGAGTGAATGAATGTATGATACTAGATTAAGGTAAACAATTCTCCATTAAGTTTGACTTGTCATGATAAATCTCAATCGATTGCTCCAAGGATGGGTGGTCTTTCAGTTTTGTGCTCAACATGATGCTTGTAAGTTATTCTTTCATTTCCCTGCCTTTTTTTTTTTTGTAGGATGCTAATGAAGAGCCTTGATTTTAAGAACCTATTTGCTAACTTAAAAGCTAGACAAGCTTCAAGGAAAGATTGTGGCAAAAGGAAGGTCACCACTTCGTAGCCAAACCTTTTAGATGAGAAAGCATAGGATAGGTTGGGAATGTACATAAGAGGAGCAAGGCCACCAAGGTTGAACTTCCAAGGAAGTGGTCTAATATTGAACTACTTGTATGTAACCCTTAGAAGGGGAGATCTCCAGAAGGTCCCAACAAAAGTATTATTGGAACCGATGCTGGTAGGTTTACTAACCCAACTAAAGAAACCCCATTGGCCATTCTTAGGCTAATGACCCCTTATGGATGGAGAATATGTCGGTCTTTTAGTTCACCTACCGTAGGAGGTCAACACTAGTGACTATGGTATAGGGAACTACAAAATCCCCCAATAACTTTTGGAAGGGATTGGACTCCCTTAAGATATGGGGATACTAGAGAGAAACATCTAATATCATTGTGTAGGTCTTAAAGGGAGTGTAGGAGACCTAAAAACAGCTCACCCCTACTAAGTTGTATGATGTAGGTTCAAAATTATTCCTTGCCATTTGCTTTTTGTCCCATTCATTGCTAATAACCTCCTTACCATGTGTAGACATCCTAAAGCCTTTTGATAATTATCGATAACCTTGTACATAAGAAGTAGAGAGTAAGATATCTTTCCTCTTTTTGATCTTCTTTTGCTCAAGCTTACTTTTTAACTCTTGAGCACTTAATTTTTAGATCATTGAGGAGGCTAAGAATTACTTAGTGAAAGCTAAGATGGAATTTGTCACTCGTGATGTGAATCATGACTAAGAATAGACAAGGCTGTCTACTGAATGGGTCCAAGCTTACCAAAAGCTTGAAAAGGGTGATGTACTGCCGGCTAGTGGTCCCATTGCTCATGCGCGCCTCCGAAGCCTCCAATCCTTCTCCTGGAGAATTCTCTCTCGGAAACTTGTCGATGATAAGAAATTGTACATCGAAGAAAGGTAGTTGAACTCCCTGAGCTCTCCACATTGTCGTACGTTGATCTATACACTTAGTAGTGATGATGTCGACCATTCCCTTACTGAGGACCTTGTGTTGAGTACTTCGACCAATTGCAGCTGAGAATCCCTCGTTGAGTAACAAAAGACTCACTTAATGGCCGAGTAGTTTTCTCCAGGCATACCACCATCTCTTTCGTCATGGCCCCTTTAGTCTCGCAACATTTTGACCCTTCCTGCCTGTTGTGCTCAAAGAATATTTGTACGGGACCAATATTATACTACCAGCTGTCCACCTCGTCTGACATTTAACTACTTTTCCATTTTTGGTTTGTTGTCCTTTTTACCCTTTTTGTAAATACTTTCTTGTAACTTTTTTATTTATAATGCTACCCTAAAGACTTATTATAAATAGTCCTTTTCTATTGTAAGTCGAAGATAACTTACATCTTAATACTAAATACCCTGTTCTTGTGAGACAATCCTCTCCAAGTCCATACCTCTTATACTCTTATCTAATCTTGCTGAGTAATTGAAGATTAGTGCTGGTTGGACCTTGATATCAACTTGTACGTCATATCAAGTGAGGTATCAAGTTGTGTTGTGTTCATTGGTGAGTCACATCCTCCGAGCAGCTTCACGTCAGCTACTCTTGTTTTATTGTAGATCGCTTTCCTCTAATTTTCTTCGATATTTCAAAGGACCCATTTTAGTTTAATTCTGCCTCGATAAGTCTTAGTGATAACTGAGCTCCTAGGCACACTATATATTCCTGGTATCAGAGCTTAAGGTTGAGACCGAGAGCTATGTAATGTTAGTCTACTGTGTCTGCTATTTGAGATATTTGTGTGTAGAAAGCATTTGAGTGAAGTGTCCTTCCTAAAGCTTGTATTGAGAATGTCAAACCCTAGTGTACAGGGAGAGATTCACGTTGTCGAGAGTGGTGCTCATGGTTGTGGTTGAGTTAGCTAACAAACACCACGTACTACTGATGAGTAGATACAAGATCTTACTGCTATTGTAGCCAATTTAGCTGTCTTAGTAGACAGGGTCTTAGAGGTTGGACCAGAAGAAAGAGTTGTTGAGCAGGGTTGAGAAACGAGAGATAAGCCGAGAAGGCAGATAAATGAGCGAGCTCCAAAAGCCTTCCTTGTAAACTAAGCACCACTTCAACATGCTAATAGAGTTGCGAGAAGAAGGTTAGAGTTGGACAAAGTGGAAGAGTACAAAGAGGAAGAAAACTAGGATTATGGGATGGATGAGCATGAGTTTAGAGTGCTAAAAGGTACCGAGCATCTAAAAATACAGATTCCGAGCTTCAACGGGTTTGGTAGTGCTGATGATTACCTCGACTGGGAAAAGAAGATCGAAAAGATATTCGACTTCTACAATTATGAAGATGCTATCTGTAATGAGGTGGTCATGTTAGAATTTTCTAGGTATGTGGCAATGTGGTGGAAGAAGCTATAAAATTTTTGTTTGAGGGCCTGATGTGAAGTCTGTACATGGAACGAGATGAAGAGAGTTTTGAGAAATAGGTTCATTCCCAACACTACAAGCAAGACACTTTTCAATGACTCTAAGACTTAAGGCAAGGTAATAGATTCATAGACGATTATGTTCGAGAGTTTCAGTTGCTCATGATATGATGTGATGTTGACAAGCTTGAGACCCGAGCTATAGCATGGTTCATCTCGAGACTCTGAGCTGAGATTGGTCATGTCATGGAATTGTAGAGCCTCACAACTTTGGATGAAACCATTCATATAGCCTAAAGAGTTGAAAGGCAATGGTGGGACCAGGCTGGCCAAACGCCGAGTAATAGAACAATGATGCTAAGTAGGAATGGCTTGCCAAGTAGAGCAGGGAGTAATAGGGCATCAAACGAATCCGAGGTTGAACGCCGAGGTCCAATGCCGAGCTGACTAGATGAAGGTTGAGGTAAGAGCAAGACCGAGGAACCTGAGATTCAAAGACACCAAGGTCAGAGCTCAGGACGAAAAACCCGAGAAATCAAATGTTTTAAGTGTCATGGCTATGGATACATGGCTAGTTAATGTCTGAACCACCGAGTCATGATTATTAAGGGAGATAAGCCTCAGTTTGAAGTAGAAAGTGTGAGTGAAGGAGAGGAAGAAGTGGCAACCGATCAGATGCTGGAAGAATTTGAGGAAGATTCGGGAGCTGAGATACCCCTTGAGGGCAGTGTCGAGTATTACTTTGTTGTTCGGCGATTTCTTAGTACTTTGTGGCTAATGAGAATAAGTAGAGAGAGAAACTCTTTTATACGAATTGCCAGGTGAATGGCAAGCTATGCATTGTGATCATTGATGGAGGGAGCTATACCAACATCATCACGTAAGGGGTAGTTAAGGCCACGAAATTGCTAACTCTTCCACACCCCAATTCGTACAAGATTCACTGGCTGAATGAGAGAGGAGGATTATACGTTTCTGAGTAAGTCAGAATGTCGATTATTATTGGTGACAAGTACAAGGACAAGGTGCTGTGTGACGTCCTGCCCATGTGTGCATCCCACATATTACTCAGTTGACTGTAGCTATTTGACTTAAGGGTATTGCACGATGGGTATAGAGATACCTACATGTTTCAAAAGGACAGGAAGAAAGTTATATTGATGCCGATGAGTCCTAAGGAAGTACAAGAAGACCAGGAAAAGGTTACGAGATCTTTGTAGCAGAAGTCCTTTGTGATTTCCTAAGCTTAGTTTGCATGAGAGGTTAAACCCGAGGACTATGTACTCTTCTTGGTTAGGAGACTCTTAGATGTTAGAGAGGTCGAGAACTTACCTGCCGAAGTGCTGCAACTAATTTAGGAATTTGCTGACCTCTTCCCATCCAAGATGCTAAAAGGATTAGCTCCCTTGAGAGGAATTAAGCATTGCATCTATCTTCAACTTAGAGTAGCCCTACCAAATTGACCCACCTATAGATTCAATCTTGAATAGGCAGTCGAGCTGAAAAAGCAAGTTGATGAGTTGGTGGATCGCGGATATGTCCGTGAGAGCATGAGCACATGTGCCGTCCCAGTCGTGCTAGTACCCAAGAAAGATGGATCATGGAGTATGTGCATTACAATTGTGCCATCAACAAGATTACTATTAAGTACCGATACCCAATCCCGCGGTTGGATGATATGTTTGATGAGTTGTATAGTGCACGCATCTTTCCAAAATATATCTAAAGAGTAGCTATCATCGAATACAAATGAGATCGGGAGATGAATGGAAAACAACCTTTAAGACATGGGATGGTCTATTTAAGTGGATGGTCTATTTAAGTGGATGCCATTTGGTTTAACTAACGTGCCGAGTACATTCATGCAACTCATGAATCATGTGCTCTGAACATTAATAGGAAAATGCATTGTGGTTTATTTTGATGATATTCTAGTCTACAGTGCTGACCTTTTCATTCATATCGAGCATTTGAGATTGGTGTTTAACATACTTTGAGTCAAGAAATTATGTACGTTCTGTTAGAACAAGTTTGTATTCCTCGGATACGATGTTTCAAGAAGTGGAGTTCGCGTTGATGAGGAAAAGGTTAAGGCTATTAATGAGTGGTCTATGCCAATAAGTGTAGCTGAAGTCAGGAGCTTCCATGGTCTAGCCTTGTTCTATCAAAATTTGTCCAGAACTTCAGCGCCATAACTACATTGTTGACTGAATTGACCAAGAAGAATGTAGAGTTTAAATGGACAGAAAAGGCTTAGAGGAGTTTTGAAGATGTGAAGTGTAAGGTAACGTCTACTCTGGTACTTGCCCTACCAGATTTCGAGAAGGTTTTTGAAGTTGAATATGATGCGTTTGGTGTCGACATTGGTGCTGTCCTTACGCAGGAGTGTCGACCCATTGCTTACTTTAGTGAAAAACTCCGAGGTGTTGCCTTGAATTACTCAGCCTATGACAAGGAGTTCTATGCCCTTGTTTGTATACTTCAAAACTGGCAACATTATCTGTTGCCAAGAGAATTCATCATATATTCGGATCATGAATCTCTCAAGGATCTTCACTGGCAATAGAAGCTTTCTCAGCGTTACGTTAAGTGGGTTGAGTTCTTAGAGACCTTTTGCTATGTAATCAAGTATAAGGAGGGAAGCACCAATATAGTGGCTGAGCCTTTTCTCGTCATCATACCTTGATTACGACGTTGTAAGCTAAAGTGCTTAGATTTGGCACTTTAACTGATCAATATGAGCATGACCCATAGTTTGGGCCTTTAGTAGCCAAGTGCTATAATAGAGGAGCTGTAGACGGTTTCTACTTGAGTGAGGAGTTCTTAATAAAGGGAAAGCAGATTTGTATGCCGAATGGTTTTACAAGGGAACTACTGGTTTGAGAAGCTCATGCTGGGGGTTTGGTTAGCCATTCTGGGGAAAAGAGGACGATTGAGATATTGAAGGAGAATTTTTACTGGCTTGGGATGATGAGGGATGTGTATCGAATGCTTGAGAGGTGTGAGGTGTGTAAGTATATAAAAGTAAGGAGAGAGCCTTATGGAGAATATATGCCCTTGCCAATTCTCTAGCAGCAGTGGACCGATGTAAGCATGGATTTCATGCTTGGCCTTCCCTACACACACTAAGAAGACATGATTCGATCATGGTAATGGTCGATTTGTTCAACAAGATGAGCTACTTCATTCCTTACTACAGAACTAATTATGCTTTATTCATCGTTAACCTCTTTTTACAAGAAATTATGTGACTACATCGAGTGCCGAGAATTATTGTGTCTAACTATGACTCGAAATTTACGAGCTTCTTTTGGAAAATCCTATGGAGGAAACTCGACACTAAGCTCTTGTTCAGTACTTCTTGTTATCCTTAGATAGACAGCCAAATTGAAGTAGTTAACAGAACCGTCGGTAGTCTTCTATGCGCCACTGTTGGTCTCGTGATTGAGACTTATGCTTGCCCATCATTGAATTTTCCTATAATCGCTCAACTCACAACTCCATTGGAACATCACCATTTGAGGTTGTTTATGAACTTAACCTGAATGTCCCCTTGGACTTAGTTAACAGCCTATTTACATAAGGAAAGAGTTAATTCAGATTGCAGCGTGCTGAGGAATTTCACAAGTTACACCAAAGAATTGCCGAGCAATTGACCAAAACTGTGGCTCGGCAGTAGGAAATGGGAAGCTACGGGAAGAAACGAATCGTTTATGCTCCTAGAGACCTTATTTGGATTCATCTTAGCAAAGAACGCTTCCCTAGCAAAATAACGAAGAAACTATTACTAAGACTTACTGAGGCAGAATTGAACTGAAATAGGTCCTTTGAGATATCGAAGAAAATTAGAGGGAAACAGTATACAATCAAACAAGAGTGACTGATGAGAAGCTGCTCGAAGGATGTGACTCACTACGAATACAACACGACTTGACACCTCACTTGATATGACATACAAGTTGATGTCAAGGTCCACTCGTCATTAATCCTAAGCTACTTAGCAAGATTAGATAAGAGTGTAAGAGGTATAGACTTGGAGAGAATTATCTCACAAGAATAGGGTATTCAGCATTAAAATGTAAGTTATCTTCGGTTTATAACAGAAAATGACTATTTATAGTAAGTCCCTAGGGCAGCATTACAAATAAAAAAATTACAAGAAAGTTTTTACAAAAAGGGGATTTTTAGTACATATGAAAAGGGTAAAAAAGACAAGAAACCAAAAATGGAAAAGTAGTTAAATGTCAGATGAGGTGGATAGCTGACAGTACAACATTTGTCTTGTATGAATATTCTCTTAGCACAACAGGCAGGAATGGTTAAAATGTTGCGGCACTAAAAGGGTCGGGACGAGAGAGATGGTGGTATGCTGAGAGAAAACTATTCAGCCATTAAGTGAGTCTCTCATCACTCGGTAAGGGATTCTTGGTTGCAGTTGGTCAAAGTACTTGGCACAGGGTCTTTGGTAAGGGAATGGTCGGCATCATCACTACTGAGTATACAGATCAATGTACGACAATGTGGGGAGCTCAAGCAGTTAAACCACCTTTTTTGATGTACAGTTTCTCGTCATTAGTAGGTTGCCAAGAGAGTATTCTCCAGGAGAGGGATTGGAGGCCTCAGAGGCATGCATAATTAATGGGACTGCTGGCAGGTAGTGCATCAAGCTCTAACCTGTAGGCATTGTCATCGATCTTCTGAAGGATTCTGAAACGTCCTTCAGCTCTTACAGATAGCTTGTTCCTCCTCTTGCTAAGAAATCTTTCCTTGCCGAGGTTTAGCTACATTAAGTCTCTTGGCTGGAATCGCTTAGTCACTCTATCCTTAGCCTTCTCTCACCTTCTTTTGGTGGCTTGGTTGACCTGCTGATTGACTTTGTTGTAAATGTGTTGAAGTGACTGTGCTCAGGCTCTTGTGTTAGGGTCTTCTTACTCAAACTCAGGTATAGGGTTGTGATTAAGGGGTAACTCAAGATTGAAATGATAGATAACCTTAAAGGGGGTTTGCTTGGTGGTGTCATGTATTTTTCAGTTGTAAGCAAATTCGACTACTGGTAAGTAGACATCCCAATCAGCTAAGTTCTTACCTACTATAGCTCGGAGTAGTGATCCCAAAGTATGGTTGACTACCTCTATTTAACCATCCATTTGGGGGTAATAGGAAGTACTAAATAGTAGTTTGGTCCCCATCCGTTGCCATAGAGTTCTCTAGAAATGGTTCAAGAACTTTGGACCTTTGTCAGATATACACTTCTCGGCATGCCATGCAACTTAACAATTTCCTGCAAGAAAAGAGAAGCAATAGCTAAAGCATTGTTAGTTTTAGAGTAAGGTACAAAGTGTGCTATCTTGCTGAACCTATCTACGATGACCATCATATAATCTTTGCTTCGGGCAATTCGTGGTAATTTGAGAATAAAGTCCATGATCAACTCAACCTATGGTCTCGTTGGAATAGGTAAAGATATTTCTTTCCCTTACTTGACTTGGCATTTAGCTCTCTTGTACATGGCATAACCCTTTACAACTTGGTGTACATCATACCTCATTCTTGGCTAGAAGAAACAACCATTCAATAGTTCATAGGTTCTTCTCTCCCCTCCACTATAGGCTTTCCTGATCAGTAATTCCCTTAGTGAACAGGTCAACACGTACAATTTCCCTTCTCGAAACAAGTATCCCTCCTCTATATGATACGCGTCCATTATCCTTCCATTGATACAACACACAAGTATGGGCCTAAAGTGTGGAGCTTCATAATACTGCTCTTTGATACTTGTAAACCCAACAGCTTGGTTTGTAGTTTAATTAAAAGCGCATGTCTTCTTGAAAGAGCATTTGCAACTATGTTGCTCTTTCCCTAGTATTTTATCACGAAATTGAATCCTTTAAGGAATTCAACCCATCTCGCTTGTCACTTTGACAACTTGGTCTAACTTTGGAGGTACCTTAAGCACTCATAGTCGGTATAGATGACAAATTCTCTCAGTAGTAGATAATGTTGCCATACATATAGTGTTTGAATCAACACTAAGAGTTCTTTGTCATACATAGAGTAGTTTAGCTGAGGACCTCTAAGCTTCTCATTATGGTAGGCAATTGGTCAGCTTTCCTACATTAGGATAGCACCTATTTTAATGCTTGATGCATCACATTCTAGCTCAAATACTTTCTTGAAGTTAGGCAAAGATAGCATAGGTGTGGAAGTCAATCTTTCCTTTACCTCAACAAAGCTGCTTTCCTCCTTTTCTCCCTATCTAAGGTCGGTGTTTTTCTTTGTCAGTTTAGTAAGGGGTGTGGTGAGGGTGCTGAAATTCCTTATGAATCTCCTGTAAAAGGAAGCTAGTCTATGGAAACTTCTCACCTCGACATAAGTAATAGGAGTCAGCCACTCGACGATCACTTGGATCTTCTTGTTGTCCACTCATAAACCTCCTCTGCTTACTAAATAGCCCAAGAATACCACTTCCTCCTAGCAAAAGCAACATTTCTTAAGATTGCTGAATAATCTCTTGGCATAGAGGACATTTAACATGGCATGGAGATGCTTACAGTGAATCGACATGTCGGCACTATCCACCAAGATGTCGTCAAAGTGCACTACGAGACACTTCTTCATCAGATTTCTTAGTACCTGATTCATCAGTCACATGAAAGTGCTCGAGGCATTTGATAAGCTAAAGGGCATTACCATTCACTCAAAGAGTATATGTTGAGTTTTGAATGCAGTCTTCTACTCATTTCTTGGCCTCATGCGAATTTGATGGTAGTTAGATTTTGAATCAATATTGTTGAAGATCTTGGCTCCACTTAGCTCATCCAACATATCTTCTAACCTGGGAATATGATACTTATATTTGATCATTATCTTGTTTATGACTTGGCTGTCAATACACATCGACTAGGTTCCATCCTTTTTTGGCACTGAGAGCATTGAAACACTATAAGGGTTGAGACTCTCCCTAATATATCCTCTTTCCAGCAGCTCATTGACTTGTCATTGGAGCTTAGAAGCTTATTTAGGGCTCATACGATAGGCTTGCTTACTTAGCAGTGCAGCATCGGGTATTAAGTTAATGTAATGTTCTATTCCTTTGAACGGTGGCAATCCTTTCAGCAACTGTTTTAGAAATAGATCGGCATATTCATCCTGCAACTCTCTTACTTCCGAGGGTAGTTCACCCTGCTTCTTCAATTCAAATAGATGCCTAACCAACATGAAGGTTGGCATGTCAGTACGTTGGCTTTAACAACCTCTCAGAGCTCAGCTTTACTCTTCATCAAGGTTTTCTTTGATTTGCGAGTAAGTTTTGTTTGCAGTTTGTTAACTTCACTTGGTGGCATTGAGTTCAGCATAATTTTCTTACTATCCTTCTCGAACACATACATGTTCTTGTATCCATCATAGATAACTCATTTATCAAATAGCCATGGTTAGCCAAGCAATTCGTATGAAGCACACATAGGCAGCACATCGTAGAAAATCTTGTTGGAGTAATTTCTGATAGTAATCAGTAATAGTACTTGCTGAATGACATGTAGTACTCACTTCTTACTTAACTAATGCAACTTGTGTGGCCTCAAGTGTGTGATAATCGGCAACTTCAACCTTATGATCAGATCGACTAATGCTAGATTGGTGCAACTTCTACTATCTACAATTAGCGTGCTCACCTAGTCATTCACCCTATAGGTGATATGAAACAAGTTCTCCCTCTGCTTTTCCTTACTGGGACTTCTAAGTTCATTATGTGTCGGACAACTAGGATTAACTGATTTAAGTCCTTAGCAAACATATCCTCCTTGATCAATTCATTCTCCTTAGTAGCTTCTTTCTCGGTAGTATTTTCCTCCTCCTTAAGTTCCTCATTAGTACTTTCCACTTCTAGCTTTAGAATGTCTCCCTTGATAACCATAGTCCTTCAGTTCAGGTACTGAGTAATCATATATCTAAACCCTTGGCATTTAAAGCACTTGATTTGGCTCATCTTTCTATTAGATCCTTGTGCCATCTCATAAGTTCGAGTTGACACATCACCTTCTGTTAGGCCTTTCTAGTCAGTCCTAACATCCCTTCACTTGATCAGGTTGGCACTTGGCTGACCTTGATAGTTTCCTTGTACAGGTTGGCTTGACTGAATAGGTCAATTAGTCAGCATCTTTGTTGGCATTCGGCTTCTTTTCTATCTTTCCACTCGCTGAGCTATTCATATTGCCTCATCCAATGTGGTAAATTGTTCGAGTTCTATAATGTCTCATATATCACTCCTCAATCCAGTAAGGAATCTTAAGACAGTTCACATTGAGGGCTCCTCCACTTCACAACGAATCATAAGTATTTGGAACTCTTAGACATATTTGTTAACAGTTTAACTTTCTTGTCTCAACTCCTGAAGCCAAGTAAAAGTGTCTTGCAGATAAGTATTTGGCACAAATTTGTTTATGAGTATTCTCCTCATCTTAGGCTAAGTATTAATCTCTCTGTATTCTTCTCGTCTCCTTATAGCCTGGAAATTTTTCCACCACGTAGCAGCATATCTAGAGAACTCAATAGTAGCAATTCTCACTTTGTTGTACTTGTCATAGTGGTAATAATCGAAGACTCGCTCTACCTTCTCTTCCTAATCCAAGTAGTCATCCACATTCCTAGACCCATCGAAGCTTGGAATCTTAAACTTCACATGGTTGGATGCTTGGGTTGCTTGAGCTCACTCTTCTTCTTCATATTCTTCTTCGTCCTCCTCATCCAAATCTCCCAAGTCAATCCTTTTTCTCACTTATCTACCTATTCCTCTACCTTGAACCTATCAAGCTACGTTCTAATCTCTAGCAAGTCGAGTAGCTTATAGAGTGTTATGGGTGGCTTCAGTAGGTTTATAAGCCAGTACATGAACAACTCAAGTGAATCTCTCATCAGTATTTCTAGAAGTACTTTAGGATTGTTGGCCATGATAGACAAGACTACTGTTGTCATCCCTAACGCTAACATTAATACTTGGCTCTATCATCTGCTCCAAAAGATTCAAATCCCAACTCCTTAATTTGGTGCTACAGCTAACACTATCTCTCGAAATCGCACTATACACTTACTTTAAACTAGAAGCTCAATAACCAGTAAATACAATTGCTAAATTAATGTGGGAAACTTGCTCTATTCCAAAGGTGTAAAACGGAATAAGGATAGAATTTCAAAACAACTACTATAACCTAAAATGAAACCTCTTTTTTTATACCAAGATGATGTGAAACGTAACTAAGAATAGACAAGGTTAGTCACTGAATGAGTCCAAGCTTGTTGAAAGTTTGAAAAGGGTAATGGGGAATGCATGAAAGAATGATAAAGTGAATGAAGATTAAGTAAAACCCACAAATAGCTCTAATGATATGATGCACCAATGGAACTTTTGAGGACTCATGGCATAACTATATATGATGCACAAAATTAGTTTGGTGAGTTGCTCGCCACTTAACCTTACTTAAAGGTTAGGATAAGAGTGAAATGAAAGTAAATAATCAGTGTTTATGAGATGAAGAATATTTAGTGTATTAATGATCAGCTGATTCTGGCTGCAAGTATAAGGGATATTTATACCTAAGAATTTAGGGCAACTTGTCTATAAGGGAAAAGAAAAAAAGGGTATTGACTTAAAGAAGTAATGTACAAGAATACAAAAGGGTAAAAATGAATATTTAAGAAAAATAGTAATTAGTGTAATAGATTCTACATGCAGTCCTATTTACGTGGTGAAGATGTATTGGTGATACTGTTAGAGGATGTAGACAAAAGAGTATGATCAGAATGCTTATCTAAGTAACGGTGACTAAGGTAAGGATGATGCTGAGCAGTTGGTTGGCTTGGACGTGAGTGAGTAAGTGTACGTAGTTTGGTTGTTGTCTTGGTATTCTACAATTCTACATAAAAACTTCAAGAAGTGTGCAGTCATAGGGCTTGGCATGCAAAATTGATTGGTAAGGACATACTCAGTTTCAATAGGAATCGATTGGAGTAGAAGGATTTGCCTTACCATTCCCTCTAACCCTTGGGCGTGAGTATAGGTCAAAGGCCTAATAGCCTGATTCCCATTAGCTAGCATTAAGTCGTAAGAGGAAGAGAAAGGAAAGCTTGAAGAAGAGGTCCATAATTTGAAAAAGGACATTAACGAGGAGATGGGTTAAGTGTAGAGAAGGAGACGGCCTTAGGGGAAGAGTAGAAGAAGAATGCTTAGCTCATCTCTAACCTGCTAAGAGCTCAAAAGGAGGTTGAGGACCTCAAAGAAAGCATACAATGAAATATGAAAATTGTAGGGAGTTTGTGATGAGCAAAAAGCCAAGATCTCCGATTTGGAGTGAAAAGGCACTTGGGGGCCTATCAATAAACAAGTCCTTGAGGAGGTCTAGGATAGTGAAGAATATATGACCATGCTTGAAGAAAAGATGCCGAATGGCATTATCATGGCAAGAGTGAAAATTTTAAACCATCATTGGGGTAGGACCTCAACTGCTTAAACTTTGCTGCTCAGGGAATTGGTTAAAATGCTACTTAGTAGAATGATCGACCTGCTAATGAAGTCGTAGTTCAAGTTAGTGCTCCTAAGAATAATCAAGACACCGTTGCCCATCCTCTTACTACGAATCCCGTACTAACTCTTGTTGATCTTGTTATAGATAGCTAATTTGCTTTTCCTTTCACTGAAATTCGGTAGACATTTATTCAAAAGACATTTGATTAGTATTGCTAGCCATTTTTATGTATATTCATTTTTCTCTTCTTTATCTTTTAAATATGCCATTGTTTTCTCTTATTTTGAAGTCTTTTATGTTGTTTTCTCTTATTTTGAAGTCTTTTATGATCTCCCGTCATGAACCATGAAAATGGGTACTTTCATTTTAGATTGAAGGGGTGGTCTGTATTAACTTGTCACCCATACTTGTTATTGTACTTTTGAGTGTTTCATCTTGATCTCTTTGAGATTTGAGACATCTAATTCCTATCATTCATTTGTCTTTTTTTTTTTTAAATAGGATTTAGGGATTGAATGGTGTATATTTTGCTCGATACCTATGAATAAGTAGGGTTTTAGAGCTATTTAACTCAAACTTGTAAGCATTGAGAAGTAGTCAGTTAGGGAATCATATTCGCATAGGTTTAGGGCATAGGGCCTTTCTTTAGCCCTAATTTACTTATGGATTTCTGCACTTTCTTTGAGAAAACAAAAAAAATTAATTAGTTAAATAGAGTTCCAAATATGGAATGATGGATGCTTTTCATTATTAGATCCATTAAAGCATACATGAGGTAGTACATAAACAAACATGACTTAACATGAAAACTTGAAATCAAGCACAAACATTAACAACTGAGCAATAGTACTACATAAAACACATGTAACAAATAAATACCAAGCAAATTATAGATAATAGAAATGTGGGTTCACATGTCCAACCACATTACTTGTCTATATAGGTCAATTACTTAAAAGAAGGTCTCAAATTATCAGTATTCCAAGCTCAGGCAATGGCTTGACCATCTAAGCTTTACAGCTTCAAAGCTCTCCAATTCCCAATAACCTCCTTTACCCTAACTAAATCTTCCCATGCAAGTTAACATGCCTTGACTTTCCTTACTTTGAGAGCCTCCAATCTCCTGGAACTAGGTTACTTGGGTAGAAATATTTATGCTTCACACATTTGTCATAGTACCAAGCAAAGCGTTGTTGATAAGCGATAAGGTGGGCATTTGCCAATGGTCTTGTTTCATGAATAAAATCAAGGTTTGCTTAGGGACTAATGTTATTGTCTTGATGATCATAAGCTTGTGCTGTGGCACTTGCGATTTCAAGCTCGATAGGTAAGAATACCTCAAACCCAAAAGCTAAGCTACATGAGGTTTCCCTAGTCAAAGTCCTATGTATGGTTTTGATTAGCATTAGGTAAGTGTACTTAGTTAAGTTATATTATAGATTAAAACAAATGTGAGTCTAAGTGTCAATCCTATAGGGAACCATATGCAAGGGAACCTAAGTTATTAGGAATTTACTCTAGAATTTCTAATTACCTAACTTAAGAATATGGGGATAATTGTGATTAAACAAGTAGGTTGAATAAAGAGCAATAAAAAAAAATAACAATAAAATAGACTAAGCTAAATTAAACAAAACTAATTAAAACAATCAAACATGAATCAATTAAGAGAAATAACATATGATCCTTAGTAAATTTTTGTTATCTATTACTTAGTTTTATGCAACTATTCAATCTCAATTATTCTTTAGACCATAGAGATTTCTAATTTGAATTGATCGGACTTGCATCTTTAGCCTCTTCTTAATTTCGAAGCACTCTCTTCCTAATCTTAAAACCTTCTCTATCTAAATTGCTTTTGAATAGAGCATCGCAGGATTGTATTAAGAACTTTGATCCCACCATTAGGTTAGTTTCTTGGTTTACCATAATTCGAAGAAATTATTTCATAATCTCTCAGCATACTCAATTCCTTCTAATTACAAAGGACTCGCATCTCTATAGCAAACTTACACCTCAAATTAGCAACTCGGGTAAATACTAATTGACGATGACAAGATCTATGTAATTAGATCATCAAACAACAAAATCATAGATAAAATAATAAGATGTTGGGAGAAGAACTAGATTTCAATAACAATTTACTAAGAATAATTCAAAAGAACAACATAATTGAAAGATAATGAAGTAATTTGAGAGATCTCCAATACAATTCTAACCTACAGTTCTTCCTAAGGGGGTTTTCTTTGTAAACCTAATCCTAGGTGTTTATATATAGGGAGTAGGCCTAGGTTTTCAAAGAAAACCTAACAAAAATAGAAGATTCTCGCATCATAACATGTCTATGGGCAAAGTACATGGCTATAGAGTATTGGCATATACTTACATATTGTCGAAAATCTTCAAAATTGATGAAAATTGATTAATGAATTGGGTGGGGATCATGGCTGTGGTCCCTGACAGTGGTCTTTATTAGGCTTCTTTTCTATCTTGTAATTCATCCGCTTCATTCCTTGATTAATGCTTTTATGCCATTTAGCTCCAAAACTTGATAAAAATCTATGAAATTCATCGAATGCCTCTTGAAGTCCTTGAAAATGAAATTTAAACTAATTAAGCTTGAAATATCATAAAATTAACTACATTGAGATTAAAAATAGTACAATATAATAATAGAAAATGTATACTAATTTCATGTTATTAGATTCAATAACCTCATAGCACTTTTGGGAGTTCATTTGCCCATTTACTTTTTACTTGGTTAACTCTCTTGTGCAAACTAAGTAAAATAACTTTATTCATTGTTTTCTCTTACCCATTACTCTAAGGATGCGCAATCGATGTATAACAAAACTTGATGTGGTGCGCATCATAAAACTCTTTGAACTGATTGTTATCAAATTGTAGGCTGTTGTTAGTGATTATGGCATACGAAATTCCAAACCTAGTCAAGATATTACTGATACAAATGCCTGTATGCTTCTTTCTATGATACTCGCAATTTCTTTGGTTTCTAACCACTTGGTAGAAAATCTATGGCCACGATGATTTATTATCTTTGCATGGTCATCTTAGGAAATGGACCAAATATATCTTAACCCTATTAAGCAAATGGCTAAGGACTAGTGAGTAGGATAAGAAAGATGCTTAGTGTTGACTTTACTGGTGCATTCTTCTAACATCGATCACAAACTAGGACTAACCTTAAAGCATCTTTCTTCATCGTTGGCCACCAATAACCAAGCCTTAAAGCCTCCACATCTAGGGTGGTTGCCTTTATATTGTTGCTACAAACAGTGACATATAGATCAAACAACACTTGCTCGACCTCACTAAGCCGTAGACACCTTAAATATGACATACTCAACACCTTTTTATAAAGCTCTCCATTGATTATAGTAAAATTTATAGCTTTATAAATGAGTCTCTAAGATTCCTTTGTATCTATATCTAACAAGATTCCAACTCCTTTGGCTATACTTCTAAACATTCCTCAAATTGCTTCTCTATACTCTTCTCAAACAAATATTTTACAAGGACCTCCTCCTTTCACCTCGAGATTCTTATGGAAGATAGCTTTGATAGCTTATCTATTGCATAATTCTGCGGTTGTAGTATTTTGACCACATTCCATTACTCAAAGGACATCTCGAGCTCTCTGACTAGTTGTAAATATTTTCCCACACTCTCATCCTTTGCCATACTTTCACCTTTCACCTGGTCAACAACCTACTGGGAATCTAAATGGATATCTAGTTACTTCGCTTTGACCTCTTTGCCTAGCTTCATTCCCATTATTAGGGTCTCAAACCTGGATTCATTATTGCTTTCAAGGAAGCCAAATTTTAATGCATACAAAACTCATATACCCATCAATCCTTTCAATACTAGACTAGTGCCACTTTCTTTACAAGTAAATGAGTAATCTACATATAACATTAAGGTTGGCTTTTCATAGTAAATAGTTGGCTCTTCACTTCCAATAAATTCTACAACATAATCGATAAGGATTTGAGCTTTGCATGCTTCTCTAGGCCGATATTGGATGCCAAAAGCACTCAATTCCAATGCGTATTTTACCATTCGACTTGAAGTGTTTGGCTTCTGCAATGCTTATTTCAAAGGTTGGTCAGTTAAAAACATGATCTAATGAGCCTTAAAGTAAGGTTAGAGTTTTATGCTTGGATAACAATTGCTAGGAAAAACTTCTCCAAATTAGTGTAATGAAGCTTCGGTTATAAGACATGGCTGACATAGTATATGGGCTAATGCATCCTCCCATCTACTTGTACAAGTATAGATGAAAGAGCTTAGTTACTAACAAACATATACAAGTGAAGGACTTCTCCATCAATTGGTTTGGAAAGAATCGAAGGTATGATGAGGAACTTTTTCAATCCTTAAAATTCCTCCTCTCATTACTTTGACCACTTGAACTCTAAAAGGTTCTTTAACACTCGAAAAAAAAAATTCTTCATACTTGTCAACACTCTTTGATGAAAATTGATTCAAAGCTACCACCCAGCCTATCAACCTTTGTACCTCAATTGTCTTCAAAGACTCCATGCCTAAAACAGCTTGAATCTTCTTAAGGTTAAATTTTATTCCTCATTGCATGACCATGAAGCTTAAAAACTTTCCTGATGAAGCTCCAAATATGAATTTCTAAGGGTTTGACTTCATGTTGTGATGCCTTAAAGTTTTAAATGTTTCTTCTAGATTGATAAGATGATCATTGTAAAGTTTACTCTTCATGATCTTATCATCTACATATACCTCCATGTTCCTATGAATATGAGGTTTAAACATCTTTGCCACTAATCTCTTGTATGTGGTACCTTCATTCTTTAGACCAAAAGGCATGACTTTATCATAGTAAGTCCCATAGTTGGCAATAAAGGAGGTATGTACTTAATCAAATGGATGCATCTTCATCTGGTTATATCCAGAAAAAGCTTCCATAAAGCTTAGCAATGCATGTCCTAAATTGTAATAAGCCAATTAATCTATTTAAGGTAAAGAGAAACAATCTTTCAAACAAGCCTTGTTGAGGTTAGTAAAGTCAATAAATGTCCATCATTTCCCATTTGCCTTGATAATGCACAATCAGCAAGCTAGGTTGGGTATAGTTCATCTCTAATAAAATCTACCTTCAATAACCTTTGAACTTCCTCCTCTTTGGCATTTAGATTGATGTTGAGCTCATGTGTTATCACATCTTCAAGAATGCTTGGCATATCAAAGGTAGACCATATGAATATGTTTGCATTAACTTAGAGTAAATCTAGTAGTCAATTCCTTAGGTTAGTACCATACTCACTTCGTCCTAGTGGTTTGCTTCGGATCATCACCCAACTATATAGTTATAAAGTTTCTTTAGTGGGTTCTCCCCATATCTACAGGTGATAATCTAAGCCTTGCTCAATGTGGTAAACTTGGTCCTTCTTAGGGCCTTCAAATATAATGATCTAGCTAATTCTTAGTTGTCGTAGCATTTACAAATTCTGGTTGAGGCCGAAAACTTAACTTTTTGATGAGCTGTAGACATGATCATCTTGAAAATTTTCATAGATGGTCATCCCATAATTCCATTATATGGAGAAGGATAGTCTACAACCATAAAATCTACCTCTCTTTCTACTACATTTTCATCATTGCCAATTTGTAGGTTAGTGTAACTATCCCCTAAACCTTGACAGGTTGATTACTAAATCCATATAAGTTGTACTTGTAAGGCTACATCTTATAATCCTATAATTTTGGCCACATTTGGTCAAAAGCATGCTTAGAGATAACATTAGTAGAGTTCCCAATATCCATTATGACTTTCCTCACATGGAAATCGGCCACTTCAACACTAATGGCCAATATGTCATCATGAGGAAATTGTATTCCTTGCATATCCTTTTTGGAAAAAATAACCAGATCATTAACCTTATGTTTCTTACCTCGGACATTGAGAACTTGATCTCTAAGGGAATTCATCGAACTCAAGGTACCTAGCATGCTCCCTCCTTGTGGTCCCTTAAATATAACATTGATCACTCCCCTCCGAGCTTAGTTATTATCTCCATTATTGTCTTGAGCTATGTAATCACCATTGTCATTCCTTGCTTATTCATTGCAAGATTGCTGATCTATCCTTCTTCTCTAAGTAGGACACTCTATCCTTTCTTCCCTATCTATAAAAACTTCCTTAAATATCCCCTTTATATGGTATCCTTAAGTGTATTCTTCAATTGAATATACTCATCAATATTATATCCGTGATCATGATGGAAATCACAATATTTATTCAAATTATTTCTCGAGGGATAACCCCTCATTCTTTCAAGCCAAGCAAGAAAACCCTGATTTTGAACTTCTACTCAAATATTAGACATAAGTTGGTTCAAAGGTATGTTAGCAGCATAAGTAAGAATTGGATGCTTCCAATCTTTATTAGGTCCTCTAACCTGATCTCTTATATCAAATCTTCTTCCCAAATGGGTCCTTTAACAACTCCCTTTCTTTCTTTAGTCTCTTTTCAGAATTTTCCTTTTCTAACCCTCTTTTATATCAATCTTCTTCTTGTATGAACTTTTCCAACCTAGTGGTAAACTCATCCAAAGAGGTTGGAGGTTGCTTGGCCAAAGATTTGAAGAAATTTGAATTTTCTTTAACTCCTCTACAAAAGTATTGCATGGAGTGCAATACTTTTGTCACAATTTATGGTCTTGATCATCAATTGATTGGAACAATGTCCATGGACCCTTATGCTCTCACCAAGCTTTTATGGAATAAAAGTCAAGAGTGAAGAATCTTTTGTAAGAGGCTTACTAGCTAGATAAAATTATTGTTGAAACTCATTAGAGAGCTGATCAAAGGAAGATATAGAAGCTGCTTTCAAGGAATTGAATAAATTACTTGCTAATTTCCTTAATGTAAAAGGAAATACCTTATAGGCTATCACATCAAAGGGCTTATACAATTCTTTTAGGGTTCGAAAGGTATTAAAGTGGTCATCAAGATCCTTTTTTTGGGTTATAAGTGTCAAATTGGGGTAATATAACACTTAAAGGGAGAACTTCCAAGATCTTGTGACAAATGGGCTCAACTTCCTCCCTTTTGGTTCAATTTCTTTTCTCGATGTCTTTACATAATCTTCCAAATCTTGTACACTCATGTTTGCAATAGCTTTCTACAATAATGAAGTTGTTATATATTTAATCCTTGCTTCTTGTAGAGCAAGGACACAGTCAAAAGCTGAGGCTTGTGAAGGTGTCTACAAAAAACCTCTCAATTTTGTTGTGGGCGTAACGCTTGGCATTTTCTTAGTAGGAGCACCAATTGGTGCTTGTTGATCATTATCATCAATATTGGGGCCTTTCTACATACATGATAGTGAAAATCCTCCTTTGTTAAAGGAATAACTTCTTCAACCATAACCTTTAAGGGTGGTGTTGATGAAGTTGTAGTATCACATTCCTGAAGTTTTTTCCTTAACTCTAGGTTATGTTAACTTCCTTTAACTCCTTAGCAAATTGTACACATAGGGATTCCAACTGTGAAGTGCACATAGACTCAATCAATTAAGTTTGTCGTCACGGCGAAGGTTCATTCAATTCTAATGGAAGAACTTTTAAATATTGTGTTGGTTGTTCATCTTAAGCCTTGTAGGGGGTATTATTCCCCCCAACAATGGTGTCATCTTTAATTTTATTTCTAGCCGCCATGTTGGTTCAAATACAAGTAGCATCACACTATTGATAGTCAATTTTAGGAAATTAGAAATTTAATTGATGAATGAAATGTAAGCTTACGAAAAAGAAAACAAATTAGGCTATTAAGGTTCCATGGCAACTTCAGCATGACCACTTTGATGCTTAAGTAAGAATTCTAATAATGGAAGTAAAGATGAAAGAAAGGTAAGTAACTAGAATGAGATGAAAAGGGTTCAGAGAAGCTTTCCTACTGTTTCTCAAACTTTATATATAGATGGTAACTGATAAATGCTCTAGAAATTGTATCCTTCACAATTGTCACATGGTTGAATCCTATTATGGACCGCTTCCTAGTTTCTAGGAACATGGGGAGTAGTGGTCAATTATTTGTGTAATATCCCTTAACTGCTCGTGCCTATGTTTGAATTTTAATCCTTAGCAACTAGGCTAAACAAGGTCATATTACTAGAGTAAGGCTGTATTCAACTCTTAGCCTTTTTCCTGACCTATCTAAACTTCTTCTAACCTCTTTTCATGCTGCCTACTCTAATCCTAGCTTCCTTGAGGTTCAGTTCTTGGCACGTTTTGGTTAGTTTGGTAGAATAGGCCAGGACTTGCTTGCAAGGTCGAGTAAGCCACTTTAGGTTGTTTCGATACATCATAAATCTTAGGGCTAAAATCCTTATCAAAAGTTATCATGTATAAAAAATCAATTATTCTCGTGTATCTATTTTAAGTTAATACTCCAAATGTCAATCCTGTTATAGCTGAAATTTTCTCTACATATGACAAGCAAAAATGAGAAAACAAATTCAAATCCTTTGGGGTTTTCTATATAAGACCTATAAAATTCTAAATCTATTATAATATACATAGTTTTGTTACCTATTAATCATAATTGAGTTTTCTATGGTAATATCTACAATATGCAAATTTTTTTTTTGATAATTAAATACTTCGTTATTCAAATATATCTTATTATTCAAAATCACAATTGATTCATTACCAATGTTTAATGGATATTGTTGCATTTATGTATTTAATCAGAACTCTTAATTAATACTAATTTTCTTTCTAATCTATGCTTCCTCCTTAAGAGTTCTTATTTTGTACAGAATTTCAACTTTAAAATATTGAGCAAATAATATTGTTATATATATGCCAAATGGTTTGATTAATTTAATTTCATAATCGATATTGATAATAATCGAAATATTAACTATTTAGTTTGAACACACACATTGCGGGTAGATTGCTACCTAGTGTGGTGTGTGTCTATATGTATATAAATATATATAATACATACATATATATATATATATATATATTACAAAATGGTAAAGTACATATCTATTCACAAATATCAAATAATTGTCACACATTCACTAATGGACGATGTACCCACATTGCATGTACACAAAATAAATAAGTTGTGTAGTATAATCAAATATATTACCATATTTATGGATATTATAGATGAGGAAGAGAGAGAGATGTGGGTCGTGGGGAGAGGAATAGGGGGTAGTAGGAATGTTGGCGGGGAGAGAGAGAGAGAGAGAGGAATAGTGAATAATGGGAATGCTAGTGGAAAAGAGAAAGAAGGGGGGGGGGGGGGGGGGGGGGGGGTTGGGGTTGTTGTGGAAGGGGAGATGGTTATATTTCTTTAAAATTCCTAAATAGTCCTATATCTATAATAAAGTATATTAAAGAAAATAATTTATCAATAATCAAAATTTTATTTAAAAGGTTAAATAAGTAAAAATAATTAAGATATTATTTTGGCAATTAGTTAAGGCTCCATCCACTTTAATAATATGGATACATATATGTTAACTCTCATACATCATTTTACATATATATAATAAGTAATATAACATATATGATTACAAAAAACTTTTGAAAAGTTGAATAATTAAGTATTATTCAAAGTACATATGAAATTATAGTTCAATTTTTTTTTCCTTAGCAACCTACTATTGTACTATAGCTTTAGGGGAGGAAATAAATGAATCAGAGGCAATAAATGGGTTTCACCCATTTGTCTTATGTGTTAACTTTTTTCTTGTCCACGAACCCATTTATAATTGCATCATCTTCAGGTTTGTAGGTTCTATTTTAAATTGCTAGCTTCGGAGGAATTGAATTACTCTAGTCCGTTGAGAAACCAATGTTTATGATATCAAATTATAGTGGCTTTAACAAACTATGGTTCATACTAAAAACACTAGTTACATGCACCCGATTTGTAAGTAATAAAGTTATGGGAGCTTTTAAAGAGAAGTTATAACATTGAATACAAAAATGAAATCATAGCTACATGTCGAGTGTAAAATAGAATAAATTATAGATTCTATAGAAGGCATCTTTATATACAAATTGTTGTATTGAAATGTATGATATATATAATTATGAAAGCTTCCAATAGATCATTACATTAGATTCGTACAAAAAATTATAAATTTATGGTATATCTAATTTCAGTTAGAATAATGAACATATATATATATATATATATATATATATGCATATTTGCCACACACTTAGTAGTTATGCTAAATGTATTACAACTATATGTAAAATGCAATATGCATAGACTTAAAGTGCAATTAGTGGTTGTAGACACTTGATTTTTTCCCTATAAAAGTTATAATTTTATTTTTTTAAAAAATGGGTCCTAATTCAAAAACAAAAAAAGTGAAAAATGATAAAAATTAAAAAAAATGAAAAAATTATAAATATTTTAGGAAAATAGATTTTTAGAAAATAAATTATTTTATGGTCAATTAATTTATTTTAGCTTGGTTCAAATAGTTTCAAAGAGTCATGTAGTTTAAATACCGAATTTCATTAGGCACTAATGTGTTTTTATTCTTCCTTTCTTTCATTTTGCAAAAGATTGTTGAGCGTATAAGATTCAATTCTAATTTGGTTTTTATCAAATCGGATTTGAATCGATATAAATGATTCAAATCTAATTTGATTTTTTTTATCAAATTAGATATGAACTGATGTAAGGATTCAAATCCACTGGATTGATACAATTTGTTCCGAGCTTTATAAATATGAATTCTTTTTTTCGTTTTGCGAAAGATGGTTGAGCGTACGAGATTTAAATTTAATTTGATTTTTATCAAGTTGGATTTAAATCGATATAAAAAATTCAAATCTAATTTGATTTTTTATCAAATCTACTGGATTGATACGATTTGTTCCGAGTTTTATAAATATGAATCGTGCAGCATAAAAAAGAGGAATCCACACATCGAAAAACAATACAAATCCCCTATCTTCTATTTTTCTTTCTTTCATTTTGCAAAAGATGGTTGGATATACGAGATTCAAATCTAATTTAATTTTTATCCAACCAGATTTGAATCAATATAAAAGATTCAAATTTACTGGATTAATACGATTTATTATGAGCTCTGTAAATATGAATTGTGTGGTGTAAAAAAGGGGAATTCACATATGAAAAACAACACTAATCCCCTATCTTCTACTCTTGCCGTGCAGCGCATCCATACAAAAATCAGAGTTTGATCTCCCTCTTCCAGTCACACCGAGCGCTTGCTAACCAACCTCTCGATAGTAAGCTACGACCCCCTTAGGGGAAGCCCTTTGCTATTTTCAATTATTCAAAGAATTCTAGTCCTCTCAAGTCTCAAGTATGCTGAGTAGTAAGGCATAAGGTTGCAAATTTTATTCAAAGAATATTCGATATGTCGAAGGAATCAAGTTTTATGGATCTCATTGCACAAGGACATCTTCAAGATGCTCGAGCCTCTTTCGGCAGCTTCCGAGATGACCATGTGATGATGCACCCAAGAGACCTTCTAAAGTTAGGAGTCCTTTCACCATCGCATCTAGAGGAGATGGAATTTTCTCATTTTCTAAGGCATACAAAAGCCATCATAAAAATATGGCAACCTATGTCGATTTCTTATGATGTTGGGGTTGAAACAATTTTTCCCCTGATGATGCCGCTAGTCAATTAAGTTCTAAGGAGATACAATGGGGGTTGCTTGAAGATTGTTTAGAGGACCGCTTAGAGATGGCAGGCAATTTGCCTCGGAGAAAGCTGCAGGAGAAACAAAAGAAGGTGATGCAGATGAGAGTAGGAAAAGGTCACTTGAATTGGGAAAGCAAGGTGCTTCAGTCAAAAAGTCAAAGAAGGACAAGGCTGCTGGTTTAGCCGGAAAAGGCTCACCTAACTCTATTTCTGCTGCACATATCCCACGCCCACATAGCAGCATCTCAACTCCACAGTCCATATCCACGACATTACTGCACACGAACCACGCACGCTCCCTAAGCCACGTCCGCAACAGCCAACAGACAGCAAGCAAGCACAATCACGATGCCGACGAACATTGACACACACCGAGCTGCTGTCCACAACCAACCGCACTCATACACGCTTCGAGTACCTAATTCACGATCACCACATACCCTCCACCTGATCAGCAGTGCCGAGCAGCGACTGAACCAAGCCCCGATATGCCATCTCCAACACCGCAGTCCCCTGATCTGCAGCACGGCCAGCTGACTACGATCACCAACGCACGCACAGCACTGTCCACGCTCGCCGCAACACTCCCCACGCCAACCACTGTCCACCAGCAGCAGCCAACGCCACAACTTCACCGCAAACAGCCACGGTCACACGAACGCAAGCATTGCGGAGCACTGTCCATCACCACCGTCCATGCCAAGCACGCTTGAGTGCAGTACACGACCAAGACGCAACTCACAACTGCACTGCCTGTTCCCAAGCCACACGCCAACGAGTCCCTCGCCTTCGCAACACACAGCAGCCTGACCAAAGACTCACACCACTCTCAATTCCTCAACCGCAACTCCATTGCACAACGGAACAACAATCAGGTTCGGTTCTTTCTTTCTTTTTATTTTTTAATTAATTAATTATTATTATTATTATTATATTATTATTTCCTTATTAGTTATTATTGATAATGTAATATAAGTGGGCATGCACATATTAAATTAGGAGATTTTATTTTTGGTCTTAATCTATAGGTAGTTGTTTAATGATATATGTATATATATTAACTTAGATGTGCTTTTTTAGCATTAAGTTTTTAGGGTTTCCTTACACTGAAATCTATTATGTATATATATTAACTTAAGTATTCTTTTTTTTTTTTTAGCATTAATTTTTTAGAGTTTCCCCACATAGAAATCTATTTTGTTATATATTAGCTTAGGTGGTTTTTTTAGCATAAAGTTTTTAGGATTTTCTCACCTAAAAAATTCATTTTTTATTTGGAGATAAAAAAATAAAAAACCCTATTTTAAAAAAGTAAAATTTTCAGAGAGTTCCTTTATAAAATGAAAATAGTCTAGAGTTAAGACCCCTTTAGATTTTTTTTTTTAATAAAACGAATTAATTAAAACGTAAATCTAGTCAGTTTTTAAAATTAAAATAAATCAATACATTAAATTTTTTGAGAAATAACTACAGCCGTTTAATCATGACTATCAAGTACGTAGGCACCTTTGGGATGATGTTAAAATCCTTAGAGACTTAGGTTCTTTTTTTTTTTTTTATTTTCTTTTGGTTTTTATTTTTCTAAAAAAAATTTTTAAAATGACAATTTTGATAAATAAACTTAATTTCGAAAATAGATAGTGATACTTGTTAGGGTTTAATAAGTTAGCCCTTGAATTCGAAACCTTTTGATTTTTATTAAATTGAAATAAAAAACAGGTAACTAAATTATAATCAATCCATTCAATTGATTACGATTTCTATTTTTTCCTAACTATAATCGGGTGGCAACTCCAATAGTTTTTAATTAAAAAAACCAGAATTTCTCAATTTCTTTAATCGAGAATTAATACTGAATAAGTTAGGGTTTAATATTAATCAAAAGATGAAAAATGAAATTAAAATGAAAGAAATCGAAAATTCAAGCTCGACAGTGGTAATAGACTTACATAGGGTATACTTATTGAAAATATATCCAAGGCAGCTAAATTAATTAGATCATAATAGGTTAAGCTAATAGAGTTATAATTAAGCCAATTTATTTATTAGGTTTAAGCCTACTTAAATCAAATGCCTACCTTTTTGACAATCTCCTTAGATTTCTTAACTCCAAACCCTTCCAAACCATAATCATAACCACTCTAATTAACTTTATACAAATCATCCTTAACTCCCTCGAAAACTTTAGCCTATCTATTTGAAAAAGCCTAGTGCTCATCTTATAAGAAATTTGTAAGATATGAAGTCTATAATGGTAATTGCAAAAGAGATTGCAAAGTCTGCTATAGAGAAAGCAACTAAAGTAGTAGGGAGAGATGGGGAGGAAGAGGAAGATAAGTGTAATAATATTACCATGATCATTGTCTTGGTAGAACCAGAGGCACTAAGAGCTAAGTTACACCATGATATTCTTGGTACTTAAATTGGCTCCATTTGACTTTCTTTTCCTTTGAAAACTTTTTATAATTGAAATTTCAAGATTACAAATTGAATTTTCATTCTTAAGGCTAGATTAGAGTTATAGTTTTTCTCTTTTATAGTGGTTCTTTCAAGATTATGTAAATTTTAATTCTTGAGACTTAGTTGTTGTTCTTGATCTAAGCGTATTGATATTCATGTACAATGATATCCTTGTGAGGATCTTCCCATGTTCCCTCATCCGTACTTACTTATTCGATTGCTCTCCTTCTAGTATCTGTGGTGATCTCTTTTACAATTTCCTTGATTATGAGCTTCAATGACTACATTAGACTCCCAAGAAAAGCCTTACATCCAAATAGGAGATTGCTTATATAAATCCATTAAATCATGGAAACTATCTTGGTTTAATTGAAAGAATATAGGAATTAGGGTAATGTTGTAATTGTACTTAAGAATTTTAAAAGATGTATTGTATTTTTACCTAGAGAGTGTCTTAATTTTGTTGAGATTTTTCCCTTTTCAACTTAAGTACTTCGAGGAATTGTTTTCATATGATTTGATGTTATTGGCTACATGGTTGTTAAAATCGTAAATCAAAAATACATTTTTACGAGTTTATGATTTTATAATATTTTTTCTTAATTAAAATGTATGTAAAATCATTTATATACAAACTTTTAGTGAAATCATGCATTTTTATATATGATTTTACAAGTTTATGATTTTGTATGATTTTACCGATTTTATACTTTCAAATAAATAGTAGAATCACAATTTTGACAACTACGATTGGCTATAGTATATAATTGATATTATTGTTTATTATATTACATATTTAAATATATTTAATATTATATATGAAACTTTAAAGATTTAATGAGTTTGTTAGGAGAAAAAACAATATCAACACTATCGGGTGTAATGCATGTTTACAACCATTAAAAAAAAATATTATAAAAATATTATTGTTATATTGCATCTTGAAAACATAATATTAATATTTATGTAGCATAACTATGATATGTACAAATATACTAATATTGGAACTTTAAGATGCGACATGATGCAACATTAATATATATAACTATGTTGTCTATTTAAAATGCGACATAATAGTGATATTTTAGTAATATTTTTATATTTAATTTATATTCATATAATATTTATTAATTTTAATGATAAACATGTAAATTTCTCTAATACTAACTAATTGAATCAATGCTAGAATTGACGCTAGCTAGTAAAAGCAAGTACACTTTATTCTCGTTATTTGGGTTAGCTATGATTTTACTATCTAGAATCGATGCTAACAAGTAAAAGGAAGCACAGTTATATTTACAATCTATTTTTACAATTGACCTTGTTACTCATTGTTGCACTATTTTATTAGCATTACTACTGTTGTCGTCATTATCTATAATGTATGCACTCATTCAGCTATCGTCGCGTAATTAGGAACATCGATTTATTAAAGCATTGGCCTCGTGTTACTATTCATTCAATCACTTTTAGGTTTCCTCTAGAGATATATCACATGATAAGCGGATTTCTTAGATTCCTAACTTTATATTTGGTTATTCATTTATGTATCTTTTGGAGGACTCCTCACAGTATTTTCAGTTTTATTGTTTTCCTTTTATTGAAACTTACTACATCATTATTTCACCTATAAAAGCAATATAGCTTCTCTATCCAAATGTTTATTGAATATTATTATGGTACGTTTTAAATGTTTATTTATATACAAAAGGATTAGCTACTACTATTAGAGGTTCTTCATTTTTTTTTTTTTTTACCGATATACTTGTTGACATTTTTCATTTGCAGTTATCATTGTATCGTTTATAATGGCTGTCGTCGTCTGGATACTAAAATTAATAGAGATACAATAATCTCGTTGTTATTATTATTATTATTATTATTATTATTATTATTATTTAACGACATATAATATGTTATGATTTAACAAAAAAAAAAAACGATAAATACAACCTTATGCAAGAGGATGTGATTGTTTATTATCCTTTTCAAGTTTTTAGTGAAGTCTTATCAATATAATCAAAGCATTTTACACACAAAAACACACACACACACATATATATCTATATATATATATATAAAGATCTATATCCATTACATACTTTTCAATAGCCCTATAATAAACGTTTAGGAGGATATCTAAGCGATTCAATCCATCATGTTTATTCAGTAATAATCTTAATTGCAATACTATTTTATTTTTTATTTTTATATGTAGAAGTGATTTAATATATAATTATAGAAACATAGTTGTTCTTCCAATTTTTTTGTTTACTTATTTATTTATTCAATTATCATCATCATCATGGTGGTGGTCGTCGTCCCTATGGTAGTACCTATACAAGTATCTGATCATATTATTGCGAAGCATACCCAGCATCAAAGCTTCGATAAATTAAAAATATGGAGTGAACTTGCATGAAAATAATGGTATTATAAGATTTCCATAAAGTACATGTTAAATCTTTAGGGATTTCACATCCCCTCTCCCCTTCCCTCTATTTTAGGTTTCGTCCTCAAAACTTGGTCCTAACAATCTCTTAGCTTTTATATTTGGGTGATATCTTTCAACTTTTATTTTATTTTATTTTAAGGAACCTTGAATTCAAATTTTCAAATCGAGAGTTAATAACTAAGTCATAAGGTTAATAGAGTATGTTTATGTGGGTATTTGATAAATATGTTTCCTTTCACAAATAGTTCGGATACATATATTTAAACACACTATTGAGAAAAAGAAAAAAAAATTGAAATGTACTATAATAAAAAAAAATTGACATATTAATGGTACATGTATAATACACTAACTTGGACAATTTTATTTGTAAAAAAAGAGGTATAGACAACAATATACCATAATATTTCAAACAATAAAACTGTTTCTTGTAATTACATGTCCATAAAACAGATTAAGATATGAAAAAATATTACTTTTTTCTATGTTGTCATCTAGAGAGAGAAAGTGAGGAGATCGTATGGATTTAATCTCCTTTTTGAAAAATTTTCCACAAATATCTTCTATGCTGTGCTATTGCTTCGAATATGCAATTGATTTATAAAAATGATAGAAATTGAGAGATCAAAGAGATGGCATGTGTGAAAGCTTTAGCGAGAGAGAGAGACTTATTTTTGTTTGGAGAAGAGGATGGTTACAAGCCTTATCGAAATTGTCTCTTGAAGAGGCGATTTTAGTACAATATGAAATCGTTTCTTCAAGAGGCGATTTTAACTACTATATTCTTAGGAATATCTTACCAAAACCCATATTTTCAAAAAAAAATTTTGCAAATTTTTTCCTTTTCCCTATGTATATTACCTATTTTGATAATACGATAATGATACATAAATCACTAATATAATTAACCACTATATAAATTATCTTATACATATATTTACTATTCTCTCTCTCTCCCACCCCAACAACAACCCCCTCCCCCTAACCACCACCACCCTCCCCCTCCTCCTCCTCCTCTCTCTCTCTCTCTCTCTTTCTCTAACTGCCTATTTTTAATCACCAATCATGAAAATAATATTTCACATTATATGATTTATTTTGTACATTATTGAAGAGTGTTAAGATATTAGATTTTGGTTATAGCTATGGTCACCCTTGACATTATCATATCTTAGTTGCTATTGTTCATGTTTTTATGAGTTTTGCCTCTCAATTATAAAGGTCCGTGCGTTATAATACCCTCCACGATAGGGATTAAGGACTAATCACGCGCTCCGAGGTTGAAGGCTTTCTTAGATGGTTCGTTGGGCTTTTTGAGGTGAGTTGAGCGCTAAGAAACAGTATTTGCCCTTCTCCAATCTGTTGAGCTAATTTGCTCTCCATACCATCCAAGAAGTTGCTGACGTGATCAGCCGACATGTAAAGCCGACCCCTCTGTAACACCTCAGTCCAAGTATTGAATTAGGAAAAGAGCCATCTCCATAGTGCCAAGGCTGAGCTGACATTTGTTAGGAGTCGACCATCCGAGGCTAACCCAAGTATGAGTTGTCCCCGAGCTAACCCATGTCTAGCCCCCAGCAGTCAGAGTGTCAAACTACTGATGTTGAACAAACTTGATTGAATGGCCTATCCCAGCTCGTCTCATTGTGTTATCAGAACTACAAATTGAGTAAAACACATACGCACTATCTTTTCTGACATCAAATGTACACGCTGTTGTTTCTGACATCCTTACTGTCCTTTCTGATAGTAAATATTCTTTTTGTGCAATTACGTGCTTTCTCTGTAAATTATTCTTCTTTTTCTTAGCAAGTAGGCATCCATTTTTGTAATTTTCTATAATTTAGGATTTACCCTAGCTGGATACTATAAATACTCGCATTATGTAATAAACGTAGAAACACACAGAGAATACACTGAACTTTTACTCCTTCTTGAGTTAAGTATCTTTTGCTGACTCTTGAGTAATCTTATTTGGCCCATTTGAGCATGGATTAGTGGTGAGTAACCTTCAGCCATACTTGTGTGTCATATCAAGCGGTGATTCGAGCTCGTGTGAGGCGTTAGCGTATTATATCCATTGTTTGTACACAAGAACCCTCTACTCAACCCTTGACTATCATTTACCTTCTAAGTCCTCTTATAACTCGGACCCACCCTTTGTTATGCGTGATATTGGGTTTGTATATTCATTGATGGAATCTGTATCATCTTAGTATTAGAGCACCTAGCTACATTCAAAGTTGGACTTTGCTGTTGTGTTCTTTGAGTAAACTATTACTACTCTCGTATGATAACTATTCTATTATTAACATTGGAGTTTAGTAGTGAGAAGTGTTTTATACTCTATTTCCCCTTGTTTTCAATAGGTAAAACTGAGTGTGGTTGATTGTTTGTTTGTTGTGTAATTTTTGTAGTGATCGAAGTATGGGTTATTGATCTTAAAGTGGTATTATTAGAGGTTAATTTTATGAGGTAACTATTAACATTAGACTCAAGTGTTTAAGGAGCTTTAGGAAACCAAGAAAGCAATACTCGACGTAGCCAAGAGCAAGGAGGAAGCTTCATACCTCAGTCAGTAAGTGATAGCTTGGACAAGCTTACCGACTTGGTAGTTAGTTTGGTGACTATTATCTAAGAAGACAAACAACGAGCTACAAATAGGCTTATTAGAGAATGTGAGCAATAAGGCCAAGGCAATGGTCAGTTTGGTTGAGTTAATGCCCTAGCTTGATTACCCCAAGCTGAAGAAGTTGGTAGGGATGTTAGAGGAAGGCTAGCGCTTGAAGAGATTAAGGAGGAAGTGGAAGGAGACGACGAAGTAGAGGAATACTATGAGCTTGAAGGAAGAAATGTACGACCCATAGAGTCGGAGGATTGAGAATGCGTATCCTAAGTTTTTTTGGAAGTAGTGATGCCGAGGACTATTTAGATTGGGTAGATAAGATTGAAAAGCAGTTTGAATGCCATAAAGTGTCTGATAATGCAAAGGTTAGACTTGTTGTGTTGGAGTTCACTAGTTATGCTACCTTATCATGGAAGAACTTATAAGCCGCTAGAAGAAGGCAAGGAGAATGAGAGATTAGGAGTCAGGATGAGATGAAGAGGGTTATGCGGAGAAAGTTTATGCTGAGCTATTATTTGCAGGATACCTTTAAAAGATTGCAAAAGCTGAGGCAAGAAGGATTGAATGTAGACACTTATGTTAAAGAATTCCAAATGTTAATGATTCATTGTGAAGTTGTAGAGCTAGAGGACCGAACTTTATCTTGATTCATTAGTGGATTGAAGTATGAGATTGGGGATGTCTTGGAAACCCTGGATATTGGAGTGCTTGATGACGTAATCTAAGTCACCCAGAGGATACCAAGGCACTGAACAGGAAGGTCCTAATGACCAGTTAACCGACTAGGCAGTAGCTAAATTGTTTTGAGTAGGCTTGTGCGAATAAAACCAAGTAAGGTTGTCGAGACCTGACCTACCCAAACTACCCATGCCGAAGAGAAGGAACCCATGAGAAAGTTTGAGAAGAGCTAGAGTTCAGGGAGGAAGATGAGTGAGATCAAGTATTTTAAATGCCAATGATTTGGACACATGGCCGCTTAGTGTCCGTACAAGCAAACAATGGCGATTCGAGGTGAGGTATTGATTGTTGAGGTTGACAGTACTGATGAAGAAGTAGACGAGCCAAAAGAGTACAAACAGATTGAGCTGTTTAAAGAAGTTATCTATGGTAAAGAAGGCAACTTTTTGCCGACTACTGTAGTGTTGAGGAGGACGATGAGCATTATTCCCATCCAGAAGATGAAGAAAGGGAAAATCTCTTCCATATTAGATGCAAAGTAAATGAATCACTATGCGCACTGATTGTTGGTAGTAGGAGCTGTACTAATGCAACCTCTGCATTTATGGTCCAGTAATTGAAATTGCCAACCAAGCCCTACCTAAAACCATATAAGCTTCATTGGCTTAGTGATAAGGGAGCCCTACAGGTGAATAAGCAAGTATCTGTGCCAATCTGCATTGGCAAATATCGAGATGAAGTGCTTTATGATGTGCTGCCCATGAGTGCACCCTACATCCTATTTGGATGACTGTGGATGTTTGATCGGGTTGTTATGTTTGACAAGAGGAAGAATACATGTTCTATAAAGCATGAAGGCAGAAGGATGAAATTGAGTCCTATGATTATTGATTAGGTAAAGGTTTTGCAGTCCCATCTTAGCTGAACACCGAAGAAAGAGGCTTTGGTGATGACTCGAGTCGAACTGAAAAGAGAAATAGAAATCAAAGGATTGACCTATTTACTTGTTCGAAGAATTCTAGAGATGAGGTTAGAGGAGAGGGAGTAGCCTACTGAGGTGAAAGCATTGTTTGAGGAGTTTGCCATCCTATTCCTAAATGAGCTATTGGAAGGTTTACCTCCCATCCACCGACCTATAGAAGCAAGTAGATAAGCTAATAAAGAAGTGGTATGTGTGTGAATCCCTTAGCCCCTGTACCATTCCAACCTTGTTAATACCAAAGAAAGGTATTTCCTAGAGGATGTCTGTAGATAGTTGAGCAATCAATCGAATTACTATCGAGTATAGGTACCCTATACCCAAGCTTGATGACATGCTAGTTGAATTAAGTGGAGCAAGAGAGTTCTCCAAGATTGACCTTAAATCTGGATACCATCAGATTTGAATGCGTAAGGGTGATAAGTGGAAAACCACATTCAAGATACAACATAGTTTATTTGAATGGCTTGTAATGCTGTTTGGGTTATCCAATGCACTGAGCACATTTATGTACCTGATGAATTAGGTGCTTTGAGAACTAATAGGAAAGTTTGTTGTGGTTTATTTTGATGACATTTTAGCATACAGCCCCAATCTGGAGACTCACCAGGACCATCTCTGAATAGTCTTTGCAAAACTCTGAGTTGAATAACTCTACACCAATATGAAGAAGTGCGACTTTTGCTGATTCGAGGTGATCTTCTTAAGGTTTGTTGTGAGTGGAGGTGGCATTTGAGTCGATGATGAGAACGTAAGAGCAATCATAGAATGAGTCGACCCGTTTTGCTAATGTGAGAAGTTTCCATAACCTAACATTGTTCTATCGCAGGTTTGTAAAGAATTTCAATACGATTGCGGCCTCACTCACTAAACTCTCAAAAAAGAATGTTGAATTCAGATGAGGAGAGAAGGAACATAGGGGTTTTGTGGAAGTAAAGGATAAGTTGACCATAGCTCCTATCTTAGCTTTGTCGAGCTTTGACTAGGTGTTTGAAGTAAAGTGTGATGCATCCAGACTAAGCATAGGTGCTGTACTAATGCAAGAATGTTGACCTATTGCTTACTTCAACGAGAAACTTTTGAGGAGCTACACTCAACTATTCTGTCTATGATAAGGAGTTCTAATCCTTAATCCGAGCCCTAACAATATAGCAACATTATCTACTGCTTAAGGAGTTTGTGATCTACATCGATCATGAGTCCTTGAGGTATTTGAAGAGCCAACCTAAATTATTTTGGAGACAAGCTAAATGGATTGAGTTCATGGAAGGTTTTTCTTATGTCGTAAAATACAAGAATGGAAGAAATAATGTAGTGACCGATGCCCTATTATGACACCATACCCTAGTGATTGAGTTGTAAACAAGACTACTTGGTTTTTCAACCATAAAGAATTTATATACTGAGGATCTATACTTTGGTCCTATTTATGCCTGATGTGAGGAAGGATAGACATTAGATGATTATTACAGGGTAGATGGATACTTATTTAGGAAAGGGAGGCTATGTATCCCGACCTGTTCCACTAGAGATTTGCTAGTATGTAAGGCGCATGGAGAGGGATTGATTGGACACTTTGGCTAGTACTGAACCCATGAGGTACTATTCTTCAATTTTTTTGGCTAAGGATAAAGAGAGCTGTCTAATCCGTATTGGAAAAGTGTACGACCTGCCGAAAAGCAAAGAACCAAGTTGAGCAAGGACGTTACCAACCCTTACCGACCTTGACCAAACCATGATTTGAGCTGAGTATAAACTTCATGTTAGGATTCCTAAGAACATCATAAGGGAAGGACTCTATCATGGTGGTTGTGGATCAATTTAGCAAGATGATACATTTTGTGCCCAGTTCCAAAACTAACAACATTTCAACTATCTCTTTTCTTTTCTTGTAGGAAATAATCAAGCTTCACGAAGTTCTTAAAACCATTGTTTTGGCCTGAGATCCAAAGTTCATGAGCCACTTCTAGAGGACCCTGTGGAGGTGAATGGGAACCAAGCTATTGTATAGAATGTCCTACTAGCCACAGACTGATGGACGGACTGAAGTTTTTAACAGAACTATGGGAACTTTGCTATGGGTTGTTGTTGGACAAAACACGATCGATTGGGATCTGTGTCTGCCAATCATTGAGTTCTCCTACAACAGGACTGCGATGTACATAGACCAGGTAAGTAAGGATGTAGCTTCGTGGACCGTTCGTTAGGCCTGATAGGTGGTGGTATCATACCTTTCTCAAAGGAACCGTACGTGACACTCTCACGCCATACGACTCCGTCCCAGAATCAAGACCTCTGAGCTCTTAATGGACCAATCACCCCAGTTGAGACTAGATGATGACTAGCCAGTTGTTGAAATAGTTGAGGCCATCAAAGCCATGTACCAAAAAGTTGTTAAGCAATTAAGCCAAGCTAATACTAAGCTTGAGAAGCGAAGCTGAGGATGGAAGAATAGAGAATTTCAGCCAGGTGATTTAGTTGGGGTATGTCTCAGTAAGGAATGATTCCTAAACTTGAGGAAGAGGAAGTTGTCTCCCAAAGCTGATGACCTTTTCAAAGTGCTTAAAAAGATAAATCCTAATGCCTATAGGATTGAATTACCTAAAGGATATGGAGTCTCAAACTCCTTTAACATTGCTGATCTCCAACCTACACTCTTGAGGCCAAGCAACCAAGAGCTAAACTAGATTTGACCCCAAATCTCAAACAACCTAGAGGGGATGATAAGGATTAAAGACTGATCTTGCGCTCTCGAGCCCAAGGGCTTTCTCAGATGGTTCACTAAGCTTTTTAAGGTGAGTTGAGTGCTAAGGAACAGTGCTTATCCTAATCCGATTTGCTGATCTACTTTGCTCTCCACACCATCTAAGAAGTTGTTGAGGTGATCGGTCGACATGCAGAGTTAACCCCTTCGTAACACCCTAGTCCAAGCATCGAATTAAGAAAAGAGCCATCTCTACAGTGCCAAGGCCGAGCTGACATTTATCAAGAGCTGACCATCCGAAGTTGACCTGAATGTAAGTTGTCCCTAAGCCAACCTATGTCCAACCCCTAACAATTAAAGTTTCGAACTACCAATGCCGAACAAACTTGATCAAAAGGCCTACCTTAGCTCATCTCATTGTGTTATCAGGACTGCAAACTAAGTAAAACACGCACGTGTTGTACTTTCTAACATCAAACGTACACGCGCTATTATTTTTAACATCTATACTATCCTTTCTAACGGTGAATATTCTTTTGCACGATTATATGCTTTCTCTGTAAATTATTCTCCTTTTTCTCAGCAAGTAGGGATCCATTTCTGTAATTTTTTGTAATTTAGGACTTACCTTACCTCAATACTATAAATTCTTACATAATGTAATAGCTGCAAAAACACATAGAGAATACATTGAACTTTTACTCCCTCTTAAGCTAAGTATCTTTCTACTTACTCTTGAGCAGCTCTTATCTAGCCCATTTAAGCGTGGACTAGTGGTGAGTAACCTTCGACTATACTTATGTGTCATATCAAGTGTGACCTGAGCTTATGTAAGGTATTGGTGTGTCATATCTATTGTCTGTGTATGGGAACCCCTTACTCAACCTTTGACTATTATTTACCTTTTGAGCCATCTTATGACCTGGACCTATCCATGATTACGTATGATATTGAGTTCATGTATTCACCTACGGAATCTGTCTAAATCCATCATAATAATTTAAAGATTTTTTTTTTCGGTAGAAAGATAATGTATTAAACATAAAATTAAAAGAAATAACAACAGTTAGAGACAACTGATGAGGTCATCCTAAATCTAGAGTTGAGGAATAATTCCTTAAGCTTAAGTCTTTTGAGAGCGAAACATAAGAACAACCGTTCATCATAAAGGAAGAGAAAAAAAGAGGTAAAGCATCTGAAAAAAGGGAAAAATTTAGATCTTATAGCCCTTTCTTCACCAAAGATCAATTGCTCTATTTCTTTCATGGTTAACCTTACATAAACAAATGGAATCAAATTGGTTCAGCAAAGTTTTACAATCTTATAAAATAGGATGACAATGATTAATGTTTATGCTTAGGTTTTTTAAGCACTCTTGCGCTTGTTGTGAGTCAGTAACACATATGATTAGTGTAGCCCTTGATTCAAGCAAGGTGTAATCCTTCTCTAATCACACCAAGTTCCACTTTTTTTTTGGGGGGGGGGGGGGGGGGGGGGGGGGGGGGGGGGGGGCAGGAAAGGCTTACTATTTGTTTATGTAATGCCCATAGGATAATATTATTGTAATTAAAGCAAATTACTCCAATGCTAGAAGTTAAAGTAACGTTTGAGAAAGCTCCATCACATTTAATTCTTACTTACCCTTCTTTTGTCATAATATCAGTTAAGAGAAAAGACCAATTCTTTAATTTTTATTTTCCCTTTCTATAGAAGACCCACTACTCATAAGCTTTGTGCTTGATTTGCTCAATGCATCTTTCATCGGTAATGGCCTCCCTAAAGATAGTGTTGTTTCATTGTTTCCAGATACCTTTAATGCCTGATAGAAAAATGACATGCCTTGGTGGGTTAACTCTTTTCCAATCCATTCTTGATCTCTTACAGTTTGCTGTTATCCAATTCCATAGCTCTTTAAAGGTTGCTAGATTAGAAGCAGTCAAAATGTCTAAGGTCGCCCATAATCTCCTAACCTAACTACAGTTTAGAAATACGTGCTGGATAGTTTCTAACTCCTGTTTAAAGAAAGGATAGAAGTGTTCGAAGGGAAGCCCTCTTTTGATCATATTATCTCTCATGGCTAGTCCATTGTGTAGAATTCTCCATATCAAGATTTGAGTGCTGGGTTAAGAGGAAATTTTCCAAATCCATTTCCAAGACTTTAAGTTTTCATAAGATTGGTTTCTTTATGAATTTGAAGGTAAAAGGATTTTGTACTCAGTTCCCCGTCCATTTGATGTGCCTGTCTCTTAATGTCACAATCTGTTTTAGAGGTACTAAGCCTTAAAAAACCGAGGATGTTTTGGAACTGGTTATCCAAAGGATATCCCATAACATCTTCTTTCCATCCAATATCATTGTCCCACACTTGACATAGAAGCAAGCTTCTATCATATTTGTTCAAAGGTCTACAGATCCTGTCTTCAATCAGTTTGTCTTCAGACCAAATGCCACGCCAAAACCTTGCTTGTCATCCATTCTTGACTTTAAAGTGTACTCTCTTCTTTACCCACTGCACTCCCTTAAGCAAAGCTTTATAGAAAGGTGAACCTTTCTTTTTCCTTCCACTCTGTCGTAGGAGTTTGTACTTTTGTGTAATAAGGGAGCTCTATAGAAGCTTTTTTCTTTTGAGGTGCTAGGCTAAATTTATGAAATTTGCTTTGTTCCTCTTTTGAATGTCCATTAAGACTAGTCCTCCTTTTTCCTTTGATTGCTTTAGCTTCATCCAATTAATCTAGTGCATCTTTCTTTTATCTTCAACGGTTCCCCAAATGAAATCAAGATGTATTTGTTCAATTTTACTAGTTAACCCCTTCGACATAGGTACCATCTAGGAGTAGCAGTTAACTATCCCTTCGAGAGCTGAAGACACTAATAAAGTTTGACTTGACATGCTAAGGAGATTTGATTCCTAACCTGAGAGTTTTCTTCTCAACTTTTCAAAGATGAAAGAGAGGTTAGAATTTGCCAGCTTACCACCTACACGAACAGGGACACCCAAATACTTACCAAAGTCCATAGTAGGGTGAATACCAAAAATAGAAGATATGTGTTCCTTATCCACCACCGGTGTATTTCGAAGGAAGAGGATATAGGATTTAGAGTAATTCACCCGCTATCCTGATAAATTCCTAAACCTAGACATAACTTCCATCATGATTTTGGCATTTTCTTCTGTTACTTCCCTTTGGAGGAGTAGATCATTAGCAAAGAAAATATGTGATAATGATAAGTTCATACCTCTAACCTTTAAGGGACTCCACTCCTTAGCTGACACTATAGAATGGATAATTCTATTAAGTATCACCATACCCGAGATGAAAAAGGTATGGATAATGCATATCTCCTTGCCTAAGACTACAACTCACTAAGAAAGGTTCCATCATAGAACCATTTAGAACAAGTCTAAATTGAATTGATGCCAAACATGAACCGGTTAACTTTATATAAGATTGAGGAAAGTTTAAGGATGTCAGAGCAAATTAGATAAAGTCCCATTCTATGCAGTCGTAGGATTTTTCCAAATCTAGTTTCACAACCATCCACTTTTTCCTTCCCTTTTTTTACTAATAGAGTGTAGAACTTCTTGGAATAGGATGACATTATCCCTTATAGATCTTCCAGAGATGAAGATAGGCTTTTCAGCACAGATAATTTCTTGTAAAAGGGGTCGAAGTTGGTTTATGAGGCATTTACTCACTACTTTATAGAGGGTAGTACTTAAGCTGATAGGACGGAATTCTTGAACTCTACTAGCCCTAACAACTTTGGGAATAAGGACCAAAAGAGTGTGATTCAATTTTTCTGGCATGACACCTAAGTGTAAAATACTGCTTATGAGCGAACACTCCTTATCTCCTATAACCTCTTAGCATTGCTTGTAGAACTCTGTGTGAATACCATCAATACCAGGGGATTTATGACTTTCAATACACTACAGAGCTTGTTTGATTTCAACATATGACTACTGTTGTTCCAATAAATCTTTCTTTGCTTCTGAGAGGCATCTTTGGTTGCTTTCCCATTCAAAGGACTTTCTCTATACAAAGGTGTGCTTAGTAGTATAGAGATTAATGAATAAGTCCATGAAGAGTTTTTGGACTCCTATTTCTTCTTCAACCTAGTTACTTACAGAGTCATATAAACCATTAACTTAAGATTTAATCTTTGTGCTAAGATGTTAGCATGGAAGTATTTCGTGTTCCTTTCTCCATTGATGATCCAATTTTATTTAGCTTTGGTTTCCTAGAGTTTTTCTTCTTGATTGAGGACCCATGAAAGCTCTTCTTATAAAAGTCTTTCTATCTCAATAAACCTTTGGGGTGGACTGTCAAATAAAATAAGGTGAAACTTTTCTATCCCTTTGATCAGACGCCTCTTTCGAATATGAACAATGCCAAAATCCCCCTTATGCCTAGTTTTTAAAGCTTCAATAAAAAATGGAAGATCTCATGGAAAATGAAACTCAAGGCTACCCCAAATACTTTCTACTAACAGCTTAAAGGTTGAGTGTTCTAGCCATATGAGTTGAAAACAGAAAGGCCTATTGCGAGGTGGACCCCCTTGAAACTTTGGATTGTATTCAAAAGAATAGGTAAATGGTCCGAAAGGTTAGACGGGATATGGAAGACCTTAGCTTCTAAAAAAGCATTTCTTTAATCATCATTAGCCCAAGCACAGTCAAGATGTATTAGTGTTCCTAGGTTAGATAAATGTTTTGATTGGTTAGACCATGCGAACCGTAGTCCAACAAAACTTAGGTTAACCTTACCATAAAAATTCATACAGTTTTGGTATTCCTAGGATCTATTTTGGTTCACTAAAATACCTCCCCAGTTCTCTTCTCGTAAAAGAATATCATTAAAGTCTCCAATGAGAACCCAAGCTCCTATTATCTTAACTACCCAATGTTATAGTTCCTCCTTCAACAAGCACTTAATATTTTTAGAAAGGTTTGCTTAAATTGTAGAAAGAAACCAAGAAAAACCACAATTACATAACTGGATTTCCATCAGCACTTGTTGACAAGAGATATGCGATGAGTGAATCTCTACCTCTTCAGCATTCCAAAGGACCAAAATTCCTCCACTAAAACCTTTTGCCTCAACATAGATTATGTGATTATAACCAAGGAACTCCTTCAATGCCAATGAAGCTTACCTACCCATTTTTGTCTTTGTGATAATAAGAACCTAGGGATTATATTGGTTCTTGATATCATGGATGGCTCCTTGTCTGCTTGTGGAGTTTGCCTCTCTTGCATTCCAAGCTAGTACTTGAAATGGAATTAGATGCATGTTGGAGGACAGAGTTTTAGTGAAATCTAATGAAATCGTGGAAGTATTCATCTTATACTAGAAGTTCTTTATATTAGCCTATTGAAGATACTCTAGAGTCATCTTCCATTGGCATGGTTGAAATAGTGTGTGGAACACTACCATTTGAAGTTCTCATGTGGTGAGAAGAATTGTCCTCTCTCTTTCCTCTATCATCAATAGTACAATAAGAATTCGTTAGACTTCTACTAGGGCCTCTATTTGCAAGTATAGTCTTTTTACTAGGATCTTGCATGTCTATTCCATCTCCTTCAGCATGTTGCTCCCCAACAAGTCTTGCTTAAACATGAGCATCTTTACCACCACCATGTACTGGTTCATGACTTTGACCAATCTCTATCCTTGCATGAATGTTCTCGCCTGACTTGTGATTGGCTAGAGCAGAATTTTCAGTACTCGATTTTTTCTCTATTTGGTTGGGTGGAGGATGATCCCTTGCAGTTCCACTAAAACCAGCCTTAAAGACTTATGTGCTTAGATCTCCCAAATTTGTGAGTTCAAGTGAGTTATTAGTCTGTTCAAGTCATTACGTAGGAATTGCAACAAGATTTCTACTTCCAACATTTTTACCATTTTGTCTTGCAATCTTCTTGATAGCCATCACCAAGTTCCTTTTCCTTTCTTCTTTCACGGTTGTTCTTAAGGAAGTTGGATAGGTTTCTTTTCCTCTTGTATCAGTAGTTTTTGGAATAAAAACCCATTTCGAAAATTCCTTAGGTATATTTAAATCTTTAGATAATAGAACTTCTTGATTAGTCACACCTGTTTCCAAATGTTACACTTCTTCATTGGGTAGCGCATTTTCGATATTCGAGGATTATCTATATCCTTTCCCTTTGTGTGTCTATCCATTAAAAGGATGCACAGGTTTGACATCCTTCTTTCTAGGAGCCCTTTTTTTTCGTTGTACTTTTATCCATGGGCCGTAGTGCTCATTAATGGTTACGTCTTTAATTACTATCTTTTCAGAAGATTGAAAATCTTCCTCAACTGAGGTACTCAAAGTCCCGTTCTCTTTCGACTATGCAATAATGTCACACTCTATATTGCTTAGATGGCTTTGACTCTTCTCTCCTCCAACATCTTTCTTTGCTTTTGATGCATGTTCCTTAGAATTAATATTATTTATATTTATACCTTCATTAGTGTTGTTAGTTGGGAGAGTTATGTCCTTATGTTGTTTTTCTCTAGAAGGACATTGCCATTTATTATGGCTAATGTCTTACAAATTTAATTTTACACAAATCATAAGCACATAGATATGTCATTACAGTTCAAAATCCTTTTGTTTAGGAACATTGTTATTCGTTTTTATATTGTAGTTCATTTTGGTTTGTGCTTAGCATTTCAGTCGGTAATGTGTATTTGAAAAGTTCTATAGTCCAACGTTCAGTGTGGTAAAACTACCTCTTAATTGCAGCATTCTAGTTTTAAGGTAGACTTGTAGTAGTATAAGTACATATGTTAGTATACTAATGCTTTAATAGGGGCTATATTTCATATTGAAAATTTAATAATTCCGAAAATTTTGGAGAGTGATAATAATAATAATAATAATAATAATAATAATAATAATAATAATAATAATAATAATAATAATAATAATAATAATAATAATAATAATAATAATAATAATAATAATAATAATAATAATATTTCTTAAATATACTTGTAATTTTTTTAGATTTCACAGACAACCATTTAGTCACTTAAATCCATTTAAAATTAATTTTCACAAATACTAATACTTTTATGAAATTCCAAATTTTACCTAAATATATCATGCCAAAACAAGAACGGAACTTCAAATCCATTGGCATTTGGATAGATGACCTACACCATTTCAAATTTTCTATAAAATTATATTAAAGCTTTGATTGCTAAAAATTTATCAATATTCATAGTCTATCTTTTAACTATAATTTTTTTTCGTTAACAAAGATTTATTTTTCTTTGTATAGCTTCTTTTCTTTTCTTTTCTTCTTCTTCTTCTTCTTTTTTTTTTTTTTTGTAAAAAGTTCAATCTTTGGAAGTTTATAAAAATACATAGTTCAAAAGTTTTTAACTCTTTATATTCTAATTTTTCCATCCCTTGCATTTGTTTATTGTGATATCATTATTGAAATTCCATAATTCTCATTCAAACCTGTTTCTCATCTAAATATTAAAATAATTCCAATAACCTATTAATTGTTATTATGTATAAAAAATCAATTAGTCTCCCATATCTATTTTAATTTAATGTTCACAAATATCGATCCTCTTATATCCTGAATTTTCTCCATATATAACATGCAAAAAATGAGAAAACAACTTCAAATCTATTGGGGTTATTTTGTATATAACCTATAAAATTCTAAATATATGATAATATACATAGTTTTGTTATTTATTTATGATAATCAAGGTTTCTTTAGCAATTTCTACATATCACAATTTTTTTTATGATCATTAAATATTTCATTGTTTAAATTTATCTTATTATTCATAATCACAATTGATTCATTACTTATGTTTGATGAACATCATTACATTCATGTATTTAATTTGAACTCTTAATTAATACTAATTTTCTTTTCCAATCTATGTTTCTTCCCTAAGAGCTCTTTTTTCATACAATATTTCAACTCTAAAATATTATTGAGTGAATAATATCGTCATATGTATATGCCAAATGATTTGATTAATTTAGTTTTGTAATTGATATTGATAATAACCAAAATATTAACTATTTAGTATGAGCACATGCATCGAGGATGCATCTCACATATATATATATGTATATGTTACCTCCTATACATTGTTTTAAATATATATAATAAGCAATATAACATATATGATTCTAAAAGCTTTTGAGAAGTTGCATAACTAAATTATTCAAAAGACATATAAAATTACAATTCATACTCTTTTTCTTGACAACCTACTATCTTATCACAACTTTTAACATGAAATGAAGAAGAAGACGAGGAAGAAGAAGAAGAAGAAACACCGAAAGAAAAAGAAAGAAATGTAGAATATGAATGAGAGAATTTATACAATGTGTAAGCTCTATTCATTAAGTGTTGGTGCTATTTATACATTAGTAATAATTCTAACTAACTAATAATTGACATGTACTAACTGTCAACTAACTATCAACTAATGTGTTCATATAATTAGTTGAATAATTAATATATATATCCTTTATATCATGTTAGCCCCTCGCAAGTTGGAGCATACAAATCTTGGATGCCCAGCTTGGCTATAGATTGGTTGAACGGAGAACTAGAAAGTGGTTTCGTGAAGCAGTTAGCTAGTTGATGTGAAGATGATACTATAGTAGTGTAACAACACTTGCTTGAAGCCTCTCTCTAACAACATGACAATCCAATTCAATATGTTTAGTGCATTGATGAAATATTTCATTTTAAGCAATATACAAAGTAGATTGATTACCATAAAATAAAAGAACAGGTCCTTGATGTGGTAATCCCATATCATTCATGAGATAAACAATCCATTAAATCTCACAAACAGCCAAAGCCATAGCCCTATATTTAGCTTATGAGGATGACCTAGACATAATGGATTGTTTCTTTGAATTTCAAGATATAAGAGACTCTTTAGGAAAAAATATAAAATCTTGTTATAGATTTCCTTATATCATAACATGATGCCCAATTGGAATCACTAAAGGCCTTAAGCTTTAGATCAGAAGATGTGGGAAAAAACAATCCTTATCCTAGTGATGACTTTAAATACCTTAAAACACGATGAGTAGCTCTTAAATGTGTTTAAGTGGGACAATCTAAAAATTGGGAAATTTGTTGAATAGTAAAGATGATGTTTGGTTATGTATTAGTAAGATACAAAAGGCAACTAATCAATCTTTTGTAGCTAATTGGATCTAATATGAGGGGTGTACCATCTGATTTTATCAATTTAGTGGCTAGTGATAAAGGAGTTGCACTAGGTTTACAATTAAAGAAGCCAATATCTCTAGGAAGACCAATATAGCATTTCTTCTGAGAGAAATCAATACCATTAACACTTTTGGTAACCTCTAAACCAAGGAAATATATAAGTTCACCAAAATCCTTGATTTAGAAAGCATTATGTAAATATTATTTGATATTTTGAATGGATTGCAAAGAACTGCTAGCTACAATGACATCATCAACATATACTACTAAGATCATAAACTAATCTTCATGAAAATGCAAAAATAGATCATGATCAACTGAAGATTGTCGAAAACCAAATGAGAGTAACAAATCATAAAGTTTAGGATACCATTGTCTACTAGCTTGTTTAAGACCATATAGTGACTTTAATAGCTTGCAAACCTTGTTAGGCTAATTTGTTTCAAAACTATCAAGTAATTTCATATACACTTCTTCCTTGAGGTCCCTATATAGGAATGCATTATTTATATCTAATTAGTGTAAAGACCAATGTTGAGATGTTGCAAGAGAAAGCAATAATCAGATTGTAGTCATTTTTTCTACTAGACTAAAAGTATCTAGGTAATTAACTCTAAATTTTTATGTGTAACCTTTAGCTAATAATCTTACTTTATATCTTTCAATTGAACCATCTACTTTGTATTTTATTTTATACACCCATTTACATCCAATGGGTTATTTATCTAGTAGCAAATCGATCAGCTCCCATGTTTGATTAGCTTCCAAAGATAAGATTTCAGCTTTCATAGCATCTCTCCATTGTTGTTTTTTAACCGCTTCTTGATATATGTTTGGTTATTTGAGAGAATCAACAGCTAAAGCAAAACTCTAATGTACTGAATCAAGATTAGAGTATATAAAAACAATACTTGTATTATGAAGACTTAAATGATTTCCTAGTTTTGACAAGAGAGGACAAGTGTATTCTTGTAGATAACTAGGAGGTCTTCTATCATGAGTTGACCTTCTAGGTAAAGTAGATGAAGAAGTCATCGAGGAACTATGTAGAAAAGAATTATATTGCTGTGTATGCTCTAAAGGAGATGTAAACTGATCATAACCATCCAACTATGATTGAGATAAAGTTGGATAAATTACATCCGAATCTATGATAGAGGACTGAAGATGAGAATAAAAAAGGAATGGAAAGATATTTTCATGAAATTTAACATCCCTTGATAAGAAAATCTATTGTTGATCTAAATCATAAAGTTTATAACCTTTCACACTAGAAGCAAATCTAAGAAAAATACACTTGGTTGCTTAAGAAGCAAGTTTTGTTTTCTTGTTGTCATTTGTAGAAGCATAACAAAGATAATAAAAAATCTTAAGATTGCTATATGTCGGTAACTTGTTGAACAAAATTTGGTAAGGATTGGAATTATTAATGATAAGGATGGTGTGCAATTGATCAAGTATATTACATGAAGAACACACTCACCCCAGAATTTGTGTGGTAAACTAACTTATAACCTCAAAGCCCTTGCTACTTATAGTATATGCTGATGTTTTCTCTTGAGTACACTATTTTCTTGAGGTGTTTTTACATACAAGTTTGATGCATAATCCCTTTCGAAGTAAAAAACTCAAGAATATTAAACTCTTGTTTGTTATTTGACCTTATGCATTTAATCATTACTCCAAATTGAGTTTAGACAAGATATACAAAAGCTATCAATAAGTTTCTAGCTTTAGATTTGTATCTCATTAAAAACACCTAAGTAAGTCTACTAAAATTATCTACTATAGTTAGGAAATAATGTTGATTATTGATAGTTGACACTTGCATAGGACCCTATATGTCCACATGTATCAACTTAAAACGACTAGAAGTGAATGAAGTGCTATTAGGAAAAAAGGAAGTCTCTTCTATTTTGCATAGTAACAAACATCACAATGATCCATCTCATCTAATGCTACAACATTTGAATCCATCTAAGAAAGTACTTTTAATTTCGAAAGAGGTATATGGCCCATTGTATAATGCCAAAGATGATGAACTTTACCAGATTTAGTTGTATTGCATTCATACTTTAGATTCTCTTTGTATTCAATAGATTCTTCATCAAAATCGTGTCCCAACTCCAATTGATACAAACTATTTACTAGTTTATCACATCCAATCAACTTCCATCTCTGAATATCCTAAATGAAGCACTTGTTTAATGTAAAAATGAGACAATAGTTAGTTTGTGAAGTCAATTTACTAGTTGAAATCAAATTGAATTTAAATTCCAGAACATACAATACTTCTTCTAATATCATAAAAGAGTTTAGCTTTACTTTTGCAACATATGTAACTTGAACTTGTACTTCATTTGGTAGACGAATATATACACCATGGATTGATTTAGATGATTCAAAATTACTTAATGAGCAATGAGCATGTGATATGATCATTTGCCTTTGTATCAAGAATCCGTTTTTATTTATTTACTTCTTTAGTTAAGAAACTAAAAGAAAAGTGTTTTGTACCTACCATTTTTGCTTTGTCTTAGAAATTTTCAAACCTTGCAGTTAAGGCATTCACTCATAGTTCATGTTTTTGAACATATGAAGATTCTTCAATTAGTTGCATGATCTTCAAATACTGTTCTTTCGTGAAAGGAAATTGTTCATTCTTGGTTTCTGTAAATTCCTCTACAACAAACTTTGTCTCTTGCTCTTTATGCATCACCTCTACTTGATTTATTCTTCGAAATGCATTAGATTTTGTTCCCTTATAATTTGGAGGACAACTATGCTTCTTGTAGCATTTATCAACAATATAACCCATAAATGCACAATAAGAACACATAGGGTTCTTATTTCCATTTGAATTCCAATTCTTTCTTATGAATAATGAAGTATTATTTGATTCTCCTGTGGATTTAATTGCAAACACTATAGAATCTCTAGGATTTTGGTAATTCCAAAATTAAGTTGCCTTTCTTGTTGAATTACAAGTGAGAAAGTCTTATTGATGTTAGGTAGTAGATCAACGAGTAAAATTTGTGTCTTTATAGCCATAAAACATTAATTTAATCCTTTCAAAAACCGCATTACCTGATCGTTATCTAAATATTGTTTCATTGTAGCAATTACATTGCGGTTAGCTTAAGACTTGCATGATGGACGAAGTCGTAACACACTTAATTCATCCCATAAGATTTTTAGTTAAGTGAAATACTCTGTAATAGCAACTGTACCTTGTTTGAAATTGTATATCTCTTCTTTCATCTACAAAATTCTAAGAGAATCGCCCTAAGAAATTCAATTTTGGAGATCTTTCCATACTTCATGTGTTGTATCGATCCATATGATACTTTGTGCAATGGATTTTGATAATGAATGTATTATCCATGACAACACCATTGTGTTATAGCGTTCCTAAGCTAGATAAAGAAGATTCAATTTTTCTGGTGGAGTAATACTACCATCAACAAACTTCAAATTGTTTTTAGAAAGAAGTGCCATTTTCATGGCCCTACTTCATGAGTGATAATTCGATTTGGTTTGAACATATGAAACTAATGTTAATGAGGGATTTTCATTTAAGTGAAGATAGTATGGACTTGATGGAGTATCCTCTTCTCTTGCCATTCTAAAGCTCTGATATTATAACACGAAATGAAGAAGAAGAAGATGAAACACTAAAAGAAGAAGAAAGAAATGTAGAATATGAATGAGATAATTTGCAAAATGTGTAAGCTCTGTTCATTAGTTTCAACTTAGTGTTATTACAATTTATATGTCAATAATAATTCTAACTAACTGCTAACCGATAACTAATGTATACTAATTGTCAACTAACTATCAACTAATGTGTTCATATAATTAGTTGAATAATTAATATGTATATCCTTTAAACTTTAAGGGAGGCAATAAATGGGTTTGACCCGTTTATATGGCGTATTGACTTTTTTCATGCATAAACCCGTTTATAATTGCATCATCTTGTGTTCAGGTTAGGTCCTATCTTAGATTGCTGACTTAGGAGGAATTGAATTGGTTTATTCCATTAGAAGAATAATGTTCATATTATTAAATTAAAATAGCCTTAACGAACTAAAGGTCATATTGAAAACACTAGTGAAGTTATAGAAGCTTTTAAGGAGTGGTTATAACATTGAATATAAAAATGAAATCATAGTTATATATGTTGAGTATAAAATTAAATAAATTATTGACCATACAAAGGGATCTTTATATACAAATTGTTGTATTGAAACGTATGACATATATATGACAGCTTCTAATAGATCATAACACTAGATATATAATATATAAATTTATAGTTTATGTGAAAAATATTATTCCAATCAATAATATATATATATATCTACAAACACATTTGTAAAGTCGTTTATATTGAATAAAAACTATAAATAGTATAAAGATACAGATGTTATATAGTAATTCACAAATGATAATAACCATTAACTTATGCACATAGTTTCTATACTAATTTACAAATGACAATAACCATTAACTTATGCATATAGTTTCTATAAGTATGGACTATTGTATAATTTTTTGAATATAGTACTTATATGCATAAATTTTAAATACCAAAATGAAGTTTTTCCAAAATAAATAAGTATACATCATATCGAATTAAGAGCACCAATACCTTTACTATAGTTTATAATACAATCATTTGAAAATTTTATATTGACATAGGTTAGAATTTGTAATATATGAAACATATCAATTCACAAATATAAATGAATCATCATGTGTATATCTACTTTTATCAAAGATAGACCCGATGTCATATAACAAGGAGGAAGGGCCTGACTTATTTTAATTAAGTTAATATTAAAATTATTAGTAGGAAAATATTTGCTAATTATCATAATTATATTGGATAGGATTTTATTAATGATTTGACATATAATTATTATTAAATTTTATTGGGATGGAAAAATTCATTTAAATATTGTTTAAGAGTAATCAATACACTTCATTAGAAGTTAAAAAAATTAACTTTTTACCATTTTATTATGCAAATATATTAAATGAAAATTAAATATTAATTTATAAAAAAGTACATTAATATATCAAACTTACGTAAGTTTTTTTTAGATTAGAAAAAATAATTGAATAGGAAACTACAAGTAAAGCAGAAAAAGCGAGGAATAAGTATTGTATTGTTTCTTTTCATGGTAACTTTATATTATTGTTACATTATCAATGCTAAAAAAATATTATTTTAAATATAAATTATTAGGTAATCAATTATTCAATAATCTACATTTATTAAGTCATACAAGTGGTATTATTTATTAATACTTTATACAATAAGACTGGAATACTTGTAATATGTATAATATAATCATTTTTATGGTATTACTTATAAGAAATAGCAATTTAAGAGAATTTATTTAGTTAGATATAATTTATAATTAATGAATTTAACGTTATTAATTTTTTTTTATGAGGGTATGGTGTGGGGTGAATGGAGTTTAATACATGCAAAATGACAAATTCCTTTTAAGTAATAAATACATCTTTAGAAAAGTAAATGACAAACATGGATTTGAACTCAATACCTCATATTTGTAAAACAAATACATAACCACTAAGTTTATATTTAATTTTATATAATATTTTTCTCTTTGAAATATATATTTAGTATATATATATTTTTTCCTTTTCTAAAAATTTTTAAAAGCAACTTTTTCTAAGCTTGGGGAGTTGGGGCCACTATTAGCCCCTTAAGCCCAAACAAACTTAGCTCCTACCTACGATCAACGAGAGAGCCTAGATTAATGTAGGCTTAATTCACTGGGGTTGACCTAAACATAGTTTAGGTTAGGCTTAGACTAGCTAGACTTGCTCTTGGTCGAGCTTTTGGCACTCATGTATTTCCTAAGATCCTGTTCCACTAGAGAAAGTTAACCTACTTGACTCTACCCAAATTGCTCCCAAGTCAGCTCCTTAGAAAAATCACCTTGATCTCCATTAAGGGGCTCTAAGAATTTCATGGCCTATAGCTAAGATTTACCATGTTGTGGATAAGGGCTCTTTCAATCTAATGTGATCTTATCTCTTCAATCGGGTTGAAACAAATATAAAGTTACTTGTATTCAAGGCAAATCTTTATAAAGACACTCTTTGACTTTCTAGAAGATGTACCCATTTAACTAAATATACTTTCCCATTCAGGAAGGCTCTTAATAAGGAAGATACTAACTTAAAAAGATATACTTGGAGATACGGCTTGTCTAAAATATCTTAGCCCCATCCCTTATAAATAAGGGATAAAGCCTTTAAATATGATCACTTGAGCTTAATATTCGAAAGATTTTAGATCTATATATATATGTAATTACACTCCAACAATCAATATTTGATTATGGTAATAATGAAAACAAGTGGTACTTACATGAAATCAAACGTCCTCTAGTGGCATCTCTAGATACACCTAGACCATGGTGTCCTCCATTATTGTCTTCAAATTTACCAATAATACACTAAAAGCTCCTAACGTTAACCTAAGTCTCAAAAATAAGCTTGATCAAATATGCTCAACTTACTAATGAGCATAGCTTTTTCATTTTTCATCAAAATCTTACATTCTTATATCATTATGATTATGAACACTTTAATTATTCTAAGGTACAATTTGATTAAGTTAATAGAATTTATGAAATTTCCATTTTTGTTTACCAATTTATAGAACTGTAAATAAGTCGAGTTATTTGCAAGTTGCTTTAGCACAATTAGTAAACCAGCCGAATTCAAACTCAAGAGAAAACTTATTTATTTAAACAGGTTGAGCTTGAGCTCTATCTTAAGCTTGCGAACTAGTTTATTTAGACTTGTGAGTAGGCTTTCGAATTTTATATATATTACAAATATTACATATAATATATATTATTAAAGTCCAAAGTCTAATATCTATATAATAAATAAATATATAACATGTTATAAGATAATATATGATATATAATCTAATTCTTCTCCACTATTCGTTAATCTATTTATTTATATATAAAAAATTTTATTTCATATACTTAGGCACGCGAGTAGGATCAAGATCAACTTGTTTTAGGCTTGACTTAGCTCGAACATAATTTATAAGTGAGCTAAATTTGAACTCAAGATAAAGTTCGTTTATCTAAATAAGCCAAACTTGAGCCTTAATTGCAGCCTCAATAAAAAGCTCAGCTTGAGCTTAAGCTTAAGCTTAGTAATTTTTAAATGAGTCGAGATGGGTTTTGGAGCCTAAGCCTTTGGAAGCTCTACTTATCTACGGCCTTACCAATTTATCCTTATAATAAGGTAAACTCCATATTTGAGTAAAGTACATCAAATTTGCAAATAATCATCATGTTTACCACATGCTTCAAGACCGATTAAAATCTTTTTATCACCAAGACATTGGTCTCTAATCATGTAAGAATTACTTAATTTCCCAATAAATTATTTTAATAGCTAATTATCTCATTATAAGCTTTATCGAAGCTATATATGTAATAAGTGCCATATTTGCTCAAATAATACCATAAAAATTTCTGGAAGTCTTTACAAATATAAATTTTAATACTGTAATTTTGAAGGCGTGATTTCTTGATCTTTTATTTTTACTTAATTACACTTTTAACCCTAATGGTAGCCTTATTTAAAAATAACTAAATTTACATAAAAATTATGAAAAATATTATTTCCACCAATCTAGGCTTCTATAGTCAACATTTATTTTATTCATTAATTTAGAGCAACAAAACTATTTTATATATATATATATATAAAATTGCAAAAGTTGTAGATTTAGGACAATAAATTTAAGGAATAGTTAACTCATAATTTTTCAAAATCTAAAACTTTATAACAATTTTCTACATATATGTAGTAGCTTATGGTAAAAAATTTGGTTAGAAACAACCTCATTTACATTTTTGAAAGATTCATTTTCTTTGCATTTTGAAATGGCATTTCTATTAAAGAAACCATATTTAGACACCTTAAAATGAATTCTCAATATACTATGTTGTCCTACATGAAAAAGTACCTTAGATTACCAAAATTTATTAAATTTCAAAACATTTTAACACTTTCATAAAAATAAACAAGATTTATGACAAGAGAGAGAGAGACTAAAAGATGAGGGATTTGGGAGATTTTGTTAAATATTTATGGGATTTTGTTTGGAGTTTGGCTTAGATCTTAAGGAATTTGGAGGACTTTTTGAGAGATTTGGTAGCTAAGTGAGGCTTATATGGGGCGTGTATGGAAAAAAAAATAGAAACAGGCTTAGGCTTATGGACTTGATCTTATACATTTTAATTGAGTTTAGTTAAACGGAAGATGGTTTAAGGCTTTCCTTTCATTTTAATCTGTACTGAGTTATTTTAGTTAGATTTTTGCTGAACTATTAAGCCTATTTAATTCATTTAAGTTCTACTTTATGAATTACAAAATTATTTTAGTTAATCTTTTGCAATTTGTTCATGTTCCAGAACTTTAACTTTGATTTTTTACTACATCAATAAATTTTAAATTAGAAATTGTGTATTTTATTAAATGAAATTTTCTATGCTTGAAAATTTGAAAAACTAAATGGAGTCACTGCATATAACCATTATGAATTCATCATAAACTTTGAGCAAAAATCGAGTTTGTTTCTTAAATGTTTTGAAAGTCTTAGATTTAGCTATTCAGAAATTTAGGTATTGTATTCTACTTTATTGGAATTTCATTGTTGTCTTATATAACATTAATGTCATAAAATTCTCATAGTTAGATTTATCAAATTTTTAGGTTTTCACATTCTCCTGTCCTCAAAAAGAAGCTTCATCTTTGAAACTTCTCATGCATATAACTTTTCGTGTACTCACACAAATACATACATACATACATACATTATGTAGTTTTCTTCCAACACCTAACTTATGATCTCAAATATTTTTTGCATAGTACATTAAGTTTTTGTAGCTTTGTCAAAATATTATGCAACTATCCAATAGTTTATTTTAGACTATACATCTTCCTTGTAGATTGTTTGATTACTTTCGGCATTGCTTAATTCTTATACCATATGGAAATGTCATGCCCTTATCTTTTACATATGTAACACACTATGCTATTTCTTCTACTAAAACATCATTTCTCTTTATGCTCAGCCTTCCTACAATAAGAGTGTTTACCATTCCATCATGGACAATTTCTAAGATAATGTTCATCACTACACTTCCAACAATTCACTTGGAAGTAGCTTCTTTGTTATCAATCCATCTATATGTGATCCTAATGTTTGGATTGGTCTTTTATCTCCAGTATCCTCATCGAGACTTTCTAGTGACTCTTTACTTAACCTTTAAGTCCATTGGTTTCCCTTACTTTCCTATTATAGGAATCTCTCCTTTTTGGGTGAATACTTCATCATTGTAGGAATCTCTCCTTAGCATATTCTAATACTCTTGTCTTTTCTATAGATTTAGCATAAACCTATAGTTGGAATTGCTCTAATTTATTTAGTCTTTACATCTAGTTTGTTCTTAAATATTTGTATATGAAAATCTTCATTATCTCTCAAATCAGCAAGAACAATTGCACTAAAATTCTAAACTCACATTCATATCCATAAACACTTCTGTTCCCTCTTTGTATTGAAGACTTCTAAGGATGTGTTCCCTTAGAGACTCCTCTTTGAACCCATTTCAAGCGATAGATTGAGGTGTTGTTCTCTTCTTAGAGTTCTAAAATACTTTGATATCCTTTTGTAGAATAAAAGTTCCATATGTTACCTTCAAGCATTTTTTTTTTATTTTATAAGCCTTAAAGGATTGTTTGGTTTAGGCCAACTAATCCTTCATCTCGATCAAATCTTGAATATTTCCTTCAAAGAATTTATTTGACTTAGTGAAGTTAGAAGCATTATCCTTTGTAGCTTTCGTACTATCGAAACATATTCATGGTCCAAACTCTTTTGTTCATACATTACAAGTTGGTGCATACAGTTATGTCTACTAGTAGGTGTTGGTCTCATTTAACAATCAAAGAGAGGGTGAATTGATTGTTAAAATTAAAAGAATTTTTCTCAAGGAACTTTACTCTAAAAGAATTTCAACCCCTTCATGATTGTAAGTCATATAAAATAAATTGATAAGTAAAGAAACAACTGAAAAATAAAAGTGTAAGGAAAAGAAGATCAAGCGAAGATTTTTACATAAGTTCTACCTCATACATCAATCCTCTCTTTTAGCTTCATTGTTAAGGATCCACTTGTCTTAACTGGTCATTCCACTATATCAAATTAATCAAACTTTAGAGCAAGTACAATCACTTGGTCACCTGCCTTGTCTCACTAGCTTCCATAGAAGCTAAATACAGGTTACAGTATTCTACTCACTCTCTCAAAGTTATAACAAATCCTTACTCACATAAGTGAACATAATGAGGAGATGGAATTATTTTGATCCTCAACAATTTAGCATAAAACAAAAGACAATAACAAATGAATAACGTTTTATTGCTTGATGAATTCTTGAATGTAGTTGACTTGTCATAAGAAGATAATAATTGATCTCTCTCCTTATATTTTTGAAATGCTACCATTTAAATAAGTTGTAATCCAATGTTTAGTTTGAATATTATTCTCTTTGAATCTCGATTGGTTTAGATGTTATTTTGTCTCTTAGTTTATTTTTGATATTCTCCACCAAAGTCTCAAGGAAATATCCTCAAACATCATCTTTAGATATGTATAAATGTATCATATTTTATTTGGAGATGAATCTCCTTATTAAAAAATAAATCTTTCCAACTCAACTAATATCCTTATCCCTTATCTCTTATTAAAATTTGAAGGAAAAAAAAAATCTTACAACTAAATCTACACCAAATCCTTAACTCTAGATTTAAATTTGAATTTGAAAATTTATCTCATAACAAATATTCTTCTTTGCTCTACTTACAAACTGATACTAAGTTTAAACTTATTATAGCTACGAAAACATGAAGTAGCTCTTCACCTTTACGTTGATATGAAGATATTATTTTAGTAGTTGCCACATGTTGCTTTGGACATGTCAAGCTTGTGTCTTCTACATCCTTTGATAATTTAAAAAAAAATTGAACCGACTGATATTTGAATAATAATCATCACATATTAATGAAATTGCTTAAAGACCAATCAAACACAATTAATATATTCATTCCACTTCCATAAATTAATCCCCATGATATTAATCCAACTTTAGTCGAACGAGTTGATCATATTACCCAAATATAACTAATTAGTAGAGCTAGTCCTTCATTCATGTTTAAATCCTTTTGACATATCTAAAAATAACATTCTGTGCATGTTTGATTATACTATGATTTATCCTTCTACTCATTCTTCTATTACATCTTGGGATGATTATGTTAACTCAACCTTCTATAAAGCTTCTACTATAACTTGTGAAGTTCCTTTGTCAATTTAACCTTTTACTGTAGCTTCTATAAGTTCTTGAATGTTCTTAGACGAAAGCTTCTACTTACTAAAGCTTCTATAAAAGTGCTTGGAAATCTTCCTTGCACTTAAGCTTTTACTAAAACTTCTTGGATAATATTGAACCTTTTATCAACCTTCTATAAACATTCTTTTACATATTTTTCTCATTTAAAGCTTCCACTACAACTTCTACAAGTATAAAAATCGAGTTTGCTTCACATATAACCTTTTACAGCTTTCCAAGTAAATGTTTGATATCCCTTATTAGTCGCACCTTCTACTGAAGCTTCTACAAGTGCTTAACAAGATTTTTAGCCTAAAGCTTCTACTTTGCTTCTTGACTATATAATATCCTTTAGCTTCATCTCAAGCTTTTATAAGAGTTTTGAAGCCATGTTTAATTTTGCTTGGATAACTACCTTCTACATTGTATTACACACTTAATAAATTCTTTAGTGTTCACTTAATATATATTTCATTATCATCAAAACCAATTGGGAGACTTCAACAATAAGGGCCCTAGTAAAAGTAATAAGTTAGTGTATTATTGTCTTATACTTGGGATACATTCAATTTTATCTTCGAAGTTAGGTTAATTTGGTTGTCTCATGAAAAAGATCATGTATATACAATTGTTAGGTAATAGTTGTACATATAGAAGACCAATAAATGTATACTTTCTGGTATGATACATATATCTCTAGGGTCTAAATTGTTTAACTTACAATCTTATTTCTTTACACACCTTGTACTAAAGTTCACCATTTGGTTGGTTTCTCCTATCTTTTGATAACTTATAGCTTTGACCTCATTTCTATCATGCCCTAAAAGGGAGTCTATGATTGGAGGCAAGTGCACCTATCAAGTTATAATAAAGAGGATTTGAATTTGTGCGTCAATCCCCCAGTAGCTAATTATCAAAGTACTAGTAGTTCCCCTTGTTTTCTTATTATCTAACCTAACAATTAAGCATAGGTTTTTAAACTATGAAATCTAATTAAACTAACTAATCTAACCTAATTAAAATAAAAGAAATAATAAAATATAAAATAAAGAAAACGATGAGAATTAGTAAGAATACATAAACTTTAGTATTCTTATATTGATTCCCCTTAGAAATTATGTGAAATTCAATCTCATCTTTGCCATTGGACAGTGAGGATTCCTTGATTAAGTTAATATCTCTCTTGAGATTACTAGCTCTTAACCTTAAAATAATTAACCAAAATCTCTTTCTAATTAACTTATCCTATGATTCATTAAAATATGTAGATATGTTATTAGGTTTCAACCTAATATGGAAAAACTATTATAGCCTATTTTAAGGTTTACCCTTACTCTTTCTAATTGCATAGATCTGTTCACCATAGGATTCTAAATCTCTAATCACAAAATCATGCTTTGAATTGATAACCTAGCTAATATCAATTTAAAGAACAATGACCATACATAGTTAGATCTCAATAGCAAAAACTCATCAATTGAAATAAACAAATAAAATTACTATTACATAACAACTAGGGTTAAATATATGAATACTAAAAAATTAGACTAAAACATTAAATAAAAGAAAAAAAAAACCATTACTACTCTTGTCCTTCTTTGGAAACCAAAACATACACTAAACTCTTCACATGGACTTCTATTTATACATAAGTGGATTAATGTTACAAGAATCTTTTGGAAAACAAGGATTTCATAGAGTATAACATGTTTATGCCCTTGACAATTAGTGAACTGGATGGTTCACGATCAAGGATCATGGCCATGATCCTGATCGTGATTCTCTTGTAAGATAAATTCTTTTGTTATTATGGGTGTAATTACAGTTTGAAGGTTATCCTCTTAGGTGTGATCCTTCCTTAAGCTTCAAAACATAATCAAATGCTCTTCAAATCATCCCAAACTCAATTAACTCCATCAAACAAAGGTTAGAATCAAAATAAAACTCAAATAAGTACCAAAATCACTTAAAAACTTAAGAAATGCATTAAAACATCATCATAATAACTTATAAGAATAGGTATAAATGAGTTTTATCAAATTCCCTCATACTTAAACAAAATATATAAAAACCAAGGAAAACTCTAAAAGACATCAATTCAAATTCATTATGCTTACATTATACATAGCTCATTCAAGGATCAACAATTTACATCTTGAATAAAAAATTAAAGCCCAATAGCTTTATTCAAATCACTTTACCCATCACATCACTTTATTGTATAGTAATGCCCTTAGAATACTAAAGTGCTGACACATTAAGTCAAATCACTAGATTTCAACAACTGATCTATGTAATTTAGAATCAGTCATATCACTTAAATAAAGATTAAACAAAAAATTAGAGTAAACATCAATGGACAAAGAAAAAAGCTATAAAAAATTTATTACCATGACTAAAAAGTATACATCCCTCTCTTCAACTTTAATGGGCACAAACAATTCAGAGTGAATGCATATCACATCAATTGATCACCTAATCATCTCCTTGTTTATGATTCTCATTAGAGGGAATTTTCAGTTTCTCCTTTTATTTTATTCAATTGGGCTTTAGTAGTTTCAATGGTCATTAAGTCTCAGATTTGATGACCTTAAGCTACTAACATTAAGACTTCCCTAGAACCATCAATCACTCTTTTTTATTCAAATAAGATCCTTCTTTTAGCTTTCTTTATTTTAGTTTAGCTATTACATGGACTTTTCTCTAGACCCTTATGATAAGCTCCCGGTTGCCAATCTTGAGTTCATCACCCAAGTTGATAGGTGTTATTCTATGCTAAGGAGACACCTCACAAGCTTAATTACTCAAGTGAATGAGACCTATAGCTAAACTTTTTATTTAATTAGATTCGATTATTAATTTAATGTTTCTCTAACTGTATTGATCATTTAGGAAATTCCCAAGAGACAAGTCACATTTGTTCATTCACTCCAAAGAAAATGCCCTAAAAGATATATAAGAAAAACATAAACACTAAAGCAAGCTCAAAAATATAAATAACTAGCCTTTAGCTGGTCAATATTCAAACTACTCTTAAGTCTCAATCTAAACTTAAGTAAAAGGGACCTGTACTTCACATAGATTTCATCATTCAAATCTAGCTAAGTGTACTAAGGTCATAACAAAATTTTGCATAAAAAATTTCATAATTTTTCCCCAATTAAAGTTGCTTCAAATTCCTCCTTTTAATTAGATGTAAATCCTCTTAATAAAATGTACAATGTCAAGTAATTCAATTCACTCCAAATAGCTAAACTATGTATGGGATACACATAAGAATAAACTAAATCCCAATTTATACTCGTCTTAATTTATACGTAATAACCAATATCTATTAGAGGTTTTTTAATCGCTCCCTTACAGTTAATTTGTACATTGCCCGAAATTTAAAAAATTAAAACAATAAAAGAACAAAATCAAAGAAGAGAAAAAGAATAAAAGGAATTAAAACTTTCTTGATTTTAGTGCATTGATACTAGAAATCTACAATCCCTTTTTTGATAAATTCTCAATTGAGGTCTATGCAATAAGACAAGAAAAAGTAAAAATAACAAAAGAAAATAAAAACCAAAATGCAATAATAAAGATAAAATGACTACACTTATAAGTTCCATTAAGTGCACCATTGACATAATGGAGACAAATAAAAATGCAGCAACTAGCAAAATAGAAAATTCAACAAAATACACTAGTTTGGAAATAAAATAAAACCAAAAGAAATCACTCCTCCTACTTACTCTCTAAATCAACTCCCTCTTCCTGATCATCAAAAGAATTAGTTGGTGGTGATGGCATGTTAATCCTCTGATCTAAAGAAGTCTTTCAACTACTTTCTTTGTGTGCCTAACCTCTCCCACCAAAGTCTTTTATGTTTTAATGATATCACCCATCATCTTCATAAATTTCTCCATAAAAGACAACTTAGGCTTACGAGAAGAACTAGCAGGCTTGTTGTGATATTCAACATGCACCTCTTCTTAATAAACTTTTTCATTCATCTCCTCGACATTTTCATACTAAACTTATGCCATTTGTTGGGGTTTAATTTTCATTTCCTCTTAGAGACTCCAATGAAATAAGTTCCATCTCATTCATAAGCTCCACTAGATGTAGATGATCAAATAAGTCTAAAATATTCACTAGCCTAGGTTTAGCAAAAATATAGCCAGCTTTGCCATTTATGGCCTACTTTTAAAGAGAAAGCTAACATAACCCCTATATTATGTAAAGCCCTAGGGTTTTGAATCTCTTGAATTTAGGGCATTAAGTAATGCCAACAAAATTAAGTGAACATTCATGGTTAGGCCATAAAAATTCGAAGAAATTATTTTGTGAACTTAGATCGCTAAAATAATGCATATATGTGAAATAATTAAATAAGTCTCGAGTTAACTGCAACTAAAAGTCATTTAAAAAGTGAAGCTCATGACTAGGCTTAGAAAATTATTTAAAGTGATATATGCATGCAACTATAATTTATATATTAAAAACACAAAAATAAGAAAGGAATATGATTGGGAATAGAGCATTGTAGAAACTTAGAACTCACTTGTAGAAGCTTATGTTTATAAGGGAATAATATAAAGTAATCAAAGAACCTAACAAATAAAATAATCAAGAGTGGTTTTGTGGTAAAGTAGGATATAAATGGTTTTACCAAAACAAGAGGCAATCCATGGTTTTGGAAATAAAACAAGGAATGACCCATGGTTTTCTGAAGCAAAACAAGGGGATACCATGGTTTTCCATATATGGTTTTTAAAAACTACTTGACACTTGGCAGTCTTATCCCCTACTAAACCCACTATTAAAACCCCAACCTTCTTTATTTTACAATCTTTGACTAGATTTCATTGTAGGAAAATTTAGAGAGCTCATTTAGGTTATTTAGAAATTAGAGAAAATTAATCGAAAAATAGCATGGAATCTAAGCATATACGAAACCCAAGGTAAACGACCACATAGGAATAATTGGCCAACACCAATAGGCTTCAAAAGCAATGCTTAGGTGGATCAACAAGGCCTCGGTAGCACATGATGGCTACAGCTTGTGACGGTGGTGAGTTTCGATTTTTACTTAGTTTTCAATAATTTTTTAAAATAATAAATTAACTTAGAAAATTATGAAAATTTGTATTTCTTGGTTATTTTTAGTATACTTTCATGGAAAAATAACCATTTTTCAAAATATGCACGGCTCATATATTGCTTTAAAGAAACGGGCCCTTTGAGCAAATGATGTTATTTAAAGTTAAAAATTTTTCTCTAAACTCCTCATAATATTTATTTTTAAGCTATGTCAAAAGTTTTCCTAAATTTTCTTGCTAGATTTTTGTAAATTTTGATTTACCAAAAAGTGCTAAATCTAAAAATTTTAGAAAAATGGTCAATCTTTATGTATCATTGCTCAAATTTGATTTCTTTTCACATTTTTGGAGTTAAAATAATATTTCATGAAGTTACATGTGATTTTGATGCCAAAAGTAGTCAAATGAGTGATTTATCACGATTTTTACAAGCCAAAAGTATATTTTTCAAAAAATCGAAATGACTATGCATAGGTTTTTGAAAAATTGTTGAAATTTGGAATGTAATCTTTAGATAGTTTTATTGCTAGTTGTGTCTAAATCTTGGTAAGTCCTAATGGTTGTATGCGGTTTTAGTGAGTTCATGCATTATTTGACCTTGTAGAAGCTTATGTAAAAGGTTGCCCATAAAGGCCTTAGTATGACAATTGGTAGAAGCTTCTACAGAAGGTCTATAATGAGATACCTAATAAAGTAAACTAAAATGTGTCTAAGTAGAAGCTTGAGTAGAAGATTCCTTAGTGAAACATAAAGTGGAAACTAAAAGTAAATATAAAAATAAGCTTATGTAAAAGCTTCCCTAACCATGAATCCTAGGACCAATCTTAAGTAAAACGCATAAGTAATAAAGTTAGTAAGGACCCTTCCCTAGTAGAAGGTTATGTAGAAGCTTAAATAACAAGCACTTGAACAAAAAGGATCACGTAAAAGGTTATGTAGAAGGTAAGGACCTTAACAAAAAGACCATCAAGAAGGTTTGTAGAAGGTTTTAAGTACTACTAAAGTACTCTTACCTAATGTTACATCCCTAAATCGTAGAGCCGCAACATTCTCGCTGTATAAACCATCCTATGATAGTAACTGGCCTCACAGTGCCTATCATAGACATGATCTATACAAGGCATCAACGACTCCTTGCTTTAAAGTAAACAGTTCAATTAATAATTTTACTAAAGTTACAGTAAATATTAAAGCTTCAAGTCAACATGTATATATGACTACACGTACATTACTGTAGAATTCCCAAATGATTCTATATCATATCATAATAGTCAATTGATTTACATATCAAATATTAGTCTTTCAATCTTAAAGCTACCAGTGAGACTCTAGATATACATTAACTATTAGGCAAATTGATCCTTACACTCCCAAGCTTCAAAAAGGACTAACCTCCAGATTGTTGTAGGGTCGCATATTACTTAGAGTATTCAGAGATTAGGACATGCAAAAGAATTTATACGGGTATGAGCAACTACAACTCAGTAAGTTGAATTAAAGACTCATGAATGTATACAAACACAAACAAGATTATCAACAATCATTTTCATGCAATGTAACAAGTATGTATCATCACACAACGTAGTCCGGTCCATTACGAAATCAAAGTAATTTCACCTACTCTAATCTGAGTTGAGGAGTTTTCATGTTATGTAATAGCTCACAACCAAACCCAGGTTTGTATAATTGAGACACTACTCCTCCTAAGATTATTCTTCAAACCAATGCCCTCATCCTTATCGCAACCTCCTCTCCTGTCACTTAGTTCGGCTAAGGATAAGGAAAAGACCAATTTGCTATCCAATGCTATCTTTTTCAAAGGTGTCAGTGTTTAGTTGGAAAGTCCTAATGATCCTTTAATGGGTTACAATGCATGACAATTTAGGGTTTTAGGATCGAATAAGATTAAGTTCAATTTAGGGTATTCAAACAGTTTCACACCAATGCAATTATTACAATCATCAATCACAATACAAAATTTCAATACGAAGTTAAAGATGCAAACACATGAATAAAACTATTTACAATCACAATCATACACAATCTTAAGTCTTTGAGTACCTTAAAATAGTACTCCAAATACGGTGAAGTAATAAACCCAACTTACCTGCAATTATCGGTCGCTCGATTACTAAATTGTAGGTTGGTTGGTCTTTAGGTATCCTATAATACAAATACATCTTTTTAGTGTTTATACTTTGATGATACATATCCTAAGTTACAATTTAGCTCACTTCTCCATATATACATATTATTTACTAATGATTCACTCTACATTAGGCCGAGGTTCAGTTTCTGAATTAGATTCCAAATTTGGTTCTAAAATGTTTTCAACTACGAAGAATCCTAAATACACTTAAATCCTAATGTGAAATTAATCACATTAAGCTCAAGTATTCTAATATCATACTGGGTTTTAATTTAGTGTTCTAATCTATTCGGTATATTCTAATCCTAATTGGGGTACCAAATTTACTCCTGATGTGAGAAAATTTTACATTTTTTTATCCAATTATTTAAAATTAATTTTATATCATATTTATTTTGTACTGATATTATTATTATATTATCCAATTTAACCTATTTTTTCGTATTTATTAAAATCCTAATTTCACATATTCCTAAATTTCCTATAATTACCACATAATTCCCATATTAATTACACTTAACACTACAAAGACTAGGATTAAGTTTCCACATCAGAGATTAACATCCTTAAATATCTAATCACCTTCTAAATCAGTAATTAATCATTTGATCACCTAATTAAGAAAAAAATTACCCTTTTTAATCATTTTAGGGCTAAAAATTTACTTAAAAATTTCAAAAATTAATTTTAAGAAAATGGCTTCATAGCACTATTCTATATTACTTAAGAATTCTACAAAAAAAAAAAAATTGAGCTCTAAACTACACTTCTAAGCCTATTTATTTCTAATTATAATCATATTCAGTTTTGTCTAATTTCTTAAGAACCTTATATTTACAGACATGATTAAACTTAATCATTATTTTTTCCTAAATCTACATACAATAAAACCTCAGAATAATAAATTTTATAATTTTATAGGCATAATAAACAATTTTAAAGAATTTTACAAAATCGGTAGCGATGTGAGACTCACCTAGTTCGAAAGCTTTTTGGCCTCCAACACTAATTCAGGTGTGTTGATTTGTCCAAGCGGTGGGTTTGGAGTAGGGTGGTGGTGGTGTGTGAGTTCGACCTCTTAACCCTATGTGCACATATTTGAGACAAATTTTCTAAAACCTTAATTTTTCCTCTCAATTTCAGTTCTCCCAATTTTTCCCAATTCCTGACTGACCAAATGAGCTCTGTAAATTTTCATACTATTTATAGGGCCTTGTAGGAATTATTATGCATTAATTAGAATAAGACAATGCTCATATCTCTTTCATTTTGCCTTTTTTATTGCTCTTTTTTATTAGTTAATTTTGGTTTCTTACTCCCCTTGCTACCATGAGTTAATCTGGTTCATTCCCCCTTTCCTTGATTTTTTTCTGATTTTTCCTTAATTTTTTTTATTATTTTCTTTAATTATTTAGTAATTTTTAACTAATTTGAGGTAATTTAGGTAATTTCGTGTATTTCTACCTACTTATAAATACATGAGAGGTACAAGTAAACACTCCTAAATATTATTTAGGATATTCTATAATTTTTAATATACATATAATTTATCTTTAGCGATTTATTAGTTATTGAAATGTATTTTACGCATTTTCAATAAATAACAAGTAATATATTTAGAATTTGAAAATTTTATATTCTCTTATTTTATTACTTATTTTCTTGAATTCAAACTTACAGGGTTACTTTTACTAATATTTCTATCTTTAATTTATAATTTAAGTTTGATTGGATCCTTCAATCGATCACCCTAAATTTTGTATACTAATTTCGATCCTACGATTGCTTGGCTTATCTTTAAGGCTCATACTTAAACACTTAAACTTTAATAAAATGTTTACGTAACTTAGGCAAACAATAAAATACAACTCTCAAATCTAGGTTACCTGAATAATGAGGAACTTGAAGATGCTATTCAAAGTGAGGGATACTACTCTTAGGTAAGTGGATATTGTATGTTTAGGAGTAGAACTTTTTCTACTCACTAAGTTTCAAGTTGTGTAATTCCACCACAACATGCTTGGTTATCTGAGTTTGATGTTGAATTTTAGATGTGTCGCTTATTGAATATGTGATGCTTGTGTTCTTAGCTAAACTTGGTTGAGAAACTAGATTATATGATTTGCTGATTATCTAAGAAGTTATAATGACATACTCTAACCTTGGAAAACACTAGGAAAATGGTTCAACCCTTACAGTGTTCGCTTAAGAAAATATGATACAAGGTTTTAGTTTATAAACATGAAGTACACCAAAGAAAGACTAGGTTAATCAAATAACATATGCTACGAAATTAGGATGCATTGCTTAGTAACTATGCTTGTTATCATGATAACTTATTTCTTAGTGCATTCATGACATGGCATGAAAATGACCTATGGGTCAGGTTTTCCTGAAAAGGAGACAATGTTAGGCTGGGTTTCTTTGAGCATATAAATTTGCATTCATCAATCATTTTAGCTACTTTATGTGGTTCAACTAGGCTAACTATATGCTGGGTTTTTCTATCTACTTTAACTAGTTTCAATAAAGCTAGCTATGTACCGGGTATTTTTAGCTACTACATATGGTTTCAATTATGTTGGAATCTTTGGCTATTTATTGTTGCCCTTGGCTTAAAATATTCAGGAATCCCCTAACAAGTTTTAGTTGCCCTAAGTTCAGCTAAGATATCCATACCGATATATTTGTTAATATGCATGAGCATGGTGTACATTCTTTGCATTGACCTTTAGGTTAAGCATTTATGCAACATGGTTAAAAATATTTGATCACTACTATGTTGTTATTTGTAGGAAATATTTATGGAAGCTAACTTGGTTGGGTAATTGTTGTTACGTATGAAAATATCGAAGTATTGGATCGATTATTATTACCAGACTTATTGTACCTTATTTATCTTTATCCACTCTTACTTAGCTCATAGAGAGCCTAGGGGATGTCTGTTTATGCATCCCTAGGTTGTAGGTCATACAAGATAGAGAATGATAGGACTTGGAAGTTAGGACGAGGTAAAGAGAGCATTTAGCTAAAAGATTATATGTTAACACTAGGATGTGAACACTTAAGAAGATCTCTATGTTACCCCATAGATTTTGATGAATTCACTTGAGTGTAATGACGTAGTCATGAATTGGATTATGTAATGTCTTTTGTGCAATTGAAAGGTGATACTCTTAGGTGGGCCTGTGTTATAAAGCATTCACAAGTGATATATATTATCAATAAAGAGAAATATGATGATTCCATTTGTATATTGAGATTTGTTATCATCAAAAGAGGTTGACTTCGCCATATTCTTAACATGGGGATGGCATGTAGTGAACCGTCTAGGTGAGGCATTATAGATTAATTGGCCTATGCTGTGCTAGGTTGTAGAGATAGATCATATCCATCGAATTCACTACCCCGGTACTACTAGTTCATCTTGTCAAACTTCATGCCAAAACTAATGGATAATTCTCAAGGCTAGATTATTCAACTTAGAAGCATTGAATTTCTTTAGGTTGTAGTTTACCTCAAAACTAATCTACTTTTAGTATGTTTTCTCATAAAGTCTTGCAGGAAGCTCTACTAGTAGTTAAGCAAATTTAGCATTCCTAACAAACTCCTCAATGTATAAGCCCATCCTAACAACATGATGAGTAAACGATATATGTACATCTCTACCATTAACTCTAAAAGATGTTGTATTCCTTACCTTATGTATATGATTATCCCTTAGGTGAAAAGTGCTCAAAAACTCCAAAGTCAACTCTCCATAAGTTGGCTCATAAATAGCTAAAGCCTCTTAATTTTACCAACCTCCTCAAAAGATAGTTCAAAACCCTTCTATACCAAATTATTCCAATAGATCAAGTAAGTTGCCCACATTTCTTAGAATGGAGCTTGGCATGCCTTCTTCTATGTACTTGAATCAAGATTTGTAACATATGATTCTCAATTGGTGAACGGGTATTAGCACTTGAGCCACCTCTCCTATCGACATGCTTGATATGAGGCATTGTCCTACTAAAACCAAATAAGACTTCACAGCATCATGGCTCACATAATCTTCATCCACACTTACATAAGATTGTATTTATCAACTCAACTAAAAGCATGGAAAGTACAATATTTTCCTGTGTCAATATTATATAACTAGTACATAAACATGAACAAGATAAACTTCAATCAGTCATTAGGTAACAAGCGAACAGTGCTATCTCAATGTGGTATAGAACTAATGAACATGTTAGAAAATAAAGTGCACATTAATTCTTAATTTGCCTACATATTCATATATATCCTCTTCTTAATTTTTTTATTATATTAATGCGTTCATCAAAAGACACTCTAAAAACACTAATGATGCATAAAAAGTAAAGAATAAACAAGGCTTACCCTAAGTTTCATACCCATTCACAAATCCTTCAAACCTAACATCTTTAAGAGTGGCCTTTCACAAGTACAATAAAAGACACACCAATTTATCACATAAACTTCCTAGATCACTTGTAAAACTAAGGATTCTAGCCTTAAATAGAAAAAGTCAACTAATCATAAAATCATTAACCTAACTAACAACTCACAAAAAGCAAACAAAATTTCATGAAATAAGAAGAAAAGGAAGAAATTAATGAAAGACATACCTTTATAATGGAGGAAATGCAAGAAATTGTAGAGAGATGAGGAAATTTGTAACACACTATGCATGGGTTAGGCTTTAGAGAGAGAAAGTATAAGTGAGGAAGGAAGAGGAATGGACTATGAACATGATATTCGAACAAGGAGAAGCTCATGGTGGTGGTCCACAACCATGATTCATGACCTTGAACCTCTTGTTCACATGGGAATTTATCTAGGTAGGTAAGTTCATAGTTGTGAACTTGGGCTGTGATCTTCTTGTAATTTTTTCCTTCTTTCTAAGCTTTTCATGTCGAACAATTCATGCCTAGGATCATGAGCATGACTCTTACCTTTGATCCTCTCGTAAATTAATTCTTACTTTAAATTTATGGAATTTCTCCTCTATATCTGATGAGTGTAATTTTACACTCATCCATTATATTATTTTCCTGAATATTTTAAGTGAATTCAATCTAATTTCATTAAATTTGCTATTGATTTAAGTGATTTCTTGATTTCGGGACTCAAGTAAAGTAATGAGACAAAAGATGAGGATTTAGGCCATTTTTGAAGGGAATTACATTTATTTTGAAGATAATATGAGGATGGCAAGTGTCGAAGAGAATTCTTCCAAAGATTAAACTATAGGGATGACCATGATCTACCTTCATAGCCATGATCCTTGGCCATGAAGTCTACATCCTTAATTTTCAATCAAAGTTTGGAGAATTATTAGCCAAGTACAAGACTAAGGTCCACCACTACGCTCATGTTCTTCAAACGTAACCCCTTCAACATTAATTCAAAACAATTTCTCAAAGAATTATTACAAGATGAAGTCCAAGCCTAGACTCCATGACCATGTACTTACTTATGAACTTCTGATGATTCTAACACACTTACTATGCATAAATACTTTGGTTAAAACAAAAATTGAATGATTATGGGATATATTATAAAAATATACCCATAAAATGTGACAACATTAGTGCGATTAATTTGACAAAAAATTAAGTTCATCATTCAAGGTCAAAACATATAGAAACAAGGCATCATTTCATTCATGACCACGTTGCAAACAATGATGTAAGTGTTGATTTTGTACCAATTGAATATCAATTTACAGATATTTTTACAAAACCTTTAGATGAATTAAAGTTTGAATTTATTTATAATGAAATTGGTGTATGTAATCCCTTTTATTAGCATGGAGAATATTTAATTAATTCCCCTTGAGCTAAAAGTCAATGGACACGTAAAGGAAAATTTTGAGTTGCTTTTTAGTCTAAACATAAGTATTCTTTTTCTTGATCGTATGTGTGCTGCAAAAGGAAAAGTGCTTTTTGGGTCTTAAAAAATCTCTAATAGGTCCTAAAGTATCTTAGATGTAGGTCTAAAAAATCAACCCATACTCGTGCAAAAATAAGGACCACTTGATTTGTCTATTATTTTCTTTTTGAAGTATAAAGCTACTCATTTCTTTCCTTCTTTTTATTTCTTCAGACTCCTCACCTTCTTCTCATTCTTTCTCTCTCAAGAAATCATGGCTCCAAAAAATTCAACCCGCATTATTGCCAAAGGAACCAAAACTAAAACTCCAAACAATCCAGATAACCCTATTGAACTCATTAAAGAAGAGACCAACATCACCAATCCTTTAGAACTACAACCTAATCCACCTACTGAACCTCATCAAGAATCTTTTGAGAAAACCCAAACCCTAGTACTACGCGATGAACCCTTGGATGAACCTGTCTAGGAAATAAATCAAAAGAACGGTTTTGATCAACATTCCAAACCAATCCAAGAAGTCACTCAAAAAACTTATCAAGATATGCAGAAGTCTAGTTCATCTTCTTCATCTAAAGAAGTTGCTAAATTTGAGGACTTTAGTTCTTTAGAAAAGCCATCTAAAGAAAAGTCTAGAACTGAGAAGGATCTCTCTAAACAACTTCTTGAACCTAAACCTAAGAAGATTCCTCATAAGACTTCAAACCCTGTGAAGAAGATTTTATAATCTGTTCCTCAAGTTATGCAGAAATCTTAGAAAGCTGTGATCACAAAACCCCCCTTTAGACAAAAGGACAAACTAAAGAAGAGATACATTGTGAAAAGTAAAAATCTATCCATCAAATAATCTTTTTATTTGGATTTGGAATTCTTTAAGAAGAATGGTTTTTCCTAAAAGGAGTATGTAGATGTGTTAAGGCTGAGTAATTTAGCAAATATGAGAGGTATTGTATATGGAGATCTAGTAGATGAATTTTACAAAAAGTTAGATAGAAAAGATCAAGAAGTACGAAAATTTGTAGTATTGAATCAAAAGGTTGAAATTTTGAAAAAAGATACCTTAAAGTGCTTCGGCATTAAAGAAATGTGAGAAGATGAAAATTTGGTACAAATGACTAAGGAAAACATTTTTATTGAATTGAATAATAGAATTGAGTTAACTGTTGGTGGAGATATTTTTAGTGCCGAGTTTGAGTTGTTAATTTGAATTCTGCATAAGTTTGTTAATACGTTTGTGCTACCTAGAAAGGATAATACAACTTTTGTGACAAGGGAAGAGGCATTGGTTATGTTAGCCATGTTAAGCAAAAGAAAAGTAGATGTAGTGAAATTGATGATGCGGCACATATGGCAACATTTAGATGTTAGGTCATATGGAAGTTTATTAATGATTTTGTTCAAATTCAAGAAATTGAAAATTCCAGGAGAAGCAACTTGTCCTTAATATCCTACTAAGTTAGGATAGAAAATTTTTAAATAGATGGGTATTTATGTGAATGATAAACTTTGACATTCTCATAATGGTGGAATTTCTGTTCACCCTTCCAACATTGGGAAGAGGGTGATCATTGTTGAAGCGAAGGATGGTGGAAAGAAAAGAAAAAAGAGCTAAGGAACCTATTGTGGAAGAACAAAAGAAGAAAGGGAAATTGGTAACTAATGGGATAAAATTTAGAGAAGTAACTAAATAACTTTGAGATAGTGATTCAGAGAGTACAGAGTTACAACTTTCTCCCTCTAAACAAGGTGAAAGTTTTGTATTTATTGAACAAATATCTGAAGGAATCAAAGAAGTTCTTGGAAAGCTTGTGAAGGATCAGCTTATAGGCATGAAGGACTTATTTAAAGTTTGGGTTAAAGAAATAGTGACTGAATCTAATGCTGATGAAGAAGCTCTCCTACTAATCCACCATCTAAACTCCTTGATTAGACTCAACCTACTATTCCTCTAGCTGAACTAATTGTTCATGAATCAATCAATTCACAATAACTGAACCTTACTCCCTTATAATTACTCTAGAGCCAACTAATCAAACTCATTCACTACCTGTTTAAGATCATCTCCCCTCAATCTTCAGAACCTAAGGATCTAGTCTTGATGAAAACACAAAAACTCTTTTTGTTGGATCCAAAAAGGACAATAATGCATCTTTAAACCCTACTTTTAGTGGGCCTAAGACTCAATTAAGAGTACTTTCCGAATGTTCCTAAAGATCAACTAAACTAAAAACTTAAATTTATATTTAGAAACGAATTAAATTTTTACAATTCAAAAGCTAATCATCGAGAAAACCTGAGCTTGAAGAACTACAAGCTCTAAAGCTACTTAAAACCGTAAACCTTAAAGCCATTAAGGAATTTTAACCCTAAATAATTAATCGATAACTTAATTTGAATAATTTCATCCAACTTTAGAAAATTTCACAATTCTACAAAAATCAAATCATAAATCACAAAACAATGTAAGATGAAAATCCTAAAACAATTTTCTATAAGGCTATGCCCTTATCTTCATGCATGAGCCTTACACCATAAATAAGTATACCAACCAATTACCTTAGATAACTTATCAATTGAGAGTTGGAATCATTTATCAATTGATAACTTATCAAAATCTAGTGATAAGACAATTTCCTTATCACCTCTTCACTTATACTACATATGGACAAATTTTCACAAGAAATCATGAGCTTAACTTTAATAAAGGTGACAAGACCACTCCATGCCATTAAAAGACTTCCCATGGCAGATCTAAAAAGGGGAGAAAGGGGGGCCATGCATTTGTCATTCACCCATTAATCACTTCCTCTTACACATCACTATTCATCCCTTAATGCTTACATCATCAAGAGTTGCAATTGTTGACTTTTTGTAAGCTTTAAGACAATACTTTCAAGGCATTTAAACACTCCTTCTCTCTTCATTCCAACCAGCTGCACTCCCCCCCATTTCTCTCACTTTTAATTTCACTTTCACTTCATCTTTCTCTCTTTTAAAACAAACACAAAAAGGGGAAACAACTTTACCCCACAAAATCCATTTTCTTCCATTTTGAAGCTTCAACTCACGGCATTTTTTTCTTTGTTCATGTGCCATTTTCTTTCATCATTTAAGATCATCTAAGACCATTAGAATCTTTTATAAACCCCTTTCCAAAAGACCAAAGAATTCGGGTTTCAAAAGGTAAGCAAAAAGGAGGAAGCAAAGTTAAAGGCTTAAGAGGAACCTTAGTGCACAACCACCAAACTTTGCGTTAAGGACGAGTAAGTGATTCTTGTGATGTGTGGATTAATATTTATGTTAGAAGACTTGGATTTCTTGAAGATATGAGTAAGGTTTGAGTTTTTATAGCACAAAAATTCGTTAAGAGACAAACCCTAAAACCATTACATGAAGTTGAAATATGAGCATGTAAAGTTGGTGTTTTGTATGGACATTTGTTTAATGCTTTGAATGGAAGATTTTAAGCTAAGGAAACCTTGAAATGAGAACTTTGATGAAGGGTAAGCATGCTGGACGTGAAGGTTCCATGATCATTTGAATGTTGATTTTGTTTCCATTTAGTTAAACATGCTCAAAACTAGACTTAAGTTAAGGAAAAATCCATCACATGAAGTTTTATGAAGAAATCAACTTTGTATGGCATGAGCTATGATATGGAGGTTTTATGAAGTATAAGATCTTTTATTTCTTTATGTGGAGCATGAGTTAAAGGATCATTTGATGGAAGGAAACTTAAGTTAAGATTTGTACACAAGTAGTTAAGTGCATAATCTACCCCCTAAACTTAAGGAAATGATGAAACAAGTTGAAAAACCAAGTGAGGACCTCTTAAGACCAACATGAACAGATCTGGAACATGGGAAAATAAGGCCTAAAAATATGATAAAAGTAAAAGAACAAAGTGAAAAGAATAACTAAAGCAAGTATAGTAGACATATAAAGCCTAAAACTCAAAACCGAGCTTAAAACTCCCAAAACAAGCCTAAAACTCTAGGATGGGCCTTCAATAAAAATCTGCTCAGCACCTTAAGGAACCAAGAAAGGTTGCTTTGAAGCCCATAAGAAATCTACCTAAGGCCCCATAAGCCCACCAAAGTCATGAACCTTAGTTTGAACTAAAAACAAGCCCATTTGATAACTTAAGCTCACTAAAGGGCCCAAGAAGTGGTTGTTAGCCTTAGGAATATAAATCAAAGTTGTAAATCTCATCTCAAGGAGTATTTTAAGCTTAGGATAAAATTTAAAGGTCAAGCCCAAAGGATTCCTCAAGTTATCAAAAGCCCATTTACCAAACAAGGCCCAAAAACACTCCAACACATGAGGAACGCTACTGTTCTGACCCATGGACAGAATTGCATACCTCATTTCGAAAATATAACCTTACCACGTTAAAGTATACTTGAAAACGATGAAGATTGACTATAAGATCATAAAAATCGGATTTAAAACGAAAAAGTTATACACGATTGAACTTTAGGTAAAAACCGGAAAATTCCGAGAATTAGCTAAGAATATAACTTAAGGAAAATTTACATAGTTTCTTAAGTTTGCTTCAATTCCTTATAAAAATTATTTCAATGACCAGGGGACACTGTTTTCGGAGACGACTTGCCTCCGGACTACTTTGATTGAACCACATGGCAGAGTGAGTAAATTCCCGATGACTCTTTACTTGATTGTGCTTGTAAAGTAGATGCACCTAATCTTATATTTATAAATTTGGTGCTTGTGGGATATGGGAGATGCATGTGTATGAAATTATGGATGAGTGTGATGACTTGTTAATTATATATAATAATTGGGAATTGTTTGCATGAATATATACTTGTGAATTGTATGGAATGAAATTGGTTGATCACCCTGAAAATTAAGTTAATCACTTATATGATTAAGAACTCAAATGAATCATGCATTCCCCATATTGCATACGGATAACACCGACTGCTGCTTCACGCAGAAGATGGGAAAGGACTCACAGGAATACGAGTTTCCTGCAGGATTGGGCACTAACTATGCCATCATATATATTGAGTCTCTGTCTTAAGCTGATGGGCTTACTAGGCGCTAGGAGACGCCAACCGTCGGCGAGGGGCCGAGTCTTGTGGCTTCTGCTTAGGGCGTGTGTTTGTGGACTGCGAAGGCCACCACACCGCTAGACTTGGGATTTTTAAAGGATGCGATTTGATTTTGGTAAAGGAAGTATATATATATATATATATATGTATATATGTAGAGTTTTGTTTTGGTATGAGCACGATAGTGCAAATAAAATAAAACCCAAGGTCTAGAACCTGGATTTTGGTTTGGGTCGGTTAATTATCTCTAAACCCCGACTTCAGGGGGCGAAATTCTGAGTCGTATGCAGTTCCTAGGTCACTGCATGCGTTGTATGGCATACTGTTTGTTCATGCATTCATATGATTGTGCATCTAATAAATTTCTGCCTTGTGGTACTGATGAGGGCATTTATCTCACTAAGCGTAAGCTTACTCCCCTATAGATTTCTGTTGATGCAGGAGAACCTCTTCGTCAATCCAAGCCGAGGCATGCCCGTGGTAAGTCTCGGGTAGAGACGGGTTGGAGCGATCATAGAGCGAAGAGGATATTTTGTAATAGATATTTAGATACTTTCATGTATTTATGCATTACTTAGATTTTATGCAATTCCGTTATGAACTGCATTCGTTTGTAATATTGTTTTGGTGTGGGTCTTACGAGCCCACACAATTAGTTAGTTTATAACATAGAAGTAATTTTAGTTAAATTGCTCTATATTACTTATCTATGGGCTTAGTGGTAACGTAGAGTGGAAGGAGCCTTGTGTGTCGTATGAAAGGCCTATGATCAGCAAGGGGGTTGATAATAGACCTTTATACGGTACACGGTGACCTATCACGACAACGATACTATTAGGTTGTTATAGCATCTAATCAAGGTCAATCCACTCTAACTTTTATGAAACAAAAATAACTAACTTCCACTATGAAGAAACCATCTGAAGTTGCTCTGTCTCTTAGCAATGCAGTTTTAACATATTCTAGTAGAATGAAGCTCTATGCTAAGAAGAAAACAAAGAGAACTCAGAATTAATTTTCCTTGTTCTAGTGTTTTGTTCTTTGTTTTGTTAAGTGCTTTTGTTTTAGTTGAACTCTAGTTATGATTTAGTCTTTTATTGTCTATTTTGATGCTAAGTTCACTTATGGACCTTGCTATGTTCTTTACATTCATCAATGAAATCTTGTTTTTGTTCTGCATATGTTGTCTGATTATAAATATTAAGGGGGAGTTAGTAAATAGCCCTTGATGACAACTAAAAGGGGGAAAAAGTCCAAAACAATTAAAATTTGAACTTAAGTAAGCAAACATATTTGTTTGAACACATTAGTTTGCATACAGCTAGCATATAATCATTGTTTTCTGAATAATGTCTCCTCTTTGTTGTTTATTGAATTTTTGAATTGGTTTTGGATTTATAAGTGTTTTGCTATCATCAAAAAAGGGGAGAATATTAGATATCTCCAATGGATTTTGATAATAACAAAAAGAGAGGAATACTAATAAATGTGCAAATACTAAGACAATTCTTTAGGAAATGTATTGAGTTGCATTTGAAAACTTATTCAAAATGTCTAAATCGATTAAAAAGAGTTTAGTTTGAAAATTTTCAAAGAATGTTTCAAAAGTTTATATAAGAAGAGTCAGTATAGTACTTTAGAAAATTATTTGGAAACTTTGAAGATAAGTAAACTAAGACTATTCAGAAGGTTATTCAGATTGTTGATATGGAAGAGTAACGTTGAAAAATAACAAAATAAGAAATTCAAGGTGAACAGCACCTAGCTTCATTACATTTGGTATATTAAGGAAATACACTTAATCCCGTTTCACTTAAGTTAGAATTAAGATCTACGAGGATCATTTCTAAGCGAATTAATTTTTTATTATAACCCATAAGAAAATTTCTAAGTTTAGATAATGATAAGGATAATAATGATCTCGAATTTTCTAGGATTTCAATTTCAAATTTCAAGCTTATCTGGAAATTGCTAATCAAAGTATATATAATCGAAACAAGTTTATAAGATCTAATTTAAAATTGCAAACTCTAAGATTTTCTCTAAAATATCTATAGATTATCTTTAACGTTAAAAAAGGATAAATTTGAAGTGAAGATAATCGTTAACAAATTTAGCCATTGGAAGAATCTAGTATAAAAGGAGAAAAGATTCAAAGTGTCAAGAATGATTATAAGAAAGAAAAGAAAAAACACATACTCTAATCATAATCATTCTCTACTGTTTGAAAAAGCATAGAGCACTTCTCAAGTACTTCTTTAGAAAGTTGAACAGAAGCTTATTATTCATCAATCCTCATTTTTGTTTTTGTGTGAAATTATTTGAGATTTGTATTATTGTTCTCACTTGTATTTTGTAAACATTATTTGTTGTTTAAGTGTTGAGAGAAGTTTGATTATTATATGTAGATATGTAATTAATTTAGATTGTAGAGAGGTTAGATAAGTAGAGTAGAGTGTTATTAAGATTAAGTGTAGCTAATGTTTGTAAGCTTTTAGTGACTTGTTTTGATATAGCAGATTAAGTGGAACGACATCAGTGAAGTAGATTAGGTCCCCAATAATAGAGTTGAAAGAGAGTAGTAAGCAAAAGACTGAAGCTTTATAAATCTTAAGCTTAATATTCTCCTTCTTATCTCTTTTACTTTATGTTATTTAATAGTGTTATTTGTATTGCATTATTAAAGTATCACTATTCACCAATCAAGTTATTAAGAGGGTTATTTTCAACTTATATTGAAAAAGTTTTAAAATTTTTAACCCTTCACCAACCCTACCTCCCTCCCTCCCCCACCCCCGCCCTTCTTAATATCTTACACGGAACCAATACCTTCATATGCAAAACTTTCTCGTTCTCCCCATTTCTCTTGATTTATAACCCTTCAATTTAATTTACATCTCCATATGTCCTCTTCAATTTAAACTTAGGCTTCTAATTACAATCTTTAGATTTTTTTGCCTTCATAATTGCTTCCCAACTCACCATAAGGTTCTTAGCCTATGACTTGCATGCAACTTCTTTTACCATACCTTACTCCTTTTGACCTTTACGTCTTAGATTTACTCTTAACCTTGAAATATGCTTTTGTGCACTTAAGTATTTATCCCACTATAAGATTGAATTCTTAAGTTTCCATTAGTTTCTTAAATTAAATATTTTTAGCTTTCCTAGAAACTCTCCATGTTGATTGTACATTTCTTTCAATATCATATATCAAAGTCCTGTCACATTCATTCCTTGGTCCATTTAACTTTAGTCGTCAAGCTAGAATTACTATCCCAATACCATCAGTTTATAACTAAAAATCCCAAAACAAATAAAGTTGCCTCTAAGAACCCTTTATCTATACAACTTTCTTTTGCTCTCTTCATTTTATCTATTTGCAATCCTCCAATTGAAGTTAAATTGTCCAAGTTCTCTTCCCTATATTGTCTTTAGGTCTCCGATTATCCCTAAATTTTCTCCATATGACTTCAAAAAGCTTTCCTCATAATTAAATATCCAAACCTAAACTTTTCCATATCGATTACAACACTATTAACCTCTACTTTAGCCTCCAATTGTTAATATACTTCACTCTACTATACACCTTCTTTACTTGTTCTAAGCTCATTATTATTATCAAATTATTATTATTATTGTCCTTATATATGTATTTTCATAATTGTATTAATTACTTTAATTTGTTTATTAGACTTAGGAGTTAGGTTGTCATTATAACGTTTAACATTAGCATAATTTAGCGTTCACTAAAAGCTTGTGTATTTTTTGTACGGTTTAATTGAGTTTAGTAAATTATATTAAGTTCACATTATCTTGTTATGTTTCAACAGTTTTATTATTCCTTTTTATTGTTGTTAATATATTTAATTCTCGAAGAAGGGTACGAAGTAACTAAATTCTTTATTTATTCAACCCATACCACCATATAGTATTGGTGTGGGTCTTGTCTGACACCTTAGTAACCAAGTATCAAAGTAATAAGTCTCTACTCAGATCATTTCCAGGCGTAACTCTAATTAGGATATTGTTGCACAACGATCATTGGGGTATCACCCTAAGATCTGGTCTTCCCATCCCTTAGGCCCAACCAAGCATATGCAACACATTTATTTAATGTCTAATAATTATTTAGTCCAGTTACACTACTAGCCTAACACTACAACACAAGCAAGTATTCTATATCTAGTTCAGCTGTAGCATTAGGATCTAACTCTATTACACTCTTATAACTTGACATAACATAAATAACAAAACTTAAATCACAACCTATACTTATATCAGAACAATACCTGTACTTGATCTCTAAACTTAATTAACAATGTTCTTTAACTTAATTACTCAACCATCTCACACTTGCAACTTAAGTCTATTAAGGTACCTAAGATTACTAAGAGAGTGAATTAGCTTGTAAAACGTTTTGGGTGAAGAATCATGATTAGAAAGGGTTAGAAGAGGTTTTAGGATAAAAACCTCAAAAGGAAGCTGCTATAGGAAACAAGGGTTGGGGCTTCTAGATGTTAATTTGTCTAGCATCCAAACGCTATGCTCAAAAGGAGCATGATAGACCCTAGCGTCCAAACATTAATGGAGATTGCATCCAAATGCCTGTTATAATCTGTAGAATTCTACAAATTGCAGCAACACAACATCCCCTAGAACAAACCCACTCTTTGTCGAAATTACATCCTATTACTCTTAAAATGACAACTTAACCATGAAGCAACTCTATCACTTACAAAACACAAACCACAACATCATCACAACCCTAAACTTATCATAATCTATTAATCAAAACACCAATAAACGGAAACTACACATACCAAGTATGGAAGCAAATTCTTACCTTTGAGATTTGTATGCTACACTTCTTCCACCGATAACTGTTGTAGAAAACACATAGGTCTTCCACCTATAACCCGCTTAAGAGATTCAATGAATGTAAACAATCTTACCTTGAAACCACTACAAAAATATCTACAACAGAACTCCAATTAAGCCTCTCAAATTCGTTTTTCTTCACTCCTTTTGCCAAAAAAAAAAAGAAAAAAAGAAAATGAATTTCCATCATCTTTTGCTAAAAAAAAAATAATAATAACAAACAAACAGAGAGGGCTGGGCAACATATCAATAGCTAGTGTGATAAATCATTGCTTAAAGTACGAGGATCTCTTCTTGATTAGTGTCACGTTTAGGAAATCCTAGCATATCAATGAGGCACATGAGCGTTTTTGCATAGAAAAGGCTTCTTAAACCCTAAGTATAGTTTTTACACTTAGGGTTTGTAGTCATTTCCTATGTCCAAACTACCTTTGCTGAATATCCAAATACCAACCATGCCCTTCGCCCATAACACTTATTTTCTTTTCTTTCTTTTTTTATATTTTTCTTAATCCATTTTGCTCTTTTATTTTTTGGGTTTTACATACATGCTATATTGGACTTTACATCCCATCAATAAGTATTAAAAATAATTTAATTATGATTAGATCCTTTCCATTTCTTTAGAAAATACCTTTCAAATGCTTCACGTCAGGCCTTATAAATAACACAATGCTACATTTTTGTGGAGATAATCAAACCCACTTGATATATCTTTTAAATTATATTTCCAGTTGACATCCTCAAGGTTTTCTTATTCTTTAAGTACCTTAATACTATATGTTTTTGCACTGTGTATTGTTAATGTATTGCCTGTTAGTATGTATATATTATGTAGATTTATACTTAACGGGTAGGAGAAATAATAAGGAATCGTCAAATAAAATAGAACGAGGAACAATCTCTCTAAAATAGGCAGAAGACAGAAAGCATATGTCTTGGCACTATCGAGGGAATCTCAATAGTTGATAATTTTTAAGAATTGGAGACATTATCAGCATCCTACATGGAAACACATCCCACATTATTGTATTACGGTTGATATTGTCCTTTACTAACCATCTATATAGCTGTATTCTCTCATGCAAAAACATAACATGCCAAAACACGGATAGATGGATATACAAAGATATACAACCACTTGTATACATTCTTCCCCAACTCAAGAACTTAATTAGGGGAAAACCTGGCATATTCAATAACTCTATCTCAAATAATGAAAGTACAGCACATTGTTATATGGTTACTTGAGAGAGTGGTAGTTCAAATGGCTATGAGACGCAGCATCATAATCTGGGTGGCTGATCAAGTGTGGCAAGCTCTTGGTGCGTGGCTTTCTTCTTGTTTTCTCCTAGCCGATGAAATCGCTCGTTCTTTGGATTCACAAGAGCTTTATGTTGTTTGATTATTGCTTTCTCTTTCTTTTGAGAATGATTTCATTTTTCTTTTCTTTTTTGTTTTCCTTAACCAATATACATGAGAGAGAGAGAGAGAGAGAGAGTTTGTAAAGGGTGGCATGGTCTTGGCCTTTACGAAAGTAAAAGTGGATTTGAGTTGGGTGTTATTTATTTGGATCCTATGAGGCAAGAAGACTAGAAGAGTAGTAAATATACCAAAAAAAAAACTGTATAATCCCTCAGGGGAATACAAAGAAAAAAGAAAAAAAAAATGTAGAGTTATTTGTAATATATCGCCAAGATGAGTCAAAAAGTCTATGAAAAACATTCACCCCTCGAGAAGTCTCGTATCAATTGATCCAATTGATGTAACATTTTCTTCTTGAGTAAAATTCATTGTTATCAGAATAAAAAAAAAAAATAGCTAATTTTTTCACTTGTTCTCCCGAGATATGTAATTATATTACTTGACTCAAGCTAGTTAGCCGATTGTTAATCCATTGAAATAAAAAATAATAATGATAGGAGGGTTGTTATCCATATTGTCTTACAATGAGAAAAGTCATGAAGTTGTACTTTCTACCTAAGGATTTGGAGGCTTTAAATTTACTTTTTTCCTAATTTATGTGTTGGAGTATACACTTAATTTTTGTTTTCCTTCTAATTTTAATTTTTGTTTTTTTAAAGGGTCCTAATTCAAAAATAAAAGACAATAATATAAATAAATAAAATTGAAAAATGATAAAAATACAAAAAAAAATAAAAAAAATTATGAAGACTTTTTTAAGAAAATAGATTTTTAAAAAGTGAAATATTTTAGGAACAATCAATTTAGTTTTTATTCAATTCAAATAGTTTTATTTTAGAGAATCACATTATTTAAATACAATTTAATTGTATTAAATATCAAAATATAGGTTAACAGTCTAACAAATAAGCATTTAAATATCGATATAAGGTTAGCTTAAGGCTACGAGTTTGAACCTCATTAGGTACATATATGTTTTTTATTTTTTTTTTCTTTCATTCATTTGCGAAAATCAATTGAGCATATGGGATTCAAATTTAATTTTAAATCTTATCAAATCTTTTAAATCTAATGTAATAAAGATTTGTGAGATTCAAATCTAATTTAACTTTTATCAAATTAAATTTGAATCGATATAAAAAATTGAAATCTAATTTGATTTTTATTAAATTTGGTTTGAATCGATGTAAAAGATTCAAATTTATTTTAAGATTGATTTTTTTTTTTTCCAAACTTTATAAATACCAATCATGCGGTATAAAAGAAAGAAAAAAACAAGACAATCAGACACTTCAAGCTAAGCCCACTCACTATACAATTCAGCCACTGCCACACACAACACAACCTAACATCCAAGCCACCAACACTTCACTATCCATGCCTCACAAATTAATAAATGAACACCAGCGTCCACATGACAAACCCCTCTCTCGCAATCAATGAACAGAGAATATGCTCTCTCTTGCCATCGAGACACTGATCAGTCTTCAAGCTCCAACACGCCATACGTGACTTAGTCCCTCCCTTCCAGCACTCAATCAGCAACACGGCAACACAAGTCACATGACCAATACTCCTCAATTCACCCAACAACAGCCCCATACTCAATTAATGATCAAATTAGCACAGTAGCCCACAAACTAACATGTCCAAGCTTAAAAAACCAACGCTACTGTCCACAACTACAGTGTCCACAATACATAGCAACAAGACATGTGCAGCAGTACCCTACATCCACGTCTAAGCCTTACTGATCCTACACACCACTGATCATACTGATAACAGCATCGATCACGATCACAAGCATTATCCCACGAATAGCCCACTGCTGTACGACTATTACGCTGCACTGATCTATACCAATAGCAGAATACGCAAGCATACATCTATGATCAGCCTCCCATGAATCCGCACTCATTCATCACCGTCCAACATCCAACAGCACACTATCTTCACCCAATACCGATATTACATCACCATTAACCAATGTCAAACAACATCACAATAGCTTCATATGAACAGCTCCCAGCCTAACATAAAAACACACACCATCCTTGCTCACCCTGTCTCTCACAGCTACTGTCTACATCTAACAGCAGTCATACACGTTCTACTTTGACTACAGCGATGGCCTACAGCAATCGTAACCAGCGAACAACACACAACTCCACAATCGCAACACGATCATACGCCCAAATGCCCGAACAATGACAGATGTTCCTCCGACAACCTACACACAACACAACATCATCAACTACACTTTTACTAACATAAACCTCCTCAAAGTGGTGTTTTGTTTTCAATTTGGCTCTTGAAATTGTTCGTATGAATTTCGTGAAGTAGTTAGGTGACAGAATCGAGTCAATTTTCAATCCAAACCAAGGCCAACTCCAACCAAGCTCCTAATCCACTGCCTACGTATTCGGGTTTGATTCAGGTATATTGTTTTGATTGTTTTTTTTTTTTTCTTATCATATCTTGGTTTGTTTTAGTTTATTTGATTAGTTATAAATAAAAATAAAATAATTTTACCACTAAAATAATAATAAAAAAATTTAATAAAAGAGTTTATTTTAAGGGTCTTTTAGGAATATTTTAGGAAAAATGTCTTAGCACTTAGAAATTTTTATAGAATACTTAATCAGCCTATTTTAAAACTTAGGACACTCTATCTAGAATTTTCAAGAGGATAGAAATTTTATTAAGACCCTTTTATAACTTTCTTTGAAAAAATCTAATAAATTAAAAAACAAAAAATTGGTCGATTTTCAAAATTAAAATAAACCAACATATTAAAATTTTCAAAATAAAATTTATGATTGTCTAATCCCAACTAGTGTGTACGTAAATACATTCGAGAAAAAATTAAAATCTATAGAAACTTAAGTATTTTTTTATTTTTCTTTTTATTTTTTCTCAAAAATATATATAAAAAGATAATTTTGAAAAAATAAAATCTAATTTTGAAAAATAGATAGTGATACCTGTTAAGGTTTAATGAATTAGCTCCTAAATTCAGTACCCTCTAATTTTTATCAAATTGAAGTCAAATATTGGTAGCTAAATCGTAGTTAATCCATCCAATTGATTATGATTTCTTTATTTTTTTTTCTCGACTTCAGTCGAGCGACGACTTCAAAAGTTTTTTTAAAGAACTGAAATTTTCTAATTTTTTTAATCAATGATTAATATTTAATGAATTAGGGTTTAGTATTAAACGGAAAATGAAAAATAAAATTAAAATAAAGAAAATCGAAAAATCAGACTCAACAGTTGATAACACTTGACTAACACATACATTAGGAGGGTTAATTTTTTCTTTTACCTTTTTATGTTTATTTTTCCTAATTTATGTGTTAGCTTTCATCTTGCTGTTTTCATCATCATAGGTCCTTTTTCTATAAATTATTTTTCCTTTTATCTTTCTATATTTATTAGCTGGAATAAACATTATTACATACTTAGGTAATCAGCAGACAGCATATTTTCCAACCATACTTTGTCAATTTTTCTACCTAATTTTGAGGCTTTGTTGCAAAAGCAAGGACGAAACAATCAATTAAGATACCAAAACAATGTGACTATGTTTATGTATAGCAACGATTATGCCCTTCTCTTTGAATTGCAGTGTTTCTCTAAAAGTGGTAAGAGACAATAGTTGGAGTTGGCCTCATAATGTTAAGGCTACATATGACTACAAGCCCAACATGTTCTTGCTTGTTTTGACAATTATGTAAGGTTCTTTCGAGAAAACCGCGTATTCCTCTTGCAATCAAAAGAATGCTGCATATCCTAGTAATTGCATTTTGTTCTCAGTGCTTTTAACTACTCCATTCCTTACATATTTCATTTGAAATTATTGTTAGTGTTGAGTTGTATTTAACACGCTAAATAGGCATTTTGTATGAATTGCTTTTATATAAAATATTGAATAGAAATTAATAACACTGTACTCATAAATCACTAGTTAGTGAATTTTTCATCACCCTTTACACAAATGCCCCACCCTTGGAGACACCATGTAATTTACCACTACCAAACCATTGTCTATTGGACCACCACTAATGATGTCAACCACCTATTTCACTTTCCATCACCGGTGAACTCAACCATCTCTTATATAGAAGAAGAACCCAAAAAAATTACAACTTTTCCACTGAAACAAGTTGAGTCTTTCCATGCGATTTTTCTGTGTTGTAGTGGCAATCAGAACGGCAGTACAAACTGTAAAGGCGTTTCTAACTGCCGCTTGATCGCCAGCTTAGATGCTACCGTCTCTACCATGTAGAGGCGGTTTTGGCATCTATTAGGATGGACCCTTATTTTGTAGCGGCGATTATAAAAAATGTAGTAGCAATTTACTAGTATATGGCGCATAAAATGAAAAGTAATCGATCTATTGGTGGTTTAAATTGCTACAATAAAATGTGCGAAATTTTAGCACTTAATTATAGGTGAATAAGGCCACACCAACTATTTGGCGCTAAAATTTTGACTAATTAAATTCTAATGAAGAGGCAGATACAATCATCGAAATACTTTCGACATTATAATATTAACACACCTACTAATTTGCTTTGTAATTTGATATCAAGTTTATAACTAAATAAAAAGTGAAGAATTAGCATTCGGTAGATCAAAAGCTTGAATTGCACTACATTTACATCCATATAATAGCATGTGTCTTCCATCTCTTGCCAATTTAATATCAGAGACAGAATAAAAAATCTCGGTGAAGAAAGATCTTGATATAGGTGCTTTCCATACCTTCAATCTTGTATAAATGATGGACAAAAATAAGTTTACGAAACAAGAAAGAGAAAGCCAAAAATAGAAAACACAAACAAAATTCACTTTTGTAAACCTCCTTATCTAATAATTCTAAAAGTAATCATTGAGGACTTTTCCATGGAATCAAAAATAGACATCATCTTGCAGTTTGTTACGGTTATCACTTATCATATAAAGCTGACTGACTTGTATCATTTTTTCAAGCTCTAGACATTAAGTCAACACTGATTTGTTTTGAATAAATCATTAGAACTTAAAAACACATTGAATTAAAATCTAGAATTAGATTCAAACAAATAACATTCTTTCGGCATTCAAATTCACATTAAAACAAAAGGATTTTTTGTTTAACAATAAGAAACTTCTTTCACCGTTGTTAAGATAAAAGTAGGTTACATACATTCATTTACTTCCTCAAACTTTTATAGCCTATTCACTTTGTAGAATGGAATTAGGAGGAATTGAATAAAGATGCAATAGTTGTTATGATGTTCACTTGATAGAAAATTAACTCACGGAATAGTCTCGTAATAAAACCTAAAAGACTAAATTGCCTTGTCTTCCCTAGCATAATCTTTAATACCTCCTTCTAATCCCAACCTTAACCTTAATTGATAGGAATTAAGGACTGATCACAAAATCTTAAGCCTGAAGACTTGCCTCCCTAGTCTACTGAACTGTCCAAATGGACCTAATCTCAGCAGAAGAGAAGTTCCTCCGAGTCGACCTAGTATGTGTTTCGAGCTCCCTAATCTATGCACTATCTCATAAGTAGAAGAAGAAGAAGAACCCACCAACACTATAGAGCCTAAAAAAAGCCGATCGCTGAACTCGTCTACATTTGAGCTAACAGGTGTTTGAGCTCAAGCTGACCTATTTCCAAGCCAACCTGATGTGCCCAAGTTGCCAAGTCCTTATTTCTAAAGCAAGTGCTTCCCCAACCCCTAACCTACCGAGCTATAGACTTGAAGTTAACCTAACTAGCTCAGCTCTACTCAACATCCAACACCTATTTGGACCATAAAACTAAGAAGCAGACATATGTCTCATCCTCTAACATTCATATTGTCATTTGCAAAGGATATTCCTTTTGTTTGTTTACTAATTTGCCCTTATATAATGTGTACTTTTCCTTTTCTAGTAGGAATCCTTTTAGTAATTTTTAGTAACCTAAGATTTTCCCTAATTGGGCCATATAAATATCTGCATAATGTATCAACTGCACCATCAAGAATACTTTAATACAAAACTTTTCCTTTGAGATAAGGGTTTTCCACCTGCTCTCTTTAATCTTATCTAGGCCATTTGAGTAAAGACAAGTGGTGATGACTTATGATTACACTTGCGTGCAATATCAAGTGTAGCTTAAGCTTGCATAAAGCGTTGTTGTGTCATATCTTATGTTATGCGAATCAGCCTCTAATCATATCCAAGCCGAGGTTGACCAATCCCAAGCAGAGATCGATCAAGTTTTGCTGAGGCTAATCTAATAACAGAAGACCTAAGGGAAGAAAAGGAAACACTCGACACTAAGTCTATCGTCTGCTGAGAAGCCAAGAGTCTACACGATCGAGAATTTGAGGCTAAAGATCCACTCTACACAATGCCGAGAGACTAGTGCTGAGTAATTCCATCACTCGGCAATTATGGACCAACCTTTCTTATGTCTCAGCCAAGCACTATGAAACTTCAAAAGCTCCTCCTCAGAACTGGGCATCTAACTGCCAACCCCATCCAATTCAGATCCTACTCCTTCAAAGACAAGTTAAGTAACTGCATGCTGACTTCTATTAATTGTATAGTTTTGTATTCTTATACATATTTTCTTTATTTTATTTATGGGCTCATTCTTTAGGATTTAAAGCCTTGCACATTATTTATAGTTTTACTACAAAGGTTTAGAACTTACTATAAATAGCAACAATTGTGCAATTAGAATATATGAAGTAAGACAATCATTTTTTATAGTGAAAACTTTCCTCTTTCGAGTAAAGTCACATTTAAGCTCTTATAGCTTGCCTTTTACCGGATTATTGACTGGTGAACAAACTGTTTACTCTTTCCTATGTTCTTATCAATCTTTTCCTCGAGATTATGGTGAAATCTTCATTTGAGCAAGTTAGTAAGCCACATATAACCTCTCATTTAAAACCTCGAGTAACATGTAGTATTCGTGAGTCGTCTTGAACCATATTTCGAGCTCATTCGCCGATTGTGTTTGTGTCTTGGTGTGTGATATCCATCTACATTTACACTCAAAACCCTGCTTTCACTCTTTGTTTCCCAATCTCATTTCAAACTCAGATTGCCTTCATTCCGGGTTATTAAGATATGCTACCATGATACACATCACTATGTTAGTGCATGAGAACTCCTACTTAAACTTCAACCTCCATTTGTTCTTTGAGCCATCTTGTAGTTCAAACCTATCCCCCTGGTTCGTGTGATACCTTTGGTTGTGCATTCACCCACAATTATCGCTTGTATCATCTTAGTATCAAAGCTTGGCTATGTTTGTGTAAATTTCTAGTATCTTTAAGTCTTTTACTATGATATGTCATGTGTGGTTAGTAAGTTGACGCTTAAGAAGTGTTCAAGAAGCTATTCAAAGTTGTAGCGAGTATTGGAGTAGTGTTGTAGGTTATGGAAGTAAATACTTTGCTTTCTCTTGTTTCAGTACTCATAAAATAGAATATATGGTTTCTGTTGATTTGCAAAAGTGTTAAGCATTATTAGGGGTGATCTAGTGGCAATTAAAGTGCAATATATGTCAAGTTGATTGTTTAAAGAAAGAATTTTCAAAGTGTGGTTCAATTATTTTAGTTGAAGGAGTTAGTATATTTAAAGTAATCAAACAATGTTAAATTCTAGTGTTCAAGGAGCTCTCAAAAACTAAGAGAATGATGCTTATAATGGGCTTAGACAATAAGGAAGTTATACTACCTAATTTGTAAATGAGAGACTAGACAAGCTCACCAACCTAGTGATTGCTATAAATGAGGATAAGCAATGAGCTAGAGATGACCCGAATGGAGGACGGGTAAATGAACTACTTAAGAGAGGCAATGACTAACCTAGACAAGCTAATTTCCTAGTTCAACTATCCTAAGCTAGAGGAGTGGAAAGAATTGCTTGATAAAGGCTTATGTTGGAGGAGATAGAAGAAGAGGATGCGCAGTTAGGTGATGAAGAAGAAGAGTACTATGAACTGAAAGAAAGAAAAGTACAAGCTCCCAAGGTAGAGCGGTTAAGGTTGTAAGTCTTGAACTTTTCTAGTAGTGGTTATGATAAGGACTACCTAGACTAGGTTGATAAGATAGAGAAACAGTTTGAGTGTCATGAAGTTCCTAAGAATGCTAAAGTGAAACTTGTAATTGTAGAATTCATAGGATATGCTGCCTTGTGGTAGAAGAATTTGTAGGCTACACAATAAAGGGAAGGAGAGAGAAAAGTTAGAGATTGGGATGAGATGAAGAAAGTAATGAGAAGGAGATTTGTTCTAAGCTATTACATATAGGATGCATTTAAAAGATTGCAAGAGTTGAGACAAGGAGGACCATGTGTTGATACGTATGTAAAGGAGTTCCATATGTTAATGCTTCATTGTAAAGTTGTAGAGCTAGAAGACAGGATTATCTCTAGATTTATTAATCGATTAAAGTATGATATAAGGAATATCTTAGAGACTAGAGATATTGGATCTTTAGATGAGGCAATTTGAGCTACCCAAAGGATAGAGTGATCATGAATAAGCAAATTTCGAGCTCTTTTTAGTCTGTCTACCCCTAGTTGACTTATTCTAAGCAAACCTATGTGATCAGAACTAAGCATGAATAGTAACATTCAACCTATTTCAACTACCTAAGCAAAGGAGAAAGAAGTTTTGAGGAATTTTAAGAAAGGATAAAGTTCTAGCCGAAAGATAAGTAAGATTAAGTGCTTTGAGTGTAAAGAGTTTGGATACATGGCATCCTAATCCTCGAATAAAAGGACAATGGTGATCAAGAGAGAAGTGCTTACCATAGAAGTTGATGGTACTAATGAAGAGGTTAGAGAACTAAAGAGATCTAAATGAGCTAACCAGTTTGAGGAAGGGGAGGTCATCTATAATGAAGAGGGTAACTTCATGCTTGTAACCATGGTACTAAGATGGGTAATAAGTATGAGCCTAATACTTGAGGACGAACAGCATGAGAACTTGTTCCACACTGGTTGTAAAGTTAATGTAATGTTCTATGCTCTTATTGTTGACAATAGTAGTTGCATTAATGCAATGTCTGCCTTTATAGTCTAATAATTGAAGTTGTTGACCATACCCCTCCCTAAACCTTTCAGGCTATATTGGCTTAGTGACAAGGGAGCCTTACTAGTGACTAAGCAAGCCATAATGCTAATCTGCATTGGAAAAAACCAAGACGAAGTTCTTTGTGATGTTTTTCTTATAAGCACTTCACATATACTTTTGGGACGGCCATGGATGTATGATTGACATGTGATCTATGATGGAAAGAAGAATACTTGTTCTTTTGAACAAAAGGGAAGAAAAGTAAGGTTGACTCTTATGTATGCCGTATAAGTCAAGACTATGCAAGCTCAACTTAGTCAAGCCTTGAGGAAGGAAACCCTAATAATAACACAAGCCAAGCTATCAAGAGAGAAAAAGCTTAAAAAGCCGACCTTTTTGTTGGTTAAGAGGTTGTTTGAAATGAAGAATCTAAATGTTGAACTATCTACTAAGGTAAAAGTCCTGTTGAAAGAGTTTGTCAAATTGTTCCTTAACGAATTGCTAAAAGGTCTACCGTCGATTAGGGGGATTAAGCATACAATAGATCTATAGCTTAGAGCCACATTACCAACAAGCCAGCATACAGGTTAAACCCTAAACAAGCTGCCAAGTTCCAAAGACAAGTGGATGAGCTAATGAAAAGAGGATATGTGAGAGAGTCCTTAAGCTTATGCGCCATCCTAGCTTTATTGGTGCCAAAGAAAGATGGTAAATGTTGTATGTGTGTAGACAATCGAACTATCAACCGTATTACTATTAAGTATAAGTACCCCATACCTCAACTTAATGACATGCTTGATAAGCTAAATAGAGCAAGGTTCTTTTCCAAGATAGATCTCAAGTTTAGGTACCATCAGATCAAAATACGGGAAAGAGATGAATGGAAAACTACATTTAAGACCTGCCATGTGTTATATGGGTGGCTAGTTATGCCATTTAGATTATCAAATGCACTAAGCACATTCATGAGGTTAATGAAACATGTGCTTAAAGAACTAATCAAAAAGTTTGTTGTTGTTTACTTTAATGACATTTATGTTTACAACCCTGGCATGAAAACATACTATGAGCATCTCCATCTTTGATAACCTTTGAGCTAAAAACTATATGCCAATATGAAGATACGTGATTTCTACTAACTAGAAGTAGTCTTCTTAAGATTTGTTATGAGTGGAGGGAGCATACAAGTTGATGAAGAGAGGGTGAAGGTGATTACTGAGTAGCCTGTGCCAACTTGTTTTGCTGACGTACAAAGTTTTCATAACCTAGCATCCTTTTATTGCCGTTTCATAAGGAATTTCAATACTATTGTAGCCCTACTTATTAAGCTATCGAATAAGAACATTAAATTCAAATGGAGATAGAAGGAATAGTAGAGTTTTGAGGAAGTGAAGAGGAATTAACTACTACCCCTGTTCAAGCTCTACTAAGCTTTGAAAAAGTGTTTGAAGTAGAGTATAATGCATCTGGATTAGGTATAAGTGTCATGCTAATGTACAAAGGCTGACCTATTGCTTACTTTCGCGAAAAGCTTCAAGGAGTAGTACTAAGCTATTTAGTATATGATAAGGAGTTTTACTCCTTGATCTAGGCCTTAATTGTCTGGCAACACTACTTGTTATCTAGAGAATTTGTGATCTATATCGATCATGAATCGTTGAGATATCTAAAAAGCCAACCTAAGTTGTCCAAGAGATAAGCTAAGTGGATCAAATTTGTGGAAGAATTTTCTTATGTCATTAAGTATAAGACTAGCAAGAATAATGTAGTGGTCAATGCCTTATCATGATAACATACTCTCCTAATTGAACTCCTAACAAGGCTTCTCGGGTTCTCAATTATTAAGAGTTTATATGCTGAAGATCCACACTTTGGTCCCATCTATGCTTGATGTGAGGATGGCTAAGCTATTGATGATTATCACAAGGAAGATGGATACTTGTTTAGAAAAGGAAAGTTGTGTAGCTCTACCTATTCCTTGAGAGAATTACTAGTGCACAAGGTACATGGAAGAGGATTATATAGTCATTTTAAGAATACCTAAACTCATGAGACACATAGAACAAGATTCTTCTAACCTAGGATGATGAAAGATGTGTAATCTATATTTAAGAGATGTATGACCTGCTGTTAAGCAAAGAGCTAACTTGAACAAGTACCTTATCTATCATTACTAATCCCAACCAAACCTTATTCCAAGCTGAGTATGGACTTTGTATTAGGCTTACCAAAGACGTCCCAAAGGGAGGACTCCATCATGGTGGTCATGAATCGCTACAATAAGATAGCATACTTTGTGCCATGTAACCGAACTAACAATGCTTCGGCTATTTCTTTTCTCTTTTTGTAGGAAGTGATCAAGCTACATAGAGTGCTAAGAACCATTTTATCTGATTAAGACTTAAGTTCTTGAGCCATTTTTGAAACCCTTTGGAAGCACCTAGGATTAAACCACTGTTTAGTACATCCTACTATCGGTAAATAGATGGACAGATTGAGGTTATCAATAAGACCTTAGGAAACTTACTACGAGTTTCAATTGGAAGAAACCCAATTAATTGGGACATATGCTTACCAATCATTGAGTTTGCCTACAATAAGACTGCCCATAATATCATTGAGAAGTCACCCTTCAAAGTCACATATGGATATAATCCTAAGCTCCCACTAGATAAGATTTCCCAGCCCAGTTAACTTGAGGATCGATAAGTTGTGAAAAAATTAGAAGCTATTTGAGCAATGCACTAAAAGGTCTAGACCATCTCACCTAGGCTACTGCCAAGCTCAAAAAGAAAGGCTAAGGAAGAAAAGTTAGAAAGCTTTAGCCAACGACTTTATGTGGTTTCAACAAATTTCCTAACCTTAGGAAGAATAAGTTGTCTTAGAGAATGATAAACCTTTCAAGGTGATCGAGAAAATCAACCTCAATGCTTATGAGGTAGACCCACCTGAAGAATTTGGAGTCTCTAACACCTTTAATGTTGCTAATCTTCACCCATATTTTCTCGATGATGAGCTACCTGAATCTAATCAAGATTTGATCCTAAATCTCAAACAACCTAAGGGAGATGATAGGAATCAAGGACCAATCGTAAGATCTAGAGCCCCAAGACTTACCTCCCTAATCCACCGAGCTGTCCAAATGGACCTAATCCTAAAAGAAGAGAAGTTCATTTGAGCCAACCTGGTATGTCTTTCAAGCTCCTTGATCCATTTACTATCTCACAAGTAGAAGAAGAAGAAGAAGAACCTATTGATGTTGTTGAGCCCAAACAAAGCCAATCATTGAACTCGCTTATATCCAAGTTGATAGTTGTCCAAACTCAAGCTGACCTACTACCAAGCCAACTTAATGTGCCCAAGCTACCAAGTGCCCGCTTACAAAGGAAGTGCTTTCCCGACCCCCAACCTACCGAGCTGTCGACGTAAAGCTAACCCAGCTATCTCAGCTCTACTCAATATCTAACACCTGTTTGGACGACCAAACTAAGAAGCCAATACATATCCCACCCACTGACATCCATACTGTCCTTTGAAGGATATTCCTTTTTGTTTGGTTACTAATTTTGCCTTATATAATGTGTTCTTTTTCTTTTCTAGTAGGAGTTTTTTTAGTAACTTTTAGTAACCTAAAACTTGTCTTAATTGGGTCATATAAATATCTGCGTTATATATCAGCTGCACCATCAAGAATACTTGAATGAAGAACTTTTCCTTTGAGTTAAGTGTTTTGTACTTGCTCTCTTTACTCTTATCTCAGCCATTTGAGCATGGATTAGTGACGATTGACCTCTGGTTACACATGAACATAATATCATGTATAACTTGAGCTCGTATGAGGTGTTGGTGCATCGTATCCTACGTTGGTGCACAAAAACTCCTCAAACTTTGACCTCCATTCGTTCTTCAAGTTATCTTATGGTTTAGACCCATCCTCTTAGTTTGCATGATACCTTTGGTTGTGTGCTTACCCATATCTGTTGCCCATATCCCTAACCTAGCTCATAGATCTACCTTCTATCTTATTATCTCTCTCATCTTCTTCTTCTCTTCATTAGTACTTATCTTCTTCTCTTTGACTTATTTTCCTTTTGTTACTCTCTCTCTTTGACTTCTTCTCTCTTCACCACTCTCTAATGGACATTGGTATCCAAATCAAAGAAAAGGTGTATAGTTTAAACTAAACCAAGGAACAGGTGTACCTCCAGCATCAAGAACATGTGTTCAAGGAATATGTTGGGGTATTGTCTTTAAAAGGTGAAAAGTTTGATGGTGTTGACTACTTTGAGATGGTGGTTAGTTGATATAATGATGTTAGGAGGCAATGAATGTGAGCTTGATGTGTAAAGATGAGGAAGCAGAGGTAGAAGAGAGAGGACATTCTCAAAACCAACAAGTAGGAGAGAAGATGAAGAGAGGGTAATGGTACAGTAGGTGCCTTCTGATATGAGGCAAGTGCACCTATCAGTTTTAATATAGCGAATGTGAGTCCGAGTCGATCCCTTAGAGATTTTGAGTACTAATATTAACTTTAGCTTTATTATTTAACCGAAAAATTGTGAAAGTTTGAATTAATTAAAAATACTGAAATTAACAACTAAACTACTTATGAGACTTGATTACGCAAATTAGAAAGCAATAAATTAGGAACGACTTCAAGTATGCAATAATGTATTTAGGAATTATTTCCCTTAGTGTTTAACATGTAACCTTTTTAAAATATATCCAATTCAATTTCTATTATTCTTGATCGGAGGGATTCACAATTAAAGCTAATATCTTTCTCAAGCATATTAACCCTAATCCTAAATTATTTACCGGAATCTCTTCACTTAGTAATATAATTTAGAATTGCATTAGCGTGTAATGAATTCCCATGCAAACAATCAACTTTCCGGAAGAAACATGTATCTTATCTCTAAGTATACATGTAATTCTTTTCAATTATGCCTAGATCTAATTACACATGCAATTTCTCAATTAACATGCATAATATCATATATTGACACTCTAGAATTATCAATCCATAATTAACGACATAATTGAATCAAGAAAAGGTAGAAACTTTATTGAAATTATAATTCAATCCAAGGGTTACATGAAACCCTAGGTTCCATAATCCTAAATACTCTAATTCTAAGCTATCATAATGAATCTAAAAATGAGTTTCATCAAAAACGTAAAATAAAGCATAAAAACCCCTCTTGATTTGATGAACAATCTCTCTAATCTTGAAATCGATGTCGTTCTTGCTTCTTGATTAATGTTCTTCTCCAATTTCGTTTCGTCTCTTGTGTCTCTTGTTTCTGTAATGTCTCTTCTTTCTCTTTTGAAACCCTAATTTGTCTTTTTATAGTGTATCAAAAAGATTTTGTTTTCGTCACCCGACATGGCCTGGGACACGACCGTGTCCCCAGGTCGTGTAACTTTCTGCACTTAGGCAAATTTTCTACACAACTTTAAAAATTCATAACTTCTTCGTTTGAACTCGGAATTGAGTGAAACTTGATTCCTTTTCTTCGTTTTCGAGCCTAGAACGCGTTTAAATCCTGAAATCAACATTTTACTCAATTAAGTATCAATTTCTTTAAAGAAAACCAAAAATGTGCGGAAAATACTATAAAATCACCCTATGAAATATGTTTAAAATTAGAGTTATCACCTTCTATGGTGGTTGTTGTTGGAGTTTAGTGGTGGTGGTGGTCATCACTAGAGTTTGATCTTCTAACAATGTTAAGTAAGTATGGTGTTGGCGAAAAGGTAGGTGTTGCGGTGCTGGTAGGTGTCTGTTGTGGTGACTGGTCTATTAAGTGGAGAAGAATAGGTAAATAAAGTCTTTTGTTTAAAGAATAGGGATTCAGAGGTTTAGGCAAGGAGTCTTGATTCCTTATTTTCATGAATAGCAATTCTTAGGTAACCGGGATTCAATGAAGTGAACATAGTAATACATACAGAGTGAGGAGTAAGAGAGGCATGGACTAGTTTCATACCCCAAAGTAAACAACCTGTTATAATTTAATTAAGAGGGATCGGTCTTGCATAGTTACCTCATGTTCCATATCAATCATTGTAACTTCTGCACACTAGGGATGGGAGACTAAAGTCAATTCAACTTTTGCTATCCAAATATGATGCCCATTGTAAAGAACAACCAGATTAGATCAAGTAAATTATTGAGTTCTCTCATCATTATTTTGATTATAATAAAAAGAAATAAAGATGTTTGATCAATGTGCTAAGTGTGCAGGTTATTAAGTAAAGTTAAGTTTTTATTTAAGATCTAATTTCAATAATCAAAGGCTAATTTAGAGATGCTATGTTGAAATGGATTTTTACGTAACAGTACAATTTTAGTGTTTTATTGGACTTTTAATGGCCCAACTCAACTTATTGGATATATTTGGATAATATATATAATGTGTTTCATTGAGTTGGACATATATCCACAAGGGTCAAGAAGGGTTAATTTAATTATTTTTAAGATAAGTAAAGATCAAATAAGGACATCAAGTTAGATTTTTTTGAGATATTTTTTTCTAGATATCCAACAGTTTTCTTGAGATGTTTGATGAATTTTTCATGGAGATAATTGCAGGATTTTATGGAATTCAAATCAGATTTTTATTTAAGGTCAAATCAAGTCAAACATATACAACAAATATAAGATAAGGATGAATCTAGGTAGTTGTTGTGGATTTTTAAATTCAAAATAATCTGATGAAGTAGTGTTTTTGAAGGTTACATATTTAGATAAATTAGATGTGTTATAAGGATAAATGTATAGAGCATCTACAAGAAAATATCAAAAGTCTGAAATTCAAATTCAAGTATTATGAAATTTGAATATTTGCTCTTGATGTTTAGGAGATATATCAGTGGAGAAATTCAATCTTTCAAAGGATATCATTGTAGATTAAGAAGTCAAAATAGGTCATATATACAAGAACATGTATAGAAGTTATTTTCTATTATAGCAACAGTCTAACGTTCATATTAGAATCAAACAAGAAAGGACATTTAACTTCTACAAATAAAGTATCACACCCTCCAATGGCTAATTTAAGATAATTTAAGATCTTCAAGACTTGTCAACAAATTCTCTAAGAAACCAGTAAAGTGACATTCAACTAAAAGAGTATATGAAAAAGACAATTCAAATTTTCAAGAGATATACTTATCTATAACTTTCATTTGTGAGCTTTACACTTGAGAGAATTCAGAGGTATAATCAGAAGCTAAATCGGTGACACCACTGTTTATTTGAATTTCATATTTTGTTTTCCATCTGTGCTTATATGTTAAGGATCATTATTTTTAGTCCTCATATCACTATAAATCTCATTTCTTAGTGTTAGGCTTTATGTTAGAAGATAAATAATATTATTCTATAAACAAGACGTTGGTGTAAAATACCGAGTGTCTAGCAGTAGAGTTGGAAGAGTGTAATAGACATAAGGTAGAAGCACTATAATTCTTGAGCCTAATCTACACATCCCTACTTTCCTTTATTTCGTATTTCATTTTTTGTTTATAAATTATTTCACGCAATATCTAGCAAAGTAATTAAATGGGATGCATTAATTAAGTTTTGCAAAAAGTGCAAATTTTTCTAAGTAACCAATTCACCCCCCTTTTGGTTACATTTGGGACCTACATAAAAAAAAAATGAATCATATGAAAGCTCAATAGCTTAAATATCTCCATAGGATACATTTATTAATACTTGTTTAAAACATTGGAAAAGGAAAAGAATATAGAAAGGTTAAAGTGGTACTTGATATTGATCACATCATCAACTTTACCAATAAGCCAATGATATCCATCCTTATCACTACACTAAATAAGCCAATGATATCCATCCTTATCACTACACCAAAAGTCATTGTAGATATTAGAAAGTATCTAAACCTTTAGATGGTAGTCTTCCGAACATTAGGGCATTAAAGTTTGCATCACTTAAAACATACATTTCATATGTATACTACTTGCAAGGATACACCCTCTTCATTGTGATTATCTTTTATAAAATATTATATCTCTAGAACAATATAAGCTTACTTAGGCAAATTTTAATGTCAAGTACTTGTATGGATTTTAAGAGATAAAGACCCCATTTTGAAATTGTAAACCCTGTAAATCTTTAAGCTAGACCTTAAATCAAATTCGAGTGCGCTAGATAATTCCATGAGTCAATAAGGCCAAATAAATTAAAATTTTAACTAAATTATAAACCTAAATTTAAGATGAATAAAAAAAAACCTTAATATACTAATTGAAAACCCTAATCACATACAAAAACTCTAAACTTTATGTACGTATAAATACAAAAGATGGAACCCGAACTTAACAAAACACTAAAACCAAAATCCTAAGCTTATAAATATACAAATTTACCTTAACAGTAATAAAACTCCAATTTGGCAAAATTATTGATAGACATATGTAATCGCGTAATATCGCTAATGAATGGGTTAAGATAATTTTGAAATACTAATAAATAAAAAGAATAACAAATTAATTAAATAAATTAACAACATTACAAATACTACCCTATGATTATTGGAGGCATTGCATGTAAATGTATATATATATGTGTGTGTGTGTGTATTAGTTTCTTATATTAATTTAATTCTACTATGTGCTTTATATCTATATATTATGTAGTATATATTAATTTTATACCATATATTTTTTTTATAGTTACATCATACTTTATCCTAATTCTATTCTTAAAATTACCTAGTTATCTACACTAAAACCCCATATCTCTTTCTTTCTTCCAACTTTTGGTTACCTAATGTCACACTCCAATATCCCATGTGAATAAATCAAATTGAAGATAATATAAAACAACACATTGTTATCCCATATGATTAAATTTAGCAAGACAATAACAAAGTCAAATCAATTTTTTTTCTTCTTCTTCTTTTTCTTATACTATCGGTTCAAACTCATCCAAACAAACACACTTGAACTTTATTTTCTTACACAATTCTAAATTCTAATCCAAGTCCTCACATCTCTCTCTCTTTGGATAACAACATCTCTTTCTCCTTAGCCTCTCAATTTCCCAATTTTGCTTGCCTTTTTATTCAATCATCTACCATCCTTCAGTTCCTAACATTTTACTTCATCTTTATCACCATTCTTTTATTAACTTCAAGAGATTAGGAACTTCAAGAGGGAATTACAAAAATCATCTTTCTAAAAGCTTTAAGATCAAGAGTAATTTAAATACTACTTTTTGTTGTATTTGTTTTCTTCCTTGTAATATAAAATTTTGTATTTTTTTTTTATCTTGATTTGTACTTTTTAGTATTTCTTATAGTAGGAATAATTTAATAAGAGTTCTATGTACATGTATTTGGTTGTTATGTATCAAGTGAACTAAGAAATACATGTTAATTTAGATGTACAATTTCTCTTCTTATTTGTGTGTTTTTCGAAATTTTTCGAGTTATGTACATATACATGTATGTATACACTTAAATATACTTATTTATATATATGTACACATTTCTCTTATATGAATAGTATGTGTAAATGTGTGAACTACTAAATATACTTACTTTAATATATATATATATATATGTGTGTGTGTGTGTGTGTACATTACATAATAGTATAAACATATAAGTAATAAAATACGGCAAATTTACTATAAATCTATCACATATATGAATCTGTACATGTAATATATGTATATGTATATATATATATATATTTCTATTTTTTCCGAGGTTCAAATACATATACACATAATATTGTATAAGTATATATATGTACATATATAGAAAAATAAATATATATGTATATTGATACTTTATTTTCTTAAAAGTATGTTAATAAGTATAAATATATATATATGCATATAAGTGTTGGACATGATCTCTCAAAAGAAGAATAGGAATTATTTTTCTTTTATTTGATTATTTACAATATCATTTACGTATGTATTAATATTATAAATTAGTAAAAATATTTTTAAAAAATGGATAAATTAAGAAAATTACATCCTAAACTCATTTGGAAGTTGCCACATCATCCTTCCATCTAATATAAAGCTGCAAATTATAAAAATTAATAATAATAAATTAATTTGGAATTATGATTATAATAAGAGTTAAGATTATGAGTGTTTTGGGCTTAAAGTTTTATCTAGAAGAAATTATGAAAAATTGGGCCCAAAAATAAAAATATTTAGAAAATAAAAAATTTAGAAATTATTTAAACTCATTACTAAAATTAAAATAAAGCCCAATATATAAAATCATTAAAAAAAGCCCAAGATAATAATCAAAAGCACTTAGGCCTAAAATAGTGAAATTTGTAACATCCCAAGCCCATAATAGAAAATACGAGTTTCAACGTCCAAAATGGACCTCATTACATGAAAGTATGCTTGAAAACAATAAAGATTAACTATAAAATCATAAAAAATAAAATTTAAAATGAAAAAATTATACTTGATTAAAAGAAAAAAGCTCAAATCAAGAACTTTATGTAAGATAAGTAGGAAATTTAGGTAGAATATTAAATAAATATTTAAATAGAATAATTTCCTCACTTAGATACTTATTATCTTTTATATTCCTCAATTATCAAATAATCTCAACAAAGACATCAGCTTCCTAGCCAACTACTACAATCCCTAACTACCTTTACAGCTGAGTGAATACTCGTAATGATCTCATACTTATTTTTTATTGTAGATAGTGACATTTAAATAATCTTAATAAATTGGTCAATGTGTGGGGTTTGGGATCTACTTTTGACTAATATTGATTTATTTGCCACATGAAAATACTTTAAATTGTTATATCAAATTAATTGCTGCATTTTAGATAACTATATAGAATTTGGTTGTTTGCGATATTGGTTAGTTGCCTAATAACTAGATATAATTATACTTGATATTGTTAAATTAAATCAGGTCATGCATAAGCATACATTCCATTGTAAATATTCTAACCGTCATATTATACGAAAGTAATGAGAGGCCATGTTGGGGTTGTTTTATATATATTTGATATTAAAGTGTTTAATACGATATACTTGTATAACATGATCTTACCCTAACCTATAAGATTACTAAGCGTTAGAATCATTAATCGCCTAATTAAGGATTGAGTCTAAAGACCTCTATTTAGTGGTAAGTATAAACTGCCGAAGCCCACTCATAACCATACCTAAAATTTAGTTTTTAAAACAAGAATTAAATAACTGTTTTCTTATAATACGAAACATAGAGTTTCATAGTTACGTGAATTCAGATATGGTATCCAAATCTAATCGGTATCATGTATTCTCTAACCTTGACTTTTGAAGGTATTAAATCTAAGTTACATACTGCTCTTAGTCAATGTATGCATTTGCGTGGCATTCTACTATTTATATGTTTATAATAAATTACTTGATAACTTATTTATTTGTATAGTTGAGAGATATCTTACTAAGTTTTATAACTTACACCCCTATAGGCTTTTATTGTAGAAGGATCTTTTTTGCTATTCTTAGTCAATGCTTACTTAAAGTTAGTTTATGATTTTTGGGAAAAGTGTGTAGAAGAAGAGAACTCGAGTGAATCTATATATGTAATAGGACTTTCGATTAATATTTTGATATTATTATGTATTATGATATTCGGTAGTGACATATGATTATTCTATTATTGTAGCTTGACTACTAGTGTTTTTGAGACTTAGGGTCCTATACTTTGTATATAGTAATGATATTGTACGGAAATTTATAGTATTTTATTTATTATGATATGATCTTCACTTGTATAATTCTTAGCTAAATTAGCTATATAATAGCTTTATATGTCGTATAAAAAATTATCGATTTGAAAAAAAGCCAATCTAAGATCTTTTATATAGTATATAATAACTTATCATAGCTACATTGCTTCTCAAGTCGTAACAGAAATCCTTAAATAATGCCTTGGTTTTTTAAGATTTTAGGGCTTCTTCATAAGGGGCCTCATAAAGCACTTCTTTTCCTTCAAATTTTGGCTTTAAAAATTTATTAATGTATTGGTTAAAGTAATAAGTGGGGTTATACAAAAACGTTAAAAAATAATAATAATAGGGAACCCTCTTGAAAGACATTTGTAATAAAGCAAAGAGAGAGAGATCTTTAATATGCTAATATGACATCCTAATATCACAAATGAAACTTAGTGAGAATAAAATGACAAATTCATTTCTGTTTATAGAAACATTTGCGGAATCGTTAATTTCTTTAATTAATTATTCATAATGAAACAAATATTCACTCAATATTAAATGTCCATTTTTATAAATTTCTGTTAATGAGCTTGATCTTCTCCTCAACAGTAAAATTGTATTTTCATTCCAGTAAATCATGATATTAATTTATAAAATTGTTTTAAACATTAAGAAAAAGAATGAATTACAAAATTACAATCGTGTTTTAAGTTTATTCTTTCGTACTAAGCCCGGCGTAAACATCATGAGGAGTTTCTCGAGGCTAACATTGGTGTCTTACGAAGCTTGATTCGGAACCGGAGCTAAAAGTGTTTGTTCACCAAAATAGCTATAATCGAAACTGAAAGGTTGAAGGGAGAGAGGGAGAGAGGGAGAGAGGCTTTCAAAATCAAAAGGGTAGGCGGTGGGAGCGTATCCTTGACCCCAGCACCCTCATCTCACCACGCCGCAAAAAGTCGACAAATCTAATAAATGTAAGCCTTCCAAGTCTCTCTCTCTCTCTCTCTCTCTCACTCTCATACATATACATATACACATGCAGTGAGACAAGACCTTGCTTTATACCCACGTTTCTAAAATAAAAACCTTAAGCCACCAAGCCAACTGATTCTCTCTCTTAGTCCCATTTCCCCCTCATTTCTAAGGAAGCTGCCATTTTCTCCATCAGCCAAAACTGAAAACAATCTTCACTTTCCCTTTTCAAACCAAAAATTAATAAATAAAAATAAAAGAAAAATCAAAACCAGCCTAAACAGAAAAAACAACCAAACAAAGCCCTTATTAGTTAACTTCAATTATAATAAAATCCATCCTTGCAAGCTACCAATAACAAAATCAAATTCACCCATCCTTTCGATTCTTCAATTTCCCCCAAACTCATCCCATCTTTCACACCAAAAACCCTAACCCTAAAGTACCCAATTCCTTAATTCCTCCAATTCTTCATCCCAAACCCTAAAGATTGGATTTTTAATCCCTCTAGAATGGCTGCTTCTTCAATGGAGAATACGGAGAACAATCACGAAATTTCTGCAAAACCTAAGGCATCTTTCTTCAATCGCTCTTTCACCATGCAATCAAAGCCTACGGATTTCCACCTAAAGCCTTATCTCAATCACCCGTCTTTTGAACGTGCTGGCTCGATGAAAAAGCTCTACAATTCGTTTGAGTCCCTAATTCCCAATTCCAATTCAATCAAAGGTAAGGTCAAAAAGCTCTGCAATTTGTTCGAATCCTCGAAACCCGCACCCTCTCAAGGACGACTCGATGAGTCGCAATCGCAGTTATTGCGATTGCCCTCTCCTTCGAAGTTAAGGCCCGTGATAAAGATCGGTCATTCAAACCGATTACCGGGTACTGAGGACAGGATTGTTGTATATTTCACTAGTTTACGTGGAATACGGAGAACATTTGAGGATTGTTACGCTGTGAGGATGATTTTTAGGGGTTTTAGGGTTTGGGTAGATGAGAGAGATGTATCGATGGATTTAGGTTATAAGAAAGAGCTGTTGAATGCGTTGGGTGAGAAGAAAAATGTCAGCTTGCCTCAAGTTTTCATTGGGGGTCAACATGTAGGAGGAGCTGATGTGATTAAACAGCTCTATGAAACTGGGGAGCTTGCGAAAATGCTTGAGAAGTTCCCTAAAAGAGCTCCTGGTTTCGTGTGCGAGTCTTGCGGGGATGCACGGTTCATTCCATGTGGAAATTGTAGTGGGAGTAGGAAGGTCTTTGATGAAGACGAGGGTGTGCTTAAGAGATGCGAGGATTGTAATGAGAATGGTTTGATCAAGTGCCCTGAATGCTGCTCGTGAGCAAGCTTGGATTCAAGTTTCAATCCATAATCGATGGATAAAAATCATGGCTTTTGTGTTTGTTGATAAATTTATATATGTATACATTTTGTAATACAAGTATGATGAATTCATAATATGTGCCAAGGAGGTGCATTATGGTTTAGGAGCCGGACTCAATTCGGGTTCATGCCTATAATGTTTGTTCATCATCTCCCTGAACAGGTTTATGAACTTAGTGTATTGTATATATGGGAATTGCAAAATTAAAAAAAGGAAAAAACAAAAGAATAGTAGCATATGGTGGCTAAAAAAAAAAAAGGTGGGTTTCTTTTTTCTTCTCTGTCTCTTTGGGTTGTATTTTATACAAGGAGAGGTTGGTTCTCCTTTGAGTATGTAAATACTAGTATTTTAATTATGGTACTAAGAGGACATCCATATTTTTACTTGCCAATCAAATTGAATTGCAAGAGAAATGGGGTTATTATATATGCTGTTCTTCTACTATTTCTGTACTTTATGTCCAGTCTCTGTGAGAAACTGAAAGGGTTCATTCTCATTTGTGTATAAGAATGAGTACATGATTATGGTGTTGGTTCGTTCTTTATTGTTGATGTCTTTGTATGTCTTTGAGTTGGTATTGCCATTGGATGAGGCCCGGCCACTGTGCCGGGGCTAAGACAAGACAATGCGGTTGTAAGGTGGTTTTTACGGCTCTGTGTATGTGATTGTTGTGAGAGTTATAGTTTTTATTTATCCATTGTCAGTTATCACAGGATAACAGGCAGCTCGTGGTGTTTTGATATCGCTATGTCGAGGAAAATGCCTCTGCTATCATCTCATTTTATCTGCGTCTCCATTTTTATTCTACGTGTTCTTATAAATTGATATATGCAGAGATCCACTCGAGAGCTGACCATTGCTCTCATTACCGGGTCCCTCACGAAGGGTTAAACTAGTTGTAGTCCTAAAGGCCGATTGCTGTAACGCTTCATATAACCTATGAAAAGGATATCTTTGGAGCATGGCCAAGCCAAAAAGTTTCAGCGGTATTGATGAATTTTTTTTTTTTCCATGATATGTTCAAATAGCATTGTTTTTCTGAATGAATTTGTATTTATTAGATGTTGATAATACTTTGATGATGGTTTCACTTATATACAATGTTGATTGCTGAAGTCTGCCTCTATGTAATCGCTCATCTGCTGATAGCAAGCACATCTATAAGCAAGGCTGCTGTTGGATGCATGTCGGAAGTGGAATTATGAAAAAGTTTCATGTGACATGATGAAACATTTATTTTTGCCTTTTCTTATGTTGTATTGAGGATTAGTGCTGATACTTATCCGCTGTCTTATATTATGCAATCTGTTTTCTGTTACATACGTAGTCCTATATTTGACAGAGTGAAATAGTGAAACAGGATTTATGTGTCCAATTGATGATAAGGATTAAGAGGGTTAAGTGGGGTTGGTGTTTTTATGTCGTCTTATGGTTCTCGTTGTCATTGGTGGGGAAGACTAAGGTATGTGTAATGTGTTTTAGGAACACCTATTTCTCTTGTGCTCGAAGTCTCCTACTATTAGATGTGGTTAGGTCCAAGTTCCAATCCTATCAATGATAAACGAATTTAAACTCCACCTACAAACAGTCAAAACAGATTTGATTGCATTCTGAAGTAGTGAATACTCGGGGAAGGGAAAGGATGTAGGGTGGTGAGTTGCTTTTGCTTCAAGAGATATGCAAATATTGCGGTTGTTACACCTAGTGGCTGCTCTAGAGTTTTATGAATGGGTAGGGATGGTAACGAATTGAATGGACTTGCGTGGAAATGGCAGGACACAGTATTTAACAATTCTGTTTCCAACAGTTTTATGTATTTAATTCGGACATGAGGGGATCAAGAGTTAATAGGATAAATCACATTCAATTGGGGTTTAATCGGGATTAAAACAAAAAGTTTTTATAATTGGATAAAGTCGAATCAGATTAGATTATGTAAATGGATCTGGATTTTATAATACTGATATTTAACACGGTCTAACTTCATATCACGGTTTAACTCAGCAAAATATAAGCTCAATCGAGTGAGGAATTTGAACTCGACCTTATTAACACTTTGTAATGCTTAAAGGGGATTATGCTTAAAAGTTCAAACGGCTCCGTCCTAATCTATAGAATAGACATCATTTGTTATGTGTACTTGCACAAGGTGCCATGATACCCCAAGGGATGCATCAGGAGAACTTTGGTGGCAAATCCTGTTGCATGCATGGCGTATCTGGTATGAAGCTAGGCCATGTGCTCATCTTTTGGTCTCTTGCCTTTATGGTGGTTTAGTTTCACTCGTCTTTAGCCTAGGTTACTCTTGCCTTCTCATGCATTGCTAATGGGTTAATTGTGGTCTTATGATTTTTGAGACACCTGTTCTCTCTTTCGTCTTCACTGTTGCAAGTCATATTTTTCTCTACGTGCATGCTTTACATCTGTACATTCGTGCAAGCAAATAGACAATCGGCAGATAAGTGACGTGGCAAACAGGGATATCTCAAGGGAAATGAGTTTTTTAGGGATTAATTTTGGATTCGATAAAAGCCTCGATAACGAAAATGACCAATTTGTTAGTTGTGCTAGGATGAATTTCAATTACCTATAAATGCTTGATTATGATATCTGCTTTTTAATAGAATGCTAATGAGTTATCTGCAATTATTTTGTTAAGAGATTAAATAGAGGAATCATCCCTCCTCTTTTTACTTCCGTTTTCATAAATTATGCAATCGGTATTCAAGAGCATATCGGTGAGATCTTTTTACACCATTACTAGTGAGCCAAGATACGCAAGACCCAATATACGATTAGTCATTGAAAATTAAGCACACGTATCCTTAACATGGTCAATTCTTATGAATTGTTAACATTGATTGTCATTTCAAATAGCTAAAATAATGAAAAGTTAGAAAATCCAACAAAAGAATGCTGGCCACGGCCGAATGTACATGGTTATAGATAGAATTAGATTTAGAATCGATTTCGAATCCTCATCATACTTTAAAGATTTAAACGGTTCAACTATTGAAATTCATCGAAGGTTCAACTATTGAAATTCATCGAATCACTTTTCAACTGACAGTTCAAAGTCGAATCGATCCCAAAAATTAAAATATATATATATATATATATATGAATAACACAAATATATTATATATATAATGGACTATATGTATATTATTTTTTTAATAGACTATATATATTATATAATATTCTATATGTATAAGGCAAACAAGTATATAGTATATGTAATATATAATGATTAATATGTTATATATATATAGAGCAATACACACATATACTATATATTATGCTATATATAATATAATATTATGTATTCATATTTATACGGTCCAAATGAATTATTTTGAGATTAAAAAAATTGAATTAAAAATAATTTTTTTTATTTATGAGTAACGATATAAAGTTTTAGATTTAGTTGAAAAAAAGAAGAAGAAGAATCTACAAATTATTCATAATAATTAAAGAAATTCCCACAAAGTAAAAGAAAAAAAAAATCCACAGTTCAAGGGCTATTAAACCAATCCTTAAACCACCAGTTTACTCCCTTACTGACCCATAAACTGATGATTTCAAGTTGGTTCAATGAACACTTCTATTTAGGATTGCAACTCGGTGACAACGATGTAGTATGAAAGAAGTTTTCTCATTTAGGTTTGATTCAAGATGTCAAAACACAAGTTGGTTGAGCTTATAATTTTGTGCCTAAGCTTAAGTGGGAACAATAAGTTCAAATTTAACCTGACTAAGCTTACATTTCCTTTTTAATCTATCATTTTTTATATTAAAGTAATATTGCATCTAAATTGGATGAGAACTCAACTAGACTTGATTCAATTCTGATTATGCTTGCAAATTTGTTGAATTGGGCACTACAAAACTCAAACTTTGACTCAATAAAGCTCAAGCAATTTGAGTAAATATCTAAGTTTCTAGTCAAACTCAAATAATGTACGAGTAAAAATTTTACAGGATCCTTAATGAGTTAATATGGCCCAGTCAGATAAAGGATGAGTTCCTTAAGGGAAAGAAGTTCAAGTTTTGTACTTCTATAGTATAGATTGCAAAAAAATGTACTAAAATGGTGCTTCCTAAAAAAATTTTACAAAAGTAATATAGCGAAGGCATGTTTTAAATTTACTTTATCTAATTAGTCTAGATATTATATAGATAAGCGTCCCTTTTGTATGCCTTTGATATTACTATTGTACACATTCAGGTGAGGCTTTACACTCCCCCTAGTTAAGTACCTTTAATATGGCAAGTTAGTTACTTATTCGGCTCCTAAATTAAATTCACACTTCACATTCTCTTTAGCTAAGTGTATAACCTATGAAAACTATTAATAGAGCCGGTTGGCTTAAATGATTCACTAAACTACCAACTAAACTTGTTAAAAGTATATATATATATATATACACACGCACACAATAAACTATTGGTATTAAGGGAATAACAATATAATATGAAAAATAATTTTAAAAAATCATTTACACCGTGAGCAATAAATATCAATAATACATAACAATCAAACTATGTAATATAAATATAATTATTTACAACTACTTTTTAAATCTAGTTAATTGTTTTCCGAAACGAGCTAATAATGATGGTCTACAAGTGGATGGATCCTCTAATAGCTGTGGCTTAGATATCTATAGAGAAGTATCAGTTAAATCTACATGAGGAATTAAAGTAGGAGGCAATGGTGATAGTTGGGTGTCAACTTCCCTTATGTATACTATCTAAGGCCATCTTGTATGACATTTACAAGGAGCTGGTGATGTCGGTTGTGAATACATCCACATGTAAGCATCAGGAGTGTTAAATGAAGTATGGCTCGAATTGGAGGCATAAGCGAGTAATACACTACTGCCAATCTAGCCCAAGTCGATGGAATGATGAGATCTCGATGGTATGGAATCATCATCGTATCCCCGACCACATGCCTCTGCTGGTCGATGTCTTCTTATGTTAACTCTAAGAGCTGTACGCAGTCGAGGGGTAAGTACAAGGCCTAGGTCAGTTGGTTTGTCAGGAAATAATATCAAATCATCATGCTCCTTGAGATGGTGAAGGCCACCATTGATGATATGATGAGCATCATTTACTAACCACGCGTGATGTAAAGTATCTACTTATAATTAATGAAACAATTCATGTTATATTCAAATATATTGCTTTACAAAAAACCATAAGATAAATGGAAGGAAAGCTTAACAAGTATCCCATTACAGCCCCATAATGGGTAATGTATCGACGTGTATGATCCCTATACAGGTTATAGTAAGCTGGATCAACACCTCTTGGTCCCTGAATATCAACAGCCCACTTTTGGTGGTTTACCCAGGTCGATATGTATCCCTAATAGGTGACCGACTAGTTTATATTTGTCTTACTTCTAAGGTTAATATGATATAGCTTGTCACTCATATGAACGTCGATCGATATTGTTTGGAAACCTTTAAATTAACCCTAATCGTCTAGATAGCTTGATTAGCACTACAAAACTGGGGTAGGAGATTAATAAGATCATCTGGGTACGGCTTATACACGAGCTACAATGCATTTGAAAAGAAAGTGCATTAATAATCCATAAATTTTTAATGAAGATCAACAACAAAAACAAAATTCAAGAAATATATCCTGTTTACTTGTTTGCAAATCAAATACAGTCCAATATGCATCCACAACATGCGTAGCATGGTGTGTAGCATCTCATGATATGGCCCGCTTAGCAGCTAATGGAAGGCCCGCTTATATGGTAAATTCAAACTTGATCCGTAGTGCAATGTCGAGGAAATGATTTATGCTCATATCTACAATAGGATGGCGACGCCTCTAATTTTCTATGCTTTTGATTGTGCAATCTCACATAGTTGATGATACAATCAAGCCAAACAAGTTAATCCCTAACTAAACGTCGCAACATGTGAGAAATGCTAAAAGTGGGGTATATATAAGCAAATAGAAGGTGCATGCCAAGAGCATGCCTTAGTACATACAAGGAAGAGGCACCTAAAGAACGCACCTTCTATGTAATTAAGAAGGCATGCTCCTTATGCACAATTTCTTTATAAATATAGAAAGTGCGCACACACTACATGCTTTTAATGAAAAAAATCGATGTACTTTTGTACTATTTTTTCAAAACGTATTATTTTGGTATATTTTTTTGTAATCTATATTATAAGAGTACAAAACTCAAGAAGTTCTGGTGTATCAAGATCCCTAATGATGCTCTTGGGCATGGAGGAAAATTTTACAAGCCAAAACTCTCACCGAGCAACTACTTGCATGGAGAATTGGAAATGGTTCCCTAATATCCATTTAGTTCAACCACTGGCATCACAAGGACCCTTAATAGAGTAGATTGGAGAACAGGCCAGCATCGCTTTGGGCTACCCAAATGACACTTTGCTGGGCGCATTCGTAGAGTGTGGTGTGTGAAGATGGCCTAGTGGAGAAAGGTGGCAAATTGTGAGAAGAGGATTGGGAACCCTCAAACCCATCGACTCCAGCAATGATATGGTTAATCTGGAAAGAGGCGCCTTCTAAAAGTCTTTCTATTAAATCAGCCTACAACTTACCTGTGATTTTCTGGTTAAATAGCACAGAAAAAGCTCTTAACCATGGACAAACTTTTCAATTGTTACATCGTCGGTAATAATTGCTGTTTTCTATGTGGGAGTGAAGAGGAAAATCATGACCATTTGTTCATTGGGTGTTCCTTTGCAAAGACAAGGAAAAAAGAAAACATTTGGAAAAAGATTGAGGAGATGACCGACTGGAATTGCCATAAGCCATCAGAAGCATCAAGCTCGTCTGCCTTGGTTAATTATTCAGCAATCCTTAGCTGGAAAAATTTACACAGAAAATCCTTTGCTGCAGCTTGTTACCACATGTGGAAAGAAAGAAACCAAAGATGAGTCGGCGAATCAACTGCCTCTGTTGACATACTTTTAAGAGTAGTCTTTTTATGTATATTTTGTTGATATACGTGAGGTTTTAGTCTAGTTCTTAGCAATCTTTTATGCTTTATTTTGTAAATCCTTGAGCACTAGCTTTATATGGCCATGTAATCGAATTAGGTATCCTTTTGAACTCAATTGTTTGTAAATTATACATTTTGATTGAATGATATCTCACCTTACCAAAAAATAAAAAAATAAAAAAAAGTTTCATTTACATCCTTAAGTGGGAGGCTGAGGGTGACTGCGCTAGCTCTTCCACGTGCTTTTCAACTTTGTAAGTTTTTAAACAGGTCGGATTAGGTTTTAAATGTGAGTATATAATGTTAACGATACCCACATTATACTAAGTATATTAGGCAGGGTGATGCTAGTTGGCTTTATTTTCGGGAATGTGTCTGGTCTATATATCTATGAGAACAATTGACAGGAGTAGTTGCCTGTAGAGACAAATGGTAGGCCACAACTACGACCAGCGTAATGCCATCGACTTCACCTGTTGAAGAGTTTCAGATGAATGATCTAAAGCTGCACTAGCTGAAAGCAGTTCATATCCCCATAAATTACAATTTTTGGGATCATTGCGCGTATGGATGTGGTGAGATATAATTAAAGAATTGAAATCATCATATATGATAAAGCCTAACGGCAAAACAGAATCCCGATAGACAATCCCACCTAATTGGGATAATGATCGGGTACTGTTGTATCCTTTTAGTGTGAATCACATATGAGCATCATATTTACTATTGTTTTTAGTGTGAATTTTGGCCATGAATATTACTTTGAATTCTTTTGGAATTTGACTCCTTTATCTTACTAGTTATTCGAATTCCAATCAATTAGGAGCAGTGAGCTCATATTTTCTAACCCGTCAATCCTACAATGTGATCGTGTAATCAAAACTGAAGATAACAGTAACTTGAAAACCGCCAAGTTCCATGCATAATCTGTTGGAAATCCCATATATCCCTACAAGGAAAGTTCATGTCCTCTCACATAAAGTGTGTTTAGAATTCGATGGTATAGTCACGGTTCCCCTGTTAATTGCTGCAGAAATTTCCACGAATTCATTACACCAACCAAAGGGGAAAGGAAAAAGAGGAAATAAAATAAAGACGAATCATAAACAACCATTTGGCAGGCCATCTGAAAATTCCTGCTAACCACACAACACGAATTTCGTAATCCGAAACCATGTGCATTTCGACTGGCTAAATTAACACAAGCAAACTTGACACTACTGAGTGAGAGGTACACACTCAAGCTCAATCTCAAGCTCTCCCCTCTCTACATTCTGGAGTCTGAGTGTAATCTCCTGCTTTACTCTTCCATCCACCATTCTGATGATACTATCTTTCACTAGAGTATTGTCTTTGCTTGCTACCCATTTTCCTAGTTGCATTGGCTCAGATAAGGAGGATTTCTCGAATGCCTTCGCAGCAGCAAGGAGTGGTTGAATATCTATCTCAGATTCTCCCATAAAATCATCAGCTTTGAATGTGTCCTTGTCATAAACAAGCTGCAAGCAACAATACAACCATGTACGTTGATTTCAAAACTCATGTCTGTTACCTAATAAACATAAAAAGAAGACCAAATTTAACGGGCTTAAACTTTTAAATGAGACAGTTGAGGAGTTAAGATTCACGGCATGTTAACTATGACAGTCAGCAACACATATATAGCCTCGAAAATATTCATGCATAAATCTGGAATTAAGTGGCAGAAGTTATAGGAAGTATCTAAAACTATTTTTTAATACAAACTACAGTGTTACTCTGAAACCCTCATCCCTTAGAAGTGGAGTGAATTGTGGAGGAAATCCAGTAGTGCCATAGTGGTTTATAAGTCTAGGGTAGTAAATTCCAAGCTAAATCTAGCCAGAAATATTAAGGTCAAGAGGATAAAAAAGACATACTAGTAACACCTATTGATTTGGTTATTTTACTATCGCTATGCTGGGACATTACATATACTTTAAAGCTTGCCGCCAAGTGTTTGAACTAGATTTTAATAGGGGAAATAGCATACCACTTTTAAGGGAGGAACATTCTCTGGAATGGATAACATGAGCTGTTCATTCCAAACAGGATTCAGGTTGTTCTTTATTACCCTTGTTTTCACAGACTGCAATCAAAAGTTCAGGAACAGATGACAATTAACTCATTTTCAGCCATATGACTTCTTTGCTCCGGAAAACAAAATTGCTGTCAAGTAGCAAGAATTAGAAGCTTACTTGTTGACCTAAAGTGAGGATGACATAAGGGTCACTTGTCCTTACATCCCTCACAACCAGGTTGGTGCCTCTAACCACACTCACTTTTATAAGACCAATGAATTCAACCATTCCTGCCTATAAATTAAAACAGAAGTAATTATATCTCAAAACAAATCAAGTTAGGATGGTAATCAAGTGGAAGAAATTTGAGAGACTCAGATATAATAGTGATTATGGTTTTACCAAGGAGTGCTTCTTCTTGTAAGTCTTGTGCTCAGATTCCTTCCTTCCCCAGCTATTACGAAATGCATGCCCAATTCGATGGTGTGTTGGTTGCTTTTCAAAGTGTCTCCTTTCCTGGGTTGGACCACAGCTGGAAGAGCTACTCTGGGAAGAACACATGTTCCTATTGCTAGCTGGGAAGGGGCAGGACATGTCTTCATCAGGGTTAAAAAACTGCAGCATCTCATATTTCCTCCTGAGAATAAGAGTATCATTCAAGTACTATACATTTTTCAATCTGAACAATAAAGGTGATGTACTCTTATTACCTAATAAAATCAGAGCGCTCTTCTGAAGAGGAATCTGGTTTTGGTTTTGTAAGATAATCTGGAATATGTGCTTCATATTTTGAGTTTACTGTGGTGTTTCCACCAATTCGTACTAAATTGTCAACCTGTTCATCTGTCCACTCATCTAGTTTTACTGATAAGACCTGTTGCATTCCTTAAACAGTCAGTATCTTATTTCAGCTTTCTGGAGTGGAAGAAATAAACGCTCTAAACTTTCATTTGAGCGATAATTCTAATCTATAAAGTTGGCTAGGCTTCTAAAAGTGAGTTCAGACACAACACCTTTGAGATATGAACTCCAAGGCTTCGATGGATTCCCGAACACTTTATACATACAAATGCTCCTATGGTCACTGACCTGGCATTTGCAAAACAATTTTATCAACAAGCCTAGAATAATATGACAGGAACAAAACAAAACACAAGAGGCTTGGAGGGAGAGGTAGCCTTTACGATGTTGTTGGACCTATTGGAAGCAAAATATAATGATGATGCACACAGAGAAGATCTTAGCATGCCATGCCAAATAAATAATATTTTGATAATTGCGTATGGATAAAGATAATACTAGTTCGCATGAGTTGGGACTCCACATATATGAAATGCTAGTTCTCCACTGAATAGATGCAAATAAATCATAGAATTAGTAGCCAGGTTTGTGACAAGCAAGGAATTTATCTGCTGGCATGATTGTTGATGGATGAAGTGGTACTTCTCTTGCTTATACAGGACTGAATATTTGCAAGATAGCATGATGCTTACACCCATTTTGGATCAGGAGATCCACAATCTGCACAAAAGTCATTGCCAGATTGGCTCATCAATTTCTCTAGCCTTGCCCGTGCTCCTGCTTAATATAGATAAGAGAAAAAAAAAAGTATTAAATAAGAGCCAAAAACCAATAGCTTCCTTGTATAGCAAGTATCGAGAATGTATGCGTTAAAAAATTATGCTGACATGATTAACACAGGTTATGATTTAAAAATGACTTGATTGCATAATGTGCAAAGAGAAAGTTTAAAATTAGAAAAATTCCCATCAGGGGCATGGCAATGGTAATGCTTACTGATCCGATGTGTAGAGTCAGCCTTGAGATGATAATAAACTATGTCCATTTAGAGACAGTGTTTTCTTATCTCCATATAGTATTTCCACCCATATTCACTCCAATCACATGTGTTTAGATAGGAGTTAAAAAGTAAAAGGTGGCATATACATTAAAGATTTTTTAGACATGGGAGTATATGATTGGAGGGGATATGGAAAAGGACAGCATTTAAGGACAAGGAGCCTTATCCTCAATTTAGCTGGTTTTCACAACTATAGACCAATCTCACTCACATGTTGTCTCTTAAGGTAGCATTACATGAGATTTGATTTGCTAAGAGAGAGACAGATTTGTTCCACTTTCTGCCAGAGCATGAAGACATGAATCTGGAACTAGTGACCTTGCGAATTAATTTTACTGCTTATATCCATTTTTATTTCTAAACACCTAGAAACAACTACTATATGCTGACCAATAATGTACCGTAATAGCAATGGATTCTTGTTACATGTAGGCAGGGTTCCTGTTTCACTTTCATGTCTATATTCTATACCTGGTTTTCAAGATAATACTAGCATGAAGTTTCCCCTGGACTGCAAATCACTTCTGTTGGGCAAAATGAGTTACCTAGACTAATATGCAAGTGGAAAACGTGAAAAATGAAATGAAAGAAACAGAGCAATTATGCATTAAGGCTTGCATTACCAGAAGAAGATGTCCTTTGCTCACTTCTACAATTCCATGCAGGTGTTTCTTTACGTAACAGATCAATGAGGCAACAACCGGGACCTACATATTGAGGAGAAAATGTTCTTAATGGAATGGATATACAATTATGACAGATTTCATTGCTGTAGCCATTTATCAAATACAAAAGCAAGTACTTGTATAAAGGTTACAAAAGTACAGGAAGCATACCGAGGATTGGTAGTCAGTCACTTATGGTGTTGAATCAAGATTCATGATTATCCAATCTAAGTTTTAAGCTGATAGATTTATACGTCAAGACATTGATTATCAAGTGAGATGATTGATTAGGGAATGGAATAATTGTGCAGGGATTCGACAGTCCCATCTTCTGCTTTTGTTACATGTTAAATTTTAATCCATGACTAAAGACCATATAATTGACTCTGAGAATACTACACACAGTCAAAATACAGGAAAGCATTCCAAATCAAGAAACCGAAAAACAATCGAATCTACTGAAAGTTTCTCTGAGTTGAAGAAAAGCACTGACCTACTCATGTTCAAAGAACTCGGCTTCTAATAGGTTTAAGTACTGATTTGATAAGACTGACAATAGCACCAAATCAATTAACTTACTAATGTCATCGGTAACCCACACTGTTTGATACATTCATCATTTTTAGGTCGAATGCATCTCTCTTTGGTCTTCAAGCATTATGTACTCCTCAAAAGAATAGTTTACCTGCTTTTGATACTCTAAATTCAAATGAAAATTTTACTCAATACCGATACATAAAGTAAATGTCACTCATCTGTCTAAAAGTTACTTTTGACCAAATGCCTTTCTCTAGATCACTCCCATAAAGAAAAGGACTCGTTAAACTGCCGAATCCGGTAGCTTTGCAGGATTTGAGGAAATCATTTTATGCATAAGTTGCTATCAACTATCTGCTTCATAAAACCAACACAATTCTTAGGACTCAACTTCTGCTAGTTACAATCCATACATAAATGAACTCAAAACCAGGAAAAAGAAATACAAGATTATCTGATCCATAATGTCTAGAAAAAGTAACCCTTGTTCCATCTTAGATTTCTGATGGTAATCCTGATGTTCATAGTTCCCGCAAACAACGCTCGTATCGGCTCCACAGAAACTTCCTCCAAACCACACAATATATACACATAAAACGGAGGAATCTTTGCCGACACATATAGAATCAATACTAAACCAAACGATTATTATGGACACCATTAAAGCCATACCAGGAACGTTCTGGGTTGCAGAGCTATCTTGGCTGGCAGACATATCAGCAATCGAATCAATATCTACAAATCACACACACTCAAAAATTCCATCTTTCCCATTGGAACGTCTCTTTCTCTGCACCAACCAATTCTATATGAACAAACATTCAAAATTAACATAAAAAATTACGGCATACCCTGATAGCCAAAACAATAGAAAAGCCCGAGAGCGTAAAAGATGAAACCAAACCTAACCTTGAGCAAAGAACGCATCCTTCAGAAGGATCTCTGGCTATGATATTTTTAATAAACTTTTTTTTCTGTCTGTTGAAAATGGTGGTTGAGTTTCAATGTAGATTAAATCTTATTCAATTGTTCATGCATGGACATGAAGAGAAGATTCAAATAGACATATATGGGATTAAATCCAACAACGAAGGGAATTCTGGTTGATACCATGTGCTGGAAACATTGAGACAAAGAAGAACAGAACAAAAGTAACAGACCAAAGGGAGAGTGTGCAACCATGTGCTGGATTTTATTGGAGCACAAGAATGGAAAGAATCAGAAACTTTTGAGAAGGATAAGATAATACAAGAATCTGCAAATTCGCTATCGTTCTATTTTAATTAATTATTTTCTTTTTCTTCTTCTTCTTATTATTTTTTTAAAAGAAATAGAAAAAGCTGTAAGGAAAACAAAGTCAAGGTGGGAAACAAAGAGAACTTTCCGGTAGTTGGTTCCATCTCACCGAACTTATACGTGTTTAAGAAAGATCACCCTCTTCCACTCGCGGCTTGTCGCGAGTGTCATGATCTTTTCCTTTTTTCCGCCTTCTGGCTTTTTCTGTTTGGTGTGTCATATTATAGGTCACACTTGCTGTCGAATGAGTGCACAAAAATTGTATTTGGATTATTGTGAAGGAATATCCAAAAGAACCTAGGAAATACTATCTATATATATATACATATATATTATTAGTTATTGAATGTTCTGGAAGTTTTTTCTAGAGTATGTTTTAAAGCTCCAAAAGGTAAGACCACTTTAAGTTCTCCACCGTATGATTTTGGATTCTTTTTTTTAAGTAAAATCATTGGTTTTTCTTAACTGTTCTAAAAGTAAAGTAGAAAATGTTTTTTTTTTCCCCTGAAACAAGTGGCAAAAAAAGATAGGATAAATTAATTTGTATAATACCTAAAATTTTATCCAGTATTGACGTTTTCAAGGAAACTACAAAAGAAATGGATTTCTTTTTAAAAAATATTGTAGATAAAAGGGGAAAAAATTAGAAAAGTCAAATATAGACAAAATAAAGTTTTCCTAAACAGAAGGTTTTACCAAGTGGAAATTTTATACATACAAAAAAAAATAATATACATATATATATACACTTCAAATTAATGATACATCTAAACTCGGAAAAGAAAATAGGATTTTGAGGTATCCTTGGTCTATTTCTAATTATATAAGGTGTATTTGCTCAGTATATTGTTATACTTTATTTAATTAATTTACAAAAAAATATATATTAAACAAAAACAAGTACAATACTACCATCACCATGGTAAAATAAACTAATTTACATCTATAAAACCAAAAACAACTAAATTTCATATTTATTTATTGTTTGAAAAACATATATTCCATTTAAATTCTTAAAATAATAAAATTAAAAAAATTTCATCGATACAACCGTTAAATTTAACATTTGATGATTAGAATCACGTAATATAATCAATCAACCTATCACAAAATCTCAGTAAATTGCTATTCTTTTTTGGCCCACGATAAATTGCATCAAGAGTAGCGCGTGGGGTTCCATAATATGGAATGAAATCAAATGGAAAATAAAGGATAGATAGCTCTGTCTAAGTAAATAATAATAATAAAAAAAAAAAATCGTTGTCCCATCTGCTCTTTCTCATTACTTAAATACTACTTGAACGATAATCTAATAGAAGATAGGTTCTGCGAGCAGCGCACGTTTGCCTTGGCCTTGGCCTTGGCATTTAATTTTAAGCAGAGAAGGCCCCACAATAACGTCGGCATGTCACGACAAGAACATTATCCCCCCACCAGTCTTCTCATTGTCAGGTCGGGCATAACATAACGTCACTCCTGTCCTGTCTTGTCTGTCCATTCCACCTAGACTTGGTCGCTTTTGGAGAATCGTCCGGTCAAGTTCCCGGCCCATCGGTTTCCTGTTCCAAGAACGTGGAAGTAAAACCAGAATTTCCTCTCATGGTATTGGTTTTGGTCTTGCCATTAAGACTCGTTAAGCTGTCTATTGGTTCCAAACCCGCAATCAGATCTGCCATGATTTTGTCTTGAAGTTTATTTACAAAAAATTATGGGAATCGAGTGGTTTCCATTGCCGAGAACGAGCCGATTACATGGAACCGTCGGTCCAATTCCACAGTACCTTTAGTCTGATTTGAAGCTGTGATCCAATTTAAGACGAAAAGTTAACACCTGGATTACACATGAATGGCTTATAAATGAAGAAGTAGCTGGAAACTAGACCTATCTTTTTTTTTTTGGGTTTTTCAATTGTTTAAGGGTCGAATAAATGGATATAGATGTTAATGATACTATATATTGCTCATTGGTATTTAATACAAACTAGTTTATATCTAAAATAGTGCTTGATATTAGTCATAAACACTAAATTAAATAAGGAATGTCAATGAGCTCCGATATTATTCACAAAGACTTAAAAATGAGTTCATAAGAGATTGATAAAAGTACAAAGTTAGAGAGGAATCAAACCACTCAATAATAATGATAGTACAAAATGAGAGGATTTGTCATAGATCAAGACTAAAAATAAGATGATAATCATAATTTGCTAACAAAACCTACAAAAACCCTTGATATTGTTTAGAGTATTTTGGTAAATAAAATAAAAATTAATAATTGAAAACTAAGCAAAGTAAAGTGCTCTAGCGAGATTGTGTATAGCTACTAATCAAGAGGAGATACTACCATTCGTATGATAGCCGATACCATGTTTGTGAACGGACTTTGTGGCTTTTGCTTAAATTGGGTCTTACCACCATCTTAGAAATTGGTTTAGCATTGAGATGCTCATTTATCTCATCTAATCGATTGCTATGGCATACCATCTGAATGGTATGCAAGATTTACACCATTTTAATAACTTTATTAGTTCAATCATAGTCCCAGCCATCAATCGGCCTTTAGGTAGATAGTTTGAACTAATGATCTCACTAAGCTAGATTAGTTCAAAACTAGATCATGGATGATTATCATATTGCCTATTTATTAATATGCCTAAAACACGATGCAAATCATTAAGCAACAAAAATGGACATATGTAAGCAAGTTTTTCATGTATATGCAATGCAATATTGCATGTGATCTTTTGATAACCACCATAAGATATAGGGTATAACCTCCCTTAACCTTGGGTCGAGAATAAGAACAACCAAGTAGGATTTACAAGTTAAAGCTTGATTTGGATCGTAGGTGTTAATTTAACTCAACTTGTATATGACATCAGTATATCAAGATTTTGACAAAATTAACAATGAAAATTAAAATAAAAAAATTGGAAAAGAAAAAAAAAAGAAGAGGAAAAAGAGAGAACAAATCATTTAAATATTGTCGTTGCCCTTAAAGGCTGATTGTTATCCTACTCATGTACAAGTTCAAAGAGTAAAAGTACAAATGTTCAATTATACCTACTTTCTTCTTCCTACTTCATCTACTAATGTGAAGAGATACACATTAACAATTAGAGATCTTTATCCCCATCTATCCATCCATTCAATATGCTATATGACTTGTTTCAAATAAGAAATCACCTTCCTTTTAGTTTGCTAATTAATTTAAGCAAACCATCTTTTCAAATCAAACGATAAGTTACAAATTGTCTTACTACTCTACTTATGTTTATTTGATGTACATATTACCTCCATTTGTTATTTAATTATTAAAAAAAAAATTGTTTCAACACACTTAATCTCTTAAAGCACGTACTAAGCCTTATTTAATAGTTTCATCCTTTTTATACTTATCAAAAGTCAAGCATAATAAATAAATAAAATTTAATTGTAATGGTTAGAATCTAAGAATATCGATGCATTTTTTAATGAAAACTAGGGCGAAATTGAGGCAAAATGCACATCAAGTAAACGTGAGTGATACGCACATCAAGTAAACATGAGTGATACATACTACATGAAAATTTGAAATAAGAAATCCATAAATATTTATAAGCACTCATGATGTCTAAGTGAAGATAACCTATAGTAAAGATTGAACACAAGCTCTTTCAATGTGAAAAAAATGTAAGAGAGATTCAATTCTCCGCTAAAAAATTACTAGGCCTAACCATATAGGTTCTACTCCTCCATATGATGCAAAGACAAGCAAAGAGTAATTGCTTTCAGCAATCGTATAAATACATACTACAAGACTCTTAGAATAACATAGTGAAGCTGCTATACTACAATAGTGAGATGAATATCTGCAAAATTGCAATGAAGATTGCCTTTCATTGTGCTTTCCAAACTTTACCTGTAACCTTAAGCTTCAGCTCCTTTCTATCTCCTCCCGAAAAGAAGAGAGCCATATTTCGTTCAATAATAAGACAATTATAGCTGCCATGAACTTTCCTATGGCTGCCCCATATGCTTCTAAGTACACCCTACCATATCAACTTCTTCCCATATCCATCAATTTCAAGACTATAACTATAATTCTTTTCTTCATTATCATCCCCCATAAACTGCAAGAATGTTATATAGATAAAGGCCATGACAAGCTAAAATGCTTCAAAATGTAGATAGAAGTACTGTCCATAACAATTAAAAACCTATAATCAAGATCACTTTCACTTGATTAGATATCCATTTTACCACAAGTAAGGTTAGATTGACATTTAAAAAAAAAACACTCAATGTAATGTGCATCTGCAAGCAAAAGCTTATGTGTAGACAACTTAATGGCTAAGCCAAACAAGGACCTTACTTGACAGCTATCTACCAAGCATCTCTACCAAGCCAACAGGAATGAAACGGCAATTCTAAACACTCATAGAAACCCTTCTAAATTAAAAAAAAAAAAAAAAACTAAAATCTAACCAACATCAATAGTTTGACTTTTGGCCTTCTGGTTAATACCATTCACTAAGATAAGCAAAACTTCACAGACAGATATTTCAATTTACATATCTTTCTATAGTCAAGCAATGACATCAGAGTCTTATGCTAGGATTGGGGCATCTAGAAACACAGCTAGTTTTAGATATTTCTACCACATCAAGAGGCAAAACAACATTTCCCTATGATATACGTTCATGAATCCTTTTTAAAGCAAAGAGTAACTATTACAACTAATATGGCATTATTAGTGTTGTTGTATTGTTTTTTGTAGCATGTAACATGTATAAAGTCAAGTGTTTGTAATGCATATATATGCATGTAAGTCTATAGAATGTGGTGCTATTGTGTCTTAAATGTAAGGGGTTATTGTAACTTAATTGTTGTGATTAAACACATGTTAGGTAGTTATTTGTGTAAGGAGAGTTATTAGATGATTAATAGCATGTGTCTAAATAGGGGATAAGATAGGGAGTGGTTGGTGTAGAAAAAATATTACCATCTTGTACTATTTGTATTACGCAATATAATAAAATAAAATAAAATAGAATCATATTTTCATAAATCTAATGCTTTAGAGTGCTAGAGAGATCTTAGGTTCTCTCTAAAATTGAGCCTAAATTCCAAATCGTCTGATTCTCTCTATAACGAGCCCGAAAATGAATTACGAATATCAATCCTATAATAATTGGTATTAGAGTTGCGTTTTATGGAAGAAGTCAAGAAATTGTGATAACAATTTGAAGTTTTTTTTGCCACGTACAATGGGTATAGGGCACAACGCAAAGCACGTCAACAACATTAAGTAACCAAACTTGCACTTTTAATGTATGATGTGTGAAGACAGCAAATAGAAGATCCTAAACATGACATTGCCAGCTATAAGGAGCATCGAAAACACATCGACAACAGAAACAGGAGAAACCATGGCATAAGCAACAAAGGGAATGGGGATACCTCTACTTTAAGAGATAATCAAAAAAAGGTTTGAGGCGAAAGATTTAAGAGAAGACATTAAGGTTTTTGAAGATGAAGGCAATGAAGAATATGGTGACAAAGAAGATAATGCCATGGAATTTAAAGAAGGTAGCTAGTTTGCAATCATTTCTGCTTGAAACAAAATTAGAGGCTCTAATAATCAAGGTATGGCAAACATGATTCCTAGATTTAAAGTCACTTTCATTGAAGATCAAAAGGAGTTTCCTTCTAAGTAGGAGCAACAACAAAGAATAACATTAGTGCTTAAGCTACTAGATTACAATGGTCAATATTGTAATCGTAATCTACAAATGAAATCACAATTGGAATTCACAACAAAATGCTTCCATTAAATGTATGAAAGGGAATTTGAACATCAATTTTGCCTTGTTGCTACTTTGTCATTTGTTCTTTAAAGAACAAGAGAAGATTCAACTATAACATGTCAACACTATCTTACTTTACCAAGGAGAAGGGGAGAAAAAAAGAAAAAAACTACTTTCACACATGAGGTCATGCATGTTTCAAAGAGGAGAGTAATGTTACAACTAATATGGCATTATCAGTATTGTTATATTGTTGTTTGTAGCATGTGATGTGTAAAGTTAAGCATTTGGTGTTATATATATACGCATGTAAGATTGCAAAATGTGGTACTATTGTGTCCTAAATGTAGGGGGTTATTGTAACTTAATTGTTGTGATCGAAGATGCATTAAGTGGTTATTTGTGTAAAGGGACTTATTAGATGGTTAATAATATGTGTCCAAATAGGTAATAAGATAGGGAGCAGTTGGTGTAGAAAAAAACTGCCATCTTGTATTATTTATATTGTGTAGTGTAATAAAAGAAAATAAAGAAAAATCATATTTTTATAAATCTAGTGCTTTAAAGTACTAAAGAGATCTTACGTTTTCTCTTAAAATTGAGATTAAATTTGATATTATCGGGTTCTCTCTATAACGAACTTGAAAATGAATTACAAATACCGATCCTACAACAACAACCAATGCTGATAGACATAAATTAAGAAAACAAGAAGTAGATAATAGCTATAACATATCATAAGCATCCATGTGACATTCTCAACCTCATGAGGATTTGACTTCACATATCGATGGAAAAATGTACCACCATTATGCATGTCCACTTTGTGATCATCTCTAAGATGGGTAACTAAGAATGGAATATCACCAATCAATGAACATTCTGATCCAGCATAAGGACAATTATATGGTCTAAAGCTCCACAGATTTTCATGTTTTAACTTGCTATAATAAGGATATATGCCCCCATATCTAAATGTTTGGTATTTACATAGAAGTACAAGTGATGCAGCCACCTCCTCCAATGCAAGGAATCTTATGTTGCCAAATTCATGTCTACATGTAAGACATCAATTATGCACCCTTATCTTGCAACTAGAACACAAGGTGTGACCATTTGAACATTGCAAGAAGACATATTGAAACACTCTAGTAGCTTAGTACTTCTTTTAAATCATAAACTCATTTAAGTTGGAAATCGAAAACTAAGGTCCCGATTTATTTAATCTTAGCATCCTTATTTCACATATATATTGATTATATTAAATTTCATATTTTACGCAAAGGATATAATAATTTTTAGTACTTTATGTCATAACATTTACATTAAAATTTATTCATCCTACGCGTTATATTTATATATATATTTGCTTATTTTATTCTTATTTTCTTTTTCTATGTATATTTTTTCTACCTTACACTTTAAAAAGTGCTAGAACCTACCTTAAACCCTAATTCATTTCTTATCTAGCCACATTTTTTTTCCTTCCTTCTTCTCTCTCTCGCTACTCCATGTCTCCTTTCCCCTCTCTTCCTCCTTCGTAAACTCCCCTATCTCCCTACTTCTCTCTCTCCCTCTATTTGGCATCCTCAACCCTACATTCCCCAATCTCAATCCCTATCCCTCTCTCACTCTATCCCCTGTCTCTATCTCTCTTTCTCCCTTCATTAAATTTTTTTTCCGACCCCACCCCCGAATTCTCTCCCTGGACTCCCCTGTCTTCTCTTTCATCTCACCCCTAATTCCTATCTCGTCTCTCTCTCATCCTACTGTTTCTTAATTAGTACCCCTCCTCCGCCCCGCCACCCCCCAATTCTTAAACTGGACCCCACTCCCTACGTTTTCTCTCCCTCCTCCCTCAATGCCTAACTCTCTCGCCACATTCAATTTCAGCCCCCTAAATTCTTAATCACATGCATAGGACTACGTTCTTTTTCAAAGCTCTTGTTCATTCGTAATTCATTTTCCACATTCAGTAAATGTAATTTCTTTTTAATTTATTTAAGTTTATTATTTGTAAGTTATAATTTTGCATTATTGTTTATGTTAGGTTTTGTTTGTGCCTTCTAATAATCTTGTTCCAATTTCAATTTTCGCGAGCCTTTCCGAATTCAATTTAGGTACCATATAGTGTAGTATTTTAATATTATTATTTTATTTATTATTTCCATCATTAGTGTTAAATTAAGTATTGTTAGTATTCAATTACTGATATTAAACTATTTAATTGATTATCATGTTATATAGAAGTATTTTATATAAAGGTTATCATCATATATACTTTATTGCGTTTCAGATATTGGTTATAGATATATAAATGTTAGGGCTAAGTTTCTGTTTATTTACATAGTACGTTAGTGATCGTATTCTACGTAAGTCCTTTATGTTGAATTAGTAAACTACGAGTCCTTTCTATTGTTAGTATGATTTATTATTGTTATCAATGTTTCGTGATCTAATTATTTTATCACGTAGTATTATAGCATATTATATTATATGTAATATGTTCGTTTTATTTGTTGATTATTACTTTATCATTTTCTCATGAGTTATTATGAATCCTATTATTTTTCCAAGTATGTATTATTTATTTATCATATTGATTCGATAATCTATATTATCCGATACTCTAATCATGTGTCCATTTCATACTTTCTTATATATATAGATGAACACACATATATATTACTATGTACTTTATGAGTTACTATAAAAGTGATCTTATATATATATATATATATATATATATAGTTATGTCGCTTTTTTAGTTTACTCATATTATGTTATTACTATTATTTGACTTAACAATTTCTTTCGAGACCTTATTTGAGTAGATCATAAGTTCTTAGATAACTCTTAGGTAGGATTAAGCCTTAGAATGCTTAAAGGTTAACGTGTTACTTGTTTCTTTTAGATTCGTGATCTTTGAGTTAAGATCAAAGTATTGTTTTCAACCTTGGAGCGATTCCAAGTACGTGGTGTTAATTGTTGCTTGTGTTTGATAGGAATTAGTAATCAAACTGAACTAAACTACATTTGAGCTAATTACTTTGGTTTGCTGATTTTGCTTGACCCTTCACTCTAGGGGCCTGTAGTAGCAATTCCCTAGAAGAGAAACTACTGATCATGTGCGAGGTTTCCTTAGTGAACTTTCATATGAGATGACGCAACTAGAATATTAGGTTCTAGACTTTGGATTTTAGGCATAAAAGACTTAAAGAAAAATGCATAATTATATCCACCTACGTATGTGGGTAAAGACGTATCGGGGTTTGAATACCTCTTTGTTGTTCTGTGGGCCTAAAATGAGATAATTAAACCATTGATTGCATTATCTTCCATTAATTGTATGTTTGTATGTGAATGATCTGTCTGGCATACGTATGTGTTTGTATACCCATACTAGGCTTCGACTCATTCTTTTCTCTTTCAGGTACTAGCTTTGAGGACCTTCTTATTTATGAGGAGACGTTTATCAACGACATCCAGGAAGAGAATGAAGTCGAGTATCTATATTTCTATGATGACTAGATAGGGTAATATTTATGTTACTAATGGTTTAAGTTTTATTGGGGATTTTGTATTTTGAGGAGATGGACTCCTTTCAATATCTGAGGATTTTAGTCATTTGACATATCTTATGTTTTGATGGTGAGTTGAGACACTTCTGAACTTTTAGATGTTATAGGGTTATATGGGGTTATGAGTGGATGCAGTTTCCTACTTCTTTGTGGATATTTATATATTGTGTATTGTGATTTTTCCTTATTTTGATTGTGGATTTAGAAAGCCTTACATATTCTGGACTAGCAGGGATATGTAGTGAGTTGTAGCACCATTTAGGGTCTTGAGACATTACACATACGATAAAAGGAGAATGAATAAAAGACTATCTTACCCTAAACCTTGTTAAGAACTTAATATGAAGTTGGCTATATTTTGGCAAATAACATTCAAAGGTTATCACAAATCTAGATTCATGACCAAATGCTAAACATATGATAGCAAGTAGACATATAGACTTCATCACAAAATAATGAAGAGCTAACAATGCAGCTATTGGAGAAAATCAACATGATTAGTAATCTAATGCAAAAGCTACTACATTTTCCACCTAGATAATACTACAGTGTTCTCTCGTTGTCTAAATCATGTATACATTTTTCTAGTTCAATGTAAGTGTGACTTTAAAAAGGGTATTTTATTTGGCAATGCTTAAGTCTTCATTAGTTTAGTACCCATGGACTTTTCAATCATCATGCCTTCAAATACTTCATATAGTAATAAAAAAAAAAATGAAATTATGTTTATAAAGATTTTACAAAATTATTCCAGATGCAATGTTTCAAAACAATGCTTGGTGTGACAAATGCAACAAATAGGAATGACTAACCCATACATGCTTGAATAAACTAATGTCAAAGGCTCACTAACAAATCAATAACCACTTTCACCAATATAGGAAATCAGGAGTTAAGACCAGTTCATAAGGAGATAAGGCTAACTTATTATACTATCAAGACAAATGAGAATAAGCATCCTCATTGATGCATGGTTAGCTAATCTCTTTTTAGGAGACATTGGAAATTTAGAGGACTTAACGATTGTAGTTATACACTAAGATTCAATGTAATTAACGATTCATCAAAGTTATAGTTACATCCATAAATTAGAAATCAACATTTCAAACTTGATGGGTAGGAAGATACATCGCATTTAAACACACAAGACACTCCAATAACTCATGAACACTCACATTAGATTTACAAGAATTTTGATTAGAATCATCCACACTTTCACCAATGTCCATCATCTCTTTACTTTGACGAGGATTAATAATTTGAATTTTGTTTCGCATATCCTCAAAAAACGAGTTTATTGATGTCATTCTCTAGAAAGGTAGTTTCTCTTCTCTCGATTATCCTACATATAAGAACAACTTCTCAATACAAATCCATAGTAAGAACAAAATTCCAAAACAAAATCGTCAAACTTCACAAGCATATAAGTTAACAAAACAAAACATGTCTTGTATAAGTAATAAATTGAGTACGTTATACCATTCATTATCTCGATAACACAATACCTTCCATCCTCTTAAGTTTCTCAATAGTAATAATATTGGAATATAGACAATCAGTGATGATAAGTTCTAATATGTATATCTACGTTACAATTTCAATGCCTATAATTACAACATCAAAGACATAAATTAACCAATATGGAGAAACTAGAAAACTGAACATTTGCATATGACACTTGCAATAAGAATGAGGTCTAAGTAAGGATTGTTATCAGCATTCAAAAAAATGTTTTGGAGTCATCTATTTACACATGAAAAAAAGAAAGAAAGCACTAGCCCAACTTCATCTAGTCATAATGTGACCCAATTTTTCCTAAAAAAGACACGCCATTGTTATTTTTCAATCATAGCAATCATAAATTGAAACTACAATAAACTATAATTAAACTAGAGGAAAATCAAAATATGAAGACTTTACAGTATAAACAAAGACTAGAACATTAATCTTTAGAGCATTTTGACCTTGAAATATCTATCGACGAATTAACGGTTTGCCTAATTATAAATTTTCGATCATTTCACGTAAAAAACCTTATTGACGAGTCATATCTCATGGCAAGATCATACATTTAACCATCATTAGATCTAGGAAAATAATAATCGACAAATAAATAATAATTTTTAAGACGGAAACGAAATCATCACTGTAAATGACAATACTAATGTATGTAATGCAAAAGAGTACATAAGGAGAAACCTTTGATTGAGAGAGAGAGAGAGTTGTGGCTGTCTTGAATGGAGATATTAATGAAGGAAAAAAGGGGAAGGCCGTCTTGAATGGAGATATTAATGAAGGAAAAAAGGGGAAGTAAACACGAAATGCACGTAGAATTTTAAATTAGAGAGAGATTTTCTCGAGAAAATACAAGAGGAAAATGAATCAAGTAGGTTTCATTATAAGGACATATCTATTTGATTGTCAATGGTTTTTAAGACCAATAATTGATGGGCTTAGTTGTTCAAATCCAAACTTTGTACAAATAATTACCATTAGCGGCTGTATATTATGAATATATTTAAGGACTTACTTTATAATATTTAACTTTTAATTTTATGGTTACTTTGTATTTTTAGGCACCAATGATATAAATAATTTATATACTTATCATTTTTGTGAATAATTTTATATGAAATTAATTTACACTCATTATATAGTTGCATCATCCAATAATATATATTTTTTGAAAGCTTTTTTTTCTTGAAAACATGTCTTTTAATGTAAATAATAATGCTTTTCATATAATTGCAACATTTATATGATAAAACATAAAACAACACAACTTTTTATATTTATGATACTTTGCTCCTATATTTGCTTCGATTGGCACATGATTTTGTTGAAAAATCCTGTAATATCAATATATTACATTTTTATATAATTGAATAATAATATTTATCCCATATTTCTAGCAACTTATGAATAAATATAGTTAATATATCAATTGTGAAAATCTTTTAATTTCATTATTTTTGCTAATAAATATACTTCAAACCAATATTTATATAGTACATCAAACTTTTGGAGTTATAATCATTTCTATAAACAAGAGATTTTTTTTAGAAATAGGTGCAACATTTTAAATAAAAGTTTTTAAATTATTTAATATAGCTTCCTCTACATAGGAGGTTAAAAAAAAAATTACTATTAAGTTATATCATTTATTTGAAACACACTATAAGATTTGTAGAACTTAATGACATAGATTAAAATTCTATGTCCTTCTTGACAACATACAACACTTGGACAAATTTTTGTGTCTTAAGCTGTGGTAAAGCTTACTTAATAATAACATAAACTAACGGCTACAAAAAATTACTTGTGATGACAAAAAAAAAAAAAAATACATGTGAAATTATTAATAAAAATAATAGATTTATAATATAAGGTTCTAAAAAAATACAAAATAATTACAATCCCACATAAATAATAGCTATCACATAAAAAAAATGAATGCATTTTTTTTAGATAATCCTATAGATATTTACTAAAATATTTAGTATTTTTGAAATTCATAACACGATGCATTATCTATTTGTTTATTTTTCCTTGATCGTTAAAAACCTAGTAGATTGAAAAAAAAAATTAAATATTCTTCTAAAGGAATTGGATTAAATTAGGAAACATCCCATCTCAAAAGAAGAAATGCTAATATTTGAGTATTCTCTTAAACTCATTTATCTAGCTTTAGGCTTGAGTTCAGGTCTATAAAAGAAAATACGTGAACTAAGAGATCATTGGAGGTGGCTTTAAAGCTTCCACTTCAACACTCATGTCAATTGGATAGCCGAAAGAGTATTGAGAACCTTTAATATCAAGACTAAGAAGAAGTAAGGTTTAAAGAGAGCAAATTTAAGACTGATATGGGGGTACGAGTCTCTGAGGTTTGATCCTTGTCCATTGAGTAATCTAAAGGGTTTTATAAATTGGAAGCAGCCCATAGGATTTAGCCATGTGACGATGATCCTACTTAATTGGTACTCTTCCCCTCAAGATAAAAATAGGCAAGCAACGGATCTTCTTTGGCACAAGGTAGATCCCTTTAGTAGTTGTGAATCCCTTAAACTATACAAGGATCCTTTAAATTAAGGTAAGTGGTAGGAAATCCTAACTTCTATTGCACCACTTTGGGTGGATGTAAGGCTATTAGGGTATGTCAAGCGTCAGCTCGCATTCTCTAAAGATCTTCTTACTTAGAAGACAAGCCAGGTTTGAGAGTGAGTAAAGTTGAAGTATGAGTTAGGTTGGTGCCTTATAGGTCATGTTGACACTTAGAGCAACACTTGCCCCCACTCTTATCATCGATTGGTCAATAAGGAGAGGCGAGATGACTAGGATCTTTAGCTAGGGGTGCATTTTAAGTTAGCAACTATACGACTTGAGCTTCATTGTTGGTCAAGTTTAGATATTATGTATGTAAGCATCAACCACACAAGTGGTTAGCATTCAAGGAATGGTCACATTAGCCTGAGCATTTAGGTAAGTAAATGTAAACCTTTGTTTGCTTTTCATAATCAAGCCAAAGTGTTTCATTGTACTAAAAGGGCCATTCTAACTATTGAGGTTGGTGGTCAAGCATCACTCTTACCCCCCAAACCAAGCTAGGAGAATGATCATATTCCTTATGATTCATGGTGACTGTTAGGCTTTGCCTAATCTCTAATGATTATTGCCTTAGAGACTTATTTATCTTTTTGTGTTTTGAGACATCTTTTCGTCTAATAGTAGACATCTTAGTTGGGGTATCAGAGTAAGACACCCTTGTAACTTACTAGGCAAGTGCTTTAAGACTACGAATTGGTTTATCCGAACAATGCTCATTACGGACTAAACAAATGCGACAACACCATGTCTTTATCATGCTGATAACTCTTATTTTAAATACATTTCATATGGTGATTTTATAGTATTTCCCTTACATCTTTGGTTTTCTTTAAAGAAATTGATACTTAATTGAGTAAAATTTTGATTTTAAGGTTTGAATGCGTTCTTGGATCGAAAACGAAGAAAAGAAATCACATTTCACTTAATTTGGAGTTCAAATGAATGAGTTATGAAGTTACACAATTTGAGACACAACTGTGTCCTCAAGCTGTGTCTATCCAGGAAAATATGCCAAGGTCAGAAAGTTACACGACCTGGGGACACAACTGTGTCTCAGGCCGTGTTTGGTGATGAAAATGGAAATCTTACAATACATTATAAAAGGACATACTAGGGTATCGCACAAGAGGATTGGACATTCAAAAGGGAAGAGACTTGAGGAGAAGGAGAAGAAAAAGGCGAAAGCAACATTCAACTTCAAGATTGAAGAGATTTATCATTAACAAAAAGGGTTTTTCATATTTTATTTATTGATTTTGCTACAATTCGTTTTTAGTTTCATTATGATAGCTTAAGACTCTTGTATTTAGGATTATGAAACCTAGGATTTCATGTGACTATTAGATTGATTGATAATTTTCAATAAAGTTTCTATCTTTTCTTGATTCGATTTTGTTATTTAATTGTTAATTGATATTTCTAGAGTATCAATCTATAATATTATGCATGATGATTGAGAAATCACATATGTAATAAGATCTTGACATAATTGGAGAGAATTTTGCATTCGCATAAAACTTTCTTCAAAAGTTTCTTAAGCTTTTCTTCCTTCTTCGCATATTACAACCATATCGACTAATAGAGGTGAAACTAATTCATCTTTGTCATTACATGTCTTTGGCTTTGATTTTACAAGGAGTAACCCACCCTCAAGTACGGGAAGACGAAGCTCATCGCTAGCACAACTCGACGAACCTATTAGAATGGCCGTAGAGGACTTTTCTACAATCTCTTTGTTATGCCATTACAAATTTTGTGTTCGTATTAAACTTTCAAAATTTCTTCAAAACTTTCTTAAGCTTTTCTTCCTTCTTCACATATTACAACCATGTCGACTAATAGAGGTAAGACTAATTCATCTTTGTCACCGCATGTCTCTAGCTCCAATTCTACAAGGAGCGACCCCCTTCAGACACAGGAGGATGAGGTCTCGTCACTAGCACAACTTGAAAAATCTACTAGGATGGTCGTAGAGGTACTAGATAGGGCCAGGATTATCAATGCCATCCCCAGGAATGTATATACTTATACTCCCCTGCCCCCTTCAAAGGATTTGTTCAATGCTTTTGAGACATGTAAGGGGTCTAGTGGCTAAGTGAGCAAAAGTAAATAATCCCTTAGTTGGATTATAAGCAACTTCGTTGTTAAGGTGATCCCTAGGTGGCAGATAAGGTTGCCGAGTAGGGATGAACAGGTGGCCTTACTATCAAAGAAGCGCTTCACAATGTTTGAGAAGTGCTTAAAGTTTGGGTAACACCTCCTTCTGAGTTGCTTCAAGAAAAAATTCTTTAACTACCACTAATTAAGTCCATCACAGGTCCCTCATAATGGGTAGAGGGTGCTGAAGGCTTTCCAAGCGCTTTATAAGTATCTAGTGATAAGGGCTACTCTTGAGCTCTTGAGTCATTTCTACATGTAGAAGAGTATTGGGGGGGGTATGGCCTTACCTTCAGCCAAGCCCGGGAAAGAAGCTATTCTACAGTCTTGTAGATTCAATAAAGGGCTAGTAGGATAAGTACATGATAATTGAGCTTCCTAAGGAGGTAGACTACTAGACATAATGGGCCGGGATGGTCCAAACCAAGGGTGAGAAGGGGTTTGGTCTCAATGACACTAAGGCTGCCTAAGAGATCCTAGCCTTTATGGCACTGAGATATGGTTAGGAGATTAATGTCGCGAAGACCATGGAGAGGTATTTCCAATATCTAATCTTTGAGCTCTTCCCCAGCATGAAAAAAGTTGTGGTGAAGAAATGGGCCAAAGGTACAAGTTCGTTCTACACGCCTATCTATTGTGCTAGTGTTGAGGTGCTTTGTTTGACACCTATAGGATGGGAGGGCCTCTTTGGTCATATCGGTCATAGTAGTATTTGATCAATGGTAATAGTAATTTCTTTTGGTTTCTTTTTTTTTTTCCTTTCTAACTTTGAATTGAATTTCTTGCAAGTAAAAATTTGACCACAAAGATGCCTCCTCCTACTGTAAACGAGTTGATAAGCTACTACCAAGCGAGAGATAAGGCAAACCAGTTGAAGGGTAAAGCAATACGACCAAAGCCAAGGCTTGGTGAGATTAGTAGGCACGACTAAGATCTGTTCCTCAAGGGTTTCCCATCAACACTCAGGACAAGCCATTGGATGCTAAGCCTTTAGGTGTGGCTCTACCTGCCTCACCCTCGTTGCCTCTACCGAGCCCATTATTGTAGCTACAAAGGCACCGGTGTGAAGTGGTTTAATGTTCAGATGCTTTCCCCTCTACGGGTGAAAGAAGAAGACATGATAGAAGGGGTCTCCTTTCCTCAAGTAGCTGGCAAAAGCAGAAAGCTCTTGAAATGGCCAGGGAACTAGGGCTTAAAGTTAAGAAACAAAGGCCCCTAGCAAAGGCAACTTTAAGTTGAAGGAAATGGAATGAGTGGTCGATGAATCATCCCTATTAGAGTATTAACGACATAGGGGACGAATTTTTTGACGTCCTTAACAATTTTAGGCTAATGGGGATAGGGTTAGATTCATTCCAAAAAGTGTTGTACACCTATTGGGATGAGGAGTTCTTAAGGGGTGCCCCCAATGTGGAAATGAAGATAGATAGGTGGAAGCTCCTAAGGTCAAAGTGGGAGGTCCATGCCAATGATCTAACACTGCAATACTAGACACTTAGCTACCAAGCTTCTATGAAGTCTTATACCCTTGGTAATTGGGTTATCCTCGAGGGGCTCTCCGAGGAAGGTGAAGACGACCCCATAGAGATAGCAAGCCACTTAAGCATACTGATGCAGTAAGTAAGACTTTTTACTCCTATGTTGAAGTTCTTTACTTTTTCATTGTGTTAATGGTAACCTTTGTTTTCAATTTGCAGTACCACGACTAGGTGCTACTTCAAAACTAACAAGTACTTGAAAAAATTCTCTAAGGCTAACAAGTGCCTGCGTCACTCTTATGTACAGGTGGCAGGGCTTCAGGCGAGGCTCAAGGATGCAGAGGAGGAAAGAGAGAATGTTGAGAAAGCGGTTAAGTAGGTTGACTACCTAAAGGCTTAGCTGAAGAATGAGTAAAGGACAAAGGCTTACCTCTCTTAGAGGTTAGATGAGGAGGGCAAAGCTAGGGCTCGACTCAAAAAGGAGAATGCCAAGCTAAAGGCATTAGTAGCTAGGTTGCAAATTAAGCTGGTAATGAAAGTGTCTGAATGTGAAGGTGTTAAAGTCACTTTGCTGGAGATGGCCGGTATAAAGGTTAGGTTGGAGAAGTAAGTTTAGGAGCCGTGAGAGATGGTTTTAGAGATGGTGGAGATCATCTACAAAATGGAGAGTGAGGAGGTCCTCAGTGATACTATCATTAAAAAGGCGATCGCCGACTATTAGAAGACCAAGGAGTGGTTAGATAAGTTGGAAGACCTGAACACGAACTCTATACGCTATACAAGGATGGAGGTTCTCTCCCATTATTCGGACCTTGATCTAAGCTTCCTCGACTTTCTGGATTCCCCAACCTTTAACGAGAGGATGAAAGCCTTGGCCCGTGAAAAGGAAGCCACCCAAGTAGCCATCAAAGTTGCAGGTACTCCTTCTGCTACTAGGGCCGAGCAAGGTGCTTCCACATCTACTTCAGCCCTAGAAGCCCAGTAGGAGGTCGTCCCCGAAGTCGTTTCTCAAGACAATCCATCTATGGGTGATCCTCCTACTATTCCTTGTTCTCATCCTTTAGCCCTTGCTCCAAGGCAAGGTGTACTGCGTGAAGCACCAACAGATCAGTGCTCCAAATAGATTGAAGCCTTGGACTTTTATGAGTTACTGAAGTTAGTTGATCCAAGGAGATAGCATGTTTATCTTCTTTTTTTTTTTTGAAACATGTGTAAGTTGGGGCAAGATGCCATCCGTCATTGTGTAATCCAATAGTTAATCAATGAATGAATTTCTTAAAACATCATCTTTATATGCCTGCTTTTAGTTTTCCTTCTGAGTATATTTGCATAGGAATTCCTCTATGCAAGGGGAGTTTACCTTTGTCGAGGTTAACTGTGGGGAGCCAAGTTAGTTACATTTTGTCTTACCAAGTAGAAGGGAGTTACTTTATGTAAGGAATATTTCCCCTTGGCAAGGTTACTCGAGGAGGTCAGGTTAGTGGCATTCCGACTTTCCTGGTAGGAAGGAGTTCCTTTATGTAAGAGGTGTTTGCCCTTGGTGAGGTTACCAGAGGGGGTTAGGTTATTGGCTTTCTAACTTACCCGAAGGGGGAGAGGGGTGGGTTTCTATGTACAAGGGGTATTTCCCCTTAGCGAGGTTACCTGATGAGATCAAGTTGGTAGCATTCCGACTTGCCTAGTAAGGGGGAGTTCATCTATACAAAGGGTGTTTCCCCTTACCAAGGTTACCTAAGGGGTTAGGTCGGTAGTGTTTCGATCTGTCCGATGAATGATCTATATGCCTCTTCAAGGGCTCGGATGGAAACAAAAAGAAGAGGAGCAAGAGAGAGAGGTAGACAATCAATTACAAAACCAACTTTTTTATTTCATCATTCTGGAAAAAATGTACATAACAAAATACTAATCAAAATAAAGCCAAAGATCATCGGCATTCCATGTGTACGGAATCAGCTCGCTATCCAATCTTTCCAATCTGTACACTCCATTGCCCAATCTTTCCATGACTCTAATCGGCTCTTCCCAATTAGAGGCTAGCTTACCTTACCCTTTGCGCGAACCTGTAGCTTCTAGCTTTCGACACACTAGGTTACTGACCTTGGACTCCTTGTGTTTGACCTTCTGATCTTAATACTGGGCAGCCCAATGTTAGTATGTGGTTACCCGAGCAGTAGCAAGGTCTTTAATTTCCTCAATGGTATCCATGCTAGCTTACAATAGTAACTCATTAAGGGCAGCGTCAAAACTTCGAGTTCGAATATTAGGAGGCTCAAGTTCGATGGGGAAGACTGCTTCCAACCCGAAAGCTAAGTGAAAGGGCGTCTTATCCATGGAAGTACGGTAGGTGGTCCTATACCTCCACAAAATATTGGGTAGTTCGTTAGCATAAGCGCCTTAAGATTAGTTTATACGCTTCTTCAAGCAATTTAAGATGATCTGATTGGTTGCCTCTACCTGTCCATTTGATTGGGGGTGGGCAATCAAGGTGAAGTGCAAGGTGATGTGGTGCTTAGCGTAGAACTCCTTGAACTTAGGGTTATCTGACTGTCAATCGTTGTCCATCATGAGAGCATAAGGGACCCCAAATCGGAGGAGAATGTTTTTTCTGATGAAAGATTCAACACTTCTCTTTGTGATTCTAACGATCACTTCAACCTCTACCTACTTTATGAAGTAATCGACAACAACAATTATGAACTGTCGTCCTTTCAAAGCTTTCGAAAAGGTGCCAAGAATATCAATCCCCCATTACGCGAATGGCCATAGGCTTGTCAAGGGTTGGAGGGTAGTATTAGGAATATGATTGATTGGAGCGTGTTTCTAACACTACGAGTACTTTTAGGCTATAGCTTTTGTATCCTACCTCATGGTAGGCTACTAATATCCAAGCCGTAGTGCCCGAAGGTAAAGGGCTTGGGACTGAATATGATTGCTACATACTCTAGGGTGTAACTCTTCCATTATACGTAGCCCTTCCCCTTCTCAGAGGCATCAGTGTGGGGGGAGGTTGACTCCCTTATAATACAAGACGCCATTGAGCAACATATAGTTGGTGGCATGATACCAGAGCTTCTTTACCTCCCTCTTGTCTTCTGGGAGTGCGCCTTGCTCCAAATAACTCTGGATGGGATTCATCTAGCTTGGCTTTAGTGTTGTTATGGTCATTTCCAAAACTTAGCCAAGGTTGAAGTTATACTTTTTTCTAGTAGTTACTCTATAAAGATTTTGCTTTCCTTTACCTCGGGCTTTCGTATACTAGTAAAGGTAAGCTTGGATTGCCAATCTACCACTAAATTCTCTAGTCGAGGGATCTTCTTGATATCCATGAAGGGAATTATGCTAAGAAGCTCTTCACTTTTTTAAGGTACCTAGCCATAATGTTGTCTCTGGCCTCGTATTCGCCTTAAACTTACTAGATGACAAGCATGGAGTTTGAGAAGATCCACAAATGTTTGGCATCATTCTCCTTGGCTAGCTTAAGACCAATGATAAGTGCCTCGTATTCAGATTCATTATTTCTAAAATCGAATCTAAACTTAAGGGCGTAGCAGATGGTGACCTTATGTAGGTTGGTCAGAATAAGGCTTACACCTCTACCTTCCGAGGTGGATGATTTATCAATGTGGAGAGTCTACATCAATTTGTCATCACCTAGTGGTGCTTCTTCCTCTCTTGTATATTTTACCACGAAGCCAGCTAGTACTTATGCCTTGTAGGCTGTTTGTGGCTGATATTGGATTCCATACGCACTTAATTCCATTGTATACTTCATCATCCATCCAAACATGTTAGGTTTTTGCAGCATGGTGCAGAGTAGTTGATCCATGAGTACGATTACCCAGTGTGCCTGAAAGTAAGGCCTTAGCCATTGTGCTATGATAATGACGACTAGGGCTAATTTTTTTGGCCAGGTGTGCTTAACCTTAGGCCTATGTAGTATATGGATGACGTAATATGCTAGCTTGTGTTCTCTTCCCTTTACTTTAACCAGCATAAAAGAGAGTGTCCGATCACTTACAACGAGGTGCAAAAACAGGTCCTCTCCATGAATAAGCTTCGAGAGGACCGAAAGGACTAGTAGATATGTTAGGAAGTCCTGGAAGGTAGTGGCACACTTTGGAGTCCATTCAAAACCCTTTGGGTTTTTCAAGATTTTGAAGAACTCAGTGCATCTATTTGCGCTCTTCAAGATAAATCTGCTTAAGGTAACGACCATGCTAGTGAGCTTCTGTATGTCTCGAACTGAGTTTGGAGGCTTCATTCCCTTAATGGTAGTGATCTTCTCGGGGTTGGCCTTGATTTCTCTCTATGTTACCAGAAAGCCTAGGAACTTGCTAGATCCAATGTTGAAGACACACTTTTGAGGGTTTTGATCTAAACATCTTCTATTTTCTCTTCAAGCTTACTCCTTTCAGCCAGCCTCTCCTACGAGCTTATTTCTAAGGCAAAGATGCCATCTCCTTTAGCCGCTTAGACATGTAGCTCTTGTGAGAGCTTTTGATTACATTTGCATACTCCCTCCCCAATTGGGGTCAGATATTTGGCCTTCAGATGAAGGAGGATGTGATCACCCCGAACACATTCGGGCTTGGTCTTCCTAAAAGCGTGTTGTAGGGGGAGGGGCAATTAATCACAATGAACTCTACGGATCGTTGTGCCACATGGTTGTCATCACTAAGTTCGATGTTTAACGTGATGTACCCTTAGCTCAGATCGTACTTCAATTGAAGTCAATAGATTATGGTGGTACAACTTCATTTTTATCGGTAACTTCTACCTCATCCTCTCGTATGTATGGAGGAAGAGTATGTCAGTGGAATTATTAGTGCTTACCATAATCTTTAGGATCTCAAATTTTGAGATCCTAACTCCTATCACCAAGGCATCTTCATGGGGTATATTAACCCCTTCCAAGTCTTCGTCAAAGAAGGAGATGGAAGTATCCAACTTTTGTCTCTTCTCCCTTACAACTAGTACCTCTAATAAGGCATTAACCAAGCTGTTAGTGATCGGTTGGCTCTAAGGGTGTGCACCCCCCCCCCTCCCCCTCAAATGATTACGTTAATGATACCGTTAAGGGCATGGTCATTGTAACGGTCATTGTTTTGCTTGGCATGGGCATTCTCGGCCCATCGTCTCTGAGGCACCCTATTTCTATCATCATTAGAATGGTCATCGTTCTTTTGATGGGCCACATATTAGTTGAAGAAACCACGCTGAATGGCATATTTAAGGACATTCTTCAACTAGAAGCACTTGTCGATAGTATGGCCATGGTTATTGTGGAATTGACGGTATTTGTCAAATTTTTTACAACTAGGGTTGCCCAGCATCTTGGGCAGCCTCTAGAGCAAATTCTGGTACTTTACCTCAAAATAAACCTGGGCAGTTGGACTATTTAGGGGTTTGTACTAGGTGTAGATAGGAGGGGGTAGTGGGTCGCACTTGGCCCAGCGCTTCTTCCCAAAGCTCTCCTCCTTTGATTTGCTCAACTTCTTACAGCCGAGGAGATCCTTTATAGACAATTTTTCTTTGTCCTGCTTTTTACCTAACCTTTCTCAATCGGCCTTGCACCAAGCTCAAATGTTTTCTTCTTAGTCAATGTATTTCTAAGTTTTGTTCTAGAAGTTGACTAAGGTCTTTAGCTTACTCTTTGCAAGCGATCAAAAGAAATCTCCCGAAGGTCAGATGCCTAGTTTTACGGTATGGACAACAATTCCCTCATCTAGCTGAAGGATCTCGACTATGGCATTATTGAACCAGGCCATGTAGTCACGCAGGGACTCGTCTTTACCTTGCCTTATGAGGTACAAGGACGATGTGTCCTTGTATGGGGGCTTGCTAACCTTGAAGTGGAGACTAAATCTTTACACCATCTCATCAAAGGAGCTGATGGAATTGTCGGGAAGATAGTTAAACTACGTCTAAGTTACCTTCCTTAGGGTACTTAAGAAGGCCTTGCACATTATAGTATCCCTATGACCACGAAGGTTCATGAGGATGCGGAAGTGGAGAAGATGGTTGTCAGGATCATTCGTGCCATCATATTAGTCTAGGGATGGAAATTTGCCGTTAAGGGATAACACTTCATCTTGGACACCCTTAGTAAAGGGGGTCTTATTGCTGGTGACCAGCTTAGTTTCGATAAGAGCCTTGCTCCCCTACTATTAGAAGAGCTACCTTACTATGGTGTAAAGCTCATTTAGGTTAGCATCGTCTGCTGGGTGAGCTCGGTGTATAGCTAAGTGAGCCTGCACTCCCTGCAAGTCAGATTCTTACTCATTTCCAGCTAGAGCTCAGTTATAAGTAGCTACAAACCTTGTTGGCTGTTAATGCAATGGTAAATCAAGTTGTTAATCCTTGCCATTCTACTAATACTCGGTATGGCCATCCGAAGCTTTAAGGGGGTGGGTTTATATTCTTTAACCAAATGTTCCATGAGCTTTAGTACTCCTCTAATACAGCCCTTCGGATAGGTTGGTTATTTACTAACTGTTGGTTCTCCTAATCATCACTGTAAGACATGATGTTAAGGGAATTGTTTGTAGGGTATGTGTTTAATGTGTTTTAGGTTTCAGGTGTAGGAATTTAGTTTCCCACAAACAGCACTAAATGTTGTCTCTAAGTTTTTGCCAATAGGTATGAGGGCTCCACATGTAAAAGACCTACAAAACAATACACTATGAGGGGACGCTGGAGGATTATTCAATATAGTCACTTCAATGCTTAAGTTAATAGTGGTGCTTTAGAGAGTAGAAAGTGATTTGGAAAAATAAGCAAGCTTGGAGTATAGAGTTTAGAGAGTTTTACCGTTAAGTAGTGACCTGGTATTTATAGTAAAGTAGAGTTAGCAATTGGAGGTTAGTTGGTAGGAGAAATCTTCTCTTGTAAGTATGGGAGAGTGGGGTCGTTGTGTCCGACATGTCCTGCTTATTCTAGATGTGGCTATTTCACACTATTTGATCCTTATCTTATGCATTTTAGTCATTGTAGAACTTACTAAGCTTGGCCAATACAAGCCTAGGGCTTAGGCCTATAAGGGTGAGCCTTAAGCTACGAGACACGTTGAATCCGGTTGAGCCTGAAGGGCTCATGTCCAAAGTTTCCTATCAACAAATAAAAAGCTTTAAACCCCAATCTTATTCATGATAATTTTAAAGATAGCCATACCAAGATTTGCAGGCTTTGGCTATTACTAATGGAAGGTAGATATTAAGCCTCCTTATCATTTCTTAGATTACACCTTTGGAATACGTTAAAAGGGATTTTGGCTCCAGCGATTGATCATTTTAGTGCTTTAGGTACCATGAACACTCATTGAACACTTTACCTTGTGTGCTATGGTACAAGTACCTTTACTCAAGCCATTTTTTTCATTAATTTGGTCTCTCATTTTTTTTTTATTTTTATTGATATTACTATAGTGGAAATTAAAAGATACAGACTTCCTAACTATGCTCCTATATGATATGAAATGGAAGATTCAACAGACAAAGTTACTTCTTATTTAGACTATAGTGTTTTCTATTTCTTCTATGCTTGATTAATAAGATGCATTAAGCAGAGACAGTTTATGGCATTATATGTTTCATGCTTAAGGTGTTTGCAATGGCAATAGCTACTTGTCGTGATTGCTTCATAAAGAGGAAAGAAATAGGAAATATCTCCATCCAAGTACTCCACATGATTGATTCATCACTGACTTGCTTCCCATGTGAATGTGACCAAATTAAACTACAATAAACGTTTAGACTTTGGCTTTGCCTGTGTAATTGTGCATACAGGGCAAGTTTGGACCGGGTTTTATAAAACTCAAACTTACTTCTATAAGATTTAATGTTTATCAAAATCTTATAAAAAATTTATAGGGTTTTATCTCATATTTCCAAAACTCGACCTTATAGAGTTCTTGACTCAATAGGGTTTTTGATCCTGTAAGTTTTTATAGGAGGGATGAGTTTTTATAGGGTTTTTATGGGAGTAGAATGGAAGAAGTTAAGTAGGATTAAAATTATATTTACTAACTTATACAATAATAAAAATTAAGAATTAAATATGTTATTCAATATAAAACTTATATAAGTTATATAAATTTAAAGTAAATATTTTTATTAATATTTACCTTTTTTTATAAGTCAAGTTTCCATTGATTTTATTTTATTTTATTTTATTTTTTTTGTAATTTCAAAACTTGACTCTAAACCCTATAGGGTTTTTATTAAGAAGGTAGGCCAGATACCCTTTAATGACCTACCTGATTACATCCCGAATCATGCATTTAAGAGAATATGAGAAATACAATTTAGTGTTTTTTACTACTATTACTAAAACAACAACAATAATAATAACAATAAATTCTTTCATTGGGTGCAATGCTGTAAGGAAAAATATATTTTACGTGTTGTATTTCGTTTTATTTATACATTTGCTTCCACACCATATACATAAACACGTAATGCTATTATTATTACATGAAAACTAACTTTATAAATGTTATGAATGTAAGACAAGTTAACTTAATTAATATTTTAGACCACTCTTTAAGAAATTCTAAACAACATCAATTTATATCTCTTCATATATTTATTTTAGGGACAATATGATTGTTTACACCTTAACTTTATTACTTTTTTACAATTATATATAATTAAAGATTTAATTGTTATCATTGATATCTCAATTAACTCCAATTCACAATATTAGCTCAATTAGCACGATCAACCAATAGGATAACAGCCTATGCCCTTACAAAAACGCAAAACCCCTTAAGACTGTGGATGGCTACCCACAACTACTGGTGGGTCTCACATCCTACAGTTTTGAAGCAGGAGACGATCTACTATGTTGCAGGATGTAGTTGGTAATAAGGGTGAGCAAGTATAAGATAAGTAGGATATAAGCTTTACTCATGTTCCATTTTATGGATGCATGTTCCAAAATCTTGCTACCTGTACTCTATCTTGTGATACCTTAAAACCACTTTATACCATGTACCATACAGAGTATCCAATGGAACTTGCATATATATATTTTTTTACTTTCCTCATAAAATTTAATATGGTTGTTTTTATAAATTGTAAAACAAACCTAACCATTTTTTTTTTTCAAAAGCAATTGTTTAATTTAACTAATCTTTCAAATGATGCAATGAATAAAGTCTATTGAGGTTTATGTCCAACTAATTTTTTTCCCCTTAAATGGTTCTTTAACCATTGTTATTATGGATGAATTTTCATGGAAGTATTATATAAAATATTCTTTATGTACATAAAGAATTCATTTTGTAATAATTACACTATAGATTTATGTAAATTCTTTCTTTTTTAATTTAGTAGAGTTGAACTTAATAAATGAGGAAAATAGAGTGAAAAGAAAATGTAACAAAGAAAAGACTAAGGAAAAAGAGACTAACACGAGAATATCATGCTTAGTCTCAAGATCTCATGGCCTATATATATATTTTTTATAAACCCATACAATTAAAATAGTTTTTTTTTTCTATTAATTTTATTTAATTATTATTATAGAAAGTATATAAGGTATCTTGGAACCCGTATCATATATACTTCACAATACAGGTTCCAAGTTGGGTATAAAATACCTTGACCTCATACCCTTATTCTACCTTGTAGGTATAAGTTCTCGAAAATTACTATTCGAAACCTATTTTATAATCTTAAATATCTACCTAAAACCTATTCGATTTAATACCGTCTATATGAGTACCCTGTATAATAAGGTTATCCATTCACCTCTAGCCGGTGGTCACATTTTAGGGTTACATGACTCTCTAAAGTCATAGATGGTTACTCCATTAGTTAATCATGATGATTGAACTAACAATTTAAACTAGAGTTAGCTACAATATAAACAGTGATAACTAAATTTTCAATTAGGTATATAATTAGACAAATTAAAACTTTAAGTACATAATTATAGAAAGTAGTAAAACTAAAGTATAAATTGTAAATTGTTTTATTGACTCTTTATTTCATCTTGACCTCAAATCTAAGGCGGTGGGGAAGTGTTTTTGAACTTTATCTTATGATTTTCAGGAGAATTAGAAATAATAAAAAATACTAAAACTAAAAAAAATTACATAAAATCAAAATAAAAGAACCCCTATTTTTGGCCTTTCATTTTTCAAATATCTTGTTACATTTATATATATATATATATTATTTTTATCAAAAGGGAAAATTTTTTATAAGAATCTAAAAGTACATTATTGAAACTATAAGATTTCAACTCTCCATTTTAAAAATAAAGTGATTTAAACACATAAAATAAATATAAAGGAGTATATTTTTGGTTTACTTAAAAAATTATACGTATATTTGGTTGTTTCTGGTCGCATTTATTGCAAAATGATTTCCTGTCTTCATAAACGACCTAACATTTGCGATGGAAAATGGAAACTTGTTAGTGTATTCATGAGTCGTAGATTACGTATCTCACAGGATGTTAATCATGGGGGAAATTAACATGGTCCATTTTATCGAGTGATGATAGTTCCGATTTAGCCAAATAGTTGCATTTAAGATGGATATTGTTGATATCTAATTTTAGGCAAGCTGAAGTCCCAATCTAGATAGAGGTTCCACTAGGCCCACCAATGGCTAGACAACCAAGTACCTTGCCTCGCTCAAGCATCCCGTTTTGCTCTACGCTAAGGTTGGTTGAAAGTACACTGAGGACCTAACCTCTGAGCACTTGGCTCTTGAGGACTCAACTAGTCACCTAGGTAAGCTTAAGCTATGAAGGTCCTCTCCTTCTTTAAGCTTAAGCACACCTCGTGGTGACACTTTTGTGCTGATGAGCTCTCCCTTGGAGTTTAGCTTATGACTTGTAGGCCGCTTGCACCATTCACTCTTCTGCCTCTATGGGAACGCTTGGCTTTAGTGCTTACTTTTCTCATTGGCTCATTAATCACGGGTAGATATCTATAGTATGATTAGTATACTTGATATACTCTGAAAATGTTAGAGCTTTAGATTATAGACGTAATTGCAAGCGTAGTTATGACTAATCAACTTCTATAACCATCTTATTAGTTCCCTAGCGCATATCTCCTACTAGCGACTAGTATAGGTGAACCTCGAATTGATATGTAACCTAGGTAGTTGTACTCTTTACATTATAAGTAGTGTAAAGAGTTAATAGATAAAGGGATTTGAACCTTCTACCCTACATATTGCTCTCAATACTAAACAACTTGTTTAGCCCAAGCATCATCCTTACAAATTAAACATGCTTGATCGATCCCCAATTCTCCCTTCTTTTAATCCTCCTTATTTACCTGAGCATTAGAGGGTCTTCATGACACACCTATAGGAGGCTTTTTGTTAGTGATTCAAAGCAAGGAGCTGAACCATAATTGAAGCCCAACGCTTTCTCTCACAATCAACAAATATAAATCTATAAAATGATTGTGCTTAATGATTCTAAACGTATTTATATCCACGTCCAGATCAATCAAGTACATAGTGCTCGAGAAAGATATGTAGACATTGCTTTAGTTGAGCAATAATTACTGTAAGTGTGTTAATCTTCTAACGAGTTAAAATCATACAAAGGTTCGGAAACCGTACTAAATGAGCAAATATATTCCTCAAAAAACTATTGCCCCTTCGACAAGTCAATCAATCGTATTTTATTATCACTTTTTTTTTAACTCGATATTTTCTCGATAGCTTCGCGAATATTATTTTAACAATTCTCAAAAAATAGAAAACATCAAGCGAGAGCAGGACATCGTTCCCTCAATTCCGATATATGAAAGCACTTTGCTGCGAGTAAATTATCAAACCCTATTGGAGGAACCCAAAAAAGAAAAAAAAAAAAGATCAAAACTCGAACATATATTCAAGGTTGGCCAGAGCATCATCCCATCGAGTTCCTCATAGCTGTGACAATGCAGGAAAATGGCCCTGCATACAAAAATTGAACCAGAACACTCAGGCCGGATTGTGTACCTATTGTACAATGCATCCATCTTCGTAAAAATTTTGTTGTTTCTGGGCTAAGATGCATTAGATCCATCACATTAAAGTTTGATCCAATCAAAAGGGATGCTCTGGAGGCAGAGAAACCTGTGTATGTGTGTGTGTATATATATATATATATATATGTTGAGTAAGTAAGAGCCCGATACCACGAAAATAATAAGTGAGATTAGCACATTAAGTTGCCATGTTCACTGCTGTGGTAGAAATTCCTTGAATTATGGTTGCCCCACATTTACCATACCACATAAGCATAGCACAGGCCCAAGGCCCTCGTGTTGCCCTCGAGAAAACCCTAATTGAATGATTGATAGAAGGTAAAGGTTGGCTCGGAATTGCGTCGGGGGATAAATCTAGGCATGCCTATCTTCGTCACGTGCTAAGTCTTTATAACTTAATTGGCATGAATAGGGTTTCTACTCTGATTTCACCCTCGCATCTTGCACAAAATGTACGTTTGGGCAGGGGGGAAGGAAAAAAAAAAACAAGCATTTTCCGTCTGAAATGCGGTTGGCTTAATTGATCAATATTTATCTAGAGATGCAATTTCTAACTCGAGTCCTGTTTTTGGGTTGCAACCCAACGAACCATAATTGTATGCTTTTCTGTCATGGTCCACAGTATCATAGAGGAATGCAACTTTTGTCAATTAATTGACGGGCGACAATGAGCAAGAGAAAATAGAGTCAGGGTTTAACAATAGGGCTGAAGGCGAGATGCTAGTTTATCCCAAACTATCAACATATTCAATCTGCAAAGTGCTATCCTTGCAACAGGTTTGGTTTAGGAAGTGAAATTCAGGCCCCCCATTATAGCTAGCAGATCCTTATTCTTGTAAAACTTTGACGATCCCTATAAATAGCCTAAATGTCATGCTAGCCAAGTAAAAAAAAAAAAAAAAACCAACTTCTTCCTATGGAATGTGGACACACCTTTTAGTTACTGCAAGCAAAAGTTTTACTGGTTTTAAAGCTTTGAATTGATAAGAACAGAATGCATTTAAATGTATCTTCAGCCCAATTGCTGCACTAAGACAGGCGGATGGGTCCATTTCATCTCAGGACATGCATAATTTCGTCTATGTCCTGGGCTTCAGATACGAGACCTTCAGTCACAAAAGACAAACAAGTGAAAAGAGAGTTGCTGACCAAGATACCAGCAACGCATGCCAAAAATGAAGAATCGAGCCAGCATACAAACTGGCGAAAGTTGCTCTGACTACAGGTTGTTAAGCATCAATCCTACTCACTCAGTAGATGTTAAAGCAGAGTTATATATACGGTATAGAAAGGACAAAGGATTGTCATTCAGTGTAATTCACTAATTAATCTTCATATAAACAGCAAGGTCAGATGCATCTTTTAATGCCAACTGCTTACAATCTCCAATCTCTTACTCCACAATCCGAATTGCCTTTTGTGAACATGCACAGCTGACAATGACAGAAAATTCTATGCATTACCAGTTGGTCTGTAAAACTAGGCATGTCATAACATACTATTAGGCATGGAAGAGATAAAGGAAGGAATTACCCTTGTGAGTTCAGGCTTTGTTGTCAAGATGACTCAAGAGTCCATATTTTAGCTGCACGAATGGCTGTTTTTCGATATGTTCTCCGAAGACTCTAAGCAAGGATTACTTTCTACCTGATCAACTTGCTGAGCCCCAAAAAGAGTACTGGAAGGGGTCTCTGAACCTGAGAAAGAGGTAACTTGCCCATCATTGGAACTCTCAGTACAACCAGCAGCCTGCAAGCTCACTACATTCATGCTTTTGCATTCAGAAGGTGGCTTAGTCGAAAGGGATGATTCAGGCATGACCAAAGGCTTTACTGAATGTTCTAATGGTCTGTGAAACAGCAAGTGAGCAACAGTCCTGTCTATAGGATTTGTGCCTCTTTCAATATCTCCAGTCTGGACCTGCCTGCAGTGCCATGTCATAATTGATATACATAAATAATCAAGTAATGCAACTCTTTCACAATGGAGAAATATCCAAGCTCAATACAGCAGCAACAACTCCCTATCCCAGCATTGGAATTAAGATCACAGCTTGATAGAAAAACCAAGCACCATGTCAAATTTACTTCAACTCTTAGAACTTACTACAGAAACAAATGTGAAGTTGATGGCAGCAAAGACAACATGCAACTAAACCTTATTCCTCAACACATAACCAAACCTTATTCCTGCACAGTCTCTCGAATCTTCTCTGTGCTAGTTCCTTCGATCCAAAGCTATACAAAATTTTCAGAGGAATAAACACATGTAAAAGTGAGTCTTTCCAAAATTTTCATGCAAATCTGCATGGGGCATCCTCTACCTTTTCTAATGTGAGTCATTATCATTATCTAACGTATTGTGGTTCACTCTATTTTAGGAGGGTTTCTCTTCCCTTATCATTAGTTAACCATGCCAAGCCCCAATGTTCTACATATATATTCATTCCTCGATTGATCTTCTTTGTACGACAATTCATCCCCCAAAGAAATCATAAGTTCAGTTGGCTCTTGCCTTCTATTTTATACCATACTTAAGGATCCAAAAATCTTTCCTATGTAGCATCACTTTTCTTGTAGCTGCTTTATAACACCCTTGAGCTTAAGTAGTATTCTATACCTTTAAAACTTTAAAAACATCAGTTCATATTATCTCCTATGTTTTAATCTTTACATTTCTTACAATGACCAAACTTTGAGATCTTATGCTTTTCAATAACCCATAATTAGAAAATTTCTCAAAGATTCACAAATTTCACAAATAAAAATGCACAACTGTTGATGTGTGACTCCATGTACAAGTACAATGCAATGTGGTAATCGCATCCAAGATAGAAGTGAACCCTTCTCATTTCTGATCCTGATACCAAATTGCAAAGGAGCAAGTACTTTATTTACAATTTACAGAATAATCAAGTGACCATCCATTTTTTTATATCACTCTTTTTTTCAGTAGGATCTTATTCGCTCTTGCTACCCACACACATATAGTGGGGTGGGTGGGGGGTTGGTTTTAATTTCACACCAATATATCCTTCATTTGATACTTAGGCAAAAACTCTTACCTGTAAATGTCTTTGCAAAATGAAATGCCCATTCACCCACTCCAACGTTTCAATAATATATCATGTCAAGATGCATGCAACATAGTTGCACTATTAATTTGTTTAAATAGCACATCTATTAGCATTTACTAAAAGAAAAACAATAAGATGAACCTCTACATAGTCTAACACCAGATTCGAGATGCTTAAACAAGTTCTAATAACATTTACAATTGCGCAATAATAGTCATTTCTGAATCTACCTATTCAAAGAGCTAAACGTAGCTCACACTCACAATTATCTTATATTGCTCCCAACTGGCATAAACTCCCAACTCATAAAATTTGTGACTGCTGCAGCTACACAATCAATCTGACATTTCTAATTACCTACACACATACACACACACAAAAAAAAAAAAAGAAGAAGAAGAAGAAGAAACTAATCTGATGTCTCTGAACAATCTCATGACTTGACAATTTACTAAATTTTGATAAGTTCTTGACCCAAAAAATAAATTATGACAAGTTATCAAATCACTTATGGAACTTGGATTAACTGTTTAACCATCAGCACAATTTCTATAGATTCAAACTTCCCTTTTCACTGTCGTGTAATGTAGCCCTGTGTGAGAAGCGTCTACTACTTTCAAAACTTTTAAAGGTAACATTGAGAAATTTTGAAATTCTATGCATATGTGACAGGGCTACATTACACAACAGTGAAAAGGACTTCCTGGTACTTTTGGCCTTTTGAGTAGGTTACCAAAAATTTTTCTTTTTCTTTTTTTTTTTTTCAAATGTTATTTCTTACTTTTGGCCAACTTCACAACAATTCACACTTCAATTGCATATGGAGAAAATGGTGAATTAAACTATCAACCATATAGTTAACTACATAACATTTGTTGAAGACATCCCATTTGAACTTAGATGTCTTCCTGAAGATCCATATGTTGGTCCATCCAGTTAGACTGAAATGACCTTATTTGCATTTATCAAAGCAATTTTCTCTTGAAGGAAGATCTTGAAGAAAGAAATATGATAAAATTAGTCATCATTGCAAGCAAACGAAACAGCAGATGTTATTGCTGACTTGACACACTCACCTGTTTCTCATATTTAGTTCTTTTGCCTTCGTATCTTGCTCTTTTCTTCCAACAGTGCTGCTGACTGGGTCAGATGGATAATTTCTCTGTGCAGCATTTTGAGCTAATCTGGACAGGCTATCTTGTATACACATTCTTGTCTTCATGTCCAGCTGCACCACACCGGTGGTTAGTCATTAGGAGAAAGGTTACAGATGACAGGAAAAGCAGACACATGAATTCAAGCAAACCTTAGAAATAAGGTCTTCAAGTTGATAGAGTATGGTCTCCTCCACCCAATAGTCATCAGCTGGTACAGAAACCGTGTTGGAATCATCATGTTCCATAGGTGAACTTTGATCACAAGATGGAAGACTGCTCAAATCATTAGCTTCATTATCAGCAACGCCAATATGCTGAAAATGATTCTCCTGGTGACAATCTTTTGGAATGGAATGATATGAAACATGTTGACCCAGTTGTTGTTGCTGTTTTTCGATGGCAATCATTGCTTGCATTTGCTGCCTTCGTCTCAGTTTTTCAATCTTTTCTTGAGGTGTCAAACTTTTGTTCACATTTTTAACCTTGCTCATTGAATCTATGATGCCAGGAGATGCATCATAGTAACAAAGCACATTTTTACGTTCATGTTCGCAGGATTTAGGAGACATAAGTGGCACAGGCAGAGATGTATTTGCCACATGCTCAGCTGTACATAGATATGCATGAGAAATATGCTGGTAATACGGATAGTCAGGTCGACGAGTCTGCCTCTCCTGAAAGATACAAGATTGTGCAATGGAAGGTGCCAGTAGCTGTTCATGTTGTCCAGCTGCATCATCAGAGGTGTACTGGGCATCATCTATACCATGCAAAACTCTTCCAGATTTTTTTCCATCAATCAGCTTCTTTTGACTTTTCAGCAACTTATTTCTTCCAAAAGCCTGAAAATATAATGCATGACACTTTTAAGGTGTCATTCTCTAAAGCATGACACTTTTAAGGAAGTCAAATACTCGTTAGTTTACATCATAGCTTAACTCCTTTCATAAGTCCAGAATATATTTGCTTTGATGGATAAAGATCCCCTTTCTACCCCTTTCTACTCCTAAGAATTTTATTTCTCCAAGTTCTTCAGTCTTGAACTTCTTTTTGAATTTTCTCTTCGAATGAGCAATTTCAACCACATCATTACTTGTGGTAATAATATCATCCACACATAATTAAAGCTGATTTTAAACCACTGTTTCCCTCTTTGAAAAATAGTATGTGTTCAGCTTAACTCTACTTGTGACACAACTGAACTAGAGTATAATTAGATTTCTTGAACCAGACCCCAAGGGATTGTTTCAAACTATACAATGATTTATTCAAATTAATACTTTCCCATTATTGTCTTTTGAGGTGAACCATGGTAGCATTTGCTTCCCATTTGGGAAAGTATTTTTTACATCCAACAAATGTCGGTCAATCTATATTTGTAGAAAGAGATAAGACTATGCTCATGGAGTTTAATTTGGCAACTAGAGAGAAGGTTTTGTCATAATCAATGCAGTAAGCTCTAAGTATTGCCTTTGCCAGCTAAGCATACTCTATATCACTCAACACTTCCATCTAAATTGTGTTATATGCTAAATACCCACTTACTTCCAACAACTTCCCTTACTACTAACAAATCAACTATTTCTATTTTCTCAGGGATTTAATCACTTCTTCATCAACTTATGCTGGAAAAGCCTTGTATTGTGATGATAACTTAGGATAAGCCAGATAGCTTGAAAGGGGATATTTTGCACATGTCCTTCTCTCTTTCCTCAAAACTATAAATGTAATTATATTAACCTCCTTTTGTTGCTCTAACCTAAAATGATTTCCAACCTTTGGTGAGACCAAGAGCTTTAAGATAGAGAATTGGTCTTGCAAAGGAATTTTATTCATGTTTCCATGGAAACATGAATTCCTGAATTGTCTTGAATTACTCCCAGATCTAGAGAAGAACCTAACCTAGGTGACCCTAGCTACAAAGAACAAGGAGGACATGACTTTGACAGTGACCTGATTTATGATGTTAAACACATTGGACTAAGTCTTGATGATCCCAATGATGAAGAGTTGTCACTTGTCAAATTAGGACTCATGAACCAGTAAGACTTGCTTTGGCTTTGGTAGACTATAGCTTAATAATTTTGGAAAAACGTTATCTTGACCTCACATTTAGTGTTTGGGTTTAACATCTAACAATAAAGGCATACGTATCTACTCTTTCAATGAGTCATGCTCCCCTGGAATAGAAATACCATAATATGGTTGATTCTCAAAAAATACAACATCAACTATCACATAGACTCATTTTGAAGGAGAACGATAGCTTTTGTATCGCTTTTGCTAAGGAGAGTGGCTGATAAATACACACTTAAGAATACCAACTTTGAATTTATGTCGATTTGGTGTATTGTTGAGAATGAAAGCAGAACATCCAAAAAATTTAGGAGAAAGAGAACTATATTGTCGAACCTGAAGATAGGACTCAAGCAGAACATTAGAGTTTGACATTGAAGGACTCTTGATGGAACACTATCCATGAGATAAGACATAGTTAATGCAGCTTTGCCCTAGAAAAAATTAGGAACACAATGAACAAGCATCATAAACCTAATAGTTTCAAGTAAATGTATGTTCTTACAATCAAATACCACATTTTGTTGGAAAGTGTAAGCGCAAAAATTCTAATGAGCAACGCCATTTTCAACTAGATAATGTTCAAACTCATTAGAAAAGTATTTCTTTCTATTGTCAATGCGTGGAATTTGAACCTTTGTTTGAAAGACATTGAAAACCAGTTTGTCAAATTGTTGAAATACATGGCATGTATCTGATTTTTCCTTGAGAAGATGTACCCAACAAACCCGTGAGTGATCATAATAAGAGTTGCAAATCATTATTGTCTTGTGTAAGATAATATTTGAGAGAGCTCCCAAAGTCACTATGTTGCAGATAAAAGGTTTGGATAGTTTGTAAGGTTGTCTACCGTAGGAATCTTTTTGAGAATTTATCCATGGTGCAGTGTTCATGATAGGATGTTCAAGAAAATTTAACTCAGTCAACAAACTTAATAACAAGAAAAATAGATATGGAAAACAATTCACACTAGTGGTAGCCAAAGAGTGTTTTATTACTAATTTCAAAGAATATTTACAATGATAGGAACAATTGGATGTCTAGATCATGAGAATGCATTTCTCTCATATATGGGTACAAATTTGGCTACCATGTATGGGTAAAAGTGTATGCCTATCGTCATACATATGGATACGTTCAATGTATGAGTAAAGCATATAGGTAATGTGTATGAATGTGCAAGTATATTGGTATGTGTGTGAATATTTTGTGTATGTATGTGTAAGTATATTGGTATGTGTGAGTATTTTGTGTATAAGTACATGGGTATATGGGGTAGATATGGAAACTTGTATGGTGGAGCATCGAAAATGGTGGTGGTACATGTGTATTGTGACATGGGTATCAAAGTGAAGATGAAGACATGAGCATAGTGCTAATCTACAAATTCTCTCTATATTTGTATAATATTTAGCTAGATGACAAAATAATGAGGCTCCTCCACTACTTAAGGTGCATGCTTCAATAAAACAACTAACAATTTACCAAGTAGACCCTACAAAATAACCAATATATTAAATAAGTAGAAAATATAATATCCTTACATAGTAATAATGTAGAAAAATTATAATGTATCACTAATATAGGGTATTCTCACTCCACATATCAAGTAGACTTCCAATGCCCTAACACCTTATTACTAGCATGCTTCTTATACAAGTGTAACACTAATGTGCCCCAACACTTGTCACATTATATCAGTTCACAACTAAAATCACCAACGTCTTTACTTGTTAATAAATTTGATAACAAATGTTTCATGTAAGAAAAACTAATGTGACTAAGTTGTTTATGGCATAGCATTTTATCAAAGTTAATTGTAATTGAAATTAATGACGTAGACTTGAACTTGATTCTAAACATAAGATTTATTTTAGAGAAATAGTAAAGGCCATCATGTCCTTGAACATTGCCAATCATCTTCCCTAAAATTGGTCCTATAACACAAATAAATTTGAAACAATGTCACTTGACAGCTCATATCTCTAGAAGACAACAAATCAAATTGTAATTCTAGGACAAAGAAGTTTCTTATATCTTCATATTGTCTCCCTTTAGCTATCGCACATTTACCATTAGCTACGCCCGTTTTACTTACGTTGTCACAAGCTTTAAATGAATCATAATAGTATCAAGAGTTACACATATGAACTGTTGCTCCCATATCAATAGGTTCCTTTTCTAGCAAATGATACAGTAGGAGAGGACTTACCATTTTATCATTGTTAAGCTGAGTTTGGTTAATAATTAGTTAAACTGAGCCAATTAATACTAAGACTAGAAGTACCCTAAGATTCAACTTCAACCAACTGAGAAATCTTGTTATTTCGTGTTTCCTTTTTACCAGTTGGATTTCAAATGTTCTAATTTCCATGCATTTTGGTTCTATGGCAATGATCGTACCATGGTTCATCTCATGCTTGTGATACTCAAGCCATCTCCCCTTTTCCAACTAAAGCTGAACTTGGAGTATTTTGTTTAGGAGATTTTGTGGCAATCATCATGCGTCTCTAATCTCTTTCTTTTCTTACTTTTTCTAGCACATCTAAGGATCCTAACTTTAAGTTTAGTTATATGCTCTGCTTCTTAATGTTTTTCTAGTAAGATCACTCATATTGGCATGCAAATGATAAGAATCGACTAAAGCTCTTATACCATAAGGAAATATAAAGTAGAATTATTTTTTGAGTCATACAAAATTTGGATCAACCCTAACAATCCAACAATATTAATTCTACCAACCTACAGAATAAATTGCTAATTCAAGACTAGTTATATTTCACACAAAAAGAGCTAATAGCTTTTTAGCAATTAAAAAAAAAAAAAGAAAAGAAAGAAGAAGTAGATAAAATGGATTTTTACTAAAGAAGGATATCAATGAAAGGTAAAAGTTGGTGAATAGTAGAACACTCTTTTTGTCTTATGACAATAATCTATTGTTATGTCAAATCTAGGCAAATATTACATGGAGGTTTTAAGAATTTGTCTTATGGAGACTAGGGTGTGAACCAAGATCTATGAAGAAAAGCGTAGAACTTTAACACCAGACAATGATACCAGCAGTAATTATTCACAAATTCCCCCCTACCATTTTTGATCCTGAAATGAAAATATACCTAGGCAATGGAATAATGTTTATTCAATGACCACTATTTAAAAAGGAAATTCCATCTCCAGGTCATAATCAAAAGGAATATTTACTGGAAGCATTTTTCTTTATGCATCTAGAATGTTATGATATAGGATGCTTCATACCTTGTTAGAGAATTCAGCTCGCGGAATATCACTGGCCACAAAATGGGAGAACGGTGCATTCCCTTCACAGTCAAAATCACCCTACATATGAAAGCCAAAACAAATAAGAATTATTCCCATACAGACCCTACAAAAGGGCATGCATGGCAAAATCATGATGCAAAGACAAAAGAGGGAGGTGGTAACAAAGGGATGGGGGGGCAAAAAAACCTGCTCCTCAATGATGAGCTTGTTCGTATCTCTCTTCACATCTGTTCTATCCGTACTTTGACTCTCCAATCTGAATGATGCAGAATTGTTCATCTCTCCATGGCCAAGGTTGTATAACTTTCCATCTCCTTGCTCATATTCTGGTTTCAATTCCAGATAGTCGCACACACTGGATAGTCCCCCTGGCCCAATGTCATGAGAATCCACAGACATGGAAAATGATTTAATCGGACTATTGGTCACATCCTTTGAAGAAGACCAGAGCTCATTGGCATTATCAAAGCTTGCATTGCTGAACATTGTCTCATCATTACTGCATATTTACCATTTGGAAAATATAGTTTTAGTTGTTTAAAAAAAAAAAAACAAAATAAACACAAATAATAGGTTTATGACTGAATTAGAGCCATAATCAATCTTGCAAACTTTCTGATGAAAAATGGATCAGCAATTCTAATCTAGTTCATCACTCAGTGAAATCCATCCATCTAATCAGTCATTGCAGAAAATGAATTCAAGAAACAATAGTAAAGAATAGCCAAGTCCAAAGAATACATGAACAGGTGTGGCGAGTGAACATGTTGCTACTTGACTTTTACTCATGTGGAGTACAGGCAGCTCAGTAAATCGGTTTTTTGCATCAATCTATAGTTGTACCATATATGCATATATATCTGAAACATTTAGCAGACTGTAATGAAGAAAGAACCAAGAAGCAGATAAAAAGTGTGGTAATATAAGTCTAGGTACTTAACTATTAGTAATGTGGAGTCTGTTAATTAATCAGTTTTTGTACAGTCATAAATAAATAGAGCTACAAGAATAGAATTTCCTCCTAAAGTTGAGGCATGAAAAATTAAGATCCACACCATCTCCAGGGTACATAGATAAAGAAAGACAATAATACCTGAACATGCGATCAAGATCTTCAAAGCTGCCAATGTTTGCCCAGCCATAATCAGTAAAATCACCTTGATCTTTGATTTCAGGGTCTCCTACAAAACTTTCTGGATCCTTATCAGGTTCAGCATTCTCTGCAGGCAAAGTGATGGCAAAATTCAGCTATCATTCAATAACTAAAAATCACTAATGTTTCCCACCATAGTAGTGGCTAGCGTTCTCAAAACCTGTCACTGGATCATATTTAACCCTTTCTGTTAAACTTCTGGATGCTTCAATTCCCACAAAATCTTGATGACAAACAGCATTTGAAGGAGACAAATCAGCCCAAGAATCTGAAAGCAATCCTGAACTGACACCTCTGCTTAAATTTATACTAGAATTAGTTTCTGTCCTTTTGTCACGGGCATCATTTTTATCCAGGAGATTCCTTTCTTCTGCCAGCTTAATTGCAGAGTCTTGTTGGTCCTGCTCTTTCTTTTTGTTATTGTTTTCTGTTCCCTTAGGATAAGGTACAATATGGTCATCACCATCTCCCGTCTCCTCCCATATTAAATTAGAAATCTGAAAGATGTTGGCATATTAACATACAAACAAATATGAGGGGGGCAATGGTACTTCTACATATTATCCACCAAAAGTTAACTATATATACAAGGTGAGATGCTAAAAAAGATATTGAGAAAAGAAAATTGGATGGTATGGAGAACTATGCACATAAATCAGCACACATATGAGTGTGTTTGCACAATTATTGAGCTGAAAAACATGCCTGCTATTAGTACTAACTTGGAGCTATTTTATTTCACATTGCCTTAATCATGATATTTATGCCAATCAATCTTTCTCACATGACTAAAATACATAAAGTAGAATGCATGTGTGTGTTTGTGTGCATGCACGCCCGTATGTGTGTGTGTCACCTGTCTATATGAATGTATATATGTCACTTGAATAGGCCATCCATGGGTTTGGACCAACAAACAGAAAGATGATTGGATGACTCATTTAACAGATTCAATCCTTTGCATTCCACCAGTGTAATGAACATCAAATCGAGGTCATTAAACAAAAGCAATAAATTCAAGATGATAGCTAAGCTAAAAATTTGATTTTAGGAAATACTAGCAAGGGTGAGCAAGTATGTAGTAGGTACGATTTGAGGCCCTACTCATACACTACCTTGAAAGGTATCACTTTCAAAATTTAAAACTAGAATTTAGTCCGTAGCACTTAAATCCTAGAACCTATACCCTATAGAACCTATGGAGTACTTGTAGAACCTACAAATTTTTCTCTCTTCCATTAATTTTAAAAATCTATGTGATATTAAAAAGCAATTTATCTGTAATATTATAAGTTTTTCTATATGCAAAACTTATGGAACTTTTACAAAAACCCAAAGCAAAATTTGTGATATCAAAAAAATACCTTTTTCTATCTTCATTATTTCAGGTTTATGTAATATTAAACGAAACCTATGAAACCAGTAGCAAATTAAAATGAAGATTATCATTTACAGAATATTACATAAAAATTGGAGATCCATTTGTATATAATTGCAATATTAGGCACTTTTGTATCCATTTGCTATAGGATGATGAACGTCTATATATATATATATGTGTGTGTGTGTGTATTACATATAAGGTTATTTTTCATTTATTAATATATGTTATATTAATTAATAAATTTTAACAGTAAACGAGGAGTACCCTAGAACTTATACTCTACATACCTTATAATGCTGATTTTTGGAAATATATAGGCCTAAATATATTTTACTTGTATCCTATCTTATAGAAGCAAATTTCAAAAAATTGATACTTAGAATCTATCCTCTAACCCTCAATATCCAGCTAGAACCTATCCACTTAAGTGGAGTACATGTAGGTATCTTGTACAACAGGGTTATTTCTTTACTCTGAAGTACTGGCATTTTCCATTGTTGAAGTTGTCAGCATAGAAAGAACATATATGCTTGAAAGGAGTATCAACATCTTCTCAAAGAGACTGTCACCATTCGATATAGAATCATCAACTGGAAGTTGTCTAATAGGAAGGTAATCCAAATGTTCAATTTTATCCTATGGTGAAAGATATATCCAAACCAGAAGCTACATTTAAGTTGACTGTGCAATATGCTGGAGCACGGATGAAAGCTAAATTCCCAACATAATATAGTACTGTTGAGGGCTCATGCAACTTATAGGATGTGTGAAGGATTAGAGAAAAATGCCAATTGTCTACAAGTAATCCAGGGAAGCCTGGAAAGTGAATTTCATATCAAATAATCTGCAATTTGCTTCTAAACACCAGTCACTGCAGCAGCACTGCTCCTGTGAGGTGGCACCATCACCACACCTTCACCCCAAACACATTGAATCGAAGTAGGGATATAAGTAAAACGCTACTGGAATATCTACAATCTACCCAAACCCAGCCAAATCTTTGGGTGCCAAATTTTATGTCTTTTATCCCTCCTTCTCAGTGTCTTCACAAGGTTAATGCTATAATTCAAAACATCCCATTCAGGATCATACTTCATGATCTGCAGTAAGAAGCAAGAGCATGTTAATCTTGTGCATCACCTTTGAGAATCTCTTAACTACTTTTATCCTACTTCCCATTTGTTGAATGCAAATGCTCATATCATTTCCTATTTTAGTGCACCAACAATAACCCCCCTCAAAGCTCACCTACACCATGAAAGATGCAAATGGACGACCAATCAGACAAATTCCTCAACACATCTTGATCTCATCTCCGCAGAACCACCACTTGAAAGCCAAAAAGAGCTATCCTTCCCCATCCAAGTTGCTATTAACTTAGTCATCCGCACAGCATGTTCTGAATTCTTATCATTTTGATACTTCTTTTGTTCTTCTAATAATTTAGCTCTTCACCATTTGTGTTCTACTACAACTACAATTTCGTCTTGACATTTTAAGTATTACATTTGCTTCTTCTTGAAAACATTTTTAATATATAAGGCATTGGTCTGGCATTATGGTTGTTTTATCCAAAAGTTTATAGTGGTTGGTAGCAGTGAGAGAACCTGTTGGTTCTGGTGTAGATTTAAATAGAAAATGAGGAAAATTATTTCCCCCTATCAATAATGAGAATCATTTTCCTCATTTTCAATAAAAGTAATGTGCTCTGTAGACCATAACTACGGTTCTTAGGCTATTATCATCACTTTCCACTACCTCCTACAACTAAGCTCTACTAATCATCATAACCAAATTCAACAACTGCCCTAACTTTAGCCATTATCAACTGTATATTGAAGAATATTAACAGAGTTCGGAAATCATTCTCTAGAGGGGGAAAAAAATATGCCCAAGAATAAAACTTTTTCCTGGAAAATAGGCCAATACATATTGAAACATTAGCTAATCAACTAAACCATTTTTCATAAGGAAAATAATTCCTTGTCCAAATAAAGGGAAAAAAAATGATATTATTTTCCTATTCTGCCAAAACATAGAAAAATGGTACGAAAATACTTTCCATAAAACAATCATACCCTAACAACTTGTCCTTTCAACACGGTATTTAAATCTCAAACTGTTCCAAAAAACAATACATATTCTGAAAATATTCACTAAAAAAAAAATCATCTTTCCAATAAAGAAAAACAAAAACATTCAACATATTCAATAATTCAACTATCAACAACAAATCAAAAGGAAAAAGGGGAAAAAAAACCCTAACATCGTTCAAACCAAAAACAACAAGCCAACAAACTGTAAAAAGCAGAAAATCAAAATTGAAGAGGACAAGTGAACAAGGCTTCCGAAATTACTTGAATGAAAGGTTATATATTTACCTCTTCGTCGTTCCAATCAAACATATTTGAAGAAACCATACCACCATATACATACACGAAAATCCACTTCATCGATGGAATTACCAAAAAACCACCGCATCACCTACTTCTTCAACAATCAACTGAAACCCTACACCACTAATACCTCCAAACGCACACCATTTTCTCTTTTTACTTGCTTCTAGATAGAGAGAGAAAGATCACGTGACGCGAAGGACGCTAGGTTTTAAGAGAGAGAGAGAGGTGGAGAGATATCACGTGAGGTTACGGAGGTGAGAGTTTAAGAAACGGAATCGGCGTTTTACGACACGTGTGAACAGCGTATCTAAAGTAGTGGTTAGGAGAGGGGCGATCTTTTATTGAGACGTGATTGGATGGAAGTGAGTTTGAGTTTCATTTGAGGTGAATTTGGGTTGCATTTCAGGAGATGTGGGCTCGCCATTTGTTCAACTAGTGGCTGAGGTTTGTTCGGGTCGGTTCCGTGGGCCCAGTCTCAGCTGTGACTCTAATCTCTGAATTTGGATAAGGACGGCACAATTTGCAAAGAGTGGATAATAAATTAATAATATAATAATATCATTAAGGTGTACTTAATTCGTGGAAACAATTCCTTTTTGGAAATATATAATATAATAATGTGATCAGTATTTTGCTTATAATTTGTATTTTGATTTCCATAAATATGCGAATTATCCAATGTCTTAATGCTGGGTAAGAAACTTTTATTGGCTTATAATTGGTTCATAATAATTAGTTGAATAAAGCTATTTCATTGAAAATTAAATAAAATGATAAAATATTGAAATTGTAGGAAATAAAAGAGACTACAACATAGATCAAAAGAAAAACTATCATCATTTCTTTTATAGGAACCTACGTAGAGGTAATAGAAATTTATTTATTCTACTCCCACTCTATTAGGGGTAAATATTGCCCAAGAAGAGATAAAATTTTTTATTTCCTCTATTTTGAGAAATTAAAAGATCAAATATTATGACTATTTATTCCTTACTAAAATGGCTAAATAAATTTTATTTGTTTTCCAAAATAACCAAATACTAGTAAACTCGTAACTTTATTTGTATTCTCAATTTAACACTTCAACTAATGAAGTAAAATAAATACTGAAAGAAGTATTCTTTATCAATATAAATATTGGAAAAAAAAATTTCTATCTTATTCTTGATAATAGTCATTTTTAATACATAACTTCTATCTTTCCCATTTATTCCATTACTTTTAAGAAAAAGGATTATTATGGTTTTAGAGTTTTCTCAAGCTATCTTCACTCAACTCAGAAAACTTTCCATAAAGGCATATCTTAACTTAACTAGAAATCTTAAATTTCATTTTCGAATCTTTTTATGATGTTTTCTTTATTCTCGACCTCACCATGAGGAATGGTATTTCATCTTTCAACTTAATTTCACAAACTCTAATGACAAATATTGCAAAGATGCTACAAGCATCAAATTAATATGCCACCTCAACTCCAACGGTTGTTATAGTATTTATTTATGGCTTTGAGTGTTTAACCAAGTAAAAATGCTAAAAAAATATGCCACCTCAACTCCAACGGTTGTCATAGTATTTATTTATGGCTTTGAGTGTTTAACCAAGTAAAAATGCTAAAAAACACCTTGAGTATGCTTTATCATTAAAAACTAGCTTATGTCATTTTAAGTATTAAGCACTCAAAAGATTTAGCTCAACTTCTCTAAACTTGTCGTCAAATTGGTTTGGGTATCTCTACCATTCATACTATTTTGATAGAGATTCTCTTATCTTACAACCAATTTGGTTTTAGTCTCTCTCTAGCTTATATTGGACTATATTCCTGATGGCATGACAGAGTCGATTAACTTTATTTGAGATGCTTACTATGGTGTCTATGGAAAGAACTTAAATCATCCCTAGCATTGTCCTAGATTTGGTAATGAGTGATGGTATATATGAACCCTCACAAGTGGTTGCATACATGTGTGTTGAATGGAGATTAGGTTGTTCTAAATCTTTTAACACTAAGATTGTGTCGTCTTCTTTGTGTATTAAATATAATTCAATGAACCATACTTGTTACAATTGGTAATATTAATAGACGTATGCTTTCAATGTGCATGCAAGTAAAATTTAGATTAAAATATTACTATTGAACCAAATTATATGCATAATGTTCATTTAAGAACCAAAATATAATACATAAATAGTCTTAAAAATGCTTAAAGAAAAGAAGAAATATAAACTACACTTGTCATGACTTTAAGAGAGACCTAATAGGATTGTCTAAAATTTTCATATTATATATATACCTATGATATGAAAATTGCCTTATAAGTTAGAGATTAAAAGACTTTAAATAATTAAACTAAGGTTTCTAATTTTTAATTTACTAACTTATTGTAAAATATAAATAATTATGAATATCCAATATTATACAGTTCCTCAGAACTATAGAAAATCGATATTCCTTACCAAATAATAAGATTAGATAGTAAAGTTCTAAAATTTAAATTTATTGAGATTAAAAATCTAAGTATAAGAATAATAATTACATTTACTATTCCAAACTAGCTATATAATCTATCTTCCAAGGTATTTCAATACTTGTACTTAATACTTAGCTCCTACTTTATGCCTAGTTACTAACTAACTTGCAAGAAAAACTGTTGGGAAACAAACTACATGAGCTTAGTAAGATATTTCTCATATTATATCGATAAGTAGATTATCAAATAATTAATTAACAGACATATGACTACGTAAACAAGTAATATGTCAAACAATATATATAGTTGATTGGTGCCGCTTACAAAATCGAATTTAACACCTTTCAAAGTAAAGATTGGAGATTTATTGGTATTAAGTGAGGTTGCTCTCGTAATCCACACTTACGCCCAATAACAATAGTGTCTAAACTTGACACCCAATTACCTACAGTTAGCGTCTCCGGCACTAAGTAAGCCCGAGAGCCAAGGGTAGGGTTTTATTGTTCAAGTACTCCTATACTGTACTAATCAAATCATGTGGAAATCTCATCCCCATAAAGCCCTTCATTACCATTCACGTAAGATAATGGTTGGAACAATAAATACAATGTTCATGCTTATGTATAATCCATTTAATTTAAGATAAGTTAAATAAGGCTAAGTCAAGTAATTAGTCAGTTAACTAATATTAGCAAATCATCTAAATCATGCAACAGTCCATCATATAGCCAATTCTTTAGTTATTAGATTTAACCACATTTTGTACAATAACAAGTAATATTTAGCCATATGCATATCCTAAACCCCGTGCATCAATTATTATTGTATAAAATTTAGGTGTACTAACTATAAGTATAAAATAAATATAAAGTTATTGGAAGTACTCATACGATCAAAGCCAATAGGAATCGTATAAATGAACGTGTAGCTCACCCTCCTGATTGGTGTCTCTTAATAAATAAAATAATAAGAGTGTAATGAGTTTGTAAATGTAATACTAAACGGCCTAATTAGCTACTATCTACTTTATGATTTCTATTTTCGCTTGGGTATTAATTTTTATGTAACTTTTTTGTTTTATCTTCGATTTTTATGAATTTATAATTTATTTTTATCGTTTTTGAATGTATTTTCATATAGCCAGGTTTTTTTTTTCATGTTAAAACTCGTATTTTTCAATATGTACCTACATTGTTACAAATTTTGTTATTTTGACCAAAAAAATTTTATTTATCAATTTTAAGCTTTTCTTTATTATTTATGAATTAATCAAATTTTAAATTTGATATTTACATAATATTTTATTTTTTAAGGCCAATTTACATCAATTTCATTATTTCTTCATATTTAAGCGTAATTTACTATTTACATTAATTTTATTGTCATTATAATTTTTACTAATTAATTGATTATTATTATTTTCAAATTATTTTGAAATTTTCGGTTTAATTACATAATTTGGGTAACTTGTTGGTGTGGCATATTCCCACTTGTTTATGTAGCAATTTTTTGATTTTTCTTTAATTTTACATTTCCTTAATTTTTTGTTATTATTATTATATAAATTTATATGTTATTATAATTAATTAATTAGTAAATATATGGCCTTTTTATTCCTTTATTGTTTTGGCTCATTGTGCATATGTACACACACATACATACACACACACACACACATATCTATTTTATAATGTTATATTAATTAGGTATATTAAAAATAAGTGTGTACGTATATTCATATATACATATATGTATCCTTAAGTATATATGTATATGTATATTTAGTAGATTATTATATATATGTATATATATATATACTTGTACATATCTTGTATATATACTCATACTATACTATCATCATATGTATACCTGACATGTATTTATACTTTCAATATATTATTATTATACATATTTATATACTTGTACACATGCTTGTATCGTATTTATATGTAATTTTATACGCACTTTTATACGCGTGTATATATATACGTATATTTATATTTTCTTAGTGTATTTTTAAGGAATTTCAATATATAATAATATACATATATATTTTTTCAGTTTTGCATATATATGTATAAATACCTATTATATCTTATATGTAAGTTTATATACACGTTGCAATATGCATGTATTTATATATATATATATACATATATGTATTTCCATCTTATTTATATATATATATATATATGTGTGTTTACATCATATGTCATACTAGAGTTTATGCATGTATACTCCATATATGTATATATACTATATATACATACATAAACCATACAAGTATATATATACTTAACTAAGTATTTAGAACATATACATGTTCTTACATATAGCTCAATATATACATATACTTGTATGTAACATAAAGAAGAGGAATTATATTTATCATCAAATACATATACATAATACATGGGCTAAAATACATAGTATTTCCTAATACACATTTCTAATACATACTACACTCATATATATGAACATAGAAAGTAAATTACATAACTTAAATTACATATGAAAATGGAAATACATGAAAAAAAACTTAATTACTTTAAGCTTGAAGTTTTGTAGTTGAAGCCCTTTATTTTCTCCTCTTGAAATATGATAGTAGAAAAGTAAGGAATTGATAGTTGACGTTTAAATGGAATGGTGGTTAAGAAAAATAAAGAGGAAGAAGAAGAGAAAATGGAGAGAGTGTATATTGGTAAAAAACATGCGATTTTTGTCTTCAAATTGTGGTTATTAAATGATAGAAATTAGGAGAAGAATGTAGAGAGTTCTAAGAACACATGGGCTCATGGCATAGAGAGAAAAAAGAAAGAAAAAAGAAAAAGAACGGAAAAGGAAGAGATAAAAGGAATTAAATGCATGAAAGTGACATGTTGACTTTGAATCAACATTAGATTAATAATTTAATAATAGTATTGTATACATGCATCAATTATAATTTAGGAAGGGAAAACGAAGATAAAAAAAGAAAATTAAAGAAGAAAGGAAAAATAAGGGTAATAAAGGAATAAATAAATAAAATAAAACTTTGAATTTTCTCTAATTATTTCTAATACTATAAATAATATTAATAACAATATATATTATGATTATAAAGAAAATTATAAGATATAAAATTTATATTGACTATATATTACATAAACAACAATTAAATAATAAAATTAAGACCAAATAATTAAATTATATAACGTTAATTTATTTACGAATTTATAAAGTTATTCATAATTATAAAGTAATATTATCAATTTTGTAAATTAATTTGGTACTCTTACATTTATTAACTTTTAGAAGTTATCTTTAGCTATTTGTCAGTGATTTTACACAATTAAACGTATCAATTGATAATTGTATTCGATTAAGGTTTTATTATCGTAAAAGTAAATTTATACATTTATAAGCTTAAATTTTTAGTTTTAAGGTTTTTATTATATCAAATTTAATCTCGAGTATTTACATGCATATAAGGTTTAAAGCTTTTATATGCGATTAGGTTTTTGATTAGTATATTAGAGTTTTTCTCATTTGAATCGTTTTACGTTTATAATTTAGTAAAATTTTTTAGTTTATCTAGCTTTGTCAACTCATAAAATTGTCTAGGATATTTAGATTCAACTTATGGTTCAGACTATAAATTTATGGGGTTTATAAGACTAATCTATATTGTTGATAGAGAAGGTATAAATCAATTATTCCTTCTCTTATTTTTTTTCTTTTACCAAATCATTCATCTATTATTTATTAATATTTCTCTACAATTATCTTTTTTATTTTCTTTTCTCATGCCATCATCAATCTAGAATTATGAAACTAAACATAGGAAAAATAATAAGAGCAAAATTATGATTTTCAAAGCATGCAAATAATGCCCCATGATTCATAATACTTCATATGAGATGATAAATTATGTAATAAAATGGTTCTTAATAAAGTTGCATCCTTTAAATTATCATAAATTTCAAGAACCATCATCAAATTTTAAGAAAACTTCTAATATAAATGATAAAGGATTTCAAACAAAATGGCTTGGCACCTAATTGAGAAAGATGGGGTGTAATCATCAAGAATAACTAATTTAAATGCCTCTATTTATCTTTTGTCTTCTATTTTTGTTTAAAAAAGAAAGAAAGAAAAAAAAACGTAAAATCATGTTGACTTTCTATCCAATAAAATATGTTAAAGTGAAGAATATATTAAGCAAATATATATAAATTGAAAACTTATCTTGATTATGCTATTGATATATAAGAATTGTAACTTTAACAATAAATTTTTATATAAGATAATGGAATTATAGATATATAAGAGTTTACGCGACAAAACTAAGAGAGAAATAAGGGAATTAAGAAAATACAATGACCTTTAAATAAGTACTAAAATTAGGAACGTCGCTTACATGGACACTCATAAATCATATTATTTTTTCTCTCTTCTAGATGAAAATTGAAAACTCTAATTGTTGGTCCCGTATAAGATATCAAGAGGGGGGAAGGATTGAATTGATATTTTTAAATTTTTGAAAACTTTTTTGATATAAGAAAAATAAAATTATCCCTCTTAACAACTTATAATGATAAATAATGATATTCAATGATTTAACACACAACAATAAAGCAAAGTAAAAGAGTAAAGAAGGAGAATATTAAGTAAAGATTTTATAGAGTTTCGGTTTTCTATCTACTACTCTTTTTCAGCTCCACTATGGTTTATTTTACCAGTACCGTTTCACTTGATTTATTAAATCAAATCACAAGAATTATAAGCACTTATCACACATGGACGTTAAAATACCTTTGGTATGCTTATCCAACCTCTCAACAATTTAGGCTAATACAAAATTACATAGTATAAATGAACTCGTCTCAACACTCAAACAATAAATAATAATTACAAATTGCAAGTGAGAGCAAAAGTATAAATCTCAAACAATTTCGCTTTAAAGAGAAATGATACTTGTTGTAATGTTTGCTTCTGTAGAACTTTTTGAAGAAGCATTTGAAGTGCTTTCTGTGACTTTTTAGAAGGTATAATCTAATCTCAATTTTTGTTTTCGCAAGAGATTTTTCCAGAGTGGTACTAGTACATTTTGAATCCTTTCTCTTTTATATATAAATCTTTCAATGGCTAATTTGATGAAAATTATCTTTATTTTCATGTTTATCCAACCGTTAGATTGCTGAAGATAATCCTTAAATATTTAGAGAGGATCTTGGTTATTTGAATTTAAAAAACAACTCTCTTTATCTTGCGTCAATCGGATAACCTTTAATTAGTAATCACCAGATTTGCTTGTAATTTGAAATTAATGAGATAATATGTCTTCTTAGAAATTTATGGATAAAACTCATATTCAACATTTGAATTTCCATAAAATTCGATTCAACCTTATCCTTATCCATACTTGTGCATATCTTAATTTTTCAAAAATTAATTTGCTCAAAGATAATCCCCATAGATTGTAATTCTATCTTAAGTGAAACGGGATTAAGCGTATTTTGGTAATACACCTAATCTAGTGGAACTAGGACTTGATTAATTTGAATATGATTTATAGCTTTTTCAACGTCATACTTTCAAACTTACTTTATAAATAAGCTTCTGAAGAATATCAATCTTTTGTTTCTGATGTTGCTGAATAAGCTTATGAAGTACTGTACTAGTTCTTCTTATGAAAGCTTCTGAAATATTCTTTGAAGATTTTCAAACTAGCTTATATTCAATCAATTCAAAGCTTCTGAATACAACTTAGTTTTGCAAAATTAAATTTTCTGAAAAACCTTCATTAAGCTTGTATTCTTAATAATTTATTAGCATTTAACCCTTTTTGTTATCATTAAAATATATGAGAAATATCTAATATTCTCCTCCTTTTTTATGATAAAAAAAATACTATTATAAAACTAGATCACAAAAAATATTCACAATCACATATTTATGCAATGTACAGGTAATATGCAGTGCAATTGTTTTTGGTTTTTCTCTCTCCCTTTTTAGTTATCATTCTTAATAAACTCCTTCTTAATCTTTATAAAATGTACAAATTTGAATAAAATATAATAGACATAAAAGATCAAACTGCATTAATTAAGGAAATATAAGCCCTAAATATAAGCCAAGTAACTGTAGGATCGAACTTAGTATACAAAGTTTAGGGCGATCGGTTAAATGATCCGATTAAGGCTAAATTATAAATTAAAGTTAGAAATATTAGTTAAAAATGTCTCCGTAAGTTTAAATTTAATAAAATAATTAATAAAATAAAAGAATACAAAATTTTCAAATTTTAAGTATATTACTTGTTATTTATCGAAATGCTATTTATCGAAAATGCGTAAAATGAATTTCAATAACTAATAAATCGCTAGAAGTAAAGTATATGTATACTAAAAATCATAAAATGATCTAAATAATATTTAGAATTGTTTACTTATACCCTATGTGTATTTACATGTAGGTAGAAACATGCGAAATTACTTAAATTATAAGAAATTAGCTAAATAATGAAAGAAAATTATAAAAAAAAAAAGAAAAATCAGAAAAAAATTAGGGAGACTGAAAATGATCCAGATTAAGTCATGGTAGCTAAGGAGAAAGAAGAGAAAATTTAACCAATTAAATTGAAGCAATAAAAAAGGCAAAAAAATAGAAGATGATAAGCTAGTCTTATCTAATTAATGCACAACAATTGATTTATAACCTTATAAATAGCCAAAAAAATTCAGAAGACCCTTTGGACAGTTAGAAGATTATGAAAATTAGAGAGCACCAGAAAATAAAAGAAATTAAGGTTTTAGGAAAAAATTTCTCAAATCTGTATAATTAGGGCAAATAGGCCAAACCCATGGGTCACCACCATTTGGGATCGAATCACTATCACCACTTGGGATCAAACCACCACTACTACCCCGCTTCAAACCGAGTGCCTAGATCGGCCGATACACTTTAGGCCGTTGCTGGTGGCCGGAAACCCAAGAGTTAAGTGAGTCATAAATTTCATCAGATTTTGTAAAATTTCTTAAAATTATTAATTTTGTTTAGAAAATTATGAAATTTTTTATTATGATGTTTTATTATATGTAGATTTAGGGAAAAATAGTGATTAAGTTTAATCACATATGTAAATACAGGGTTCTTAAAAAATTAAATAAAATTAAGCATGTTTAGGAATGTAGTTTGGAGCTTAATTATTCTTTTTTTTTTTTGTAGAATACTTAAGTAATATAGAATAGTGCTATGAAGCCATTTTTTTAAATTAATTTTTGAAAATTTTAAGTAATTTTTTAGCTCTAAAATGATGAGAAAAATGAGTAATTTTGGATTTATTAAGTAATTAAATGATTAACTGCTGTTAGAAGGTAAGTAGATATTTAAGGATGTTAATCTCTGATATGGAAACATAATCCTAACATTTGGAGTATTAATTGCAATTAATATAGGAATTATGTAGTAAATTTGAGTAATTTGGTAATATATGAAAGTTTAATAAATATGAAATAATAAGTTAAATTGGATAATATAATAATAATATCAATACATATTAAATTTGGTACAAAAATTAATTTTAGGTAATTATACAAATATTGTAAAATTTTCTACATTAAAAATAAATCCGGTACACTAGTTAGGATTAGAATATACTAAGTAAGTTAGAATACTGAATTAATACCTAAAATGATATTAAGATACTTGAGTTTAATGTGATTAATTTCATATTAGAGTTTGAAATGAATTTTAGGATTACTTGTAGTTGAAATCGAATTAGAATCTGAATTGGAATTGGATTCGGAAACCAAACCCTGAACTAACGTAAGATGAATTTTTAGTAAATGATAGGTATATAAGGAGAATTGAGTTAAATCCTAACTTAGAATATGTATTATCTAAGTATAAGTATTAAAAAGAGCGTATTTATATTAAAGGACACGTGGAGATGAATTAACCTGCAGCAAGTGGTCAAACAACTCAGAATTCCAAGTAAGTTAGGTTTAATGCTTCATTGTATTTTGAAGTACTATTTTAGAGTACTCGGAAATTTAGGTTTGTGTATGATTGCAATTGTAAGTAGTCTTATGCATGTGTTTGTGTATTTGATTTGGTGTTGAAATTTGTGTTATGTTTGATGATTGTTGTGATTGGAGTGGTGTGGAATTGTCTGGTCACCCTAAACCGAATATAATCTTAATCGACCTAAATACCCTAAAATCTGGTCACCTTAAACCGAATATAATCCCAATTGACTTAAATACCCCAAAAAGACATGCATTGCAACTCTATAGGGGATTATTAGGATTCTTTAACCAAACACCGACACTTTCGAAAAAGATAGTGTTGGATAGAAAATTGGTCTTTTCCTCATTCTTAGCCGTACTAAGTGATAGGAGAGGAGGTCGCGGTAAGAATGGGGGCATTGGTTTGAAGGATAGTCTTAAGAGGAGTCGAGTCTCCATTGCACTAACATGAAAACTCCTCAACCTGGATTAGAGTGAGTGAAATTACTTTGATTTCATAATGGACCAAACTATGTTATGCTTGTATACATTCATGAGTCAACTTACTTTTTCATGGAAATAATTGCTTGATAACCTTGATTATGCTTGTATACATTCATGAGTCAACTTACTAAGCTATAGTTGCTCATACCTGCATAGATTCTTTTACAAGTCATGACTTTTGATTTGTGATGCTACGATACAATTACCCAGAGGTTAGATTTCTTTTGAAGCTTTAGGGAGTGAGAATCAACTAGTCTATGATCAAGTTTTTATTTAAGGTCTTGTTAGAATCTTTAGGATGAAGAACTGATGTACAATATGTAAACTAGCTAGCTATTATGATATGCTGTAGAATCACTTGGGAATTCTACGGTAATGAACATGTAATTATATATATTGACTTAAGGTTTTAATCATTATTGTAAATTTTAGTTAAATTCTTGAATGAACTGTTTACTTTAAAGTAAGGAGTAGTCGATGCCTTGTGTAGATCGTATCTATGATAGGTACTGTAAGTTTAGTTCTTATTATAAGTTGGTTCATACGGCAGGACTGTTGTGATTTTGTGACTTTAGGGTGTAACAGGAAATATCATAACCAAGTTCAGAAATAAAATAGAAATAACAAGAAAAAAGTCCATAAGTGGACAAAAACAAAAATATGCCAGCATTAAGTGGAGAAGTTTCTTTAGTGGAAGCTACAGATAAAGTTTCAGTGGGCCTTTACGAGGTGTCTGTTTTTCAGGATTAAGAATAGGAGTAGCAACTTGAGGTGACTTATCAAGAGATTGTAGTGAAATGACAGGGGTTTTTTTTCTGAAGTTGGAGTAGAGCTGACAATAGTCTAATCTATTGGTTGAGTAAAAGGATTAGGTTCAAATGGTGTGAGAGGAGTATCTGAAACAAGAACAAATGGTTCTATAGGTATGAGATGAGGTTCAGATGCAAGTGCAAATGGTTCAAAGGGTTTAGTGGTTTGGTTTTATGCAAGGTGTTTAGGATCAATAGTAGATAGTGCTTAGTTAGTAGGGTTTGATTCAATAACAGACTCCTTAACCCAAGCTTTGAATAAGTCCTTTATTCTGACAATTTGATCCTTGACAATCTTTCGTACAACTTCTTTGATTCCTTAAAAAAATTATTCTACAAAGGCTGAGCTTTCCCCTTATTTGTAGTAAACTAGCTGAATCTTTGAACTATTTGCATCACTTTCTGAAGCTATCCTAATTGGTTCCTTAAATTCAATGCTACCTAATCTTCTACTCAATTTCCTTTTCTTCTTTGGTTTCGTTTTAACTGGCTCCTTTCCTCTTTTCCTTTTCTTTTCATTTCCTTTTTCTTCAATTATAATGACCGTTTTTTTCAAATTTGAGGGATGAACAAATATTCCTCTATCATGTGACTGCCAAAGGTTATCATTCACATAAATTCCCATCATTTTAAAAATTCTTTTACTAAGTCTAATAGGAGAAAAAGGATAATTTGTTTCTCTTGGAAGTTTTAACTTCTTAAAAGTTAAAAGAGCTATCAACATATTTCCATATGGCTTACATCCACATGTTGCCATATGTGTCGCATTATTAATTTCACAATATCTACCTGTCTTTTTCCTAACATTGCCAAAATCATTGGTGCATCCTCCCTAGTTACAGTGGTTACATTACCCTTCCTAAGCAGCACAAAAGAGTTAACGAATTTATGTAGAATCCTAACTAACAATTTAAACTCTATACTGAATATGTCTTTCCTTGTCCCTAAATCAATTCCATCATTCAATTCAATGAATAAATTTTCCTTTATCAACTGTCTTAAGCTTTCATCATCATTCAATTTTTATGCCAACGCATTTCAGAATGTCCTTCTTAGTGATTTCTATCTTCTGTCCTAACACAGTTGACTTCTAAACTTCTTGATTTTTACCATCAAGCTTTCTATAAAATTCATCTATCAATTCTCTATATATTACTTCTTGCAAATCAACTAGACCATTTAAACCTAATATATTCAAATAATCTTTCCAGTAAAAACCATTTTTCTCAAAGTATTTAAGGTCTAAATAAAATGAATCTTTGATGGAAAGATTTTTACCTCTTACAGTGTACCACTTCTTGGGTTTGTCCTTTGATTTGAAGGAATTAGATACAATAAAGATCCAATTAAGCTGCGATAGAGTTTTTCATTTACCTTTTTGCTATTACCTGTGATGTCAAGTTTTGTTGAGGTACTCATAGGTATCGAAGAATCTTTAGTATTTTCAAAACCAAATTTCTTTAATATCTATTTGGTGTACTTCTCTTAGTGAACAAAAATTCCATTCTCTGATTGTTTGATTTGTAATCCCAAGAAGAAGTTTAATTTACCCATGAGTGACATCTTAAATTCTACTTATATCAAACTTGAAAATTCTTGGTAATATATTTCATTAGTTACATAAAAAACAATGTCATCAACATAGATTTGTACAACTAGCATATCTTTTCCATAATGTTTCATGAAAAGTATAGTATTTATTTTTTCTCTTTAAAAATCATTTTTAATCAAGAATTGGCTTAATCTATCATACCATGCATGATGAGCTTGTTTAAGTCCACATAAGGCCTTTTTTAATTTAAACACATGATTTGATTTGAAGGGATCTTTAAATTTAAGAGGTTGATCAATTTACACTTCTTCTTTTATGAATCCATTTAGAAAAGCACTTTTTACATCAATCTGATACAACTTCAAATTTTTCAAACAAGTAAAAGCAAGTAATAATCTTATAGCTTCTAACCTAACAACAGGAACATAGGTTTCATCATAGTCTATTCCTTTTTCCTGTGAATAACCTTTAGCTACTAACCATGCTTTGTTTCTGACTATTTTTCCATGCTCATCCAGTTTGTTCTTAAATACCCATTTAGTTCCAATGATTGACTTGTCTTTTGGTCTTAGAACTAGACTCCAAACTTGATTTCTCTAAAATTGATTGAGTTCTTGTTGCGTGTCTAATATCTATTTATTATCATTTAAAGCTTCATCAATTGAAAGAGGTTCAATTTTAGACATAAGAGCAAATTGATTTTCAAAATTCTGTGAGTTCGATCTTGTTCTTATTCCAGATCTAACATTATCAATTATAAGCTCAAGAGGATGATTAGATTTAAACTTTAAAGTTGATGGTGGAGTATGAAAGTGTTTCGAACCTTTTGACTTACCTTCTAGATGTTTTTAAACATACCTGGTATTAGTTTTTAAAGTACCTTTTGATACAAGTTTTATTTCAGTTTCATTAAGCATCTTAGAAGTTTCTAAACTACCTTCTGAAGGAGGTTCTATTTTTCCTTCTTTTAAATCAGGACAAATTGTATTCTTCTTGTCAATTGAAATTTCATCGTCTGATTCTTCATGGATTGTTTCTTTAACAAATTTAACATTTATTAACTCTTCCACGACTTTTGTTTCTTTGTTGTATACTTAGTATGCTTTTAAGTTTAGAGAGTAACCCAGAAAGATGGCTTCATCTACTCTCTCTTCAAATTTTCCTAAGGCTTTTCCTATTTTCATAATAAAACACTTACAACCAAGTATGTGAAAATATGAAACCGTATGATTCCTTCCTTTGTAAATCTTGTAAGCAATTTTATTTTTCAAGGGTATTATATATACACGATTAATGATATAATAAGCTATTGAAGCTACTTCAGCTAAAAAATGATTAGCTATATTACTTTAATTAAGTAGAGTTCTCGTCATTTCTTGGATAATCCTATTTTTGCATTCAATTACTCCATTTTGTTGTGGAGTATAGGGTGTGGAAAAATTATGAGTGATGCCTTTGTCTTCACAAAACGAAATAAAATCAGAATTTTCAAATTTCTTGCTATGATTAGTTTGTAAGCTGATGATGGAGAGGACTTTTTCATTTTCAACTTTTTTTGAAAAGATTTCAAAACTTTTAAAAACATCACTTTTATGACACAAAAATAAGTTAAAGTAAATCTAGAGAAATCATTTACTATCATAAGTCCATATTTATTTCTTCTTAAACTTAGAGTGCGAGTGGAGCCAAAGAGATCTAAATGCAATAACTCCAGAGGTCTTTAAGTAGAGATAACCTTCTTACTCTTATGAGATGACGAATTCATGTTATTTTTCAAACAAGCAGCACAATGAATATTTTCATGAGCATGTACTTTAGGTAAACCTAAGATTAAATTCTTTTTGGATAAGTTCTCCAATTGTTGAAAATTCATATGTCCTAGTAGTCTTTTGTGCCAAAGCATAGCAGTATCATTTACAAAAATAAGACAGCTTTCAGATGATACTTTAGATCGTTTAATTAGATAAACATTATTCTTTTTGAAACCTTTAAACAACTTAAAACCATCCTTATTAAATCTAACACATTTATCATGTTAAAAAACTATTCTATATCCTTTATCACACAATTGACTTATACTTAATAAGTTATGTTTCAATCTTTTAACTAACAATACATTTTTGATTCAATAAGGTACCAAACCAATTGATCCTTACGCAATTATTTTACCTCTACCATTGTCACCAAACTTCACATAACCATCTTCCTTTCATTCTAGATTTATGAACAACGAAGCGTCACTAGTCATATGTCTTGAACATCCACTATTAAGATACCATGTTCCTTTTATCTTTGCTTTGTAGTCTTGCATACATTAAAGCATAATCAAATCTGTTTATAAACTCAGCGAAGCTTGGGTCCATAGGAATTTAAGCTCATGTTTTGAATTGAACCTTGGTTATATTGAGCTTGTATTTTTTGTAAAGACAATATTTCTCTATATGACCTATTTTATCACAAAGGAAAGAAGCATAAGGTTTTTGTTTAGTGCACCTATTACTTACTACTTTCCTTTGGTTGGGATTCTTTCTAAAATACCCTCCATTTAACCTTTTGTTATATCTTCTGAAAGGATACTTGTCGTTGTTTTGAGAGAACCTTATGTTGTACTTTCTGATAGGATCATACACTTTATTGTTTTCCCTACCTTTAACCATTTCTTGTTTTTCATCTTTTGATTTAACAAAAACTATTTCTTTCTATGTTTTAGATGATTCTCCAAATTCAAAACCTAGTCCAGATTTTGAATTATCCATTCTTTGACTATAAATCAACATTTGTAGTTTCTTATCACTTTCATCAAACTTGCTAAAGGTATTCTTTATTAACTTGGATAGATCTTCCGCACGATTTTTCAAATTCTTAATTTCTTCTTTTGGAAATATATTTTCATTCAGTAAAGCTTCACGGGCAATATGCAATCCTTCAAAGTCATTCTTCAAAAAATCATTTTTATCTGCTAGCAACTTATTAACTTGACTAAGTGCATGTTTCTCAGTTTTTAACATTTTAACCTCAGATTCAAGCTTAGATATTTTGTTACTCGACTTAGAAAGAACCTTGAGGAGTTTGTTAATTTCATCATATATATTGTTAGGTACTTTTAAATTAGAATCAAAATCAGTTTTAGAATCTACCTTAGAAAGTGCCATAAGACATAGATTAGCTTCCTCGCATTCTTTTGAACCTTTTGATTCAATTTCTAAATCTTCTAAGCCACTCCACGTTGCCATAAAAGATTTACGTTTCTTCTTGAATTTCTCTATTTTCTTAATTAACGTGGGACATTCATATTTGATATGTTTAGGCTTCTTGCATTCATAGAAAATAATCTCCTTTTTGAACTTTTTCTCTTCTTCTTCTTTGATTGCCTTTTCTGCATCAATAGACCGATTCTTATTAGTGGTAAATCTTTTAGTAAACGTTTCTTACCCTTTTCTTAAGCCATTTGTTGAGCTTTCTAGCTAGAAGTGTCATGTCTTTATCTTCTTCTTTAGAAGAATCTTCTCCTTCTAATTTAGTACCTATTTCTTTAACTTTGAAGGCTACAGTCCTCTTCCATGTGTCTTTTGAAGCACTTTCTGATTTGAGAAAATCAGTTTCATATGCGATAAGCTTGCTGCATAGTTGACTTAGGGTCAATGTCTTTAGATTACAAGCTTTTTCTTTGACAGTTTTTTTTTACATTCTAAATTTTGGGAAGAATCCTTAATATCTTGCGTACTATATCTACATCACTAATAATTTCGCTAAGAGAAGATGGTTCATTAGTTATAGCAATGAATCTACTAAAAGAGTCATTGATTTCTTCACTAGGGAGAATTCAAAATGTTTCATATTGTTGAAACAGTGAGTTAATTCTTGTATCCTTGATTGTCTCTATCCCTTCGTAGGTTTGCACTAAAGTGTCCCAAATATCTTTAGCTGTAACACAAGAAGTAATTAGATAAAATTTAGAATGTGTAATAGTACTTAATAATACATTCTTAGCCTTTGAATTGAGTTCGGTGAAACTTTGAGATCTCCTATTGAAATGATTTGAGAATATGATGCCTTTATATAAGTCACCATCCTAAATTTCCAATAGGGAAAGTTAGTTTCATTAAAAAATAGTATCTTGCTAGGCTGAACTGTTAAACTACCACTTGGTTCATCTATGATCTTGAACTCTAGAAAATATTAGAGCAAAGTTTTGATACCAATTGTTGGTCTCGTATAAAATATCAAGAGAGGGGAGAGGTGGGGGGGGGGCTCAATTGATATCTTTAAAGCAAAGTAGAAGAGTAAAGAAGGAGAATATCAAGTAAAGATTTTATAGAGCTTCGGCCTTTTGTCTATTGCTCTCTTTTAACTGCACTACTACGGACCCAGTCTACTTTACTAGTATTATTCCACTTGATCCACTAAATCAAATCACAAGTACTTGTCATACATGAACTTTACAACACTCTATTCTGCCTATTTAGTCTCTCAACAATCTAGGCTAATACAGAAGTATAGAGTACAAATATACTTGTTTCAACACTCAAACAACAAATAATAATTATAAATTACAAGCGAGAGCAAAAGTATAAATCTCAAATAATTTCGCTCTAAAGAGAAATGACACTTGTTGTAATGTTTGTTTCTGTAGAACTTTTTGAAGAAGTATTTGAAGTACTTTCTGTGACTTTTTAGAATGTATAATTTGATCTCAATTTTTGTTTTTGCGAGAGATTTTTCCAGAGTGGTACTAAAGCATTTTGAATCCTTTCTCTTTTATATGTAAATCTTCTAATAGCTAATTTGATGAAGATTATCTTTATTTTCATATTTATCCAACCGTTAGATTGCTGAAGATAATCCTTGGATATTTTGAGAGGATCTCGGTTATTTGAATTTTAAAAATAACTCTCCTTATCTTGCTTCAATTGGATAACCTTCAATTAGTAACCATTAGATTTGCTTCTGATTTGAAATTGTCGAGATAATATGCCTTATCGGAAATTTCTAGATAAAACTCATATTTAACATTTGAATTTCTATATCCGATTTAGCCTTATCCTTATCCATACTTGTGCATATCTTAATTTTTCAAAAATTAATTTACTTAAAGTTAACCCCATTGATCATAATTCCATCTTAAGTGAAATGGGATTAAGTATGTTTTCCTAATATACCCAATCTAGTGGAGTTAGGACTTGATTGATTCAAATTTGACGTCTTACTTCCAGACTTATTTTCTGAATAAGCTTTTGAAGAATATCAACCTTTTGTTTCTGAATTTTTTGAATAAGCTTCTAAAGTGCTGTACCAATTCTTCTTATGAAAGCTTTTGAAATATTCTTTGAAGATCTTTAGACTAGTCTATATTCAATCAATTTAAAGCTTTTAAATACAACTTAGTTTTGTGAAATTAAACTTTCCGAAAAACCTTCTATAAGCCTATATTTTTAATGATTCATTAGCATTTAACCCTTTTTGTTATCATTAAAATATATGAGAGATATCTAACACTAATTAAATTTAATTAAGAAGCTATATAATCATAGACCAAAGTTATTTTAAATTACCTTTGTGTCTAGGATGTTGAATCACCTAAATCAATATTCTAAAGTATCGGTACTAACTATGTATAAACATATACATAGAATAAAGTTGTATAAACTAAAATGATTAAAGAAAGAAAAAAACATGATACATAAATGGTTTTGAAAATGCACAAAAAAGAAAGAGAAAAAGAAATGTATAGATACAGTAATAAATTATAAATGTATTTGTTAAAATAAACTAAAAATATGTTAATCACATTTGATTTGTTTCATTGAAAACATTGCTTTGTGCTTAGAAATTGAACGAAAGATATAATAATTGGAGAATTTTATATATAGTAATGTAAAACTTTTTAGTATAATCAATATCAAACGTAACTTGTACCTAGCTATATAAAGAAGAACTTAACTATTTTGACCATATATCAGTTACTATAGAATAAAATAGTATAGATTAGCCAAAAATAAAAAAAAAAAGGGATTTACCTTATATTTAAGTATGCAAAAACATTGTTGATAGACAATGGTTTACCTAGGCGGTCCAACCCAATTCAACCTAGCCAACCCAATTCAACCTAACGCTATGAAATTAGTTCCATCATCCTTTTGACCTTCATCAGTAGTAGCTTGAATAAACTCGGTTGACTCGATTGAACTAACTTGGTTTCTATTAGACGTAACCATGGTTTTGATTTAGAATGTACCATTTTCTTCTATTTTTTGTTAGAGAATAGACCAATTTACTAAGAGAAAGATACTTAGATCTAAGAATGATAAAAGGTAAATTCTAAAAGACTCAACTTTCAAATTCAAAGAAGGTAGCTAATTTATTACTTTATAAGTAAATACGAAATATATTTTAATATTTTTGTTGGTCCCCATTTGATCTTAGTTTAACCTTGGATGGCTTTCTTGACACCTAACCCATTCATTCCAAATCAATCTCTTATTTTAGGTTTGACAATATTGTATAGAAAAATATTTGAAAAAAAAAAATATTGATAAATGAGTGGACCTATACTAAACAATTCTAATAATTTTTATGGTAGATATTTTCTTATCTCATTTGAGATAACAGACATTGAACATGATTACAACAAACTAAGGATTTTTTTTATCATAAACGTATTGTAAAACCCGTAAAAATCAGAACAAAATAATGTTACATAAGGTGGAGTATTGAAAAGTAAATATAATTTTATTAAGAGGGGCATTTTGGTAATAACCATGAGACTATATGATATGTCTCCGGGGTTATACATATGGAGAAGCACCACAACGAATTAAAGGGAAAGAAAGAACAAAAGGGTTTAGCCAAAACTCGAGTAGCTATCAACTATATATGACACACAAGTGAGGACTAAGGTCATGTTGAGTTTTAAAATTTTTGATTTTTTTTTTCATTTTCTTTAATTTGATTTAAACCAAACCTTATATCTATTTAGTTTAAACCCTTGGCTAAAATTAAGTAAACTTAGTTTCTTTTTTTTTTTAAAAAAAAGTTAGAGTCGCCACTCGATGAAACTCGGAAAAGGTGCTTAAATTAAAACTGATTAGGTGGATTAACTCTAATTTAGCCACTAGCTTGCGTTTTGAAAAATCTAAAAATAATCTTTCAAGAAACTAGATTTTCTCAGGCTCGCGGGCTATCTTATTAAACCCAAACATGTACTATTTTAACATTCTGAATTTAAATTTATTTTTCAAACCACCATCTAAAAATAAAATTTATTCATAAGTAACAGATGGGATTATATCTAATTACAAAAATGAAGAGTTATTTATAAAAGGGGAAAAATATTTTTTTATCCATATTTTAGGTCGCTACGTAGTTGCCTACGTATCCACTAGTTGGGATCATACTTCTATAGTTTATTTAAAAAAAATTTTAATGGGTTGGTTTATTTTAGACTTAAAAACAGTTGACTTTACGTTTTAAATAATTTTTTTTTTTTAAAGAAAATTCTAATAGAAGTTTCCAAACTTGAGGCTGTTTTCATTTTGAAATTTCTAAAAGTCTAATTGTGGAAAATAGTTTGTTATTTTTTATTTTGAGAAAAATAATTTTTCTAAGTGAATAAATTATTATTATTTATTATATATATTTATTTTAACAAGTTTAAAAGTACCAATTTTTGGAAAAGGGCCTATTATAAAAAAGTTCTAAGAAAACTTAGAAAATGTTTTCTTTTTTTTTTATTTTTTTGAATGAAAATGAAAAAAAATTTTAAATGAAAGAAAAACTAGAAAATTTTTAATAAAAGAGGAAAACTATTTAGACTAATTTATTATTATTATTATTATTAACGCATAAAATAATTAATAAAACAAAAACACATGTACACGCAGATAAAAATACTAATAATGATGTACTAACCTAGATGTGCAAAGTAGGGGGGATGCAGTTCAGGTCAAGGCTCGGATTGGGTTGAACTCTTCTAGTTTGGGTTGGGCTCCAATCTTTAAATTAGGTTGCAGTTGAAAACACAAAGTAGTAGCACTTAGATCTAATTGATTTGTTCACTAAAATGAATGGGAGAAGTAATTTTTGTGTGTTTCTAATCGAACTTAAGGGGGGTAAACTCAACGACATGAGTTGTTTTGGTCATTTTAGGGGTGTTTGAAGTTGGTGGTGATAATGAACGATGGTTGCGGTGGTTAGTTAGTAGAGTGGCTAGGGGTTGTGACTAAAGGAGATAGTGGTGGCTATCGATTGCTAGAAGTGTAATGGAGCTAGTGTGTATGTTGGTTTTAGTCAAAATTTGCTAGAATGTAGCAATTGGAAGAGAGAGAAAGTAGCTGCAATTAGAGAGAGAAAGCTCAATTTGAGTGTGTTTTTGAGTGTTTCCCATGGTGATTTATCCTCAATGTGAAGTGTAGCACTCTATTTATAGTATTGGAGCTTGGATTTAATTTGGGAAAGTGTAAAAATGGACTATCACGGTCATGGGGATTCAAGATGTTCTTGCTTGATTCATCTTCAAAACTTGAAGAAAGTTTTAATTTGAATGATGAAAATAGTCAAAAACACGTCAATGAACAATATTCATAGCTTAGATTCAGAGGAAAGTACTAAAAGAATCGAATTTTGCAAAGTTCATTCAAGTATATTTATAACTTTTTTTTCCTTTTTCAAGCTCGAATTAATTTGTGATTTAGAGAAATTAAGATGCATTTTTTGTTCCAATTTATAGTATGCTATGTGTATTTTCCAAAAACGTGAGACTCGGGTTGATTTTTGAGAATATATAGTTGGAATATGGGTTGAAAGTAAGGGGTATAGAAAGGGTACTTTCCTCTTTTTACTTTCTACAACTTCACAAATTGTAGATGAGGAAAGGAAGAAGATAAGTGCACGAACCAACCACCTCCCCCTAACTATCTTAGCTTGAATAGGCTTTTCCCATTCGTGTTTTGGCTTGGATAGCTCCAATTAAATGAAGCTAATCCAGGTAAGCCCCCCCTCAACCCCTTTTAATAATAAAAAATAGAAACAAATAAATAAATGAACAAAATAAAATAAAATAAATACTAAACCTAGGTCTAACAAAAAAACTAACCTGAATTGGTCAAATCATGTACGCGTTAAAAATAAATAAATAATTTTGAAAACACACTTAATTTAATAAAATAAGAAGACTTATTTGATGCGTCTTAATGATACTAAAAATACACTTAATTTGAAAAATAAATAATTAAAATTGCAAGGGGTAAAAATTTAGTTTTTACAATTGTCCTTCTTTATGGTGTAGTTTAAGTAAAACTTTATCATAAAGATAAAACAAACACCATTTTGCACCAAGGATAAATTTGTCCTAAGAAGCGCTATAACTAGCTAATTATCCTAGGCCCAATTCACTTGTGACTTGGTGAAAGATATTTTGAAAAGAAAGATGGTACACTAAGAGTTGGTTAAAACATAAGTTTTACAAAAGGGTATGTCGCCCTGCGAGTTGGTTATATCTTGAAGAAAGGGAAGCGCTTTTAGAATTGGCAAGATATTAAAATGATATTGACTACCGGATAGTACCATAGGAGCTAAAGTAAGTCTAAAAGGAAGATAATACCCTATGAGTTGGGGATAACTCTAAAAGATATTGTAATGGAGGGTATCGCCTCCTTAGGCTAGCAAGAACCTTAAGGGATATTGAAATGGAGATTGTCCCTATGGGCTAGCAAGAACCCTAAAACAATAATGCTTTTGGAGTTAGCTCATGTAAGTGGGAACGTCTTTAGATGACTAGCAACCCTAAATGGTGCTCTATAGGGTGGCTAAGACTTTAGGAGGAATGTTTAATGGAATAGCGCCCTATGATCTAGCTAAGGCAAATGTTAAGCATCCCATGGCTGGCTAGAACCTTAAAGGAAAGTAAGACAACACCACATGAGATAGGTAAGACCCGAAAAGGATAAGGGTTGAGTACCTTTCGGGCTGGCTGCCACCCTAGGAGGAATGTTGAGTACAAATGCAACATTTTGAAAAAAACTAACTTATCTGTATGCTAACAAGTATGGAAGTACTTACCTAGCATTATTGATAGTGCTTAAATAGCTAAGCCTTTTCTTAAGAAGTCTAATAAAAACCAATGGTTTAACCTTTTGAAATTCATTTTAATCTTGAAACGGAGCATGAAAAGTCTAATGAATTTAAGGAAAGAGACCCATCACTCAAAATGTTGTCGTTATTTGAGTAAAAAGGTCATGTTTTAGATTTTTCGTCCTATATACATCCTTAAAGCCTCGATTGAATTACCTTTTAACTTTCCCTAGCCAAACTTAGGCTTTTTTTTTTATTAGGTAATACTCATTTGCCATTAGATATTTTCTTCTTCTAAGTGTGGCTTCACCCTAAAAGATAGAAAAAAAAAATCTCTCCTATCGAGAAAGGTAAATCGTAATAAGGCATTTAAAGAGTTTTTAGTAATTATCACTGTTCCAAAGCACATACTCATCTTCTATCATGTTTACGGTGTATAGGGTTTGTTTGAGTGGAATAAGACCTTTTGATAGAGTGGAGAAGTGTTGAGGCATTATCTAATGTCGACGACTACTAGAGATACCAACTTTGCTCATAGAAAATTAAAATAAAACTATAGTAATATTAAGATTGCTAGCATTTTATGATTCATGCAGAAATTCCATTTATTTTTAAGGGTAGTACAACTTCATTGCATCAAAATTTATAAGATCCCTCAAATTCGGACAATTCATTTGAGATAAAATTAAAGCCCATCTAGGTAATACTCTCCTTACAATATAAAAACCTCTATAATTTAGGGGCAAACTTCCTTTAGAATCTTATGCACTAGGGAGAATCTTTCTCAATACTATGTTACCTTCCTTGAAACTTTTGGGTGTACTTTCTTCTTAAAACCTCTAGCCATTTGTTGCTAATAACATGTGTAAGCCCTAAAGTTAAGCTAAGCGACCATTGGATTGAATTTAGAATACAAAATTTAGAGCGATCAGTTAAAGGATTCGATCAAACTCAAATTATAAACTATGGATAGAAATATTAGTAAAAATGACCCCGTAAACTTGAATTTAAGAAAATAAGTAATAAAATAGGAGACTATAAAATTTTTAAATTTTAAGTATAATAATTATTAATTATCGAAAATGCGAAAAATGTAATTTAATAACTAATAAATTACTAAAGATAGATTATATGTATACTAAAAATCATAGAACAACCTAAATAATAATTAGGAATGTTTACATGTACCCCACATGTATTTACGTATAGATAAAAATACGCAAAATTTCTTGAATTAGCCAAAAACTTAGTAAATAATTAAATAAAATTATTAAATAATTGAGGAAAAATCATAAAAAAATTAGAGGGATAGGGAATGATGAATATCTGGTTGTGGCAAGTTAGGAGTTGAAGAAGAAAAATTAGCCCAATAAAAATAAGCAACATAAAAGCCAAAAATCAAGGAAATTGGGCAATGTCATGTTTAATTTAATGCATATTAATTACCAAAAACTTCTATAAATAGGGAGAAAATTTACAGAGCTCGTTTGGACAAATAGGAATCAGAGAAAAATAGAGAGTTTCGAAAATTCAAGAGAAAAACCAGACAAAAAAAAAAAGAAAAAGAAAAGGAAAACTATGTAGATAGGGTTAGTGAGTTAAAACCATACACCACCACTACTTGGGACCGAGCCTCCACCACCACCTCACTCTAAACCTACCACCTGGACCGGTGTTGAAAGGCTAAAAGCCATTGGACCGTACGAGTTTTTAATTTGCTCCGATTTTTTATAATTTCTTAAAATTAGTTATTTTGCCCAGAAAATTATGAAACTTGTTATTTTGAGGTTTAATTGTATATAGATTTAGGAAAAAATAATGATTTAGTTTAATCACATCTGAAAGTATAGGGTTCTTAACAAATTAAGCAAAACCGAGTATGATTAGAACTATAAATAAATAGGCTTAGGAGTGTAGTTTGGAGCTCAAATTTTTTATGTAGAATGCTTAAGTGATATAGAACAGTACTATGGATCCATTTTTCTAAAATTAATTTTTGAAAAATTTAAGTTAATTTTTAGCTCTAAAATGATGGAAAAATTGGGTAATTTTGGGTTAATTAGGTGATTAAGACACTAATTACTGATTTAGATAGTAATTAGATCTTTAGGGATGTTAATCTCTGATGTGTAAACCTAATCCTAGCCTTTAGAGTGTTAAGTGTAAGTAATGAAGGAATTATGTGCTAATTGTAGAAAATTAGGAATATTATAAAAAATTAGGTTTAATTAGATAATATAATAATAGAAATCAGAATATAATAAATCTGAAATAAAAATTAATTTTAGGTAATTATATAAAAAAATGTAAGATTTTCTCATATTGAGAATAAATCCGGTACCCCAATTAGGATTAGTGTGTACTGAATAGTTTAGATTACTAAATTAAGACCAAATAGGATATTAGAATACTTGAGCTTAACGTGATTAATTTCACATTAGGATTCGAGCATATTTAAGATTCCAGAATCAAAACTAAAATTTAATTTAGGAACTGAACCCCGAAATAGGATAGAATGAATCATTAGTAAATAATAGGTATACATGGGAAAAAATAAGCTAAATTATAACTTAGAATGTGAATCATTAAAGTATAAGAACTAAAAAGACTTATTTGTATTATAGGATATCTAGAGATGAATCGGCTTGCAATTGAGTGATCGGGCCACTGAGAAGCTCCAAGTAAGTTGGGTTATTACTCACTGTATTAGAGTGTTATTTTATGGTACCTGGAGACTTAGGATTGTACATGGTTGTGATTGTAAGTAATTTACGCATGTGTTTGATGTATTTGAATGCGTCTTGAAATTTATAATGTGATTGATTGAATTGGTGTGAAATTGTTTGAACATCCTAACTGAAATTTAATCTTATTTGACTCTAATAACCAAAAATGTCATACATTGCAACCCATTAGGGGATCATAGGATTCTCTAACCAAATACCGACCCCTTCAAAAGGGATTGTACAAGATTACATAATGGTCCTTTCTTCATCCTTAGTTGAATTAAGTGACAGGAGAGGAGGTCACTGCGAGGATGAAGTCAATGGTTCGAAAGTAGTCACGGGAGGAGCGAGGTCTCCATTGCACAAGCCTGGGTTTGGTTGTAAGCTGTTGCATAACATGGAAACTCCTCAACCTGGATTAGAGTGGGTGGAATTTCTCTAATTTCACAACGGACCAGACTACGTTGTGTGATGACACTTGATCACTGCATTGCATGAAAATAACTGTTTGATAATCTTGTTAGTGTTTGTCTACATTTATGAGTCTCCAATTCAACTTACTGAGCTGTAGTTGCTCATACCCCTATAGATCCTTTTGTAGGTCCTGATTTCTGAATACTTTAAGTATTATGCCGTCTTACAATTATCCAGAGGTTAGTTCTTTTGAAACCAGGGGTGTAAGGATCAATTTACTTAGTAGTGATGTATAGCGAGAATGTCCTTCGTAGTTTGAGGATGAAAGACTGATAATTATTATGTAAATTAGTGAACTGTTATGTATATATAGAATTTTCTGGGAAGTTCTGTGGACTTTACATATAATTATATATGTTTATTCAAAATTTGTGAAATTTACCATAATTATAGTTAAATATTTAATTGGATTGGTTACTTCAAAACGAGGAGTTGTCGACGCCTTGTGTAGATCATGTTTATAGTAGGTACTGTAAGGCTAGTTACTATTATAGAATGGTTTACACGGTAGGATTGTTGCGACTCTACGACTTTGGGGCATAACAACATGTATCATGACACAGTGTTGTTAACCTCTTATCATTAGTTAAATTCAACTACTTGATGCACTTCGCATCCAATTAGCCTCATCTAACTAAGTTTCTAATAGCATTCTGAGAGATGGGATCTCGACTTCTACTAGTAGTACAACTTCAGTACCATACACTAAGGAGTAGGGTGTTACCCTTATCAACATTCTAATAGAAGTTTGATAGGCCATGAGTGTGAATAGTAGCATCTCATGCCAATCTCGATATGTAATAGCTATATTTTTAATGATTCTTATGAGATTCTTGTTTGCCATTTCTATGACCTCGTTTATTTGAGGTCGATAGGGAATGGAATTAGTGTGGATGATCTTAAACTGCCAACACAACTTTGATATGAGTTTATTGTTAAGATTTGTGCCATCATTGGTAACGATCGTTTCTAGGGTCCTATATTGAGCTAAAATGTCTCTCTAGATGAGCTTGACCACTATTCTTTTGGTAATACTTAAATAAGATGAGGCTTCAACCTACTTACTGAAATAGTTAATGGCTACTAATGTGAAACGATGACTGTTAGATGACTTCAGAGTGATCGAGCCAATGATGTCTATACCCTACATTGAAAACGGCCATGGTGCAGACAATGTATGTAACTCTTGAGGTGGAGCATTTATTTTGTTTGTATAAACTTGGTACAATTGGCAATGCTTAACATGTTTGATGCAATCTCCCTCCATGGTCATCCAATAAATATCCCAATCTCATGATTTTCTTGGTGAGCTTGTAGCTGTTCATGTGAGGGCGACAAACTCCCCTATGTACTTCTTTCATTAAAACTTCTACTTCCCTTTCACTTACGCATTGTAGGAACACATCATTGAATCAATGCTGATATAAGGTAGATCTACATATTAAGAAATGAGTAGCCAATCTCCTAATTGTCTTTTGATCCTTCTTCTTAACCTTATTGGGGTATGTACCTTGTTGCAAGAATATCTTGATATTATGGTACTAGGGCTTTTCATCCAATATAACGTTAATGGCCAAATAGAAAGCGGGCTTTTCCTCGATTTTGAACTTAAGTGGTTGAATTTCTACCCCATTAGGTATCTGAATCAATGAGAAACCTGACCTGCACTTTTGGGGGAGTATCTTCAAGGGGATTCTGTACCAGTTAATTTGCCAAGACTTGTCCTTTGACTGAATTTGGATTCACATATGTGATGTTAAATTCATATAGTAACATTTGCCATTTTGAGACCTTGCCGATCAGGGCTGGTTTCTTTACCAACTACTTCAAGGAGTCATGTTGTGTGAGCAACTTAAACTAGTAATAGAGTGTACTGTTTGAATCGATGCATGACCCAAGCTAATGCATAACACGTTTTTTCAATTTCTGAATATTTCCATTCCCCTTCTATAAACTTTTTGCTCAAATAATAAACAATTCGCTCTTTCCCTTCTTCATCTTTCTAGCTAAGTATATATCTTATGGACTCTAGCAATATAGTGAGGTATAAAAATAATGGCCTTCTAAGTTAGGAGCTATTAGTACTAGAGGATTCAAGAGATATTCCTTAATTATCGCGAAAGCTTCTTTGCACTTCTTGTCCCAACTTATATTAGCGTTCTTCTTTAATAACTTAAACAAATGGTGACATTTTTCTGTAAGCTAAGATATAAATTATGCTATGTAATTCAAACAACTTAACAAATGTCTCACCTCCTTGAGCATGCGTGGAGAAGACATGTCAATTATTGCTTTGACTTTATTGGGATCCAATTTAATCCCCCTTTGACTAATAATGAAACCTAACAATTTCCTTGATGACACCCTAGGAGTACATTTCTTTAGGTTTAACTTTAGCTAAAACTTTCTCAACTTATCAAACAACCTTCTCAAATTCTCCATATGATTTTCCCCTTCTTTAGATTTTCAATTATATCTTCAACATATACCTCTATTTCTTTATGCATTATATCATGAAAGATTACGACCATCACTCTTTGATAAGTTGCCCCAGTATTTTTGAGTCCAAAGGGCATTACTTTGTAATAACAAATACCCGAGCAGTTATGAAGGTGGTCTTGGTCTCATCTTCTTCAAATATTCAGATTTGATTGTGCCTAAAGAATCCATCCATTAATGAGGAAAGATTGCTCCTACCTGTATTATCTACTAAGATGTCGATATGGCATAAAGGAAAGTTATCCTTAGGTGTTGCCTAATTGAGGTCTTGGGAGTCTACACATACTCTAACCTCTCTATTCTTTTTCATTACTAGCATATTGTTTGGCTACCCACTCTTGGATAATCAGATACTTCGATGAAGCTGACTTCAAGTAACTTCTTAACCTCTTCCTTGATATCCAGAAGGATGCTAGGTCGAAATCTTCTTAACTTTTACTTTTTAGGCTTGATATCTTCTTGTGTAGGTAGATGATGAACTATGATTAAAGGATCTAACCCAAGAATATCTTTGTAAGACTATGTGAATACGTCTTAATATTTAGATAATAGCATGCTTATTTATATTTTTTGCTCCTCTTTTAAGTTCCCTCCAATATTTAAATTCTTCGGTTTATCATTAGTCCCTATGTTACTCATTTCAGTTGGCTCATCAATGGAAATTCTTTCCAATTCATGTTTTTGCTAACTTTCTTGTATATCACTATGGTTATTGATATTACTCTCGATAACTAACCTAGTAGGGATGAAAGTGATATCAATATTTTCATTGTCTACCTACGTGAAGTATCTCCAGTTTTCATTTGAAGCATTGGATCTGGGTAAAGTATATAAAGGAAAAAAGTGTAAGTAAGAGGGAATTGAAGCATAACAGAGAAAATAAGTTATTATATTATTAATTGAATGACAAAAATTTTCACTCATACATTTGGAATGATGACAATAAATGAGTAAAAAAAAAAAAAAAAATTCATAAAGTGCTACAGTATGGTTTACCCTTTATCCTAGAGAAGACCTATTACTGTTTACAAGGATAGAGAACCAATTATTCAAGTGATGCTAGAGCTTGTGGGATGGGCCTGCTGCTTTAACTTTGCGGGGGAATTCTTCTTGCGTATTAACAAGGACAAATGTCTCAGTTACTGGTGGAAAGTTCATTGGGGTATAGTATAATTTGTCACCTCTCTTGCCCTTTGCTTGTTTCATTCTAAATTCCTCCACCAAAGTCGGAATATAGCTAAGGCCATAGGTACTAACCTAAGCTTCCTTGAACTTCACTTTCTTAGTCTCTCTTTTCCTGTGATCAATAACTAATTAGGTGTTCAAGGTTTGATACGAAAAGTTAGGGGGATCAAATAAGTTGTCTGATTAAGCTTAAATTTTATGATAAAGTTAGGAATATTAGTAAAAATGATCTTATGAGTTTGGATATAGAAAAATAAATAATAAAATATTATAATATTAAGTTATATATAATTACTCTTTATTTATTGGAAACACGTAAAATGAGTTCTGATAATTAATAAATTAATAGAGATAAATTATATGCATACTAAAAATTAAAAAATTACATAAATAACATTTAGAAGTATTTATTTCTATTAGATATGTATTTACATGTAGGTAAAAATACTTGAAATTACGTTAAATACCTAAAATATGTTAAAATAATACAAAATTAATTAAGAAAAATTAATAAAAATAAATAAAAATTGTGGAAAGTGTAGAAATGTTTGGATTATAGGCTTATCAAGTTGGGAAATCAAGTTGGAAAATCAGCAAATAGGATAAAGCTATTTAGAAAGTGAAAAAGTAAAAGGAAAATGGACATGTGACAATGGAAAATTCAAGAAAAAACCCTAAACACCTCTATAAATTCAACAAACCCCCACTAAAACTTATTTTGGTTAGTTTAGTGCCTCTAAAAAAATAGGGAGAGGTGAGAAGAGAAGAGAGAGCTATTTTACAAAAATTATACAAAATATAGCATAATTAAGGCTTGAAAGGAGAACCCATACTCAACGACCACCTATAATAAAACTAAACCTACTACCTGATAGTTGACCTACCGCCAGGTGTTACCAACACAAGTGGAGCTACCACTGGTGTTTGGAAACCATTCTATTAGTAAGTTCAAAATTCCCTTTTGATTTTGTCTAATTTATTAAAAATATCAAATTGATGTAGAAAATTATGAAAATTGGTATTATGGGGTCCTTTTGAATGCAGAATTAGGGAAAAATATTAATTTGATAAAATTATCTCTTCGAATATACTTCCCTTAAGAAATTTCTAAACTCGAGCTAATTTTCGCTTTTGTTTTAAATAACCTTAATGATGTAGTTTTGAACTCAAAATTTTTATGTGTAATGTTTAAGATATATATTACATTTTTATGAAGAGTTTTTCTTGAAATTAATTTTTCAAATTTTTACTTAATTTTTAGGCCTTAAAATTATAAATAAAAAGTAATATTTAAATTTTATTTTATGATTTAAGGCTAATTTGGTGTAAATTCTAATTTACGATGTGTTTAATCATCTTGAAATGTTAATTGGTGGTGAGAGAGGTATTTGTAGCATTGGGGATGTTAGATATGTGCTTTTTGTGTAGATTATGTAATAAGGGATAATATGTGAATATAGGAAATTAAATGAGTAGAATATATTAGATTAAATTGATAATATCATAATATTAGGAGTAATGGAGTATAATATAAATCCGATTTAGAATATGAATTTATGAAATTATGTGAAAAATGTAGATAATTCTCACATTGGAAGGAAATTCAAAAGTTAGATTAAGAATAGAGTGTATAGTACAGACTATAATATTAATTAGGAGCTAATTAGGAGACTTAGGATACATAGATATAATTCGATGAATTTCATATATTGGATTAGGAGGAATTCTTAGGGTTTACAAATAAAACCTGTAACTAGAAGCTAAATTAGAACTTAAGATTCAAAAACTGAATAAGAAACTAGTTTAGGATTAATTTAGTTATAAATAATATAAAAACTTAGATAACTGGGTAAAAATTATGATTTGCAGCTTATGTGTAATAAGGGTATAAATACTAACAGGGTATCTATATTATAGGAGTAAGTGGTAACGATTCAATCCTACATCAAGCTTGAATGAGCAAATTGGGGATTTTAGGTAAGTTAGGGTCAATATGTTATTGTATTTTGGAGTATTAAATTATGGTACTCAGAGGCTTAGGATCGTAATTAGTTGTGCTTATAAGTAGTTGCTTGTGCGTCTTTGAATTTTTGGTTACATATAAATGTTTTACTATAGTTTGTATTGAGTGAAATTATCTGATCACCCTTAACTTGACTTAATTATATATAACCTAAACACCTTAATTAGACATGCATTGCAACCCTTTAGGGGACGACTAGGATTCTTTGACCAAATACAAACACCTTTAAAAATGATATCGCTGTAGCATAATGGTCCCTTCTTCATCCTTGGTTGAACTAAGTGACGGGAGGAGAGGTCGTGATAAGGATGAGGGCAGCGATTCGAAGGATAGTCATTGGGGGGGGGGGGGGGGGAAGTGATGCCTCGATTGTATAAACCTGGGTTTGGTTGTAAGCTATTGCATATGCGTTGAAACTCCTTAAACCAAGATTAGAGTAGGTGAAATTACTTTAATTTCACAACATTGTAAAATGGCATTTGCATGTTGTATTGTATTTAATAATTGTTTGAGAATCTTGCTTGCATTTGTTCCATAGTCTTATATCTCCTTTCTTACTTACTGATTTATTAATTAATCATATCCTTATAAATTTTCTTACAAGTGACAATCGAAATGCCGCATTATGACTCTCCACAGGTTAATACCCTTTTGAAGAACTTTAGGAGAGTGAGGACTAAACTGGATGGTCAATAGAGTTTTGAGAGTTTTTGTTAATAACTCCTACATATGTGAGTAGATCGTGCAACATTTTACTTATTTAGACTACTGTGATGTGTAAAAATCCCTTGGGATCTCGAGACAATATATATATTTATATAAACATTACTTAAAGTTTTGTATATAATTTTATTAATAATCTCGTACTAACTGTTTACTTCAAAGCAATAGGTTAGTTTACATGGTTGGATTGTTGCGACTTTGTCATTTTGAGGTGTAACACACACCTCATCAAATATTTGAAAGACGAAGTCCTCCTACTCTTTATTGCCTATATAACAGCCATTTCTTTATAGATATCATAGTCTTGATCCCTTAGAATTGTTATTACTTGGAAATTTACGATAAACTTGACCTTCTAATGTAGGCTTGAAGGTATAGCCTCTACAAAGTGGATCTAAGGTCTTCCTAAGAGCAAGTTGAAGGATCTTGGAATGTCTAAAACCTAGAATTGAATATTGAAAGCTTGAGGGCCAATATTAACTAGCAAGTCTATCTTTCTTACGATCTCCTTTCTAGATCCATTAAAAGCTCGTATTCTAGTAGAGCTTAGATTGATTGTAGTCATGTTGACACCTAACAGGTTTAAGGTAGCTAGTGGGCAGACATTCAATAATGATCCATCGTCAATAAGGACTCGGGTGATGATTATGTCATTACTTAAAGTGGCTTAGTATGCTGGTTACCTTCCTCATTCGATTCTTTAGTTGAAAAAGAGATTTGATCTATGGTAATGATATAATTGATGATTAGTCCCATTTTCTCAGTTGACATTTTGTGAGGGACCTTAACCTCCCTTAAGGTTTGGATTAGGGCTTCCTTATGTGGTTTAGACACCATTAACAAACCCATCAATATATCGGTGTAGGAGTCTTAGTGAGTTAATCCATTATTTTTTACTCACTTGATTTGATCATCTTAGTAAAGGTTGATAGCCTTTCTTCAACTTTAGTTGTTCTATTATTCGTCTCCTCCACCACATTCTTCTTCTTAAGATCCTCTTTTAGGTCATAGACCTTTCCAAATTGAGCAATTCCTCCTACTAAAGAACTTGATCTCTCTTGATTTACTTCCTCATAGTTAAATGGGGTAGACTTGTATTTTTTTGGTGTTACTGGCACATGGAAGGTATACCTTTTAGCTTCTAGGGCTTATTTATTCTTGTAGAACTCAAAAACCTTGGGCTTCTTATATGAACCTACCATGTTGATGGAAAATTCTAAACTATTTGAAATCATGTTGATAACTGGGCTATGATTGGGCAAGGGGTTATTGTTAATATTTAGAGGTAGAGCTTTTACAAAGTCTAGTTGTATTAAGCCTTCATTGTTCAAATCTTGGATCCTATTTTTCAGTGTCTACCATGTGTCAATTGAGTATCTCACTTACCCTATATGATACTCACATTTTTTATTACAATCGTAACCTCTTGGCCTATATGTTTCATTAGGGATCTCATATTGAATTAGATTATCCTTTGTTACCTTCTCAATGACCTAACTTAGAGAAACTGGTATCTTAGTAAATTGTCTTAGGGCTTTGTTAGCTAAAGGTTAGCCTTTAAACTATTGTTGAACCTGAGGCGGATTTACCCTAAAGGAGACATGATTATTGGACTTGGTGTTTGAATTCACTACACTGATAGTGGTTTCCTTGAGTTTATTGACTTTTGGCTTAGAAGCTGAGGATGAAGTAAGTGGTCTTCCATCCATTGGTTCCTGAAGCTTACCAAAGGAGATAACACTTTAAATCCTATACCCTGCCACTATTACCTCTATAGAACTAGATGAGGCTTACCCAATCAATGCGAGAAATAAGGCCTTTCTAAAGTATTAATAAAAGTTGAGGTCAATTCTTTTTCAATCAGAAGGGTAGATACCCTTGCAGTTAGGGATCTCCATCTCTACACATATTCCTTAAACGACTCATTGTTTTTCTTCCATAGAGCAACTAAGTCCATTAACTCTTTTTCAATCATCGGGGTGGATACCCTTGTAGCTAGGGATCTCCATCTCTATGCATATTCCTTAAATGACTAATTGTTTTTCTTCCATAAATCAACTAAATCCATTATGGTTAGGATTACCTTGACGTTGAACATATATTGTTCATGGAATGCCTTGGCAAACTTCTCCAATGTATTTATTTGATTTAGGTTAAGCTAGGTATACCAAGTCAAGGCCAGGCCTATTGAGTTATATTGAAACATCTGTACCATGAATTGATCATATCAGATGTGCTTGCCCATCTTTCTCACATACAGCCTAGTATGAAGCATTGGGCATCCTATCCCATTATACTTCTCAAATTTTGGCACCTTAAACTTTTCCAAGTAAGCTTCAACATCGTACGTAGAAAAATTAGTAATCCCAACTTGTTCAAACCCATCGTAGCTCCTTACTGCCTTAATCTTCTCTGTTATTTGTTGGGTTAACTTTCTTTCCAACTCCTTTATACTATCTTGCTTGGGCCCTGAGTTAGCCGGCTTTGTATTAATCAAGAATGAATATGTGTTAAGCTCTAAGGTTGGGTTGACCTTTGGATGGACTCACTCTAACCTAAATGAATCTTTTGGATAGTTATCCTCCACTATAGGGGGTAGAGCCTCAGTATTCTTCCCATAATAGACCTTGGAACTCTCTTTGTTAGATGGTGGTGTAGAGGGAAATGTTGTCAGTAAGAAAACTCATCGGTACTGCAATCTTTCCTACAATTAGCTCTAAAGAGCAAAACCTCAAGTCAGTGGGATCAGTAATTTCTGAGTTGTTGTTGTTGTTGTCATCATTTCCTTAAGTAACCATTATGGTTTAGGACCGGGTTCTGTTCAAACTTTCTGAAAGACTTGACATTTAGGAGCTATTTTGAGACCTGATTAGAATACTTCACAAAATGTTAGCACAAATGTACATTTTTTTTTAAATGAGAAAAGAATATAAATGAATGAATGTAAACATGTATGGTATATAGATGTAAAGAAATTTAAACTGGTAAGATGCCCATAATATGGCAAAACATCACTAACTTTTAATAATTTTTGCAATTGTGAAGTTTATACCACTTATTCAAAAGAAAGAAAAAACAATTTCCTAAAGAGCTATATTCTACTCTTCTTGTTGTAGCTGGGTTCAACTTGTACTTTCTTCCTTTTCTGAATTTTAGGAACATCTCTATCCTTGATCTTGCCTCTAGCCTTCTTGAGTTGTGTTTCTAAGGCCTTTATCTTTTGGTGATATTCCTTGTGAGCCTTGTAAAATTACGTATAGGATTTCCCTAGTCTTACATATTAGCTTTGAAGAGATCGTAGTCTTATATATTAGTTTTCGAGCTAATAATTTAGGGCATATAGGAAGGTTAACTAATTAGGATAATATTTCACATATGGATATAAGAAGTTAGATGAAGGCATATTGTGAGTTCGAAATGATGAAATTTAATAAAATAATAGAATTATAGGTAAAAATAGATAGTTTTATTAAATTATATTATATTGTAATTTACCTATGTAAACAAATAAATTAGACAATTGAAAATAATCAAATAATGGAGATAAATTATCTAGATGCAAAAAATTACAAAGTGACCTAAAATAATATATAAATATAGTAGGTGTACCTCGAGTATAATTATTATTATATATTTATATACCCATAAATCCTTAAAATATCCTAAAATACTCATAATTAGCTAAATAATTATAAGAAAAATTATAAAAAAATTGCTAAAAAATCACCAAACAATTGGATTCATCTTAAGGAAGGCATGGCTTAATAAAAGACAGTTGTAGACATGAAACAACATTCAAATGACACCTAACAAAATAAGATTAAGAGTACTTAAGGGTTAAAGAGAAAGAAAAAATTCCATATTTCATTCTAATAACATAGGAATTGACACCAACACTCTCTTGATAATCATGAAGCTTCTTAGTAACTTACAAAAATTATTAGATTAGAAAGAACAAAATAGGAATAAATTCTGGAAAAATAAAAAGAAACACTATGCAAATAGAGTATTTAGGTGGAACCTAGGTGTAAAGGCTACCTAGGAGTGAACCAACACTACCCCTTAATAGTGGAAGCAGTGGTTAGGAGTGTCGATATGGTGGTGGCCGGAGGTTAATTTACTGGTGAGTTTAATTTTATCTTTGATTTAGTTAAATTGAAAGAAAAATCAAATTAATTTTGAAAATTATAGAAAAATTTATTTGAACATCTTTTAGGAAAAAAAATCAGATTGAAAATTTTTTAAGGGAATATAGTACATCATTAAGAAATTGTGTAAAATCGATGAATTTTTTAAACTAAGTTTGATAACCCTATTGACGTAGTTTCTAAGCCAAATTCTTTTTTGGAGAATACTTATATTGCATATGGACATTGTCTGAAGAGATTTTGGATAAAAAATAATTTCATAATTTTTAGAGATTTTTTAGCCCTTAAATTAGATGAAAATCATCATTTTCTTAAGGATTTGGTGTATGGAGTTTAATGGAACCTTGGTATCAGATTATGAGCTATACTTAGATCATATCCTATTGTGAAGATTAATCTAACGTTGTGTAGTTTGAGTTGGAGGTGAAATTTGGCCAAATTAGTGGTTATAGGATTAGTACGTTTATAGGTAAATATATGAATTTGAAGGATTATGTAATATGGTGTTACTTAGTATGATAACCTTGATTTATGAACATGATACAACACGTCTGTAATTTGGAATATAAGGTTGAATGAGTTATTTCACATAAATTTGTAAAATGACCTTATTCAAATAGTTCTTTAAAAGGTTGGTTTGTTAGAAAAGTGAGTTAATTTTTGATCTAGAGACTTAATCAAAGAGATGTATGATATAAAATATTTGGCTACTATAGCATTTGCATGTTAACCAAAGAATTCTTTGTTAGTAGGATTATTTTTAGACATCTTCTCAGAGAGTTTTTATTTAATAAGGATATTTCTGGATACGTTTTTAGAGAGTTCTTAATTAATGAAATTGATTCTAGATACTGTTTCAAATATTCTAAAATAAAAATTGGGTTAGTACTATTGATTAGATACTTGTTTCAAAATTTTAGCGCACCTACCTACCCCCTCCTCCCAAAAAAAAAAAAAAAAACTATATTAAGATTAATGTTCAGAACCTTATTTAGAGACTTCAGTAATAAGTCAAAACTTAATCTAAGACTTATAAATGTATTTAAACTATATGTAAAGCATTTAAAAAGTTATCATATACTTTTTATTTAGCAAAAACTAAAATATTTATATTGATTGTTTAGGGACTTATGAAGGGATTGAGCATGAGAAGTAAGATTAACTCACGTTGATATCAAGTAAGTTTGGATCGGTACTTAAATTATATTAGAGTAGCATATTAGGATAATTGGAGAATTAAGAGTGCTTGCTTATAGTTGTAGCTAGATTGTTTATACGTGTGCCTTGTGTGTATTTGTGCTACTAATTGATGGTTGGGAGTAGACTCCGAGTCCTGTTTTTTGCTTGAGCATAATATGTTTTGTGTGTATAAACTTTATTGCTCACTTTATAATCTGGGATAATCTTAAGATGACTAAGGCCTAATTTGACATTCATGAAGACCTAATAGGTTGTCAAACTAAATATCGACACATTAGTTAATGATAGTAGAAATGGTCTTTTTCCTACTCTTAGTCAAACTAAGTGATAAGTGAGGGGGTCATGGCAATGTTGGGATCTGTGGTTTGAATGTTATTTAGGGAGGAAGGTGTTCATCATTGCACAAGCCCGGATTTAGTCTAATAGTGTCATGTTGAAACTCTTCGAAATATAGGTTTGTGTAGACGAAATTACTCTAACTTTGTAATGAATTGGTTAAACATTGTGGGATGCTCTATCATTTGTCCGTTGCATTTGTATTTAAATTATGGTTGAACAACCATGTTTGTTAATGTATTCTTATGACTCCATCCCTCTTACTGAGCTAGTTGAGCTTACATCTTAGTATATTTTTTTGCAAGTATGGAATAGTACCCGATGATGTATTGTTACAGTAATCCATAGGTTAGTTCCAACGGGCTGAGAAGTGAGGAGTTGAAGACTAATGAATGGATCATGTTCAAGATGTTTTTTATTTTTCTTTTTGTAGGAGGACTATAAGGTCTTCCTAGGAGGCTTTATAGTTTTCATTGGTTAGTTGATATTTCTATGTATTGTAGTAAGGTCTTCTTATGGAGTTGTAAAGTACTTTTGAAACTATTAAAACTGATGATGTATATAAAAACCTATGTAAGGACTCGAACTATCTGTATACATGGAAAACTATATTTTGTAAAGCATTACTCCATAGGTATTATATATCATAGGTGCCCATCTGATTGCTTCAAAGCTAGTTGAGTTGTTGTTTGCCTTATGTAGACTATACCTACATTAGCAGTTAAAGATGATAGCTTTTAGTTTAGATTAGTTTACATAGCAGAGCTGTTATGACTTTTCTAGTTAGAGTATGATAGTTCTGGATGGTATCAAAACATGGTTTGTAAAGAACCAAACTTTGAAGCATTTAATTAAAATGAAATAGATGTTATAACACCGAGAGTTGGGGAAAAGTATATAGGGTGTAAAAGACTGAGACTTGTAAATGTATATCTAAGTTACTTAACCTAAATAACATAAATTGAAAATAAGTAAAAGATTATATAATCTAACTGGTATTGTGTTGTGCTTACTTATAGATTCGAAAACATGGGTTGATTAATGCTTAATTACATTTTAGTTGGGAAGGAGATGAATCTCCTATTGATTATCGAATTTGGTTGCAAAATTAATTATTGGAGTTAGTTGATTAGATGATATTCTACACTATAGATGAGATTATAATTACCTATGAGAAGGGATTATCTTGGAGCATGAAGGATGAATGAAAGATGAGTTAGGTCTATTGTATAATAAATACACTACAGTTATAGCTTTTGAGAAGAAATATATGCATGATAAGGGAATTGTATTTATGATGGTTCTAATGTTGTACTTTCTAGCTGTAGTAGAACTTGATAACGATTATCTGCTTGGCTTTGATTAGACCCCTATAGGATCGTTACTTATACCCAAAGGTTATCTACCTAGAATCATTGATTAGTTTCCAAGATTTTCGTCGATTGAGAATGTAGGTATTGAATTACTTTCACAATTACATGAGCTTGAACCATCTATAAAACCACTTGGGAGTCCACTTCCAGTTCAACAAGAAAATGTAGGTGAGAATATAGAAGAAGAGGATCTCGAGGAAGATTTTGAAGAAGATTCGGAGTATAATTTAGAAGTAGCAATAGCTGAGGCAGAACTAGAAAATGAATATGAGGAGGAAGTTGAAACTGAGGCAATAGCTAATTTTAGAGATCAAGGAAGAATTCAAGTGGAAGCTAACGAATGACAGGAAGTGAATCAAGTTGGAGAACTTGAGTTGGCAAATGAGGGCAATGAGGATATGCAGGAAGTTATATATGTTCTTGAGACTCTTGAATATATAGTGGTAAGTTTTGACCCATAAATAGGAAATGAAAATGTAGATTTAAATGCTTATCAAAATTGGTTTCCTTTAGAAGGTATTGTGGTATTAGATGAATTGTACGGATGGAGTGAATAGAAGTTCGACTACTTTCAGAACTTATGGATCGTGTAGTTTATGTTATGTATTTTGTTATCCAAATGTTCTGGCCTCTTTTTTATGTAAATAGCATTTTGAAATTGTAAATATACTTTTGTACTTGTGGTAAGGAAGGCATATCTAGAACTTATGTAATAAGAAGTATTGATGTAATTTTTGTTTGTATAGATATGTTTATGTGTAACTAGTGATTTATAAAGTTCAGTTTGAATGTAATTATTAGATGTGAAGTTAAATTGTAAATGTAGTTCATTTCTTATGTAAAATTTCAAGTTATAATGTATACTTTTTAAGTTATAAAGTTGTATCAAGAAGGGCTAGTAATATTGTATGTATAGAGTTTTGGTATATTGAATGTACTTTACGTTGAACATCTATATGGAGATTTGAATGAGTAAGTTGTATATGGCTTGTGATAGGTTATCTCATATTATCATCATATACATAAGTAATTATAAGTGATGTAATAATATACAAATGTATACAGATGAGACTGTATTTATAGGTATTAATTTAATGTTATTGTTTGTTGAACCCAGACTTAGATATTATAGGGAACTAAGTCTATATCATTATGTATATATAGGATATACTTAATTTAAGCAGGTTGTAAATGTGATTGATCATAGATAAATTAATAGTTGGAATTTTTGGTGTTAAAATGAATAGAAAATGCACTTTTAGAAGGTTTTTCAAATACTTTGGAAACTCATGCTAACTATCGAGTAAATGGATTTTGAATGCAGTTAAGTGAAATATTGTGGTAATTAAGGAAATATAGTAGAGGAAGGAAATAGGAATGTGGATGGATAACCTGGAAATGGAGAACCACTTTTAGTTCCACTTACACAACAAGATTAACCAAGGAATGATTTGTCACCACCTCTACCTCTCCCTAATATGTTGGACCCTGGTTAATTTAGACGGATGATGGCAAATATGCAAACTATGATCCAACAATAGGGAGCTTTAATTCAGCATTTCTTAGTAGGTGGAAATGCTATAGTTTGAAGGCAACTCGAAGTGGAGCTAAGAGAGCAACGACCATCAGAAGTTGGTAAGCTCATGGAGTTTATAAAAGCCAATTGGTATTTCGAAGAAGAGATGGGAAAACCAGTTGTAGTTGATGATTAGATGACCTAAATCGAGTGAAGTTTCAAGGCTTTTCGAGTATTAGAAGTGCAAAAGATTTCATACGGAACATTCTTATTGAAGTTGGGGCACAAATATGGTCAGACTCAAAAGCATAGACTTTGCTAGGACTACTAACATGGCAAAATTTGGAGAAGAGCTCAAGAATGAGTATTTTCCCGTGAGTGTCCAAAACCAAATGATTGAAGAATTAATGAGTTTGAAAAAGGGTGCGATGAATATGGTATAGTATGAGATGGAGTTCAATTGATTGATTCAGTATTCACCGCAATCATATCGAGACAACCCGGAGCTTAAGAAAGATCTTTTTCTCAAGGGATTTGAGCTTACAATGAAATGCAAGCATAAGGATTATGGTTTTAAAACCTATGATGAAGTGGCAAATAAAGCATGTTAGTTTGAAAACAATCGGATACTGATGCAATCGGAGTGGATCGAGAAGTTCAATAGGATGAATTGGTTTAAGCCTACTTTTAAGAGATCTTTTTCTAATGTTGCAAGTAGTAGCTCAAGTCGAAAAGGAAAAAAGTTAGGCACAATGACTGGTGGAATAGCCTAATTGGACAAAGGATTTAGTTTCTATGATAAGAATGAAAATATCAATTGTTAGAAATGTAGAGATCAACACTATCCTCGTCATTATACACAACTGAAAGGAAAGTGCTATTTATGTGGAAATGAAAATATTAGATGTTAGAAATGTGGAGATTAATACTATCCTTGTTAAGTGTGTGCAATTGAAAGGAAAATATTATCTATGTGGAAATTAGAATCATATATCTAAAGAATGCCTAAGGATGAAGAATGTGAAATGTTATCGTTATAGCCAAATTGGACACTTTTCTAAATATTGTATACAATTCAAAATAGGAGCTAAGAATGTTAAAGGAGTGGAAATTGCGATGCTCCTTCCACGTGTCTTTACATTAGAAAATATGGATGAAGATACTAAAGAATTTGATGAATGGATGAAAGAATATTTTTGTGAAGGTTCGGATAATGACAATGATAGTACGAATGGAGGTGAATCGGGTCTAGTAATAGGTACATACATTAACATTAACTACTAATTAAGAGTTATAGTGTAAATTATATTTAATGAGATAACCTTATGTGCTAAGTAGAGCGATAGTTAGTAGTATTGTAATAAGTTCTTAAAACTTGTTAGTAATTATAATGAGAGTATCATGGGTTATGTAAATATAAACGGACAAGTTGTATATGCGTTATTTGATATAGGAGCTTCTCACTTGTTTACCAGTCAGGAGTTTGTGAAAAATCATGGAATTGAAGTAGTTGAAACAAAAGCTACCTATAGAATAAGGATTCTTATAGGAGAGCATGTATCAACTTGAACAATAATAAATGAAGGTCAAGTGACTATTCAGGAAAAGGAATTTCTAATTAAATTGATAGTATTACATATAAGTGATTATGATATTATTGTAGGGATTGATTGGTTATCTAGACATAAAGCGAAAGTCGATTGTCAAAATAAGATAGTGATATGGGATGATAGAAACATTGTATTTAATGATAAGATTGAGAATTGTGGTATGAAGTTGGCAGTCATTGAAGTACTTAAAGAAGTAGAAAAGGACGATGGAGATTGGCAATGCTTAGTGTTTGCCTTGGAAAGGAAGAAGGAAACACGAAGTGTGTAAAAAATACCAGTAGTCTATGAACTTCTTGATGTATTTCTAGATGATTTGCTTTGCTTAGCATAGCATAGGGAAATGGATTTTACTGTTTAGTTAGTTTTTATAGTTGAACCAATATCTAAAGCCCCTCATTGGATGTCATCAATGGAATTGCAGGAATTGAAACTAAAATCATAGGAACTTTTGGATAAGGGATTTGTTAGGCCAAGTATGTTGCCTTGGGGAGCCCTTATATTGTTTGTGAATAAAAAGGATGGAATAATGAGGTTGAGTATTAATTATAGGGAACTTAATATAGTGCCATTAAGAATAAATACGAATTGCCAAGAATTGACGATTTGTTTGATCAGTTACATAGAGCTACGATATTCTCAATGACTGACTTAAGGTTAGGATACCATCAACTAAGGACTAAATTAGAAGATATACCTAAGATGATGTTCCATATATGGTATGGACATTATGAATTTGTGATGATGCCATTTGGATTAATGAATGTATTTGCAGTTTTCATGGACTTAATGAATTGAATTTATCAGCCTTACTTGGATAAATTTGCAGTAGTGTTTATTGATGATGTCTTAATTTATTAAAAAGTAATGAAGGAACATGCTAATCATTTTAGACTGACATTATAGAAGTTGAGGGACAATAAGTTAAATGGAAAGTTGAGCAAATGTGATTTCTACTTAGAAAGGATAGCATTCTTAGGTAATATAATTTCTAGTGAAGGAATTTTGGTTGATCTAAAAAAGGTTAAGGTTATTGCTGATTGGAAACAACCTACTAAAGTTAATGAAGTAAGAAGTTTTATAGGAATGGCAAGACATTATAGAAGTTTTATTAAGGATTTATCAAAGATAGCATGACCTTTAACTTGGTTAACTCAAAAAGATGTTAGGTACGAATGGATTGAGGAATGTAAGTGAAGTTTCCAAGAGTTTAAAGAATATTTGATCTTAGCTCTAATACTTACTTTACCTTATTCGAGTAAGTTTTACTATATATATAGTGATGCCTCTCGAAATGGGTTAGGACGTCTTTGATGCAAGATGATAAAGTGATTGCTTATGCTTTTAAGCAATTAAAGCCTCATGAGACAAATTACCCAACATATGATTTGGAATTGGCAGCTATTGTGTTTGCTTTAAAAATATGGAGACATTACTTGTATGGCCAACATTGTGAGATTTACCCTAATCATGGGAGTTTGAAATATTTCTTCACTAAAAAACAATTACATCTAAGATAGAGGAAATGGTTGGAACTAATCAAGGACTATGATTTGACTATTAACTATTATCTCAACAAAGCAAATGTAGTGGTAGATGCTTTAAGTTGTAGATATCATGAGTAAGTAGCTTTCTTATTAACCACTCATAAGGATTTGATTCAGGAATTTGAGAAAATGAGAATTGAGTTTAAGTGGCATGATGACGAAGTGCAATTGATGAACTTAATTATTTAACCGACCTTGTTGGAGAAAATTAAGATACAATAAGAATAAGATCCAAGTTTAAAGATTTTGAAAGAAAAGTTGAATTTAGAGGAAATAACGGATTTCTACATGGATGAAAAAGGATTACTAAGATTTAAAAATCGAGTTTGCATACTTGATAATTGAGAATTGAAGTGAGAAATCATGGATGAAGCACATGTGATTGGATATACACTACATCATGAAGGAAAAAAGATGTATAGAGATTTGAAAACCATGTATTGGTGGAAGGGAATGAAAAAGGATGTAATTTAGAATGTTTTAGGTTATATTGTGTGTCAAAAGGTAAAAGCCAAGCATCAAAGACCTAATGGATTGTTGTAACCACTAGAAGTACCTTAGTGGAAATAGGATCATATTATGATAGATTTTGTGGTAGGACTTCCAAAAACTAAAGCTAGACATGATTCTATTTAGGTAGTTGTTGATAGATTGATGAAAAGTGCACACTTCTTAGCTTATTGAATTGGTAAATTGATTGAGAAGTTAGCTAAGTTATATGTATGGGAAATAGTTTGGTTACATGGTATACTAGAGAGTATTGTATTTGATAGAGATAGTTGGTTTGTGTCAAAATTATGGGAGAGCTTACATCGATCTTTGGGAATACAGTTAAATTTTAGTATAGCCTATCCTCTATAAACGAATGGTTAGTCTAAGAGGACGATTCAAATATTAGAAGATATGCTTAGAGGCTGTATACTGGACTTTGGAGGAGATTAGGATCAATATTTGCACTAGTAAAGTTTGTTTATAACAACAGTTATCAAACAACCGTACAAATGACACCATTTGAAGTGTTATATAGAAAGGAAATGCCAATCATCATTATATTGGCATAGTAAAGAACATGCGATAATAGGACTTGAATTAATTCAACAAACTAATGACAAAGTGAAGATTATTTGACAAAGGATGAAAGTAGCTTAAGATTGTTATAAGAGCTGGGTGGATATGAGGCAAAGGCTGTTGGAATTTCAAGTTGGAGACTATGTGTATGTAAAGATAAGTCCATTTCTAGGATTGTGAGTTGGTACAATTGGAAAACTAAGTCCACGATATATTAGACCCTTTGAGGTACTAAAAAGAGTTGGAAATATAGTGTATAAACTTGTGTTACCCCTAAGTTTATTGGGATATCATGATGTATTTCATGTATCTATGTTAAGAAAGTTTGTGAAGAATTTAGAGTCAATAGCGGAAATAAAACCACTAGATTTACAAAAGGATTATATAGTGTAAGAGCAACCTATTTAGATACTTGATAAGAGAGTTAGGAGACTACAAAACTAAAATATGGAATATGTGAAGGTTCATTAAGGAAGTGGCCCTCAAGTAGAAGTAACTCAGGAACCAAAGATGGCGGTGTAAAAGAAATACCTATGGTTGTTCTAGAAATTGGGTTAGTAGATCTTTATTATTTTGATTAATGATAGTTGGATAAATGTTGGAGTAGTAGGTACTGTATTAGGTAGAATGGATAATCAAAGTTTTGAGGGCAAAACTTTTTTGAAAGGGGTGGAAATATGTGCCTAGTAAAATTACGTATAGGATTTCCTTAGTCTTATGCATTAGCTTTTGAGAGATCATAGTCTTATATGTTAGATTCCGAGCTAATAATTTAAGGCATACATGAAAGTTAACTAATAAAAATAATATTTCACGTATGGGTCTAAGAAGTTAGATGAGAGCACATTGTGAGTCCGGAATGTTGAAATTTAATAAAATAATAGAATTATAGCTAAAAATAGATAGTTTTATTAAATTACATTATATTGTAATTTACCTATGCAAACATGTAAATTAGATAATGGAAAATAATTAAACATTAAAGATAAATTATTTGGACACAAAAAATTATAAAGTGACCTAAAATAATATATAAATATAGTATGTGTACCTTGGGTATAATTATTATATATATTTATATACTTGAAAATGTTTAAACTACCTTAAAATACTTACAATTAGCTAAATAGTTATAAGAAAAATTATAAAAAAAAAATTGCTAAAAAATCACCAAATAGCTGGATTCATCTTAAGGAGGCGTGACTTAATAAAGGACAGTTGTGGATTGGAAAGAACATTCAAATGACACTTAACAAAATAAGATTAAGAGTACTTAAAGGTTGGAGAGAGAGAAAAAATGCAATATTTCATTCTAATAACATAGGAATTGCTACTAACACTCTCCTCATGATCAAAAAGCTTCTTAGTAACTTAGGAAATCAATATGTTAAGAAGAGCAAAGTAGGAATAAATTCTAAAAAAATAAGAAGAAACATTGTGCAAACCAAGCATTTAGGTGGAACCCAAGTGTAAAGGCTACTTAGGAGTGAACCACCACCACCTCTTAATAGTGGAGGCAGCGGCTAGGAGTGTTAATAGGGTGGTGGTCGAGGTTAATTTTTGGGTAAGTCTAATTTTGTTTTCTATTTTAGTTAAATTGAAAAAAAAAATAAATTAATTCCGAAAATTATAGAAAAATTTATTTGTGTATATTTATATATATATACTTTTAGGGAAAAATACTACATTGAAAAATTTTTAAGTGGATATAGTACTTCCTTAAGAAAATGAGCAAAACCGATCAATTTTCGAAACCGATTTGAATAACCATATTGACATAGTTTCTAAGCCATTTTTTTTTTTCTGGAGAATACTTATATTACATGTGGATACTGTATGAAGAGATTTTGGACAAAAAATAGTTTTCATAATTTTTAGAGATTTCTTAGCCTTTAAATTGGATGAAAATTACCATTTTCTTAACGATTTGGTGTATGAAGTTTAATGAAACCTTGGTATTAGGTTCTAAGGAATTCTTGGATCACATCCTACTGTGAAGATCAATCTGGAGTTGTGTGGTTTGAGTAGGAGGTGAAATTTAGACAAATTGGTGGTTATAGGATTAACACGTTAATAGTTACGTATATGAATTTGAAGGATTTGGTAATATGGTGTTACTTGGTATGATAACCTTGATTTATGAAAATGATATAACATGTCTATAATTTGGAAAATGAGGTTAAATGAGTTATTTCGAACAAACTTATAAAATGACCATGTTTAGGCAGTTCTTCAAAAGGTTGGTCTGTTAGAAAAGTGAGTTAATTTTTAGTTCAAAGACTTAATCGGAGAGTTGTATGATATGAAATACTTGGCTGATATAGCATATGCTTGTCATCTAAAGAATTCTTAGTTAGTCGGATTATTTTCAGATACCTTCTTAGGGAGCTTCTAATTAATAAAGATATTTCCAGGTACTTTTTTAGAGAGTTCCTGATTAACAAAATTACTTCTAGATATTGTTATAGATAGTTTTAAAATAAAAATTGGGCTAGCACTATTGATCAATTACTTGTTTAGAAGTATCTAGGAAAAAAAAAACTATATTAAGATTAATGTTTAGAACTTTATTTAGAGACTTCAATAATAACTTGAGACTTCAATAATAACTTAAAACTTAATCCAAGACTTAATAAATTTATCTAAACTATATGTAAGGCATCAAAAAAGTAATCATATACTTTCTATTTAGTAAAAACTAAAATATTTATATTGATTGTTGAGGGACTTAGACTTTAGTAATAACTTAAAACTTAATCTAAGACTTAATAAATTTATATGTAAGGCATAAAAAAAGTAATCATATACTTTCTATTTAGCAAAAACTAAAATATTTATATTGATTGTTGAGGGACTTATGAAGAGATTGAGTACGAGGAGCAAAATTAACTCGCGTTGATATTAGGTAAGTTGGGATTGATACTTAAATAGTATATTTGAGTATCACATTAGGATACTTAGAGAATTAAGAGTGCTTGCCTGTGGTTGTAGCTAAATTGTTTGTGTGTGTACCATGTGTGTGTTTGTGCTACTAATTGATGGTTGAGAGTGAACTCCGAGTGCTATTTTCTTCTTGAGCATAATATTTATTGTGTGTAAGAACTTAGTTGCTCACTTTATAATCTAGACTAATCTTAAGATGACTAAGGCCTAACCTGACATTCACGAAAACCTAATAAAGGTAACGATTAGGTTATTAGACTGAATATTGATACATTCGTTAAGGATAGCAGAAATGGTCCTTTTCTTACCCTTAGTCAAACTAAGTGATAGGAGTATAGGTTATGCTAAGGTTGGGATCTGTAATCCAAATGTTGTTTATGAAAGAGGGTGTTCTCCGTTACACAAGCTTAGATTTAGTCTGATAGTATCACGTTGAAACTCCTTGATATCCAAGTTAGAGTAGATGAAATTACTCTAACTTCATAATAAACCGATTAAACATTGTAAGATGCATTATCATTTGTCTGTTGCATTTGCATTTAAATAATGATTGAACAACCATGTTTGTTAATGTACTTATTGATGGTTGAATTTCATTCACTTTGCCATTCGGTGACAGGTTGAGTAACTCCATTTTCGGCTAATGTCGAGTAACATAGATTTGTATTTGGTTTGAATTTAAGGAGAGTGGAGCGAAAGTTGTCACTTGGGACGGTTATTTTATATAACTACATACTATTCCTACATTTCAAGAATATACCCAATCAAGAGGCCTCCACGTATCTCGATAATCACTCCATTAATTGCTATTTCAAACATAACATTAGCTTATAAATAGGAAGAAGAAACACTGTAAGGGCTCTTTGATAACTCTTTACTACAATCTTATTCTTTTCCTACACTCATTAATTGACTTCGGCATTAGAGTGGTTACGCTAGACTATACTTGGTACCAAAAGCTTTTCTTTCTTTGCAAGACAAAAGTTTTAACCTAAAAGCACCTAACAACATTTGATGTTATTTATTTTTTCTTACCTATTCATATGGCTAGGATAAGATTAACTAGAAGTATAGTTACTTGTACTTCATCCGACCACCTTAAAGGGAGAAGCAGGTACACTGATGAATGTTTGGCTAAGCTAGCTACTTTACCTCGACTTAGCCAAAGGAAACTAGGAATTAACCAAAAAACATGATGAGATCCTTAATCTCCTTCATAATAATGTCTACCTAAATCAAAACAAAGAGCACATCGATCACAACGTCGAGAATAGTAATGATACAATCTATTTACCTGAATTTCCAAAAAAGAAAGCCAAAGTTACAAAGGGACCTTCGGTTCCTATATTTAAGAAAGTTGATAAGGTTAAGCAACTATAGCAAGTGCACCATGCTGGACTCTCGCATGTTGGCACCCTTGTTGCAATGAGTAAATAGTTCCAAATTAAGGAGAGCCCTTTCATTCTCGAGATTTTGGGGGAGGTTATACTATGGCAAGCCATAATTTGAAACTTATGATGGGATGAAAGATCTTGAAGATCATTTAGAGTACTACCGCATATTGGCTAAGTTACACGGCTTGAGTGGTGCCATGGCTTCCTAAGCTTTTCCCTCAACATTGAGGAATGGAACAAAAACATGGTTTAAACACTTGAAGTCGAAAATTATTTCGTATTTCAAAGAATTAGCTGAAGTGTTCCTTTAGCACTTCCTTGCAAGTAAGCTTCCTATTAAGGATTCTTCAGTCCTTAACACAATAAAACAGAGGTCAGATGAGTTTATTAGAGATTATATGGCTAAGTTTTTGGTTAAGATGGTCTAAATTCTGAAATTAGACATGAATGTAGCCCTCATCACCGTTTTTTAAGTCTTTCTCTAAGAATAAGCCGAGAACTTTTGCCTAATCCAAAGCCAAATCCACGTCTTACATCCGATAAGAGGACAACATAAAGGCTCGGTGAAAAGTTGATCAAAATAGAGGAGATAGGAAAAAAGATAAGAGGAGACATACAAAAGATCGACTTGAGATAGACAACGATGAAAGTCCTAATGATGAGACAAAGAGACCCTAAATTCCAATATATTTGTCTCATACACTAGTCAATCGTCTAATTTCGGATATGTTAATAGAGGTACGTGGGTAGAGAGGCATTTTGTAGTGGTCAGAAAGGATGAGAGGAAACCCTTCTAAGTGAAATTCCAACAAATATTACGATTTCCATTGCGGCAAAGGTCGTAACATAGATCAATGCATCTAACTTAAGAATGCAATTAAGGATGCAATTCAACGTGGGCACTTGTAAAAGTTTCTAGGACATGATGCCAAGAATATTGAGCAACCATCTCAGAGGAGACATGAAGACCAAGAGAATGATATTCGACTAACTATAGCCAGGAGAGATGCAAAAGACAGGAATACCAGTAGGGTACCTAATGGAATAGTTAACACTATTGCCAGCAGACCTTTTGTTATAGGCCGATTATGTTCTTTGAGTTTGACTAACGCAGTAAATTATGTTTGCAATATCTAAGGCAAGAAGGTCAAGATCAACAACACGATTTTTTTCATGGATGAAGATTTTGAAGGCATCTAAAGGCCGTATGATGATGCTTTGGTGGTTAGTGCGAGAATTGCCAACTTTAAGGTTAAAAAAACTTCTCATTGACACTAAAGGTTTGGCAGACATTATTTACCAATACGCTTTTAACTAGATGAAACTGAAGATCAAAGCACAGGTGAGATCTTACAATTATGATTTGTATGCTTTCAATAATTAACATGTTTAGGTAACCAGAGTAATTACTTTACCAATTCAGATTGGAGATGATGTACATGTCACAAAATGCAAAGTAGACTACCTTATTGTCAAATGTTGGTCCCCATTCAACATGATTACGGGATGGCCATGTTAACACTTATTCGGCATCGTCCATTCCACTGCTCATGTTAAAGCCAAATTCCCCACTCCTACGGGAACTAGTATATGTAAAGAGGATCAACAGTTGCTAAGGTCCTTGTACATGAGGGCCTTGATGCGAGAAGAAAATTTTTAAGTGGAAACTTGTCCATAAGGAAAGTCAGTCAACATAAACAATGCTAAAAATGAAACAAAGGAAATTTCTTTGGGAGGTGATCTTAGAAAAATGACTAAGATAGGGAAACCCTCGTCGACATACATTAGTGAAAATTTAATCAACTTCTTACAGGATAATGCCGATGTATCTACATGGTCCCATTTGGACACACTTAGTATCCCTAGAGATGTTATTGTACATAAGCTCTAGATTGATCTAAGTGCGGAAGTGATTTGACAGAAGAAAAGGCATTTTGCCCTCAAGAGGTAAGCGGCCATAGAAGAAGAAGCTCATAAATTCTTGATGGTGGCATTTATTCAGGAAGAGCCTTATCCGACATGGCTAGCTAGCTGTGTGCTAGTAAAGAAGTCTAATAGAAAATTGCGCATGTGCATAGACTTTATAGATCTTAACAAGACTTGTCCTAAGGATTGCTTTCCACTACCAAAAATTGATCAGATGGTTGATTCAATCGCCGGACATGCGTTGCTTTTTTTTTTTTTATGGATGCTTTCTCAGGCTACAACCAAATTAAAATAAACGAGGAAGATGAAGTTTACACATCATTTTTCACCAATTTCGAAACATATTACTATATGGTAATGCCTTTTAGGTTGAAAAATGCCGGCGTGACTTACTAAAGGCTTGTCACCATGATGTTCAAACCCTAGATCCATTGAAATGTTGAAGTATATGTTGACGACATGATTGTGAAAAGTGTGACTAAGGATTGGCATCTTACTGATCTTGAGGAGACGTTTTCTACTTTGAGGAGATATAACATGAAGCTTAATCTGCAAAAGTGTGTATTTGGTGCAACTTTGGGAAAATTTTTAAGGTATATGGTTATACGGTGCAACATTAAAGCCAACTTAAGAAAGATTGAAGTAATAATAAACACGGAGTCTCCTCGTATTGTTAAGGAGGTACAAGAACTCACTAGGCGAATAGCTACCCTTAACTAGTTTGTATCGAGAAGCGCTGATAGGTATGTAGGATTCTTTAAAATTTTAAAGAACCTAAGAGAGCTCAAATGGACAGATGATTGCAAAAGGGCATTCAATGAACTTAAAGAATTCCTCGCACCAGCTCCAATACTCTTGACACTTATTTTAAGAGATAATTTGTATTTATACTTATTAGTCAGTTGCTGAGTGCTTTCTTTTGTATTAGTTTAAATTGATAGCAAGGAGCATCGACTAGTTTATTACATGAGTCATGTCTTACAAGGATTAGACCATTGATACACGAAAATTGAGAAGTTTATATTAGCAGTGGTTCTCTTGGTAAGGAAATTGAAATCGTATTTTTAGGGCTCACCAAATTATAGTCCTCACTAATCAACCTTTGTGGTAGGCATTACAATGGCTAGACTCTTTCGTATGGATGATGAAATATACGTTGGAGTTAAGTGCCTACAAATCCAGAATGGCATTAAAAGCTTAAGTGCTAACGAATTTTTTGGCCTAGTTCACTGGTGATGAAGACAATGTAGAGATTGCCAAGAAACCTATATGATATCTTTATGTGGATAGTTCTAACTAGATAGGGAAGTGGTATGGGCAAATCCACTCAAAATATATATAAAAATATTGCAAATACTCCAATGAGTATACTGGGTTGGAATGAAGTAATAAAGAGTGAGTAAGGTAATCGATCCCTCGAGGATTATGAAATTACTAAACCTATGATAGCTCTTATCAATATTTAAGAAATTGAAATTTGAATTATAAATTAACTATTCTAATAATTACCCTAAAACTATCAAAGAGAAAATCACGACAATATATCTAAAACGAAACAATCATTTGAGAATGTAGGCAAAACAAAATCCACCTTAGTTATGCAAATCAAATTGTCATAATGTTATATAGATTAATAGCTATATGGTCATTCAAGTGAATTTATCATGCCTTAAAACTTAAGGACTTAGCCCCTAATTAATAGGTCAACTTCCATATCTCTAATTAATAGTAGACTTTAAATTATAATCATACATCTCCCGATGCTATGATCGTCTAATGTCTTAAATCAATTATCCTTAATGTTTTAGCGAATAATTAATTTGAAACATCGCATTAATCCCAAGATAATTTCTAATTAATCTAATCAATACTGCTCTTACGTTAGCTAATTAGTTTAATCAAGAATTTCTAACAAACCCTATATCAACTCCTGTATCAATAGTGTTTCTAAGTATTATAACCAATTAGAGAATTATAATTGAAATAATAGAAATTGCAATCATGAATCATTTATACATCTATTAACCCTATAACATGAATACAATTATCATCTCAGTTATCTAGGGTTTTATCAATTTCCCATAAATTAAACTTAGCCAGTTATGGAAATTAAAAGAAAAGCACATATAATAATAGAAATTGCGAAAAAGTTCATGATTAAAAGTAAGAACAAATCACAGAGTTACATAAATAGAAATAGAATAGAGATCAACAATTCCGTAATTATGATGAATAAACTTCAATTGTAAACTCTAAAGATGATCTCTACAGCAAAAGCGAAGTCTTTTCAATGATCTACGAAATTCAAAAGAAAAACTCTTCAAAACTATCTACTATTGCTTCTAAGACTCTAATTCTAAAGAAGATGAAAAAGTCATCTAAAATCTCAATCACACGTCTAGTTATAGAGAAAACAAGGGTTGGCTTTGGATTGGATCTTTTTCATTGAAGGTCGGTGGTGTTGAGCTCTAAAGTGATCGGTATAGAGTGTAGACTAGCCTAAGGTTGGCTACCTTCAATTCTAAAGTGCTGTAGATCGATTCGGGCTTCGTTCATTTACATAAAACTCCTCTAAATTAATTGTATTTCCACTCTGGATCCTCCAAGACTTGAAATATCCAAATGAAAATACTTAAGTACCATTTCTTAGTGTTTTATATAAAATCAATTGTTGTTGGTGAATTTTGGGATCAAGGAAAATCTTGCAAAGGAGAACAAGATGCTTGGTACTAGGGTTAGTTGGTGTAGCTACTCCAATGCCTAAGTTAGTAGGGTGACTTTGTATTAAAAGTATGTAAGTGAAGTGTTGGAGAGATCTTATGAAGTTTTTTTTTTCTCGTATTTATAGCTGGCTATAATGTCTAAGGTAGTTGTCGGAATAATTATTAAGACACGTGAAAGCTTCTTAATTTGACATCTTTCCTGATATGTAAGGAGAGCAGGTGGTTATGTAATATAACCATACTTATTATAACTATTCGTGCCATGGGCTTGAGTTCAAACTAGGAATGGATTTAAGATACTTGACATAAATGCTGTGTCATCATTCTAAAGGTATGCCGAAAGATTCAAAATATTTGGCATATCAGTGGTTAAATGAAAAAGTATGCCAGATGAGCGAAAACTGACTACCAACATCTATAATACTTCATCCAAATTTGTACACTAAATATGAGTAAAATATGCCTTTATTATGGGCCTTATTCTATAAGGACCCCAAAATGTTAAGGTTAATTATGCTTTGAAATTTAGATTCTTAGCTAGCAATAATGAAGCGAAACATGAAGCTTTGATAGCCAGGCTTAAACTAGCAAAAGAAATTGGTGTTAAGAAACTCAAAGTTTTGTCCGATTTACAACTGGTGGTGAATTAAGTGATAGGAAGTTTTGTAGTGAAGGAAGAAGAAATGAGCAAGTACCTGTTGATGGTACAAACGTTTGTGGAAGAATTTCAATCTTTTTCAATCCATAAGGTTCCGAGGAGTAAGAATATTATAGCTGATAAGTTATCTAAGCTGGCCAGTATGGCATTTCTTAACTTGAGCGACAAATTCTTTATCAAATTTCTCTTGTACAAAAGCTTATCCATTGTCTTGTAGAGCTACAAACTGGCTCCTTACCTGAGAGAGAAGTCTTGGATAGACCCCCTTGTAGATTGCTTAAGAGATGGTATCTTCCCTGATGACAAGAAAGAGGTTCGAAGATTGGTTTACTAAGCTACAAATTATATGCTGATGGATGATTAGTTGTAGAAACACGGCATATCCCAACCTTATCTTCAACGCCTTCCTCAGAAAGAGGCTTAACGGGTGTAATCTAAACTATATGGTAGTGTATGCAACAATCATGTGAAAGTACAAACATTGTATATTTGTGCACTATGACTTGGCTGTTATTAGCTGACCATGAAAGAAGATGCAAGAGTAGCTGTTTGTCATTGTCTATAATGCCAAAAGCACGAGGCGTCAAGTCATGCACCTTCTACTAAACTATGCTGCTTATCTAGTCCTTGGCCCTTTGCCCAATGGTAATTAGATATACTTGGACCCTTTCTAAAGTCTATAGTTTTGCAACAATTTGTTATTGTTGCTGTAGGTTATTTCACAAAATGGGTAGAGGTAGAGGCAGAGGCATTGGCAAGGATCACTAAATAAAAAGTGGAGGCATTTGTTTTCAACTCCATAATATCAAGTTTCAGAGTCTCATTTATGATAACCACAGACAATGGACTACAGTTTGATAACAACAAATTCTGAGCATTTTGTGAGAAATATGACATTTACTTAAACTATACATCCATAGCTCACCCTTCGACTAACGGGTAAGTCAAAGTTATCAACAAGATCATCTTACATAGCTTGAGGAGGAAGGTTAATTAAGTTAAAGGAAAATGTATAGACAAATTGTCAGATGTCCTATGGGGATATCGGACTACCTATAGAACTACAATAAGGGAAACACCCTTCAAGTTGGCATATGGTATGGAAGTAGTTTTTCCGATCGAGTTAGACTTGCCAAATCTACGCATACAGAATTTTGATGTGATGATCAATCATATTGGTTTGATGGCAAATCTAGATATGATTAAAGAAATTAGAGATGTCACAGGAGTAAGGGTTTCGACATATCAGCATAGGGTAGAGAGCTAATATAATCAGAAGGCAATGTATAAGGTTTTTTAGACTAGAGATTTGGTTTGTTGAAAATTGGAGGTGACCAATGCATGAGAAAAACAAGGGAAGCTCATGGAAAATTGGGAAGATCCAGTCAAGTCCAAGAAGTTATTGGTGAGGGGATCTATTGACTAGAAGGTTAGATGGTATAGTTATTCTTCGTGCATGGAATGTCGAGAACTTAAAGCTTTATTTTAATTAATTTCCTCGATGTTATGCATCTCTATTTGTTTTGTAAGGCAACAAGCTACTTGCTTTGAAAGACAATTGTATTTAAAGTTAAAACTTTGATTTTTTCTTGCTTTGAAAGACAATTGTATTCAAAGTTAAAGCTTTGATTTGTTTCTTGATCTTTTTGTAATTGATGAGTTAATAAGTTCAATCTACATGATAAACAAACTAGTACAAGTTCAAGCCTATTATAGTTAACGACCTTCATATATTAGTTGAAAAGCAGAATAATGAACTTTATACTAAGTTCAACTCAGACAGTTGGTCTACATCTAAAATGACTAACAGATGGCTTTTAGTAAGGCATCTAATATATTGCATGTGAAATAAAATATGCTGAGAAATATATTGCATGTGAAATAAAACATGCTGAGAAATAAGATTGTGTGAAATAAAACACAGTAGGAATATACAATGTGTGAAATAAAACATGCTTGGGAATGAAAAAAGTATATGAAACAAAACATGTTGAAACTTCTAAGTTATGCATAAGGAAATGTGTAAGATTCATCACAAATACAATTACAAAATTTCAACCACTTGGTTAGATACTGTCCATACAATAATGAATTAATTACACAAATAAGCCTATGCTATACTCTTGGATTGAGCGGAGGCATTCACTTGATCGAAAGTTGGAGCCTTATTGGAGCTTATCTCCTTTTTGGTGCTTTGGGTTTAAGGATAGGTGGATTTCTCTTTGTGCTCATAGGGGATTTCTTTGGATAGACGATCCTTATTATCTTTAGGATCCTTGGTATGAGCTTCATTATCATCTTACATATTAATTTCAGCACCTGAATCCTTGCCGTCTTCCTCATCGCTGCTACTAACTTTATCATCAACGTCAATGAAGTCCAAGCATGAGAGATCATAATTAAGGTGAAACTTAAAAATTTCTTCTCTTGCCACTTGAACCCCCTCCAATAACTTTTTCCTCAATAATCTCTCGTATTGCTGACTCGGGATCACGATTTTGAGTGCTTCTTCAATAGAGGGCCCATTCCTCACTGCCTCCTTCAATTAAAAAATATGGCTTTGTAGCTCAGAGTTGTTGGTCTTTAGTTCCTTTATTTGCATCTTGAGCCTATCTTCCTCATCACTCATGGAGCAAAGTGTTTGACCCAAACCCCAATACTCTTTGTTCTTTTTGCGTAGCTCTTCCTTTAGATTTTCAACCTACTTATACTACTCATCAACCTTAGCCTTAAGGCTTGAGAAGTCATTGACAGCTAAAGAGTGTGCCGATTTCTTGGCAACAAGTTCATCTTAATACTTTCTAGCCTCCATCTCATCCTTTATTCTCGCATTGTTAGTGGCTACAATTTGAGCTTTTGAGGAGTTGTATGTGTCCTCATTTTTTTGCAACAAGTCGATATGGAATTATCAATTCTTCGGACCACTTGGCAGAATATATAAAAATTATTATTATTACCTTTCTCATCTCTTTATCGGCTTTATCTAAGGCCATCAGAACGTAGCTGCTGATCTATAAACAAATGCAAGTGTTAGCAATAAGATATGCCTAACAATTGAAAGGATTCAAATGGTACTTATATCGTACGGTTTGGCCATAATGTGCACCTTATTGCAACTGTTGACCCTATCAACATTTTTCTTTGCAATCTCTTTATCCTTTAGAAGAATAATACCTTCCATCAAGGCTAAGGATTTTGTTCTATCACCTAGAGTTGAATCAATGTGTAAGATGTTGCGGCTTTAGCATGGAATGAAGTACTTGTTGACCTCCGTGTTAAGGACGAATTCGATACTATTGATGCTGAGAGCTTTGTTCTTCATTGCTGCCTTCGCCGTTTTGTCTAATTCTTTAGACCTTTTTATAGGAGGTTGATGAATGGGTTCCTTCTTACTTCTTTTGTTCATACTTGACACAACCTCCATTGGGAATGATGACCCTTTAGGGGAATAAAATTTGTGACTTCAGCCTCATTTCGAGGTTCGATTTCTTAGCCACCCTCTCTTAGTTCTGTAGTAGGAGGAATATTTTCGGCTGGAAGGGTCTCAATCTGTGTGGCCTTTGCTAACCCATTTCTCACTCCCTTATCACTTCTCCTTTGGACGAGAGATCTTCTTATGGGTCGCCACTTGTTTTGTTGCGCCTTCTTTTACTACTTTCTTAATAGCAATCAACCGAATAGCTGTTGAACTTAGGTTTTTTTCCTCTTGGTTTTTATAAATAAGTCTTCTTTAAACGAATCAATATTAAACTTTACCCATTTACTACTAACTCTTGACTAGGGTTTAAAGAAAACCGGTTTTTATTTTGAAAATGTATTAGAGTCGCTACCTAATCGGAGTTGGGAAAAAAAGTTAAGTTATAACTAATTAGGTGGATTAATTATAACTTAGCTACTGATCCATCGATTAAACTAATTTTCTAAATGGTTTTTGAAAACCAGAAATTTGAATCTGGGGGTTAATTTTTATACCTTTACGGATACCATCAACTTTTTAATTTTAATCTTAGTTTAAAAAATCACCTTTCTAAAGACTATTCTATAAAGTGAAACTTAATTATTAGTGAATTGAATAATTTAAGTAATCTAAACTATGAATGGAAAAATAGGTTTTTCGTTTTTTATCATTGCCCCATAAGTGCTCATGTACCCATTATTCGGGATTAGACGTATGTAATTCTTTACCGAAAATATTAGTTGGTTGATTCATTTTTACTTTTTGAAAATGGTTGGATTTATGTTTTTATCCATTTTAAGTTTATTTAAAGAAATTATTCTAAACGGCCTTAATCGGAGTTTATTTTTAGAAATTCTAAATAGGATTCTGATTTGAAAGAGTCCATTTGTTTAATTATTATTTGTTTAGAAAAACTAATTTTCTCTAAGTGGTAAAATTTTATTCATTTATTTGTTATTTATTTAATTTATTCTACCTATTTATAAAAAGGGTACCAATAAAAATGGACTATTCTTTCTTCTCTTTTTGTCCCTTTTGTCCTTTTTTTTCTCTCTCTCTTTTTTATTATATTACACTTACATGGAAGACAAGAAAAGAAAAAAAAAAAAGAAGAACAAACAAATAAATAAATAAAATTTTGTGTAGACCAAGTCGGTTTAGGGTTGGTTTAGGTTAGCTTAGTTGCCTTTGGTCAGCTTTGGTTGACTTCAGTTGGCTTCGGTCAGCTTGGTTAGCTTGGATCGGCTCAAAAAGTCAAATTGGAGTATCGAATTTCGGGTTTTCAAGTGTGAGAAATCTAATGGTGGTGGTGGTTTTCGCCAAAAATCACCGTAGATGGTACTATCCTAGAAAGATAAAGGAACTGTGCTAGAGAGAGAAAGTGTATGTTTGCTCTTTGAAGAGATTCTTATACTTGTATGTGTTAAATGAAAGATAAACCCCTATTTATACTGTTGGCACAAAAATTAAGTTAAGAAATTCGGGAAAATCAAATTAAATAATTGAAATTCATTAATGGGTTTTGACTCGAAAAATGAAATTTTTTTTTTTCATTTTTGAGCTCGATTTTAATTGCATAGATAATTAAATTTGGATGGATTTTGGGATGAATTCAAAAGTAAGCCATGTGTATTAAACAATTTCACCATTAATTCGGTTCATGTAATAAAATTAGTTAAAAATGGCTTTGAATAGAGCATGCAGGGAAGGGAAAAAACTGGAAATAAGGAGTTGAGACTATGAAGAAGGAAGAAGGGGGTATAAGTCACGTGTGGGGCATGTGCCACTTGCATATGGGCGTTTGAAAAATAAAAGGGGCTCGCTAGGCATACCCCTGTTCTCCAATCAGGGCATTACCCTGTTTAATGTTTTGCGGACCAATTTCTAGTCCTCATTGAAATGTATTATTATTTTTAAATATATATTACATAAATACTTAAAATTAATATTTATTAAATACATATTTTTCCTTTCAAAAAGGAAAAGGCTCTTTGGGCCTGGTGAGATTCAAACTTGGGTCTCTTTGTTATTTGTGCATATGTATTACCATTAGACTGTTGGTTTGTGTCTTGTCCATATGTACAATTAAGTTGTACATATAAATTAGGTCAGTCTAGACTAGATTCAAATCTAAGCCCAAGCTCAACAGTCCTTATTATTATTTTTATCTAAATTAAAAACTCTACTCTCTTTTAAATTTCCTAAATCCTCTATTTTTCAATTTTCTTAATTTTTTGTTTTTCTTACATTTTCTACTTTTTTTTTTGTATTTTTCTAAATTTCTTATTTTTTTTTTTGGTTTTTCTTATTTTTCTATTTTTTTTTTTTTGCATTTTTTCCCAATTTAGGACCCTTTAACTTATTAAAAAAAATAAAAAGTGGAAAAAATTGGATGTCTACAATTGCCCCTCTTTGTGGTGAAGTTTAAATAAAACTTTGCTATGAAGACAAAAAAGACACTATTTTTGCCTCGAGAGTGACTTTGACTTGAGAAATGCAACAAATAGCTAACTATCCTAGACTTGATCCATTAGGATTTGGTGAAAAGATTAAAGAGAGATGAGGCGCTTTAAGGGATAAAAAGAAGAAATGAAGCATGGTTGTACCTTTCTAGACTCATTAACCTAAGTTGGAGCATCTTTAGAGGACTAGCAACCCTAAGGTGGAATCGATTTGGAGAACCCGGTTGTGCCTTTCTAGGCCTACTAACTTAGGGGGAGAGCATATCTAGTGGACTAGCAACCTTAAGTTGGAATCGATTTGGATAACTTGGTAGTGCCCTTTTGGGCTCATTAACCTAAACGGGAAAATATCTAGGGCACTAGTAACCCTAAGCTGGAATCGATTAGGAGAACCTAGTCATGCCCTTTTAGGCTCACTAACCTAAGTGGAAGCATCTCTAGGGAACTAGCAACCTTACGTCAAAATCGATTTGGAAAACCTAGTCGTGCCCTTTTGGGCTTGTTAACCTGGGTAGGAGTATCGCTAGGGGATTAGCAACCTTAAGCTGAAATGGATTTGGAGAACTTGGTCGTACCCTTTTAGGCTCACTAACTTAAGTAAGAGTATCTCTAGGGGACTAGCAACCTTAAGCTGGAATTGATTTGGAGAACCTAGTTGTGCCTTTCTAGGCCCACTAACTTAGGTAGGAGCATCTTTAGGGGACTAGTAACCTTAAGCTAGAATTGATTTGGAGAACCTAGTCGTACCTTTTTGGGCTTGTTAACCTAGGAGAGAGCATCTTTAAAAGACTAGCAATCCTACCCTAGAATAGATAAGGAAAACCTGGTCGTGCCCTTTTGGGCTTACTAACCTAAGTGGGAGCATCTCTAAAGGATTAGTAACCCTCAATTGGAATCATTTTGGAAGACCTGGTCATGCCCTTTTGGGCTCACTAACTTAAGTGGGAGTGTCTCTTGAGGACTAGCAAACCTTAAATTAATTTTAGAAGAAGTGCCCTTATGGGCTTACCAAAAGGAATCAATGATGAAAGGAAGCACCATTTGTGTTCGGTAAAAGAAATTGATGAAGAGAAGCACCATATGGGCTCACTAAGAGTAAAGAATAGAGTCAAGATAGAACTTTCAAGGGTTGGCTAAGCACCAAAAGATAGTATAGCAGGTAAGTGCCTCTTTGGCTGGCTTAAAAGATTGTTATGGATAGAGTTGTAAACTATTGGTCATATAACCTAAATGCAAAAGCAATGTTTAAAAACCAATGTTTAAAAACCAATGTGTTAACATTGTATGGAAGTACTTACGTAGTCTTGTTGATAGTACCCAAACTGTTAAACCTTTTCTTGGAAATTCTCATGAAAAACTAACTTATTCTTTGATCCTTTATTGTCAACCCAACTGATCTTGATACAGAACTTTGAGACTTCGTCAGCTCTTTTAAAGAAATCACAGAAATTAACCTGACATAGAATATCACCTACTGTTTTTGTCTTTTGAGGAATTTTATGAATCGAAGCCTTTATTCTCTACGAATAAATATCTGCTGTGAGGTGATTGCTTATCTAGATTTTGCTTTTTCCCTTAAAAATAGACAATAAAAACTCCCCTTCAAGGGGGATCAATCCATAATAAAGTATTTTAAGAAGTTTTGTCAATTACCAATGTTCTATATCTCACTTATCAACTTCTCTCGTATTTTTGGTATGTGGGTTTGATTAAATGGAACAAGGGAGCTAGACCTTTTAATGGAGAAGGTAGTGATTTCAACATCAACAACTACTAAGGATACCAACTTTGGTTGCAGATAATAAAAATTAGACCACAATGACATTCAAAATAACTAGCATTTTCGTGTTCAAAGTAAAAATTTCCATTGACTTCTTATGGGTAATATAACTTCACAACATCAACATCTATAGGATCTCTTAATTCTAGACTATCCATTTGGGACAAAATTAAAGCCCCTCCTAGTAATACCCACTTCACAACATAAGGGCCTTCATAATTGGGAGCAAAATTTTCTTTGAAGTTTTTGTATTAGGGAAAGCCTTTCTCAACACCATCTCACCTTCTTTGAAGTTCCAGGGTCGTACCCTTTTGTTGAAAGCCTAAGCTATTCTTTGTTGATAACACTGATTATGACACAAGGCTGTCAATCTCCTTTCGTCAATCGGATTCAACTGCTTAATGCATTTCTTTACCCAATTAGTTTCGTCTAATTGGGTTTCTGATAATACTTTGAGTGACGAGATCTCAACATCTACTGGTAACACCGCTTCAGTACCATATACCAAAGAGTAGGGTATTGCCTCAATCAACGTTCTGATGGAAGTTTGATAGGCCATAAGTGAAAATGACAACATCTCATGCCAGTCCTTATATGTAGCAGCCATTTTTTTCGATGATTCTTTGGAGGTTTTTATTGGTTGCTTCAACAGTTCCATTCATTTGGGGTCAATAAGGAGTAGAGTTCATGTGAATGATCTTAAATCGTTAGCACAACTCTAACATAAGCTTATTGTTATGATTAGTGTCGTTGTCGGTGATGATTGTTTTTAGAACATCATATCGAGTGAAGATATCTCTCTTGATGAATTAACTACGACCCCTTTAGTAACACTTGAGTAGGATGAGGCCTCAACCCATTTGTTAAAGTAGTCGATGGAGAACAATATAAAGTAATGCCCATTAGATGCTTTTAGAGTAATCGAGCTGATGATATTTATTCCCTAAATTGAAAAAGGCCACAGTGCTAAGAGTGTGTAATTCTTGAGGCGAGGCATTTATCTTATTTGCATAAACTTAGCATATGTGACAATGCTTGATGTGCTTCATGCAATCGCTTTCCATTGTTGACTAGTAGTATCCTAGCCTCATAATTTTCTTAGCCAGCATGTAGCTATTCATATGAAGGCTACATACTCCTTCGTGTACTTCTTTCATCAACATCTCAGCCTCCTTGTATCTACATACCTTAAAAGTGTACCGTCAAAAGATCACCAATACAAAGTGGACTTGCTTATTAAGAATTGAGTGCCTAATCTCTTGATCATCCTTCTGTCCTTTTTCTCGACCTCTTCAAGATATGTGCCTTATTGTAGGAACATTTTACATCATGATACCACTGCTTTTGGTCATTCGTACCTTTAATTACTAGATAGAAGGCAGGCTTATCTTCAATTTCAATAGTACGAGGCTGAATCTTGACTCTACTAGATATCTGGATCATGGATGCTAGAGTGGCTAAGGCATCGGCAATTTGATTTTGAGTCTTCGGCATGTGATTTCTTTGAATTTCTCCATCAATTCAGTTAAGTGCCGGTGATAATGTATCGGTTTAGAATCTTTCGTCTTATACTCTCCTTGAGCTTGGTCGATAATGAGTGAAGAGTCCTAATACACTTCTAATTCTTGAATATATTTATTTAAGGCTATTATGAGTCCCATAAGGTATTGTGTACCTTTAGGGGATATCAATATTGCCTTAATTCTGCACTTAGACACATTAGCTACCCCATCGAAGAACATCTTCCATTTCGATGGTTCATCAGAGCTTCCTTCAATTGCTAAGATGTTTTCATCGAAGAAATTGACTTGTACCTCTTAATGGGTATTATTAGAGGGATTCTTTGCTAATTGATCTGCTAGAGCTTGCCCTTTGATCGAATTCCATTTTACGTATGTAATGTCGAACTTTGATTGCAACATTTACCACTTTGAGATTTTGCTAATTAGGACTGGTTTGTTTACCAAGTACTTTAAGGGATCATGCTGAGTTAACAATTTAACCTAGTAATAGAGCCTGTATTGTTTGAGATGATGCATTACCTAGACCAAAGCATAGTAGGTTCTTTTCATCTTCCAAATATTTTTTTTCTCCCTTAGTGAATTTCTTGCTTAAGTAGTATATGGCTTGTTCCTTCCCTTCCTCATCCTTTTGGTCGAGCATACACCCCATAGATTCTGATAATATTATCAGGTATAGAAATAAAGGCTTCCTAAGTCTCAGAGCTACTAAAATTAGAGGGTTCATGAGGTACCTTTGATCGTTGTCAAGGCTTGCTTGCATTCTTCTTCTCAGTTTATCTTAGCATTCTTTTTCAATAGCTTAAACAAGGGATGACATTTATTTGTGAGTTAAGATATGAACTAGGTTATATAATTTAAACGGCCCAATAAGCCTCTGATTTCTTTAAGTGTATGTGGAGGGGGTAAGTTGACTATTACTTTGACTTTATTAGGGTCTACTTTAATGCCCCTTTGGTTGATTGTAAAACCTAACAATTTCCCTGAAGTCATTCCGAAGGTAAACTTCTTTAGGTTGAGCTTCAATTGGAATTTTCTTAACCTATCAAACAATCTCCTCATTTTATCTACATGATTTTCTCCTTCATTAGACTTTACAATCATATCATTAACATATACTTCAACTTCATTGTGCATCATATCATGAAAGATTGCAACCATAGCTCTTTAACAAGTTGCCTTGGTATTTTTGAGTCTGAAAAGCATTACTTTGTAGCAAAATGTGCCCATGTTGTAATAAATGTTGTCTTGGCTTTATCTTCTTTAGACATTCAAATTTGATTATATCTAGAGAACTCATCCATGAATGACAAAAGATGACTTCCAGTTGTGTTGTTGACCAAGACGTCAATATGGGGCAAGGGGAAATTATCTTTAGGGGTTGCTTGGTTGAGGTCTCAAAAATCTATGTATACTTTGATATTTCCATTCTTTTTCATTACTGGCATGATATTGGCTACCCACTCAAGACAATTAGATACCTTAATAAAACCAACCTTTAGTAATTTTCTGACTTCTTCCTTAATTTTCAACAAGAGATCCGGTTGAAACCTTCTTAGCTTATGCTTTTTAGGTTTGATATCCTCTCGTATGGGTAAGCGGTGAACCATAATTGATGGATCCAACTTGGGCATTTCTTGATAAGACCATACAAATACATCTTGGTATTTAGATAGTAATGTAGTCATTTTTACCTTTTGTTCTTCTTTCAAATTCCCTCTAATTTTCAATGTTTTAGGGTTATTGTTAGTCTTAACATTAATTATCTTAGTTGGCTCGTCAATGGAAATTCTACTCATTTTATATCTGTACCAGCTCTCTTACACATCACTATACTAATTGACATCACTTTTAACAACTAACCTAGTAGGGTCAGAGGTGATATTAATATTTTTATCACCTATTTGTGCGAGGTATCTATGGCATTTATTCAAAGCATTAGATCTGGGAAAAAGAAAAGTATATAACAGAAAGAGTGTAAGTAAGGAAAAGTTGAAGAGAAATGAGACTGACTTTTATTTAGAGGAAATTCTTTTAGAGTACAACAATGTAGAATAAAATTAATTATTACAAAACTTTGTAAAATACTAAACCACAATTCATCCTTTACATTAGAGAAGACTTATTGCTATTTACAGGAATGGAGAACCAATTATTCAGGTGTTGGGACTTGTTGGACAGGTTAGCCATTTTATTTTTGCCTGAGTTATCTTCTTTAGTGGGCTTTAAATTCTATACATCAGCCTGGATGAATGTTTTTGACAATGGTGGGAAGGTCATTGAGGTGTGGTACAACCTGTCACCTCTTTTGCCCTTAGCTTGCATTTTTTGTAGCTCATCCATTAGAGTTGGGATGTAACCTAGCCTATAGGTTCCAAGCTGGCTTTCTTTGAATTTCCGCCTCTCATCTTTGTCCTAATCAGTAGTCATGCACACCTCTTCAAACATTTAGAGCCTAAAGTCCTCTTGCTCTTCAATGCTAATATAGAGTATGGCCATTTCGTTATATATTTCGTAATCCTAGTCACCTAGAATTATTTTGACTTAGCCACTCGAAAGTATGACCCTTAATGAATGTATCTAAGGTCTTCCCAATAATAGGTTGAAGGTCCTTGGGATGTCTAAAACTTGGAATCGGATGTTTGATGTCTGTGGGCCAATATCAACTGATAAGTCGATCTCCCCTATAATTTCTCTTTTAGATTAGTCACAAGCCCTGACTATTGTTGAACTTGGCTTGATAGTGGTCATATCAATGCCTAATAGATCTAAGGTGGCTAGAGGGTAAACATTTAAAGATGACCCGTTGTCAATAAGGACTCTTATTTTGATGATGTTGTTTACCCTTACTATTATGAATAGAGGCTTAGTGTGCTGGTTGCCTTCTTCGCCCAATTCCTCGGTAGAGAAAGAAATATGATCCATAGTAAGGATAGAGTTGGTGACAGACCCTATTATTTTAGCTGGTATTTCACAAGGGACTTTGACTTCCCTCAATGTTCTGAACAAAGCTTCTTGAAGTGGTTCCAATGCCATCAATAAACTCATGAGGGATATTTGTGCTGAAGTCCTAGTAAGCTGATCCATTACTTTATACTTGCTAGACTTGATTATTTTGGTGAAGGTAGACAATCCTTCTTCATGTTCAGCTAGTTCATTGTTTGGCCTTTCCAATATAGCCTTCTTTTTTAGGTCTTCCCTTGGATCATAAATTCTATTACAGCAGGTAATCTCTCCCATAAGTGATCTTGATTGCCCCTGATTTATTGCGAGGTAGTGTACATTTTGGTTTGTGGGATTTGCTTCTCTTCTTGTTTGGAGAATCTATAGACTGTGGGCTTTCAGTTAGAACCGATCATGTTGATGATGGGATATGAGTCATCAAATATCATATTAGTGATGGGTCCATGGTTAGGCATGGGGTTGTTGTTGATGTTTAGAATTAGAGCCTCTATGAAGTCCAGTTGGATTGTGCCTTCGTCGTTTAAATCCTAAATTTTATTTCTTAATCTCCAACATGAGTCTGTTGAATAGCCCACTTGCCTTAGATGATATTGATACCTTACATTGGGATAAAAAAATCTTGACCTGTACCTTCATTAGGAGCCTCAGAATGGAGTGGATTATCTTTTCTTAGTTTTTTAAGTATTTAACTGAGTACAATGGGTATTTTGGTGAACTGCCTTGGGGCATTACTAACTTACGGTTGGCTTCTACATTGTTGTTGAGCTGATGGAGGATTTGTTGTAAAAGAGACCCAGGCATTATATTTGGTATTTGAATTGACAATGTTGATAGCAGCTTCTCTAGGCTTGCTGGTGGTGGGTTTAGTAGAGGATGGTCTTTTGTTTGATGGTTCATGTAACTTGTCGGAGGAGACAATACTTTCAATCTGATACCTTACTGCTACTACTTCTGCAAAACTAGAAGAGGCTTGCCTAATTAGATGAGAGAAATAAGGTCTCTCGAGAGTGTTGATAAAAGTTGAAGTTAGCTCCTTTTTAGTCATAGGGGTAGATACTCTTCTAACTAAGGACCTCTACCTTTAGGTCTATTCTTTAAAAGATTCATTGTGCCTCTCCTTCAGGGTAACTAAATCCATCATGGTCAATGCTACTTTAACATTGAACCTATATTGCTCATAAAATGCCTTAGCTATCTTCTCCTATGTATTTATCTGGTTTTGGTCCAATTGGGCGTACCGGGTCAAAGTAGGGCCTATCGGGCAGTTTTGAAAAGTTTGGCCAATGAGTTGATCATATTGTACGTACTTACCTATTTTGCATACATACAGCTTGGTGTGCAGTTTAGGGCACCCGGTTCCATTATACTTCTCAAAGTCAGGTACTTTAAATTTCTCTAGGAAGCATCCATAGTCATAAGTAGAAAAATCTATTATACCAACCTGCTTGAATCCATCATACCCTTTGAGCATTTTCATCTTTTCAGTGATTTGTTGGGTCAATCGCTTTTCGAGTTCTTTCAATATGTCCTTATCAACTTTAGGCTTTAAGTTGGTTGGAAATGAGTAAGTGTTTGGTTCGAAAGTTGGGTTGACCTTCGGAAAGAGCCCTTTTGTCTCAAAGGTTTCAAAGGTCTGGTTGAATTGGGATAGACTTCTTCTGCTTTAGTAAGTGGAGCTTTAATGTTCTTTCTATACCGAGCTTTGAAATTTTCTTCATTTGCTGGAGTTGTGGACTTGAGTAAGGCGATGCTATTAGTAAGGAAGCTCAGTTAATCTGCAATCTTCCCTATCGTTCATTCCAAAGAGTGAAACCTTAGCTCAATAGGGTCAATAACTTTCAGGTTGACACTATTGTTGTTGGAGTTGGTGTTGTCATTTCCTTGGTTAGTCATTCTAGTTTGAGAGTGGGTTCGAATAGGACTTCTTTGAAAGGTTTGACACTTGGGAACAATCTTGGCGATCGGGTTTAGGATCACTTCTCAACAAGTCAGCACATGAATATTTTTTTTTTTTGAAAATATGGAATTGAAATAAATGAACGAAATGCAGGTGTGCCATACGGATGAAAAGGAAACGACAAGTTATTTATTAATCTTTAATTCCTAGAGTTTTATTACATAAAAGAAAAGAAAAATACAAATTCATCTAGACTAATCTTCTTTTCTTTTGTGGGTTGGATGACATTTTCTTCTTCTGGTTGTTGGGTTTGACGGCCATTGGTTTACCCTACTTTTGACTATGCTCAGTTGCTTCCTTAAACTCTTGGATTTTCTTCTAGGCCATCTTCAACTGGTGTTCCAAGGCACGCAATCTTTGCCTAGACTCCAAAAAGAGGTTTTCCCACATGTCTTTTTTTATCATAGAGGACTTCTACACAAGCTTTTACCTAGTCTATTTAGGTCATCATTTTAGAGCTATGATTTATAGGGGAAGGTTGAAGGACTTCTAGTGCCCGATACGGCATCATGCTTATCTTATGAAGTTGATTGTATAAGTACTCTTTGATGATCGGTGTTTGTTTACTTCTCCTATGAATTCGCTCAAATCAATGTTAGGGCTTATGGTCTTGGTATCCTAACAAGCTTTGATCTTGCAAAACTTGGATACCTTTTCTGTAGAGTGAGCTCTTTGAAGTTAAGGGTGAATGGCTCCAATGAAGGCCTGTGAACTATGTCCTAGATCCCTCCAAACCGCCTCACCATGTTTTTTGGGTAGTAGCCTATAAATTAACTTATTTCTATCAATGGTATGACATGATAATCTTTACAAACCAGTATGTCCTTAGTGTAATTGCTCCATTTGGCGGTCAATCGTATGTCTTCAACTTGAAAATTTTATAGAAATTCTACCTAGAGAAGGGTAGGGATATCTTTTGGTAATTTGATCTTATCAACGAAAGAGTTAATAAGATCAATCTTATTGGCAAATGTACCCCTTATCAAGTCTAACTCGAAGCATTTAATGTAGCTAATGAACCATACCATTAACAATGTCATGCTTGACTTGAGATCTCCACAGCTTCTTTTCTTAATGAAATTAAGGTTCCTTATTTATTTAGCAAGTAGGGTAGGAATATAAGACTTTCCTTCCTAAAATTGAGCCATTAATTCTACTACCCTAAAGTTTATAAGAAAAGATCTGCTTGGAAATAAGATGGTGGCAAATGATGCTAATATATAGGCTTTGATTCGATTCCCCCTCCAATTTCCAAGAAATAGAGCTTGTTTATTGGAGCTGGGTTCATTCTGAAACCAATGGATTAGATCCCATATCTTAATAGTGTATTTGTTGCAATCATTTAGGCCCTTGTTTATTTCGGTCTTACGGATTCCCAAGAATTTTGAAAAAATGTAGGTTAGATAAAAGTTGAGTTTTAGAACGTATATTTCATCTAAGGGAGGGGCTTGAAGTAGTTGGGTGTATTCTTCTAGAGTTAGGCTGATTAGGTGTGGCCCAAAACGAAATGCGGCTTCTTTTGGCTCCCAGAAATGGACTAAGGCCTTCACTAATGTGATGTTAACATTTACCTTGGATAGTGAAAGTGTGGGCCTAATCTTATTGGTAATGAACTCTTGTTTTCTTGGGTTGAAGGTTTGAAACCATTGATTGAGTATGGCTTTGGGTTTGTGGGCTTATAGACATAAATCTCTTTGATGAAGACCTTGGCGTTAGATGAGCTGGCCATTTCTAAAAGATTATAAGGAAAACATAAATTACAAAGAAAAGAATATTTGCATCAAAAGAAATTACAAAATATTTCCTATGTACATAAATTTTAGAAAAAATATAGGGAAAGAAACTTTAGGTTTGTTGTTTTTCTTTTTTCTTCTTCTTTTTTTATAATAATGTTGCCTTGTTAGCTATTTGTCGAACTTGAAGAATGTATGCAAGAAGGGTGCATTCTAGAAGTCATTAAACTCTGTAACCTTGACTTGTTTTTGAAAAACGGTTCCTTAGTCACATCGAAGTTCAAGTAGGGTAGCCTAACCAGCCCTAAGCGGTGGTTGCTCTACTACAGCTAGAACTTATATAATGGCTCCCTACCTAGGGTCTTAAGACGGCCTAGGTTTGACCGTATCTATCATGTATTCATGGTACATAAAATAAACCCCCCCCCCCCCCCCCCCTTTAAATAGTTAAATAATTGAAACTAAACATGTAGAAATGTTAAAGCAATTATGGTCAAATAATTAAGAACGAATAAGTAAATAAATTGTACTAAGGTGATTTTTAGAGATTAAATTTAATTTTGGAAAGTTGAATGGCTAACCCTTTTGACAGTCCCTAGTGGGGTCGCTAAGCTATCAAATTTGGATTTTTTCCTCTTGATTTTTATAAATAAATCTTCTTTAAACCGATTAATATTAAATCCTATCTATTTAATGCTGACCCTCGACTAAGGTTTAAAGAAAACCAGTTTTTATTTTGCAAATGTATTAGAGTCACCACTCGACTGGAATCGGGAAAAAGAGTTAAGTTATAACCAATTAGGTGGATTGGTTATAACTTAGCTACCGGTCTATTAATTAAACCAATTTTGTAAATGGTTTTTGAAAACTAGATATCTGAATTTAGTAGCTAATTTTTAAACCCTTACAGGTACCATCAACTTTTTAATTTTAATCTTAGTCTAAAAAATATCCTTTTAAAAAACTATTCTATAAAGTGAAACTCAATTATTGGTGAATTGAATAATTTAAGTAATCTAAACTATGAATGAAAAATAGGTTTTTCATTTTTTATCATTGCTCTGTAAGTGCCTATATACCTATTATTTAAGATTAGACGTATGTAGTTCCTTTTCAAAAATATTAGTGGGTTGATTTATTTTAACTTTTTCAAAACGATCAAGTTTACATTTTTATCTGCTTTAAGTTTATTTAAGAAAATTATTCTAAAAGGTCTTAATTGGAGTTTATTTTTAGAAATTCTAGACAAGATCCTAATTTTGAAAAATGTCCATTTTTTTTTATTATTATTTTTATAAAACTAATTTTCTCTAAATGGTAAAATTTTATTTATTTATTTTATTTTATCTATTTCTAAAAAAGGTACCCATAAAAATATACTATTATTCTCTTTTTCTTGCTTTTCTCCTTTCTTTTTCTTTTCTTTTTCTCTCTTTTTTTTTTTATATTACACTTCATTGGAAGACAACAAAAGAAAAAAAATAATAAACAAAATAAATAAATAAATAAAATTTGTACAAACTAAGATGGCTCGAGGTCGGCTTCGGTTAGCTCGAGTTAGCTTATTTGGATTGGGTTAGCTCGGGTTGGCTCGAGTTGGCTTTTGTTAGCTCGATCAGCTTAAGTCGACTTTGGTTAGCTAAAAAATTCGAATTGGAGTATCAAATTTAGGGTTTTTAGATATGAGGAATTCGATGGTGTGGTAGTTTTCTTCGAAAATCACTGTGGAGGGTACGATCCTATAGAGAGAAAGGAATCGTGCTAGAGAGAGAAAGGAATCGTGCTAGAGAGAGAAAGTGTAGTGTAGTATGTGTGCTCTTTGAAGAAATTCTTACGCTTGTGTGTGTTGAAAATGAAAGACAAACCCTTATTTATGCTATTGGTATGAAGCTTAAGCTGAAAAAGTCAAGAAAATCGAATTAAATCGTTGAAATTCATTAATGGGTATTGACTCGAAAAATGAATTTTTTGTTTTCGTTTTTGAGATTGATTTTAATTGCATAGATGATTGAATTTGGATGGGTTTTGGGATGAATTCAAAAGTAGGACATGCGTATTACATGATTTCACCATGAATTTGGTGAAATCGTATAATAAAATCGGTTAAAAATAGCTTTTAACAGAGCAAGCGGGGAAGGGAAAAAAATGGAAATAACAAGCTAAAACTGCAAAGAAGAAGGAGGAAAGGGGTGTAGGTCACGTATGGGACACGTGCCATGTGCCCTTACCCATGCGTGCATTGCATGCGTATGTTTGAAAAATAAAAGGGGCATGCTGGACATGCCCTTATTCTCTAATCAGGGCATTGCCCTGTTTAATGTTTTGCAGACAAATTTCTGGTATGCATCTATTAATTTTTTAAATATATATTAAATAAATACTTAAAATTAAATATTTATTAAAAAGAAACCCTATCTTAAATGCATCCATATTTTTCCTTTCAAAAAGGAAAAGGCTATTTACACTTGGTAAGATTCAAACTTAGGTCTCCTTGTTATTTATGCATATGTATTACCATTAGGCTGTTGGCTTATGTCTTATCCATATGTGTAATTAAATTGTACATATGGACTAGGTCAGCTTAGGTTATATTCAAATTTAAGCTTGGCTTAATGGTCCTTATTATTTTTTATCTAAATTAAAAACTTTACTCTTTTCTAAATTTCCTAAATCCTCTATTCTTCTATTTTCTTAATTTTTTGGATTTCTTAAACTTTTTACTTTTTTTGTATTTTTCTGCATTTCTTATTTTTTAGGTTTTTCTTATTGTTCAATTTCTTTTCTTTTTTTTTTTTTGCATTTTCCCTCAATTTAGGACCTTTACCTTATTAAAAAAAATAAAAGGGGGAAAAATTAGGTGTTTATAGTAGTAGGAACTATAGAGATTGAATGTGTTGTTTATGGATTTTGGATTTGAACTTTTTCCTACATTGAAAGGGAAATTTTTGGCACTGAGGCCAGTCCGGTGTAGCCACTTCAATGCCTAAGTCAGTAAGTGAAAGTAGGAAAAGTTAAGTGAGTTGTAAAGAGTAATTGGATATCTCTTATAGCATTTCTTTTCCCTATTTATAGGAGAGTATCGTATTTGAAGTAACATTTATTGGAATGATTATCAAGATACATGGAGGCCTCTTGATCAGATCAGTCTTGAAATATAGGGAAAGTTGACAGTTATGTAATATAATCTTGCCAAGTGATAACTGTTTGCGCTACTTCACTTGAATTCAAATTGGATATGGATTTGTGTTTCATGGCATTAGCTGAGAATGTAAACAACTCGGCTTTTCAACAGCTGAATGGACGAGTGAACAAAACTCGACTATCAACATTTGCCCCCGAACTCTCATGTTTGAGGATTTAACTAAGGGAGTAAATATTTAATACTTTGGAGGTCAAGTAGGGAACTATTCCTTAAACGCTGAGTAAGGTGAGAAGGAAGATGGATCGCATCCTAATCGAAAAGTCACAATTTTCAATTTCTTGCCTATCAATCAGACCAAACAGTGTAAAGTATGACAGTTGTCACCTTAGTCATCATTACGCCACAGACCAAATAACCGTCAGAGACTTGACAAGCATTAGATTTCTATCTCGAAACACACATCAATGATCTGCACCATCATCCAAGCAGTACATCATTTCCATCAGAGACTCATTTGTAGTTATGAGGATAAATTATCCGTATTTAAGGGACTGATCCAAATCAAAACGGATTTCTTTAGTCACATCCATAAGCTTTCATTTACTTTTAACATCTTCTCTTCTCTCTCAAGTTCTTCAAATTCTGTGTTATTCTTTATAGTGAATTAGGTATGGTTCACAACGTAATTCGTTGACTTATCCTTTTAGATTCTGAAGCAATTGAATTTGAGGCTACTTCTCCTCCTTAAAAGAGGATTTAGATGACATGTTCCTCAAGTAGCTCGGCCGATAGTGTCATAGAGCAATGGGATAAACTTGCTCAGATCAACTCTCTTGCAATAAATAATTATCTAGAAGACAAGGAAGGAAGATTTGAAGCCAGGTATTTGTACAATAACATAGTTTACTTCCAAGATTCACCAAACGGAGTAGCCAATGCTGTCGATAAGGTCCTTGTTTTAAAGTATAACAAGTATTGGCAAGACCTTCCTGAAGTGTGGAATCTTAGGAGGCCAAGAGAAGAGGAAATGGTATGTTTTCCAAGGGAGTGCGAGTTCTACATATATTTGAAATATCTCAACTTTGGGCTGCGCTGCCTTTTCTTGGCATTTGTGAAGGAGTTCTTCAATTATTTTTGGGTTGCATTGAGTATGTTCTCACCAGAAACATATTGGCTTCTAGTGGCTTTTGAGATACTTTGTGAAGAAGTTGAAGTCATGGCTACGCCTTAACTATTTTGATACATTTTTATGATTAAGAGGTAACCTAATGGATGGTACTTTGCAGCTGCTAGGCATGGGTAGAAGTTTATGGATGGGTTGGAGTCTAAGATCCATAAGTGGCACGATAAATTAGTGTCTATTGTTTCAGACAGGGAGTTAGATTTTTGGACCCAATGAACTGAGCCAATCCGCATAAAGGATATCGAGCTAATGCCTTTGTGGCAAAGAAAATCCAAGAAAGGAGGAGGAACAAAATGTTCTTTTGGGACATTGAGAGAATAATAAGACATTATAAGAGTGGAGAGCCAATATTTTTTGAGAAGGAAGGTACGTTAATGAGTAATTGTTATGCTGAGTATAGCTACAGGAGAAAAGTCGTTCTCATGACTTAAGAGAGGAATTGTTACTTTTGAGCCTTGATCAGTACGGAGAATGTAAGTTCTTTCTTATTCCTTGTATTAATATTAATGTCTACTTCATATTGCAGACATGGGTATTGGTGAGGTGAATCCTGCTAAGTTTTAACCCAAGCAAAGGCTAAGAAGTCGAAAGCTGACAAGCATATGACCACTACTGTTACTACCACTTGGCCAGCTGCTGTTAAGAAAACAACAAAGGAAGGTATAGTGAAGTAGGTGGCAGCCCAAAAGAAGAACTCCTAGTCGACTGAGAAGCAGAAAGGGAGCGGGAAGCCCGAGTTGGCTGAGGCCACACATACTAAGGTACCTCCTATTGAGAACATTCCATTTGTTGCAGAGCCAAGAAAGGGTGGTTGAAAAACCTAACCCCAAAATGAGGTTGAAGCTACCATAGTTGCTGAAGGGTCATCACTAATGATGGAGGCATGCCAAGTACTAATAAGAGAAATGGGAAGGAACTTGTTGGCTAACCCCCTACTAAGAGGTTTAAAGAGTTGGAGGAAAGGAAGAAGGAAGCCATGTGCAACAAAGGTCTCGGCATCAGTAATGCCAAATTCATCCCTAACATGGAGGTTGGCAAGTACTTGATCCCATGTTGGACCCACAATATCTTACAGATTGACTAAGCCTTAAGAAATGAGATGAAATCTTTGGCCTTAGTGGAAGGCGTTATTCTTCCTAAGGACAAAGAGATCAAAAGAAAGACATCGATAGGGTTGGTGGTTGTAATAAGGCTCATATCATGGCTAAGCTATATGATGTAAGTATTTACCAAATGCTTTGAACTGTTAGGTGTGTTTAGTTGCTATTTATTTATTTATTTTTTTCAGATCAACAGCTACCTTCTGACAACCTTGGATGAGGCCAATAAAGAAATGAAGAAGGTAATAACGATAACCCTTCATGTATTCTGCCAGTTGATCTAGAATACTTGTCATTTTATATCAACATGTTGCAGAAAATTGAGGATGTGTATAACTCCTCAAAAGCTCAAACAGCAGATGTTGAGAACATAAGAATAAGGGCTGAGATGAAGGCTAGAAAGTATCAAGATGAACTGGCTATTGAGAAATTGGCACACTCTTTAGTTGTTGATGAAGTCTTAAGCCTTAAGGCTAAGGTTGATGAGTAGTATAAGGAAGCTGAGGAACTAAAAGAGGAGCTTTGCAAAAAGAAAGAGGAGTGCTAGGGTCTGGGCTGAACACTCTGCTCAATGAGTGATGAAGAGGATAGGCTCAGGATGCAAATCAAAGAACTAGAGACCAACAACATTGGGTTGCAAAGCTGTATTGCCGAGTTAGAGGAGACTATGAAGAAAGGGCCCTCTGTTGAAGAGGCACTTGAAATCGTCACTTTCAGTTGGCAATATGAGAGATTACTATAGAAGAAGTTATTTGAGAGGGTCCAAGCGGTAAGAGAAAAAATCCTCAAATTTCACCTTAACTATGATCTCTCGTGCTTAGATTTCATTGATGTTGATGACAAAGTCAGTAGTGGTGATGAGGAAGCTGGTGAGGATCTAAGTGCTGAGATCAATGCGATTAAGACAAGATTGATGTCAAGAATCCTGGAGATGACGAGGAACGTCTATCCAAGGAAATCCCCTATGAGTGTAAAGAAAAATCTACCTATTCCCAAACCCCAAGCATTGAGAAGGAAGTATACTCCAAAAAGGCTCTTACTTCTAATCAAGAAAATGCTCAGTCTAAAAATCAGTTATAGGATTATTTGCCTTATAATTTGTTTATCCTTTGTATGGATAGTTTTAGGTCAAGTAGCCGAAAATTTTAATTGTATTATGATGAATGAAAATTGTTTCTTTGCATGACTTAGTATTTCCTATACATTTTACTTCACACACTTTGGCATTTCTAAGCATAATTTATTTCACACACCGTAGTTTCCCGACATGTATTATTTTATTCTTGTTTCTTGGCATGTTTTATTTCACATGCTCGTGTTTCTTATCATGTTTTATTTCACATGCCTAATTTAATCATCTTTTAGACATTATTTGTTAGTCATTCAGATGTAGACTAGCCATTTTACTCGGTTGTAGGATTGATTTATAAAGTTTGTTAACCACAATAGGCATGAACTTACACTAGTTTGTTTGCCGTATACTTTGAACTTATCAACTCATCAGTCATAAATAGATCTAGAAACAAAATAAAACCTTAAATATAATTGTCTCACAAAACAAGTAGGCTATCCTCTTACAAAACCAATGGAGATGAATATCATCTAAGGAATCAATTGAAATAGAGCTTTAAATTCTTAGCATTTCATGCACAAGGGATGATTGATCCATCCAACCTTTCTAGTCGATAGGCTCTCTCTCTAATGACTTCTTGGATCCTAACGTGATCCTCCCAATTTGCACAAAGCTTCCCTTGTTTTTCTTGTGCCCCAATTTCTTTTAGCTTTCAGTAAACCAAGTCCTTAGGTTGAAAAACCTTATGCCTTACTTTTTGGTTATAATACCTAGTTGCTCTATGATGGTATGCCACAACCCTTGTTCTTGTGATTTCTCTAATTCCTTCACTTGTGTTCGAACTTGCTATTAATCCAACGTGATTAACCATCACATCAAAATTCTACATTTGTAGATTAGGTAGATCCAACTCAATTAGCAAAACTGCTTTTGTGCCATTTGCTAACCTGAAGGGGGTTTGCCTTATTGCGATTCTGTAGGTGATTCAGTACCCCCTAAGACATCCAGCAATTCATCAGCCCATTTCCCCTTAACTTGGTTAACCCTCCTCTTTAAGCGGTGCAAGATGATCTTATCAATAGCTTCAACTTGCCCATTCATCTAAGGGTGCACCACATATGTGTAGTTTAGGTGAATGTTGTATTTCTCATAAAATGCTTGGACCTTCTTGTTGTCAATTTGTGGCCCATTTTCTCTAATTATCATAAATGGGACTTCGATTCTCGATATTATGGAGTTGAAAACAAATGCTCCACTTTCTAATCAGTGATCCTTGCTAATGCCTTGGCCTTTACCCATTTTCTAAAATAATCTAGAGCAACAATGACAAATTGTCGCTAGGTTATAGACTTTGGGAAGGGTCTGAGTATGTCTAACCCCTAGTAGGCAAAAGGCCAAGGACTAGCTAGGTAGCATAGTTCAATAGAATGTACATGACTCGGTGCCTCATGCTTTTGGCATTTTGGACAATGCTAAACAATAATACTTACATCTTCTTTCATGGTCAGCTAATAATAGCCAAGTCATAACGCGTGGACATACAATGTTTGTGCTTTCACGTGGTTGCTGCATATACCATCGTGTAGTTTAGATAATAATCGTTAGGCATCTTTTAGAGCATCGAAGATAAGGTTAGGATATGTTGCATTTGTATAGCTGATCATCTATGAACGTATAGTTCGTAGCTTGATAAACCAATCTTTATGCTTCTTTCTTATCATCATGGAGCATACCATCTCTTAAATAATATACGAGGGGATCCATCCAAGACTTCTCTTTCAGGTTAGGAGCCAATTTGTAGCTTTACAAGATAGTAGATAAACTTTTTTGTAGGAGAAATTTGACAAAAAGCTTGTCACTCAAGTTAGGAAATGCCATACTAGTTAGCTTGGACAACTTATTAGTAGCAATATTCTTACTTCTCGGAACCTTGTGGATTGAAAAAGATTGAAATTCTTCCATGAGTGTTTGTACCATCAATAGGTACTTGCTCATTTCTTCTTCCCTTGCTGTATAACTTCCTGTGACTTGATTCACCACCTGTTGTGAATCAGAGAATACTTTTAGTTTTTCGGCACTAATTTCTTTTGGTGGTTTAAGTTTGGCAATTGAAGCTTCATATGCTGCTTTGTTGTTGCTGGTGAGGAATCCGAATTTTAAGGCATAATTAACCTTGATATTGTGGGGGCCTCAAAGAATAAGGCCCGCGTCACTTCCTTCTCTAGTGGAAGAACCATCCACATAAAGGTACAATACGGGTTTCTTGGTAATCTCTACATTGTCTTCCTCACCAGTGAACTCGGCCAAAAAATCTACCAACACTTGAGCTTTTAATGCCATTTTGGGTTTGCACTATACACCATAGGTACTTAGCTCTAGGGTATATTTTATTATCCTCCCAAAAGAGCCTGGCCATTGCAATGCTTGCCGCAATGGTTGATTAGTAAGGACTTCAATTTTGTGAGCCTTGAAATATGGTTTCAATTTCCTTGTCGAGAGAACCACTGCTAAAATAAACTTTTCAATTTTTGTATACCGATCCTTTGGTCCTTACAAGACATGATTCACGCAATAAACGGGTCAATGCTCCTTACCATTGATTCAAACCAATATAGAAGAAAGAGCTCGGCAATTGACTAATAAGTATAAACATAAATTCTCTTTAAAGAGAGGTGTTGAGAGTATCAAGAGTGACATAAGGAATTCTTTAAGTTCATTACAAGCCCCCTTCACAATCATCAATTCATTTGAACTGTTTCGAATTCTTCAAAATTTTAAAGAATTCTATACACATATCCACGCTTCTTGACATGAATCAATTAAAGGTGGCTATTTGCCCAATAAGTTCCTATACTTCCTCGACCGTATGTGGAGATTTCATGTTAATTATCACCTCAATCTTTCTCAAGTTGGCTTTGATGCCACATTGAGTGACCATGTATCTTAAAAACTCTCCTGAAGTTATGACAAAGATGCACTTCTGTAGATTCAGCTTCATGTTGTATCTCTTAAGAGTAGCAAATGTCTTCTCAAGATCAACAAGATGCCAATCCTCTATCACGCTTTTTATAATCATGTCGTTAACATATACTTCAACGTTTCGATGGATCTGGGTTTTGAACATCTTGGTAATAAGTCTTTGGTAAGTTACATCGGCATTTTTCAACCCCAAGGACAATATGATCCAAAATTAGTGACAAATGACGTATGAACTTCATCTTCCTTATCCATCTTAATTTGGTTATAACTCAAGAAAACATCTATAAAAGAAAGCAATGCATTTCCAACGGTTGAATCTACCATTTGATTGATTTTCGGTAATGGAAAGCAATCCTTAAGGTAGACTTTGTTAAGATTTGTGAAGTCTATGCATATTCGCTACTTGTCATTAGACTTCTTGACTAGCACATAGTTGGTTAGCTAAGTTGGATAAGGTTCTTCTCGAATAAATCCTACCTTTAATAATTTCTGGACTTCTTCTATGGTTGCTTGTCTCTTAAGGGGCAAAATGCCTTTTCTTTTATTGGACCACCGTCGCACTTGGATCAATCTGGAGCTTTTGTACCATAACATCTCTAGGGATACCCAGCATGTCCAAAGGGGACCATGCAAATATTTCGACATTGACCTATAAGAAGTTGATCAAACTTTGATGAATATCTACTGACAAGGGTTTCCTTATCTTTGTTGTTTTCTAAGGATCATCTCCCAAAGAGATTTCCTCTGTCTCATTCTTGGCACTTTCTATGTCAACTGACTTTCCTTCTAGATAGGTTTCTACTTGAAAAACCTCTTCTTGTCTTAAAGCCCTCATGTACAAGGGCCTCGCCAACTATTGATCCCCTTTGCATACATCGACCCTTATAGGAGTAGGAAATTTGGCTTTGAGATGAGTAATGGAAGGGATGATATAGAGTAAGTGTTGACATGGTTGTCCCATGATCATGTTGTATGGGGACCAACATTTGATGACGAGGAAGTCTACTTAATCTTCTACGATATGCTTGTCATCTCTAATTTGGATTGGTAAAAAGATCACTTTGGTTACCTAAAAGGGTTAATTATTGAAGGTGTACAAATCATAATTGTAAGATCTTAACTACACTTTGATCTTTGGTCCCATCTGGTCAAAAGCTTGTTGGAAAATGATGTATGTCAAACTTCTAGTATCAACAAGAATTTTCTTAATCTTGAAGTTGGTAATTCTCGTACTAACCACAAGTACGTCATCATGTAGCCTTTGGATGCTTTCAAAATCTTCCCCCATGAAAGAGATCATATTTTTGATCTTGACCTTCTTGCCTTAAATATTGCAAACATAATTTATGGCATTAGTTTAGCTTAAAGAGCTTGACAATTTATGGTAGGTTTGCCGATAATTGTGTTGATTATCCTACTGGGTGCTCTGTTGGTACTCCCGTCTCTTGTGTCTCTCCTAACATTAGCTAGCCGAGTGACATTGTCCTGGTCTTCATGTCTCCTTTGAGATGGTCATTTGATATTTTTTACATCTTATACTAAAAACTTATGTAAATGCCCTTATTGTATGGCATCTTCAATCACATTTTTAGGCTGGATGCATTCATTCGTGTTGAGTCCTTTATCACAATGAAAATTGCAATATTTGTTGGAATGTCACCTAGAAGGGTTTCCTCTCATCTTCTCTAGCCATTGCAGCATTCCTCTCTACCCATGACCTTTATTAGTATGTTCGAAATTGGACGATTGACTTGCATATAAGACGAATATGTTGAGATTTGAGGTTTCTTTCTCTCGGATTTAGGACTTTGATTGTCATATGCTTTGAGTTGATATTTCATACTCCTCTTCTTATCATTTTTTTAGTCTCCTTTATTTCAATCAGCCTCTTGTTAGGCCTTTATGTTGTCTTCCTATCTGATGCAGGACGTGGCTTTGGCTTTGAACTTGGCAAAAGTTCTTGACTTATTCTTAGCGTGAGACTTGAAAAAGTCCCTGTAGGGCTTGACTCTATCGATTATAGTGTTGAGGGCTACACTCACGTGCAATTTTGGAATTTGGATCATCTTAATAGTCTTGAATACATTCATCTGATCTTTGTTTTATTATGTTAAGGATAGAAGAGTTCTTAATAGGAAGCTTACTAGCAAGGACGTGTTAAAGGAACACTTTTACTAGTTCTTCGAAACATGAAATTGTGTTCAGCTTCAGGTGTTTGAACCATGTACTTGCTTTATTACTTAACGTTGAAGGAAAGGCTTAGTAAGCTACGGCATCACTTAAGCTGTGCAACTTGGCTAAGGTGTGGTAGTACTTCAAATGATCTTCAGGGTCTTTCGTTCCATCATAGGTTTCAAATTGTGGCAACTTGATGTGCTATGATATGACCTCCTCCAAATCCCCAGGAATAAGGGGGCTCTTCTTAATTTGAAATTGCTTACTCATCGTAGCTGGGGTGTTGAGATGTGAAGGTCTAGCATGGTGCACTTACTGCAGTTGCTTGCTTTTGTCAACTTTTTTGAGTATAGGAGCCAAAGGTCCTATTGTAACTTTAGCTTACTTTTTTGGTAATTCGAGTGAATAGATTGAGTCATTGCTATTCTCGATGTCATGATTGTCATGCTCTTTGTTTTGGTTTGGGTGAACACTATTATGGAGGAGATTAAGGATCTCTTTGTGTTTTTTGTTTAGTTCTTGATTTTCTTTCACCAAGTCAAGGCAAAGTTGCTCAAGCCTAGCCAAATGTTGCTAGTCAATATGCCTAATCACCCCCTCAAGGTGTTGGGAGGGAGTACTAACACTTGTGCTCTTAGTCATTCTAGTCTTCACTATGTGGGTATGTTCGAGGAAAAATAGACATCACTAAATGCTGTTAGTAGGTTTTGGATTTGAACTTTATGCTGAAAAGAAAGGGAAACTTTTGGTATCGAGATCTGTCCGATACGGTCACTTCAATGCCTAAGTCAGTAAGTTAACGAAGGAAAAGTTAAGTGAGTGGTAAAGATTTATTAGATGTCTCTTACAGTGTTTCTTTTCCATATTTATAGATGAATATCGTATCTAAAGTAGCAGTTATTGAAATGATTACCGAGCCATGTGGAGGCTTCTTGATCAGACAAGTTCCTAAAATGTAGGGAAAGTGGGCAGTTATGTAATATAACCGTGCTAAGTGATAACTATTCGCGCCACTTCCCTTGAATTCAAATTAGATACAAATTTGTGTTTTTTAGCATTAGCCAAGAATGTAGACAACTTGGCCTATCGGCAGCTAAATGGAGGAGTGAACAAAACTTAACTATCAATAGTATGTTTGTCGGCTTTGGACTTCTTGGCCTTTGCTTGGGCCAACAGCTTAACAGGGTTCACCTCATTAGTATTCATATCTACAATACAAAGTAGATGCATTAATACTAAAGCGAGGAGTAAGAAAGAACTTATATTCTCTGTCTTGAGGAAGGCTCAAAGGCAATAATTCCACCCCCCAAGTCACAACAACGACTTTCCTCTTGTAGCTATAGTCGACACAGCGACTACTTGATAGCGTACCTTCTTTCTTAGAAAAAATTGGCTCTCCATTTTCATATCGCCTAATAATTCTCTTAGTTTCCTAGAAAAACATCTTGTTTTTCCTCCTCTCCTAAATTTTCCTGGCTATGGCAGCATCATTCAACATCAGTTTAATGTCCCTTATGCGGATTGGTTCAGTCCATTAGGTCTAAAAATCCAACTCTTCATCTGAAACAATAGACACAAACTTATCATGCCATTTGTGGATCTTGGACTCTAACCCATTCATGAACTTCCAATTGTGCCTAACGGCTACAAAGTATCAACTGTCGGGTTGCTACCTAATCATAAAGAAATATTGAAATAATTGAGGCATAGTCCTAACTTTAACTTCTTCATAAACTATCTCAAAAGTCATGAAAAATCGATAGATATTTGGTGAGAACATACATGGCACAACTCAAAAATAGTTGAAGAACTAGTTGACAAAAGCTAAGAACAAGAAGTGTAGTCTAAATTTGAGATATTTTAAGTAGATGTGGAACTCGCACTCTCTTAGAAAGCACTCCTTCTCCTCCTCTCTCAGCCTCCTAAGATTCCATGTTTCCAGAAGACCTTATGAGTATTTATTATATTTTGAAACCTGAACTCTATCAGCAGCACTAGCCGCTCCATCTGGCGAGTCATTGAAGTAAATTCTATTTTTATATAAGTAACTTGCTACAGATCTTCCTTCTTTATCTTCTAGGTAAGTATTTGCTGCAAGAGAGTTGATTCGAGCAAGTTTATCTCATCGCTCTACAATATTGTCGGCTAAGCTACCTGAGGAACATACGATCTCACTCCTTTTTTTTTTTTTTTGTTAGAGGAGGGTAGGGTAGGAAGTAGCCTCAGTCTTAGTGGCTTCAGAATCTAAAAGGATAAGTCGATGAATTATATTGCAAACCATACCTAATTTTGACTATAATAAATCTCATAGAGCTTTTTGAAGGTTCAGAGGAAATGTCGTAAACGAATGAAAGATTATGAATGCAAACGAAGTTGAAGTGAAATCTGTTTTTAATGTTGGAAATTTTTTTAAATACAAATGATTTGCCCTCGTAAACACAACACTTTTTGATGAAGTAATGATGTACCGATAGATGATGGCCTAGATTAATTACATGTGTTTTGTAATAGAGATTTAATGGTTATTAAGGCTTTGACAATTATTAGGTCTGTGGTGTAATTATGACCAATGCGATAGTTGTCATGCTTTTTGCTGTTTAAGCTTTTGACATGAGGGAAATTTGAAATTGTAATCTTTTAGATAGGATGCGATCCGTCTTCCTAAATGGAAATCAAGGAACTTCTCCCCTTAACTCAGCGTTTGGGAAACGAATCCTTACTCAACCCCTACAAAAAATATTAAAATATTTACTACCTTAGTCAAATCCTCAAACATGAGAGTTGGGGGGTAGATTTTGACGGTCGAATCTCGTTCACTCGGCCACTTAGTTATTGATAGGTCAAGTAACTCCATTCTTGGTTAATGTCGAGTAACATAGATCCATATTTAATTTCATTTCAAGGAGAGTGGCACAAATAGTTGTCACTTGGGATAGTTATATTACATAATTGCTAACTATTCCTACATTTTAGGAATGTACTTGATTTAAGAGGCACCCACGTGTTTCGGTAATCACTCCATTAATTGCTGTTTCAAACATAACATTAGAATATAAATAGGAAGAAGAAACATTGTAATGGCTCTTTGATAACCTCCACTACTTACTTAATCTTTTCTTATACTTACTTACTGACTTAGGCATTGAAGTGGCCATGTTGGACTCGCCCAAATACCAAAAGCTTTTTCTTTCTTTGTAGGACAAAAGTTCTAACCCAAAACCACCTAACAACAATACTCTTATTACTCTACCCCCTTTTGAGCTAGTTGAGCTCACATTCTAATAGATTGTTTTAAAGGTGTGGAATAGTGTCCGAGGATACCTCGTTATAGTAATCTACAGGTTAGTTCTAACGGGCTGGGAAGTGAGGAGTTGAAGATTGATGAATGGATCATGTTTAAGATGTTTCTGTTTTTCTTTTTGTAGGAGGACTGTAAGGTCTTTCTAGGAGGCCTTATTATTTTTTTAGCTAGCTAATGTATCTATGTCTTCTAGTAAGGTCTTCTTATGGAGTTTTAAAGTACTTTTGAAAGTACTAAAACTTATGATGTACATAAAAACCTATGTAAGGACTTAAACTATCTATATATATGGAAAACCATATTTTGTAAAGTGTTATTCTATAGGTATTATATATCACAAATGCCCATCTAATTGCTTCAATGCTGGTTAAGTTATCATTCACCATATGTAGACTATACCTATGTTAGCAGCTAAGAATAGTAGTATCTAGCTTAGGTTAGTTTACACGGTTAGGCTATTATGACTCCTTGAGTTGGGGTGTGACATTACTCATTGTGAGCCTTTAGTTCTTGCTCTCTTTCTCTTGCTTTCTCTAGTATGGCTTCAAATCTAGCCTTCTCTTTTTCCTTCACTTCCTCCATGTCTTTCAACTTACAAAGTTAGGGGTATAGGAACTCCTTGGATGTTTAAGCCTTACCAGACATACCCTTGATAGTAGGGGTAGTCTTCTTCTTGCACTAAAGAGCCTTGATGCCTATGAGTTTAGACACCTTCTCAGCTACTAGAACATGTAGGTCATAAAAGTCAAGTGAAACGGGCTCTAATGATGGCCTTTGAATTATATTTTGAATAGGCTCATTAGCCGGAAAGTATTAGGTACAGATGTTAAAGCCAATTAAGGGTACTGCATTGAAACCTTCACATTCTTTCACCATTGTGTCACTTAAGTATCATCTAGGTGTTTAAAGTAGTTCCTTAGCTTTCATGTTCTAAAAATATTAGACCCAATAATGGGTAGATATATTTTCAGGTAATTAGATCCATTCCTCAAAAGATTTGGTGAGGTCATACTACTGTATGAACTTGGCCCAGTTAAATTCAATTTGATGGCTCCTCATATGACTGATGAACCAAACTAGGATTAGAGCCATGTTGGTCATCAAATCCCCATGCTTCTTTCTTTTGAGGTGATTCAATGAGTAGATTTATTTAGTTAAGAGAGTAGGTATGAATGACTTCCCTTCAAGGAACTGGGCCATTATTTTTGCCACTCTAAAGTGAACATGGCATTTCCCATCTAAGAATAGGATAGCACTGAAGATCACTAAAATGTAGGTATTAACTCAGTGCTAGTGCCAAGTCTCTTAATCTACATAGAAAATGTCATGCTTATCTTTATACCTCAACTTAGTAGAGAACTAAGCGATGATGTTGTCTATCTAAATGGCCTTCCCTTGAAGTAAGATTGGGTTTATCTTAGCCTTTTGGACTCCCAATAGCTTGCTAAATATTTTTGGTGTTATAGCTTCAAGGTCTGAGACGTAGACATCATTAGTAATAGCTTGAGCCTAAAGCAACTAGGAATACTCTTTATTGGTTAGACTTAATTGACGTGAGCTAAAGTGGAATGCAGTGGCTTTAGGCTCCTAAAAGGGTACTAAGGCCTGCATTAGAGTAATGTTTAGAACAAAAGCTTGTGAGGATAGTATAAGCTCAATCTTGCTCCTGATGAGTTATTGCCTATCTAGTATGAAGAGTTGAAACTAAGTCTTGAGTGATTTCTAGCGTTTGTGAGGCGGGTAGACATGAATGCCCTCAAAAGCAATCTGAGTTAAGCTAGCCATGTTTACAAAAGGTACAATTACAATGATAGCTTATTCTAAACTATACATATAATCTTTACAAGTCGTTTACAAGGAAAATTATAAGAGTAATTACAAAGGAAGAAAGGAAAATATAAGGAAATTATAACAATCTCACAATTGCAATCTCTTCACTTTAGGTTTGCCACATTATGGATTCTAGCCAATCCTTTGAAAGTAGGTTTCATGCATGCAAAATGGTGGGTTCTAAAGATCCTCAAGTTCTACGACCTTACATGTTTTTAAAGAAATGGTTTCTTAGTCACATTGAAACTTAAGTAGGATAACCTAATTGGCTTTGGAAGGTAGTTGATCCACAACATTCGAAGCTTATACAATGTTCCCCCTCTTAAGGTCCTAAGATGGCTTAGTTTTGACCTTATCTACCACACATTCATGGAATTGTTAAACCCACCCCCTAAGTAAAAACCCAAAAGAGCAGGAAAATAAGGCTTAGCACAATTATATACAGAAGATATTTATAACAAAGAATATAACTTAATAAGGGTATTTAGAAAAATGATTCTAATTTTGGACAGTTTTAAATGACTTGTCTTCTTGATGTCCAAAGTAGAGTCGCTAAGCTAGCAAGTCTTAAAACTTTCCATTTTATTTATTTCTTGTTTTTTAATTTAATTTAAACTAAATCCTATGCTTATTTAGTTTAAACCCTCGATTTCAATTAAGGAAACTTGATTTCTTCTTCTTATTATTTTTTCTAAAAACTTGAAGTCGCCACCTGGTAGAACCTAGAAAAGATAATTAAATTAGAATTGATTAGGCAAATTAATTCTAATTTAGTCACTACCTTAAGTTTTGAAAAATTTAAAAATAATTTTTCAAGAAACTAGATTTTCTTAGGTTCGAGGCTATCTTATTATTAAACTCAAACGAGTACCATTTTAACATTCCGAATTTAAATTTATTTTTCAAATCACTCATTTAAGAACAAAATTTATTCACAAGTTACAAATGGAATTATATCCAATTACAAAAATGACAATTTAATTACAAAAGAGAAAAAATATATTTTTTTTTTCATATTTTAGGTCACCTGATAGGTACCTACATACCCGTAAGTTAGGACTAGACTTCCGTAGTTCATTTTTAGAAAATTTTAGTAGGTTAATTTATTTTAAACTTGAAAACGGTTGAATTTATGTTTTAATTACTTTTTTTTGAAGAAAATTATAATAGAAGTTTCCTAACTTGAGGCTGTTTTCAGTTTGAAATTTTTAAAAGTCTAATTTTGGAAAAGAGTTCGTTATTTTTTACCTTGAGAAAAAATAATTTTCTAATTAAGAAAAATTTGTATTATTTTTTATTATATATATTTTTCAAAAAATTTACAAGTACCAATTTTTAGAAAAAGGCATATTATGGAAAACTTCTAAAAAAACTTAATTTTAGGAAAAAGGTTTTTTTTTTTTCAAATTTTTTTTAGTGAAAAAGGAAACTTTTCTAAAAGGAAAGAAAAATTCAAAAGTTTTTAATAAAAGAGAAAAATTATATGATGATGATGATGGTGATTATTATTATTTTAGATGAATAAAATAATTAATAGAACAAAAATGCACAAAAAAATAATAATGATGATGATGTACTAACCCGGACGTATAGAGCAAGGGGGATGCATCTCTAGTTATTATTATTATTATTATAGATGAACAAAATAATTAATAAAAGAAAAACATACAAATAATAATAATAATAATAATAATAATAATAATAATAATAATAATGATGATGATGATGATGATGATGATGATGATGATGATGATGATGATGATGCACTAACTTGGACGTACGAAGCAAGGGGGATGCGGTTTTGGTTAAGGCTTGAATTAGGTTGAACTCCTTTGGTTTGGGTTAGGCTCCAATCTTCAAATTAGGTTACAATTAAGCACATAATAGAGGCAACACCTAGATTCAATTTCTTCACCAAGGCAAATGGGAGAAATAATTTTTGTGTGCTTTTGATTAGACTTTAGAGTGGGGTGGGTAGGGTTGGGGGGGTTAGAAGGTCATAGACTCAACATTACAAGTTGTTTTGGTCATTTTAGGGGTGTTTAAAGTTGGTGGTGATGATGAATAAAGATTGTGGTGGTTAGTTGGTGGAGTAGCTAGGAGTTGTGGCCAAGGGAGATAATGATGGCTATCGATTGTTGGAAGTGTGGTGGAGCTAGTATGTGTGTTAGTTTTAGTTGAAATCCACCAGAATGTAGCAATTTAAAGAGAGAGAGAAAGTAGTTGTAGTTAGAGAGAGAAAACCCAATTTAAGTGTATTTTTGATTGTTTTCCATTGTGATCTATCCTTAACGTGAAATGTAACACCTTATTTATATTATTGGAGCTTAGATTTAATTCGAAAAAGTGTGAAAATGAAAGATCATGGTCATTGGGGGTAGGGGTAGGAATATAAAACCCGAAAAAACTAGAATAAAATAATATTACATAAGGTGAAGTATTGAAAAGTAAATATAATTCTATTAAGAGGGAATTTTGGTAATAACCATGAGGCTATATAAGGGTAAAGAAAACCTTGGCCTCATTCTTTTGACACTCTACTGAGATTGACTTCTGGTCTTCCTTATAGGAACCTTTATAGAGTAAGAGATCATTGGGAAAATCGAAGAATGGTAAGTAAACCCTTTGACACTAACATGTAATTATAGAATCTAAGATCTAATCTTGGTGTTTTTGTTGCAAGGTTTGAGAAATTAAGTAGAAGGATCAAAATTTTAGGAAGATTGTTCTCTTCAAACCCTAAGAACATGAAAGTAAGAGATCCTCTCATGGGAAATTCTATATTTATAATGTTGACATTGTTTTTTATTTGTAATCGAATGATTCATAGAAGAAAGTTGATAAAAGCTTGTGTTGGGTGAAGTTTTAGGGTGATAGAATAATTTAAGAATTGAATCAAAGAGGCTTAGGAAGAGGAAAATTGTAGATTTTGATGTTGTTGCCAAAGGGGGAACTACAACCGCAATCCCCAAATGTAATCCTCTTGTAAAGTTTTCATTTGTGAGCATGAAGTGAAATTTTGGGGTTAGAAGAGAATACGCTCCAAGGCCACGGCTGTGGTCCTAGGCATGATCGTGGTGTGAAGTTGAAAAGTGAAACATGACCAAGGAACATGCCCTTGAACCCTGATTGTATTCCTATACCTATCCTTGCTTTGTTGTTTTTTAAGTTTTCTTGCTTCTAAACTTTATTTTAACCCTTCTTAAACACTTTTAGGACCCTAAAAGCGAATCTTAGCCTCTACAATAACTTGTTATCAAAGCTTAAACCGAGTAGTGTTAAGAAAAGAATACTCTAGAATAAGTTCTTATCAAATCTCAAACCAAGTAATGTTAAGAAAAGAATAGAAGGACCAATTATGTAGATATTAAAAGAATGAGTTCATTGTGCTTTAGGTATTGAATTGAGTTGTGAATTAGAGAGATCTTAAGATTAGGATTTAAGTATGTGTTTACCGTACTTATTGGGTATGCTTGCTACGATTAATATTATATAAATGAATTTAACAAAATTCTGGCTTTAGTAATTTTCTTGTGTATGTGCGTATATGGCTTGATCTAATGAGAGTTTCTTGGAGGGCAACCCTATGATCTTTGAGTGGCATTGTCCTCGATGGAGTTTCTCCTTGATATGATTAGGGGTAGATTTAGTGTTATAGGACTAAAGTGATGAACTTGTAAAAGCTAGGTGGACACAGGGACCTCTAGATGGTAAACCCCTACCGCTAGACATTAGTGCTAAGAAGGTATGGGGACCATAGATGGTGAACCCCTATTAGTAGATTTGATGAGGAATAAGAAGGTATGGGGATTGTAGATGGTGAAGCCCCACCAGTAGAGAGTGTAACGATAGGATGATATTAAGGCTAAGTGACGAACCTATAACTATAGTGTTGATGGGGCCAAGGTGGTATTCCCGTATGTATGTCGAGACTAGAATTATATGTACTTCTTTGTTGTTTTGTGAACTGAAATAAATGTATACATTAAATCAATAAATTGTTGATTGTGATACATGTTGCATCTTAATACATGTGAAGTGTATAATTGCTTAGTATGTGCATGTGGTTGTGGTACTCAAGTACTGGGGGTTAGCTCTCATTCATTTATTTCTTTTTCAACTGTAGAATTTTATTAAGAACCAGTTATGTATGAGGAACCTAGTGAAGCATAATACAACCAGGATTTGGGGAGTAATGCTTATTATTACTATTATAAGAATGATTAGTAGTTTTAGTAATACTTATGGAATAGACTTCTAATGAATTATGTTTATTTTCTTTTAGACTTATTAATTATTGAAGTTTCCTTTTTATTAGAGAAATCATGGAGGTGTTTTTAGTTTAAGTAATTTATGGAGTTTTATGGTTATCATTACTAATGGTTGTTTAAGTTTAATCAATAGCATTTTACGAGACTATTGGAGTTAATACTTGTATTTTGGAGATATTAGATTGTAGATGATGCCTGATATGTTGATAGATGGCTAAGGACACATAGCGAGTTATAATGTCCTAAACCTGGGCCATTATACATTTACTTTTCCAAGTCTCTTGAATGGGATGTTACAAATAGAAAGATTTCTTAAGAAGAGAAAATAGAGCTAAAAAGAAATGTTCGAATAAAGAGATTAAAAGAGTCCTTTGGTGTATTAGGAATAATAATGCCCTAGTAGTGAATGGCTTACATGCAAAACTCATTAAAAGTTGTTGGAATATGGTAGGAAAAACGATCTATCAAACCATTGAGAGAAATTCTGAATCAAGAAGAATGCTGGAAGAGTTGAATAAAACCCTCATAGTTCTTATTCCAAAGCTTATCGGAGTGAACAAGTTAAAAGATTTCAAGCCCATCAGTCTATTTACAACATTGTATACGACTATAAGTAAGCTATCAGTGAACAAGTAGAAAGGCTTGTTTGATGATATCATTAGCTTGGTGCTGGCTTGTCTTATTTTAGGACGAACAACTATATATAACATCATAATCTTTTAAGAAATTCTTCATTGTTTGAATTAGAAGAAAGGGAAGGATTGTTGGATGCCAGTAAATTTATATTTAGAAAATGCTTATGATAGGGTACAGTAGGACTGTGAAATTTACTCTACAAAGTCTGAACTTTCTTTCTAAATAGATTAAATTGATTTCCTCATGTCTTGTAACTAGAGGTGTGCATTAGGTTGAACTGACATTGAATCACTAGTTTATGATTCGGTGACTAGTTGAACTAGGCCTGGCCCTTGGCTTCAAGGCTACGAGCTTGGCTTTCTCCAGTTGAATTAATGATTCAGGGGCCAATTCGATGTCCCTTGAACAATGTGTTCATTTTTTTAATTTATTTTTCATATTTTTGTAAATTATCTTAAATTATTTCTTTCCTACTCGCATATTTCTATTTTTTTGCCAAATAATTGTAAAATTTTATGTGTGCATATAGTGAAGCATGAATGGTTTACTTTTATTTTTGGTTAAAATTTTTTTCTGTTCCAAAATAATTGATTTTGACTACTTGAATTTGATGTTATATTACAATGTTGAATAAGATTAGCTAAAGCAACATAAGTTGCAAAGGAGAAAGTTTTCTTCTTTGAATATTGGAATACATTATCAACATAGAAAGAAATAAACTATAATGTAACTATTAACTGGAATTTGTGATAGTAAGTTACAAAATATTATTTCTCATATTAGAGTACAATTGTTAAATAGAAATATAAGTTACAATGCCATCCATAATGCTATAGAAAAGCCATTTCACTATTCATTCCTAGATAAATTAAGGGTAGTGGGGGGGAAAATTTTCTTGTTGATTTTAAGGTCGTCTTGAAAGTACCTATGTAGCAGTTAGTTGGAATTAGACTATCATAGTTCAATATATTTTTTTAGAGAACTTTTAATGTGTTGGTCAGTTTTAAATTAGGTAAACTAGCCTAGTGTATGTGATTATCCATTTATATTTTTTCTAAGAAAAATAATTTTTATCAGTGTTAATTTGAAAAGCTTGAGAGTGGATTACTAATTTTCTAAAAATCATACCATTTCATTTTTTTTATAATTGTGAAAGCAATTTAGTAGGTGAGAAAATACATTTAAATGACAAAAAAAAAAAGAAAGAAAGAATGGTTGCTACTTACTAGGTCTCAACTAGTGTTAGTGCATGCTTAAGAGTAGAAACCGCGATCGAGCTTAGACTTTCATCTAACCTGTTCCAATAGTTGAATTATTTGTCCTCTTAAGTTGGCGTGCCACATGGCTGTTGTTCTCTACAACCGCCTTATACCAATCTTATGTGCAAGCACTTGCCTTGACGCTAATTGCAAAAGGGATGCTCACTGATCGTTAAGGATAAGTTCTGCCATACTGAACACTTGCTCAATGCCAATTGTTGAAGCAAGAGTGGTGAGCACTTAACGGGTGATGCAAGATAAAATGGGTAGTTCCTTACGTACTTTTACCACCACTCTAAGATGTCAAAATCCTTGATAGTAATACTTTCAAAGAACTCGAAGTTTGTATTCATGTAGTGTTGTAGCTCAATCAATTGCCTCCAGACTATTGCTGCTTCAATTTTTATGCTAATAACTACTCGCTTGCAAATGTGTAATAGTGTTTGATGGGGAGTGGTGATGGAGAGATTGATGTTTAGCCACCATATTAACATTGGTAGCATATGAAAAGCTCTTCTAAGTTGGTTATGGCTATCAAAACCTCCTATGCTTTTAAGTTGTACATGTCTTAGGAATCCGTTAGAGAATCAATGTAATTGTAATAAGTTTTCAAATATATTTGCAGTACTTTAGATTTACAACGAGAGTCTAAAATAGTAGCTATAAGATAATATATGGAATTTCCCTGTAATATGATAACCACTTGCACATCATATGAAGCATGAAGTCATGCTAGTTTGGGTCCTTGCGTGCTTGAAGTAATACGTCAAGAATGCTAATAGCTTAGATCATGAACAGATGGACACTAGGCTTGTACACTTGAGAAAAAGCTTTAATTGCATCATGAAAAACCTTGAAAACCTTTAGCAACTAGATACATATATCTAAGTCGCTGGGGTAAATTTTAACCTCCTACATATGGTATATTGCAAAGTCACATAATAGTTTGTTGTATGGGACGATGCTATGTAACAAATCATATGTCGAGTTCCAATGGTGTTGCACATTGATCCTAAACTTTCTAGGTCTCTTCTGTGTTCCATGCAATAGTTTCTCCACTTCTTTTATAAGGACGACCTCTCTTTTATTAGTTTCACTATCTCTTTTATTAAGGATATCTTGTCCTGTAAAGTTGCAATACCATCCTTGACAAACAAGTTAAGAATATGACTTGCATAACGTATATGAAATAATAAACCTACCCCTACCCCTCCAAACCTTGTAGCCAATGTTGGTTGATAAAGGTTTTATAGATCCGCTATGGAGGTGGTGTTTACACTTGCATTATCAATTTTAACTGAAAATATTTTCTTAGCTAACCTATACTCATCTAGAATTACACTAATAATTATATATATATTTTGCATCGTGTGGTGGTTGTTGAATACTTTCAACACCAATAATCCTTTACTTAGTTGAAATTATCCTCAATCCAGTGACAAATTATGCCGTTTATGAGTTGTTACAAAAATGATAAGTCCATATCTCGATACATATGGATATTAATGTATTTAGTGAAGTAAACTTATCTACAAGCTTCTGCTTACCTTTGTAGTAGAGCTCTTGAGTGGCTTTACTCAATGTGTTGTGTCTTATCTAACACATGTTGTGGTTGAATGTCTCCTACTTGTATTTGCTTTGCTATGGTGATGCATCCATGTGATTTGTTGTCACATCTTGTCTATTCTAAGCTCTCTAGGATACTTTGATAAGAGGTATCTATTGAGAGTACCATAACCCTCATCAGTATTCCATGCGTAGTTTGTGTTGCAATAACTACAATATGCCTACGAGTTCCCTTATTCATTTGTAACTTTATGAAAATTGTTAGTGAAAATATTTGATTTACCAATTTATGTGGCTTTCCTGAACCTGAAGGTCTTGATCTGCTAGATGGATGATCCATTTGTTGCTCCTTTGTCTCGAGGATTATTTCAATGTCATTCTCTTCATACTTAAAGATGGTAGCAAGGTAGCTCATGCGTAGGGGCTCAAATCAAGGTGGTATTATAGGTCTACAGTCAACATTTGTCACGACATTGTGTGCTTTATCCTAAGTTTAGTTATAATTCAAGTATGTTGTACATCCTCAAATCGTTATGCTATAGACGACATACCTATTCCCATAGCCTTCCCCTTACTTTTCCCACTTAATGAGGAAATGTGCTTCTTTTTAAAAAATGAACTTAGGAAGAAATGATCTATGGAGATATTTTGTTTTTTGTTACTAAGGAGAAGAAAGATTTACGTGGAAAAAATTGCTACCAAAGGTAGACAAAAAAATTTGAGCAAAATATAAAGATTGCAAATACTACATAACTTAGTTTCACAAAAAACAAGAATTCTTTTAAAAAAATAAGAATCGTAGTTACTTAAGCAAGTTATAATATCAAAAATGAGAAGATTGAAACAAGCAAATATGCGGTTTCAAAATTAGAGCAAAGTGTAGACAAGAAATATTGAAATTTGAATGCAGACAGGAAGCTTGTATAATTTTCTAAAATTACGTTTGTGAGCCATGATGCCAATTTATATGAAATGCCATGTGTGTATGCCTATCCTTGAAATTTTGAATTTTCAAAAATAGTGTTATTCTGTGATGGAACTAAATTTATGAGCATCTATTACCTATTGTCATTTACCATACGCATACCTCCATTGATCTAAAAAATTTGGCTGTTCTAAAAATCCTTCACTTTAGTTTTACAATTGTGAGTGGTGTTGTGTATGTAAGTGTAGTGAGTGCTTCTATAAAGGAGAAAGTGGAATGTGACATGTGTAAATTGTGAATTTGTAATGTGTGTTTAATTGTAATGTGTAATGTGAGATTGTGAGTGATCTAAAAAAGAAAAAGAAGAAAGTAGAAAGGAGAGAGAGAAAGTGGGAAGGAGATAGAGAAGGTAGAAAAGGATGAAGAGAAAGAGATAATGGTGTATCATGTGTGTAAGAGTTTTTTCCTCTTGTTTTTCTTTTCCTTTTTTTTTTTTGTTTTTATGAAGGGTAGATTAGGCCTGAACCAGTAGGCCAATTAACTGGCCTAGTAGATTCATTGACTTGTTGGCTTAATTAGTTAAGCTAGCCAAACTCCTTAGGCCCTTAGGCCAGTTAACTGTTAAGAATTGGCCCTTGCATGGGTTTACCTGCAATGACATCATACTAGATTCTTTTCAACAGTACAATGCTAAAGTAGTTTACTTCAAGCTAAGGACTAAGACAAGGAGACCTTCTCTTACCATATCTCTTCAATTTGGTTATGGATATGTTTAGTTGGATGATTCATAGCATGGTAGAGGAGAAAAAGTAAAAGCTTTTAAAGCTAAGAAGAATAGATCTAAAATTATCCCATTTATTTTTTGTGGATGATATTTTGTTAATAGGGGGAAGCTTTAAAGGAGAATGCAAGATGCATATCGAAAGTCATTGAGGGGTTTGGGAGAGTATTAGGCCAAGAGGTGAACCTTAGGAAATCATGTATAATATTTTTAAAGAATTCAAGAAGAAATCTTAAAGAGAAAATCTATTGAATTTTTCTTATCAAGTTGAATTTAGAAATAGGAAAATATTAGTGTATTCCAATCAAGGAAGGAGGAGATTTAAGAGGAGAATCCAAATTTTATACTAGGAAAAACTAGAAGAAAAGTTATTGGTTGGAAGGCAAAAATGCTAAGCTTATTAAGAAGAAAGTTGTTATCTTATTCCATCTTAGAGAGTCTTTCAAATTATTATTCATAAGCTATTCCATTTTTAAAAGGGATTAACATAAAAGATTGAAAGAGTGCATAAGGACTTTCTATGGGGATTTTTTGATGGTTGTAGGAAATAGCGTTGGGTTAAGTAGGACAAAATTAAGAAGCCAAAAGCTTAAGGTGGCCTTAGTCTATTTGATATAACGAAGAAGATTTAGGCCAACTTTGCGAAAATTAGTATGGAGTGTTAACTGCAAAAAGGTATTACAGACGAGATTGAAATGAAGAAGTCTAGAATGTAGAAGGGTCAAAAGATGAGGGGAAGAGGTTTAAAATTTTGTCCTGAGCAAAGGAAAGCGAAGGTTTAGGTGGAGAAGAATTCCAGAGTTCAAATAAAAAATGGTCTTATGAGAAGGTTTAAGAAAGATAGATGGACAGAAGGAGAAGTTTGGAAGAATGGTCCTATGGACCATTGGACAAGAATGATGATTGCATAAACATTAGACAAGTCTTGGAAGGGCCTAGACAAGGGAATGAATCAACCATAAGGTATCTAATTAATGAAGATATAGGTAATAAATTATGTCTTATTGCTTTGGAAACTAGCTTAGGGATAAAAGATGTAAGAAGTTGGCCAAAAGAGATGAATGGAGAAATATTAACGTGATTGGCATATGATGTTCTATGCGTATGGAGGATGCTGAGCAAAGCAAAAGTTGGGAATAGATTTGGAAGACACCGACATATGTACGTATATAGATGTTACTATTGAGATTTTTATATGATAAGCTACCTTCATGAAGTAGATTGCAAAAAAGAGGAATGGATATCATACCAGAGTATCTATTATGTAGAGTTGAAGAGGAAACAATATATCATTTGTTCTTTAGATGTATCAAGAGTAAGGAGGGCTAGTTAGCTATGAGGATGGATGCAAGATATAAGGTAACTAATGATGATAAGATGTAGGCTTGGCTGAAGAAAGCGACCTTATGGAAGAAGAATTGAAAGAGCATGTATTTAATCAAGATAATTGTATTTAAACACGACAAGTTTCAAGAATATTGGATAAGAAGAACAGGTGCATGATTGGTAGACAAAATATAGGGTAGAAAAACTTCAATAGGATGGGTCTGTCCTCTAGAAACAATGTGAAAGGCTAGATCCTACTTGGATGAAAATCAATTGTGATGGAGCGTTTGATGAAGTGAAGTACAAGGGAGGATTGGGCTTTATTACATGAGACAAGTATGGATGAATTCTTGGTAAGCTAAAAAAATATAGAGAAAATCTCACCACTTAAGGTAGAAATATGGACGATTTTCAAAGGGATGTAGTAAGCAAAGAAGAAAAGGATGAAAGAGTTGTTATTGAGATAGAATCTCAAAAATGTAGTAGATTGGATTAAAAATAAATATGTGGATATTACTATATCTCATCTTACTCTGGTTGGTTACATTAATTCTTTTTCTTGTTTTGATGCTTTTAATATATGTAGGTTCAATTGTCAGCAAAATGCGGTGGTTGACATGCTAGTGAAGAAGGGGATGGAGAAAAGAAGAGTGTGGACTTTTGATAGTGTTGTTCTTAGTTTTTGGTACAACATGTTATCAGAGATGGTTGTCCAGTTTGTAGTGTTTTGGTCCTAGATGATAGGATAATGCACCTACTATGTTTGGCCAGTTTATAACATTGTATTAGATTGTGTTTGTCTTATAATAGTTTTCCTTACCCCCACCACCCACCCACCCCCCACCCCCCCCTCCCCCCCCCCCCCCCCCAAAAAAAAAAAAAGAAAAAAAAAACGAAACCCTTGTGCCCTCTAATTGTCTTCCTTATATGAGATTATCATTTGGTAGTAAAATACTTCTTAACACCAAATTATACCAGATCAAATTGACATATAGTGTAGTTTATCATTTGGGTAAATAAAACTAATTTTCACTATCTAATTTGTCTATAGATAAACCTAGCCAACATTTATAATTTCATCTCATAACCTTAATAAGAAAGAAAAAGGAAACAAGACAAAACAAAACTTTAGCAAACCCTTTAACTTCTCCCATTAAAAAGTGAAACCTTTAAATTAAACTAACCTAAATGTAAATTAACCCAATTTAAAATTCATAAACACCTAAACCAAAAAAGACTAAGAAAGAAAAAAAAAATCACTAAACTTTATGTAGTAAAGAATCTCAAAACCTGCAATGATCAGAACTTTATGATATAGATCAATTACGTATTTGAAACAACAAGTGAAATTCTCCAAATTTGTAAAAGAATAAAGTTTAGGTTCTTTTTTCATTTTTATGGGTATTGTGATTTATGAACAAGAAAAAGAAACTAGATATATGAGTTGATCTTTAGATATGGTAGTACAAAAAATTAATTTGAATTGGACTTGTTTAATTATAATTTGACATAACAATGTCAATTATAATCAAATGGAGTTTTTGAAGCCACCAACTTGTATGACAATAATTGGTTTATTCAAAGGGAGTTTGAAAACTAGAGAATCAATGTGATAGCATGACTGTATGATTTCAGTAGGTTCTTATCATGACAATTCTAGAGAATAAATAAGACTAGGGTTTTTAAAGAAGTTCTCAAAAAGAGGTTTTGCTTTGCTTACAAAATTTACTAATTGTCAAAAAGCACTTAGCAAAATACTTATATGGGATGTAGATATCTTCAAGGGTAAAATAATAAAAAGACTAATAGGAATAAGGATTTAAATGTAATTAATGAATTATGGAATTAACTTTGAACTAATTACTGAATAGTAAAGTGTAAAATTGAAGTTAATGTTTAAAAAAAAAAAAAACGAAATAAAGCAATAACCATAATCATAAGTCTTCCAACACAGTTTCTATGCCATATAAATAGAAGTTGTCACCAAATTGAGTCCTCCATGTAGTTTTCATGCTTGCATGCAAATTGATATGACCGTTTGAAATTCCATATAGAGGAAACAACTTCCATAACTCTTATACGAAGTTGATGTTACAACTTACAATTCCATGTAAAGGTGATAGGATTTCATGCAAGAATACTGGAATCTCTAATAAAGGAAAATAAATATAGCAAAATAAGTATTTTAAATGTAATAATGGGAAATATGATCCTAAACATCACCTTAAGGCTCTAGAAGAATGAAGGTTCTCCCTTAAATCTAGAAGAACATAATCTCCAAAAAGTTTAAGGACGAAACACAAGTACGCACTTGAAAAAAGAAAACTCAAAATAAAGTAAGTAATAATGGCTAACCTTCCTTAGCTTAGGTACTATCTCTGGCAGAATACTCAGGATAGTCTCATAAATTCTCTCTCTACCAATAACTCTCACAGCACTAATCTATCCATGCGTCGAATAGCTCTCATGCCTACTTTAAAGATAACATCTCCGATGCCACATGCATTAGGCTCATACTACTTATCACGTCTCTTCATTAGCAAGCTTTTATTTTCCTTCTTGTCATGTATCTCCTCATAGGTTTGTTTGACCTCGGCAAGACTCATAGAATACAACTTAATCCACTTACCATCTTTCAATATATGATATTACTCATCACATTTCTTCATTAGCAAGCTCTTTTTTGCCTTTCTACTATGTATCTCCCCATAGGTTTATTTGTCTTCAATAGGACTCAAAGGACACAGCTTAATCCACTTACCACTTTTCAATAAACAATAAGTATTAACCATGATGAATAACATCTCTATCAAATAATAAAGGTCGATGCATTCATCGACATGACATCACACAACAAATCATTGACATAAGTACTAAGAACTGACATTAAGAATCTGACCTATTTTCCACTCTAAATTTTCTTATGTAATCAAATCACTGCATTTTGTATGGATTTGGATGTGCTATAGTGGTTAATTCAAGCTTTGTAATTGGTGCTAATGTAGCTATATTTTTGCAATTACTACTGTTAATAATAATCAACCACACAATGGCCCTTGGTTATACTTGATGAAAAAGATATTCTTATACTACTCATCTTAGAATTTTCTTAAATTAAAATAAATGCTAAAAACGTAAATTTGGTTACTTTTAGAAGTAAAATTAACTTGACCACTAAAGTTTTTATAAAAATCCAACTATAGGAAGTTTGATCCATACTAGGGAGCTTGTAGGCACTCGAGGGGTAACTTAAAATATGGAAAACTTTTATTTTCCCACTATAAAGAGAAAAATAAACTTTTTAAAATTGTAAATTAGGATTGTTTTCAAATAAAAAGGGTATTTTTCAAAAAATAAATCCCAAATGTGAAAGGTTAAGATGGTAACCTTCAATATTTTAATATGTTAGCTTCAACCAAAATCTCAGGTTTTTCAAAAATCATTATCAGAAAGATTTTTTAGCTAATCAATAACTAAGTCACGATCATCCTACCTATCAATTTTGACTTACCCTTTTTCCTAGCCCCAATTGGGTGGCAACTTCAAATTTAATATAATCACCAAATTTTCCTTGATTCTTAGTTTATAATCTATATTAAATGAGTATATGGTTCAATATGAATCTAATTAAGGAAAGAAAAAAGGGAAATGGGGCTCAACATAGGCATATTCTAATAAAAAGATTAATATGCTATTATGCTCATGAAAATTATGTTGATGCTACTAATTTGAAGGAAAATACTTCATAATTAAGATTATTCTATGATGAACATTGTAGGTGAGTTTTAATCCATGTTCTTAATTTCATCATTGCTAAATTAAATATTTTATATTTTAGGGTGTCAAGTATTTTCTTCCTTAAAGTACATAGCACATGGATAGAAAATTATCCAAAAAAAAAAAAAAATTTAAAAAGCTAAATAATAAATTAGATATAAATGGAGAAAATAGTCGATCCATTTGGATAATTTTTTGAAGACAATAAATTTAGAAATACCTTAAATTTTAAATAGAGTTTATAAATATACGAGTTAGAAGGTTCGCCGGTTTAACCTACTAGCCTGTGCAGCTTAGGTTAGGCTAATAAATTTTAGCCTATTTTTATTTAAATGGGGCGTAATAGGTTAGCCCATTTAACCTATACGTCGAAATAGGTTAGGTTAGGTGAGCTAATTTAACTTACTTAAACTAATCTAATTGAAAGTAATAAAACCATGAATAAGGTAAAATTTTTCATAGAGGAGTATTAGGCAACTTAGGGAAGTCTAACAATAATTTTGACATGTATATTTCAAATGGCTTGGTAGATATGTGACAATTTCAAATGCATAGCATGTTTGGAGTATGTCTTGCAATAGTAAACGGTGTCAATTTGCAAAATCAACAAGTTTTAGTTTATACTTTTGGTTTCTATTAGATTTTGAAATTATTTTTAATGCTACATCTAATTATCAAGCATGATCACTATAGTAAGGTTAACTGTTGATGACTTAGAAGCGATGGTCAATTGGTATAAATTTGTACCATGCCAAACAATATTTTAAATGAAGTTGATCAACAAATGCTTCTTTTCCCATCAAAAGTCAAAATCATTCAAATTAGCCCCTATATGTCGAGGACTACTATCATCTTTATAAGCCATTGATCAAGCTGCTCAAGTGGCTATTTAAAGTGAGTTGGATATTGTAGTTTGTGGATTTAGTGAAAACTTTCGCACCGAGTCTCTCAAATTTTTTGTTGTTGAATAATTGTATGCACTTTCAATGAAAGATTAGGATTTTGATACTACAAAATTTGTCTTTACATATGATGACCTTCGATCATAGTTTGCATGCATTGTTCGAGCTTATTTGTTAGCATATTGATTTACATAATAAGCATATTAAAACCTCTATTACTACTACCATACATAATTTGTTAAGATATATTAGTTGAGCACTTATAGTATTTAGAAAAATGTGTGTGTGTGTATACCTAAATTATTAGTTATCCTTTATGTTTTTATGTCTTCAAAATTTTATCTCTTAGATCAATTTCTTAATACTTAAATTCTCTAAGTACCTAGCAATTTTTAAACTATTATATATATAAATTTTGTAGAAAATGAGATTAAATAAATGAATTTGCTACAAGCTATTTCAACTAAATAATTGCATAATTGGCTTGACGAGTATCGTATCTTACGTATGAATAAGGTAAACTCGTACTAGTGCTTCAATTTCGCCCTTCTAGATCTAAAACTATACTACTTTTAGCTTCGAATCCTATACTCCCTTCTTTTGAATTTTCATCCTTTTCAAATTTTTGAGTTTTTTTCTTCAATCAAAAATCACTTTTCTAGATATGATAGGTAAATATCATATCCTTCAACATCTATATTATTTTCTTGTTCATTGGATTTTTCATCTTCTTCTTCATCACATCCCCTTAGTGATAGTTAATTTCTTTAAAGGGTTGCTACCCCCTTGGATAGTAGCAACAGTAGGTCCTTTTGTGTAGATGCCTAGCTCAAAGGCATTATCTAAGGAATGGACTAAGGAATTCAATTAATTGGTGATAGACATAGACATTGTTAAGAGTGTGCTATCAGTGGAAGAGTATGTAGGGAATCTCTTGAAGTTGCAAACTTCTCAAGAGTGGCACATAGAAATGCCCTTGAATAATGATAAAATAGTTATGAAGATGTCTTAGATGAATAGTTTTATATAATAAGCACTTTAAATTTGGACTTAAGATTTATTTTGCTGAACTCTAAAAGAATTTCTTCTTATACCACCATGTTAACCTAAGCTAGCTTGCTCTAAATGCCTATCATAACCTAGTTTCATTTGAGCAAATATGCAAAGAGCTAAAGGTGAGGGAAACTGTAAAGCTATTAAGCTATTTACACTACATAAGGGTGGTACTATCTCATGAATCATTTGCATAGGAGGTTGTTTAATAGGCTTACATACTCAATGCACAAATGGAGAAATAAGTTCTTCATGTTGAGGTTAGAAGTTGACATCAAATTTTGAATGGGGTAGGTGAACCCTATGAGGATGTTGAAACTAAAGGAGCTATAACCAAATGATTTGGAAGCTTCTAAGAAAATTAAAGCTCATGTGAAGAATAAAAGATTGTATAATGCTAAGGCCAAAGTTTGAGAATGCATAAGCATGGTTAAACTTCTAAAGAGTGCTATAGAAGGAGAAGGTATATGCCTTGCTTGTTACCATATTGAGGTCTACAGGTTGTCGAGGAGCTGATCTTATACATGTATTAAGGGAGATGCCCTAAAGGTTCATATTCGGTATAATGTTACAATTTGAATTACTTAACTACCTACTGTCTCTCACTTGGTGTATATATTTTATAGGGTTAAGGAGCTTGACATCACATTACTTAAGCATCGAGCCTAATCGAAGCTACTAAAGGGATGAAGGCCTACAAGGAGATAGCTTTGTCCCAATCTAAGAAGGGGAAGTCTATCTTAGCTATTGTAGTGGAAGATTAGTCTAAACATATTATTAGTGATATACTTATGTGTATGCCACTTGCCACCCAACTGTTGACTGCCGTTACAACTAAGAATATTGACCCTTAGAATAATTCGAAAAGGTTTAAGGATGATATTATAAAACAATTAGGTAAGGTCATACCTCGAAGCTGGAGGTACAGGTGGTAGGTGAAGGTGCTTTAGAAAGTGCTTTAAGTATGCAACTGGCATTGTAGGAAAAAAAAAAAAGGCAAGAAGGACTAGAGGAAGAAGAAAACCATACTAGATGCTCTATTAAGGATCTCATCTTTGTAGGTCTACACTGAAGGGTAAGAAGAGTAGGTTACGCCAACTTTGAATGTCTAGAAGACACCATAGTGTTAGGCTAAGTAGAGTAATGCCACGAATTGGCCTAGGGGATGGTATTTGATGGAAAGCAAGTGTACCTCTTAGTTTCATAGTATAGCAGATGTGAGTATAAATGTCGATTTCTCAAGGACTATCTATAATTACAAATACTGATACTTACCCCTTTCTTAATATCTAACCTTAACAAACAATTTCAATTAATTATAGTCAACTATTAAAATAAAACAATGGATAAATCAACAAATTCATTAAAGATAGCTAAACTATACTATTCCTATTAAAATAAAAAAATTAGAAAATAACAAAATATGAAATAATTAAAATTAACTACCAACACATGAACTTAATATTTAATTAATGTCTTCTAGACATTCAACTTTAAATGTCTAGAAGACACCATAGTGTTGGGCTAAGTAGAGTAATGCTACGAATTGGCCTAAGGGATGGTATTTGATGGCAAGTAAGTGCACCTCTTAGTTTCATAGTTTAGCAAATGTGAGCTTAGATGTCAATTTCTCAAGAATTATCTACAATTACAAATATTGATACTTACCCCTTTCTTAATATCTAACCTTAACAAACAAATTCTATTAATTATAGTGAACTATTAAAATAAAACAAAGGATAAATTAACAAATTCATTAAAGATAGCTAAACTATACTATTCCTATTAAAAAAAAATTAGAAAATAACAAAATATGAAATAATTAAAATTAACTACAAACACATGAACTTAATATTCAATTAATGATCCCCTAGAATATGAAAATTATTAATCTCATTCTTGTTTATTGGATTGTAGAGATTTCTAGTGTAAATTAACTAAACTCATGTTTCTAACTAGTTCTCAACCCTAAGCATACTCTTTCCAAATCTTTTCTACAATAATGTATCTTAAGATCACATTAAGATCTTGAATCCCTCTATTAGGTTACCGTAGTTTGGAGGAATCGAATACCTAATTGCTTAGTTTATTAAATTACTTCTAATTGCACCAGTCCATCTATTATAGGATCTCATAAACTCTATAATCAATTCAAACAATAATTTAATAGCTATCTATATTGAATTAAAGACAATACAAAGCGATGCTATTAGATCACAATAACAAAAAATCATATATTGATAATAAAAAAAATTAATTGCATAGAAAACTAGGGCTCACAACAATTAAATACTAAAACTAAATTAAAACATTAAGAAAAATAAGTAAAACAAAGAAAAGAAAGGGAAGAGTCTATTTTATATATTTTTTATGGGTTCTCTATCCTCTACTCTATATATAATTACAAGGCTTATAAGGTTATTTTTAGTATATAAAGGAATCTTGAAATGTATCTCCAATATACCTTTTGCATATCTTCAATAATCCTTCTCTCCAAATAAAAGATATATGAAAACGTATCATATTGGTCTTCAACTCTTTCTAAAAATAGAAGATTTACAATCCATGAAATCATCACGCTCTAGGATCATGTCTATGATCTTTAGGCATGATCTTATACTTTGCATGCAAATTCTTCTAATTCACTAGAAAATCTTGATGAGAGGTATATTGTATACGTGACCAAGAACACAACCGTAGTCTTTATACGTGGTGTTCTCTACATCAATTCTCAATTTAATTTCCTTCACTTGAATAGGTTGGATAATGCACTTTTGTTAAAGCTCCAAAACTCCATGAAGATCTCTAAAAATTCATCAAATGCTTCTAAAACACTTACAAGTGAAAGATTAAACAAATAAGCTCAAATTCTTCTATAATTTTATACAAATGATACATGAATGTATACAAATGCTAAATGAGTGCTATCAATAATAGCCTACAAAAAAAAAAAAGGCATTAGCTATCATGCTAAGTGTGGAGCCAAAGGAGAAGATTAAAAAGTATCTGGGGTTAAGAGTGTATGAGGTAAGTCTTTCATCCATATGATTTGTTAGGTAGTCTTGACTTGTATGACTTACTAGGTTAACATTCGTTGTACCTTTTTTTTTTAGTCAAAGCCTATGAGTTTGGCTTTTCTTAGGGCATGGAGGGAAGAGAGATGGAAGGTAATGAGCTGTTTAAGTTTGTTCATGATAGTGTATCTACCAATGTCTTTTTTAAAAGTGCTTTTTCCTTATAAAGGATGTTTGAAGTTGATGCAAAGGTGAAGGCCTTATAAGGCAAGCTAAAGAAGGTTGAAGATGAAGCCCAAGAGAAGTTAGCAAGGGTTAAGGTCAAGAATGATGAAGTGAGGCAGCAATCTAGGGCTTCAGCAAATGCTAAGTCCATGGTCAGAGGGTGCTTTAGCCTTAAAGAGAAGTTGAAGGCCACTAAATGCCATGCAATCAAATAGAACTCTAAGCTAAAGTAGGTGAATGGGGAGCTTATGTAGCTAAGAGTGCTCAAGGAAACCTTCAAGGTGAGAGAAGAGAAGCATAAGAAGACCAATGTTGCTTTTGAAGGGTATGAGAGAATAGTGGAGTAGGTTAAGGACAAGGTACAAAAATACTAGGCTTAGATTGTAGTGTTAGATATAGCGGGCTTCCAAAATAAAGTTCCTTATGAAATCATCAATAGCTTAGGATGGAAGATATTGCAAAAGGAACATCTTCATCAAAATGAAGGCTATGAAGGAGGAAACTAGAGAATGGTATTCGGACCTTGACCTCATCTTCGAAGCTATATAGACAATGTCCTTACAGATGAGATTCTACAAGTTACTTGACTAGAGGAAACTTATGATACTAAGTAGGATAAGGAGGAAGATCCTATTGGAGCTATTTAAATAGATGAGGAACTTACCATGCCAAGTGCCTAACTTAACCCCTAGTTGTAGCAAACCTTTTTAGGGGAGTCTTTTGAGGCCAAGAATTGAACACTTTATGTGTTCATGTGTTTATGGTCAAAATGCCAACCTTATGGATGTAATCTTATTGAACTTGTTTACTTTAATGAACACAATGTTTTTTTTTTTTTCTTTCATTACTTTGTATTTGTACTTTGTGTTTAGTTTTCATTGAAATGCAATGAGGTTATTGTTATGGGGGAGTTTGTCGAACTAGAGTTGATCATGGTTAGATTTCCTCTCCTAGTTTTGTTGGCATGTGTAAGCCTTAGTGAGTGTTCTACAAATTTTAGGTTAATTATACGGTTCAATGTCAACACTTGACTAGGAGTTACTTTTGGGAGCCTATCAAATTATAGATGAGTATCTAACTTAATCATAGAGCCTTAGTTAGTTGGGTAGGGGACAACTACCTAGGTGACCTAAAGGAGGTTAGGTGCTCTATTCACTCGGGATAGTCTTAAAATGTAGGGCATAAAGAGATTTTAGGCTTTTTTCACTAAGGTAGTCTCAAAGTGTAGAAGTAATTGTATGCTCTAATTGCTTAAGAGCAATCTTGGAGCATAAGACCCAAAAAGTTATTATTTTCTAATTGTTGTATAGTGGTTATCGAGTGTAAGAATTTATTTGCTATGGAGGGAATGAAACTTGGAGCTTTTTACACCTATGGAATGGCTTGGTTAAAAGAAATTGTGTATTAGGGGACAGTAGGGTGCAAAAATCATAGCAAGAAGTTTCTTTATTCACAATATAATATTATTACATGCGCTCATGCTACTCAGAAAATGGCCTTAGGTGGTCAACATTCTACGTTTAGGGTATGCGTTGGTTGTCTTATTGTTCTAATTTGTAAGCTCCATACCCTACGATCTCCTTTACCTTGATCAAGTGTTCCCAATTAGGAACCAACTTGTCTTGACCTTCTTAGGAACCTACAGTGAGCTTTCTGCACACCAAGTTGCTAGCTAAGAAGATATTATGTTTAACCTTCTCATCGTAATAGTAAGCTACCCTTTATTGATAGGCCACCACTTATATCACGAATAAGTCGCAAATTTCCTCAATCATGCCTAGGTTGGTTTGAGGATCGATAGTATTGGTTATGTTGTGCAATTCTTAGGTTTGAATATTTAAGAGCCTAAGTTCTATAGGTGAGACTGCTTTTGAGCTAAAAGCAAGCGATAATGACTTTACTTTTATGGCTATCCTATGTAGTCCTATACCACCACAAGATGGAGGGGAGTACATTTGCCCATTTTTCTTTGGCATGATCTACCCTCTTCTTCAGACTATGTAATAGTCTTATTGATAGCTTCTTAATGGGAGGTAAGTGCACCTGTCAAGTTATAGCATAGTAAACAAAATTGAGTCTGAATTTTCAATCCTTCTAGGAACCATTAAATTAGAGGAAATGCTAGATTATTTGTAGTTCTCCCTATTTCCCAATTATCTGACTTAACAATTAAGGACCAATTAAACTAAGTGAAATCTAAATTAATAGAACCCTAACTAATAAAAAAACCAAAGGAAACAAGAACAAGAAAAAGAAAAGTAAATCAATTTATTAAAGAATACATAATCCTTAGTAAATTTATTATTTACTACCTAACCTTATGCAATATTTAAATCTCAATTACTTATTGGATCATGGATTCCTAATATAAGGTAATCAAAATTGCTTCAACAAATCAAGTCCTAATCTTAAGTATATTTTACCCAAATTGCTTCCGTAATCTAAGATCATGTTATGCTCTAGAATTCTAATCTTGAGAAACTAAGTGGCCAAACCTTAGTCTATTTAATTACTTTTAGTTACACCAAACTATTTACAATAGGATCTCATAAACTTTATAGCAAACTTAAATAGCCGAAAATATTGATTTAAAGGCAATAAGCACAATGTAATTAGATCACAACGGTAATATCATTGATTGAAAAACAAAACAATATCACATAGAGGATAAAGGGTTTAATAATAATTTACTAAGAAGAATTTAATTAAATCATGAAACTTAATTAAACAATACAAGAGAAGAGAAGAATAACCTTAGTCTCCACTTTTCACTACTTACTCTTTGTCTTGGCACTTCATAAAAGTTAACCTAAACTCTTATTTATAATGATTTAAGCCTAAGGTTATAAGGAAACTTTAAAAAAATATGGAGTTCTTTCATTAACAAGATGTTCACACCCCAGAAGTACAGCCGTGAACCCTTGCATGATTCTCCTTTATATTAAACTCTTAAATTCTTGGATGAGAGAATTATGACTAGAAGTACGAGTGTGATCTTCAATCGTGATCTCCTCTGGACTTTAATTCTTTACTAAAATATCTTCCTTTGAATGCAACATTCAATATCTTCTTCATCAAAGCTTTGAAACTTCTTTAAATTCTTAAAAAATACTCTAAAAACTCTTCAACAACCTATAAGTGAAATAATTTATAAGGCGTATGGTGAGTAGCAATCTACTGCAAGAATTCTACAATCTACTTAGCAATGTTGTTATCATCACTAAGCTACAGGGGAAGACAATGGTTCCTTTAACTTATATGAGCTAGTTGTAAAAAATGTAAAAGCTGTCATTCTAAAGTTTCAATTTTTCCCTTATGTCCTTTATCTGCTTGTTTGGTGGCTTAAATATAATGTACGGTTAAGCTTCTTATATTAACCAATACTTTGCGGACTTCAAAACTTACTATCCAACTTTTATGACTAAGCCCTTTTCATCTAATGTCTATGCATCCTTCAAATCATCGTCAAAGATTGTAACTAAGTTATCGATTCTTACTTTCTTCATTGCAACATTAAGAATTTTTTTGCCATGTAATTAGTGTCTGAAAGCTGACTTAGACTAGGGCCTCTAACAATTGTATGAACCAAGCCATCGGAGGGCTTCTAGGTAGTGGGGATATTAGATTTCCCTTCCAATGTGGAGGTACATGCCTTCAAATACTTGATCTCCATCATGAGGTTGCAACATGTCTACTCCTATCTAGTGATTTCATCTTCAAAAATATGATCGATCTATTGCTAAGATTGTGCTTGAACAACTAAAGAAGTAGCTTCAATGTTGAAATGGGTAGATTGTGGCTTTTTGGTCATTAGGATGTAGGATTCATGAATAAATGACACCAAATGTTGATTTGTGATCTTAGGAGAGGAATTAAGTAAGGAATAACCACAAAACAAGCATATGCAAGCCTAAAGAGCTACTAAAAGTAGTTTTGGCATAGTCATTCCAATGCTTAATTTAGAGAACATTTAAGTGAAAAGAGAGAAAAGGAACAAAGTATGATTGAGAGTGAGAAGTGAGGAACCTTTTACCTATGGTTTTACTTGATTTTTATAGGCATGGCTGTCAAGATATTAGTAAAAAGTGGATTATATCTCCCTGATGTACTTGACCATATTTCTAATATACACCAATGATATTATGGAGAATATCTTAGGTTAATCATATGCTAACTATGGGCTAATCATGATTTAATTACTTTCTAAGTCAACTAATGTCAGACTTTTGTTTGAGCTGAGTTGTGAGATATCCAACTTAAAGAGGATTTGAACATACTTTAGTGACCAAGCTCTAACATAAACCTGATCAAGTTGCCTCTAACTCCTAGCTCTTTTCTTGACTTCATTTGAATTGTATTATATTAAAGTTGAGCCATCTTAAGGTGCATTTTAGCAAGACCAGTTGCTTTCCAAATCAATAGCTATCATATGACATGTGTCTTCCAACACAACATTCTAGAAGGATTCCTTACTTTTTTCTGTAGAGAATATTCTTTGTCCTTTTTGTCCTTTTTAGTATGTTTCATGCATTCTATTTGTAAATTATCCTTTTATCTTGACTATGTATGCCTTGTAACCCTAAAGGAGCTAGTACATAAACCTCATTTATTTTGTATACAAACAACACATTATTACTGTCGGGACCCTAAAGAGGGCCTTGTAGGATTGCCTAAAATTTTCACATCATGTGTTGACTCATGATATGAAAATCACCTGATAAGTTAGAGATTATAAGATGCTAAATAATTTATCATTAGGATTTCTATATTGGTAATTAATTAACATTTTATAAAGTATAAATAACTATGGATATCTAATATTTAATAGTTCCTTAGAATCGCAGAGAATCGATATCCCCTATTAAATGATATGATCAAGTAGTATAGACTTAAGAATTCAAACTTATTGAAGTTCCAAAATCTAAATATACAAGTGGTAGTTACATTTAAAGTCACAAATGAGTAATATAATCTTTCTCTAATTCTAACCTCTAAAGCATCTCAATACTTGCACTTAACACTTGGCTCTTAACCCCTGCCCAATTATCTGGCACTTGCAAAAGAACTATTAGGGAGTAAGTTACAAGAGCTTAGTGAGTTATCTCTCATATTTTACTAGCAAACAAATTTTTACAACCATATAAATGCATATACACACAGTATGCCAAATAATATATGCAGTTAACTGGTACTGCATATAACATCGGATTTTAATGCCCTCCGAGGTAAGGGTTGGAGATACATCGACACTAATCACAACAGGGGCTCTAGCACTTGGGTTTTTAACCATAAATTTGAATTTCGTATTTTGCAAAATACATTTCCATTTCTAAGAAATCTAGTAGTACACAGGACCCCATGTTTAGTAGTAAGGTGGCCCCTATTGTCTAGAGGTGAGGTGGCCCCTACAGTCTACTCTCACACCCTACAGCAGAGGTCTCTAAACTCGACCCTCAGTCATACGGTTGGCATCTCTAGTGCCTAGTAAGCCTATAGATTAGGGTAAGGTTATGTTGTATGAGTATATCGTACTAAAACACTTTAATTTAATATATAGAAACAAGCCCCGCATGGCCTTTTTTTACCCCTGTGTGAGGTGATGGCTTGAACAAAAAATGCAGTACATGGTTGAAGCATGATCTTTTTAATTTAAGATAGGCCAAATATAATTAAGTCAAATTATTGAATGATCAATCATCGAGAGTACTTACTTGGCCAAAGTTGATACGACTCCTAACAATCATCAAGCAACTTGCCTTCTTGATAAATAGAAATGAAATAAACCTATTGAGTATCTAGACATAATATTAGACAACCTAACTAGTTACTATTTATCTTATGATTTCTGACCTACTTAAGTATTATATCATTTGTAAACTTTTTTTTTTTCATTTTACCTTGTATCTTTATATTCTTATAGTAGGTTCTTATTAAGTTCAAATGTGCTTCTTTAGTGATAAAATTTGATTAAAATTAGTGTTATTTTACATTACTTAACTTATTTATTATGATATCTAGGAGACATTATTTTATCGTATATGTAATAATATCGAATTTAATCGTATAGGTAATAATATTCAAATTAGTAATATTATACGAGCTCAAGTTTTTTCCTAAATCCTAAATTGTGTATAGCTTTTTTGTTCTAACTCCGATAATTATAAACTTACAGTCGATTTTTTGTCATTTTTGAACGTACGTTCACATAACGAGGTCCATTTTGGATGTTGGGACCTGCATTTTTCATTATAGATCTAAAGGGTCATAAATTTAGTTATTTTGATTTAAATGTTTTTATTTATAAATTTAATGTTTTCTTTATGATCCAATGGATTTCTAGCTTTTTATGTTTTTATAATTTTGAACTATTATTATTATTACCTGTATTTATATAAAATTAACATAAGTTGATAATTGCATTATGGGCTTATTATGTATTTAGGCCCATACATACTTATATACATGTATGTGCTTATTTTGCTATATTATATTAATTACTTATATTATATTACATCTATGTACTTATCTTATGCCTACATATTTAAGTATCTTATATATATATCCATATGTATATTCTTTTAATATCTTAGTATATGTATTTGTACATATACTTATATGTATAGTATTATTATGCATATATTTATACAAGTATTTATGTACTGTTATATACGTATAGTTATACGTATTTTCGTAGTATAATTTTAGGAAATTTTCATATAATTCATCTATATGCATGTTTATAGGTTCTGTTGGTATGCTATATGTATATATACTTAATGTTTTCATCATTTTTGGTTATGTATACAAAGAGTACTCATGTATAAGAATACTCAAACATATTTACATGTGTTCTTCCTACTCTTATCTATATACATATATATATTTATATTATGTATTTTGCTAGAATTCATGCATATATAATTCATATGTATTCATATGCTATATGTACACATGTATTTCTACACTTATATGTATGTGTATAGGGTTTTCCATATGTATTAAGATATATGTACATATTACACAAGAATTTTCATATTAACTTAAGGTAAACAAACTAATCACTTATTAAGGTAGAAGATGAAATGAAAATACACCTCTTTCTTTTTGCAAATGTGGAAGAAGAGTACAAGTATATAATATAGTAATTGGTAAGTGAGTTGTTGGTGATATGGAAGTAAAAATAGAAAATTAGAAGAAAAGGAAAGAGAAGAGGGGTCATTGATTTTGGATAGGGGAAACAAAAGTGTGTTTGTTGTGTCTTAAATGTGTAAGAAAAGAAAAAGGAAGGGGGTTCTAGAAGGAGACAAGTGGACGGCAAAGGGGGAAAAGAAAAGGGAAAAAGAATAAAATGGAAAGAGAAGCAATCCATAAAAAATGAAAGATGATTCTAGGTGAAAAAGACATGTGTTGACTTTAGTCAATACTTTGACTTGGTCAACTCTTGCCATTTACATGCAATTATTCCATATATTTTTAGAAATGAACATAATTAGAAGAAAAATTAAGAAAAGACAAAAAATAAGGAAATATATGAAATAAATAGTAAAACAATTAATTGAACCTCATTTATAATAATATAGATAATATTTAGTACCATAGTTAAGATATCTATCATGAAAAGTATGATTTATAATACTAATAATAACTTTATACAATTTAAATACCAACTAAATACTTAAACTTACATATCATTAGCTTATTTGTATAATTATAAAGTTAATATTATTATGAAAATAATATTACAGTTTCTTGTAAATGAATTTAGTACATGCATATTCTTATGCATTTAAGAGTTATCTTTAATCGTTGTTAGTGATTTTACGTGATTTAATATGTCATTAAATATTTATCCTCGATTAGGGTTTTGTTGCCTTTGTAGCAAATTGGTGTATGTATAAGCTTAAAGTTTTAGGGCTTTGATTAGGTTTTGGTTTGATTTCTCATATGTATGCATGGATAGAATTTAGGATTTTCATATGCAATTAAGGTTTTTATCAAGTTTGAGGACAATCTCTTATAGTTACATATTTTAATGTTTAAGGTTTTCGTATGTGATTACAGGTTCAATTAATAATTTAAGGTTTTTCATATTCACTTTAGGTTTTCTTATTAAAATTATAATTGGTTTTAAATTTTACTACTTCAGTTGACTTTAAGAAATCATCTATAGTATGTAAGTTTGATTCTATACTCATAAGGTTTAATTTGCGGGGCTTACAATTACATTATCAATTATTACAAGTTTCCTTTTTGAGCAACCTCAGTATTCTCGCTTATCCCTTAACTCTTATCTATTCCCTTTAGTAACGAGTAATGGTGATAAGCTTATAGTTCGGACTTGTGAGTCACATCCAACGAATTTTAGGTTGAGTAGGATCAATTGGTGTATCATGTCCAATTCGTAGTTGCTCGAATTTGCTAATCCCCTCTTTTATTTTCTTGTTCCTATTCATTGTGGTACTGTCTCTAAGTGTTTGACCTTAAAGATGCATCAACTTTGCTAGTATTAAAATAAGATTCCAAGATGGAGTATGTGAAGCTGCTATGAAGTTTTTGTTCGTGTTTATTGTTAGTGGTTGTTATGTTCCTTCCCTAATTGCCACAACATGTTCGATTGAAGAAAGTTTTGAAGTTGTGACTTGTATAGTGAAGAATCATAGATTAATAAGGATAGTTTCTGTTGTTACTCTGTTTTCTACTTTGAAAATAGAGCAAGTTCATTTCTATTATATTTGAGTGAGTGTTAGGTGTTAAAGTTGTTAAAGTGAGTTAGTAAGGTTCTAGGTAGTAAGGGGAAGTGTTTGTTATGTATTGTGTTGTTAACCTATCAAAGAAGTATTTTACTATGTCAGATTCAAATGCTTAAGGTGTTGTTAGTGACCTAAGTAGTGATGCTCATGCTGGTCGGTGTCATAATGGTAGTAATACCCTTGGGTTAGTCAATGACAAGCTTGACAGACTTATCAATCTTATTGAGAGTCTGGTTATTACAATGCAAGTTAACAAGCAACAACCTTAAGGTATACCTCATCGTTACCCATCTAAGAATGTTCTTAAGAAACGATATGGCTAAGGTAGCCGAGCTAATCAGCTAATTCAACCCCATTAAGATGGAGGAGTTGCAAATTGAGCTACTAGGCGAAGGCTAGAGTTAGAGGAGATTGAGGAGGATATCATAGTAAGTGAATAATTGTAAAAGTAAATATAAGAGAGTTAAGAAGATTAGGTAAAGAATTTATAGAGGTTCCGACTTATGTGTCAATCCTTTCTTTTAGCTCTACTTACTTGGGATTTGATTGCCTAGACTAATCATTTCACTATTTTCAAAATCAAATAAAGAATATAAATAAAATCACCAATTGGCTGCAGTTAATATTACTCCACCGCCAAGCTTTCATAAGCTTTTGTAGAACTACAACAATATACTCTTCACATCAAAATACAAGTCATTCAAAATTCAGTTGAAGAAAATAAATTGAGCCTCATGAATTTTAGCACACTTCTTTTAAAAGACAGTAAGATGAGTGATTTTGATCAAAGTATATTACTGTTGTTTTTTAAAAGCTTACTGATTAGTGTATATTAAAATTTTCAATTTCTTCTCCTCTTAACCTTGAAAAGAAATAGCTACTCAAGAATATCTTTTCATTTGTTGGATAATCCTTATTTTCATCTAGAGAGATAAGCTTCGATAATCTATACATTGATTTTCTTATAAAATTTCCTACAATTTGAATTAATCTTAAATATATCTTCTATAAAAGATTTAGATAAGTATAAACTCTTTGCAAATAAGCTTGGACTTGTAAAGGTAGGATGAAGTGAAATTTATCATGCAGATTAATCGAAATTTCTTTAATCTTTATCTCTACAATTTCTTCTTATCTTGAATTCAATATATCTTAGTAACCAACAAATTTTCAAAAAAAAAAAAAATGTTCCACTATTCTAACTTTTCCATATTTTGATTATTTCGTAACTTAATTAGCTTAGCTTGTTAATCCATTCATTTAAACCTCCTTGAGTAGTGGAACAAGTCAAATGTATTACCCAAATACATTTGACAAGTAGAGCTAGGCCTTGACTTGCAAAACAAATGAAGTTAGATAATTAGAGTTCCTTCTATAAGCTTCTAAGTCCACTTCTAATTCATTTGTATTCTAGAAATCAACTTCTATGCTTCCTGATTTTGCTTCTAAAATTACTTCTATCTCTGAGGAGACTTCCATAAAATGATTCATGTTTTATTGTATTGAGCTTCTAAGAATGCTTCTTAGTTTCAATCAGATTTCATCTTTGTATTTTATCTTTAATGGTGCTATTTCTAACTGGGCTTCTAAGACTTTGACATTCTTTGTTTTGCTTCTATATAAGGTTGTAAGTTATTAGAATTTATACATTTCTTCTTTGGCTAAAAGTTCAAACTTTACTTCTATATTACTAAATACACTTCAAACACTAGTTGGAAATTTTGTAATGTTTGCTATTATCAAAATGCATCCTTAAAGGGTTCAAAATTCTCCCCCTTTTTGATGGTAATAAAGCATTTTTGAAAAACTATTTTGCAAATTAATAAAGTATAGATATGTACTTATAATCATATCAGATCATTTGATATTACAAATTATGTTAAACATCTTTAGTCCTATCTTATATTCTAGATCAATCTTTGAGCCAAAATATACCTAAACATTTTCCTTTGCCATTGCTCCCCCTTTTTGTTAGCAGCAAAAAGTGGATCAAAGGAACGAGAAATGACTAATAACTGATAAGGATAATTGTTATAAAGGTGAAACATCAACACATTTTTGATAGAGTACAACTTTAATTTAGAAATAGCAAAATGTAAATGCAAAATTTAAGAGAAATTAAAACAAAGCCTAGACATAACAAAATATTAAGACTCAATTTTGAAAAAGAGAAAAAGAAAAGAAAAGAAAAGAAAGGAACTAGAACTGAGCAGATGAATGGTAAGTGGAACGTGGTGAATGAGAGGTTAAGGATTTAGGATCCAATGCTCAAGTTATGACTTTGTAGACATCTTAAACACTGTTATTGAGCAGATCTACCCTTTTGTTCAGCCGCTTAACCAAATCCTTCAAAATCTTCACTTTAGAAAATAGATTCAATCCTCCATCATTATTAATCTTCACTCCTTCTTTCTCAATGGTCTTACTATAGGGTTCCCATATATTGACCATATACACTATTTTCTTGTCTAAATGATTCTTAAGTACTTCAACTACACCTATAACTGATTTAGTAAATTCTCTATTTTGAGTTAGTGAAAGATATAACAAGGTAGAATTGCCCTTTAAGACTTCCATTCTAGTCCCTTATAATTAAGCTCTAGCTTTGCCTTTAGCCATTTGGGATGGAGATTTTATCTCTTTATTTGGTGCAACTTGATCCATAGCTTGTGAAAGAATGCCTAATTTAGTTGGTTCTTTGATTTTGAGCAATCTTCTTGTCATTGGAGCCAACTTAGATCTTTTACTAGGTTCTTCAGCTTCTGGCAACTTACTCTTTCTCTTTCTTTCTTTTTCTTCAACTCCTCTAGTCTCTTCGTCTTGAATAACCACATGATCCTTCTCTTGTTTCATCCTTTTTATCTCCTTCCCTTAAGCAATTGCTAGTAACTTTTCTACATTGAAGTTGCTTTTTCGAGATGATGGATGCTCATAGTTGGCTCCATCATTTGTAAATCAAATATTTTCACAAATATGAATACTCATGTGCTTCAAATTCACCTTATCCGCCGCTTTTACCTTAAGTAGAGAAACATTCCTTATAGGTAACTTAATATGCTTAAATTCCATCAATTTCCATTATCATTGAACCATAAGGCATACCCCTTTTGTTCTTATACATGTGCCTAATCATCTATCTAGCTAAGTTTATAAGCCGTCTATTTTATATGGCATAAACTAGATAAGCATATTCTCTAGTAAGTGATGTCAAACTCTACCGCAGACAACTTATGACTATTGCTGGTTGAAATTCGCCCTTCTTTTGAATTCAAATGTTTAAACAATGTAAGCCAAGCTTTTTGGCCCACTAGATGGCTAAGAGTAGAGTCTTCTTGGTTGTCAAACTAGGTTGGCAATGCAGTTGTAGCAAAGTTGAACCAAGTTGGTATAGTGTAAAACTTGATCGGTAGATCGTCGAGTAGTCATTAAGGAGGGTAAAAATTCGCTAACATCATTTGTCAACCGACTATGCAAAAGGTATCTTTGACACATCAAGTAAGTAAGTAAGCATTTAAGCTTATGCTTTTTACCAAGTCGTATAGTGATAGGAATCAACTCCAAGGACCCATTACTAGAAGCCGAGCAAAGGGATTACAAAGACTTGCCCAACATGTACTAGCTTAAGCACTCTTTAAGGACAAGGATTCCAACATCAACTAAGGTACGTTACACTTAACCCACCTTAAGAGCTAAGTTGTGGTCATGATAGGAACAGTTTTCGAGCAAGCAAACATCGTAAGTGTTCATAAACTAAGTAGATAGCTATCAGACCAATCAAGACCTTAGAACAATGCCTAGTATCTAAGCTCAGATCTAACCCAGATAAGGTCAGCCAATTCATCTATTCATTTTTGGACCTCTATCGAGCTAACACCATTAGTTGCCGAGCTACCAAAGATCCAACACTCATAGGGACAATCGAACACATAAAATATTAGGTTCGCTAACTATAATTTGACATGTGCCTTCTGGTACAACATTCTAAAATAATTCCCTCTTCTGTACATTGTACTATACAGCGACATTTTTACCCTTTTTAGCATTTGTCTAAAGAATCTTTACATCTAATATGTAATTCACCCACTTTTATCTTTTCTTTGAAATGTAACCCTAATGAGGCCATATGTAAGACTTGCTTACTTGTAGCGCAAACATCACTTCATACATAATTAAAATAGACATTTTCGTTGAGAACACTAATTGTATCTTCTCCTCTCTATCTTTTATTTATTCCCTTTCGGAAGAAATAGTAACGAGTGACCTTAATTTGTACTTATGTGTCATATCAAGTGAAGGTTAAGCTGAGTAGGATTGATTGGTGTGTCATATCAAATTGATAGCTGCTCAAGTTTTGGCTAAACCCTTTTGTTCTTTCTTTGCTTTTTGTCTGTTGTGATGCTTCTCTATGTGTACAACCTTAAAGATATATTACCTTTGCTGGTATCAGAGTACGATTCCAACGGGGGAGTGTGCAAAGATTATAGTGGAGTTATTATTTGTGTTGCTATTATTATCTATCATGTTCTTCTGTAGTTGCTATAGTGATTTGTATAATTATGGTAGATTGTTTGAAGTAGATTTTTTAAGTCATGAGCTAAGAAGTATTGATTTACATGAGCTAAGTGTAGTATCTCCTATTATTCCATTCTACTCAAATTAGAGCCCATTATGAATCCCATGTTAAGCTATATTGTATGTGAATCCTATGTTGAGCTGTATTGTATGGGGTATCAAGGTGTTAGAGTTTGTTAGCTGAGGTTCTAGGTAGTGAGTAGCAATTGATTAAGTGTGAGTAGTGGTTTTGAAATATTATTGAGTAGTAGGGTTTTGTTAGGTGTGTGTTTTTGAAGTTCTTCTTGTTGAAGAAATTAATGACAAGAAGTATTGCATGATGTTAGATTCTAGTGTTCATGGAATTATTGGAGACTAAGACAATGGTACTCAAGTTGGCTATGGCCAGTAGGGAAGTTACATGCCAGGGTCAACTACGATAAGCTTGATAGACTCACTGTCCTTATTGAGAGTATAGTCATAGCTATGTAAGGTGTAAGACAATGGCCGTAAGGTGAACCAAATCATGGCCAAGCCAAAGGTGAATAAGAGCCAAGATATGGCTATGCAAGCTAAGTTAATTGCTAAGCCCAACCTCATAGAGTTGGAGGAGTGGTAGGCCACCTTATTCAAAGGAGGTTAGAGATAAAATAAATTGAGGAAGCATATGAGGAAGTAATAGAAGAGCCTAATGGAGAGGCAAAAGAGTACTATGAAATGGAAGAGCAAAGATGCCAAGCTTCTCATGGACTTAACAATGTCAAAGTCTATATTCCAACCTTTATAGGTAGTGGAAATATTGATGAATACCTAAAGTAAGAAGAGAAGGTCGAGAAAGTGTTTGGTTGCTATGGATATAATAAGGGTGTAAAGTTCGACTTGCTACTCTTGAGTCCTTTGGATATGCTGCCATGTAATGAAAGAACTTAAATGCAGCTAGAGAAAGATGGATGAAGAGGTGTATGAAGTTAAGATGACATGAAAAGGTTGTTAAGAGGAAGATTTATACCTGAAACATACTTATAAGACACCTTTGCCAAATTACAAGAGCTTTACTAGGGAAGTTGAACCGTAGATGACTATGTTAAGGAGTTTCAAATGCTAACGATTCAAGTTAATGTGAATGAGCTCAAAGTTTGTACTATATTGAGATTTATCTCTGGTTCAGGTATGAGATTCATAACATTATGGAAGTATAGAGGTTCTACACTCTAGAAAAAGCTATTAAGATAGCTCAAAGGGTTGAGAAGCAAAAGAGGAATGTCCCTATCCAACCTAATCTAAGCTCTTCACAGATTATTATCCTGCACAGATCTAACTACCTTGAACTAAGAAGACCCAACTGGGTAGAAGAGAAGATTGACCGATCTAATGATAATTGAGTTGATGATAGAGCCTACTTGAAAACATTTAAAAAAGGAAAATCCTCAGGTTGTAAGACGAGTGAGATAAAATGCTTTAAGTGCTTAGGTTACAACCACATGGCTGCTAAGTTCCTAACCGACATGTTATGGTCCTCTAAGGTAATGAAGTTGACAGTACTGATGAGAGTAAACCTAAGAAGGAAGAGAAAGATATTGGAAGAACTGAAGTAGAGGAGAAGGAAGAGACCTGTATCTATATAGACCAGGTTGAAGTAATGACGTTGGTGTTAAGGTGAGTGTTGAACTCAATGCTAAGCTTTAAGGAGGATCAAAGAGAGAACCTATTCATACAAAGTCTGCCATTAAGGGTCAACTATAAAAGATTATGGTAGATGGAGGGAGTTACACTAATGTTGTTGCCTAAACCCTTATGCAAAGATTAGGTTTTTTGACCTCTAAGCACCCTTGACCTTATAAGATACATTAGCTACATGATAAGAGTGCTCTAGACATGATTAAACAAGTAGTTATGCCATTCTATATTGGGAATGTCTATAGAGATTAGTTAGTTTGTGATGTTGTCCCCATGGGAGCTTTACATTTATTGTTGGGAAGACCTTGGTTATTTGATTGACGTATCTTATACAGTGGGTATAAGAACACCTATACTTTCACTAAGGATGGTAAGAAGATAGTGTTGCAACCTATGACCTCAAGTCAAGTGAATGAAACTGATAACCAACTCACCCAAGCTGGTAAGAAGAAAGCATTAGTGTTAAATTGGCAAGAACTTCAAGCTATTGAAGAGGCTAATAAGCCTATGTTATTGCTGATTAGAAGATTGTTGGAGTTAAGAGATCTAGTTAATGTACCAAAAGAGGTTTAGAAGTTGATAGATGAGTTCTCTAACCTATTCTTAGAAGAATTACCGAAAGGACTACCACCAGTTCAAGGTATTAAGCATTGTATTAACCTACAACTAGGTGTAACTCTACCAAACAAGCTTGCTTATAGAATGAACCTTGAGTAAGCTACCAAGTTAAAGAGACAAGTGGATGAGCTCATGGAGTAAGGAAATGTGATGGAGAGCATGAGCCCTTATGCTGTGCCAGCCTAACTCCTCCTAAAGAAAGATGGTTCTTGGCACATGTGCATCGACAACCAAGTTATCAATCGAATCACTGTCAAGTATAGATATCCCAAATCTAAGATTAATGACATGTTGGACAAGCTTCATGGCACCTAAATGTTCTCAAAGATTGACTTACGAAGTGGCAACCACCAAATTTGTATGAGACCTAATGATGAATGGAAGCCTACATTTAAGACTAGTCATGATCTCTATGAATGGTTAGTTATGCCATTCAGCCTTACTAATGTGCCGAACACCTTCATGAGGCCTATAAATCATGTGATCACCCTTTATGTACTTTGACGACATATTATCCTACAGTACTAACCTGACAGATCACCTAAAGCATCTTCGAGCTGTTTTTAACATACTTTGTATTGAGAGATTGTTTAGAAATCTAAGGAAGTATATATTTTACCAATAAGAAGTTGTCTTTCTTATATATTTGGTGTTTAGAGAAGGAATCTAAGTTGATGAAGAAAAGGTCCGAGTTGTCTTAGAGTGGCCTATACTGAATATCACTAAAGTACACAGGAGAATAATTGCAGGCCCCCTAATTGAGAAGATTTATCGAGAACTTTAGTGTTATTGCAGGCCCCCTAATTGAATTAACAAAGAATAATGAAGGATTCCAATGGTCTGACTGAGCTAAGAAGAACTTTAGGAAAATTAAGGATAAGTTTACCATAGCACTTGCCTTAGCTTTACCAAATTTTGATAAGCCCTTCAAGCTAAAGTGTGATGCTTTTAGTATTGGCATTGGTACAGTATTGATGCAAGAGTGTTGCCCTATTGCTTACTATAATGAGAAGCTAAATGTTGCCACCCTAAATTGCTATGTGTATGAAAAGGAGCTATACTCTTTTTGAGCTATTACTGTATGGTAGCATTACTTATTACCTTGAAAGTTTGTAATCTATATGGACCATGGGTCCTTGAATTACCTTAGAAGCTAAAATGAGCTTTCAAAGAGATAAGCCAAATGTTTAGAGTTCACAGAAGGTATTTCATATGTGATCAAGCTTATGAAAGGTAGGACTAATGCAGTTACTGATGCTTTTTCACATTAGCATGTGTTACTAACCACCTTATGGACTAAATTGTTGGGATTTTCCCTTATTGCTGAGCAATATACCCAAGATTTGCACTTCAATCTTATCATTGAAAAGTGTCGAGATGGGATTGATGTTATAGGGTATTATCTAAAAGATGGATACCTAGTCAAAGAAAGGAGGTTGTACATACCAAAATGTTCCATACAAGAGCTGTTGGTTAAGGAAGCTCATAGCAGTGGCTTATCTAGGCATTTTGGTGAGATTAAAACTACCAAACTATTGAAGGAGACCTTCTACTAGCCTGGTTTGGCTAAGGATGTCTATAAGGCCATGGGAAGTTATGATGTGTGCAAGAGGGCTAAGGGAAAGAAAGAACCACATAGAGAGTACATGCCCTTGCCCACGTTGACCTCACCTTAGGTCGACCTCAGCATAGACTTTATTATAGGGTTTCCTTAGACATCTAGAGGAATAGACTTGATCTTTGTAGTTATGGATCGATTCAGTGAAATGGTATACTCCAATTTGTGCCACTAAACTAACGATGCTTTACATATTGTTGAATGGTTTTTGCAGGAAATCGTTTGCTTACATGGAGTTTTGAATTTCATTGTTTCAGATTAAGATACCAAGTTCTTAAGCTACTTTTGGAAGACCTCATGGAAGAGAATTAGCACTAAGCTTGTATTCGGTTTAAGTAGTCACCTATAGACAAATGGCCAGATTAAGGTAGTGAACAGGATGTTACGTACCCTACTTTGAGCTGTTGTGGAAAAGAACCTGAAAGATTAGGACTTGTGTTTAATTGTTGTGGAGTTTGCCTACAATTGAACTATCCATAGTATTACTGGCAAGATCCCTTTGGAGGTCGTCTATGGCCTTAACCCTACCATCCCATTTGATATGATCGGTAACCTTATAGCCTATGAAGAGAGCCAAACTAAAGTCCATTGAGTTCAAGGACTACAAGAACTTCATTAGCATGCAGTTAAGAAAATCAACAAGTTTAGTGAATGACAGCAAGAGATAGGTATTCATGGTTGTTGAGCCATGTCATTTAGTCTAAGTGACCTTATATGGATCCACCTCAACTAAGAGGGGTTTCCACACCTTAGGAAGAGTAAGCTATCACCTAGAAATTATGGTCCCCTTATGGTATTGAAGAAGATCAACTGCAACGCTCACCAGATTGAACTAATTGAAGATTGGTGTTTCTTTTACCTTCAACAAATTAGATTTGATTCATCGCCATCTAGATAAACCAAAGCATGAATAGAGGAAGAGCCAATAAGAGAAGACCTCATTTATTTGAGGCCAAATCTCTTTGACCCCTATGAAGATGATAAGAATCAATTCCATTGAATTATTACTAGAAACTGAGCTAAGGGATTTCAAGAACTTACCCCACGAATACTAGATTAAGGACCCTTTAAGGATGAGGATTCCAATATCAACTAGGGTAAGTTACACTTCATCTGCCCTAACAGTCAAGTTATGGTCATGATAGGAATAGTTTCTAAGTAAGCAAACACCATAAGTCTTCATGAATCTAGCAAACAACCATTCGACCATCAAAGACCTTAGAATAACACCCAGTGTTCAAACTATGATCTGACCTAGATTAGGTTAGCCAATTCATCCATTCCTTTTCTAACCTCTACTAAGTTGACACCAATAGTTATCGAGCTACCAAAGATCTAGAACTCATAGGGATAACCAAACACATACAATATTAGGCTTGCTGACCATAATTTGACACATGCCTTCTAGGATAATGTTCTAGAATGATTCCCTCTTCCATACATTGTACTATACCGTAATGTTTTTACCCTCTTTAGCATTTGCCTTAGGAATCTTTATATCTAATATATAATTTGTCCACTTTTGTCTTTTCTTTGAAATGTAACCTTAATGAAGCCATATATAAGTCTCACTTACTTGTAGCACAGACATCACTTCATACATAATTAAAATAGACATTTTCTTTTAGACCATTAATTTTCTCTTCTCTTCTCGAAATCCTATATATTCCCTTTAGCAAATAATAGTGGCAAGTGACCCTAATCCTTACTTATGTGTCGTATCAAGTATAGGTTAGGCCCAATAAGATTGGTTGGTATATCATATCCAAATGATAGTTGCTTGGGTTTTTGCTAGACCCTTTTGTTCTTTCTTTCCCTTTTATCTGTTGTGGTGCTTCTCTATATGTATGACCTTAGAGACGTATCATATAGTCACCAAGCTTTTAGTGGACACTTCATCAATGCTTTTATTCTTTATTCACCATTAGACGTCATATAAGCTCTCAACCTAAAGGTTACAACCCCTTATTTTCTTTCCTATTCATTTACCATGAGCATGTGCATGAAAGCTATCAAATTGATCATTATGCTACCGATTACACCACATCCACTGGATTTTAGCAGTGTACACATGTCCTTCATTAGTGCTTCATAATCAAATCAAATTTAAATCCCGAAAACTACCTTTAGTTCTCAAGAAAGCAAATTATGTCCAATTGATGCTTAATAAATCCTCAAAAGCAAAATAATAAACTTTTCCGACTATTCACCATCACATAGTGCCATTGCTTCATATCTTTCTTTTCTTTTCTTAGATTCCTTAAAAAAGCAAAATAATAAACTTTTCCGACTATTCACCATCACATAGTGCCATTGCTTCATATCTTTCTTTTCTTTTCCTAGATTCCTTAAAAAATTCTCAAGCTCTTTTGATCAGGTATGGGCAAAAGTAGAATTCATTCTAGTCCAAATGACTCTAAGGGAGATAGGATAGAGTCTTTGCGTTAATGGAGAGGATGGTTCTCCGTAAGGATAAGAACATTCTAAAGAGGGATATTGAGAGAATTGATGGTGACTTAAAAGGTCACATTGTTGTAAAATTATATGATGTAAGCTTCTAACTGTTTGATGTGATTCAATTCACTATGCTTATAGGGCTATTGATTTTATCGTCTCTACTTTGTAGGTGACTAGGCATGTCATGACAACCATTGATGAGGTTGAGGAAGAGATGACGAAGGTACATATTGTGTTTACTCTACTTATTATGTGTGGTTTTGGAGGCTAATCGTTTTAGCATTTTCATGTAGAAGGTTGAGGTAGCTTACAATACGTCTAAGGCATAAACAAGTGTTGGTGAGAATTTGAGGATTAAGGTTGAAATGGAAGCTGAAAAGCTAAAGGGGTAACTCAAGTTTGAGTAAAGAGCACGTAGAGAAGTATCTAAGGAAGTCTTAACCTTGAAGGTGTAAAATGATGAGTTGTTTAAGGAGACCTAAGAATTAAAGGATCAACTTTAAGAAAGAAAGGAGAAATGTTGGAGCCTAAGATAGATTATTGCTTCTATGAGCAAAGAGGAAGACAAGTTGACGGTTTACGTTAAAGCTTTAGAGGCCAATAACTCTAATCTTGAAGCCCAGGTTGCCAAATTGGAATAGGCCTTTAGGGAAAAAGTTCTGTAGAGGAAGCCTTGGGGATTATCATACGTAATAGGCGATATGAGAAGTTACTTTGGAGAAAGTTATTAGAATGGGTGCAACTTGCTAAGGAGGAAGTGTGGAAAGTTCACCTTATGAACTTTATTGCCTTAATTTTGCCGACATTGATAATGATGATGGCAAGAATGGTGACAAAGTAGATGTCAACATTGGGGAGGAAGGTAATGGTTAAGAGAAAATTGGCGATCCCCCCATTGCTGCTGAAGATCCCTCGCCTATCAAGGAACCAGCTTCAAAAGAAGTACCCCTTGCTTTGATAGAAGTACCCCATGCTAATCAAGACACCAACCCAGTTGATGCTGCTAAAGAAAACAATTTCGAGTAAAAATCTAATTGAATTATTTACTTATAACTCAAACTTTATTAGGTCGAGATGCCGACCTTTATGTCTGTAACTTGGTTGAACTCATTTTTATTTAGCCATCAATGCTTAACACCTGTTTAATTCCAGTACGTTTTATTTCATGTACAAAGTTTAAAATGTGATGTTTGCCTAAAAAGGCTTTAAGTGATTCACACTTGAATCCTCGTTTTAATTAGGGCAATTAAACATTTTATCCATTAACCCTATAGATGTAGATTTAAGAAGTTTATTAATCATATTAGATTAGAACATATTATGACTGTGTAAGTTCATTGGTTGAATTAGATTGGAGTTTACTAAGATAAGTTAACTCCATTAACCATTTATGTTAGAACTTATTAAAATTGCTTAAGCTCGTGGATCATATAAGGTTAGAGCTTCCAAATCTCACTAAGAATACTAGGTTATAACTTTGTTAAAACTATCTCATTCGTCATATAGTCTTTAACTATGCTATCCATTAATCATAATTTGATTAGGATTAATTAAAAGCATCAACATAACATTATGCAATAAATTAGAGAACAAACTTTTATTTCATTACAATAAGAGCTATTGCTAGACATAGTTCTAGAACAAATGTTGAATGCTAAAACATGAGATCAACATACTCTGGATAAGTAATCAAACACAATTTCTCAAAATACGACTTCAAATTCTCGAGTTTCTATCCTCGAGGGATGATTTTCCCATCCAACCTCTCTAATCTATAAAGTCCATTCCTTACAATCTCTTGAATTCATATTGGTCCTTCCCAATTAGTTACGAGTTTTCCTTAATTGTCTTGTAAGCTTATTGCTTCCATCTTCCTACAAACTAAGTCTCTAGGTTGGAAGACTTTGTGCTTGACTTTCTGATTGTAATATCATGCCGCCCTATACTGATAAGCGGTAACCCTCACTCTAGCATTGTCTTGGATTTCCTCGATGGTATCTAGATTAGCTATTAGGCTGACCTAATTTGCTATGATGTTAAACCTTTACATATACAAATTAGGTAATTCCAACTCAATTGGTAGGACAGCTTCTAAGCCAAATGCAAATCTGAATGGAGTTTCCCTTGTTGATGTTCCATGGGTGGTCTTATATCCCCATAAAATATTAGGGAGCTCATCAGCGCATTTCCCTTTCACTTGATCAACTCTTTGCTTGAAGCTATATAATATGGTTTTGTTGATGGCTTCCCTTTGCTCATTTGTTTGGGGATGAGTGGCTGAAGTGTTGTTTGGTTGTATGTCATAGTTCTCACAAAAAGCTCAAATTTTTTCATTGTCGAATTATGGACCGTTATTAGTGATAATCATATAAGGGAACCCAAATCTTACCAAAATAAAATTTAATGCAAACAATTTGACCTTTTGTTCAGTTATCTTTACCATTGCCTCAACTTCAATCCACTTGGTAAAATAGTCTACTATAACTATTATGGTCTAAGTATATCAAACCCCCATTAAGCGAAAAGCCAAGGGCTAGTTAAGCTATGTAGTTTGCTTGATGGTGTATGGCTTAAAACTTCATGCTTTTGGCATTATAGGCACTGTCAAACTATGCTCTTGGCGTCCTTCTTCATGGTTGGCCAATAATAGCCAAGCCTCAATGCTCGAACATATAATGTCTAAACCTTAACATGGATACTGCATACTCTTACATGCAAATAAAAAAGAACTTGCTGAACTTCCCTGGGCACGAGGAAACAAAGATATGGCTGATCGAAGCTACACTTATAAAGCTCATCATCAATTGTGGCTTGATACATAAGCCTCTAAGCTTCCTTCTTGTCAGGGGGAGGTACTCCATCTCTTAGATATTTAATGACTGGATCCATCCAAGATTTTTCCTTTAGATAAGACTGCAATTCACAACATTGTCCCAACACTTCCAAGCTTTTGCTTGGCAAATACTCAATAAAGAGTTTACCATTCAATTTTAGAAGCGATGTATGGATAACTTTGACATTTATTAGCAATGTTATTTTGTGTTCTGGGGATCTTCACAATTGTAACGGATGAAAATTCCTCTATGAGCCTTCATACCATGGCTAAGTACTTGCTCATTACTTCTTCTTTTGCCGCATAGTCTTAGTTGACGATAAACTACAAATCCAAGAACACTTCAATTTTCCTGGCTCTAACTTCCTTTGCTATTCTTAGTCTGGCAATTAAGGCTTTATATTTAGCCTCATCGTTGCTTGTTAGGAATCTAAATTGCAGTACATATCAAATTTTCACATTGTTTGGCCCTTGTAAAACAACTCTCGTTGTACTACCTTCTCACATCGACGAGCCATCTACATATAAATTCTAAGCAGGTTTTTCAAATAGCTCGACGATATCCTCTTCAAGAGCATATTTCATTATTCTCCCCGATGCATCAAGTCGTTATAAGGCTATTGTAGCGGTTTATTTATAAGAACTATAATTTGATGAGCTTCAAAGTATGCCTTGAACTCCTTAGTTGATATCACTACAACCAACACAAACTAATCAATCTTGGTGTACCATTACTTTGGGCCTTATAAGACATGTCTCACATAGTAAATCGAGCGATGTTATTTTCCTTCTATGTAAACCAATACAAAGGAAAGAACTTGACTATAGATAGATAAATATAAAAATATATCCTCCCCAAGAATGAGTTTTAAAAGCAACGATGGAGATGATAAGAAATTCTTCAACTCTTTGAACGTAGCCCTACATTAGTCAATCTACCTAAACTCCTTAAGGTTTTCCAAAACTTTGAAAAACTCGATACATTTATCCGCAGACTTTGAAACAAATCTATCTAAGGCATCAATCAAACTTGTTAATTCCTAAACTTCCTTAATTGTGTTTGGAGACTTCATTTTCTTAATAGCTTCAATCTTCATTGGGTTTCCTTCAATGCCTCATTGGGTTACCATATACCCCCAAAACTTTCCTTATGTGGCTCTAAAAACACATTTTTGCAAGTTCAATTTCATGTTTACCTCTTTAACATGTCAAAAGTCTCATGGTAATATGCTGATCTTCTTCCTTGCTCTTAACAATCATGTCATCAACATAAACTTCAACATTACAATGAATTTGAGGCTTGAACATCTTTGTTACCATTTTTTGATATGTTGCACCAACATTCTTTAGCCTAAAGGGCATGACTGCATAACAATATGTTCCAAGGTTCATAACAAATGAAGTATGTACCTCATCCTCTTTTTCCATTCTATTTTGGTTGTATCTAGAAAATTCATCCATGAAGCTTACCAAAGCATGTCCGGTGATTAAATCTACCATTTAATTAATCATTGTAGGGGAAATAAGTCTTTAAGGTAGGCCTTATTCAAATAAGTGAAGTCTATGCATATTCACTACTTGCCATTGGACTTCTTGACTAGCACACAATAGGCTAGTCATGTTGGATAAGGCTCTTCCCATGTAAATCCATCTTTCAACAATTTATGAACTTTTTCTTCAATTGTAGCCTATTATTTAGTGACAAAGTGCCTTTTCTTCTACTAAACAGCTTTTACATTAGGATATATTTTCAATATGTTTTTTATGACTTCTCTGAAGATTCCCAACATATCTAAGGGGGTCCATTCAAACACATTAGCATTATCTCAAAGAAACTTTATTAGATCCTATTCGATCTGCATCGGCAAAGGCTTCCCAATCTTAGTAGTCTTATCAGGCTCACTTCCTAGTTAAACTTCTTTAATCTCTTCTTAGGCGCTTTCTAAACTACATGATTTACTTTCAGGGTTTGCCTCTATGTGGAAAACTTCCTCACCTTTAAGTGCCTATAGATATAATGACTTTGCCAATTGTTCATCTCCTTAGCAAACTCTAACCCCTATAAGAGTAGGGAACTTGGATTCTTTGTATGCAATTGAAGGAACTATGCTAAACAGATTTTGGCATGGTCGGCCTATGATCATATTATGGGGTGACAAACACTTGATGATGAGAAAGTTCACTTTGTCCTCCGTTACATTATCATCATCTCCAATTTAAATTGGAAGTGTGATCACTCTAGTCACTTGTACAAGCTGGTTGTTGAAGACATAAAAGTCATAGCCATAGGATCTTAATTGTGCTTTAATATTTGGCTTCATCTAATTAAAGGCATGTTAGTATATAATTTGGCTAAATTTCCTATGTCAATTAAAATTTTCTCGACTTCAAAGTTTGCAATTCTCATGCTGATCACTAGCATGTAATCATGACGTCCTTGTATGCCTTCAAAATCTTTCTTTGTGAAAGAAAGGAAGTTGTCGACCTTGTTTTTCTTTCCTTACATATTACAAAAATAATTCATGGCATTAGTCAATCTTTAAGAGTAAGATCGGCTTAAATTGGAAGGTCTACCAAAAGTGTTGTTTACAACACTATTTAAGGCCCCATTACCGTTGCTTCCTTCTCTCACCTCACTTTTGGCCTAAGGAGGCTGATTATCTTGATCTTGCTCATATCTTCTCCTTTGTATTGGTCACTCCATGTTCTCGGCATCACAAGCTATGAACTTCCTTTAATAACCTCTTTAAATTGCATCCTCAATAGCATTCTTCAGTTGTATGCATTTATCTATATTGTGTCCTTTATCACAATAGAAGTCATTACAATTGTTCAAATTCCTTCTTGATGGGTCTTACCTCATGTGTTCATGCCATTATAATACTCTCTGGTTTCGTACTTCCATCAATATGTCTAGTATTGGGTGATTAAGTAGGGTATGTACATAATAGGTCAAATCCTTGGCCTTTTCATTTTGTCACTATCCCCTTTTAAGTATTGATCATCTCGACCACTAAGTTGGTCCTTTGTACTCTTTTTGTTCTTTTTCACTCTTCTAATCAGCTTTAGTTTAGTCAGCCTCTTGCTGATCTTTTATATTGTCCTCTTGTTGGATGTAAAATGTAGCCTTAGCCTTATACTCCATAAACATTTTCAATTTATTTTTAGCTAAAGACTTGAAGAAGTTTTTGTAGGGCTTTACTGCATTGATCATTTCATTTAAGGCAATAATCATGTCTAATTCAAGGATTTAATCCATTTCGACCATAAATTAAGCTAGGTATTCCTTAATTGATTAATTGGGTCTTTGCTCGATAGTGTTAAAGATAGAAGAATCCTTAACAAGAAGTTTGCTTATAAGGAAGTATTATAGAAACACCTTTGCCAAGTCCTCAAAACACATTATAGTGTTCGGCTTCGAGTGCCTAAACCATATACTTGCAGTGTTTCATAATGTTGAACGAAACGCTTGACAAGCCACTGCGTCACTTAAGCCGTATGACTTGGCAAGAGCGCGATAGTATTCAAGGTAATCCTTCAAGTCTTTTGTCCCATCAGAAGTTTTGAACTATGGAAGCTTGATATATGGAGGTATTACTTCTTCAAGGATTTTTGGGACAAATGGACTCTTCTTTATGACAAATTGCTAGGTAGTCGATGCAAGGGCACTTATATGCGATGGACTAATATAGTACACCTACTGTGGTAGCTTTCCTTTATTTGCTTTTTTAAGTGCAGGAGTTGGAGCTTCATGTACCACTCTAACCTACCTTCTTGTCAGTTTAGGAGAATAGATTGAATTGCCAGAATCCTCGATACTGTTGTTCTCTTACTCACAGTTCCAACTAGGTAAACTATTCTTTTGGATCGAGTTTAAAATATTGTCATTTTTCTCAAACAATTCTTAGTTTTCTTTAGCTAAATCAATGCAAAGCTGCTTTAATCTAGCCAACCAATCCTCATCATGGTGGTGCCTACTCTCCCTCAGTAACTGCTAAGGAACAATTCTATCACCAATGCTTTGAGTAAGTCTAGTCATAGCCATCGCCAAATGGCTCAAAATAAATGGTGCCAAAATGTTGTTGATTGAAATCTACACCAAGTAATAATTCTTGAGAGAGAGAAACAAATCAGGCTTTAGGAGTGCTATAGTTAGTCCAAGTAGCTACTCTGATGACTAAGTCAAAATTTGTTTAAGTGTTGTTAGAAATAAGTACGCGAGTGAGTAGTGAAAATGTATACAAAATTATTATTGTAGTCATGTTCCCATATTTATAGGCTTCTTTATGATAACTAAAGTGTTAAATAGTTGAACTGCCTCAGATACGTGGTGACTTCCAAATTCAATCATGTGTTGAATGTCATGGGAAGTAGGTGGTTAACACGGTTGGGGTTGGTAGTTGCTAAATTGTTCGTGCTCCTGTTTTGAAGTCAAATGTTTTAGCATGCTAAACTGGGCTTTCAAGCCTACTAGATGGCTAAGCTTAAAGTCTTCTTAGTTATAAAACTAGGCCGACAATGCAGTGATAAGAATTAGCTCCTTAGATTAATCATACGTAGTCGAACTAGAGGACTCTAAGGACTCGAGTGGAGAATACTAGCTCGAAACCAAAGCCAAGATGGGGATCCCTTTGCTAAACTGATCTCTTGCAGACTTATCTGCCAAATCCTCACATGTGTCAAACATGCTTCTACCCAATAGTGAAGTCCTAATCATAGAGCTCCCTAACCGACCACCAGTATTTGACTCCAAATTTAGATGACTTCCTTACCATACTAATTGGCTCCTGACTTGATCCAAATCAGGTCGGCCGCTAACTGTAACACTTTCCTGCTTCCACCTACCTTATATCATATTCTTAATGTCCAACCACCAAGCGATACGTATCTTCTGAATATAACTTTCTAGAATGATTCTTTCTTTTCTATACTGAATACCCTTTGTATCTTTTATCCCTTTTAGTATGTGTTATGTAACCTAATTGTCGAATGCTTTTTTTTTTTTCTTTTCATACATGTAAAGTAACTCCAATGGATAGGCATATAAACCCCTACTTTCTTATACATAAAAAATCAACTAGTCAATAAAGAATTATTTATGTTAAGCAACCTTAATGTTCTCATTATCATTTAACTCTTATTTATTCCCTTTAGCAAGGAGTAGTGGCGAGTAACTTTTCAGTTTGGACTAGTGTGTCATATCCGATGGATTGTAAGCCGATTAAGATCGAATGGTGCATCATATCCATTTGGTAGTTGCCTAAACTTTGCTAACTTTTCCCTTGTTTGTTTTTAGTTTGCTTCATAGTGTTGTTTCTCCATGTATCCGACCTTGAAGAGACATCAGCTTCACTGGTATTACAGCACATTTCCACAAGGGGGTATGTGAAGTTATAGTGAAGTTTGGGTTTAACTTACTATTAGTGGCTGTTGTATTCCTTCTGTAGCTATTACAGTATGTTGTGTGTAAGTGTAGTTTCATTATTACTCTATTTTTCATTACAAAAATAAAGTAAGTTTGTTACTATTATATTTGAGTGATTATTGGGTGCTAAAGTTGTTAGTAAGTTATTAATCTACCTGAAAAGTATTGCACCATGTCAAATTCAAGTGTTTAAGGTGTTATTTGTAATCAGAGTAATGGTATTCAACCTGGTCATGGTCATAATGGTAGTAACACCCCAAGGTCGGTTGATAACAAATTTGACAGATTGACTAACCTTATTGAAAGCCTAGTCACAGCAATACAAGTTAATATACAATAACCCCACTATATACAACACCATAACCACAAGAAAATGTCCGTAAGAGATACCATGGCCAAGACAATTGAACCTATCGCCTAGTTTGATTGCAATGAGTTGGAGGAGTAGCATCACAAACTGCAAGATGAAGACTAAAGTTGGAAGAGATTAAGGAAGATGATGAGGAGCTGGATGTTGAAGAGTTTAGAGAAGAAGAAGAAGTTGACTATTACCAAGCGTAAGGACGAGAATGCTAAGTCCTTTGAAGGATAGATAATGTTGAGGTTCAAATCCTGCCCTTTAGTGAAAGTAAAAATGTAAATGAATACTTGGAGTGGAAAGAGAAGGTCGAGAAGGTATTTAAATGTTATGGGTATACAGATGCTGTTAATGTCTAACTTACTATACTGGAGTTTACCAGGTATGCTACCATGTGGTAGAAGAATCTGAATGCAGCTAGAGCAAGGGATAGAAGACGAAGTATTAGGACCTGGGATGAGATGAAATGATTTTTAAGAGGAAGATTTATGCTTGAGACTTACCTATAAGATACATTTGCAAAGTTGCAGAAGCTTCGCCAAGGAACCAATCTGTTGATGACTATGTAAGAGAGTTTTAGATGTCAATGATTCAAGCCGACATGAAAGAACTTAAGGCCTATATAGTATTAAGGTTCATTTTTAGGCTCAAGTAAGACATTCATAACATCATGGAAGTACAGAGGTTTTATACCTTAGAAGAGGTAATAAAGATAGTGTAGAGGGCGAAAAATAGAGGAGAAGTGCTTCTAGTTGACTTGGGCAAACATTCTCCCGACCCCCAGTTCTACACTAACCTAATCAAGCAAAGCCAAGGAGGCCATATAGGGTTAAAGATAGGAATAACTGTTCTGATGACAGCTAAGCAAGCCAGTAAGGCCAAGTAGGTTAGCTAGGTTGAGCCGAGGTTAGACCAACCTTAAGGATATATGAGAAAGGGCAGGCCTCCGAACGGAAGACTAGCAAGGTAAAATGCTTTAAATACTTAGGCTTCAGACATATGGCTGCTAAGTGTTTGAATCGATACGTCATGGTGCTTTGAGGAGATTTAGTGGATAGCACCGACGAGACTAAGCCCAAGAAAGAAGAAGATGTTAGAAAACTCACAGCCGAAGAGAAAGAGGAGACCTGTATTTATACCAACCAGGGAGAAGTGATGACCCTAGCCCTGAGACGAGTATTAAGTTCCTTGCCGTACTTTGAAGAGGACTAGAAAGAGAATCTATTCCATACCAAGTGTACTATCAAAGGCTAATTGTATACGATCATTGTGGATGGGGGAAGTTATACCGATATCATTGTACAATCCTTTGTATAGAGGTTAGGTCTACCAACCTTAAAGTATTTACGACCTTACAAGTTGCATTGGCTTCATAATAAGAGTGCTTTGTACATAACTGAACAAGTGACCGTACCATTTAGTGTTGGGAATGTATACGGGGATGAAGTAGTTTATGATGTCGTCCCCATGGGAGCTTAACATCTATTATTTGGCCGACCTTGGTTGTTCGACTAACGTGTTACTCACGATGAGTATAAGAACACCTATACCTTTGTTAAGGATAGAAGGAAGATTATGTTGCAACCTATGAGCTTGTCCCAAGTAAATAATACTCATAACTAACTCACCTAAGCTAGCAAGAAGAAAGCCTTAGTGATGAGTCGAATAGAGCTCCAAGTTGCTAAAGAAGCTAAAGAACCTATGTTCTTATTGGTTAAAAGGAAGTTCCACAAGAGATTAAAAGCTTGTTAAATAAGTTTTTCGGTCTGTTCCCTGAAGAACTACCTAAGGGACTTCCTCCAGTCTGAGATATAGAGCACTACATTGATCTACAGCCAGCTGCTACTATGTTGAACCGACCTGAATATAGAATGAACCATGAGCAAGCTGATGAGTTGAAAAGGCAAGTGGATAAACTTATAGAGCGAGGATATGTAGAGGAAAGCATGAGCTCTTCTGCTGTACCATTCATTCTGAAGAAAGATGGTTTATGGCACATGTACATCGATAGCTAAGCAATCAACCGAATTATTGTCAAGTACAAATACCGGATACCAAGGCTTGATGACATGTTAGATGAGCATCATGACGCCACGATATTTTCAAAGATTGATTTGGGAAGTGGTTATCACTAAATTCACATGAGACCAAGTGATGAGTGGAAAACTACCCTCAAGACTAGGCATAGACTCTACGAATGGTTGGTTATGCCCTTTAGACTTACTAATGTATCGAGTACATTCATGAGGTTAATGAACCATGTAATGCTCCCTCTAATTGGATGATGTTTGGCCGTATACTTTGACAACATATTGATAGACAATGCTGACTTAAACAACAATGTTCAATATCTTTATGAAGTATTTGATATTTTATGAACTAAGAACCTGTATAGGAATGTCAAAAAGTGTAGGTTCCACCAGAAAGAGGAGATTTTTTTAGGGTTTGTGGTGTCAAGGGAAAAACTCTAGGTAGATGAGGAGAAGATCCGAGTTGTTCTTAAGTGGCTAACACTAAAGAATGTCACTAAGGTTCGAAGCTTTCATGGCCTAGCTTCTTTCTATAAGCGATTTATCAAAAACTTTAGTACCATAACCACTCCCTTGATCGAGCTAACAAAGAAGAATGAAGGGTTTAGGTAGAATGATCGAGCTGGGCAAAGCTTTAAGGAGATCAAGGAAAAGCTTAACTCAGCACTTGTCCTTTCATTACTAGATTTTGACAAACCTTTCGAATTGGAATGCGATGCATCAGGAGTAGGAGTTGTATCATGACCCAACAATACTGTTGTTGTGGTAGGTCATCATGTATTATATAAAGGTCTACCATTAACCCCCCTTACTGATTGCAGGTCTTTCATATGACACACAAGGCTCTTTCCACTACACGTTACTACTAGGCCCATAGATAAGCAATATTGAGCAATTTACTAAAATTAACTTTTTAAGACATACATTAATCAAGTAAACGTGTGGACTCATTACATTCCACATCAAAAGAATATTAAAAAAACAAATGCAGTTCATAATAGGAATTGCATCATAAACTTTAAACTATGTTATGAATAAAATAAAAGTAAATAACTATCTACAAAGGCTTTTACAAAATCTCCTCTACGCTCCCTGATCGCTTTAACTCGTCTCTTCACGAGACTCACCACAGGCATACCTCGGTTTAGATTAGCGAAGAGGTTTTCCTACAATAAAAGGAATCTATTGGGGTGTAAGCCTGAGATAAATACTCTCGTTAGTACCGTATGGTAGAAATTTATTAGATGCACAATCATATGAATACATGAACAATCAATATGCCAAATAACGTATGTAATGGCCTACGAACTATATACGACTTAGAATTATGCCCCATGTAGTCGGGGTTTCGAGATAATTAACTGACTCAAACCAAAATCCGAGTTTTAGACCTTGGGTTTTATTTCATTTGCATTATTATGCTTAAGCCAAAACAAAACTATATATATATATATATATGTATGTATATACTTTTTTCACCGAATAACAAATCATATTTTTAAAGTCCCAAGTCTAGCAGTGTGGTGGCCTCCGCAATCCATAAACACACGCCTTAAGTGGAAGCCACATGATACGGCCCTTCACTGACAGTTGGCGTCTCTCAGCACCTGGTAAGCCCATTAGCTTATGATAAAGACTCAATAAAATAATGACATAGCTAGTGCCCAATCCTATAGGAGGCCCTCTTCCTATAAGTTTCTTCTTATCTTTTGCGTGAAGCGGTAGTCGGTGTTATCCAAATACAATTATGGGAAATGCATGGTTCATTTAATTTCTTAATCATATAAGTGATTAATCCGATTTTTTTTTTCATGGTGATCAAACAATTTCATTCCATACAATCACACGTATAAACTATCACATACAATTTCCATTGTCATATGATTAACAAGCCATGGCATTCAATCATAAATTCATACACATGCATTTCCCCATATCTCACAAGCATCCAATTTATATATATAAGTTTAGGTGCATTTATTCTACAAGCAAAATCAAGTAAAGAGTCATCAGGAATTTACTCACTTTACCATGTAGGTCAGTCAAAGTAGTCTGAGGCTAGGTCGTCTCCGAGAACGGGGACCCCTGGTCATTGAAATCATAATACTATAAGGGATTGAAATAAAACTTAGGAAACTAAGCTAAAACCCCTTAAGTTATACTCTTGACTAATTTTCGTATTTTTTCCGGTTTTACTTAAAAGTTTAATCGCATATAATTTTCTCATTTTAAGTTCGATTTTATGATCTTATAGTCAATCTTCATCTTTTTTTAGTGTACTTTAACGTGGTAAGGTTAGATTTTTGAGATGAAGTACGTAAATCTATCCATAGGTCAGAACAATAGCGATCATCATGGTTTGGAGTGCTTTTGGGCTTTGTTTGGTTAATGGGTTTTTTGGTAACTTAAGAATCCCTTTGGGCTTGGGCTTAAGATTTCATTCTAAGCTCAAAATAATCCTTAAGTTCAGGTTTACAACTTTGGTTTATACTCCTAAGGCTATCAACCACTTCTTAGGCTCTTAAGTGTGTTTAAGTTATCAAATGGACTTATTTTTTACTCAATTCAAAGATGGTCACTATCTTAGGCTTAGGGAGTGTTTTGTGGGTTTCTTGAAAGTCTTAAAACAACTCTTATTGATGTGTCAAGTTGCTGATTAAAAACTTAAGGGTGGTTCAACTTGACGTTTGAGGCCCGTTTTGGAAGTTTTAAGCTCGGTTTTGAGTTTTAAGCTTAATATACTTATTATACTTGTCTTGATTGGTCTTCTCACTTTGTTTACTTACTTTTATCATATTTTTAAGTGTTTTTTAAGGATGTTCCAGATCTAGTCAATTTGAGTGTGAGGGCTTCCAACTTGGTTTTCCAACTTGTTTCATCATTTCCTTTAGTTTAGGTATTAGATCATGAAGTTAAGCTACTTGTATTCAAATTTTAACTTAACTTCTTTTTTTTTATGAAATGATTATTTGGCTCATACTTTACATGAAAATAGAGGATCTCACTTTTATCATGCTTCCTATACCATAGTTAATGTCTTATAAAGTTGGTTTCCTCATAAAACTTCATGTGGTAGATTTTTCCCCTTACCTAAGTCTAGGTTTTAGTATGTTTAACTCAAAGAAAGTCAAAACAACATCCAAATGACCTCCAAATCCTCATGTCCATCATGATTCTTTTTCATTCAATTTTTCATTTCAAGATTTTATCAACTTAAAATCTTCCATTCAATGTGTTAAGTAAGTATCTATACAAAACACTAACTTTACATGCTCTTACTTCAATTTTCATGTAAGGATATCATGAGTTTACTTCTTAAGGTAGTTTTGATGTTATACTAACTCATGATCATACTTATATTTTCAAGAAATCATAGTCTCCTAACATGAATGCTAACCTACTAACATAAGATACAATTATTCATCTTCAAAGCAAAATGTGGTGGTTGTGCGCTAAGGTTCCACTTATGCTCTTTATCTTACTTCTTGCACCTTTTTGAAACCCGAGTTGTGGTCCTTTGAAGTAGAGTTTGGAGAGTGTTCTAAAGGTCCTAAAAAAGCTTTGAATGTTGGAAAAGAAAGATACAAGAAGAAGTTGAGTGTGCCGTGAGTATGGGTATGCTTAAAAGTGGTGGCAAAGTGAAGGATTTGTGGGGTATTTGTGTTTCCACTTTTGGGTTGGTTTCAAGTGAGAAAAAGGAAGTGAAAATGAAATTGAAAGTGAGAGAAAATGATGAAAGAGTGGCCGGTTGGGAATGGGGGTGATTGTGTGTTTAAGAAGCTTGATTTTGTTGTCTTGTAGCATACACAAAAGTCAACAATTGCAACTATTGATAATATAAGCATTAAGGGTTAAATAGTAGAGTGTAAGATAAAGTGATTGATGGATGAAAGATAAAAGTATCCCCCCACCCCTTTTCTTTCTAGCTTGTACAAACTGGCCATTTGGTGTCCTTTTTGGGCATGTAATTGTCTTGTCTCATTTATTAAAGTTAAGCATGTGAAATTTTGTGATAATTTGTTCATATGTAGTATAAGTAAACGGGTGATAAGGAAAGTGTTTTATCACTAGTTTTTGAATTGATAAGTTATTTAGGGTGATTAGTTGGTCTATTTATTCATATATAAGGCTTAGGCATAAAGATAAAAACATTGTCTTATAGGGAATTATTTTAGGATTTACTTCTTGAATTGTTTTGTAGATTATGGTTCGATTCTTATAAAATTATGAAATTTTTTAGAGTTGAATAAAATTATTCAAATTAAATTATCGATTAGTCACTTAGGGTTAAAATTCTTTTATTGTTTTAGGGTTTAGGGTTTTTGGTGACCTTAGAGTTCATGGTTTTTTTTTTTCGAGTTCTTAGTTTTTTTTTTTTCAAGTTCAGGTTTTATCAATAATAGGCTTTCGAATTGGAAAAATAAGTTCCTTTCTAATTGTAAACTTAAGTTCTTAGTTTAGTTCATCTTTGAGAACATTCGAAAAGTACTTTTAGTCAAATCATAAGCTCACTAAAAGTAGGGTTTACAAGTTGGCACTGTCTTAATGTAAGATGGATGACCCATCATTTACCACAACAAAAAGCTTAGTGGTCTTGCCCTAAACTACTCTGTATATGAGAAAGAGTTGTATTCTCTTTACTGAGCCCTTACAGTTTGGTAACACTATTTACTACTATGAGAGTTTGTTATTTATATAGACCATGAGTCCTTAAAACATCTAGGGAGTTAAAATAAGCTTTCGAAGTGGTAAGCCAAGTGGTTGGAGTTTATGGAAGGTTTCTTACATATCATCTGGCACAAGAAGGGAAGCGTAAATGTAGTCGTTGACGCCTGTCAAGATAGCAAACCTTGCTAACCACTTTACAAACAAAACTATTGGGATTCTAACTTATTACCGAGTAGTATGCTCATGACCCTCATTTTGGCCTATCATAGAATAGTGTAGGGATGAAATTGTTGTCAAGGGATATTATCTTAAGGAAGGTTATCTGTTCAAGGACCAAAGGCTGTGCATACCAAACAGTTCCACGCGTAAGTTATTGATTAGGGAAGTTCATAGTGGCAGATTATTAGGTCACTTTGGGGAGACCAAGACTACTAGTTTATTGAAAGATAACTTTTATTGGCCAAACTTAACCAAGGATGTTTATAAGGTAGTTAATAGTTATAAAGTATGTAAGCGTGCTAAGGGGAAGATAGCACCTTATGGAGAGTATATGTCGTTACCAACACCAACCTTACCTTGAGCTGACCTCGGCATAGACTTTATCCTAAGGTTGCCCTGGATATCTAAAGGGAAAGATTCTATTTTTGTTATAATGAACCGTTTCAGCAAGATGGTGCACTTCATTTCATGCCATCTAACTAACAATGCTTTATACATTGTTGATTTGTTTCTATAAGAGGTTGTTTGACAACATAGAGTACAGAAGATTATTGTCTTAGATCAAGACATGAAATTTTTGAGTTATTTTTTAAAGACTCTTTAGAGAAGACTTGAAACTAAACTTGTATTTACCTTTAATAACCACCTTTACATTGATGGCCAGACTGAAGTGGTGAATAGGACGTTAGGCAATCTACTCAGAGCTATTATATAGAAGAACTTAAGAGATTAGGAACTATGCCTACCAGTTGTGAAGTTTAGATGTAACTGAACTATCCATAGCACTACTAGAAAGACCCCATTTGAGGTCATTTATGGCCTTAAACTTGCCATTCCCTTAAATATGATTAATGCACCAGTAGCTACTAAAGAGAGTCAATCCAAAGTTGACTAAGCACAAGAATTGCATGAACTACACCAGTCTATAACCAAGAAAATCACCAAATTCAATTAGAGATAGCATGAAATTGGTAGTCGAAGCTACTGAACTGTTTCCTTCCACCTAGGAGACTTGATAAGGATATACCTTAACTGAGAACGATTCCCACACTTAAGATAGAACAATCTATCTCCTTGAGTTGATGATCTGTTCAAAATCCTAAAGAAGATCAATCACAATGCTTACCAGATCAAGTTGCCTGATGACTAACATGTTTCTTTCACCTTTAATATGTCTGATCTGATCCCTCACCAACCAGCAGAAGAAGACTTCGTGTGTAACCTAAAAGAAGAAGCAAAAACCACTCCAGATTTGAGGGCAAATCTTTTTAACCCCTAAGTAGATGATAGGAATCAACCCCCTAAACCAATCATATGTAGCCAATCTAAAGGACTCTAAGGAGTCACGTGAAGAATACTAGCTCGAAACCAAAGCCGAGATGGGGATCCCTATGCTAAACTAATCTCCTGTCAACCTATCTGCTAGATCTTCATATGTATCAGACATGCTCTTACCCAGCAACAAAGTCCTAACCGACCACTAATGTCTAACTTTAATTCAGTTAACTTCCTTACTAAAATGATTGGCTCTCGACCTGATTCAGATCAGGTTGGCCCCTGACTGCAACGCTTTCCTGCTTCCACCTACTTGTATCATATTCTTAATATTTAGCCACCAAGCGATACGTGTCTTCTTAACATAATTTTCCAAAATGATTCTTTCTTTTCTATACTGAATATTCTTTCTCTTTTACCCCTTTTAGTATGTTTTATGTAACCTAATTGTAGAATACCCTTTTGTCATTTCATACATATAAAGTAACCTTAGTGGATAGGTATATAAACCTTCAGTTTCTTGTATGTAGACAATTAACTAGTTAATATAGAATTATTCATGTTAAGCAACCTTGGTGTTATCGTTATCATTCAACTCTTATCTATTCCCTTTAGGAAGAAGTAGTGGCAAGTGACCCTTCAATTCAGACCGATGTGTCATATCCAATGGATTGTAAGCCAAGTAGGATTGAGTGGTACGTTATATCCATTTGATAGTTGCCTAAACTTTGCTAACTTTTCCCTTATTTGTTTTTTATTTGCTTCATTGTGGTGCTTCTCCGTATGTCTGACCCTGAAGACACATATGCAGTTACAGCAAAGATGAACGAGGTCAGCACAATGTGAAACTTGGTTAGTAGATCGCTGAGCAGACATTAAGGAGGGTGAGAATTCGCTAACATTAATAACTACTTTGTGCAAGATCCCCATGACCATTTCAAAGTGCATCATCCATGGATTATTTAGATTAGGCACTTCAATTCCATGATTGAGTGTCAAATACTTCATTTTCCAAGGAATGATAAGATCATTTTCAATTGCAACTAGTCTAAAACATTGAAGAATTTCTTCCTTAGAAATGATCACCTCTTATGATGCGTCTCTGGGTTCGAACATACAGAGGAGCACTACAACGGGAAAGAACCAAAAGAAAAGAAAAAGAAAGGAAAGAAGACTAGCAAAGTCTAGGTAGCTACTAACTGGATATGATATACAAATTGATCTTACTCGACTTACAATCTGCCGGATATAACTCACTAGTCTAAGCTATATAGTTACTCACCACTACTCCTTACTAAAAGGAATAGATAAGAGTTAAAAGGCTAATGAGAACACTAAGGTCGCTTACTTAAGGAAACTTGTATTAATTTTGATAATGAGAGTAATGGTGTTTACATACAACAAATGGGGTTTATATACTAACCCTCCTAAGGTTACAAGAATACATGGAAAGGACAGAAAGGATAATTTACAATTAGGATACATGAATGATACTAAAAATGGTAAAAGAGACAAAGAACATTCTATACAGAAAAAGTAAAAAATCCTTCTAGAATGTTATGCCATGAGACACATGTAGCATCATAGTTGGTGTCTAATTATGATACAATTCAAATAAAGTCAAGGAAAAGAATTTATAGTCAAAGCTAACCTGATCTGGATTAGGTTAGAGCTCAATCAATTAGTCACTAGAGAGTATTTAGCTTAGACTAAGATCGAGCGTTGGTGGTTAGCTCAAAAGATCGATTTGGATAGTTGTTTAAGGTTGGTATGCTCAGATTCGTCTATATCATAGTACGGTTGCTCAGTAAGTTAGCACGTATACTCGGTAGTTTTAGGAACTATGCTAACATATGTAAGAGCTCAATATTCAAGTCTGTAGTAAAGTGAAACATGGAGGTTAAGATACAAATTCTTATCTTGGATAGAGCTTCAAGATAATTTTTTATGTGAGTCCTTGGAACCCCTTAGCTCGGCTGCGTGTGATCGGTCTGAGAAGTTGATTCCTATCATCTTGGCAACAAACTTCTGTAGTTATTGCTTATCTATTATTATTAATCAAATTCTTATCTAAGTCATCTATTGTCTTACCATAAACTTCATCAAATATTGTATACAAACTTTTTTCCCTTAAAATTTCTAGAAATTCATTGAAATAGAATCCATCATCTTCAAAGAATTTAAAGTCTAAAGTAAGACTATTGCAAAATTCCTTATTTTTATAATTATTTCTAAATCCTAAGGTCTCATTTTACTGTTGTAAAATCTTTCTTTTCTTCCTTTATGAGCATCTTTCTTCCTCTTGGATTGACCCCTAGTAACCACCTTTTTCTTCCCTTTCTTAGAAGTTTCCTCTAAGTTCTTAACTTGACTTTGATAACCCGTAAACTACTTGTGAATTCAAGATTCATCCTTATAGACTTCCTTTTAGGAAGACTCTATCTGAGTAAAGCTTATGGATAGACAAACTCATTTTCTTGGTTAAGTCAAATTTTAAGGGAGCAAGGGTTTGGTCAAATTTTGGTGAGCCTAACGAGTGAATGGGAGACTTTGGTTGATTGTTAATTATTATTCTTCAAGTTATTCTATTGAAGGATTAAGGTATTGGGTAGGCTCAAGTTCAGGGTTGATTTAAGGTGAAGAAGAATTTGGTTAAGGGTTAGGTTAAGTCACCAATGATGGTTCTAAATCAACATCAATGGGATCATCTAGATTGAAAGGTACCTTACTCGTACTAGTTCATTGTGATCATTTGAGAGGTGTAAGTCATTGTTGATTCAACTTAAAGAAGCAAGAAAAGTATAACGGAGTAATGATACTTAAATGAGAGATATGAGGAGTTTCATGAGAACGTAGTTTAGAGAATGGTGCAAAGTGGATAACGTGAAAAGGAAAAGATGTGATATTGATAGATTAAAATAAAGATGTATTTCAAAATGGGGGTTTAAGTATATAGAAAAATATTAATTGCTAAAGATACACTCAATTAAAAGGAAAAAAAAAAGAAGAAAGAAACTGTTGGAGGAATATTGCTATAACATAATTATCTTACACTATAGTACAATATTTTATGAGCAAAAATTTAAAGGATTACACAAGTCAATTTCATTATGAATGAACTTAAACCTATTTTTCTCCAATGGCTTAGTAAAGATATCAGCCAATTACAAAGCTATAAGCACAAACTCAACACTTATGTCACTATTAGTCACGTGGTCTCTAATAAAATGATGTTTTCAACGTGCTTAGACCATGGATGGTGAGTAGGATTTTTAATTAAATTGATGGTACTTGTATTGTCACACTTAATTGGCGTATTTTTACGTGCTAGACCATAATCCATTAATTATTGCTTAATCGACAATATTTGTGCATAGCAATTACTAATAGAAACGTATTTAGCTTCTATTGTTGAAAAAGTAACTAAATATTTTTTCTTAAAGAACAAAGAATTCCTCCAAGGAACAAGAAAGTCCCATATGTACTCTTTCTATATACTTTGTATCTTACATAGTCAATGTCTAGATATCCTAGCAAATCAAAATTATGATTCTTAAGATTCCATATGCCTAACTTAGAGGTGCAAGAGATATACTTAAAGATGTAATTAATGTCTGCTAAGTGGGTTTCAGTTGGACTACTTTGGAACCTAGCATAAATACAAAAATTGAAAAGAATATTTGGCTTAGAAGTTGTTAAATAGAATGGAGAACCAATTAAGCTTCTATATAGCCTCTCATTCAACTTCTTACCAAATATGTCAAGATATAACTTGGATGAGGTTGACATGGGAGTTGTAGCTCCTTTTATGTCCTCAAACCTAAACTTTTTAAGCATCTACTTTATTTATTTTTCTTATTTTACAAAGATACCATCATTAGTTTGTTTGATTTGTAGTATAAGGTAAAAATTCAATTCTACCATTAAGGACATTTTAAATTCAACCTGCATTAACTTAGAAAATTCTTTACAAAACTTTTCATTGGCTGAAGCAAAGATAATATTATCAATATAAGTTTCAACTACCAAAATATCATAATTTTTTAAGAATAGGGTAGTGTCAATTTTACCGCTTTAGAAACCATTTTTGAGTAAAAACTCACTCAAACTCTCATACTAAGCACATGATGATTATTTGAGATCATATATATTTTCAAATTTATAGACATAGTCTTTGTTAAATGGATCCTCAAATCGAGGAGGGTATTCTACATAAACTTCCTCGTTGATGTACCCATTTAAGAAGACACTCTTTATGTTCATTTGAAACAACTTGAAATTCTTTATGCAAGCATAAGCAAGCAACAATCATATAGCTTAAAGTATAGCTATAGGTGGTTAAGTTTCATCATAGTTTATAACTTCTTCATGTAAGTAGTCTTTAGCCACCAACCTAGCTTTATTTCTTACTATCTTGCTTGTTTCATTTGGCTTATTTTTTAAATACCCATTTCATGCCTATTATAGACTTAAGTTTAGGTCTAGGAATTAGATTCCAAACCTAATTTCTTTGAAATTGTCTCAACCTTTCCTGTATGGCATTTATCCAGTTGCTATCCTATAAAGCTTCATCGATACTATTAGGTTCAATTTCAAAAAACATATCAAAGTGGTTCTCAGTATCTTTGAAACTAGATCTTATTCGCACTACACTTTTTACATCACTAGTAATAAGGTCTTAAGGAGGGGAAGGTTTAAATTTCCAAGATTTAGAAGGAATAGGATCAAACTATTAATTGTTAGAAGCTTTTAGGTTTGCTTTTATCTTTTATTTTAGACTTTCTAAGTTTTACTATGAACTTTTTTGGTCTCTAATCAAAAGCTTCTACCTTGCTTCTAAGTCTAGTTGTAAACTCCTTTTTCCATCTTTCTTAGCTACAACATCATCATCTTTGACTTAATTTTCAACTTCCTTAACAAATTTGGCATTAATAGATTCTTCTACCACCTTAGTTACCCTATTTAACACATAAGAAGCCTTGCTATCTATTGAATAACTAAGGAACATAGCTTGATTAGCTCTTTCCTCAAACTTACTAAGTTTAGAACCTATTTTCTTCATATAGCATTCACAACCAGAAGTGTGAAAATAAGATACGGTTGGTTTTCTACCTTTATATAACTTATATGTAGTCTTATTAGCAAATGGATGAAAATAAACACCATTGATAATATAGCATACAATCACAACAACATCAACCCAAAATATTCTATAATAATACTATCATTCAACAAACTCCTTATCATCTCTTGTAAAGTTCTATTCTTATGTTCTATAACTCCTTTTGTTTGTAGAGTGTAGGAAGTACAAAAATTATGAGAAATGCCATTTTCATTGTAAAAATTTGCAAAATATAGATTTTCAAACTCTCTTCCATAGTCAGTTCTTACATTAATAATAGAAATTCCTTTTTCATTTTGAACCCTTTTCACGAACTTTTCAAAAGCTTTAAAGGCACAACTTTTATGTTGTAAGAATAAGACCCAAGTAAATCTTGAAAAATCAACTATTGCTAGTCCATACTTGTTGCTTCTAAGACTTCGTGTTTGAGTTAAGCCAAACAAGTCCATGTGTAATAGTTTAAGAGGGCATTTAGTTGATATGACAATCTTACTATGTGAAGATGTAGCAGCCTTATTCTTTATACATTATGCACAATGTACAGAATCTTTAATATCAATTCTAGGAAGACCTTTTTATCAAATTATGTTTAGATAGTTTTTCCAACTAAGAAAAGTTTACATATATAAGGCATTTAGGCTATGAGTGCTATTAGTCGATGTAAGTAAGCAATTCTCAGTTTTCACATCAAATGATTTAATTATATGGATATTTCCTTTCCTGTATCTTTCAAACAACAATAACTTTATGTTCTTTGTTACATAACTAATTGATGCTCAAAAGATTATGCTTCAAACCTTTGGGGGGGGGGGGGGGGTGGTTGGGGTTACTAGTATTACTAAAACCAAGTATTTTTCCTTTCCCATTATCACTAAAGGTGACATGCCTTTTTTTTTTTTTTTATACTCTAAGATTATGAACATTGAAGCAACTCTAGTCATATACCTGTTACACTTACTATCAAGTAACCATGAACCTTTTAACTTTGCTTCCTATTCTTGCAATCATCACATCAAGTTTAAGCATCTTTACCACACTAGCTAAGCTTGGGTCCATTGGAAGTCAAGCTCATAATATTATTTTTCTTTACTTAATTTCTTTATAACTTGTAATTTTTATAGTAACAATACTTTTCTAAATGACCAACCTTATCACATATATAGCATGCATGAAGATATGAGTAAGTGTACCTCCATTCTTTTACCTAATACTTCTTGTTCAAGTTTAGATACCTTTTAGTTTGAGCTTGGTACCTGCTAAGTTGAAGAGGGCATTTCTTTTATTAGGCAATGTTTCTTCTAGCATTAATTCTAAGTTACTCAGTTGCTTTAACTTAACATTAGTCTTACTAACTTGCATAGTTTCAAATTGTAAGGGAAAATACAAATAACTCCCCTAAATTTTGACTTAGGTGTAAATTAACTCCTTAAATTTTCAAAATCTAGTTTTTGACCTCTTAAACTTTGATAAATTAGAAAACAAATAAATTGAGAATAACTCCCTTAAACTTTAATTTCGGTGCACAAACACCCCCTAAACTTATCAGAATATGCTTTAAGACCTCCTAAACTTTAACCATAGTATGACTATTTTAACTAAAAGGGGAAATATCCTTTATATTTCCAATTTATCAAAGTTTAGGAGGTCAAAAACCATACTTTAAAAGTTCAAAAGATCAATTCGTATCTATATAAAAGTTTAGGGAACTTATTTGTAATTTCCCCTAAATTATATTACATCTTTACTTTTAAGAAATATAGTTCAAGTAAGTCCTTTTCAAGATTCTCTTTCAAAACCAAGACTTCATTTGGAGTAATCAACTCATTAACTTACAAGAAGCATCTTTAATTTCTCATTGCTTTCTTTAAACTTTGCAGAGGTGTTCTATTATAGACATCAAAAGATCTTTTACTTTTACTTTTAAATCTTTAACTTCCTTTTTCAAAACCAAATTTTCTAATGATGATACCTCTTAGTTCAAATACAAAGATTCATTATTATGTTTCAAAATATCATTTTCATCACCTAAAAGTTTGTTTGTTCAACTTAAAATATCTTTTTCATTTTTTAAAGCAACATTTTCTTCTCAAAGCCCTGAGTTTTCCAAACTGGTTTTAGTGAGAACTTCCAAAGTATATGCAATTCATCATATATATCACCACAATCAGAGTAGATGCTATCAATATCCAAATGTACATCAGGATTGGCCATAAGACAGAGGTTAAAGTCTTCTTCTTCTTCTTTAGTATCATCTGTCTTTCCTTTAGACTATTAAGGTCGCTCCATGTTGCCATAAAGGCTTCTTATTCTTCTTTTTGAACTTTTCGATCTTCTTCGAAAGTGTAGGACACTCATACTTTATATGGCATGTTCTCTTGCACTGATAATAAACGAGTTCCTTCTTTTCTTGTTCTCCTCTTTCTCTTCATATATCTTTCCTATATTAGACATAGTATGATTAGTGTTAGACTTATAATTAACTATTTTCTTACCTTTCTTTCTTAAGAACCAATTGAGACTTCTTGACAACATGTTGAATGCCTCTTCATCACTTGATTCATCACTATCAGAGTCTTCTACATCAACTTTAAGTTTGAAGGCTATTGCCTTCTTCTTTTTGTCCAAATCATTTGCATGATGCAAATTTGACTTATAAGACATCAACTTGCATCTCAACTTGTCTAGGATCAGGTTTAACAAATCTTGAGCTTCTTTTATGATAGTCCTTTTTGCATCCCAAGCTCTTAGTAATATCCTTAAGATCTTCCTCACTTGATCTTGAATAGAAAAATCCTTTCCAAGAGAAGCCAATTCATTAATAACAAGAGTAAAGTGATTAAAAACATTTTTGATCTTTTCACCTAGTTGAAATGGAAAGAATACATATTCCTGTTATAAATTGTCCATCCTTGTTTACTTCATCATATCAGTCCCTTCATCAAGTTCTTATAGCTTATCCCACACATTCTTAGCTACTTACAAGCAGAAACAATGTTAAATACAGAAGGAGAAATTACACTAATCAACAAGTGGTTATCTCTCATTAATTAACACTTATTTCTTCTCTTGCTCATTGATCAAGGGATAAGTTAACTCATAATCCACAATTTCAATTACTTCCTAGGCTTCATAATGAGTAGCTTAGATGAATATCTCCATGTTACATTTCCAATGAGAACAATTAAAGCCATCAAAGTTAGTAGCTCAGGCTGTTTGTACTAAAGTTAAACTTTCAACCATTTGGATCTTTCACTCAATCTAGTAAAAGAGATTAGCTTTGATACCAATTATCGATCCCATTAAAGTAATCAAGAGGGGAGTGAACTAATTTCTTATGAAAATTTCAAATATTTTATTTTTCAAAAATAAGCCCTCTTTGATTACTTTGTTCAAATGGCCTATAGTTAGCTAAAGTATGAGTAACAAGTAAATAATAATTGTAAAAGTAAACATAAGAGAGTTAAGACAATTGAGTAGGGAATTTATAAAGGTTCTACCTTATGCATTAGTCGTCTCTTTTAGCTCTACATACTAATGACTCAATCATCCACATTGGGTCCACTATTTTCAAACTTAAATGGAGAGTACAGGTATAGTTACCAACTGGCTACAATCATCATTAGTTTGCCACCTAGCTTAAACAAGCTTTGACAAAACTATAGTGATTTATTATCCACTACAAAATATAAGGAGTTCAAAATTCAGCTTAGGAAAATAAATTAACCTTCATAAATTTTAGCACACTTCTTCTAAATGATAGTAATATCAGCAATTTTGATCAAAGTGTATTGCTCCTATTTTTCAAAAGCTTGTTGATTAATGTTTATTGGAATTTTTTATTTTTTTCTCCTTTTCACCTTAAAAAGTAATAGCTACTTTAGAATATCTTTTCACTCATTGAATGTTCCTTATATTCATCTAAAGAGATAAGCTTTAATAATCTACATGTTGTAATGATAATTTTCCTATAAAATCTACTACAATTTGCATTAATCTTGAATATCTTCTAGTAAAAGATTTGGATAAGTATAAACTCTTTGTAGATAAGCTTAGAATTGCAATAGTAGGATGAATTGAAATTAATTGTAGATCAATCGAAATTTTGTTGATCTTTATCTCAAAGTTCCTCTTATCTTGAATTCATAATATCTTGATAAAATTTCACAACTAACATATCTCTAAAAAGCATGTGTCATTGGTCCAACTTTTCCACATTTTGATTATTTTGCAACTTCATCAACTTATCTTGTCAATTCGTCAATTAAAACCTCCTTGAATGGTGGAACCAATCAATTATATTACTTAAATACATTTGATTAGTAGAGGTGGGCTTAACTAGCAAAATAAATAACTTTAGATAGTTTGATTTCCTTCTACAAGCTTCTAAGTTCGCTTCTAATTCAACTGTGTTCATGAAATCATCTTTTGTGCTTCCTGCTTTTGCTTTTAACTTTGCCTCTACCTCTTAGCAGACTTCCATAAAACGATTTGTGTTTTCTTGTATTAAGCTTCTAAGAATACTTCTAAGTTTCAACTATATTACATCTTTGTATTCTCAACTAGATTTCATCTTTGTATTTTGTTCTTTAACAATGTTACTTCTAACTTAGCTTATATATATATATATATTTATTGCATTGCTTCTATATAAGCTTCTAAGTTATTAGAAATTCTATATTTCTTTGGCTAAAACTTCTATGTTTGCTTTATTATTACTAAATGCACTTGAAATACTTATTAAAAATTCTTTAATGTTTATTATCATTAAAACATTTCATTAAGAGGTTTGATAGCTAGCAATGTGGCTTAGGCCAAAATGAGGATGGTTTAACTCTAAAGAGGTCTACTAAGCTTTAAGGAGCTCAATCATGGGCTTTCAAGTTTGGCTTATGTTCTAAGGAGATTGGCCTTAGACTAAGATATCCGCATTCAAAGTAGCTTATCATTAAATTGTGTGTATAGTTTGATCTTGATAATTAGATTATATTCTAAATTTTATTATACTATTCTATGTGCTATTTATTATTTAAGAGAAACTTTCTTGTAAAGATGTATGTTTAAAGAGTTACCCTTGAAGAAAAACCTAAAGAGTTGAGAAATAATTGTCGACCCATTATATCCTAGGTAAGAGGAAAAAAAGAAGGTTATGGTACATGCTTAAAGAGAGTTTGTCTTCGGCAGTCAAATATTAAGACAAACTTAAAGGTAACTGTTGCTTGATTTGCCCCTATAAAAGTGGATTTAGAGCAATAATGAGTATAGGCAAGACCAGAAAAAAAAAAAATATATATATATATATATAATAAATAAGGAAGCCTTTAACTATAAATGCTCCCTCTTATAATATAGTCTATATAGAATTACACGTTTACATTCATGTACGAGACCAAACACCCTAGAAAAGTTAATTATTTATTTTTTGGGTAATATATCCCATAAAATTATTGATCCGTTTAATATACACAAAATCACCATAAGAGTAGGCAATAATTAATGGGTAAATATCACATCTATACTTGAACTTTACCTATTTTGTGATTAAGTATTTGAAGTTAAAAAATGTTAATTTACTACCTACAACTTTTTTGATATCATTTATAGTATTCTGACTAGCCAGTTAATTGTAAAAACAAGTGAATGTTTAGTTAGTTAATTGCAAAAATAACAAAGTTTAGATAATTAATAATAAAAATGCATCAGTTATAGAAACCAAATCAACACTATTAAAGTTCATATAATTAATTGTAAAAGTAAGTAAAGTTCAATTAACATTGACCCACAATTAAAAGAAAAATAGGATACAAATATTAAAAGAATCCTATCTATTTAATAGGAGTCTCTATCAAAGGGCTAGGTTAAATTGAATTTCAAGACTAACTCTTACCTAATGCAAGATCGATAAGTTAAAGTAGGAGGAGTTACTAGCGATAAAATTGGTGTGAATAAAAAGAGGCTTCAATAATACTAATATGTTATATAAATTGATAAGTAGTGTGGAAGTATCAATAAAATTTTGACACGTGAAAATATAATCAATTTTTTTTAAAGGTACGTTTTTTCATTATCAGATATGAAAATTTTATTGGTACATATATGTTATTCATTAATTCACGTGACGTGTTAGTATATTTGAATTTTTTCTTACAAACAATAGGCTACATAAGTATTAAAAAAAAAAAAGAAAAAGAAGAAAGAAAAAACTAGGAAGCACGACTATCTTTTCTTGTGGAAATACGAGCACTAGCTTATAATCAAACTACTTAGGGAAAGTGCAGTTCAAAAAAAAACGTAATATTGAAATGGATTCTTTGAGGTAGCTCGAATGGTATAATATGCCAATGAACTTAACCAATAATCTAATGTAATGACTTTATGTGGTCGTGCTTGGAGAGATTTAACAATTTAGGATCCAACTATAGGGAGCAAAAAGGTATAGTAGATGCTCTAGTGCTTTTTTGGTAAGACCAAGCAAGAAACTAATAGTATGTCTTTTATTTACATAATAAAAACTCATAAATCCACGGTTATTATATCTACTGGATTTTTCCAAAGCAAAGTCCGTTGTGGTATGTATGATTTTTACTTGAACCAATTACTCCCATATGACGGGCCCATTTTTAGATATTGGCTTAAATTATGATGTTTCTTCTAAATTTTTGAAAAACTACTCCTGTAAACTCTTTAGTCTATGATATGCCTTTTTTAAGTTATATTTCAACAAGAGTAATCATAGATCAAATTGCATATTATCTAATAAAAAATTTATCAAAGTACGTTACTGTCTGAACTAGGGATTGTTTTAATCAACCTTAGCAGAGTAGATATCAGTAATTACAACGGAAAAAAAAAAAAAAGAAAAAAGGGAGGAGGAGAAAGAAGTAAAACGAAGTAATGTGTTGCCATACTCCATCAACCCGAAGGTTTTTGTAGGGAGAAAAAAAAAAAGAAAAAAAAAATCATGATACGTATACCTAGATGGATCTCAAGAGTTAGGTTTAAGCATTAATATTACTTATTTAAGCCTTCAACTTATTTTACTAGAAAAAGCTGTCAACACTTATCACTTACTCTCTTTGGTAACAAGTTCAACAACGAGAATATCTAAAAAAATCAATTTTGTTGGAGCTTTGAAAAAGTTTGTAATCTAAGGCTTGAAGAGGCTAGAATGCTTAAAGAAGCAAAGACTTAAAGTGGTGAAAGTTAAGAGTGGTCGGAACACTAATAGATATCAATATACCTAAAAAGGCGAGAGTCTAAAGAAGCCAATGCACTTGAAAGGGTGAGGATGGTATGCAGGTTGTTCAAGCTAGGTACGGCCTATGCTAAGGAGAGTCATAAGATAGGCTAATTAGCCTCTAGTCCATTAATTTGTAGGACCGTGGCCTTGTTCACTCATCATCGATTTAGGTTGTAGGACTTAGGGTATTTTGCCTATTGCCACTTAGTGGTTTAGGGTTTTCCAGTAACTTGTTGCCTATTTATTAGACAAAGCAATTGGGTATACGATAACTCATTGTCTTTTTGCAAGACTTAGAGTATGTTACCTGTTACCAGATAGTGGCTTGAGATTTTTATACATCCTGATGCCAATTAATGGCTTAAAGCTTCTAGGTAGCCTGTCGTTCACTTATTAGACTTAGGGTATTTGTGCTCTTAATTCTTAAGAAAGTTTAAGGTTTTATATCTCGTTATCTACGTTTTCCTCTAGGTTGAGAAATTTACAAATATCCATTTCATGCTGTCTGTTTAATATAGGACTTAACAATTAGCTTTTTTATAATTTGCTCATCACCTATAATGTGCAAGGTTTAGAGCTATTGGAGAGTAGTCCGTTAAAAAATTATACTTCATAGGCTCAGAAAGAGGAGCATTTCTTTAGCCTTGATTTGTTTTTAGGTTATCATACTCATCCCACTAGGGAGTTGAAATGAACTTACTAAAAGCTAAATAAATTGTCACAAATGCGAATAGATATAACTTAGTACAAGAACCAAGAATCAAATGTGAATATCAATTATGAGGGTGGCAAAAAGCGTATAGACCCATGTCTTGAAGATGGACAGCCAACAAATTGCAATCAGATATATTTCATCTTTGTTTGAGAGTTAAATGGTTGGATAGGTATATAATTAGCAAACAGCTCAGCTATCGAACTATCATTACGAAGTTGGGCTACGTCACTTACCTATCCCATGACTAAAAGAGAGCTCAGCAATGTACCATGGCTATTCACGATGGTGTTGAGCTTAACTTTTTTGGGCCATTATCAGTTGCTTGGAGTTCTCGTCTTGGAATTATTATACTTCGTTACAATGAGTAACTAGGCCTCTTGGAGTTCAAACTAGTGCGATGGAACGCAAATGTTACTCAACTTAGCATGTGTCGTTGCTATTTATCGATTTTCTGCTTGTAGTTTATTTGGGTCTCCTCTTGACTTAGTTGCTCATCAATTCAGTTACTATAATGCGGAGCTTTAGTCAGGTAGAGTTCAGCTCGGCATAGAAATCATGCAGGCATGGACGCTGACAACTCGGCATGTTTGCTACGAGCAGTTCGGTCAAAAAGAGCATATTCCTCGAGATAGCTATTGCAAAGGGCGAAGAACTTGCCAGGTCATCACCATCGAGTAATGATTCTACAGCAATTAGCTCAGTTCCCTGATATTTTGTGAAAAATACAACTCAGCATGAATCTCGGTATGAACTTGCACAACTTTGAAGGACAAAAGTTGGAAAATATTGGCAAGCTCGGAGCTCGGCCTTTCTTGAACATTTTGAAGGTAAAATCAAAAGCGTAGTTGCTGCCGATTGGAAGCTCGGGCTTCATGCACAATGGTGCTCGGATCTTGGCTTTCTAGCCAATGCGGCTCGTGGCAGCCTGTTGTTACATTTGAAGTGATCCATTGAGTTAGTGAGACACTCGAGTTCGGAGCTGCTCGGAGATTGGATCTTCAGATGCGTTGCTGTTTAGTTGCTGAAATATGCAGCTCGGTCGAATGTCTTTGGGATTTCGACTCGGAAGTCGTTGGGGAGCTAAGATAAGCAGCTCAGCCACAATTAGCTCTGAGGATAGACTCGAAGTAGCTGGGCTCAGCTATTTGAATCCGTTGCCGCCAAGGTTCCAGCAATCATATGAATGCGGCTCGTTCATTAGCTCAAAGTTGCTCAGAATTTGCTCGAAGCTTATGTCGAGCTCGAATTATACTCAACGACTCCGTGAACGAAAGGCTTGGACTTCATTTTATTTAGTCGCTTAGAGTTGGTTCTGCCCAACTACTCGGCCACCTTGACCATACTAGTGTAATGCTCGTCCACGTGAGTGATAAGGGAAAAAGAGCTCTGTTGTTCTTCTTGCTTGCTTCCGGAGACTTGACTACACATTTTGGTCGTGGAGTTATGAATAAATGCTCGAGTTACACCGGTATCTTGCAGCTCGATAAAAAAAGTAACCACCATAGTTGGTGAGAGTTGTCATTCATGCTTCAGCACCTTATGCATAGATGAAGCTCGGCAAAATATGAAATAAAAGTTTACTAAATGTCGGACTCGAGCTCGGGTGGCATTTCCTATTAAAGTTGTCGTTGGTTGTTGTCGCTTGGGAGTCTAACTGGAATTAGCTCTGAATTGCAGCTGCCTACTGCTCAGAGTTGGAGCTTTTTGTTCAGAGAGCTCGACTTCTCTGCTATTGTTTCAGTTGGTTGCACCAGCTCGACATGGATTTGGTTACTTACTCTCATGAAGCTCAGATTCACATAAAGCTTAGGGCCTGCTGCAGCAGCTTAGTCATTTCAGCAATGCGATCTAATTTTAAAGCTTAGCGACCAGTATATTTCGGCTGCGACTTCATGTAGCCCCAGTGATTGCTTCATCTTGATCTAATTCAAGATCACGTGGATCATCTGATATTGAATTTGACCCAAAACTTCCATCAGCAAATGGTCCTCCTCGTACCATTCACTACCAAATATATCTTTTCCTGGTTCTCTTTTTCGATCTAATCAAATCGTCTGCGTCATGCCTGGGGTGAGATTCTAGCTTAGCTCGGCAAATTTAGCCTTGCCCCGTCCAGACTTGGTTAATCAGCAAATTTAGCTTGGCATGGTTCCGGTGGTGCAATTAGCATCTCGTCCAACTAGCATCACTACTTCTGTTAGTAGCATCCTGCCACTGAATTCGATATGGCCTAGGGAAACAATCATAGTAAAAATATCAACAAAGTATGGTAACCAAAGTGATCTGTTGCACGTGGGATCTCCTCCACGTGTTGAGTCTTTCAACCGTCATAAGAGGAGTTAGTGGCCGGATTTTCAGGAGACACGGCATGCTGTCACTCTTCATGGAACGTTAGTTCCTTTGCAACTACAGGAGGCATGTGGATGGAAACTAAGCATGTAACCGTCTTCGCTTCATCACTTTTCTTTCTTTTTTTCTTTTCATTCATAAGATCTGCAATTTGCTTTTCCACATACGGATCGAGGAGTGAACGCCAATTCAACACCATAGATAAGAATTCACAATTCAAGACCAATATTTCTCAAATTCCCCGAAGTAGAACGTTGCTTCAGACCATTAAAAATAAATGACCCCTTAAATGTGTAAAACCGTGGTGGTTACTCACAGCAATTTTCATCTTTCATGATACAAATGGTGACAAATTTACAGGAACCAAGAATTTACATCAAATATCAAAGATCATGAAAATATTGGAAAAGAAATAGTAGTACGAACTTCAAACAAGAAGAAAAGATATACTCAACTATAAATTACGATTAGATTTCAGTAGATTTTAAAAAGAAATGGAGAGAGTAAAGCATAGCAAACCGGATTTCGAAAAATCAATCAAAGGAAGAGATATCTCTCTGCATCCTTATGGAGATTTACTAGTCATTCAGATTGTGTCTTGTTTTTTTCTCGTTCGTTCCCATAGATGGCATTAATTATTAACTAAAGATTTTTGTTCTAGTATGTAAGTATTTGCAAAATAGAAAACGGCTACAGGGATGTCTAAATTAACCTTCCCCTTACTTAGGAGTATTATTTAATATTTATATTAGGTGACTAAATACGTATATTAGATGGGTGTTAGGAGTTGAGCTTAATCCTTAATATTACTAATTTAGACCTCTAGCTTATTTTACTAAAAAACACTTCCAAAATATGGTCTTTTGTGGACTTCACTTCTTGTGAAAAAAAAGTTTTTATCAAATCACACTTCATGACTTTGCATAGAAATAGGGTTGCAAACAAGCTAAAGCCAAGTTTCTAATAACTTAAGCTTAGCTCATTTAAAAATCATTGAGCTCAAGCTTGAGCCAAACTTTTTATCAAGTTTAAAGTTGAGACTCAAGCTCAGTTTATTTAGATAAACAAGTTTTATTTTGAGTTCAAGCTCGGCTCATTTATTAATTGAACTTAAGTCAAGTCTAAAGTGGGCCAAACTTGAGTCTATCGACAAGCCTAAATATACAAAATTAAGAAATGTATAAATAAATAGATTAATAGATAATAAATAAGGATTATATTATATATTGTATATTATCATAAATATAATATATTATATATTTATACTACTATATAGATATTAACTTTTAAATTTTAATATTATATAATATTTGTAAAATTTGTAAATTTACTCACAAGCCGGCTTGTGAGCCTAACTGATTAAGCTTGTGAGCCTAAACTAAGATCTCAGCTCGACTCGTTTAGATAAATAAGTTTTATTTTAAGTTGAAGTTTGAGCTCGAGCTGAGTCGAGCACACCGAGCCGAGCTCAAATAGCATACAAGTTGCTCAACTCATTTGTAGCCCTAATGGGAAACGAAGAATTGGTAAATGGCTTTGAGATTTTCGTAAAAACTATATAGTCGATGTGGAAGTCTTTACATTTCCACAAAATTTCCACACGCCATTTTTGCCGGTCTGTTTCCAATCTTGAAGGATTTAAGTCCCCAAATATTATTGAAAGCACTGGAAATTTTTTCTCCCTATGGATTTTAGAAGGGCAATGATTAGTTAGTCCAAAACCATAATAACCTAATATCAAGTATTGGCACATAACTATTTAGCAATCAAATAATTTGCACATACTAGTTTTAGATTAGATGCTTCAAAGGTAGGAATTCCTAAGTCTTGCACAACCATCAAAAAATTGCTGACATTTTCAAAATATTGAAATGCAGATAAAGCTGCTTCATGGCAGTTTCTTTGTAATCCTTCTGTTACTGTTCCATGGCACTCGAGAGCTATCAAAACTGTTAACATAATTAAAATTCGTAAGGGTTAGATTTTTGTTTCTTATTTACAGTTTGAAAGGAACATGAGTGAAAGAAAAATTGATTTGAAGAATTGTGAGACTGTGACAAAGGGATTGTGCAAAAACCGAGATAGAAAAATCAAATGAAAAGGATATTTAAAAAAAAAAAAAAAAGAACAGTAAAGGGAAGAAATGAAAGCAAAACGCATGCACCATCATTTGTGATGCCGAAGTGAAAACCCAACTATGCACATTATTTCAAATTTGTTTAATCTTTTCTAATAAACATGGGTTATTTTTTAATTATAGAAATAACTAAAAGCTTACGAAATGAAGACCGTTTCCGATCAAAAGCAAGGCCGTCTTTTCCTATATGTCAATTAATTTAAAACTTAGTATTTTACCTAAAAAATAGTAATAAAACTTAGTTCCTAAGGAAACTAAGAAAAGTATTAAGTGTTCATCAATATATATAAATTTGAAAATGAAAATATAAAATAATTATTGAATCAAATACCGATAAAAATTTCTTCTAGCAAGCGCATTGTACAACCGATGATTAAAGAAATAAAGAAAAACATATGTAAAATGACTTTACAAATGTGCAAAGGAAAAGGAAAAATGAAAGGTACCTTTGTACTAACATATTATAGACGTAAGAGAATGCTAATGACATCCAGTCGCTTCTTTAAGAAAGTTATTGTGTGCTTTTAAAAAGATATATTAATTTGAAAATTCTATACATAGCAGAGTACGTAAAATTGATAAATACATAATCTCCTCATTGATCAAACACTGAAAAGCTTTTGAAACCAACTTCAATGCTTTTGCAGCACTTAGAGTTGTGCTTGTTTCCGGGTACACTTTCAAGGAAAGCTTGTTAGATGCCTTTGTTACATCCCCTACAGTGCAATTCTTCTCTAGACCCAATATCTCATAATAAAACTTTTTACTTCTTAATTTCCAGCATGATGCCAATTTTCTTTCGGGTATATGTATCAATTGAAGAAAATAAATCCAAGTGCACTTTCAAAGAAAGCTTGCTAGATGCCTTCATCACATCCCCCACAAAGCAACTCTTTATGTGCATGGTCCTTGTTTCCATTAATTTGACAATGAAACCTCACTATACCAAATCACAATATAGACAAAATTAATAAAGAAAATCCTAGTTTGATCAAATAAAACAAAAACCTTATTAGTAAAGTAGATTCAACCAAGCAATTATAAGAAAGTCATTCATAAGGTTTGCATATAAAAGCACATATTATCTACAATCTCATCAAAACTCAGAATAAAAAAGCAACTCTTGAAAAATGAATGACTAAAAAAGGGGAGAAAAGATTGTAGTTGGTTTGATTGAACAAATTAGCAAAGTTGAGGCGAAAAATTCATGCCAATGCATGCAACTCAAAATTATCAATCAATGAATCAAAAGAGAATGCATTCCAACAAAAAATAGCAAAATTAAGATCACATTAGACATCTACCTTTCTCTGTTTCTTCTTCTTCTTCTTGACTATCAGAGAAAAGGGAAGATAAAATCACCATGAAAATTCTTTGCTCTATGTGGAGGAGAGGAAAATGGAGAAGTGAGGGAACTATAGATGGAGGGAGAGGGAGAGATAGAGAGGGTAGGGAAGAGAAAAATTCGAGGAGAGAAAAATCTATGGTAAAAAAAAAAAAAAGAAGAAACTGATGATCAGTTGTTTTAGCCATACATTTTAAAAATTGGTGTCAATTTTTTAAACATGATACTTTTAAAACTAGGTGTAAAACTCAAACAAAGGAGAAAAATAAAGAAATTTAATAATGAAAAATAGATAAATAAATGATAATTTTTCATTAAGAACTTAAGATGATATTAACTAAAAGTAGGAGGGCAAATTTGGACATAAGAAAACTTCTATAACCTTAACTATAAAAGCCTAGCATAACTTATTTGAAACCCTTTTTGTAAACTCCCTCACATGCTTCACACTTTGTTTTGGCTAGGGTTTTCACATGTGCCTTGATCTAAGGGAAGAATTTATCACACATTAACAAGGATCGAATTATAAGAGGGACTAAGGTAAGTATTGAATCACTTTTCTAATGGGTTGTCCATTGAATTTCAATAAGAAATTCGTTTCTTCTCGTAGGGCATCTATTAAAATGAATTTACGGTAGTTGTTCAGAAGTCCTAAAACGGATTTTTTGATGGTAGAAGTGAGGATTTTTTACTCCAACAACAAGAATTCTTTCATAGACTCTACATGTGTTGTTTCATAGATGGTGTAGTTTAAATTCAAGAGACTTGGGTTTAGATTTGGTCATATTATAATGTTTGGGGGATGTTTTACTAAATGTAGGGTTGGGCTGTTGAAGGGATAACGTCGTATAAGTGGTGGTTTTTGAAAGTACTAGAAGTAAGGTGGTTTTGTAGGGGGTCTACACCACTATAATATGTAGAAATCTACAGACTGTACACTAACGTCCAGATGCTAAGAAGTAGTCTGCTCCCTCGACCATGGCATCTAAATGCCACTTATTGTAGCATCCAAATGCTATGATCACTACTCTATACCATGACATTTCCCTTGGTTTTTCTAAGTTTTTCAAGTGTTTTTTGCCATTCTTAACCCTTTTCAAAGTTTTTCTAAACATCATTCTTCACTCAAAACAATTTGCAAACCAATCTAACAACATAGCAATCCTAGGTTCCTTAATTAACTTGAGTTGTAAGTGTGTAAGAGTTGTGACATTGAGTTAAATGATAATGTTAGATAAGTTAGAGACTAAGAAAAGGTATATCGTTCTAGTATAAGTATAGGCCATGAATTGAGGTTGGGTGTTTATTTTATGACAGGTTCTATAGAGGTTATTGAATCAGTTTATAGCGAGTTAATGAAATCGAGTACGTAATATTTGCTTGATGATTATGTTGTTAGGATAGTAGTATGACCAGATTAAATAATTATTAGACATTAAATGAATGTGTATTGCATATACTTAGCTAGGCCTAAGGGACTGGGAGGACTAAACCTTAGGGTGGCACTTGTATGATCCTTAGGTAATAATATCCTAATTGGAGTCATGCATTAGAAAGGATTTGGGTAAATATAGGATGTTTCTTGGTTTCTTAATTCCTAAAGTGTTGGAGAAGACCCAACACCAATATTATATGATATATATACATACATACACGCACATGTATGCTGTGATCATAAGCACCCCCTGTGTTATTGTTTGGCTAGAAATAAAGATAATAAATTGGTGCATGTTGCGTTATTGGTTCTTGTGATGCATGTGGAATTATGAATGCCTACTTATGCATATGTAATTGCTTATTCCATACTAAACTTTGGCTCATCCCTTCTTAAAATTTTTAAGTATGGGTACAAGTCAAGGCATTTATGAAGTTTAGTACAATAACTTAAATATTAAGGTAATGCAACAGATTATTATGTATATTTTTATGATGATTGGGGATGGCTTCGAGTAGTTTGAATAAGAGTGTGAGATTTGCTTATTGCCATCAAGCTTTAGAGGTTTAATTCTAATTGTATTTTGGGTCACAAGAAATCACCTAAGACCTCTCTAGTCAGAATATGTGGTTGAAGTAGAATTGTTGAAGTTTCTTATATAATTTGTATTGGTATGATTATAAATTGTAAAGTTTATCTTATAGTTATGTAAGTGTTGTAAGTGTTATTCAAGTTTTAGATTTTATTGAAATATTTATTAGAGAACATTACATTTATTTGGAGAACTAAAATTTATGTGATATTAATGGAGATTAAATGGTGATTATTAGGAGAGTTTACATAAAAGTACGCTTAACATATCAATATAAGCTAAAGACACTTAGCGGATTGTAGCATTTTAGGTTCTAGGATGTTACACCAAGATTGGTTATGAGAGAGTGATAAAAAATAGTTTTACAAGTGTGTTGGAGAGAAATTAGATAGTTATTGGTTTGAAATATTAATCGTGCATTCACTTGACTGAATAAAATAAAAAGGGAATGGAATTGCAATTGCAATTACTTGGGAATGGAATATGAGGAATGCTCATTACACTATTTACTTGAATGAAAAAAGTAGTAATGAGTATATCTATCGTTTGAATTAAATGACGTCATTACCCTTCTACATCCAAACATACTACATACTCAAACCCAATAGCTTTGGCAACACCCTTTCATGACTATGCCTACTACCCTCGAACTTACAATCAATTAATTGAAAAAGAAATTACAAACCCAACGGTGTAAGATATTTAAAAAACACAAGCCTAAATGAATAGAAAAATTCAATAGTTAAACAGAAACAAAAAGAAGACACTTTTTTTCCTATTTGCCTTCTTAAAATTTATTGGAGAATTAAGGTTTGTCTTATTAAGAAGAATTTAGAAGGATTACGAAACTAAGACTCAACAACGGTGACTAAATGGAAGATGATGTGGCAACTGGAAATAGCATCCAAGAGGGAACAGTATTGCTATAAAGGAAGAACCTAGTGCTTGAAAGAATCAAGAAAGATTTCTTGATACTAAAACAAGACAAAACCTTAAATCTTTTAGCAGAAAAGCCTACAACAAAGGTAATGAAGGTAAAATCCAAAAACGTAAAGACTTAAAAATACAACTTGCAAATATGAAAAATAGATAGAGAGAGAAGAAGAAAGTAGATAAGGTGGTAGTGGTGGTGGTTGACGGTGGTCGGTGGTGCGCAATGTTGGTGGGTGTCGTGATGTTGTCAAGTATACCATAGTTTTATGGCTAATGTAGATGGGTGTAGATCCGGTGGTTGTTGCGTGATAGTATTTGTTGGTTTATTGGTGGTGGTGGTGGTGGTGGTATATTGATGGCTACATGTTGGTGGTTTATGGTGGTGATGTTTTGTATTGTATTGAGCTATGATGGAGATGAAGGGACAATAGGTGTCTTTTTTGCTAAGAATCCCAATTCTTTGCTTGAGGTAAAGAATTTCAATTCCTATTTTTTAAAAATTGGTTTTCGTAGGAATTGGAACTTGAGGAAGTGAATATGGTAATAGGAACTTAATAAGGAATAAAAATAATTGGAATCCCAATTCCCCTCAAATGAACAATACGTAATAGATAACATATGATTGTCGTACATTAAATTTTTTTAGCATATTGTGGAGGCAAATAATAGTTGTAGGTAACTAGTGGCTTGTTCCTTTAAATATTATAGATTATGAAAAGAAATTCAAATAGATAAGCTTACATGCTTATTAAAAGTTAAGCCATTGCTTTATTTAAATTTTAGTATTATCCACATATTCAATTAAGTAAAATTAATAATCTTAATCAAGTGTTTCCAACATTCTCTTTATGAATCTCAAGTGACACTCTTTCTAATGTCTTGCAACATAAAATATATTATCAGTAGTAGAGATAGTATAGGATGTTTTCTTTACAAACTACTTTATCAATACAAAATTGAAAAATAAAATAAAAGTAATGCTGGAAGATTAGATTTATATTTTTATTTTTCATAATAGTATATTTAACAATTCTCAAGTAAATCTACAAAGGCAATGATGATTCAATTTGATTTGATCTATGGTTTAAACTAAATAGAAAGTATATTATGGTCGAATCAAATAGGTAAACCGAACTATAAATCATAAATCTACTTCATAATCATATATTAAACTTGCTAATGATAGATCTTTATTTGGGATTGTGGAAATCTGTAAAATGAAAGAGATTAGGCTATAGGAGTACCGAAGTTAGTTCCAATGTTACCGCTTTAATGCTTAATGTTAGAGACAAGAGAGAGAATGTATATAAGTTATAAGATGTTAAGGTTTCAAGTCCTTTACCAAGAGTGCCAATCTTCTATTTATAAAGGATTTGGTTGAGTTATTTTAGAAAGGTGATAGGCATCTTAAGATCCTTTCTTTGACTCTGAATTTTGTAGAGAGGATCTTGCGAACGAGCTATGATAGTTCTTGACTTGCCTTATTTGATCGGGCTATTCCCACCTTGTACTTATTCAAACTTATGGGTTAAGCTTGATCGACCTAGACTTAAAGATCTAGGTTCTATAAGTCCGAGGTAAGAACTCAAATAAAGCTTTTGATAAGGTTAGACTTAAATTTAGGGACTTAACATGGATTTTGATGAGGTTGGCTAAGCTTTAAGGAGCTCGACCAAAGCTTGGGGGTACTAATGAGTTGATCTCAGCTCCTAAGGCTTAGTGTGCATATATAAGCAGGTGAAGTACTTACAATATGCATATAAAAAGAAAAACATCTAAATTTCTTAATAAATTTTGTTATGAGAAATGAAGAAAATATTAAATATAAAATTGGTGATAATAATATATAGTTGAATCATGTGTTTGATAGAAGATGGAAAAAAAAAAAGATTAAATAATTCATCTTACGTATACAAAAAGAGAGTTACAGTCCAAGATGAAAGGCATCATCAGTAATCAGGTTTCCAAAGAGTCGATATGTCATATTACAATTTTAAGTGCGAAATTACTAGTATTCCTATGGTTTAATTCTGTTTCGACTTAAGTTTGATAGACAGACAGACATACATTCTTGTTAAATCCTTAACATTGTAGAGTTCACCTTAAACATCTACAAAGCTATTTTGTTGAAGAAATTTTGGAATGTTATCATCAACCTCTTTCTTCTCATTTTAATAGACATCTTTATGCGACATGATGATTACAGCACAAACGTAAGATCTCAACGAGGTCTTATTGTATGTGAATAGGTTTTAAGAGAACTATCCAAAAAAAGTGAAGTAGGTTAATGATATGAGGCAAGCGCACCTATCGGTTTTAATATAGTGGATGTGAGTCCAAGTCGATCCCTCAAAGATTTTGAGTACTAATATTAACTTTAGCTTTATTATCTAACCGAAAAATTGTGAAAGTTTGAATTAATTAAAAATACTGAAATTAACAACTAAACTACTTATGAGACTTAATTACGCAAATTAGAAAGCAATAAATTACGAACGACTTCAAGTATACAATAATGTATTTAGGAATTATTTCCTCTAGTGTTTAACATGTAACCTTTTTAAAATATATCCTATTTAATTTCTATTATTCTTGACCGGAGGGATTCACAATTAAAGCTAATATCTTTCTCAAGCATATTAACCCTAATCCTAAATTATTTACCGGAATCTCTTCACTGAATAATATAATTTAGAATTGTATTAGCGTGTAATGAATTCCCATGCAAACAATCAACTTTCCGGAAGAAACATGTATCTTATCTCTAAGTATACATGTAATTCTCTTCAATTATGCCTAGATCTAATTACACATGCAATTTCTCAATTAACATGCATAATATCATATATTGACACTCTAGAATTATCAATCCATAATTAACGACATCATTAAATCAAGTAAAGGTAGAAACTTTATTGAAATTATAATTCAATCCAAGGGTTACATGAAACCCTAGGTTCCATAATCCTAAATATTCTAATTCTAAGCTATCATAACGAATCTAAAAACGAGTTTCATAAAAAATGTAAAATAAAGCATAAAAACCCCTCTTGATTTGATGAACAATCTCTCTAATCTTGAAATCGATATCGTTCTTGATTCTTGATTAATGTTCTTCTCCAATCTCCTCTCGTCTCTTATTTCTGTAATGTCCTTTTGTCTTTTGAAACCCTAATATGTCTTTTTATAGTGTATCAAAAAGATTTTGTTTTCGTCACCCGACACGGCCTGGGACATGACCGTGTCCCCAGGTCGTGTAACTTTCTGCACTTAGGTAAATTTTCTATACAACTTCAAAAATTCATAACTTCTTCGTTTGAACTCGGAATTGAGTGAAACTTGATTCCTTTTCTTCGTTTTCGAGCCTAGAACGCGTTTAAACCCTGAAATCAGCGTTTAAACCCTGAAATCAACATTTTACTCAATTAAGTATCGATTTCTTTAAAGAAAACCAAAAATGTGCAGAAAATACTATAAAATCACCCTATGGAATATGTTTAAAATTAGAGTTATCAAATTTCCCCGCACTTGAGCATTTGCTTGTCCTCAAGCAAATAAATCAAAACAAAACTTTTAGGACAAGAAACACTTAATTAAAATTTATCACCATTTAGGAAACCTGTGAACAAATACACTTAACCCTTAGAAAAGTAAGAAAATTATTCTCAATCAACTTGCGATAATAAAGTCAACCAATTTCATCTGACCATATTCGAATGCTCCAACATACTTAATACTAGAGTTCACTAGTTAATTTATGAAAATCAAAGTTTACCAAGACATTCAACTAAGGATTCTTAAACTAAAAATTAGCTTTAACATCTCGCCAACCGAGAAAGAGTCATAAAAATTTTATCCATTTGACTAAAGTGTATACAATTCTCTCTTCCATCTCACCAAGCACCATAATCTAAAACAAACACATTTTACATCCACTCTTCCTCTGATCATCCCCTTAGTTCATGCTTTTGTTGACAGGTCTTTTTAAATCTACCTTATTTAAGCACAATTGCGTTGATAGCGGGAAAGAATCTCGCTCTTCTGACGGACTAAGACCGATCCATACCAACTTATTTCTTATATTAATAGCGGAAAAGAACCTTGCTCTTCTGACGGACCAAGGCCAATCCATATCAATTTTTTTTTTCATTTGAATTGGCATTGGGACTCAATCTCGCTCTTCTGACGGACCAAGACGAATCCTTACCAATTTTTTCTATTCTTATACTTGTTATTACTTTTGACCTCCAATCATTGTGATTTTTCAGGGTTTTCTCAAAAGAAGAGTTTCCTTTGTTTGTTTGCTAAAACTTATAGGACTCTAAAAAATTTCTAAAAGAAAAGTATACACAAAAGTAAATTTAAAAATAACCATGACTAACTCTCAACTAGTGATGTTGCTTTAATCTCAAGTCTTAAAATCCTAAGCTAAATAACTCGTAACTTTGCCTTCCAAAAATTTGACTAATCAATTCTAGTAAAGTATAATAAGATCAATAATAATCAAGATGAAACAGTTAATTTGGCTTAATACCAGTTAATCACCTATTGCAAGTTAACTTAAAAATTAATTGGATCAAATGTGAATAATTGGTCTCCTAAACAGTAATAAATTCATATATATCCCTTCCCCACACTTAATAATGTACATTGTCCCCAATGTACGATCAAAAATCATAACAGCACGAAAAAGCAGCATAAGGAAAAAGAAAACATATGTACTGAGAAGAAAACTAATACTTCTCTGCCAGTCGAACAGAAGCGCAAAATGAAGAAGCATCATCATTATTTAAACCGGAGTTCACAAGTCTTGATCAACAAAAGATAACACAGAAAATTTGGAACTAAGAAGAGTGATCAGAATCCGTTTCCTCAGTCTCCTCATCAGATGATGCCTCAGCCATCGTAGCATCGTAGCATCATTATCGTCATCACCGGCCTCATCATCCTCATCATATTCGCCAGCCTAATCATGAGGAAGAGAGAGCAAAATTAAGCAAGAAACTTACTTGGATCAAAAAACGAGTTTCATCAAAAACGTAAAATAAAGCATAAAAACCCCTCTTGATTTGATGAACAATCTCTCTATTCTTGAAATCGATGTCGTTCTTGCTTCTTGATTAATGTTCTTCTCCAATATCCTCTCGTCTCTTGTGTCTCTTATTGCCTTTCAGAGATTAACTTTGCAAGTTAACCAATTTGATTCTCAAGATTACGATTTGAAGCCTCTTGATTCCTCAGCGATGATTCAATGTTGGATAAGCGAGCCTCATTGCCTTGAATATATTTTGTAAGAAGTTCTTCTACACTAGGCTTCTTTTCTTGAGGAGGAGGAGGTGGGAATGGTCTTTGAAATCCAGGTGGGCCAAAGTTGGTCTTCTGCTGGCCTTGGTTTTGATTTCCCCATGAGAAATTAGGGTGATTCCTCCATCCGGGATTATAAGTGTTGCTGTAGGGGTTATTTTGTTGCATGGGTAGATTTCCTAGATAATCTACCTGTTCCAGTTGTTCTTGTGCTCCATACCCTTGCATACCAAAATCACTTACATCTGATTGCACTTGTTGAGGGTCAACTGAGAGTGCATCAATCTTTTTACTCAATAAGTCCACCTTGGCTGCCAGAGCAGTGGTCAAGTCCACACCATAAATTCCCATGGCCTTTTGCTTGGCTCTAGTGCTTTCCCACTGATAATTGTTCATCGCTATTCCTTCAATAAGGTTTTTGGCTTGCTCTGGTGTCTTTGTGTTCAAAGTACCTCCTGCAGATGCGTCAATCATCTGTCTAGTGGATAAATTGAGACCATTGTAGAAGGTCTGAATCTGCATCCATAGTGGGAGGCCATGATGTGGGCACCTCCTGAGCAAGTCCTTAAATCGCTCCCAAGTATCATAAAGCGTCTCCGCTTCCAATTAAGCAAAACAAGAAATATCGTTCCGAAGCTTAGCGGTCTTTGCAGGTGGGAAATACTTCTCCAAAAATTTCTCTACCAATTCATTTTAAGTTGTGATTGAATTTCATGGTAGAGAGTTCAACCATTGTTTTGCTCTACCCCTCAAGGAGAAAGGGAATAGCCGCAGTTGGATGGCATCATCCGTGGCTCCGTTGATTTTAAAAGTATCACAAATCTCTAGAAAGCTAGAGATGTGGGCATTGGGATCTTCATCTTGGAGACCGTCAAACTGAACATATTGTTGCACCATCTGTATAATGTTAGGTGCAATTTGGAAGTTGTTAGCTGTGACGGTTGGCCTTGCGATGCTAGAGTCAGCTCCAACAAGTGTAGGCCTTGAATAATCGGACATGGTCTGATTTGCTTCATTCCCATTGTTCGCCATGTGTGGTGGATCTTCCTGTTTGATGAATTGAGTGTTAGTCTCTTCACCTTCTTCCTTAATTTCAACAATTGACTCGTCGTCAATGGTCGTCACACTTTGTTTAGGTCGTGATTTCAAATTTTGAAGGGCAGTTCTCTCAATTTCAGGATCAAGTTCTACCAAACCTTCCGGGTTACTTCGAGTCATGCACTGCAAGGATAAGAAATATAGAATCAATTGCAGCTCTGACTAATGAAGATAAACAATGAAAACAAAAGAAAAAAATGGTTAAAGTAATAAAGCAACTAGCGTTCTTAATATCGAAAATCCCCGGCAGCGGTGCCAAAAACTTGATATGAGGCAAGCGCACCTATCAGTTTTAATATAGCGGATGTGAGTCTAAGTCGATCTTTTGAGTACTAATATTAACTTTAGCTTTATTATCTAACCGAAAAATTGTGAAAGTTTGAATTAATTAAAAATACTGAAATTAACAACTAAACTACTTATGAGACTTAATTACGCAAATTAGAAAGCAATAAATTACGAACGACTTCAAGTATGCAATAATGTATTTAGGAATTATTTCCTCTAGTGTTTAACATGTAACCTTTTTAAAATATATCCTATTTAATTTCTATTATTCTTGACCGGAGGGATTCACAATTAAAGCTAATATCTTTCTCAAGCATATTAACCCTAATCCTAAATTATTTATCGGAATCTCTTCACTGAATAATATAATTTAGAATTGCATTAGCGTATAATGAATTCCCATGCAAACAATCAACTTTCCGGAAGAAACATGTATCTTATCTCTAAGTATACATGTAATTCTCTTCAATTATGCCTAGATCTAATTACACATGCAATTTCTTAATTAGCATGCATAATATCATATATTGACACTCTAGAATTATCAATCCATAATTAACGACATCATTAAATCAAGTAAAGGTAGAAACTTTATTGAAATTATAATTCAATCCAAGGGTTACATGAAACCCTAGGTTCCATAATCCTAAATACTCTAATTCTAAGCTATCATAACGAATCTAAAAACGAGTTTCATAAAAAATGTAAAATAAAGCATAAAAACCCCTCTTGATTTGATGAACAATCTCTCTAATCTTGAAATCGATGTCGTTCTTGATTCTTTATTAATGTTCTTCTCCAATCTCCTCTCGTCTCTTATTTCTGTAATGTCTTTTTTGTCTTTTGAAACCCTAATATGTCTTTTTATAGTGTATCAAAAAGATTTTGTTTTCGTCACCCAACACGGCCTGGGACATGACCGTGTCCCCAGGTCGTGTAACATTCTGCACTTAGGTAAATTTCTGTACAACTTCAAAAATTCATAACTTCTTCGTTTGAACTCGGAATTGAGTGAAACTTGATTCCTTTTTTTCGTTTTCAAGCCTAGAACGCGTTTAAACCCTGAAATCAACATTTTACTCAATTAAGTATCGATTTCTTTAAAGAAAACCAAAAATGTGCGGAAAATACTAAAAAATCACCCTATGGAATATGTTTAAAATTAGAGTTATCAAATTCAAAAACTTGGTGTGAGGTAAGTGCACCTATCAGTTTTAATATAGCGGATGTGAGTCCGAGTCAATCCCTCAGAGATTTTGAGTATTAATATTAACTTTAACTTTATTATCTAACCGAAAAATTATGAAAGTTTGAATTAATTAAAAATACTGAAATTGACAACTAAACTACTTATGAGACTTAATTACGCAAATTAGAAAGCAATAAATTACGAACGACTTCAAGTATGCAATAATGTATTTAGGAATTATTTCCCCTAGTGTTTAACATGTAACATTTTTAAAATATATCCAATTCAATTTCTATTATTCTTAACCGGAGGGATTCACAATTAAAGCTAATATCTTTCTCAAGCATATTAACCCTAATCCTAAATTATTTACCAGAATCTCTTCACTTAGTAATATAATTTAGAATTGCATTAACGTGTAATGAATTCCCATGCAATCAATCAACTTTCCGGAAGAAACATGTATCTTATCTCTAAGTATACATGTAATTCTCTTCAATTATGCCTAGATCTAATTACACATGCAATTTCTCAATTAGCATGCATAATATCATATATTGACACTCTAGAATTATCAATCCATAATTAACGACATAATTCAATCAAGAAAAGGTAGAAACTTTATTGAAATTATAATTCAATCCAAGGGTTACATGAAACCCTAGGTTCCATAATCCTAAATACTCTAATTTTAAGCTATCATAACGAATCTAAAAACGAGTTTCATAAAAAATGTAAAATAAAGTATAAAAACCCCTCTTGATTTGATGAACAATCTCTCTAATCTTAAAATCGATGTCGTTCTTAATTCTTTATTAATGTTCTTCTCCAATCTCCTCTCGTCTCTTGTTTCTGTAATGCCTTTTTTGTCTTTTGAAACCCTAATATGTCTTTTTATAGTGTATCAAAAAGATTTTGTTTTCGTCACCCAACACGGCCTGGGACATGACCGTGTCCCCAGGTCGTGTAACTTTCTGCACTTAGGTAAATTTCTGTACAACTTAAAAAATTCATAACTTCTTCGTTTGAACTCGGAATTGAGTGAAACTTGATTCCTTTTCTTCGTTTTTGAGCCTAAAATGTGTTTAAACCCTGAAATCAACATTTTACTCAATTAAGTATCAATTTCTTTAAAGAAAACAAAAAATGTGCGGAAAATACTATAAAATCACCCTATGAAATATGTTTAAAATTAGAGTTATCAAATTTCCCCGCACTTGAGCATTTGCTTGTCCTCAAGCAAATAAATCAAAACAAAACTTTTAGGACAAGAAACACTTAATTAAAATTTATCACCATTTAGGAAACCTGTGAACAAATATACTTGACCCTTAGAAAAGTAAGAAAATTATTCTCAATCAACTTGCGATAATAAAGTCAACCAATTTCATCTGACCATATTCGAATGCTCCAACAATACTTAATACTAGAGTTCACTAGTTAATTTATGAAAATCAAAGTTTACCCCGAATCATTTAACCAAGGATTCTTAAACTAAACATTAGATTTAACATCTCACCAACCGAGAAAGAGTCATAAAAATTTTATCCATTTGACTAAAGTGTATATAATTCTCTCTTCCATCTCACTAAGTACCATAATCTAGAACAAACACATTTTGCATCCACCCATCCTCTGATCATCCCCCTAGTTCATGCTTTTGTTGAGAGGTCTTTTGAATTTACTTTATTTAAGCACAATTGCGTTGGTAGCGGGAAAGAATCTCGCTCTTCTGACGGACCAAGACCGATCCATACCAACTTATTTCTTATATTGATAACGGGAAAGAACCTTTCTCTTCTGATGGACCAAGGCCGATCCATATCAATTTTTTTTTTCATTTTCATTTGAATTGGCATTGGGACTCAATCTCGCTCTTCTGACGGACCAAGACGAATCCTTACCAATTTTTTTTATTCCTATACTTGTTATTACTTTTGAACTCCAATCATTGTGATTTTTCAGGAGTTTCTCAAAAGAAGAATTTCATTTGTTTGTTTGCTAAAAACTATAGGACTCTTAAAAATTTCTAAGAGAAAAGTATATATAAAAGTAAATTTTAAAAATAATCATGACTAACTCTCAACTAGTGATGTTGCTCTAATCTCAAGTCTTAAAATCCTAAACTAAATAACTCGTAACTTTACCTTCCAAAAATTTGACTAATCAATTCTAGTAAAGTATAATAAGATCAATAATAATCAAGATGAAACAGTTAATTTGGCTTAATACAAATCAATCACCTATTGCAAGTTAGCTTAAAAAGTAATTGGGTCAAATATGAATAATTGGTTTCCTAAACAGTAACAAATTCATATATATCTCTTCCCCACACTTAATAATGTACATTGTCCCCAATGTACGACAAAAAAATCATAACAGCACGAAAAAAACAGTACAGGAAAAAAGAAAACATATGTACTGAAAAAAAAAACTAATACTTCCTTGCCAGTCGAATAGAAGCACAAAATGAAGAAGCATCATCATTATTTAAACCGGAGTTCACAAGTCTTGATCAACAAAAGATAACACAGAAAATTTGGAACTAAGAAGAGTGATAAGAATCCATTTCCTCAGCCTCCTCATCAGATGATGCCTCAGCCATCGTAGCATCGTTATCATCATCACCGGCCTCATCATCCTCATCATATTCGCCAGCCTAATCATGAGGAAGAGAGAGCAAAATTAAGCAAGAAACTTACTTGGATCAAAATGCGGAATGCAAGAATTGTGGAGAGAAGAGGGAGAATGAGATAGAGTGTAAGAGAGAAATGTGTGATTGTGAGAGTGTAAGAGGGTGTGTGATTTAAATAAACCGGTCGTGTGTGAAAACCGTATTATTTGGGTCGACACGGGCTGGGACACGACCGTGTCCTTCGCCCGTGTAACAATCTGCATGTGCCGTGTGGAGTCTGGTCGGACACGGGCTGGGGACACGACCGTGTCCCTTGCCCGTGTAACTTACTGTGCCCGTGCGTGAAAACTGGATGGATACGGGTGGAAAATTCTGGGCGGACACGGGCTGGGGACACTTATAGGTGCACTTATCAGTTTTAATATAGCGGATGTGAGTCCGAGTCGATCCCTCAGAGATTTTGAATACTAATATTAACTTTAGCTTTATTATCTAATCGAAAAATTGTGAAAGTTTGAATTAATTAAAAATACTGAAATTAACAACTAAACTACTTATGAGACTTAATTACGCAAATTAGAAAGCAATAAATTACGAACGACTTCAAGTATGCAATAATGTATTTAGGAATTATTTCCTCTAGTGTTTAACATGTAACCTTTTTAAAATATATCCTATTTAATTTCTATTATTCTTGACCGGAGGGATTCACAATTAAAGCTAATATCTTTCTCAAGCATATTAACCCTAATCCTAAATTATTTATCGGAATCTCTTCACTGAATAATATAATTTAGAATTGCATTAGCGTGTAATGAATTCCCATGCAAACAATCAACTTTCCGGAAGAAACATGTATCTTATCTCTAAGTATACATGTAATTCTCTTCAATTATGCCTAGATCTAATTACACATGCAATTTCTCAATTAACATGCATAATATCATATATTGACACTCTAGAATTATCAATCCATAATTAACGACATCATTAAATCAAGTAAAGGTAGAAACTTTATTGAAATTATAATTCAATCCAAGGGTTACATGAAACCCTAGGTTCCATAATCCTAAATACTCTAATTCTAAGCTATCATAACTAATCTAAAAACGAGTATCATCAAAAACGTAAAATAAAGCATAAAAACCCCTCTTGATTTGATGAACAATCTCTCTATTCTTGAAATCGATGTCGTTCTTGCTTCTTGATTAATGTTCTTCTCCAATCTCCTCTCGTCTCTTGTGTCTCTTATTTCTGTAATGTCTCTCCTCTTTTTCTTTTGAAACCCTAATATGTCTTTTTATAGTGTATCAAAAAGATTTTGTTTTCGTCACCCGACATGGCTTGGGACATGACCGTGTCCCCATGTCGTGTAACTTTCTGCACTTAGGTAAATTTTTTGCACAACTTAAAAAATTCATAACTTCTTCGTTTGAACTCGGAATTGAGTGAAACTTGATTCTTTTTCTTCGTTTTCGAGCCTAGAACGCGTTTAAACCCTGAAATCTACATTTTACTCAATTAAGTATCAATTTCTTTAAAGAAAACTAAAAATGTGCAGAAAATACTATAAAATCACCCTATGAAATATGTTTAAAATTAGAGTTATCAGTTAAGGTGGATTTTAGATAGAAGGTTAAGAAAACTTAAGCTACTCAAATGGATGTTATGCATCACTAAAGCACATAAGACTAACCACCTACCGAATGTGACTCACCAATCCAAATGGAAGAGTAGCTTACCGGACAAACCTTGCTTAAGGGGTTGATATGAGCTAGGCTTAAGAATTGTCAACTAAGAAGAGAGAGGAAACTTGATAATTTCACTAATTGATAATGAATATCTAATTACAATAATGCTCATATCAAGGTATTTATATTTGATTCCTAGGGTTACAAAATGATACTCGTAATTACCAAAAAGGGGTAAAGCTAAATCGAGAAATGTATTAAAAGAGAAAGGTCAATATCATAATCCTTCTAGAAAGAGAATATCTAATGTCATGTAGTACTATCACGAGTTGTAAGACACGTAATAAGAATCACCCTTCAACAATCTCCAAGTTGAAGCTAAGCTGATGCAAGCCAAAGCCAACTTGTTCCAAACAAAGGCCAACCTATACCTGGCAAAGGCTGACTTGCCCTATCTAAGGTCGAACTAATACCAAAAGGTTGAGAAAGGAAAGAGAAATAACTTGACAACAGCTTTATTGGTTGTCAAGAAGATGAGAAACTAGACAGTTGAGGTCTCAAGTCTAAAGACCAATTCGGTGGGCATGAGAAGTTTAGTTCCTACAATTCTAAAGCTCAACAACTCTGAGCCAACCTCATAAGCAGCTCAGCTAAGCAATGTAAGACTTCAACGTCTCTTACCCGAATCAAGTCATCCAACTACTGACCTCACTCAATTTGGATCCTACTCATTTCAAGACAACTTAGATGACTCACATGCTTACCTCCCTATTAAGCGTACAATTTTGTACAGTCATAAATATTTTCCTTAACTCTAGTTGTAGGCTTACTTTAAGGTTTAAGGCCTTACACTCTATTTACATTTTTACTACTAAGGTTTTAGGATGTAATATAAATAGTAACCTTGTAAGTAATAGACGAAGAATTATTATCATCAATCATTAAGAATGTTTCCTTAAAGAAACTTCTCTCATGAGCTTACTTGAAACTTATCTCCTATTGCGTGATTATTGAGTATGCTAATCCTCTCTGATATCGCTTATGTTCTTATCGATCTACTTCTTGAAATTGTGGTGAACTCCTCATTTAAGCGAGTTAATGAGTCTTATCTAACCCCTATTTGAAACCTTGAGCATCGGTTTGGTTTTCGTATGTAGTATCGAAATCTATTTCGAGCTCAACCCCTGATTATGTTTGTGTCTTGGTACGTGATATCTATCCACATTCACATTCAAACTCCAATCCACTTACCAATTTTCTCATTTCCATCAAACTTCAAATACCCATTCATAATTCGTAATTGCTATATACTCCCAAATTATATTATCTTAGTATTAGAGCTTTCGGGAGACATATGTGTTAATATTCTTCGAAGTTTGATTCGTGAGTTCTTACTCTTTTGTGAACTGTTGTTTAAGTTGTGGTTTACTGTACTGAACATAATAATGGTGGTGGTACTTGAGTTCTCAAAGTATACTTTGTCGAGTAGTAATAGTTTTGAGTTGCTATTAGCTGTATTTTGGTTAGTAGTAGTGATTTTAGCTACTGTTTCTAGTCATAATTTGTCCTTAGTAGTGTTATAGTTGTTAAAGTAGTATTCCAAAGTCGTGGGTAGCTATAGGAATCAAAGTTATGGTGATTTTGAGTTGAGTTGAGTGTATTATATGTTTGTTAAAATCTTTTAGTAGAATTACCATACAGGCGAAAATGTTTGAAGATAATAAGAATATCGGTTGTGATAGTCCTTGTGGTAGCTTGAGGAGACGTATTGATGACTTAGAGTATCAAGAGCTTACTGGGTTAGCTAGAAGCTGTAGGCATGTTGGTTTAAGTGAAAGAAGAGATCGACCATCGATCATAATATGATCGGACAAAAGTTAAGTTAGTCTCACTATCTCTTGTTGAATATGCAAGCCTTTAGTGGGACAAGTTAATTGTTAAGTGTGATGTTGAAGGAGAAGAGCCAATCATAACATGGAGGCTTATGAAACGTTTGATGAATTGGCAATTTGTGCCAACTTACTTCAAGCAAAAGATGCTCCATGCTTTCCAACACTTAAGGCAAGGTCAAAACACTTTTGAGGAGTACTTCTAAGAGTTTGAAACCTTGATGACCAGATGTGAGATTGCTAAGCCCCAAGACCACACTAATGCTAAGTTCTTAAGTAAACTCCAACATAACATTGATGATGTGGTCAAGCTGCAGTCATTTAACTCATTGGATGAGCTGATCAATTTGGCATTAAGGGTAGAGCATCAAAGGAGAAGAAGATACTAGAGGCCAACAGACCAACCTTAACATGGTAGTCCTGAGCTTGAGAGGTATGAGGAGAGGAAAAATCCTAAGAAGAAGATGGAGAAAGGAGAGACTAGTCGACTTGATTAGGCCGAGACAAAGAAGGTAGAGAAGGAGAAAGTGCTCAAAACCAAGGCTCGAGAAGTTAAGTGCTTCAAGTGTTTGGGATACGAACATATTGCCTCCTAATTTTCGAATAAGAGGGTCATGATTTTGAAAGGGGAAGGACCTAATGCTCAAGTAAAGAGTAAGACTAATAAGAGCTTGAAAAGTAAGTTAAAATGTCTATCCAAATATGGATGGACTCTTAGCCATGACGAGCCGACAAGCCGACCTGAAAGAAGACCTAAGTTAAAGGGAGAACTTATTCTATATCTGATTTTTACTAAACGAAAAGACCTATTCCTTGGTTGTTGATAGAGGTAGTTATACTAGTATCATTTCTGCCAAGTTGGTTACAAGGATAAAGCTACCTACTTACCCGTACCCTTAACCTTATAGACTAAAGTGGTTTACTGATAGGGTTTAGTCCATGTGTATAAGAGAGCTCAAATAACATTTAAGGCAGGACAATATGATGATGAGTTCAATTTCGATGTGGTGCTTATGAATGTAACCAATTTGATTCTTGGCTGACCTTAGGAGTATAATCAAAGAGTAATCCATGATGGCTTTTTCAACACTTACACGGTTTAGAAGGATAGGAATAGCTACTACTTGATGCCCATGAGTATTGAAGAGATTTAGAGAAAGCCAACGTTCATGGTGAAAAGAAAAGGAAAGAGGAGCCTATTCAGTATCTAAGCCCATGCTCATTGCCTAAAGTCAAGGATGAACTCTTTTCAGTTCGATTGTGATGATAGGAATCTCCCTTTGATGATCTCTAGGTTGAGGCTAACCTATTGCAGGCTGAGGCTAACCTGTTCTAAATAGAGGCTAACCTATCCCTAGTTGAAGTTGAAGCTAACCCGCCCCATCTAAGGCTAAACTAATACCAAAAGGTCGAGAAGGGAATGAGAAATAACTCGACAACAACCTTGTCGGTTGCTAAGAAGACGAGAAACTAGGCAACCAAGGTCTTAAGTTCAAAGACTAACTTGGCATAGCATGAGAAGTCTAGTACCTACAAATTCTAGAGCTTGGCAACTCGGAGCTAACCTCATAGGTAGCTCGGCTAAGCACTGTAGGACTTCAATAGCTCCTACCCGAACCGCAACATCCAATTGCCAACCTCACTCAGTTTGGATCCTACTCATTCTAAGACAGCTCATATGACCATATGTTGATCTCCCTATTAAGCGCATAGTTTTATACACTTGTAAATATTTTCCTTAACTTTAGTTACATGCTCGCTTTAAGGTTTAAGGCATTGTACTCTATTTATATTTTTTCCACTATGGCTTTAGGATATAATATAAATACTAACTTTCTAAGTAATAGACAATGGATTATTATCATCAATCATTAAGAATATTTCCTTAGACAAACTTCTCTTGTAAGCTTGCTTCAAGCTTACCTCCTATTGTGTGATTATTAAATGTGCTATTCCTCTCTAGTCTTGCTTATGTTCTTATCAATCTACTTCTTAGGATTATGGTGAATCCCTCATTTGAACGAGTTAGTGAATCGTATCGAACCTTCATTTGAAACCCTGAGCATTGGTTTAGTCTTTCATATGTCACATCGAAATCACATTCCTAACTGAGTAATACCTTGAGCATGAGTTACCATTTGATCATGGTTTGGATTTAATAATCACTTTACCCAACTGTTCAACTACTTAAAGCATACTTATTGGTTGTTCTTGATAGATTAGAATGAAAAGGGACTAACTTTGATTTGACTTAAAAACTTGTTTTGTTAGTTGTGCTCATCCTAACACGTCCTAAGTCTAGGGGCAATGTTGATCTCATGTGAGGATTTCCCAATGGACTTGCATGTTGAGAAGACGCATTTAGATATAGGTATCATGAATCATGTTTCATAGGTATAGGGGTTAATAGACCAATTCCATAATATGTATATAGTAAAGTATAAGACATATTATATTATACTATCTATATATGTACAAGAGGTCATGGTATGCAGGGTCATGAAGACCCCTTGGTTTGGCATTCATGTGTTTACATACTATGTATTAGAATTCCTCATTCTTCTTCTTCGTTTTTAGGGATAGGTATTAATGATTATATCAATTGCTTGATTTTTCTATTTCTAAGATGATTAAAGTTTTTGAGATGTTCATGGAGATATTTAGAAGTTAGATTATCTTTTGTTTTTTAAGGGTTTTTTTTTTCCCTTAATATTGCCTTTGGAGGATTGTTAGTTTATTTGTGAACTATGTTTTGGGCAGAGATACTCCTTTAAGATTGTGGTGATGTTCTATTTTGAGTTGTTTAAGAGGGTGATAAACGCCTTACCGTTTTTACTTGACTTATTCAAATTTTTCTTATGTTAAGTAGGATGGACCTTCCCTACTCAAACTTGTTACTTGAGTTTATGTGTTAGTGTCGAAAGTATTTTTGGTTTTGTGGTTGTAGAGTAGGATGTTACCCTCGTCATACTTAATATTTTGACGATCATATAGATGAGTTTGATGTCCTTGAAAGTTTTGATAGTTATGGTGAATTTAGAGCCTTAGTGTATTCCTTGTTAGTAGAGGCATGTAGCAAGTTATGGTGTGGACTAGGTTTTGGGACATTACACATCTTTATCTCAAGATTATTATCAAATAATTGTGATGAGACCTAGCAACTATGTAGAATGAAAATGTAACATGTGATTGCAATCTTTTCATAAAATGTACAAAAAGACATCGGTGCCTTTAAGTTACTCGTGATAAATGAACTTTGTGGGAATGGAGAAAGTAGTTCGACCAAAGGACCTTAAGTGGATATATTAGGGAGAGATAGAAAGGATTGGAATATATTTTGTCACGAACTGAGGACGGCCTAGTCGTGGCAGACGCCGTATACTGTATGAAGAACCCTTGATTGGTTACCCTTCCAATCAAAAACTCTTCACACAATATACAAGGCTCTAAAACTACTAGTTCCAAAGTACATCCAGATTCACATGATATCATCACACAATATATTTATATAAAAGTTAAGCTCAAAAGTTTACATCACATAGTATTTAAGTATGTCTAAGTCCATACTAATAAGGTAAACATAAGTTAAACATAAGTACATGTGGAATAATCTACATAAATTGTTTTCCTCTCATCCCACAAAACACCTCGCTCTTGCCCAAGTCCCTAGGCTAACCTGTGACATCCCTCGTCCTGTCTCTACGAATAGGCTATCCTGCAACAAAAGTCTAAAGGGGTGTAAGCCTAAGCTTAGTGAGCAAAACCCTCAGCCATACAACAAGCAAGTTATAAACACGTTATAGTCACGCATATGAATGAATGATCAAACAGAATGCCAAATAATACGCATACTTAACTAGTTCATATACGCAACTCGGATTTAACGCCCTCCGAAGTCAGGGTTGGAGTTTACACGGCACCAATCAGATCCGGGTATTACACTAGAACTTACTTTACTACGGAACTCCATGTTCCATACTTATATCAAATAACTCTTTTATTTTCAGAAAACACAAGTTCTAGTATAATTGTGAGTGGGCCCCCGCAGTCCACACTCACCCCTAAACGGAGGTCTCTAGACTCGACCCTTAGCCAGGCGGTTGGCGCCTCCAACGCCTAGTGTTCCCGCGGGCCAGGGTAAGGTCATTTTGTACGAGTGCACCGTACATAACCAAATAACTCAATAATATCAACCCCCGAATGGCCTCTCTTTACCTCCGTGTGATGTGACGGCCGGAATAGTATCCATGCTATGCATGTTAATGCATATTCCAGTTTCTTTTTATAGCCGAGTATAAATTAGTTCCAATTATGCTGTGACCAACCATTAATATACACAATCATTTTCTATACTACCATGCAACAAACAAGGCATTCTCTAAATTTAAGGTAAATTCACAACTCAACAAGCAATTACATACACAAACATATCCCGAACCCCACACAGCAGTTAATTAACAATAATATTTAAGTCCACTATCTACAATCACAATCAAGCATGGAATCACAAGGTAAATACTCACTCGGCCATAGCGGTTCGCCCTAATCGTAGTAATCGATCGGGAGGTCCTCGCTCACCTCAGAGTCACCTGATCATTATGTGATAACAATACTAATAAGTGTTTAAATTAACTATTAATTCTAAACAACTACGTACCTAGTTCTACTTAAAGCACTATTAAATTTTTTACCTGGTAAGATTTAATTTCAATCGTATGTAACTTTTCCGTTTTAGTTTTGATATTTATAAATTTATAATCGATTTTCATCGTTTCTAAACATATTTTCACATGGTAATATCTATTTTAGATATTAAGACCCCTATTTTATGTTATGAGCTAAATTTATAGAAAGTTTTAGTTATGACCACTTAAATACTTTTATTACTTATGTTTATATCTTTTATTCCTTAAATTCTTCTAATGAAAGAATTTTACTTTGCTATTACTAATTCTTATAGTGAATTAGGTATAATCTAATTTAGTAAGTGTATTAGGTTTTACTAATTTAGTTACCTAATCACTTACATTTTTCTTAGTTTTCTTATTTTCTAATTTTATGCTTATGTCATCGCTTACATCATCACTTGCTTATGTCATTGCTTATGTCATTGCTTATGTCATCACTTGCTTATGTCATGGCTTATGTCATCATGTGATTATGTCATCCTTTACCTCATCATATGCTTACATAAGCCTTCCATCATGCTTATGTTATATACATATGTATTATGTACATATTATCCCCTTTTCTTATACTTATGTACATATACTTTATACATACTTATACTTATACCTATACTAAGGTTTATACCGTATTTCTACATGTATACATACTCGTATACCTATACGGTGGAATAAGTATTTTACACTAAAATTTCGTATTCCTAAATTTGTCCTTAAGAAAAGTCCTCTAATTCCATATTTTTTTGTTCTTATGTACATATTTAGTGTAGTATAGGTATGTTTAGTAAGATTTAATCTTAAATTAGATTATGTACATGTTATATACTCATGTGCAAAGGTTTTTCTACTTATACTCTCTCGGTATTTCATTATGTATGCATACATAGAAGCATATCCTCATGTCTTTCTTTCTTCTCTTTCAAACTTCAAACTTCTACACATAAAGAAGGAAACTTTGTTTCTTCTTCTTCAAGACAAACCTAACCATATAATTACCTATCTAATCTACCTAATTAACTAACTAAGGACTAATATAAAGTAAGATAAAGCACTTAAAAACATACCTTTTATGATGTTGAAATGGAGGAGACAAAAGGGGAGAAATGAAAGGGAAAGAAGGGAGGGAGCTTACGGCATGAAAGAGGGATTGTTTTTTTTGTTTCTTTTGTTTGTTTCTCTTAATGGAAAGTAACATGTGGTGGGGTTAAGAAGAAGATATGTGGACGGCAACAAGAGGAAAAGAGAGAAAAAGAAAAATCAAAAAGAAAAGAAAAGGATAGCGTCATTACATAAGAGATATTTTCCTTATCTCTTAACATATGTTGACTTTTCAAAATGTTGACTTTAGTCAACATTTAAAATTTGGTCAACATGTATTATCTTAGTCAACATTCCTTAAGTATGTGTAATTTTGTGCACATAATGTAGTAATTAAGGGAAATTAGGGGAGAAATGAAGAAAATGAGAAGAATTGAGGTATATGATGCATTGATGTATAAATGTGGTTGATGAGATCTTACTTTAGGTCTTTAGAGTCCATATATCTCATTTGATAAATAACTTTGGATAACAAGTGTAAAAAGTACTAATTTGAGTCTTAAAGTTCACTATATGTAACTTAATCTTCAACTATAACCCTAATCCTAAGTAAGACCATCTTAATCATATATTTAAGGAATAAATATAATCTATGGCCCATTATCTTAGTTCCTAATGGATTACTTGAGAATTTGAATCATATAAGTAAAAATGAGGGTTATCTCTAACTATTTACTAACGATTTTGCAAAATATAAGCATTATATTTTCAATTAGGGTTTTAGGATATATCATGATGAATTGGTGTATATATGTCCTTAATGAAATCATTTTTAAGGTTTTTATCACTTTCGAATTGAATCTTTAGCTTTTAGAAACATTTAAAGTCGAAAAATTCTTTACGCGATTAATTAAGTCTTTTGGGGTTTTCACTTTAATTAGCCTTGTCGATTCCTAAATTGTCTACTATAGTTAAGTCTATTTCAAAACCTAGATCGAAACTTTCAAGGGTTTACATATTTTGATTTAAAATCTGAATTATTGATGGATGTTGACATTAATGGGAATTGAAACGTGTTCTTAATCACAAATGTAGTGACACCATAATGTATTAATTTAAATTTGAATTATTGATTAGAATTGAAATGTATTATTAATGAGAAATGGAACAAATTGTATTATTATCAACAAGTAATATATTATTCAAAAGAATTAACTATACTGCGTCATTGTTGCCTTTAACACTACAAAAAATTTAGATTTTTAAGAAAAGAATGACTATGTTGCTGAATTATAGTAATACAAAATATCCATAGATGTATGATTTAAGAAATATGTACAAATTTAATACTAAAGTTTGGACTTCTTACACTTATACATTATTGTTCTGTATGTATGTATGTATATACATATATGTGTGTGTATATATATATATAAGAATGGACATAAAGAAATAACACTAATATGTTAATGTTTATTTACATGTCGTATCATGTATAAACAAGAAAATATTTCTTTATGCGATAAAATAAGCATGTTCTCTTTACGCGATAAAATAAGCATGTTCTCTTTACGCGATAAAATAAACATATTTTCCATCATTTAGAAAATTCTTCGGTTAAATTATAATAATAACATATCGTTTTTTACATAATAAAGGTTGGTTCTTTTAATTAACAATCAAATTTCTTTAAAATTTTGATAGAAGGAGATGCTATAGTCAACTAAAAAAGATATAATATTACACATATAAAAATTACAATTAACTAAGGCTAAAATTTAACTAAAACCCCCCTAAGGGGTTGGCTTAGTGATTAAATCCTAATACACACTCATGATAACTTGTATGAGACCTTAGATTCAAATCCAATTATAGATATTTTTTGGAGTTATCTACATAGCACAAAGTATTCTTACTTAGTGCATAAGTCTTGTTGGGTGGTATATGTGCGTTAAGGTAACTGGTCACAATACAACCGTATTCCTCCATCATAAAAAAATAAAAAATAAATCAAATGATGATTAACAAAATTGCAATATAGGTTTTATAATTTTTTCGATGAAGATATAGGTTTTATGACTATTACAAAAAATTACGAACATACCAAGTATTAGCCTAACAAAAAGAATCATATAGGTAAAAGTGTTTCTTAAATTTCATAGCAATAATGTTTTAGTAGGTTTGCTAAGAAAGAAAAAGATATGTTGATGAAAAAATAATAAAAATAAAAAGAGATGAGATTATGAAGGAACAAAATGAAGAGGGATTGAAGTTATTTTATAATAAAAAGAAAAAGAAATAAGAAATTGCCATTTTGGCCGAGATTTTCTAATCATGCAGAAAATATTGTTTTTACATATGGAAATTGGTTTGGCATAGCCTGTGTCTTCCAAAAGTAAAGCATTTTATGTAGAGAGCTCTCGACAATGCTGCTCCTATCAATTATAATCTATGGAAAAGAGGTGTTCTTAGTTTGGTGGATTTTCATTTTTGTGGCAAGAAGAATCAATAGAGCATCTTCTCCTCGTATGTCATTGGGTTAGACTTGTGTATCTGGCATATCTAGGACTAAGGGTAAATTTAGATGAGGTGGCTGCTCTTGATCACTGGTTAAGAGCTTGTTTGCATGCTATGAAGGGGCATATGGGTGGCCTGGCATTTTTGTTTGCCAAGTTAAGCATAGTTCTATGGTGCATATGGAAGGAACGGTGTAATGCAGTATTCTAAGTTAAAGACCGAGATGTGAATGCAGTTATCTCTTCAGCTCGAAGAGCTTTGGTGGAAATGGAGTTACTAACTCTGAAGTCCTCTCAATCTAATCGGTCCTTCATAGAAAACTCTTTGAATTATTCTTTATTCCGCACGACCAGCAGCCATGTCCTCTTTCACAGCAGCGAATTCACCAGGAAAACAACCATGTCAACTTCACTTGTTCTCCTCCTGGACATTTAAATCTCACAACTTAAACTCCCATTTACAGGTGGAATCTTGTACCACTTCCAATAGGTCAACTCTGCAAGCCTTGGTATAATGTTATGGAAATGATGAGGAGTCTTTCTTTGATTAGGTGGTCGGTTTTAGCTATGCATCACGCAGGTCCTGCTAGTTTTCTTCTAATATATTTTACAGATGGATAGCTTCTTCAGGTAATGGCATTAAGTTGAATACAGATGCCTGTTTTATTGCTAGAAATTTGGAAGGCGCTATGGTCGATAGAGATGCTTTTGCTTGCACAGCTTCCTCTCCTGAGATGGCTAAACCCTTGGCTGTCTTAGAGGCCATAAAGTTTCATCTGCATGTAGGGTGGCATGAAGTAGTGTTTGAGTTTGATTGAAGCTATCTGCCCTCTTGAGTCACCATGGTGCTTGCGTTGTTTGGTTTTTAATATCTCCATGTTGTTGTCCAAATTTGTTTCTGGCTCCGTTAGCTTAGTCAGTCATTATGCTAATCAAGTTATGGATTGGGCTGTAGTGCACACTCACTTGAAGATGTGTCATTGTGATTAGGTTTCTAGGCCCCCATCTTCTTTAGTCACTCTATTGTCATTTGACTCTTGTTTAGCTGATCATTCTCTAGATCGTAAGGATTTATCTATAGAAATTGTTACACTTTAATGCTAGATATCCTTTTCTTTGGCCAAATTACTATAGTGACCTTGAGCTATTGATGATTCAATAATATCATTAAGCATTTAGAAGTTCTTTGGTAAAATTAAAAATCGAATGACAAATACTTGTAGGGCATTATGAGCAATTTGAAAAAGACACCAAAACCTACTGTTGTGCTTTAATAATATATATTAGTGGATGATGTGCCTGTGCTATATGTGCATAAGTAAAAAAATCTCAAATGCATTAAATATATAATTGAATAATAGTGATCTATCCACTTGCAAATTTTACAATGAAACATACAATAATTAGAGTACAAATATGCCTTCACTTGCTTTTAATAGGCCATCTCTATAAAAAAATAAATAAAAAATAAAAAGATTTGAGACAATATATGTAGTATAAGTAAGACAAAGAAAGAGAATAATTTAATAAAATTTCCTATTAAGAAATAGAAAATTTGCGATAATAAAAGTGAGGGTATTTTTTATAGTTATTACTATGTTTTAATTTCATTCCATTCTTTGTATATTTCTAAACACGAGAAAAGATATACCATTCCACTCCTCTTCCTATTCCATTTCATTTTGATCCATTTAGTTCCATTCCAAAGCTTTTATATGTATCGAACGTAATATAACGGTTTTTTTTTAAATATATTTTAAGGACAATTGATAGAAATGTAAAAAAGAGATCATAAACCCACTAAGGTTTGAATAATACAGATAATATACATAAATAAGCTTTATAATATATATCATATATATCAATAATACAATTGATGCTCTATAAAATATTTCATATTATCATAATGTATATTTATGTGTGAACATATATATATAATGTGCAAAATTCAGTTGATGATTATACATTTATAAATTCTTCTTAAATTTTAGCTTTCTTTTTCTAAAATGTGTGCAAACTTACAAATTGGCAATTTCCCTAAAATTATGAAACATGCTATAAGTAAGAGAGAGAAAAAGAGAGATGTTTGATAAATTATAAAGATGCTATGAACGAGACTATGGTGATGTCTACTTTGATTGTTTTGCCTAATATTTTAAGGATTATACATAAATGTATATTTTTTATAGTTTGAGTGTATAATAAATATAATAATAAAGTCACAAATATAAAAAAAATTGCTATAACAACAGTAGCCATTTTTATATGGATGTTGAATTAATTTAATTGACATTTTTAGCCTAGTTAAAATAACGTAAAAGACATGTATTATATAATTACAAACGATAGCTCATATGAAAGACTAATATTATCAAAAGAAGATTTGGGAAAATAAGAAAAGATACCAAAACATCCTCGTTAAGCTTGAATAATATAGGAAATATGCTTTATGATGTATTATATATCAATAATATAGTATATGCTCTATAATAGATTTCATATTATCATAGTATACATTTATATATGTATATGCGTATATGATCTAAAAAATTTAATTGATGATTATGCATTTTTAAATTCTTGTTAAATTTTAGTTTTTATTTTTCCATAAAGTATTCAATTACAAATTAGTAATTTCAAATTGGTAGTTCTCAAATTGGCAATTTCCCTTTTATGAACATGCTACAAGTGTGAGAGAGAAAAAGACCAAGATTTGATAAATTTTTTATAAGTTATATCTATATTATAAGTTGGGTTATTATGATATCTACTTTAATTGCTTAGCCCAATTTTTTAAGGGTTATGTATTAATGTATATTTATTATAATTTGATAGTAATGTGACAAATGTTTTTCATATTTATTAAGGTACACTTATTATAGTAGCTATTTTCAGTGGAATTATGTTAATCGATATTTCTAGTCTCATCGAAATGACATGAAAAACATCTATTATACAATTACAAATGGTAGATAATATGAACTATTAAAATCATCAAACGGCGATTAGAGAAAATAAGAAAAGACATCACAAGTGTCTTAGATATACATTAAATTTTACTTATAGCTCCATAGAATTTGTTTCACGACTTCATTATGAATTTTTTCCCGCTTCTACTTCCTTAAAAATAAGAGTAGGAAGAAGAAAAAAGCTGGCTAGAGATTGCACGAGATCCTTCTACCTTCCTCACATGTACTTCGTCGAAGGAAGAGGACATTCTTAGCAAAAAGATATTTCCTTATTTAACTCTTTTATCGTCAAATTGCCATCACAATAAGCGTGAGTTTTTTTCTTTGTATTTATCTCAATCCACTCTTTCCTACTACCATTAAGTGAAGCGCATTCATCAGACCAAACGGGATTACTGTGAGCAGTTGTTAACCATATAACCTCACGCTATCTATGTCCTCTCTTTTCCACTTTCAAGAGCTAAGAGTTTGAAATTTGAAATTTAGCAAATCAAGCCCTTCATCTTTCAAAAGCGTAAAAGTAAGTGTATCCATTGACATATATATGATTAAATTCCATAGTGACATTAATGTAGCATTGATCCCACAAAAAAATAAACGAATGAAATGGAAAAAAAAAAATAAAAAATAGAAAATGAATAATTATAAAAGGATAATTAAGAAAAAGAAAAATGCACATGAAAAATTTTAAAAATGAAGTACCTCTCTTTCAGTAAATCAATTTTACAAGTTCAAGACACTGCTACCATGGTGTCTTTTCAATGGAAAAAGTTATTAAAAAAAAAAAAAAGGGAATTGCCTGGTATATTATCAATTTGTTAAATTTTCAAGATAAATCTACAAGGAGAACCTATTTATTTTTCTACTTTTCTTTTATTTAAGACTATATTTTTATGTTATTTAGTTTCATGAATTGTGTTTCCAATATAAAAAGTATTTCCATCTATCTGTGATGAACAAGAGCTGCAAGAGTCCTTAAGACCAAGCATCCTGTCTTTGAGTTTCTTGAGCACTACAGTGCACTCCTTGAACTTCTTAGGTTCTCAGACGAGGAACTATAAAGTAGATTGTTTTCTTTAATTTTTGATTGGTTAAAATATTGTTATTGGGTCCATTAAAAAGTTAAAACAATGTTAGATAGCTTATGATAGGATACAGTAAAATGATAAAGTTTCTTAAAATATTGACTTAACATTTAAGAGTTTAAATCTGAAACTGGATCTGATGAGCTAAAACAATGCTTAAATATTAGCATATGTCGTTTTAACATAATATCGTCATGCTGCTTGTTTTAGTCCGGTCATTAATAGAAGGGGGAAAAAAAAAAAAAATTGATTTGGCGTGCGTATGTGTCATCCACTACGCAGAATCAACTTCACTGCCTTTCTGAACAATTAAGTCGTATGGGTTTGATGCTCGGCGGGGGGGGATTTACTTAACTAAGGGGTTTCGATTGCGTGGGCCATATGGGCATGTACGTCATACGGTTTGATGAGGTCTCAACATAGTTAGTTAGTCCAGATTGCTTGGGCCATTGTGATCGTGATTAGGTGGTTTGAATCGCATAGGACCGATGGTCGTACTTAGGTAATTCATCGGGGTTCCGTGTAGTCAAGTGGTCCTGTACACATGGGTTTGATGGTTGTCGATAGATGGTCTAGATGGTGGGTCCAACGCTATGTTTGGAAAGATGAAAGGAACTAAAAAGAAAAGAAAATGGAAGGAAAAAAATTAAAGATGAAGAAACATAAAAAGAAAGAAATATTTACTTTTGTTGTTTGGATTGATGGAAAAAGGGAGGGATTAATGTGGGAGAAATGCTTTTCAAGAAAATATATAAAGGTATTTTAAACTATGTAGTTAATATATTATTTTTAAAAAAGTTATAAAACATTAAAAAATAAGGTTATGATTGGAATTTTAATAACTTTCTTTTTTATATCACTTCAATTTGAAAGAGAAAAAAAATGTGTAAATTATAAAGAAAACTTTACCTTCTAAATCTATCTATTCTTCCTTTCTTTGCATTTTCAAATAAGAAAAAGTATCTTGAAATTTGTATTTTTCTTCCCCTCTCAATTCCTTCTTTCATCCCAAATGTAGTGTAAAAGTACGTGGTCAGGTGGTTCTGTTTCAGGTAGGTCTTAGATTGTGATGGTTGGGTCATAACTTTGATTGGTATGCTCCTGGTTTTATTTCATTCCAACATACCATTAACCAGACATGCTATAAATAGATGGAACACAAAAAAAATAAATAAATATAAAAGGTTCCCTACTATAGAGATTCCCCATTTTTCTTTTCATCTACCCATTTTTGATAATACCAATTTTACTATGTGGAGGATATCTTAGAGTATTTCTTAAAATGATAAAATGAGAAAATTTTCATCCTTTTAAAGATGTTTATTTTTTTTTTAGTTTATATTTAATATTAGAGAAAGTAAAAGATATCTTTTTCCTACCCTTTTAACAAATGCCTTGAAGCACTTGCTAAGAAACCTAGAAGGAAAAACATCCTCTTTGAAGATTTTGTCTACGGTCTAGATAAGCAATTGCTTACTTAAACAAAATCTATGACAGCATAATCCATTTTACTTTCTTTATTATGAAAAATTACCTTCTAATATCTTTCCATTTGTGCGAAATTCAATTCAGTGCCATAATTTTATTAATGGTCAAATTAAGTGTTTCTCTAATTCAAAATCACTTTATTGTTACTTTTCAAATTTTATTTATACACGGTAGGTTCTTTTTTCTTTTTAAATTTAAACTTTGTTAATGATGTTGAATTGGATGTATTTATTGTGTATATGGTCGACTAGTTGTACAAGATGCGACCTGACAATGCTTTTTCTTTAAAAGAAAAATTAAAAGATAAAATTAAAAGAAGAAAAGTGGATTAGTTGGAACCAACATTTGACTGATATTTAGTAATTATTATTAGCCTTTAAAGGAAAGCATACGAGGCAGTACATGGTATGCCAATTAATTTAATAATATCCATGCATACAACTTTAATTAAAAAGGCAAAAAAAAAATTTTTTTTTTTATTTTTTTTAATTAGGCGTTTCTTACAAAGCGTGTCATGTGTGTCAAGTGTGGATATAAATGGGGAGTGAGATGAAACTGTTTGAGGGCATTCCAAAATTTTCCCTTAAGGAACATATAAACAGTGGCAACCAGATATATGATATAATGGCTACAGTTGTTGCTCCTGTAGATTTTTCTGCTGTTGAAGATGCAGAAGCTCTCTATAAGGCTTGCAAAGGTCAGTTTATTCACCAAGTTTTCTCTTTTTTTTTATCTACCCTTTTTTTTCCTTTCCTTGTTTCCGTTTTCATGAATATGTAAATATCCACTGACTAATGGCATTTGTTTGCTTCATACTTGCTCTTTTGCTCATAAGCTTCTTTTTCTTTTTCTTTTTCTTTTTCTTTTCTTTTTTTTTTTTTTTATAATCATTAGAATAACAGCGCACAAGAATAAATCTGATGCAAATACTTTTGAAACTTTGGAGCTGATCATTCTTTAGATTTTCAAATTGTGAGTACATTTTATTCGATTTGTGTATGTCTTCTGAAGTTTGGTTGATGTATCTGAAACCTATTGGTTAGGTAGTGATAAAATCTCAAACTTTCAAAATATATGCTTTTTAACCCGTAAAACTTTTAAATATAAGTAAATACTCAGAAGCCATCGTTAAAACCGGTAAAAGTACTGCTTAAATAGTCGCGATTTTTTAAGTACTTTTGTGATGAAAAATAATCGAATCAAAATCGAATGATTTATTTATATTGGTTTTGTTTGACATACAATTTTGTTTTATCAGTTGGACAAAAAGCTAATGATTTGCTTTTTCAATATGGGTTAGGATGGGGAACAAATGAGATGGCTATAATATCCATATTGGGTCGGAGAACTGCGGATCAGAGGCAGATGATCCGGGAAGCTTATGCTGGTCTCTTTCAGGAAGATCTTGTAAAGCGCCTCGAGTCTGAGCTCACCGGAGATTTCGAGGTCTCTCTCTTTTTCATCTTTTCTTATTTATGGTCTTAATAAATATATTTTATCACAGGCTTGGAACACTTTAATTGTGGATCGTCCAACATTACGTTACAGCTACACATTTGGCTTACTCACATATGTATATATATATATATATATATAAGCCATAATAATTTTTAAATGGCAATTGCCAACACAAAATTATTTTGTCGGGTGTGGTGATATAACTTATGACCTTCTAAAATATAGTTTAACGTCCCATATCTTAAAAAAGAAGAAAATCAAGAAGTGACGTAGTTTCTTAACGGATTTGAATTCTCTTTCCTTTATAATCACCTTAAAAAAAAAAAAAAAAAAATTTGCAAAGATTTAGACCGCAAAACTACGATGGAATATATATGTATTTTAAAAAGTTGCATATATATATATATATATATATTTCATTTACATTGATTTCGCTGAACCCTTTATATAAAGCTAACATAGGAACGAACTTTTAAATTGCACTGAGAGATCATAGCTAATCCAATAAAATAAGTTGGTGAGCTTTTTCTATCATAAATGCAGAAAAAGAAAATGAGCGATACATGAGTCACGACGAAGTGTCAAGTGCTCTTCTTCCAACAATGACAAAAAAAAAAAAGAAAAAGAAGAGAAACCTTGGTCACAGGTGTAGGAATATGTGATAGAATAATACATTAATTATATGGGAATGATAAATGCATATGACCTTTTAGGTGCCTGCCACGTCTTATGTTGTTCAGGTCACCTAATTGCAACCCGAATTTACTTCCAAATCTGGACGGCTCATAAGTCGTAAACTTTTAAAAGAGTCTAAATTAGCTAACGTCAACGTATCTTAATTTAATAATACCGTCTTTTTTTTTCCTTATTTTTCCCTTGATGATTTTCTATCATCATCTTGAAGTCTCCACCATAATGGAATATTTGGTTTTGGTTCGATGATATCACTATATGAATAATAAACCTAGATAATCTATCAATGACCCGAATGATCATCGTTTCACTCTAAGAGCTTATTGGTGTTATTTAGATTATATTTTAATGATTTTATTTTTGAACAACTCATTCCAATATTTTTTCCCTATTTAAGTTATGATAATCAACTACTAACTAATGGATTATATATCTATATATGTATAGATTATATTATACAACTTATTAATGATTTTATTTTTGAACAACTCATTCCAATATTTTTCCCTATTTAAGTTATGATTATCAAATACTAACTAATGGATTATATATCTATATATATATATATATATATATATATAGAGAGAGAGAGAGAGAGATAAGGTTTATGGATTTGGACTTAGAAGATGTATTTATTATCTTTAGGATTATCACGGTGTCAAGCAACTCTAATCCAAGAGCCAGTTAGTATTATATCGACTATATTATACAAGTTATTGGCAGTTTCATTGTGGAATAATATGAAAGACACTCGTTTCGACTTTTTCCCCCCTAATTGAGTTAGAATTTTCAAATATTATATAATGAACGAATTAAACCTTATCCTTGCATTTCCAAGAGAACATTTCTAGATTTAAGTTGCATGGTGGAGATTACAATGGAAAAATGTGAGTGTATCCTATTTAATTATTTGGAACTACTTTCGTCAACATGTTTATATTTATATGGAGCAACATCATTTGGTGTAATTGGTTGCATGCGATTACAGAGAGCTGTATACAGATGGATGTTGCACCCAGCAGAACGTAATGCTGTGTTAGCTCATGTTGCCATAAGAAAAGGAAATCCAGATAAACATGTGATCGTTGAAATTGGTTGCACTTTGTCCCCGGAGGAGCTGCTGGAGGTTAGAAGGGCCTATAGGGCTCGATACAAACTTTCCCTAGAAGAAGATGTCGCCGCCCATACCTCTGGCGATATGCGCAAGGCACGTAATTGCTCCATCTTCCGCTTCCCCCAAATTTAGTGCACTCTTTTTTCTATTTTATTTTTAGTTTTTTCTTTTTTTTTCTTTTTTTTTTTGTTTCATTACCATTTTTCTCTAGACAATGGCATCCTTGGACTATTGTTCAAATACGGGCTGACTTCATATACCTATAAGAATATATATATATATCTATATAATCCCCAAAGCGTTACTAGCATCAGACTATCAGTAAAGGACCATTAACACAATTTTGGGTTTTAGTAACGGTTTGCACCTATGTACATTATTTTATAAGTTATAAGATGTAAAAAAATACAATTTAGGAATTTAGGGATCCATCTGCATATGAACAATAAAAGAGTATATCCACAATTTTCCCTCATATTTTTATTTGTTTTTTAATAGGGCAATATGTATTATTACGTGTTGTTAGCTTAGTATCTTGACATTCTTTATGGTTTTATCGTTATTTTAAAACCGAATAATTGGATAACAAAAATTTTAAGAGTAATTCAATTACAAATAGCATATACTGAACAAATACAAATAGGATATAGACAAAAACATACAAGGCATATGGACTCTTATGTTTGACAATATCATAGAAACTGGAAATGAGTGGGAAAAAAAAAAACAAAAACAAAAAAGGTAGTAGTTGGTCTGAATGTCCCACACTAAATGTGCAATACTTCATTGAACTAACTTTGAATTTAGGAATATTTTGGTTATTTCATTTTAATTTTATCCATTTTTTGCCTATTCCCTTCACTTTTCATCAATTTTAGATAGCCAAAATTAATATCTCCATCTACTTCTTGTTTCACATAATTTTCCACTCATTTTAGATAGCCAAGATGATGAAAATTGTGTTTGTTTGTCGATTGGTGTTATACAGCTTCTGGTTGGTTTGTTAAGTGCATATAGGTACGACGGAGATGAAATCAACGCGAGATTGGTGAACTCCGAGGCAGAAGTTCTTCACAGTGCCATCAAGGACAAAGCCTTTAATCACGAAGAAATAATACGAATCGTGACCACAAGGAGCAAGATACAGCTTATAGCTACTTTCAACCGCTATAGAGATGATCATGGCACTTCCATTACTAAGGTACCATGTCGAAGCCCTCTCTTGAATGCATTTGTTTATGTGTGAACTAAAACATTAATTAATCCCATAATGTATGTATAATTGAGTAATGACGATTTGTAATCAAACCTTATTTGATCGAATGATACCCATTTAATCTAAAAGCTTAGACTAATGTAGTTCTAGATTTCCTACTATCATGGATGATATATAAATCAATCTTCCTTTCAGTGCTTGTTGAGTGAAGAACATGATGAGTTCACAGCAGCATTGCGAACTACCATCCGGTGCATCAAAGATCCAAAAAAATATTTTGAGAAGGTTAAAACACTCATTGATCATGATCAAATTTAGGTGAACTTATCCCATTCCATACGGTAAAATTAATCCGATCGTTGGAATTATAGGTATTGCGCAATTCGATCAAAAGAATCGGAACCGACGAGGATGCACTCACTCGTGTAATTGTTACAAGGGCAGAGAAGGATCTGAATGATATCAAGGAGCTCTATTACAAGAGGAACAGCGTCACTCTTGAGCATGCAGTTTCTAAGGACACTTCTGGGGATTACAAGGCGTTCTTGCTCACTCTTCTGGGTAAGGAAGATTGAGGAATCTGTTTGTCTTTTGGGTTGATGAATCTGAACTATGAGAATTGGTGTTACCGATTTAAGCTTTATACCCTAGAAGAGTTGTTTAAATAATGTGTGAGCCTTGGAATAGAACCTCTATGTTGTGCATACACACACTTGTATATATATATATATAATATATATATATATATATATGCTCTAATTTATGTGTTGGCTTTGCTGCGGTGTTTGAAGTTAAAAAAAAAAAATTAATCTTATTCGCATTTTTAGGCAAGATAGTTTTGTCTTAATTTTTTTTTTTTTTATAAAATTATCATTATACTTAAAAATCGTGCAGATCTTTTTCACTAGAAACAACAAGATTTTAAATTGTTAAAAAATTGAAAGGAAGATCGCCAAAATAAATTTTCCACAAAGGAAAGATGACAAATAGTAACCATTTCCCTTTTGTCAATTGACACTCATCGTTCATCACCAGGATTATTTCTTAAGATTTTACTGTAAGATTTGTGAACTAAACTATGTGATGTTGACATCCCCTTTTTTTTTTCAGTCGATGCTACCTATGTTCCTACACAGTGGTGGATGGGAGTAGGTTCCAGCGGCCATACCCAATCTTTTAAACCAACTTAGGAATTTTAAATTTTCTGCAAATGAATGATTGATATATATTTTTACACATATTTCATTTAAAAATTAAAATTCACAATTTATCCTCTTAAGGGTAACAATTACAATATCTACAAGTAAATATCAGGCAATCACATGACATAAGCTATTAGGGATGAGAATATAAATGAGCATTATCATGTCTCTTATTCCAAAAACGAATGAGAATATTTTTCAAACCAGATTACAATATCGTCTTTGATTTTGTTGCCTGGTAATTCTGACGTTAATGTAACAGTAAGTGGGAAAACTAACAGTTTGCTTTGCCAAGATGTTTCATTAACATTTTTCTACAATTGATTTTTTTTTTTTCTCAATAATAACTAAGTAATTTATGAATATTTCATCAATATAATCCTCCTAAAAAATTTATTCATGTACATCTAACTTAGCCATTGAAGTTTCATTGGTAATTTAAAAGTTAGACTTACATATAAGTCAAATCACTAACAAACTACTTAAGTTAAACTCACTTTAAGCTCAACTTAGATCGAGCTTAATTTATAAACGAGCTAAGCTCGAACTTGTAAAGAAGTTCATTAGTTGCTCATGAGCAGGTTCCTTAACTAGCTTATGAGTGTATATATTATAAGATATTATATTATAATATAATATGATATAATAAAACTAATATAATATTATTGCTATACTATATATAATTAATATATCATATATATTATATGTAATCATATTATAAATACATTAGATTATCGAGGCCCGTGATCTCAAACCCATTTAGGCTCAATATTATAAACAAGCTAAGCTCAAGTTTCGGATTCTATAACAAGTTTGAGCTTGAACTTGTATTTTTCAAACTTGGTGCACAAGTCCAAGCTCAACTTTGCTTAAACTTGATAATTTATTAAACTAGTTGAGCTTATACCTTCAAAACTCGACTCAACTTGACTTTTTTTTAACCTTATTCTAATATATTTGGTATAACTAACTAAAAGTACATTTAAGTCAATAAATTTTACCTTAATGGACAACATTAGGATATATTGTAATGTGAACCCTTCTATCATTAATAATATGCATTTATCTCCTAACTAAAAAAAAAAAAAAAGAAGAAGATGAACTTAATTATTTATAACTTCCTAATGGACTTAGAGCCTTATTTCTCTCTCCTATCTTTCCTCTCCTCCCCTATCTTTTTCCCAAAAATAAATAAAGAAGCAAACACTAAGTTTAAAGCCTTACGTATAGCCGCTGCTACCCTAAAATATCTCCCATTTTATGCAAACTAATCCTTGCAACTTAGTGGGCTCTCTCTCTCTCTCTCTCTCTCTCTCTCTCTCTCTCTCTCTCTCTCTCTCTCTCTCTTCCTCTCTCTCTCTCTCTCTCTCCTCTCTCTCTCTCTCTCTCTCTCTCTCTCTCTCTCTCTCTCTCTCTCTCTCTCTCTCTCTCTCTCTCTCTCTCTCTCTCTCTCTCTCTCTCTCTATAAATTTTAAATGTAATCACATCTAAGTGATTTCAACTTTCTTAAATCCCTTTTCTTTTACCTTTTTATATATTCTTTTCCTTTTTATTAATGCTATCTTTTTTTATCCCTTACATCATCTAGTATCCTCTTTTTCTATTATGTTATTCTTAACTCCATCATTGCTCTTCTTCAATCTGTTCATGTTAGTTTCTTCTATTACCTTCAGTCTCCGTATAGGTTCATTTTCTCACATTGTTTATGCTTATCGTTTCCTACATTGCTTCTTGATGAGATGGAGAAAGGGACATTCCAAGGTGATGGCCATTCAGAAATTGATATACTTAACTTAAAGTCTTCGTATAATTCTAAATGAATTCATTTAATAGGAAAGTGCTCATAGAGAAATCTCCACTAAGAATGGTGATATCAACATTCTAAGATGAGACTAAGATCAATTTGACTAGTTTTTCATTCATTTAAAAGGTAACTTTCCCCACCCCATCCCAACCCACCCACCCCCCCCCCCCCCCCCCCCCCCCCCCCCCCAACACAATCGTTACAAGGGATTACAACTCCTTTAATGAAGTGGTGAAATTGGAACTTATCTACAATAGGCAGTCAAATCATTACTTAGAAATAAGAGCTACAATAGAAAAGAGAAGACTTCAATTTTTTCATTTTTTTTATGTATTTTCTTTTGGATTCAAATACCTTGTTTACCTTTAGCCATAATGTTAATCCTTAAGAATTCAATCTATTTAGAAATAAGATGGATCTATGATTAAGGTAGAATCTCTTGATTCAATAAAGAGAAACTATTTGAGCGTAAGGGTGAAAAATAACTTGGAGCAACTATTGTTAGTAGGGATTGGTAGCAAATCTTGAAGGCGATAAAATCTAAGTTGTTTGCAAAGGAGAGATAGTCTATTTTTTGTTATAAAGGTGGTTTTAGCCATGAAGAGCAAAATGAATTCTCAAACTTTGGAATCAATTTGTTTCCAAGACCCTTGATTCTTGATTTAAGTTTTTATATGGTGTAAGAGAAAAAGGTATACATAACAAGGTAACTATGTCATGATTAAAAAAAGAGCTCACATCTCATATTACTAGGGTCGATAAGAAAACTTTCTATATTAAAAGGGATGATAGAAATCTTTGTAAATTAGGGAAAGAAATTGCATGAATGAGAAGGGAAGCATATTTTAAACCAAGATTGTTAGAATCTCAATTCCCCTAATTTTGCTATGATCTCAAATCTCTCCATAACTGCCTTTATTGTTGAGCTGGCATCAAAGTATTTGCAACTAAACAAGTGAAGCAAGTCTTTTTCTATAAACTTTTATATTTGCTTCTTCATCTTTTTTTTTCCCCCTTTTTTAGATACTAATTTCTTTATTTCTTCTTTATGCCCCGTCTAAGTTTACCTCATAGTAAGATATAGTTACCTCCCCTCTCCTTTCTTGATCTTTGCTTCACAAGTAATAAACAAAACTTATCTTTTCTAGGAACCATTCGTACCCTTTACTTAACTAAATTTGTTTCCCATTTATCTTATTTATCGGCCAGTTACATAAGTAAGTAACATTGTTGTAATATCCCACACTACTTTACCCTTATCCTGTGATTCTTCTCTAAAAGAAAATTAAGATATATGCCCAACTCTAGAATCCTTAACAAAGGCCTTAAATAACTTTTCTAAAATTTTGTTTCACATGTAGGAAGCAAGCACATTGATGTTAGGTTTATTTCTTATGAAACCTTACAAAAAAATGTTTAATATAACTTGTTTCTTAAGTAAGACCAAGGTGCTTTAGATCATGTTGATATAAACTACACGTTATGGATTCAATTTGAAGAGTGGTAAAAGGTTCTCTCTCTAACATCTTAGAAAGAGAGTTTTCTCTTTAAAAGAGAGAACTCTCTTCATGCTACTAGGGTGTTGTTGTTTTAGTAAAATAGTTATTGTTTTATTCCTTTCCTTTCTCTCACTTCTCTTCATGCCATTTTGCATATTTTCCTTTGTGCTTTTGTCATATTGTACATCATTTTATTGATATTTGAGACTAAGGTTGAGTTTGAATTTTTAAACTCGTTTTCTAGTTATTTCAATATAATTTATAGTTTTTTTTAAATCTAAACCTCATACAAAAAATCCGAAAACAAAAATATTAAAAAACCCAAAAATGTTTTCATCATACATTCTCATCTCTTTAGTTCTTTTTCTAATCCGCTACTTATTCATCCCATACAAGTTTTCCTTGTCTTCTCTTTTCTTTCTACATGTATGTGTACATTTTCTTTGTACTTTTTTTCAATCTTACCTATTCCACTTCTAAATTCAATTCACGCTTCACATTCCCTCTAGCTAAGTGCACTACCTACAAAAACTATTAATGTAGCGGGTTAACTTAAATAGTTCACTAAACTACCAACTAAACTTGTTAAAAGCAGGTATAATATATAGAAAATATATATACAGTAAACTATCAGTATTAAGGGAATAGTAATATAATATGAAACATCATTTACAAAAACCATTTATATAGTGAGTAATAGATGTTGATAATACATAATAATTAAACTAAATAATACAAATATAGTTATTTATAACTACTTTTTCTTAGATCTAATTAATTGTTTTCCGAAACAAGTTAATAATGATAGTTTACGAGTGGATGGTCTCTTCAATGGTTGGAGCTTAGATAGTTGTAGAGGAGTATTGGTGAAATCTATATAAGGAATTGAAGTAGGCGGTGATGGTGGTAGTTGGGTTTTGGCATCCTCTATGTGTAATGACTGAAGCTATCTTATACAATGTTTACGAAGAGATGGCTGTGTCAACTGCGAATACATCTACACATAAGCATCTAGAGTATCAAATGAGGTATGACCAGAACTGGAGGTATCAACGAATGATGCACTAATATCAATCTCGCCCAAGTCAATGGAATGACGAGATCTTAATGCCATAGAATCATCATTGTGTCCTCGACTACGTGCTTGTGCTGGTGGACATGCTCTCGTATGAACTCTAGGACCTACATGGGGTCGAAGGGTAGGTACAAAGGCTGGATCAGCTAGCTGATTGAGAAATAATATCAAACCACCATGCTCCTCAAGATGGTGAAGGCCACCATCAATGATATAATGAGTAACGTCGACATCGTCGGTTAGCCTCGCTTGACATAGAGTATCTTCCTATAGTTAATGAAATAATTTATGTTATATTTATAAACATTGCTTTGTGAAAAATCATAGGATAAATGGAAGGAAAGCTTATCAAGTATCGCATCATCGCCCCATGATGGGTGATGTATTGGTATATATGATCCCTATACCAGTCATAGTAAACTAGATCGATACCCCTTGGTCCTTGACCATGAACAACCCATATCTGGCGGTCTACCCAAGTCAATATGTATCCCTGATGTGCGACCAATCAGTATATGTCTATCTTACCTCTAAGATTGATATGATGTAGCTCCTCACTTGTATGAATATCAATCGGTATCATCTGAAAGCCTCTAAACTATCGTATAACACGATTAGGGAAATAAAACTCAATAATGTGAAAACATATTAGTAGAACCCTTGCTATCTAGATAGCTCGACCAGCACTGCAAAACGGGGATAGGAGATCAATAAGATCATCTAAGTATGGCTCCTACATGACTTACAATGCATTAATAATCCATAAATTTTCAATAAAGATCAACAACAAAAACAAAATTCAAGAAGTACATACCTGTCAACTCGTCTACAAATCAAATGCAGTCTAATATGCATCCACAATATACATAGCATAATATGTAATGTCTCGTGATATAGCCCACCTAATAGCCAGTGGTAGGCCCTCCTAGCAACCAGTGGTAGGTCCTCCTATGTAGAAAAGCCAGACCTGCTCTATAGTACAATGTGGGGGAAATGATCCCATACCCATATCTGTAGTAGTATGGTGGTGTCTCCAATCTCCTACACTCTTGATTATGCAGCCTCACATAGCTAATGATACAACCAAGCCAAACAAACCGATCCCTAACTAAACATCACGGCATGTGGGAAATACTCCAGCATAGGTAGGAACATCATGTGAACAAGAGACGAAGATTTATCGGCTAATAACACCAAATAACTATATGATATATGTACGAGTGTGCTAACCAATGGTCTCCTCATTTGCTTGTGCAAGAAGTATACTAAATCTATCTCACAACCAAGCTAAACTAATACTGTAAACCCCACGAATTTAGCTTTCTAAATATAGAAACAAAAGTCCAAACTGTAAATGATTTTTCCTGAATTCACAAGAGCCAGTAAGATTTAAAACCGATTAAAATCTCAATCCAAAATCTAAAGTGGACACGAAAAACCTTAAATCATCAATTGAACCCCTAATCGCATACGAAGACCCTAAAACCTCGAACCTCATCAAAACCCTAAGATGGCAATCGAAGATTTTATCGCGTAAGAATCTATGAAACCCTAAATGTTTCTAAAAGCTAAAGATTCCTTTCGAAAGTGATAAAAACCTTAAAAATGATTCCATTAAGGACATATGTATACCAATCCATCATAATATACCCTAAAACCCTAATTGAAAATGTAATGCTTATATTTTGCAAAATCATTAGTAAAAGGTTAGAAATAACCCTCATTCTTACTTATATGATTCAAATTCTCAAGTAATCCATTAGGAACTAAGATAATGAGTCATAGATTATATTTATTCCTTAAATATATGATTAAGATAGTCTTACTTAGGCTTAGGGTTATAGGTGAAGATTAGGTTACATATAGTGAACTTTAAGACTCAAATTAGCACTTTTTACACTTGTTATCCAAAGTTATTTATCAAATGAGATATATGGATTCTAAAGACCTAAAGTAAGATCTCATCAACCACATTTATACATCAATGCATCATATATCTCAGTTCTTCTCATTTCCTTCATTTCTTCCCTAATTTCCCTTAATTACTACATTATGTGCACAAAATTACACATACTTAAGGAATGTTGACTAAGATAATACATGTTGACCAAATTTCAAATGTTGACGAAGTCAACACATGTTGACTAAAGTCAACATTTTGAAAAGTCAACAAAGGTTAAGAGAGAAAGAAAATATCTCTTATGTAATGATGTCTTCCTTTTCTTTTCTTTTTTTATTTTTCTTTCTTCCTTTGTTTCAATTGTTATCGTCCACTTATTCCTCATTTTGGTCCCACCATTTGTTGTCTTCCATAATAAAAAACAAAGACAAAGAAACAAAACAAAAACACTCCTCATTGCCGTGAGCTTCTTTTTCCCATTTCACTCTCATCACTCCTCCTTTTGTCTTCTTCATTCCAACACAATTAAAGGTATGTCTTTAAGTTGTTTTATGTTGCTTTATATTATTCATTAGTTAGTTAATTAGGTAGATTAGATAACTAATTATGTGTTTAGTGTTGTCTTGAAGAAAAGAGCACAAAGTTCTCCTCTTTAAGTGTAGAAATCTAGGAATCATGAAGAAGAAGAAGGATATGCATGTTCATATGTCCTTAAGTATATGTATAAAAGGATATGCTAAAAGAATACAAGTATAAATACCTTTGTATATAAGTATACAATATGTACATAATCTAAAATAAAGTATATACTAACTATACATACATATATCATGTCAAATATACTCTTAAAATACAAAAAGAATGAAATTGTGAAGCTTTCTTATGGGGCTATATAAGGCATACGAAAATACGTATAAAAATACGTATGTCACCATATGCGTATATGGGTATATGTATTATTATATATATATTAGTACATAAGTATACATATTAGTATATTATGAGTATAGGTAGGTATATAACATATGTATATGTATAAGTACTTAATGACATAAACATTTACATGTAATAAATGGATTACATAAACCATGACATCATCTAAATATTACATAAGCCATGACATCATTAATTGCTTACATAAGTGATGATGTAAGTGTAGGATTATAATAGAAGAAATAATAAGATTACATAAGCACATAACATAGGCATATACATGTATTTAGAAGTCGAAAATCCCTTAAACCTTAATACACTTCCTAGATTGAATTAAATTTTATCAAGTATGTGGATTAGTAGCACTAATGTAAAATTTCCTAAGTATAAGAATCAAATAGCTAATTCAATCATTAAATCCTAAATTAGGGCATAAACATAAGTAATAAGAATAATTAAACTTCAATAAGATAAAATTTCAATAAATTTAGCCCATATCGTAAAACACGGGTCATGACGTCCAAAACGGATATCACCGTGTGAACGTGCGTTCAAAAACGATGAAAAACGACTATAAATTCGTAAATATTGAAAATAGAATGAAAAAGCTACGTGCGATTAGCATTTAGGCTTAATCGAATAAGGGCTGATAGTAATCTAAGTAGAATTAGGTAAATAGATATCTAGAACCATTCGTTGAGTTAACTACCTATTATCCCTGTTATCTCGTAATGATCAGGTGATCTCGACGAGGGCGAGGATCTCCCGATCGGTTATTACAACGAGAACGAGTCGTCATAGTCAAGTGAGTACTCCCGATGACTCCATATTTGTTTGTGCTTGTAGTTAGTGCACTTAAATTGAATATCAATAACTTGATGCATGGGGTTTCGGGATATGCGTGTGCTTGATATTGCTTGATTATTGTAAGAAATATTGTTAAATACGATAATTGATGATTTGATGGTATGATTGATTTTTATATGATTTGGATGGTTTGCTGATATTGATTGATCACCTCATAATTTGACCTAATTATATTTGGTTTTTCTTAAATTAAAAGGGTCATGCATTATCCATGCATCGCATTACTTGTTCTGGTCGTCACTTCACGCGGTTGGTAATGAAGGGCCTTGGAGGGATGGATTCCCACATGATTTGATTAGTACCGTGCAGGAGCATGGGTACAACAAGACCCTACCCTTGGCTCGCGAGTTCTATTGGCACCGGAGACGCTAACCGTGGATGGCTGGGGGTCGTGTCTAGAGACCACCGCTGTAGGGTGTAAGTGTGGACTGCGGGGGCACCTCACCGCTAGGCCTGGGACTTTGTGAACTACTGGATTTTTAGAAATGGAAATGTAGTTTTGTGAAATACGGAATTCAAAGTTATGGGTAAAAACCCAGGTGCTAGAGCCCGGTTGTGATTGGTGCCAATGAATCTCCAACCCTTATCTCGGAGGGCGTTAAATCCGATATTATATGCAGTACCGGTCAACTGCATATATTGTTTGGCATTCTGCGTGTATGCATTCATATGGTTGTAATAATTTGTTTGATAACTTGTTTGCCAGTATGGTATGAGGGATAGCTCACTAAGCTCTTGTAGCTTATTCCCCAATAGTCTTTCTTTTGCAGGTTTGCCTACGATGGGATTGGGATGAGTCTCGAATGCTGAATGCGAGATGAAGATATGTACATTAGTGTTAGGATTAGTTGAGATCTTTATAAGTGATGCATAACACTCTTTGTAGAAAATATTCACCTGTTAGAATTCAATATAATTTAATTCTACCTACAGTTTTATAATGTTGGCATATCCTGTCCTATTATTTGGTAGGGGATATCGACTCTCTGCGGTTCTGAGTAACTGTGGGCTATCGAACATCCATAGGTATTTATAATTTTATATTATGTCATGTTACAATAAATTAATTACTTAAAAATCATTAACCTTAGTGATTTATAATTTAGAGTCTTGCAATCTCTGACTTGCAAGATGGTTTTCATATCATGGGTGCACACATGTTATGGAAATTTTAGGTAATCCTACTAGGCCCCCTTTAGGGTCCTGACAAATACCCCTCCTCTACCTAGTACTATCAGTGGGGTAGTCTCCTAGCAGTCTCCTAACTATTTCAAGCTACACTAATTGTATAGGCCCAATTACTACAGTCCCATCTACATAGAGACCAAATAGTACCTCTATGTCTTAGAGCATGATCGTCATCTCCTCATAAGCTATATGGCAAGTGTGGTTCTCAGGTGTCTACCTCTCAACTAATGTCATGATGAGGTGATGATCGATTTAGATGAATGGTAGCCGTATGACCCCTAGGAAACCAGCATCGATAAGGTAGGTAATGAACTGCCAACTACCGGTCCCATTACTTGTGTGCGGCTTAGAGGCCTCTAATCCCTCATCTGAAGAATTCTTTTTCAGCACCCTGCTAATGATGAGAAACTTTACACTGAAGAAAGATGGTTGAACTCCCTGAGCTCCCCACATTCTTATATGTTGATATATATTATTGGTTATGATGATGCGACTATTTCCTTACCAAGGACCTTATGCCGAATAATCTAACCAACTATTGTCAAGAGGTTCTTGCTGAGTAACGAGATACTCACTTATTAGCCGAGTAATTTTCTCTCAACCTGTTACCCTTTCTCTTGTTACCCTCTTCTCATCTTGGCCTCTTTATTGCCGCAACATCTTGTTCCCTCTTGCCTACTGTGTTCAAAGAATCTTCATATAGGACAAATGTTGTACTGCCACTTGTCCACCTCATCTAATATTATATTACTTTTCCATTTTTGTCCTTTGTCTTTTGTCCTTTTTACCATTTTTCGTAAGTACTAGGAACCCCATTTTTGTATATACTTTCTTATAATTTCTTTATTTGTAATGTTACCCTAGAGACTTATTATAAATAATAAGCCAGGATCAAACTTTACACATACACATTAAATATCCTATTCTTGTGAAATAACCCCCTTCGAGTCCATTTTTCATATACTCATATTTAATCTTGCCATATAGCTTAGGATTAGTGGCCAGTAGACCTTAACACCAATTTATATGTCATATCAAGTAAGATGTCAAGTTGTGTTGTGTTCGTTGATTTGTCATATCCTCCAAGCAGCTTCACGTTAGCTACTCTAGTTCATCCGCAAACTAATTCCCTCTATTTTTTTCGATATTTCGAAAAACCCATTTAGTTTAGATATTCTATGGTAAGTCCTAGTGATAACTAAGCTCCTAGCCACATCATATAATTTTGGTATTAGAGCTTAAGGTTAAGATCAAAAACTGTGTAGTGATAGTTAATCTGCTGTTCGAGATACTTGTATGTGTATTGAAGGCATCCCTATGTGAAGTGTATTTTCTAAAGCTTTATGTTAACAATGTCGAATCCTAGTGTACAAGGAGAAATTAACGATACCAAGAGAGATGCTCATGGTTGTGGTTAAGAGCACTACATATTGCTAATGAGTAAATACAACATCTAGTTGCTACTGTGGCCAACTTAGTTGTCTTAATAAACAGAGTCTTAGAGACTAAACTGCGTGAGAGAGTTATTGAACAGGGTCAAGAGATGAGAGATAGGCCGAGAAGACAGATGAATGAGCGAGCTCTAAAAGCCTTTTTAGTAAACCAAGTGCCATCACGATGTGCCAACAAAGCTGTAAGAAGAAGGTTGGAGTTGGATGAAGTGGAGGAGTATAAAGAAGAAAAAGATCAATATGTTGGGATTAATGAGCATAAGTTTAAAGTACTGAGAGGTGCTAAACACCTTAAGATGCAGATTTCGAGCTTCAACAAGTCTGGTAGTACTAATGACTACCTGAATTGAGAGGAGAAGATTGAAAAGATATTTGATTTCTACAATTATGAAGATGACATCCGCATTTGAGTAGCCGTATTATAATTTTTTAGATATGCAGCAATGTAGTGGAAGAAACTATAGAATATTCGCCTGAGGGCTTAGCACAAAGTCTAAACATGGAACAAGATGAAGAGAGGTTTGAAAAGTAGGTTTGAAAAGTAGGTTTGTTCCCAAACACTATGAACAAGACACTTTCCGACAACTCCAAGACTTAAGGTAAGGTAAGATATCAATAGATGACTATGTTTAAGAGTTTTAGTTGCTCATAATATGATGCGATGTCGATGAACCTGGGACACGAACTATAGTACGATTCATCTCTAGACTACAGGCAAAGATTAGTAATATCGTGGAACTGCAAAGCCTTATAACTTTAGATGAAACCATCTATGTGACATAGAGAGTTAAAAGGCAATGATGGAACCAGGTTAGCCAGATGTCAAGTAGCTGACCAATGTTGTCGAATAAGAGTGGCCTGTTGAGCTAAATGGGTCGAATGTCATGCTAAATGAGTCAAGTTCTTAGAGACCTTTTGCTATGTCATCAGATATAAGAAGGGAAGCAATAACATAGTGGCCGATACACTTTCTTGCCATCATACCCCCATCACAATGTTGCAAGCTAAGGGGCTTAGATTCGACACTTTACTTGATCAATATGAGCATAACCCACTGATATGAGGCAAGTGCACCTATCAGTTTTAATATAGCGGATGTGAGTCCGAGTCAATCCCTCAGAGATTTTGAGTACTAATGTTAACTTTAGCTTTATTATCTAACCGAAAAATTGTGAAAGTTTGAATTAATTAAAAATACTGAAATTGACAACTAAACTACTTATGAGACTTAATTACCCAAATTAGGAAGCAATAAATTACGAACGACTTCAAGTATGCAATAATGTATTTAGGAATTATTTCCCCTAGTGTTTAACATGTAACCTTTTTAAAATATATCCAATTCAATTTCTATTATTCTTGACCGGAGGGATTCACAATTAAAGCTAATATCTTTCTCAAGTATATTAACCCTAATCCTAAATTATTTACCAGAATCTCTTCACTTAGTAATATAATTTAGAATCGCATTAACATGTAATGAATTCCCATGCAAACAATCAACTTTCCGGAAGAAACATGTATCTTATCTCTAAGTATACATGTAATTCTCTTCAATTATGCCTAGATCTAATTACACATGCAATTTCTCAATTAACATGCATAATATCATATATTGACACTCTAGAATTATCAATCCATAATTAACGACATAATTGAATCAAGAAAAGGTAGAAACATTATTGAAATTATAATTCAATCCAAGGGTTACATGAAACCCTAGGTTCCATAATCCTAAATACTCTCATTCTAAGCTATCATAACGAATCTAAAAACGAGTTTCATAAAAAACGTAAAATAAAGCATAAAAACCCCTCTTGATTTGATGAACAATCTCTCTAATCTTCTAATCGATGTCGTTCTTGCTTCTTGATTAATGTTCTTCTCCAATCTCCTCTCGTCTCTTGTGTCTCTTATTTCTGTAATGTCTCTCATTTTTCTTTTGAAACCCTAATATGTCTTTTTATAGTGTATCAAAAAGATTTTGTTTTCGTCACCCGACATGGCCTGGGACACGACCGTATCCCCAGGTCGTGTAATTTTCTGCACTTAGGCAAATTTTCTGCACAACATCAAAAATTCATAACTTCTTCATTTGAACTCGAAATTGAGTGAAACTTGATTCCTTTTGTTCGTTTTCGAGCCTAGAACGCGTTTAAACCCTGAAATCAACATTTTACTCAATTAAGTATCAATTTCTTTAAAGAAAACCAAAAATGTGCAGAAAATACTATAAAATCACCCTATGAAATATGTTTAAAATTAGAGTTATAACCCACATTTTAGACTCTTAGTAACCATGTGCAATGCTAGAGGAGCCGCAGAAGGGTTCTACTTGAGTGAAGGGTTCTTGATGAAGGATAAATAGATTTACATGCCGAATGGTTTTATAAGGGAACTACTCATTTGAGAAGCTCATGCTGGGGGTTTGGTTGGCCATTTTAGGGAAAAGAAGACAACTGAGATATTGAAGGAGCATTTTTACTAGCTTAGAATGATGAAGGATGTGCAATGAATACTTAAGAGGTATCGGGTGTGTAAGTATACAAAGGGAAGGAGAAAGCCCTATGGAGAATACACACCCCTACCAATTCTTGAGCGGCTATAGACCGATCTAAGCATAGATTTCCTACTTAGCTTTCCCCACACTCCGAGAAGACACAACTCAATCATGGTAGTAGTCAATCGGTTCAGCAGGATAGGCCACTTCATTACCTACCACAAAATTAATAATGTTTTATTCATCGTTAACCTCTTTTTGCAGGAAATTATGCGACTACATGGAGTGTCGAAGAGTATTGTATCCTACCGTGATTTGAAATTCATGAGCTTCTTTGGAAGACCTTATGGAAGAAGCTTAGCACTAAGCTCCTGTTCAGTACTTCTTGTTACCCTTAATCTGACGGCCAGACTAAAGTTGTGGACAAAACTATTAGTAGTCTCCTGCGCGTTACTGCTGGGAAGAACTCTCATGACTGAAATTTATGCTTGCCTATCATTGAATTTGCCTACAACCGCTTGACTCACAACTCAATTGGAACATCACCATTTGAGGTTGTTTATAGACTTAACCTGAACTTACCCTTAGATTTAATTAATAATCTAACTACATAAAGGGAAAGTCAATCTGACCTATAACGTACCGAGGACTTCTAGAGGTTACATTAGAAGATTATTGAGTAGTTTGCCAAAACTATAGCCCGTTAGAAGGAAGTAAGAAGGAGTAGAAGAAGATAAGTCGTTTATATCCCTATGGACCTTATTTGGATCCATCTTAGCAAAGAACGATTCCCTAACAAGAAAACGAACAAACTATCTCCCAGAATAAATGGACCCTACAGGATCCTTAGGCATATTAATGATAATGCCTATGAGGTTGAATTACTCAAAGTTTTCGATGTATCTAACACATTTAATGTCACCAATTTGACTCCTTATATACCCGATGATGACAAGGGCTAAAATTTAAGGGCAAATCTTCAATAACTCTGAGGAACTAATGAACTGTCGACCACTGGTCCCGTTATTCATGCGCAACTTCGAGGCCTTTAATCCCTTACCCGAAGAATTCTTTCTTGATAACCTATTGATGACGAGAAACTTTACATTAAAAAAGGATAGTTGAACTCCTTGAGCTCCCCATATTGTTATATGTCAATCTATACTTTCAGTTATGATGATGTTGACTATTCCTTTATCAAGGACCTTGTATCGAGTAATCCGACCAGCTACTGTCGAGAGGTTCTTACCGAGTGATGAGAGACTCAATTACTAGTCAAGTAGTTTTTTTTCGGCCTGTTACCCTTTCTCTCATCACCCTCTTCTTGTCTCCACCTCTTTATTGCCACAACATTTAATCCCTCTTGCCTACTATCTTCAGAAAATCTTCGTACAAGACCAATGTTGCACTGCTACCTGTCTACCTCATCTGACATTATATTACTTTTCCATTTTTTTCTTTTGTCCTTTTTACCTTTTTCGTATGTACTAGGAATTCCATTTTTGTATATACTTATAATTTTTTTATTTATAATGTTGCCCTAAAGATTTACTATAAATAGTCACTTTCCCTTGTAAGCCAAGATTGAACTTTACATATAAGCATTAAATATCCTGTTATTGCGAGACAATCCTCTCCAAGTCTATTTTTTATACACTTTTATCTAATCTTGCTATGTAGCTTAGGATTAGTGGAAGGTGGACCTCGACATCAACTTCTCCATCATATCAAGTAAGATGTCAAGTAGTGTTGTGCTCGTTGATGTGTTATATACTCTAAGCAGCTTCATGTCAGTTACTCTAATTCATCCATAGACCAATTCCCTCTATTTTCTTCAATATTTCAAATGACCCATTTAGTTCAGATCTGCTAAGGTAAGTTCTAATAATAACTAAGCTCTTAGGCACATTATGAATCAATCATCCAACAGTACTTGTAACATACCCTTCCGTATGCTCAACGTCATTCAACGAACTGTAATGTACTCTTCTACATGTAATGTTAGATTCATTTTCATCACAATTGTAAAAAATTATTGAATTGTACAATTTGACAGATGAATTAACATCAAGCCATATCGGAAAATCTCATATGTCCTATGATCAATGTCGTCCCTATCCATGCAATACCGATAGGTTACTCAGTCCTGAATCCATCTAACATGCAAAATAATAAAAAAAAATATTTTGTGTCATTGACTTATGAAAGCATAACATGATATGATATATAATATAATGTAAGAAAACAATATGTGTATGTCTGTCTATACCGTTTCCATTAAGCTAAGGACACTTTCTCCTATTGTGTCATTCCATTCTACATACGCTACACCTGCTTTTATCGATAGGCTCTCTTAAGTCCATCTCTATATGGTATCTCTTTTTCCTTAGTTTACCCAAACCACATTTCAGGTTCTCGTTAGGTATGAGGAATCAAAATGGGGCAAATTTAACTCATCACTTATTGGCATAAAGTGTCTAGTGTAGACATCTAACTAATGGGACTACGTATACCATACGCCAATGTACCAATCAGTAGTAACTTGAATAGAATTAAGTGCCTATATTGCATGTGAGCATGGGATTCTATAGATTTTCCATTTCCTACATGAACACATCATTCTATTCATGTTTACAATATGTATTCAACTACCTCGTTTCATCACTCCATTTGTTTCACACCTCCAACCTGTCTTCACCTCCCATATCCCGTTTCCACGACTATATTGCTTGATGGAATGAGCTGGAGCTCACTTAGCTTACGTTTTTAGCTTCCTCGTAGCATACTTTATATTCATTTGCCTGGTATCCATTCCCTTGCTTGCTTGTTCAACTCTTCTTTCCCAATAATCTATATAGTTGTAGAAAATTTTCTTAACAAGTGAAGTCAGGAGCAATCAATCCTCTATAACCTTTCAAAACGGTATTATAACTCTCAACAATATTAGATATCATATATCAGAACCGATAAAAACCGTCATGGGACAACGTCCATTTGCAATTGTCAAATGGTGAAAATCATGATGGTGCATCTTCCTTTACTTACAACATCTACTCCATTAAATACTTAAATTTCCTAGGTTGCGCCTGTATAGCAACAACAATAGTAGCAGTAGCCAGCTTCTTATATAGTTGGTTCTTATGTGTAGTGTTGAAATTGTTGGTTACATGTTGTATGCATCATCTACAAACTACAAATGGTTCCTTATAGTCAACTTCTTCTTTATTGAGCACATTCTTGATACCCGAGTGCTTGTCCGTAATTAAGCAAATTGTCTCCTCCCGACCACTAACAACGAATTACTTCAATCTTTTGAGAAACCAACCGCATGTTCTCACAGACTCCTTGTTAACAAATGCAAATGCCAACGGGACAATATAGCTATTTCCATCGATATAACAAGTAATCAATAGTATATGGTCATACTTTCCATACAGAAATGTACCATCAATACAAACTACTAGTTGACAATACTTAAATATGGGTACACACAAACCAAATGTCTAGAAAACTCACTTCATTATCAAAACACCAGGCTGAAGGGATCCCCTCGATCCCCAAATCACTTTAGTTCCAAAATTTGAAATCTTAATTATATTCAACAAAATAAGAAACTCATTGTATGCCTTTTCCCAATTACCATATACTATCTCCATAGCCTTTCTCTTTGCATCCCAAACTCTCTTCCTCGTCACATTATAGCCAAACGTGTTTGAAATGTTTATCTGCAAGTTTGTAATCTTTATATCAGGATTCTCTTTAATATCATTGATGAAGCAATTGGCCATAAGTCTACTGTCGATCTGTCCATGGTCTTACATCATATTGGGATTAACACGTGTGTAGACCCTCAAGAATTGTTATAACAAATAGCTTTATTAAATTTTTATATGAGGCCTGTAGCCTTCACTTGCATCCACTCTCCTTCTCCTTGCAATAAATGGCCCATAAGTATGGTTTTGATCAATCAATGTGATAGTTACAATGATTATTGATGTGATATCTTTTGACGATGTTAATAAGCTCGTCATTCATACTGAAGCATTGTCCAACAAATAAATCCATACCGTCAATGTATTTACTGCTCTCCGCCTCCATGTCCTCTTCGAATTCCACATAACCACTACCACCACCAATGTTCGTATATAAAATTAACTCTCTAACCTAAGATGTCAGCGTCCTAGTCTAATTATATTGGGGAGTTATCTAAATCCCCTAGCTAATAGTAAATTAAGGTACGAATGGAATGCTGCTTGATATATTTTTTGACTTGGTTGCATAATCTACAGTATTTTCAACTTCTACAATTTCTTTGTCTACTTCATATTCAACCCCCATGCGCTCTCCCTCAACCTCAGTTCCAGGTCCATTGGAATTAAATCTTCATCAGGATTGTAGCCTAGGTCATCTTATAAAATTGACTCTATTTCTATATCAATTGCCTCTTTATTCACACCACCTTCACCAAAAGTGAGGTCTTCTACTAGAAAAGTTTCCAGTTCGTTATACATAAGGTTGTCTTCCTCCATTTGTTGCACATAAGGTTGAGGAAAACTGGAAGACCCAACTCGTAAAGTTCTATCAACAATACTCTTGTTTAGCTAACTAAAAGCCCCAACATATATCTCCTATATCTACTTTTCTCCAAATGCATCGACCATTTTTATGAAGTTTTCTACATCATTATCATCCATAATGGTCATTAAAGTATACGAAATACCTCCCTCACAATAAAAAGGATGTCGATGTACAAACTCAACCCCACAAGGATTAACTCTGATACTCGCATAAATCCGTTGGAGGAAATGACTAACTAAAGTTGGAATTCTTCCTTATTTTCAACATTTTCACTAAGTCCCTATCATATCGTGAACTATTACTTCCATTTACTATATTCTCATCTGCATATACAATTATCTTTACATAATTAGCCATTAACAATCTGTTAATTCATGAATTACAAAAGCAGTAAAACCCATATGATTTTGCACGGTTCGTAACACCCACATAATTTCACTTCTTGGTGGGTTGTTTTATCATACATTATAACTTTAAACACTTATACAACTTTATTTCTCAATAGAGCATTATATCGTACCTATATGATTTTACTTTTCAATAAGACATCTTATCATACACTATAACTGTAAGCATCCACACGACTTTATTTTTCGATGGGGTATCACATCGCACCCATATAATTTCACTTCTTAATGAGGCATTTTACACATACTATAACTTCACACTATAACTGTAACTACATATATTACTTCATTTCTCGGTAAGGCATCTTATCATACCCACACAATTACACTTCTCAATAGGGCATCTTATCATATATTATAACTTTAAGCACTCACATGACTTCAATTCTCGATAGGATATCTCATCATATCCACACAATTTCACTTCTTAGTAAGGTATCTTATCATATATTATAACTTCACACTATAACTTTAAGTATCCACACAACTTCATTTCTCAATGGAACGTTTCAACACATCTACATAATTTCACTTCTCAATGAGGCATCTTATCACACACTATAACTTTAAGTACCCATATGACTTTATTTCTCGGTAGGGCATCGCATTGCACCCACACAATTTCACTTCTCTTTGGGTCGTATATATATTTTTTTACATAACCACCACAACTTATATGACTATATATTATCATATGAATAATAAACAAAATACAACATGCAAATTATGAAAATATAAACACTAAAAAAATTGTCATCTAACTGATTTTCGTATGGACAATATGAATATAACTATATCAACAATATAATTTGTATTTAAAAAAATTATTGTGAAATGAAGATGGTTGAGGGTTACTTATAAATGGATTAAGGAAAATAAAGTAACGCTATTACTTGAAGAGAAAAAATAAGACCATGCTATCGCTTCAAAAAAGAAAATCAGAGGTTTTGATAGTTTTACATAATTGAAAGAAGTGAGAATAAAGGAGAACCGTAGAAATCAAGCTATTTATAGCATGCCTTCAATATAAAAAAAAGCATTCACAAACGTATTCACTATTCCATTTTCATAAAATTTATATAGAGTGGTTTTATTTTCGTATAATTTTTCATGAAATATATTATATAGTACAAAACTCTAGATCGATTGGGTGATACGTTTGTGTCTTCGATACATTTTAACCTTATGATCAAGGGAAATGAGTGTATAGCTTAACACCTAAGAAGGGACTAAAATAGGATGAATCATTATCACCATATCTCTATCTTAGTGACTGAAGTGTTCGCAAGAGGAATAGATTAACATTTGAGAAATGGTGAGCTTAGATCTATTTTGTTCCTTTTGAGGCTTCAACAATTAAGCTTACAAAACTTCTTAAATTATTCGAGAGTATTGCAATGCCTTCGTACAGATGATCAATGTTAGCAAATCAAGTGTGTTTTTCAGGAAAAGAAAATAATGCGGGATGAGTCGGCGACGGGGATTGGCAGATTTTTAGGATTGAAAGTGATGGATGATTGAGGAGCTCACTTGGGTCTACTTAGTAGATCTAAGTACCAAGCTCTAGGCTTTGGTAAAGGAAATAGTGGTGAAAAAACTTTACGGGTGGAAACAAAGTTTGCTAAGTGAAGCTAGTCAAGAGATTTTGAGAAAGGTAGTGGCATTAGCAATCCTAATTCATTCGATGTTAGTATTCAAATTTCCTTAGATAAATGCATTTATCTTAGATTTCTTTTTAGGCCACAGAAAAAGGAGAAGGAAGAATACATTAGATGGGTTGGGATGAACTCATAAAGTTGAGGCAGGATGGAGGAATTGGTTTTAAAGATCTACGTAGACATAATCTAGCATTATTGACTAAACTCACTTGGCACTTAGAAATGAGTCCGAAAGCTCTGTTGGAATGGGTATTGACAGGAATTTACTTTCCGGAACAAGATCACAAGATGGTAGGCAAAAGAAGTAAGGCGTCGTGGACATGGAGTAGTAGTATTCGAGAAGGGAAGAAGGTTTTATTTGAAGGAGCATTGTGGAGAGTACGTACGGGTAAAAGAATTGATTTTTAGAAAGATACACAGGTATCTTTATTAAAAGATTACAAAATACGGTCAATCCTTAACGATCTGGAAAGAGATTACTATGTGTGTGAGGTCATTGATTAGGCGTGTGCTTCATCGAACACAAGAAAATTGCAAATTTTTTTTCAACACAAAAGAAGTAGAATATCGTTCGGAACATACCTATCAACATGCACGGTTATATCTACATATTAAAAAATCAAGAATTGACAGATATACATAGAAAACCTTCTTCTTCTACAGTGATGACAAATTCTGTCAAACATTTTCTATGGAGATGTGTCAAACTCGTTACCAACCATGGCAAATCTTCATCAACGAAAAGTGATGCAGACGCCTTGTTGTGCAGATGAGTAGAGCCTATTTGGTTTGTTTGCATAGGTTTAAGAGTAGAATGCGATAAATTTTCATTTTTTTTCTAGGATGGTTTGAATCAGTAACATTGTGACGGGGTTATGTTAGGGCAAACAAGAAGAAGATGGAGACCTAAGTAGCGATTGTGGCTTGGTTGATTTGGAAGGAGAGATGCTGCGCTGTTCATGAAGGGAAGGAGCTATATATTGAGTAGAGCATGAGGCATGTTAGGGTTTCTCTGAACGTCATGGTTGTGGAAGAAGACAATTATAACACGCTAAAGGAAAGTGAACATTATGATGTTTCAACAGGAGATAACTGGACTTGTCCTTGTGGGCTTAGTCTCGGAAGTTGAAGGGTGTAGTAATAATCCTAATGCTTGCATTAAAAGGAGGAGTTTCTTCGGCTATTTCAAAAGGATGGAAGAGTTTCTAAATGGGCCGAACTCTTCCATGAGCTGGGCCACAGCGCTGCACTTTTAGATCAATATAGTTTTTCATCTTCTTATGGTAAGTAGAAAGGCAGACCGTACAGCCGATTGGTAACTTCAAGTTGTATGAGATGAATATGGACTCTGAATGGGTGGTTAAACCCCACCTTATTTTCTTCTTGGTATCTGATCCACGAGATAATTATGGTGTGTGTCCACATAATCATGTACTTGACATCTCTGCCCATTAGGAAAATGGATAAGAAAGTAATAATATGAAATTTATGTTTTGTAAGAGAATAAATAAATAAAATAACTTATGCTATGCTAATCGACTTAAGGAGAAATTGTCAGATGAGTGCAAAATGTTCGGTCGTTTAGTTATTTGGTGTAGAGAAGCAACCAAACAGATAGTTAAAAGGTATGCAATTTATTGAACTCAATAAATATTCTATAAAGTTTAGAATCAGGTTTTGAGATTAAAAAAAAAATAACAAATTCAATTCACTAATATATATATATATATATATATTAATAAAAATATTTATTTTTAATTTACTCACCAAAAATACCTTAAACAAGTTCTACATTTTACGACACATTTGATTCTTAATTTTTATTATTATCTAAGTTAGTAAATACAATTCGAATCCTATTTAACTTTTTTCCACTTTATTCTTTTCTTAATCCTATTCGAATTATATAAAAACTCATCCCTATAGGTAGGGTTGGTGAGAATAGAGAATAAAAATTTATAAGATTCTAAGAAACGTTATACCTATATGTTTCATGTAAAATATCAAGAGGGAGGAGGGGGTGAATTGATATCTTTTGTAAAAACTAAACTTTTTTTAAAAAAAAAAACAAAACCCCTTTTAATAACTTAAATGGCGTGATCAGTAGTTGAAAATTGATTGTTTAACTGTAGGCTTGAAAATAAAAACACAAATAGTAATGATCATAAAGTAAATAAAGTAGGGAGAAAGAAAATCAAGCAATTGATTTATAGAGGTTGGACTTTTTACTTACTGCTCTCTTCTAACTCCATCGTTGAGGACCTGGTCCTCCTTATTAGTATCGTTTCACTAATTTAATCTTTTCAATAAACAAAGATCAATGAGAGATTACAAAGATATCTAGTCACTTCTCTATCCTATCTGACTAACTTCTTCCTAAGCTATACGTAAGCCTTAGAGAATTCCCTAGTCCCCTCACTCTCAAGTTACAATGTCAATAATGTTTACAATGAAAATAAAATAATACAATCAAATAGCTATTTACAACTTTTGCACAAATGGAATAGCAATGAAATAATAAAACTATTTTCCCTTAGTTTCTAATGCAGTTTTTGATGCAGTTTCTAATAGTCTGCATGGAGAGAATTTTTAAATCTGGTTTTGATCTTGAGTGTACTGTTCTGAATCTTGTACAACACTATCTTTAAATTAAATAAGCTCTCGTATAACAGCTAAAAACAGCTAATTCTAGATTTTTCTCCAAGAAACATGCATAAGAATAGGATAACCATACCTGTTCCCCTTTGTTTTTTATTTGGGTATTTTCTAATATGCTTTTTACTCAAGGTTCTATAGTATCCATTGATAGGATAATTTTTGTTCTATTTTGGATAGTTTCTGAAAAATTTTCTAAGTTGTTGTACTACTTTTTCTTTTTATTTATTATGAATTGTTTCTTTATTACTTGCTTCTCTAGACGTTACAAACACTATCTCTCATTTAGCATGTGATGATTTACCATTTTCAAATGTTAAACCAGTTTTAGATGAATCAATACATTGACTAGAGATAAGCATCTAGAGTTTGTTATCACTTTCATCAAATTTTTTGAAGGTATTTTGAATAAAACTAAACAAATAATCTACTCAACATTTTAAGCTCTTTATTTCTTCCTTTAAGATCAAGTTTTCATTTATCAATGCTTCCCTAGCAACATGCAAACCTTCGTTATCAATTTTCAAGATATCGTTTCCATTTGCTAAAAGTTTATTCGTTTATATAAGAGCTACTTTGTCTTACTTCAAAAGCTTGTTTTTATTATCAACTTTTATAATATTGCCATTAGCTCTTGAAAGGGCTTTTAAAAGCTTACTTATCTTAGCACATATGTCATCAGGAATCTCATCATTAGAGTTACTCCTGGATTCGAAGCTTACCTTAGAAAGTGCCATCAAACATAGATTCACTTCTTCATATTCATTATTTAAACCTTTTTGCTTCAACTTCTGACTCATCTAAGTCACTTCATGTCACCATCTAAGTCACTTCATGTTACCATAAGAGACTTATGTCTTTCTTATACTTATCTAGATTCTTAATGAGTATTGGACACTCATACTTTATGTGTCCAGGTTTTCTGCATTCATAGCACATCACTTCTTTCTTCTCTTTTGTCTTCTTTTCTTCCTTTTCTTTAAATCTTTTTTCATGCATCACTTCGATTCTTGTTAGATGTAAACCTTTTAGAATATGATTTGTTACCTTTTCTTTTGAGCAATCGATTCAAGTGTCTCATTAGTAGTTTAACATCTTCTTCCTCAACAGACAACTCTTCACTTTCTAAGTCATTTTTTACTTCGTTAGCTTTGAAGGTTATAGACTTTTTCTATGGATCTTTTGACACACTTTCTGACTTGAGGAAGTCGGCTTCATAAGTCATCAACTTACTACGTAATTGATTTAGACTAAGCTTTATCATGTTACATGCTTTCTCAATGGCCATCTTCTTTGTGTTTCAAGCTTAAGAAGGATCTTTAGCATTTTCCTAACAAGATCTGCATCACTTATCTCTTTTCCAAGAGATGATAGCTCATTAGTAATAGCAATAAAATGACTAAAAGAATCCTTTATTTCTTCACTAGGAAGAATACAGAATGTTTCATATTACTACATCAAGGTATTAATCTTTGTTTCCTTAATTGTGTTCGTCTCTTCATAAGTTTGAACAAGTGTATCCCAAATCTCCTTAGCTATACCATGAGAAAAAATTCGATAGAACTCAAAAGGTGCAACAGTAGAAAGTAATAAATTCTTAACCTTCGAGTTCTATTCAGCTTTTGCAATTTCATCTGATGCGAGTGGTGTTTCTGAGACTTTAATATCTCCATTTGAAATGATCCCCTAAGCCTGGTAATCGGTAGCCTTTATATATGTCTCCATCATGAATTTCCAAAATGGGAAGTTAATACTATCAAAGAACGGAGCCTTACCAAGTTAAACAATCAATGACCCACTACTTTCTGCCATTTTATCTTTAGCTCAATGTGATAAAAGGGCATGCCTTTAAAAACAAAACATGATGTGAATGGTGACAAAAAACAAACAAGGTTAATTACTGAATGAGTCTAAGCTTATCGAAAGCTTGAAAAGGAAATGATGGGGAATGTATGAAAGGGATAAATGCAAATGAAAAAGTAAGCAAAAACCCGCAAACAACTACAATGGATATGGCACTCCAATGGAACTTACGGCACAATTCAATATGATGTACAAATTGGTCTAGTGAGATTACTCGCCACCTAGTCTTACTCAAAGGTTAAGATAAGAGTGATGCCCGGAATAAATAGGCAATATTTACGTACAAAAGAAAATACTCCAGTATATTAATGATAATTAATATGTTTGCGACTTCAAATACAAAGATATTTATACCTATAAGTTAGGACAACTTACCTAAAAGGGAAAAGATGACTTAAAAGGGAAAAGATGAAAAGGGCATTTATTAAGGAAGTAATGTACAAGATACAAAAGGGTAAAAATGAATATTCAAGAAAAACAATCATTAGTGTAACGGATTGTATACATGATTCTGTATACATAGTGATGCTATATTAGTGATGCGATTGGAAAATGTAGACAAAAAGTATGATTAGCTTACTTGTTTGAGCCGAGGTAGCTTAGTCAATCCGGTGTCTCTCTCTCGGAATCTCAATAAAGGTGATGTTGAGTAAGTGATTGGCCATGTATGAGTGAAAATAAAGATTAGCCGTTGTCTCGGCCTTCCACTTCTCGACACACTATCTATGAGAAATAGGTAGTCATTTGGCTTAGCATGTAGATCAGGTTGGCAAGGAGATACTCAGCATTAGTAAGAGTTGGCTAGAGCAAGAGGATTCATCTTAGCAGTCCCTCTAATCTTTAAGCTTGACTACGAGTTAATGGTCCAGTAGCTTGATTCCCATCAATCCTTTCGGGTTGTTTTAGATTTAGGATCAAATTCAAATGGTCTTCGATTAGCTCTCCATTAAGGTAATATGGACTGAGGTCAGTAACGTTAAAGGTGTCAAAAACCCCATAGTTCTCAGGTAGCTCCAATCTATAAGCATTATCATTGATCTTCTGGAGGATTTTGAAAGATCATTCAGCTCTTAGGGGATAGTTTATTCCTCCTCTTACTCGGAAACCTTTCGTTGCTTAAGTACAACCACGCTAAGTCTCATGACTGAAAATGTTTCGCTGTCCTACTATTGGCCTTCTCTTGCATACATCTGGCGACTTGGTCGATGTGCCAAGTAACTTTATCGTAGATGTGCTGAAGGGATTGTGCTCTAGCTCTTGCATCAGGGTCCTCTTGTGTAGGCATAAGTATAGGGGTATGATCAAGGGGTTACTCAGGGTTAAAACCATAGACCACTTCAAAGAGAGTTTACTTAGTAGTGTCGTATACTATCTGATTGTAAGTGAATTTAACCACTGCCAAGTAGACATCCTAATTAGCCAAGTTCTTGCCTATTACAACTCGGAATAGTGATCCTAAAGTGTAATTAACCACCTTTGTTTGGCCATTAGTTTAGGGTGATAGGAAGTACTAAATAGTAGTTTGGTCTCCATCTGACCCCACAAGATCCTTCAAAAATGACTCAAGAACTTTGAGTCCCTATCGGAGACTATACTTTTCAACACGCTGTATAACCGTACAATCTCCTGCAAGAACAAAGCAACATTAGCCGAAGCATCGTTACTTTTAGAGTAAGGCACAAAGTGTGCGATCTTACTAAACCTATTCATGACAACTATTACAGAGTCTTTGCTTTAAGCAATCCATGGTAATTCGAAAACAAAGTCCATGCTTAATTCAGTCCAAGGTTTCGTCAGAATAAGCAAACGTATTGGCATTTCTTTCCTTTGCTCGGCTCAACACTTAGCCCCTTTGCATATGACATGGCTTTTAATAACTTGTTGCACATCTCACCTCATTCTCGGCTAAAAGAATTGACCACTTAACAATTCATTTGTTCATTTCTCCCCAAAATGTTTGGATAATCCTCTATTATAGGCTTCCCTAATCAGTAGCTCCTGTAGTGAACAAGTTGGCATGCATAGTTTTCCTCCTCAAAATAAGCAACCATCTTTTACATGGTACTTATCCATTGTTCTCCCATCAACACATCACTAAATACTGGCCCAAAGTGTGGATCCTTGGATTACTACTCTTTGATACTCGCAAACCTAAATACTTTGGTCTACAGTTCACTCAAGAGTGCATGTCTTCTCAAAAAAGTATCTGCAATTATATTGCTCTTTCCTTATTTGTAATTTATTACAAAATTGAATCCTTCAAAGAATTCAACCCATCTCACTTGCCGTTTCAATAACTTGGTCTAACTTCAGAGGTATCTCAGCGATTCATGGTCAGAATATACGACAAATTCTCTCAACAGTAAATAGTGCTGCTTAATTATAGTACTTAGATCAACACTAAGAGTTCCTTGTCATACACAGAGTAATTTAACTGAGACCCTGTAAGCTTCTTACTATGGTAGGCAATTGGTCAGCCTTCTTGCATTAGGATAACACATATCTTAATGCTTAACACGTCATATTTTAGCTCGAATATTTTCTCAAAGTTAGGCAGAATCAATACGGAGGCATAGGTCAACCTTTCCTTTATCTTGGTAAAACTCTTCTCCTCCTTTTGTCCTCATCAGAAGTCAACATTCTTCTTCGTCAATTTAGTAAGTAGTGTAGTGAGAGTGCTGAAATTCCTGATGAATCTTTTTGTAAAATGAAGCCAGTCCATGGAAACTTTTCATGTCAACAAAGTTAGTGGGAGTTGGTTACTAGACAATTGCTCGGATCTTTTTGTCATTCACTCATAAACCTCCTCCACTAATTATATAGCCTAAGAATACTACTTTCTGTTAGCAAAAGCAACATTTCTTCAAATTGCTAAATAATCTCTTGGTACGAAGGATATTCAATATGATTCAGAGATGCTTGTAGTGACTCGGCATGTCAACATTGTAGACTAAGATATCGTCAAAGTACATCACGACACACTTTCCTATTAGATGTCTCGGTACATGGTTCATCAGCCTCATTAAAATTGGTCAGGGCATTCAACAAGCCAAACGGCATGACTATTCAATCATAAAGTACATGTCAAGTTTTAAATGTAGTTTTCCACTCATCTCTTAGCCTTATGCAAATCTAATGGTAGCCAGATTTCAGATCAATCTTGTTGAAGATCTTGGCTCTACTTAGTTCATCTAACATGTCCTCCAATCTAGGAATAGGATACCTATATTTGATTATGATCTTATTTATAGTTCGGCTATCTATACACATTCGCTAGGTTCCATCCGTTTTCAACACTAGAAGCATTGACACAATACAAGGACTAAGACTTTCTCTAACATAATCTTTCTCCAACAACTCATTGACTTGACGTTGGAACTTAGAAGCTTGTTTGGGAATTATCTGATAGGTTGGTTTATTCAGTAGTGTGGCATTGGGTAACAAGTCAATGCAGTGTTCTATACTTCGAGTTAGGGGTAACCCCTCGGGTAATTATTCTGGGAACAGTTTGGCATATTCGTCCAATAGTGCTCTTATTTCTTAGGGTAGTTTACGCCACTCCTTCATCTCTAATAGGTTCTTGATCAACATGAGGGTAATCTTGTCAGCGTTGATGGCTTTTCGAAGCTCATCTCTACTCATTATCAGAGTCTTCTTTGATCCATAAACAAGTTTTTTCTGCAATTTATTAACTTCTCTTGATAGCATTAGGTTCAAAGGAATCTTCTAGCCATCCCTTTCGAATACGTACATGTTCTTGTATCTATCATGGATCACTCTTCTGTTAAATAGCCATGGCCGGCTGAGCAACACATATAAGGCGCACATAGGCAGTACATCACAAAGAATCTCATCAGAATGATTTCCAATAGTGATCGGCAACAGTACTTTTTGAGTGACATGTAGTGCTCTCTTATCACTCAACCAATGCAACTTGTATGGCTTTAAGTGTACAATGGTTGACAACTTCAACCGTGTGACCATTTCGGCTGACACCATATTGGTGCAACTTCCACTATCCACAATTAATGATCATACCTGGTCATGCACCTTACAGGTGGTATGAAACAAATTCTCCCTCTTCTCATTTGCTCCTCTACTGCTCTTCTCATGAGGGTTCTAAGTTAATGGCATGTCGGATAACCAAGACTAACAGATCTAAGTCCTCAGCAAACACATCCTCCTCGATCAATTCCTTATTAACATTTTCTTTCTCGGTAGTGATCTTCTCCTCTTCAAGTTCCTCATCTATACTCTCTACCTCCAACTTCATGATGTTTCCCTTTTATTACCATAGTTCTTCTATTCGAGCATTGAGCGACCATATATCCCAACCTTTGGCACTTAAAGCACTTGATCTAGCTCATCTTTCTACCTGATCTTACCCCTTCTCATAAGTTCGGGTTGGCACTTCACTGTCAAGTCAACCTTTCTACTCAGTTCGGACTTTTACCTTTTGGTTTGGCTTGGTACTTAATTGAGCATGGTGACTTCCCTGTCCAGGTTGGCTAGTTGGCATTCTGGTCGGTACTCGACTTTTTCTTTGCCTCTCTACTCATTGGGCTATTCTAATGGCTTCATCCATTGTGGTGAATCGTTAGAGCTCCATAATATCCTAAATTTCACCTCTCAATCCCGTGATGAACCTATAGATTGTTCACACTAGGGGCTCTTCCACCTTACATCAGATCATGAGCATTTAGAATTTCTAAACATACTCATCAATTGTTCGGCCTCCTTACCTCAGCTCCTGAAGCTGAGTGAAAGTATCTTGCAGGTAAGTTTCTGATACAAATCTATTTCTCAATATTCTTTTTATTTTAGGCTAAGTATTAATCTCTCGGTATTCTTCTCACCTCCTCATAGCTTGAAAATTCTTCCACTACATGATTGCATATCTAGAGAACTTAATAGCAGTAATTCCCACCTTCTCATAATCCTTATACTGATAATAGTCGAAAATACGCTCTACTTTTTCTTTTCATTCCAAATATTCATCAACATTTCTAAATCTATTGAAGCTCAGAATCTGAAGCTTTACATGGTCAGATGCTCTAGGAACTCGAGCTTGCTCTTCTTCAAAATACTCTTCCTCGTCCTCTTCATTTAGTCTTCTCAAGTTTATCCTTCGTCTTACTTGTCTACCTATTCCTCCACCTCGAACTAGTCGAGTTAAGTTCTGACCTCTAACAGGTTAAGATACTTGTGGGGTGTTTTGTGTAGCCTCAGCTTGTCAACAAGCTAACGCATTAATAGCTCAGATCAAATCTACTAAGAGATTAGCCATCTCATCAAGTCTCTCGTCAGTGCTACTAAGTATTTCTTGAGACTATCGCCCATGGTAGATAACTCCACTATTGTCACCTTTAGCACCAATGTTTACACTTGCGTTAATCATTTTCTCTACAAATTCAAAGCTCAAACTCTTCAAATGGGTAATATAGCAAACACTTCTACTTACTAGAAAAGAAATAACTAACAAACACAACAATCAAACAAACACAGTAACTTATTTTGTTTCACACATGCAAAACAGAGTATAAACAGAACGTCAAACAAAAACCTCTACTTTGATACCAAGATGATGCGAACCGTGACTAAGAACAAATAAGGTTGGTCGCTGAATGGGTCTAAGCATACCGAAAGCTTGAAAAGGAAATGATAGGGAATGTATGAAAGGGATAAATGTGAATGAAAAAGTAAGCAAAAGCCCATAAAAAGCCCTAATGGAACTTCCAAGGACTTACAGCATAATTCGATATGACATACGAATTAGTCCGATGAGGTTACTCGCTACTTCGCCTTGTTCAAAGGTTAGGATAAAAGTAATGCCGAGAGTAAATAGATAGTGTTTACACAGGGAAGGAAATACTCTAGTGTGTTAATGATAATCGATTTGTTTACGACTAAATACAAGGGTATTTATATCCACAAGTTAGGATAACTTGCCCAAAAGGGAAAAGAAAAAAGGGTATTTCCTAAAGAAGTAATGTATAAGATACAAAAGAATAAAGATAAATATTCAAGAAAAATAATAATTGGTATAACGGATTTTACACATGATTCTATATATGTGGCGATGCTATATTGATGATGCCGTTGGAAGATGAGACAAAAAGTACGGTCAGCTTGCTTATCCGAACAAAAGTGGCTTAGTTAGTTTGAAGTCTCACTCTCAACATCTCAGCAAAAGTAATGTCAAGTAAGTGATTAGTCATACATGAGTGAGAATGAGGATTAGCCATTATCTCAACCTTCCGCTTCTCGGTATACTATTTGTGAGAAATAAGCAATCATTCAGCTCAACATACAAAATGGTCGGTAAGGAGATACTCAGCATCGGTAGGAGTCAGCTGGAGTAGGAGGATTCGTATTGCCAATCCCTCTAGTTCTTAGGTTTGGCTATAGTTTAATGGTTCAGTAGCTTGATTCCCATCAAAACCTCTCTTAATAACTTAAATGGCATGATAAGTAGTTGAAAATTGATTGTTTAACTTTAGGTGCAAAAATAAAAATATAAATAGCAAAGATCAAAAAGTAAATAAAGTAAGGAGAAAGAAAATTAAGCAATCGATTTATAGAGCTTCAACCTTTTACCTATTGCTCTTTTCCAACTCCACCACTGGGGACTCGATCCTCCTCATCAGTGTCGTTTCATTAGTTCAACCTTTTCAATAAACAAATATCAATGAGAGATTATAAGGATATCAATCACTTCTCTATCCTATCTCATTAACTTTTTCCTAAGCTATATATAGGACTTAAAGAACTCTTAATCCTCTTACAGTTAAGTTACAATGTTAATAACATTTACAATGAAAATGAAACAATACAATCAAATAGCTTTTTATAACTTTCATACAAATGCAATAACAATAAAACAATATAATTGTTTTCACTCGGTTTCTAACGTAGTTTCTGATAATTTGCATAAAGAGAATTTTTAAATCCGGTTCTGATCTTGAGTATACTGTTCTAAATCTTGTAGAACATCATCTTTAAACCAAATAAACTCTTGTGTAAGAGTTAGAAATGGCTAGTTCCTGATTTTTCTCCAACATATCTTTATTCAAATACAATTGGTTTTGTTGTTAGAGAAATATCCTATGAAAATATAAACCAAATTTTTAAAAGTTTGAAAACTTGAATCAAGCTGATCTTGATTTGTTTCTTTGTCAAATTTGAGTTATTTGACAATTGCTGCACGTGATGATATACTCCAATCCTCCTTTGTTTACGTAGAAATTCAAATATTATGGATAAACATGAAAATATATAGTCAAATCTTCATATATCTTGCTCTTCAAGAATAATCTAACACCTGATCATATCTTATCTAAAATTTGCCGTGAATAAATCTATTCCCTTCTTCAATATCTTTATTTGAATTATGACATAAAACTCTCATAAAAATTTGGTTGAATTTATCCACACTTATCTTTAGCAAAATATCTTAAAGTTCTAAATTATTGTCAACAAAATAAGTTGCAGCCTTGTCTCAAAAAACTTGCAAAAATTAGTACTGAATTCTTAAGTTTTCAAGCATAGCTTTATCTAATAAATCCTCACAAATAATCTGAATTTTATCTTAACTTGATATGCAATACTAATGCAGCAAATCCTTTTATGATTGATGTCCTTAATGTAATTAAAACTTGGCTAACCTTTCTAAAAATGTTAAAATACCTTATTTTCAACATATATTGATCAAATCTTAATCAAACATTTTACAAATCTAATTCTTGAGTGTACTTAAATTAATCCAACTTAAAATCCTCATAGACTAAATCCAACTTTAGTAGAATAAAATTGAACACATTACCCAAATATGCTCAATAAAGTGAAGCTAAGCCTTCTACATATTTTATCCAACTTCACTTGTACGGATTATTCAGAAAATAGATTAGGAACAGTTGCTGATCTCAATACTATACACAATCTATATTGTCCTATTCTTTTACTGATACATTTTCTGACATACATTCTGACATATATTCTGATTAGCATAATTCCAAACTTAATTTTCTTCCTTGAATTGATTTCATTCTAAAACTAACCTGTACCCTTATTGTTCTTGTTAAACACACTTTAACCTTTTTCTATTGAGATTTTTTAGAATGAATCATAGTTATATCATAATATATCTGTACACTTCATATCACATGTTTTGTTATCATTAAAGCCAATTAGGAAACTTAACAATACCCTATAGGGGTAAGGTTTGGGTTTTATAAAACCAACCTCAAACTTGCTCTATTTACATCCCTATTGTTATGTCCTTGTGCTTTAGGCATTTATTATTTTTTGTGGAAGTGATAGATGATTACCCGGTTTATAGATTCAATTTTTTTCCCTCTCCTTTTTTCGGTAGTGGTCCAATGGTGATAATAGTTACCATTGGTGCACAAGTATTGCTAGACCAAAAAATCGATTGAATAGTGAATTAGATCCAACTAGATTGGACTAGAACAAACCAGACCAAACCGAATTGTAAATTAGGTTCAAATGTGCTTTAGGTTTGAAAAGATTATAAATGAAACCAAAGCATTTTTTAAACATTCAAAATGTTACAGAACAAATCGAAACATTCAAGGTAAAAAAAAGGAAAGAAAAAAGAATTATGTTTTTTTTACTTATAACTTATACTTTCACCAACTTAATAATACAAAAGTCTCTCATGGGTTAGTCTTTTTATGCAAATATAACCCATTTAAAACTCCCCTATCAAACGTGACACTGTAGGTCCTAACTTTACAAATCTTTTATTGCATACTATCTTTAGACCTACATACTAAAACACAAACACTAAGTCTTAAATTTTCATTTCTTATTCATTTGCTATAATTTCTTTTAAACATTTTAGATTTTCGGTTTAAATCATGAGCTAAAATGGCTTTTATAAATTTAAAAAATTTATGAACCAAATCATAAAATTAGGTTAGAATTTAAAAAATAACCAAACCATAATATTAGGTTTGATTTGTCCTATTTAAATAAGCTTTTATTAGTAAAATTTTATTCCATCCCCCAAATGTACATCTTTCTCCGTTGCCTTTAGTTTTTTAGTTCTATGATAGCTACATAGTGATTAACTTATTCCACAAACAGTACAATTTATTACAAATCCAGACTGGTACACTTCATATCAATATTACGAAGAATTCAATACATGAAAAAAAGGAGAACAGATACTTAAACCGAGAAAGTTTACATACTTGAGACGTACGCTTATAGAAACACGAACTTTAAGTACTAGAACAGTGAGAACATTCAATCTAAGAATATATTATACTAGAATTATTTCTTCATTCTTTTATGTCGTCCTTCTTGTCCTTTTTATGCAGAGTTGAAGATGATGCTTCTTTTACGTTCTTGCAGAAACCACCACAGCACAAAATGTAGATGCTATACACACAACATCAAAAGAACCTCGTTATTTACAAACTTAAATACTTGCAAGGAACATAAAAGGGAAGTTTTGTAATTACAAAATTTAAAAAAAAAAAAAAAAAAAACAGTACAGAATACTTGGCAAATTAAATGGAATTCCACAAAGGCATAAGTGTGGGTTAATCACTTACCATGCCTCCCGAAAGGACGTCCTCTGTTTGTCATTTGGGGCTTTTGCTCCTGCTTAAAATACAAACGTACTAAATCCAATTAATCCTTTGTTTGTGTTGACATGTAAATTCACCCTAGTCCAAGAATTTGGATAGAAATCAAATGGATCCAATCTAACAATTTAAATTAAAGTTTCAGAGACATTTACCAAGTGTGACACTAACTATGAAAGGAGTTGAAGATATTGGAATGGACATCCATGATGGACCATTTCTTTCGTTCCAATTCATTTTTGGAGTGTAAATGTCTTATTTCTTGTAATTTTTTTATTTCCCCGTAATTTATTTTACACCTCTTTCCTAAATTTTCTGGGAGTAGATCAACTTAGATTTTGACTTAGAGCATTCTAATTAATAAGATCCTGCAAGAATAATTTAGGATGTTACGACATGTTTTAATGAACTCTTCCTACAAGATAGTTCTCCAACTTATCCCTAAATTCTTAAAAAGAGCTGCTTAACATTTATTTATACTATTTATAGATTTAAAATAGAAATATTATAAAAAAAAAACTAATATTAAAGGATCGTCACTGGAATTACTTGTCACGGTAAAAAGTGAACAAACTCCTTATATTAGTTAAAGGCCATCCTCATCCCTGGTTCCCTAACACACATTTTTAGGCACAAAAGATCTCAACCAAGTTCCTTCATCATTGGCCTAAGTTCCTTCGGATTTTATAAAACTCGCCTCGATTAATCCCTACTACTTTAGCCCACTTAAGAATATTAGTGAAGAATTTGCTTCTCTAAATTAGTGGTTGCTAGCTATTCTGTTACAATTATATATCATTCTTTAAGCTGTCGGGAATGAGAATACCAAAAAGAAAAAAACAAAATTAGGGAATTATTGCTTTAATTGGTTCTCCAATATGGTTGGATCATGGCCTAACTACAATTATTGTCAAAATCTCAAAGCACAAATAGTTATGGATGAATAGGCCTTTTTGTCTGGATGTATGATTCGTATTGGTAAATGTTAATGATAAATCATACTTTATCACGAAATTAAAAAAACTATTAAAATTACAAAAAGGATGTTAGTTTTTTTGAAATACCACACTTATATCCCTTAAAAGGTGCTAGTATCGGAAAACCTTTCCTCCAATGCTATATTTAATACTAGATAAATCTTTTTTATTAGTATATAATTGTAAATTTTTTAAAAGTCGGTTTATCATCTATTCAACTCGGATTGACTGATGAAATTTTAATAATGTCAAGAAGACCGTCAAATCAATTGATGAATTGGTAGGATTAAAATAATTGCAAGTATATAGTTATGTAAAAAACAGATTTGGTATTGACTGAAGAAAATTTTTCCTATATCAACATTTTTCGTCAATGTGAATATATATGCTTTAAAAATTCAAGGTCATGATGAAATTTTGACACTTGTATTGTAATTCACTTTTTCTTTTTCTTTTTTCTGGGGTCATACTAGCATAAATATTAAATACCACGTGGAAATGACTTAGTAAAAACATTGGAAGAGTATTTGTTGTTAATCAACTAAGGTAGCATTTGGTTACTAAAACTAGATCAAACAAAAATAATTGGACAATATAAGTATAAAGACAATACAATATTATTCTATCACGTTTAGTTTACATAATACTGTATAAAGAATTTTATGATGTCCTTTATTTGGTATACATAAGTGCTAGATTCAATATTGTTTTTTTATACTTATATCCTCAATATTATCTATATTTATTTAATAATATTTTTATATTATTTAAAAAATAAAATATTTACATATCATCTAATATTTATATAATTATATTTATATTCTTAATAATAGTGTTTTTGTTCGGTGAAGTTAATTTTTATATCATATTCTACGTGCAACAAATTTCAAGTATTTTGTTCAGTCCTTTAAATCCCTGTTTTGTCTAATAACTAAGTTTAAATTGTAAACCAAACATTGGATAAAACCTTTTATTCAATTCGGTCTCATAAATTTTGTGTAACCAAACTATTCCCACAAGGATTATTGTAAAATAAGTAATTAAAAAGAAAAAAAAAACTAGAAAAGAGGGTTGCTAGATTACTTTATCCTTATAAGGTATCTCTTACCTAAAATTTGAGGATATGTAAGAAAATTTTACTTGTTTATCATTACATATAATAAATATTACGTATTTACTAATTGTATAATAAATATTACCAATTTATCAAATTTATCTCGTATTTTTAAATACGATATAGATATTTGTACATGTGTTGCATTTTAGAGATGTCACATAGATTTAATTATATTAATATCATATCTCTCAAATGTAATATAGGTCTATATCGCATTTAAGAGATGTGATATATATACAATTAATATATGTTGCATCTTTTAAATTAAGATAGCTACTATAATTCAAAAATTAAATTGCATTTTACAAATGTGATATTTTTATTTTTTTTATTATCTAATTTTTTAAATGCGATTTAAGGTCTATATTGATTTAATATTTAAAAAAAAAAAACAATGGATATATGCTTCACCTTGATGTGTGATATGACAAGTCTAAAGCATGATGAGCCATGGATTAAATAACTTGAAATTATTCATGGATGGGCAAAATAAACAAGTTACATACGAAAATCAAAGAATCCTCATCCTAGGGAAGAAGTTAGTCCAATCTTTGGGTAAGTACCACAATTAATGATTCATTTACTTAAAAGGTATTAGAGCGAGATTAGTTATGCCCTCATAACTAATTATTTGTTTACTTAAAAAATGAGCAAAAAAATTTAAGTTTTGATGTACTTGTTATTTAAAAGGAGATGTAATTTTTTTTTCCTCTACAAAGAAAATAAAAAGTTCAAATGGTATGATCATTATATCCTCCTTTATACGGAAATCAATGACAAAATAGGGGTAAAATAGGAGTTTTAGTTATATTCTCGACTTAATATTATAATTAATGAGGTAGGGCAAATAATGGAATAACTATTTCCTGCAACAAAGAATTACATGAAGTAAATATTGGAATTGCCCTTTAAAATATAAATATAATATTTATTTTTCTAGTAAATTTTAATAATAATTTTTTTTTTTTCTCGGGAGGACATTGTAGCTTCTTCCGCCCCTGCATGGACATTGGAATGATCCTTACTTGAATATACTATCAGGCTACATGTTGTTGCAAAATTCGCGATATATATTGTATGTCCTAACCTTAAGGGATTTAATTTGAAACTATATCTAAATGTGTATGGTGAAATTGTGTAGATCAATTATCATGAATACAATTATGTAATATGTATAAAGCAGGTCCGTTTTGCCTTTTAATCCTTGTAAAATATTTTATTTGGTAAAAGGAAATTATACATGTAGATATTCCTGTAGATCCAATAGGTTAGAAATCTCTCCGAGTAATAGTCCCTGGTAAGAATGTTGGGAGCATCTTATTAGTAATGAGTAATAACTTTATTGTAGCACCTATCGCAAACCGAGCTTAGCTCAGTTGGCAGGGCGGAGGACTGCAGTCGTATCGGGCAATCCTTAGGTCGCTTATTTCATTTGTTAGGAAAACAAAACAAAATTAACAAAACCATTCGGTAAAACTAAAACTACATAATTACGTAGCCAGCTATTAGATAATAATTTTGATAGAGAAATGCTCAGCAATTCATCACAACAATTGATATGCAAATGTTACAGCATTAGGAGGTACAACATATGGTGTAAGCCCAACCCATGACAGGCACTTAAGAATAACATTGATTAGCCATTTTCTTCCGCTCCATCATGAATGTTTCTGTTTCTTTTGACTTTTGGATTTGGGGAAGCAGGTATCCCAGATGGGGCAACAGCACAGGATATAATAGCTGCACAATTGTGAAATCTAGTATTAGGAATCCTCCGCAATGGTCGATTCTTTCTATCAAGGAAAAGCTGGGATATGGCAAGTGAATTTGATAATGAAGAAGATGGAGTTGCAAGTTAATGGGTGAAGGCAGCACTCACCATCCAGACCAGCATGTCCCTCGGTTCTCTGGTTGATTTGGGTTCGCGATTGTTGCTGGCCCTGTCCCACGTTGTTGTGCAAGCTAAACTAATTAGTACGTGGAAAAGAAAAGAAAAGAAAAGATTCTCACATAGAATATGGTCTATGGATCATATCAGAGCTCTCGTATATCATATATGATTCATAAATCGGGACAAAACGCCAGAGAGTTTAGTGGAAGACTACACGTATGATTATATTGTCAAGATATTTGTATGGTTTTATTTTATTTTTTTCACGAAATATAAAGTAAATTGTGTTGAATCATAAATGGTTGTAATTCTACTCTACATCTAAGAACTAACGTAGAGAAATTGTAGCATCAAATCGAAGGAGGCTTGATTGAATATACAACCCCATTTGTGTAATTATATGCGTAAAAGTAGCAAAAAACCGATAATAGTAGAGGAATTAGATGCAGAACCTTCTACTTCTAACTTATTACACGGCTGCTTCATAACAACAAGTGACTCGTGCAGCAGCTTCAAGCACGTAGTGTTATGGCTTTTTTTTTTTTTCCTTTGATGAAGCTGTGAAGCCAAATGGTTGAATTTCGGTATTTTATATATAGGCAAATAGTTTTGCGGGGAAGATGACTAGATTCGTCTTTCACTAGTTTTGAGTGCTGGAAAGCTGCAGCTTTTTACTCATAGTTGTTTTGTTCCTCGTTCCTCGTGAGTCATGCATGTAGAACAAGAATATCAAAAAACAATTTTGAGGAATCATGATTCTTTTGTTCGTTTTAACTTTCCCTATCGGACACAAAATATGGAAAGTGGCCGCACTCCGGAGGTCACATCCGCCGGCACCTGATGCTTGTCTTTGTCATTGTCTCCGTTTTATTCTAGCCATGAAAATTCCATCTTTTCCTTTCATCCTCTTAGATAATATAAATACATACATACATACATATATATATATATATATATATATATATAAAAGAGGTAATAAAAATTATAATAGGGAGAATTAATATTTGAGAGATGATAAAAAAATTAATATTTCGAAACGTTTAAATAAATAATCAATATTTCATAAAATGATTCAAATAAGAAATTAATATTTTCAAAAATTCAAATAAGAAATCGATATTTCACAAAATGATTTAAATAATTTTATAAAATAAGTATTAAATTATAATCTTATAATAATTGGATCCTTTATTTGAACTAATTTATTAAACATCATTCCTTATTTGAAAATTTTAAAATATTAATCCCCTATTTGAATTTACTTCCAAATAGTGATCCCCTTCATTGTAATCTTTTCTATATTTATGTATATATATTGTAGAACATAAAGGAGCATGAGTCATATATTCTATGGAACTCCATTCTTACTAAGGATGCATGTCTTTTTTCAGCCTACTCAAGTCTAATCCACTAGGGCTTCGTAGAGGTTATAACCAAAGAGCACGCAAATCCTAAAAACACACAATTCTACCCCCTAAAATGACATCTCCAGTCGGGAATTGCATTAGATAATTACATAAAGTAGTAGGTCCCTAAACGGATCTTACATTAACCCCAAGGTGTTATTCTCTAACCAAAAAAGTAAATGTTTGGGCTTAAGAAGCTTCTAGCCTAGTAGGTCCATAGAATTTACTAGGCTAAGCGATATTATTTAACCAAACAAAATAACAAGCAATGAAACCAAAAACAAATAAAGCAGCTAAACTATAGGACAAATTAATAAGCCTCTCAAGCTATACGAGTACGTAACAAGCCCATGCAAAAAGTTTGGTTAAGATATGTTATATTCCTTCAATATGTTATATTCATTCAAGTGTACAAATGAAATTTAACCAGACATGCCTTTCAATTATATCTTCTAAATCATCTACACTAGCAATCCATCCCTGTCCCCACAAAAGGTCGAAAGACGAGACTTGAATTCCGAAGAAAAGTATTGATAAAAAAAAAGATCTTGGTTTGATCTACCTTGGTTTTTTTGTGATAAAAAAAAAAGGGAGTTTCTCTATCTATCTTTCATAAGATGAAACTATTGGTATCTTTTGATGAGCCACTCTTTTTTTTTAGTCAATGTCAATTTCCCTCGACCTCAAAAGATGGCAAAAAAGACTTTACAAAAATAAATATAAGAAGTTAGATCTCAATTCCTCGTTTTCAACATGCTACTTACAAGAAAATGCAATTTGCCAGTTTTTTTCAAAGGAAGGGAAATCCATCAAGGTTTTTGTCTCAAAATAAAGTTATGGTCCTAATCAAGCAATTAGTAGTCCTATTTATCTACCTCTTCAAACATAATATACTTAGAGTACCAATGATGATGACCACATCTGCTAGTACATAATGTTTGGACATAGAATCAATTCCTTATGAATAGGAAAATCTAGGTGCTTTTATTTTATGATGGTAGGGACAATTTCTTTCATTACTGACTTGAAAGACATGAAATTCTCCTTTAAGTGCTTCAAATGTAGTATTTTAGAAGGAGCTAGTACAGAAAAACCTTCTGTATAAAGTTCAAAATGGTGAATTGAGGTATAAAAAGGCATATCGAATATTTTATATTTCAAATAATGCTTTGACGAATATGGGTATAATATATAAAAACCCTAAAATTTTATTGACTCCCTAGAGGTAAAAACTCTCTTTTTTTCTTTTAATCATTAGAAGGCCAAATGACACATTCTTGTTGACAGTAGTGCCATAAATATTGACTTTTACAGCAAAGCAAAGCAATAGTACCATTAAAAACTTTCTAAGTCAAAGTAATTTCTAAGTTCTAAGACTCAGATTCGTACTATTACTTCAATAAAAGTAATTACCAATGTTTGTCATACCAATGGTCTTAGTAAGCACTATAGGAGTGCCTTTGATTTACAAAAGAGTGAAAGAAAACTAACTACATAATGAAGAAAGTACATCAAAGACTTACAGGTTATAAAGCCAAGTAGATCTATTTAGGTGGTAGAGAATCCCTCTACCATCTGATGTTGGTAGAGGCTTGATGACGGTTTAGTTAATGATTAAAAAACAATTTTTTTGGTTGCTTAGGTTTTTACTTAAGAACTTAACTGAGAAGGCTTCTACTCGATGATGTCATCTTGGTCCATCGATCTCATTAGGATGGCTTTGACCTATTCAAAATAGGAAGATAAACTATCTAGAAAGATAGATAAAAAAAAAAAAAGAGAGAGAAGACCTTACACCGAAATAAGGGGATATGGGCATAGGTCTCCTAGAAGACATATGATAGGCTATGTAGGATCTGTACTAGACTTAAACCTGGGTGATCTATCCATGACTAAGATGAAGTTTAAGCGAAACTAAGTAAAGGTCCAAACTGACTATTGTTAAAGAATCAGTAGATGAGTTGTGGCTAGGGGTAAAATGCCACTCGAACCTAAAGTTAGCTAGTTCTCCTCGAAATGCATTGAAGCATAATAGTTGACTAGACATCTAAGGGTAAAGCACTATTTTTGTGCAGGCTATGAGAGTGGTACCGAATTAAGGAAAACTCTGACTACTATATATGACCTTAAAATAATAAGGGCTAAGATTGGCTAGTAAGACGATAGGAGATATGCTTCATCATCAAGAGGGAAATAGCCTAAATGACCAATTAAGGCCCCCGAATAATCACTCAATGATAAAGCAAATAAGGGTGCAAAAACAACAAGGAGATTTGCCTAGAAGCAACCATCCTTAAAAGAGTACATAATAGCTCATTGATTAAGTGCTCTTACACTAAAGATGATTGGAGCGAAAAGATCAGTTGAATTTGTGGGATGTAAAAATGCATTAGTAAGGGAGTGCTCTGCCTTAAAGGAAATCACCCACCCACGAATGTAGGTATTGACGAAGTGGAAGCAAGAATGTTGGCTTGAGTAAACATTTGTAAGAATCTAATGCCTTAAAAACCTAAAGGTTCCTCCATAAGGTTCATCTATGAAGGGTAAGTTAGGGCCTAAGATCAGGCCAAAAGGCATAGTCAATCGATAACAGGTGAATATTCATGTACTATTCCTTGTTGGTCCTAAGCAATGGAGGAGGTCTAGTTAGTTGAAAGATGGTTATCGGTTAGATATGGTATACATATTATTATGCTCTAAAACCATAAGATATATTTAGTTGCCATACATTTCCATGCATGGTAAGAACATTTGATGTTTAAAAGTATTGCCATTCCACAATTACTCATGATAAATCAACTTTAATTTAAAATAAACACTTCCTATTCTCAGCATCCATTAAGATCTCCAAAATTATGTGACGTCTAATGAAATATTATTCAATCTTTATCTATACATATGTAACCAGTGGTACAAAGCTATTGCTACACTCATGTTACTATCACTTTCATACCAAAAGTAGAAGTGAGTACGGTTCCATTTGGTTTAGTTTTTCCTCCAAATCATAAAAATATGGTTCATTCTTTTATATCTTTAAACTAAATCGTATGGTTTGGATTAAGGATTTTTTCAAACCATAAAATTTTGGTTTAGTTTACAACTTGAACTACATCTCTAATTTAGGAAAGTATATTTGCCTAACATGTAATCTAATATGAAAATTATTAAATTCACTTAATAATAAGTATTAATATCACAATTGAGTTAGATAAAGTTAACATTTATGTAACTAAAAATTTTCAAAGGCTTATTAATAATTATTTTTACTTATGAAAATAGCACATATAATAAATTTTGAGTCAAACTATATATATAACTTAGAAATTATGGCAATTAAAAGTTCAATACATATATATTTCAATAAATGTAAATTGAAATTTTTTAAGTGATATATTATAACAAAAGAAATTCTTTAGTTGTTAGTAAATTATTATTATGTTTTTTATAAAATAGTTTGGTTCGATTTTACGGACTGGTTTGGTTTATCATTTTATCCTTCTAAACCAACCATCAATTTTCAATTTGGCTCGGATTGGAAATTTTCTAAATATAATTATAAGAAAAATCATATTTTCAGTTTAATTTGATTTGGTTTACAAATTGGTTCGCTTTAGCTAGTATTTTACCCACCACTTACCAAAAGTCATACATAAGAAAATGAAAATGCTAATATGAAAAGTCTATGGAACTATCACACACATATCATACTACATCATTTTTTAATAATAGACTAATGCATTAATCAAATACCAGTATACATTATAATTTAGGTGAAAGCATATAACACAACCTCAATATCTTAAGATTTAGAATCATTCATATTTCAGTGCACATAACTACATATAGTACATACTTATCCATGAATAAGAGTCTGTAAATCTTATCACCATGACCAATAATCTGATCGTCTCATATTGGATTCATTGCTCGTATTATCTATCGATTGTCCAATCCATTACCTCCATCTACAATAGTATTATATATTACTAAAGTGACATGATAATAGCTTCTCTTTAGATTTTCCTACATGTACCAACCTCAATTCCACCATATCAACAACCTATTCACTTGCATTTAGTTGTATTAATGCGTAAATTACTAGATACTTCATTCTAAATGTCTAGCTATCAAAAGACGATGGATACCTAGTCAATGATCATCACTTTTGGTACTACCACATCATAGGCACCTTTTAGTAAATGATGTTTTCTTTTGAACTTTAAAAGGCTGTAACTCTTTTGAATTTACATGTTATTTCCCAAAAATATAAAAAAAATTCAACACATGTATATTTATTTGATAACAATATTATTCAAACAGCATTTAGGACAATTTATATTCAGATAACATGTGATTTACTATGAAAAGTATTGAATTTACTTAATAATAAATATTAATATCGTAATTGAGGTTGATGAAGTTAATATTCATGTAACTGAAAATTTTCAAATACTTATTGTAACACCCTAGAACCTGAAAAGCCACAATCTAACCACGTGACAGCCTAAAAAGTCAACACTTTAAGGCACATAACCTGTCACCTTTTTGTAAAACTTAATTGAATAGTAACTACCAACTCACATTAAATGTAACATCATCATTAAACAAAACATGGTGTAAATAACCACTCGTCTCTACCTATAAATTACTTATAACAACAAGTACTCAATTAAAATATCTACAACATATTTCAACTTATCAATCCTTAGGAAAACTAACTAAGAGTCTCTTACTTCAACGTCACATGAATTTAGTACAAAGTCATAGGTAACCCCTATAAATCCATAAAATTATATACGTTATCCAAAAACTGTTCAAAACTCTTAATAGTATCCAACAAACCCAAATCTATTGCTCCCATATAAGATATCGAAAGGGGGTAGGGAAGGATAGGTTAAATTGATATCTTTAAAAAAATTTAAAGATTTGTCGATGTAAGTTAAAAATTATCCCCCTTAATAACTTAATTTTAGTGAACAATTATAATTTAATAATTCAACACACTAATAACAAAAATAAATAACTCAAAGTAATAAGATAGAAATGAGAAAATTAGGCTTACGATTTATAGATTTTCAACCTTTTGTCTACTACTCTCTTTTAGCTCCACTGCTAGAGACCTAATCTTTTTTACTAGTTTCATTCCACTTGATCCATTATATAAGAACAAATCACGAGAAGTTTACAACCACTTGCCACTCTTGGCCTTCACAATACTTTATTTTGCCTATCTAGCCTCTTTACAATTTAGGCTAAATACAAATCTATAAAGTATAATCAAACTTTTCTCAACCAACTCTCAAACAATAAATGATGTTTACAAAACATAAGAGCAAACAACAATACAAATCTCGAATAATTTAGCATGAAAACAAAAATGAAGATTGATAAATTAGTTCAACTCTTTGAAGAAGTCTCTTAGAAGTGTTATGTGTTCTTTCAAATGGTAAAAAATGATCACAATCAAAGTATAAAGTATATGTTTTTTCTTCTTAGAATTGTTCCAATATTTTTAATTGTCTGTCCTTTTATACTAAAGTCTTCTAATGTCTATATTGTTAATGATTATCTCCATGTCATATTTATCCAATCCCAACATTTAAAAAAAAATGATCCATAGATATATGGAGAAAATCTTGGAGTTTGAAATTTTAATCTAATCTTATCTCCTTTAGATCTCCTTAACGGTTATACTATGATTATTAGTTTCTAGATAACCTTAAATTTTGAAATTGAAATACCATAGTATCATAAAACATCTATGTCCTTATTTGAACTTAGATTTTTTTATTTAATTATTTCAAAAATTAATTCTCTTAACAATAATCCCCATGAATCTTAATTCCTAATTAAGTAAAACAAGATTAAGTGTATTTTTGTAATATACCCAATTTAGTGGCGTTAGGTCTTGTTTACATTGATTATGATATACTGTCATTTTTTAAAATTACTCTTCCAAACCAACTATCTAAATAACTTTCTGAAGAATGAAGTTATCCCAACTTACTTATCTTCAAAGTTTTTGAACAATTTTTTGAAGTGCTACGTCGATTCTTCTTATATAAGCTTCTGAAACATTCTCTAAATATTTTTCAGAGTTATCTCTTTTTCAATCTTTTTAGACCTTTTGAATGCAACTCAATTTATAATTTTAAAATTTCTAAAGAATTGTTTGAATACTTACACACTTATTAGTATATTAACATTCCTCTTTTTTTGTTGTCATAAAAATTCATGAGAGATATATAATATTCTCCCCCATTTTTTATGATAACAAAACACTTATAAGTCTAAAAACATATAATAATACAATACAATATCCAATGGCAATAAAGAACCATTATTCAAAAACAATATAATAAGTTGTTGTGATGTCGTGTTATATGTACTTACTTATGTTCAATACTTAATTGTTTTTGGCCTTTCTCCCCCTTTTTTGTTATCGTCAGAGGTTATTTAATAAGTCTCCCTTAATGTTTATAATTAGACAACATATGTAGAACTAAAAAAAAGGACTTTCATTGATGAAAAGAAAGTACATAGCATGGTCATAGGTGGACTTGACATTAGAAAACAAAAGAATTAACAAAAGAGAACCCAATAGATGAACATAAAAGACAAAACACTTGAATAAAGAAATTATTTGTGTGCTCTCTTCGTATTCTTCTTAACACAAAGCTTCATCTCGCTAGAGTAAGTTAGGGTTGCTTTACTAGGAGAAGGCTTGACTTTAAGTGGTCATGGTACACTTGAAGTTGGTTTAGAGTCTTTCACAAGAGTTGGGGTAGATTGAGCTTGACCAGATGCATTACCATCCTTATTAGATCTAACAAAAAGAATTTATATGTTTCCTTTAGGAGTGGTCTAACCTTTTGGTTTAAGAATAGGACTTGCAGTTAGAGGTGCTAGAGTTTCAGTAAGAGGATCCTTAGGTTTTAGAGATTAAGGAAAGATAATTGGAGTTTTGTCAAATTCTTAAGCAAGCAGCTAATTAGGTTGGTCAACTTGTGATGGAGTGGTAACAAGAGAATGAGGTTCAATTGTTAGGATTTGAGGATTTGGTTTAAAAGCAAGTGGTTTAGATAGGTGATTAGTAGGTTGAGTCTAAGCATGGGGTTTAGGTAGTGGATCAGTAGGTTGAGTCTCTTTGTCAGCTTTGGACTCAATCACTATCTTTTTAACCGTGACTTTGAACAAGTCCTTTGTTCTTGAAATCTGATCCTTTACAACCTTCCCAAATATTTCCTTAATTCCCTCAGAAATTTGCTTAAGAGGGACGAATTTGTAATTCTGTAATTTCTAAATCATTATCTGAAAGCGATCCAGTCACTTCTTTAAATTCAATCTCGCCAATCCTTTTTACCATCTTCCCTTTCTTCTTTTGACCTTCAACAACAGGTTCTTTTCCCCTTTTCCTTTTCTTCTCACCATCCTTCTTTTCAGTAATGATCACCTTCTTTCCAATGTTGGTAGGGTGAACATAAATTCCTCCATTGTAAGAATGTCAAAGTTTGTCAGTTACATGGATGCCCATCTGCTTGAAGATTTTTTATCATAGCTTAGTAGTATAGTAAGGATAGGTTGTTTCACTTGGTAATTTTAGCTTCTTAAATTTTAATAGATCCATTAACAAACTTCCATATGGCCTAACATCTAAATGTTGCCATATATGCCTCATCATTAAATTTACTACATCCACTTTCCTCTTGCCCAACATAGCCATTACAACTAAAGCATTTTCCCTAATCACAGAAGTTGCACTACCCCTCTTAGGCAGTACAAAAGTATTGACAAATTTGTGCAAAATCCTAACCAATAATTCAAACTAAGTGTTGAAAATATCTTTGCCAACACTTAATTCTATCCCATCATTCAACTTAGTAAAAACATTTTCTTTAGTTAACTATACCATGCTTTCATCTTCTCAGATTTCTTTAATGCCGAAACACTTCAAGTTATCATTTTTCGAAATCATAATTTTCTATAAAACACTACAGATTTCCACATATCCTAATGCTTCCTATCTAGCCTTCGATAAAATTTATTTGCTAGCTAACCATACACAACACCTCTTATGTTTGCTAAATTACCTAACCTTAATACACCCACATACTCTTTCTAATAAAAAATTTTTTTCTCAAAGGGTTCTAAATCTAAATAAAAAGACTCTTTAATAGATACACTCTTACCTTCCACGGTATATCTATTTTTTGGTTTATCACTTTATCTAGAGGGTGGTTTCTTTGTGATCATCGCTTTTTGAGGCTTATGCACTGATAGAGGAGTAGCCTTTGAAGTCTTCTTTATAGGTTGTGATGCCTTGGTCTTGTGAACTAATTTCTTAGGTTCAAGAGGTTGTTCAGGGAGTTCCATCTCAGTTTTAGATTTTTCTTCAAATGACTTTTCTAAAGAGCTAGAGTTCATAAATTTAGCAACTTCTTTAGATGAAGAAGATGAATCGAACTTCTACTCGTCTAGAGACGTCTTCCAAGTGACTTTTTAGACTAGTTCAGAATGTAGTTCAAAACCATTCTTTTGGGTTACCTCTTGAATTGGTTCATCTGAGGGTTCATCTCGAAGTTCTAGGGTTAAGGTCTTTTCAGACGATTCTTGTTGAGGTTTTGTAGGTACATTGGGTTATGGTTCTAGTAGGTTGGTCTGTTATTCAACAAGATCAATAGGGTTATCTAGATTGTTTGGGATTTCCGTTTTGGTTCCTTTAGCAACAATGTGAGATGATTTTTTTGGGAGACATGGTTTCTTGAGAGAGAAAGCGAGTGAGGAGATGAAGGGTTTAAAGAAATGAGAAGAAGAGAAAATAAAATCTTTATACTTGATAAGGAAAAACTAACAAATCTTGTGGTCCTTATCATGCAAGTGTATGGGCTAAAATATTAGACCCACTTCTAAGAACCTTTAGGACCCACTAAAGATTTTCAAAGCCTTACAACTTGCACTTTTCACGTGCAAATCATATGATTAGGAAAAATAATCACACTTTACATTCGGACTATAAAATGAAATTCTTTTTTTGCACATGTCTAAAATCTTAGCTTAAGGGGAATTAATTAAATATTCTCCATGTTGACAAAAGGGATTAAACACGGTAATTTCATTACGAATAAATTCAAATATTAATTTATCCAAGGGTTTTGTAAATATATCTGCAAATTAATATTCAATTGGTACAAATTCAACACTCACATCATAATTTGCAACATGGTCATGAATGACATGGTATCTTAATTCTATGTGTTTTGACCTTGAGTGATAAACTAGATTTTTGTCAAATTAATAGCACCAGTATTATCACATTTTATGAGTATATTTTTATAATTCATCTCATAATCATTCAATTGCCGTTTTAACCAAAGTATTTGAGCACAACAATTTCCAATAAATACATATTCATCTTTTGCAGTTAAAAAGGCTACAAAGTTTTGTTTCTTAAAAGACTAAAAAAATAGTTTGTCCCTTAAGAACTCGTAAATACTTGAAGTACTCTTCCTATCTACTTTGCAACTTACATAATCAGCATTTGAAAATCCTATGAAATCAAAATTTTGACTCTTAGGATACCAAATTCTTAATTTTGTAGTGCTTTTTATATATTCAAAGATCTTTTTAACTGTAGTTAAGTGTGTTTATGTTGATGAACTTTGAAATCTAGCACAACATAAGTATTAAACAAAATATTAGGACGTGAAGCTATTAAATATAGTAAAGATCCAATTAAGCTTCAATGTAATTTTTCATTTAACTTTTTACCACTACCTATGATATCAAGCTTTATCGAGGTATTCATAGGAATTGAAAAATCCTTAGTGTTCTCAAAACCAAATTTCTTCAGTATTTGTCTAGTATACTTCTCGTAGTGAATAAAAACTCCATTCTCTATTTGTTTGATTTGTAATCCAGCTTACATCAAGCCTAGAAATTCTTAACAATATTTTTCATTAGTTTCTCAAAAAACGATGTCATCAACATAAATTTGTATAACTAACATATCTTCTCTATGATATTTCATAAATAGTGCAGTGTTAACTTTTCCTCTTTGAGAATAATTTTTAATTAAGAAGTGACTTAATCTCTCATACTAAGCACAAGGAGTTCGTTTGAGACCATACAATAACTTTTTTAACTTATACACATGATCTAATTTAAAAGAATCTTCAAATCTAGGTGGTTGTTTAGCATACACTTCCATTTTCATAAAACCATTCAGAAAGCAATTTTTGATATCCATCTGAAATAATTTGAAAATTTTTAGACAAACAAATGCAAAAAGTAATCTTATAGCTTCTATCATAGTTATAAGAGTATAAATTTCATCATAATCTATTCCTTCTTCTTGAGAATATCCTTTAGCAAATAAACAAGCTTTCTTTCTTACTATTTTCCCCTGTTTCTCTAGCTTATTCTCAAAAACTCATCTAGTGCCTATAATTAACTTATCCTTAGGTCTTGGAACTAAGTTCCAAACCTGATTTCATTGAAATTGACTAAGTTCTTCTTGCATAGCAAAGATTCAATTACTATTATTTAAAGCTTCATCAACTGAATGATGTTCAATTTTAAAAATTAAAGTACAATTATTTTCAAAATTTTGTAAGCTAACCTTATTCTTATTTTAGATCTAACATTACTAATCATAAGTTTAGAAGGATGGTCAATTTTAAATTTAAGTGTTGATGGTGGCATATGAAAGTGTTTAAAACTTTCTAACTTACCTTCTAAATGAGTTTCAATAAACCTGTTATTAGTTTGTGAAGAACCTTATGATCCTAGTTCTGTTTTAGATACATAAAGCATTCTTAAAGTTTTTGATGTTCCTTCTAAAGGAGGTTCTAACTTGCCTTCAAAATCATGTCTCATAGAACCCTTTTTATTTAAGGTAATGGGAAGTTCATCATCTGATTCTTCATTACCTGTTTCTTCTACAAACTTGACATTTATTGATCTCTCTATCACTTTTGTTTTTTTTTATTGTATACTTGATATGCCTTTGAGTTTAGAGAGTAACCCAAAAAGATAGCTTCATCAGCTCTCTCATCAAACTTTCCCAATACTTTTTCTATTTCTTTACAAAATGCTTACAGCTAAATGTGTGAAGGTCTGAAACAGTAGGTTTTTTTCCTTTATAAATCTCATAAGCAACTTTATTTGTCAAAAGCTTAGCATATAATATAACAAGTTGTTAATGATACTTCAGCCCAAAAATGATCTGCTATGCCACTTTCATTTAGTAGTGTTTTCGTCATTTTTTGGATAGTCTTGTTTTTGCATTTAACTACTTCATTTTATTATAGAGTGCCTTTTTCTTCACAAAAAGAAATAAATCTAATTTTTCAAATTCCTTTCCATGATTAGTTTGCTGACTAATTGTAGACACCCCATTTTTGCTCAATTTTTAGAATAGGGAAAAGGATACTAATTGAGAAAAAATTTTAAAAAAATAGAAAATCTAGAAAATACTAAAAAATATACAAAAATTACAATAAAACAAAAAAAAATAGAAAATTTAGAAAAAAATACAAAACAAGAAAAAAAAGATAGTTTAAAACAGAATAGGAAATTTCAAATTGGTTTTAGTATTTTATTTGAACTTTAAATGAAAAAAAATGGATATTAGGCTTAGGCTTATATTTAATTCTAACCCAAGCTAATTACTACACTTCAAGTGATGAAGTTGCAACCATCCCAATATGTAAATCAACCTATGATAATAACTGATCTCACAATATACAATTTCCACAAGGCATCCATGGCTCATCACTTTGAAATAAATAACTCATTTATAATTACAGATAAAATTGATAATTATAACTAGAAACTTTAAGTTATATTTATGTAAAGATACTTATACTATCTTACAATCCTAGGAAATATTTACATGCTATATTAGTGGGATAAGTAAAGTATTATAAAATCGGTACGTAAACCTAAAAGTTAATAATAAAACACTAAAGGACTCGATTGCTTAGCTAGTTGATTCTCACTCCCCCAAAATACTTTAAAAAGAGAATAACCTCAAGATAGTTATCACGTGGCATCTGAATTGGCACCTGTAAGAAAATCTATAAGGATATGAGTAACCAATAACTCAGTAAGTCGAGATGAAAACTTAAGAATGCATAACAAACACAAACAAGATTTTTAAACAATTAATTATATGTAATGCAACACATAAGTTCCATCACACAACGTGGTCCAGTTCATTGCGAGATCAAAATAATTTCACTCACTTTAATTCAGGTTAAGGAGTTTTAATGTTTATGTAACAACTTACAACCAAATCTATGTTTATGTAATGGAGATACCTCTCCCCCTATGACTATGCTTCGAATCGATACTCCCATCCTTACTGTAATCTCTTTTTTTGTCACTTAGTTCAGTGAAGGATGAAGAAAAAACCATTATACTATCCAGTACTATCTTTTTCAAAGGTATTGGTATTTGGTTAAAGAATCTTAACAGTCTCCTAAAGGTTTACACTGAATGTCTAATTAAGGTAACTAGGTCGCTTATAATTAAGTTTGCTTAGGGTGACCAAATAATCTCATGCCACTTAATTCACAAGAAACCACCAAAACATAACATCAATTTTCAGCAAGTAATTAGAGACATACAAGCACATATACATATGACTACTTACAAGAACAATTACATACAACCCTAAGCCTCCGAGTACTTTAATATAGTACTCTAAAATACAACAATGTATTAAACTAACTTACCTGAAGTCCTTGATTCTCTCACTCGACTTGTCGTAGATACTATAATATAAATGCTCTTTTAGTATTTATATCCTTATGACATATAGGTTTTAAATTATGTTTTAACTCAATTTTCCAAATATATATATGTATATATATATATATTACTTATTACCGATCTATTCTAGTTTAGTTTCTTAATTTGTTTCCAATTTAAGTTCTAGTTTAGTTTTCGATTACGGTGTTATATGTAAACCCTAAGAACTCATTCCAAACCATAATGTGAAATTAATCACATTATTTTTTGGTACCCTAAATATCATATTTAACTCCTAATCTGTATTCTAGTCTATACGGTACACCTTAATTATACAGTAATTTTATAGCAAATCGAGTTCCAAATCTATTAGTCGTAAATGGACCAATGGACTTACCTAACCAAAATAAATTGTGGTAAGGGGTTTCTAATTTTATAGAGGGGTTTAGGGCTTGCTCTTGATTTTTAAAGGGCCAAATGTCTATTATCCTTTTCTAGTTAAGCAAAATGATTTGATTGGATGATTTTTTTCTACTTGATCCTGGCTTTCTACGACTTCAATTTGGATATTTCTATACTTTTTCTTAGTTTATTTATTTATTTATAATTTTTTTAATTATTTAGTATTATTTTAGCATATTTTGAGTATTTTTACCTATATGTAAATATGCACATGGTACAAGTAAGTACTTCGAAATATTATTTATATTATTTTATGATTTTAAATATGCATATGATCTATTTCTATTTATTCATTAGTAATCAAAATTCATTTTACGCATTTTCGATAAATAACGGATAATACACTTATAATTTAATATTATGATATTTAATTATTTTATTGCTTATTTGCTTAATTCAAACTTACGGGATTACTTTTACTAATATTCCTAACTTTATTGTATAATTTAGGCTCGATCGAATAACTTACCTAATCGCTCTAAACTTTATGTATCAACTCTGAACTTCTAATTGTAGGACTTATACTAACATAAGGTATAGGCCAATAATGACATAAAGATCTTGGGTTTGGATCTCACTATAGGCACAAAGTCCCTTTTTTATTTTCTCATCTACATATGCCACATGTTCACATCTGATTGAGGCCACATGTTAGCTTAACACGTAATAAACCCTAATTAAGTGATACAGCTAGCGTAGCTCTACATCAACAACCTCTTTTCCTCGTTTTCCGTTTCTTTCCCTAATTTTCCTACACAAAGATGGTTCATACCCATCACTTTAGCTTCAATTTTCATAGGGATTTCGCATATAAACACATAGATTAAGGGTTGTTTTTTGCTCTCTACATGGCATTCCTTCAATCCATATTAAGAATACGACCAAGTTCACTCATTTGACCATTCAAATTGATAGTGGAAAATAGGAAAAAAATTTGGAAATATAAGATTTAGCATTGAGGGTAAATCAACCATTAATGTCCATTTCCTTGTATAATCAAGCTTTAAAACCCATGATTAGTTCTCCCTCTGGTACCATACACACAAAAAAGTACATAATTGGTGTTGGAACTGACAATACGACCCACTCAACAACCTAAGTACGTCCACTGTCCCACATCACATAAGCTATAATAGTAAACCCAAACACACAACAATAGCTGATGTACTCATCCTCTTTCCACAACTTTATTTATGCATAGCATATGCATTAAGCCAAACCCTTACATAGTTGACAGCAACTCTCTTCCTTCACCATTGAAGCTACCTACGCACCAAGCTCCATCAATTATCCAATACGATTGCATTGACAACTCAATCCACCATACCCTTAGACATACAATGCCTAATCATGATGCTCATAGCCCCAATCCTCTTCATCGAACATACCAACCTAATGACTTTCTCACTTAAACATACATCGACTACAACTCCATAGCAAACAGACCCCAATTAATGCCCAACCACACTCCCATCTAACCACATACAATCGAGCTCCATAACCCCATCTAGCCACCCAGTTGCAACCCATACTCTCTCTTCACAGCAATCATAACGATCAACTAACATTGCCCAAACACAACAAGCCACAACCTTACATAACCTCCCATCCTCACTATCGAACACCAAACCACAAAAGAAGCTCCACCATCAGCTACTTCGATGTGAAACTACCATTATGACTGTAGTCATGGTGGTAAAAAACCAAGGACGACCATTTCCCTAGCTTCAGGAGTAGCCATACCAAGCCGTGTGAGCACCTTCTCTCTTTACCACCGGCATCTAACGTTGAACAACCCTCAAACCACCTCCAAACCCCGTAGCACCTTTACTAAACCCCCTCTTTCCAATAAGAAACTCATAAATGCTATCTTCTTTGGTCACTTTGGCATCGAAAATAGCCTCCATCGATCCTTCGCATGACTATTCTCTCTTCCTTATGCAGAACACGTGTAGAGCACATGATAGCTCAGGGGGACTCAATATTCAACCTGAGACCCAACTCTACGACCTGATCCAATCGCTTAGGTTCATTCGAGCTATGCTCTTGCCTTTGACCTAGTTTGGTCATCTTTGCAATTGTTGTTGTTTTTTTTTTCTTTTAATTTATTTATCTCCTGTAAATTGCAAATGCCCAAAAGAAAAAAAGAAAGAAAACGAAAAAAAAAGGGCAGGCTCTTTTCATTTTTATGCTTAAGTTAAAGATAATAAAAGGTAAAAAAAAAAAGGAATAAAAATAGTTTAAAAAAAAGGAAAAATAATAGCAAAATATGTTTCATCATTTAGAAAAATCTACTTTCCAAAAAATATAACATAAATTAACCCTTTTTCAAAATTAGGACATTTTCTTAGAATTTTCAAAAAATAAACCAAGTTTAGGACCATTTTAGAAAATATCCTTAAATAACCCAAATCAGGTTAAAAATGTAATCCTAACTCTTTTTTTTAAATTTAAAATGGACCAACTTGCTAATGTTTTCGAAAAAAAATTACGGAAAGTCTAATCCTTAATAGAAGGTATATAAGCACTTACAAGGTGACTTAAAATAGGGAAATATTTTATTTTCCCTTTTGTAAAATCGTTTCAATTTGTTATTTGTACAAATAGAATTAGTTTTAATTGTAAATTTAGAAATAGGGTATTTTGAAAGATAAAATCTAAATTTAGAAAGTTAAAAATTTTATCTATTAGAGTTTAATAGTTTAGCCCCCTAACCTAATCTCTAGTTTCTTAAAAACCTTTTTAAAATTAATTTTTCATACAATCTAGTGTCTAAATTAAAATTAATCCATCCAATTGGTTTTAATCTAAATCTTTTCCCAATCTTAGTTGAGTAGTGACTCCAAATATTTTCAAAACATGTTAAAACTTTGATTTTCCTTGATTCTTAAATGAAGGTTGGTATTAAATGGGTTATGGTTTAATACTAATGAGATTAAGGAAAATAATAAAAATAAAAAAAAATTAAGCTCAACACTAATGATGGAGAAGCCTTTTTTGTTTTAAACTCTTTTAGAAAATATTTCAAAACTTTTAAATGCATCACTTTATGACGTAACAATAAGATTCAAGTAAATCTTGAGAAGTCATCTACTATGATAAGTCCACATTTACTTTTTCCAAAACTTAGAGTGCACGTTAGACCAAATAAATCTAGATGCAACAACTTTAAAGGTCTTTGAGTAGATATAACTTTCTTACTCTTATGTGATAATGAACTCATCTTATTCTTAAGACAAGCAGTACAACGAATATTTTCATGAGCATGTAATCTTGGTAATCCTCAAATTAAGTTATTTTTAGATAATTTCTTAAGTTATTGAAAATTTACATGTCCTAACTTTTTATGCCAAAGTATAGTGTTGTTAGTCATAGTTAGAAAGCAACTTTCATATGACACTTTAGATGGTTTAATTAAATAAACATTCTTCTTTCTAAATCCTTCAAACAACTTTAATCCATCTATATTAAAACTAGTACATTTGTCATGTTCAAATGTTATTTTATATCATTTGTCACACAATTGACTTATACTTAACAAGTTCTGTTTGAGACCTTTAACCAGTAATACATTTTCAACTGTGTGTAGTGTCAAACCAATTGTTCCTACCACAATTATTTTAACTTTACCATTGTCACCAAATTTCGCATATCCATCTTCCTTCCATTCCAAGCTTTTGAATAAAGAAGCATCACCTATCATGTATCTTGAGCATCTATTGTAAAGATACTATGTTCCTCTTAACTTAGCTTCGTATTCCCATACACATCATAGCATAATCAAGTTTGCTTATGAGTCTAGCGAAGTTTGAGTTCATGAAAATCCAAGCTCGACTTTTAAATTGAACCTTGATCATTGTTGATCCTGTATTTTTTATAAAAACAATACTTCTCTATGTGTGCTAGTTTATTACATAGAAAATAAGTATAAGTTCTATACTCAGTATACCTATTACTTACTGCATTCTTTTAACTTAGATTCTTTTTGTCATTTCGCTGTCTAACCATCTATTGTATCTTCTGAAAGGATACTTATTATGTTTTGCGAGTATTGTCTGTTGTACCTACAGATAGGTTCAACTACTTTACCTTTATCCATTTCTTTCACTATTTCTTGATTTTCACACTTTGATTTAACAAATACTATTTCTCTCTTCACTTTAGATGTTTCTCCAAATTTGAAACCAAGTCTAGATTTTAAATTATACATCCTTTAACTAGAGATCATCATTTGTAACTTCTTATCACTTTCATCAAACTTTTGAAAAGTATTTTTTATTGACTTAAATAAATCCTCCATATGATTGTTCAAATTTTTAATTTCTTCTTTCAAAATAAGATTTTCATTGACTAAAGTTTCATGAGCAACATGCAATCCTTGAAAAACATTCTTCAAGAAGTCATTCTCTTTTGCCAATAATTGATTTGTTCAATTAAGAGCTTACTTTTCATTTTTCAATGTCTTCACTTCTTATTCTAGCTTAGAGATCTTGTCATTTGACTTAGGAAGAGCTTTAACCATTTTGTTGATTTTAGCACATATATCATCAGGTGCTTCTATGTCAAAGTTGGAATCAATTTCAGAATCTACCTTAGAGAATGCCATAAGACATTGATTTGCTTCTTCACATTCTTCGAAACTCTCTAACTTAATTTTTGAATCTTCCAAATCACTCTATGTAGCCATTAGAGATTTGCGTTTGTTCTTAATTTTCTCCATTTTCTTGATTAACACCAGGCATTCATATTTAATATGACTTAATTTTTTGCATTCATAGCATACAATTTCCTTTTTGAACCTTTTCTCGTCCTTTTCCTTGATTACCTTAACCGTATCATTAGATTGGTTTTTATTAGGAGAAAATATTTTAGTAAAAGTTTTCTTATCTTTCTTCTTTAGCCATTTGTTGATTTTTTTAGCTAGAAGTGTCACATCCTCGTCCTCTTCTTCAAATGAGTCTTCTTCTTCAGCATCTATTTCTTTTACTATAAAAGCTATGGATTTCTTCTTTTATCCTATGAACTTCTTTTTATCCTATGAAGTACTTTCTGATTTGAGAAAATTAGTTTCATATGCCATAAGCTTGCTACGTAATTGATTCAATATTAATCTCTTTAGATCACAAGCTTCTTCTATGGCAGTTTTCTTTGCATTCCAGACTTTGAGAAATATCCTTAGCATCTTACGTACCATATCTACATCACTAATTGTTTTCTTAAGAGAAGACAATTCATTAGTAATAGTAGTAAATCCACTAAAAAAGTCCTTAATTTCTTCACTAGGAAGAATTAAAAAAGTTTCGTATTATTGAATTAAACTACCACTTATTTCACTTATGATCTTAAACTTTAGATGATATTAGAGCGAAACCTTGATACCAATTGTTGGTTTTGTAAAGATATCAAGAAGGGGGGTATCGAGGGGGCATGAATTGATATCTTTAAAAAAATTTGAAACTTTTTTTTATGTAAGTTGAAAATTATCCCTCTTAATAACTTAATTTTGGTGAGCAATGGTACTTTAATAATTTAACACACTAATAACAAGAACAAATAACTAAAAGTAAAAAGATAAGGATAAAATCAAGCTCAAGATTTATAGAGCTTCTACCTACTACTTTCTTCTAGCTTAATTGTTAGGAACTTGGTTTTCTTTATCTGTGCCGTTCCACTTGATCCTCTATATCAAAACAAATCATGAAAAGCTTTCAAGCATTTACCATTTTTGGCCTTTACAACACTCTAATTTACTTATCTAACCTCTTTACAATTCAGGCTAAATACAGATCTATAGAGTATAATTAAACTTCTCTCAACTAACTTTCAAACAATAAATGATGTTTACAAAACACAAGAGAGAACAATAAAACAAATCTCAAATAATTTAGCAAGAAAATAAAAATGAAAATTGATGGATAATCAACTTCAGTTCAACTGTCTAAAGAAGTTTCGAAAAAGTATTTCGTATTTCTTTAGATGGTAGAAAATGATCATGATTAGAGTATAAAGTATATATTTTTTTCTTCTTAGAATTGTTCTAAGATTTTTGAATCATCTCTTCTTTTATGCTAGAGTCTTCCAACATCTATATTGTTGATGATTATCTCCATCTCATGTTTATCCAATCCCAATGTTTAAAAAAAAAAATGATCTATAGATATATAGAGAAAATCTTAGAGTTTGAAATTTTAATTTGATCTTATCTCATTCAAATCTCCCTAATGGTTATACTATGATCAGTAGTTTCCAGATAACCTTGAATTTTGAAATTGAAATCCCATTATATTAGAAAACATCCTTATCCTTATCCTTATGCAAACTGAGATATTTTCTTGTTATTTAATTATTTCAAAAATTAATTTTCCTAGCAATAATCCCCATGGATCTTAATTCCTACATAAGTGAAATGAGATTAAGTGTATTTTCTTAATATACCTAATTTAGTAAAGCTAAGTCTTATTCACTCTGATTCTGATGTCGTCTTATTTTTTAGAGTTACTCTTCTAGACTAACTGTTTGAATTACCTACTAAAGATGTCTCAATTTACTTATCTTCAGAGTTTCTAAACAATTTTTTGAAGTGCTACGCTAATTCTTCTTATATAAGTTTCTAAAACATTCTCTGAATATTTTTTAAACTTGTCTCTTTTTCAATCGTTTCAAACCTTCTGAATAAGTCTCTGAATGCAACTCAATTTACAATTTCAAACTTTCTGAAAAACAGTCTAAATACCTGCACACTTGTCAATACATTAGCATTCCTCTTATTTTGTCATTTTAAAAATTCATGAGAGATATCTAATAAAATCAATCACTAAGTGAAACATATCCTATCATCAAAGAAGTATTATCTTGTTTCCTTATCAAAATAATAATAATCAATATCTAACTCCTCGTTAAATTTTGCAGAAGTCCATAGTACTTATACTTACAACTGAAAAACCATAAATCCCTAAATAGTGAGTTATGCCTAGTACGGAACACTAAAAGTACATGCACATGTCACATTTAGCAAGAATACACATGCAAACACATATACATCTAATGCGACATACACAATGTAATTAGATTATTATTATGTTTTTATAAAATGGTTTGGTTCGGTTTTATGAGTTGATTTGTTTTATCTTTCCAAACTAATCATAAATTTTCGGTTTGGTTTGTAAATTTGTTCAATTTGATTAGTTTTTCCCCACCCTTAACCAAAAGTCATACTTACAATACTTGAAAAATTACAAAGTCCCAACATGAGAAAACAGCAACGCTAGTATGAAAAGTCTTATGGATCAATTACACACGTGTCATACTACATCATTTTTGAATAATAGACTAATATATCAATCAAATACTAGGTTACATTATAATTTAGGAGGAAGCATACAACACAACCTCAATGTCACAACAGGATAGTATTTTTATTGTTCATAAAATGTTCCATTTCTTGTAAAATAAATGAGCCTCACGCAATTTTACTTGTGCAATAAAACTTGACATGTTAAAGTGTATGATAGGGTGGAAAGGAATTTTCTAGAGAATGTGGTGAGGAAAATTGGCTTTGTGAATCTTGGATTAAATGGATTATGAATTGTGTAGTGTTTGTGTCTTACAATATATGACCGTTATCGGTAAAAGGGACGGTAAATTTAATCCATCTAGAAGAATTAGGTAGGGTGATCCAATCTTTGTTTTTGCTTTTGCTTGTAGCTAATACTTTGTTGCTCATGATTCATAGAGAAAATAAAAGGGGGGTTGGTTAAAGGTATTAAGATTAGATAAAGAAGTCCGGAGGTAACACATTTTGCTTTTCGCAGATAACTCTCTTTTCTTCATGAATGCCACCTCCGGTAACATTGATGGACTTGAAAGGATTTTGGATGATTATTGTAATGCATCTGGTCAATTAATAAATTTTCAAAAATCATCTGTTCTCTTTAGCAAAAATACACATGAGTGGATGAGATATAATTGTGCAAGCATATTGAATATTAATCAGGAGAGGAGGCATGTGTTGTACCTAGGGATCCTTAAAGAATAGGGTAGGTCAAACAGAGAAGCACTATCTCTAGTCAAATCTAGAGTGCTTTGAAAATTGCAAGAATGAAAGGATATGTTGTTGTCTCAGGGCGGCAAAAAAGTATTGATTAAATATGTAGTTTTTGCTAAACCAATTTATACTATGAATGTTTTTTCCTTTTTATTAAGCTGGTGTAGAGAAGTTACTTCTATCATTGCAAAGTTTTGGTGGCGTAGAGACATTTCAAAAAGAAAGATAACACTAGAAGAGGTGGGAAGAATTGGCCAAACCAAAGTCTTCTGTTGGATTGGGATTTTCGGTTATGGTTGATTTTAACAAATCACTTTTGGGGAAGTTGGCATGGAGGATTCTATATAGGCCAAATGATCTTTGGTTAAGGATTATCAAAAGCATATATTTTCTAAAGAAAGACTTTCTAGATGCTAATGTTGGGCGTTATCTCTCTTCATGCTTAAGGAGTATTTTGACTCGAAGAGAAATTATTCAAAAGAATTTCATCTGGCAAATTGGTGGCGAGGATAAAGTTATGGTTTTTCATGATCCATGGTTGTCGTCCTTACCAGATCATAAATTGCAATGGAATGATGATGCTGCAAAATTTGCACAACTTAAAGTAAGTGACATCAAGCATACAGAAAGGGGAACATGAGATCTTACACGAATTTCGCCTATGTTAACTGATCGGGAGAAAATGGCTATCTCTGAGGTTGGAGTCCTCGATGGTGATGTAAGTGATGGAGTCATTTGGCCGGATAGCAAGAATGGACAATACACCACAAAATCTGGTTATTTGACACTTGTAAAAGATTATAAATCGCAAAATAATGGCAGAGGCTTGTAAAGGATCGTAATACACCACAAAATCTGGTTATTTGAGGCTTATAAAGGATCATAAACCTCAGAATAATGGTAGAGCATCAATTTCTCATCTACTTGATCAGAAACTATGGAAACTCATTTGGGAGGCAAGAATTATGCCTAAAATCAAACATTTATGTAGAGGATTTGTTCTAATGCGATCCCTTGTAAATTTTCTTCATTTAAATAAACTCTAAGAATAATCTTTTTATGTTCTTTTTGTAACATGGAAGAGTCTATTGAACGCATCTTCTTTCATTGTTCTTGAACTTATAGAGTTTGGTTTCAATTGTTTGGTTATCATGCAAGTAGCTCAATAATTAACAGAACATACAATTGGATGCAGAATATTGTAGATTTATGTGCATTAAACCACCGTCATGGAGAAGAGTTCTTTGGCAAAGTAGCAATGGGACATTGACAAAATTTGAAAAGAAAGGAATTCATTGTCTTCTCAACGTTACTCAACCAAATCCTGTGCCCAGTGTTAAACGAATCGAAGAGAATGTGCGAGAGTTGTCCTTCTTGCAACATAGTAACCATGCAGCTCCTATTGTCCATCAGAAGAAGGAATTGCGTTGGCGCTCACCTGGTGAAGACGTTATGGCGGTCTCGTGCGATGAGGCTTTTGATAGAGAAAAGGTAAGAGCAGGAGCAGGCATAGTGACGAGGAATGCAGCAAGAGATCTTTTAGCAATAATTGCAATTCCCTCTGATGAGTTAGATGCGGAATGTGTAGAAGCTTTCGCCATCTTGGAAGGGATCCAACTTGCGACAGTTAAATCAGATTGCGGCTCAGTTATTAATCGTCTACTTCAAGCCGATGATGTTTCTTAAAGGATTCACCATTTTGTTATCAGCATTAAGGGGTTACTATCTTGTTTTGATCTAGTTAACTTTAAGTTTATTAGTGGCTTTGTCAACTCTTGTGTAGATTGGTTAGCATCCAAGAGTTCGTCGGGACGAAATTAAAATACTCTGATATCTCTTCCTCCTATTTTAGAATCTTTATTGAATTGTGATAAGCGGAATGTTCCATAACACAGATTTTTATACTTTCAATGAATGTTTCTTTCGGCAAAAAAAGCTTTAAAAAAAAAAAAAAAAAAACCTCAATATCACAAGATCTAGAATCATTTATATCCTAGTGCACATAAATACATATAGTACATACTTATCCATGAATAAGAGTCCATAAATCTTGTCACCAAGACCGATAATCTAATCATCTCATATTGGATTCATCGCTCATATCATCTATCAGTTGCTTAGTCCATTCCCTCTATCTACAATAGTATCCTATATATATCCTCTATATATATATATATATTAGTGAAGTGGTATGATAATAGCTTCTCTTTAGATTTTCTTACTTGTACCAACCTCAATTCCACCATGTCAACAACCCACTCATTGACACTTCGTTGCATTAATGCCTAAATTTCTAAACATTGCATTTTGAATGTCTAGCCATCAAAAGATAATGGATACTGAGTCAATGATCATCATTTTTGGTACTATTACATCATAGGCAACTTTTAGTAAATGACGTTTTCTTCTGAACTTTAAAAGGTTGTAACTCTTTTAAATGATGTGTTGTTTTATAAAAATATAAAAATTCAACATACATATATTTATTTAATAACAATATTTATGATAATTTATAAACTCATATTATCCTATGTTACTTGTAAAAACTTTTTAAAGTAAATCTATCTTTTTAAATTACTTAAATACTGTAAAACAACATATGTGAATAGTATGGACCCTTAACAAGAGTTAATATTGATTATAAGGGTAACATAAGTTAGAAACTTATAGACTAAATAGATAAAAAGGCCCATCACTTCTTTATTGGCTTGTTTATATTAGTTGGCAATGGGTTGGATATTATAAATTTTATCCTATGAATTGTTTTTTTTTTTAACCAAAGAAAAAACTAAAATTTAAGTCCCATAGCCATTTATAACTAAAATTATAATTGCACATTAATATTGCTTTTAAAGATAGATAGACAGTGTTAAATGCAAAATAAGAAAGTAAAATAGAAAGACAAAAACTAATAAGAAAATAGAATAAATAAAAACCACATTACCAAGTTAAATTAGATACATAGGATAAACTTATGTGTCATATTGAGTGTTGTGTGTTAAGTTATGCTAGTTGGTTTGTATCCATGTGTACAACTCTTATGTTGACACTTGTATTTTTATGATTTGTTAAAACTTTAGTTGGTTATAACCGTAGACCACATTATATAAATAGACTCCTTTGTATTACTCTATAAGATAGAATATGGAACATTCATTTTTAGCTTTCTATTGCTCTTGTATGGCGACTCATCATCCACAACCAAACTTATTGGAATACGTCATGGTATTAAAGCAAGTTTCATCTATTCCTTTCTAATCTAATATATCATTCATTAGGTATAGTAACACATTAGTCGATTGTTTGATTCTTACATGATACTTTACTTGTTGAATATGAATAATAACTTAGAATTAGCGATTAATGATCCTTATTATCTTTCTAGTTTGGATCATCTTGGAATGTATATTAGTAATATCATCTTTAATGGAAACAACTATATTACTGGAGTAAATTTATGAAATTAAGGCAAAGGGAAAAAGTCAAATCTAGCTTTACCGATGACTCAATAACTAGGCCTATTGATAATTCTAATGATTTGCATGAAAAGATTAAGGCAGATTATATGGTTCGGTGTTGGTTACTAAACTCAATGTCTAGTGATTTGTCATAAAACATTTCGTAAACGTAATTTGCATTTCAATTGTAGAAGGAAATTAGAGAAAAATATGGAATTGCAAGTGGTCCATTAATTTTTCAGCTTTAGTATGAAATCAGTAATGTAAGATAGGGTAATCAAGTGGGTAATGTATACTACAATAAGTTATGTAAATGTTGGGATGAACTTCGTAAATTATACTCATTTCCTAGTTGTGAGTGTGGAAGAATGGATTATTGTACTTGTGCCGTAGAAGAAAGGATTCTTGAATTTGAATCACATTCTAGATTGATTCAGTTTTTAATGGGATTAAGTGAAGTGTATGAGGGAGTTAGAAATCAAATCCTCTCAATGGAGCCCTTGCCTTTGGTTAATATTGCTTTTAACTTAGTCTAGCAACTAGAAAAACAAAGGCAATTGTTCAAAATCTCGAGCTTAAATGTTGATATGGCTACCTTCTATTCAACTAATGTTAATACCAATGAAAGGAAGCAAAACAAAAAAGGTTTGTTTTGTAAACATTGCAAAATGGTAAGTCATTTGATGGATAATTGTTTCCAATTAGTTGAGTATCTAGAGTAGTGCAAGGGTAAGAAAGTTGGAGCTAAAGGAAAAGCTAGCTCAACTTCTTTAACTTTGAGTCAACAATTATAGCTTAATTCTATTGAAACTCCTTTTGATTAAGATTGTTGTAATGCTAAAGCTTTTACAAGTAATAAGCAATTCATGTAGGAACTATGTATTGAGATGTTCAAGCTAATGCTTGGAAAACAGGTAGCTGTATCAGGTTTAAGTACAATCAATCATGCAGTGAATTGTACAGATATTGCTCTTCTACTTTCTTCTTCTTTAATAGTAGTAAATACTTGTTTGGTTACATGGGTTGTTGACATTAAGACAACTGATCACATGACATCTTGTATTAACCTACTTCATGACATTAAATACATCACTAAACCCATATCAATTAGATTACCTGATGGTAGTGTATCATATGCTAATCAAGTTGGTACTATCATTATAAACCCACATTGGACACTATATAATGTACCATTTGTTCCCAACTTTACACAAAACCTCATTTGAGTTATGAAACTTATGTCTTTTCAACCTTTACAAGCAATTTTTGATTCATCCTCATGTACCTTATAGGACTTAATCTTTGAAAAGACTGTTGCTACAACTTAAGCTAAGGCTAAACTATATTTTCTACATGTTGATATTCCATCTATTTTTGCTGGTTCTTTAGTTAGTTTTGTTGATAATGTAAATAAACTAGATGTTGTACTCCTTCATGATAGACTAGGATACAAATCTATTTCCAAGTTATAATACTTAACAATTTGTAAAGACTTAGGTCCTATCAATTTCCTTTGTAATACTTGTCATGAAGATAAATTTCATCATTTGCCATTTAGTATCAGCACAAGTAATTATTCTTATGCTTTCGAGCTTCTTCATATTGATTGTTGGGTTCCTTATCATGTTCCTTTGTTATGTGGTGCAAATTATTTCCTTACTAAAGTTGATGATTTCTCAAGATCAACTTGAACTTTTTTTATGCATCAGAAGAGTTAGACACCTTACATTCTAAATCATTTCTTTAAATATGTTTCTAACTACTTCTCATCACACCTAGGTCAATTAAGAGGGTGAGTTCATCTCTCATCTATGCTAAGACTTATTTCATAATCTTAGGATATTACATTAGAAAAGCTTACCCTATACACTTCAACAAAATGGTTGAGTAGAGAGGAAACACTAACATCTTTTAGATACATCTAGAGCACTCAAACTTTATGCCAATCTACCCAAAGAGTTTTAGAGTAACTACATGCTTGTTGCTACTCATCTTGTTAACCTCATGCTAATGGCTAAAATTTCTTAGAAGTCTCCTTTTGAGGTGGTGTTTAAAAGGGTACCTAATTATAGTAAGTTGAGAGTTGTTGGCTGATTGTGCTACATAGCCACTCTTGGATCAGGTAGAGACAAGTTTAATGCTAGAGGTACTAAATGCATCTTTCTTGGGTATGCTATTGCTCATAAAGGGTATAGAGTGTATGATTTGGCAAAGAAGCATATTGTGTATAGCAAAGATGATATCTTTTGTGAGGATATTTTTCCTTTTAAACATTAGTCTTATATTGGCTTAGATAACCATTCAACTAATCATTCTATTCCACATCCTTTGATGGCATATGATACACCTATTGTTGTGTAGTCTTCCATACCTTCCAATCAACCTTCTTCCTCTATCCTTGATATAGTTCATACTGATACACATTCTTATCAAACACATGTTTCACTTCCTTCTTGTCACTTAACCAGATCAAAAAGGCCTCCTGCCTTGTTGTTTGATTTTGTCAGTTCAAGTCACCTTAATACTTTTGATGTAGCTTTGACATCCTCCTCTATCAAATACCCTTTGTTTCACAAAGACATGTATAAATACTTTCCACTTAACTATGTCATATCTCTTGCCCATATGTTATCAATTCTTGAGCCATCCAATTATCCTCAAGCTGTTAAGTAGCAAGAATGGGTGGATGCCATGGATAAAGAGTTGTGTGGCTTGGAAAGTAACTGATAGGAATCAACCTTAGACCAATCATAAGAAGCTAAGCTTAAGGACTTTAAAGGCTCGTATGAAAAATACTAACTTTAAGCCATAGCTGAGATGGGGACTCCTATCTCGATCTGACCTCTAGTTGAAATGTCTGTCAAATCCTCACGTGTATCCAACATGCTCTTGCCCAACCGTAAAGTCTTAACCTAGGGGGTAACCCAAGAAAGGCTACTCGAACCAAGCTCCCTAACCGACCACTATTGCTTGACTCTAATTCAGCTGACTTCTTAACCAAACTGACTAGCTCTCGACCTGATCTAGATCAAGTTGGCCCCTGACTATAATGCATTCCTGTTTCTACCTACATTATATCATATCCTTGATGTCCAGCCACCAAGATGTGTCTTTTAACATAATGTTCTAGAATGATTCTTCCTTTTCCGTACTAAATATTTTTTTATCTCTTTTACCCTTTTTAGTATTTCTTATATAATCTAGTGTAGAATACCCTTTTGTCTTTTCATACATATAAAGCAACCTTAGTGAATAAGTATATAAACCCCTACTTTCTTGTATACGATCAATCATTTAGCTTTCAATACAAAATTATTCACCTTGAGTAACTTTACTTCTCTCGTTATCATTCAACTCTTATTTATTCCCTTTAGCAAGGAGTAGTAGTGAGTGACCTTTTGATTCAGACTAGTGTATCATATCCGATGGATTGTTAGCTAAGTAGGATCAAGTGGTGTGTCTATCCATTCGGTAACTGCTCGAACTTTGCTAGCCTTTTCTTTACTTCTTTCCGGTTTGCTTCATTGTGGTGCCTTTCCATGTATCCAACTCTAAAGTCGCATCAACTTCATTAATATCAAAGTACAGTTCCAGGAGAGAGTGTGTGAAATTGTAGTAAAGTTTTGGCTCACCTTACTATTAGTAGCTACTGTGTTCCTTCCATAACTACTATAGTGTGCTTATGTGTTCGTTAGTATGGTTTCGTTGATACTCTGTTCTTACTCTATTTTTTATTATGAAAACAAAGCAAGTTTGTCTCTATTTTGTTTGAGTAACTTTAGGTACTACAGTTGTTAATAATTTGTTAATCTGTTTGGAAAATTTTATATTATGTCAGAACTAAGTATTCAAGGTATCATTGGTGACCAGAGTAGTGATGCTCAACCTGGTCTTAGTTTTAATGGTAGTAACACTCCTAGGTCCATTGATGATAAACTTGATAGACTCACAAACATTGTTGAGAGTATAATCACCGCAATGTAAGTTAATAGGCAATAACCCTAAGGTATATAGTAACAAAACGCCTAGGATGGCACCCTTGAGAGATGCTATAGCTAAGTCAATTGAACTAATCACCTAGTTCGACCTCCTCATGCTGAAGGGGCTACTAAATAAAGAATGGAGTTGGAAGATATTGTAGAGGATGGCGAAGAGTTGGATGTTGAAAGTTTTGGTGAAGAAGAAGTTGATTATTACTGAATATAAGGACAAAGATGCCGAGTCCCTCGAGGGCTAGACAATGTTAAGGTGTAAATCCCGCCCTTCGATGGAAGTAGAGATGTAGATGAATACTTAGAGTGAGAAGAGAAGGTTAAGAAAGTATTTAAATGTTATGGGTATGAGGATGTGGTGAAAGTCCAACTTGCTGCATTACAGTTTACTAAGTATGCCACCATATGGTAGAAGAATCTGAATACAGCCAAGGTAAGAGACGGAAGACAAGATGTTAGAACTTGGGATGGGATGAAAAAGTTGTTAAGAGGTAGATTGATGCTCGAGACTTATCTACAAAATATGTTTGCAAAGTTACAGGATCTGCGCCAAGGAAGCCGATCTGTTGATGACTACATGAGGGAGTTCCAAATGTTAATGATTCGAGTCGAAGTAGAAGAGCTAGAAGCCTGTACAATAGCGAGGTTCATTTCTAGGCTCAAGTATGAGATTCGTAATATCATAGAAGTACAGAGGTTTTATAATTTGGAAGAAGCTATCAAAATAGCGTAGAGGGTTGAAAAGTAGAGGAGAAATGTTTCGAGTTAACCTAGGATAACATTCTCTTGAGCTCCGGTACCATGTCGACTTGTTCAAGCCAAGCCTAATAGACCATACTAGACTGAGGAAAAGAATAACCGACCTAATGATAGCCGAGCAGGTCAGCATGGCCGAGCAGACAGCTAAGCCAAACCGAGGTTAGGCCACTTTCAAGAATGTCTGAGAAAGGACAAACCTTCGGACAGAAGTCTAGTGAGGTGAAATGATTTAAATGCCTAGGCTTCGGATATATGGCTGCTAAGTATCCGAATCGACATGTTATGGTGCTTTAAGGAGATGTAATAGATAGTACTGACGAGAGTAAGCCTAAGGAGGAGAAAGATCTTCGATAGGCAGAAGCCAAAGAGGAAGAGGAAACCTATGTCTACGTTGATTAGGGAGAAGTGATGACCCTAGGATTGAGATGAGTCCTGAGTTTCTTACCAAACCTTGAAGAGGACTAAAGGGAGAATTTGTTCCATACCAAGTATATCGTCAAAGGCTAATTATGCATGATCATAGTGGATGGAGGAAGTTGCACTAATGTGGTTATACAATCATTTGTGTAAAGGATGGGCCTTAAGGCATCCCTGACCTTACAAGCTACATTAATTTCATGATAAGGGTGCTTTACACATAACTGAACAAGTGACCGTATCGTTCAATGTTAGAAATGTATACAGGGTTGAAGTAGTATGCAATGTCGTCCCCATGGGAGCTTCACACGTACTACTTAGACGACTTTGGTTGTTCAAGTGATGTGTTACATACAACAGGTATAAAAACACCTATGCCCTTATGAAGCATAGAAGGAGGATAGTATTGTAACCCCTAACCCAGTCCCAAGTGAATGAAACCCATAATCTACTTACCCATGCTAGTAAGAAGAAAGCCTTAGTAATGAGCAGTAGAGAGCTCTAATCTACTGAGAAATCTAATGAATCAATGTTCCTGTTGGTTAAGAGACTGATGGTGATGACGGAGTTATAGAATATTCCAGAAGAGATCCGGAGCTTACTAAATGAGTTTTCTAACCTATTTCCAAAAGAACTACCTAAAGGACTACCACCAGTCCAAGGCATAGAGCACTGTATTGATTTATAGCTAGGTGTCGCCCTGCCGAACCGACTTGTATATAGGATAAACCTTAAATAAGCTGCCAGGCTGAAAAGACAAGTCGATGAACTCATTAAGTAAAGGCATGTGAAGGAGAGCATGAGCCCATATACTATACCAACTCTGCTCATTCCGAAGAAGGATGGTTCATGGCACATGTGCATTAACAACCAACAAATCAACAGAATTACTGTCAAGTACAAATACTCGATATCGAAGCTCAATGACATATTGGATGAGCTTTATGGTGTAAAGATATTTTCAAAGATAGATTTGCAGAGTGGCTGCCACCAAATTCACATGAGATCGGGCGATGAATGGAAGACTATCTTTAAGACTAGACATGGGCTCTACAAATGGCTTGTTATGCCATTTAGACTTACTAATGCACCGAGTACATTCATGAGGTTAATGAACCATGTAATGCGTTCTTTTCTTGGAAGATGTGTGGTCATATACTTTGAGGACATATCGGTGTATAGTGCCGACCTGAACAACCATGTTCAATATCCTCACAAAGTATTTAGCATTGTACAAGCTGAGAAGTTGTATAAAAATGTAAAGAAATACATGTTCTGCCAGAAAGAGGTGATGTTCCTAGGGTTTGTAGTTTCAAGGGAAGGAATCCGAGCAAATGAGGAGAAGATCCAAATTGTTTTGGATTGGCTAATGTCGAAGAATGTCACTGAAGTTCGAAGTTTCCATGACTTAGCTTCTTTCTATAGATGATTTACTAAGGACTTCAACACAATAGCTGCCCCATTGATCGAGCTGACAAAGAAGAATAAAAGGTTCAAGTGGAACAATCGAGCTGGGCAAAGCGTCAGGGAGATTAAGGAGAAGCTCACCTCGACACATGTTCTTTCACTACCAGATCTTAACAAGCCCTTCGAATTAGAGTACGATGCATTGGGAGTTAGAATTAGTACTATCTTAATGCAATAATGATGGCCCATCACTTACTACAGTGAGAAATTGAGTGAACCAGCCTTAAACTATTTCATGTATGAGAAGGAGATATACTCCCTTTTCTGAGCCTTACTGTTTGGCAACATTATTTGTTACCGCAAAAGTTTGTTATTTATACAAACTGTAAGTCTCTAAATCATCTAGGGAGTCAAAATAAGCTTTCGAAGAGGAAAGCCAAGTGGTTGGAGTTTATGGAGAGTTTCCCGTACGTCATCTGACACAAAAAGGGAAATGCAAATGTAGTCGCTAACGCTTTGTCATGGCGACAAACCTTACTGACTACTTTGCAAACAAAATTATTAGATTCTCATTAATTATCGAGCAGTATGCTCATTATTCTCATTTTAGCCTTATCATAGAACAGTATAAGGATAAAATAGCTATCAAGCGATATCATCTCAAGGATGGCTATCTATATAAGGACTACAGGCTATGTATTCCAAACTGCTCTACATGTGAACTGTTAGTTTAGGAAGCTTACAGTGATGGACTTTTAGGCCACTTTGGGAAGGCTAAGACTACTAATCTATTAAAAGAGAATTTTTACTAGTCAGGTCTGGCTAAGAATGTTCATAAGGTAGTTGGTCGTTATAAAGTGTGTAAGCGTGATAAGGGGAAGAGAGAACCCCATAGAGAGTACATGCCTCTACCAACGCTTATCTTACCATAGGCCGACCTCTGCATGGACTTTGTCCTAGGGTTGCCCTGGACATCCAGAGGGAAAGATTTTATTTTTATTGTAGTGGACCGTTTCAGTAAGATGGCACACTTTATTCCATGCCATCAGGCTAATGATACTTTATATATTGCTAATTTGTTTTTACAGAAGGTTGTTCAACTACATAGAATACCAAAGACTATTATCTCAGATCGGGACACAAAAATTTTAAGTTATTTTTGGAAGACCCTTTGGATAAGACTTGGGCCTAAACTAGTGTTCAAGTCCAATAGCTACTTTTAGACTAATGGTTAGACTGAAGTGGTGAACAGGACATTATGCAATTTGCTTAGAGTTATTGTAGGAAAAAACTTGAGGGATTGGGATCCGTGCCTACCAGTCATAGAGTTCGTATATAACCAAATTGTCCATAACACTATAGGGAAGACCCCATTCGAGGTCATCTATAGCCTTAACCTAAGCATTCCCCTGGACATGGTCAGCACCCCAATAACTATTGAAGAGAGTCAATTCGAAGTTGATCGAGCTTAAGAATTACATGAACAGCACCAATCCTTAACAAAGAAGATTGCCAAATTTAATAAGAGACAACAAGAGATTGTTAGCCAAGGCAGCTAAAGTTGCTGAACTGTTTCTTTTGAGCTAGAAGACTTAGTATGGATTTACCTCAGCTGAGAGCAATTCCCACACTTAAGACAAATCAAACTATCACTTAAGTTGACAACCCATTTAAGGTCCTAAAGAAGATCAAACGCAATGCCTACCAGATCAAGTTGCTTGATGACTATGGTGTCTCCTTTACCTTCAATGTATCCAATCTGATTCCCTATTAACCAACATAAGACCCTACGGGTGCCTCGGAAGAATGAGCAGAAATTGCTTCAGATTTGAGGATAAATCTTTTCGACCCCTAGGCAGATGATAAGAATCAACCCTCTAGACAGATCATAAGAAACTAAGCTCGAAGACTTCAAGGGCTTGCACAAAAATATTAACTCTAAGCCATAGCCGATTTAAAGACTCCTATCCCTATCCAACCTCTAGCCGACTTATCTGTCAGATCCTTACGCGTGTCTAACATGCTCCTATCCAATTGTGAAATCTTAACCCAAGAGGTAACCTAGGAAAGGCTAGCCAAATTGAGCTCCTTAACCGACCACTGGTACTTGACTCCAATTTAGTTGACTTCTTAACTAGAATGATTAGCTCCCAACCTATTCCAGATCAGGTTGGCCCCTGACTGTAACATATTCTTGTTTCTGCCTACGTTATATCATATCCCTAATGTTCAGCTACTAAGCAATATGTGTTTTCTGACATAATGTTCTAAAATGATTCTTCCTTTTCTCTATTGAATATTCTTTATCCCTTTTAGTATGTCTTATGTAACCTAGTGTAGAATACCCTTTTATCTTTTTATACATATAAAGCAACTCTAGTGAATGGGTATATAACCTCTACTTTCTTGTATACGATCAATCATTCGGCTTTCAATACAGAATTATTCACCTTGAGTAACTTTAGTGTTCCCATTATCATTCAACTCTTATTTATTCTGTATAGTAAGGAACAGTGGCGAGTGACCTTTCAATTTGAGCTGATGTATCATATTTGGTAAATTGTTGATCAAGTAGGATCAAGTGGTGTGTCATATCTATTCAGTAGCTACCCAGACTTTGCTAGCATTTTCTTTGCTTCTTTCCGGGTCGCTTCATTGTAGGCCGCTTCATTGTAGTGCCTCTTCGTGCGTCCAACCCTAGCGATGCATCAGTAACAGTAATTGGGATCTTATTACCTTGCCTTATGGGAAGAAACCAATAAGGGGCAAATGGGTTTATAAGATTAAATATAAGCTAGATGGTAATGTAGATCACTGTAAGGTTAGGCTTATGGCAAAGGGTTTTACACAAATTGAGGGTGAAGATTATACTGAGACATTTTGTTTAGTAGCAAAGTTGAACACTGTTAGGATTGCTAGTTGTAGTTGCTTCTTTTTCTTAGCCAATTCATTAAATTGATATTAGTAACGCTTTTTTACATGGTCACCTTAATGAGGAAATTTATATGCTACCTTGGGCAGGTTATACTAAAGAAAAATTGAGTCAAGTTTGTAAGCTCATACATTCTTTTTATAGGCTTAAGCAAGCCTTAAGTCAATGGAATATTAAGATTACTTAATTCTTAGTTACACGTAGCTTTAGACAATCTAGACATGATCATTCTCTTTTTACTAATCATTTTGATAATGGTTTTGTTGTTATTCTCTTATATGTTGATGATATGTTGGTGACTAGTTTTAATGAGGATCTTATCAAGCAAGTCAAAGCTTAGTTAGATGTTGAATTTCCATAAAAGATCTTGGGCTCGCTAGATATTTCCTTGGTTTAGAATTCTATAGTATGCCTAGTGACGTCTACTTACTCAGCAGAAGTTCATCTCAGATGTGCTGGTTGAGATTGGTCTAGTAGTTGCTAAACCTACTAAATTTCCTCTTCTTAGTGGTTGTAAGTTAGATAATGACTTAAGGAAGTTGCTTTCAAATCCAACATATTTTTGCAGGTTTATTGGTCGTCTCTCATATATCAATCTCACATGTCTAGATATAAGTTTTGCAGTATATGCTCTTAGTCAACATATATGTAAGCTACGGAAAATTTACATATAAGAGCTTTTTCATGCGTTAAGATACCTGAAAGGGACAATTACTTTAGGGCTTTCTTATTCATCTCAGAATAATTTACTTTTCTAATCCTATTCAAATTCATATTAGGCCACATTTACTATTGATTGTTGCTCAATTTCTAGATATTGCATCTTTCTTGGCTTGGCTTTGATGTCTTGGAAGTCAAAGAAACAACCAATGGTATCCACTTCATCCACCAAGGCAGACTATCATGCGCTAGCAACCGCTATTAGAGAAGTTCTTTGGACCTCATGCATTTTGCGGGACTTAGATATCAGTGTATCTCTTCCTATTTCCATTAGTTGTGACAATAAGTCAACTTTATTGATAACTTCTAATCCTTGTCTCCATATGCAAACAAAGCGTATTAATGTTAATATACATTTTTTTTTACAACTACATTTCATTTGGTTTCTTACTTGTTCAATATCTTCCTACATACTTACAATTAGTTGATGTTTTCACCAAGTCCTTAAGTGAGTAGCAATTTTCTTTTTTTAGGAGCAAGTTATTGCTATAGGCAGCTCTAACTTAAGAGGGGATAGTTAAGTTATGCTAGTCGGTTTGTATCCATGTGTACAACTTTTATGTTGATAGTTGTATTTTTTTTATTTGTTAAACCTTTAGTTAGTTATAACTGTAAACGACGTTATGGAAATAGAATCCTTTATATTACTCTATAAGCTAGAATATAAAACATTCATTTTTAGATTTCTATTGCACTCGTATGGCGGACTCATGATCCACAAGCAAACTTACTAGAATTCATCATTGTGCATCATTTTTTTTTTTGTTAATATAGTTTTTATTATGACTTAAAGTTTCAAACAATGTTTTTTTTTTTTTTTATTAACCTTGTGCTATTTTATAAATTTTAAAAAGTTTTTGTTAATTTCAGTTTTTAGAGTTAACTTCATTCCATTTTAAATTATAAAAAAGAAAAAAGAAAAAAAAAACCGTATCTATATAATTATATATGTAAACAATAATGGTAATAGTTTTGCTACCATTTGCCAATACAGTTATATGAGTTCGTCGAGGTGTGTCCCATGATTGCAACAATTGAAATTTAATCCTAACAAATATAGTCAGAAATAGAATTGGATAATACTACAAGTTTGTGCCACGTTTTGATCTGGCATTTCTGATCAACCACTAGCCGGGATATATGCTGTCCAAAGCCTTCTTCATGAAACTTTTCATAAAAGGGTGGAATCTTTAACCCACTTCACAGGCAGTGAGCTGTAAGAATCTATCCAATGGTTCAAGGAAAGCTCTGATACACAACTGCAAAATTTTACCAATGACTAGAACTGAATCCAAAAGGGGGAAAAAAAAAAGAAAAAAAATCACAGTGGAGGTTGGGAGTGAAATAAGGCAATCTTCACTATTGCAGAAACGTATAAGAGCACAAGAACTCCAAAATTTTCTCAACAACTTATAAATACTCGCACATATGTTACGAGACTTGTATGAATTATTCACAAACATTTAAGCGAGATGTAATGCCAGGTAATTCAACCTAGATCCCCAAAACCTTTTATTTCATGCTAACAAGAAAATATATATGGAAACTTCCAGAACAATGTAGGAAAGTGAAAGGAGAAATAATTGCAGGCCAATTGACCACCCACATCCTGGTCAACCAACGGTCTTTAGAGCAGGATTGATCGGCTACACCACTTGCATTCCCTGACATAATACACAGAAAAAGGTCATTTTCCTTGATGATTAATGAAATAAATTTATCATCAATAAAAATGTTTTAGTAGATAAAGTTTATAGAAGGACATGGAGGTGGAAAGGGGAGGAAAAAAAAACAAAAAAAAAAAAAAACGAATTTCACAATCCAAAATTAATACAAGTACTTCATAAAGCCCTCAAGTACAATTAGATTAAAGCAGTAGAAAAAGCAAAAAGACCAAAACATCTGGCTATTCATACATTACATAAGGCAAAGTCTGAGAGGCAGAGTCAATTAAAAAACAGACTTCAAATCTTCCTCTTCTTTCATGTAAAATGAATAAAGAACCTATATTAAGTATTCCTGTGATGTCTGTTTTATGCGATCGACAGAAGCCGCTGTATACTAGCAATATGTTCTATCAGTTTTCCCTAAGGGTATATTGTGAAATGAATGGTAAGAAAATAGGAAATTAATTTTCAAGACTACAGAGAACTCCATAATCTCAAGAATCAAGTGGAGAGCATAGAACTAACATATATTGGTAAAATAAGCCATAAAAGAAATTCTGATAATCAGGAAGTATGAAACCATAGCAAGTCTGAAAAGCATGAACATTTACGTTAGCTTCCTGTAAATTTTAAAATTTTCATGTTTCAGCTAGAAAGCTGAAGCTATGCTTATTCCCACTTACCAAAGGAACAGCTATCTCTGTATTCTCCCCAATGTGATGAGAGGTGGGCCTTCAATATGAGACAACAACACCGTCAATCACTATGTAAGGAATGTGAGAAATTCTTTTCCAATCTTTGCCTTTCATTCTTTGGCATCGTTTACTCAATCTAGGGCATTCATCAATGCATAGTTCCAAGAGGGAAGCTGGCAGTGGCTCCTTTGGCATGGCCTGGAGTTTGGGACATTCACAGATATTCAATTTCTGAAGAGAAGACAGGCAGTGGAGGCCAATGTTTTCCAGTGATTCAAGATTTACACAACCAGTGATCGAGAGAGAGGTGAGAGATGAAGGCAGCTGCATATCTTCCTCCTTGTCTTTCTTTGAGAATAGATATCGCAGATCCGAGCAATCCTTGATAGTCAACTCCTGGAGGGAAGTGAGGCGTTGAAGCCTCACGGTGCTTAAAGAAACCATGTTTTGTATGTCGACGGACAAAGAAGTTAGAGACGTGGGGAGGAGGCCTTCCTGAGGAAATGGCACGCCTTTCAACGAATCTTCTTCATCGAAACCATCATCAATTACAAGCGTCTTAAGGGACGACAGTGATTGTTGCAATTCTAGACTCATGTGGCATCTCACCAGCTTCTTGGAGCTGGAAATTTGTAGTTCCACCAAACTTGGAGGCAAACCACCCATGGGAAACATCTCCAGTTGTGGACAGAACTCTATTTCCAGTGACCGAAGTGAGGGTAGAAGTGTATGCATGTTTTCTGGAAGCAACTTCAGATTTGAACACTGCCATAATCGAAGTAATGTGAGGGATGGAGCATTCAGTCCTCTGCTGGGAAAAGACGCCAGTTTATTACAGCACAAAAGGAACAATGAGTTAAGCTGAAGTAGAGCAATAGGATGCAAAGAACTCCCATCTGAGGATGAGAGATATTCGAGATTATCAGCAAATTCCACTGCAATGCCTCTTAGAGATGGAAACTTGTCAAGTGGAAGCGACACAAGTGAGCCATAGCCATCATTTAGGTTAATGTATTGAAGAAGTGGATGCTCACTATCTCTTGCAAATTCTATTTCATCACAGTCTGCGACTCTCAGGTTTGTTACTCCTGGGGGCACCGACTGGATGGAAAAGGTTGAAAGTCTCCTCACCTGCATAGATTTTAATCTTTCGATTTTGTTCCCCGTGGACAGATTATCGCAGTTTTCCAACTTGAGCTCCTGTAGATCAGGGGCAGTTGGAATTGAAGCTTCTAACTTTGGGCAGTCCTCAACAATTAATCTTAATAACGAATGCAGGCGGCTAGGCAAGGCTGTTGTCAGTTCGGGACAATTCCTGATTGTAAGATCCTGGAGGCAAGGAAAGGCAGAACTGCTTTCCTCATTTTGACGTTCAAAAATAATCCACTCCTTCCAACTCTTCATATCATCGAATTCCAAGCTTTCAAGTGATCGAAAGGGCTTTGAATTATTCCCCTCAAATTCACTTCCGACCCTTACTACTCCATGGAGTTTTCTTATCCTCAGACTTTTGAGAGATGGAAGCTGTCCTAACGGAGGCAGGAGCTCACAATGTTGACAACCCATCAATTCTACCACCGAAATGTTTGGTATTGAATTTGTCAACCAATCTGGAAACATCTTTCCATAATAGTCCTCAATGGTAAGTTCTTTAAGATTTTCATGAGGATGTAGCCTCTCTAAGACCTCTTCTTCCTTTTGCTTCAAGCTGTAACTACTAAAGCCCCATCTCAAAACCAACTTTTTCAAGAACTTCTTACCCTTCAAGAAGGCTGCTTCAGCCTCCTTACTGCTTACACGAACTAGACCTTTAATTGCAAGTGAACCCGTAAGATTTTCGAGTGCCCCCAACTCCTTGATTTGAGATCCATTACCTTCAGTCAAGTCATAATCGGTCAGTGTCTGTAGGTGTTTGAGTTTACCCATTCCGACAGGCATCCTCCTTAAACTATATGTCCCTTTTAAGTCTAGGTGACGCAACTTGGACAATCTAGCAATGTTGGCAGGCAACTGAACAAGGGAGTAACAATCTACAAGAAGTAAGGTTTGCAAGTTGTGTAGAGAACAAATCGAATCAGGCAGTTCTTCAAGCTCATCATTGTAAGAAAGATCCAAGAATCTCAAGTGCCTCAAAGTATCCATTTTAATAGGTAAGCGAGCAAGTTTTTCGAAGCCTATTAATGACAGTACCCTCAAGCGCTTCAGAGTCGGGATCAAATGTCGTACAGTCTCATAATTTAATTGATTGAGAGATGGTATAGAATCAATCTCTAAAGCTAATGGCATGAAAGTTCTTAGATTCTTTGCAACAGACAACTCTTTAAATTTTGAATAGACATCATACCATTGCCTCAAGTATGATAAATGGCGAGTCTTAATGGAAACTTCATGGGATCTACCACCATCCAAGCTAAATAAAGTCTGTCCAGCAATAAATTTGGCAAGATCATTGACAAGATGGTGCATAGAAAAACATGATTTCCTGTCATCCACATAATGAAGCAAAGATCTTGAGATAAGATCATTAAAACACTCCTCACCAACTTCTTCTATTGTCCGAATATCATTGGAATCTTTTGTAATTATGTCTTCGGCAATCCATAGCAAGATTAATTGCTGCTTGTCATATATACAATCTTTAGGGAAGATCGAACAATAAGAGAAACATCGCTTTAATTGTGGAGATAGATAACAATAACTCAACAGCAGAGGTGGAAGAATCGATTTACCAAGTTGTGATTCCCACAGATTGCTCTTTGAAATCGCTTCCCATTTACTTAATTCACCTTCAGAATGCAACAATCTTCCCATGGTTTTCAGAGCTAGTGGTAATCCACCACACTTCTCTACAATATCTCGAGCAACTTGCTCGAATTTTGAGCCTTGTTCATAATTATGATGACCATCAAATGCGTGCTGCAAAAGCAAGCCCCAGCTATCTTCATCTTGCAACTTGTCCAGCCAATGCAACTTGTTGGCTTTCATGACCTGTGCAACCCTTTCATTTCGGGTTGTGACTACAATTTTACTTCCCGGGGCTCCATATGTTAGAGGCGTCAGGAAATCATTCCATTTGTTGTAGTCCTCATTCCAGACGTCATCTAGGATTAGTAAAAACTGCTTGCCTGTCAACACCATTTTCAAATGCAGCTGAAGCTGATTTATGTTGTCCGTGTCATTCATTGGTGAACCAAATTCCTCAAGCGTAATCTTTGTTAGTTTACAAAGATCAAACGGATCCGAAACACAAACCCATCCCTTAAGTTGGAAATGTTCTTCCACAGTTTTATCATTGTAGGCTAGTTGAGCAAGAGTGGTTTTGCCCATCCCACCCATTCCCAATACCGCAATCACATTTGCATTGCTCTCATCATCTTGAGCATTGGACAGCAGGAGTTCAAGCATCGCTTCCTTGTCATTCTGTCTTCCAAAAACATGAGATTTTTCCATCAAAGAGGTTGTTGATCTAATTCTATAAACACTGTCCCTTTCTTTCCCTACTACCTCCTTCAAACCCAACTTGTCTTTCTGATCAACTATGTGTCCAAGTCTTTCAAAAGCATTATTCAAGTCAGACCCAATTGAACCGCTCATAAAAGGCGGCGTAAGCTTGTTACATGACTGGCAAGTGGTTGTTCCAGATTCAGCTTTTGCTTCTTGTTCCAACATTTTGGTGGCGATCTCGTCCAGCAGATCCTCTGCATCATATACGGCATCTTTCAGCTCATCCATCCACTTCTTCACCAATGGATCAGTGGACCATTTCTGCTCAGCATCATATAGCAACTTATTAGCAGATATCAATGCAATCTCCAGCTTCTTGAGCAACGCTTTGTCAAGTCTTTTGGTCTCAAAAAAGTCCAAGACATCCTTGGAAGCCAATTTCTGAAACAAAACTTGCAGAAAAGCTGATAAGAGCGCTTCTGCCATGGTTTGTCAAGTTTTTGGGAGAATGATAGAGAGTGCAAGAGGAACACGAGAGATGATCGGAAATGATTGCTCCTACTATGCATTTGACCAAGACTTTATGTTGCCGTATTCATTTTGACACGCTTCCTTCTCCATACTGGTCAACCGTCATGAAATTTGTATAAAATTTAATTATTATAAAATCATAAACAAAACAACAGTTGAGACACCTCAACGACTTATACACAAAGGTAGGGTTTGTTTTTTGGGTAATGACTCTAGGTTTCTTTCAAAGTTAATTATAATTAAAGTTTAACTATTATCATATATGTGCGTAACGATTCCATGAGTTAGCGGAGAGCAGGGGTAGAAGCCTAAATGAGTCAAATTATCACTAATTTACTCCAATTTCACTTTATATTTATCCAAATTCGATTCGTGAACAATCAAATCGAAGACAAACTCAAATTTAAATTATTTGAATAGTTAATTAATTCGAACTAGAGTTTTATATTTTTTGTCTCGAGTACCTCATAAGCCTAATCGAGTATAAGTTAAATATTAATATTAATCGAGTTTTAATATTAATATTATTATAATTAAAATAAATATATATACATATTTAAATGAATCGAGTTTAAACTAGAATATTCAAGTCGAGTTCAAACTTGAAATTTTAAATTTGACTAAGCTTAAACAATAAAATTTTTAGTTAAGCTTAAATTTAAGCATAATACTATATCATTTTAACTCAATTTATTTACAGATCTAAGTAGCATAAGATCCAAGTAGCATAAGATCCAAGTAGCATAAGCATTAGATAAAGAAAACCATAAAACTGGGAAAGGACACAGTAGAAATTTAAGGTCCGAAACTAGCAGCAGGACTTATGCCGAAGTGCATGTGCTGGATGAATTGGCTGAATCCACCTTTCATATTGTTGATTAAATTTACGGCAAATTATATACGACGCAACCAACGTTTCGCTTAAATTGTACAGGGAATCAATGTTTTAAAACTAAAAAATATACTGTTTCAATCATTGGTTAAAATAGACAACCGTCATTATAACATTATTAACTTTATATAACATGATAGATACATGATACTTAAATTTATAATTAAATACTAAATATAAAAATAAGAAAAACTGCAAAATAATAGAAAAATCAAAAATAAAAAAATTAATAGCTAAATATCATAAGTATAATTAAATATAATATATTTAATATGCATATATTTAACTCTAACTTAAAAAAAAAAAAGAAAAATAAAAATAAAAAATATTTAATTAAATATAATATGTATATAGTAAATATGAATTAAACTATAGAATAAAAAATAAAAAATAATAAAATAGAGAAAAATAGAGAAAAAATGTAAAAAATAAAAATAAAAAAAAAGTTACTCTGACAATTCCTTAACCTAAGGCATCTGGAGTAGTCTTAATTTGTATAATAGGTCATGTCTAACAAAGTAAAGTAGATTGCGTGACCTATTACCATAACCCGATCGAGCTTCATTGGTTTTACTTTTTTTTTTTTGTTAAATTAAATTAAGGTTGTCGATAAACATAGGATACAAGCTAAATCAACTCAAAAACCAGCATTCATCTACTAGTTCAAGAGTTACCATAGCAGTAAATCATAATTGACTTTAGAAAATTTGATTAACTTAAACCATCGGTTTACAAGTTTGTTTAATGGCCTATAAATTGGTCATAATTATTAAAATTGAAAATCATATAATTTTATAAATTTATAATTTTATAATATTTTTTTAGTTAAAATAAATATAAAATCGTTTATATATAAACTTTCAATAAAATTATGAATTTTGATAGACGATTATATGCATTCAAATAAATAATAGAATCACCATTTGATAATCACAGAACAATTTTTTAATTTTTTAAAATTTTTATGTGATTTTATATGTATAATCATATATATTTGGAGAAAGTACAAAAAGATTGTCAACATTTATATTATTTTCTATTTCAGTTCTTAATGTTTAAAATTTTCATTTAAATCCTCAATATTTGCAAAAATTTTAAATATGTCTTTTTAATTGATGACATTAGATTTTAAATTGGAAAAATACAAAAAAAGTGCTTAATGTTTGTTTCTATTTCTATTTCAATCCTTTACATTTTAAAATTTTCATTTGAGTTTTTAAATTTTGTAAAAATTTGCAAATTAGTCCTTTTAACTGATGGTATCAAATTATCATTTACGTATTAACACATGTCAACATTCTACTGGCCATGTATTTCTATTAAATAAATAATATAATAAAATAATAAAAATTAATTAAGGTAGAAAAAATTATAGAGAAATATTAGAAAAATAATGAAAATTTATATAAAAATTTGGAAAAATTAAAAAATTAAAAAAGTCTGCAAAATTTAAGAAAAATTACTAAGATAATATATTTAATAATATATACTTATAAGTTATATGTATATAATTATAAATGTATATATATTAATATTTAGCAATTCTCGTTAAAAATAAATATTATAATATTTATTTAGTAGTAATTTTGTTAAATTTTATTAATTTATTTTAAAATAAATATAACTATATTTGTATATAAGTATATATGTTATTTAATATATTATCTTAGTCATTTTTTTCCAATTTAGAAAATTTTTATTTTTTTATTTTTAATATTTTTTATAACTTAGTTAATTTTAATATTTTTTTAAATTATTTATTTAAAAGAAACATGTTGACCAATAAAATATTGGCTTGTGTTGATATGTAAATGATAATTTAATATCCTTAGTTAAAATGATTAATCTGTAAGTTTGAGGACTCAACGAGAATTTTAAGATGTTATGAGTTGAAATAGAAAAAAAAAGAAGCAAACATTATGGAATTTTTTTTACCTTTAATTTAAAATCTAACTCTGTCAATTAAAAGGATTTTTTCACAAATTTTTATAAACATTAAGGATTTAAATAAAAATTTTGAGATATTGAGAACTAAAATAAAAAATGAGATAAATGTTAAGGACTTTTTTCGTATTTTTTCCTATATATTTATATATACATATTAACATATATTTACATACACTGATATATATATATATGTATGTATGTATTAACATGTCTTAGCTTCTTAGGTAAATACATATATTGATACATACATCTATATATTTTGTATGTATATAGGACATATGCATCAAATTTCAGTTTGTTGTAAAAAATAGATAAATGTATAAAAAAATTATTAATGAAAAAATAGTGTTATTAATAGTAATCCTCCTTTTTAACCACTTAGTGAAATGTTGGTTCCTTGTTTAGACTTTTTAAAACATTGATCCTTTATTTAAATTTATCATCAAATGTTGACTCTCTCCTATGTGATTCTTCTATAAAATATAGGTTTTAGCCAATTGATGAGTATATAAATATATATATATCCTTTATAATAGATTTTATAATGCTTTTATAGGATTTTTGGATATTTATATTAGATTTAATGCCTAACTAGTTTATATTTTAATTTCAAGCTTAAATGCTCACTCTTAACCAATGATGGATCGAATGACCCAATTTTGTAGGTAGGTCTCTTCTCCTCTTCTATTTTAGGCTAAATTGGCTACTCTAATGGTTCCCTTTAACCTTAGAGTGGTCAATTTTTATTTTTCTATTTTTCTTCATATTATCCTTGTTTTCCTTGCTTTCCAATTTTTATTAATTATGTCAAATATATATTTTTATTATATTGGTATAATTTAAGATTTTCTACACTTTTTGTAGCATTCCCTAATTTTTTACATAAGTTTTTCAATTGTTCATGTTATGTTTACTTTTTTTTTCTTTTTTATTATAAATATGACTTATAGGTATCATGTTGCACTTAACTATCACATTAAACATTGTTAATGGTGTTATAATGATGGTTATTTATCTTAACTATTTAATATAACGTTGATCTATTATTTAAACCTTTTAAAATGTTAATTTCAATTTCCTATTTAAAATTGAAATCAAATATTGATACTTTGCCATGTAATTTTCTCCATACTTTACCCATCCTTGTCTTAGCGTAGTTCTTACTCCAATTGAAATGCCTTTTTGGTGGTGTCATTATGAGTATATTAATTTAAAAGCTTATTAGGTGTTAAAGAACACTTTAAAAATTTAGATTATTAATGCATACCTAAATTAAAGTTTAAGAGAGTTCTTTATAATTTTCTTTAAGTTTTAATTGGTGAAATATAAAAAATGTTTGAGAAAATCTCATTGGCTTTTAATAATATATTTAACATTAAGGTGATAGCTAAATTAATAGGTGAATGATGGATTTATATATATATATATATTTTTTTTTCCTTTTTTCCACTTAGTCTAGAAATTTATGACTAAGTTTATTTGTCTATTTACAATTTTGAACATAGAAACTATCACTGCTGTGGGGCTTACTCACTATGTCTATTACTCACTTCCACTATCAGACGAGTAATTACAACATACAACAGCTTCTCTTGCAGATATAACAAATAACTGATCACACAAAATTCCTTCATAATCGAATCGTTAATCAAAAAGAGCCCATTCAAGAGAAACAATTGTTTTGGGTTATTTATAACTAAAATTTTCATTGAAACCACTAATTTATCCATTTTATAAGAAAAAGTTGATGATGACACGGGAATTCAAATCTATAACACCAATAATATATATATAATTTTTTTTTTTAATATAAATGGAAGATTCATATATATCAGCACTTTATCTCCCACCAATAACTCAGTCAGTTCTGTTGTATGTGTACTGACTAACTGACTCATCTCCCCATGGCCACTCAACCCTGTCTCTCAATAACAACATAGTACTCAACCTTAATCTCAAAAACAACACCAAAAATTAAAGAAAAACAAAGAAAAATCCACATGACTTCTCTTCAACTTCAACCACCATCTTCACTCTTCTCTTCTCTCCACACCATCAACACCTTCTCTCCCTCGAAGCCCACCATCAACACTTTTTTTCATCCCAAACGGTCCTTCAAACTGTCATGCACTTCCCCTACACCACCCGAAGCTGAGTCTTCGAACTCCGGTTTTGATGAACCTATTCCTAAGGATCCTGTAAAGCTGGCTTTTGAGAATGCGAGGGCTTACAAGAAGAATATAGAATTGAAAAAGAAGAAACAGGATAGTGGCCCTTCCGATGGGCCAAATGATGTACCGATTTCTGTGAGGATTGCAACGGAGAAAGCCAAGGAGTGTAAGAAGAATGAGGGTGCTGTGGATGATGGAAGTGGAAGAGAAAGCAGGGAGGGTAAAGCAGTTTCAGGTGTTGCTTTTGCTTGATATTTAAAAAGTTATTTCTGTTAGTTTACCATTCCTTTGTAAAAGTTTGAACCTTTTTTTTTTTTTTAATTAACGCCTTGTTTCTATAATTTTATTGAAAAGAATTCAAAGGAATTCAGGTTTCCATTGTTCAAAGGTAATTAGTGTAGGCTAACTAGAAAATATGATTTATCACTCCCAATTCCTTGGAATTCCATTCTTTTCTTCCACTAGTTAGTGGGACTCAAGCAATTTAAAATATAGTCATATTCCTTAGTCATCCTACGCTACATTCTCATCAAGCCGAGTGTTCTATGAATTCGCCTAATGGCGCCTCGTGTTGTGCTGATTGTGGATTGTAATTAGTTATTATTTCAAGCCTATGTAATTTCTTTCAAGTGATATCATTTATTTGTTTTTTCAATTGTCACGTAGTGTTGAGTCGACATTGCAGCGGATTCTGCATGGCTATAGTAGAGATGAATGCCTAACTCGATTGGGGAAAATTATGAAGGGTTTAGTGCATTTGATTTGATAATTGATAATGTAGAAATGCTTAGCAGTATTTTAAGTTGCATTGCTTCATTGCAAAAGAAAATCCATGTAATCAGTGAGGGAAATTGTAAAGCGTGACTGTGCATTTGCACATGAATCTATTACTTCCTGATGTATATCTCAATGTACATGTTTAAATGAGGACAATTCATTTATACACAAGTGATGGACTTTCTCTCCAATTTTTTATGCTTGGTATCCAGGGTTGAAGGAAAAAAGTGGGGTTTATTCTGGCAAACAGATATTGGATGAGAAGCCTGATAAGAATAAACTGGTTGTATCAAGCATTGATTTTGTGGGGCTTGACTTTGTGGATAAGAAAAAGACCAAAGGGCTACCACCAGGTTTGCTTCCCATTGCTGATCCTTTTTCTGAAGGGGATATTAAAGAGGTGGAGATCATTGTTGGGGACACCAGTAAATTTGGAGATTCAAGTGCACCAGAGACAGAACAGACACCTGAGGATGGCAAGAGTGCATCAGAGAAAGAGCAAACACCTGAAGATAGTTCAGATACTTATAAACCAAAAGTTTCGACTTGGGGAGTCTTTCCTAGACCCAGCAACATCTCCAAGACGGTATGCAAGCAACTTCCTAGTACAAAGTGCTTGATCATTTTCCCTGACATTTTTTACATTCTAAAGTCATTTGGGACTTCTTCTAGTAGCTCTTGCTTTGATGCTTTCTAGACACCCAACTTTATGTAGTTAATCTGTTCTACATATAACTTGCTGTCGCATGTCCAGTTTGGAGGTGGCAGAAATATTCGACCTGGAGATGTGCTGGAGACACCTGAGGATCGAGATGCTAAAGATGCACGAACAAGAGAATTAGTTGCTGCTTATAAACGAAGAATTGGAATAAATGTGGATCCAAAACTCAAATCCGAGTGTGAGAAGGTGTGTTTAAATTATGGCCATCTTACTGATTGCATTGCATCCAGCATAGTCTATTTCACCATTCTTGGTGGCTTATTCTTACAGATTTACCAAAAGTGTAGATTATATTAATAGGGCTATTTGGTACATCCCACAATGGAAAATGTGAAGGTTTTTGTTTCATCATAGAATGTAATTAGAAGGGTTCTGCAGCATGGTCTATGATCATACGATCTTTATACTTAATGTATGGAGGTAAAGATCTTCCTTTCATACAATCACACAAAAATAATCGGGCCTTATCCCACTGTATGGGGTCAGCTATTCTATGTCTTTGATAGAAGCAATATGGGATAAAGTCAATTTAATGCTAAACCTTATTGACAAAAGTGTGAAACCTTTTCTAATGTTCAAGTTTAATGTCCATTTTGCACACAGGGCTTTCTCTAGACCTTATACGTTTGTGAGATGTGCACAATGAACTCGATCATAAGATTTTAGAGGTTCATGACTCAATTGAAAACTGGAAAAGATTAATGACCAGCTTAAATATGGTTAGCAGTTTAAAACTAAAACTCTGCTTTTCTCTTGCATATATTGAGGTAAATGGGGCTGTTTTAATATGATGATGCACTATCCTTCTCACTGTTTACATTAGAATGAACTCCTAAAACTTTCCATATGTTTTAAATGAGTATATATACAGGCTGATATGACTACTGGTATTGTTTATATGAAGTCCCTTTTAACCAGGATTGTTCCCTTTTAGATTGTCCTCCATTTATCTTTTACTAACTTTGGCTGTCTTACCACACTTGTGTGAATTTATTTGGTTTAAACATCTTGTTCATAGCATATGAACCCACAATAAAGTAGGTATTTGGTGAGTTATTGCTTTCAATATCAATGGACTTATCATATAGAGTTTAGCATTATATCATGCTTAATTTGTTTTTTGATGCTTAAACTCTTTCAACCCCATTGATCTTGTAGTAAATTTAGACATTGCTAAGCGATGCTTTGAGGGTTAAATTTTTTTTTCCTTCATGTTCTCCTAGTTATTCATGCTGCAGAATTTAGTTGTGCTACCCTTATTTTGTATCCAGCTGTATGAGTTCTGATTTTGCAAACTTTTGCAGCCTTCTTTTTGCAAGTGAAGAGAAGTTATTGCTTAAAATATTCCTCAAAAACTTTTCTGGATAGAGATCAAATCAGTGATTTGAATAGGGCTTGTCTTGGTGTCTCATATATCCCAGTCCTTAAGAACACAGACAGAATTTGCCATTTCATCTTGATCTATTGCCTCTATATATGCATGGAGCTTTTTTGAAATATGATGTGCAGGTTATAGATGACTCTCAAGATTATAATTTGTATAATTCACCCCCTCCCCCCCAATAACATGAAAGGTACTGTGTACGAACCATTAAGTATAAGAAGCTCTAATTCAAATGTCTGATATTGCAGGCATTGAAGGATGGTGACTCTTTGATGGATGCTGGAAGGCTTAAAGAAGCAATACCATACTATGAAAGAATTATGGATAAGATGCCATTCAAGGTAACTCCATTTCTGGGCTGAAAAGCATATTTGTCAAATCTTATTTGGTAAGTTGTGTTGCTCACTGCCTGTTGATGCTATTTGTCCTGTGTTAGATTCAACCTTGCTTGTCTCTCCCTGCTGTTCCCTAGAACTCCAAACAAGAGAGAGAAAAGAAAGGTATAACAATTGAGGAGACAGCACAAGTGTCACTGGATCAAGTGAGAGATCTTGCAATAGGGTGATTAGAAACTGATTCTTCCATATAAATTCCCTTGCCCTTGTTAACTTTTCTTCCAAATTTGCCTATTTTAGAATGTAAATTAGGGCTACTTAAAGAGAATCCTAGAATTCTGATCGAGTGAGAAAATTCATTTCTGACAATGTTTGTCTTTTACAACACATGGGCAATAAGAAACTGCTTGTCTAAATCTCCTCTGTTTCTGCCACCTACATACGTCAGTAACTACCTCATATAACTGTCTGACATTCACATGCCACATCATTCTCTTTATTTGATTACACAACTGACCACAACACATACTACCTACCAAGATGTATGACACCAACACAACATACCAGACAGAGATATAACAACACAAACACACCAACCACACGAGTATCACGTGGACACATAGAAACTCAACATAGTCACTGCACATCAACTATTTAATTCTCCTTATTTTCCTTCTTCCAGTGAGCATACACACATTCAAAGGGAATGATTTATTTTCTTCTTTAGTTGCAAGACATCAGCTGTAACAAGAAGCTAACTGTAAATTTCATATAGGTTTGCATTACTTGTGAAATCATCTTGTATGGTATAATTGAATTGATATTGATGAATGAAAGAGAATACTTACAAGGCTACCTTGTTGATAGTGATGAATGACTGGATCCCATGATTATAATGAGCCACTTTCAAGTCTGGTTTGGGCCTGAGTTAGGTTTCCGTACATTGGAGTGAACATCACTTCTAGGCACACTTCTACTGGCATGAGTGCATGACCATCTTGCTTATAGCAAAGGTAGGGGTGGGTCCAATCATTGGTTGAAAATGACTCTTTAATGTTGAACATATAAAAATTTTGAGTTACACATCACCATCAGCTATACTTTTAAGTCCAGCATCTAGTGCTCAATTGTATACATTGGTACCTCTATTTTCAGGAATATGTCTCATCAGTCATTACCAGAGATATGTATACTTTCTCTTTGCAAAGTCCAGGATTTGAAGAGCTAGTCCTGCCATGATATATCACTTAGCAAGACAATGCAAGCCTTTTAATTCTGGGACTTGTTCTCAATAGCTAAAAATTGTCCTGTTGACTAATTTATTTAAAGCTTTAAGAAACCTGACAGAATTGTCCTGCCAGAATCACTGGCATTTAACTCTTTAGTGGGATTGCTCTTAACCGTGTCTAAATATTTTGTGTAGTCATAGGATCATGCAAGACCATTTGATCACTATATTTAATACCTAAATCTTTCAATAGGTAATAGGGCTATTGAGATTTCTGTCTATCTCTCTGGTGCTCGGAAGCAATGGATACTTGAAGTCCCTCTTTGTACTATATTACTGATCCTCATAAATTGTATTTTTGCAGAGTGAGCTTTATGGATTAGCTGCACTTCAGTGGTCCATCTGCCAAGATTCACTGACAAGGTTTTATTGTCCAATCTAGCCATTTTTGCCCCCGTTCCCTTTTAGAATTTGAATCCTCTCCTGTTCCATAGGTACTTATGGTATGATTTCCGTGAAACTGGTCTCTTGCATTTCACCTTACCCTAATGACTGCAGAGAGTGTCATGGTTTCCCATTTTAAAATTAAACGTATTCTTCCCTATGTTGAAAGTTTTTTTCCCTGTCATCTTAGAGAATTTTTTGGCTATCATCTTCCTTTCCTGCATGAGTAAAATAATCAATTTGTCACTTGTAATTCACAGACGAAATGAGGCTCGTTCTATGTATGAGAAGCTTCAGTCTCATCCAAATGTGAAAGTTAGCAAAAGAGCTACGGAATTTATGTTCAGCTTCCAGGTAGCTATCCATTTGGTTTAAGAAAGTGAAAAAATATCATCCAGTGGAAAAGTATCAACAGTGAAATAATTGTTGAAACTAATCCATCCTCCCAACCATTAATGGAAATAGGGTGGCACCTGCTATTGCAGTGGTCATTTTGCAGATTTCATGCATTAGAAGCCAAAGCTGGATAGCTTTACTAGAAGAGTGGGCTAGCAAAAAGTTTTATTTTGAACTGAAATTTAGGGAAATAGTAACTAGGACTTGTGGAGAGAATAACTATATGAAAACCCATTTCTATGCATATTAGATATCATCAACTTATGTCATTTCAAACATCAGCTTTTATATACATTCTGTAGGCCATGGAAATGATGAAGGTTGGGAGCTTGAGAATGCCGACAATGAACACAGGCTACCAAGAATATTTTGAAGCTTTTATTGAAGATAAAAGCAGCTTAACTTCAGATAAGGAAACGATTATGGAAGGTGCCCTTGGTCAATCATTTCCTTATATTTTGCTTCTTCTTTCTCCCATTTTTATAGTAATGTTGGCTGCTGTACAAAAAGTGAGATAATCTATAAATTTATGAGTGACACACCTAGAAAAGAAACCTGTTCATTCATTTTTGATTCACTAACATAGATGCCTTCAGGGTTAGTCCATGGTTTGGATGACAGGATAGTCATCTAACTATTGAGATTGACTTGTTCAATTTTGGTGGATAATCGTCTAGATGGACTAGTTCCCTGCTCACACGCATTGTAATTTTAGTAGAGGAAAGATTCACATGAATAATACCTTTCTACTTATCTTTGTACAGGATTACTATACTTTCTTTGTTTTAGAGTTGAAATCTCTTACTGCATTCACCAACTTTCACTGCAGCAGACTTTGCCACAGCTAAATGTGTATCATATGAACATTTTTAGTTTTTGAAAGAAGTATAGATAATGAGGAAACCAGAGAGACCGTTAATGGCCTGAATTTTGAGAAAGTCTTTTCACAATTAGACTGAAGCCACTTCTTCGTTGCGTTCTGAGTTAGGGTAAGTGTTCCTAAGCCACATGGTATGAGAAATACATGATTCAGGTTTGGAATTATAGCCATGTAATTTCATTAATATAAACGCCCATTGTTGTGATTGAACTTGCGGAATCTTTTAAAACTTGATGATGCAGGACAGCATGCAAGATTGTGGAGATTAAAATAGAATATTAAGTTAAGCATCAAACATATAAGACCATACCATCCACAACCCTAAGTAATTTAGATTGCTATGTCAACTTGTCAAGCAATTCTTACCTTTAAGCAACTTCATACTTTGTCCCTAAATTTTTCACCAAAATTTCTTCACTCTTTTTTAATTTTTATGGCCCCATGCTATTATTATTATTTCTTTAACCATTACCTTAACTATTTTGTAAAGATTACTTTAATATTAGCAAAATATTATATTTGGATAATGTACTAATTGTTATTAATGTTAGTTGTGTTTGATAAAAAATAAATATTAAACATAAGAAATATTATATTAACTACTACATTAAAAATCTTTATTAGTTTAAGCTAAATTCACTTAATCTAACAATGAATATGCAATGAATGGACAATAGGAACCGGCTTATGAAGTTAGAGGTTTTTCAAAATTTTGAGGGTTTTATGAGTATTCAATTGGTAGTAAATTTTGATAATTATTGAGATCTACATAATCTTTTAATTTTCAAATAAGGAGAGTATATGCACTAAAGTAAATTATAATAAATTTTTTATACTTCAAAAGGGACATGAATTACCTATTTATATAGTGAAAGAAAAAAAAAAGCCACAAATTATACATTATATTTACTGTTGTAATTTCAATAAATGTTGGGGATTTATATGTTGGAATTTTTTCAAACTTCACTTGATTTGATGGGAGTTTTATATGAATATGAACCTTTTTTCGAAAAATATTATGGAACATAGCTCATTTTCAAAATAAAATATAAATATGGTATTATGAAGACTCATGTATTACATGCGTCTTCACTTACTTACATTTTCTATACTAAAGGTGCATGTACTGAATACGCCTTCAGTGTAATTCTTTATAACTGAAGGTGTATGCATTATATGCACCTTCACTATACTACCCATATAAATCCCAACCTGAGTGGCCAAACTTTATTCTTATTTATATCAATTTTTAAAATTTCCAAAACATAGAGAAAACTTGAAGAAATCCATATAGTTGAAATACCGTATTATTTTTTAATGCGAGTGTACGTTTGAAATAGATAATGATCTATAATTTATAGGTATGCTTATTTCTTTTTTATCTTAGTAGTAATCGATATTATGCAATTTTTTTTAGAAAAAAATTTGTTACTTAGTTACGTAGATTTCATAATTATAGATGTACCATAAGTTGTGTAAATTATTAATATTTTATGAAAATTTGTTATATGTTTCACTGATTGTTTATTTATTTATATTTTGTGCTTGTTTAGTTGTTTGAGAGCCTTATGCGGAAGAGTTGCTACAGTTGTCGCCTCACTTCTGTATTGTCAGGCGATACATTTGAACTGCTCGGATACCACTTATATATTTCCACATTATTGAGTGATGCTTTCCAAACCGTATCATCTGGTAGTTTAGTAGATACTAGTATGTCCCATAAGAGGTCAAAACCTCATAGCAGCTCCACCAACTGGACCTCCAGGATAGGACAGATGTTGATTGGATCAACACAAGCTCTTCTTACATCAAAGCTTGGGGATAGAGACATGGATTCCTAGTACACATCTAGGGTCCTCCAAAGGTCGACGAGAGTTACTGGCCATAATATAGATAGATCACCTGGCATTACATTATATACCACGAAGTTGTCATCGGTCAATTAGTACGTACATCTAAAATCGACCATTATTATTATTATTATTATTTTTGCACTTGTACATACTTTCTATCATATGTATTAACAACGATTTTTCTACTTATTTCAAGTGGACTCGCTTAAGAGTGTCAAACTGGCATTTGACTATCTTACAACGCTAAGTATTGTAGATAGGACACTTCATTTTGTTGAGTAGTACAGTGGTTTTATCCTCTACTCATAGCAGGAGGGTGTACATAAGCCACCCCATGTGAACCATGGCGAAGAGTAGGAACCGCTTGCTAATATGTCAATTGCTCGTGTACCACTTAAGGGTAGAGTTAGAGTTAGAGTTCAATAAAGTAGGGCTTGAGCGGGCCATCGTTTAGCAAACCTCAATGACAATATCTCGCCATATACATGTCATTTTGTTGACTTAGGGCATATCAATAAAGAATATAGCATATACCTTAGGTCAGGTGTTGCCTTCACCTTAGGAGTCGAATTTAACTCTAAGATTAGATTTAACTCTTATATGACTCTCGAGTTCTAACAATATATTGATCTTGTGACTCTACAGTGCCTCAAAAGTGATGTTCTACCCTCACACAATCATCCATGGGTGAGGGCATCACTTAGTTGCATTCGGCCCATCCAACTAACCCAGTTCCTCATAGGGAACTTGATCTCGACAATCTACTACCTCAGCTTACTCAATCACATGATAAATGGGGGCTTTCGCTTTTCTCGGGTGTAGTAAGGACCTTTACACAGTGTAGGTGTCAATAAATATATTTTGTCTATTATTTTTGTTTTCTCATTTGTTACCTATTGTATTGATGTTATCATTGACTCATTACAAATTTTGTGTATATATGGATTATTTGAAATACAATTTACTTTTCATCAGATATTGCAGTTCAATATAGTGTTTATTTATCCTAGTATTACAATTTGCAATTATTTTTTCTTATATCTGACTTGTATGGTGATTGGATAATCATCTTGTATGCTTATTTCTTCCCTACTTGCTACATTTGTTGAGATGTTCCACCAATTATGATTTTATATAATTGATTACTGTATCAAACTTTTCATTCAATTTGTAAGTTAAAGGTTAAAAGAACATTACTTTATCATTTTGGATTGAGGGAAATTACTATATTTAATAATAATTATTTTTAATCATAAATTAAATGATGTAAGGAATTTAACCTAAAGTCACATCCAGTACATGTGCCTTTAATTCAAATTCTAACTTGATGGGTTACTGAAGGCACATGGCGTATGTATTGGATGTACCTTCAGTGTTAAAACTACTCATAACTGAAGGCATATGTGATTTGTATTTTTTTTTTTTACAATGAGCCCTTTTTCCATAATTTTTCGGAAAAGAGGTTGTATTGTATAAAACTCGATTTAATGGTAGCATTGCAAACGGTTAGTTAAAAAAATAAAAATAAAAATAAAAAAGTTTAAAGTAATATTACTTGATGGAGTAACGTATCATAGGTGAATTCTCTCACTTGATCCCGTGTAGTACTTAATGTTCTTGACCACATTAAGAAAATATTAAGTTAGCCTATAGCACACTCACAAAGTTTAGAAAGAGAAACTCTGAATGTAAATTATATTTACTCAAATGACTAATGTTTTACAATTGAGGAAAACACCCCTATATATACAAAAAACCCTTACAAATTAATGGTTAAGATCAATTCGATCTAATGGTTACAGTTAATTCCCAACTACCATATTCACCTACTATACTTATTATTGTACAGGATTCTAAACTCCTCTAGAATCTTCTAGAACTTTTAATCTTTTGGAAGCTTTTAGTAGGCTCAGGCTTTAGTCTTAGGCTTTAGGAACCTTTTGGGAATGGCCCATTTTAGGAGGTCCGTAACATTCTCCTTCACTCAATCTAGTGATACTCTCATCGCTCCATCACAAAACTTTTGAATCTTGTCTTTAAATTGCCATAATACTTTAGCCGGTTCCTAACTAGCCTTATTTTCTGGTCTTCCCTTCCACATAACCATATACTCATGTCTAGGAGTTTATCTATGTCGTCTCACATGTCTATTAATTATGATCTCTTCAACTTCTTAGTTAAATGAATCCGGCACTCCTATTGGGGCTCTTTGTGATATTGCTCTTATAAGGTCCTACCCATCCTTGTAAAATGGTTTTAGCATACTTACGTAGAAAACTAGGTAGAACTTCAATCTAGATGGAAATTCTAATTTGTAAGACACTCGCCCTACTCGTTTTACAGCTGGAAATGAGCCCTCGTAGCACCTCATCAAACCTTTATGTAATTGACCCCTCATATGTTATATCAAATGTAACTTAACAAGCACTTGGTTGCCTACTTAATATTCCATTGGCCTACACTTCTTATCTGCAATCTTCTTTATTCTCTTAATAGCTTGGTCTAAGTATGTTCAAGCTAAGTCATGATTTTCTTATCATTCCTTTGCAAATTTGTATGCGAGAGGGTTGGACCCCGTATATCCTATTGTTACCATGTTAGGAGTTGAGGGTTACCTTCCCAAGATGATCTTGAAAGGACTTTAACCGATGGACTCATTCTTGTATAAATTGAACGAGAATTGCACTACGTCTAACAGCTTAGTCCAATTGCATTGGTTAACTCCTACAAAATACCTTAAGTATAATTCCACTAGAGCTTTCACCCGCTTTGTCTAGCGATTCATTTAGGGATGCAAACTAGTTAAAAGTTCAACTTGAATCCTAGAAGTTTGAACAATTCTATTCAAAATTTCTCTATGAATCACCTATCTCGATCACTCACAGTGTTTCTTAGCAGACCCCAATACTTTACTACATGTCTCAAGAACAATAGGGCAACTTCATTTGTTGAGCACTCATTTATTACTAGAATAAAAATCACGTATTTTGAGAACCTATTTATTAAAACCATAATCGTACCATACCCTTTTGATTGGGGCAGACTAATCTATGGAAATACTCTCTCATAGCCATTTAGGAATAGAAAGAGGCTCTAGTAGCCTTGGAGTTACCTTATGTTTGACTTTATCTTGTTGGCACACAAGATAAGTCTAGACATAGCTCTTAACATTATCTCTCATATGTGGCCAAAAATACTTCCCCTTCACTAAGGCTTGGGTATGGTGTATTCCTAGATGACTTATCTATTTGGAATCATGACACTCTAAGTATCTCCCCTTTTAGGTTCAAGGAGTAAGGTACATACATCCAATGTCCCTTTGTGTATACTAGTCGATTCTCTTACTAAAATCTTCTTATTTTCCCTTCTTGACATTGGATCAATAGAGCTTATGCCAACTTATCACTCTCCATCCCTTCACGAATTCTATGAGCAAAGTTACTGTCACACCCCGAAGCGGCAGAGTCGTAACAGCCCCGCTATGTAAACCATCCTAAGATAGAAGTTGGCCTTACAACCGATATCTTAGACCTGATCTACACAAGGCGTCCACGACTAACCCGCTTTGAAGTGAACAATTTATAATTTAAATAAATCATTTACCTAAGAAGGTGAGGAAATTTATATATATTTACTATAATTCAGTTATTACATTATTCATAAATGAAACGTAATAACATATGTATTGATTCTTCAATGTTTTTCCTCACTCTCCAGGATCTAGCAATTGCTAGCTTCAGAGTAATTGTTTGCTGCTTCTTAGCCAGCACCTGCACGACGTCTCTAGGGATGTGAGTAACCACAGCTCAGTAAGTTAGGATGGAGGACTTAAAACTATGTCACAAACACAACAAGGTTTTTAATCAACTTATTAGGTACAATGCATGTGCAAGCAAATGCCATCACACGACGTTGTCCGGCCCGTCGTGAGATTAGAGAAATTGCGCTCGCTTTAATTCGGGTTGAGGAGTTGTCATTAATGCAACAGCTCATAACCAAACCCAGGCTTGTGCAATGGAGACCTCGCTTCTCCCGTGACTACCTTCGAACTACTGACTTCACTCTCGCCGCGACCTTCTCTCCTGTCACTTAGTTCGGCTAATGATGAAGGAGGGACCAATTGCAATCCTGCGCTATCCCTTTTGAAGGAGTCGGTATTTGGCTAGAGAGTCCTAAGTTCCCCTAACGGGTTGCCATGCATGTCCAATTATGATTACTAGTCGTATATTTGATTAAGTCCAGTTTAGGGTGATCAATCATGTCATACAACTCATACAATATATGCTAGAACAACAAACAGAATCATAGCATCACCCATAATTAAGCACATGCACACATCCAACTATCTAACAAGAACAACCAAGCATAATCTTAAGCTTCCCAAAATATAGCATTGTATTAATCCCAATTTACCTTGATTCCTCACTCACTCACTCGAGGTTCGACTTGCTCGGGCCATCGCCGATCATCCTATAACACAAATGTAGTTTCAGTTTTTCATATAACTATTATAGGTTCATTTTATCCTATAACGCTTATTGTTATGTTTTGTTTAGGGTTTAATATGCCTAATTATCTAGGTCTTAAGTTTTTTACGATTATTCTAGGTTAACGGTTAGGTTCGGGTTCGGTTTTCGCATCGATTTCTAAATTTGGTTTTTAGTTCGATTACTAAGTAGTGTTTTATACTCCAACCTTAGAAATTTGTTTTAACCCATAATGTGAAATTAATTACATTACTTCCTAATTTCCTAAATACCATCATTATCCTAGTCAGTATTTATTTTACCTAGTACACTAATATGGATTTAAATTCACTCCTAATGTGAGAATTTTTAAAATTTTTCATATAAGTACATAAATTCAAGTTTCGTATCGGATTTATTGTATATTTTTATTATTATCAAAATATCAATTTTTATTATAATATTTCCTATTTATTGTATTCTAATAATTACATATTATGTATTATTACCTTTTATGTATATCATACACTTCTAATATTTCTATTACTCTAATTATCATCTCTAAACACCAATTATCATTTCGAAATGTCTAAATTCATCCTAAATCAGATTTTACTCTTAATTACCCTAATTTCCAAAATTAACTTAAAATTTACTATTTTTCCCCATTACTCATTTACTACATAATTAACCTAATAATTACATCTAACACCTTAAATGCTACAAGCATCATACTCCATCAGATTTTAACATCTTAAAACATATACTTATTCACTAAATCAGTAATTAACCATCTAATTACTTTATTAACCATAAATTACCTATTTTATGCCTTATTTTAAGGCCTAAAAATTATCTAAAAATTTTGAAAATTATTTTTTGAAAACAGGCTTCATAGCACTGTTTTATATCAACTAAGTGGTCTACATAAAAATTTTGGACTCGAAACTACACTCGTAAGGTCATTTATTTCTAAACTGAAACATGCTTGGTTTTACATGATTTCTTAAGAACCTTATATCATGAGGCATATTTTCATTAAAATACTATTTTTCCTAAAAACTACATAAAAAAATATTTCAGAATAACAAAATTCATAATTTTCTAATAATATTTACTATTTTTACAAAATTACACAAAATCGGGCTAGAAATCGAACTCACCGATTTGGGTAGCCATGGGTGTGTCGGCCCACCTGGGCGTTGCCACCACGTGGTGGTGGTGGCCGTCCACTCTCAGCTACCCGTCGGATCTGGGTTCTCCTTTGTAGCCTTAACTGCACAATTTTTTTTTCTTTTTTTTTGGTTTTTCTCTCAATTTTCGACTCTCCCTAATTTTCTTTGATTTCTAACTGTCCAAATGAGCTTTTGAATTTTTCTTGCTATTTATAGAGCTTTAGTGTAATTGTCGTGCATTAAATTGGACAAGATAATTACCTTATCCCTTAATTTTTGGCTTTTGTGTTGTCTTAATTTAATTGGCTGATTTTTTTCTTATTTTTCCCAGTTGCCACGACCTATATTTGGATCATTTCTTATTTTTCTTGATTTTTCCTTAATTAATTATGAATTTTCTTTAATTATTTAATATGATTTTAGTACATTACGTGTATTTTAAGTAATTACGCGTATTTCTATATACATGTAAATTCATATATAGTACAAATAAATATTCCTAAATATTATTTAGGTTATTTTATGATTTTTAGTATACATATAATTTATCTCGAGCGATTTGTTAATTATCAGAATGTATTTTACGCATTTTTGATAAATAACGAGTTATATACTTAAAATTTGAAATTTTTATACTTTTTTTTATTTTATTGCTTATTTTCTTAAATTTAAACTTACAAGATCATTTTTTTAATATTTTTAATTTTACTTTATAATTTAGGCTCGATTGGGTCTTTCAACCGATCGAAACCTCAAATTACTAGTTTTGAGACTTACAATTGCTTTCGAGTTTACCAATCGCTGCCAACTTAACCTTTCGACTCAAAGCATTCGCCATAACATTGGTCTTACTTGACATATGCTCAAGGTCGAAATTGAATTTTACCAGGAAAGCCTGCCATCAGGCTTGCTTAGGAGAGAACTTCTTTTGAGTCTAAAAACAGCTAGTGGCCATATTGTCAATTTTGACTACAAACTTTTTCCTTAACAAGTAGTACCTCCATACTCGAAGATAGTACACTATCGCCGTCATCACCTTTTCATGCACTGGATATTGCCTCTCTATATTGTTCAACTTCCGGCTTTCAAATGTCATAGGATATCCTTCCTGCATTAAAACCCTTCCAAGAGCAAAATCACTAGCACCTATACATACCTCAAAGGGTTTGCTAAAGTTAGGAAGAAGAAGGATTGGCTCCTTTGTGATGGTCATCTTCAATGTCTTAAATGCCTATCATCTATCCATACTCTAAACCTATGGGGTATTCTTTTTTAGTAAGTCTGTTAATGGGCTTGCTATCCTTGCATAGCCTTTAATGAATCCTTTGTAGTAATTCACTAAACCAAGGGAGGATCTCAATTCGATAGGTTTAGTGGGCTCCTTCCAATCCTAGATGGCCCACACCTTTCCTTCGTCCATTCTAATTTTTCCTCACCCCACTACGTGACCAAGGAATATCACCTCTTCTTATGCAAAAGCACATTTCTCTAATTTCACATATAGATTATTCCTTCTCAAGGCTAAGAATACTGAGCGAAGGTGCTCTATATGTTCCTCCATCGTCTTACTATAAATCATAATGTTATCTAAATATACTACTACAAATTGATCAAAAAATGGAGCCAAAACTCAATTCATAAGTATACAGAAAGTAGCCAGGGCATTAGTAAGGTTAAACAACATAATCAAGAATTCAAAAGCACCATACCATATAACACAAGTGGTCTTAAATTTATCTCCTTCTGTAATCCTCACTTAGTAATATCCTAATCGTAGATCTAATTTGGACAAGTATCTAGCTTCCCCCCAACTTGTTGAATTGGTCCGATATCAGTGAAATGGGATACTTATTCTTTAAAGTGACCTTATTCAAGGTTCAATAATCAATACACATTTAGAGTGATCCATCTTGTTTCTTTTGAAAGAGTATAGGAGCTCCAAAAGGTACCTTTAAATGCCCAATGAAACTTGCTTCTAGTAATTCCTTCAATTGTCACCTTAACTCTTCTAATTCTAGAAGTGACATCCTATATGGGATAGCAACAGGCGGCTTGACTCCAAGTTCCAATTTTATCACATGGTCCACCTCTCTTCTTGGTAGTAACTTCTTGGGCAACATTGGCAGCATTATATCTCTAAATTCTTCTAATATCTCCCCTACTTGAGGTGGAATGCTTTCTTAATCAATAATCTCTTCCTTGACTTTAAAGGTTGCCAAGTAAGTGACTTCATTTTTTATGAGGCCCTCCGCCAATTGCATAGCTGATAGGAATTTGGTGGCTTGGCCTACCTTTCTTGTGATTGGGATTACACATTGTGAGTTATGATTAAGTACAAAAATATAGTTAGCTCGAGGTATGATAAGTGTATCAATGTGATTTAGAAAATCTATCCCAATTACAAACTCGAAATCATCTATTGGCACTACTTCAACAGTCTCCTTTCCTTACTAACCCCTAACATGGAGCTCTATCCCTTTAGCTACTTCAATAGTGGGGAACTTCTTTTGAGTTAACTATTTTGAGCTATGTTTTGGTCTCCTCCACTTTCAATCCCAACTTCTTTGCTACCATATCAAAAATGAAAAGATGGGATGCTCTTGTATCTACAAGGGCATTAAGTTTCTTACCTGCTATTGATACTTTGGTATACATCAATCATTTTCTTCTCTCGCTAACTTGAGACTTCATGGCACTAAGTAGTAAAATCGATCTTAATTGGGCCTCATCCCCTTCATCTAGACTCTTAGTTACTACTAACGTAGCTAATCATTCTTTCTTTAGACACTCTCTAGCATAATGGGGATCATTGCAAAAATAATATTTCAATTCACGGGGTTTCCATCACTCGCCATCTCTCCCTTTACGAGTTCTATCCTGATCATTATCCTTTTCATCTACTTTGGCTTTCCCCTTAGAAGAACTCCTACTCTTCTCCCTTTCAACTCCTCCTTTCCATCTTCCCCTTAGGGTCTTGGGATCTGTCTTCTAAAATTCCACTAGGCCTTCAGTAACTGCTATAGCCTTAGAGATGTCTTCCACTCCCCTTTGTTTTAGTTCTAATTTGGCCTAGGGCTTTAAGTCATCCATAAATATTACCAAAGCATCTTCTTGGTTGAGGTCTGGGATCTCCAACATCAATTCTGAGAATTTTTCACATATTGTTTTATGTCACCCTTATGAGTTAAGTAATGCAATTTCACTTTTGCTTCCTTAGCAGCATTTTGAGGGAAGAATTGACCCTTCAGCTTTTGTAAAAAGCTATCCCATGTGTTGATATTGGCTGCCTTCCTATGCCACCATACCATAGTGGAGTCTTTTAAATACATGGCAGTGGTACGTACCTTTCTAGCATAATCTAAAATTCTTATAGCATTGAAGTATTATTCTACTCCCCATAAGAAGTTGTCTACTTCTCGAGTGGCTCACGTTCTATTGAAATGTTCTGGTTTAGGAACATTGACCCTATGACCTATCTGGATGATCACTCTATTTGCAATAGCAACTCGACAAGCCATCAATTGAGTCTTAAAATCTTTAATCTCCTAGCGCATGGCCACTACCATCGCATCAATCCTAACTTCATAAGCCTCTTCCTTAGTTTCTAAAGCCGTAACTTAAGCTTAGAGAGCTTCACCCTTCTCTTCAATAACGTTGTTACGCTGCCTAAACTCTTCCATTGCCTAATTCAGTACTCCTTGCAATTTGCCTTAGAGTTTTTCTTCCATCTTCTTAAGGTTGCCTTAAGACTCATCAAATTATTTTTTTGCCTCAGTAATACTTAGCTCTACCCTATCCATCCTATTAAGGAGGGAGTTCAGCAAGTCTTGGGATCTAGCCCTTTGCCTAGTTACTCGGCGATCATCATAGTTAACCAACTCATCGACCATTGAAGTGTTGTTATCTCATTCGAATGATATTTTCTCTACAAGCAGTCTCTTTCTTGGCTCTGATATCACTTATCACGGGCGAATTTCCTCACTCGATTTTGTGTAGTACTTAGCGTTCTTGACCATACTAAGGAAAGGCTAAGTTAGCCTGTCGCACACTCACCAAGTTTAAAGAGATAAAGTAGAGAAAAAAACTCTAAATGTAAGTTGTATTCACTCAAATGGCTACTGTCTTATAACTGAGGGAAATACTTTTATATATATAAACGCCTTTACAAATTAATGGTTAAGATTAATTAGATTTAATGGTTATAATTGATTTTAACTACCATATTCACCTACCCTACTTATTGCTATATAAGATTTTGGACTTCTCTAAAACCTTTTTGAACTTTTCAATCTGCTGGAAGCTTCTATGGGCTTGAGCTTGGGCTTTAGAAACTTCTTAGAAATGGCCTATTTTAGGAGATTTGTAACAAATGCACATGGAGAAGTGTTGCCAAGTCATCAAACTCCTACGCATTTCGTTGCTTTACTTTGGATCACACCTGTCGTAATGTACGATGAAGGTGGTCTAAGACACTAAGTAATTTAATAGAAGATGATAAAAGGGTGCTCCTTTTTATTCTTTTTTCTTTTTTTCCCAAATAAGAAAAAAAGCCTATTCTTGATCTGGCGTGAAGAATTCTGATCTACCCAAGAACGAGTCAAGTGCAAATTGTTCACTTGATGTGTTACCCATATGCATCAAAACAATTTCTCCAAGATAATATGATAAGCATCTATATGTCTTCAGAAGATTATGAAACCATCAATCGGAGCGAAAATATGATAAATTTAATTGAGTCCGAGTAGTTAAATGCTGGACAAAATAAAGTGATGGCGTCAGACCAGAAACACTTATTTTTAAGATGGATTCAACAGGTCCAAGGCCATGTCGTGATCTAACCAAATGGTTTGGGTTACGGTCATGGTCATGAACCCGTCGAGGAAGATCGGGTGCACATATTTTGATATTAAACTACTTATGTTTTCTATCTACCTTTCCTATTTTAACTTGTAATTTAGTTGTAAAGGAAAAAATCCCCAAAACCTGCTTTTGTATCAATTATATTTCTACTGCGATTAATGGTCGAATGATTCTACATAGAAAAATGGATTTTCAAACGTAATATGAATCCCGAGTTGCGATTGCAAGGGGCTACGTGTTCAAGCTATTTGCTAAAATTGCTTTATATTGCACCAACAAGATATTTCACGGTTGACTGTATTCTATATGGTTCTTATCACTAGGTAAACCTAGACAAGGCCCGATTCCGAACTCTGAACTAATTCGGTGCGATAGTAGTTGAGTCAAACTATCCTAACAAACCATTGAATTTTAATGGCTCAAGCAATTCACTTAGGTAGAATCGTCCAAACCAATGGATTACAAATTGCCAAGCTAATCTGCTATTGAACTAACAAGTTGGTTTAGCCGGTTTATCTTCTTAGAAAAAAAGAAAAAAAGAAAAAGAGAAAGATAAAAGAGAGGCCATTAAGTTAAAAAAAAAAACAAAAAAATTGAATAATATCCATTAAGTTATTGCATATCAAATCTACTTTATTTGCGATGATGAAGGATAATTTTTTTTTAAATAATATCATCAAACTAATAATAAATGACTAATCATAAATTTATTATGTGTTAAAGATAAATAAAAAATTTAATTTTAGTTAATTAAGTCCTTTTTATAAAATTTATAAAATGTTAAGAACTTGAATATGAGAAAAAAGTAAAAAAGTTAGAATCGAATTGAGTCGAAAATTAATAAAAAATTATTAATGAATTAGTACACTTAAAAAAAGAGAGAAAAAATATTACATTATTAGGAATTATTAATGTATTTAAAAAAAATTAATAAAAAAATTAAATATTAAAAAAAAAACAGTTTAAGAGTTTCGAACCAGCTTTTAAACCACTGAACCTAATGAACAAGCTTGGAACCACCAGCTCACGAGCTGATCATAGTTTATTGTGTCACCGACCCGTAAACCGACGATTCAAGGCCAGTTCGGTTCGATCCTAGGCATTACGAGCGTATTTAAATACACTAAAACTAAGAATGTATACTTGTTAAATTATGAATACATATTTTTTATGTTTCTTTTATGTGTATGTCACCTTCATATCATTAAAACTAAGATTGTAGATTGAATTTAGATCCTTTTATTTTTAAAATATGTTTTCGGACCTTATATGATGATTTTGATGATAATAACAAAAAAGTTTTCAAATAAAATAAAAAAAAATGCTTTTATCATATTTTAATTTTTTGTTATATTAAAAATTATTCTTTTAATTTTCTTACTATTCCATCAATTGCAATTACATATTCATGTAGGGGTCTGAAAGTGTGTTTTTAAGATTTTAGGGTCTAAATACTAGATCTCAAAAATAGAGAGGCTAATGAGCAAGTGTAATTTATATACTATTTACCTTAATAAATAATATGTGATTCTTAAAACATACATACATACATACATACATACATACATACATACATACATATATATATATATATTATAGGAGAGATCCAAATGTATATTTAGTAAATAAAATTGCAAGGAGAAAATTTAGTAATACCTCCTTAAAAGCTATTAAAATTATAGATATATCTTCAACTTCTAACATAGCTACCAACATTGCACCTCTTGAAAATGGTAGCTCTACAAAGTTTCTCCTCAAGTGTAGTATTAAGTCACTAGTTTATATTGATGTATGGTTGTGATTGTTTTTTTAAGTCGATTAATTATCTGATTTTGGGTCTTCTTAGAATGATTAGATATTTCAGTAATCAATACGTATAAAATGAGATGATGAATACTGTATCGAATGGAAACTTTATATTATCAACATTGTCAAGCGATGTAGTTACATAATTTTAGATATTCTAGATAGATAGTTTCCAAAAACTCATCATAATTTATGCAAAGTTTAATTAATAATATTTTCAGCAGGCGTGTGGCCAGCTGCTTCTCGTTGGAAACCGCTGCTTGTGACAAGCATTAACTTTTTTTGGGGTTGGGTAAGGTGGAGAAGCTTCCAACACAACATCCCGTCTAGATCCTAAGAAAACCATGACGTAACGAGTATTCAACTCAAGTCTTCTCCCATGTTTGTTATTTTCCTATTTCTCTATTAAAAAAATAAAGGATATTCATAGGAAAAAGAGGACTGTCAAATGGTAAACATCTTTTTAAACAATGTGGAACACTCATATTATTTATTAGAAGTTGTTGAAAATTTTGGAAAATTGCTTCTCTAAAAGAATCTGCACATCAAACTTACTACTTCCAAAGAACGATCAACTTAGCACTTAACATGTTTATGTCAAAATTCATCAACTTTTTTCACCTAAACCCACATTTATCAAGAGAATCAACATGGAGATGACAAATCAAACTAATCAACATGAAACAAGGTAAAACCAACCCCTAACCCTTTGTCACGACAGTAACATCCCCAACTCAACATGTACTTTCCATGATATGACTCAACTTCTAAAAATTCAATCTTAGCCTAAACTCAAGATATCAATCCATGCAATCAATTAACACACTGCAAAGTCAAAACACACTTTAAAACCCCTATGAAGCTTGCGGCATCAAGATGGAACGCAACATCAGTGCTTAAATTTCTCAAAGCTCATCCAAAACATATTGGATGGCACCCTACTATAATGGATTTCATCATTTAACACTTGAATAAACATATTAAGCACTAGGGTATATACATATTGCTATTTCCTCGACTTTTTACATACTTCACCATCCAATTAGCTCAAATATACATGTTGAGTTTAGCTTAAGCATGCTTTATTCTTCATTTATGGTTGCAGAAGACCAAAAATTATTATATTAATTATTGTGCTCAAGTTAATATTTATTTAGGATTGACTCCTTGAACTAGCTAGGTAATAAGACTTAGGAAGTTTGGTCTACATTTGCGATGATATAAGGAGAAATGATTTGGTAGATTTGAAATAAGGATCTTTAGACTAGTTCATTTACATTCAATCTTTTTTAGGCAGGCTCATACACTTAGAAAAGACTATAGTCTTGAGCCTATTAGCAAGCTCATTAAAAGTAATAATGAATTGAATAAGTTCTATCTCATCAACTAACCACTTAGATGATTCAACGAATATTATCATGCTCATGAACCTATAAATACCTAACTTTTCCTTCTCATTTGTAACTCTTAGAGAGAACTAAGAAACAAAATTACTTTATTAAACCTATGTTCTCTAGGATTAAATAAGCGATTTAAGTAAATAATTGATCTCATTCACTTAAACTATAGTAAACACTTGAAATCTCTAGAGGTTATCTTATTTATCACTTATACATTTAAAATAGTATGATTACATATTCCTCCTCTTTACTTTGTTCTCATCAAATCATCATTTAAGGTATCATTCCTACTTCACTTTTTTAAAGTCACGTGTAATGCGTTATACTCATAATACGTACATCATACGTGATTACTCTAGTTGGACCTCCTACATATACAATGGTTTTGCCTTGAAATGTCCAAAGACACTATAAATAGGGCTTTGTGACATTTTGTAAAGTAAACATGAGACTTATTTTCTTATTACAAGATTGGAAAACTTTTCCTTTCAATTATTCTATTCTTATTAATCTAATTGCTAAGATTGTGAAGAATATTATCTTTATCAATCTTTCACAAGATTATGGCTTTGATTACTTTTAAAATCTTGTAAATCATATGGATCCTCATTTTTAACTCATGTAGTTCAATTCTTTTGATTGGTAAGTCATATTTAGTCCATTAGATTTGTCTCTATCTTAATTTTTTCCATATTAAAACATCAAAACTCAAAATATTTATTTTTCATCTTTAAATCAAGACGGAATCCAGTGAGTAATATACACCACATGAATATATATGTAGTGTGTAACTTTCAATAGTTTTTGAACATGTGATAGTGGATAATTTCTAAAAAAACTACCATTTATATTATCATGTGTCCAAATACTATTGATAGTTACCCACCACATGTACATACACATGGTGAGTAACATTTATTAAATATTTTTTCCTTTAAGTCAAATTCCTTGATCAATCTTTTGGCACATTAGATAAACAGTTACAAAAATATCATTTTTTGTTTGAACTTAGATATTTTGTCAGGATGTGTGTGTTAGTATTAGGGCTAGGAAAAAAAAACTATAAATCATAGATTAAACTTTGAACCGAAATGAACCGAATCAAAAATTGGACTTTTTACAAATTGTTCAGTTCGCAATTCAGTTTTATATAAATGCTTCAAACCGAATTGTTTGATCAAACAAAAAAATTTACGCAATTATTTTGTGCTTTTTATGTAATTTTTTTCTATAGATCTTTACGGATTGTATTAAATTTTCTATATCTTATTCTTTTTTATCTTATTTTTAGGTCAATTATCAAGATTAAGTTAAATGAATTTTATATTTACAAAATTTCCTTTTTTAAATTGTCATTTTCATATGTGTTTTCAAATTAAGATTTTGACCTTGATGCTCTTTACATATCTTCTATCTTTTCTCCAGTCTTTAGTATATCTCTTTTATCTACTTCGTATCACTTTTGGATAGATAGCTCTACTTCTCCTTGTGTATTATTATTTGTTAGAATTGAGTCTCTTATACTCATCTGATCAAGTTGAGCTTGTTGAGATCTTCTACAATTTTTTCCTAAGTATATTGTAATACATGATAAATGAATGAGAAATTAATTGGATATATATAAAAGTTTAGTGAAAAAAATATATTATTAGAGATAAAAATATTTAGTAAAAATTTGATATAAACGATTAGAACTATAAATGGAATCGAACTGAATCGAACTAATTTTAATTATGTTTGAAAAATTGACAAATCAAATTATATGGTTAGGTGTAATTTAAAAAAAATAAAAAACTATTATATTAGATTCGGCTCAGTAATCCCTTATCAAATTGAATTTTTGAATTCCACCGTGCTCACTTGTAGTCAATATCTCAATCCCAATGGAAATTTGATTTGGTAAATTGCACATCACTATAACTTCTCGTTTTTAATGAGACCGAAGAATTAATATCAATCAAATAAATACAAAAGACTTATTAAAGCGTCTGTCAAGCCACTAGCTTCTACTTTAAGTTTATTAACCTGAAAAATTTTATTCGTGAAGTTGTATTAAACGTACATGCGAAACTGCTTAGGAGAACACCCATAACAAATGGTTCTACAACAAAATATGCATTTTTTTTTTTCTTCTCTTTTTCTTTTGCTCTTTCATCCATATATTATAAATACAAAACATGAGTGAATTAATTAACCAACTAAGTGCCGTGTAATTAGTCTTAAGCTGGAACTCGAAGGTTCATTGGATCTTCACATCTATGTTCTCGACTTCAACCCAACTTATCTTTAATAAAACAGCTTGTATTTATAGAGTGGACGCATTAGATAACGTGTTTGCATAAGGTGTCCTAGAAGCATTATTAATCTGTCGTGAAAAGACACTAACACATGACCGAATTAATCTATGATAACGTCAACAACAACTGCAAGATATTACAATAGTCCTGATCTGTTGCCATTAAGGGGAACGTAGGAGAACGGCACCATGCCATCCATCATTTTATTTATACAATATGATGCATATATTCTTTCTTTTAAAAAACAATCGGCATCTTTTCTTTTCTTTTTCCTTTTTTTTTTCATCATATATTTCATTAGGATAGTGGGAGAATGGATCAAACATGATCCATCCCGATATGAGAAAAAGAAAAAAAAAATGATGTTCATTGAGATGATGAAGAAGTGTTTTTACATATATAGAAACTCTGTAATTGTTCGGCGATTGGTCTCAGGCCCTATAGATATCCTAGATATGACAACTTGACATAAATACTCTTGCAAACACAAAGAACTCTATTTATGGTTCTTAAATCCCATCGACTGTTCGTAAGGTGTCAATAATGACACCAACAACAAGAAAATCAAAGTTAAAACATGCTTCATAATATATGTCTTTGAGTATGCATGGATTCTTTGATGTATCAACAAAAATCAGATTGTTGCGAATAATAACGTATCAAAGCCATGTCATTTGATTGATTGGGGTTATTGGACCACTAGGATAGTTAGGAATGTAGCCAAGGTGAGTGAAATAATTAATAACGCTATTGTAATACCTCAGAACTCAATGCCTACAGCCCGTCACATGTCAAATACTGAGTATTGGTATGCAAAGGCTTAGAATCTGCTATAAATCCACAATCATCAGAATATCTACAATTAGCACACATTATTAATACCACAAGTATTCTTCTAGTGTATAGAATAGCTGGTAATAGAGCCTTTTATGCTCCTATTATCCAACTTCAGATATCAAAACCTTAGCGAAGACTCATATGCTCCTATAACAGCATCAAACTACTATAGTCATAATCTTTGCTCATATGATGAGTCTTAACTTCCAAAGTAACAAAGATTCATAAGCTATATCAGTACACTAGTTGAATCCTACCTATGCATCTTCTTAAAGGGTCTAGTAATCACTATTAACTAGGTCATATATCATATCATTACCTTTGTAATCATATAGATTGTTGTCTTTAAAGTTGCCTGCATCTGAAAAAAAATAAAAAGTCCCTAAAGAGTAAGTGATGAGCTTAATACAAGAGTTATCACAATTACGTAAGCATGAGCATACAACTAATCATATCGCATATGAATGCAAGCATGTAAGAATAATGACTAGTTATTATCTTTTATTTAATGGCCAACACATAGCATAACATTAGCATCAAAAAGCTTAAGGTAACTTATGACCCTGGATCATACACGATAACATAATCTGATGTTGGGTATTCACTAATACCCTGTATTCTAATAATCAACCTAAAATCTATCCAGATCCCTTTGGTATGCAACTCCAGTCCAAACAATGGCAAAAATCGATCATCGGGATGCTACCTTAAGTTTACCAATACTCTTGGTCCATTAGACCAAGCTACGCACACTCAACACAACTAATGTTAAAGGTTGAATATAATTTTAAGACCATTTTCAACTATAACTACAAGTACATAGAACAAACGAAGTAACCTTATGCCTGAACCGATGAACTCAAATAACACTTAATTCTCTAAACAACTAGTTTCAATACTAATACCTAGGTAATGAATACAATCCACTAAGTATTAGGGTCCTATACTTAAGCTAACGATATTCTAGTGTCACTACTGTTTAAGTTCCATTAATTGCTACTTTACGTGTTTATGTAAGTAAGAGGTGTTTAATTTAGTGAATTGAGTTTGACTCTAGACTACAATGAGTTTAATCTTTGGTTTGATCAATAAAACAAGTTTAGGATCAAGTTCCACATAATCCATACTTTTTAGGGTGATTAACGTCAAACTAGTAGTAAACTATACTGTTAAGCTAGATTTCAGAGCAGAGGAGGAATGAAACATGCAAGGTGAAGGCTAAATTGGCAAGTTAATCCCCTTTAGAACCTAAAGTTGGTTCCTAATAATTTGCTACCATCAAGCTAATTCTATAGAATTTTCTTCACATATAAGATACTAAACTAAACTTCTTTTAATCCCTTAAACTTTAAATTTTGATCATCCAAATGATGTATCTAGAAGCTCAGTTATCATTAGGACTTATCATAGTAGATTAGAATCAATGGGTCCGTCGTGATATCAAAGAAACTTAGAGTGAGTAGGTTGACAAACTGACTAGAGTAGCCAATGTGAAGCTGCTCAGAGGATGTGACCCACTTATGAACACAATACAACTTAACACTTCACCACATATGATGCATAAGTGAATGTCTAGGCTCACCCACCACTAATGTTGAGCTACTAGGCAAGATTAGATAAAAGTGTATGAAAAATAGATTTAGAGAGAATTGTCTTGCAAAAATAGTATATTCAATGTCTATCTATCAAGTAAGATGATTTCAACTACAAGGAGAAGAGATTATTTATAGCAAGTCTCTAAGATAACATTACAAATAAATAAATTACAAAAAGGGGATTTTTAGTGCATACGAAAAAAGGTAAAAAGGATAAAGGACAAAAGACAAAAAGGGAAAAGTAGTACAATGTCAAATGAAATAGACAAGTGATAGTGTAACATTGGTTCCATACAAAGATTTTTTGGGGTACAACAGATGAGAAGAATTAAGATGTTGTGACGACAAGAAGGTTGAAACTGGAAGGGATGTCGTGAGAATTGGAAAGAAGTACTCTACTAGAAGGAGACTAGCTCTCATTACTTAGAAGGAAACTCTTGGCAGTTGAAGGTCAGATCACTCGACATAAAGCCCTCAGCTAGAGGATAGTCAGCATCAGCACAAGAGAGAGAATAGAGCATAGTACAATAACTTGAAGCTCTCTAGAAATTCAACCATCTTCCTTTTGTAAATTATTTCTCATCATCGATAGGTAGATGAGAGAGAATACTCCGGGTGAGGGACTAGAGTGATTAGACTAAAAGTCGGTAATTCATCACCGAATCAGAACAAGATCCATAAGAATAATAATTCCCTAACAATCTAAACTTACTTTAACATCAAAATTTAGACTTCAAACACAAATTAGTGGTACCTACTTAAAATCTTAAAATTAATTCCCAACTTATAGTCACTTTTACACTCCTTTTCCTTCAAGAAACAAGATACATATCAGAATATGCTATTTCAAATTTCATTATTGCATTATCTATTGCTTATTGAATGGAACTTACTTCTAAATCCACTTCACTTTCTCCCTTCTTCAACTTATAGTAGCAAACTCCGTCGGATACCCAAAAATTGAATTAAAGTTGACTAAACTCTATTGAATCTCAAGGAATTGTGTTTAGAATCATGTTTACCTTCGATCTCCGTTGTTGTTGGTGATGGAGAGATAGAAACAACTTGGTAATAAAAGAGTATGTTTAAGGAGGGAGAGAGAGAAGGGAAAAAGGTTTGATGAAAGAATCCTAAAACTATGGAAAGTATACAAAATGAAATATCTTAATATTATAATATTTAAGAAAAATACAAAGAAATCTTCCTAATATCTTAACATATCGGAATCTATCTTTACCCTAAATAAAACTACTTAATATCTACCTTATCCCTAATAATTCTAATATATTTGTAATGCCAAACAAGGAAATAGAATATGTAAAGGGTAAAATTGAATAATGCAATCCTAGAATCACAAGTCGAACTTAGACAATGAAATCAACCAAATACTTCAATGAATAGGAGCCATGGATAGTTTTTTCTTTTCTTTTCTTTTGGGTAATTAAATTTATTAAACTTAAACAACACAAACATTATAGAATTCAACCATACACACCAAAAAACTATCTTAGCTAGGAATTTTCACTCCTCATACACTAGGTAAAGTAACACTTCGATCTATGCCAGAGTCCAAAATAATAAAGTTCATTAAACATGAAAGAAACATAAAATAAAAAAAAAAAAATAGAATTATTGTCCAAAGAGAAGCCCTCCTTTGCCGGTGAGTCCGTAACTTAATTGGCTTCGCAAGCGATCCTACAAAAATGGATAGAAGAAAAATTATGTATAAGGCTTCAGCATTGACGAATAATTATTGAAATCGAATTCGGCTCTACACATCCGTTTTCAACAAGGTCCATGGTTGTCCTATAGTTAGATTCTATTATAATTTTTTCCCATCCTTTCGTCATCGCTACGCACATAGCATATACTATTGCTCACATTTCCACTTCTACTAGCACAACTCCCGCTAGTTTTTTTACCATTCCTCCTAGGATCCGACCTTTCCAATTTCTACCAACAATAGTCGTTTGTTGCCTTCATACCCTTCTAGTCCACTACTGTATTACAATTTATTTTAATGTGGTCATCAAGTGGTTACGTCTAAGAAGTAAATAATTGCCACATATTGTCTCCCTTTTTCTATCGTTTCTTACCGCCCACCACTCATTTGCTTCTTTTCGAACTAACCTCATCCAGTCTTGCACATTCCCATCTGAATCAAATATCCAGTCATTTCTGTGTCTCCAAATTCCTCGCAAAGCAAAAAAGGAAAACTTCATATTTAGGACATTTGTTGGCACTCTGTGGCACCTTTCAAATATTAACATTTTGCTTGGACCAACTAAAAAGGTATTTAGCTGGTTGGCAGTAGGAATCAATCCCAACCCTATAATTGCCATGCTCTCCTTATAGTAGGATATCTCATGAATAAATGCTTAATATCCACCGTATTATACATATAAAATATACACTTTTGGTTAACCATTATGCCCCTCTTCCTAAGGCTATCTTTTATTAGCAATCCATTTTGAGTTATTCGTCATAACAAATGTTGTATACATGGGATAGTGGTTGTGTGCCACATCCAATCCCATTTCTCATTACACGCATGATTGCCTTCCTCCTTATACATCATATTATATATAGTTTCGCTAGGGACATCCTCATTTGCATCATGTGGCCACCTCATTTGATCCATCTCTTCCTCTTCATTATCCAATTACATCAATGGATCAAAAATGCCCAATCTCATGACTATGTAGTCATCAACAAGGAAACCAATTTTTTCTTCATCCCATCTCCAGAAATAGGCCTAGCTAGCCAATTCTAAACCTTGCCACCTCGTGACTGTGGATCATGGCAGAAGTTTGCTTCCCCCACTGTTTGGAGGAATCACGACATGCTCCTTCAGCCATTTCTCTTGTTTGTTGAGAAGCTTGAAGAATCTGGAACCTTTTTTACAATGAAATTCCCCATTGCACCATTTGTATTTTCCCTCAATCAGCTTCATCCATAAGACGTTTTCCCCATGAATACACCATGCTACTTTAATAAATTTTTCTTTGTTTCGTTTAATAATGTCCATAATTCCTAATCCTCCATGTTCTTGCAATCCCTTCACTTGATCCCAAGAAATCCATTGGATTTTCTTTTGTCCTTCCTTCTCCCTCCAAATGAAATTTAGATGTTGCTGTTCAAGTTGCTTAGCATGTTTGTTGGGGATAGGAATCATTTGGCTATAGTAATTACAAATACTTTCAAGAGAAGTCACAACCAATAGCTTCTTTGCTGGTGCACTTAGAAGTTTAACTTTCATCCCGAGAGTTTCGTTCGAGTTTTTCTACTAGGAAAGCCAAATCTTTAGAATTTAACTTACCTCCTGTCTTCACTAGTATTTTAAGATATTTCCCCCATGTCTCATATCTATGGATCCCAAATTCATGGCAAATCTATTTCTGTCGCACTTTAAGTGTATTGGTTGAGAAGATAGCACATGACTTATTGTAATTCAACTTCTATCCAAATATAATTCCAAAAGCATTCATAACATTATGCATAACTCTTGCAATGTTAATAGCATCTTCTCTGATTAATACTAAATCTTCTACAAAGAACATGTAAGAAATACCAGTCTGAGTGCCCCTCAAATGAATTAGCTTCTAACTACCATTTTCCACCAACTCTTTGATACAGTTGCTTAGGAATTCCAAAGCACGTATAAAGATTTATAGAGACGTTGGATCCCCTTTTAACACTCCTCTACTGGGATGAAATTCCTGCAACATGGCGCCATTCCAGAGAATTCGGAATGAACTTGTTGATAAGGAAGATCCGATAATTCTTATCCATTTATCTGGGAAACTAAGGCTAATCAATGCATGGCATATGTAATCCAACTCCATCCATCATATGCTTTCTCCAAGTCTAATTTAATCATCATCTACGTTTTCCCAGCCCTTTTATTTTTCAAGGAATGCAAAAGTTCTTCGAATAAGATAACAGTATCTTATGTAGATCTTCCCGGGACAAAACTGGGCTATTCCGGACTAATGATACGTTGAAGATGAGATCAGAGTCGGTTGACTAGAACTTTCCCTAGAGTCTTATAGATTGTCGTACACAAGCTGATGGGTCTGAACTCCTACACATAGTTAGTTCCATCCTTCTTTGGAATCAACACCAATAAAGTGTGATTACTGCTTTCTGGTACATGACCTGACCTCCAAATGGTATAAATAATTTTAGAAATTGATTCCCTCACTACAAGCCAACATTGCTTATAGAAAAGAGAGTGGAGTCCATCAATTCCTGGTGACTTTGAATTTGCTATGTTCCACATTGCATGTCAAACTTCTTCACGCGTAACATTGTTCTCCAATTCCATCTGAGTTATCTGATTAAATGATACCCATTTTGGCATCAGACTTGGCGTATTCGGTTTGGAAAACTTCCTTTCTGTGCGCAAGAGCTTAGCAAAGAAATTCGTTGCCATATTTTCCAAGGAATGGTGATCCACTATTCAATTACAAACATCATCAAATGGTTTAGCACTAAAGCATGGAAAAATTTCGTGTTAGGTTCTCCCTCTAAAAGCCATTTGGATCTTTCTTTTGCAGCCCATAAATTCTTGTCTTGGTTCAAGACTATTTTCAATGCCTCTTGTAAGGAATTTTCCCTATCTAATAAGGTTTGAGTGTAGTCACATCTAATCCTTTTTCGGATATATTCGATCTTGTTTTGCAATTGTTTTTTTTTTTTTTTCTCGACGTGAATAATCTCAAAGCTTTCCCTATTCTACTCTCCCAGCTTTACAACAAAGGAGTTCATCTCATCCGTTAAATTCTCTGGTGACATATGCCAATGTGTTTCCACCAACTTTTTAAATTTCGGATGCTCCAACTACATCGGCTGAAAGCGGGAGGGCCTAAGATCCCAAGGCACCGTTCTAATGGAAGGATGAGAATTTAAAAGCAGAGGGTAATGGTCCGAACTAGTATTTGATCAATGGAAGACCTTTGCTTCCGGGAATGGGGTCCTCCATTCATAATTTACCCATTCTCTGTCTATTCTCGACTACGTTAGGTTTAACGGAGTCTTTGTTCTCCTTGACCAAGTATACTTGTACCCAATAAATCTTAGGTCAACCATACAGCATGCGTTCATGCAATCTTAATACCTTTGGGCTCGAGATTGTTTAATATTTTTCCCATCCCACTTTTCATCATTGGTCAGGACCTCGTTAAAATCTGCTATGAGTAACTAATACTGTGCGATATTTCATACAACTCATGCCAAGGACCTTGTCTAATATCAAAATTAGGATGTGCATAAATGGCCGGCCGAAATATACCAGTGGTAATTAAAAGGAATTACCTCGATGTCAGCTAGTATTTGCTGTCGATGGATTTAATGACTCCAAACTCTCACTGCTTGTTGTCGCCACAGCAAAACAATCCCCCTACTCAGCCCATTTGCCTCTACACATAACATGTGGTCAAACTCTAAAAAATTCCTCAAGCTCTCGGCCCTTGCTTGATTAAGCTTTGTTTCTGTGATAACGAGGATTTGCGGGTCATTGCATCTAGTCAAATCCTTGATCACCTGCTGCCTTGCTCTCGAAAAAGCCCCTTTAGCGTTCCAGGCGAGCACTTTAAAGGGATTTGGCTACATATCTGTAGACAGGGTACCCATGGATTCTGCTTGTATAAGAAGGCCGCCAACTTTATACCACTCTGACGTTGGCGAGTTGTCTCCCTCTCTTTTGATTTTCAAATTCCATTGGCATGGTTGAACTAGCGTCTTGATCATCCCTATTGCTGTCTCTACGGCAAGCAAGGGTAGCGAGATGTGCACATCCTATAGTGCCATTAGAATGAATGGCATCCTCTGTATATCCGGCCTATTCACCCGTGGTGCCAACATGAACTCGGTTACCCCCTTGCATGTTGTCTCTATTTGGGCTAGAAAATTTGCATTTGTCATAACTTGTCTGGTCATCTGCATATGGAATGGTACTATTGCTTCGCCTATCCCCTCCATCATGTCCTGTTGGGTCATATATACTGGTTGATCCTGATAAGTAGGCTTGAAGGTTACCTCGAGTATTTTCTTGCGCCACTATCAGTTGTTTGTGACCTTGATTCTAATTATTTCGACATAGATTCTCGAATCTTGGTGCACTTCTGGCAACTGTCCTTGCTCCAGCAAAAGGAGCACTATCACTTGTGCCTCTGCTATTGAGTGCAGTTTTTCCACGCTAATTTTTTCAAAGAAGTATTCTTTCTTTCGTAGAGAAGCTTTGGGATTTAAAAGTTGCACCGACTTCCTTTAATTAACTTCACTTGAAACGACATGAAAAGATTTACTCGTATTTAGAATATTTGATTGTATCTCGTCCCCCTTCATAACTTTTCCTGCTGATTCATCTCTTGTCCAAGAAGATTTATTGCCTTATTAATGACTTTAGGATTTCCAACATCCACACTCCCCGGATTTTCAACCAACTGACTGGTTTTAATGCTCTTTGACAGTTTTGATGGGACTTCATTTAGTACCCTTTTTATCAAATGTTATATTACTTCTACATTGTCTAGGCTTCCCCTGTTTTTTATATCGCGCCTCAAAACGACCCTTGTCATCAACCACGTTCTCTTTTGAAATTATATCCTCTCGATTCTCACCCTCCTTTAAAATCTTGTCATTTAAAGCACGGTTTCCATCATGCAATTCTGTCAAATCTTCCACAAATTGTGCGTTTGGCGATTTGGTTGAATTTCTTTGTTCTTTTCCAGTTGTGCAGTGCTCTCTTGCTGAGTTTTTTTTTTTCTTTTTTTCTTTTTTGTATAGGCATTGCAAATTCATATGATTAATACATCCATAAATTTCACAGATGGGAAGAAGACCTTCAAAAAAAATTTTATATGAGATTTTATTAACGTTCACAGTATGTTTGAGGAGTTTGCCCGTATCCACCTGCACACGAATTTTAGCATATGGAACCCGCTCCACATTAATGGTGAAAGAATGAAATCGAAGGATAGGCCCTATTTTTTCACCAATACGTCTAATGGCCGTTGCCGAGAATAATTCAATTGGTAGACCTTCAATTCGCACTCACACCGCCATCGAGTTAAAGACCCTATGCTGTCCGGTCGAAAGTGTGGTTGCCACTGTTTAAGAGCTGCATAATATCATTTCACAAATCACTTATCATTTCATATGATCTATTGAAAATTATCATCATTATTATTGAGAGAGATGATATAATACCTCACTCCTGAGTAGATTAATTTCCAATCCATTATGGCCACCTACGATTTTTCTCAACTTTATATGCATTAATTTATATCTCAAATTGGATCCCATTAGTATTAAAATCGAATCACAAGCCAAGGAGCATATATAATATTTTTTTCTATATTTGAGAAATTCACATAACAAATTCCCACATCAGCATTTTGATTTAGAATCTCTTCATCCTCCTTCGATCGATCCATTTGGAAGCCTTGATCCATAGTTGGATTTCGATTAGCTTTTTGTAAAGCAAAATTTTTTGTATGCTCATGTTCAATGATAAATCTCTTGATTAGCTTCATCACCAATCGCAAGGCGTTTCCTGGTACATTGTGAGCGATCACTTTTATGTATCCTTGTCTAACCCAAACCCTAGCCTATCGATCTCCATTTCTAAGTTGCTCTAGAATTGGATAACCGTGAGTAGTTGGAACATAAGTCATGTCTCAAAAGCATTTTCTTTCCGAATATATCAAGCAGCTTCCAACTTTAGCCTTGCTAGCTTCTATTCCTCACCAGTGAACGCCACAGTATGGAAAGATACATAATATCATGCCTATGATATCTTCCAGAATTATTCCTACGGACTCTGCAAAGAAATAATTATATTTTCTACAATTTACGAATTAAAATACAACCATATAATATATTGGCTTCCCTAAAGCTATAAGAAAGAGATATTTTACAACTACGACATCTAAAAAACAACTAATGACTTGACAACTAAAATAAAGGAAATGGAAACCTAACAATAAAGAATCAAGATGGAATCTGAACTCAGAATCAAAATATTATCCCTATTAATAAAAAGCTCGATCATAACTAGAAGCACTCAAACCCTTGGCTCCGGAGCTAGGATCCAAAACCAAAGTATAACAAGAAACATAACTTAAACGTAAGATATTGCCAGAACCTTGCAGGTCAAAAGCTTTTTATTTTTCCGAGAAGGCATAAATTTTATTCTAATTATCATTGATAACCGCTTGCATTAACGTTTTTAGAAATTCTTGGCAAGCATTAAAGCTGATTGCTTGCTGATTATTGATGTACCTTAGTTGCAATAATAATGATGATGACGAATACCACGATGACAACAATAATAAGCGTACGATAGTTACAAAGAATATATGGTAAATAAAATATGTGATAAATAAAATGAATAAATTATATAAATGGGTATGTGGTAAGAAAATGAATGTTTGGTTGGTTGCATTAGTCGGTGTGTGAAAATAATAACAAAAAATATTTGTGAACTACGTTATAAATGAGGACTATGGTCATGAGTTATAACTTTGATTTATAAAAGCTGGCATAAATTACATGGACCACTCCTAAAAAGTTTAAAAAATTGCAAAGGCCTAACTTTTTAATGGTACTTATCGCACTTGAAATAACTGTAGGCCCCATCTTTTTACCTAACTCCGGTGCTATGAGTGAAATAGTTAGCAATTTATACAATTTTTAAAGCTTTCAAGGTTGGTCTACGTAAATTATCTTAAAAAATATAACTGCTATTAGGGGTACTTCGTAGATTTCATTATGAGGTGATTGTCTATTTTTAATATCCACACTCTTATGCCCAAATAACTATTTTAAGTGGTTCTAATACGTTATTTGCAATGATCCAATTTTTATCGAGACATAATCAAAGGATCCGTGTATGCTCAAAGACATAAAATAGTTATTTGGGCAACTCTTTCAAGCAAATGTATATCCTTCCTTTTTTGGTCAGAATAGAGAAGAAGAAGAAGAAGAAGAAGAAGAAGAAGAAGAAGAAGAAGAGGAAGAGGAAGAGGAAGAGGAAGAGGAAGAGGAAGAGGAAGAGGAAGAGGAAGAGGAAGAGGAGGAGGAAGAAGAGGAAGAAGAGGAAGAAGAGGAAGACGAGGAAGAAGAGGAAGAGGAAGAGGAAGAGGAAGAGTAAGAGGAAGAGTATTTTGGAACTTTCTTATTCTAGCTTATTTTTTCAATGATTTATATTAGTTTACTTCGCTTTAAATATGCTTAGCAAGTAATAGAAAAATATGAAGTTATTGTTAAACCTTTTGGTTGTTATGGGTTTAGTATGATGAATTTCTTTTAATTATTCAATAATGTCATCATTGTCTTTTTTGTTAAGTTTTTGTTGGTCTATTATAGATAGAAAACCACATTATTTCCATTCCAATTGTCGTGTTTGTATCTATTTAACACCTCCAATTTGTTTTTATGATTGTGAGTCATATCAATTGTTGATTCAATTTAAACTTAGTTCATTCTAAGAATAGAATACAATATCTAATCTTGATTGGTCCATATCCCCTCTATTTTAAGTTATTAATTCATCTAAATGCACCATAAAAAGATCCCTTTTATTATTCTTGCACCCCAAAATCAATAGCTATATATTAATCATTTTGGTGTAAAAGCTACATGGATCCATTTTGGCATCAAATTCTTAGGAGATGTGCTTTCCACGGAAAATGTTTTGTGATAAGTACGACTTTACCTTTTTCATCAATTGGAGATTTATAAATAAGGTTGACGTGCATAAAGAAAGTTATAAAAAATTAATTATGGTTTAGTGTAAATTGGAATTAGTTGTGATTGGAGAAATTTTAATTAATAATATTTGCGGTTGAGATTATTGGTTCCTACATACTGGTTATGACTTGAAATTTATTCACGAATTATTCTTAGTAGATTGTGGGTGGTCTTTGACATGTTTTGTAGATTTGTGGAAGAAAATCCAAAACTTTTATTAAGATATGACTTTCATGATAGAATTGATAAGATGAAAAATGATGGATTTCACAGGTTTCAAGGCCATGTTTGTCATGTATAACAACTATCCTTTAAACTTTACTTTAAAATATGCTGTGGAAAAATTGGGATTAGATATTGTGAATACTTGATGATCAATTTTCATATGAGATAGTTGATTACAATGAGTTGTTCAAGTAACAAATTAAGTGCGAGTAGTTATCTCTATTGACAATACTTAATAAATATACAATTTTGTGCGACGTAATTTCTATAGATAATTTGTCATGTATATTTAGGAAAACCATGATAGATATGTCCCGATGCTGTGCACGATCAAGTAAGACCTACTTGTTTTTAACAAAGAAAGCAAAGTCATCTTAATGCTTATAGGCAAAGGAAAGGTAAAACAAGCCTTTTAGGTGGTAAAAATTTCGGTACAAAATTGGATGAATGAAAAGAAAGTTCAAAGTGAGATAAACACATAATTAGTTAAACAAAAATCAGGGAGTAACGAGAGTATGAAGAAACAATTGATGAAAAGACTACAAAATCACAAGTATAGGGTGCACTAGTTCATGAATATATTACCATCGACACAGTGGATAGAGACTACCTATTGTTATCAGAGACAATGCAATACCAATTAAAAAATCATCAGTAGATGCACTAATAATCAGTCTATCATTTTAGTACTATTCTTTAAAGTTCATTTAACTGCAATGAATTTTATTTATAGGGATAGGGTACATGATGAAAGAAAGGAGTTCAAATTACGGCCAGCATCATTAGTTCAACAGGTTGGAGTAGTGTGTTTGTGCTGGTTTATTCTATTTTCTTTTTTTGTAATTTGATCCTAGGGGACGTGTTCCATTATTCATTTTTGAGATTCGAGGTCAAATCTCTTATAAGGAGAGGGTATGATGAAAATCTTGGATCGAACTCATTTGAAACAAGTTCTAGATGCATAGAACAGGTTAGAGTACTCCCAAGTCAACTATGAGAAGTCCAAGTTGATCGAAATATAAGCCCAAGTTGATCATGCTGGGGACCTTAGTCAATCGACCCAAAAATCTTGGTCTATGGACCCTAATAATGGTCAACCGACCTTGCATCCAATTTTTCAATTTAATCGGATTCTTATCATTTGGTATAAGAGCAATTTAGATCCCCATCATATTAGTAGTCACAAAGAATAGTTACTCTTTCCTAACTCTTTACGACCCTTTTTTTTATTTTTGAAAATGAAATATATTATTTATGTTTATTCATTAGCAGATAAAATCATAATTCTAGGGATTAACTTCTTGCTTGCAGCATAGTAAAAGTTAAGGAATCAAGATTTGTGATTCCAACTTATAAAGTGTGAGGCAGGATACAGGCATGCAAGTGCTCCTATATGCAATCTTTTGACAATTTAGTATTTAAATTTTTATTTATTTGTTTATTTTTCAATTGAATGTCTATACTTTCAGTTTAGTTGTAATTTAGTGTCCAAAATTTTTACTGGGTTACAATCAAACTGAAAATAGAGATACTAAATTGCAAAAACCGTATAAATTTAGACATTGAATTATCAAAAACTGATAGTAGAGACTTATGGCACCTTTATCCCCTGCGAGGCAAAGGAAATGTAATTTAGTAAATCTGAAACACACAAACAAGAGATCAAATCCTGATAATGGTAAAGTCTTAATAACACAAGAATTTTAAGGTACTATATCTTATGTGTTATTAATATAATACTCAATACTAATCTATAATAATAAAGCGCAAGAGACTCATGTTGGTGCTACACATTTCATATTTAACTTCTTATTAATAAATTCTTTCGATCATCCTTCAAATCAGAAATATATTTCTCATCTCATAAACATGTAAAAGGCTGATTCCAATAATCACAAGAATTTTCTCCACTTTGACAATATTTATTTTCTTCTCAGTACATCAGATTCTTTATTTTAAGTAAGAAGACAAACTTCTTATGAATCATGCTATAAAAAATCAAGAAGGTTTTTGCTACTTATAGTAGTTTTTATTTTTGTATACAATATATTTGGTATATTTTATTTTAGACACACATATCACACTACACTAAATATTAATAGAATATATATTATAAAGGAATCAAGGGAATAAATTGATTAAATCCATTAATTGAAAGTAGAAAGTAATCAAAATCTCCTACCCAGGCCAAATATTAAGCCTTATTTTTTTAAAAAAAAAAAGAAGGAAAAGTTTCTAACATTTATGGTAGTTTTTTTATGTAAATTAAATTTGATATTTTTCAAATTAAGTAATAGTCGGGGTTTATCATTCTAATATAGATTATAAAGGAATCCAAGACTGTAAATTAACTAAATACAAATAAATAATAAGAGTAAGCCTAAAATGATATATTTCTCAATTTTAATCACCTACTTGTAGGGTTGTAGCTTGCAGCTGCATGTCTCATTTCTGAATAAAGAATTTGATTCCAAATTCCAAAAAATCAGTACAGGGAGAACTTCTCATACATCAAGAGACTTGCGAAGTGCGAACTAGGTATTTGTTCTTAGGCATAAACGTCATAACTACATTAATGCGCATTGAACAAAACATTCAACGCAATAATTAAAGGCTCGAAACTGGTGAAGCAAACAGGTTTACATCTTTGCCTAACTTAAAAACACACTATTTAAAATTGAATCGCAACTAACTTTTAGCTTTAGACGACCCCTACACGTGTCAGCTTTTTCCTATGAATATCTTTTTCTTTTCTTTTCTTTTTTTAAAATATAGAAATGGGAAAACGACAAACAAAGGAGAAGAGTTGACTTGAATATTGACATATTTTTCTTAGGATCTAGACGGGGTGTTGTGTTGGAAGCCTCTCCTCCTTACCCAACCTAAAAAAAGGCAGCACTTGGAAGCAGCTGGAAGTTAGGATCGCAGAATGGCCTATTCTCTCCACACCAGACCAAACCGACATCTCTTTTAACATTTTCTATGCACTTAAACTATTATTTCCAGAGCTAAGACCATTGCGATGTTATGATATGAACTCTAACTTTTCAACATTAGATTTAATTCTTTTCTTCTTTAAGTTATAATATAATTAGGAAAAAAATTTACACTAATATCCTGAATTTCTAAGTAAAAAAAGAAACCTTCAAAATATTGATAGGGTAGAATTTTCCATTTAATAAAGTAATAAGTTAATATTTTGTACCAACATACCATCCAGAATAGTTCATCATCTGATTTCATATTATATATATATATATATATATATTCTCGTAAAGAAAGAGGTGTTCACACGTAAGTGCTTTTCTCCAAACAAAAAGAAGAAATTGTTTATTATTCCAGTTCGTTGAGATAAAACCGAAGAATTAATAATCAATTTGCGTTGATAACGAAATGTTAAGCATAGACAAAAGTGAAATTGCGAGTGACGTTGAGAACCGGGAGAAAAAGTCTGGAAGCAGATTCAATGAGTTTAATCAATCTTACCATTCCTCACGTTTACATATTTAAATGGATTCGTATTTAAAAGTTTTAAACTTATAATATGATTCATATATAAAAATTTAAGTGTGAGGTCTAATGTATCTCCTATCTAGATTGAATATGTTTATATTATAATTAGGAATTTGTATTATTATGCTATATCTCGTTTATTTTAAGTTTGATACTATTTATTGATTAAAAAATTATAATTAAATTTATAAAATATTTATAAATATAAAAAAAAAGAATGATAATAATATTTAAATTTTACAAGAATAAATGATATAGTATCTTTATATTTAATATAAAATTATAACATAAATAAAAGTTTCTGTAAAGTAAAATCTTACCGAATATAAAAAATCTAAAAATTTAAGTGGAATCATGAATTAAATAAATATTAATATTGTTAATAGTATTTATTTTTAAATTTATTATATTATTTATCAAATTTTTAAGGTAGATAGTTAAAGAATTAATACATGAGTTCATAATTTTCTACTTATCTAAAGTACAATGAGCAAGAATAATATATAATATTACTAAATTTAAGTTACATAATATTACTAAATTAAGTAAAATAATGATTTAAGTGGATATTATTATCACTATCAATATGAATTTCAAAATTTATGATATTATCTATTAAATATTCAATAGAGACAATTAACGAATCTATGAGTTCGTATTCTTTCACCTATTTAAACTACAATGCGGTAACAAAAACATATAGTTAAAGTATTTAATATCTTTAATTAAGATGTTTGAATTAGAAAGAAATGATTTGTGCAATAAAATGCACATATGAAAGATTACGTAGCATATTTTATATCTAATGTCCAGGTGTAGGAGCTTGACCTAAACTTGGACATGAATTTAATAGCAATTAAACGGACTTAATTGTTCATATTTTGTGTCAAAATTTTCTGTACATTAGCATGTTTAAATCATGTTATGTCGTATCGTATTTGGATCTATTATGTTTGGTTACCAAATTGCCAGCTATGTTTTAAGGCCTTACAATTGCTAATTTAGCTACATCTAGTGATATCGATGCCCCTTAGCTATGTATAAACCAAAAGTTATTTATTTTTGCAATCTTTAATATTTAAAATGAATTATTTTAATTCTATACGTTTATTGTAAATTTTAATTAGATCTTTTATCTTAAGTTATTTATTTAAGTTCTCTATATTATATAATTGCTCCTAACAAGTCCTTTATATTTATTCAATGATCAAATCATAAAATAAACAAATGGAGACACTTTTCTGCTATAGTAGTGCAAATATAGAGGAATTGAATTCACTTGAGAAATTATAGAATACATTTGGGATGGATATAGAACCATATAATGATAGAACTAAGCTTATCTTATTAAGTCAATTTTAAAATTATTCGTAAGAGGATATTTGTTAATTCTTCCAACTAAATGTGTTTTATGTATACATAGAATTTTATCAACTACATTCATGATACTTTCTAATACTTAATATGAAGATAACTTTATATTTTTTTTCTTTAAGAAACGATTGAGGCCATTTGTTCACTTCAACTTTTTGCATTTTCATTGTGATACTAGTTAAAGTTTAACCATCAATTTATAAGGAAAAATAAAATAAAATTAGTACATAAAAGTTATGTAAAACAAAAATTTATCACAAAACATACTTATATTATAAGTGGAGCAAAAAGACGAGATGATTTAAGTATAAATGTCTAGACAAATATTGAGATGTAGTGGCTATTTGAGTAGGAGTAAACCGACTGTAAAGATACATAGTGAAGAATTATATACATGTGTCATTACTTCAACTTTTGCATATGTTTTATCACTAATTGTAGATTATACTTAGCTAGTTATAGCCGACTATAGTATATATACTTGTTACAATTTACTATTAGAATATAACACACAATTCTACTTTGTTGTTGTTTCTACTTTTTCTATTCTTGCTTTTTCAATGGATCTAATCTATAAGATTGCACAAACCTTGATTCCACAAATGGTATCAAAAACTTCTAAATTTAATATTTTTGTATGTTTTTTATTACATTTGATCAATCAGGTAGCTTAAATATTTCTTTAAGCACCTTATTCGATAAAACAATTCACCATGAATATGATAGTTGATTAGTAAGTTAACGATCCACTGTTTTCAAGTGAATTTGATAGTCCAGTAATGTACATAGGAAATATTATATTTGATGGCATTGATTCTCTAGCATGGAGTAAGGTTATTAGTATAGGAGTAGGTATGAAATTAAAAATAAGGTTTATGGATGGATCTTTGAAGAAACCTGAAGAAGATTCTACTAATTTTATAAAATGGATCAGATGCAATTTTAAGGTTCATTTTAGGATACTGAATGAAAAATGATCTTTCTCAAGGGTTTTTATACACTCAATCCATCTATGAACTTTCGAACCAAGTGATTGAAAGATATAGAGTTACAAATGTTCCACTTGCTTTTCAAATTTAACAAGAGATTTGTAATCTTAAACAAAGAAACTTGTCTATTGGTGTATATTATAATTAGATGAAGAGGTTTTGAAAAGAGCTTCAAGTGGTGAATATTTATCATCTTTGTGAGTGCACTCATGTGACACATTATACATGTAGCTTAAAGGACAAAATTCTCGAATTTGGATCAAGAAACAACTTGATGCAACTGTTGATGGGATTAAATTATTCATTTAGGAGTATAAGAAACCAGATTTTATTTATGGATCTAATGCCAACGGTTAATAAAGTATTTTATTTATTAAAAAAGTGGAAAAAGCAAAAGGAAAAATCTTCAATTCTTGCTAAAAATGAGGATGCTTCTACATATTTTGTTAATAAAGGTGATAATCTAAGAAATTCAATTAGTGATCGATAGGACAAGAGGATAGGGTACTAAGGTTTTATTGTAGATTGTAGACATTGTAAAATTGAAGGCCACTCAATTGATTTTTGTTTCCAATTGATAGGATACTCGAAGTGATTAAGAGAAAGAAAATTTTCAAAGGGAAGAATTTTAGGAAGACCTTAGCAGCTTCATCATGCTTGACATCATTTACAAAGATTCATAAAACTCCATTTAACAATGATAATATAGAAGTAAAGTAAGTTACTAACACATTTTCAATTGAAAGAAGTTTGATTCAATTAGGTTGTCATGAAGTTTCTTGCATGATAAGATGCAAGGAGGATAAAGAACTAGTAGTAATGGCAAATGTTGTTGAATTTGTAGGTATGGCATTACTTCTTAATTCTTTTAATAGCTCCTTGTATAAAAATTTTAAGTTCTTAGATGGTTGTTACTAGTGTAATAGATCACATAAGACCTTTTTTGTCCATTTTTTATACCCTTAATCCTTTATCTAACTAGTTTTTGTTAAGCTACCTAATGGAAAACATTTGTTAGTCACACATGGAGGATCAATTAATTTGAACCCAAACTTACCATTCATGATACGCAATTTGTGTCTCAATTTTTCTATAATCTTTTCAAAAACACTTGTACTTTTTCAGGATCAAATCAATAAAATTTGATAGCAACAACAAATGTAACTTCTGATTTTTGTATACTCTAACTTGAGAACATTAACAACCTTGTTTAGTTTTATTCATGTAATAGAAAGAAAGGGAAAATACAAAAAACTTCCTATTTTTTACTTTTATATACAAATTAGTCCTTAACCTTTCATTTAATCCATTTTAGCTCTCAATAATTCAATGAATATATAAAAAAAGTCCCTTTATTAATTTTGTCGTTAAATGTAGACATGTGATAAAATTAGATTCGTCCAAATAATTAATTTAATAAGTAAACTAATAATATATATTATATAACTAAAATTTTATGATAAAAAATTTAGAAAAAAATAGAAAATGTGAAAATAATACATATATATTATTTAGTAATATATATTTATATATAATTTAGAATAAACTAATAAAAAAATTCGTTTTCCAGTTACCTTAAGGCTAGAGAGTAGCCAACGACCACCTAGGGAGTTGCACAATTACACCCCCATTGATAATGTAAAAAAAATGAATAAATAAAACAAAAGAGACAAAAACTGATTGAGCTGAGATTGAGCCATCCCCCTAAGGGTGGGCAATCACCCATGGTTAATGGGTTGCAAGATTCACTTTTCAATGTAGCTATTTTCTAACTACCCTTAGCCTTGGGGTAGTTGGAAAATAATTTTTTTTTAATTTTTTTTGTTAATTTATTTTAAAATAAATATTAACATATGTGTATATAAATATATATAATTATAATATACATTAATAAGGGTTTTTTATTTTACTTTTATAGAAATTTTTATTTTTTTATTCTTTATATATTATTTTGATATTTTATCATTTTTATAATTATTTTTTATTTAAAAATTATACGTGGACAAATTATAGGCTAACATGTCTTCATAATAACGTAACATTTAATAGAATTTAATGTAAGTACTTATTTGACATCACTTTAAAAGGTTGAGGATGAAATGTACTAAGTGAAAAATTAATGACTGATTTGTAAAATTGTGAAAAGTTAGGAAATTTTTTGTACTTTTCCTTAGAAAGAATAAGGATTTGTTTTGTTCTAGTGTAAATGAACTTTCCCTTTAGTTGTTATATGCATAGTTAGGATATCCATTCAAAACTCCAATACTTGTCTTACTGTAAACACTTTGATTTCAAGAACTCCATATGTAATGTATGTTATCAAGCTAAGTTTCCTAAATTGTCCTTTTAAAAAAAGTGGTCATGAGTCGAAATATTGATTTCCAATTACTTCATGTTGATGTTTGAGGGTCTTATAGTGTTGAACCCATCTTTAGAGCTAAATATTTCTTGACAATAGTTGGTGATTACTTAAGGTCTACTTGGACTTAATCTTATGGGATATAAAAGTCAAGTGTTTTCTATTCTTTGTCAATTCTTCTCTTATGTTTGTAATCAATTTTTAGTTGTGTGAAAGGTAGTAAAAATTGATAATGGAATAGAAATTTTGTCTAATGAGTATATTTTTCTAAGGTTTAGGTATTGTTCATCATAAAATAATAGCTTATACGACCTAGCAAAATGGTGTTGTTGAGAGAAAACATAAACACCTTTTAGAGGTTGCTAAAGCCTTGAGGTTGAATGCAAATTTAACTAAAGTATTTTGGGGAGAATGTATACTTACTACCACTCATTTGATTAATGAACTAACAAACTACTTATGCAGCTTTTGGCTTGGAAAACACCTTATGAGAAGTTGTATATTTCATTATCAAATTATGACTATTTGCATATCAAGGGGTATTTGTGTTAAGTTAGATGTCAACCTAGTACAAAGTATAGTTATCAAAATCATGAGTTAATTATATAATTCCATAAGTTTGTGATTGCATGATGTTGTTCCTAGTGAAAACAGATATAAAATTATTTGAGTGCAAACTTTTTGTAGAATTATGAATTTTGATATATGATTTTACAAATTTACCATTTTACCGGTTTTGTATGATTTTACTAATTGTACATATTCAAGTTAAAAGTAGAGTTGCAATTCTAATAATCATGGTACAAAGGAAAATTTGAATCAAGGGCCATCAAATGTGTATTATTGGGTTGTCCACATGGCCAAAAGGGGTACAAAGGGTATGACTTATGTCCTCACAACTAAGTTATAGTTTCATGAGATGTGATTTTCTATGAAAATGTTTTTCCTTATAAACAACACAATGTACCTAAGCATGATCCTTTCTAAACACATTTTGAGTCAATGTTCAAATTGCCTATCTTCTTGTTTGAGTAGATTTCTTTACCTAAGCAATCCTCTACTGATCAGATACGACTATCCATTGACTAACCTTTTGTTCGCAATAATTCTATTCATGATACTTCTGCTTCTCCTTTTATTCCTATGCATGATGGTTCTGCATGCATAAAACAGTTCTTAATATGCTCTAATATAAAATCATATGGTCTCCATAATGGCTAGAGCATTTTGTTCATGAAGTTAATAATGCCAATGTTGCTGCTGCTGCTACATCATATACTTCTACCATATCCTTTGCTCACTTCATCGACTTAGTATATTCCTTTTCAACCACTTCCACTACATACCCATTACTTGATAAACTTTCCTTTTACCGTCTTCCCATATCTCTAGCTGATGTATTAGTCATTAAAGAATCACATAGTTATATGCAAGTAGTTAAACAAAAAGAATGAGTTGACATTATGAGAAAAGAATTGAATGCATTATAGTGTAATGAAGCTTGGGAATTAACTTTATTTCCTAAAGCTAAGAAGGAAATAGGTTGTAAATGGATTCATAAGGTAAAGTATAGATGGAATGAGATTATTGAGAGTTATAAAGCTCATTTAGTAGCTAAAGAATTTACAAAAAGAAGGTAAGGATTATCATGAGACTTTTCTTCGATTGTAAAACTGGGAAGTGTTAGAATTACTGTTACAATTGCCACTACTTATGGTTATTCCCTTTTTACTTATCAAAGTACTAATGGCTTTATTGTCATTCTTTTCTTTAGGTTGATGATATGATGGTCACGAGTTCTAATTAGTCCTTTATTATTGATATTAAATGCAAACTTGATTAAGCTTTTACAATTAAGGATTTAGAGCTTGCTAGGTTCTTTTTTAGTCTTAAGCTTTGTCTTATTGCAACAGGTGTTTATATTAATTAGAGAATATTCATACTTGACATGTTGAGTGATGTAAGGATGTAGGCTTGTAAACCAACAAAAGTTCATATGCAACCGAGGATGAAGTTTGATAACAGCACAGGACATTTATTAGGAGATCCTATATGATATAGGTGATCAATTGGATGCTTGTTGTATCTTATTATGACCAAAGCAGACATTTTGTTTCCTTTCCATTATCTTGGCCAATTTATGTCTTCTCAAAGAGTATTGCATTATCATGTTTTGATCCATCTACTATGGTATCTTAAAGGCACATTTAATCATAGTTTGTTTTATCCTTTTGCTAATGACTTGTCCTTAGCCTTATATTAAGATTTTGATTGGGATTCTAGTACTCTAGAAAAAGGGTCCTTTAGTGGTTAATAGTTTTCTTTCTTTTTTTTTTTAACGCTCTTGTGTCATGGAAAACTAAAAAGCAAATAATAGTCTCTATTTTTATTACTGAATTAGAATATCGGAGTTTGGCTTTTGTTGCTAAGGAAGCTTTATGGATTTCATATATTTTAAGAGATTTATCTATTCCATTGTGTTATCCTATTCATTTTAATTGCGATAATAAATCTACTGTTGTGATAGTTACAAATCCTTACTTGTATGGCTGTATCAAACACATCGATATAGACATGCATTTTATCTAAAACCATGTTAAGTTGTGTTTTCTTCATCTTATTCACATTCCTTTAGCAGCACATGTAATATACTTATTAACTAAAGCTATCGCTAGGGGGAAGGTAGGGGGTAGGGGTAGGTATAGGGAAAGTGTGAAGATACATAGTAAATAGTTATTTATACGTATCATTACTTTAGTTTGTACATATGTCTTATTACTATTGGTAGATTATAGTTAGTTAGTTATAGATCGTCAATTATAGAATAGGTGCTCATTATAATTTATAGTCGGAATACAACACACTCTACACAGTTCTTGTTCTCACTTTCTCTATTCTTACTTCTTTCGTGGATTTGATTTATAAGATTGTGTAATGCTTGATCCTACGCACCAACTTCCCCCCTTCACGGAAAAACCTCATATGGCAAGTTACATGACCTACTAAAGGAAACTATGAGTAAGGATTAATGATTAGATTGGAAGACTATTATTAAGATATATGATTTTCGTCTATAATGATTTCACCAAATAGTTTCATTAGCAATATTATGAAAAACATCATTTTGAATATTAGTGTTCAAGTAGTTAGTCCCAATAACATATATTTACTAATGCTTTAAGCATAAAAGAAATTAAACAAAAAAGACATTGACATGTAATCCTTATTCGTGTTAACTTTATTTTTTTAATGGCTAAAATTTAAGGTTACTAAACATTGCTAAGAAAAGAAAAAGTAAAAAAAAAAAAACAAAAAAGGTCATTCAAATAAAATAAAAAATAAATGTAACTTTAAAAAATAGATGATTATAATGATGGTTGGACTTATCATATATTTACAAAGTCATTCATTTAACCAATTAATTATATCTAACCTTAAATTATAACCTACCCTTTAAAATCTATCTATCTATACTATAATATTTATTTTCTTCCGTCTTAATAATAAATTTTTAGTAATTATTTTTCTTTTTCTTTTCTCCTTTTTGGGTCCATGGCCCCTCAATTCCGTTTCTAGGTTCAATGCCTAAATATATAGATTTCAATGACTTGTTTAAAATATAATAAAAAATAATAATAATTGACAGAAAGTTGCGGCGATTTAATATCTACGTTTTAGTAACATCCGCACGTAGTGTAAACAAAACTGGAAATGTCATGTCAAGAAACAAGATTTTATCGTAATATTCGAGGCATAAAATGTCCATCCATCATCCTTCCACATGTGCGTACGCAATATGTAATTGGGACAATCCAACCACATCCGTCACACACATCGAACCCTCCATCAAAATCTCCACGATCCGTGATACGTACCCTCTCTTAGTTGAATAACACCAAATTTTCCATCAAATCCTCCCCTATATATATATATACACACACAACATCTATTTCCATTTCTTCAAAGGAAAAGCTACTTAGCTTGTTTTTGGATAGACAAAGCTACTTAGCTTTTCAAACAGGACACGCTTTAAGCTCCTTATTCTCATTCATATTTTTCCAATGGACACGGCCTCTGTACCTTGGCAACATAAATTGTTATTCCTCTGTTGCATCATTTTCATTAAAATCTGTCCTTCTGTTTCATCAGATTTGCACCCTCTGGTGATCGACTCCGCGACCGTACATCGAAATTACACCGCCATCTCGGATTTTCGATTGCTGAATAGAAGATTTTTATACGAATGTCCGGACCTCAACCCCTATCTACAAATCAATGTCAGTTCGAATAATTCAGGCATCGCAGATGAAGATGTCCTGACTGTTACTGTTAGTGGAGTGCTCCGTCCATCCAAATCTGACTGGGTGGCCATGATTTCACCGTCAACTTCTTCGTAAGATTTCATGAATTTCGACATATCAACGTCCCATGTTTTTCTTGTTTATTCAAAATACAATTATATACTTATAATACATAATACATAATACATAATATATATATATATATATGTGTGTGTGTGTGTGTACCATGCAAATATACAACATATGAGAATTAATACATCTACGTTTATTTTCATAATATGCAGGGTGTCGGGTTGTCCATTTAACAAGGCTCTATATGCTGAAACCGGTGACCTCAGTGATTTGCCTCTGCTGTGTCATTACCCCGTGAAGGTAAGAAAATAGTGCAAATTAATCGAAAATAGTATTACCTAAACTGGAAAATAGAAGAAGGGAATATATGTATTCATACATATGTATATATCACACTTGCGTATTCTCTCTCATGATATATATACAAATACATGTTATAGGACAATATCTTTTAATTGCTTATTACCTTTAATCACTTGTTAATTACCCTACAAATTTAGCCCTTTTGGATTAGAAAAATATTTATATTTTATTGTTTAGGAAGAATTATGCTTACTTATTTTTTAGTACAAGTAGCTATAGGATTTGTTGTGACCATTTAGCATTACGATATTGTATGTGCTTTAAAATTTTTATGAAATAGACATAAATATAAAACATGTTTTATAAGATCTTCTATAAGCATCTCAAAACATCTATTAGCCAAATTGTTCTTTTAAATATCCAAACTAAGGTACCGATTTGGCAATTTCATATGAAACTCCACATAGATAATTTTTAGAGAAAGATGCGTAACACTTGCATCACTATTATTATTACTATTACTATTACCATTGCATGTTGTATTGTTATTATTTCCCATTGGTGGTGATAATTATTAATTAAAACGTACATTCAGACAATCTCGTGAGTGTAAACACATCATATCCAATGTAGTTTCATAGACGAACGAAGTCGTTTGTCTTATCTATTATATATACATGTTTATTAGTTTTTATGGTTGCACGAAGTCTTTGATTGATAGATAGATAGATAATGGATGGCGGGTGAAATAATTTGCTAAAACAATTTTGGTTCCCGGGATTTGATTTATAAATATAAAAAAAAAAGTCAAAAAATGGAGTATGATAGGTTGTGTTATAAAATTCCATAAGATACACCATTTAATTTTCTTTTAAATAATCAGTAAGCCAATATGCAGAAAATACTGTAATGGATAATCATCAAAGATATTTAGCTTTGTCTATATCGATAATTTTGCTTCAATATTTTGGTTATTATTACACTAGACAATACGTACGTTTGATTTCATAGGAGTGAAATGCAACGGGTAAAACTATTTTCGTCTTGATATGCGAAATATGTGATTAAATAGGGAAATGCGACTCTTTGATTTTCTTTTTAGCATATTTCTAAGCCAATAGTCAAACCATAAATATGATATAGATCTAGTGTGGTGATAACGAATATAGTCTTTAGATTAGTCATTAACTATAGGTAACTTGTATATTTTCTGTAAATGTCAAATTAGAAACGGATCCTCCGAACAGGCGTCCGAATTAATAAAGGAGGTACACATAGAAGGATGCTTCAAGAAAGAAGCAAGAAAATTAAGGTGTTTGTACATTGTAGGAAAAAGATGGAAACCTTCATATCTATAATATAGGTGCGGGCATATAGGAAGAATATGCCATTAAGAATTTAAAGCTGTCCAAATCGCTTTCAAAAATTGACCTTCCAATTTGCTAATTTAGAAGCTGAGACGATAGTGATGAAGTGATGTTGACTTTGATTATTGGCTAAGGCACCTGTATGTAGTGTACTATACATGCTTCCACTTTTCATACTTGATCACACACACACATATATATTAACGGGATCTTCTTATACTTTCAAAATTTTAATATAGATCCGGTTCATGTGAACATTATCAATGTAAAATATCCTTATATTATACACAGCATACAAAGTAACCCAAATCATAGACCAAGTTCAAGAAATAATTTCCCTCCAGATTCTATCGGATGGATGGTATCACTGTCAAAATCAAATTTCTCAATTTATAGATATTAAGCAATTTCCGCAACAAGATCCCTAATATTGGATATTTACCCATGTTTAATTGTGCTTGATTTTTCATTAGTCAATTTATATTTATTGTTAATCTATTTCAACATCGATCTCAATAACAAGTGGCAAGTGGCAGTCGAGAAGAATTGCAAAATGCCTACTTATAATTTGTTTGATTTATAAAAATACGTAAAAATATTCTTTTGGGCACAATTGTTATTTTTAGTATGTTTTTAAAGAAAGTTTTAAGTGAACTTGCTCTATATAATTCTTATCTAGTGCCTTGTACACACATTAGGAGGCATGCAGTGTCACCAAGTTGATAAAGAGTTTGCATCACCACAATATATATTTTTTAATTGATCTAGTAAAAACCAAACAAATTGAAGGAAAATTTGAAATCGGGATGGTGGCCAAAATGTTGAACGAGAGGCCGATTTGTGATTTTGCCACGAATTCAGTTGAAAGTCTCCCCTGTAGGTGTAGGTACGGCAAATTAGGATCCAGCGCAAGCATATGTTGATCCATAGAAGGTAAAACTCCATTGTGTTATCTCATGAAACAGAACCACCCAACTGACAAACTCTTACTTTGCCTAAGTTGTTGCCTAAATAAGAGACTTAGATATAGGCGTAAAACATGATCCCACAAGCACATGTTAGGCCAGAGGCCGATGTCCTGTTTTAATGGCATGCTGCGTGCACCACCAAATACCACTTGAGACCTCTGTTGTTTCTTGCTAATGTTTGGCTTGACAGCGTGTGATTCGGAACCCATTGTTGGAGAATTATCGCATGTCAACGCCCACAAAAAAGAAAAAAAAAAGAAAAAGGAATTGTCGTTCGTCCACACATGTGTAAAGAAAATGAAGAAAATATTGGGCTTTATTTTATTGCTTTTATTATTTTAAACGCATATGATACCGTACGGTTGTCCCGATATTATGAATATACCACGTATATAGGAACCTACCTATATCTATAGCATTTTACATTTCATACTTTTGTTAATATTAAATTTTTCTGTAACTTACCTAGCATATCTTTTATCGGATAAATAGAAATCAGGAAGTAGATCACCCGGCCTCTCAATATGAAAAATTTAAAACGACTCCATTTAAATGGATAAAAGGGCATCATATATCATTTTTCATTTTTATATTATCGGGAGGTGCAAAACCTTCTTATCTAATTACAAGTCATTGGGAGGCAAAATGGAGAAAAAGAAAAAAAGAAAAAGTGCCTATTACGGAGAATAATAATGTATCTTAAAGCCATGTTTTTTTATGCATTTTTAACCTTTATGTGATCAATACCAAATACCTTAGATTTTGCATTTCTGTGATTTATTGGATCGTAAGTTTCTAGATGACATAACATAAAAATTATTACAAATCGTTTTATGGATATGTCCTTTATGCATTTGCAACCTTTGCTTGATTTAGTACCAAATAACACAATATTTTAGCTAAATAATATATGTCTTTGTAATTTTAAGAGGCCTAACTCTTTTTCGATGGCATAACATTTCATATAAATATATATATTAAAAAAAAAAAGAATCACTAATAATCATGTAAAACCATCACGCGATATATATTTATATAATTAAAGAGTAATATTCAATTAATTTTTATAGTAAATCTAAGAATGTACATTATTAAAATATTAACTATGATAATCTTTTAAAAGCTTTTGTCATGTGTACTTATTTATCTATTTTTTGGTTGTTTATGATTTTGCACTTTTGTCACTTGTACCTTTACATTAATGATATCTTTTGATCGCTAACAATCTCTTTCTCAACTATATATTCAAAAGAGGTAACATATATTATGTAAAGGATGAAGAGAGTAGTTATCATTTATCATGAGACATTAACTCTTGATACCATTGAAGAATAGTAACAATAACTCTTATGAAAAATATATCATTTCATGCATAAGTATAGATATTTATTAGTTGTTCAAATTATAGGTATTGATTAAGAAAACACGCAAAAGTTTTAGGCAATGATTTTAATATTATACAACGGTTTAACCATCCGCAGCAATCATCGCAGATATTTTACTGTACAACAGCAAAATTCTCACGAGAAGTTCGTATGCATTATACTGCAGGCACAGTACATGAGAAATGACCCCGATTACCTGAGCTGCAAGAAGAAGAAATGCAGTAAACATAAGTATGGTAGGTGTGCCTTGAGAACGTGCAGTGGCTCTCTCACATTTCATGTTGTAAACTTCAGAACCGACGTTGAATTTGTGTTCTTTGCTGGCGGATTCCTAACTCCTTGCATATTGAAGAGATCAAATGCGCTCAAATTTGCTAACCCTAAACAGCCACTTTATGGACATATATCCAGCATAGATTCAACAGGAACATCCGTAAGCGCTTTAACATCGAATTAAGTCTACGTCCTTTAATAGCTAATAACCAAGTCAATAGGTGATTAATGTATTTCTTCATATACTCGTTCCGAAAGTTCTTAACTACTGCTAGGCTGGTATTATTTTTGCCAGTTGGTATTCACTGCTTGATCGTATAAAACGGCCACTGTCACTTCCCTGCTTCAATTCATATAAAGATCTACAATCAATTACTATCTCTTTCATCCACTTCCACTATCACTTGGGGGCATTACAATAGCTTCGATTAGTGCCAAGTCAAACGGTCGAGCTAATTTTGCACATGATCAAAGAAGTTGATCGACGATATAAAAGATTGAAGATCTGTGGTATAGATATTTTACTTAAATCCATATGTAATTGAACTCTTTTTGATGGTGCAGATGAGATTGACATGGGTTAGTGGAGATAATCAACCTCAAGAGGTGCAATATGGAAATGGAAAATCACAAAAATCACAAGTGACAACGTTTACTCAAGATGATATGTGTGGTGAGGTTTCCTTTCTTTAAACCATCTTCTTCTCCATGTAACGTGCTGTCAACCTAGTGATGTTTAATGTGTAGGTTTTTAGGACAGCAGGCAAGAAATTGTCGTACTACGTAAAATTTCACTTAGCTAAACATTTTGTTGATTCAAACCAATAGGTATAAATAAGCTAACACCCGCTAAGGATTTCGGTTGGCATGATCCGGGTTTCATCCACACAGCAGTAATGACAGGATTGCAACCATCAAGTACCTATTCCTACAAATATGGAAGGTGACAGCTCTTGTGCTTTCACAGATGCTATATAATTATCTGAACTAGCATTTGTATGTACTTTTATCATGTTCGTGGGCTAATATTTGAAAACAATTTTCATGCCAGGTACTTTTGCCTGAGGGGATTAGTTAATATTTCGAGTCTAGTTAATCACTTTTCATATTATTGTACACGATCTATGGCATTAGAATAATCATATATCAGTCGAATAGAGTTAGGATTGAATGGTCTAAATCAAAAGCTTAAGGATATATTACAATGATCATCGGTTTAAAAATTTAAAAATGCACTGAATCCCTCAACTTTTTAAATCGTGCATCGACAAATGAGGGCCTTATGTTTTTTGCATTTTCGGATTGGAACAACTCTAGACTTTTCTCGACCCCTAGGATTGTATCCATCTCCCTTTTGCCGAAATTATGTTGATGTGGTAAAATGCAGTGATTCCGCTGGTTGGAGCAAGCAAGTGAATTTCCGCACGCCCCCTACTGGAGGATCGGATGAGTTAAGGTTCCTCGCATTTGGAGACATGGGTAAATCTCCAAAGGATGCCTCAGTAGAGCACTATATTCAGGTTGTTTTATTTGATTTCTGGCATGTGAACTGCCAAATTAGTCTCCTCCATGCTTTACTTAGACCAAAAGAAGGTCCAAGATCTGCACTCCTTCTATAAGAACGTTTGAATGACGCATTTATTCTGATGGAAAATTCAGCCAGGAGCTCTGTCAGTGGTGAATGCCATGACCGATGAAGTCAATTCAGGAAAAGTAGATTCTATCTTCCACATAGGAGACATAAGCTATGCAACGGGCTTTCTAGTGGAGTGGGATTTCTTTCTTAACCTCATAACCCCGATGGCCTCTCAAGTTTCCTACATGACTGCAATTGGAAATCATGAAAGGTAAGGATTTAGGGTAAAATCCGTGCTATTCTCCTTATATTATACCATGCTACTTTCGTTGCTGGATACCAATTGCTACCATTGTTAATAAAGGAACTTTTTCCCTAAATTTTATTACACTGAAGGGATTATACGGACTCTGGATCCAAATACGAAACTCCAGACTCTGGTGGGGAATGCGGCGTTCCTTATGAGACCTATTTTCCTATGCCAGTCCCAGCGAAGGATAAGCCATGGTATTCTATAGAGCAAGGAAGTGTTCATTTCATTGTTATGTCAACGGAACATGACTGGACAGTGAATTCAGAGCAGGTGAGATCAATAAAAGATTATCCCTACGCTAGTTGCTAGCTGAATCTAGTTTCTTTAGCCATGCATCAAAGTGAAGCTGACACAACCTTACTGTTCCATTGGTTCATCGCTTTCACAGTATGAATGGATGAAAAATGATATGGCCTCAGTCGACAGATCCAAAACCCCTTGGCTAATTTTCACTGGGTGAGCAAAAGGCTAAGCGTTCTTTGGATGTTTCACTCAGGGTGTGTTTGTTCCATGGAAAGCATTTCTTCACACGTTTTTAGACTTTTGATATGATCAAATCTTTAAAATGTCAAATATCTTCGTATTATTCTAAAGAGTTTGCACAAAACTAATTGACAACCTATTGGCAGTGGTGGTTTTAACCAATACAGGAAATATTCATAGAAAATGAGAAACATGATTTTCATTTTTAATAAGGGAAAAAATTGTTTTCCGTAAAACAAACATATTCTGTTTCTTCTCTGCTTTAGTCATCCTATTTCTTTTTTAATATTCACATCTGACACATGTTCATAATGCTGCATTACAGGCACAGACCTATGTATACTTCAACATCCAGTGTATTTAGTGTAGATAAAGATTTCGTCAAAGCTGTGGAGCCACTGCTCCTAGACAACAAGGCAAATTTCCCATTTTCTCTCTTGTTTACATTTAAAGCTTCTCCTCCTTATTTTACTAGGAATCTAAATCTGGGAAATTTGGAACAGGTTGATCTTGTTCTGTTTGGCCATGTACATAACTACGAGAGAACCTGCGCAGTTTACCAAAATCATTGTAAAGCCATGCCTAAAAAGGATGCAAATGGTGTTGACACATATGATAACAGCAATTACACTGCACCAGTTCAAGTAGTTATCGGTATGGCCGGTTTCACTCTCGACGGCTTCTCACCTGTCGTATGTATCTTTAGCTCTCTCTCCCTCTCTGTGTATTTCTACGAAACAACGTTCGTTCAGATAATTCACAAGATTCATAATCTGTTCATTTTCATATCGATTTTCAGGCAAGTGACTGGAGCTTAGCGAGGATATCAAAATATGGTTATTTTAGGGGGCATGCGACCAGGAATAACTTGACATTAGAGGTCAGATAACTTCTTACCAACTCCTTTAATCCATAAAATGTAGTATAGAATTATAAATCATCTTAACATACACAACATCCTATAGCATGAGTGGTTTTGCTAATTTCTAGATTGAAATTAAACTAATAGGGTTAAATAGAAGTTGCTGTACCTGCTTTCAGATGTGAAATATCTAAATTTGAATTTTAGCTTGTAAATGTATGGATTTGATTACATGAGAAGGAGGGAGGCATGGAATTTTTTATAGGAAGGAAATAATGAACTAGGGTACCATGGAAAAAAATTTTCAAAATTTTTTATTTTTTATTTTTTTCCATTTTCTCTACTCAATGTTTCAAGTTATCTAAGTATTGTCCTAATACCAATGACTTTTCACAGTAAGCGGTTGTGGAAATCAACTAGCCGATTATCCAACCATGTTGGCTAATAATTACAGAAAATACTAATGAATAATGAAGAAAAATGATTTTATTCTTTTGAAACCCCATTTTTTCATTAATATATTCTTTGATGGTTAACTATCACTATTGTCTTTATCTCCCACTATTGTTTGTCATTAAAAGGCATCCACTACTATAACATTTGAAACTTTGATGATGAGAAAGATAAAATGCTCGAAAGGCTCTTTTTTTTTTTCCCAAAATAAACAGTTATGTGTTGACTCATACTATATGGAGCCAGAATGGAGCTCGTACCATAATTCTAAGTACATTATTCATAGTGCAGACCGTATTCATTTTAAAGAGAGAGAGGGAAAAAGAGAAATGAATTCTCAGTAAGACCTAAAAAATGGCCCCAGGCCCATGTTTACGTGAAAATTTATGACCCAACTACCTATTCCTGATGCCGATATGTCCACAAAGATTGGGTCTACGGAAAAGTTTTTCATGTTTATAAGAAAGATATTTTATTATTTGTGTATTTTATGGACATTTGCTTTTCTATTAAACGTGAAACCTATTCCCTTCTCAATCAACTACTTGGCCAATTATAACAGCCATGCAATTTTGAAATCATATAATGGAGTTTACATTGTACATAAACTACTCTCGTTTTATTTTTGCAGTTTGTAAATTCCAATACAAAGGTTGTTGAAGACAGCTTCCTCATTACCAGATGATAGTATTTGCACAAGAGGTTGTAGATGGCATTTTGATCAGGGACACTAAAGTGTGTTATTTTTCCCGTTTTGGTGCTGAGGATCGGAGATCAGGATATTGTCTTGTAGTACATATATTATATACTTTTCTTGCCAAAAGGAATACCAATTATTTGCGATAGATACTCACCACTCTAGGATATACATAGTGAAAATATGTAGAGATGTACTTCAATTCACTAATAATTAAATAAATTCATAATTCTTTTTACATTATTCACTTAACTAAAAATAACACATAAGAATAGCAATGTAATACATCTAAAATGACTATTTTGTTCTCATTTTCTATCATCTCCACAATTATCTTTTTCCACATTGTCACAACAACAAAGCCATGAAAACAGATTTGACCATGCCTTCTTCTTCGGTTGCCAAACACCATCACACGTACAGCAGACCTGAATGCAAATGTAATCACAGCTATAATCATAAATAGATCTCAAATTGGGACTGTAATTGCAATTGGATCAGCCCACTTGACCATCTAACAACTACTATAACCCCTCTTTTTGTTTTGGTGCAAACTTTAATCGCTGATGTAATTGTACATCTCTAATCACAAATCTTCGTCATAGATCTGTCAATCTCTCTTCATCTATTACTCTTTATTTCAGTCACTCTCTCTCATCATTACTCCATCTCTTCAACTTCTTCTCTCTTTGTCATTCTCTCTCTTCGACATCTTCATTGTTTGTGTAAGTGTATAGTGGTGTCGTGCTACTTCAATGGTAGTGGTGAATCGGTATGGTCGTTGGAGGGTGGTGGTGATGGTGTAGGAGTGCTTCGTTTGTGGTGGTGATTTTTTCAACAAGGAGAAGAGGGATGAGGATGTCATTGAGGCACTGAATTGAAATTCTTCGCTTTAGACAAGGAATGGCTATTATTTGTTCTCATTGAATTGGGATTCTTTAAGGAATAAAGACCACACCTATACTAGTTAGGAAATTGTTCAAGTGGATCGAGTGCATACTATAAGGATTTGATTTCATGGTTATATGTGTGTACCTAAGATAAAAGGGAACTTAGTATATTATTTTATCTTGTAATTTATGTGTCATAAAATAATAGATGTTGTGCACTATATTGGTTTCTTTTCTTTTCTTTTTGTTTCTTTTTAACCATGCGATAAGAGAGAATTCGAATCATGATCTAATGGAAAACCAGTAACAATACCACTAGATTACAACGGTTTTAACTAGATTGTATTGGTTTTATATAAATATTTTTATTTTTTGAATTTTTAAATGTTAATACTCCTTTATAAAAAATTAATTCCCACTTCATATTTTGTATTTTTTTAAGGAATTATATAGATGCCTTAATAAGTTAGGACACTAAAAGAATATCTTGGAAGAATTAATTTTCATTATATATTTTTGCAATGGCTTTCGAGGCTTGAAAAAAAAAACATAAATCATAAACTAAACCGAATAAATTTTTTTTTTTTGGCAACTGGTTCAATTATCATTTCAGCTCAATATAAGTCAAATAATTCGTAGTTAAGTTTATAAGGATAAATAAAACCGAACCAGTTCCTATTAGAAAAAGAATAAAAGAAAGTTTCATTACATCACCAAACAATTTTTTGGTATTTTTATACCCTTACTGTTATTGATTAGCATATTTTTTAGCTTAATTTGCTTCTTTTAATTTTCGGTTCATGTTTTCTTATGTATCTTTTTTGTAGCTACTAATTACATTGATGGCTCTCCTCATTTTGGATGTTAATGATGATCTCAATTGTTGGTTTTGAACAGTGATGAAACTACGCTTATGTGTTTTTTATATTTGATTCAATGAAATTTATAATTAAAATTCTACGGGTTATGTTTTTTTATTGTAAATTTATAAGATTCTATTTTTTTTTTTAAAAAAAAAAACTATTTGAACCACAAACCATACCAAACCAATTTTCTTCAAGTTCGAGAAATGAATTATGTGATTGTATTCAATTTAAGAAGATTCAAACCATTAATTTTTAAATTCGATTTCGTGAGAGAAGACAAACTATATCAACTTGAATCATGTGGTAGCTTCTCTCAGAAGCCACTAGCCACCAACCTTGAAGCTTATAAAGGGAACATCACGCCCTTTTATTTATACAAAACAAGAAAGAAATTGTAAAATCTCAATAATAAGTATCTGTCAAATCAATAACAAAAGAGTTATTGACTTCTTAACTATAATCTACTCCTTCTGGTTGCTAATTTATCCTTAACTCTTCCATTACACAAAAAAAACATTCAATTGATATTATAAGCTATACATTATGTACATCGTAATATGTAAATTTCAAAACAAGAACAGGCCTAAAGGAGCTGTGCACCCCTATCCCAGAAAAAAAACATACTTACAGTATGTATCAATATAAGAATTTTAGGCTAGGTTGTTTCATTTCTTTTCCTTAGCCCTACTTAACTCTTTTATTACCTTTTTTTACTTTCTCCACAATCAGTTCCGCAAAGCTTGACAACACCATATTAATTTCTTTTGTCTCTTTCAAAAAATGCATCATAATTTAAATAGGAAGTTTAATGCATTAGTTTAAAATTAAAGAAGAAAATAAAGAAGAGGTCCACAAGTATTCCATAATTTTTGTGTCAGTGCTTCTTGTAATTATCGGTTCCTTATATGTTTTAAACGTTGAAGGACAAAGAAATAATTTTTAATTTATTCTTAAGAAAGCAAATTGTGTTATAAGTGGTAGTTGTGCTCTTGAATATTTGTCATAGATCATTTTATTATTAGGTAACGGGAAGAATAAATTTCTTATTATTATTTTTTTTTATGAAAACAGAAAACCTTTCATATTGGAATCTATTGAAATTTAACTTGAAAAATAAAATTTACTATATCAATAAGATATTTTAGACATATCAATAATTGACTCTACTTAAATTGTTGGTACAAAATAACCTTTTTTTTTATTGATTTACTCTCTCTCTCTCTCCTTTTTTTTACGACAAAAATAATCAATTATAAATACTATTATCATTCATATAAATAAGTGCATCTTTCATGGACGAAGAGGTATAATCAAATACCACGAGTTTTCTCATAATAGAATTCAAAGTTTCACCTTCATTATTATATGTGTGTAGAATCTACAAGTTTATCACTAAGTTAGAGTTCTGCCTTCTTTCAATTATGACTTTTATTTTTAGTGTAAACTTGTTCTCATGTCATAATTATTATTATGTTGTGTTTTATTTTTGGTCATTTCTTTATCTTTTTTTTTTTTAATTTAGTGTTTTATGATTGTTTTGGTATTCTTTCACATACCAATTATTAATAAACAGTATAAACGATAAATATTTTGTAATTTGAATAATTGAATATCTTATAACCTTACATATTTAATAGTGTGTGTATATATATATATACACACACTATTATTTTATATTTTATATTCAGCTATTGTGTAAGTTTAGCGCTTTGCAAAATGGTGGTCAATGAAGTGAAATAATTAAATAACAAACGATATTGTTTATGGGAGGAAAATGTGCGACAAATTTTGGTAACTGACATTTTGGAGTGCAAAATCAGTGACAAATTCTATTAAAAGATGAATTTTAATATATTATTAGTTAACTACATGAAATTTTAAGAAAGAAATATATATATTTAGTTCTAATATTTATTTATTTTATATTTAAAAGCTCAATGTTTTTCATTTTATTTCTTAATGTTTTATAAATTTTAAAAATGAGGACTTTCAATAGATTCATTAAAAATCTAATCTCTTTTGATAGAAGTTAATTTTCAATTAGTCAATAATAGTTTATTTAATCAAATTATATTATTTGATGTGGAAACTTTGATTTTTTTTTTTTCATATTGTCATTGAAACGAACATTTTATTAGTGATAAGGTAGCTTTCCCCAACTATTACTAGATGGGATATTTGATGTAACACTCCAGAATCCGATGGCACCATAACCCACCACATATCCTTGACTTTTAGGAACATGTTAAGGCTTTAAAACTAATTATAATCCCTAAAATCACTTGTAATAATATCTTATCAGGTACAAAACAAAAATTCTCCAGATACAATAATTTGTATGACTCACAAATAAGTTACTTCAATTACAAATATATCGAATAACTAGATCTTTATTTTTACAACATAACTACTTCTCTTTTCTAACCTAATATAACAATTTTCCATACTTGTCACAACTTATTAAATCAACCTGTAATTGTAAATGAGTCAAAGTTTGGTGCGGGATGCACAAACACATAAGAATGCCAAGCCCAAAACATTTATATACATATAATGCGACTATAATAATATATAAATAAACAACAGTTTAATTATATTTAATTTAGATCAACAATCATTAAAGCAGTACTCATAACCCAACCCCACTACACCATGATTTTTGTCTACAAATTTAAGACCTTTATGCTTAGTGTTCGGAGTCTAAAAACCAGAAACCTAATATTTTAGTTGCGTCATCTCATGTAAAAGTCCACTAGGAAAACATTGCATATGATTAGTTGTTGCTTCTTTAGGAAACTATTGTTGTGAGTTTCAAAAGCGAGTAGATCAAGTACAACTAACAAACTATTCTTTTAGGTTGAATATAGATTAGTTCTATTAACTCCTTTTTAACCAAGTAAGCACAACCATATAAGCAAATCTTACATACGTAAAATCGCTCCACAATAGTTGAAAAAACTTTAAATCAATTCCCGAATCAATGGCTCAAACCTCAATAAGAAAAAAATTTGACAACTACTACGAATCTATTTGAAATAACAAGTATACACGTTAACCTTCAATACTTGTTAACTAATCTATGAACCTATAAATTATCCAATTAAAGGTTTTGAAAGAAAATAATTGAATTCAATCATAAATTGAGAATAGAAATTGAAGATAATGTAAATATATAATATGATAAAGCCAAAAGTTAACATATTTATATAATATTATTTAATTACTTAAAACATAAGATATGATATATATATGTATATATATATATATAAAGGAAAATATAAAGTAAACACATAATGGGTGTTAAAATATATAATTTTATTAATCGTTATAGTAATGAAAAAAAATGCCTATTTAATTTGATAATACTATAGTTAATAGAAGTACATGAAGAAGGATATATTAATAATCAGAATTCAAAATAAACATACTTTACAATTAATATCATATATTATATAATCATAATAATAACCGTAATATAAATACTTAAATCGTAATGTTATCAACATTAATAATAAAACATAATAATAGTAAAATAGTATCGTTGTAGTCTAAATCAACACAAGAAAACTTACATATGATATACGTATTAATGTAACTCTATACTAAAATAGAAAATAGTAACCCGACACCAAATATAACAGGAAATAGAAATTCAATGCTATAAATATACATATACATATAATTTGATATTATGACATAAAGTATAATAATAATTTATATATATAGTAATATGATAATTACGATAAATAAACCAATTTATAATAAGAATCGAATATTAACAAAATAATTAATTTTTACAATAATAAAGGAAAATAAAAAGAGTATACTAAGTACACGATGATAAAAAAAAGTAATCCAGTCTGCTTGAAAAACAAAAACTGAGATGGAAACACGAAGTGGACATGAATCAATGTTGAAAATGGACCTATAAAATAAAAAAATATAGAAATTATATTTTATTGAATAACATACTCAAATAATTAACGAATGATAATTTATTGGAATGACTTAAAATGCATAGAGATGAAAGTAAAATACAAAGCCTCACGATTAGGAGGTCGAGAGCTTGAGTGTGTGGGGCTTAGGGGGTTACTGGTCTGACACGTGTGGGATTTGGAAAGAATTGAATGGCGAGTGGGCGAGAGTGAATGGACAGGGGGCGTGTGAGGGCGAGAGCGGATTAGAGTTTGCGTAGAGGTGAATGGGTTAAGCGAAGGAAATTGCGGGAGAGTGGGGATTAGCTGATGAAAGGAAGAAAATCAGAGGGGGCAAGAGAATTGAGGAGATGAACGAAAGAATTGGGAAAGAAGGTTATCGAGGGTGTAGTTAGAGATTAGGGTAGTGAGATCTGAATAGGAGAAGGACGAGAGGAGAGGAGGGGTAATGATGAGGCGAGAGAGACAGAAGAAAAAGAATGGGGAATTAATGGAAGTAGGGGTCCTGGTGAGAGAGGTTTGTGGGAATGGGGGAGAAAAAGAAAAGAAAAGTAAGCTAAGAGAAAATGATTTGCGGCGAGAGAAAAGAATAGGGGTAAAGTTTATGACATTTTAGGATGTTTTAGCTTTTAGGAAATGTGTCCAAGGAAATAGCAAAATAAAGAGTTAATCAAAATAAATAATATAGAAAAATAAATCATGTATAAAAAATATTATAAGATATATATATATATTATACTAACAAAATATTTATATTTTATACATAAAATAAAATTTAATTTATTTAATATGTATGTAAAATAAGTGTTTGAGAAAAATATAATCAAATTATACATCTATTTTACATGATACGTTTTAAAATAAGATTAAAATTACTTAAAAATTAATAAATTGAGATTTTATTTTATTAAAATACGGTTTCTATTGATATGATTTAAATTATTTTATAATTTTATTAGTAAATTATTATTTTAACTTGGTTGGGATGTTTCATCCCAAGTCACATATCATGATAAAGACTTTTCTTAATGTACATACATATATGAATTTTATACAGTACATGGCTTGGTCAATCACACTTAAAAAACGAAAAATGCAGCACCTGACTCGGTTGCTACACAGCCAGGAAAGACTCAATCAAGTTTCTTCCCCATGGACTTAATGTAGCTGGACAAAACAAAAATTTAAAAGGATTCTATCGCAGGGAATGAATAGGCCTGAAAACATTAATGTTGTGTCGTGTAAATTTTTTCGTTTCCAGCTTCTTCCTCTCTCTAAGTGCTGGTTTTCTAAATTTATTATCCGGTTAGTATTTCCTTGTTTTAAGCTAGACATGGTATTAGGAGTAGTCCTCTCTCTTTTTTCTTTTTGTTCTTTTTTATTTTTATTTTTTATTTTAAGAGGAGTAGTGTTCTCATATTTATTTTTGAAGCAGGTTATAGATTGTTGTAATGATTCGAAAAAAATACACCTTTAATCTTAACATTTATCTATTTTTTTTTTATATGTCTTTTCTTTCAAATCCTTATGAAAATAAGATTTATGTTAAATATGTTAATTTTTTTTTCTCGATCTTAAGTATTTGTTAACTTCTGACTGGCCTAAGGTAGTGACCTATGATGATGGGGTTACAGAATTTTTTTCAAACACATTTTTTTTCTTACTTTCAATTAATATTTTAAATTTCTAACATTTTCATTATATTATACAATTAAATTATTTCATTTTATTTTTACCATATCAAGTAATTAAATATGTTTAACGCCATCAGTTCACTCATGTTAATTATCGCTGATTGTTTTAAAGCTAACATATGTTATGGATAAGAAAATTTAACAGATTTACGGAAGTTCTATTTCATCGGTTTACGTAATCTATGATCATCTCATTCAACGATATGGCCAAGGCCTATGGAGTATCGAGATAAGTGAAATACATTAAAGTAAAAATTAACGAATAATCAAGAAGCGCTTGACTGATTATTCTCATGGTTTGACCAAAATATCTTTCCCTCTTCACTCGATTACCACCGTCGGATCCTCCTCATATCTCCTCCACCCTCCAGTTGTCAAACTCTTTCATCTCTTCTAGCTCTATCCACCGTTATTCCAGTATACATTAAGCTGACAAAAGCGATTCAAACTGCCACCCGTGAAGCTCAAGTCTTTGATCCGTATGCGAAGCAAAAATGGCTTCAGCTATGGAGACGGGAATTAGATCAAGCTTAAATCCCAACGCAGAGCCCTTTATACCAATGGCGTATCGCTTAGTGGAGGATTTCTCGCCCTTGTGGTGGGAGTTGGTCAAGACCTCGCCTTGGTTTCAGGATTACTGGTCGACTCACCACCGTTTGGACGATTATGATGAGGATCTTGATGGTATTGAGGATGATGATGTTTGGGTTGATGATGGGTTTGAATTTGTAGGACCCCAGTATGTGAATGAGTCATCGTCGCCTTTTGATTTCTTTGCTCGCGAAAAGAAGCTGCAAAAGGGTAAGCTTTAAATATACTGGCTTTCGACTATCTATTACATGGACGGTGTCTTTTTATTTGTTACCTGATCCGTCTTTGTTTTGAATTTACTCTATATATTGGGATGATATCGAATCAGTAGCTGAATTCAGGTGGTGGTTTTTCGATTTTATGCGTAAAATTTCAAGCTTGTCGTGTCTATTCTATCGAAATGTGCTAAACGTTATACTAAAATAGAATTTTTATTTAGTAATTTTAATATTTGTCATCTTTGGAAAAATATTCCTTTTGTTGGTGTACGGCAGAGTAGGAATGATCACGGAGGTAGTAAATATTCCAAAATGACCGAATTGATTTGAATGTTGGATAGATCCTATCATGCCGAAGAGAACCATGTCATTCAAATGATGCTTATAGCCTGATTAATGATGTTTTCGTTTCGGACTAGGTGTTCAAACGGATGTTGATGCCAAGACGATGTTGAAGAAGCTGAATCTAGGCATTCCTGATTCCATTGATAAGGGAAGAGGCAGTAATCCGAGAGGACCATCATGGTGCTGCAAGAACAAGCAGCAGCAACGGATCAAATATGTCGCTCCTAAATTCGTCGTCAGGTGCATTCACCAACCTCGTTGATATGTTGCTGTGGAGCCTCGGCGTTGCTTTGGTATTGCATTTCCCATAAGGATGTTGTGGTGTTGAGTAGCAGTTTTTGTATATAAACCTAAGACTGAAAGATGCAATAAAGTGTCTGTCAGTCCTTGTGGGTGTCTGTACAAATGTACAAATTCAATAATGATGAAATGAAAGCTCGGAGGTTTTTGCAGCACGGGATTATTAATCTTCTCGTAGATTAGACGGATGTCTTTGTGATGTTATTTTAAGGATATAGCTCGATCTTGATCTTGAAATGAAAAAACATAGCGAGCATAGTAGTAAGTAGTCGTTCTTAGTGCATTTGTTACCTTCTGCTGAGATATGAAGTGTGTCATCGTGAGATGAGAAGTAGATGACTGGCTCCCAGGGTGAAGGGGAAATTGTTGAAACGGTACACGAAAGCTTCAAAATACCTAGACATTGCATTGCATGAATTGGATGCCGTTAATTTTATAGAAGCAGATGCAGGTTTGACAATAATAACAAAGGAATCTTAGTTTCCTCAAATTTTCATCAGGTAAGTACAGAAAACATTACAAAGAATGAAGTTATGCTTAAATGACCATTTCTAGTGATTCGTCGACACCTTCTATGTTTATCTTGAACCTGTTAAAGAATGAACACGTTAATTATGGATTTTACAAGGAAATGAGATCTTCCAGGACAATAGCCGGAGGTAAAAGCTCTAGCAAGTTAAAGCCCTTGCTAGAGCCCAACTTATCGTGAGGATAAAGAAGTCATCTGCAAACATAAAAATAGCTTAAATAGTTGTGATTCGTAAATACACGTTCACACAATCATATGCTCCATTGCGCTTGTGCAGATCTATTACTATATAAAACAAAGAAATTCAATATATATATATATATATATATATCCATATTTGTACGTGCATGCTTGCGTGCGTGTATATGTGAATCACAATTTACAACCACAGTCACTAAGGTTTAGAATTACGTAGGTTCCACTTTTTTAACATTGTAAAACCACAGCTCACCATGTGCAACACATGATACGATTGTCTTCCAACCTTTGATCTTTCATGCTAAGTTCACCATCTCTATGAGGAGTACATTTCATCAATGTCCTAATTAATGTATCATTTAAATGATTAGCCTCATTGTAGCTTCATTTTTGCTCAATTGATCGTATCAGTTATAGTTCCTACTTATCAACAATCTTTTTGGTCACTGCTTACTTGCATCTAATCTAACTATATCATTAAAGAAGTCTAAGACTACCATCCCCTCATCAATAGCAACCACGCACAAGTTCAAATGATCATCCACAAATAATACAAACATCATTTAAGTAAGATATCTATTAGTTAGTTTTAAATTGTCATATCATGCACACACAACACAATAGCAACTAGATATCTTGAATTCATCAAGAACCTTCATGCCATTAGATATTACTGTAAACACCAAGTTTAATATATTTGATTGATTAATGCTTAAATGTATTCACGCATAATTGTAAACACCCATTTTTGCCCTCTTTATAATTTATAGAAATTTATATAGAATAAAGAAAAGGGTTCTAATTGAGAGAAGAAAAAAAAATCCAAAAAATACAAAAAAAAAAAAAAAAACTGAAAAATCGAAAATATGCAAAAGATAGGAAAATAGGTCTTGTAGGAAAAATAAGAGTCTTGGATCATTTTTAAAGGTCTTAGGGCTGTAGGGAGAGGCTTGTTTTGTTTTTGGGGTCGAATAAGGTTAAAGTACATGTATGTGATACAATAGTTCTGAGTAATACTTGAGTATTGAATTTTTCTAAAAATTTAATATCCAGACCATGATTAATGTTTAATAGTTTTCATTCGTAAAAACGAGATTAATTTAAGTTAATCATGATTTCAAATGATGTCCTGATTGGACTTAAATTGGTTAATTTATGAGAAAAATAATTTTGAATTAATTAGATAATCAATGAATCGTTACTCATAAAACAATTAAATTGAACTCGATGTGAAAATTAATTTTAAAGTATGTGTACTAGACTTGCTTGAAGAAGGCTTTGTATTTTCAATTATTAGAAAACCGATCCAATCAAACTTAAATCGATCCTTTTTACTTAAGGCTGGTCTAGGCTACTTTAAGACTTAAATATTATTTAGTTTTAATAATGTCAAGGTGTTAGCTAACAACCCATATGGTAATACATTCACTCACTTATAGAGAAGATTGAGGTTGGATACTCACAATAAGCATCATGCATCTTTCTTATGTTTTTGCTTCACATTGCCATTTATCAACTTACCATTAGCCTACACAACTCTTTTCCATCTTTTCCCTACATTTTCCTTCTCTTTCTCGCGAATACCTTGTATGAATAGCCCTCTTTGCGAGCATTTTTGGTCCTTTTTCTTTTACATTGAGTTTAAAAACATGTCCACATACAAGCATTTAATGGATCAAATTGAACCTTCAAAATTCGAAAAATCCATATGTAAGATTTTAGCTCTTATATAATCTATTGAACCTAAGCTATAGTAGAATGATTTGTAGTTGTCTTTCAATGATTTGAGTATAAATATCAGCTCTTAACTCAAAAATCGAATTGCATAAATTTTCCCTAAATTGAAGATCACTTGCAATTGTTCATCAATGCCAAGATTTGCCATTAATGAGTTCTCCAACATGGTTCAAGATTGGAAACATATAAGTATGCCCTCTTACACTCGTTCACATCATCAATTCAATCTTAAAAGTACACATATACAAGTTTTCTCTCTTTAGCTTCAATGCACTTGTTTTCTCTCTTTAGCTTCAATGCACTTGTTTTCTCTCTCTAGTTTCAATGCTCTTTCTTTCTTAAAGATTCCTCTCTTTTAGCCATTATTGAAGGTAGCCACCGCAACTAGAACCTTCCCTAACTCGAAGGTTTTCCATTGCCACCACTACCTTACTTTGAAAACCTCTTAAGTATATGAATCGAATACCTAGGTTTTGAACCTTATAGCTACCCTTTGAAAACCCCACCACAATTGTCTAGATGTAAAGCATCACCTCTACTAGGCTTACTACCCTTCGAAACCCTAGGCCGATCATGTCCACCTTTATATACCACTTACTAAGCTTTACCACTGCTTTCTCTTTCTACTCTTTAGTTGGCCATGTTATACCACTATTAAGAACATCACCACACCTCAAAATACCCCCACTACTGGACTTCTTGCCAATCAAAGCCTCATGACAATGCTTTTAACCACTTGAAGTAGTCACTAAAACTTGTCGAAGTAATCCTTTGAAGTTGTTGCTTTCCTCGCCAATCTGATTCCATGCGTGGTAGCTTGCCTAAACCTAGACTCGACTAAAAAAATTGGCTTTAACCCATACATTGTCTGACTCTTCATCTCATTTCTCTTTCTAAGTTATTTTTTTTTATTTCCTTTTATTTTATGTATTCATTACATGTATATGAATATGTAATGACTCAGTTGGAGTTCCTCCCACTAAGATATTGTTTGTTTTGTTGTGGTATGTCTTACAATTTTGTCCCTTAGTGTAGCAATTTCTAAGAGGTTATTCATCTTAAGTTTAACTTAGCATGAATATGCTTTGCAGTTTCAACGAACTCTAGTTCACTACACTAAAAGGTGCTTTAATGATTAGAGTTTTATCCACCCCTTTCATATAAATGACATCTTAGTCAATTTTATTAAGAAAGTCTAGAATTAGCACTAGGTAGGACCTCTACCCTTCCTATTGGTGGACTAATCTAATACCACCCTATAATGACCCGACCAAGACTCCTTCCACTAAGGTATTATTCGTTTTGGCGAGGCATATTGTACAGTTTATCTCTTAGTACAATAATTTTCCAAGAGGCCACTCATTTTAGGATTGACATAGCTTAAGCACGCTTAACTATAGAATTTCAACAAACTTTAGGCTATTATACCAAAAGATGCCTTAATGATTAAAGTTTCGTTACCTAGTGTTTAAGTAGTATTACAATATATTTATAAAATCGAAAATGATAAAAGAAAAAGGGAAAGAGGATTTTCTTCTCTTCTTTATCATAGTTTCCTTTTCACAATATTTCCCTTTTTCCATTCTCTTTTATCAAAATTCCTTTTTTAAAAAAAGAAATATATATATATATATAATATTTAAGGAAAAAAGAGTGTCTTCCATTTTAAATTAAATGAACAGATAAATATTTTTTTATTATATCACTTAGAAAAATGATTTTACAAAGAACAAAAAATTAAATGATAATTTTTTTTTTAGAAATTTAGATTGGATTTTTTTTATATAAAATAAACACCTTGAATCAGGACCATTTTTTAAAACTTTTCTTAAATAAAATCAAATGGTTAAAAAAACATAAACCATACTATTTTGTCAAATTAAAATAAACCAACCTATTAAAAGGAACTACAATAGTTTGAATTTAGGTAGCACATACATGGGCACTTACGAGGCCAAAAAAATAAAAAATAAAAAAAAATTGAAATTCAAAAAATAAAAAAGGAAAAATGGTAGGAAACAAAAATAAAAGAATAGATTGAGAATTGAAATTTAAATTTGGAAGGCTAAGTTAGTAATTATAAGGTTTTAGTAGGTTAGCCCCTGAATCTAAATCTTTGGTTTTTTAAAAATGATTTTCTCATCAACTAGTAGCAAAGGCTTCGTTTGGTTCATCTTTTTTCTATCTAATTAGCGTTTACTTAAATCTTATGTTTAACAAGAATAAAATATTAAAATTTACTTTATTTATATTTACAAAGTACCAATTAAAATAATAATCTTTAATGTAAAAAGAAAATATTTTCAAACCTTTTTTCTTAAAAATACGTGAATTTTTATTTTCCAATTTTAATACTTTAATACTATCTTTATCATAATTATGAAATAAAACTATATAAGATATAAATAAGACAGTTTTCTAAATATTTGATATTAAATAGATATAAATCAGATATAGAATAGATACAAATAAAATATAGATAAAAAAAGACAATCCAAACAGAACCTACGTTTAGATCGTTCTACCCATTTGATCCCAACATGTCCTTTTCTCTTTACTTCAATTTGGTGGCGATTCTAAACTTAATAGAAAAATAAAATTTTTCTTAAATCTTAATTGATGGTTAGCATTAAATTGGTTAGGGGTTAATACTAATTGAATTAAATAAAATAAAACAAAAAATCAGGCTCAACATCTTCATAGATTCCTTGACAATTATGATCCTGTCTTTTTCTCATCAAGAAATTGCTTTAACTTTGTCCTTTGTTTCTGATTAGCTTAAGTTCCCTTACTAGATAGTAAATTTCTTTATACTATGCATTAGGTAACTTGATTAGTAATATTAACATATATTTTATTACCGTCAAAATACTTTTCATTTGGGTTTTGACATTAACATCCTTAAGTACAGTAGAGTTTCATGGTTGGTGTAGATGATACTCCATTGGTAGCAGGTAGAATTGGCATACATCAAGAGCTCAAATCTAAGCATAGAGTTCCTTGTCATACACTAAGTAGTTCAATGTAGCTCCCTTTAGCTTCTCACTATATTATACTATAGAACAGTTTTCTTACATAAAGATGGCTCTTACTCTGACAATTAAAGCATTACATTCTAACATAAAGACTTTATCAAAGTCTAGTAGAGTTAGGAAGAGGTTGGAAGTCAACATGTTCTTCAACTTAGCAAAACTACTCTATCCTTTTCTTTGCATCTAACTTTTATGCTCTTTGTCAGCTTAGTAAGTGAGGCTACAATGGTAGTGAAGTTCAAAATGAGTCTTTACTAAAATGATGCTAAGCCATGGAAGTTTCTCATACCAGCACAAAGGGTTGGGGTTAGCCATTCGTAAAAAAAGAAAAAGAATATACCAAGACTAATAATACTCTGAAGAAGGTATCAGCAACAACGGGTTTTATTGTGTAATAGCTCAATGGTCCTATTTTTACACCTTTCTAATAAGGGGCTAAAAGAGGTCCATTTAAGGAATACGAGGACTAGTTAAAGCAACAAGCCTCCTAATACAAATTTCCTAATTTGGTTACTCAATACATGATTTATTAACCTCATGAACATACTTAGGGCATTAGATAGGTTGAAGGACATGACCAGCCACTAATATAGGCCATGCTTCATCTTGAAGATAGTCTTGCATACATCTCCTAGCCTCATCCTAATCTAGTGATAGCTTGACTTAAGATTGATTGTAGAGAATATATGAAACTCCAATCTATGACCAACTAACTTGGACTCGAAAGAGCTGTTACTCTTATCACATGTGGAACTTAATTAGTATAGCTAGGAATTAAGGAAACAGGTTATTTAGATAATAAAGTAACAATGTAGCCAAAAGATAATTATAACTATATTATCCATTATTTATTAGAAATACATGATTTAAGTTTCAATAATTAACAAACCCCTAGAACTAAATTATTTCGATAAGGACATACTAAATATACCTGGTGTATAACACATTTATCCTTAATTAACTAAAAAAAATAATAAGTAAAATATATACTAACTTAACTACATAAATTAATAACAAAATTACTAAGACCAGCAAGAGACAACTTCCTTAAGTTAACATCATGGCAAACATTTAGAATAAGAGTACGAATATGATGATAAGAGGTCAATGCCTAAACTTTGCAATTTAAGAGGAAAATAAGAAGGAAATACCACTTTTAACCTTTGCAAAATTCCAATAGACTGCTTTATGCTTTATATAAGCTTAAGCTCACTTCTTAGAAAATCTTTAGCTAATCTATGCTCCAAGAAAAATTAGAGTGGCAGGAGAAAGTGTTAAGGAAAATTTAAGAAAAATTTGGAAATTTTAGTCTATAATTGGATGGGTGCGAGTTCATAGGTATGAGTGCAACCTGGAAGTGAACCACCATTACTCCTCGATAATGGGCCCACTACTTTGATCGATCAATAACCATTAAGCCATAACCCTAGTGTTAGTGAGTACTCCATTTTGCCTTGATTTTTTATTAAACTTTAAAAATAGAAAATGATGTCTAAGAATTATGAAACTTTGTATTTCGAGGTATTTTTGCATGTGGAATCTAAAAATGAATCAATTTTTGAATTCAAAGTAGATATATGGGTTCCCTAAGATATCACACTTAAAAATGAACTTTCTATTGCTTTTTTAAGGGACTAAATGAAGCTATTTTGACTCCAATATTTTTATATAAGTTACTGTAAGAGTCATTTTGATGTTATGTAAAGAGATTTGGATAATTGAGAAGTTAAATTTTGAGTAATTTTGATTTTGCATGAAATAATGGGTTTAAAGTGCTTGTATGGGGTGTTTTCTTTATGAACTCTACATGTACATGCTATATCATGGTTGGAATTGGGTTTTGAAGTGATGAACTCATCTAGTTTAGTATGGAAACATTGGAATTGGTGTTGAAGTAAAGGGATATGGTAAATATGAAGTGTAATAAGCAAGTTAGATTCTCAATTAGTTGAAAATGCATAACAAACCAATATTTAGAAACTAGGTCAAAAGGTGATGCAGAGGGTTGGCTATTTATGTACTTTCAAAATGATTCCTCATAACTTATAAGTTTTTAAGCTATATGGTTAATTAAGGATATGTGTGAACAACACAATTGCAAAATAGGCAATAAACAAGTCTATGATTGAAGTCTTGTACTTTTGAATTAAAAAATGGGGTAGATCAGGTTCGTAATACTTATATCGGTATATAGTAAGTGAATTGATTATAATTTGGGGTTGAGGGTTTGGTAGGGAAAATTCTAGATAAAGAGGGACTCGGAGACTTATTTAGCTCAAAAATTGACTCAAATGGTCATTTGAGATGAAAGTTATCTTACAAAAAGATCTCAAAACCTATGCCCTACATGTAAGTAAGTTATTAGTTTAGTTTGTAATCAACATATTATTAACTCGAGTACTGTATACATCTTGTTTAGGTGAAGTAGGTAAGGAGGAGCTTTGAGAAGAAACATAGAATTTGAAAATTGCTAAGTTGGCTTAGGCAAGTGGATATTGTGTGTTATAGTAGATCATATCTACTCATGTAACCTTTTAACTACTTGACTATGATTGTTTTGGCTAAGCTTATGTGTGCACATGTGACATGGTGGTTGATGAAATGTGAAATGGTTCTTGTTTTCCTTTGTATATTTTATTAGATGAATAATACTCAATTATTGACTTTGATGATTACATGTGTGCTATTGCTTGTTTATGATTGTTGATCAAGATCTATATTAACTTAGGTAAGAAGCTAGGTACTAACCTTACCTCCTTAGGTAAACTTGATAATGAGATTCTTGCAATGAAAGTGTCAATGAAACAAAGTAAATGCTGGGATAATAGGTAAAGAGTAAGCTTGCTTGGTAATTTTTCAGTTATTGATTGGTATGTGATTTGATGTATTCATGGCATGATATAAAAGAGACCCATGAGTTAAATTTTCTATGATTTGATATTTTGCTAAGTTGGGTCTTTACAAGTAAATGATTTGACTTTTGAAAGTTGGATTTATCAAGTAAACAACTTGATTTATAAAAGTTAGTTTTTCATGCATATGGAAATTGCTATTTACTAGGTTAGTTATAGGTTGGGTTTTCTAACCATAACATGTGGTTATATATTGGTTGGGTTTTGGAAACTCCTTATTGCACCACTACGTTATTGGACTTCATAACTAGATGTTCAGATTGAAGTCAACCAATCAAATGAGTTAGGCTAGCCCAGGATATCGACATTGGTGCATGTCACGTACATGAACATAGTATATATTCATTGCATTCACTTCCTTGGTTGGTATATAAAATAAAATAATCGAAATGATAATTCAATGGTATACTTGTGATATTGGTTTATACATATATATATATATATATATTTTAATAAACTTTTGAAGGGATAAGTTGTATTATCCTTAAGTTAGGAATGAGTTAGATAGGGCATCATAACATAGAGGTAAAGAGACGTCAGGGTACTAGTTGGAGTTGGGTTCCTTTAGGAGAAGTGGTTAGCTACAAGATATGATTGAAGTTCTTAGAAGTAGTTCTTTAGAACAATTGTGGTGTCACATTATAAGAAAAAGAAAATCAATATGGTGATTATAGATGTAATGTGTAGATTTCATAATAGTTTCATGTACACTATACAAATTTTATAGTCGTGATACTCTAAGAAAGGCTTACTTTTGTAAAGACTTCAATTGTTGTTTGTTATGTTAAAGAAGAAGAGATTTGCAAATATAATGTTTTATGAAGATTGAATAGTATGCCAGGTATAGGTTTTGCTTTATTCTTAACTTAGAGATGGTATAACAAACTATCTTTGGGGTACCAAATGTTAAGAAAAAGTACAAAGAAAATGCTTGGAAGGTGGGGCATTATAGAGAGCATGGTTTGTAGAATGGGTCTTAGAGTTTCACAACTTATCTATGGATAATGATTAGAAGTGCAATGGATAGAAGAATTTAGGCATTTATGTAGATTTGATGGATAAAAAATAATGATGAAGATAGCATTTAATGCATGTCTAGGAGCATGAATCAAGGGTATTTAAGGAAAATAGATGAAAAGTATATGGAGCAACATAAATTGAAGTAAGTTTTTGAAAGTCTTAGAAAAAGTGTTGAAGAACTTGATAAATTTAACTTGGTGTCGAGGAGAAAAAAATTATATTTATGAAAACTTATGTATTGAAGGAAATTGGTAAAAGATTTGAGTACTATAATAGGAAGAACTAAGAAAGAAATGGATTGAATTATGTTTTGAGATCAGGAAATTCCATAAGTGAGTAATTTTACAATAGTAATGTATGTGTGGAGTTGTTTAGGGTAGTTAGATCAACTTAAGGAAGTAAAAGAAAGGTACGCTACATAGCAAGAATAGGTTATGGAATGAGTAGAAAAGTTATATACTTTAACTAAACACCATCATGATAAGCGAAGTAAATAAATATAGCATGAGGTATAGTGAAACTTGTATGAAATGGCATCCTTCATATACACCTTAATATGCATGAGACAATAAGAAAAGAATGGCAAATCTATGGCTCTCATATTTCTCTTATCAATTTCCCTAACTGTTATAGCCCTTATATCTTCTATGACAAGTTTGTCTTCGTTGTTGATCTAGCAATGTCATGTCAGTTATAAGACTAATAACTAGTTCGTATCTTCATGTATTTTATTGGGCAAAGAGTTGTGTTAACATGCTAAATTCAAAATCAAATCCAGTTGGACTAAGTCATTCTTTGTCTCATTTGAGTACAAGTTAGTAAAAAGTTTAGATTTGCCAAACCCATACTTAATACTATATGTGTGGTAGTTAGATGAAGTACCTAAGGCATTAATTATGATGAAAGTGATATGATTGGAGAGTTATAAAAAGAAAACATGAGGGAATAAATTAGTCATATGTTACACTTTAGAGACAACATTATCATAGTTAATCATGAGTAAAGGAAAAAAGGTATATGCTAAGTGGTAAGAACTAAATCAAAGGGTCTCTAAAGTTGGAAATCCAACTAAACTGAGAGTTAAAGGTTAGGTCAAAACTTATCTTGTTAAAGAATTTTGAACTTAACATAACTTAGAATCTAGGTCAAAAGGTACAAGAAGTAGGGGTTGAGTATGAAAGGATGTAGATTTTCAATAATTTATCAATGCATATATCCCATTCTTGCCACCTTCTATTTTTGCTTTTAGGCTAGGTTTATATGAAAAATTCCAAAAAAAAAAAAAATTGAAAAATAGAGAAAAATCCAAAAAATGGAAAAAATAAAAAAAATAAAAAGAAATAAGAAGAAGGAAATCTTGAAAAATTGTCAAAAGTGTCTAAGTCAAGTCAATGTGTTGTTTAAGGTTGGATTAGGTTATGATAAAAAGTATATATTCAATTTAGTAAATTCCGGATCTTTGAAAAATTGGGCTTTTTGAAAAAAAAAAAAAATCCTTTAGAAAAGTTTAGCAAAAAATTGAATTAATGAGAGTGAATTTTGAAAATTTTTATCTAGACAAAGTGAAAAATAAGATTGAAAATTTATTAAATTAAATTTGTGTTGGAAATCCTTTGCATGTATATTTGGGTTGTCAAAAGTGTTTAGGGTTATTTTAAAACAAGTTGACATGAATTAGGCTGGTATTTGAAAAAATAAAATTCAAGTTGGGAAACTTATTTTGGAAAGGTTAAGTATAATTTCAGTGCACAACATAATGAGAAATTAAGCTTTGTTAAGCTAATTTGGCATGTAGGCATGCAATTAGAGGCTATAGATTCGAATCCTACAATACACATGGGGGACTTCTATGTGGTTTGGTTGAGAAAGCTTAGGAAAAAGAAGGAAAATTACCAAGTTTCTAAAGCACACTCTTAGCATCAGATTAGGCTAAACCTTTTGATTAGTTTTTTCAAGGATTTAATAAAATCATTGGGAAAACTAAGATATCGAACATGAATTCAAGTTAGAACTCATCTAAATAAGATTTGGCACATCCATATAAACCTAACTTTATCTACATGAAAGATTCAACTCGAACTAAAAGAAATTTGATGGAAAAATTATAAAAGAAGCTCAAGGAAAGATTAAAATAGAGATTTAGACCTTCGAATAGCACCCAAATGTTCACTACTGCTCTCCTTCTCACTTTAGTCAACACCACCCTAATAGGAATTAAATGATTGGACCTTTAACCTGAGCTTGAGCTCGAGGTCTTAAGGGACTAATGAAGTGGATTTTAATGTTCTAGCCAACTCCTGTCATAGCTAAGTTGATCCTCATTGCCGACTAACTCCATATGTCGAGTTGAGTAAATTCTCGTCCATTAGTAATCAAGTGTTGGGCTAAAATATGCTCTATTGACAGCTCGATCTTTTCACATGTTTGCTCAGACATGACTATGTCACCAATAACTCGGCAGTATTGGTGTTGAGAACCCCAGAGCATATTGGAACCCATATCTTCTTGGAAGGAACCTTAGGTTTGCTTGGTAACCCCCATCTTGACCTTACTGCTTATTTGTTTTTGCCAAAATTGCTTTGGTGTTTGAGTGTTATGTGTTCAATCCCATGTGAAAGGATTCTATTGCACCAATCACTAATTTAATTTGATTTTTCATTTATATTGATAACTTTGATTTTAAATATATTTCACATGGTGATTTTATAGTATTTCCCTTACATCTTTGGTTTTCTTTAAATAAATTGATACTTGGTTTTCTTTAAAGAAATTGATACTTAATTGAGTAAAATTTTGATTTCAAGGTTTGAACGCGTTCTTAGATTGAAGACGAAGAAAAAGAATCAAGTTTCACTCAATTTGGAGTTCAAATGAATGAGTTATGAAGTTTTGAAGTTGCACAGTCTTGGACACAACTATGTCCCCAGGCTATTTCCATCCAGGAAAATATGCCAAGGTCAGAAAGTTACACGACCTGGGGACACGACTGTGTCTTAGGCTATGTTCGGTGACGAAAAAGGAAACCTTGTAATACATTATAAAAAGACATATTAGGGTTTCACACTCAAGATTGAGCATTCAAAAGAGAAGAGACTTGAGGAGAAGGAGAAGAAAAAGTAGAAAGCAACTCCTAACTTCAAGATTAAAGAGATTTATCATCAACAAAAGGGTTTTTTCATGTTTTATTTATTGATTTTTTTGCAATTCGTTTTTAGTTTCATTATGATAGCTGAAGACTCTTGTATTTAGGATTATGAAACCTAGGATTTCGTGCGACTATTGGATTGATTAATAATTTTCAATAAAGTTTCTATCTTTTCTTGATTCAATTATGTTATTTAATTGTTAATTGATATTTCTAGAATATCGATCTATGATATTATGCATGATGATTGAGAAATGACATGTGTAATGAGATCTTGACATAATTGGAGATAATTACATATATACTTAGAGGTAAGATATATGTTTCTTCTGGAAAGTTGTTCTTTTGTGTGGGAATTCATCATATATTAATGCGATTCTAAATTATATTACTAAGTGAAGAGATTCCGGTAAATAATTTAGGATTAGAGTTAATAGGTTTGAGAAAGGTGTTAACTTTAATTGTGAATCCCTCCAGTCAAGAATAATAGAAATTGAATTGGGTATATTTTAAGCGGTCACATGTTAATTACTAGGGGAAATAATTCCTAAATATGTTATTTGCTTCTCAAAGTCGTTCTTAGTTTTATCACTTTCTAAATTGCTTAATTAAGTCTCATAATTAGGTTAGTTTATTAATTTAAGTATTTTTTAATTCATTCAACTCATCGCAATTTTCCGGTTAGATAATAGAGCTAAGGTTAATATTAGTACATGAAGTTTCTAAGGGATCGACTAAGACTCACATCCGCTATATTAAAACTGATAGGTGTACTTGTTTGATATCAAGTTTTTGGCGCCGCTGCCGGGGACTTTCGATATTAAGAACACTAATTGCTTTATTACTTTGATCTTTTTTTTTCTTTTGTTTTCATTATTTATTTTTATTACCTAAAGCTGCAATTGATTCTATATTTCTTGCCCTTGTAGTACATGACCCGAAGCAACCCAAAAGATTTGGTAGAACTTGATCCTGAAATTGAAAAAACTATCCTTCAAAATTTGAGATTACGACCTAGACAAATTGTGGCTACCATAGAAGACGAGTCAATCATTAAGATTAAGGAAGAGGGTGAAGAGGCCAACACTCAATTCATTGATTAAGAAGATCCACCTCACATGGCTAACAATGGTAATGAAGCAAATCGGACCATGTCCGACTATTCAAAGCCTACACTTATTGGAGCTGACTTTAGTATCGCAAGGCCAACTGTCGCGGCTAATAACTTCCAAATTGCACCTAACATCATACACATGGTGCAACAATATGTTTAGTTTGACGGTCTCCAAGATGAAGATCCTAATGCCCACATCTCTAGCTTTCTAGAGATTTGTGATACATTTAAAATCAATGAAGCCACGGATGATGCCATCCGACTGCGGCTATTTCCTTTTTCCTTGAGGGGTAGAGCAAACCAGTGGTTGAACTCTTTACCATGAAATTCAATCACAACTTGGAATGGATTGGTAGGGAAATTTTTGGAGAAGTATTTCCCACCTACAAAAACTGCTAAACTTCTAAACGACATTTCTTGTTTTGCTCAATTGGAAGTGGAGACTCTATATGACACTTGGGAGCGGTTCAAGGACTTGCTCAGGAGGTGCCCACATCATGGCCTCCCACTATGGATGCAAATTTAGACCTTCTATAATGGTCTCAATTTATCTATGAGACAGATGATTGATGCATCCGCAGGAGGTACTTTAAACACAAAGACACCCGAACAAGCATAAAACTTGATTAAAGGAATAGCGATGAACAATTATCAATGGGAAAGGACTAGAGCCAAGCAAAAGGTTATGGGAATTTATGATGTGAACATGACCACTACTCTGGTAGCCAAGGTGGACCTATTGAGTAAGAAGATTGATGTACTCTCTGTTGGCTCTCAACAATTACAATCGGATGTAAGTGACTTTGGTATGCAGGGTTATGGAGCACAAGAACAACTGGAATAGGTAGATTATCTAGGAAATTCACCTAAGCAACAAAATAACCCCTACAACAATACTTATAATCCTGGATGGAGGAATCATCCCAATTTCTTATGGGGAAATCAAAACTAAGGCCAGCATAAGACTAACTTTGGCTCACCTAGATTTCAAAGACCATTACCACCTCCTCTTCCTCAAGAAAAGAAGTCTAGTGTGGATGAACTTCTCACTAAATATATTTAAGGCAATGAGGCTCGGCTATTTAACATTGAATCATCATTGAGAAATCAAGAGGCTTCTAATCGCAATCTTAAGAATCAAATTGGTTAACTTGCAAAAATGATCTCTGAGAGGCAACAAGGGACACTCCCAGGGAATATCTAGGTCAATCCTAGGGAACATGTTAATGCAGTGACCTTGAGAAGTGGTAGAAAACTACAAGTGGAGAAGAAAGATGGTGAGGAAGTAGTTAAGAAAGAAGTAGAAGTTAACCGTAAGGAAGATGAAAAGCCACTAAAATCAAAAGAAAGTATGGAATCACCGAAAATGAAGGAGTACAAGCCTCCCATCCCTTACCCGCAGTGCCTTAAGCAAAGTTACATTGATCAGAATAAGGAATTTGGTAAATTGCTTGATGTTTTCAAACAATTACAAATTAACTTACCTCTTTTTGATGTCATCTTGTAGATGCCACAGTATGTAAAATTTCTAAAAGATCTTTTATTGAACAAGAGGAAGTTGGAGGAGCTTACAACCGTCACATTGAACGAGGAATGCTCGGCACTTCTCCAGAAAAAGTTGCTACAAAAATTAAATGATCCAAGGAGTTTTACTATTCCCTATATGCTTGGCAATTTGTTAGTAGATAATGCTTTAGCAAACTTAGGAGCTAGTATAAATTTGATGCCGTATAAATTGTTCAAAAAGCTAGGGTTAGGAGAACCTAAATTGATGCGCATAAGTTTTCAATTAGCCGATAGGTCTATCACATACCCTAGAGGCATCATGGAGGATGTTTTAGTGTAAGTAGACAAATTCATCTTTCCTGTGAATTTTGTTATACTTGATATAGATGAAGATATTGAGGTGCTAATCATTTTAGGTCGACCCTTCCTAGCCACTACTAGAGCTGTTTTTGATGTTAGTGAGCATAAGTTGATATTACGGGTTGGGGATAATGAAATAGTTTTTAAAACTTCAGAGGGAACAAACAAATTTCTTCACTCAAAGGATACATGTCACAATGTTAATACCACTAATGTTGGTATATCTACATGTGTGTAGAAAATGCTTGCCAAAGATTTTTCAAGCTATTGCTTGCAAAAGGGAGATGAAAATTTGGTGACCAACCTCAATTGTGCAGAAGTGGCAGCTTAAATAAAAGTTTATGAATTCATTAGGGATAAGAAGGGGATTGATCCACTCCACAAGCCAAAAGATCTTAGGTTAATATCTTTCAAAGAGAAGCCATCAATTTTGGAACCAAAACTGTCAAGAAATCATTTGGAACAGTTCTTTGTGGTGAAAAGTTCAAAACTCCCAATGACAACCGCATCTAAGCTAAAAGTAGACAAAATGAAGAAGTTTAGGCTACATGAATTTGGTAAGTGGCATGATAAGGAGAGAAACTATGGAAGTTATGCACCAATGAAATGGAATTGGCAAGGTCAATGGCCGAAGGGTAAATTTACACTCATATGGAGGGTTCGAAAACGAGATACAGGAGGAGTCCTATCTCCACCTGGATGAAGAATCATGAATTACAAGACGTATCCCGTCGAGCTGTCGACGTTAACTATAGCGCTTCTTGGGAGGCAACTCATGTCTAACTTTGCTTATACTTTAGTTCTTTAAGTTTATTCCATTTTATTTTTCTTTTATTTAACTTTTCTTTGCTTCTTCTATTTGTTTCAATTTTAGTCTTAGGCTTTTCCCTTTTAGTTTCATTTTTTTTCTCTCTTTAGTTATTCTTTGTCTTATTTTTCTAGTTTAAGTACTTTTATTTTTTTTTTAAGTTTCTTATATTTTTAAATTTATGAATTTAGGTAAAAAAAAAACAGAATAGAAAGTTACACGGGCATGGGACACGGTCATATCTTAGCTGGTGTGCACCCAGCTTAATGCAATACCCACAGAGAGTTACACAAGCATGGGACATGATTGTGTCCTAGCCCGTGTGTGCCCAGCATAACCCAGCCCGTGTGTGCCCAGTATTCCTACTCGACCACAGAAAGTTACATGGGCGTGGGATACAGTCATGTCCCAGCCCGTGTACGCCCAATATTCCCACTTGCAAACAGACAGTTACACGGGCGTGGGACATGATTGTGTCCCAGCCCGTGTGCGACCAGTATTCATGCCTGAACGCAAAAAGTTACACCGGCGTGGGACACGGTTGTGTCCCAACCCGTGTTCGCCTAGGTAAGGCATCGCAAACAGAGAGTTACACGGGTGTGGGACACGGTTGTGTCCCAGCCCGTGTCTACCCAACACCCACACGATTCACTACACGCCTTACACAATTTATTAAAACATACACACACCCTCTCAAACACTTACAAACATCCACACATATTCATTTCACATTTCATCTTCTCTCCATCTTCTCCTCATGTTCCCGATCCAGTAAGTTTTTCTAATTTTTTGTTTTGTTTTGTTTTTTTTTTCCTGCCCTCTCTTGTTCTGCTTTGTTTTCATCATTGTTTCGGCATGCTTTAGTAATCGAAATTAAGGTCTTTTGTGAATTGGTCCATGAATTTTGTTTGAGAATTTACTTGGTTTTTATTCTTTCATGATATACATACATATTTGCCTTGTGTTGATAGATTTACATGCTTTTGTGATGCCCTTATGGCTAGATATTACTTTATGATCTATCAAACACGAATTTTGGTTGCAAATTCAAAGTCAATTATTTAATTACACCAGTTAGGGTTAGCATTGTGAGAGTGATTTTGGGACATTTAGAGTCGTTGACGTGTTGGGACGCCTTCATTTCAAGAAGATTAGAATGTAATGAGTCTAATGTATAATCAGTTGGATGAATTTGCTAGCCATTTCTTTTACACCAACTAGTTTTGCGGATGTACTCTACATGTTTGTTCAAATGTCCCAATGAGATTTCTTTTAATATCCATCACTTTTACTCCTTTATAACTCTATCTTAGTTTGAACTAAGTGTAGCAAAGATGCACGTTTTTGATTTGGTATGGTGTTTCTTCTCAGGTAGTCAATGGAAAATCATGAAAAGTAGATTGTTTAAAGGAGGTCCAAATCTGCTACATCATCTTCCACTCATGAGAGCACTATTGTCAAGCTACTAGCCACCATTTCTCCACCAGAATATCTTATGCTTCAAGGCAGGGAAGTATTAGTTTCTTTTCTAATACATGTATTTCCTTTTTTCCTATGATGTTTTTTCTTGTTTGATATCTTGCTATTGTGCTTTCTTGGTCGTACATTGAGGACAATGTACATTATTAAGTATGGGGAAAGGATATATATGAATTTGTTACTGTTTAGGAGACCAATTATTCACATTTGACCCAATTAATTTTTAAGTTAACTTGCAATAGGTGATTAACAAGTGCTGGGCCAAATCAAGTGTGTCATCTTGATCATTATTGATCTTATTATACTTTACTAGAATTGATTAATCAAATCTATGGAGGGCAAAGTTACGAGTTATTTAGCTTAAGACTCTAAGACTTGAGATTGGAACAACATCACTAGTTGAGAGTTAGTCATGGTTATTTTTAAATTTACTTTTATGTATACCTTTCTCTTAGAAATTTTTAGAGCCCTAAAATTTTTAGCAAACAAACAAATGAAATTCTTCTTTTGAGAAACCCTTAAAAAATCACAATGATTGGAGGTAAACAGTAATAACAAGTGTATGAATAGAAAAAATTGGTAAGGATTCATCTTAGTCCGTCAGAAGAGCGAGATTGAGTCCCAATGCCAATACTAATGAAAAAAAAAATTGGTATGGATCGGCCTTGGTTCGTCGGAAGAGCAAGGTTCTTTCCCGCTATCAATATAAGGAATAAGTTGGTATGGATCGACCTTAGTCCGTCAGAAGAGTGATATTCTTTCCCTCTGCCAACACAATTGTACTTAAATAAAGTAAATTTAAAAACCTCCCATCAAAAGCATGAACTAAGGGGATGATCAGAGGATGAGTAGATGTAAAATGTGTTTATTTTAGATTATGGTGCTTAGTGAGATTGAAGAGAGAATTGTATACACTTTAGTCAAATGGACAAAATTTTTATGACTCTTTCCCGGTTGGTGAGATGTTAAATCCAATTTTTAATTTAAGAATCTTTGGCTAAATGACTCGGGTAAACTTCGAATTCCATGAATTAATTAGTGAACTCTAGTATTAAGTATTGTTGGAGTATTCGAATATGGTCACGTGAAATTATGACATTGTTATGGTTGAAATTGCTTAACTTTATTATTGCAAGTTAATTAAAAATGATTTTCTTACCTTTCTTAGGGTCAAGTGTATTCGTTTACTGGTTTTCTAAGTAGCGGGAAATTTTGTTTAGTGTTTCTTGTCCCGAAAATTTTGTTTTGATTTATTTGCTTGAGGACAAGCAAATGCTTAGTTGTGGGGAAGTTTGATAACTCTGATTTTAAATATTTTTCACATGGTGATTTTATAGTATTTCCCTTACATATTTGGTTTTGCTTAAAGAAATTGATACTTAATTGAGTAAAATTTTGATTTCAAGGTTTGAACGTGTTCTTGGATTGAAAACGAAGAAAAGGAATCAAGTTTCACTCAATTTGGAGGTCAAATGAATGGGTTATGAAGTTTTGAAGTTACACAGTCTAGGACACAACTATATCCCCAAGCTGTGTCCATCCAGGAAAATATGCCAAGGTAAGAAAGTTATACGACCTGGGGACACGACTGTATCCCAGGCCGTGTCTGGTGACGAAAAAGGAAACCTTACAATATATTATAAAAAGACATACTAGGGTTTCACATACAAGATTGGGCATTTAAAAGAGAAGAGACTTGAGGAGAAGGAGAAGAAAAAGGCGAAAGCAACTCCCAACTTCAAGATTGAAGAGATTTATCATCAACAAAAGGGGTTTTTCATGTTTTATTTATTGATTTTGTTGCAATTTGTTTGTAGTTTCATTATGATAGCTTAAGACTCTTGTATTTAGGATTATGGAACCTAAGATTTCATGCGACTATTGGATAGATTGATAATTTTCAATAAAGTTTCTATCTTTTCTTGATTCAATTATGTTATTTAATTGTTAATTGATATTTCTAAAATATCAATCTATGATATTATGCATGAGGATTGAGAAATCATATGTGTAATGAGATCTTGATATAATTGGAGAGAATTACATATATATTTAGAGATAAGATATATGTTTCTTCCGAAAAGTTTTTCTTTTATGTGGCAATTCATCATACATTAATGCGATTTTAAATTATATTACTAAGTGAAGAGATTTCGGTAAATAATTTAGGATTATGATTAATAGGCTTGAGAAAGGTGTTAAATTTAATTGTGAATCCCTCTGGTCAAGAATAATAGAAATCGAATTGGATATATTTTAATCGGTCACATGTTAATTACTAGGGGAAATAATTCCTAAATACGTTATTTGCTTCTCGAAGTCGTTCTTAGTTTTATTGCTTTCTAAATTGCTTAATCAAGTCTCATAATTAGGTTAGTTTGTTAGTTTTAGTATTTTTTAATTCATTCAACTCATCACAATTTTCCGGTTAGATAATAGAGCTAAGGTTAATATTAGTATTCGAAGTCTTTGAGGGATTGACTCGTACTCACATCCGCTATATTAAAAATGATAGGTGTACTTGCCTGATATCATATACCCTCTATTATTCCTTATACATTACTTCTTTTAGACAATACCTCTTTTTTTTCTTTTCCATTTCAAGTAGGATGCCCTAAGTTGTCGGTTATAAATACCTTTTATAATATGTAGCCACAACATGATATATAATCATCTAATGTTGAATATACTTCTCTTTCGTAAGCTAGTGTGCTTACCCCTTTTTTTTTTTCCTTACTCTTATCTTAACCCTTAAGCATGATTAAGTGACGAGTGACCTCACTAAGTTGCTCGTGTGTCATATTGACTTAGTTTTGTAAGTCCACGAAGTTTTCTTGGTGTATCATATCCTTGGAATTGTTCGTAGTTTACTTATTTATCTCCTTTCCTTGTTCTTATTTTCGCATTTCATTACCTTTTGCTTCAAGCTTTTTGTAAACTTGGACTCACCCTGATACTGTTGTCCTTATTTGCTCTTGGGGTGATGTATCATCTTGGTACTAAAGCGGAGGTTCATTTGGTTAAGTTATGTTTGAACTTCCTTGTGAGTAGTGTTTGTTGTGGTAATGCATAGGGATAAGCTGTGAGTGTTTAAGTAAGATGAAGGCATAGTAGTTTGTTATTGTTGTTGTATCCTTGTTATAATCTGTTTTGTACATACAAAAACAGAGCAAATTTTAATTGGGTTTATTGTTCTTCAAAATAGTTGTTGTGATCATAGTTAGTTCAAACTTTTGTGTATAGGTAAGTGTGTGCATAAGTTGTTTAGCTTAAGAGGATAGTATCTATTATTTTGTAGATTTTAAGTTTGTCTATTGAGCTTTGTCGGGAGAATAATGGATCTAAGTGTTAACGATGGTGTTAGAGATGATGATAGCAGTGTTGTCCATAATAGACAAAAACGCTAAAATACCCCTAGAAGTTTTTATGAGCGAATTGACAAGATGGCAAACCATATAGCCGATCTTATCAGAGTTATTCATGTATTGGCCTTTCAACTTGCTAAGGTTGTACAAAATAGTCCCCAAGCTTCTTAACCTGTGAGAGGACAAATCTTAGCTTAATAAGATTGAGGTAGAGGAGTAAGACGATGTATGAGGAGAAGAATTGACTTAGGTGATATGGATAAAGAAGGGGAAGAAGAGTAGGAAGACGTGTGAGGAAGAGGAGTGAGCTTGAGCACCATGACATGTTGACCATGAAGCTTCAGATTTTGAGCTTCAATGATTCTGGAAATGTTGATGACTATCTATACTGAGAAGAGAAGGTAGAGCGTGTTTTTTTATTATTACTAGTATGAAGACCTTAAGAAAGTTCTTTGCTTATGTTGTGATGTGGTGGGAGAACTTCTAAATTATGAGAAGATGAGAAGGATATAGGGAAGTAAATACTTGGCTTAAGATGAAAAGGATATTTAGAAAAAGATTCATGGAGGATACTTACTTGTAAGACACTTTTGCTGGGCTTAAAGAGTTGAGACAAGGAAGCCGAACTATTAATAAATATGTTCAGGGGTTCTAAGCACCCATGATTTGATGTGAAGTAGATGAACCATTAACCCAAATAGTATCTAGATTTCTTACTAGATTGAGAGGTGACATCTAACATGTCGTGGAGCTTTAGCCATTTACTGTATTAGATGTGATTATAAAAATGCCCTAATGTATGGTAAGACAGAGGGAAAATAGGCTGAGTCGACCTCTAATGAGTTGACTTGTCTAATCAAACTGACCAACTCAAGAAAGTTACTAAGCTCAGCAAAGTGTTGAATTAAGTGGAAGAACAGATGTTAGAGCTAAATAGAAGAGCCGACAAATTGATGGTGAAGTGCTACTGAGAACTTATGAGAAGGGATGAGGGTTTGGGAAGAAGATGAGCTAGATCAAGTGTTTTACGTGTCAAGGGTTTGGACACATGATTGCCCAATGTTTGAATAGAAGAATTATGATTATCAAAGGAGACTCTTTGAAACTTAACTTGGATAGTACTGATAAGGAGCCCAAGGAGGAGGTTCTTCTTGAGAAGGATACCACCTAGGAGGATGAGCTTATTAAAGAAGATATGTTTGCTGAGGATCTGGAAAAAATAATTTTGGTTATCCAATGCACGATGAGTATAGAACCTTTTACTAAGAAGGAGTAGAGAGATAATTTAATCTACATCACTTGCAAAGTGAATGAGCAAGTTTACGTACTTATAATTAATAGTATAGGCTGCACCAATGTAACATTTGTCGACCTAGTTAAGAAGCTCAGATTGCAGACCATTTCACATCCAAGAGCTTATAAATTACATTGGCTAAATGAGAAGGAAGCACTATACGTCACTCAACAAGTGTTACTATTGATCTCCATTGGGAACTATTATGAAGAAATTCTTTGTGACATTTTACCCATGTATGTGTCTCATGTATTGCTAGGTCAACCTTGGCATTTTGATCGAGGGTTATTTATGACGGTTTCATGAGTATGTATGTTTTTTAGAAGAATGGTAGAAAGATTATTTTAAACCTTATGACGCCAAGTCAAGTTAGCAAGCTGTGAGCTAAACCTACTCGAGGATCTAAGCAAGCCTTGATTCTAAGTAGACTTGAGCTCTGAAAAGCTATCAAAGTTGACATGTTGACATTTTGTTAATTAGACAACTACTAGAGATGAAGGAGTAAGTTGAACTACCCCTAGAGATTGAGGAACTATTGGATGAGTATGTAGACTTTTTTCCGGATCAGTTACCCTTTTTCGAGGCATAGAGCATTGCATTGACTTAGTACCCAGTGCTACCCTGTTGAACAAGCCAGCTTATTGGATGAATTGTGAAGAAGCTACTAAACTTTAGAGGTAATTTAATGAACTGTTGGAGAAAGAATATGTAAAAGAAAGTCTCAACCCCTGTGTTGTACTAGTGCTTCTTATACTGAAAAAGGATGATAGCTGGTATATGTGTATCGATAGTAAATCCATGAATAACATCACGATCAAGTATTGTATTCTATCCTCAATTTGGAGGATATGTTGGATGAACTAAATGGAGCTAAGGTCTTCAATATAAATGATCTGAAATCTGGCTACCATCAGATTTGAATGAGATTAGGAGATGAGTGGAAGACTGTGTTCAAGATTTGGTATGGTCTTTGCAAGTGGATGGTGATACTCTTTGGCTTATCAAATGCCTAAGTCACCTTCATCAGATAGATGAACCTTGTACTAAGAAACTTGATCAAAAAGTGCGTTGTGGTATATTTTAATGACATCCTTATATTTAGTGTTGACCTAGCGAGCCACTCTAAGTATCTCCATACTATGTTTGATGTGCTCCATGTTGAGAGATTATTCGGCAATTTGAAAAAGTAGAAGTGGTTTTTTTGAGATATATAGTTGGTGGAAGAAACTTGCGAGTCAATGATGAAAAGATCCAAGACAAATGATAAAAAGATCTAAGCTATTGTCAAATGACCAACTTTAACCACTTGTGCTAAAGTGAGAAGCTTTCATAAACTAGTATCCTTTTACAGAAGATTTGTCAAGGGTTTTACTACCATTGTTGAACCCCTTGTTGAGTTGACGAAGAAGAATATCGAATTTAAGTAGAGAGAGAAGATTTGCTGAGGTGAAGGTGAGATTGACTTCTACACCCATATTAGCTTTACCTAACTTTGAGAAGATTTTTGAACTCAATTATGACGTGTCAAGTGTTAGGATAGGCACTATCTTAATGCAAGAAGGCTGACCCATTGCTTACCTAAGTACATCAACATTATCTACTACTAAGAGAGATCGTTATCTACACAAATCATAAGTCTTTGAGATACCTTAGAAGTCAAATTAAAGAGGCAAGTGTGGTGGTTTGAATTCTTAGAGGAATTCAACTTTATGATCAAGTACAAATAAGGCAAGACCAATGTAGTTGTTGATGCCTTATCACGTTGACATGTTCTTCTAACTAAACTACAGTGAAAATCTTAGGATTTAAGGCAATATCCTTAAGATCCCATTTTGGTCCTATATTGGACGATGTGCTAAATGAAGAATAGTAGATGACTATCACATGGAAGATGGTATCTATTTCAAGGAGGTAAGTTATGTGTATCGTCTTGTTTTTTGAAAGAACTACTTATTAGAGAAGCTCATTCTTGTAAGCTTTCTGGACATTTTAGGGAGAGGTGAACATATGAGTTATTGAATAGAAGATTCTTTTTGCCTAAGATGTGGTGAGATGTGTAGTGGATTGTTGAGAGCTATGTTACTCGCAAGAGGGCTAAATTCCAAGTTGAATAAGGGAAAGTGATGCCTTTGCTTGTCTCGAATAGAATTTGGACTAAGTTGAGTATGGATTTTGTTTTCGGATTGCCAAGAACTGCCCGAAGCAAAGATTTTGTGATGGTCGTTGTGGATAGATTTAGTAAGATGGTACGCTTTGTGCACTGCTCTAAACCTAATAATGCTTCAACTATTGCTTTTCTCTTTTTGAAAGAGATTATTCACTTACACGATGTGCCAAGAAGTGTGGTATCGAATAGAGATCCTAAGTTTCTGAGCCATTTTTAGAGAACTCTTTAGCGTTGTATGGGAACTAAACTACTCTTTAGGACTTCTTATCACCCCCAAATTGATAGACAAACAGAGGTAGTTAACTGCACTTTAAGACCATTGCTTTGACTTACAGTAGGGAAGAACTTAGCTTATTAGGATGTCTATTTACCTTTGCTGTAATTCACTTACAATTGCATTGTACATGATACCACTAAATAAACACCCTTTGAAGTCATCTATGGCCTTAATCTAAAGCTGCCCCTTGATCAAGCCTCAGTATCTTAACTTGATCATGAAGAACTTAACGTAAGAGCTTAAGAACAATATTTGTAGTAGATCTACATGAAGGTTACCTAACGGATTGACTATGTTGCTAAGAAGCTAGGAGAAAAGAGTAAAGGGAGGAAATTAGCAAAGTTTAAACCTGATGATTTGCTCAGGGGACATAAACAGACTTTCTAATCACAGATTCATCCTAGTTGGCTATTGAGTTGAAGAGGATATTGATGCAGGATTCCATAGGGATGGAGTATCCTAAGATTGTTACTTTTGAATTTATAAACCTATATTTTATCTTTAACTGGGTTCAATTGGCAAGTGTACCTATTGTTTTATAGTACAGATGAGTATAGGGTTGTCTCTACTGAGAATGGATATGACCACTAATACTAATTAATCTTCCTATGATCTAGCAACAAAATTTATCAAGTGATGAAAAGATTAAAATATATAATTTACTAACTAAACTACACTAATCTACAAACTAATTTCAACTAACACAATGGCTACAATAATGCTTGTTGACACAACACTTAACATGTAGACTTTCTTCACCACTTAGCATAATATTACCATTAATCTTATCCTAATGATTGTTATCTGCAGGGAATCACTAGTATGTAGGCATCTTTCTCATAATTACTTATGTCTAATCCTAATTGTGTCTATTACAATCTCTTCTAAATTAACAGCTAACTTGGATCACATTAATGATATGTTAATTTGTCAATTTGTCAATTTCCCTCAGAATGTAGCAACTTTCCTAATGATATTTTTACTATCAGGAGTAAGGTGTCCTAATGAATTAGATCTATTTAATAGAATTGTCTCTTGACATATTCTATTAAAATCCAGTCCAGGTCATTATCGTATACTATACCGTACTTAGATTAATTAAGTTCAATTCATCAGGAATAACAAACATTAGGAAACTACTATTCTATGCACTTGATCATAATAAATGGATGTAGCAAGTCCTAAGTATTACTTACACATGATAAAACAATAACATAAACTAAAAGAAATCATAATTAAAGAGAAATAAAACATGGAATAAGTAAAAAGTAAAAGCCCCCTTTTATTCTACTATAGAAGTCTTATAAATACAAGAACGATAAAGTTTTGTTGTCTCTCTTGAGAATTTTTAGGAAGAGTACGATGTACACTAATGATTATACATAAGACAAACTAAACAAAATACAAAATGATACAAAGATAGATGAATAGGTGTGTTGTGGGTTGGTGATGTGAAGTGATGTGTTATGGTGTGATGTTCTTGATGATGTTGATTATGATCATCTTTTTTTGGTTTAAAAATTGTGGTATATTTATATTCTTGTTATCAAAGGGCTTGAAATACACCACTTTAAGACATCCCTTGGTGTTAAGACTTGTTCTACATGTTGATTTGTATGGAAAGTTAAATAAAAACAGTCATGTCTACTCCCATCATGTCCATGACTCGGGGAGTGATCTTCTTGTCGCAAACATTCTACCCATCACGGCTATGATGGAGGGCGTGATCATCCTTCTAAGGTAGAGTCATGGTCGTGATGGAGAGAATGACAAGTGTTAGCTACTCAAATCTTTTTTTATTATGCCGGTGATTGCTCAGAATCTCATTCTTGTATAATTTCATCCTTTCTTTACTTCTTCTTGAATAAATACCATTTCCTTACTCTTGAATTATTTGAAATTGCTATATTACACAATTAAGTATCAAGAACTTAGGAAATAAACACAATTATGGTCAATTTATGCCTAAATGCGCCTAAAAAGTGTAGAGTGATTTATACTTATCATTTTACCATTTGGTTGTTTCATGTATTATTTTTTTTTACAAGTTTGATTGGACTGGTTATGTATCGAGAGAGTCTCCCGGCTTTGTTTAGTGTTTTTCATGCAGGTGATCGCTTTGTTGTGAGGGGAGTAGTACTCTCTCGTTCATTTTTTGGTATACAGGTGACCGGTATTTGTGTATCAAGAGGTCAGGTTTATACCCCCCTTCTCTTCTTGTATTTTGTCTTTTCATTAATAAAATTTAAGGCTAGCATCCCTATCCTCCCCCCTACCGCCATCTCGTATACGAGGTTTCCTACTAAAAAAAAGAAAAAACCGGTGAATTGGTATGGTTGCACTTGAACAAGGAGAGGTTTCTGAGCAAGAGAAAGAATAAGTTGTCCACCTGAGCTGAAGGTCCCTTTAGAGTACTCCAAAATATCAACAACATTGCCTATTAACTGGAATTACTTAAAGACTATGGAATTTCTGACATATTTAACATTGCCGACCTTAGCCCTTATCAACTTGAAGGAGAATTGGATACAGAATAGCTGGATTTGATCCTAAATCCAAATCAACTTGGAGGGGATGATAGGAATCAAACAACTAGACCTTTAAATTAAGCTCAAACTTGAGGCCTTGAGGGATTAACAAAGTAGATTCTAATGTTCTAGCCAACTCCTACTTAGGTAAAGCTGATCTTCATTACCGAACAACTTTATATGCGGAGCCGAGTAACTTTTTGTCTATTAGTAATCAAGTGTAGACGTAAAATATGCTTTACTAATAGCTCAGTCCTTTCACATGTCTACTCAGCCATGACTATGTTGACCAGCAGCTTAGCAGTATTAGTGCGAATAACCCTAGAGTACATTCGAACCAACATCTTCTAAAAAAGAACCCTAGGTTTGCTTAGCACCTTTGCTTAGCAACTCTTATCTTGATCGTACCACTTGTCTATTTTTACCAAAAGTGCCCTGATAACTTAATGCTACGTGTCCACTCCTACGTAAAAGGATTCTGTTGCACCAATCACTAATTTATTTTAATTTTTCATTTGCATCTTTTTATTATTCCTTGTATATTACTTCTTTTAGACAATACCCCTTTTTGTTTTTTCCATTTATGTAAGATGCCCTAAGTTGTTGGGGATAAATATCCTTTGTAATATGTAGCTACAACATGATAGATAATCATCTGATATTGAATACACTTCAGTTTCATGAACCAGTGTGCTTACTACCCACCCCCTTTTTCTTTTTCCTACTCTTATCTTAAACCTTAAGCAACGTTAGGTAGTAAGTAACCTCACTGAGCTACTTGTACATCATATCGAGTTAGTTTTGTGAGTTTACGGAGTTTCCTCGTTGCATCATATCTTTAGAATTGTTTGTGGTTTGCTTGTTTATTTAGTTTTTTTGTTCTTGCTTTCATATTTCATCACCTTTCACTTCATGCTTTTTGCAAGCTTGGACTCACCCCCAATACTATTGCCCTTGTCTACTCTTGGCGTAGCGTATTACATACCTTCTCTCTAACACAACCACTCAAATACACTCCACGATAATCCAAACCAACCACTAACTAAGCTTTGAAACAAGACTAGTTTTGAGCTTAATCATAGCCTAACTTACAACTTCCAACCAAACCCTAACCACTATATGCTACCACTTTCAAAACATCACCAAAACATCCTCCTTGTAAAAAAAAAAAAAAAAAAACCCACCAACAAATTCCTAGCACCCAAAAACCTTAGGAACTATCCTTACATTAACCAAAATTGATCCCATTTGTGTCAATCAAATGCATCGCCACTACCCATTTTCAAAAACCACCCAAACAACTACCAAAACTTGAGTTGTTTGTTCCAACTCAGTTTTTTAATAAATTTGACATAAAAGTGTAATTTCTCACTAGTTTTGATGATTGGAAGTGGTTGTGCAAAGTTTGACAATGACTTGAGAAGGGTAAAGAGAAGAAGAAGAAGAAGAAGAAGAAGAAGAAGAAGAAGAGGAAGAAGGGGATTCGAATCCAACACACTTGGACTGACTCGACCTGCATACCTGGTTTTCTTTTCTTCCTTAAATCTAGCTTGCATGTATATGTTAGGCTAGGTTGGTTTTTAGTTAATTTCTTTTTCTTTCCCTTTTATTCTAAGAGTTTATTTTCCCTCACAATTTAATAAGATACTTACTAACTTTAGTTCATTTTTGTGCAGGTCTTAGTCTTAGTCTTTTAGTCATTCTATATGATTGCTAGTTTTTAATTCTATTATTATTTTGTAATTTTCAAATGTTCCGGTGTTTTTAATATATTCATACTAACATATGTCTTTTTGTAGGTTTATGGTGTCAATGATTGTTTTTATTTATTTTTCCTTACATATTTATTAGAAATTGAATTTTTAGCATATTTAGCATAAAATTGCACAGTTGGCATTAAAATTGTATTTTTGACTTGAATTGCAAATCTAGGATATAATTTGCATTTTTTTAAATTCATGTTCTTTATTGAAAATTTACATTTGTTAATTTTTGCAATTTTTTGCATGCATTTTTCACCAAAATTGCATAAAATTGTACTTTTTATAAAAATTAACTTTTTTTTTCTAGAATAAGCATTAAGACTTTAAAAAATAAAAAATAAAAATGGTTTTTATCATGCAATTGGTTTTTAGAAAAATAAAATAAAAAAGAATCTCTAATTGGTGCTTTTGAAAATTAGGTATTGTTAGGGTTTTTCAAAATTTAGTAATAAAAATTAGGTTTTTCTTAAGATTTTTATTAAATAAAAATAAATGAAAAAATTTTTATATTTAGCTCATTTTCAAAATTAAAATTCATTAACATACTAAAGCTTTCTAAAAAAAAAAAATCAAAACTACATTAGTTTAATCCCGACTAACGAGTAAGTAAGTAAATATACTAGGGTAACCATAAAAAATGGAAAATTTTTTCATTTTATATTTTAGGTAAATTTATAATAAAAAATTATTTTTCATGCATTTTAAATATTCTTACATTTTTAGAAAAATTATAAAAATCAATAAGTTAGCCTCCTACATGGTAACTTTTGTCTTAATAGGTTAGCCTCCTACATGGTGACTTTTGTCTCAATAGTTTAGCCTCTTAACTCAAATTTTTAGTTAAATTTTCTAAAGAATTATTTTTTAAAAACATTCGTGGACTAGTAGCTTAATTAAGTTTTTTTCACCAAAAACCCTGATCTTTTCTTTTTTTACCAGTTTTACTAGTTGGCAATTCCAAAATTATTCTTAAAAGTATTTTAAAGCATTTTTTAGAAAAAAAATATTTTTTCTTAATTTAATGTTGAGTAATCTATATTAGACAAGCTAGGCTTAGTATATGTCAAATTAAGAAAAATCAAAATAAAGTTCAATAATCAACTTAGAAATAACTTATATAATAACAAATAAATCCACTATACTTTCATAACTGATGCTATTACTAAAGACATTGAGTATACTATTGAGATTGACAGTATAGGCAATACATCAAAAGCTATTTTTCTAGGAATTCTAAAGATAATTTCAACTAAAAGATGTATTCGACTCATAAAGCTATAAGATAGAAAATGGAATAGAGATAGAAGCGCTGGCTATTAATCCCGATCGAAGATAGTTTACCTAGATGTTTGAGGTAATAAAAGGAACAAAATAATGATCAAGCAAAAGCATTAGTTGGAACTATGGTTAGAGAATAGCTTAGAGTCTTGCTAATCTTGATGTGAGAAGAGTATTAGATGAAGTTTAAAGTAAATTATGGATAGTAACATCATAAATATAGGGTTTAGACAAGAAGGAGGCAAAGCAAGAGCGATAGATTAGTTGCAACAAAGGAATAAGTCAAATTGAAAGGAATTAGTGAAGGAGAAGAGAAGTAAAGGGTATTGTAGAAGCTAAAGCAAAGAGTATTTAGAGCCAACTATATTAAGTTCATGATATAAAGGTTGAGTAAATGGTAAAGTTAGCTTAATAATAATCAGCACTGAAATGTAGAAGGTAATGTAGAATGTCATGCAACCTGTGCTTAAATTGATTATATTAAGTTACAAGTACGTATAAGTTGAAGTAGAAGCTAAAAATTAGCTCTATAACTATAAGTATGAGGCAAAGAGATTAAAGTAGAAGGTCTAATAGCACAAGAAGTATTAGAGATATTGTAAAAGTGAGTAAACTTTATGATAGATAAGATAAGCATTATTGCTACTTAAATTCTAAGAACACGAAAAGAGTATGATAAGAAATCTTAGACTCAAAAGTGAGGACTTGTACAAGGCAAGTGATGGCTAAGTAAACTAATATGTGAAAGTCTAAGCACATGATTGCATGTGAGAGTATGGGAATTACAACCTTAACAAAAGTTGATAATTGTTATGATGTGAGAATCAAAGTTACGCAACAAATTACAATGTTGAGAGCAAAACCCTACTATTCCAGAGTGCGAAAGTTTTGAGGTTAAACTTTTTATAAGGTGAGTGGAATGTGGAACCTTGGTCTTTGACCAACTAACTTCGACTTAAGATGGTTGTTGTTCTTATCACATGTAGAACTAAATAAGTATAGCTAGGAAGTAAGGAAATAAGTTACTTAGATAATAAAATAACAATATGTTAAAAGCTAGTTATAACTATATTATCCATTATATTTTGGAAATGCGTAATTTGAATTCTGATAATTAATAGACTCTTAGAACTAAATTTTTATGATAAGAAAATAAATTAAAATGCATTAAATGCTATCTAAAAAATATGTATTGCTAAATATAATTGGTGTATAACACATGTATCCATAGGAGAAAACTTCCTTAAGAAGTCAAGTGCATGGCAAACATCTAGAATAAGAGTAGGAATATGAAGATAAAAGGTAATACCTAAACATTGCAATTTAAGGGGAAAATAAGAGGGAAATACTACTTTTCACATTTGGAAAATTCCAATTGACCCTTCCATACTTTATATAAACCTAAGCTTACTTCTTAGACAATCTTTAGCTAATCTATGCTCCAAGAAAACTTGAAGTTGCAAGAGAATGTGATAGGAAAAATTTAAGAAAAATTTGTAAAATTTAGTGTATATCTAGATGTGTATAAGTTTGGAGGTATGAGTGTGACTTGGAAGTGAATCACCAATTCTCCTAGATAGAGGACCTACTACCTTGATTGACCGACAATCACCAAGCTAATGATGGTGGCAAAAAACCTAAGCACAAATAAGTATTCCATTTTGCTCCAATTTTTGATTAAAATCTAAAAATAGTATATGTTTAAAAATTATGAAGTCTTCCTGGAATGCAAAATGGGCATTAAATAAGTATGTGATTGAAGTCTTTTATTTTTAAATTCAAAATACGGTAATTAGGAAATTAGGTTCGTAATACTTATATAGGTATATAGTAAGCACATTGGTTAGAATTTAAGGCAGAAGGTTTGTTAGGGAAAATTCTACATAGAGAGGGACATAGAGATTGGGTTAGAAAGTGAGTTAGAAATTGGCTCAAAGGTCATTTGTGGAAAATGTAAATAAGTTATTAGTTTAGTTTACACTTGATATATTATTGACTTAAGTACTGTATACATCTTGTTTAGGTGAAGTGGGCATAGAGGAGCCTCAGGAAGAAACATAAAATTTAGGAATTGCTAAGTTGGCCTAAGTTAATGGATACTTATGTGTTATAGTAGATTATATCTACTCATGTAACCTTCTAGTTACTTAACTATGATTAATTTAGCTAAGCTTATGTGAGTAATTGTGACATGTTGGTTGATGAAATGCAAAATGGTTCCTATTTTCCTTTGTATATGTTATTGGATGAATCATGTTTAGTTATTGACTTTGATGATTACAGTAGTGCTTTGCTTGGTTACAACTATTGATTGAGATTTGTATTAAATTAGGCAAAAATTAAGTTACTAACCCCATCTCTTAAGGTATTCTCTTAAGTGAACTCGATATTGAGGTTTTAGTGACGAATAGATAAAAGAAAAAATGTATAGGCTAAGCGAATAAATAAAGAGTAAGCTTGCTTCGTAATTTGTTAAGTATTACTTAGTATGTGATTTGATGGATTCATTGAATGCCACAGAAAAGACCTTTACGTTAAGTTTATTAAAATTGAGATTTTGTTAAGTTGGGTTTTATATGAAAAGCTGGGTTTTTATGAGCAAACAATTTGACTTCTAAAAGGTGGGATTATCAAGTAGACAACTTGAATTATAAATGCTAGATTTATAAGCATATGAAAATTGCATTGTATCTATTAGGCTAGCTATATGATGGGTTTTCTAACCACAACACGTGTTTACCTCTTAGTTAGTTTTTGGCAACTCCTTGTTAAATTGCTAAGTTCTTGGACTTTATATCTAGATGCTTTGATTAAAGTCTACCAAGGATATTGGTGCTAATGCATGTCATGTACATAAGCATGACATCCATTTGTTGCATTCACTTGCTTTGTTAGGATATAAAATGAAATAACTGAAGTGATAATTCATTGGTATTCTTATGCTATTGATTTATACTTGTATTTTTTTTTCTTATTTATCAAGTCTTAGCTTATATTAAGTAAAGGATATAAGTTATCTTATCCTCAGGTTGGGAATGAGTTAGATAAGGCATCACAATGCAGAGACAAAGAGACTTTAAGGTGTTAATAGGAGAGGAGTTCCCTTGGAACAAGTGGTTAGTTGTAAGATACGGTTTAAGTTCTTAGAAGCAGTTCTTAGGAAATTGTCATGTCACATTTATTAAAAAAAAAAAAACTCAATATAGTCATTGTAGCTATAAAGTATGGATTTCATAATAGCATTGTAGACACCCCATTTTTGTCTCTTCTTTTATTTTTCAATTTTTTTTAGTATAGGTTAAAGGGTCCTAAATTAGAAAAAATGCAAAAAAATAGAAAATTAAAGAAAACATAATAATAATAATTTAATAATAATAATAATAATAATAATAATAATAATAATAATAATAATAATAATAATAATAATAATAATAATAATAATAATAATAAATTTGAGAAAAAAATAAGAAATTTTAGAAAAATACAAATAGGAAAAAGCACAGAAAAAAATAAGAAATTTAGAAAAAAATACAACAAATTGAAAAATTTAGAAAATTGAAAAGTCACAAAAAAAAATAGAAAAAAATTAAAGATTTAAGGAATTTAGAAAATAATAATTTTTTTAGATACTTTAAATAGAATAGATTTTTTTTTAATTTAAATAAGAAGAGAACCATTGGACTTGGGCTTATATTTAAATCTAGCCCAAGTTAACCTAGTCCATATGTACAGCTTAATTGTATATATGAAAAAAGGCACAAACCAATGGACTAATAGATAAGTACATGAGCATTTTGGGATAAGGGGTTTGAATCTCACTAGAGGCATAAAAATGCCTTTTATCCTTTTCTTTTTTACACTCTTCATGCTGTCACATGTCAAGGCATCATTAGGCTACATGTCTATTTGTAGCACTTGGAACTTATATGATTGGCCTTGACAACAAATTTTCTTTCTCCCTTTTTCTTCTCCCCTTTCCTTTTCTTTCGCTCACTTTCTCATTTTTTTTTTAAAAGAAAACACACATATCACACATGCTCTCTTTCGACCAACTCTCTTTCTCTCTTCAACTAAAAAAGGTACACTTACAATATACATACTCTCTCTCTCTCGGCTAGACTCTCTCCCTTTCACTATCCACAACACATATGACAAGATAACTCGTACTCTCTCTCTCGCTCATAGGACCGAACCATAACAAACCCCTTCTCTCTCTCTTTCATCGCACATGGCAGCAACGACTACCCTCATCATCTCTTTCTCTCTAAACACATCCTTCATATACGACACATAGCCACTCAATCCTCACCTTCTCTCCACTAAACCCTTCGGCTATTGTCTACCACATTCAACATAAGCTTCAGCACATCCACAAGCAATCCACTATCTTCTCTATAACCTAACCAATGAACAACAGCACAACAATAAGTGACGGCTACTACATGCGTTGGCTACTACTCAAACAAACTCGAACTGTTGCCGGACAAACTCCAAACACCCTCAAATAGCTACCAAACATGGTGGCATTCATCTAAACCCCTAATGCCAAATAGATAGCCTCTAGATCTTGATCTTTGGTTTTGAAAATCATTTACAAAATTGGTTTTATCATTAGATCGGTAGCTAAGTTATAACTAATCCACCCAATTAATTATAACTTAACTCATTTTTCCGACTCTGGCAAGGTAGTTGCTCTAAACAACATTTAATATAAATGAATCTATTTTCTTTAAACTCTAGTTGACGGTTAGTATTAAATGGGTAAGGCTTAACACTAGTTACTTTAAAGAAGACTTAATTTATATAAAACTGGGAGGAAAAAACTAGGCTTGATAAGTATCATGTATTATGTAGGAGTTGTGTAGTCATGATACTTTAAGTAAGGCTTACTTTTATAAAAACTTCTACTGTTGATTGCTGTGTTGAAGAAGAAGAGATTTACAATATAGTGTTTTATCAAGATTAAATAGTAGGTTAGATACAAGTTTTGCCTTATCCTTAATTGATAACTCAAGGATAGCATAATGGACTATCTTTAAGGACCAATTGTTAAGAAAAAGTTCAAAGCAAACATTTGCAAGGATGGCTATTACAAAATATCTAAGCTCCATGTGCTCATCTAACATATCATCTAATCATGGGATGGGATACTTATACTTAATAGTGATTTTTTTGATGGCTCGGTTATTTACATACATCCTCTAAATACTATCCTTCTTTAACAATCATAATGTAAGTATAACATGTGGATTCAGACTGACAGGAATTAGCTTACAACTATCTTCAAGCTGAGGCTGACCTATCCCAAGCTAACATTGACCTATCAAAAACTGAAGCCAACTTACTCTAACTCGAGGCTGAATTGCTCGAAGCCGAGGCTAATCAACTCTTGCTGAGATCGAGCTAATATCAGAAGGTTGAGAGGAAGAGAGGGAGCTACTAGACATCAAGTTTGTCATTTATTGATAAGTTAAGAGACCACATGGCTTAGGCTTCAAGGCCATAGATCCACTTGGCATAGTATGGAGAGGTTAGTGCTGACTAATCGTAGAAATCAGCAATTATGGGTTGACCTTTTAAGTATCTAGCCTAAGTATTGTAGGACTTCAAGGGTTTATACCCTGACCCACGCATCCAATTGCTAACCTCGCCCAATTTGATTTCTGTACACTCTAAGATAACCCGAATGACTATATGCCAACGTCTTTTATTAAACGCATAATTTTTGTATTCTGGTGAATATTTTCTTTATTTTATTTATGGGCCTATTCTTTAGGGTTTAAGGCTTTGTATATTATTTAGAGTTTTGCCACTAGATTTTTAGCGGTTGCTATAAATCACAACATTTGTAATAAGCTAAATATTGATTGAAGAGAAATATACAAAGACACTTAAACTTTCCTTTTTCGAGTAACAATGTCCTTGAGCTCTTTGAGCTTGCCTTTATCGGATTATTGAGTATCGATTAACTCTTTAATCTTTCTTGTATTCTTATCAATCTTAACCTCAATATTATGGTGAACCCCTCAATTGAGCGAGTTAGTGAGTTGCATCTAATTTTCATTTGAAACCTTGAGTGATATTTAGTGTTCGTGAGTTATATCGAACCTCATTTCAATATCAACCCTTGATTATTTTTATGTCTTGTTGTGTGACATCCATCTACATTCACATTCAAAACCCTCATTTTACTTATTGCTCATCATTCCCAAGTGAACCTTGAATACCCATCTTGGTTCCAGTTCGCTACATATATATGCCAAGCCATGTAATTCATATCATCTTTGGTATTAGAGCTTTTGGTGAGACATGTGTGAAAGTCTTCATTAGAGTTTAGTTCGTGTTATTATTTCCTACTAGTTTTTGCTATTTTATGGTGTATTGTTTGTATTCTTAGTAATTGTAGTATTGTTTTGTTATTGGGTCAAGTAGTAGTAATTTTTAGGTTATTGTTTGTTGTATTTTTGTTAGTAGTAGTGTTCTGGGAATTGCTTTAGTAGTGGCTCCAAGTTGAGTGCATTACGTATTTGTTGAATTTCTTATAGACATTACTATATGGATAAGAATGTCTAAAGATAGTGTCAACAACAATGGTGATAATCCTCTTAGAAGCTTCAGAAGACATATTGATAACTTAGAATATCAGATTCAAAATCATACTAATTTTATCTAGGAACTCACTAGTGTAGTCAGAGGTTACAAATGAGTTGGTCGAGGTGAAAGAAGGGAACAAGCACCCATCAGTGGAAGTGGCTCTAATGAGCTTGATAATGAAGAACAATAACCAAGAAGAGTTGTTGAGCTAATAAGAAGAGGAAACCAACTTAAGCCGAGAAGAGGCTATGATAGAAGTATTGACGTCGAGAACCTAGGAGCCTGTAGAAGAGAGTTGAGGTTGAGAAGAGATTTGGTTAGGTTGAGTAGAGCTCTAATATAAGTGGTCGATCCGAGATGAACTAACTATCTTAGAATGTAAGGGATCAACCCCAAGCACACAGCTAAGGACTTGATAATATCAAGCTTAAGTTGCCGGCCTTCAGTAGAAGTTGTCGACTTGAAGAGTTCCTTCATTGGGTTCCCTAAGTTGAGAAGTTGTTTGAATGCTATGAATGTGATGACCAGATGAAGGTTAAGTAAGCTTCATTGTCCCTTGTTGAATATGAAGTCTTTGGTAGGATAAGTTAGTCGCTAAGCGAGATGTCGAAGGAGAAGAGCTGATCAAAATTTGGAGACTTATGAAGAGGTTGATGAACCAATGCTTTGTGTTGACATACTTTAAGCAAGAGATGCTCCATGTTTTCTAACACCTAAGGTAAGTTCGAAACACTATTGAAGAGTATCTATATGAGTTTGAGACCTTAATGATAAGATGTGAGATAGTTAAGCCCTAGGACTACACCATTGCTAAATTCTTGAGTAGACTCCAAGACGACATTGCCGATATAGTCAAACTGTAACTGTTTAACTTAGTAGATGAACTGATCAATTTAGCCTTAAGGGTAGAGAGACAAAGGACAAGAGCGCACCAAAAGTCGATTAACTGACCTCAACCAGTTAGCCTGAACTTGAGAAGTATCCCTAGAGAAGGCTACAAAAGAAGATAGAGAGAGGTGGGTTTAGTCGATCGAATCAGGTTGAGACAAAGAAGGTAGAGAAGGAAAAGGTACTTGGTACCAAGACTCGAGAAGTTAAATGCTTCAAGTGCTCAAGCTATGGGCATGTTGCTTCTCAATGTTTGAATAAAAGGGTTATGATCTTAAAGGGCAAAGGACCTGAAGCTTAAGTAGAGAGTTAGAGTGATAAGAGTTCGATAGACGAGTTGATAGAAGAAAATGTCTATGTTGATAATTTGGATGAACTCTTACCATGATGAGCTAACCTAAAAGCAGATCTTGGACAAAGGGAAAATTTATTTCATATTTGATGTTTGGTGAATGAGAAGACTTATTCCATAGTTGTTGATGGAGGAAGTTGCACTAACATAGTTTCTATCGAGCTAATAGAGAAGAATCCTCGACCTTAGGGATTGAAGTTGTTTAATGACAAGGGTATGGTCCATGTGCATAAGAGAGCTCGAATAGCATTCTAAGTTGAGCAATATGAGGATGAGATTGACTTTGACATAGTGCCTATGAATGCAACAAATTTACTTCGTGGCTGACCTTAGGAGTACGATTAGAAAGTGGTCTATGGTGGCTTCGTTAACACTTACATAGTTCGGAAAGATGGAAAGAACTATTGCTTGACCCCCACGAGTGTTGAGGAAATCTAAAGTTGTTAAGTGCCCATGGAGAAAAGGGAAGAGAAGTTTGCTCGACATCTAGGCCTTTGCTTATTGTTTAATGTCGAGGATGACTTCTTTTTAGACCCATGATATTGATAGGAATAAGCCAGCAACTATCTTCAAGCCGAGGCCGACCTATCCCAAGAGGACATGAACCTGTCAAAAACTAAAGTCGACTTACTCTAACCTGAAGCCTAACAACTCTTATCGAGACTGAGTTGATATCAGAAGGCCAAGAGAAGAGAAGGAGCCATTCAGCATCAAGTTTGTTGTTTACTGATAAGCCGAGAGACCATATAGCCTATGTCCTAAGGCCATAGATCCATTTGGCATGGCATGTAGAGATTAGTGCCCACTAATTATAGAAATTGGTAACTATGGGCTGGCCTTTCAGATATCTCGGCTAAGCATTGTTAGACTTTGGGGGTTCATACCTCGACTTGGACATCTAGTTGCTAACCTTGCCCAGTTCGGATCCTACTCCTTCCAAGATAGCTCAAATGACTACATACCGACTTCTTTTATTAAATGCACAATTTTTGTATTCTTGTGAATTTTTTTTAATTTTATTTATAGGCCCATTCTTTAGAGTTTAAGGCGTTGTATATTATTTACAATTTTACCACTAGGGTTTTAGCATTTGTTATAAATAGCAACATTTGTAATAAGTTAAATATAGATTGAAGAGAAATATACAAAGACACTTAAACTTTCCTTTTTCGAGTATGGATATCCTTGAGCTCTTTGAGCTTGCCTTTGCTGGATTATTAAATGCTGATTAATTCTTTAATCTTTCTTGTGTTCTTATCAATTTTGACCTCAAGATTATGGTGAACCCCTTAATTGAATTAGTTAGTGAGTTGTATTTAGCCTTCATTTGAAACCCCGAGTGACATTTAGTGTTTATGAGTTATAACAAACCCTATTTCGAGCTTAAACCCTGATTGTATTTGTGTCTTGGTGCGTGACATCCATCCGCTTTTACATTTAAAACCCTCATTTTACTTACGGCTCCTCATTCTTAAGTGAACCCCAATTACCCATCTTAGTTCTAGTCCACTATGTACACACGCCAAGCTATGTAATCCATATTACAGACTTTCTCTCGCATATTCTCTTTCTACGAACTCATACACCTTTCTTTAGAGCTTGGTGGCTTTCTTAGGACTCATTTGGAAAGCAGCTTGTTGGTAGGGTGGCCTTGTGTTATGTCTCGAAGCCGTAGTATTACAACGGTCTCGCTGTATAAACCAACCCATGACTATAACTGACCTCATAGTTCTTATAATAGATATAATTTACATAAGGTGTCTATGACTTTTCGCTTTGAAGTAAACAAATCAATTAAAATTTAAGCTAAAATTTACATAAAAAGCTACAACCTTAGGTCATATATATACATAATTACATCCATATTGTCTTAAAATCCCAGGAAATTACAAATATTACAGTAGTTAGCTAACTAATATATCACATATCAGTTCATAAACCTAAGAATACTGACAGGACATTTTAAAGACTTAATTGTGTAGCTAGTTGATCCTTACTCCCCGATAGTTTCAAAAAGAAATTGACCTTTAGATAATTATATCGTGGCATATCAGTTAGAACTTGCAAGAAAATCTATATGGGTATGAGTAACCACAGTTTAGTAAGTTAGGGTGGACACTTATGAATGCATCATAAAGATAAACAGGGTTAACAAACAATTAATTATATGTAATGCAACAAGCAAGTGCCATCACATAATGTAGTTTGGTCCATTGTGAAATTAAAGCAATTTCACCTGCTTTAGTCTTGGTTGAAGAGTTTTCATGTTTATACAACAGTTCACAACTAAACCCAAGTTTGTGCAATGGAGACACCATTCCTCCAAAGACTATCTTTCGAACCATTGCCCTTATCCTTACTATGATCTTCTTTCCTGTCACTTAGTTTGGCTTAGGATGAAGAAAGACCATTATAGTATCTAGCGTTATCTTTTTTAAAGGTGTCGGTGTTTGGTTGTAGAATCCTAATGATCCCCTAAAGGGTTGCAATGAATATCTAATTAGAGTATTTAGGTCAATTATGATTAGGTACAGTTTAGAGTGATTAAACAATTTTACACCTTTCAATTCACATTAATTACCAACATAACACAAATTTTAGCATGAGATCAGATACACAAACACATGCATATATAGCTAAACATACAACTATAGTTAGCCTCCGAGTCCTTGAAAATAGTATTAAAAAAATATGATGAAGTATCAAACCCAACTTACTTGAAATCCTTGGTTTGCTTACTCACTTGTTGTAGGTCAACTTATCTTCGCGTCCCTATAATATAAATACTCTTTTAGTATTTATATCCTTTTGATATATATACACTTTAGATTATGATTTAACTTAATTTTTCATATATACACATTATTTATTACCGATTTATTCTAGGTTAGTTTAGGATTCAGTTTCCAAATCCGGTTCTAACATAGGTTCTAAATTAGTTTCAACTACAAGTATTATATGTAAATCCTAAGTATGTATTCCAAACCCTAATGTGAGATTAATTATATTAGGCTCAAGTATTCTAAGTATCACTTTTGGTCCTTAAGCCGTATTCTAGTTTATACGGTATACTCTAATCCTTATTTATATATCGAATTTACTTTTGATGTTAGAAAATTTTATATTTTCTCTATAATTACTTAAATTTATGTATCCTACTAGATTTATTATATATTAATATTATTATTATATTATCCATTTTAACCTATTATTTTATATTTATTATAATTCCAATTCCACATACTCTTAAAATTACATATATTTACTACATAATTCTCCTAATAATCTTATCTAACACCCTAAATATTATAATTATCATACCACATTAGATATGGACATCTTAAAACACCTAATTATACATTAAATTGGTAATTATTCAATTAACCACAAAATCAGTTATTATATATATTTTTTAAAGGCCTAAAAATTACTTTAAATTTTCAAAAATTCATTTCTAGAAAAGGGCTTTATAGATATATTCTATATCCCTTAAGTAGTCTATACAAAAATTTTGAGCCTAAAACTAAACTCTTAAAGTTGTTTATTTCTAAATCAAAACATGTTCGGGTTTATGTAGTTTCTTAAGCACCACATATTTTTAGGTATAATTAAATTAAACCAATATTTCCCCCTAAATATACATACATAAAACATTAGAATACTAACTTTCATATTTTTTTGAATAGAATTAACAATTTTAATAAATTAAACAAATTTAGGCTGAAATTGGACTCACCTTACTTTTGAACTTTTGGCCACTAGTGATGTCCTAAGGGTGTCGGTAGGTCTAGGCAATGGTAGGAGGGTGCTTTGGTTGTGGTGGTTTGGTTCTAGTTGGTTGTAGGTCATGGGTCGTGGGTTTGATTTAAATACCTTAATTGCATAGATTTTTTTGTAAATTTTTAGAAAAAGCCCTAACTTTCTCTTTTTTAGTGCTCTCTATTTTTCTTACACTCCAAACTAGCTAAATGAGCTTCTGAAAAATTTTGGGTATTTATAGAGATTTATGGGATTTTTTTTTTTTGCATTAAATTGAGTTGATATTTACCTTATCTCCTTCCAATTTTGACTTTCTAGTTAGTGGATTTTAATTGGTTGAATTTTCCTTCTTAATCACAACATGCGACAACCTTGATTTGGAAAATTCCCTACTTTTTTATTTTTTATTTTTTAATTTTTCCTTGGTCTTTTAATAATTTTCTTTAATTATTTGGTATTTTTCTAGCATTTTTCAAGCATTTTAAGTAAATTTGTGTATTTTCATTAACATGTAAATATATATGGAGTATAAGTAAATACTCCTAAATATTATTTATGTTATTCTATGATTTTTAGTGTATATATAATTTATCTGTGGTGATTTGTTAGTTATCGGAACTTATTTTACGCATTTCTAATAAATAATAGGTAATATACTTATAATTTGATATTATAATATTCTATTATTTTATTACTTATTTTCCTATATTCAAACTTACAAGGTCACTTTTACTAATATTTCTAATATTATTATAATAATTTAAGCTCGATCAGATCCTTTAACCTACCGCTTTAAACTCTATGTATTGAATCTAATCATATAATTACAGGGCTTACACCTTAGTCTATAAGTCGATGCAGTGCTCGATGCCTCTAAAAGAAGGCATGCCCTTTGGTCACTCTTCATGTTAAAGATCTTTAAATTCATCAATTAACTTACAAGTCTTCCTTAGGAAGCTCAACTTGTTCTCTTAGGTCTAATAACCTTCGAATCAACAAATTTCTATCTCATTCCCTCTATGCATTTCTTAACTTTTAATTGTGCTGTACTCAATACAATTATACTACAAAGTTCATGTTTCTCACATAAATTAGATTTGGAAACATACTTAGTACATGTTTCACCATTAGTTTGTTAAGCTCTTGCATTCTTCAAGCACTGGACTTCTTCATGACAATTAAGTTTGTTCTATCAAATCATTCTAACTTGACAAAGTCTAGGAATCACATTCTTATCACTTGCAATAACGATTAATTCTTTAAGATTATTAGGAAATGGGTATGGTTAACAACAATGTATAATTAATTAACAATCAAAGATGACATGGAGGTACAATTAGATTGTTTTCCCTAAAGATTTGCTCCTCTCCACTCAATCTGCTATGAGAATTATTATGTAGAATTCTCTCAAGATACAACTAAATTTTGATACTTAGATAATGTCTTAATACTTGGATTAATCCAAGTATCAAACCACAATTGAACATAGAAAAGGTGTCTATTTTTTATCTTTTTTATTTTTTGTTGTTTTAAAGGAAGAAGATTTCTTGAAAAATTGGTTAAAATTTGTGCTTAAAGGAGTGATCAAAATGAGAGTTACAATACCTTCTTATAACATTGAAATTGAAAGGAAAAAACCTTTTATCAAGACTTATGATGATTCAATATTGAATTTTATTCATTAGAATGAGTTTTAATTAGTCATAGATTAATCTAAACCTTAATCACAAATTGATACAACTCTATTAGCCGAAACTCATTAAGTTTGTTCAAAAGTTACACCCCTTTTAAGAAACATGATTTTCAATTCAACTATCGCAAGGATCATGAGAAGGTTCATGGCTGTGATTCTTGATCATAAACCTTATGGATCCTATTTTAAGATTCCCTTTTGAGGATCACGATAAGATTCATGCCCTATGAATCTAAACATGAACCTTACTATTCTTTATATTCCAACTTTTATCTTTATTAAAATGCATACAACTAGGTTCTTACTCTAACTCCAAAACTTGACTATGAATGCCACTAAACACTACCAATTTAGTTAATCATCAAGCATTTTAAACAAATCGTTTACATACTTCAAAACACATAATTGGCAATTTAATTCTATATAGTAAGCTACAAACTAGACTCTAGGTCAGGTGGAATTGTTTTGTTTTTAGTAGTTTTGGTTGGGAAGACCTGAAGGGTGCCATCAAAAAATTTAATAAATAAATTTGCGTGTTTGCAAATTTATTTTTCCTAAAATCTAAGGATAAGTATTTATCATCTTTTAACAAGTGTTTTACAGGACCAGTACTAACTAAGAGATATATAAGAGAAACATTGAATTGAAGCACTAATGTATTTTTCATCATTTGACAAATTTTTCTTTTGTTGTTAGTTTATTATACCTATATTATGTTGTTGACTTTTTATTAATGATGTAGGTCAATTTCCATGAATAAATAAATGAAATTTTATTCCAAAAAAGGAATTTTGAAAAATAAAGGGGCTTTTCTTTCAAAGTTTTTCTTAAACAAATAAGTGGGGCCATTACATAACTTTTGGACATTGTGGTGCAACAACTAGTTGGTAGCGATAAGGCTACTGCATCATCTTTTCTTTGGGAAAAAAAGAGAAAGAATGGTGTTCTTTTGGATAAAAATATCTAAATTGTACCATGTTAAGCCCAAATTTTTGGTTTTTTGTTTCTCTTAACTTATTTTAAACTAAACTCTGTACCATTTAGTTTAAACCCTTAATTAAAGTTAAGGAAAACCCCATTTTTTGTTTTTTGAAAAATATTTAGAGTTGCCACCTACTAAAATCGAGAAATGTGATTAAATTAGAATAATGGTTCTAATTTAGGTACTAGCTCGTGTCTTTAAAATTATCGAAAAATTTTTAAGAAACTAAATATAAGGAGTTCAAGGGCTATCCTATTGGACCCTATGTGGGTACTACAATGACCTTCTAAATTTAATTTCATTTGTCAAAATACCTTTCCAATTCATATTTAGAAGAAAATAAATAAATAAGATCATATCTACTTACAAAAATGAAGAAATTTGAAAATCATTTACAAAAGGGGAAAATAAATTTTTACATATTTTGAGTCACGTTGTAGTCTTCTACAGATGCCTACATAAATGCTATTATTATTATTTGAAAAGTTGGTCGAGTTCAATTTGTTGGTTCCTTTTATTATTATTATTATTATTTGAAAAATTGATTGAGTTTATGTCTCTTAGCCATTTTTGTTTTATTTGAGAAAAAATTATAAAAAAAGAATCCTAATTTCAGACTTTATTCTTTGTTGAGAAATTCAAAAAGAAAACCCTAATTTGAAAAGGAGTTAACTTTTTTTTTTGGGAAAATAATTCTTTTCCTAAGTGATAAGTCCATCTTTTCATTTTATTTATAATCAAAAAACAAAATTTTCTTTTAAAAAAAATGATCCTAAAATGAGCCTAAATAAAAAAAAAGGTTTAGTTTTAGAAGAAAAATACTTAAAAGAAAAAAATCTTACTTTTATTTTTATTTTTTGGATCTTAATGCCATTTTTATTTTATATATTTTTTTCTTTTTAAATTATTTTTCATTACAAAGTAGTAAAGTAAAAAAAAAAAAAGGGAGAAACAAACCAAGCGATGGAATCCAGTTTACAATTGGGTTAGACATTAGGTGTGGAACAGGATTGTTAGTTTTGGGTTGGATCACCTAACCCTATCATGTGCTTGGCCACTGGTGGTGGTGGGTGCTTATGTTATGTGTAGGGGTGGGCAGGGTATGATTTAGTGGGGTTTGCACCTCGAACCAAACCAAACCTAAAAATAACAATTTATTTTTTTTTTCTTTTCTAAGTTAAACTTAACCAAATAGTTCAGTTCATAAATTTTTCGAACCTAAAAATAATGGTTTGCTTTACGGTTTGAATTGTTTATTCTTTTTATGTAAAATACTAAAAATTAATATCAACAATGTTATATAATGTTTCAATGTTTGGTGTTCAATTTTATCAAGTTCCAACTAAATCACAAGAAACACGGAATCCATGGTTGGAAATTAGAACCAACATGTATTTCAATCTTCATACTCGTAACGCCAAAAATTGAATCAATAATACCTATTTGTGTTTAGAAGTGGATGCCAAAAGCTAAAGCAATCCTTTACTTAGTTCCGTACAGTGCCAATAATTGAACTCTTTTTAAATGAAGACAATGAAAGTAATAACACATCACATGAATGTTAATTTAATTTTTCTTTTTACTAGTTTAGTATAGTGGTTTCAATTTTATTATTGGATTTAGTAAACAAAAAAGTAACCTACAAGTCATAAAGAAGTCACAGTACATGTTGTACCATTGTATTTGTTTATTGTTGTTTAAACTTTAGTCTACGCACATTGCAATCTGCAGTTTGGAATTTCTGTAATGCCTCACCTTTTAGATATTTGCTTAAAATTTTTTCTTAAACTCTTGGTACTTGAAGAAAATTTGTTATTGCCATCCCCGAGTTAATGATAAGGTAGAACTGGTATTCAACTTGCTCTTTTGTTCCATAAACAATTACCTCCAAATCATTTCTCATTCAATTAGATAAACCACAACAAAAGCTTCTACATTAGTGAGCTGTACTAAAAGTTTCATAGTTACAAACTTCTTATACAACATAGTATCTCTTTTACAAACACATGTTTTTAGACTACCACAACTATACTAAAACTTTGGTGAAAGTGTAACATTTATTGTTTTCCTAAAAAGCTACCTCCATGTACTCAAGTCATATCGTATAGTCAACAACTTCTCGTAAGAGCCCTTCTTTAGCTAGAGTTTTGAATCCTTCTTATCACTTTGATACCTTCTTATCACTTTGATACCTTCTTCTATCTATTCATTCATAACCTAAGGATAAGAGAAACTTATCCCCTCAACTACTGCAAGTTGAGTGAGAGTAGATAAACACACAATAATAAACATAATAAAACAAGCACACCATTTAGGTAGCTAGTCCAATTTTGTTATCTTATAGTTTCCCAACCGAAACAATGCAGCTGCATTAAGAGTATGTTATGCTCATGCATGTAACATACATAGGTACTAATATCCTGGCCTAGCCTAACCTAACAACTCATCCAATTTGGTTGACTCAAATCGAGAATTTAGATAGCATATCCAAGAACCTAACAAACATTTCGACCTAGCAATAACTACGTAGAATGGTTGGAAAATCCAACATATAGCTGGCCTAACATATACATTGCAGTCTCTATATGCTCAAAAACTTAGCTATTACAAATCAAGTAGTTCACTTGATAAACTTAACTTTACATATGGAAACTGACTTAGCAACATTTCAATTTTTAGAAAACTTGACCTATAGATCCTTTTCGTGCTATGCCATGAATGCATTAGATTGCTTGTCATGCAAATCCAAGTAAACTTATTTATTACTTGTTACCTAGCTTTTACTTTGTAGTTTCATTAACTCTAAGATCTTGGTATGGGTTTCACTTAGGTAAAAACCTTAGGAGATAGAGTTAATCCCAAGATTCTTTTCTAAGATAACATTGATCTTAGCAAATACATATGCATTCATCAACACCAATATAACAACTAAGCTTAACATCATGTTAATATTCAATCAGCAACAATTATAATAAGTAGCTCTATATGGTTCATTGAATATCATATCAACTTGAAATCAAGTTCAGCTAAGACAAAACATCATAGGGTACATAAAGTTAGGAGTAGACATAAATCTACTTAAGCACACATGAATATCCACTTACCTGGCTAGCAGTACATATCTAATCTTATTGGTTAACGTAAGCTTCCTCTTTCATTAATTCACCTGGACATGTGATTTTTGATCATATGGTTGATCTTGTCCACTTCAATTGTTTCCTAAATAATCAATATAATCATTTTAGTTTTACTAAATATAAAGTTAAATAAGTTCATTTTAATAATTTAAGTATGCTTATAACTTATTTTTAATGAGGGGTATGAACTTTGTATTGAGTTCTAAGTTGGTATTGAACTTTCTAAACAAGGTTTTGAAAAGGTCGCCTAATACCAAGTTTTGATCTCCAAACCTTTTGACCAAGTTTTTGAGATTATCCCCAATTTACTCTCCAAAGTCATTTCAACTAACTTTCATACTAACCAACCTTCTAGTCAAGTATTTGAACAAAGAATTTAAGTCATTCTTTTACCAAATCAACCATCTGAACATATCTCTAAAGTTTTTACAACTATACTTCTTTTACCAAATAGCTTCTCAAATGAAGCCCTAACAAAGTCATAGTTTCATTTCTTTACCATTTATCCTTCTTATAAAGTATCTAAACTACGAATTAAGTCCCCTTTCTACCAGTTTAACCATCTAAAGAACTCTATGAATAGAATCAATTTATAAATTTACTTTTAGTGACTTGCTCTAACATCCTATTGCAGCTTACAAGCATGATAAAACATGATCATACAATAGGTTCAACATGCCTATGCTCTTCATATCACCTATATTTCAAAATCTATATATCTACACCTTAATGTATGTAAGCCATAATCCATTGGTTGTGCATACCCCAACTTCTATTCATTCCAACCAACTCCAAATCACTTGGCTCAACAATATATAACACCAATAAGCTTAAGAACTGGTACAAATAGGTTTCTTTAAATTTAATTACACAAAATGTCCGAAAATAGTATTTTTTTTATCAAATTTAGAGACTAAAAAATTAATAAAAATTATGGAAAATATTTTTGGTTAAAATTTTTTCATAAGATCCAAACATGCAGTATAGGGACATTCTAGAAAAAAATTGATTTTGAAATAACAATATTAGGGTTATTTAAAACAACTTCAAAAACTAATCTATTTCGTGCAATTTCTTAAGGTCATAAATCTATTCAAAATTTTTATAATATGATATTTTTCCCTAAAAGTAAATGCAAAAATACTATAAAATAAAATTTCTCATTTTTCCCCAAAATTTGGTTAAATCGGACCAAAATCTTGACTTATTGAAAAACTACTGTTTGGCCACCACCACCATGTCGGCCTAGTTCAGCATTTCCACCATTATTGGGTGGTGGTGGTGGTTCATTCCCAGCTTTGCTTTAGACCTAAGTTCTTAGAAGTAGCTCAATTGATGTAATCTCCTTTACATTTTTGCTATGATTTTTTTGTTGTTGATATTCCTCCATCTAATTTTTTTAAGACTTCGTAACATCTTTATGAATAATTTGAGAGGGTTTAGTGATATTTCCTAGGATTGTATGGTGTCAAATGAGGGTTTTCCCTCTTTTTGGAGCTTAAATACCCGTTTCTTTAATTTGTTAGGTGTCCAAAGAACAAACTCTTAATCTTACAATCGTCCTTGCATGTGTCCATGCCTAATCCCTATTGATCTTAGTGATTTAGCAATTTTTATTGATTTTTCTACCTTATTTTAGCCTAAAATGCATACATTAGGGTATTTTGATTAATTCAAGTACAAATATACATATAATAATTACACATGGGTATATACATATGTTTTAAATATTATTTTGTATCATGTTATATTTTTATTATATATATAATTTATCTATAAGGTTTCGTAATTATTTGGAACTTTAATTTCGAGTTTCTGATAATTTCTAATCATACCCGATAAAAATACATTTTATTGAGATCAAATATTATAAATACTTTATTTTGAGAAATTGATGTTACTAAGACTATTTATCTAATTTTTACAAAATTATATTAAAATTTGGCCCAATTTAGAAAAAATTGTATGAAGGCCTTAAATCATTCCAAACGCTTTAATTTGCATTGATATCAACTAGTTCGAATATGGTCACATGACTAAACTTACTTCTTAAACCTCTCTTAATAGCTTCATTTTATTACTTCTCTTAGCTATACTTCCTACATTAAGTGATCCACTACTCCAAGTCTTAAGTAGTAGGTCAAAGACTAAGTCTCATAATTTCTTTCCTTTTGTTTTTAATAATTGATTTAGTTTGGTTTGAATAGCCTCATTCAATTCGTCCCAATAAACTGAATTGCGAACCCGTTGGAATGAATCGTATCAAACCGTGAACTATACCATTAAAAAAAAAGAACCTTTTTTTTTGGTACGGTTCAGTTTGGTTTCAAACCATGGTTTTTGGTTTACACTTCGGTTTATAGTTATTTTGCCTAACTCTAATGGCATGGTGGCTAACTGGTGTGAATGATCAATTAGGTCTTGGGTTTTCGCGGGCTATGAGTGCGGCTGTAGTATCAGTTTGGCTCAAGAAGTGGCAAGAGGGTGGTTTTCAAAGGGACTGTGTAGTGGTCAAAACCTTAGTGATGGGTAGAGCTCTTAAAGGCTATAAAGGTAGTATAGCTAGTCAAATTCGAAATCTGGATCGTGGGGGACTCGGTTGCAGGGTTGCTCTTACTCATAAATGGCTGTAGGGCATTGAATTCTATAGAGAGAGAGAGAGAGAGAGAAGGAGTATGAGTTTAGAGAGAGAAGGTTTCACATTTGTGTTTGTTAGTAGATTTTGAGTGTTTTTTGATGATTAGAATTGAGTGAAGAGCACCTATTTATACTTGCTTGAGATTGAGCAAGTTTGGGAACACCCATTAACGGTTGAATTGACCATAAATGCCTAGCTTCGGGTTAACCTTTGATCTTGAGTAAATTGTCATAACTTTAGAGATTATTGCATGTTTTGGGTGTGTAGACATCTTATTTTTGCCTCTTATAATTTAAACTGTATTTTTTTCCCCTTTAGGTAATAAAAGGGTCATAATTGAAAAATATAAAAATAAAAAATAAAAAATTGAGAAAAATGCAAAAAAATTTAAAAAATTTTGAAAAATAACAAAAGAAAAAGAGAAGAAGTAGTATATAGAAAATAAGGGCCATTGGGTCCTATTTAGTGGGTCATTTAATAGTTCAAGATCTAAGTGCATTTAAAAGTCAATTGTGCATATTTAATTTGATCAAATTTTGAGCTATATTTAAAAATATTGGATTTTTTAATAAATCCAAATATTTTGATCAAAGATCCAAGTTAATTATATTTTTTTTATGAAAATATAGTCAATTTAAATTAATTATGGCTTTAAACGTAGCCTCAATTAGATTTAAATTGATTATTTTATATAGGAAGTAATTTTGAATTAACCAGATAAAATACAAATTGAGACTTTAAAATCTATTAAATCATACTTATTTTTAGAATATTTTTCAATATATGCATGATAGGCTTTTGGGTTTTAATATAGATATTTTCAATTCATTAAAACCAGTTGATTAGGGGTTTGATGTGGCCTGAACTAGATTTATTATTTTCAATATGGTTCGACCATTTGAATTGGATAGGTTTTTTCTTTTATTTTTTTTTTAGGCAGACTATATTGAGAACAACAGTTAGCATAGCTATTGAAGGCATGCGTAACTGCTACATGGATCCTAAGTTTGACTCCCAGGGTTGCCTTGAAGTATACTTTGTCTCCTTTGTTTTAATTTTTTAATTTCTTTTATTTTCCTTCCTTTTCTTTCTTTTTTTTTTCCTTGTGTTTCTCACGTGTATCCAGCTTGGTGTATTCCTTTCATGGCCATTTTTTGTTGATCTTTCCACACCATTCCATTACATTAAATGATAAAATCACAAATTATATGTGAGTAATTACCATATACACCCATATTTCATTCAATTTGATTCATTTCATAGGTTAAATCTGGATTTGAAAATCGCAAAAAACTTAAATGTGGTCAAAATGCATTGATAAAAAAACCTTTGATTGTGGGCAAAATCTTAAGTTTTCATTTGAGATTAATAACGAAATTGTATAAAAGGGGACTTAGGAGACTTGTATTAGCTTATAAAAACTACTGAAATCACCTATTGAAGCTTTAATTGAAGTTTTCTCTCTCTAGTACAGCATTCTTTCTCTTTCTAGCTTATGGCTATCGTATGGTGTGTTTCGAGCAAGAATAATCATATAGCTAAAATCCCTAATCGATAAGCTCTTAATCCCTACTGTTTTCACACCTCGTTGTGACTTGAGATTCAACCTCCACCACCAAGGGTTTTAGAGCAAACCTTACCTACGAGCTCTACCATCGAAAAAATGATTGCCACCTCTCCTTGTCCAATGCCTACCCTACCACATGACTCACAACACTCTAAAACCCCCAACCTATCCTTCTTCTCATACCCAGCAACGATAGCGCTGCTTAACTACCACCACCACCATTGTATAACTTCTTATGACCACCAAGATGGCATTCGATCACCACCATACTTTCACCAACATTTGTTTTGTTAATCAAAATGACATGAATCTTCTCTTACCTGCTCGAAATTCTCATTAGATAGTGTCTTGGATTGGAGTTTAGTACATTTTTATGGTATTTGCTAAAAAATAATATGAAAAATAAGTTTCGAGGAAAAGTTAATACGGAGCATGCGACTTCACTACTCAAATTTTTTTACATTGAAATCACATGGGGGGCATGTGAATTCAGTGTAAATTTTTTTAGCTTTAGTATAATTTTTAAAATTTTTTTTACTTAATTGTAATTTTTTATTATACTCATACAGATATACGATAGGAATCACATGGCCTATTGCAACTTCAATGCAATTTTGTTATATGCATATATTGGTTGTAGGTATATGATTATAGTGCAAAGTTAGTTAAACACAGATTTTGAAAATACAATGATTATGCGAGTGTTTTTTTTTTTTAATTTTAATAGGAATGTAAAACACTTATATTTTAGATAAAAAAAATGTATTCATATGTTGATACCATAGGTATGTACAATTAAAATGTTATAAAAAATTAAATTAAATCACTATCTAGATACACTAGTTGCTATTACAATCAGAATATAAAAAAATAAAAGAAAATAAAATCTAATGTTAACCTTTATGCTCACCAAAAAATACCCCATATCTAGATAATAGTGATGGTCATTTTTTAGAAAGACCCATAGAAGGCTTAACTGACGAGTTTGAGAAGTCTCTAAGCAAGACAAGGCTAACATGTAGAGGTGGGCAATATTGGGTGAACCCTTCACCCATGGTAAAGCTTTGCGAGTGCATGGTATGTCTTTTGTGGAGTACCGTCAATGTACCATGGAATGGCTTATGAAAAGGTGGTATAACATGCGAAGCTCCTAAGTTGGAACCAATCTGACCTAAGCCAATGGAATGTCGCCCCGCAGTTAGAACATCCAAATCCCCTCGACTCCTTCCTTGTTTGACCCCAGTCTAACATCCCCTAATACAAACTCTATCACGTGGTCATTGAGGTGCAATTGGCTCTGGCTACTATGGCTGAGCACATTCATTAGGAGGTGGATTTTATGGAAAGGGATGGTATAAGACAATACCATTGTGGTCCTTTAAGAATTGTAAGCCACCTTCAACGATCTGGTGGGCCAATTATATGTCATCAGTCAACTAAACTGACTGTAGGGTGTCGACCTATATGGAAGAAACACAATTAGCAATCATAATACATGAAAAATGGAGTTATACATAGGTTGTTATATTGATTGTACTTACTAAATGGCTTATTACCACACCAGAGTATGCTGTGTATCGACGAGTATGTTGCTTGTACCACTGTAAATAGTCGGGGTCCACACCAAAAACTAGGTATGGATAAACGATCTAAGTGTACCGATCTGCATACTGTCGGATGTAACCATCATGTATTACTCTTTAATCGACATTTGTACGACCTCTAAGATCTTGTTGATACAGCTGCTTACTAGTTTGCATTGGTTAGGGCTTTTCCTAGAAGCTACCAAATTGTTAGATGATGTGATCTGGAATGTCGAACTCTACAATGTGAAAGTAGATGAGGGGTACCTTGGCTGTCCACAGATCTTGATCGATCGTGCATATAGGAGGCAAAAATTGAAGTAGGTCTATCGAGTAAGGTTACCATATAACTTGAAATAAAATGTACGTGAGTTTGAAGAGAAAAAAAAATTAGCATGTGTGACATGAACTTTTGAAACAAGATCAAATAGTGTATCTAGTGTACTTGATGACTTGTCTGCAAGTTGAATACCTTACGATACAACTAGACTGCATGAGTAGGTCCCTGTGTAGTATTCCTCTCAATCTGCCATCTATTGGCCAAAGGAGCACCCTCTGTGATCATGAAGCTAGACCTACTAAGGGGTACAATGTGTGGGAAATGATCCTATGCCCAAACTTATAGTAGAATCATTAGCGCCCTAATCTTGGATACATTGGTCTATGTAGTGTTGCATAGCTATCAGTATAGCTATGTTAGATAGGTCGATCCCCAACTGTACTTCCCTACCATCTAGAAGTCATCCAATAAGGGAAGGTACATGAGATGTACGTAGTTGGAAAATTTATCTGTGAATAAGAATCCCCCTATCAGTTAGAGGATATAGTATGAATGTGATGCTTTACTGTATCTTCATTGGCATTGCTTGGTATAATTCTAAATCTACTAGCTAGCCACTACAGTCATACATGGCCACCCTTCACATCATTAGATGGTAGAACATCACCAAACAAGTTTCTCGCCACATTTGCCCAATTCTAATTGGTGCTGCTAGTGACAGCATATTATTGTACGCCATCTGGAATGCATGTGTCTCTGGTCTCCACTTCTCCACAAAGGCGGTAATTAAGTACTAGTCCATTTAGATGAATGAAAGTCAGTTAACAACCATGAAGCCTGGCTTTACTAAGTACGTCTTCGAATACCAATACGTTAGTGAGGTAGAGAAACTTATGCTTGGAAATTTTTTTTTGTATGGGGGCATGCAAATTTAGTGTAAATTTTTTAATACTAAAGTTGTATGCCCCATATGCCACTTCAATGTAAAAAAATTTAGGTAGTGAAGTCGCATACTTCGCATGGGACTTCACTACCCTAATTTTGTATTAACTTTTTCTCGATTCTTATTTTCGTATTATTTTTTAGCAAATATCATAACAATGTACTAAACTCTCTTGGATCGTTGGTGGAGTTGTTGCCATCTTCTCCTTCTTTGAAGTCCGGATCTAACTCTAACCCAAGGCTCGTACTACGAACTGTGCCCATACCCGACTTCCTAATTTGCAAATCCTTGTCCAGGTTATTAATATTATTTTTCTAAAATTGATTTTTGTTTCCAGTTTGTGATCACATAATATAAAATAAATGAATAACTAAAAACAAACTTGTGATCCCTTTTTCTTTAAGAAGTCATTTTTTTTATTTTAATTGTTTTTTTCTTCCTATTCTCTCATTCCAATTAAAGTTGTGATCTTTTAGAAAAAAAAATAATGAAATAATTTCTTCTTATTTTTTAAGAATGTTTTCTTTCTCTCCTTTCATTATCACTTAGAAAAATAATTTTTAAAACAAAATACATAAAATAATTTTTTTCTAAGTTTAGGGTCTCTTTTAGATTTTATCCAAAATAAATACCCTTTAGGATGCCTTTTAGTATTTTTTTTCTTAAAGAAAAATTAAAATGGATCAAAACGTAAATCCGAAAAGTTTTAAAAATTAAAATTCACCAGTCCACTAGTGTTTTCTTATTGAACTACAACAATTTTGATCTTGAATGGTGGTATGTAGGTATGAGCCCCATAGTTTCACATAAGTATTCTTAGTTAGTAATTTAGGGTGTACGCGAAAGTAGGCCGATCAAGATGATATTTTATGTATGAATCATAAGAGTTAGACGATGACACTCCATAAGTCCTGAAGTATAGAAGTATAATAAAATAATATTATTATTATTACTAAAAATAGATGATTTTACTAAATTATACTATATTATAATTTTCTCGCCATAAATGTACAATTTAGATAACGAAAATTAACTGAACTTTAGAGATAAATATTTTGGCTACCAAAATTATAATGTGAGATGAGATATTATATAAAAGAGTACGTGTACCTTAGGTGTGATTATTATATATAATCATATACCTGAAAATGCTTTCAATTCATAAAATGAGTATAATTAACTAAAGTTTATATGAAATTAATAAAAAAAAATTGATATAAAAGCATTAAACTACCAGATGTATTATGGATTAGGTTTGGAAAGAAAATTTGGACAACTATTAGTAAATTAACTAAGCTAATGCCACCTTAACATGCATAGAATTATAGGTATATAAGTTGATGAGAGAGAAAAACATTTTTATTTTGCAACACCCAACCTAGAAATCATCACCAGTGCTCTTCTTTGAGTTCATGAGCTTCTTGGAGCTATAGGAAAAATATGAGGACATTATCTGTAAAGGAAAATTCTAGGAAAAAAATAGAAAGTGGAATTGTGCTAACAACCTGATTCAAGGTATACGGGTTGAGGAGAGTTTTGGAAGCGAACCACCACCATTGGGTAATGGAGGTGGCATCGCCCATGGTTGTCGACAAGGTAGTGGAGGATGGTGGTGGTCGGACAGCTATGTGTCGATAAGTTAAAAAAGGTTAACCGCTTTTTCCATATTTTGTAAAAATACCAAATTAACCCCAAAAATTATGAAAAAAAAAATTAATTTAACATATTTTAATGTGTACTTTCTAAGAAAAATATCAGTTTAGAAATTTTTAAACATGTATGTAACTTCCTTAAGAAATCATCTAAAATCGAGAAATTTTCAAGGTTCTTTTGAATAACCCTCTTGATGTTATCTCAAAACCAAAATTTTTCTAAAACTTCTATATACTACATGTTTGAATCCTATGAAGAGTTTTCAATCAAAAATATTTTGTAAGATTTTGAGCAATTTTTGAGCCTCTTAAAAAATGCTATTTTTGGGAGCTTTGTGTAATTAGCTTTAAAAATATGAATTTGTACCAATTCTAGAGTTCATATGGGTTATGTTCTATTCTTGAAATGATCTAGAGTTGGTTGGATTGAATGGAATTTGATGTATATACAAACCCTTAGTTATGGCTCACATGCATTGAGATGAGGGTATGTAGATTTGAAAGTATGGATGATATGGTGAGTAGGGCCATGTTGAACCTATTATGTGATCATATTTTATTATGATTGCAAACTATAATAGGATGTTGAAGTGAGTCACTTTGAGCAAACTTGTTCATTTAAATTGTTCAAGGAGCTCTTGAGATGGTTAATCTGGTAAAAAAATGACGTAAATCTTGGTATAGATGTTTATTCAGAAGTGTAGCTAGTGCAAGGATTTTGAATATAACTATGTCAGAGTCTTGCTAGAATAACATTTGGTAAAAGAAGCATGGTAGTGATGACTTCATATATATGTTCAAATGGTTGGAGGATGGAAGAATTCTAACTCTAAATATGTTGGACTCTTGTTTAGGAAGTTGGTTGGTACAAGAAGTATGATTTACTAAATAGATTGAAATGTTGGTTGATTTAAAAAGCTTAGATGAAATCACTTCAGAAACATCTCTAGAGGGTCAGTATATGAAGAGATGGACTTAATCTTTAGTTTAAAGAGTTGATTGAAAGGTTGGATAGTGAAAGGAACTCCACTATACCCCATTATATACTTGTTTAGATGTATTTGGTAAAAGGAATGCAATTGAAATGGCTGTGGGGATTTCATTAAGGATTGAATGGCATTGAATGTTTAGAGAAATGACTTCAGAGGCTTATTCAAAAAGTTATGTAGAGTAAGCAATATAATTGGAATATCATTAGAGACTTAGATGGAAGGTTACTAGGCTATAGACATACATTAAAAGAATTTGTTAGAAGGTTTTGGACTAAAACTTAGTACTATGTGAGCTTTCGAAACCTTGTTTAGAGATTTCAGTAGCAAGTTGGAACTTAATACAAAGCTTGTATCACTCCTTAGAGATAAGTCATAACCATACTTAAATTATTAAAATGAACTCATTTACCTTATATTTAATAATGCTAAAGTGATCGCATTACATATTTAGGGGAAAATTGAAGCTGATGAGACCTATATGAACATGTATGGAACGTCAGATGTCTATGTAAGTAGGATTAGTGCTTTACCACACTTGGTAGTATTATTTAATGATACTTGGAGACTCTAGTATATGTCTTGATTGTGATTATAAGGTAGTTACCCATGTATATGCAATGTATATGTGTAGACACCTAATTTTTGCCCCTTTTATTTGTTTTTTATTTATTTCATTTTTATTTTTCTTTCTTTTCTCAGTAGGCCCTAAATTAGATAAAATTAAAAAAAAAATAAGGAATTAAAAGAAAACCCAAAAAGATTAAGAAATTTAGAAAAAATAAGGATAATAGAAAAATACAAAAAAAAATGTCAATAATAAAAAAAAGCACAAAAAACAAGAAATTTAAAAAAAGAAACCCTAAAAAGATAAAAAGTTAGAAAAAGAAGTTTAAAAATTTAGAAATTTAAAAAATTACAAAAGAATTAGAAAAATTAAATTTAATTAAAAGTTTTAGAAAATAACATATTATTAGGATATATTTTAATTTTTGTTTAGAAGTTGGACCGTTGAACTTGGGTTTTGATTTAAATCTAGCTTAAATTGACTGAGTTCATATGTGCAATTTGATTGCACATATGAACATGGTACAGGCCAATGGCCTGATGGTTAAGCATAAGGACATAACATTAGCATTAAGCATAAGGGCTTTGGTTTAAAATTTGGTAAAGGCAGAGAGGCTTTTTTCTTATTTTTTTGTTTTCAATCACATTAGAGACTACCATGTGTCAGGGTTTGATTGCACTATGTGTCCCGACACGTGGCATGCCAGGGTTAGATGGCATGGTTAACGTAGCACCATGTTAGTGCCATGTTAGCCAACTTTTCTCTCCCCTTCTTTCCTTTTCTCTTCGTTTTCCTCTCTTCCTCTCTCTTTCCCTTCTCTTTCCCCATCCTTCCTTCATTTTTCCCAGATTTCCAGCACCTTCCTCTTTGAATTGCCCACTTTAACACAATTTTTAGAACCTTTCTTTTTGCAATTTCACTAAATTAATGGTGAAATTGCAAAATAGACATAGCTTATTGTGAATCGGTACAAAAAACATGTCTAAATACAATCAAAGGAGCATTCAATTTGAGCTCTAAAAATCTGAAAAAAAAAAACTGTTTTTCTAAGCATTCTTCATTAATTCAATTTGAGCTTTCCATGTTTTTTAGGAACAATTCAAGTATAAATGGTGTTGAGGGAGCTTACACAATCATAGACAATCGCACATAACCTCGCACAACCACTCGAAACAACCTCTTTCTTATTCTTGCGAACTTTTTTTCTCTAACCCATACATTCTCTCTTCAACTCTCTCTCTCTTTAGCCACCTTCGAGCTACACCACTACCCTCACTAACTTACCCACTACATGAGCTTCCATATGTGACTACCCCTATGCCTCACCATGCCCCCTGGTAGCACTACTAATAACTACTTCCCAAACCCTAACTGCCACCCTTCTCTCCTTGAACCACCATCCATAGGTACCCTTGGCCTAAATTAAACTCCATATACTCCAAAAAGCTTACCCCAACCGACCAATCACACCTAGCAAACCTTACACGGCTGGACCACCACTACCACCCATGGCCGACTTTCGAAAACCACCAACCTGAGCTCATTTAGTCGCGACACTTCGCCTACTCCCCATAAACCCAATAAAATACTCACAAATCCACCCTTACCCTTAAGAACGTCCATCCAAATTGCTGTGAACCACCTTCGTTACTGTCACTGAAGCTTGAAGAAGAGGAGATTGACTCGACCCGACCTATTCGATCCGACCTGCACGCTTAAACCTATCTGAAGCTTTTTTTTTTCTTTTCTTTTCTTTTATTTTGTTTATTTATTTATTTGTTTGTATTACTTGTTTATGTAAATGTAATCAAATAGAAAAAAGGGAAGAAAATAAAAAGAAAAAGAAGAAAAAAAAGAAAAAGGTAAATTTTTTATTTTATTAAATAATATATAATAAGTAGAAATAGATTAGGTGATAAAATAGGATAAAGAAAAAAAATAAAAAAGGAAAAAATAAATAAAATAAGATTAATCACTTAGAAAAATTGATTTTCTAAAAGTAAGTGAAAATAAATAGATCTCTTTTCAAATTAGGACTATTTTAGTGTTTCTAAAAAATAAAAAATCGATTAGGATGTTTTAGGAATTTTCTTAAATAAATCAAAATTGAGTAAAACGTAAATTTGATTGTTTTTAAATTAAAATAAAACCAATCCGCTAAAGTTTTGCAAAAAAAGAACTACGTACGTCTGATTTCGAATAGCAGGTATGTGGGTATTTACAAGGCGACGGTAAAGAACGAAAAAACGTAATTTCCCTTTTCCTTTAATTTAGATTTTTTTTTATCCAATTAAATTCAGTCTTGTTTTTCAAAATCAAAGGGTGATTTTTAAGTTTATTTTTAATTTTGGAAAATCAATGATACTCGTGAGAGTGTAAAATTCCTAACCCCTGGACCTAAGTCTCTGATTTTGAAAAATCGTTTTGTAAAATCGGTTTTAATCATTAGACTAATGGCTAAGTTATAACCAATACACCCAATTGGTTATAACTTAACGATTTTTCCTAGCTCCGCTCAACTGGCGATTTTAAAATTGTTTTAGAAAAGGAACAGTTTTCTTTAGACCCTAATCAAGAATCAATATTAAACGGGTAGGAATTAATACTAATCAGTTTGGAGAAAACCTAATTTTATAAAAAGAACTGGGAGGACAAAAAAAAAAAGGCTCGATAGCTTGGTGACTCCATTAGGGAAGTCAAGAAGGTTAGCCATTCAATTTTCCAAAATTAACATTAATCTCTAAAATCACCTTAAATGCAATTTATTTACTCGTTTTATATTATAAATTGTGCTAATATCATTTGCAGGTTTGGTTTTATGTATTTTTAAGGGGAGGGATTTATTTTACTGCAACATGAATGCATGATAAATACGGTCAAACCCGGGTCGTCTTAGGACCTTAGGACGGGGAGCCATTGTGTAAAGTTTTAGGCATAGTGGGGCAACCACCATTCGAGGCTAATTAGGATATCTTACTTAAACTTTGATGTGACCAAGGACCCATTTCTTCGTAAACGTATAAGGTCATAGGGTTTAAGAATTGTTAGAACCTACCATTCTTACATTACATTTCATGTGGTCAATGAATAACTAACAAAGCACCAATGTTACATAAAAACGAAAAAATGACAGGATCTAGAGTTTTTCCCTGTATTCTTCCTAGAATTGATGTACATAGGAAGTCTTGTATATTTTCTCTTCTTGTATATTTTCTCTTCTTGTAATTATTCTTTCCCGTATAATTTATGCTTTCTTTATAATATTTCAGAAATAGCCAGCTCATCCAATGCCAGGGTTTTTGCCAAGGAGATTCATGTCCACAAACCTACAAACCCAAAGCCCATACTCAGCCAATGGTTTCAAACCTTTAACCTAGAGAGCAATAGTTCATTACCAACAAAATTAGACCCATACTCTCACTAACTAAAGTGAAGGTTAACATTACGCTAGTAAGGGCCTTAGTCCATTTCTAAGAGCTCAAAGAAGTGGCTTTTCAATTTGAACCACATCTAATTAGCCAAATTCTGGAGGAGTACACCTAACTGCTTCAAGCTCCTCCTTTAGATGAAATATGTCTTAGAACTCAGCTTCGGCCCAACTTATATCTTCTCAAAATTCTTAAGGATATGTAAGACTGAGATAAATGAAGCCTTAGACAACTGCAAGAAATACACCATCAAGATATGGGATCTAGTCCATTGGTTCCAGAATGAGCCCAGCTCTAACAAACAAGCACTATTTCTTGGGAATTGGAAAGAAAACCGAATTAAGGCCTATGTGCTAGCAGTGTTCGCTACTATCTTGTTTCCAAGTGGGTCTCTTCTTATACACTTTAGGGTAATAGAGTTAGTGGCTCAATTATGGGAAGGTAAGTCTTATATTCTTGCCTTACTTGCTAAACAGATAAGGAACCTTAATTTCCTTAAGAAAAGGGGTTGTAAAGATCTCAGGTCAAGCATGGCACTATTAATGGTATGGTTCATCAGTCACATCAAATGCTTTGAGTTGGACTTAATAAGGAGAGCATTTGCGAATAAGATTGACCTTATTAATTCTATTGCTGATAAGATCAAATTACCAGAAGATATCCCTACCTTTCTCTAGATAGAGGTTCTATAAGATTTTCGAGTAAAAGACATATTGTAGACTGCCAGGTAGAGCAATTACACTAGGGCCATATTGATTTGCAAGAATTATCATGTTGTGCCACTAATTGGAATGAGTTGATGTATAGGCTATTACCCAAACAACATGGTAAGACAATTTAGAGGAATCTAGGACATAGTTTACAAACTTTTATTAGAGCCATTCACTCTTAATCTCGAAGGGCCTCAGTCTACAGAAAAGACATCCAAACTTTATAAGATCAAAGCTTAGTGGGACACTCGGAACATAAGCCCAAACATTGATCTAAGTGATTTTATAAGAGAAGTAGACAAACACCAGGTTACCAAAGAGTATTAATACAATCAACTTCACAAGGTAGGTGCAATGCGATATCGAGCACCAGAAGTCCTTCAAACCTCCCCTATATATCCTAACTCTGAAATAGTGATCTATATGGACCAAATGAAAGCTTGTATGGAGATCTTCCATGATGAGAAAGACAAATGGGTAAACCTATGTCGAGAATCTAGACAAAGGTTATACGCCTTAGGACACCAGCTGAAGATGACCTAGAATAAAATTCAAGAGTTTAAATAAGCGGGTAAGCGTGACCAAAAGAAGAAGAAAATGTCATCTGGCCTACAGAAAAAAAAAAGGAAAATTAGTATAGATGAATTTTTACCTTTTTCTTTCTTTCATGTAATAAAACTCCAAGAATCCAAAAATAATAAATAATTTGTCATTCTATTAATCATTTGTCGATCCTCTCCTTTTCATCTATGTGATTCACTTACATTTCATTCATTTACATTTCTTTCAAAATATCCGTATGCTAACTTGTTGAGGAGTGGTTTTAACCCAAGTCACTAAGATAGCTCCCAAACGTCAAACTTTCCAAACAAGCCCCATTAAAACTCGTTCTCAAACCAAAATGGCGGACCAAGGAAACAATAACAACAACACCAACAATGGCAACCCTGAGGTTATTGACCCTAATGAGTTGAGGTCCCAATCTTTAGAACAAACAGTGGGAAAGATTGCAAACCAAATAAGCTTTCTTGCTGACATCATCTCTCTACTTAGGTCTATGGCTCTATCAAATGAAGATAATTCCAAAGCTTGATATGGAAAGAATACTGAAGCCTCACCCCTTAAAACAGAAGAAGCTTACCCTAAAGTCAATCAAGGCTTTGAATCTTTTGAAATAGAAGGGGTATTTCTGAAGGCTAACCCAACCTTTGAACCAAATACTTACTCATTCCCAATCAACCTAAAGGCTGAAGCTGACCAAGATAAACTGAAAGAGCTTAAGAAGCGGCTAACTCAATAAATTATAGAAAAAATGAAAATGCTTGGCGGATATGATGGATTCGAGTATGCTGGCATAATAGACTTCTCTGCCTATGATTATGGAAGCTTTTTAGAAAAGTTCAAAGTACCTAACTTTGAAAAATACAATGGGACTGGATGCCCCAAGCTATATACCCAACTGTATCTACGTAAGATGGGGCAAGTATGCATAGTACGAATAACTCATGGTCCAGACCTTTCAGGACAACTTATTTGGCTCTGCCTTAACTTGGTATGCTCAATTGGACTTAAATTAAGTGAATACATGGGAGAAGCTGGCTAGAGCATTGTATGAGCAATATAGATTTAATGTTGAAGTGGTGCCAATGATGATGGATTTGGTTGCCTTAAGGAAGAGGCACAATGAATCCTGTAAGGAATATGATCAAAGGTGGAGGTCCTTAGCTGTAAGGGTATTTACCCTTATGATTAAAAAAGAGCTGACTACAACTTTCATTAGTATTCTTGAGAGGCCCTACTTTGCTCACCTGATTGGATAAACCTCTTCTAGCTTTGCAAAAGTAGTGACAACGGGGTGTTAAATTCAAAGTGCCATTTCCTCTGGTAAGCTACAAGAGACAGTAGATACAAGACTACCATCTGCTAAACTTACCACTAGCAAGCCTAGAGAAGCTACTGTTAGCATGGTTAACTTAAATGCAAGATCTAATCCTAAGTTTCTTTCAAGATGAATCCTTCACTAGCTCAACTACAGTACAAAAGCCAACTACAGGCTAGTAGAGCCCCAAGACAGTTCACCAAAATACCTGTTCCACTTGGTTAGGTGCTCGAAAAGTTAAGAAGAGATAATCTGCTCCATTCTAAGGCTCCTAGTGAAAGGTACAGGATGAGGTTCTTTGATCCCCATATAAGATGTTAGTATCATCTAAGGTCAGTGGGCCATTCAATTGATTCATGCTGGAGGTTGAAAAACAAAATCTAAGACTTGAATGATGAAGGTACAGTACAACTGGATTTTATGGAGGCTCCTACCCCAAATGTCAACAATAACCTACTACCAAACCATGGACCCATCATCAATATTATATCTGACCACTAAGAATCTACCATTAACATGATTGGTCCAAACCAAGAAACAAAGATTTATAAATTCTACAAAAAAGAGGTCCTATAAGTTAAAAGGTATACATCCCACATACTTGTAGCCCCTGAAAATTATAAAGCTACCCCCTTCAATTACCAAGCAATAAACCAGGGGCAATTAAGCTCATTTGTAGGGGAGATCACTCGTTCTGGTAAAATCTACGATCCAAAGGAAGACCTGAAAAAGAAAGGCATGCTGGAAATGCCAAACATCGAATAAGCTGAACATGAGGAAGGATTAACTACCTTCACCAAGATGATTAAGTCTGGTGAGCATAAAATAATGAACTAGTATACTAAGACTCCGGCACAAATATCCTTCATGAGTCTATTGATGGCATCAGATTGGCATCGAAAAGCCTTATTCAAAACACTAAGGGATGTTAAGGTCCCTCGTGAAATCTTAGCTGAAAGGATTGACTTTGTTACCAACTCTATCCTCACCATAGATCAAATTTCCTTCTCCACTGAAGAATTGGGTGAACAAGGTACCCAGCACACAAAGCCTCTATTCATAATAGTGAGGATAAATAACACCATTACAACAAGATTCCTCATCAACAACATGTCATCTCTAAATGTTTGTCCTTTAGCTACCCTAGATCTATTGGGTGTTGATGAAACTGCTATAAAACCAAGTTCCACAATGGTAACAGCTTTTGATGGATCTTGGAGAGAGATAATAGGGGAGGTCAACTTACTAGTTAATATCAGCCCATAGACATTTAACATCCCATTCCAGGTTTTGGACATTCCAAGGACCTTCAATATATTATTAAGTAGGCCTTGGATACATTTAGCAGTGGCCATACCATCAACACTTCACCAGAAAGTTAAGTTCATCTCCAATGGCCGGGTTATCACAATTCTGGGTGACCAAGATTATGAAATTTAAAAAGAGATGGCCATACCCTATATCGGTACAAAAGAACAAGAGGACATTGGACTTCAAATGTTTAATGAGGTGTGCATGATCACCAATCAGCAGAAGGAAGAGAGATTAAAATTCAAAGAAGGCTAGTTTGGGACCTTTCGGTTAAGATACATTCCAACCCTAATGGAAGAATTGCAAAGAATGCAAGCTAAGGGAAGAAAGGGTGACAGGTTATATCATGCTCTAATAACCTTCCCTCCATTGTTAGAAACTTTTATCAAGGCTGAAGCCTAAAACTCAAAGCCCACTAAAGAAGGCACTTCCAACAAAAATGAAGGGCTAGCCTATTCAAAAAATCCCAGCACTTAAATAATTGGTTCTCCATCTCTGTGAATAACAATAAGTCTTCCTTATGGTAAAGGATGAACCATGATCTAGTATTTTATGGAATTTTGTAATAAATTACCTCTGTTCTTCAAATACTTGTACTCGAAGAGAGTTCCTTAAAATAAAATTAGCTTCTTTTCCCTTTACTCCTGTCTTACTTACACTTTTCCTTTTGCACACTTTTCTTTTTCTCCAAATGCCACGATCCGAACAAAGGCCATGGATACCTTGCGTAGATAGGTAATGAAAATATTGATATCACTTTCGGCACTACTAGGTTAGTCATTAGGAGTGATGTCAATGACTATAATGACGTGCAAGAAAGCTAGCAAAAACATGAAATGGGTAGAATTTCCATTAACGAGCCAATAGAGATAGTTAATGTCGGTACCAACAAAAACCCTAAGGTGTTGAAGATTTGGGGAAATTTGGAGGAAAAGCAAAAGATAAAGATGACCACATTACTATTTGAATACCAAGATGTATTCGCATAGTCTTATGAAGACATGCCCAGATTAAACTCATCGATTGTGGTCCATCACTTACCAACACAAGAGCGTATTAAGCCTAAGAAACAAAAGTTGAGAAGGTTTCGACTAGATATCCTATTGAAAATCAAGAAAGAAGTCAAGAAACTATTGGAAGTTGGCTACATTTAGGTGTTTGATTATCTTGAGTGGGTAGCTAACATAGTACCAGTTATGAAGAAGAATGGAAAAGTCAGAGTGTGCATAGACTTTCTAGACTTTAATCAAGCAACCCCTAAAGATAATTTTCCATTGCCCCATATTGATGTATTGGTCGATAACACACCTGAAAACCATATTTTCTCTTTCGTGGATAGATTTTCTGGGTATAACTAAATTCGAATGGCTAAAGAAGATAAAGCCAAGACAATGTTCATTACAACTTGGGGCAGATTTTATTACAAAGTGACGCCTTTTGGACTCAAAAATGCTAGGGCAACTTACCAAAGGGTCATGGTAGCAATCTTTCATGACATAATGGAAAAAGAAGTTGAAGTATATGTTGATGATATGATAGCGAAGTTTAAGGAAGGAGAAAATAATGTGGAAAATCTAAGGAGATTGTTTGATAGGTTAAGAAAATTCCAACTGAAACTTAACCTAGAGAAGTGTACTTTTAGAGTGACTTTAAGGAAGTTATTGGGTTTAATAATCAACCAAAGGGGCATCAAAGTGGACCCTAATGAAGTTAAAGTGATAGTTGACCTACCGCCCGTCGCATACACTTAAAGAAATCAGAGGTTTGTTGGGCCGTTTAAACTATATAGCTTGGTTCATATCTCAACTCACGAACAAGTGTCGTCTTTTGTTTAAGTTGTTAAAAAAGAATGCCAATATCAATTGGAATGAAGAGTGCGAGTAGGCCTTTACAACAATCAAAGAATACCTCATTAACCTTGCAATTCTAGTAGCTCCAAAACCCAGGAAGCCTTTATTTCTATACTTAACAATATTACCAAAGTCCATAAGGTGCATGCTTGGCTAGAAAGATGAGGAAGGGAAGGAACGGGCTGTACACTACTTAAGTAAGAAATTCACTAAAGGAGAGCAGAGGTATTTAACTTGTTGTGCTTTAGTTTGGGTAATGCATTGCCTTAGACAATACACACTCTACCACCAAGTTGAATTATTGACTCAACACGATCCTTTAAAGTACTTGGTAGACAAACCAATCCCAATTGGCAGAATCTTAAAATGGTAACTGCTATTATCAGAGTTTGACATTACATACGTGAACTGAAATTCAGTCAAAGGGTAAGCTTTGGCAGATCAATTAGCAGAAAATCCCCCTGATAGCACTCCCTAAGAAGTACAAGTCAATTTCCCTGATGAGGGTGTCTTGGTGGTTGAAGGAAACTCTGATAAAGGAGAAGATGAAGAGCCACCGAAACGGAAAATGTTCTTCAATGGTGTAGCCTACATGTCTGGGTGTGGAATTGGGGCACTACTAATATCCCCTAAAGGTACTCAATATCCTATGGTCATAAGGCTCGTTTTTCCATACACTAATAATATTGCTTAGTATGAAGCATGCATCATAGGACTCTAGATGGCTCTAGAAAAAGACATTCAAGAATTAGAAGTGTATGGGGACTCCTCACTCTTTCTTAGCCAAGCCTAGGGAGAGTACAAAACTAAAGATCCTAAGCTGGTACGTTATCACTGACATTAAACGGAATTAACAGAAAAGTTCAAAGAAGTCACCTTCAATCATGTACTAAGGACTCAGAATCAATTTGGTGATGCCTTAGCTATGCTAGCATCTATGATCCAGATATTTGGTGGAGTCAAGATTTAACCTCTTACTATTGAAATTGAAGACAAGCCTACCTTCTACTTAACGATTAAGGGTATGAATAACCAAAAACTGTAGTATCATGATATGAAGGCTTTCCTACAATAAGGTGCATAACCTGAAGAGGCCGAGAAAAGAGACAGAAAGATAATTAGGAGATTATCTACTTAATTCTTAGTAAGCGAGTCCACCTTATACTGACACTTATTTAATGGTATACTCTTAAGGTGTGTGACTGACAAAGAGGTTGAGAAGTTAATGAAAAAGGTACATGAAGGAGTATGTGGCCCTCACATGAATGGATACATGTTGGCAAAGAAAATCATGAGGCTAGGGTATTATTAGTCTACAATGGAAAGTGATTGCATCAAACATGTTAGCCATTGTCATTTAGACTAAGTTTATGTGAATAAGATAAATGACCCACCTTAGGAATTACATGCCCTCTTAGCACCATGGCCTTTCTCAATATGGGGCATAGATAACATCTATCTAATCACTCCAAAAGCGTCTAATGGGCATCACCTCATATTAGTCGCCATCAACTACTTCAACAAACGGGTAGAGGCTTCGTCATACTCGAATGTTACTAAAGAGGTCATAGTTATGTTCATCAAGAGAGATATCTTAGCTTAGTACGAGACCTTTGAAACAATCATTAGTAATAATAGCACTAATCTCAACAACAAGCTCATGATAGAATTGTACCAGCAGTTCTAGATCATTCATAGGAACTTTACTCCTTATTGACCCCAAATGAATGGAGCTATCAAAGTAGTAAACATAAACCTCAAAAGAATCATTGAAAAAATGGTTGTCACATATAAGGACTGGCATGAGATATTACCCTTCGCACTCATGGCCTATCGGACTTCTATTAGAACGTTAATTGGGGCAATACCGTACTCTTTAGTATATGGCACTAAAGCAGTGTTACTAGTAAAGGTCAAGATCCGGTCACTCAAGGTACTATCAGAAACTCATTTAGACGAAGCCGATTGAGTAAAGAAATGCATCGAATAGCTAAATCTGATTGATGAAAGGAGATTGATGGCCTTGTGTCATAATCGGTGTTATCAATAAAGAATGGCTCGGGCCTTCAACAAAAGGGTACGACCTTGTAAACTCAAAGAAGGAGATTTGGTGTTAAGAAAAGCTCTTCCCAATGCACAAGACTCCAGAAGGAAATTCGCCCCCAATTATGGGGGTCCTTTTGTTGTGAAGCGAGTATTATTAGGAGGGGCTTTGATTTTGTCCTAAATGAATGGTCCAAATTTGAGAGACCCCGTAAATATCGAAGCTGTAAAATTGTACTATCCATAAGAAGTCAATGGAAATTTTGCTAAAAACGCGAAAATGCCAGTCATTTTGAATGTCATTGTGGTCCAATTTTCATTATCTACAAGAAAATTTAGTATCCTTAGCCGTTGTCATCATTGGAATAATCACCTTCTCCATGGAACGGTCCAATTCCCTTTACCCCATTTAATCGAACCTATACACTGCAAACACGATAAGAGTTAAAGAATGAGATCTAGAACATTGGTAATTAACAAAATTCTTTAAAATACTTTATTACGGATTAATCCCCCTCAATGGGGAGTTTTATTGTTTATTTTTTAGAGGAATGTGAAACTCAAGTAAGCAATCACGGTAGATAGGAATAAGGCTTTTGGGTTCATAAAAGTTCCAAAGAAAAAAAAAATAGTGGGTGTTTTTTTTGCATCGAGCTAATTTCCAAGACTTCTCTAAAAAGAACCTTCAAAGTCTTGAACATTGTATGTCAAGAACATTTAGGTTGATAACAAGGGACTAAAACAAGAGTCAGCAATTTTCTAGCGGGGGCTTTTAAAAAAGGTTTGATGGTTTGGGTGTTATCGATAAAGACAGGGTAAGTATTTCCATACAGTGTTAGCACACTAATCTTTTCTTGCACTTTCATTCAAACCAATTTTTACTTCTAACAATCTTTTTTAACCGACCCATAAGGCATTCACTATCTACATTTAGTATTAGGCCATCCTACGAAGATACGATCCTAGCTTGGTTCATCCTTCCAATCTATAGGGTCCCTCTGTTCACTAGATTTCTTTCAAGCAAGCCCATACATCATTTCCCCTTTATTCACCATGTCCTATAGGGCACTTCTCCTCATAGCTTACTATTGGAACGGCATTACCACTAATTTTGGGTTGCTAGTCCCCGAGAGAAGCTTACGCTTAGGTTAGTGAGCCTAGTGAGGCATGACTAGGTTTTAGATCGATCCCATTTTAGGGTTGCTAGTCCTTGAGAGACATTCTTGCCTAGGTTAGTGAGCCTTGTGAGGCATAACTAGGTTTCAGATTGATCTTATTTTAAGGTTGCTAGTCTTCGAGAGACGCTACTACCTAGGTTAGTGAGCCTTGTGAGGCACATACAGGTTTTAGATCAATCCTATTTTAGGGTTACTAGTGTTACGAACTGAGGACGACCTAGTTATGGGAGACGCTGTATACTGTACAAAGAACCCCTGATTGGTTACCCTTCCAATTAAGAACTCTTCACACAATATAGAAGGCTCTACAACCACTAGTTTTCTAAGAACATACAGATTCACATGATATCTTCACACAAACATATTTATATAAAATTTGAATTACAAAGCTTACAATATACAGTAATTTAGTATATCTAAGTCTATAATACTAGTAAAAACAAAAATACATGAGTAAGAGTCTATATAAACTGTTCTCTCTCAATACACAGGACAACTTGCTCTTGCCTAAGTCCCTAAGCTAACTTGTGGCATCCCTCGGCCAGCCTCTATGAACAAGCTATCCTACAGCAAAAGTCTAAAGGGGTATAAGCCTAAGCTTAGTGAGCAAAACCCTCAGTTACACCACAAGCAAGTTGTAAATACATTATATTCATGCATATGAATGAATGATCAAACAGAATGCCAAACAATATGTATAATTAACTAGTTTATATACGTAACTCAGATTTAATGCCCTCTGAAGTCAGGGTTGGAGTATACACGGCACCAATTAGATTTGAGTATTATACTAGAACTTATTTAACTATGGAACTCCATGTTCTGTACTTAAATCAAATAATTGTTTTATTTTTATAAAAAAAAACAAGTTCTAGTATAATCGTAAGTAGGCCCTCGTAGTCTACACTTACCTCTAAACGGAGGCCTATAGACTCAATCCTTAGTTAGGCGGTTGGAGCCTCCAAAGCCTAATGTTCCCATGGGCCAGCATAATGTCATTTTGTACAAATGCACCATACAGAACAATCCCCAAATGGCCTATCTTTACGTTCGTGTGATGTGACGGCCGGAATTGTATCTATATGATGCATGTTCTAGTTTCTTTTTATAAGCCGAGTATAATTAAGTTCAAATTATGCTGTGACCATCCAATAGTACACACAATCGTTTTCTATACTACCATGTAGCAAACAAAGCATTATTTGTACTTAAGGTAAGTTCACAGCTCAACACACAATAACATACACAAGCGTTTTCCGAACCCCATACAGTAGTCAATTAATAATAATAATTAAGTCCACTATTTACATTTACAAACAAACATGGAATCATAGGGTAAATACTCACTCGATCATGGTGACTCGCCCTAATCGTAGTAATTGATTGGAGATCCTCGCTCATCTTAGGATCACTTGATCATTACGATACGATAACGCTTGTAAGTAATTAAATTAACTAGTAATTCTAAATATCTATTTATCTAATTCTACTTAAATTACTAACTTTTATCCAATTAGACTTTATTATTAATCGTATGTAATTTTTTCATTTTATTTATGATATTTATGAATTTATAGTCGTTTTTCATCGTTTTTGGACGTACGTGCACACGATGATATCTGTTTTGGACGTTAAGACCTGTGTTTTACGATATGGACTAAATTTATAGAAATTTTAGCTATGAAAACTTAATTACTCTTATTGCTTATATTTATATCTTTTGTTTATACTTAATGATTTAGTTAACCCTTAAATTCTTGCTAATTCATGTACTTAATTAAGTATAATCCAATTTAGAAAGTGTATAAGAGTTTACTAATTTAGGTACCTTATTATTATGTACTTTTCTTATTTCTTATTTTATAAACCTATGCTTATGTCATTACTTACATCATCACTTGCTTAAGTCATGGCTTATGTCATCTTTTGATTACCTCGTTGCTTACTTCATCATTTAATTACATTTGCCTTACCTCATGCTTATGTAATGTCTAAATGTCTTATGTACATTTCACTTAAACTACTATGAACATATGCCCTTGCCATACTTATATGTATACTAGTATACTTATACACATACTTATACTTATACCATATTTATACTTGTATATATACTCTTATACCTATACGGTCATATACATATTTTTGTACAAATTTAGTATGCCTAATTTTCCTCTTAAGAAAACCTTCCTAATTTCATTTTTTGTGTTTTTAAGTGTGTATTTAGTATAGTATAGGTATGTATAGTTAGGATTTGTCTTAATTTAGGTTATTTACATAGTAAATATTTTTGTACAAAGATCCCATACTAGTATTCTTCTAGTATATCCTTATGCACACATACTTAAGGGCATATAAACATGTATTCCTTTTCTCTTTATCATGATTCCTATTCTTCTACACTTAAAGATGGAAACTTTATATCCTATTTTACAGGATCACACATAACATATATCTACTTATATAATCTATCTAATTACCTAACTAATGAGTAATATAGAGTAACATAAAGTAACATGATCACATACCTTAATTTGTGTTTGAATTATGGAGACAAAGAGGAAAGTTTTGAAAGTGAAAGGGGAGAGGAAGTGTCATGGAAATGGAGGTAGGGTTTGCTTTGTTTCTTTTTGTTTTGTTTTGATTATGGAATGAAGAGGATGGTGGGGTCTAGAAGAAAAATGGGTGAACGGCAATTAAGAAGGAGAAGGGAAAAGAAAAGCTAAAAGAAAAGAAAAAAGAAATCATTAGATGGTTAGATATTTTCTTATGCATTTGTGTCTTTTGTTGACTTTTCTAATTGTTGACTTTAGTCAACATGTGTTGACTTAGTAAACCTTTTGACCTTAGTCAACATGTGTTGACTTGGTTGACTTTCCTTAAGCATATGCCATTTTGTACACATAATGTAGTAATTAATGAAAATTAAGAGAAAAATGAAAGAAATGAAAGGAAATGAGGTATTTGGTGAATTGATTAGTAAAAATAGATGATGAGGTTTTGCTTTAGGTATTTATAACCTATATACATCATTTGGTAAGTTACTTAGTATAACTAGTATAAAAAGTACTAATTAGGATAAAAAGTACTAATTAGGGTATTAAGGTTCACTACATTTAGCCTAAGCTTCAACAATACCCCTAACTCTATATAATACTATCCTAATCATATACTTAAAGATAAATGTAATCTATGATTCATTATCTTAGTTTCTAAAGGACTACTTGAGGATTCTAAATATATATGGATGATTGAAAGTCATCTTTAACCTTTCACTAATGATTTGGTAAAATATGAGGGTTATATTATTAATTAGGGTTTTAGGGTATATTATGATGAATTAGTACACATATGTCTTTAAGGTGATCGTTTTAGGGTTTCTATCACTTTTGAATGAAATTTTTAATGTTTACATACATTTAGGGTAGAAAAGTTTCTTACACAGTTGATTAGTTCTTTTAGGGTTTTTACTTTCATTAGCCTTATCAACTTCTCAATTATCTAACATAGTTGAGTCTATTTCAAAAGTTAAATCGAAAATTTTAGGGGTTTACAGCTAGTCCCCAAGAGATGCTCCCGCTTGAGTTAGTGAGCCTAGTGAGGTATAGTTAGGCTTTAGATCGATACCATTTTAGGGTTGCTACTCCCCGAGAGATGCTCTATTAGGACCAAAAAAGGGGGTCTAATAGGATGACTTAAAATTTCCATAACATGTGTGCATCCATGATATGAAAACCGCCTTATAAGTCAGAGATTGTAAGACTTTAAATGATTAATTACTAAGGATGTTAAATTGTTAAGTTATTAACATATTATAGGATATAAATAACTATGGATATCCAATATTCCACAGTTTCTTAGAACTACAGAGAATCGGTATCCCCTACCAAATGATAAGATCATGTAGTATAGACTTAAAATCCAAACTTAATAAGGTTAAAAAATCTAACTACATAAGTGGTATTTATATTTAAAGTTTCACATGAACTAAACAACTTCTCTCTAATTCTAACCTCTATAACATCTTAACACTTGCACTTAATGCTTGGCTCTTAACCCATGCCTAAATATCTAGCACTTATAAAAGAAAAACTATTAAGGAGTAAGCTACGAGAGCTTAGTGAGCTATCCCTCATACCATATTGACAAACAAGTTATCAAACAATTTGTTATAACCGTATGAATGCATGTACACGTAATATGCCAAACAATATATGCAGTTGACTAGTACTGTATATAATATTGGATTTTAATGCCCTCCAAGATAAAGGTTGGAGATACATCGACACCAATCACAACTAGGCTCTAGTACTTAAGGTTTTACCCATAACTTTAAATTTCATATTTCGAAAAATATATTTCCATTTCTAAGAAGTCTAATAGTACACAAAATCCCAGGCCTAGTGGTGAGGTGGCTCCCGCAGTCCACACTCACACCCTATAGTGGAGATTTCTAGACTCGACCTTTAGCCATATGGTTGGCGTCTCTATCACCTAGTAAGCCCGTAGGTTTGGGTAAGGTCATGTTTTATGAGTACATCGTACAGAAACATTTTAATATATATAAACAACCCCTGTAAGGCCTTTCTTTATCTTTATGTGAAGTGACGGTCGAAATAAGTAATGCAATGCATGGATAATGCATGATCCTTTTAATTTAAGATAATTCAAGTATAATTAAGTCAAATTATGAGGTGATCAATCAATATTAGCAAACCATCCAAATCATATAACAATCAAATCATCAATTATCGTATTTAATAATATTTCTCACAATAATAAATTAATATCAAGCACATGCATATCTTGAAACCTCGTGCATTAAGTTATTGATATTCAATTTAAGTGCACTAATTACAAGCATAAACAAATATAGAGTCATCGGGAATACTCGCTTGACTATGACGACCCGCTCTAGTCGTGGTAATCAATTAGGAGATCCTCGCTTGCATTGGGATCACTTAATCATTACGATATAATAAAGATAGTAAGCAATTGAATTAACTAGTAATTTTAGATATCTATTTACCTAATTCTACTTAGATTACTATCAATTTTAATCCAATTAGAATTTATCACTAATAGTATGTAACTTTTTCATTCTATTTCTGATATTTATGAATTTATAGTCGTTTTTTATCGTTTTCGAGCGTACATTCACACGGTTATGTTCATTTTGGATGTTAAAACCGATATTTTATGATATAAACTAAATTTATTGATATTTTAACTATTGAAGCTTAATTATTCTTATTACTTATGTTTATATCCTATTTTAGGACTTAATGATTTAATTAGCCATTACATTCTTACACTTAGGGAAATTTTTTTTTCATTGGTATTACTAATTCATGTACTTAATTAAGTTTAATTCAATTTAGGAAGTGTATTAGGGTTTAAAAATTTTCAGATCCTAAGTACATGTACATACATATGTTATATTCTCGTGTAATCCTATAAGTTATTATTTTATAAGCTTATACTTATGTTATCGCTTATGTCATCAATTGCTTGTTTCATCACTTATGTCATCATTTAATTACATCATTGGTTACATCATTATTCAATTATGTCATTGCTTACATCATTATCCATTATTATCCTTATGTATTCATACACTTTATACATATGTTATATATATACTTATACTTCTAACATACTAGTATGTATACTTATGTACTTATACATATACTAGTACATATACCCATATACACATGGTGACATACGTATTTTTATACGTATTTTCGTATGCCTAAAATCCCCTCTTAAGAAAGCTTCACAATTTTCATTTTTTTGTACTTTAAAGGTGTATTTGGCATTTTTATGTATGTATAGTTAGTATATGCCTTATTTTAGGTTATGTACATAATGGATACTTTTGTACAAATATCTTTATACATATATTTATTAAGTATACTCTTATATACATATACTTAAATATATGTACACATACTCTTCTTCCATTTACTAAAGCTATCCTACACTTCTAAGCATAAAGATTTGAACTTTATTCATTTAACAACATATATGTACATAACACATAAACTTCCTACACTAACCTAACCTATACATCTATCTATTAAATAAGATGGAACAATACATAACAACATACCTTTTTTTCTCCTTAAAATATGGTTGCAATGTTTGAAAATTAAGAAAGGGTGAAAGGGAAAAGGAATCATGGTTTGGAAGAGAAAGAAAAGGACTTGGTTTTGGGTTATTTTTGTGCCTTGAAAATGAAAACAAGTGGGGTCCTAAGTGGAAAAGAAGTGGATGGTAACAAGGAGAAGAAAAGGGAAAAAAATATAAAAGAAAAGGAAAGAAACCGTTAGAAAGGAAGAGATGATTCTAGAGCGAAAATGACATTTTGTTGAATTTTCCATATGTTAACTTAGTTAACCTTTTGACTTTGGTTAATATGTGTTGACTTGGTCAACTTTCAAAAATTACATGCCATTTAGTGTACATAATGTAGTAATTAGGGAAAATTTAGAGAAAAATTAAGGAAATGGATGAAAATAAAAAGTTTGGTGAATTGATTAGTAAAAATAGATAATGTGATTTTCTTTTAGGTATTTATATCCTATATACATTCTTTGGTAAGCTACTTAGTATAATTATTATAAAAAGTATCATTTAGGGTATTAATATTTACTACATGTAACCTAAGCATCGACTAAACTCTTAGCTCTATGTAATACTAACCTAGTTATATACTTAGAAGATGAATGTGATCTATGATGCAATATCTTAGTTTCTAAAGAATTACTTTAGTATTATATGTATTTATCAATGATTGAAAGTTATCTTTAATCTTTTATCAATGATATGGTATAATATTAAGGTTATATTATCAATTAGGGTTTGAGGGTAAATTATGGTGAATTAGTGCTTTTATATCCTTAAAGTTATAGTTTTATGGTTTTTATCACTTTCAAGTGCAATATCTAATGTTTATATACATTTAGGTTATAAAAGTTTCTTATGCAATTAAATCTTCGGTTGTTATCTTAAGGTTTTGATGAAGTTTGAGGTCAACTTTTGCTTTAAGGTTTTAAGGTCTTCATATGTGATTAGAGGTTCAATTGATAATTTAAGGTTTTTCATATTTGCTTTAGGTTTTGAATTGAGGTTTTAATCGGTTTTAAATCTCATTTGCTCTATTGACTTTAGGAAATCATTTACAGTTTAGGGGTTTGATTCTATACTTAGAAGGCTAGATTTGTGGGGTTTATATTCTCCTGGCTAGGTTAGTGAGCCTAGTAAGGCACAGCCAGGTTCTAGTTTCATGGCAACTTTTGATTGAGTAGATCACTAAGGTAAGTAGTTTTAAAAATAGCAAATGAATTTAAACCTTATACTTTATATGTAGAAGTAATGCATGATGCTACTATTGTTTTGTTGTAAATACTGTTACTAAGGAGCAAAAGCTTAAACAAGTTCAATAATTTGTGGTTTTAGTTATATGATGGGTCAATGAAAGGCCTTGTCCTCAACTTAAGGTTAACATAGCTATGCCTTCTCTTAGGCGCTAAGTGGTGAGTGAATGCCTCTAGAGTTAGGGCACTACTATTGCCCCCCTTCCTATACTAAGTAGACCACCTTGTAAGTTTAGGTTTATAGTGCAACTTTTATAATAATCCTAAATGAACCTAAGAGGCCTATAGTCATCTAAATAAGTTGACAAAATGAGTTTATAATGAGAACTATAATCTATAAATATGCTTATGCATTGATGTATTTAATGTATTGAACTAGGTGTTGATATGAGCATTTAGTGTATTGATTTTAGGTACATAATTGTTGTTATGTGTTGTATGCACATGTTATAGTAGTAATCAAGTACTAGGTCCTTTTATAAAAGCATGGGCAAGAGGACTTCAAAACCTTACTTTAAGAATCTTATCTAATAAATTGGATGTTGAGCAACTTTATTTTATATATTCTTTTAATTTATATAATTTATTTGGTTGTTGAGCTCTATTTTTTCACTATGTAATAATTTAAGGGAGGGCAATATGAATCTTAATGTAGGAAAAGAACAGCAGGCTAAGAATAGGCGAAAAATGAGATTTATATAGTTTACTAGTCGAACACCTCTACTTGTACCGAATAATCTCCAATTGTGTTTTTACCTAAAGAATATAGAGTCTCATTGTAGGATTTACCATCTAAATGGTAACATCCTTATTGTTTCTGTGGTAGAATTGATTTCGTTGCCTACAATAAGTTATGGGGAGTCCTATTGGATGCTTAGAGACCTACCATATGGAAGACCATCGGTTTTTCTTATTGCTAATTGGCCAATATGTATACTACTATTTGGCCAGCACTTTATGAGATAATGCATTTTGTGTTTGTTTTTTCTATCTTATTATATATGTTCCATTTAATTATCCTAATGATGGCTTAATAACTTCTATATACATACTTTTCAAGTTAGCAAATATTATATCCATATTTGAGTCTTGCTTTCTCTAAATTTGTGCTCTTATCGGTCTTCAATTATGGTAAGTAAACATATAAGATTCTCTATGTGTAACATTTTCGAATTGAGTGCTAGTGCAATGCTTCTTGGTGGGCCATATCCTTGTGATTGCATAAGAACCCTAAATTATCCAAGAACCCTAATTTCCTACAACTTAAGGCTTTCGAATCGATTGAAAAAATTCAATGAATTTGATATTCTAGTGACTATCCTCGTAGACATAAACTAACAATTATTTGGCTTTGTAATTGCTGCATAGGTTGTGTATGGCCATATGAATTTACATGTAGTAACCATAGACATGAATATCGTAACTCCATGCATATGGAAAGAAGTGTTAAATTAGGTCTTAAAGTTGTTGTTGTAACTTAGTAGGTCATTGTTACGAGGGACTCATGTTTGATATGGCAAATGAGAGGGAATGAGGTTATAATAGTTTGCTAGTCAATGAAATGTGATCTTAATTTAAACATTGTATTAGACCTAATTCTTCATGATTAGATAACAAGTGATTAACTCAATATGAGATGTTAAGAGTATGTATGCATGAATAATAACAGCATCAACCTCTATGAGATGTGGGTATGTGAATGGTGGTTTATAGATCTATGGGCCTAGTTGAGTTATTGCAAGTGCTAAGTTGTGTTCTAGTACATTCAAAAAGTGGAATACTAAGTTGGATGGTGTTAAGTGTGTTTTGACTAAATAATATTGTAAGATTGGTACTTGTATGACTAGGTTTAGTAGTTGATTTAGAGCGTTTGGAAAGGTAACCCAATTATACTAAAAACTTACGAAGGACTTGGAAATATTAGTTGAGGAATTCCGTAGGCTTGAAATTTGAAAATCTAATAAAATATTAAAATTATAGCTAAAGCCGTAACAATTTACTATATTATTCTATTTCTAATAACGTGTGAAGTACGTTTCGGAAATTAACCAATACTTAGAGATAAATATATGATAATGTAATTAATATTGTACATAAAGTAATATATATATATATATATATATATAAACTACATGTATATACATCGAGCATTATTATGATGCTAATAATACCTAAAATTAGGTAAATTTCACTAAAGAAATAAATAAAATACGGGAACAAATCATAAAAAATTACAAGACAGCTAGGAAACATGTTGTTGGCATATCAAGCTAGGGGAATAAATAAGAAATACATGGAAGCTAAGTTAGTCATGTGTTAACACAAATGAAATGTAGGAATAACACAATATTAATTAGTTGGACCAAAAGATTTAGTAAAAATATCTATCGAGCCCTATTTTGATTTCCTTAATTTAACCTATATTAAACTCAATCTATTTAATATAAATTACTCGACATTAAACTAAGAAAAGAAAAAAGATTATTTTTAATAAAAATGGAGTTGCTAACCAGTTCAATTGGTAAAACAATAAAATAAAATTAGGGTTTTCGGGTGGGAAAACCCTAATTTAACCACTAATCTGCAAATATTCTAAAATAGTTAATTTATAAAAAATTGAACTAGAAAATTAGGTTCGGGAGTTAACCTATTAAGATTAAGTCACCAGGTGAAAATAAAAAAAAATTGATTAGCTATATTTTTTATAATTTTTCTAAAAATATTAAAAATATACCTAAGTTCATAAAATGTAACTAAAAATGATTTTTTATTACGAATTTCTAAGAAAAGGGGAAAAAAAGTTTTTATTTTTTTATTTTTTAACAAATGCTCCGAAGGTGCTTACATACTTGCTAATCGGGATCAAATTGGTCGTAGTTCTTTTTTTATAAAATTTTTAATAAGTGGGTCATTTTTATATTGAAAATGAAGTTAGGTTTACATTTTTATCAATTTATTATTTTAAGGAAAAAACTTAAAAAAAATATAAGTTTCTTGAATTAAGTAGAAAAACCTTCACTAACCAAATATTTTTTAAAAGAAACTTAATTTAAATTAGAATTTTTTTTTTCCAAAACCACTATATGTTGAAAATATTTTGAATTTTAAAGAAACATGATTTTTCAAAAAAAAAAAAACTTAATTCAACTAAATCTTATTAGAAAATAAAAAATTTGCAATAAGAATAAACAATAAAAAAAACTACACTTGAACATAAAATTTGTTAATAAAGGAAAAAAAAAACATAACTAATAAAGTAAATTAATAAAAATTAATGAAATAAATAAATGATAATAAAAATTAATGAAAATTTACCTAGCGTTGGATTGTATTGATGTTGGGTGGTAGACCAGGCACTGTTGGGTGATGCTAAGCAGTAAGATGGATACTGTTGGGCGACAGGCTAGGCGAGAGACTGAGCGACAGGCTAGGTAACTGCTGGGCGACGCTAGCCAACAGGTTGGGTGGTTGTGCGATGGTGCTAGGGTGGTATTGTTTGGTGTTGCGTGGTGGTGGTGTTGCGTATGGTGGCACGTAGAAGTTGTGTTGTAGTGCGAAGTATTTTTGAAGGAGTGTGTAGGAGTATGATAAAAAAAAAACCCTAAATCCCTAGCCATTATGCTATTGATAAGCTTAAAATCGAATTTTTGTATCGAAGATATGGAAGATACGATTGTGATTCTTCTAAGATTTATCCTAGCTTCTAAAAATCTTAATTTACTTTAGGCTTTTTTATTCTTCCAAGGCCCAATCCGATCTACTACAATTTAGCCCAATAATTTCCTAATTTGATTTAAGTCCTTAAATTAGATGAATTTTATTCTATATTGGTTTGGCCCAAAATTAATTAATCCCATATCGTCACCTAATTCAACAATCTAACTCAATTCAATTCAACACAACTCGACTCGACTGAACTCGATATAATTCAACTTAACTTGATACAACACAACTTGATATGATTCTCTTTTTTTTTTCTCTTTCCTTTTTCCTTTTTTTTTTCTATTTTACTTTTCGTTTTTTATTTTTATTTTTTAATTTTATTATTATTTTATTTTTCTATCTTTCTGTTTATTTATTAACCTAGCTCAATTAATAAAAATAGGCAAAAATGAGGTATCTACAATTGTCTCTTTTTATAGTGAAGTTCGATTTGCTATAAAGATAAAAGAGATGCCCATTTTTGCTAGACTTGACTTAGATAATTTGAAGAGGATAGATCTCCTCAGGATTAAAAACTCGTTTTGATGGATGATTTGTGGATGATAGATCTCTTTTAAGATGAGTTTCTTGAAAAGATATATCTTTTAAAAATAAGATGAGACAATGCTCTCATGAGCAGGCGAACTATTAAATGATTGGACGACACCCCTTTAAGTAAGCGATTCAAGAAAGGATCAATAGGACAGCATTCCTAGAAAGGAATAGATAGGATAGCGCTTCTATGAGCAAGCGATCCAACAAAATATTGGACAACGCTCCTTTGAGCAAGTGATTTGACAAAAGATAAGATTGGATGGTGCTCTTATGAGTAGATGATCCAACAAAAGATAGGACAGTACTGCTTTCAGCAAGCGATCCTAGAAAAGATTACATGGCACTCTTATGAGCAAGCAAACTGACTATGGAATAGATAGGATAGTGCTCCCACGAGCAAGTGATCCCAAAAGGAATAGGACAATGCTCCTTTGAGCAAGCAATCCTAGCAAAAGACTAGATAGCGCTTCTATACAGGAATAGATAGGACAACGCTCCTTTAAGTGATCCTAAAAAGGATTGGATGGTGCTCCACTGAGTAAGTGATCCTAAAACAGATTGCATGGCGCTCCACTAAGCAAGTAACCCAACTAAGGATAGGACAACACTCCTTTGAGCATGCGATCTTAGAAAGGATTTTGATGAGTTTTGACAAAATGATTTGAGACTTGAGTTTGAAGGATTTTGATGGTTCTTTGAAAATATTGCTATTTGAATTTTTTTTTTTTGAAAAATGTTTCATTTCATTTGTTTTATTGAAAAGGTTTTTCTTTTTTCTTCTTCTTTTTGTCAAGAAATTTAAAAACACTTTTCGATATAAAATTATGTTGCTAACAAGTAAGAAAGTCTTAAAAACTTTAAAGACCACAAATAAAGGGTTAGCTTGCCCCTTACCTGTTGATCACTCATTCTCTTAGTCTTGTTTCTTTAAACATAATTCATGATCTCTGAACTTTTTAGAATCATTGATGACCATTCATGTTTTTGACAAAATACTCAACTCTTCAATTTTCCACTAAGGGGATAGATATCATTACTTAAAATGTTTAGTCAAATTGGACTTCTTTACACTCTCATAAGTATGTTTTTACTCTCAGCATCAATTTAAAAAATTGTAGCCTATCTTGTAAGTGGTATATTCTGATCAATCAATAGGTCTTTTCTGGGTTTGTAATGGAGGGCTTTTCGTCAATAGTTTAAGCAAATGGATATTCATGTACTTGGCCAATTTTGAAGAAATCATATGTAATCATTCTTGGGTTTAGAAGCCAATAACCTAGGAGAAACTAAACATGGGCTTGCCCCAGTTTCATGAGCAAATTTCGTATAAGATAAGTCGATTTCTTTAGTTAAAAGAGTTTTATCAAGGGTGATATAGTATATTGGATCATAAAATGAGGGCTTTGCTTTTAGGCTTAGGAATTGAAAGTGTTTAGATTTTGGATACCATCACTAGTTCATACTTCAGGCTATTTTTGGCTATTTTTTTTTTAAGGTGATTACCTTGTTATTATCTTTAATTTTTCTTTTTCTCCTTATTTTTTCTTTTTTCTTTTCTTCCTTCCTTTTTTTTTTTTTTTTGTCAAGGTGGTTACCTTCCATTGTTGAGTTTTCACTTAATAGGATTTGAAGTACCAAAAGGTAGGTTCAAGGTGTATAAGCTTAGGAGAAGTATACATGGTTTTGTAGTGTTTGGGAAAGAATTTATGGACTTAATGTGTTTGAATAAGTGTACGGCCTAAGTGAAGTGTATATGGTTTGAAACTCTTCTTTATTCTAAAGAAATTGAACTATCTATGACAATATTTGCTCATGAATTGGCAAAACTAAGGCAAACATAAGTTAGTCTACTCCTATTCTCCAAATTAATGATCCTAACCTCCTGATTGTCTCAATTTGGGGTAGTTACTTATAGGGCTAATTTTAAGAAAAATCCCTAAAGGTTTAAATGGGTTTATAAGGGATAATTGTGTTTAAGGATAATGAAATGAATACCTAACATCATTTTGACAGGTGTACCAAGTTTAAGATAGACCTCCTTTAAGGAATGAGCCTAATTACTCACCTTGATAGCACTCTTCTCTCGTGTGTGTCTAGGGTTAGTATTTGGGACGTGGGTTGCCTTTTCGCATCCTAAACGTTTCAAGTAATGTGTTATCATTCTCTATTTGAATTGAGCTAGCATCATCACATACAAAGACCAAAATATACATGAAAATTGCTTTATTCAATAACTCATATCTATTACAAGCTCTACAATGAAAGCTTATTCTAAAAAATGCAGGAACTAAAATTCTTTCCAATTTCTTGCCTCTATTTCTATTAGTTCTTTGAACTTAGCCCATTTTAACTAAATTGATCTCTTGGAGATATCCTTAATTGCTTTAAATGGTGAGTTACCTTGTTAAATGATAGTAGTAGATCTTTAATGCTCGATGTCAGAGGTTGTCTGTTCAATGCCTCTTTATAACCTGGGGAAGAAATACCACTGCTAATCGACCCATTAATCTTTAGAAAACTTGGTTGGATAATCTTGGTATCAATCAAATCTTGCACTTTATGTTTCAATCTCCAATAATCTTCATTAGTATGCCCTACTTGGCCCACATGGTATTAACACCATTTGTTGGGGTTACGATCTACTGGCTTGTATTCCTTTATTGGGTTTTCGCATGTCAGTAGCCCCATATTTCTCAATTGCTTAAGCATATGAGCCATTGGAATCTTGAACTGCGTAAATTGCCTCCTCTTGTTGTGGATGGGCTTGTCTTGATTCTGGACTTTCCCAATCGGCACATTTGCTCCTACTTTCTCTTTCATTAAATCAACTTTAGGCTTGGGCTATAATTTCCTATTTATATTAGGATGTAAGTTTCCAAGTTATTTGAGCACATAACTCATTGTCATTTCCATGCTAGTAAGCCTTTCTTCTAATATCACTAACTTTTCTTCTAGGGTAGCAATCTTTTCTTCCAAACCCCTACAATGAGATGCCTCCCTGGCTTGACCATTCAAATCTACTTCTAGCAACTTTTCCAATCCTTGTATCATGTTAATAGTGGGTTCTATGTAGAATTTGGGCCTTGGATCCCGAACGAAGTCCAATTGGACCAATTTTTAATCAATCAAATCTTGGACTTTGTTCTTTAACTCTCAGCAATAGTCAGTAGCATGCCTCTATTGACCCATGTGGTATTTACATTACGCATTGGGATCGTATTTCCGAGGTCTATATCTTGGTGATGGAGTCTTAAGATGTAGCAAACCCTTTTCTTTTAAGTAGCGATAGACTTGAGACATAGAATCAGGATATGAGTGAACCTCCTTTCTAGGTGATTTCTGGCTTAGCTTATTTTCCTTGAGCTCTGGACCAATGCTTAGGGCACTAGGCTTGCGTATCATTAGATAGGACATCGAAGCATTCACAATGGCCTTTGAATCTAACGAAGCTAATCCCTTCCCTATCAATCTCCTCACTCTAATAGCATCTTCAATCCGACTACTAGCTATAACTACATTTGCAAATGTGGAAGCAGTATGGCCTAAGAGGTGATTATAATGAGGTTCACCTAATGTGTGGATGAATATGTTGATCAATTCGTTTTTTGGCAATTATATTGTAGCTTAAGCTATTGTAGATCTCTATCTTTGGACATACTCCTTAAAGGACTCGGTTAGCTTTATTTTCATGTTACTCAAATCTATTAGGGATGGAGCTACTTCTTCATTGAACTTGTATTGTTGATAAAAGGCTCGAGCTAGCTTATCCAAAGTATCAAGCTTAACTAAGTCTTGTTGGGCATACCAAATCAACACCAACCTCGTTAGATTATCTTAGAAAGTTTGAATCATAAACTGCTCATGTTTAGAGAATTAGTTCATCTTGCAAACATAAAGCCTAAGTGAAGTTTAAGATAACCTGTTCTATCATACTTTTCAAAATTTGGTACCTTAAACTTCGTGGCTAACTAATGGTCTTCAAAAGTGCAAATACTACTCAAGCCCAGATCACTCTACACATCATGATCCTTGAGAACTCTCATTTTCTCTTTAATTTTCTAGAAAATTTCTTTTTCCATCTTCATCAATTTCTACAACAATTCCTTCCCTAAGCCTTTGTTGCTAATGTTGAGCTCATGAACCAGCAACTCTTCAGACTTGTTTAACTTAAAAAATTTTATTGAAAAATCAATGCTTATTTTATGTCATAGAAGCCTAATACTGACATCGACGAATCTAAACAAAGAAAACATTTGGACTGATGACTAAGGACATAGGATGACGATAATGTTACAAGGATGATATGGACAAGAAGAAATTATTTTACAATGAGAAACTTATTGAATAAATGATACAAGGGTGACGATTCATGGAAAAAACTCTATCAGGACCATGACAACTTAAAGGCTGAACATGAGAATGAGAACTTAGACATTTACAAGATTAATAACCTTAAGATGGAAAATAATTCACAATGGAAATCTAATGATTAAATCATTCTTATTTTTTAATTTTTTTTTGTATTTTATTAGTTCCTAATAGTATGGTACATGTGAAGCATTGCAATAGAATTCGACTAAGTAAATAATTATCATGAAACTGATTTTTGATCATAAATTACCATTTTGAAATTTCTCATTTAAATTTTTTTTTTTGAAAGCATTAAAAAAAAAATGATACTTCCACAATAATCTTCACTATAGCTAACTTCTATAATTACATGTCCCAAAAAAATTTACAAGTTGATACAAAAATTTTTCTCACCTTTTTTAACATTAGCACATTATGGTGTGAAGGGAATACTAATGATTTTGAGCATTTTATGTTAAATGTTATGTTATATGACCTATTACTGGTAAAATAGCACAAAATCTACAAGATCTGCATATATTATAAAAGCTAGTATATATAAACAATTATGCAAAATAAATGTGATGCAATATACTACACACACTTGCAATGTAAGTAGATTTGAAATAGGATTTAACAAAAATGAACCTCATGTATACATATATATAAAGGTTACTGATGTTTTAAATTGAAAAATGGACGATAAAGTAACTATGGAATAAATCAGGCTTTTCCTATAATTTTAAAAATAACTACCCCCTTTTCGAAAAGAATGCTGTAAGAAGGTGTGGTCTATAGGTCTCAAGCTCTGTAGCTTTAAGGTTTTCTAAAAAGAAGCCTAGTAGGCTACATTGGAGTTTGAGTGGGCTCGCCTATCGCTGCCAAGTGGAGGTAAAGACCCCAACGACTTGAGGCTTATACAATGGCAGCCCGTTTTAGGTTCCTAAGGTAGCCTAAGTTCGATCACATCTAAACATACGGATGGTTACTTGAAAAAAAAAAACCCCCTATCTCCATGAAGGCCTATTGGGCTAGGTTTTTTATTTTTATTTTAAGGCCCGCATCACTATTAGATAATTAGTACAACTATGATATAATACAAAAAGAAAATAATTATACAAAAGCTTATTAATTTTTTTTTTTAAATTTTCACATAGCTAGCTCACTAAGAATCCTTAGTGGAGTCGCTAATTCTGTTGAGCTCTATTTGATTTCCTTAATTTAACATATATTAAGCCTAACCCGCTTAATATAAATTACATGACCTTGAATTAAGGAAAAGAAAAAAAAAATTATTTTTTAAAAAAATGGAGTCGCCAATGAGTTCAACTAGTAAAAAAAAATTAAGGTTTTCAAGTAGAAAAATCCTAATTTGATCACTAGTTTATGAATATTTTTAAAAAATTAATTTTTAGAAAATTGAACCAGAAAACTGGGTTGAGGGGCTAACCTATTAAGACTAAGTCACTATGTGAAAATAAGAAAAAATTGATTGGCTTTATTTTTTATAATTTTTATAAAAATATTAAAAATATACCTAAGTTCACAAAATGTAATGAAAAATGATTTTTTATTATGAATTTCTAAAAAAAGGGGAAAAACATTTTTTTTATTTTTATTTTTTAACAGTTACCCCGAAGATACCTACGTACTCACTAATCGAGATTAAACTGATCGTAGTTTTTTTCTTTATAAAAGTATTAGTGAGTGGGTTATTTTTATATTGAAAACTAAGCTAGGTTTACGTTTTTATTAATTTATTATTTTAAGGGAAAAACCTAAAAATATCTAACTTTCCTGAATTAAATAGAAAAACCCTAACTAACCGAATCTTTTTGAAAGAAGCTCAATTTAAATTAGATTTTTTTTCCCAAAACCACTATATGTTAAAAAAAATTTTAATTTAAAAAAAAAACATGATTTTTTTAAAAAAAAAACCTTAATTCAACTAAATTTTATTAGAAAATAAAAAATTTGCATTAAGAATAAACAATAAAAAAAATGCGCTTAAATACAAAAATAATTAATAAAGGAAAAAAAATAACTAATAAAGTAAATTAATAAAAATTAGTGAAAATTTACCTAGTATCAAATCGTGTCAGTATTGGGTAGTAATGGGCAATGGACCGGGTGCTGCTAGGCAATGCTGGATGGTGGGCTAAGCACTGTTGGGCAATAGGCTAGGTGACGTTAGGCAGTAAGTTGGGCATTACTGGGCAAGAGACTGGATACTGCTAAGCGAGAGATTAGGCATTGCTAGGCGACGTTGGGCAATGGACTAGGCAATGGACAGGTTAAGCGTGCTGGGTAACATTGATCGATAGGCTGGGTATTGTTAAGGGATAGGCTGGACGAAAGACTGGGCAATTGTTGGGCGAGAGATTGGGTGACTGGCTAAGCATTGCTAGGTGGTTGTGTGGTGGTGCTAGGGTAGTACTATATGGTATTGTATGGTGGTTATATGATGGTACGGTGGTGTTACGTATGGTAGCACATAGTAGTTGTATTGTAGTACGTAATATTTTTGAAGGAGTATGTGGGGGTGTGCGTGTAAGAGTGTGATAAAACCCCCTTAAATTCTTGGTCATCGTGCTATTTATAAACTCAAAATCGAATCTTTCGTATCGAAGATATGGAAGATACAATTGTGATTCTTTTAAAATTTACATTAGCTTCAAGAAACACTAATTTATTTTGGGTTTTTTTATTCTTCCAAGGCTCGATCTACTAAAATTTAGCCCAATAATTCACTAATCTAATTTAAGTTCTTAAATTAGATGAATTTTATTCTATATTGATTTGGCCCAAAATTAATTAAGCCTATACCGTCACATAATCCAATATAATTTGACTTAACTAGATATGACTTAACTTGATATGATTCTCTTTTTTTTGTTTTTTTGTTTTTGTTCTTGCTTTCTTCCTTTTTTTTTTTCTTTTTAAATTTTTGTTTATTTTATTTTATTTTATTTTTATTTATTATTTTTCTAATTTTTTGTTTATTTATTAACCTGGCTCAATTAACAAAAAAATTAGTAAAAGTAAGGTGTCTACAATATCATAGCACCTCCTTTGAAAGAATGGCATCTTAAGAGACTTAGAAAATTATAGGAAAGGCAAAATAGGTAGAAAAGTGGGAGAAAGAAAATTGGGAAAAATTAGTACGAAATTGGGGGAATTGAAGGGTTCATGCATGCATGCATCAACTGGAAGTGAAATGAGGTTGCCACCTAAAGGAATAGCATGTGCTTGGTTACATCAACAAGCCTCCTCCATCCCATGGTGGTTGAAGTCCTACGTTTCGATGAGTGATCGCTTTACTCTATTATTAACTAAAATTTGAGAAAAATAGCAAACAAACTCTAAAAATTTTGGAATTTGGTTTCTCAATGTATTTTTGCATGAGAAATTCAAATCTTCAATCAGATTTTCAAAATTTTGAGTATAGGTATGAGTTCCTTAAGAAAAAATTCCTATACATTAAATTTTAATTGAGTTTTTTAAAAAACAATTGGTGTAGTTTCAACTTGAATTTTTTTGGTTATACTCCTAAGATGTTGAATTTTGATGTTATGTGTTGATTTGTTAAAATTGAATCATTGGATTTTAGGAAAAATTCCGATTTTGCAAAAATAGTTTGCTAGATAAGTGTTTTACAGAGAAGCTTAAGTAATTTTTACAAAACCGTAGTCTAACTACAAGTAGCTATTTAGAAGTTAGGAATGATGATTTTTAAGGGTAGGTGGGTACTTAGTGGTTTGAGGATTAACTCTCCAAAGTTTTAATGCATATGCAAATTAATTGATGATATTGTATGTAATGGTATAGATGATTGAAGTGCTAATGGATATTTATTGTTATTGAAGGGTTTGGAGTTCTAGAAATGTAGGGTAAGTTGAAGTATATGTTAAATAGTATGATGTAGTAATTATAGGAAGATCAGAAACTATGTTAGAAAATAAGTCACGATATAACCTAGTGTTGAATACACTAAATATTGGGTTTGAATTAGTAAGTGGTTTATCTTTGGACTCTACACTATTTCTAAAGATAAACTGTAAATTAGAAGCTTCTTGAATAAAAATCTAATTAGGACGATAGATAAAAAACTTTGTTAGAAACTAGGTCAAAATGCAGTTTGTTATTAAATATCCTTGATCACACTAAGAGTTTGAAAATAAGCTAATAGGTGATTTGTATATGAATTCTATACCTTCATTAGAGTTAGAACACAAGTCAAAAGTTTTTGGAAAATAACTTATACTACAATGCCAGGTCAGAACCTAAGTTAGAAACTCAGTTAGAGAGTAGTTCAATAGAAGATGCTATATGTAAGAGCAACTGGAAGTTTGAAGATGGTTGGTACTAAATGTTATATTATTGGGAGCAAGAGAGTAGGTTAGAAGGTCACCTACTTAAAACTTCTAATGATTTATTGAAGTTAAAACCTAAGTCAGAAACTATTAGGGTAGCAACCTATGCTAAAATACTAGGTCAAAACTTACATTACATAACTAATACTTAATAAAACTTTGGAAAACTCACTTAACACAATTGTGGAATAAACTTGAATGTCAGAATGAACATATATATTGTATATTGGATAGGAATTGAAGGGGATTATATTAAATTTTAGGGATAATGAAGGTGGATGAGAACAATGCATAAGGAGAACGTGCATTAATATCTAGGTAAGTAGGATCAATGCCTTACAATATTTTGGTGTACTTTAAAGTACTTAGAGGCTTTTGTATGTTTCGGCTTATGATTGTAGTGTAGTTGTTTGTGCATATGCTATGCATGTGTCTAAATATTACTTAGTTGCTATTGTAGGAGTTGAGCTCTATGCTGTGATTTTTTTTGTGTATTCTGTTTTGTTTAGATTGTTTGAATTGATCGATCACCTTAGAAACTGAATTAACTTAAACTCAACCTAACTCCTAACCTAACATGCATTGCAACCCACTAAGGGTAACAACTAGAATTCTTGGGCTAAACGTGGACACTTCAATACGGATAGCTGAAATGACCCTTTCCTCATCCTTAGTTAAACTAAGTGATAGGAGAGTAGGTTATTGCAAGGTTAGGGGTATAATTTGAAGTGAGTCTTAGGCAAAGGGTGTTCTCTATTACACAAGCCTCGGTTTAGTTTCAATTAGCGAGTGTGTAGTGTCAAACTCCTTAACCTAGATTAGAGTGGGCATAATTGCTCTAATCTTACAATGGATCGAATAATGTTGTGCAATGGTATTTTCTTATACATGCATTACATTTAACTAACTTGGTTGAAACCTTATATTGCAATGTGTTGAATGCATACTTCTGTCTCTATTCCAACACGTTACCTAAATCCAAAAGATTGAACTAGGGTTTAGGAAGTGAGATTGTGAAAAATTGGCTTAATTAAGTCCTGAATGAAACTTTTACTAACCTTTAGGGAAACTATTAGGGACTCCTTAAGTGGCCCTTTAATTTGCTACTATTAACATTGTTACTAAGTCCGATAAAGCTATGGATTTTTATAGCCCTCTTTCTTAGACTTGTGACTGCTTCCCTTACATCCTTATAGATTTGAATATTTTATTGAGTAACACTTTTTAAATTCAAAGCTTTTGAAGAACTGTTGTTACAAAATCAACTTTTTATAATCATTGTTTATAATGAATAGGCATAGGATTGAATGCTTCAAAATGGTTGAGTTGGGTTCACTTTGTGTGGATTAGGTCTATGATAGTGATTATAAGGTCAAATACCATCTTAGAATGATTTATATAGCAGTGTTGTTATAACTCTACTATTTTGGGGTGTGACAAACAAAACTTAATGAACACATTTGCCGTATTTAGGTAAATTACAGGTCTATAGGTGAATGTTCTATATTTGTACGATTACATAGAAAATATGAACTAAATTTCATAAATCACCTCATTGGAAATTTGAAATATAACGTATTTTATATAAATTGGATTTCTATACTGGGATATGAATGTCTAATGTGCAACCAATGATTAATAAGTGATTACAAATAGGATTAGATTTAGATTTATAAGTTTGTTTAAATTGTTATAATATTTTTTGGAGATTGTATTTTTCAAAAAAAAAAAAAGTGAACTTATAATAGCTTTTAAGAATTATTTATGAAATTATGGATTTAATAATTAGTTCTAAGTTTTATATGTTCCTATTGAGGTAAATATATACAATAAGTTGAGGAAAGGATTATTTAAATGATTAATTTAATTAATTTAGAGATATTTAATAATTTGAAAGGATCAACATGCAAATATGGATTAATAGTGTAATGTTTGTAAACTTAAGGATCGAATATATAAAAAAGAATAAAATTAGCATTTAAATAGAAAGTCAATCATATATTAAAATCTGAAAGTGTGTTTTTTCCTTTGAAATATTGTAAATACATGATTTGGATAAGAAAATTAAAGAGTATCAAGTTTTGGGTACCATCATTATAAGATAAATGTTGAGGCATGAGATATGTTATAAACATTAACATTTATGCAAGATTTTACTTATTTTTTACTTTAACGTTATTGCACGTAACATTTCCAATCCATCAATTGAATCAAATTAGAATTATTATATGCTATTTTGGAGCAAAGTACTAAATGTACAACGCATTACATAGAACATAATTCTTGATGATAATCTATTGTGTAACTGAGTATATCAAATATATTTGTGTGTAGCCATTCTCTTAGTGCACTAAATTGTGACAAACGCCATACATTTTTCACTTCATGAATGGTAAACTTCACACTAGATACTAGACTAGGCTAGGTGAAGTTTTTTTTTTTTTACCCGATTTTGGTTGGGTAAAATGGAAGACGTGAAGGATGCAATCAGGCATTCGTTAAATAAACTAAAATAAAATAAAAGAAATGAAAGAATTCCTTTTTATTGGTTTATTTATTTTAGAACTAAATATATTTTAAAAACAAATTAACAAGTGTTTTGTAGAAAAAGACACCTATTAATGAGATTTAATGTTACTAATATACTACGTTTTAAAATGAATAATGTGTAATTACCAATAATAATAAATAGTTTATAAAAAAACTATAATTTATATTTTTATATATTAAAATTTTATTAATATTTAGATACTATTACTTCCTTCATAATTTATATAATACACCGGTCCATTCACACTTTTCTTGAATAACAGAGATACGCATTTTTGAATGGTAGCCATTGACGTGAATCATTGTAGAAGTACGCATTCCAAAACAGTAGAAGCATCAACACCAATCGAGTGAACAGTTTACCTGCATGTAGGAGTCAGTTGATGATTAACTTGAGAAAATGATGCTTCAGTGTTTTGGAAAATGAAAATGGGGGATGGCTTTGTTTTCTTTTTTAATTTATCTTTCTGGTTGACAACTCCTTTTTTTTTGGGGTGGACCTGCCCCGTCCACATTTAATCTGCCCCACTTCCATCCATTATAATTATAACTCTCTTCCCTCTCTCTAGTCTCCCGTTAAAAGGCAAGAAGATCCTACATGACGCAACGATGGTCTACACGGAGCAAGGACAAGAAGTCTTCAGAGCTTATTAGGTTGCCCTTTTTTTTTTTTTCTTTTCTTTTCTTTTCATTATTTTTTTCCCTTTCCCTCAACTTATTTTAGAAGGCGAGCTCGCCAGTTATTGCAGTTATCATCATAAATAACGCAAATGTGATGCAAAGCAACATCATTAAGAAATTGAATAGCGAATTACACATTTGTAGTAAGACAATTAAACATATTGTAATTATTTGATACAATTGAAATATAAAATGTATTTTTGAAATCTAATAACAACTTCTAAAGAGAGTGAAGTATTTTACAATAAATAATGGAGTAGCTACTTGCTGTAGTAGATGAATAAAAGTTGACAGTATAAAGGTGGGTTGTAAGTATGATTTATGGAAGATATGGACATTTCATCCACAATTGCTTTGTGTGAACTCGATACATATAACAACTGCAAATTACTAAGGAAAAGTTCAAAGGTTTTTTTATGATTGATTAATATTTTTTTAAATGTATGGATAGTTTGAGTGGATATAGGGTAGATAAGTATAAGCTTTACTGATATCCTACCACCTTGGAACCCGTTCCTTGTAAAACTAACATAGTATAAGGTGTTTTGTGGAATTTTCAAAATTTTCCAATCTTTCTATTACTTTAAAAGTTATGTAATATTAAGAAAGCATTCAATATATTATATTACAAAATTTTTCCAAATGTAAAATCTATAAAACCTATAGCAAAACCCACAATATAAAAATAGCTACTTTCTCTATTTTTATTATTTCAAATTTATATTGTATTAAATAAAACTTGTAAAACATATTGCAAATTGAAATGATCATTTACATAAGTTAAAATACCATGAAAAAATTGGAGATTAATTCATCTACAATTTTAATATCACTTTTGAGACATTTCTGTATTCATTAGCTATGAAAGATAATAAACAACTTCTATAAAATTTATATAGTGTTTGGTTGCTAAGACTAAATAGTACAACGAGAAGTGAACAATATAAGTATAAGAAGTTTAGGGGAATACAATATTATTATACCTTATTTGATTTGCATGGTACTGGATAAAAAGTTTTGTAATATTTCTTATTTGGTATGCACAAGTACTAGACTCAATATTATTTTTTAACATTTATATCCTTAATATTATTTAATGATATTTTTTATATTATTTAAAAGTATAAATTTTCAATATATCTAATATTTAAATCCTCATAGTGTCTAATATTCATATAATTACATTTATATACTTATGTGTTTTTATTTAGTGAAATCAACTTTTATACCATATTTTAGATGTGACAAATTTTGAGTATTTTATTTAGTCCTTTAGATCTCTTTTTTGTTCAATAACCAAGTTCAAATTGTAAACCAAATATTTTATCCAATATTCGGTTTACAATATTAGATAAAATATTTGGTTAGAAGAGTGAGATTACTTAGGTAAAGGTGATAATCGAGTTAGCTAGATCCACACCAATGGGTTTAGTTTATATTGGGAGCACTTCATGATTAGGGGACTCTAGTATCCATTCTTAAAGTTCTTTATAAATATTCTCAACTACCACCATGTTTGTTTAGAGTAGTTGGTCCCAAACAACATGAGCATTCTTATGGTCTTCGAGGCCTTGTGTACATCATTAGAGGTAAGGCCTACGCTGACACTCATTAGCTGACTGTATTGGCAAGATGATCTTAGAGGGTTTAGAGTCCTCCATCTATGATTTGAAGAAGTTTATGTTGATCCAAGTGGACAAGAAACCCTTTTTTTATGAAGTGAACACCTTTAGTCTGAACAAGTAGGATAAAGGTTTTGAGGGAACAGGATACCCATATGGTTAACTGTATCCTCCATTTGTTTTGATGTCAGGGTAACATATCTTAAAATGCAAAGGTGTTGGTGGCTTAGTGATGAGTGTAATTTTAAAATCATCTCTTATGCTATTTTCTTGAACATTTTGAGTTATTTTGATATAATTTTGGTGATTTTTCTACAGATTTAAGTCATTTCTTGATTTCAGGACTTTAATGAAGTAATAGGGTGAAAAGAAAGGAATTTAGGCAATTTTTAAGGAGAATTTCACCAATATTGAAGAATTACTTAAGGATAGAAAGTGTTGAAGAGGATTTGTTTAATAATCAAGAGAAGAGGAAGACCATAGTTGCACTCCACAACTATAAGGCCCATATCCCCGATTTTCTAAGAGAAGTTTAAAGAATTTTTAATGAAGTGTGAGATCATAGGCGAACTCTATGGTCGTGATTTGTAGCCATGATCCTTTCACAATCCAATTTAAGGTAATTTCTTGAAGAATTATTACAAAGAGTAGTCCACACCTAAACTTTACTCCTGTGTTCTTACTCGTAGCTTACCATGAATTTAAAATATTACCATTTGAAGTTTATTTTGTTCAGACCATATAAACAGATGTTTGACATGCGAAATAAGAGAGGAGGAAACACTACAATGAAAGATAGAAGAGCTCCTTAGTGTTCTTTAGGGTTTTATTCATTTTTGTTATGAAAGTTATTATTTTATCATGTCTATAGTGTAGAATTGAAGATATCTAGACATGTAACCTTAGGGTAACACGTAGCATACTTAATTTACAATTATTCTAATGAAATTCCTTTGTTTTTGTTAATTCAATTGCATGTTTTGTATTGATTAAGTTGCTATTTTTAGGGTTTTATGTTTGTTATTAGATTTTATGTATTGAAGTTGCGAGACCAATACATAAAGAGATCTATTGTAATTAAAGAGATTGGCTATAAGTTTAGTAATAAGTTATAAATATCTTTTGAAGTTAATATTGATATATTGTTTGGTTGTTGATGGAATTCCTATTCTTAATGCTCTTTTAATTTGTTCTATTCCAAAAGTGATTCCAATAGAATATAATTAGGATTAAAAATCAATAGAGAAGTGATTCTTATTAATTTAGTAATTAAATTCCTGTAGTTAATAAGAATAAAGAATACATTAGAAACTTTAGGATATTGCATGTTTATCTCTCAATGATCAGAGTCTAGATATCATTATTTATGGTCATTGAGTTTTCTTCGTTAACTATTCACATTATTAGTCCTTAGTTATTTATTAGTTCTTGTTTTCCTTTTCTTTTTTAAATTTACTTTAGTCCTTTATTTCCTCATCACAATTGTTATTTTATTTCAAGTGCAAGTAAGTAAGTGTTTAATCCTCATAGGATTGAAAACCCTAAACTTTAGTGTTCTTTATACTATTATTTGATAGGTGCACTTACCTATGCTGCTCAGTAACCTAATAAAGTTTTTGGTGCTTTTGTTAAGGCTGTTGATAAAAAAACTCATTTCTTTATTACTTTACTATTTCTTTTTCAGTTATTTTTTATATATTTTTCTTTTGAGTTAATTTAAGTCTAATTTAATTTCTCTTGTTTGTGTGTTAAGGAGATTGGAGTGACAGGCAATAATGGTGAAGTGCTAAAGACCATGTTTGGTTACATTAAACCATCAATTAGTGTAGCTAACTTTAGCATTGCAAGATTAGCTATCACTATGAATGAATTTATGATCTCACTAATAATTATCTAAATGGTCCAGCAGCAATTACATTTTGAAGGCTCTCTAAAAGAGGACTCGCATGCACATATTGCTAATATTCTAAAGATATGTGCTACCTTTAGAATCAAAGGAGCTATGGACGATGTAGTAAGGTTGAGATTATTTCCTTTTTCTTTGTAGGGAAAAGTAAGGAAATGGCTAGCCTCTCTTCAAAAAGAATATATTACATCATGGGAGGAATTGACAAATAAGTTTTTAGAAACATATTTCCCTCTAGCTAGGACAGCCTAACTTCGTAGTGACATTTAGTCATTTGCTCAGTATGACTTTGAGACCATACATGATACCTAGGAGCGATTTTGAGAATTGCTCAAAAAGTATCCTAATCACGTTGTTCCACTTTAGAACTAGGTACAAACTTATTATAATGGGTTAACTATTTCCAGTAAACAGTTTGTTGATGTAGCTACTAGTAGAACATTAAATTTGAAAACACTTAATGAAGCTCAAGCTTTATTTGAAAGTTTGGTCATGAATAACTATCATTAGGAAGGCGTTAGACTTAATACAAAGAATCTTAGCATAGTAGATGCAAAAGTTGCCATAGCTCTAGTAGCCAAGGTGGATGCTTAAAATAAAAGGTTAGACACTTATCTTATGTTAGCACAACATTCTATGATGTCACATTTAGTTAACTTGAAAGGATATATGGGACAATATCATCAAAGGCCTTCTAGCAATTTTATGAGTCAATTGGGATTTCAACATATGCCTTATCACGATCGTGAGAACTAAGGTAGGGAGTGGTTTACTTATCCAAGTGGCTACTCTTATGTGACTTAACTTAGGAGTATGAGTAGCACTTATGGATTACATGGTCCTCCTTATCAGTGGAGAACTTAAAACTAGAAGATAAGTTAACAAGGTATATACGGAGTATTGATGTTAGATTGACAAGCATAAAAAAAAAAAATAGAAAAACTTACGGAAATCTTAATGGAGAATCAATAAGAACGTTCACCATAAGCTCAAGTGGAGGTTGTAACTTTGAGAAGTGGTAAGGAATTTCAAGTTTCCAAATAGCCTGAAAAGAGCTAAGTCAACCTAGAGCTACCAATAGAAGAGTCGAAAGAAAAGTTCTAGAAACTTCAAAACCACCTAGGGAAGAACCTAAACCTTAAAGGCCTAGAATACAAATTTTCCAGAAGGAATGAACACTCAGATGAACAATATGGTAAGTTCTTAGATATTTATTTAAACAATTGCATATTAACTTATCATATGTGGATGCTTTATTGAAAATGCCTAAGTATGCAAAATTCTTAAAAGAGCTACTCTAAAAAAAGAAGAAATTGGAAGAATTATCTACAGTCATGCTAAGCGAAGAGCACTCCACTATCCTTTAGAAGAAGCTTTCGATAAAGCTAAAGGATCTAGGGAGTTTCACTTTCCCTTATCTTATTGGAAATTTATCTATTAAAAATGCATTAGCTAATCTAAGAGCTAGCATAAATTTAACACCTTATACATTGTTTAAAAGTTAAGGCTATGTGAACCTAAACCAACTTGAATGAATTTACAATTAGCTAATAGATCTGTAACATACCCTATAGGTATAATTAAGGACATACTTGAGGTAAACAAATTTATTTTTGTTATTTTAGACATTGATAAGGATATTAAGGTGCTATTCATCTTAAGTAGACCCTTTTCAGCCACAATTAAAGCTATAATAAGTGTTGGTGATGGTAAACTTACACTAAGGATAGGAAAAGAGGAGATGGTCATTAAAATGAAAGAGGCAATGAAGAAATGTGTTCGATAAGTTGACACTTGTGTTTATCTTGACGTTGTTGACTCTTGAGTATCTAGTGCCTTACATGAATGATTAGTTAAAGATCCTTTAAACTATTGTTTGAAACATGGAGTCCAAGAAGAACCACACAATGATTCATACATAGCAGATACAGAAGCTTAGTTGAAAGCCAATCCTCCACCTATGGAGAGAAGTTGTGAGAGGTTTGAGTAGGTAAAAGAAGCAGAATTGAAGCCCTCTATTGAGAAGCTACTAGTGCTAAAATTATAGTAACTTGGATTACTTAGAATATTTTTTTCTAGAGGAAAACTCAAAACTACTTGTGATAGTATCCTTTGAGTTAGTTAGGTAAATAAAGGAGAAGCTTCTGAATTTGTTGAAAGTTCACAAAAAAGTAATCTCTTAGATAATCTTTGGAATTAAGGGAATTAATCCATCATTCTATAATCATAAAATCTTCTTAGAAGAAGGTCACAAACCAATAGCATAATCTCTAGAGACATTTGAACCTAAATATGAAACAAGTAGTTAAGGTAGAGGTAATCAAACTTTTAGATGTAAGTATGATTTACTCTAATTTTGATAGCTCTTAGGTTAGTCCTGTATGGGTTACACCTAAAAAGGGCAGCATGACAATAGTACCAAACGAGCAGAATGAGTTGATCCCAATAAGAGCAATTGCAAGTTGGTAAGTTTCTATTGACTATAGTAAGCTTAATGATACCATGAGAAAGGACCACTTCCCTTTGTCATTTGTTGACCAAATGTTAGAGCGCTTATTAGGTCATATGTATAATTGCTTTCTAAATGGTTTATCGTGTTATTTTCAAATTTTTATTACCCCAAAAGACTAAGACAAAACCATCTTTACATGTCCGTATGGTATTTTTGCATATAAGAGAATGCCTTTTGGCCTTTATAATGCACTTGAAACATTTCATGGTGCATGATGGCAATTTTTGATGAATTTATGGAAGATACAATGGAAGATTTATTGATTTTTGAGAACTCATTTGATCATTGTCTTAGGGATCTATAGAAAGTTTTGCTAAGATGTAAAGAAACAAATTTAGTATTAAATTGGAAAAAGTTCCTTTTTATGGTATAAGAGGGCATGGTATTAGGATATAAAGTGTCTTGAAGAAGTATAGAGGTAGATAATGCTAAAATTGACACCACTGCAAAATTAACCTCTCACACATGATATGGATACTTTCATAGATGGACACATTACCGGTGGTATATCACGAATAAGGGGATAGGTTTGAACCATACAACAGACCGAAAATTAAATGATAATTGTAGTTTGAGTAGGGGTTCCTATGCACCAATGCCTAGTAAGAGCTTGAGTCACACTTAATATGGCAGATAAGTGAGACATGACGCTGCTCACCATTAGTCTACACTTACGAACGAGTTAGATAAGAGTGCTTCCAAGCTTAAGTTTCTCTAGTCAAGGATATACATAAGCATAAGAAGGAAAATAAGAAGAATGCTATTATCATATTGAAAGGAAGATGATCCGGGTAGTACATGTGATGAGTATTTATATGCTTCAATTAGGGTAAGTCTTAGGTTACTATAAATTACAAAAAGATTCCTATGAGAAATGGAAAATACATATTATGTAAGGGGCAAATCAGTGAATACAAAACAAAAGAAATATCCATGCAAGGATAGTACAATGGTTAGAAAAGAGTGCATGTGTCAATGGCTCAATTTGTGGTCTTGGTAGTTGTGGGGTTACGAATAGAGCTGGTGAGGTCGGCTGTTTGATAGTTCGTACTTAGAAGGTACTTGTCCAAGCTATGGGTACTAAGGAGCTCTCTTAGGATGTCCGCTCGTTAGCTAAGCTGGTGTTGACTCTAGCATCTAAGAACTCTAGTACTGGTGAACTCCTCTTCTTCTAGGGTTAGGTTCATTTAGGTTGCTCGATGTACTAAGGTAGCAAGTCCTTGTGCTTGGGATTGCATGATTGTTCCTTGATTCCTATCATCCCCCCTAAGTTGTTTGAGATTAGGGATTAAATCTTTGTCAACTTCAGGTAACTCATCCTTGAGGAAGTACGGGCTAAGGCCAGTAATGTTGAAAGAGTCGGAGACTCCATATTCCCTTAAGAGTTTTACTTTATATGCATTGGGGTTGATCTTCTCGATTACTTATAATGGTCTGTTTGTTCTAAGGCATAACTCATATTTCCTTAGATTAGGGAATTGATCTCTATTGAGATGACTCCATACTAAATCACTAGGCTAGAACTCTTTAACTTTTCATCCTTGGCCTTTTCTCTTGAGCTTTGAAGTAGCTTAGGTCAAGTGGTCCACAACCTTTTGGTGCATCACTCTAATGGCCTCTAATCTCTCAACAATTTGATGTCTTCAGGTTGGCTGGGTAAGCAGACCTAGTCAAGTGGAAGCTCAAGGTTATATCTACACATAACCTAAAAAGGTGACCTCTCTTTAATACCATGGGCCATCTTATTATAGGTGAACTTGATTATTAACAAGAATGGCCCAATTGGTTAGGTTCCTTCCAACTGTAACTTAGAGTAAAGTTCCTAGAGTTTGTGACAATCTCAGTTTGACCATCGGTTTATAGGTGACAAGACATAATGATATGGCATACTAAGAATCAACAAAGGTGAAGATATCAAGGGTGGGTCTAAGCTTGTAGAAAACTTGAAATGAAGGATGAAAAATGTGCAAAGTAAAAGAAAATAAGTAAAAACCATGAACAATCTTGAAGATATGACGCACCAAGGGATTTATGTGGACTCATGAGATAGTTGATATGATACACAAATAGCTCAATGAGGTTACTCAACCCTTAACCTTGCATAAGGAGTAGGATAAGAGTTAAAAGGGAAAATAAATTGATAGTTCATAGCAAGAAACTCGGTATATTCAATAGTAGAAGAAGACGCTTATGGCTATATGTAAGAGGGAATTTATATCCAAAATACTAAGGCTATGTTCTATATATGGAATATACAGAAAGGGTATTGTCTAAAATAAGCTAAATATAAGAAAAAGATAAAGATGTAAAAGAAAATGCAAAATAAAGGCTTTAAATGGGAGATTCTATCATGTGGGGACTAGAACATATGGCTAGTAGCTATTGGATAACCCTTGAGGAAACAAACAAAGTAGTATGCTTAGATTAGATGGATGTCGAGTTGGAATGTGAGTATACTTAGATTAGGTCAGCTGGGATAGGATCTTTATAGCTTAGAGCAAAGATGGCTAAACTAATGAGTAAGTTGGCTGAGTTGTCAGCAAAGCAATCTTTAGGTTAATATTTGGTCATTGATAAGTAGGGACGGGTTTGCCTCGCTAATTGTAGTAGATCGATAGTTAGAAGTTGCTTGGATTCTTCAGACGTAGGTCAAGATGAGATGATGTGCCTTACTATGCTCTCAAGTCCTCGAGTACAAGCTCAGGTTAAGGGTTTAATGGTTCGATTCCTATCATTCCCTCCAAGTTGATTTGGATTTAGGATCAAATCTAACTGATCTTCGTTATGTTCCTCTTCTGATCGGTAGGGGATGAGGTTAGCAATATTAAACAAATTAAAAACTCCAAAGTCTTTAAGTAGTTCCAATTGATAACTATTATCACTGATCTTTTGGAGTGTCTTGATTGGTCTTTTAGCTTAGGCAAACAACTTGCTCTTCCTTTTGCTTAAGAACCTTTCTTTGCTTAGGTGTAACCAAATTGGGGGCTTGAAATTTCTTTTCTTGTTTTTCCTTCTCACTTTCCTCCATCTTCTTGGTAGCTCGATCAATCTAATGAGCAACTTTCTAGTAGATCTGTTGAAAGGATTAAGCTTTAGTTCTAGCTTCAAGGTCTTCTTCTTTGAACATGGGCTTTGGGGTATAGTCAAGAGGAAGCTTAGGATTGAAGCCATAGACAAAATCAAAGGATATATTGATATGGTCCAGAGTGGATGAATATACAATGTCCGGTATCATAGTACCAAAAGTGGGGTAGGTCTAAATCACAAGTAGGGGTCTACATGTATCAACAATGGATATGATGAACTAATGCCTCATATGAGCTCGAGTTGTACTTGATATGATGTATAAGTGTAGCTGGAGGTCACTCGCCCCTAGTCCAAGCTTAATGGGCTAGATAAGAGTAACTTGAGAGTAAGCAGCATAACACTTGGCTCAAGAAAGTGTATGAAAAAACAAAAATGTAATCTCTATTGTGACCATTACAATATATAAGTATTTATAAGACCCTATTAGGGTAAATCTTAGGTTAGAGTAAATTACAAAAAAAAAAAAAGGATTCTTGTTAGTTAAGGAAAAGGGGAATAATTTACAAAGATATCAATGTAATCATATAGAAAGAACATCAGATAGAAAAAAGGATAGTACATATGTTAGAAAATGGCAGGTTGTATGTCTTTTTGCTCATTTTGTGGTCCTAATGACATTGCAGGTTGAGCAAGCGTAGCTTTGATTAGGTCGATGTTGGCATCTACAGTTCAACAACTCGGACAATTAAGACTAAACAAGGGTAAGTTCATGGGTGGCTTACTTTCATGTTGGCTTCGGGTAGTTGGCTCCTAGTAGTTGACAACTTGGCTTTGGCACAAGTCAAGTCGGTAGTATCCTAATTCGATGCTTAGACTGGTGTGTATTGATAGGGTTGGGTTAGCATGTCGGTTGGTTACCTCGATGGCTTCATAGATGATATAGAGAGCAAAGTAACTTAATTAGTTAGACTGGGGAATACATTGCTCCTCAGCACTCAATTCACCTCAGACAGCTTGGCGAGCCATCTTAGTAAGCCTATGAGCTTGGAAGTGTATAATTGGTCTATAATCCTTATCATTGCTTATGGGTTGTTTGAGATTTAGGATCAAATTTAGCTCGACTTATGGTTGTTTTTCCTTGGGAGTATATAGGTAAAGATCAATAATGTTGAAGGAGTCTAAGACTCCATATCCTTAAGGTAGTTCAATCCTGTAGGCATTAGGATTGATCTTTTCAAAACTTTAAAGGGTTTGTCAGCTCTAGGAGATAGCTTACTCTTCCTTAAGTTTTGGAACCATTCCTTGTTGAGGTGGATCCAGACCAGATCACCTAGTTAGAATTCTCTTTTCTTTCATCCTCAGCCTTGCCTCTCAAGTTTGGTCGTAGCTTAGCTTAACTACTCTACAACTTTTTGGTGTATAGCTTTAATGGCCTTGACTTTCTCTACAACTGATGGGTCATCATCTAGTCTTGGTAGGGGTACCTGGTCCATCGAGAGATCAGGGTTGAACCTATAGTTGACCTCAAAGGGAAATATGTTTGTTATATTGTAGGCAATCCTATTGTAGGCAAACTTAATGATTAGTAAACACAAATCCCAATTAGTCATGTTCCGTCCGACTGTAACCCAAAGAAAAGTTCCTTTAGTTCTATTAACAACCTTGGTCTGTCCATCAGTCTATGGATGATAGCATGTGCTATACAATAGCTGTGTCCCCATTTTTCTCTAGAGTGTTCTCCAAAAGTAGCTCATGAACTTTGGGTCTCGATTTGAAAAAATGGATCTAGGTATGCTGTGAAGCTTAATTACTTCTTGCAAGAAAAGAAAAGAGATAGCCGAAGTGTCTTAGTTTTGGAATAAGGCACGAAATGTACCATTTTACTAAATCTGTCCATGACCACCATAATGGAGTCCTTCCCTTGGGATATCCATGGTAATCCTAACATGAAGTCCTTACTCAACTTGGACCATAGTTTGATTGAGATGGGTAAGGGTAGATAATGTCCTTACTCGGCTCAGCTCTTTGCTTTTTGGTGAGTTGTACACCTTTCCAACACAAATTGGACATCTTTCATCATTTTTTGCCATAAGAATCTTGAGGATAGTACCTCATGGGTTTAGTATTGGCTAAAGTATCATGTCAATCCTTCTCTATATGCCTTGTGCACTAGTAATTCTCTTATGGAACAGGTCGGGATACCTAGCCTCTTCTTCTTGAATAAGTATCCCCCCTCCTTGTGATAGTCATCTAGTGATTGTCCTTCCTCACACTTGGCAAAGATGGGACCAAAGTGTGGATCCTCAGCATACCAAGTAACTTGTTTTGTAGTTTAGTCAGGAAGGAATGTTGTCTTAATAGGGCGTCGGCCACTACATTATTCTTCTCATTCTTATATTTCATGACATAAGAAAATCCCTCCATGAACTCGACCCATTTGGCTTGTCTCTGAGGTAATTTGGGTTCATTCATTAGATATCTCAAGGATTCATGATCAGTGTAGATCACTAACTCCTTAGTTAGTAGATAATGTTGCAATACCTTAGGGCTCAGATTAAGGAGTAAATTCCTTGTCATAGATAGAATAGTTGAGTGTAGCTCCACAAAGTTTCTCGGTAAAGTAAGCAATGGGTTGGCTTTCTTGCATCATCATGACACTTATGCCTAGTCTAGATGCATCACAGTCTACTTCAAACACTTTATCAAAGCTCGACAGAGCTAAGACAAGGGTTGTAGTTAGCTTCTTTTTCACTTCCTCAAAACTCATTTGCTCCTTCTCTCCTCATCTGAATTCAACATTCTTCTTTAATAGTTCAGTGAATGGGGTGACAATCATATTAAAATTCCCTATAAGCCTATGATAGAATGATGCTAGGTTAAGAAAACTCTTCACGTCAGCTAAAGTGGTCAGTACTGGCCATTCGATGATCACTTTAATCTTCTCTTCATCAACTTGTATGCCCCTTCCACTTATAACAAACCCCAAGAATATCACTTCAGATCAGTAAATGTCATACTTCTTTAGATTAGTGTAGAGCTATTCAGCTCGAAATTTTGCAAAGACTCTTTAGAGATTCGTATGCTAAGTCTTTAGGTTAGGGTTGTACATTAAGATGTCATTAAAATAAACCACAATAAAATTTCCTATCAATTCTTAAAGCACATGATTTATCAAACGCATAAATGTGCTCGGCATATTGGACAATATAAATGGCATTATAAGCCATTCATATAATCCGTGGTGTGTTTTGAATGTGATCTTCCACTCATCTTCCTCGCGTATTCAGATCTAATGGTATCTTGATTTGAGATCAACCCTAAAGAACACTCTTGCGTCATTCAACTCATCTAGCATGCCATCAAGCCTTAGTATGTGATACTTGTATTTTATGGTAATGCGATTGATTGCTTGGCTGTCTACATACATTCTCTATAACCCATCTTTCTTAGGGACCAACAAAGTTAGCATAACATAAGGGTTAAGGGATTTCACACACAGACCCTTTCTTCATCAACTCATTTACCTACCTTTATAACTAGACGGTCCATTTAAGATTCACCATATAAGTAAGCTTATTCAATAGTGCAGCTCCTAGCTATAGGTGAATGACCTTTTCTAGACCTTGGATAGGGGGTAAACCCTCCAACAGTTCATTTGGGAATAGATTAGTGAACTCTTCTAATATCGCTTTCACCTCGGTATGCTGCTTCCTCTCCTTAAATCACATCTCTAGTATTCTTTGGACTAGTAAATAGGTTAGTCCTTTAAGCTCCGTTTTTCATTTCAGCTCAGCTCAGATCATTACCAAAGCCTCTTTCTTTAGGGTTCAGTTCAATTGGGTCTGCATGACCTTTACTTACTTAGTAGTCATACGACTCAATTTCACCTTTCTACCTTCATGCTCTAGGAAACATGTATTCTTCCTTCCATCATATATCATAGCTCGATTGAACATCCATGGTCGTCTAAGTAGAATATGGGACATACTCATGGGCAATAGATCATATAAGACTTTGTCTCGATAATTGCCAATGTAGATTGGCACAGACACCTATTTGTTCACTTGTAGGGCTCCTTTTTCACTGAGCCAATGAAGCTTATAAGGTTTTAGGTAGGGCTTGGTTGGCAATTTCAATTGCTAGACTATAAATGTAGGGCTACATTGGTATAGTTCCTATTGTCAACGATCAAGGTACACAGTAACACATTCACCTTACATCTATTGTGGAAGAGATTTTCCCTTTGTTTGTCCTCGAGTATAGGATTGACACATATTGTCCTTAATACTAGAGTAGCCCACATGAAGTTCCCTTCTTTACTATAAATAACTTCCTCCTCAGACAGCTTTGTTTTTCCATCTTCTTCAATAGTCGATGCCTCGCCTTGGATCACCATAGTTCTCTACTTAGGTAGTTAGAGTAGGTCGGGCTTCGATAACCTTACATGGTTTTGTCTATACAGGTTTGCTCAGAATAGATTGGCTACTGCCAGGTTGGTTGACAAGAGGTTAGTACCTTCCTGTTCGGCATCTTTCTATCCTCTAGGTGGCTTGGATTGCATCATCAACTGATCTAATATCCATGGTTTCTAGGATATCTCTAATCTCGTACTTTAATCTACCGATGAATTGAGACATAGTTTTGTCTTCTAGTTTACTGACTTCACATCGAATCATTAACATCTGAAGTTCCTTGACATAAACTTCAATATTCAATCCTCCTTGCCTCAACTCCTATAATCTTTTGAAGGCAACTTGTGAACAATAGCTTAGTACAAACCTTCTCCTCATGACTTTCTTCATTTCATCCTAACTCTTAATTTCTTGTTCTTCTTATCTTCTTCAAGTGGCTTGTAAGTTCTTCCAATACAGGTTGACATAACCAATAAACTCCAATATAACAAGTTTAACCTTTGCATTATTGGGTACTTCATGGCATTCAAATTGCTTGTCAATCTTATCTAGCTAATCTATGTAGAAGTTGACATCACCACTACCAAAAAACATAGAATATGCATCCTTAACCCTTTAACTCTAGGGGCTTAGACATTCCTCTCTTTAGGCTTATAGTACTCCTTTGCTTTGTTGTCTCCTTCCTCTTCTTCTTCTTCAATTTCTTCGAGTGCTAACCTATACCAAGCAACCCTTCCCATTCCTTCAGCTTGGGGTAGTCGAGTTGGGTTATTATCTCGGCCAAATTGACTATTACCTCTCTCTTGTTGCTTACGTCCTCTATTTGGTTATTTCTAACTCACCGTTTATCTTCATTGATAATAGTCACCAAACTAGCTATTAGATCGATTAGCCTATCTAGTCGATTGCCTATTGATTGAGGTGTGAAGCTTCCTTATTGTCCTTCGTTATTTTGAGCACCACTCTTTTGGTTTCCCAAATTTCCTTAAGCACTTGAATTTGACATTATTGGCTAACTCACAAGATTGATGGTTAAAATACCACTCAAAGTTCTCTCCCTAAATAATAATAGCAGAACAATAACTAATACTCCCACCATTATGAAAACTACACACAATGAACAAGCAAACAACTACACTTTGTTTTTGCATATAAGAAATAGGGGAAAACAATGCATCGAATGTCTTCAAAACTATTTACCTACTAAACTCTTAGTGTTAACAACAGAACTTCGAACACACAAAACCAATAACAAATCACTTAGAGAACAAGGTAGCAGAAACTAGCTTCAAATGTAACTAGGGCTCTGATACTAAGATGATACGATCCGACATGGATAAACATACGACATTTGGTATCATATGTACTAAGGAGGGTAGGGGGAGGTGAGGGGTGGGTGCGGAGGTGTTTAAACTATGAGATGATTCAAAAAGTAAATGATAGTCATGGATTGAGCAAGAGTTTTCGTGCATCGACGATGGATATGATGCATTAATGCCCTACATGAGCTTTGGTTCACACTTGATATGATGCACAAGTGTGGCCGGAGGTCACTTGCTACTAGTCTACGGTCAGTGGGCTAGATAAGAGTAGCTCGAGCATAAGCAGTAGAACACTTCACTCAAGAGAGTGCATAAAAAATAAAAAATGTAATCTCTATTGTGGCCATTACAGTATACAAATATTATAGGACCCTATTACGATTAATCCTAGGTTATAGCAAATTATAAAAAAAAAGAAAAGAAAAAAGGATTCTTGCTAGTTGAGGAAAAGGGGAATAATTTATAAGGGTATCAATGTAATTATGCAGAAAGAATATTTGATGGTAGAACGGATAGTATGGATATCAGAAAATGGTAGGATGTACTTCTTTTTGCTCATTCCATGGTCTTAATGACATTATAAGCTGAGTAGGGGTTAGCTTCGATTAGGTCGGCATTGGTGTCAACAGTTTGGCAACTCGAATAGTTAGGACCAGATAGGGGTAAGTTCATAGGCAACTTACTTTTGGGTTAGCCTTAAGTGGTTACCTCCTAGCAGCTAACAGCTTGGCTTTGATATGGGTCAATTTAGCAGTATCTTGATTTTATGCTTGGATTGGTGCGTAGCGAAGGGGTCAGCTTAGTGTGTTGGCTGGTCACCTTGGCAGCTTCTTCAATGACGTAGAGAGTAAAGTAACTTAATAGGTCAGACTGAGGAATGCACTACTCCTCGACACTTAATTCAACTCGAACAGCTTAGCAAGCCATCTAAGTAAGCCAATGAGCTTGGTAGTACGTGATTGGTCCCCGATCCCTATTATATATGGCAAGTGGTGTTATGTATTGTCTTATTGTAAGTAAATTATATCACTAGAAAAGAAACATCTTAGGCGATTAAGTTCTTTCTTACTGTAGGTTGGAGTAAAGAACCCAAAGTACGGTTGATGACCTCTATTTGGCTATAGTTTGGGGCTGATATGAAGTACTGAAAAGAAACTTAGTTCCTAATCGACACTAAAGAGTTCTATAGAAATGGATCTAGAACTTCAGGTCCCAATTTGACATTATGCTCCTAGGCACTCCATGTAAGTTGACAATCTCCTGAAAAAATGGAAAAGGAATAGCTAAGGCATGTTAGTTTTAGTATAGAGCACAAAGTATGTTGTCTTGCTAAATCTATCTGCTGCGACCATTACTGAATCTTTGCCTTAGGTAATTTAAGGTAAACTACAAATACAATCTATGCTAAAATCAACCTATGGTTTGATTAGGATGGGAAAAGGCATCGCTTTCCCTTATTTAGCTTAGATTTTGTCTTCTTAGAAGTCATATAGCTCTTGACCACTTAGTGCACATCTTGTCTAATCTTAGGCCAAACGAATTGTACATTTAACATCTCATAAGTCCTTTTCTCTCCAAAATGCTCAGAGTGCTTACCACTATGAGCTTCTCTTATTAACAACTCTCTAATGGAACAAGTCGACTTCCTCCATAGGATATTCATCCATTGTTCTCCCTTCTTAACAATGCTCATATATTAGACCAAAATATAGGTCTTCAAGGTATAGCCCTTTGATGTTTCCAAACCCTAATAGCTTAGTCTACAGTTCGATAAGAAGGGTGTACCTTCTTGATAAGGTATTAGCAACGACGTTGGTCTTGCCTTGCTTATATTTGATCATAAAATCAAATCCTTCTAGGACTTCTATCCATTGGGCTTGTCTCTTTGAAAGCTTAGAACGAATTCATAGGTACCTCAAGGACTCATGATTGGTGTATATGATGAATTCCCTTAACAAAAGATAATGTCACTGTATATGAAGAGATTAAATTAATTCAATTGTTGTCCTCTTGGCTTCTTGCTATAATAAGCAACATGTTGTTCTTCTTGCATCAATACAGCTCTAATGCCAACACCTGATGCATCATATTCAAGCTTAAACACTTTCTCGAAGTTAGGCAAAGCCAAGATAAGCATAGAGGTCAATATCTCCTTCTTCATAATAAAACTCTTTTCCTCTTTTCTTACCCACTAAATTGCATATTCTACTTTATTAGCTTAGTGAGAGGTGCAACAATTGTGCTAAGACTCCAAATAAAACACTAGTAAAATGAAGCTAATCCATAGAAGCTCATCATCTTGGCACATCAACAATAGCTTGGATTTTCTCATCATCAACTTGTAGTCCTCCTTTACCAACTACATATCTTAGGAAGACGATGTCTTCTTGATAAAAACAACACTTCTTTAGATTACTAAATAGTCTTTCATCTTAAAGCACATTAAAAACAGCTCAAAGATGGTTAATCTGACTAGGCAGGTTGAAACCATACATTAGGATATCATCAAAGTAGACCATAACAAATTTGCTAATAAGATTTTGTAATGCATAATTCATTAATCTCATGAAAGTATTCAGGGTGTTGGACAAGCTAAAGGGTACTATCAACTACTCATGTAGACCATTTTAGGTCTTAAATGCAGTCTTCCATTCATCCCTTAGTATCTTGCAAATTTGGTGGTATTTAGATTTTAGGTTAACCTTGCTAAAGACTCTAGCACCATTCAACTTGTCAAACATATCATCGAACCTTGGGATAAGGTACTTATACTTGATCATTATCTTGTTAATAGCTATACTATCCATACACATGCCTAGTACCGTCTTTCCTTGTCATAAGTAAAACTAGTAAATTATACAGACTTCGACTCTCTCTCACATAACCCTTTTTTAACAACTTGTTAGCTTACCTCTGTAGCTCAATTACTTGCTTAGGATTCATCCGATAAATAGGCTTGTTAAGTAGAGTAGCACTAGGTATCAAGTTAATACAATGCTCAATTCCTCGAAAAGGTAGTAGCTCTTCAAGTAATTGTTCGGAAAATAAGTTGGCATACTCATCAAGAAACTCTCGAATCTTGTTATGGAGCATAACTTTCTCTTCTAATTCCAATAGTCTTCTAACTAAAAAGAAGGTTGGCTAGTCGGACCTAGTAGCTTCTCGAAGGTTAAAATGACTAAGGACCATGGTCTTCTTGAATCCTTAGGCTAACTTAGCTTGCAATTTGCTCACTTGATTAAGGGTCATGGGGTTCAAAGTGATCTTCCTTTTATCTTTCTCAAATGCATGTGGGTTCTTGAACCTATCATACATGACCTTCCGATCAAATAACCAAGGTTAGCTTAGTAACACGTAAGATGCACACTTGGTTAGTAGATCACAAAGAACTTCATTAAGTAATTCTTGATCGAGATCGATAGCAGCATTTATCGAGTGGCATGTAATACTCTCTTTTCATTTAACCAGTGTTATTTATATGGCCTTAGATGTGATAAGGTTTGCAATTTGAGTTTTTGAAGTAGGTTAGTAGATATAACATTGGTACAACTCCTACTATCTATAATAAGTGCATACACTTGCTCATTTAGCTTGCATGTGATATGGATCAAGTTTTCTTGTCATTCTTTCTTGATAGATGATTTGAGGCTAAAGCTCATTAGACAACTAAGATCTACTTTTCCAAGTCATTAGCAAACACATTTTCCTCCATGAGTTCATTACATGCTTCAATTTCTTCCTCTGGTTCAATCTTCTCTTCGAGCTCTTCGTTAATATTTTCTATTTCAATGTTCAAGACCTTACCTTTAATGACTATGGTACATTGATTTGGACATTGGGTGGCCATGTGTCTAAAATTGTGGCACTTAAAGCTCTTAATTTGGCTTATCTTCCATCTTAATCCTTATCCTTTCTCAAACATCCTCTTTGGTCCTTCTTTCTCGACAAGTCAGCTATTTTGCTTAATCGGGGTACTTATTTGTATATTAGACTCAATACTATAATGAGCTTGGTCATTACCCTAAATAGGTAGGTTAGATGAGATAAGTTAGCTCATTTGAGGTCAAATTAATGTTGGGTAATCCTTATGGCCTCATCCAAGGTGGTGAACTACTGAAGTTCTACTATGTCTTAAACCTCAGGTCTTAACTTAGTAAGGAATCTGGACATTATCTAAGATAGCTCACTAACCTCACATCGGATCATGAGCATTTGAAATTCACATACATACTTATCAACAATTCAACTTCCCTGCTTCAGTTCTTAGAGTCGAGCAAATGTATCTTATAAGTAAGTGTCCAGCACAAACCTTACTCCAAGAACTCTTTTCATCTTAGGCTAAGTACTAATTTCCTCATAGTCATCACTTTAGCACATTTTGAAAGTTCCTCCACCATATTGCATCATATCTAGAGAGCTCTGTTGTGGCTAATCTTACCTTATCATGGTCTTTATATTAATAATAGTTGAAAACTTGCTGACTTTTTCTTCATAATTTATGCATTTGTTAGCATTATCGAAACCATTGAAGTTTAGGATTTGGAGCTTTACTTACTCAGTGGCTTGGGGTAGGTAACCTCCCTCCTCTACTTCATAGTACTCTTCTCCATTTTCCTCGTCCACCTTACCCAATGTATCCTCCTCTGTGTATTTCCTCCTACTCTCCTACCTTAGTCTTACTGAGCTAGGAATTGTCTTTAGGCAAGTTAGAAATCTTGTGTAGCATTTTTGACTTTAGGGGTAGTGTGTGGAGTGTTACAAAGGACCTCAATAGGTCGGGAGGCTAAAGTATGAATAGCTTAAGTTAGCTCCGCTATCATGTTGGCCATTTCATTGAATCTTTCATCAGCACTCCTGGAGGTATTATGAGGCTATCTACCATGGTAAATAACACCATTTGCATTGTCTCTAACACCAATGTTTATACTCAAGTCAGTCATCCCCCTTAAACTTAGCTTTAACTTACTTCAGCGATCAAACAAACACTAACTTCCACTTTTGCTATCTAGAAGCAAAATACGCCACTTACTAATAATCACCCTTCACACTTACTAAACTTCCTCAAGCAAAACCCAAATCTAAGAATCACCACACTCTATCATAGAAATCAACACTATAACCAACTCTATTAAACTTAGAACAGTAATAATACTCAACTAACACTTTACTCTATTTTCCAATATTCAAAACAAGGTAAAATAAAGTACATTACAGTATCTAAAATATACTACAATCGACATTTAGTTATTGATAACCAGGGAAGGGTTTGACTTAGTAATTATGGCAAATTGGAATTTAGAAGTAGCTCAGATTCTTCAAATGTAAGTCGGGATGAGAAGATGTACCTTGCTATGCTCTCAAGTCCTTAAGCAAAAGCTTAGGTCAAGGGTCTAGTGGCTTGATTGCTATCATGTACCAAATAGCAATTTGGTCCCTAGTCATCTCTAGAACGTCTTCCAAAATTAGCTTAAGAACTTAGGATCTCGATCTAATACAATAGTTCTTAGTACTCTATGTAACTTGATCACTTCCAATAAAAAGAGAAAAGAAATAGTTGTTAGAAAGACATGCTCCATTTTTCAAAAATATTTTCTCAAGACTATCTAGATTTTTCAAAAATAGCTAGACCATTAACCTAGTTGTTAGAAAGACATGCTCCATTTATATTTTCTAAAGACTATCTAGATGTATTTAATACTTTAAAAAATAAATTAACTCTTGCTCATATAATGGTAGCACCTGATAGGAGCTTACACTTTGAACTAATGTACAATAGTAATGATTATGTTGTAGGGGAAATGTTTGGTCAAAGGTGGGAAAACTACTTCCCGCCAATTTATTATGCAAGGAAAACCCTCATGAAGCTTAAGCAAATTACACCACCACAAAGAAAGAGATACTAGCAGTGGTTTTCACACTTAATAAATTCAACTCATATATAATTCTTTCTAAAGTTATTGTTTACGTTGACCACTTCACTTTGAAATATTTGTTTATTAAGATAGATGCCAAGCCAAGATTTATTTGGTGGGTATTACTACTTCAAGAATTCGACTTGGAGATTAGAGACAAGTAATGAGTAGAGGATTTGGAAGATGACCATCTGTTGTACTTGGAAAACCCATCATTGGAAAAGATTAATGAACAGGATATAAATGATAAGTTCCCAAATGAAAAGCTTTACTAAGTAAGTCCTTAGGAAACTCCTTAGTTTATTGATATAGCAAACTATCTGGTAGCTAGAATTCTTCCTTTAGGATTATATTATAGAAAAAAGAAAAAGCTTTTTCATGACGTTAGGAGTTCTTTTTTTAGAAGAGCCCTATTCGTTCAAAATTTGTATAGATCAAATAATTTACAAATGTGTATCTCATTTGGAAGGTTAGTAGAATTTAGAACATTGTCATGGATGCCTAACTGGAGGACATCAAAGTGTGAACAAAACAGGTTATAAAATTATCAAATGCAATTTTTACTAGCCAACATTGTTTAGGGATGCGTAAAAATATATTGAGTGATGCGATAGATGTCAAAGGGTAGGGATCATATCTAAGAAAGCTGAATTACTATAGAATTTGATATTAATCTATAATTTTTTCTTTTATATTTAGGGTATTGATTTCATAGGATCGTTTCTAAAGTCAACAGAAACAAATACAACCTAGTAGCTATAGATTATGTAGATTATGTGTCTAAATGGGCATACAGTTCTTAATAGTTTGTTTTCTAGATTTGGTGCTCCTAGATGACTCATTAGTGATAGAAGAATGCACTTCTATAATGCCCAATTAGAAAAAGTGTCGAAGCAATATGGAGTAATGCACTAGTTTGTAACTCCACATCACCCTCAAACTAGTAGATAAGTTAAAATTGCAAACAAGGACCTCAAGTGAATCATAGAAAAGACGGTTGAGCACAATCGAAGAGATTTATCTGAAAAGCTTGACAATGCTCTTTGGGATTATAGGACTACCTATACAATGTCGATTAGAACAATTCCATGTCGATTTGTGTATGGAAAAGTATGTTACTTACCAGTAGAAATTGAACGTAAAGCCTACTAGGCCATAAAACATGTTAACCTTTATCTTGAGTGTACAAGTGAATATTAGAAACTTTAACTGGATGAGCTAAAAGAAAGGAATAATATTGCCTATTAGAACTTAAGAATATTCAAAGACCAAGCCATGCTTCATCATGACAAATGGATTAAGCAAGGGAAACAATTCCAGGTTGGAGACAAAGTCCTCTTGTACTAATCTTGGTTGAAGCTCTTTCTAGGTTAGCTTAAATCTAGATGGTCTTGGCCTTTTATAGTAATGTAGGTACGCTTATATGGAGTGATGGAGATTTGAAGCCTTGAGAAAGGAACTTTTAAGTTAATAGCCACTAACTCAAGCTATATTTTTGGGGAGGAGGGGTCTCCACCTAATTAAAGAGAACAGGTAATCTAAATCTTAGCTCATTAAGTGAATGACATTAAATAAAAGCGCTTTTTAGGAGGCAACCCAAGCTACTTTTCATTTTTTATTCATTTAGATCTCCATTTCATTTCCTTTTAATTTATATTTGTTCATTTAACAAGTCAACACAAGTTGTTCTCACAATCTTCCTAAGTGTTGTAGGGTGAAAAACACTTGATAAGGTGTTGAATTTGTCAAGGAAAAGAGGAAAAGGATCGTGATCATGAACTAAGTCACAAAGCTCAAGGAAGAAAAGAGGTAAATAGAGGTTAGAGAGAATTATAGTTAAGGACTATGCTCATGATCTTAACTATAGACCTCTCATTGTAAAATTAGCTTGAAATTGAAAATTGAAAAATTAGTTCGATTGAACCACTATCAAAGACCACAATTGTGATCTTATCTATGGACCCCTTGTTGAAAAAGCTATACTTAGTTGAATTTCAAGGAATTTGATCAAGGCAGGACCATGGCTAAAGATCATGGCCATGATCTTAACTGTAGTCTTGCAATATAGATTCAACTCCAATATACTTGAATCTTCCTTGCTTATTATGTTTCAAGCTTTCCTAATTTAGACTCTTTTTTCTCAATACTCACTTTCCTCATTTCTAATAGCTTTCCTTCTTTTAAGATTCAACGAATATTTAAGGTAATCTCATAAACTTGGATGTTGCTTGAATCAAATTGTATACTTGCCAATTTTGATTAAAAGCGAGTTTCCAATTTAAGTGATAATATCAAATCAGGTATGTGTTATTTACATGTACTTCTTAATGTTGTGTTCTTCATTGTAGTCCCCAAAGCAAAACTCACTCTCACTAATTGAATAAGTTAAGTGTGGGGAAAACAACTCTCAGCACAATCCATGGCACTTACTAACTTAAAAACTACCCATCATACTACCCAATGGACCTCTTCTCAACCAATATTGGAAAAGGAATCCCTAGCTACACTACCACCTCACCTAAAACACATGTTAGAATTTGAAAGCCCTAACAAAAAATCTAGATATGAAACCTTCACCAAAAAGACTTTTTCCCATTTTAGCTTTATCGATTGGGAAATACTCAAACTAGTCAACATGGAACTCGAGATACATACCATGGTAAAGAAGGGAGGTTAGGAGAGATTATTTAATATTCAACAACTTATCTATAAGAAACTTAGACTAGAGTTCCTCACCATACTCATGATGGAGCATAACCAAGTCACGACCTTGAAGACAACCTAGTAGCGATAGATCATCATGTACAGATTAGAAGTAACTATTCACATACTTGTAAAACTTTACCGGTTATTTCTAATAAGTACATAAAGTGTAAACACTAAAATTTTACAAAGTATCACAAACTTAATGGCATAAAATAGAGTCCAATTATTATTGTTTAAACATAAAATTAAAAACTTAATTAAATTTGTTCATAAGTCTTTCAAATAAAATATATTAGAATTAACTTAATAAATTTCCTTTCTAAATTCATAACTTAAATTCTTTTCTTGCTTTCCCCAACTTTGCTCCTAAGCTTTTAACCTCACCAAGTGTTTGGATCTTCTAGGGTAGACCCAATAGGGTTCATGCATCAAGTGAAAGTTATTGAGATATAAGCTATAACCAACTTAATAAGATACCAACTCATACTACCTTTCAAGAAAGTTGATTAAATAAGCAAATTCTATGAAACAATCAAATAGATGTGGTAATACATGCAGTCTAAGGTTTAATTTGTCCCCATTTGTCCCCCTAGCCTTAACCTTAGGTTGAGGATTTATAGTTCCACTAGTGTTTAAGCTTCCAATTTAGCGTAAAAGTCACTTAGCATAACATCCTTGGCTACCATAAAATAGCTGTAGAATCTCAATTTTTGGCTGAACCCAATGTCAATAATGATCAAGAGATAATGTCCCTTGATTGGTCTCAAGAGAACCAAATGGGCCCATTCTCCCTAATCTTACAAGGGAACTAATCTCTTGGTTATTTAGGATAACTAAATGAAATGTTTGCTTAAAATCCTCATAATCCTGAAGAAGATGGATTTTTCAATTAACCAAATGAATCAAAAGAAATGTTCACAAAGACACATCAATAAATCACAAGAGAAGGATATCTTGATCAGTTTTAGGAAGGCCTAAATGAAAATAAGAAAGAATATCTTCCCTGACCACCAAATGACCAGGCATTGATTGGATCCCTAAATGACTTCTAGATATATGCAAACCTAAAACATAAGAACGAAGATGACCTCGTCTAATGCACAACCATCCTCACAGCCACTTAGTTTGCATTAAATGAGGAAGGTTTTAACCTTTCCATTTCATGTGTGACAATGGTGGGAAATAAAAGAAATTTATGAAATATGCTATGCATAATTGCTTTGATATTTAGATTTCGATATGCATAATCTCCATTTATTTTAGTGATCACTCAAAGCATCACACGATCATATGAATCACATCACATCACAATCATCAACTTTATTTGTGGAGATAATTCTTAAATGTCTTAACAAGCAATTTAAGCACATACAGTCCCTAAGTACCCCATATAATTCAATTTAATTATATAAGATTAAAAGTACACTACTCTACAAGCACATATAAGTGATAATCATAGTAGGTACTCACTTTGCCATCTTTCTAATCGTTGTAATAATCTTCTAGAAGTTCTAAATCGAACATACCTATAACGATTAAGATAATTGAGATACAAATTGAATTACCAAAAATTCCAGTTAAGTTTTGTTTCGAGCCTTTTCTTTTATAAGTCTTTCATTTCTTAAGTTGATTATGTTTAATGTTTCTTTCCCCATATCTTGTTTGAATGGTCCTTATATGTCCATGAATGTTCTTGGTTTTTGTTCCATAGTTTTCTAATCCTTGTATAAGGTCTAAATTGTTATGGTATGGATATGATAGGTACATCGTTGATAAAGTCCAAGTCAAGGAAATCTTATTTGGACATAATAGGTGAGTTATTGTTAAGGCATGACTTTGTCCACTTGGTTTAGTTTTTATTATTTAGCCTTTTATTTTAAGGAACTCTTTTGATTTCTTTCTTAAATTTTAATTGAGTAGAATATTTTAGGAAACTTCTTTCTAAATATGGAAAAGAGATAGAAAGACTTCCTTTAAATGAGTTCATGGGGCTTTTATTTCAATTCTGGAGTTAAAGAAACTTCTTTTGAAAACTTTCTTTTCCTTAATGATTCTTGGAAACCATGATAAAGAACAATCTTAAAATAAAAATAGCTTTTTATTTAATTTTTTTTTTAAAAGATGTTGCTTTTAAAAGAACTAATTGGTTTGAGAAAGCTATCAAAACAAAGCTTAAGCTTAAGTTTAATAGAAAATCTTATCTTTTAGTAAAATATAGGGGTTTCTTTCCAAACTTCTTATAGAAAACTCCTCTTGTTTGCTAAGGATTTTGATGAAAAGAAGTTAAAAAGAGTTTTTCTTTACAAGTTTTTTTTTTCCGTAAGTAAATGGAAGGAAGTTTTCCCTTAAAGAAAATAGTTGAAAAGGATTTCTTTCATGATGTACATGTTTTAATGGGCTATCAAAGCTTACTCTTAATATTTTGGAATTTTAAAAGGTGAAGAGAAGTAAGAAGAATGGTTGGTGAGAATGCTTAGTGGAACTTAGAAAGAGATGTGTGATGGTTAGAATGTTAGCATAATGTGGTCCTAAAAGTTGGTGGTGGGGTTTATTTATAGGAAAAGGTTGGTTTAGCTTATCTCATAAGCTTTGTTGTTATGTAACCTTAATCCTATCTTAGTCTTCATGTTGGAATATTTGGTGCATGCATTCCTACTTTGTTTGTCGCCACTTTAGTATGATGCTCCATTTCCACATGTTTTCTTTTCTCAATTCATTTCATTATCCATGACATCATGGCTTTTAGATTTTGGGCACTTTCTTATGAAATTTCCATATCGACTTAAGAGTCTTCTTCTTCTATAATTGGTGAGGTTAAGGCATGATGTAATGAAGTAGATTCATCATTCATGACCTTGTTGTTTCGAGAATGAGGTTGCTTGTCTAACTTTGCTTCTTCTTCTTTGTCTTAATCTTATAGTATTTTTCACATGTGTTGATGCACACATGATGTTTGTGCCACATGTGGATAAGTTTGGACTATTTGATTTTTCCATATGTTGATATAAAGAGGATTTGGTCATAGCTTACATCATTGGTGAATTACTTGTTCAATTTTTCTTTTTCCTTCTTAAATCTTGAATTCTCATTTTACATGTGTTGATGTACACATGTAATTGGCAAAAATTGTAGTCTTGTTAGGGTCTTCCTTATTTTGTTTCATGTATTGGTTTTAAAGATCCATTTAGTTAGTTTGTTAGTTTTCTTTAAGTCTTTTGATTTAACTAACCTTCTTGTATTAACTTTATTTGACCAACTATTCCTACTCTTGACTAGTTAATTCTAAAGAATATAGGTAGTTTCTATCACTATTTATAGATGTCTTATCAAGTCTTAAGCATTTCTCTCAATTCTCTTCCAGTGATTTTAGCTTATCTATACTAAATCTCTAAATATTTCTGGATAATTATCCAAACTTATACTAAAGTTTTTAGCAATTTACAAGTATTCTAACTCGATAGTCTTGTTGAGAGGTACACTATTAACTTAGTCGTCACCATAACTTTTTACATGAGATACTAGGCAATTGATGCACGAGTGAACCAAATTGGGTATAGACCATATGTAACTGTCCTAGCTAAGAAACCAAAGCTTTTTGTTGATAACCTTCGGTTGACAAAAATCACATATGTCACCTTAATGTCATTGTCCACTTTCCGATAGAAGGGACTACTTGAATGACATTAACAAAACCCCCTCAAAAAGGAAAGAAGCTGAAAACTCCAATAATCAAGATAGTCTAGTATCGAAGGTTAAAAAGTTGAAGATGGATGTGCAAGAATTGGTCACTTCCCATGATCTTTTTGAACAATCCCTTAAAAGATTGCTTTAACGCTAGATACAAATGATGGAGTTTTGTAGTAATCTTATTGACCAAGTCAAGATAAGAATTTCTCCACCAATTGATGACGAATTAATTGATGTGGCAAGACAAATGGATTTTGGGGATGATGAAGAAGAGGGGACATCTAAAGGAGCTAAGATGAAGGACCTAATCAACATAGAAGTCGAAGATAAGAACAATGAAGAGGACTTAGACTTTTTCTAGATGTCTTGTTTTAAATTAATTATGTTTAATTGTTAATTTTCCATTTTCATGTTTAGTTTGAATAAGTTTTAGTTAGAGTGCAATTTTCAATCTCTATTTTTTAAATTCTCAATTAATGGTCGAGCTCAATCTTATCAATGAAATAATAAAACTTTCTATGTTGCATATGCTTTTCTTTTTTTCTTCTTTATTTATTTATTTTGATCTCTAACAACATTCAAGACAATCCTTCTCATGGACACTTGCGTAGATCAAACTTACTTAGGAGAGTATCGTTTCCCCAATATTCTCTTTTCCACTAGGTTTTAATTTATTGTTCTTATCTGCATTTATTTTCCTACTGATTTAAAATAACATACATTAAGGACAATGTACTAAATTAAGTGTGAGGAAGAGGTATGATAGAAAATAATATACTACTACTATTTAGGAAATTGACTGGTTAATTTTTAGCCCTAGTTTTTTTTTTTTTTTTTAAGTTTGCAATCCCATCTTAATAGCAAATAGTACCTATATTTTATTTTTCTTGAGTTAGTATTGCACATTGTATACATTACTAGAATTGACTAGCAAAGGTTACATGTTATTTAGCCTAGGACATAAAGGCATTAATTATTTAAAATTGTGATTGAGCACTAGTCATATGCTGTTTATAAATTTACTTAGATATACGCTTATCCCTTTTTGAATTTTAGAGAACTATAATCTTGAGTAAATAAGTAAATGAAGCTTGTCTCTTATAATTTCCCCTGAAAATATCCATTAATGAAGTTGTAAATAAGAATAATATGATCAAAAGTTATTGGTATGAATCGATCTCTATCCCTTAGAAGAGTGAGACTCTTTTCTATTGCCAATTGGCCAAAAAAGAGAAAAAGAAGAGAAAAGAAAAAATTGATATTGATTGGCCTCGCTACCTTAGAAGAGTAATGTTCTTTCTTGCTATCAATATAGATTTAAAAAGGGCTATATTAGTTAGAATCCACCTTAGTCCTTCAGAAGAACAAGATGCTTTTTTGTTGCTAATAAGCTTCAATAATTAATTAATTTAATAACTTGTCAGCCAAAATGTATGTTAGGGGAATGAGTAGATACAATATGTATTTATCCTTGATTATGGTGCTTAGAGAAGTTGAGAAGAGATTTGTATACATCGAAGCTAATTATAAGGGAGTAGTGAATGGTTTTTACCTAATTATATAAAGTGGAACTAACTATGGAGAGAATGATTAAATGTTGATTTACCGGAATTAGCCATTAGATTCTAGTATTTGTGTTTGGGGTGCATTGAAAAGTGAAAAGGGAAAAGGCCATACAAGTTGCTAATGATGTTCCAAGGATGCATCAACTTTTATCATGTGATAGGGTTAATACAATTTTTTTTTTTGATATCTTGAATAATATAAGGCAAACTTATCAGTCCTCTTTTGATTTCTCAATCCTCATTAAGGATTGATTAATTTGCTTAGGGAAAGCAAATGTTTAAGTGTAGGAAGATTTATTAAGTGTAATTTACACTCATCTCTTATGATATTTTCTTAGTTAAACTGAGTTATTTTGATAATTTTGCCACTGATTTAAGTCATTCTCAATTTCAAAACTTTGATGAAGCAATAAGGTGGAAAGAAAGGAATTTAGGCAATTTTCAAGGAGAATTTAACCTATATTAATGAATTACTTGAGGATAGCAAGTGCGAGTGAGAATTTGTCTAAGAATCAAGAGAAGAGGAAGATCATGATTACACTCTATGGCTATGATCCTTGGCCACAAAGTTCACCATCCCAATTTTCAAGTAAAGTTTGAAGAATGTGTTACCCAATGTAAGATTACGGGTGAACTCTATTAAGTCTCCTAATTTGGTTTTGATGATAACAAATTATGTATTAAGTGAATATTAATATTTTTATTAAGCATGCAGGTTATTTAATTTTTTAATTTAATGAAAAGGATATGTCATAGAGTTATGAAGTGTTTTATAAAGGAGTTTAATGGTGGCTTAATGGTTAGTACAACGGTTATAATTTTATAGATCAAGTTGGACAACAGATTTTATGAGGAGTCAGTTCTAATTGTTGAATATATTTGGATAATATATTTAATGTATTTCGCTAAAGTTAGATATATATTTACGGGGATTAATTTTATTGAGGTGGAATATTTTGATAAATAAATAAGTTGGATTAATTTTGTTAGGATTAAATTATATTGAAGTGAAATGACAAGTGAATTCAATGGTGGTAAATGTATATATTTACGTGAAGCATTTCTTACCGGAAGTTAAAGTGAGCATTGATTTCACGTTTCAATTCAACGTGGAGGGCTTCTTTGAAATTATCAAAATGGAATACTGTTTAGCATCTGACCGAGTTTGAATCAATAGCCCTTCATTCATTTCATCAGGACCAACGTGGCATTATTATTTGAGAAAGGAAGCTGTTCATTTTGTTATCACATGGCAAAGATATAATTAAATTTCAAGGGCATTTTTATGAAGCTTGTGGACTTCAAATTGTCGTCAACGTTGCCGAGCATTCTTGAACATGTGTCCAGCTTGTGGACTTCAGGCTATCGAAGAATTACAAAGCTTATATATATTTTCACAAGCAAGCACCTAAGGAGTTGGGAGAATAACGCGGTGGTCTTCTAATCGGATTGAGACAGTACTTGAATGTTTAATCTGGACGTTAAAGGAAGATAAAAGTTTGGGATATTTTTCAAATCAAGGGAAGGGATAAGGATATAGGATTAAATTGGGAGATATTTTTGAATTTGAGTATTCAAATTTTTTTAAAGACTTGATGGAGATTTACGAGGAGATTCAAATTGGAATCACTAAATATGGATAATTATAACATTTGGAGATATTTTTTTATTTCAAAATATGAGGATATGATGGATATATTTTAAGATAAGTTTGAAGGTTATATTATGGATTTGGTGGAGTTTATCACATGAAAACTATCAAATATTTTTTTTGGGATGAATTTTCAAATGTTAATTTCAGTTTCAAAAGTTAAAGATAAGAGCAAACTATCTCTTTCCAGGATATTCAAGTTTCAAATTTGAAAGATAATAGCCAATGAAGATTTACTTGCAACGGCTAGATTAAGATATTTCAAAATTTCTCAAGTTATGTCAAATACTTATTGAAGATCATAGAAAGGAGACGTTGCACTTGAAGAATATATATTCAAGATAGCTCAAATTTTTGAAAGATACTGATTTGTAATTGTTTACTACAAACCTCTTCCTCAAGAAAATTCAGAAACACATTCAAAACGTAATTGAAAAATAACATTGTCTATTCATGTTTTATATAATGATTTTATCTTGTACTTTTACTGAGAGGATCTTTATATTTTGTCCTAATAGATACTATAAACATAATTGTTTGTGTAATAGGTTTTGTGTTAGAGGGAGTTTCAAATTTTTGTAGATCTGTGTATAGGTAAAGGTAACTTTATGAGGTAGAGTAGAAGGATTGTAATTGTTTCTCTCTATTGAAGTAAAAAGAAGATAGTGGAATAATACTGGTGTGGATACTCGATCCTTAGTAATGAAGTTAGAAGAGTACAGTAAGCATAAGATCGAAGCATTATAAATCTCTTACTTAATTTTTTCATCTCTACTCTCTTTTAATTTGTGCTTTATTTATTTTGATATATTGTTTCAAGCCTAATCTTGATATTTTAATCTTCTTTTGCAAAAAGTTAAAAGTTTATCATAACCAATTCCTCCCTTCCACCTAACCCACCCCAATTACTATTGTGATCTACAAACTCCACAATTGTTATTTGTGGTTATGATCCCTCTTGTAATCTAATTCAAACCAATTTCTCAAAGAATTATTGCAAAGAGTGATCTATGCCTAAACTCTATGCTCATGTTTTAACCTATGGATTTGCCATGATTTTATAAGATTTGTCATTTGAAGTTTATTTTATCGAGACCATATAAATATATGTTAGAAATGTGAGGAGGAGATGCCAAAATGAATGATGGAAGAGCTCCTTAGTGTTCTTTAGGGTTTTATTCTTTTTTATCATGAAAGTTATTGTTTTTATCATGTCTATAGCATAGAATTGCAAATATCTAGAACTATAACCTTAAGGTAACATGTAGCATACTCAATTTGTAGTTATTCTAATAAAATTCCTTTGTTCTTATTAATTCAATTATATGTTTTGTGTCAATTAAGTTGTTACTTTTAGAGTTTCAACTTAAATATTAGATTTTATATATTCTAGTCATTATGTCAATGCATAAATAGATCTACCGTAATTGAAAAAATACTATAAGCTTAGAGATAAGTTATAGATTTTTTCTAGAATTAATATTGATATATTGTTTGGCTGTTGACATAATTTTTATTCTTAATGATGTTCTAATTCATTTTATTCCAAAACAATTTGAGTAAAATTTAATTAGGATTAGAAATTAATAGAGAAGCAATTCTTATTAATTTAGTAATTAAATTCCTCCATTTAATAAGAATAAAGAATACATTAGAAACCTTAGAATAGTGCATGTTAATCTCTTGGTGATCAGAGTCTAGATATCATTATTTATGGTTATTGAGTTTTCTTCATTAATTATTGGCATTATTAATCATTAGTTTTTGATTAGTTCTTATTTCTTTAATTTACTTTAATCCTTAATTTTCTCATCACAATTTTTATTATACTTCAAGTAGAGTAATTTAGTGTGAGTGAGTAATTATTCAATCCTCGTGGGATTGATAACCTGAACTTTTATGCTTTGTGTACTATTACTTGATAGGTACACTTGCCTAAGTTGCTTAGCAACCGATCACCTAGCATTACTAAGGTGAGTCCATCCTCTTGACGAGGAGGAGGAGGTCAAGAGTATCAAGGGTTCAATGGTGTGGTACGAGAATGTATATGAGTACCTAAGATTGTGTCTTAGTGTAATGTGGATGGATCCTTCAAAACTATTGAAAAAAATGTAATAGGTTAGGATGGATTTGGAAATACTAGCTTAGCAAACCTGTGAGCATTTGATTGGATGTGGCACACCAAATGAATACATGTGGACAAACAACTTGCCAGATGTAATGTATTAGTCCAAGTTAAGCAGGTTACTCACCATAATCCTTATTGAGACGATTGATAAAAGCTAAGGGTTTTTCATAGAGGAAAAGAAAAGGTACTAAAAAATCAGGAAAGTTAATAATTTCATTAATTGCAAGAAGATTATTATAGCACCTATAAATTAGGTATCTTTACCTTCATAGTCAAGGCAATATTATATCATTTGCATTTACTAAAGAGGGTAAACTAATATATACAACTTTGTTATAAAGAAAATGGCAAATTTGTAATCACTCTATAAAAGAATGTTTTGGCATCAAAATATACAAACCAAGTAATAGGGCATATGTCACTTGGACAAAAACCTAAGGATATGTTGCATAATAGTTTTTTATTTATCTTGTTTAAGTTAGTAGCAACTAATACTTTGAATAGCTCAGCATTAACACTTCTACAAATTTGGGCTTGTGGGTTCAGGTTTTTGGGACAAGTCAGCAAAAATGGTTAGGAATCTTATAACAACTTGGATATGCCTTTGGGCAAACTATTGGATCGCTCAAATTAATCTTATTCTTATATCAGCATAGCACTCAACTTGTTGCATCTAGGGTACATTACTAGATTAGTTTGGTAGATCGAGTAAGACTCTTATGGACTTAGGTGATGGGAGAGTGTCTGTTACTCTATGTTGGCAAGTCCTTTAGCTAGAGAATAAGTGAGGGCTCCTTAGGGTGGATTTCGATCATTCTCTCTTGGTTGTTTTGGATTTAGGATCAAATCTATGGAGTTCTCTACTAGTGCTTCTTCTTCGAGTAAATATGGACTTAAGTTGGAGATATTGAAGACGTTAGAGACTCCATACCCTTCTAGTAACTTGAGCATGCGCGCATTGTCATTAATGTTTCAAAGCATTTTGAATGGTCCTTCAACATTAGGTGATGGCTTTCTCTTTCTGTTATTCAAAAATTTTTCCTTGTTGAGATGTAACCATATGGGATCTCCATGTTGAAACAACTTCTTCTTCCTCCATCCTTGACTTTCTCATCATGGTCTCTCAACAACTCATGTCAATAGTTTGGTAACTTTATGGTAAATCTATTGTAGAACTTTGGCTTGGTTTTTTGTATTGGATTGCCTTTCTCGGACTTGGGTAATACTGTTTAGCCAATGGGGTGCTCAAGATTAAAGTCATAGACAACTTCAAATGAAGTATTGTTTATGGTACTATAAATAGATCGATTGTAGGTAAATTCCACTATGGTAGGCAACTATCCCAATTGGATAATTTCCTTTCAATAGTAGGTTAGAGTAATGAACCCAATTACCTATTCATGAACTTTATTCAACCATCAGTTTATAGATGGCATGATGTATTGAAAAGCAAATTAATTCCTAGTATTTGCTATAAGGTTCTCTAAAAATAGCTCAAAATTTTAGATCCTTGTTAGAAACAATACCCCAATGTATTCCATGCAACTTCATAATCTCTTGCAAGAAAAGAAAAGAACTAGTTAAAGCATCATTAGTTTTGTTGTAGGGCATAAAATGTTCCGTTTTGTTGAACCTGTTAACAAAAAGCATAATAGCGTCCTTCCCATGGGCTATTCTAAGATGGCCGATACCAAATTCATACTCAATTCAACCTAGGATTTAGTCAAAATAGGTAAAGGCATTGCCATTTCTTGTACAACTCAGCTCTTTGCCCCTTTACATGTTAAACATCTTTTCATAATTTGATGGATATCCCTTAGCATTTTATCACAATAGGACCTAGATTTCAACATCTCATATGTCTTCCTTTCTCCAAAGTGACCTAAGAATATTCTACGTAGTAGCTCCTTCACAAGAAACTCTTGGATAGAACGGTTTAGTGCATACAACTTTCCATCTTGGAATAAAGATCCATCTTTACTAAAGTAGTCATCTACTATTCTTTCTTTAACGTGTTGAACATAAATTTAACCAAAGTTTAGGACTTGATGGTATTACTTCTTCATGCTAGCAAATCCTATTAGTTTCGTATATAGGTTAGAAAAAGATACATTTTGTTTAGATAAGGCGTTAACCACTACATTGGTTTTCCCTTTCTTATACTTAATCACAAATGAAAAACCTTCCAAATATTTGACTTGTCGCTTAGACAGCTTTGGTTGGTTCCTTAGATATCTTAACATCCGATGATCGATTGTAGCACCTCAACTCCCGAGGCATCATCTTGTACTTTTTTATTATGACTATCTCTTGGTGTTGAGCAAAGGGTTCGCTACATGTCATCCCTAAATTAGGGATACAGTAGAGTCAACCTGTTTTGACTATAACAATCTCTATATGTAAATGAAGTATCATGCTTTTCTTTATTGATAACAGATATCACTTGTAGACACTTTACAACATGGGCCCACCATAGAGTATCACATGTCAATTGTTCTAGAGACATTACACCATCTAATTTATGAATACATCATTCCACTCAAGTAAAATTCATCAAAACTTATAGGTTAGCATGAAGATCTTTTTAAGTGTTTACATCCCTGTATCAACATATAATCTTGTAGCTAAAGGCTCTCTTTGCCCTATCTTAGTTTCTATGCCCTATTACTCTTTGTCTTCTATGACCCGTGACTTGGGGATGCACAAACGAACAGTCCCTCAGCTCTTTATAAGCTAAGTGAGAGTAGATAAACACAAACAAGTTACAACAAGTCTATTAATAGTAACATATCCAATACTTAGATATTTGAAACATGTAACAATAGTACCCAATAAAGTCAACTTATCATAAATATCTCCAACAAATAATAACATAGTAGCAATCAAATATTTTTAGCCACGCTGCATCATTGCCTAACCTAGAAGTCCATGCAAAGAATGCATGCCATGCTCATGCACATGAACAAATCTATTGACACCGATAATATGAGACCCTATAAAAATTGGTTATCAACTTATAAGCAGTTAGGTTAAAACCAATAAGTAAAATTTAGAATAATCACGTAAATTGACTGATTAAACTTGAATTTAATGACAAAATTAGAAATATTAATAAAAATGACCTACTAAGTTTGGATTTAATAAATTAATTAATTAAATATTATATTTATAAAATAAATGTATTTTTATTTGTTATTTATCGGAAACACGTAAAACAAGTTCCAATAATTAACAAATTATTAGAAATAAATTATATGTGAACTAAAAATCATAACATAGCTTTAATAATATTTAGGAGTCTTTATTTGTGTTATATATATTTACGTATAGGTGAAAGTACTCGAAATTTCCTAAAATATCAAATTTATACTAAATAAATATAGAAAAAATAATAAAAATTCAATAAATGGTAGATTATGCTAAAAGATGTTGGAATAGGCATGGCAATTTGTAAAAGTAAGAATTGACCAAAAGAAAGGCAAGAATAGAATAGTAAGAGGGTCAAAAAGTGGTAAAAAAAAAGGGCAAATGTGAACTCAAAAATTCCCAATTAACTTACACTAGCTTATAAACTGAGATTAGCCCTCTACGATTCATTTTGGACCTTTTAAAATTTAGGAAAAATAAAGAGTGGTTAGAGAGAGTAGTGTAACCATTTTTAGGAAAATTATTCAAAATAAAATGCAATTAAGGCTAAACGCGTGTACCAATACCAAACCAAGACTTAAGAGCATACAGACACCACCACTTCCCATGCCTAGGCTGGCTTTAAAGCATTGGGTAGCTAGTGGTAGCTTAGGCAGTGGTTTCCGATGAGTATTGTTAATTGGTTTGATTTTTTATAATTTGATAAAAATAGTAAATAAAATCTAAAAAATATAAAAATTGGTATTCTAGCATTTTTTGCATGTAATTTTAGGAAAAAAATTTATTTTGATGAAATTAAGTCCCAAAATATATTGTCCTTAAAATATCTCTAAATCCGAGTTGATTTCGCTTTTGTTTTCAAAACTACTATTAATGTTGTTTTAGCCTAAAAAATTTTCTATACACTACTTATGATGTATATTAAATTATCAAGAAAATTTTTTTTTTAAAATTATTTTTCATATTTTTATCTAATTTTTAGGTCTTAAAAATCTTATTAAATAACTAATTTCTTAAGTATATTTACAGATTTCTTAGTAAATTGATTTAAATTTTGGTTTGAGGTGTATCTTGATATCTTGAAACATTAAATGAGGTTGAGGGATGATATTTGTAGAGTTTAGAGTGTTAGATGTGGATATTACGAGCATTGTATTGATAGTGGTGTAATATATGAAATATTATAATAAGTGGGTAAGATGTGTTGAATTAAATTGAGGTGACGATGGCTTTAGTAATGAGCTATGATTCTGGCCATGAATAAAATATTTTGGGAATTATACTAAAAATGTGGTGTATACTCGGATTAGAACTTGATTTAAAAGCCAGATTAGTGGTAGGGTTTATAGAGTGAATAGGAATATGCTTAGTATGTCATTTAGAGACTCTTATACTTGAAACGTAGTTGGATAAGCTCAGAGGATGGATTAGTAGATGATTTGAGGCTTGTGAGTAAAACTATAATTAGAAGCTAAATTAGAGGTTGAATTAGAAAACGATTTAGAAGTTGAATTAGAGACTAGCTTAGGATGAGTCTAATTATAAGTGACATGGAACCTGTATAACTAAGTAAAATATAAGCTTAAACTGATGATAATAATAATCTAAGTTACAAAATTAAGCTTATACGTAGTAAGTGTATGAATACTAAAATGTTATTTCTATTATAAGGACTAACGGTGAAGGCATAGCGTAAGTTGCACTTGAGTGAGCAAGAGAAAGAGTTTAAATAAGTTTGGGATCAATACATAACTATATTTTAGAGTACAGTTTCATAAGACTTAGACGCTTAAGATTATACTTAGTTATGCTTGTTGGTATTTGATTATACACATGCCTGTGTATGTATACTTTTGAACTTAATTACATATTACTACTGTTGTTAAGTGGTTTTGGGATAAAATCTTACCCTGCAAAACATAAGAAACTAAATGGTACTGAGGCTAGTTCGACATAGCCACTCCGATGCCTAAGTTAGTAAATGTGTTTTAAGAGAAGATAAGCCAATAGTTATGAAATATTGAGAGTTTTTATAGTGCTTTTTCTCTGTAATTATAGGCAAATTTTGGATGCTTGAAGTAGTAGTTGATCATTGATCATGAGACATGTAAAGAGCTTATAATTAAGCATATGCTTGAAATATAGGAGTGATAGGTGGTTGTGCAATGAAATTGTGCCAGACAATAATTGTTCATGTCACTTTTATTAAGTTTAAACCAGATATAAAATTGTCTTAGTTAGCGTCTACCAAGAGTAGAATTACTTGGCTTTTAGTCAATCGAATGGTCAAGTGGATTCAAAGGATGAAATTCGACTATCAACATTTGCCTCCCAACTTTCGTAGTTAAGGACTTAACTTGAGGGAGTAAATGAAGCTCAATGTTCTATTGGTGGTGTTAGAGTGTAAAAAAATAAGTTTACCAAAAGCCAAGTAATGTAGGAAGTATTTTTATTTTCATTTAGAATACGATAAGTCATATCCTAACAAAAAATTCGTAACTCTTCAAATTTTCTGCCTATCTAGAAAACTACGTAGCACCACATATGATAGTTGTCACTCTAGCCATAATGATACTACAATGCTAATATCTATCAATGCTACGATAACCATCGGATCTTTGTATGAAAATACATGTAAAAAATTTGCACTACACCATCTAATTAGTGCATCATTCCCATTAGAACCGTGTTAGGGTTATGAGGGGAAATTGTTCATATATAAGGAAATTTCAATATTGAAAGAAGATTTCCTCATTTCACTTTCATCTGTATCCATATGCTTTCATCTCGTCTTCATGTTTAAAATTTTTGTAACTTTTATCATATAGCCAAAATCAAGTATGGTTTGAAACATAATTTGTTGACTTGTTCTTTCAAATTTTGAAGTGATTGAGACCGAGGATACTTCTTTCCCCCAAAAAGGAACAATACAGCGTGTTCCTCAAGTAGATACCTATCTAGATGACAAAGAAAGAAGATTTGTAGTTAGGTATCTATATAATAACGTGGTTTATTTTAGTGACTCTACAAACGGAGTAGCAAGTGCTACTGATAAAGTTCTTATTTCAAAATATAATAAATACTGGTAAGATCTTCCTAAAGTATGGAATCTACAGTTGAGAGAGGAGGAAAAGGCTATGCTTTCTAAGGGAGCGTAAGTTTCACATTTATTTGAAGTACCTCAACTTTAGATTGCGCTTCCCATTTTCTACTTTCGTTAAGTAGTTCTTTAACTATTTCTGAGTTGCACTAAGCATGTTGTGGCGACCTTAAGAGGGGCCTATTAGTATTGCCTAGAATTTTCATATCATGTATGCACCTATGATAAGAAAATTGTCTTGCAAGTCAGAGATTACAAGACTCTAAATAGTTATTTGCTAAAGTCTTCAATTTTAGTTCATTGACTCATTATATAATATAAATAATTATAGATAACCATTTTTTTTCCACAATTCCTCAAAACCGCAGAGAATCAGTATCCCCTACCAAATTAGTGAAATAAGATAGACAATTTTAGAAAATTTTAGAAAATTCTAAACTTACTAAAGATACTAAACTTAATTGAGACATTAGTCTTTTTTTGGAGCATTCTGAATTAACTACATAAGCTTTTCATCATACTGATTCAATGGTAGCACTCTGCACTCGATTCCTATCCCATTCCTAACTATTGATCAACTTGCAAGGAAAAGAATTGTTGGGGTGTAAGCTTACACTTAGTGAGATAATTACCCTCATCAATATTGTATGATAGAAATTTATTAGATGCACAATCATATGAATGCATAACAATCAGTATGCCAAACAACGCATGCAGTAGCCTAGGAACTGCATACGACTCAGAATTATGCCCCCTGTAGTCGAGGTTTGGAGATAATTAACCAACCCAAACTAAAATCCGTGTTCTAAACCTTAGGCTTTATTTCATTTGCACTATTGTGCTTAGCCAAAACAAAACTATATATATATATATATATCTATGTGTGTGTGTGTATGTATACTTTCTTTACCAAATAACAAATCATATTTTTAAAATCCCAAGTCTAGCGGTATGATGGCCTCTACAATCTACAAACACATGCCCTAAGTAGAAGCCACAAGACTCGGCCCCTCGCCGATGGTTGGCGTCTCCCGGTGCCTAGTAAGCCCATCAACTTAGGACAGAGACTCAATATATATGATGACATAGCTAGTGCCCAATCCTGCAGGAGACTCATCCTCCTGTGAGTCCCTTCTCATCTTCTGCGTGAAACGACAGCCGGTGTTATCCATATGCAATATGGGGAATGCATGATTCATTTTGATTTCTTAATCGTATAAGTGATTAACTCGATTTTCAAGGTGATCAGACAATTTCATTCCATACAATTATCATGTATACATTAATACAAACAATTCCCATTATTTTATATAATTAACAAGTCATCGCATTCATCCAAAAATTCATACACATGCATTTCCCATATCCCACAAGCATCCAAATTTATATATATAAGTTTAGGTGCATCTACTCTACAAGCAAAATCAAGTAAAGAGTCATCGGGAATTTACTCACTCAGTCATACGGATCAATCAAACTAATCCGAGATAGGTCGTCTCCCCAAAGCCGGGTCCCTTGGACATCGCAAATACGATACTATAAGGATTTGAAATAAAACCTAGAAAACTAAGTTAAAACCAAACGAAAACCCTTTAAGTTATACTTTTGACTTAGTTTCATAATTTTTTTTCAGTTTTACTTGAAAGTTAAATTGCTTATAACTTTCTCATTTTAAATCTGATTTTTATGATCTTATAGTCAATCTTCATCGTTTTTGAGTGTACTTTAACATGGTAAGGTTATATTTTCGAAATGAGACATGAAAATCTTTCCATGGGTCAAAACAGGAGCGATCCTCATGTTTTGGAGTGCTTTTGGGCCTTATTTGGTAAATGAGTTTTTTGATAACTTGAGAAATCCTTTGGGCTTGGTCTTAAGATTTTATCTTAAGCTCAAAATACTCCTTGAGATTAGATTTACAACTTTGATTTATACTCCTAAGGCTAACAACCACTTCATGGGCTCTTTAGTGGGCTTAAGTTGTCAAATATACTTGTTTTTTTGTTCAAACTAAAGTTAGTGACTTTGGGGGGCTTATGGAGCCTTAGGTAGATTTCTTAAGGCCTTCAAAACAACCTCTCTTAATGTTTTAAAGTGCTGGTCAGAATTTTATTGAAAGCCCAACTTAGAGTTTTAGGCATGTTTTGAGAGTTTTAAGATTTATATATTTACATTACTTGCTTTGGTTGATCTTTTCACTTTGTTCATTTACTTTTATCATATTTGTAAGTGTCTCTTTCCCATGTTCTAGATCTGGTCATGATGATTCCAAGGGGTTCTCTCTTGGTTTTTTAACTTATGTCATCATTTTCTTAAGTTTAGGTATTAGATTATGTACTTAAACTACTTGTATCAAAATCTTATCTTAACTTTTCTTCCATAAAATGATTCTTTAACTCATGTTCCACACAAAGAAATAGAATATCTTATACTTAATACAACTTCCATATCATAGCTCAAGTCATACAAAGTTGGTTTTTTCATAAAACTTCATATGATGAATTTTTCCTTAACTTAACTCTAGATTTGAGCATGTTTAACTTAACGGAAGTAAAATCAACATTCAAAGGAATTTTGAATCCTCACATACAACATTTTCATCTTCCATTCAAGTTCTTGTTTCAAGATTTTCTCAACTTAAAATCTTCCATTCAAAGTGTTACATAAGTATCTTTACAAAACACCAACTTTACATGCTCATGTTTCAACTTCATTAAGGGTTTTCATCAGTTTGTTTCTTAAAACGATTTTTGGTGTTAAAACAACTTAAACCTTACTTATATCTTCAAGAAATCAAAGTCTCCTAACATAAACACTAACCCACTAATCACAAGAAACACTTACTCGTCCTTAAAGAAAAATACAGTAGTTGTGCACTAAGGTTCCATTTAAGCTCTTAATTTTGCTTCCTCCTTTTGCCAGCTTTTGGAAACCCAAGTTGTTTGATCCTTTGGAATGGGGTTTATGGGAGGTTCTAATGGTTCTAAAAGAGCTTAGATGTTGGAAGAAAATGACACAAGAAAAAGAGAAGGAAATCCCTAAGTGAAGCTTAGAAAAATGGGAGCAAAGTTGATTTTGTAGGGTAAGGTTGTTTTTCCTTTTTATGTTTGTTTCAAATGAGAGAAATAAGATATAAAAGTGAAATTAAAAGTGAGAGAAGTAAGGGAGAGAGTGACCAATTGGAATTGAGAGAGAATGAGTGTTTAAAAGGTCTTGAAAGTGTTGTTTTGTAACTTACACAAAAGTCAACAATTGCAGCTATTGATGATGTAAGCATTAAGGGATGAATAGTGATGTGTAAGAGAAAGTGATTGATAGTTGAAAGACAAGAGCATGCCCCCCCTTTCCTCCTTGTTTAAATATTCGATTTAATATCCTTTGGGGTCATAGAATGGTCTTGTCTCATTTAATGAAGTTAAGCATATGAAATCTTATGAAGAATTATCTATATGTAGTATAAGTGAAGGGGTGATAAGGAAAATGTCTTATCACTAGATTTTGATAAGTTATCAATTGATAAATGATTTCAACTCTCAAATGATAAGTTATATAAAGTTATTGGTTGGTCTACTTATTGATGTGTAAGGCTTAGACATGAAGATAAGGGTATTGTCTTATAGGAAATTGTTTTAGGGTTTTCATCTTGCATTGTCTTATAACTTATGATTTGATTTTTATAAAATTGTAAAATTTTCTAAAGTTGAATGAAATTATTCAAATTAAATTATCAATTAATTACTTAGGGTTAAAATTCCTTAATTGTTTTAAGGTTTAGGGTCTTATGTGAGTTTAAAGCTCGTTGTTCTTCAAGCTCAGATTTTCTCGATAATTGGTTTTTGAATTGGAAAATTTTAATTTGTTTCTAAATGTAATCTTAAGTTCTCAGTTTTACTAATCCTTGGGAACATTCAGACAGTACTTTTAATTGATTCATGGGCCCACTAAAAGTAGAGTTTATATTTATCAATTAGTTTTTAGGATGATTGGTTGATTTACTTATTCATGTGCACAAATCTTATGCATGAAGATAAGGAGATTGTCTCATATGAAATTCTTTTGGAGTTTGTCTCTTAAATTGATTTGTAAGTTATGATTTTATTCTTATAAAATTATGAAAATTTCTAGAGTTGAATAAAATTATTCAAATTAAATTCTTAATTAGTCGCTTTAGGTTACAAGTCTTTGATTGTTTTAGTGTTTTGGGTTTAGAGTCTATGGTTCTCGTATTTGAGTTTTATCGAGGATAAGGTTTTGAATTGGAAAATTAAATTCGTTTTTAAATGTAAACTTGAATTCTTAGCTTAGTTTATCCTTAGGATCATTTGGGAAGTGTTCTTGATTGAATCATAAGTCAGCTAAAAAGTAGGGTTTACAACTTGTCCATATATAACATGGCTTATAAGGTAATTGTCTTATATGAAATTCTTTTAGGGTTTAGTTCTCCAATTAATTTTTAGGTTGTGATTTTCCTCTTAAGAAATTTTAAAGTTTTTTAGAGTTGAATAAAATTTATTCAAATTATATTTTTAATTATTCATTTGGGATTATAAGTCCTTGATCATCCTATGTTTTAAGGTTCGAGAAAGTTTATGTATGTTTTAGAGTTTTTCACCAGCTTGGGAATAATTGACTTACACTCAAGAGCTTAAGGTTTAATTGGGTTAATTATTTAGGAACATTGCTTTATTATGCAACATATATATATATATATATATCATATGATAGATTAGGAAAAGAGAAGGAAATTGCTTATTAATATATTTATATGTATATACATATTGTAGGGCTACTTATGTACATAAGTAAAATAATTTTTGTAAATTTATTAATTTATTCCTCTAACTAGCTTAGTTTTGTTGTTTATTATTACTTGAAATAATCCCTGATTCGTTCATTATCAGTTTTATACGATTTCACAAAATTATTGATAATTTTATTGATTTATGGCTTTTCAAGCATTAAGATAATTTTATTGATATAAAAATTTTTATGATTTAATATTTATAGTTCCTGTTAAGTTTAGGTTTATATTTTTAAAAGTACACATTTGTAAGGATTGGGGTTTCTTGCATGATTAGGGTTTCCAAATCATATAATAGTGTCTTTCAAGTTCGTTTTAAATTCCGAGTTTAAAATTTTAGTCGATTTTCATTTTATATGGTCTTATCGACTTAAGGAAATATTTATGATACTCAAATTCGACACCATGTTTAGAAGGTTAAATCTATAAAGTCTACACATGTTCTTACCAAACACTTATCAACTTCTCCAAGCTTTCGAGATAGTTTGTGAAGAGGTCGAGGTTAGGGCTACGCCTTAATTAGTTAGGTACTTCTTTACAATAAAGAGGCAGCCTAATGGTTGGTACTTCATAGCTACTAGGGATGTGTGGAAATTCATGGACGAATTGGAGTTCAAGATCCATAAGTATAAGTTTGTGTCGATTATATTGGATGAAGAATTGGACTTTTGGACCCAATGGACTAAACCTATCCATACAAGAGATATTGAATTGATGTCGCTGTAGCAAAAAAGAATCAGGAAAGAAGAGAAATCAAAATGTTTATCTAGAATGCTAAGAGAATAATAAGTTGATATGAAAATGGGGAGCCATTCTTATCCGAAAAAGAAGGTACACTATTGAGTAATTGTTGTGTTGAGTAGAGTTATAAGAGGAAGGCCATTCTCATGACATGAGGGAAGAATAATCTAGCCTTTGAGCTTTATTTAGCACGAATCATGTAAGTCCTTGGTTTCTCCATTTTTATTGTTAATACATTCACCTTTTATTTCAAACATGGGCATAGGTGACATATATCCTACCAAACTGTTAGCTTATGTAAGGGCCCAAAAATCCAAAGTCGACAAGCGAGCAAAGGCCAAGATAATTGTGACCCAATCAGTTGCTCCAAAAAAAGCCACAAGAGAAAATGATGAAGCTAGTAGCAAGCTAGAAGAAGGCATCCCATCCTACTGACAAGCAACAAGGGAGTGAAAAGCTCGAGGTTGTTGAGGCCACACAAGTCAAAGTGATCCCACTTTTGGAAAATATTCCTCTAGTTAAAGAGCTGATATATTCTAGTAGAGTTATCAGCATTTGTAGTAAAGCTAAAATCACCAGTCATGAGGCTACCAAGGGAGCATTACATTAAGTGGATGTTATGTCAAGTCCTAGAAAAGAAGTAGGAAGGAGCTCGTCGGTTGACCTTTGTCTAAAGGATTTAAGACTTTAGATGCGAAGATGAAGGAGGTCATGAGGAATAAAGCTCTCAACATCAATAATGTCGAATTTATCCTTAACAACAAGGTAAGCAAGTACCTTAGTCTGTACTGGGGCAACAATATCCTCTACACTAATTCAGCCTTGGGCAATAGGACCAAATTTCTAACTTTGATGGAAGGTATCATTCTTCCCAAGGATAAGGAGATTGCGAAGAAGAATGTCGATAGAATTGGTGGCTATAACAAGTTACACATTGCAGTTAACTTGTATGATGTTACTATTAATTGAATCCTTTCACTCATGGTACATGCTTTATTATTGACATAATCTTGTTTGTATACAGATTATCAGCCATGTTCTGATGGCTTTGGATGAAGTTGATAAGGAGATGAAAAAGGTAATAAAAATTTATTGTTCTATTGGGTGATCTAGTGAATTTATCATTTTATTGTCAACTTATTACAAAAAATCGAGGATGCGTATAACTCCTCTAAGGCTCAGACTATGGCAGCTGAGAGTGGTAGAATTAAGGTTGAGATGGAGGCTAGAAAATATAAAAAGGTCCTGACTGTCGAGAAATTGGCACATTCATTCGTGGCCGATGAAGTTTCAAGCCTTAAAGTTAAGTATGAGGAGTAATATAAGGGGACAAAAGACCTAAATGAGGAGCTTTGTAAGAAAAGGGAAGAGCGTAGGACTTAAGTTAAACACTCAACTCAATAAGTGATGAGGAAGACATGCTTAGGGTGCAAACAAAAGGATTAGAGACCAATAACTCTAGATTGCAAAGTCGTGTTGCTAAATTAGAGGAGGCAGCAATGAAAGTGCCCCCTATTGAGAAAGCATTAGAGATCGTAACTCTAAGGCAACAATACAAGAGATTGCTAAGAAAGAAGTTATTGGAGGGAGTTTAAGGGGAAGAGAAGAAATTTTAAAGTTTAACTCTAAATACAATCTTTTATGCGTAGATTTTGTCGATGTTGATGATAATGTTAGTAGTGACGAAGAAGCCGACAAAGATACAGGTGTTGAGGTTCATATGCAAGGTGATGATAATAGAGTTTGTCCTAAGGATCTTAGTAATGATGAGGACTGACTATCTAAGGGGATCCCCTACATATACAAAAAGAAATCTACTTGTTCCAAAACCCCCAATAGTGAGAAAGAAATATTCTCTAATAAGATCCCATCTTCCAATTAAGGGAATGCCTTTGCATAATCTAAAAACAACTCAAAATCTTAGGATTGCTATTGTATTTTATTTTTATAGTGTTGTATGAACAAGTTTTGGCCAAATGGTCAAACATTTAATATTATATTAATATTATTCACATTTCTTCTCGTGTCATTTAATAGTTTTAGTATGTTTTATTTCACACACTTTATTTCCCAGCATGTTTTATTTCACATACTTATTTTCCTTCGCATGTTTTACTTTACACACCTATTTTCCATGGCATGTTTTATTTCACATGTGATATGTTAGATGTCTTTTTAAAGACAATATCCATTAGTTATTTCAAACATGGACTACGCAAGATTGCCATAAGAACTAACACATTTGTTATTCCGCTTTTTAGCTAAATTGTGAAGTTCGTTAATTATGATAGGTTTGAACTTATTAAATACTAGTTTGTTCACTACATAGTTTGAACTTGATAATAACCTGTTAATCATGAAATGATCAAGAAGGAAAATGAATCAACAATGGAACTTAGAGCAAGTGTTCACTTTTGAAACAAGAGCTAGGATATCGCCTTACCAAGTATGTTGAGAAAATTTAAAACGCCAAAGTGATTAATTAAAACAAACCTTCAAGTTCTCGGCATTCTATGTATGAGGGATGATTGTTCCATGCAACTTCTTTAGTCGATAAGCCCCCTCACCAATGACTTCCCAAACCCTAATAGGATCCTCCCAATTCGTACCGAGTTTCCCCTATTTGTCTCATGCACCACTTGCCTCTAATTTCTTGCAAGCTAAATCTCCAGGCCGAAAAACCTTATGTTTTACCTTCTGATTATAATACTTGGCTACCTTATGCCGATAAGCTACAACTCTCATTCTTGTAAGATCTCTTATCTCTTTGATAGTATTTAAATTAGTTATCAAACCAACTTGGTTGGTTATTTCGTCGAAGTTTTGCGTACGTATGTTGGACAAATCTAATTCAATTGGCAATATTGCTTCTGTACTATATGCTAATCTAAAGTGCGTTTCCTCTATTGCAGTCATATGAGTAGTTCGATATCCCCATAAAACATTCACTTTCCTTTGGCTTGATTAACTTTCCTCTTTAAGCCATGTAAGATAATCTTGTCAATAGCTTCCACTTGCCCATTAGTCTGAAGCTGTGCTACAGATGTGTAATTTAGACAGTTATCATATTTATCACAAATGCTTGAAATTTGTCATTATCAAATTGTGGTCCATTATTTGTGATTATCATAAATGAGACCTTGAATCTTGATATAATAAAGTTAAAAACAAAAGCCTCAACCTTCTGTTTAGTGATCTTTGCCAATGCCTAGGCCTCCGCTCACTCAGTAAAATAATCTATAGCAACAATGATGAACTATCATCGTAGACTTTGGAAATGGTCTAAGTATGTCTAATCCTTATTGGGTAAATGACTAAGGACTGGTTAGGTAACATAGTTCAGTAGAAGGTGCATGACTCAATACCTTATGCTTTTGGCATTGTAGAAAGTGCCGAACGAAAGTTCTTGAGTCTTCTTTCATTGTCGGCCAATAATAGCTAATTTACAGGGCATGGATGTACAGCGTTTGTCCTTTCACATGGTTGTTACATACACTATTGTGTAACTTGAATAATATTCATTGTGCATCCTTCAAAGGAAGGCATCCAAGATATGGTTGGGATACATTACATTGGTATGACTAATTATCTATGAGTATATAATTTAGCTTAATAAATCAACTTTCGAGCCTCTTTCCTGTCGTCAAGGAGGACACCTTCCTTTAGATAATCTACAATTAGATCCATTCAGGACCTCTCTTTCAAGCAAGGAGCAAATTCAAAGCTGTACTGAACAATTTATAAGCTCTTATGTGGGAGAAATTTGATAAATAGTTCGTCGTTCAAATAGGAGAATACCATACTAGCCAACTTTAATAGCTTATCAACTGTCATGTTCTTGCTCCTTGGTATCTTGTGAATAAAAAAGGACTAAAATTCTTCCATGAGTGTTTATACTATCAATAAGTACTTGTTCATTTCCTCCTCTTTTGCTACATAACTTCCTTTAACTTATTTCACAACAAGTTATGAATCAGAGAAAACATCAACTTTCTTGGCAATAACCTCTTTTTCTAATCTAAGTCCATCTATTAAGGCTTCATATTTTGCTAGCTAGAAATCTAAACTTGAAGGCATAATTATCATTGACATTATGAGGTCATTGCAAGTTAAGACCTGCACCACTTCCTTCTTTAGTTGAAGAACCATCGACATAAAGATTCCACATTAGGTTTTCAGTAATTTCTATGCTGTCTTCCTCACCCATGAATTTGACTAGAAAATTTGCCAATAATTGAGCTTTTAATGATGTTTTGGGTTTGTATTGTACGCTATAAGCACTTAACTCTAAGGCATACTACATCATCCTTCCTGAGGAATCAAGCCATTACAAAACCTGCTGTAAAGGTTGATTAGTAATTATTACAATTTGATGAACATTAAAGTACGGTTTCAACTTCCTTACTGAGAGAACTACTACCAACACAAATTTCTCAATTTTGGTATATCAATGCTCTAGTCTTTGTAGGACATGACTCACGTAATAAATTAGTCAATGCTCCTTGCATTCAATTCGGACCAATATAGAGGAAAGTACTCGGTAACTGACTGACAAGCATAAATATAAATCCTCTCCTAGGATAGATACCGAAAGTATTGGTGGTGATGCGAGAAATTCTTTAAGCTCGTTGAATGCTCTTTCCCACTCATCCATCCACTTGAAATATTTCAGATTCTTTAAAATTTTAAAGAATTCTATACACCTATCTATATATCTCGATACAAACCTATTAAGGGTGACTATTTGTCCAGTTAGCTCTTGAACTTCCTTGACAATATGAGGAGACTTCATGTTTTTTATCGCATCAATCTTTCTTGGATTTGCTTTAATACTACGCTAAGTGACCATGCATTGTCAAAAATTTCTAGAAGTAGCACCAAAAACGCACTTCTAAGGATTCAATTTCATATTGTATCTCCTTAAAGTACTAAATGTCACCTCAAGATTAGTGAGATACCGATCCTCTATCATGCTTTTCATAACCATGTTATCGACATATACTTTAACCTTTTGATGGATCTGTAGCTTGAACATCTTAGTGACAAGCCATTGCTAAGTTACACCAGCATTTTTTAACTCCAAGGGCATCATCATATAATAGTAAATTCCAAAGCTAGTGACAAATGACATGTGAACTTTGTCTTCCTCATCCATTTTAATTTGATTATAGCTAGAAAACGTAACCATGAAAGAAAGTAAAGCATGCCCAACAGTTGAGTCAACCATCTGATCTATTCTTGGCAAAGGAAAGCAATCTTTGGGATAATTATTATTCAGATTTGTGAAGTCTATGTACATGCACCACTTGTCGTTAGACTTCCTAACTAATACATAGTTGGCTAGCTAAGTTAGATAAGGCTCTTCTCGAATGAATCCTATCTTTAAGAATTTTTAGACTTCTTCTTCTATGGCTACTTACCTCATAGGAGTGAAATGTCTTTTCCTCTATTGAATCACCTTAGCGGTAAGATTAATTTGAAGCTAATGTACCATGACATCTCTAGGGATACCCAGCATATCTAAGGGTGACCAAGTGAATACATTGGCATTATCTTGTAAAAAGTTGATTAAACTTTGTTAGATGTCTATCGGAAAGGGTTTCCCTATACTTGTCTTCTTAGGATCATCTCCGAGAAAAATCTCCTCTGTTTCATTTTTAGCATTATCTATGCCGATTGAATTTCCTTCTAGGTAGGTTTTGACTTGAAAAACTTCTTCTCATCTTAACGCCCTCATATACAATGATCTTGCCAATTATTGATCCCCTTTGCATGCACCAACTCCAATAGGAGTGAGAAATTTGGCCTTGAGGTAGGTAATGAAAGGGATGATGCTGAATAACTACTAACATGGCCGTCCCATCATCATATTTAATGGGTACTAACATTTAATAACAAGGAAGTCTACTTTGTCTTCTGCAACATGCCTATCATTTCTAATCTGGATTGATAAAGAAATTACTCCAGTCACCCAAACAGGTTGATTGTTGAAGGCATATAAATTGTAGCCATAAGACCTTAGATATGCCCTTGATCTTCAATCTCATCTGATCAAAAGCATGCTAGAAAATAATGTTTGCCGAACTTCTAATGTCAACAAGAATTTTCTTAGCCTTGAAGTTGGCAATTCTTGCATTAATCACGCGGGCATCATTGTGGGGCCTTTGAATACCTTCAAAATCTTCTTTTGTAAAGGAAATTGTATTGTCGATTTTGACCTTTTTGCCTTGGACATTACAAACATAATGAATGGCTAGCCTTTAGCAAAAGTTTGCCAACAATTATGTTAATTATACCTTTTGGTGCTCTACTAATGATTCCTTCTTTCATAACTTTCCCAGCATGAATTGGGTGAGTGACATTCTCTTGTTCCTTCTATCTCCTTTGAGATGGTCACTTAATATTCTTAACATCATGTGCAAGAAACTTTCTCAAGTATCATTGTTGAATTGCATCCTTAATTGCTTTCTTAAGTTAAATGAACTTGTTAGTATTATGCCCCTATCACGATGGAAATGGTAGTATTTATTGGAATTTCACCTTAAAGGATTTCCTCTCATCCTTTCTGGCTATTGCAACACACCTCTCTACCCACACACCTCCATCAATATGTCTACAATTGGTTTATTGAGTAGTATGAAGATTGAATATGTCAGAATACGTAGTCTCTTTTTCTTAGCGATGGGACATTGATCATTATCCGTTCTGAGTTTATCTTTTATACTTCTCTTTTTGTCTCCTTTTCTATCTCCTCTGTTTTGATTAGCTTATCAGTAAGCCTTTATGTTGTCTTCCTGTCGATGTAAGACATGACTTTAGCTTTAAACTCAGCAAAAGTTCTCAGCATATTTTTGGTAAGAGACTTAAAAAAGTCTTCGTAGGTTTTGACACCATCAATAACTGCATTAAGAGCAACGCTCATATCAAGTCCTGAAATCTAGATCATCTTGGCCATAAACCTAGCTTGATAATCTCTAATAGATTCATTTGATCTCTGTTTTATTGTGTTAAGGATAGAAAAATCCTTAACAGGAAGCTTACTTAAAAGGAATTGTTGGAGAAATACTTCTACCAAATCCTTAAAAGACAAAATTGTGTTTGGTTTCAAGTGCTTGAATCATGTACTTGCTATATTCCTCAATGTTGAAGGAAAAGCTTGGTAGGCCACGGCATCGCTTAAGTCATGCAGCTTAGCTAAAGTGCGGTAGTACTCAAGATGATCTTTAAGATCTCTTATTCCATCATAGGTTTTGAATTGCAACAACTTAATGTGCCGTGGTATAACCTCATCTAAGATCTAGAGGATGAAAGGGGTCTTCTTAATTTGAAATTGCTTACTTATCATAGTAAGGGTAGTAACATATGAGGGTCTGATATGGTATACATGTTGTGGTTGCTTTCCTTTGTTATTTTTCTTAAGCACAGGAGTTGAAGGTCTTATTGTAATTTCGGTTTTTTTTTTCCCAATAATTTGGGAGAATAGATCGAATTGTCACTATTTTTGGCATTGTGATCGCCATATTCTTTATTTTGATTTGGGTGGACATTACCGTGGAGGAGATTAAGGATCCCTGCATGTTTTTTATTTAATTCTTGGTTTTCTTTGGCTAAGTTGAGGCAAAGTTGCTCTAACTTAGCTAAACGTTGTTCATCTGTTTGCCTACTTCTCCCTTCACGGTAGTTGGATGATGTATCAGCACCTACACTCTTTGTTAATCTAGTTCTTGCCATATGAGTGTACCGGAAAAAATAGATGGTGCCAAATGTTGTTAAGTGATTTTGGGATGAAATCTTACTTCTACAAAACACAAGGAACTAAATGGTACCAAGGTTAGTTTGACATAACCACTCCAAAGCTTAAGTTAGTAAATGTGTTTTGAGAGAAGATAAGCCCATAGTTATAAAATATCAAAGAGTTCTTATAATGCTTTTTCTCTATATGTATAGGCAAATATTAAATGTCTAAAGTAGCAGTTGATCATCGATCATAAGATACGTAGAGACTTCATAATTAAACACATGCCTAAAAAATAGGAGTAACGGGTGGTTATGTAATGAAACTATGCCAGATAGTAATTGTTCACACTACTTTTACTAAGTTCAAATCAGATATGAAACTATTTTTGTCAGCATCTATCGAGAATAGACATGCATTGTAATTGTTTGAATTATGTGTATTGAATGATCACTTTAAGCTAGACTTAACTATATATATGACTTATAAACTTAACTAGACATGCATTATCACCCATTAAGGGATGTTTAGGAATCTTTAACCTAATATCAATCCCTTTGAAAGGGATAACACTAGAACATAATGGCCCTCTCTTCATCCTTAATCGAACTAAGTAATAGGAGAGGAGGTGTAGTAAGGATGAAGGTAGTGGTTAGAAGGTAGTCATAGGAGAAGTGTTGTCTCCATTGCATAAGCCTAGATTTGGTCACAAGCTATTGAATATGTACAAAACTCTTCAACCCAGATTAGAGTAGGTGTAATTTCTCTAATCTTATGGCAAACTAGATAATGTCATACAATAGCATTTACTTGTTGCATTACATTTAAATAACTAGCTAATAACCCTACCTATGCTTGATATATAGCCTTATATCTTTGTCCTAACTTACTAAGTAGTAGGTTGCTTATGTCCCTATAGATGTTGTAAGTACTAGCTAGGAAGTGGCAATATAACTATCCTGAAGTTAGCAACTATTAGATCTTAGGAAGTAAGGATATAAAATTGATGATCAGTTATACTTTTAAAGTTTTTGTCCTTATTTTTTAATCTTTTAGTATTGAATTATGTATTACTTAAGTAAGATTAGGTTACTGAATTATGAAAATATTTCTTTAGATATCAGAATCTTAGTATGTGTTTTTCATACTTCTATAGGCAAATAATCTTATTATTTTACAAATTGTTCACTTCAAAGTGGATTAGTTGTGGACATCCTATGTAAATCAAGCCTATAATAGGAGCTATAAAGTCAACTTCTTTCCTAAAATAATTTACATGACAAGACTATTACATCTCTACTACTTTAAGGCATGATAGTTCTAAGTTAGTATCAAAGCATAATTCTAGTGAACTTGCTTTAAAGCGTTATAATTAAAAGAAGGAGATATTATAGGAACATAATGAGAATGGGTAGCAAAGGACTGTATTATAAATTATAGAATAAAAGATGATTATAATACTGAACTAGGATATATATTAGTTGATCATAAATTTATCTATGGGGTCGTATACAGAATTGGTAGTTAGTTAAAGTAATTCAAGAGAAATGGAGAAGAGTCTCCTATTTAGTATAGAATAGAGATGTAAAGAATACTATTAGAAATAGATGATTGGGATATGTTTAAGATTATAGATGGGTATATTGATAGTCTATCGATGGGATGTGTTGTAGTTGACGAGACTCATAGATATTAATAGAAACTAATTCAAGTCTTTACTATGATAAATATACTACGATAGTTGCCGTTGAGTAAAGATGGTTAGAAAGTAAGGGATTATAGCTTAGATGATGCTAAAGAGATAATTTTAATAAGGGTAAAAGAGAGAAACCCTATCTTGTTAGTACAATTCATATTCCGACTAGCATATCATATATCTTTAGACATTACCCTTAGGGGATTATTAATTGGTTTTCATATTTTTCTTAATTAACTAGAGTAAGTATAGAAATACCCTTAAAACCAAATAAATCTCACCCTAAACTAATTGCCTGATGAATTGTAGATGAATTAGTAACTTATAGAATTTCAAGATGATGATTAGCCTGGTGTTCAGTTTAAATATAAGATAGTTGTAGTAGAAGGTGAAAATCATGGTGTAGAATAGAATTCTAAAGAAGAAGAAACAAATGAAGGATAATAGTCAAAGGTTGATTCAGAGAATGAATAAGAACTTATATTAGAGGCACAATCAGAACCTAACTCAGAAGCAAATTATGTACAAAATGAGAATGTAGTACATGAGATGATAGTTAATAATTGCATTGAGGGGTCTGATAATGATGAGCTATAGAATGTAATTACTATTTCTAATATTCTTAAGAAAGTATAGCTAAGTACTGAATCAACAAGTGGAAATAATGATGGTTAAATCGGAAGATAAATGTGGTAAAAATTCTTTTAAATGAATGGCTATTATTGATGACTCAAATGATGGATAAATTATGATAGTTGGTTCTATTTTGTTGGGATGTTAGAGTTTAAACCTATGTTAGTCGCTCATATATGTAGATATCTTATTAATCCCTTAATGGATATTGTTGTACCTCTTGATGAATGTCCATTCTTTTGGCTATGTGCATATACTATAAACATTCTATCCATCTACTAGTTAGGGCTACAAAAGAATCAAAGGTACTTTGATGATTAGTCTTATAAGTCCTTTGTATGTGTAGGGATAGTTGCAAAATTTGTAATGTTTAATGTAAAATGATATTATACTTTGGTTATGAATTTATAAGGTTTTTAATCAAATGAATAATAAGTCTAAAACATATCTCCCTTGAGTTCATAAGTAGATGTGAGTGAAGTAGAAAAGGTATAAAGTGGATAGTAAAATCTTTATAATGTGTTGAGGCAAATGGAATGATATCATTATATGGTATTTATGTCTAATTGAAAGGAGACTAATAATTCTTAAATGGCACATCAGAAGTGAGATAGGGTTGTTAGATAAACTATGATTGAACATGTATTTGGGTATCATAAAATAGTAGTGGTGAAGGGAGACATGATTGATAGAAAAAAATGAAAATTGCAATGAAAAGTTTAAAGAAAAGCAGAACCCTTTGTCATAAGTTTCTTCACTATCCATCAATAGGATATACCCTATTTCCATAAGAAGTAAACTTTATAGGACTGTTATTCACTAGCATGTTCGTTATGATACAACAGTAAGGAATAATGATCTAGTACCTTATTATTGAAAGACTTGAGGAGATAAACCCCAAGGAGGTGGTAAGTTGTTTGAATTTATCAAGCAACATGATATGCTAAGACAAGAGGAATAAGTCACTTTGGTTGACAATTAGTTAGTCTAAGAGAGGGAACCTTTGAACTCCTGAAATTTCATAATATCAAAGAATGACTTATGGTATGTTTATACTGAAGCTAGTAGTATAGGTAAGGAAACCATGCAAGTTAAGCGATTAAAAGGAAAGATTATTTAACAGGTGTTTAGTAGTAAGTTCAAACGAGATCTTTCTATAGTGGTGTTTAGACAAAGATGATATAGGACTTGTCTGAGTTAAATGAAAGAAGTATGAATGAGACTTGAAATAAGATTGTGAATTTTGGGTTGATATATATATATATATATATACCAGTCTAGTATAAAGATAAGCCCGAACTAAGGAAGGAATCACTTCTTATTAAATTTATCCTAGTTATGTGCAATGAGTTAGAAGGTTATTGTTTTGCCCCTATTAATGAGGTAATGGATAAGGAATGCTAATAAAAGATAATCATTTAATGATACAAGCTTAAGGGAATCAGGAGATAAGTAATGATTTTCAATTAAGGACTCTCACTCGATCTTGGTTAGGTGATGATAGTTCTAAACAAAAGAACAAAATGCTAGAAACTCTAGTAAATAAATTTACTAAATTTGCGTTTAGTTCAAATTTTGTGACAATAATGAAATTATCAAGTATTGGAATAAGAAATATCTCATTTCCTTAGACATTATACTTGAATTAAAAGAAAAATATTTGGTTGTGGAGATAGGAATTACATAATTTATAAAGGTATGACAATGAAATTGGTTACGAGTCATCAATGTTAGAGAGTAGATGTTCTTCTAAGCATTATCCGCATATAGAGTAAGAACTAGAGATATTAAGGAACCTAGTAATACTATTCTAATTGTTTAAACACTTGTTATGGAAGACATGTTGGGTTGATGAAGGGAATTGTGTAAAAATATGGAAGAATATTATCACAATGGCTACGCAATGATCTTGTGAGTTGAACATTAAATCGCAATAGGACTTATGACCGATAAGTATTTAGATTTCTTATTTTGAATTAACAATTGAAATAGAAGTTGAACTCAATTAGTTAGAATTCAAGTTTTATGAATAAAAGAATCAATTGATAATCATAATAATAATGTATAATTCTTGCATAATATATATACATATATATATGTGGATGAATTGCAATTGTAATATTGACATTAAGGTGTTCATTTCTTGCATGTCAAAAGTTGTAGGTTGAAAAAAATGTAAGGTGATTGGGATTGCCTTCATCTTTCTAGTTTGAATTCATATGGAAGAGACATTAACTCGAAAAAGTTGTAGATTTTGATTAAGGTGGAATTCGAGAAAAAGATAGTAAAAGAAGTTAATGCTAATCATTATTGAATAGTTGTAACAAAATTAAAGAAATAAAGATGATAGTAGAAGGTTGGAAGCTCAGTAGATAATTACAAGTGAGAGACTAAGGGAAGTACCAAAAGTATTAGATCTACAGAAGTATGTAAATGTCCAAAATATATTTCTGAAGAATGTATGATGTATCTTTATCTTAAAAAAAAAAAAAAGATTGAACTTTATGATTAAGTTAGTCAAGAGCCAATCCTATAGCTAAAGTTTTGTATTAGGTATTAGGAATGTGATCATAGAAGCTAAAGGAGTGGCTTCAAAGAACTATTGAATAAGAGATTCATAGGTGTAAGTAATTCTATGCAAAGGATACCTATGTTATTTGAAAGGGGAAATATATATGGCACTATGAAGATAGGGTGGTAAATAAAGTGACTATTCAAAATAGGTATCTTCAATTTGAAATTTAGGAATTATTTGATTAATTATAAAAAATAACTATACTTTCCTAAAAAGATTTCAGGTGAGAAAATTATCAATTTTAGATTAACTTAGAAAAATACCTAAAACTGTGTTTAAGATATGATATGGACTCCATGAATTCCTTACGATGTCTTTCAGATTAGCAATGCACTAGTTATATTTGTAGAATTAGAGAATTAAACCCATATCAATTTTATATGAAGAAACTTGTTGTGATAATTATTAATAGTAATTTCATTAACTTAACAGCTAGAAAGAGTATACAGAGCATTAAAAGATAACATTATAGAAGTTAAGTAATAATAAGTAGTATGTTAGATTGAAGAAGTATAATTTCTAGATTGAATAAGTTTTCTTTACTTGAACAAGTCGTATCTAGAAAGGAAATTCTATAGATACTAGAAATGTTAAACAATGACTAAGTGGAGATAACTAACCAACACTATCAGGAAAGAAGATCCACTAAGGTGATAGATGAACAAGAAAGATATGAGACAACAATCTACTTTATATGAGCAATTGCAATGGGTCGTCCAGTAGAGGAATGACAAATCTAAGACAATTAAATTTCTCATTTCTTGAATCTCTTATCATAATAACCCTTCTAGTATATTCTGTCACGTTGAGTCTTGCCAAGTAATGAGTTCATGTCAATACCTCTCTTAATCAATTTGTTGATCAAGAGTCATATTCGTTCTTATTGAGTTAAGTCGAGTTGAGTTGAACCAAATTGTCAATCATCTCATTTGAATCTAAGATAGAGAAAAGTAAAGATTCGTTAAATTTATTTCTATTGATCCTATGCTAAGCTGTATGAGAAAAAAAAAGGACAAATGAAAAATGATGGTAACAAGATAGCTATTGTGAGTAGAAAAGTATAAATTGGAAAAAAGATAGGTGTTATGTGGTGAGGAAAAAAAAGGATAGGCCAAGTGGATCATTTGAATGGTTATGGAGCTAGGATATAAGATGAGTAGTATAATACAATTGGAAAATTGTAGTGATAAAATAAGATAAGATTGATATCAAGTATGGAATGCAAAGGAAGAAAATAAAAATGGGATTGTGAATTTGAGAAGAATCAATTTAGAAGCTAAAATTAGAGGAAGATCCAAAAACCTAATGGAAAAGTAATTCTGAAGATTCAAATAGATCGCAATATTAAGGATATATATACCTTTACAAAAAGATCTGAAATATAGTTGCTTCGAAGACGAAATTATTTATAAGGAGGGTGAAGTGTGAAACCCAACAAAGATTGGCTATCAACTTATAGTCAGTTGGTTTGGATCGATATGTGAAATTTAGAGTAATTGCATAAGTTAACCAATCAAGCCTGTATTTTACAATGAATGTAGAAATATTAGTACAAAATAACTCGTAGGTTTGGATTTAATAAAGTAAAATAATTAAATATTATATTTATAAAATAAACATACTTTTACCCTTTATTTATTAAAAATACGTAAAATAAGTTTCGATAGTTAACAAATTATTAGAGATAAATTATATGTGCACTAAAAAACATAAAATAGCTTAAATAATATTTAGAAGTATTTATTTATATTATATATACATTTAAGTATAGGTGAAAATACCTAAAATTTCCTAAAATATCTAATTTATATTAAATAATACTAAATAAATATAGAAAAATTACTAAAAATTTAATAAAGTGACAGATTATGTTCGAATGAGCATGGAAATTTGGAAAAATAAGAATTGACCAAAAGAAAGGTAAGAATAGGACACCTAAAGGGTCAAAGAGGGACACATGTGAACTCAAAAATTCTTAACCAACCTACACTAGCTTATAAATTGAGATTAGCCCCTTTACAATTCATTTTGGACCTTTTAGAATTTAGAAAAAATAGAGAGCGGTCAAAGAGAGCAGTGTAAGTATTTTTAGAAAAATTATACAAAATATAGTGTAGTTAGGGCTAAACTTGTGTTTTTGTGCCAAACCAAGACTTAGGAGCACATGGCCACCACTACCTAAGAGTGAATCCTATGACTAGGTTGGTAAAAAAGGATTGGGTAGTTGATGGTAGCTTCAGTAGTGGTTTCTGGTGAGTATCTTAACTGGGTTCGATTTTTAATAATTTGATAAAAATAGCAAGTAAAGTTTAAAATTATAAAAATTGGTATTTTAGTACATTTTTTCATGTAGCTTTAGGAAAAAAAAATAGATTAAATTAAGTCCCAAAATATATCGCCATTAAGAAATCACTAAACCTAAGCTAATTTCGCTTTTGTTTTTAAAATCCCTATTAATGTTATTTTGGCCTTAAATTTTTTTCTATAAACTACCTATGATGTATATTAAATTATCATGAAATGTTTTCTTGAAAATTATTTTTCATATTTTTATCTAATTTTTAGGAATTAAAAATCTTATTAAATAAGTAATTTCTTAAGTATTTTTAGGGATTTTTCAATAAATTGATCTAGATTATGATTTGAGGTATATTTTGATATCTTGAAATGTTAAATGATGTTAAGGGATGATATTTGTAGAGTTTAGAGTATTAGATTTATATATTATGAGCATAGTATTGATATTGGTGTAATATATGAAATATTGTAATAAGTAGGTAAGGTGTGTTGAATCAAAATGAGGTGATGAAGGCTTTAGTAATGAGTTATGATTCTAGTCGTGAATGATAAATCTTAGGAATTATACTAAAAATATGGTGTTGGGAATTATTTGTAAAGTGAATAGGAACCAAATTAGTGTATGATGTAAAGGCTCTTATACCCAAAACGTAGTTGTATAAGCTTAGATGATAGATTAGTAGATGATTTAAGGCTTGTGAATAAAACTATAATTAGAAGTTGAACTTGAGGCTAAATCAAAAATTGATTCAGAAGCTAAATCAGAGAGTAGCTTAAGATGAGTCTAATTACAAGTGATATGACACCTAGACAACTAAGTAAAATATACCTGTAAATTAGAGATAATAATAATCTAAGTTACAAAACTAGGCCTATATGTAGTAAGTGTATGAACACTAAAATGTTATTTCTATTGTAGGGACTAGTGGTGAAGGCACAAAGTAAGTTGTAGCTGAGTGAGTAAGAGAAAAAGTTCAAGTAAGTTTAAGATCAATACGTAACTGTATTTAGTAGTACCTTTTCATAGTATTTGGAGACTTAAGATTATACTTGATTGTGTTTGTAGGTAGTTGATTGTGCACATGCTTATGTGTGCGTGTTTTTTAACTTAATTGCATATCTCTAGCTTGCCATTTTGGTTTGCAATTGTATCAATTGCATGCATTAAGCGACCACTTTAAATTGGACTTGACTATATATATATGACTTATGATCTTAACTAGGCATGCATTACAACCCATTAAGGAACGTTTAGGATTCTCTGACCAAATACCAACCCTTTTGAAAGGCATAGCACTAAATCATAATGATCCCTTTTTCATTCTTAGTTAAACTAAGTGATAGGAGAAGATGTCGTAGCAAGGTTTAAGGTAGTGGTTTAAAGGTAGTTGCTGGAGGAGTAGTGTCTCCATTGCATAAGCTTATGATTCGTTGTAGGTTGTTAAATGTGTGTAAAAATCCTTAACTCGAATTAAAATAGGTATAAGTTCTCTAATCTCACAATGGATTAGATAACGTCGTACGATGGCATTTGCTTCTTACATTACATTTAAATAACTAGTTGATACCTTACCTATGTATTGAGTTCTCTCTTAATATTTTTAATGATGATAAAAGGTTAGAATGCACTTAACAGGTATAGTAAGTGTGTATGATATCTTAGAGAAAAGATAGGTTAAGAAGGAAAATAAGGTTGAAAATTGCTTGTCATATTGTATAGCAACAAAAGAGAAGATTTTGTTAACAATGTACGGATTCGAGATCAGAAGTTGTTCTTAAGATATTTTCTGAATAATCTAAACAAATTAAGTTGGACAAATATTGTTAAAGGCCTAGCTCTACTTTATTGAGAATATTTGGGTAATGTGTTGAATTTCGTTCCACTAAAGTAGATTTTATCCTTGGGGATTTAAGAGAAACTTTATAAATTTATGAAGCTTATTCAAGTTAATGACATAGAAGCTTGAAGTTTATGTTAGGAACATCAAACTGAAAAAGGAAATAGTGAAGTTCAGTTATTTTTTAAAAAGGATAGGCTATAACTTTCGAATTAGGCATAATAGTTCAAATGTTTGTAGCTGAAATGGATAAATATGAATTAGAAAATTTTAAGATATTTTATCAAGATGAGTCTTGATTAATTGGCATATGGTTAGCCAAATTTGTTAGAAGATTCTCATCACAGGCTTTCAAAATAGATTTCGCTAAAAAAGAAGATAATGTCTGCTATGATCAAGAGATATTCATGAAGATATTCATATCTTATCCAAATCTTTATATATTTATCCATTATATTTGAAGAGAGTTTTTTAAATTTTTGAAATTTCGCATAACTAAAGGATAACCAGAGGAAACAAACGGATGCCTTATGCTTAAAACAACTCAAGCTTAACAAAGAAACAGATCAAGAATAGGAGGCATACAAGTTTTCAGAATTTGAAAATTTTATTTCTTATTTTTGAGTAATTTCCTTCAATTATCAAAGAAAAATTACGTTTGAATCAAAGTATCTTGGAGAAAGATCTACAACTAGTCGTTTTTAGTTGTTACACGTAAGGTTTACCAATTTAAAGTTAGAGTTACACAAGTTACAAAACAAAACACCTAAGATCAGAGCTAAATTTCAAAAAGTCTCTCGTGCAAAGACTGCAAGAAACTATATCAGAAACTAACCTAAAACAATTCTTCATTTCATTATTATTGTTTATGTGCAAATATTGTAAAGAGATCTTTGATTGTATTATCTTATCTTCTTGTAAACAATATTGATATTGTATTTGAGTGAGTGTTAAGTTAGGGATTTCTCTATAGGCCTGTGTTTAGCTTAAGTAAGAGCTAGTGAGACAGGACAAAGAAGTAACTGGATATCCTTATAACCTCTATTTCATTTTTTATTGGTAAAATATTAGACTAGTAGAATAGCATAGGTGAGGAGGGCCAGGTCCCCAACAATAGAGCTTAAAGAGAGTAGTAGGCAAAAAGATAAAGCTCCTCAAATCGATCACTTGATCTTTTTTCTCCTTTATTTTCTACATTTTTCAATTTGATTTATTATTTTGCACTTATAGCTAAACAATCAATCTTCTATTACTTCTTACGCCATTTAAGTTATTAAGAGGGAAGTTGTTTTAAAAAATAAAAAAGGTTTCAATTCAGCCCCTATCCTTATCTTTGAATCTTTTAGTATCGAACTATGTATTACTTAATTAAGATTAGGTTACTGAACCATGAAAATATTACTTAGCATATTAGAATCTTAGTATGTGGTTTTCTAACTTTTGCAAGCAAATAATCTTATTATTATACAAACTATTTATTCAAAGTGGGTTAGTTATAGATACCTTGTGTAAATCAAGCCTACAATAGTAGTTATATGGTTGGCTTCTATTCCAGAATGATTTACATGATGTAACTACTATGATTTTATTGTTTGGAAGCTTAACTGATATCCTAGCCCAGCTTAAGGCAACTAGGAGTTTCCGAGGGATCTCATGAATAATTTAAGCCTAAGGGTATAGTAAGTAGCCAAAAGTTCCAACATAGTTGAAATCACATATAGTAGCAAGAAATATCCAACACATAGCTAGCCTAAATGAAACCACATAAAGTGGCGAGAAAAACCTAGCATGTAACTAGCTTAACTTAACCACATAAAGTGGCCAAAATGATTGAGGAATACAAATCTATATGCCCCAAAGAAAACCAGCAGAGCCTAGTAATGTCTATTTTTTAGAAAAACTTGACCCATGTGTCATTTTCATGCCATGAATGTACCAGTGATATATCAACACAATACTAAGCACAGTTTTTGAGTGTAAAATTGGATATAGTATTTCATAATACCTAATTGGCCTAGTCTTTCTCTTACATAATAACACATTTTTCTAAGCTTTATATCATGTGCCATTTGATTATCTCAATCTTATTTTAATGTCTTATCATAAACTAAAACCTTGTATTGGGTTTGCTCTGGTGAGCACCTTGATGGCTAAGCCATGTCCTAGTGTTTTCCTAGATCTTAACAACATTCTCATAGTCATTGAGTAACACATCTAACTTTACAACCAAGTTCAATTAACCAAATACATAAGCATCACATATTTAGTAGACAACATATCCTAGAATTTAGAATTTAAATGCAAGCAACCAATTGCATTACAGTGAGTTACACAATTCAAAACCTAGTGAGTAGACATAAGTCTACTCCTAACACACAATATACACTTACTTGAGCGTAGTATCCCTTGCTTTGAATACCATCTATGAGTTCCACATTATTCGGGTAGCTTAAAATTGAGAGTTATATTTCAGTATCTGTCTTAGTTATGAAAATGTGTTATTAAAGCTTAAGTATTTATGTAATAGTACTTCAGTAGTACCTAGGACCTTTTATAGAACCTTCTATACAACCTTCTATATAGTCCTTACCTTCTACACAACCTTTGTTTAGGTCTATGTTATTTAACCTTCTACAAAATCTTCTACTAAGGAATGGTCCTTATTAACTTTATTATTTATACCTTCTACTTAAGGTTGTCTTAGGCTTCATGGTCAAGGAAGCTTCAACTCAAGATTCTACTCATATTTACATTTAGTTTGCACTTTATGTTTCACTAAGAGCCTTCTATTCAAGCTTCTACCTGGAAACATTTTAGTTTACTCATTTGATATCTTACTAATGATGTTCGACAAAAGCTTATATAGATTATCTCATTAAAGTCCTTATTATATTATATTTTATTACCATCTAACCACTAATACTTACTAAGTTTTGGACACAACTAGCAAGAAAACCATCCTAAAGATCAAATTCCAGATGTAGATGATTTTTCAAAAACCTGTGCATGCTCGTATTTCAACACATGGTCGTTCTGGTTTTGTGAAAAAAGATACTTTTAACTTATAAAAATCATGATAAATCACCCATTTAACTACTTTCAGCTTGAAAATCACATGTAACCTCATGAAACATCATTTTAACACAAAAAATGTGAATAAAAATCATATTCGGCTAAAGATACTTGAAGATTAACCATTTTTCCAAAATTCCCAAGTTTGGCACTTTTGGTAAATTAAAATGAACAAAAATCTACTAAGTAAATTTGGGAAAACTTTTGATGTAGCTTAAAAAGAGATTAAGCTAAAAACAACATCATTTACCCTTTTGAAAATCAAATTGAAGATTCACTCAAAATTGCCCGTTTCTTAAGAGTAATATAAAACATACATATTTTGAAAAACTAATATTTTTCTATGAAAGTATAATAAGAATAACATAGGAATACAAATTTTCATAATTTTTCAACAAAGTTCGCTATTTTTAACAATTTATTGAAAATTAGGTAAAAACCAAGACTCACCGTTATTGTAAGATGTAGGCAGCAACCACCACTAAGGGTGTGTCGGCCGCTCTAAGCATTGCTTTTGGAGCCTAGTGGTGGTAGCTACTCGTTCCTAAGTTGTTTTTTGCTTTGGGTTTAGCGTATGCCTATATTCACGCACCTATTTTTCACTTATTTTTTTTCTATATTTCACTTAATTTTTTTTACTAGCCTTTTAAAATGGCTCCCTAAAATTTTCTACAATGTAATTTGTCCAAAGATTGTAAAATGATGAGGGTTAGGGTTTTTATAGTAGGTTTAGTGTAAGATCAAGATTACCAAGTGCCATGTGATTTTATAAAATCATGTTCCAAAACCACTAACTCCCCTTGTTTTGCAATTCATTACCATTAGAGGCAATAGATTCATTTTTTCAATTCCATATGTTGCTCTTGGTTTCTCAACAACCACCTTAATTATTATATTTATTTATTTCCTTCGTCATTTTATATTATTCCATCATAAACATAAGTTTTTACAAAGGACTTCCAAACTTCTATAAGACTTTTCCCAATCATATTCATTTCATATTTTAAATGTATTTAATATATAGAATATATTTGCTAAGCACTTATTACTTTAAATAATATTTTGAGCCTAGTTATAAGCTTCACTATTTAAATGACTTTCAATTTCAGTTGATTTGAGACTTTATTTAATTATTTCTTATGTATGTATTATTTTAGTGGTTAGATTCATGAAATAACTTCCTCTAATTTTTATAGCCTAACCATGAACTTTTACTTCATTTTGTTAACCTCGCTCGATACCCTAAACTTAGGGGTTTTAGAATTTTGGGGTATTACATAGTACACACAATAAACTCTTTGTGTAGTAGATAATGCCACCATGTTTGTAGAGCTTAGATCAATGCATATCGTTGCTTGTAGTATACAAAGTAGTTTAAGGTAGCTCCCTTGAGTTTCTCACTAAAATAATCAAGAGGTCAGTAATCTTGCATGAAAATAGCTCCCATGCTAATGCTAAAAGCATTACACTCCAACTTAGAGACCATATCAAAATCTGGTAAGGCTAGAATTAGAGCTAAAGTCAACCTTCTCTTTAGCTTAGCAAAACTCTCATCCTCCTTTTCTCCTGATTGAAATTCCATGTTATTCTTTGTTAGCTCTACTAGAAGCGCTATAACAGTATTAAAGTTTTGAATAAACCTTTGGTAGAAGGATGATTAGCCATGGAAACTTCATACATCGGCATAAAAGGTCGGGGTAAGCCATTCTACAATAACTCAAATTTTCTCTTCATCTACCCTTAAGCCTTTTGTACTAACAACGTAGCCTAAGAATACCATCTCTTCCAGATAAAAGCAACATTTCCTTAGGTTATCAAACGACTTTCAACACCTCGAAAATAGTTTAGTGATGATCTATTTGGCTTGTTATACTATGACTATATACTAGAATGTTATTAAAATAAACCATAACAAACTTTCCAATCTGATTTATCAGCACATGATTTATTAACCTTATGAATGTATTAGGAGCATTTGATAATCCAAAAGGCATGACTAACCATTCATATAATCCATGCCTAGTCTTGAAATTAGTCTTCCATTCATTGCTTAACCTTATGTGGATTTGATGATATCCAAAGTTAAGATCAATTTTTCAAAACATTTTGGTTCCATATAACTCATCTAATATGTTGTCCAGTCTAGGGATTGAGTGTCTATACTTGATGGTAATATTATTAATGGGTTGGTTATCTATACACATTCTCTAATTTCTATCCTTCTTTAGCACTAATAGTATGGTTACAACACAAGGGCTTAAGCTTTGTCTAACATAACCTCATTTAGTGAGCTTACTCACCCACCTTCATAGCTTAACAGCTTATTCAATATTCATCCTATAGGTTGGTTGATTTAATAGGGCAATTCTAAGTTATAAGTCAATATGGTGCTCTATTACACATAAAGAGGGTAGGCCTCTCGTTAACTTTTTAGGAAATAGGTTAGTAAACTCTTCTACTAGTTTCCTAACCTTTTCGAGTAGGTCACTCTATTCCCTCAATTCCAACAGCATTTAAATTAACAAAAATGATAGCTTATCAGACTTTATGACTCCCCTTAATTCACATTGATTCATCATCAAGTTCTTCTTGGTTCGTTGACTCAACTTAGATTGTATATTACTAACCTAGCTAAGAGTTACCAAATTGAGTATGATCTTTCGACCATCTTTCTTAAATGTATAGGTGTTTTTAAATCCATCATGTATGACTTTCTAATCAAAAAGCCTAGGTCAACCTAATAGGAAATGTGAAATTTACATTAGCAATACGTCACATAGGACTTCATCTTTGTTACTCCCAACTGAGATAGATAATAATACTTGGTACGAGACATGCAATAAACCCTTTTTGTTTAACCAATATAGTTTATAAGGTTTAAGGTGTAAGGAGGTCAGTAATTGTAATTGCTTAACCAGGTTAGTGGAGGCAATGTTTGTACAACTCTTACTATCAATTATTAATGCATACAATTGATCCCTCACCTTACATGTAGTGTAGAATAAATTCTCTTACTGTTCATTCTCCATACCGGGTTCTAGGCTTATATCTTAGTGAATAAAAAATCTCAACATATCACCTTCCTCTTAATAAATGTTATCTCCCATAACTTATACCCCTACTTGCTCTTCTAGTTCTTCTATGTCCTCATAAACTTCTTCCTCGGTACCACATATTTCAAAGGTTAGGGCATCTCCATTGATCACTTTAGTTCGTCAATTCGAATACTGAGTGGTCATATGCCTAAATCCTTTACATTTAAAACACTTGATATCACTAGTCTTCCTCCCTGAAGTTTGTCCCTTCTTGAACTTCCTCTATTTCCCTCCTTACTCTGTTTTAGCATCTTCTGCTTGTACTACCTAGCCTTCCCTTCTACTTGGTGCAAAGCTACTAGGCTTCCTAGTATTTCCTTAGATAGGTTAGACCAACTGAATAAGTTGAACTGGTTGAGCTCAATAAGTTCAGTTCTTCCTCTACCTCTCAACTCATTAGGTGAATTGAATAGTGCCTTCGAGAGAGTCAAAAGGGTTGTACTTCAACAATATCTTTGAGCTTATACCTTTAGCTAGTCATAAATGTAGAGATAATTCGGGCTTCAAGCTTATCAATATCACATTAGATCATAAGCTGTGAGCATTTGGAATTCTTACACATACTCATCAACAATTTAGCTCCCTTGTCAAAGCTCTTACAGCCTAGTAAAGGTATCTTGAAAATAAGAGTTAGGAATGAACCTTCCATGCATTATCTTCTTCATTTCCTCCCATGTCCTAACTTTTCATCTCCAGTCTCTTCATCATGTGGTGTGTATTCCACCACAAACTATCATACCTAGTAAATTATAGGGCAACAAGCCGAAGTTTATCTTCCTTAGTATACCAATAGCATTTGAACAACTTTTTTATCCTTTCTTCCTAATCTAAATACTCATAAGCGGTTCCTTCAAAGAAGCTCAAATTTAGACCTTAGCATTATCAAATGCTTCTAAGAGCTCAATACCACATTCTTCCCCACAATACTTCTCCTTGTCTTACTCTTCACTAACTTCTCCAACATCATCAACAACAATTCGTTAACAAGCTGGTTATTCTACTCCACCTCTGCAAGCACTTTGAGAAGGGTAGTCAAACTTATTAGGTATAACATCATACCTTTCACCTCGAGGGGCTCATGTTAGTCTTTCATTGGCCTTAAAAAACTCTTCACCATCACTCTCTTAATCATCCACCACCTCCATCCTCTTATTAATCTTTTAATTGACTCCACTAGCTCGAACATGGTGAATTGGGTAAACTTTTCTTCTAAGTTGAACTTCATTTTGAGGTCAATCAACTCGATATTTAGCTTAGGGTTCCTCTTAGATTACTTCATCAACTCGATAAGCTCTTTCAATTCGAGCATTCGCCTCTCTTTTGCATGACAACCAACATAGTTTCTAAGAGCTTATTAAGTTGGTCAATTTGCTCATTTGTTTATCTCAAAGTCTACTCTATATAGTGTCCTCTTCATGGTACGTTGCTCTGATTATCACCAACCATGGCGTTCACACTAGGATTTGTCATAACTTTACTCTACAGCACTGTATGCAATGATTCTACAACCAACAATTCAGTTTTCCTTGTCACAACTTCCTAATCTATTTCAAGATGAGAAAAATAGAGCTAAAAAAATCAATATTATATGATCGTTATTATTACCACCTAACCAATGTAGCTCAAAATTCACATACCACTGTTCAACAACAACTCTACCCTACTTAGAACCTTTATGCTTTGATGTTGCAGCATAGGGATCTATAAGATTACATATAACTAGGTCTTACCATAGCCTAAATTGGTCCTTTGAAGCTATCAAAGGAAATGTAATGGGTTATGATGGATCTAGAGACAAAAGGTTAGCAAACTTGTAAGCTAAAATTAGATGTAATGCACCAAACAAATATACATAGCCAAATAACATACCAAATGTGACACATTGATCTAAGTCGAGTGGGTTACTTGCCATAATCCTTACTAAAGAGATTGATAAAACTAAAGGTTTTCATAAAGTAAAAGAAAAGTTACTTCAGAATGAGGAAAGTTAGTATATTCATTAATTAGAAGAAGATTATTAGAATTCCTTTAAATAGGGTACTTATACTCTCATAGTTTAGGCAACATTACATCATTTGCATTTACAAAAAAGGGTAAACTAATATATACAACTTAGTTATAAAGAAAAAGAAAAGTCTATAATCACTCTACAAAAGAACATTTTGGCCATCAAAATGTAAGAATCAAGTAGAAGGGCACATGTCACTTAGAGAGAACCCTAAAGATACGTTACATAATGATTTTTTATCAATTTGGCTTACAATGGCAGAACTAGTACTTTCAAAAGCTTGGCATTAACACCTCAATAGTTTTAGGCTTGCAACGTAAGGTCTTTAAGACAACTTAGATGCCTTAGATAAGCCTTTAGGAAAACTACTAGATAACATGGATCGTTCTTGTTCCTATGCTAGCATGGTGCTTAATTCGTTGTAGTTGAGGCATGTAATCAAATCAATTCGATATATTAGGTAGAATTGTCAAACTCTTTTGGATTTAGGTGATAAGAGAGCATCCTTTGCACCTTGTTAGCAAGTCCTTTAGCTCAACAACAAGTGAGGGGTCCTTGGGGTAGATTCCTATCATTCCTTCTAGGTTGCTTTAGATTTGGGAACAAATCCACAAAGTTTTCTATTGGTACTTCTTCCTCAAGTAAATAAAAACTTAGGTCGAAGATACTGAAGACATTTGATACTTTACACCCTTCTAGGAACTTAAGCTTGTATGCATTGTCATTGATCCTTTGAAGCACTTTGAACGATCTATTAGCTTTGCTAATAGCTTACACTTTCTTTTGTTTGGAAATCTTTCCTTTCTAAGATGTAAGCATACAAGATCTCTAGGCTAAAATGGCTTCTTTTCCTCTGTCCTTGACTTCCTTGTCCTAGTCTCTTAGTAGCTCGTATCAATAGTCCAATAACTTCATGGTAAACCTATAATAGAACTTTGCTTTGGTTTATAGCATTAGGATTGTCTTGCACATATTGCGGTCCTAGTGTCTAGTTAATGGGTATCTTAAGCTTAAAGTCATAGATAACTTCAAATGGGTTCTTACCCATGGTACTATGAATAGATTGGTTTCCACTATGGATAGATAAGTATTACAATTAGATAGATTCCATCCAACAATAACTTAGAGTAATGAACCTAATGTCCCATTTACAACTTCTACTTGACCATCAATTTGTAGATGGCATGATGTACTAAAAAGTATCTTGGTTCCTAGTCTACACCATAGATTCTCTAAAAATTGCTCAAGAATTTTGGATCTACATAAAAAACAATACGCTAAGGTACTCCATAATGCTTTACGATCTCTTACAAGAAGGGGAAAAAAAAAAGAAATAGCTGAAGCATCGTTAGTTTTATTGTATGGCAAAAAATGTGCCATTTTGCTAAAACTATTGACCGTGACCATAATAGCATCCTTCTTACTAGCTGTTCTAGTTTGGCTAAACAAAATCCATACTTAATTCAACCTAAGGTTTTGTTAGAATAGGTAAAGGCATTACCTTCCTAGTATTCCTACTGTTGACAACTTTTCATTTAATAATCTTATACTAAAGGTCGGTATGTCAACTTTCTAGCTATTATAAGTACCATTTGTCTTTGATAAAAAAAGAATCATTTTAGCTTTATTGAATTTATTATTATCTTATTTCATTTTGTATCATCTTAGCTTAGGGGGGAGGGTGTAAATTGATATCTTTAACTTTTTGAAACTTTTCGATATAAGAAATAAAATTACCTCTCTTATTAACTTATAATGTTAAATAGTGATATTTTAATAATTCAACACGCAACAAATAATAAAACAAATTAAAAGAATGTAAGGAAGGAAAATATCAAGCAAAGATTTTATAGAGCTTCGGCCTTCTACCTTCTGCCTTCTGCCTTCTACCTACTTCTCTCTTCTAGCTCTACTGTTAGGGACCTGATCTACTTTATCGGTACTCTTCCACTTGATTCACTAAATCAAATCATAAAAAGATTACAAGCACTTGTTACATATGAAATTTACAACACTCTACTATACCAATCTAGCCTCTCAACAATCTAAGCTAATACAAAACTAAAGAGTACAAATGTACTTATCTCAACACTCACACAACAAGTAATAATTACAAATTACAAGTGAGAACAAAAGTACAAATCTCAATTAATTTCGCTCAAGAGAAAAATGATGAATGTTGTATAATTTGTTTTGGTGGAACTATCTGAAGAACTCTATGTGACTTTAGAAGGTATAATTTGATCACGACTTTTTGTGCAACGAAATTTTTTTTCTCTAAAGTTATGTCTAACGTTTTGAATCCTTTCTCTTTTACATTGAAATCTTCTAACGGCTAAAAATCTGAAGATTATCTTTTATCCAATCATTAGTTATTTAAGATAACTCCTTGGATATTTTTAGAGAGGATCTTGATTATTTGAATTTAAAAACAACTCACCTTATCTTACTTCAATCGGATAACCTTTAATCAGTAACCATCAAATTTGCTTCTAAATTGAAATTGGTGAGATAATATGCCTTATCATAAACTTCTTGATAAAGCTCATATTGAATATTTGAATTTCCATAAAATCCAGTCCAATCTTATCTTTATCCATACTTGTTCATATCTTAATTTTTCAAAAATTAATTCGCTCAAAGATGATCCCCATAGATCTTATTTCCATCTTGAGTGAAACGAGATTGAGTGTATTTTCCTAATACACCTAATCCAGTGGAGCTAGGGCTTGATTAATTCGAATCTAATTTAAAGCTATTTTCAATGTCATACTTCCAAACTTACTTTCTGAATAAGCTTTGAAGAATATCAACCTTTTGTTTCTAAATAAGCTTTTGAAGTACTGTACCAATTCTTCTTATAAAAGCTTCTGAAATACTTTCTGAAAATTTTTTAGACTAGTCTATTTTCAATCCATTCAAACATTCTGAAAAAGTTTTGAATACAACTTAACTTTGCAAAATTATACTTTCTGAAAATCCTTTTGTAAACTTGTACTCTTAAAGGTTCATTAGCTTTTAACCCTTTTTATTATCATTAAAATGTATGAGAGATATCTAATAATTTCGTATATAGATGTTTCATAGTTGGGCTTAGGAGCCTAACTCTCGAGGATCATCTTAAGCCGTACTACCTCAAAATATCTTCAACCTAGAAGGTGTCCAAGCTTACTATGAATTGGTAGGCATTCTAAGCTGGGCTTGGGGACCTAGCTTAGAGAATCGTCATAAGCTTCATTAACTTAGAATTTCCTAAGTGCCTATATGTTTTTTAACCTAGCTTGGGACCCAATAACACATTATTTGAGAAGAGGAAATTTTATTGCACTAGTAAACTTCAAAACGTAATGAGTACAATGATTTTATTCAAAAAGGAGCTATAAGTTGTTGACATTCCAAGTTTTATGGACTTTAGTCCTGTCCGATGCTAGATTACCTTAGCCTTCTTGTGCTCTAATGGCTTCTACTTTTCGAGATACTAGGTCAACAGGCTTAAATACTTTATGTTTGACTTTCTTGTTGTAGTATTGGATAGCCCTATAATGATAAGTAGCCACACATTGGCTGGCTATGTCTCAAAATTTCTCAATAGTGCCTATAATAGTGAAGAGGTTGATTTGATTTACCATTATGTATAGATGTTGGGAAGTTCAAGCTCTATCGATAGTATAGCCTTAATGCCAATGCTAGGTAGAAGGGGGTTTTTCTAGTCGTGACCCTATGGATTGTTTAGTAGCCCAATAAGATTTGGGGGAATTCATCAATCTATAAGCCTTTAGCTTTATTGACTCTCTTCATGAGGCTTTATAAGATCATCTTATTTGTCACGTTTACCAGGCCATTGGTCTATGCATGGGCCATTGAGGCATAGTAAAGTTTGATGTGATACTTCTAGTAGAATGTATGGAGCTTTGGGTTATTAAATTGATGGCCATTGTCATAAATGTTGCACATGGTACACTGAATTTGGTCATGATGGAGTTTATGGATAAATGTCTCTTTATTCTTCTTGGTGACCTTTGCTATGACATTTACTTCAACTGACTTGGTGAAGTAATCTACGGTAACTATGATATATTTCTTGCTTATCGTAGTCATTGGAAAGGGATTGGAGATATTGAGGCCCCATTGAGTGAAGGCCTACGGGTTGGTAAGTAGCTATAAAGTATTACTCAAAGAATGGTTAACGGGTGCATGCTTCTAGCATTGGATGCACCGTTGCACCGTCTTGTTTCATTAGGCTTTCATGTAGTTGCCAACGCTACAGCCTCTTCATTGATGAACAGCCCCCAAATTGCATCCTTGTCCAAACAGCACTTCATGAATCACTTCCGATTAGCCACGCACGAACAACAGACACGCCACTGCCACTCACTGATTGTGCAATGTCTACTACTTTGCTGCTCCTTAACCGAACATACAAGTTAGCTTGGAGATCTCTTGTGCGGTCATCCAGATTTAGTTGCTAGCAATTGTGGTTCATTGATGAAAAGTTAGATGATGATGAAATCCTTTAGCAGAACACCAAGTCAGGCAGAGGATGTTATGGGGTCTCTTTTAAAGGAATGCCTTCAGATGGCGCTTGAAAAAGAAGTTGAAAGTGTCGATGTCTGTCAATGCGGCGGTACCAAAATTATTTCTGTTGAAAATAATGGCGATACCATAGATGAGGTGGATAACACTAAAAGCTACTCTAACCATAAACTTGAAAATAATCAAGGTGAATCCAATATCGAAGCGGTAGGATCAAGAAGACAAGATCAGGAGGGTTGCACTATGGAAGCTAGAAAATCTCCAAAAAGATCATTTAAAAATGTTGTTGCCGTTGTTGATCCTCCACGTGGTGGTCTCCATCCAACTGTTATAGAAGTCTTAAGAACTCATTCACGTCTACGGAAACTTGTTTATATCTCATGTAATCCTGAAAGCTTGGTGACAAAGGTGATTAAGTTGTGCACTCCATCTCCTGAGAATAATGACAAAAGGAAAAAAGACAATAGAGGATGGAGGATTATGAGCAGTACATTCGAACTACCTAACGCCAACGAAGTACCCTCACAAGTCCTTTACGCCGATGAAGCTACGCAAAACGAAGTACAATCCATACGTCTCTACGACAATTGCAAATCACATCTCCACAGCTTGACGCATTCACACCAATGCCTATCCCTCACACATCAACATACGTACGCCAGATCCGAAGTCCAACTCCAGCATTTGACCAACTCCCGAAGCCCAACGGCAATCCAGTCCGAAGCCGCAATTCAATTTAAAGTCCAACAACAACCGAAAATCTTGAACACGTCCATGCTCCAATTTCTACAATCCTCAAACATAAGCACACACCGACAACTCAAGCCAACAATTCGAGCAGCAGCTCACACGTAAACATAAGTTCATTCACACGCCGAAGCCTCATCCCCCTGACTGGACTCGGACACCACACAACGGTCGTAACCCCCAACGTCTCCCCCTCCACGCCGTTGTACCAGCGTCTGCAGCTACATTAGACACGACACGACTGAACTGCCCAAATCAGGTTCGAATACTAGTTTATTATTATTATTGTTATTGATTAGTTGTTATTATGTTTTAGTTACTTAGTTATTTAAAAGTGTATATATATATATATGTATATATAGTTAGGAAACCTTTAATACTAGCTTATATATGATTGAGTGTGTTACATAGTTTATTTAAATAAGTAGTTGTTGACAATAAAATATAGTTGTAAAAAATATATATATTAGCATAAGAGAGTTTTTTAATATTGTTTTAGAATTCTTCACGTGGGAAAACTATCTTTTTTTAATGAAAATTAACAGTGATTTTTTTTTTTTAAATTTTAGGACTTTTAGAGAGTTTTTATAAAATACAACAAAAGACTTAGTAAATTAGGGCTCTTTTAGAGTTTCCTTTGAAAAACTAAATTGATAATAACGTGTACTCAGGTTTTTTAAAATTAAAATAAATCAACACATTAAAGATTTTTTTAAAGAACTACGATCGTCTGATCCCGATTAGTGGATACGTAGGTACCTTCGGGGCAACGATAAAATATGTAAAATCTTAGGTGCCTCTTTTTTTTCCTCTCTTTTGATTTTATTTATTTATTTATTTATTAACTATTATAGTTAGAAAAATAATCCTAATTTCGATAAATAAATAGTAGTACCCGTTAGGGTTTAATAGGTTAGCCTCCAAATTCAAAACTCTCTGGTTCTTTATTAAAATCGAAATAAAAAACCGGTAGCTAAATCATAACCAATCCACTCAATTGGTTACGGTTTCTTTTCTTTTCCCAACTCCGATCGGGTGACGACTCCAAAAATTATTTTCAATAAAAAACTGAAATTTCTCAATTTCTTTAGTCGAGGATTAATATTAAATGGGTTAGGGTATAGTATTAATCAAGAAATGAGAAATTAATTTTAAATAAAAGAAATCGAAATATCAGGCTCGACAACTACTACAAACTCAACTGAGCATATGGCCACATTTTTATCATCTTCGAGCTGCATGTCAAGGGTGATTATGCCTTTAGGGTGTACTACTTAGTTTTTGAAGCCATTCAGGTTATGGTGACACAACTTCATCTGAGTTAGAAGCTTTTCTCTCATTTGATCATATGCATGCTTAAAGATGATATTTGTTGAGCTTTTGATGTCCACCATCATTATTTTCACCTTGAACCCGGTGACGCAAGTATCAATTACCAAGACATCCCAATATAGGGTTTCAATCCTTTAGAGATCATTGTTAGTGAAGGAGATAGAGGTATCGACCTTCTACCGCTTCCCCCTTACCTCATAAACCTTCTTACCATTTAGAGCAAACCCTAAATTGTAGAGATTTGAACTTACTCTCAAGATGTAGGTCTCCTATCCTCATATTGATGACATAGTTTAGAGTTCTATTTCAATGTTCGTCATCCAAGTCTTTGCTACCTTAGCAGTCTTCCTCTATTCTTCTCCTTTACAAGGGCTACTCAGCTTCATTTGTTTGATTGGCAACATATTCATTTAGAATTCTATACTAGATGGCATGTTCCAATGCACTCTTTAGTTGATAGTATTTGTCCATATTCTGCCTAGTATCCTTGTGGTACTAGTAATACTTGCCATCATCTCAGCATGTGGACCTAGTCTTTAACTTCTTGGGCTTTGACAACAATCCGATGTCCTAAACCTCCACAAAATATCCCCTATTAGCTTAATTAGAGTGGTATCTATTCATACTTCAATATGGGGTTAGACTTTTTTAGTCCTTCAAGCCTTAGTCATCAATTCTAGGGCCAAGGAAATCTTTTTAACCCTTTCCCTTTCTCTTCTTTTCGTTATCTAACCTCCTTATGTCGAACTCATGATGGGCATGGATGTTATCTTCCTAATCAATGTACCATTGAGCCTTCTTTCATAACATAGCCATGGTGGTTGACTTGCTCTTTGTGATTCACATGAAGAAATCACCATCATGGTTGCTTTAATAGTGACTCCTTCATTTAACTACAATATCTTCACGACCACATTGTTAAACCGATTAATGAAGGACCGGAGTGACTTTCCCCTTCATTATTGAACAAGGATGAGTGCTCTTTCAAAGCAAGACTCTCTTAGAAGTAGATGACAAACTTCTTGAAGAGGTCTTCAAAGTTAGAGATTGAATTTTTCGACAAGTAGCTAAACTACTTTCTATTAGCCTTGTAAAGAGTACTCGAAAAGGCCTTGCATCCCACCCCATCACTAAGGCCGTGAAAGTCCATTAGTGTAAACACCTAAAATTTTTTATCTAACTTTTGAAATAGACTCAACTATGTTAGACAATTTAGGAGTTGATAAGGCTAATGAAAGTGAAAACCCTAAAAGAATTAATTAATCACATAAGAAACTTTTCTACCCTAAATGTATCTAGATACTAAAGATTTCATTCAAAAGTAATAAAAACCCTAAAATGATCACTTTAAAGACATATGTGCATTAATTCATCATAATATACCCTAAAACCCTAATTGATAATATAACCCTCATATTTTGCCAAATCATTAGTAAAAGGTTAGAGATAACTTTCAATCATGCATATATGTTTTGAATCCTCAAGTAGTCCTTTAAAAACTAAGATAATGAATCAAGAAAATCCAACACTTCAACTTATGCAATAAAGATCCCTACGCTAAGTTTAATGCATTACAAGTGACACCTAATTTTTCAATGACATGAATGAATAGCACTTTTATATTGATTAAATACTAAAAGCCTAAGTACTAAAATGAAGAACAAAATATGCGAATCAAGAAAATCCAACACTTCAACTCATGCAATAAAGATCCCTACGCTAAGTTTAATTCACAACAATTATGACAATAGTAGAGTTCAAGGTACTTACCTTATTCTTGAAGTGATACTTAAGTGTGATAAAAGAGTGATGAGCCTTATTGATGCAAGATTGTGGAAGGATTAGAATATGTGTGGATAGTTGTGATTGTGTGAAAGAGACAAAGAGGAGAGAGAGGAAGTGTGTTCTTTTCATGTGCACTAAATGAGAGAGAGAGAGAGAGAGAGAAAGAGAGAGAGAGAGAGAGAGAGGGCATGTCACTACTTGTAAGATAGTTTAGTAATGATAAACCACTATGTACTAGTTAGAAGTATATTGCTTTCTTACATATTAATTACTTTTGAAGAGTACATAAAGCATCAATTCTAGAACAACCCATAGAGTATCACAGAATCAACAATATAGAATAAAATTTCACATTATATTAGAAAATAGATGGTACATAACTTATGAAGTTGTAGAGTCTTCTAATAGATATTATAAACCATTATAAATAAAGTACTTAAGTCATATTAATTATAAATTTCATAATCCTTCCACACACTCCTATAGCCCACTTCTTTCTTCTTATGGCTCACTAAAGGCTTAGACCATATATATAGCCAGTAAAGTTCCTACAAAAAGTTAGAACTATAGGGGTATAAGTTATAGGCAGCTTAGTGAGAAATCCACCCATACCACCTTTCAAGCATAACAAGCAAGTTTTCATGCAAATGATATGTGGTCAGTCAATCTAGAATATGAGGTAATACATCATCTGACCGAAATCCAACTTGTGGTCTAGGGTTTATTCGCTTCCTTGACCTTAGGTTGAGGATTTGTAGTTCTACCAATGCCCAAGTGTTCAAATTTAGAGAATAAAGTTTCTTAGCATAACATCCTTGGCCACCACAACAAACAGGCATAGAATCACAACTCTTGCTTAAACTCATACCCATGTCATCATAATGATCAAGAGATAATGCCTCTTAATTAGTCCTAAGAGAACCAAATGGATAACATGATCCCTAACTCTACAAGAAAACTAATCCCTTCATCGCTAAGGAGAACCAAATGAAATATATTCATCCTAAAACCAACATAACCCTAAGAAGATTGATCTTCTGATTAGCTAAGGGAATTAAATGAAATATTCACCAAGGTTTGAATATAAGTCACAAGATAAGAATCTCTTGATTGATCTCAAGAAAGCATAAATGAAGCATAATTAAGAAAGGAATGCCTTCCCTAACCACCAAATCACTAGGGATTAATTAGATCCCTAATCGACCTCTAGATGTATGCAAACATGAAACAAAAGAATGGACATGGCCCCATCCACTGCATGACTATCCTTAAAGTCACTTAGTTTGTAAAAGATAAGGTTCTCACCTTTTCCCTTCCTTATGTCATGGTGGTGATAGAAAATAGGTTTATGCAATAAGCTATACATGACCATTTTATATTAAAGTTATGGTATGCTTAAGATTGTTTCATGAGAAATTAACCAAATTATTAGACATTCGCATAAGAACATATCACGTCACAATCATCAACTATATCATGTGAAATAACTTATAGTATTTTCACAAATAGTTCACTTAAATTAAACACAAGCACTTTCATGATACCTTAAACACAAGCTAGTTGATATATTTATATATACATTTATTTATTTAAAGTGGGTGAAGCACATGTCTACTATTTTTTTTTTAAGAATTACATAAATATGAATTAAATGAAAAATATTACATAAATGCAAACCTTAAATCACATTTGAAAAATGCAATATTGAAAACAATAAAGGTGTTACATTTATGCAATGTAATTAAATGTTTGGGTTATAGTAACTATGTCGCATTTAAGAGATACGACATACATATACATGTACTTACATCTCATATAAGAGATACAACAATAATGTAGTTAAATGTATATCAAATCTTTAAAATGCGATATAGGTACAAATACTTATGTCACATTTAAGAGATGCAAGATAGGCCTGTTAAATTAATAATATTTATAATGCAATTGACAAGTACATAATGTTTATTACATGTAATAGTGATGCATCTCCAAGGTCAGACACATAGACAAACACCATAACGAAGCAAACTGAAAGAAACAAAAGAAAAGCTGGTAAAGTCCAGGTAGCTACGAATGGATGTGACATACCACTCAATCCTACTCAGCCTACAATTCATTGGATGTAACTCATTAGTCCAAACTGAAGAGTCATTCGCCATTAGTTCTTGCTAAAAGGAATAGGTAAGAGTTGAAGGATAAAGAGATCACTAAGTTACTCAAAGGAAACGTGAATAATTTTCTATATTGATGATTGATTCCTTTTTCTCCGCATACATGTAAGTAGGGGTTCATATATCCACCCACTAAGGTTATTTTACATGTATGAAAAGACAAATGGTATTCTTACAATTAGGTCACACAAGACATACCCAAAAGGGTAAAAGAGACAGCGAATATTTAGTATGAAAGTAAAGAATCCTTTTAGAATATCGTGTAAAGAGACACATGTCACTCGATGGTTAGGCATTAGGAATATGGTACAAAGTAGATGAGAGAAAAGAGTTTGCAATTAGGGGCTAACCTCATCTAGATCAAGTTAGGGGCTAGCCAATCTCGCTACAAAGTAATCAAATTAAGATGGGGTTGGATGATTATGATCGACTCCGGAATTTATCTCAGAAGGCCTTGGGGTTATTTTGATAGAGCACAACTACTTGATAGGAGCAAGTCTGACACACGTGAGAGTTTAGCAATCAAGTTGGTGGGAGATCAAGTTAGGATAGGAATCCCTATCTTAGATATGGCTTTGAGCTAGTAGACTCCAATATCCTCTAAGTAAGTCCTTGGAGTCCTCTAGCTCGATTATCAGTGATCGGTTCAGAGGGTTGATTCTTATCATTTACCTAACAGCCGAAAGGATTTGTCCTCAACTTTGAAGCAGTCTCTACTCCTTTTTCTACGGTGTTCACAAGGTCTTCTTTTATTGGTTGGTGAGGAATGAGGTTAGAAACATTAAAAGTGGGGGAGATACCATAGTCATCAGGTAACTCGATTTGGTAGGCATTACAATTGACTTTCTTTAAGACCAGGAATAGACTATTAGCTCAAGGAGATAGTTTGCTTTGTCTCAAGTACAGGAATTGTTCTCAACTGAAATGAATCCATACAAAGTCTACTGGCTAGAAAGTGACAATTTGGTGGCCTCGGCTACCAATCTCATGTTGTTTCTTATTGAACTTGGCGATCTTCCTAATTATGGACTGGTATAGTGCTTGCAATTCTTGGATTGGGTCAACTCCAGATTGACTCTCATCAATAGTTGTTACGACTTTGATCATATATAAGGAAATAGTAGGATTAAGGCTACAGACAACCTCAAATGGGGTCTTCTTAATAGTGTTGTGGATAGTCCAAATGTATGCGAACTCTACAACTAATAAGCCTAGATCCCAGCCCCTCAAGTTCTTTCCCTTAACAACTTTAAGTAAGTTGCCTATTGTCTCCTTAACAACTTTGAGTAAGTTTCCTATCATCCTATTCACCACTTTAATCTGGCCATCAGTTCGAGGGTAGCTATTAGAGCTGAACAAAAGTTTGGTTCCAAGCATTCTCCATTGAGTCTTCTCGAAATAGCTCAAGAATTTTGTGTCCTAATTTGAAACGATAGTCTTCAACATTGTATGTAGTTAGACAACTTCCTATAAAAATAGATCAACAATGTATAAAGCATCATTAGTTCAATGGCATTAAATGAAATGTCTCATTTTGCCTAGGAAACCCTAATACAAAGTCCATGATGAGGTTAGCCCAAGTTAAGGTTTGCATTAGCAGTGGCATGTATTCTCCATATAGCTCCCTCTTCTCCTTAGCTCACTTACACACTTCACAACTATTGACTACCTTATGAACATATTTAGCCAAACCAGGCTAGTATAGGTTATCCTTCAACAAATTAGCTATTTTGGTCCCTCTAAAATGACCAAATAATCCACTACTATAAGTTTCCCTAATTAATAGCTTACGTGTGGAATAGCTTGGTATACAAAACCTTTGGTCCTTGAACATATAGCCTTCCTTAAGATAATAGTCCGCAATAGCAATTCCATTCCTATACTGCTCTATGATAGGGCTAAAATTGGGATCACAAACATACTGCTTAGTAATGAGGAAGAATCCCAATAGTTTTGTTTGTAAGGTGGTTAGCAATGTTTGCCATTATGAAAGAGCGTCGATGACTACATTTGAACTTCCCTTCTTGTGCGGAATGATGTATGAGAATCCTTCCATAAACTCCAACCATTTCGCTTGTCTTTTCGATAGTTTGTTTTTACTCCTAAGATGCTTCAGAGACTCATAGTCTGTGTAAATAACAAACTCTTGTAGCAACAAATAGTGTTGCCAAATAGTTTGGGCTCGGTAAAGAGAATATAACTCTTTCTCATACATAAAATAGTTCAGGGTAGGATTACTAAGCTTTTCACTGTAGTAAGTGGTGGGTTACTACTCTTGGATCAAGACAGCACCAATTCAAACTCCCAAACAATCACATTCTAACTCAAAAGGCTTATCAAAGTTTGGTAGTGAAAGGATAGGAGCAGAGGTGAGCTTCTCCTTGATCTCCCTAAAGTTTTATTTAGCTTAGTCATTCCACCGGAACCCATCACCCTTCTCAGTCAGCTCGATCAAGGGGATAACTATGGTACTGAAGTTTTTGATGAATCACTTATAAAAAGAAGCTAGGCCATGGAAGCTTCAAGCTTCGGTGGCATTTTTCAGTGTTGGTCATTCCAACATAGCTTAGATCTTCTCTTCATCCACTCGGATTCCTTCCCTTGATGATACCAACCAAAGAAAAATCACTTCATCCTGGAAAAACATACACTTCACCAATTTCCCATATAACTTCTCAATCCACAAAATGTCAAACATTTCGTGGAGATGTTAAACATGGTTACTCAAGTCATCACTAAATACCAATATGTCAACAAAGTACACGACTACACATCTTCTGATCAAAGGAGGCATCACGTAGTTCATTAACCTCATGAATGTGCTCAGTCCACTAATAAGTTCGAACGACATAACCAACCACTCGTAGAGTCTGTGCTTAGTCTTGAAGGCAATCTTCCACTCATTACCTGGTCTTATACGAATTTGGTGGTAGTCACTTTGCAAGTCAATCTTCGAAAATATTTTGGCACCATGGAGCTCATCTAATATGCTATTGAGCCTTGGTGTTAGGTACCTATATTTGACATTGATTCAGTTGGTTGCTCAATTTTTTATGCACATATGCCTTGAGCTATCCTTCTTTGGGGTAAGCAAAGCTAGTACCGCATAAAGGCTTATGCTCTCTCTTACATATCCTCACCCCATGAGTTCATCTACTTGTTTCTTCAGCTCGGCAGCTTGCTCAGGGTTCATTCTGTATGCAAGTCAGTTCAGCAGGGTAATGCTTAGCTATAGATCAATACAATGCTCTATGCCTTAAACTGGAGGTAGTCCTTTTGGCAACTTTTCAAGAAGCAGATCAAAAAATTCATTTAATAGGCTTCAAATCTCATTAAGAACATGTTCTAAATCTCTCATCTCCAACAATCTTTAGGCTAATAGGAACATAGGCTCATTGGCCTTCTTAGTAGCTCAGAGCTCTCTTCGGCTCATTACTAAGGTCTTCTTCTTACTAGCTCAGGTTAGCTAATTATGGGTCTCATTTACTTAGGACAACATCATGGGCTACAACACAATCTTCTTTCCATCCTTAGCAAAGGCATAGGTATTCTTATATCTATCATGGGTAACACATTGGCAAAAAAACCAAGGTTGTCTAAGCAATAAATGTGAAGCTCCAATAGAGACGACATCACAAACTACTTATTGGTTCTATATAAGATATCAAGAAGGGGGGGGGGGGGGGGGGTGGGGGGGGTGAATTGATACCTTTACACTTTTGAAAAATTTTCACTAAAAAATGAAATTACCCCTCTTAACAACTTATAATGGTAAACAGTGATAATTTAATGATTCAATGCACAACAGATAATAAACCAAATTAAAAGAGTAGGAAAGGAGAAAATCAGGCAAAGATTTTATAGAGCTTTAGCCTTCTGCCTACTGTTCTCTTCCAGCTCCAATACTGGGGCCCCAGTTTACTTCACCGATGCTGTTCTACTTGATCCACTAAATCAAATCTCAAAATTTACAAGCACTTGTTACAATGACTTTACAACACTCTACTCTACCTATCTAGCCTCTTAACAATCTAGGCTAATACAGATCTATAAAGTACAAATGTACTTATCTCAACACTTAAACAATAAATAAGAATTAGAAATTACAAGTGAGAACAAAAGTATAAAACTTAAACAATTTCACTCTAAAGAGGAAATAGCGAATGTTATAATGTTTGCTTCAGTAGAACTTTCTGAACAAGTATCTAGAGAACTTTCTAAAACTCTTCAGAAGGTAAGAACTAATCACAATTTTTTGTGCACGAAAACTTTTCTTCAGAGTTGTATCACGTCACGTTTTGAATCCTTCTTCCTTTTATATTGAGTTTTTCCAATGACGAAAATCTAAAAATTATTATTTATTCAACCGTTAGTTATTTAAGGTAATTCCTTGGATATTTTTTAGAAGATCTTGGTCGTTTGAATTTCAAAACAACTCTCCTTAATTTGTTTAGATAAAATAAACTTCAATTCATAACCACCAAATAATCTTTTCATTTGAATTTAAAAAGATCTACTTTTGTTAACAACTTCTGGATAAGCTTCATGTTAAAAAAATTTGAAACTCCACAAAATCCGAATCAACCTTATCCTTATCCATTCTTTGTATATCTTGATTTATCCAAATATATTTTTGCTTAAAATAAATCCTTATAGATCTTAATTCCATCTTGAGTGAAATAGAATTAAATATATTTTCCTAATACACTCAATCTAGTGGAGCTAGGCCTTGAATAATTCGAATATCATTTAAAGCTATTTTTAACATCATTCTTCCAAACTTACCTTCTGAAGAATATCAGCCTTTTGTTTTTGAAGTTTCTGAATAAGCTTCTGAAGTGTTGTACCAATTCTTTTTATAAAAGCTTCTGAAATATTTTTTGAAGATTTTCTTAGACTATTCCCTTTTTTCAGTCAAGTCCAACCTTTTGAATATAACTTAGTTTTACGAAATTAAACTTTCGGAGAATTCTTTTGAATGCCTATACACTTGTTAATTCATTAATGTTCTCCTCTTTTTATTATCATTAAAATTCATGACAATGAGAGATATCAAACATTTTTCCCTTTTTGATGATTACAAAATATACATATATCCAAAAGCATGTAACATTTCAATGTCCAATAAAAACGACAAGAAGAAACATTATTCGACAATGATTATAAATTATTCAAACTATTGTGCTGTCACAATTGCTTGCCTATGTTCAGTACTTGATTGTTTTTACTCTTTCTCCCCATTTTTGTTATCATCAGAAAATAACCATATATTTTTATAACAAAAAAAAAAATTTATTAAAGAACTTTTCTCCCCCTTTTTCTCATGAGAAGATAACCAATTTTTATAAAGGAAAATTAAATGATAAGACTTCTCTCCCTTAGGAAAATCGATCAATGTTGTGTTTTTCTTAAAAAGAAATAAATTTCAACATCTTTCTTTATCTCCTTTTAAAAAGATCTCCCCCTCAAAATGATACCAATTGCTTTTTATGATCAATAATGAAATAAAATATGAAGAGCAAATTAAAAAATAGAACAAGATTACCATTCATTCCAAACTTTCATTTCTAATGAGGCAATATTGATTAAGAATTATCTCTAATTAAATTTTGCCTCATAACCTGCAATAACTAAAAGAACAATTAGACATTCTTAAGAACCCAAACAAGCTTAGGTCTTTTGAAATTCAAGCTTCTGATATTATTTGCATTTACTTGGTTTTTGCTAAGCTTACAATTTTTATAAAAGCAACACTTTTCAATATGACCTAACTTGTTACAATAGAAACATGCATAGAGAGAAGAATAATCATACATGTTATTTACCATACATCTTTGGTTTTGGTTTAGGTAGTTTCTAACATACCCCCTGTGCAACCTTTTGTTGTACCTTCCAAAAGGATACTTATCTTTGTTTTAAGAATATTGTTTGTTATACCTTCTGATAGGTTCAAGCATTTTGCCTTTATCCATTTGTTTGAAAGTTTCTTGATTTTCACTTTTTGATTTGACAAACACTATTTCTCTCTTTGTTTTAGATGATTGCTTACTTTCAAAACCCAATCCAAATTTAAAATTATCTACTCGTTGATTAGAAACAAGCATCTGAAGTATTTTATCACTTTCATCAAACTTTTGAAAAGTATTTTTAGTAGACTTTGATAAATCTTCAACGTGATTTTTCAAACTTTTGATCTCTTCTTTCAAAATCAGATTTTCTTGAACTAAAGCTTCTCTTGCAATATGCAAACCTTCAAAATCATTTTTCAAAAAATCATTTTCATCAGCCAAAAGCTCGTTTGTTTGAATGAGAGCTTGTTTTTTATTCTTTAAAACCTTATTTTCATTTTCAACTTTTGAAATTTTATCATTGGCTTTAGAAAGTGCTTTTAATAACTTATTGATTTCAGCACAAATATGATCAGGTATATAATCTTTATTAGATTCAGATTTAGAACTTACTTCAGAATATGCCATCAAACATAAATTTGCTTCATCAACTTTATCATCTGAACCTTCTTCCTTAGATTCTGACTTGTCCAAATCACTCCATGTCGCTAAGAAGCCTTTTCATTTTTCTTTGTATTTACAGATCGTTTTCAAAAGCAGTAGACACCCGTACTTAATATTCTCTTTTTACATTCATAACAAATAACTTCCTTTTTTTCCTTAATACCATTTCTTGCATCATTTTGATTCTTGTTAGATTTAGAATTATTAGAGCTATATGATTTTTTACCTCTTTTCTTGAGCAATCTGTTTAAACATCTTGCCAATCATGTAACCTCTTCATCGTCCTCATCATAATCATCAGAAGAATCATCATTGTTAGAACAAGAATCGAAATGATTTTGCCAAGAGAAGAGATAAAATATTTTGCCCAGAGGTAAAAAAATTATTAGAGCTATATGATTTTGCCTCATATCTACATTACTAATAATTTTGCCAAGAGAAGACAGTTCATTAGTTATAGTAGTAAATCTGCTAAAAGAGTCTTTGATTTCTTCACTAGGGAAAATTCGAAATGTTTCATATTGTTGAACCAACGAATTGATTCTTATATCCTTGATTGTTTCCATCCCTTCCTAAGTTTGCACTAAAGTGTCCCAAATGTCTTTAGCTATAGTACAAGAAGCACTTAGATAAAATTCCAATCATGCAATAGTACTCAACAAAAGATTCTTAGCCTTTGAATTGAGTTCGACTTTGTTGATATCATCTCTTGATGTAATGATGGTTTGAACTTTGAGATCTCTTATAGAAATAATTTGCTAAGCCTAATAATCGGATGCCTTCACATAAGTCTCCATCATAAATTTCCAATAAAGAAACTTAGTTCCATAAAAAAATGTTGCCTTGCCAGGCTAAACTATTAAACTACCACTTGATTCACCCATGATCTTTGAACTCAAAAGATATTAGAGTGAGGCTTTGATACTAACTGTTGTTCCTTTATAAAATATCAAGAGGTGGGTTGAATTGATATCTTTAAACTTTTGGAAACTTTCATTAAAAAAATGAAATTACCCGTCTTAATAACTTATAATGGTGAACAGTGATAATTTAATGATTCAATGCACAACAGATAATACACCAAATTAAAAGAGCAAGGCAGGAGAAAATCAGGTAAAGATTTTATAGAACTTCAGCCTTCTGCCTATTACTCTCTTCTAGCTCTACTTATAGGGATCCAATCTACTTCACCTATACCGTTCCACTTGATTCACTAAATCAAATCTTCAAAATTATAAGCACCTATCACAATGACTTTACAACACTTTGCTCTATCTATTTAGCCTCTCAACAATCTAGGCTAATACAAATTTACAAAGTACAAATGTACTTGTCTCGACACTCAAACAACAAATAAGAATTAGAAATTACAAGTGAGAACAAAAGTATAAAACTCAAACAATTTCACTCTAAAGGGAAAACAGCGAATGTTGTAATGTTTGCTTCGGTGGAACTTTCTAAACAAGTATCTGAAGAACTTTCTAAAACTTTTCAGAAGGTAAAAACTAATCATGATTTTTTGTGCACGAAAACTTTTCTTCAGAGTTGTATCACGTAACATTTTGAATCCTTCTTCCTTTTATATTGAGTTTTACCAATGGCTAAAAATCTAAAGATTATTTTTTATTCAACCGTTAGTTATTTAAGATAATTCCTTGGATATTTTTTAGAAGATCTCGGTCATTTGAATTTCAAAATAACTCTCTTAATTTGTTTAGATCAGATAAACTTCAATTCGTAACCACTAGATAATCTTTTGATTTGATTCTAAAAAGATCTACTTTTGTTAACAACTTCTGGATAAGCATCATGTTAAAAAATTAAAAACTCCACAAAATCTGAAACAACCTTATCCTTATCCATTCTTATGTATATCTTGAATTATCCAAATATATTTTCACTTAAAATAAATCCCCATAGATCTTAATTCCATCTTGAGTGAAACAGCATTAAATGTATTTTCCTAATGCACTCAATCTAGTAAAGCTAAGCCTTAAATAATTTGAATATAATTTAAAGCTATTTTTAACTACATACTTCCTGACTTACCTTCTAAACAATATTAGCCTTTTGTTTCTATTGTTTCTGTATAAGCTTCTGAAGTGCAATACCAATTTTTTTTTTATAAAAGCTTCTAAAATACTTTTTGAAGATTTTCCAAACCATTCCCTTTTTTAGTTAAGTCAAACCTTCTGAATAAACTTTTGAATACAACTTAGTTTTGTGAATTAAACTTTCTGAGAATCCTTTTAGATGCCTGCACACTTGTTAATTCATTAGTTTTCTTCTCTTTTTGTTATCATCAAAATTCATGACCATGAGAGAAATCTAACACTACATCTCTATACACGTTCCCAACATTGAGTGGCACTATTATTTGCTTGATCACTTGCAAAGCACCCTTATCTCAAAGTCAATGTAGCTTATAAGATCAAGGATGCTTAAAGGTCAGTAAACGTAACTTTTGCACAAAGGATTGTATAACTACATTAATACAGCTTCCTCTGTCTATTATAATGGTACATAATTGTCCCTTAATGATACACTTTATATGGAATAAATTCTCTCTCTGATTTTCTTTGGAGTTTGGTAGGAAACCTAGTACTCGTCTTAAGACTTGGGTCATCACTTCTCCCTAGTCGGCATAGATACAAGTTTCCTCTTCCTCTTCAACTTCAGCTTTTCCAACATCCTTTTCCTCCTCAGGCTTACTTTCGTCGATGCTATCTACCACGTCTTTTAATAGTACCATGATACATCGGTTCGAACACTCAGCAACCATGTATCTAAAGCTTAAGCATTTAAAGTACTTCATTTCACTAACCTTCCATTAGGAGGTCTGTCATTTCTCATATGTTCTTGGGGTTGGCCTAGCCTTAGTTCGACTTATTGCCTAACTCAACCCTACTGGCTTGCGTAGTTATCGTTAGGTCAGTGATTCCTATCCTTAGTTCGATATGATGTCCTCGACTCAACTTAAATAAGTCGATGTAGAACAAGGGCTCAAGAGAACAATGGTCTAGGTTAGCTCGAAGCACTTTTCCTCAGTTTTTCGACCCTTTGCAATTTCTTAATCGCCTCTTATAAGGTATAAAACCTCTACACATCTACAATCTTACGAATTTCATATCCAAGTCCAAAAATGAACCTTGACATTGTATAAGCCTCGAGTTCATCTACATCGACCTGGATCATAAGCACCTAGAACTCTCTTACATAGTCATCAATAGATCAGCTACCTTAGTGAAGTTCCTACAACTTTGCAAATGTATCTTGTAAGTAGGTCTCGAGCACATATCTACCTCTTAACAATCTTTTCATCTCATCCCAAGTCCTTATACTTTGTCTTCCATCCCTTGCTTTGGCTGCATTTAGATTTTTCCACCACATAATGGCATACCTAAAGAACTCAAGTGCAACAAGTCAGACTTTCATAGCTTTTGTATATCCATAATAAACAAACACCTTCTCTTCCCACTCTAAGTATTCATCTACACTCTACTTCTACTGAAGGGTAAGATCTGGACCTTAACATTGTCTACTCCTTGAGGAACTCAAAGTCTTCGCTCCTGTACACTGTAATAATCAGCTTCTTCTTCTTCCTCTCCATACTCTCCAGCATCAAGCTCCCCATCATCTTCCTCAATCTCCTCTAACTCCAGCCTTCTTCTAACAACTTGGTTTGCAACTCCTCTAATTTGTCGCAATTGAACTAGGTAATTGGCTCGACCACCTTAGCCGTAACCTCTCTCTTTCATATTTTTAAGAAGGTTGTACGGCGACATACCCTAAAGTTGTTGCCTATTAACTTACATTACTATGATTAGACTTTCAATAAGGTTAGTGAGTCTATCAAGTTTTTCATCAGCTGACCTTAGGGTGTTATTACCATTATGACCACGATTTAATTAAGCATCACTACTTTGGTCACTAATAACACCCTAAATACTCGAATCTAACATGATACAATACTTCTCAAATAGATGAACAACACACTATATGGAAAATATTGCTACTGTACTACCCAAAATTTAAGTTAACACATTAACAACCTTAACACCTAATAACCACTTGAATAGAACAAAACAAAAGTAAACTTGCTCTATTTTCATAGTGAAAGACAAAGTAATAAGGTGATTGTAACAGCTACGAAAGGAATACAGTAGCCACTAATAACAAAGTGAACCAAAACTTCATGACAACTTTACATACTCGCTCTTAGAACCATGCTCTGATATCAGTGAAGTTGATGCATCTCCGGGGTTTGGACACACAAAGGAACATCACAACGAAGCAAATCAAAAGAAAAGTTAACAAAGTCTAGGTAGTTACTAAATGGATGTGACATGCCACTTGATCCTACTCGGCCTACAATTTATTGGATGTAACTCATTGGTCCGAACTGAAGGGTCACTCACCACTACTCAATAGATAAGAGCTAAAGGATAGTAAGAACACTAAGTTACTCAAAGGAAATGTGAATAATTTTCTATATCGATGATTGATTCCCTTTTCTCTGCGTACAAGTTAGTAGGGGTTTATATACCCACCCATTAGGAATACTTTATATGTATGAAAAGACAAAAGAACATTCTTACAATTAGGTTACATAAGACATACCCAAAAGGGTAAAAGACACAAAGAATATATTTAATATAAAAGTAAAGAATCCTTCTAGAATATTGTGTCAAGAGACAAGTGTCACTTGGTGGTTAGGCATTAGGAATATGGTATAAAGTAGACAAGAGAAAAGAGTTTGCAGTCAACGAATGACCTAATTTAGATCAAGTCGAGAGCCAGCCAATCCTACCATAGAGCAATCAACTTGAGATGGGGTTAAATGCTTGTGGTCAGCTCTAAAATTTATCTCGAAAGGCCTTAAGGCTGTCTTCTTGGCTATCTTGATAAAGCATAGTTACTTGATAGGAGCAGGTCTGACACACGTAAGGGTTTGGCAGTCAAGTTGATAAGGGATCAAGTCAAGATAAGAATCCTTGTCTCAAATATGGCTTTGAGTTAATATCCTTCGAGTGAGTCCTTGGAGTCCTCTTGCTTAGCTATAGGTGATCGATCTATGGGGCTAATTCTTATGAAATGTTAAATACATAAAATTCTCATTTAAAGTGCTACTAACTATAGACATAAGTAAGTGATACTTATTGTAAATACTTACCTCGCCATTTCTGTTACTCGTCGTAATAGTCTTCGAGTAGCTTGAAGTCATAATCACCTAAAAGAACACAATAAGAAGTAAATACTAGGCATACATATAAGATTTCTTTATTGGTTATAGCCTTATAGTTTTATAAAGTTTTCTAGTTGATTTATATCAATTCTGAAGCGTCTTTGTCGTTTCATGTCCATATTCCAATTTGTCCTTATGTTCGTATTTTATACCCTCATAATAGGTTCTCGTATTGGATCTAGTTGTTATGATCCAACTAGTCGAGGTAAAAAGTATGTCCATGTGTTCAATAAGTCTAATATGTCCAAATATGTTTTAGAGTCACAGCTTTAAGATAAGTATGTGTCATAATTATTCAAACATGAAACTTTGGTATTATTACTTAGGTATGATTTGTCCACTTGATTCTTATAAGTTTCATATCAAGTTATTTTGAAAGAGAAACATAATCTTTTAGTCTTGATATTTTAGAGATGTGTACATATCAAATCCAAGAATGAAATAAAGAACATTTTGATAAAGATAAAGGTTTCCTTTTGTAGAAAACATATCTTATTACATAAGATGGGTTTTCAAAAGAAAGAGATTTTGATCAAAATATTGGTTTTTGGGGTTTTCTTTCTATAAAAGACATACTTTAGCTACGATAAGCTTTTGCTTATCATAAGCTCGGTTTTGAAAACTAGGTGATAAGATAAGATTGAAACTTATATGAAATAGAGAAGTAGTTGAAAAGCTTTTGGCTAGTCATATATTTGGTTTGAATAAGATTGTTAGAGGAAGATTGTAAAGATGAAATCAATCTTGAAAAAGAAAAAACTTAAAAGTTTCATGAAGTAGCTTTACTAAAGGTACTTCTTGATTCATTTGGGGAATCTTAGAAAACTTTTTAATCATAAAAGTTTAGAAGGATTTTTTCACTTGAGAAGGATTTTACTATATTAAAGATGGATTGTTAGAAAGTATTAGTACCTTTTTAATTGAGAGTTTCTATTGAAAATTTAGAAACAACCTACTACACTTGTTGTCTGCTTTGGAGGTTTAGAAGAATAAGAGGAATGTTAGCTGGTTAATGGAATAAAAACAAGAAAAAAGAGATAGTTGTAGTAGGGAATGTAGACATAGAGTGGTCCCAAGAGTAGTAAAGCCTTCCTATTTATAGAAGTTAGGATATTAATTGAAAAAGAGTTGGAAGTTGCTTAAAGAAATCAAACTGTTAAGTTAATGGGCAATTTTTCATTTATTTTATCCTTAAGTCCCTTTTATGCATGCATTTAAGGATAACTTTGCAAGATAATAATGGAGTTAGATGAAAAGGACATTAGGGAGACAAATGGATGCTTCTTCCCTCTTGTAAGCTTGCACCACTTATGGTGGTTAGGAGCTTTCCCACTTTTTTTGCAATTTATCCATTACATGTTAGAAGAAATGTTAAGATATGATTTTAGGGTGCTTATCTCTTTGAGATTTATATATGATATCGATTGAACACTTAGTTATTAGTTAATTAGTTTAGTTAATTTAGGATTAAAGTGGTCATATGATGGGTTTTTGGTCATTAAGATGTCATTTCCTACTAGTCTTGGTCTTAGCCATTATTGTTGACGAGTGTAGACCAACTTTGACTCCTTATTATTTATTTATCCAAGGAGCTTCTAAAATAAATTCAAGTGGTATCCCTAAGAAGATCTTGTTCCCTCTCTAGATAACTATAGGTCAATAATAGAGTGGTATAAAACTCCTAATTTGACTAAATGTCTTCCTTAGGTCATTTTCATGTACACTTGGAAGCATAAGTTAGTAGGTTAATAATGTAATGGCTTGAAAATGACATTTTGATAACAAATGGATGGCTTTTCCATGTCCAATCCTCATGCCAACATGCTCTATGCATCCATCCATTCCTACTTTAAGACTATACAAGTTAATATTTGATATTACTTATGAAGTTTATAAGTAGTCTTGGCTATATCTCTCAAATCTCTCTTACTGATTTTAGCCTATCTCAAATACATCTCCAAATTATATCTTAGTAATTACGAGCTTATATAAAAAAAAATTTAAGGGTTTACAAAGCAGGTTCCTTATTTTATATAGTATGCATGAAACAACCCATGTCTCCCAAATTGGAATTAACTCTCTATGAATGGGAAGATGTGAAGTACTACAAACAATACAACTAGGTGACATGACTGTATCTCCCGAGTCATGGAACCTTCCATGGGTTGTATGATTAGGTGGCTTACAAACAACATGATTGGGAGATATGACTGTATCTCCCAAGTCATGTAACTCTCTATGAATTACATGACTTGGACACCTGCAATTGGCATAACTTGGAGATGACCATATCTCCCAAGTTATGTAACTCTCCATACATGACATTAATTTTTTTATATATGAAGAATGATGCCTAACCTAAATGCATGAACACAAGTGTAAAAATAAAAATAAAAATAAATAAATAAACAGAAACAAAAATGCTAAAATGAAAGATGAATAAAAGAAATCTTTTGCACCATTAGAATGTCAATACGACAAAAATACCAAAATAAATTATTGGCATTAGTTGTCTCCTAAGAGTACTATTTTTAACATCAATAGCTCAATGAAATAATAAATTAACTTACTCTTTTCAGTCATCAAGGATTTGAAGCTCCTTGTGCTCATAGCTTTCGATCTCTCCTCATTTAACCTCAAATGTTGACTGTTAACCTTAAATGTACCATTTTCAAGATGAGTGACTTCAGCTGCTCCATGAGGAAAGACCTCAGTAACGGTAAAAGGATCGAACCACCTAAACTTAAGCATCCTAGGGAGTAATCGGAGGGGGAATTGTATAAGAGAATATGATCCACTTCTTGAAAGTTCCTCCTATGCCTTATTCGTTGGTTATGATATTTCTTGGTTCTTTCCTTACAGGGAATTCTCATAAGCTAAATATTGCCATTCATTGAGTTCATTCAACTGGAGCTTCCTGTGATTTGTTGTAAGGTCAAAATCTAAGTTGTAGTTTCAATAACCCAAAAATCTCTATGCTTAATCTTTACTAGGAAATGATAAGCCTTCCCATATACAAGTTTGTATAGAGTAGATCTTATTAGTGTTTTGTAAGTTGTCCTATAGACCCTAAGAGCATCATCTAACTTATCGGACCAATCCTTTCAATGATGCTCTACCATCTTTTCTAAGATTCACTTTAGATCCACATTAGATACTTCTACTTAGTCACTCATTTGTAGTTGATAATGTATAGCTATCCTATGAGTTACGCCATAACATTTTAAGACTTTTTCAAACTAAGCATTGCAAAAGTGTGTATCCCTATCACTAATAATTGCTCTTAAAGCACTAAAATGGGAGAAAAGCTTTTTCAAAAAGTTAGTGACTACCCTAGTATCATTAGTTGGTAAGGCTTGATCTTCAACTCATTTAGAGACATAATCAGCAGCCACTAAGATACATTTGTTCTTGTTTGAGTTTGGAGACAAACCGATAAAGTCTATACCTACAAATCATATTCCTTACGTACTAAAATAGGATTTTAGGGCATCTCATCCTTATGAGAAATGTCACTCAACTTTTGACAACTTTTTGTAGAGCTCTATGAATTTCTAGGCATCCTTGAATATAGTAGGCTAATAAAATATTGCCTCCAAAACCATGTAAGTTATACGGTTGGCATTATGATGTCCTACAATCAGTCTTGAACAGCAATGGCTAAGAATTTTTGAACCATCAAGATGTGGAACATACCTTCTAATTACATGATCTACATAAACATGAAAATGATAAGAGTCTTCCTAAAATTAGTATTTCATATCAAAGAAGAATTTCTTCTTATACTAATGTGAAAGCCCATTGAGAAGGATTTTAGTGATAAAATAGTTAGCAAAATCTACGAACTAGGAAGTTTCCAAATTAATTGCTTGAGTGAAAGCACACAAATGGTCCTCAAGAAATTCGTCTTGATCTCATGCTCTTCCAACTCCTCTAGATTTGGATTCTTTAGTCTTGACAAGTGATCGATAACTAAATTTTTCGTACCTCTCTTGTCTCGAATTTCTACCTCAAACTCTTCAAGGAGTAAGATCCACCTAATTAAGCGTACCTTGGCATCCATCTTAGTCAACAAATACTTGAGAGCAGAATGGTTAGTATATATAATCACTTTAGATAAAATCAAATAAGAAAGAAATTTATCAAAAGCAAAAATGACAACTAGTAACTCCTTTTCAGTTGTTGTATAATTTTCTTAGGCATCAGTCAAAGTTTTGCAAGCATAGTATATAGGCTAGAAATGTTTATCCTTCCTTTGGCCTAAGATGGCTCCAACAACTTGCTTACATCACATATCAACTAGAATAGTAAACTCTAGTCTGGAGCTACCATTATGGGAGCATTAATGAGCTTGTCTTTGAGAGTATTGAATGCAACCATGCAATCCTTAGAAAAATAAAAAACATCCTTTTTAATCAATCGTGTCAGGGGTTTAGCAATCTTGGAAAACTCCTTAATGAATCACCTATAGAACCCTACATTTCCAAGAAAACTCCGAATTTCTTTAACTAAAGTTAGGGGTGGAAACTTAGAAATTGTATCTATCTTGATGTTATCTACCTCAATTCCCTTCCTTAAGATCTTTTGCCCTAAAACAATGCTCTCTTGAGCCATAAAGTAGCATTTTTCCCAATTAAGAACCAAGTTTATTTCTTCACACCTCATTAGGATCTTTCTAAATTAGTTAAATAGTAGTCAAACAAATCCCCAAACAATGAAAAGTCATCTATGAAGACTTCCATAATGTCCTCCACTAATTCTTTAAATATGGCTATCATACACCTTTGAAAGGTAGTTAGTGCATTGCAAAGGCCAAATGGCATTCACCTAAAAGTGAATGTGCTATATGGGCAAGTGAAAGTAGTATTTTCTTAATCTTTTAGTGCTATTTGTATTTGAAAATATCCTGATAGCCTATCCAGGAAGCAATAGTACATGCGCCCAACTAGTCTCTTTAACATTTGGTCCATAAAGGGGAGAGGAAGTGGTCCTTACATATAGCATCGTTCAATTTCCACTAATCAATGCACATATGCCACCTTATCACCGTCTTCATTGTAATTAACTCATTCTTTTCATTTAGCATGGAGGTTATGCCTCCGTTCTTTAGGACAACCTGCATTAGGCTCACCTATGTATTATCTAATTGGGATATACCATCTCGGCATCTAATGACTTAATCAACTCCACCTTTACCACCTCCTTCATGTTTAGGTTGAGTCATCATTAGGATTGTACTACAGTTTTATGATTCTCCTCTAAAAGTATCTTATGGGAGCAAAAAGAAGCACTTATCCCTCTAATGTTTGAAATTTTCCATACCAATGCCTTCTTTTGCTTCTTTAGAACTTCCAACAATCTCTCCTTCTAGTCTTTCTATAAGTTGGAAGTAATTATCACTAGCAGCTTAGAATCCTTCTCCAAGAAGGCATATTCTAAATAGCTAGGGAGCTGTTTCAACTCTAGTACTAGCAGATCTTCAATTGAGGACTTCAACCATGATTCCTTTGTCTTCTGTATTGGTTTAAACCTCATACCAACCCTAATAGGTTTACTCATATCTAATTAAGCAACCAACTTGCTCACTCGAGGTTGTTCACTTCTTCTTTACCACTTAATAAACATAATTCCAATGAATCCTTCATTAAAAACTCATGTACTCAATCACAAACAATTGAGTCAGTAGCATCTAAATGATAATAGGTATCACCTAACTCAACAGATTTATTCATAACTTCAGAAACCTTGAAGACTATCTCTTCATCGCCTACCATTAATATTAGTTTCTCATCACTAACATCAATAATAGCCCTAATAATAGCTAAGAAGGGCCCCTCCTTAAATAATGGGTACTTCTAGGTCTTCATACATATCTAAAATAACGAAGTCTACTAAGAAGATAAACTTATCAACTTACACTAAAACATCCTCGATGATCCCTACAGGATAGGTAATGGAACCATCAATTAACTAAAGACTCATGTGTTTGGACTTATCCTCACCTAACCCTAACTTTGTAAACAATTTATATGACATGAGATTAATGCTAGCTCTTAAGTTTACTAAAGCCTTATCAACTAGAATATTGCAAAAAATACAAGGTATCATTAAACTCCTTAGATCCTTAGGCTTCTTTAGCGGCTTCTTTTGCAACAAAATTGAGCATTCCTCATTTAGGATGATTGTTGAGTTCTCCTCTAACTTCCTCTTGTTTGACAGCAAGTCCTTTAAGAAGTTGGCGTACTTTAGCATCTGGGAAAGAGCATTAATAAGTATTAAGTTTATATATAATTGTTTAAAAAGGTCTAAAAATTTACCAAATTATTAATCATGGTGCTCTTATTTCAAGCATTAAGGATATGGAATTAGAGGCCAATATTCCTTCACTTTGGGTTGCTCTCAAGTCTCATTCTCCTAAACCTTAGTCGACATATCAGAAGCTTCCTTATCATCCTTCTTATTCTCAGCTTACAATTATTTCCTGCTTCTAAGGGTCATCGCCTTAACTTACAAGCCCTATAATTTCAAATAGTTGTTCAAACAAGTAATTCAAATCATTAGTGCAACTAACCTAAATGGCCTAAAAATTAACAAGTAGACATTGAACATCAGTTAATGACACTATGTGGACTTGGATTTTGAAAATACAATAAGATAATAATAAAATAATCAGAATAGTATAATTTGATTATATTAGCTAATATTTATTAAAATTGCATAAAATAGGCTCCAATATGTAGTAAATATTTAGAGATAAATTATATATATAATAAAAATATTATGTGATATAAAATAACATGTAGAGTATATATGTATACACCATGTACAATTTTTATGCATTAATATAAACCCGTAATAAACTAAAATACCTAAATAATTGTATTTTATGCTAAATTAAGCTAAGGAAATTAATTAAAATTAATAAAAAATTATAAACACTCTTGAGATAGTTGCAAATTTCATATGCTAGGCATGTGGATTATATTAGATATGTGTTGTTATAAAACTCTTCGATTAGGACCCTCAATAAGTGAAATTTGAGAAGGTATTTATAGGGCAAGGAGAGAGAAAATCGGCATTCTCTACTAAGAAACCTAGAAAAAAAAAATAGAAAGTTCTATTGAGTCTTGGACAAATAAGAAAAATCTTGGAAGTAAAAGATGAGGTAAGGAAAAATTCTAGAAAAATTAACAATGAATAATGTGAAATCGAGTAAAATGATGGAGCATGGGTCTAAGGGCAAACTAGGGAGCAAACTACCACTACAAAGCGGTAATGCTAGTCGTGCCCTACTATGTAGATGAGGTGGTAGTAGCTGGATGCCCAAATTCTAGTGAAGGATAATTTTAGTCCAATTTTATATAATTTTGTAAAAATATTAAACATACCTAGAAAATTATAAAAAAAAAATATTCCTACATATTTTCCTATATAGAATCTAGGAAAAATATCATTTTATATAAATTTAGTAGTTATAATAAACACCCTTAAAAAATTGAAAAAATCAGATAATGTTCAATATTGAAATAAATACGGCTAATGATGTAATTTCCACTTTAAAATTTTTCTATAAACTATTCTAAACCAATATTGAATCACTACATAAAACCTTTTCATGAAACTATTTTCTAAATTTTTATTTAATTTTTTAGCACTAAATAATTATTAAAATGGTATTTTTGGTAAAAACTAGTGTATTTTTCCTAACAACCTCACTTGAATTATGAGTTTAGGTGATTAATGGACTATTTATTGTATACCAGAGCTATTGGATTGGGTTTTGTAGGAAGAAGTTATAAGAAATCAATAATGTGCCCTTAAATGTGTAGTTTAGTGGTATGTAAACTCGAAGAAATAGTGGATAATGATGGGTTACATGAAGAATTGGGATGTAATGAGGTTGAGAAATATTAGTTGAAATGTTACTTTGGTTGTTTTTACTCAAGTTTAGGGTGAAAGTGGATAAATCAATAAGGTATATGTTATGTGAACTTGGGCAGAGGATAACTCAAAGTTGAGGGAAAATGTTCTCCTATATTCACTTAGAGGCTAAATGAAAGGCAAGATTATGAAGGAGTAGTGAAGAGGGGAAAATTTAGAGAGACTAAGTTAGAGGAAATATTCTTATGAACTCCAAATTTACTAGTCTTAGAGGACAGTTCAAAGGGTAAATCTCCTGAAATTATGAAGCTAAATGAACTTAGATGATATCTTAAAGGGTTTTCTGTTAAGAAATTTAAATTTTAGTAGATGCAACAACTTAGTCAGAAGGTAACTCATAGGAAAATTTGAGGTAATTATAGATATGTGAATGCTTAGTAGTTATATCAGAGGGTGTTCATTAAAGAATCTAGAGTACTTAGCAAACTCAAAGATTGACTTAGAGGTTGAATCTACTGTGAACTTCAATGCCCATGTGGTTCAAAAGATATCCTACCAAAAGATCTAAAATTGAGTAGATTACACGATTGGTTCAAAAGGTGCCTTAGAGAGTATTTGAAGTAAAAATGCATGTGTGTAAGCACTCATAAGCTACTCTAAAGGATAATCCATAAGAAATCTTGAATACTCATCAAATTTAGAGGTTGATTTAGAAGTTAGTTTCGTTATGAACTCTCGCTCTAGTGAGGCTCAAAGGGTGATTTAGAGGCTTCTTAGTGTAAAAGCTTCATAACTGATTTCATTTAAAACTTAGCTCAAAGGGTATTGAAGGTATAATTCATTGATAAAATGGCTTTAACTTCCTATACTTATGCCAACATAACTTATAAATTAAGTTCCAAATCAACCTAGTTTCTAGAGAGATGAGCAAATAAATGGTCTCCTATGTCTTATATAGTTACTAAAATGATAAATTAACAAAATATATAGCGAATTCTTGAAGCTAGGATAAGTGAACAACCACGTTAGTGAGCAACTAAGTTCTAAAGTAAGTGGGATCGGTGTTTTAGCACATTTTGAAATATTGTTTAATAATACTTAAAGAACTTCGTATCTGTCTTGTTTGTGATTGTAAGTTAGTTACCTGTTTGTATGTGACATATGTGCTTGAATATGGTTGTACTATTTTGAGTGCTGGACTATGTATTGATTGCTTCATGATATTACTTACTTTGGACTATATGAAATTGTTAGATCACCCCAAATGCAATCTAACACAAACTTGGCCTAACTACTAACCGAACCTACATCACAACCTATTAGGAGAAATGACTAGAACTCTTAGGAAAAACATATACCCTTTGATGAGAATAGTTGAAATGGTTCTCTCTCCACCCTTAGTCAATCTAAGTGATAGGAGAGGTGGTCGTAGTAAGGTTGTGGACCATAGTTTGAAGTAAAGTTTAAGGCAAAGCATGTTTCTCCATTGCATAAGTCTTAGTTTGGTTTTGATTCACAAAATACGTGATGTCAAACTCCTCAACCCATATTAAAGCAAGAATAATTTCTCTAATCTCATGAAGGAGTAGATAACATCTTGCAAGGGCATTTTCTTATACATGCATAGCATCTAACTAAACTTGCTTGAGAACCTTAGTTGATTTGTATTAGATATGAGCTACTATTTCCATCTCACACACTAAACAAATTATCACTTATTCCCCTATAGTTGTTTTGTAGGTTTCCTATTAGATAAACCAAAACTACTCTAAGTTCTAGAAGATTCGAGAACGAGGTCAGAAAGTGAGATTCAAGACTAATGGACCAAATTCTTATTTATTTTTCGATTTTACTAACTTATAAGGAAACTAATAGGGTCTCCATTATTGACTCTTTAGTTTTCAACTATTGAAATTGCTACTATTTTCTATAAACTTGTAAACTTTTATAAGTCCTTTATTAACCACTTTATTTTCTCAGATCAAAGAAATTCTTGAACATTTTGTTAAAATTTAGATTTTGTACTCTCTATGATTTATAAAGCTTGATTTTCTTATTCATTTAAGCCATAAAATTATTTTCTAAAGCTATTTTGAAAAGTTACATCACATGTTGACTTCTATAAATCCAAAATTGGATGGCTTAAAGTGGGGAAGTAGTAAATACTTTGTGAAAGCTATACTTATGTAAGCGGCTAAAGTGACTAGCTTCTAGCTTAGGTTGGTTTATATGGCAAGGCTATTACAACTTCTTAGTTTAGGGCGTAACAACTTATTCTCTAAGATTTGCTCTAATATTCCTAAGCAATGATCCTTCCTACCTCTCATTCATCATTTTGGTAAGTTAGCCGATCTAATTCTCTAGGTTATGAATAGAAGATTTTTCATTCCTCAAAGAAGTCCCCATTTTTTGCATTCGTACCTCATTGGTTTGAATGTAGTTTTCTAAGAGACTCTCCAACTTCTTTTCTAGGGATAATGGCAATGGCTATAAGTTGTTAAAACCTAAGTGGAGGCAAGTTTGATCTTTGCTATGGTCGATGCCTTACCTACCACTACTACCCTTGACCCTAATTCTATCTGTCCTATGAAAAATTAAGGTAATCTCTCCACCCCAAATTATATGTACTACTATAAGGATTATACTAGGGTCGTGAGGATTTCCCTAGAAAGTCAATTTGCTTCATCTATTTATTACCTAAAATCTTTCTTAGCAGAAGTTGTTGGGGTTCAATTGAGGTTATTGTGACCCAACTAAAAGTGAATCAATCTTTTTTATTAATTTTTCTACCTTAGTAGCTAGAGGATGAATTGCATTGAGTTCAAACACACCTACAACTCTTTGTCTTCCCTTGAGATTTTCCTACCAGTAATCATTCATGGCCATCACTTTAATTAAGTTCGGAACTTACTCAGGTGTCTTTGGATTGAGTGTACCCTCAGTTGCTATGACTATCATTTTCCTTGTAGAGGGGTTGAGACAATTGTTAAAAGTTTGGATTTGCATCTAAAGGGGGAGATTATGATGTGGAAAAGACCTTAGCAGGTTCTTAAAGTGCTCCTATGTATCGAATAAGGTCTCACCCTCCAAATGGGCAAATGTAGATATGTTAGCTCTAAGCTTCACAATTTTTGCAGGTGGAAAATACTTTTCCAAAATTTTTTCCGCCAACTCGTTTTAGGTTGTGATCAAATTCCTTCTTAAGGAATTTGACCTTTACTTAGCTCGACTGTATGGAGAAAATGGAAACAATAGCATTCGAATGGCATCATTAGTCACCCTATTAATTTTAAAAGTATTACATATTTCCAAAAAGCTAGAAATATGTGCATTAGGGTCCTCATCTCATAGGCCATCGAACCATACAAACTATTGCACCATTTATATGATGTTTGGCTTAATCTCAAAGTTATTGGCTGCATAGCCAGCCTATTTATGCTAGACTAAGCTCTAGTCAAAGAAGGCCAAGAATAATCTAACATGGTTCTATTTTGTTCCTCGTTGTTGTCCATGTCATCGTCAAGTATGCTCTCATGATCGGATTTGTGATCATCTACTTGCTTTTTCACTTCCCCTTCATTTAGTTCAACCTCTTCTTTAATTTTAAAAGGAGACCCTTGATTGATTGCCTCCACTGTTTCCTTCAATGTTGGTTGTCTAAAATTCCTTAAAGCCGTCCTCTTAATTCTAAGGTCAATCTCAATCAAGTGTCATGAATAACTTCTAATCATGCATTGCATAAAAGGAAATACGGAATTAATTTGAGATCGCACCAAAGAAATAAACGAAAACAAGAAATAAAGAAATAATGGTCTGGTTAATAAAGCTGCTACCATTCTTAATACCACAAGTCCCTAACAACGGTGCTAAAAACTTGATATAAGGTAAGCATACATATTGATTTAGTAGCATAGTTCTTTAAAGAACGAATATCATTCCCATAATGACTATGATTACTAATACTAGCTTTCTCTTTTATCTAACCAATAAAATACGAATTTAAGAAACTTAAAGAAATCAATCTAATTTACTACTAATGACTAATCTAACAATTAACCAGGACTCAACTAAAGAAATTAACAAGAAAACAATTAAACTGGAAATTATCACAAGATACAATGTCATACCTAGATCTTGCTTCCCCAAGAATTACACATGTGACTTTTACTAAAAATAATCTAATTCAATATCTAAATTCTCTGATTGGGAAAATTTTCTAATAAAGATAATTACTTTCTCAAGTCTATTAATCATAATTTATAGATCACCTATTATAATCTCATCTCAATAGCATAATCAAATATCGCATCAGAGAACAATAAATTTTCATTAAATAATAATAAAAATGTTAAAAGACTTTGCAATTTATCTGTAAACTTGAAATAATCTTCATCAATTATGCCTAAATCTAATCATACAAGAAATCTCTATGTTCTCTTGTATAATACTAGATTTTAGATTAATACCTTAGAAAATATCAATCTAAAGCAATCAAGAACTCATAATTAAATCAAAGAAAATAAATATCTTTATTAGATTTAATAAAACTCAATGTCACATAGTAATTCTAGGTTCCACAAAACCTAGATACAAGAAATCTACGCACTAATCATGGAAAAAGAAATATCTTGAAAAAAATCTAATGAAAATGTGAAAGGAAAAGCCATGAAAATTAATAAAAAGTCTTGAATCTTAAATGCTAGAGTTAGTTACTCTCTTTAATGTTTTCTCCCTTTGAGTCTCATCAAAAGTCATATCAAAGATTGTAACAAAAATCCTTAAGGAGCCTTTATATATGATGTGCAAAATTTTCTAGTTGCTGCAAACAACATAACTTAATGATGTGGTCATGTCACTAGTATAAACCCCACAAATCAAGCCTTTAGAGTATAGAATCAAACTCACATACTGTAGATGATTTCTTGAAGTTAATAGAGCCAGTAAAATTTAAAACTAATTAAATTTTCAATTCAAAACCTAAACCCAATATGAAAAACCTTAAATTATTAATTGAATTGCTAATCGTATACAAAAACCTTAAAATCTATCCATGCATACGTATGAGAAATCAAACCCGAACCTAATCAAAACCTTAAAACTAAAACTTTAAGCTGATATATACACAAAATTGTTACGAAGGCGACAAAACCCTAATCGAGTATAAATATTTAATGATATGCTAAATTACGTAGAATTACTAACCAATGATTAAAGATAACTCTTAAATGCATAAGAATATGCATGTAATAAATTCATTTATAAGAAACTATAATATTATTTTATAAATAATATTAACCTGATAATCATACAAATAAGCTAGTAATATGTAAGTTTAAGTATTTAGTTACATACTGCATGTACATGCATTTATATGGTTGTAATAATTTATTTGCTAGTATAGTATGAGGGATAACTCACTAAGCACTTGTAGCTTACTCCCCAATAGTTTTTCTTTTGCAAGTGCTAGATAATTGGACATAGGTTAAGAGTTAAGCATTGAGTGTAAGTATTGAGATGTTTTGGAGGTTAGAATTAGAGAAAGATTGTATTGCTCATTTGAGACTTTAAATGTAACTACCACTTATATATTTAGATTTTAGAACTTCAATAGGTTTGAATTTTTAAGTCTATACTACTTGATCTTATCATTTGGTAAGGAATACCAATTTTCTACGGTTTTGAGGAACTGCAAAATATTAAATATCTATAGTTATTTATACTTTATAATATGTTAATTAATTATCGATTCAGAAACCCTAATGATAAATTATTTAAAGTCTTGCAATCTCTTACTTGCAAGGCGATTTCCATATCATGGGTATACATATGATATGAAAATTTTAGGTAGTCCTACTAAGCTTCTTATTGGGTCCTAACAACTAGTCATATCATAAAGATACGCCATATCTTCGACAAATCCTCCTAAATCTTCACCAAATCTACTACTAACATGACTTTAGAAACGGTCATGTTACCCAAGTCATGTCACTCACTATCAACTACTCTTCTCTACTCAAAATGGTTCATTGCAATTGACACAATCATATCACTTGCTCATGTTGCTTCTAAACTTCATAACTTCTTCATTTTAACTCCAATTTTAGTTAGATTTTTTTTTATTTTCTCTTTTTCTTTGAAAAATGTTCCAAAACCTAGAAATCAAGATTTTACTAAATTAAGTATTATTTTCTTAAAATAAATCCAAATTTCAAGGAAAATTACTAAAAATCACTATACAAAATATAATCGTTAAGGGCTTATCAAATATCATTAAGTTATTTTGAGCAATAATCTTTAAAAAAAATTGCAGGAGCACTAGCTATTCTACATTTTCAAAATCACAAGAGCATAAGACATCTTATTTTCTAAAAATAGTATAAGTATTAGCTATCTTACATTTTCAAAATCTTAGGGGCATGGGCTAGTCTACAATTTTTCAAAATTTGGGAGCATAAGCTATCCCAAATCTTCAAAAGAAATAGTTATCCTGATCCTTTTTTAAAAAAGAAAAGGTTTTTAAATTGATAGAAGATTTCAAAATAAAGGAGCTTTGGCCATCCTAAACGTATAAGAGTGCCAACGGTTTAGTTAAGGAGTGATAACTATCCTACACAAAAGATAGAAATCCTATAAGATGACCTAAAAAGATATAAATTCCATAGGGTGTTCATTAAAAGAATAAATCCCATAAGATGTTTAAAAAACACAAAGGTGTAAACCAATTAGTGACCTAAAAGATATAAACCCTATAAGGTGGTCATTAAAAGAAGAAATCACATAGGGTATTTAGAAGATACAAAGGTGTAAAACCCATAGAATAATGCTAAATGTCATATATCCTATAAGGTTGTCCTTGAAAGAAGAAATCTCATAGGGTGATTGAAAACAACAAAAGAAAAAAAAATCCCTTAAGGTGACTAAGAGAGATGTAAATCTTTTAAGGTCATCATTAGAAGAAGAAATCCTATAGGGTGACTAAGAAAGATGTAAATCCTATCATGTGATTGTCAAAAGAAGAGATCCCATAAGGTGACACTGAAAAATGTAAATCCAGTAGGGTTGAAGCCCCATAAGGTGACTAAAAGAAGCAAAGGTGAAATTCTTGTATGGAGACCTTAAAAAACATAAATCCTATAGTTGATAAAAGAAGAAATCCCACAACTTAGCCATTAAAAGAAGTAAAAGAAAAAAAAATAGGTGCAAAACCCATAAGGTGACCTTATAAGGCATAAATATTATAAGGTGGTCATCAAAAGAACAAATCCCATAGGGTGCTTCAAAGAAATAAAATCGTAAAACCTATAGGATGAATTTAAAAGATGTAAATCCCATAGGGTGACTAAAAGAAACAAAGGTAAAAATCTTGTATGGTGACCTTAAATGGCATAAATCCCATAAGGTATTCATAAAAGATGTAAATCCTGTAAGGTGGCCTTTAAAAGAATTAAAAAAAAAAATTAAATCCCATAGGGTAATCACTAAAAGAATCAAATTTAGTAGGGTAACCAAAAAGTTGAAAATCCCATTGAGTGACATTAAAGAACCAAGTTAGATAAAAATGGGGCAACTTTTGTCTTTGTGGTGAAGTTCTAATCAAACATCACCACAATTCACCACAAAGAGGAGTAACTATAGAAACTCCATTTTTTTCATTGAGAAAATAAAAAAAAAAAATTAGCCCAATAAAATAAAGGACTTCATTTAAATTCATTATTCAAGGTCAAAAATGATTTATAATCCACATGTGCTCTTTTTTAGTTTTCAAACTTTTCTAAATTTGATTTTAGTCCATTTAAATTTAAAAGCTTTGATTCAATTGATTAAATTAAGTTTAATATAAATTGAACTAAGTTGAATTGAAACTTGAAAAAGGTCTTGAATTAATTTTTACATGTGTATATTTGAATTTTTTTTTTTTTTTTTTTTGCAAAAAAAAAAGGTTGGTGCATTTTTAATATGAACCAATAATTGGTTCAAGTGACTTAGAGCCTCAAAGAATTTTAATTGTATGACATTTCAAGACACAAGCCAACTAGCCCAACAGTAAGGAACTTAGACATGCAAATAAAGGACAAGGGATCGATCGTCAAAGTATGAAATTTAAATTGTGGCAAAGCTTATCTCTTGAACTTGATTTGCACTTAAAACTTGAAAAATGACACGAATCGAGTCTATAATCAAGGGCGAGTATTGATCTTTATCCAATTTCATCTTTTAACAACCCTTGGATTTAATTTAGTTGTGTGTTAAAGTTTGAACCTTTAAACTCCATTGAATCTGATGACTTATCCTCGACATCTCTAAGTTTATCTTACTTTCTTGAGTTCATCTATAAATAAAAATCACATGCAAATCTAATACGAAGAGCTTAGCTATCAACAACCTACAACATTCAAAACTCAATCTATTAACAATTCTCCCTACAAACCCATTCGTAATATCTTCCACCACCTTCTTAAACCAATTTGGACATCAGAAAATCGACTCTACTATTGCAATTTCCAACCTTCAAAAGTCACCCAATAATATCACCTTGCCTATACCATTAGACGTAGCAACACCAACCTCCTTCTATGAAGCTTCCCTCCACCATCTCCTTCAACCAAAATTCACTTAGAGCCTTGCAACAACTTCTTATTACTAGTATTTCTTCAAATCATGCACCCAACCAACTCAAAGCAACATTGTCATGATCCGTGTTTTGGAAGAAAGTAAGCGTATTCAACTTCGGGCTTAATGTGAAGTAAGTGGCATCATAAGCGGTTTGTTCATAGGGTTAAGTGCTCTCTCAAGATGGGTTGGCTTCCCGAGAGCAAACTAGTCAGGAGCTGATGTTGTTTTCGTTATGATGGCCATGGCTAGCCGAAACCAATAGAGAAGAAGATGATTTAATGCCTTAATAGTCCATGGGATAATAGAAGTGTAATTATATATATATATATATATATATATATATTGGCCTATTTAACTCATATATGTAAAATCAATAAACTCAGTTAAAAACTTAAGTTGCTATTGAGTTTAACATGTAAATTGCTTAAAAATGTATGTTACTATAAAAAAATGATTTTATACACTAATTAACTTGGAAAAGCCCCCTAATATCCTAAACTCATAGAATCACATGGGTAAAATTGCAATTTTAATAATTATGTTAACAATTAGGTTCATGTAGATGAAACACGAGGGAAGGAATAGCCATTATGTGGAAGACATCATTGCCAGAGGGGATAGCTGTATCATAAGTAGCTTTGTAACAAGACTTTACCTGAATGTTAAGAAAATGAAAAAAGTAAACTTCAAAAGGCAGACTATACCATTAGGTCACTTAACAAGAGTCGATCTCGGAAGAAGAGAGCAAAAGCGTAAGGTTAATGTGATGCTTGTAGAAGCACTAAGGTCCTTGCAATAATAATCTTAGCAAGGAGTTAGGAAATAAAAGAATAAGGTTGGTAATCTTAAGGGCAATGGTAGTGGTGAAGTGTTGGCCCCAAAACAAGGGCATCATGGATTTAGGTAAAGGAAAATATCATAGCCCATGTTTTGGAAGGAAGTGGGGGTGATTAACTTAGGGCTTAATGTAAAGTAAGTGACGTCAGCAAGCAATTTGTTCATAGGGTCGAGTGTTCTCTCAAGATGGGGATGACCTACTATAAGCAAACTAGTCAAGAGCAGATGTTACTCTCTTAATGATAATTATGGCAGGTTGAAATCAATAGAGAAGTTGTGCTTTCCAATCATATGGAAGATGCTGACCATGCCGGTTAATACTCTTAAAGCTAAAGGGACTTGGAACAATCCTAGGAAGTAGGAAGAGAAAAGGTTGGCTCACCATCCATAATATGAGAAAATGTAATGAGGCAAAGGATGGTCAAGTGTTGCATGGACAGATAAGAAGAGGTGAACCTCCTGTCTCGTGACAACATCACCTCCATTTCTACTAATGTACAATTGTCATTTATTGATCTAGAGATTCAAGACAAATCGATTAAACCAAGGTTTAAAGCTCACTGTTTATTATAGCTACTAAAGGGGGTTCTCATTGGTTTAAAGAAGTCTAAGATCTACACCCAAAGTCCTAAGTCTAACCCGTGCTCACAAACAAGTAAGTCCTCTATTTTTTTTTAATAAAAACCATTTTTGAGAAAAATAAAAGAAAAAGAAAGGTTTTTTTGAAGTTCTTCTCTAAAAAAGCTTACTTGTAAATATCTTCTTTTGTTTCTAACTCAAAAGAGATTGTTTTAAATAAAAGATACGTACCAAGATTCAACAAATTCTTCTTTTTATTAAAAAAGAAATATTTTAGTCCTTCTTTAAAGTTTAAAATGAAATGTTAATCACTTAAAGTGAATGTTTTTTAGAAGAAAAGAAACTAACCAAACCCCCCCCCCCCCCCCCCCCAAAAAAAAAAAAAAAAAACTACATATGGCTTGATCACAATAAAAAATAATTTCATTAATATTTTTATTAATCACAATAATTGAAAAATTACTATTTTTTAATTTTTCTTTAATGTTTTCATTGTTTTCCTTTTGAACATAGAGTTAAAAAAATAATTCAAAAATTAAAAAAGAAATTATTGTTTTTTCCTACACTTTCTTTTATTTGTCATTATCTTAAAAATTACTAACCCTCTAATTTTTCAGAAAAAGTTTTGTTTGATAACTGCCTTTTGGTTTTAAAAGACCGTCCTTAAATTCAAAATTCTCAGTTTTCAAAGATCAATGCCATGGAAATTAAAATCAAATTACTCAACTGATTTTAATTTTCATTTTTCCAACTTTTTTTTTATGGTGACTCCAAAACCATTTTTTAAAAAACATTCATCTTTTAATTCCTTTGTAGAGCAATTCATATTTATGGGGCCTTGTTATGAATTAAGGAACTAAATTTTTTTTTTTTTAAAAAAAAAAGATGTTCAAATTCGAGCATGACAATGAAAAATGAAGTCTAACAAATTCAAAGCTTTACAAATATTCAAGTGTTGAAGCTTTGAAAATAAAGTATTCCATCATGTAGCTTAATGAGTATTAGAGTTTGTAGTTTTTCTTTGTTCCTTATTAGGGAAGCAAAGGGCATTATATGGTCAATGGCTTATGTATCCACTTTTCAAAAACCTAAGTTCTTATTCAAAGTATTAAGCACATATGAAAGTAGAAAAGGTACTTGCACATTGAGCAAGATTAGCAACAACAACATGGTTCTATGAAGTCTCAAATTTCTTCTTCATAAACTTCAACATTTCTTAACACATTACGTTTATAGCCTGTGCATTCATCTTAATAGAATTACCTACATGTACAACTTCACCAGAAAACTCATGATCAAAAGGAGAGACAAGTTTGCAATTTGATCTATCCACAAACGCAATAGCAAAACTCTTATTTTGCCTTGTGGATCTCTTCCCCTTGTACTAATCAAGGTATCCAATAATTTGAAAGTAATTATCAATTGTATGTCCCTCATTTTGATAATGTTTATAAAACTACCTTGCTTTGTTTGGTCTCTTTCTTCTATCTATTAGTAACACTCCTAATAGTATCTTTGTTTGTTTAAAAGGCACTGGGCTTTAGTTCATTCACCATAGTAATCTGGCATTGCTTTTTTATTTGTTAGATGAGATAAAATGCCTCGTTTACACTAGGAAGAGGATCCATAGCAAGGATTTGATTGTGAACAACTTTAAAGGTATCACTAAGTTCCATCAAAAACTGCATTAGCTTACTTTCAAACTCAAATTCAGCAAATCTTTCCTTGAAATCACAAGTACAATATTCTAGTGATCTACATGTATACATAAGATAAGCACTTTAACTCCTATAATTTGTCCCATAACTTTTTTCATTTTGTTATAGTTTAATCCTATTGAAATGTTCCCATGATTAAAAGTACAGATTGATTGTTGAATATAATACACTAAAGGACCATTCATCTAGTCGTATTGCTTTGCAATTTAATTCCAAAGTTCTAATGTAGATTGTATATAGAGGAAATTTTGTGACAGATCTTTAGTATTGAATTTAAAATCCAACATCTAACCATGTAGTGGCATTGTGTCCACTTTACAAGATTTGTTGATTTTACATAAAGGTTTCTAGCCAATCCATCTATAAACCCTATCTTAATTTTTGATCCTATTGCCACCATCATTGATTTACTCCAATAATATTACCTAAATTCATAGCAAAGCTATCTGATCTTCATAGAAAATAAGGGTTTAAAGTATCTAAATCTCCAATTTGTTGCTGTAAATTTCTTGCCATATGTGATTAATAGAATGGAATCAGAAATTAAAAATAAACTCATAGTGTGAAGAAGATGGCATCTTTATGCTCTCAGTGCCCTAATACCATGTGAAATCAACATTGTAGCATCATTTGAAAGAAGAAGATGAATGAGAAACAAGAGCAAAAACTAAAGGGTAATATTGATATTGTAAAGAATGAATCAAAATGTTACAATTGTATTAGGCTCATTATATACCCTCAACAAAAGAGTAATGAACTAACTAACTTTCTAGCTCTCATGCAAGTCTAACATAAGTCTCTATAACTACGTTAAATAAATATAATTAACAAATATACAATAATAGTTTACAAACACAATCGTATGGTTCACATTGGATAATTTTTTAATCATACCAAATGGGTTCGATTTACAATCTAAATCATAAATAATTATTAAGTTTTCTATAATGACATGGAATAATTCAAGAAAACACTAAACTACTAGTGAGATCTCTATGTATTATGTGGTGGAAAATCAACTTTAATTGGAAAAATACACATCAAAATCTTAACACAGAAAGATTTGGCAAAATATTGCTCGAATTTTCAACTTAGTTTAATTACAAGACAAATGTGTCAATAAAAAATACAAATAAATAGATTAAAAATTTCTATTTACAACTAATAAGGTAAAGGAGCTTGTGAGTTTATATTTAGTTAATAATTTACATAATATGGAGGAAAAAATATTTTATTTTATTGTGTTGGTCAATTAGTTTTTTTTATTTTAAAAGAACTAACAAAATATATATATATATCATTTTTTAAACAATTTAGTATGTTGTGGACAGCGTGGAGTACAACAATCGTAGGTGATAAGTAGAAAGTGGCACACATCTATCTGTGTTCAGTTAAACGTTGGGCGGGTATGTTACTGTCTGTTCGATGTAGAGCTGTCATGCTGTGGATGGTCGAGTGCTGATCAAAGTTGTGGATGCTACTGTCCGTAGAGTGTGATGCTGCTATTGCATAGATGTGTTTTACTGATGTGTGAGAGAGGGTGCAACAGCATGGGTACGTGGACATGTTTATGAGATAAGAACGCGAGCTTCCGTATGCGAATGTGTTTTATCTCGAGAATGGACTGAGTTATATAAAGCTCGAACAATAAATCATATCAATCTTAAATTAATAAAAATAAAATAAATTTAAATCTTTTATATCAATTCATATCCGATTTGATAAAAATTAAATTAGATTTAAATTTTTTATTTCGAAACCCAATGTCAATGTTCAAGTACTTATCCATTAAGCCATTGACTTATGACTCCATATTTAGTATGATTAAATTATACTTAAACTACGTGATTCTCTAAAATAAATTATTTAAACCAAATTAAAACTAAATTAATTAACTCTAAAACATTTTACTCTCTAAAAATCTATTTTCTCATCAAATCTTTATATTTTTTCTTTTTTTCATTTATTTTTTGTATTTTTATCATTTTTCGTTTTTTATTTTTTAGTTATTATTATTTTATATTTTTAAAAAAATTTAATTAGGACCCTTTTAAAAAAAAAATTACAACAACAAGGTGACAAAAATTAGATGTTTACAATTATCCCTCTTTATAGTGAAGTTTGAGTAAAACTTTGTCGCAAAGACAAATAAGACACCATTTTGCATTGAGACTGACTTTATCATAAAAAGTACTACAATTAGCTAGCTATCCTAAGGCTAATACGTTGGGGATTTGGTGATAGAAAACTCGAAAAGAACATTGGTAAGGGTAGCATCCCTAGGAGCTAGCAAGAACCCTAAAGAGATATTGTGAACTTAGCCATGCCCCCTATGGGTTAACTAACTAAGGTAAGCAAAACACTCCTTAAGCTAACTAAGACCCTAAAAAAGTACTTAAAACTTAGTTTTGACCCCTATGGGTTCATTAACCAAGAAGGGCGAAGCGCTCCTTAAACTGGCTAAGACCCTAAAAAGAATATTGAAAACTTGGTCATACCCCTTATAGGCTGACTAACCAAGGTAGGTAAAGCGTTCCTTAAGTTGGCTAAGACCCTAAAGAGATATTGATCACTTAGTCGTGTCCCCTATGAGTTAATTAACTAAGGCAGACAAAGCGCTTCTTGAGCTGGCTAAGGCCTTAAAGAAATATTAAGAATTTAGTTGTACCCCCTATAGGTTGACTAACCAAGGCAGGCGAAGCGCTCCTTGACCTGATTAAGATCTTAAAAAGATATTGAAAACTTAGTCGTGCCTCCTATGGGTTGACTAACCAAGGTAGTTGAAGCACTCCTTAAGTTGGCTAGAACCTTAAAGATATGTTAAAAACTTAGTTGTACCTCCTATGGGTTGACTAACCAAAGCTGGCAAAGCACTCCTCGAGCTGGCTAAGCCCTTAAGAAGTATTTAGAAACTTAGTTGTACCCACTATGGGCTAACTAACCAAGGTGAGCAAAGCACTCCTTAAGTTAGCTATAACCTTAAAAGATGTTGAGAACTTAATCGTACCCCTATGGGCTGACTAACCAAGGTGGGTGAAGCTTTCCTTAAGTTAGCTAAGACCCTAAAAAGATATTAAGAACTTGGTCATGCCCCTTATGAGTTGACTAACTAAGGAAAGTGAAGCCCTCCTTGAGTTGTCTAAAACCCTAAAAGATGTTAAGAACTTAGTCGTGTTCCCTATGGACTAACTAACTAAGGCAACTGAAGCGCTCTTTAAGCTAGCTAAGCATCTAAGAAGTATTAAAAAACTTAGTCGTGCCCCTTATGGGCTAACTAACTAAGGTAGACAAAGCGTTTTTTGAGCTGGCTAAGACCCTAGAAGATATTGAGAACTTAGTCATGCCCCCTATGGACTGACTAACCAAGGTGAGCGAAGCGCTCCTTGAACTAGCAAAGACCCTAAAGAGAATATTTGAGAACTTGGTCATGCTCTCTATAGGCTAACTAACTAAGGCGAGCATAGGCTCCTTAAGTTAGCTAAGACCCTAAAGAGATATTGAGAACTTGGTCGTACTTCCTGTAGGCTAATTAATTAAGGCAGTCGAAGTACTCCTTAAGCTGGCTAAAACCCTAATAAGATATGGATGGGGACAACAATCCATGAGCTAATTGAAACCCTAATGAAGATATGGATCGGGATAGCGCTTTATGAGCTGGGTAGATCCTTAAGAAAATGGATAAAGGTTAAGCACCCTACGGACTTGCTAAAACTCTATATGGCAGTTAAAAGTAAAATCAAGGAACATGACCGATTCCAAAAGAAGAAAAAGGAACTCTTGATTTGATAAATTTACAAAGGAGGACATTGGTGAAAACCATTTATAACAAAAAAAGGCATTAAGGGTAAGGTTCTTTATTTCAAAAAAGGATTATGGACATAAAAAACTACACCAAGGAGAATAACTTAGCTAGTAGATGACATGAACTAAAGATTTGGTCACTTGAGCCAACATGGATGAAAAAACTTACAACAAGCCTTTACCTTCTCTCCCTCTTTTTCCTTTATTCTGTCTCTCTTCTTTTTTTTCTTTTCTTTTTTTTTCATTTCATTTTTTTCTTAGAATTCTACTAACGAATACAAATTCTTATTTAAAAAACAAGTGTTATAACCATCCCTTTCCTTAGTATAACCATATAAGTTATCTCATATCTGTCCCAGTTTCTAGCCTTGAGCTTCTAAGATAAGCCTTATGATTTTAAACATTCATTTCCTAAGAAAAAGGTAACTCATGGTTAGTTTAGTCAAAGAGGACTTACTTGTGCACTCTCAATCTAGATTTCGCTCTTGACTACTATTCCAAAAATTATTGTCCAACTTATAAGTGATATGCTTTGATCAATCTGTTAGGTCTTTTTGAGTTCAACACTATGAATTAGGCTTTTGGTCAAATGGTTTCAAAAGAGCTCAATGAAATGGCCTATTTTGAAAGAAATACTTTCATCTAACCCGAGCATACAAGTAATCATTTTAGAAAAAACTAGTTGTATGCTTGCCTCAATTTCAAAAATAATTTTTATTTTAGATAAATTGTTCCTTAGGATCAGAAAAGCTTTGAGTAAAGAGGTATTGTGGGTGGGGAGGTCTTGTGGGTGGGGAGGTCTTGTGTTTAAGATTCAAGTGGATAGAAAGGTTTTGTGTTAGTAACTTAGAATGTGATTCTAAAATGGATATAGAGTTTTGAGTTAGGAATATGATCCTACAATGATTATAAGGTTTTGTGTTTTTAGGTAACAATGCGATTCAAGACCTTATGGTTTTTTGGCTTTTAGGCCATCTTTGGTTAAGGCTTTTCTTAAGCCCAATTTTTCAGCCTTTCTTACTTTTTCTTTCTTCTAGTTTTTTCCTTTTCTTTTGTTCTTTCTTTCTTTTTTCTCTATTTTTTTTCCTTCTTTTTGCCCCACCATTTCTTACTTTTCTTTCCCTAAAAGTAATTATCTATTTTTTCAAGTCTTTGTCTTTAAATGAATCATTATCCTAAATTCATAGGTTCTAAGTGCATAGGTTTAGGAAAAGTATGTATGGTCTTGAGGTGTTTGGCTCTTCTTCAGAGGAAACAATTTATCAAAAATAAAAGTTATCATTGAATTTTTGTTACTAAAGTAAGCACAAACTAGTTTTATCCTTTTCTCGTAGTCAATTACCTTATGGATAAATGTGTTTGGGATTTGAAAATTAATGCCCAACTTCATTTCGGTCTACGCATCAAATTCAAAATGGACCTCCTTTTCAAAATGTCCTTGCTTTGATGTCTCTCAACTCTTAAAGTGATTAAGGGTTAGTGTATAGGATATAGCTCACCCCTTTTTCATTCTAAACTTTTCAAAAGTGAGTTATCAAGTCCCTAGGTAAGAGCTAATGTTGATTTGCCCCGAGGTAGAGATTGATCCCACCACCCCCTCCCCCCCCCCCCCCCACTTCCCCCCCAATTTCTTGAAACATGCCCCCAATTGTGAAACAATATCTTTCATTTGATTTGAATTCCAAATTAGATTGCAACCACCAAATATCGGGACTTTTTGAGTTCTAGCTAAAATTGTCCCTTAGCTCCCATGTGCAAATTCAAGCCTAGTTCCTTAGGATGGTGTTTCATGGTCTTGTGTTTTGACTTAGTTTACATTTAGACTTGATGGCCTAAGGTTTTAGGTCGATTCAGCTACTTCGATGAGCCAGGGGTTCATGTTTGGTTGGTTACCTTAACGGGCCATATGTTTAGGTTAGCTGCCTTAATAGGCCAAATGATTGTGTTTATCTCAAGTACCCTAAGGATTTTTAACCGTTAGCAACTTTCTTTTTTCTTCTTTTCTTTCTTTCTTTTGATTTTTCCTTGTTTAAAAGAGAGAGAGAAAAATTTAGGGCCTTTATGTTACAAAAACCAAGTACCCAAATTATGAATGGGGAATTGTAAGCCTACTAAATTTACTTACCTATAGAACAACATTATTGAGGGTCTATTTACAAAAGAGGGATTCTGAAGAATAACTATTATTCAAAATGCAAAGGGCTATTTATATAGTGTTAATCTCTACAAAAGAATGAATATTTTTTTGCTAATAGAATACTTAGTAAAATGGTAACTACCTAAAATTATTTTACAAGCTTGATTCTTTTCTTTTGTTGTTTTCTCTTCTTTTTTTATTATTTACTTTGCTAGGGTTAAGCTCAACCGATGTGGGCCTAAACAAAAAGCGACATGTTTGGGCTCCCATAGATGTGCTAAGGCTGGCATTAAGGTAATATTAACAAGGTTATTCTTTAAGGACAGGATGGGCCCAATCTTATTCCTAATAAATTCTTGCTTATCTAGGTTGAGAAGTCGGAACCATATATAAAGTAATTTTTTATGCTAATGAGGTAGGTAAAGATAGATCTTGTTCAAAAGCCCCTTGACTTGATCTAACCACTTCTATCTAAAAAATTAAAATTACAATCAAAGTCTATCCTAAACTTTATATGGAATTATTATAGGGTATTTACAAGGAAATATTACAACAGACAACTTCCCTTATCCGTTTAGGTCTTCCACATTATGGGTTCTCATAAATTTTTTTGAAAAAGATTTTCATATATGCAAAGGGTAAGCAACAGTTTTGTGGTCACATCTGAACTTGAGTAGAGTAGCCCGATTGACCTAGAAAAGTAATTGCCCTACAACATCTAAAGCTTACACAATGACCCCCTTCCTGAGGTCATAAGATTGGCTGATTTTGACCGTATCTACAATGCATTTATGATGTAGAAAAAGAGAATAAAGAAACCCTAAACGAACCCCCTTAAGTAAGCTACAACAAGAAAATCTTAGTGTACAAAAAAATAAAAATAAAATAAAATAACAATCAACTCATGTACATAATTTTTTTTTAAGAAATAATCCTAATTTCAGTACATTCTAATAGCTAGCCCTCTTGATAGCATATTTAGTGGAGTCACCAATCTGTTGAGCCTAAATTTTCCTATTTCTTTTTTAAATTTCATTTCTCATTTTCCAATTAATACCAAATCCTAACCCATTTAATATTAGTCCTAAACTAAAAAAATTAAGGAAATTTCAGTTCTTTTAAAAAAAATTTTAAAGTCACCACCCGATTAGAGTTCAAACAAAAAGAAATCATAATCAATTCAATGGATGACTATGATTTAGCTACTAGTCTTTAATTTTAATTTGAATGAAAAACTAAAAAGTTCTGAATTTTGGGGCTAATCTATTAAACCTTGATAGATACCACTATCTATTTTCTAAAATTAGGTTTATTCTTTTAAATTATCTTTTTTAATGTTTTTAAGAAAAAAAAAGCAAAAGAAAATTAAAAAAAAAAAACCTAAGTTTCTATAGATTTTAATATCGCCCTAAAAGTGATTACATACCTACTAGTCGGGATTAGATAACCATAGTTTTTTCTAAAAATTTTAGTGTATTGGTTTATTTTAATTTTGAAAATCAACCGACTTTACGTATTTATCAATTTTGTTTATTCAAAGAAAATTCTAAATGGTCCCAATTCTCAAATGTTTTTATTTTATAAAAAACTCTCTAAAAGTCCTATTTTTTTAAAAGGGTTTTTTATTAATTTTTTTTTAAAAAATAACTTTCTATGTGAGGGAATCTTAAAAAAACTTAATAATAAAAACACCTAAGCTAATATATATATATATATATACATATATTTACATATTATACAATCAACAAAAATTAGCAATTAACAAATAAAATAATAATAATAATAAAAAAAAAAAATTTAGAAGAAGACCGAACCTAAATTTGGCCTTTCGGTGAAGGAGCGTAGGCAGTAGACGAACATGGACGTACAATATATATGATGCTCGTGAATGCAGTGTTTGTGTGCTGCTCGTGTGTATTCAGTGATCTTGTGACGTTATGGATAGCATGTGATCTGTGAGTGTATGGGTCATGGCTTATCGATGTGAGCTCAGTCAAAGTGTGTGCATCAATGGCATGCTGGAGCAATGCACAATAGATTGTTGACTGTGAAGTATGGTCTATTAATTCGGATCATATGCTTGGAGTTTGGGCTAATGACTACGTTGCAGTGAGTCGAAAACCTTGCATTGTCAGTTTGTGGGCTGATCTAATCACGAGAGGAGTCTGGTGATCGTGGAGTGCTGTTACAGTTTAGGGTCGCATTCTGCTATGTATGCGCACGGACTACTGTCATACGAGTGAACTTTAGCCTGGTAGTGGAGTTGTAGTGTGTGAATTAGTTAGCGTGCTGTGATGTGAAGAAGTGCTTATGTGTTGTGGACAGCGTGGAGTGCAGCGATCATGGGTGATCAATAGATAGTGGCATGCATCTATGTATGTTCAGTTGAACGTTGGGCATGTATGTAATTAGCTGTTCAATGTAAAGCTGTCACGCTGTGGATAGTCGAGTGCTTATCAAAGTTATGGATGCTACTGTCCATGGAGTCTGATGTTGCTGTTGCATGGATGTGTTTTGCTAATATGTGAGAGAGGCTACAGAAACGTGGGTGCATAGATGTGTTTGTGAGATAAGAATGTGAGCTTCAGTATGCGAATGTGTTTGATCTCGAGGATAGATTGAGTTGTGAAGTGGAATGCGCAATTCCTAGTGGTGAGCTTGTCGTTGTTTTTTATGCGACGCAATGGATATATAAAGCTTGCAAAATAAATCATATCAATCTTAAATTAATAAAGATCAAATATATTTGAATTTTTTATATCGATTCATATCCAATTTGATAAAAATCAAATTAGATTTAAATCTTTTATATTAATTCAGATCTAACTTGATAAAAAGCAAATTAAATTTGAATCCCCTACACTAGATTGATTTTTGCAAAATGCAAGAAAGAAAAATAAAAAGGCACTGTATGCTTAATGAGATTCAAACCCATAATCTCAAACTAACTAAATACTAATGTTCAAGTATTTATCCATTAGGCCATTGGTATGTGCCTTGATATTTAATATAATTAAATTGTACTTAAACCATATGTCTCTGTAAAATAAGTTATTTGAACCAAACTAAAATTAAATCGATTGATCCTAAAACATTTTACTTTCTAATGATTTTATTGGAAAATAAATTTTTAGAAAGTAAAATGTTTTAGGATCAATCGATTTAGTTTTAGTCTTATTTAATGTATTTTAGTCTAACTAAACTAAATGATAGACTTTTACTTATCTTATCCTCTCATAATAAGAGAAACTCTAAAAGAGCCTTATTTTATTTCACAAAATGATAAAAATAAGACATTAGTTGGTAGGAATGTAATAGTCATTCTTTACTCATTCATTCTCTTTAATGTGCCATTAAATTAGTATTGTAAACCATGACCAAGAACAGATAAGGCCCGTCGTTAGATGGGTACAAGCTTGTAAAAAGCTTGAAAAAGGATTAATGGGGAAAGTATGAAAAGATAAAAAAATGAAGAATGAAACAATAAGAAAAACCCACGAATAGCTCTAGAGGATATGATGAACCAATAGAATTTATGATGACTCACGATACAATTCGATATGATGCACAAATCGATCCGGTGAGATTACTCGCCACCTAACCTTGTTTAAGGGAAAGGATAAAAGTGATGCTAAGAGTAAATAAATAGTGTTTATGGAAGGAAAAAAAAAAGTACTCAAAAAGTGTATTAAGAATGATCTGATACTTTCGAACTACAAGTACAAGAGTATTTATACCCACAAGTTAGGGCAACTTGCCTAAAAAAGAAACGACAAAAAAAGTATTTTCTAAGGAAGTAATGTACAAGATATAAAAGGGTAAAAAGGAAAATACAAGAAAAATAATCATTGGTGCAACAAATTCTGCATATGATACTATACACTTAGCGATGCTACATTAGTAAGGTCATTAAAAGATGCAAACAAAAAGTACGGATTGATGAGTTGTCTGAGTAGGGATGGCTTAATTAGTCCAATTTCTCTCTCTCGGTTTCTCAGTAAGGAAGATGTCAAGTGATTGGTTGGCTCAACGCTAGTGAGTAATCACTGATTCAGCATATTACAGAAAAATGGGTAGTCAAATGGTTAGGTGTGAAGGGTGACTCAATAAGGAAGTACTTAGCCTCAATAGGAGTCGATTGGAATAGAAGGATTCATTGTGCCAGCTTTACTAGTCTTCGAGCTCGTTGCAGGTCAAAAGTCTGATAACTTGATTCTCATCATCCCCTCCGAGTTGTTTTGCATTTAGGATCAAATCCAATTTGCTCAATTCTCCATTAGGGTGATATGGACTGAGGTCAGCAATGTTGAAGGCATTAGAAACCCTATAGTCCTCGGGTAATTCTAACTTTTAGGCATTATCATTGATCTTCTAAAGGATTCTAAAAGGTCCTTCTACTCGTGCCGATAATTTGTTCCTCCTCTTGTTCGAGAACCGCTTCTTGCTGAGGTGCAACTATACCAAGTCTCCCAGCTACACTTAGTCTTTTCTCACAGTCTTTTGGCAATTTGATCGATGTGTCGAGAGACCTTGTCATAGATGTTTCAAAGGAATTGTGCTCTGGCCGTCGCATCAAGGTCCTCTAGCGCGAGTATTGGTACAAGGGCATGGTCAAAGGGTAACTCGGGATTGAACCCATAGACTACCTTGAAGGGAGTCTGCTTAGTAGTATCATGTACTATTCAATTATAGGTGAACTCGACCATAGGTAGGCAGATATCCTAATCAACCAAGTTCTTACCTACTACAGCTCAGAGTAATGATCCAAAAGTACAATTAACTACCTTTGTTTAGCCGTCAATTTAGGGGTAACATGAGGTACTGAAAAGTAATTTGGTTCCTAAACGATGCCATAGGGTTCTCCAAAAATAGATCAAGAACTTCAGGTCTCTGTTAAAGACTACACTTCTCGGCATACTGTATATCTGCAATCTCTTGTAAGAAAAGAGAACCAATAGTGGAAGCGTCATTAGTTTTCATGTAGGGCACGAAGTGTTCCATCTTACTAAACCTATCTACAATAACCATTATAGAATTTTTGCCTCAAGAAGTTTACGGAAATCCAAGAACAAAGTCCATACTGAATTCGGTCCATGATTTCATTAGGACAGGTAGGAGCATTGCTCTCCCTTATTCAACTCGGCACTTAGTCATCTTGTATACGGTATAGCTTTCGACTACTCTATGTAAATCTCTCCTCATTCTCAGCTAAAAGAATCAACCATTCAATAGTTCACAAGTCTTTCTTTCTCCAAAGTACCCGGAGAGACCTCCACTGTAGGCTTCCCAAATTGGTAGCTCCCTTAGTGAGCAACTTGGAACACATAATTTTCCTCCTCAAAACAAGTAGGCATCTTTTACATGATACTTGTCCACCGTCCTCCTGTCGACACACCACGAAATTATGGGTCCAAAGTACAGATCCTCAAAGTACTATTCTTTGATACTTGCAAACCTAAACAACTTGGTTTATAGTTCTAATAAAAGCGCCTGTCTTCTCGAAAGAGCATTTACAACTATGTTGCTCTTTCCCTGCTTATAAATTATTACAAAATTGAATCTTTCAAGGAATTCAATCCATCTCGCTTGCCACTTCGACAACTTGGTCTAACTTCGGAAGTATCTCAGCGATTCATAGTCGGTATATATGACAAATTCTTTTGGCAATAAATAATGTTGTCATACTTACATTGCTCAGATCAATGCTAAAAGTTTCTTGTCACATACAGAGTGGTTCAATTGTGATCCTTGAAGCTTCTCACTGTGGAAGGCAATTGGTCGGCCTTCCTACATCAAGACAGCACCTATTCCAATGTCTAACATGTCGTATTCCAATTAAAAATTTTATCGAAGTCAGGTAGTACTAACACCGGGGTGAAGGTCAACCTTTCTTTTATCTCAGTAAAACTCCTCTCCTCCCTTTCTCCCGATCAGAATTCAATGTTCTTCTTCATTAACTCGGTAAGTGGTGTGGCAAAGGTGTTGAAATTCCTAATAAACCTCTTCCAAAATGAAGCCAATCCATGGAAGCCTATCACATCAGCATAAGTAGTAGGAGTTGGCCACTCGATAATTGCTTGAATCTTCTCATCATTAACTCACAAGCCTCCTCCATTGACTTCATAGCCCAAGAATACCATTTTCTCTTAGCAAAAGCAACATTTCTTTAAATTACCGAATAGTCTCTCAATAGATAAGATATCCAGGACTGCTCTGAGATGTTTACAGTAACTCAGTATGTTAGCATTATAAATTAAGATGTCATTAAAGTACACTACGACACACTTCCCTATGAGATGTCTCAACACATTATTCATTAGTCTTATGAAAGTACTCAGGGCATTCAATAAGTTAAAGGGCATGAACATCTATTCGTAAAGTCCATGTCGAGTCTTAAACGTAATCTTTTACTCATCTCCTGACCTCATGCAGATTTGATGATAGCTAGATTTGAGATCGATCTTACTGAAAATCTTGGCTCTACTAAGCTCATCCAACATATCTTATAGCCTCGAGATCAGATACCTGTATTTGATCATGATCTCGTTCACAGCTCGATTATCTATACACATTTACCAGGTTTTATCCTTCTTCAATACTAAAAGTACAGGCATAATACAAAGGCTGAGACTCTCCCTAACATACCCTCTATCTAATAACTCATTAACTTGACGTTAGAGTTCAAAAGCCTGCTCGAGTTTCATCTAATAAGCTGGCTTATTCGATAGTACAATGCTGGGTACTAACTCATTACAGTGCTCTAAGCCTTGTATTGGGGGCAACCCCTTAGGTAACTGTTTTGGGAACAAATCAGCATATTAACCTAACAACTCCTCGATCTCTTGGGGTAACTCACCCTACTCCTTCATTTCCAGTAGTCACTTGACCAACATGAGGGTTAGCTCATTAGCTTTGATGACCTCTTGGACCTCAACTCTACTCATCACTAGAGCCTTCTTCGATCCACAAGCAAGTTTCGTCTATAACTTGTGAACTTCTCTCAGTAGCATCGAGTTCAGTGTGATCTTTTGGTCATTCTTCTCAAACATATACATGCTCTTGTAGCCGTTATGTATAACTCTCCTATCAAATAACTACAGTCTACCTAGCAACACGTGGGAAGCATACATGGGTAGTACATCACAAAGAATTTGGTCAGAGTTATTCCCTATAGTGATCGGCAGTAGTATTTGCCAAGTGACATGTAATGCTCCTTTCTCACTCAACCATTACAACTTGTACAGCCTTGGATGTACAACAGTGGGCAATTTCAGTTTGAAACAAGATTGGTTGATGTTACATTAGTACAACTTCTACTCTCTACAATGGGGGCATACATCTGATCATTTACCTTACAGGTAGTATGGAACAAACTATCTCTTTGCTCCTTCTCTCACGAAGCCTCCACGTTCATAGTACATCAAACAGCTATGAGTAATTGATCTAAGTCCTCAAGAAACACGTCATCCTCAATCAGCTCTTTTTCAACACTTTCTTTCTCGGCAGGAACCTCTTCTTCCTCGAGTTCCTCATCTGTACTCTCCACTTCTAGCTTTGGGATGTCTCCCTTGATAACCATTGTCCTTCGATTCGGGCACTAAGCAGCCATGTGTCACCCCTGGCACTTGAAGCACTTGATCTGGATGGTCTTCCTGCCATACCTTTACCCCTTCTTATATATTTAAGTTAGCACTTTATCATTAAGTTAGCCTTCTTACATCAACCTTACTTCTCAGCTTGGTAATTAGTAGTATTCAGTGACTTGCCTGTCCTGGTCAGCTAGTCGATACCCTTACCTATGCTCGGCTCCTTCTTTGCCTCTCTACTCACTAAGCAATACTAATAGCCTCATCCATAGTGTCAAATCGTTGGAGCTCTACAACATCTCAAATGTCTCCTCTCAATCCAGTAACGAACCTTAAGACTGTTTAAGCTAATGGTTCCTTCACCACAATGGATCATAAGCATTTCAAACTCTTGAACATTTTTGTCAATAGTTCATCCTCCTTATCTCAGTTCCTAAAGCCGAGTAAAAGCATCTTAGGGATAAGTTTCCAGTACGAACTTGTTTCTGAGTAGTCTCTTCATCTCGAGCCAAGTGTTAATCTTTCGGTAGCCCTCTCGTCTTCTCATGGCTTGAAAATTCTTCCACTATATGGCAACATATCCAAAGAATTCAATAGCAGTGATTCTCACTTTCTCATAATCCTCACATTGATAGTAATCAAACATATGCTCTACCTTCTCTTCCTACATTAGATACTCATCAACATTCCCAGATCCATTTAAACTTGGAATCAGAAGCTTCACATGGTCGGATGCTCTAGGGATTCGTAGACACTCCTCTTCAAAATACTCTTCTTCCTCTTCATTAAACTCTCTCAAGTCTATTCTTCGCTTCACTCGTCCACCAATACCTCCACCTCGAGTTGGGTTCTGACTTCTAATAGGTTGAGTAGCTTGTGGAGCATTTTGCAGCATCTTAGTGGGTCGGTAAGACAACGCATGAATAGCTCAGGTCAAATTTACTAAGAGATAGCTACCTCATCAAGCCTCTCGTCAATATTTTTTAGAATCCCCTAAGACTGTTGTCCATGGTGAACAACTCTACTTTCATCATCAATAACAACATTCATATTTAGGTCTGTCATTTTTCCTCACAGATTCAAAGCCCAAACAAACACTTTAGGAAGTTAACAATTAACAATACAATAGTCAAATGAATACGGTAACTTGCTTTGTTTCATACACGCAAAACAAAATATAACAAAACTTTAAGAAAAACTAACTACAGTTCACACAAAACCTCCACTCTGATACCAAGATATTGTGAACTTTAACCAAGAACAGATAAGGCCGGTCGTTGGATGGGTCCAAGCTTGTAGAAAGCTCGAAAAAGGATTAATGGGAAAAGTATGAAAAGGGCAAAAAATGAAGAATGAAACAATAAGCAAAACCTCTGAATAGCTCCAAAGGATATGACTCACTAATGAAACTTCCGTAGACTCACGACACAATTCGATATGATATACGAATTGGTTTGATAAGGTTACTTGCCACCTAACCTTACTTAAGGGAAAGGGTAAGAGTAATGCCGAGAGTAAACAAACAGTGTTTAAGCAAAAAAGAAAAGTACTCAAAAAGTGTATTAAGAATAATTTGATGCTTTCTAGCTACAAGTACAAGGGTTTTTATACTTGTTGTTGACCAATTTTGGGATCAAGGAAAATCTTACAAAAGAGAATGAGGTGCTTGATACTAGAGCCAATCCAGTGCAGCCACTCCAATGCCTAAATTAGTAGGGTGACTTTATATAAAAAGTATGTGATGAAGTGTTAGAGAGATCTTATAAAGTTTTCTTTCCCATATTTATAGTTGGTTGTAATGTCTAAGGTAGTTGTCGAAATAACTATTAAGACATGTGGAAGCTTCTTGATTTGACATCTTTCTTGATATGTAGGGAGAGCAGGCGGTTATGTAATATAACCATGCTTATGAACTGTTCACGCTGTAGGCTTGAATTCAAACCAAGAATAGATTTAGGATACTCGAGATAAATGTTGCGTGTCATCTTTCCAAAAGTATGCCGAGAGATTCAACATATACAGCATATCGGCAACCAAATGAATGAGTATGCCAGATGAGCCAAAACCAACTATCAAATTTACCCTCCAACTCCCGTGTTCGGGTAGTTGACAAAGGGAAGGACATATATATATTGCACTAGAGGCCGAGTAGAGGACTAATTCTCTAAACTGATGCCAAGCAAGATAGGAAATGGGACATATCACATCCCAATCAAAAGGTTGCCATTTATATTACGGAACATGTGTCAGCAATCCGTGCCATTACCAAATCAACGCATCATTACTGTCAAAAGCAGACTTGCAATTACGAGGATAGATCGTCCATATATAAGGTACTGTTCACAATCATAGTTCATTTCCCAAGTTGCATCTTAAACTTTCGTTTGCTTTCTCATCTTCAAATTCACATTCTTCGACTTGTGTTATTTCATTTCGTACAACCATTAAGGTATGGTTCACAAAGTTGCTCATTGACTTATTCCATCCGATTCCGAGACAACAAAAACTGAGGCCACTTTTCTACCCTAAATAAGGAGTGAAACAGCATGTTCTTTGGGCGGTTCGGTCGGTAGCAAGGTAGGATAAACTTACTCAGATTAACGAACTTCTTATGGATAATTTTCCCAATGATAAGGAAGGCAGGTCTTCAGCAAGATATCTGTACAACACAATAGCCTACTCTCGCAACTCTCTCGATGGTACTACCAGTTCCGTCAACAGAGTTATTGTCACAAAGTACAACCAGTACTGGTGAGATCTTCCTAAAACATAGAACTTGAAGAAGCTGAGAGATGGGGAGAGAGTATGGTTTCCAAGAGAGCACGAGTTCCATATATACTTGAAATATCTAGATTTTGGGTTGCGCTTCCCTTTCACGGCTTTTGTTCAGGGCTTCTTCAACTACTCCAAAGTCACACCGAGTATGTTCTCACCAAACACATATCGGCTTTTGGCGGCTTTTGAGATCATTTGTCAAGAAGTTGAGGTCTGGGCTATGCCTCAACTATTTAGGTTTTTTCTTCACTATCCAGAAGCAGCTTGACGAATGGCACTTTGCTACTACAAGCATAGGCACAAGTTCATAGATAGGTCCAAGATCTACAAATGGCATGACAAATTCGTATCAATAGTGTCTAATGAGGACTTAGACTTCTAAACCCAATAGATCAAGCCAATTCATACAAAAGATATAGATCTAATGCCAAATGATGTAGTAGCAGCAGCAGTAGCGAGGAAAATTCAAGAAAGGAAGAACAAAATGTTCTTTTAGGATGCCAAGAAGATTATACTGCAATATGAAAATGGAGACCCAATTTTTTCTGAAAAAGAACGTACACTAATGAGTTATCGTCATATCGAATATTGCCACGAGGAAAGCCATTCTCGAGACTTGGGGGGAGAATTGTAACCTTTGAGCCTTGCCCAATACGGAAAATGTAAGTTCATCTTTCTCCTATCTTTATACTAATTCCTTTGCTCATATTATAAATATAGGTACTGGTGAGATGAATCTTGCCGAGCTACTTACTCAGGCTAAAGCTAAGAAATCAAAGGCTGATAAAAGGGTGACTACCTTAGCAAATATTGCTCAGCTTGCTATCGCAAAGAAGGCCACAAAGGAGGTTGCAGCGAAGCAGGCAGCTATATGGAAGATCTCTTGTCCTGCTAAAAGGTTGAAGGAGAATGAGAAAACACTACTGACCTAGGTTGTTCATTTTGAGCAGCCTCCAGTTAAGATAAATGAAACTTTTGTCGAGCCAAAGGATGGCAAGCATTAAAAGACATATCCCAACGAGGAGGATGAAAATGCAATTACCATAGAAGACTCATCACTGGCAATTGCGGCAGCTCTGAGTGCTGACAAAAGATTAGGGAAGAAACTCACTAGCCAACCACCTACCAAGAAGTCTAAGGGCTTGGATGAAAGGATGAAGGAAGCAAAGCGTTCTAAAGCTCTCGGCATCAGTAGCGCCAAATTCGTGCCCAACAAAGAGGCTAGGGAGTACTTCATCCCTTGTTGGAGTCACCAAATTTTAGACATTGACTCGACCTTAGGAGATAACACGAAATCTTTAGCTCTAATGGAAGGGATTCATTCTTCCAAAAGACAAAAATATCACCAAAAAGGATGTTGACAAGGTTGACGATTGCAATAAGGCTCATATCGTAGCCAAATTGTATGATGTGAGTATCTATAACTATTGCTTTTAATTATCAAATTTGTTCAGGTAACTAGTACACTTCCTTTTCCAAATGAGCAGCCACATTCTTACGACTTTGCATGATGCTAAAAAAGAGGCAAATAAGGTAATATCTACAGTTGCATCTGTATGTAATACCTAATCATTCTTGATTGTATTAAATGAATTTGCTATAGGAAGTTGAAGATGCATACAATGCATCAAAGGCCCAAGCTGTTACTGCCCAAAATGCGAAGATTAAAGCTGAGATTGAGGCAAGAAAGCTTCAGGAAGAACTTGCTACTGAGAAATTGGCACATGACCTTACCGCCAATGAAATCTCTAACCTGAAGGCTAAAATGGAAGAAGAGTACAAAAAGTCTAAAGGCTTGAAAGAGGAGTTGCAGAAGAAGAAAGAGGAGTGCTGGGGCTTGGGCCAAACTATTTACATGATGAGCAATGATGAAAATAAGCTCAAGATGCAGATAAAGGAGTTAGATACCAACAACTCGAACTTATAAAGCCGTTTGACCAAGTTGGAGGAAATTGTGAGGAGAGGACCATCAATTGAAGAGGCTCTTGATATAGTCACTCTCAGTCAGCAATACGAGAGGCTTCTATGTAAGAAGTTGTTGGAAGGGGTTCAAGTGGCAAGAGAAGAGGTCTTGAAGCTTCATCTTGATTATGATCTCTCATGTCTTGACTTTATTGATGTCGATGACAAAGTTAGTAGACCAATGAAGATGAAAGTGATGAGACAGGTGTCGAGAGTATGAATCAAGGTGACAATGAAGCTCATGCCAAAGAAGTTACTGGCTCCGAGACCCCAATTGCTGAGGAAGCCCTAACCATTAATTTAAAAATCACTTCTGCCAAATCTGAGGATAGGCTATAAGACTTATTGTATTAGCACATTGCATTCTCGTATAATTATCAATTGAAATATATTCAAGGCAATGCCGAGTGATTATAACATGAGCAAAAATAGTTGAAAGATCTCCAATACGTTTAATTTTACGTACTACACTTTCATAGCATGTATGATATGCGTATGTTGCTTCACGCTCTTATTCATAACATGCTTTATTTCACACGCTAGTTGTTACTTGGCATGTTTTATTTCACATGCTATTTATTACTTAGCATGTTTTATTTCACACGCCCATCATTTTATACCGTCTGTTAACCATTTAAGGTGTAGACTAGCCACATTACTGGACCATAAGGTTAATTAGTGTAGTTCGTTAACTGCGTTTGGCTAGAACCTAGGTCAATTCATTTACTATGCAACCTAAAATTCATTAATTTAGCAATCATGACAAAAAAAATTATAATGAGACTTTAAATATAATTCTCATAAATAAGTACTACAATTTTACGAACATGTTGGCTATCACCAAATGAATGAAGATAGAAATCATTCAACAGATTAATTGAAATAAAATTTCAAATCCTTGACATTCCTTGCTCGAGGGATAATTAATCCATCTAACCTTTTTAGTCAATAGGTCAATAACAACCCCCCCCCCCACCCCCCCTAATGACTTCCCGGATCCTTACAGGATCCTCCCAATTCGTGCTAAGCTTTCCTTAAGTTGCTCCCACACCGGTGGCTTCCATTTTAAAGCAAACCAGATCTCCGAGTTAGAAAACCTTATGCCTCACTTTCTAATCGTAGTACCTTATTACTCTATGATGCACCCTTGGCTTTCGTAATGTCTCGAATTTCCTCAATAGTATCTAGATTCGCTATCAGTCCAACTTGTTTAAGCATAACATCAAAATTATGTATCCATAGATTAGGCAAGTCCAGCTCAATCGGCAACATAGCTTCCATACCGTATGCTAACGTAAATGGTATCTCTCTTGTTGTAATTCTATGAATGGTTTTTTATCCCCATAGGACGTTCAGCAATTCATCTACACATCTCCCCTTAACTTGATCTGCCTTCTTTCTTAAGCCATGTAATATGATCTTATTGATGGCTTCGACTTGTCCATTCATCTGAGAGTATGCTATAGACATATAATTAAGATGAATGCCATGCTTCTCGCAAAATGCTTGGAACTTATTGTTGTCAAACTGTGGGCCGTTATCTATGATTATCATATGAGGAACTCCAAACCTTATATAATGGAAGCGAAGACAAATACTTCTACCTTCTACTCAATGATCTTCGCCACTACCTAACCTTGGCCCATTTGGTATAATAATTTACAGTAATAATGATGAATTGTCATTAAGCAGTAGATTTTAGAAAGGGTCTAAGGATGTTTAGCCTTCATTGAGTGAAAGGCCAAGGGTTAGTCAAACTACATAACTCAGCGGCTAGTGCATTACTCAATAAGTCGTGCTTCTAGCATTGACGATAGTACCGGATGACGTCCTTCACGTCTTCTCTCATAGTTAGCTAATAATAACCGAGTCGTAAAGCTCGAATGTATAGCGTTTGCACCTTTACATAGTTACTACATATGCCACCATGTAGTTCAAATAACACCCTCAGGGCATCTCTCAAGGAAAGGCATCGAAGGTAGGGTTAAGATATGCTATGCTTATATAGCTAACCATCAATCAACGTGTAATTCACAGCTTAGTAAGCCAATCTTCATACGTCTCTTTTGTCATTAAGGAAAGTGCCATGTTTTAGATAATTCACTAAGGAATCCATCCATGATTCTTTTCTCGGGCAATGAGCTAACTCACAACTCTACGGGAAACTGAATAAGCTTTTCCAATGGGAGAAACTTGATGAAAAGTTTCTTGCTCAACTCAAGGAATGCAATATAGGCCAACTTCAACTACTTGTCGACAACAATTTTCTTGCTTCTCAGAATTCTGTGAATGGAGAAAGATAGGCATTCTTCTACAAGCATTTGTACTACCAATAAATACTTGCTCATCTCTTCTTCTCTTGCCGCGTAACTTCCAGTGACTTGATTTACCACCAACTGGGAATCAGAGAACACTTCGAGTTTCTCAGCACCAATTTCTTTTACCAGTTTCAATCCAATGATTAGAGCTTCGTACTCTGCTTCATTATTACTTACTAGGAATCCAAATTTCAAAGCGTAATGAACTTTGACATTATGGGGACCTTAAAGAACTAGGCCTGCACCACTTCATTCTTGTGTTGAAGAACCATCGACATAAAGAAACCAAATAGGTTTCTTGGCAATCTCCACACAATCTTCCTCTCTAATGAATTTGGCTACAAAATCCGCCAATACTTGGTCCTTTAATGTCATTTTAGGTTTATATTATACACCATTCGCACTGAGCTCTAAGGCATATTTCATCATCCTCCTCGAAGAATCAGGCTACTGCAATGCTTACCGTAATGGTTTATCAGTGAGGATGATAATTTGGTGAACTTCAAAATATGGTTTCAATTTTCTCACCGAAAGAGCTACTGCTAATACAAAATTTTCAATCTTTTTATACCAAAGCTTTAGCCCCTACAAAACATGATACAGGTCGATGCTCTTTGCCATTAATTCGGACTAATATAAAAGAAAGTGCATGGTATCTAACTGATAGATACAAGTATAAATTTTCTCTAGGAATGGGAATCAAGAGTATCGAGGGTGATGCAAGAAATTCCTTGAGCTCGTTGAAAGCTCTTTCACAATCATCAGTCTAATTGAATTCCTTTAGATTCATCAAAATTTTAAAGAATTCTATGCACCTATCTACACTTCTTGACACAAATCTATTAGGGGTAGCAATTCACTCAGTGAGTTCCTATATCTCTTCGACCATATGTAGTGATTGATATTCCTTATGGCTTCAATCTTTCTTAAATTAGCCTCATTGCCACATTGTATAACCATATACCCAAAAAGTTTCCTTGATGTTATGCCAAAGATGCACTTTTGTGGGTTAAGATTCATGCTATATCTCCTCAATGTGGCAAATGTCTCCTCCAAATCAGTAAAATGTTAATCTTGCTTCATGCTCTTCACAATCATGTCATCTACATATACTTCAACATTCTTATGGATCTGAGATTTAAACATCTTCATTACTAAACTCTAGTCTGTGGCACCAGTATTCTTCAGCCCAAAAGGCATCCTCGCATAACAGTATGTTCTAAAATTGGTAACAAAAGATATGTGAACTTCATTTTCCTTATCCATCTTGATTTGATTGTAACTAAAGAAAGCATCCATAAAAGAAAGCAACGCATGTCCTGCGATTGCATCTACCATCTGATCAATTTTTGGCAATAGGAAACAATCCTTGGGCTAAGCCTTGTTGAGATCCGTGAAGTATATGCACATTTGCCACTTGCTGTTAGACTTCTTAACTAGCATACAATTTGCTAGCCAAGTCGGATAAAGCTCTTCCTGAATGAATCCTGCCCCTTTAATAATTTTTAGACCTCTTCTTCTATTGCTTCTTGTCTCTCTTTTTTCATTGGACCACCTTTACATTCAAGTCAATCTAGAGCTTGTGCACCATAATGTATCTTAGAATACCCGGCATGTCTGAAGGTGACCATACAAACACGTCAACACTAGCTTGCAGGAAGTCAATCAGATTTTGCCGAACATTTGCTGACATGAGTTTTCCTATCCTTATTGTCTTCCCGAGATCATTTCCCAAAGGAATTTCCTCTGTATCATTGTCGACATTCTCTATGCTGACTAACTTGCCTTTTGAACAAGTTTCAACTTGAAATACTTCCTCTCATCTCAAAGCTCTTATATATAAGGACTGTGCCAATTGTTGATCCCCTCTGCATACACCAACCCTCATGGGAGTAGAGAACTTAGCCTTAAGATGTGCCGTTGAAGGGACGATGCCAAATAAATGTTGGCATGGCCGTCTAATTATCATGTTGTAAGGGGATCAACATTTGACGATGAGAAAATTCACTTTATCCTCTACAACATACTCGTCATCACCGATCTATATCAACAAAGAGATAACTCTGACTACTTAAACGGGTTGATTATTAAAGGCATAGAGATCATACTTGTAAGACCTCAGCTGCGCTTTAATCTTGGGCCTCATTTGATCAAAGGCATGCTGAAAAATGAAATGGGCCAAACTTCCCGTATCAATAAGAATCTTTTTTATTTCAAAGTTAGTGACTCTCACATTGATGACAAGTGCATCATCATATGGCCTCTGGATGCCCCCAAAATCTTCTTCTCTAAAACACATTGTATTGTCAATCCTGACCTTTTTCTATGATTATTACAAGCGTAATTCATAGCATAAATCGAGTTCGAAGAACTTGATTAACTTATACTAAGTCCGCGGATAATGGTATTAATTACTTTGTTGGGTGCTCTGTTGGGATTAAGATCCCTTGCATCTCTTACAACCATTGCTAGTTGAGTGTCATCCCCTTGTTGCTCTCTTCTTCTTTGAGACGGTCTTTTGATTCTTTTGGCATCATACGCTAGAAATTTTCACAAGTACCTACGTTATATTGCATTCTTGAGTTAAATGCACTCTTATGTATTGTGACCCTTGTCACGGTGGAAATCATAGTACTTATTCGAATTTCTTCTTGAAGGATTCCTTCACATTCTTTTTGGGTACTGGAGGACACCTTTCTCCCTACATACCTCCATCAAAATATCCGAGATCGATAGGCATGTGGGATGAGAATGTCGGGATCCTCATCACTTCCTCTCAAAATCTATGCTGTGGTCATTGTCCATGCTAAGTCTATCCTTCATACTTTTCCATTTGTCATTCTTTCCATCTCCTTTGCTCTAATTAGCCTCTCATCATGCCTTTATATTGTCTTCCTATTAGATGTATGAGGTGGCTTTAGCCTTAAACTCTGCAAAAAATTTTTGGCTTGTTCTTTACAAGAGACTTCAAAAAGTCTCCATAAGGCTTAACTCCGTTGATTACGACATTGAGGGCCACACTCATATCTAACTTTGGGATTTGGACCATTTTGGCCATAAATCTGGCCAAATAGTCCCTGATTGACTCATTGGACTTTTGTTTAATGGTGTTAAGGATTGAGGAGTCCTTAATAGGAAGTTTACTCACAAGGAAGTGTTAAAGGAACACTTTTGCTAGTTCATCGAAACAGGAAATGCTATTTGGTTTCCAATGTTTGAACCATATGCTGGTTGCATTCCTCAATGTTGAAGGAAAAGCTTAGCTGGCCACTGCATTACTCAAGCCATGCAACTTGGCCAATGTACAATAGTACTCCAAGTGGTCTTCGGGGTCCTTTGTTCCATTGTAAGTCTCAAACTATGGTAAATTTATATACTAAGGTATTACTTCCTCTAAAATTTCTGGAACAAAAGGACTATTTTTAATTTAGAACTGTTTGCTTAGGGCAACAAGGTTACTAACATGCAAAGGACCCGTATGATGCACCTATTGCAATTGTTTGCCGTTGTCATTCCTTTTGAAAGTAGGAGCCGAAGGTCCTATCATATTCTTAGCTTGCTTTTTTTGCAACTTGGGTAAATAAATGGAATCATCGCTTTTTTCAGCGTCATGATCACCTTAGTCTTTATTTTAGGTCGGATTTGGGTGAATATTACTATGGAGGAAGTTAAGGATTTGCTCATGTTTTTATTTAATTCTTAGTTTTCCTTAGCTAAGTTAAGGTAGAGTTGCTCGAGCCTAGCCAATCATTGTTCATTAATATGCCTACTCCCTCCTTCAAGGTGTTAGGTAGTAGTGCCAGCATCTGCACTCTTAGATACTCTTATCCTAGCCATATAGGTGTGTTTAGGATACAAGTGTGTTTAGGAAAAAACAGATGACACCAAATGTTATTGGTCAATTTTGAGATCAAGGAAAATCCTACAAAAGAGAATGATACACTTAGTACCAGGGCCATTCCGGTGCGGCCACTTTGATGCTTAAGTTAATAAGGTGACTTTATATGAAAAGTATGTAAGTGAAGTGTTAGAGAGATCTTATAGAGTTTTCTTTCCCATATTTATAGCTAGTTGTAATGTCTAAGGCAATTGCCGGAATAACTGTTAAGATATATAGAAGTTTCTTGATTTGACATCTTTCCTGATATGTAGGGAGAGTAGGTGGTTATATAATATAACCGTACTTATGATAATTATTCATGTCATAGGCTTGAATTCAAACCAGAAATGGATTTAGGATACTCAGCATAAATGCCACGTATCATCTTTCCAAATGTATACCGAGAGATTCAACATATACGACATATCAACGGTCGAATGAACGAGTATGTCAGATGAGCGAAAACCGACTATCAAAAATACCCATAAGTTAGAGCAACTTGCCTAGAAAGGAAAAGACAAAAAGGACATTTCTTAAGGAAATAATATATAAGATACAAAAGAATAAAATGAATATACAAGAAAAATAATCATTGGTACAATAGATTCTGTACATGATATTATATACGTAGCGATATGTAATAACCTAAGATTTCGAGCTAGTTCAATAACTATAGGATTGGAGCTCCTAAATTTAGGGTGCTGGTCTAAGTTATCAGTTTTACTTCAAACTTCACAATAAAGTTAAAAAAGTTAAATGAAGTAGTTCAAGTAAAATTAATTTCTCAAAATAAGCTATATAAAAATATTAATTTAAGAAAAATGTAAATTTATCAATAAAACCGATAATCATAAAATTCGAGCTTTTAGATTTAGCAAGATATTAGAGATAAGTTAATTAACTTTCAAAAATAATAAATGAAGTTAAATTATACATAATATACATGTATTACATGTGATATACATTATATGTATTAAATATATACATATAATAATAATAATAATAAATTATCAAAATTAGGTAAAATAACATAAAATTAATAAAAACTGCATGGATGAGTCACCAAATGATGTGCCAAGCTAAGATTAATTGCAATTGATGAGTCAACACTTGGTAAATGAGGAAATGACACATAGCACCTAAGGAAAAGTGAAAAATGATATGTGTAAATTTATTTTTTCATGCAAAAAAATCTAAAAACCTATAAATAGGACCTCAAACCTCATTTGCAATATTTTACAAACCTAAAAACACAAGAACATAATTTTATAAAATTAGAAAAATATTAGAAAATAAAATAAAACAAGAAATAATGTCAGAATTGAGTTAGGGCAGTTTGTGTACCATACCACAACCTAAGTTAAAGTAGCTTAGAGGTTTGACATAGGGTGGCCGGAGAAGGTGTTCTGATAAGAAGCGGTAGCCAGGTGGTGGCTGGAGGCGGCCGGTTCAAGTGAAACAAATTTCCGCCCGTAACTTGTTTAATTTACTAAAAATATCAAATGTTAACCATTAATTATGAAATTTAGTTTTCTAAAATGATTTTAGTTTCATATTAATGTAGTAATTTTATTTTAATTAAATAATTATTTTAAATATGGGTTCCTAAAGAAAATGCCTTGTTTGGATGAAAATTAATCTAATTTTTATAAATATTAGATGATATTGTTTCAAGCTCAATTTTTGTATGTAATACACCTAATATATATATATATATATATATTTAATTTTGGTAACAAGAATTTTTGAAATTAAGCATGTTTACTATTTTTTTATAATTATTTTGAATAAAATTGTTAGTTTTACCGAATTATTAAAATAATTAGTTTTTATGAAATTGATGAATGAGCGGTATATGTTTAGACTTCTAGATATTTATGATGATATTTTGAATATTTAATTTTTATATCACTCATAAATTTATTTATTTTCCTTAATTTTCCATAATTTTGAGCTAAAACCACTATTTTTGTAAAAATGAATAATAGCCAATTTAGTATAATTGATGATCAATAACTAAACTAAGTATTTTTATGGGCAACATTCGGACTAACCCTTAACTGCCAATTCACGGGTTAAGATCAGATTGAACTATAACCAACCCGTGAGCTGGCGATTCAAGGTTGGTTCATGTGGCCTACCAATTTACAACCCTTGAACCCTTTTTTTTCCCCCTTTCCTAAGCCTTTAAAATATTTTTTTTTTCCTTCTGGCCTTGCTAATCCTTCAACCATTTTTTTTTTCTTCAATCCGTTCATAAAATATACATTAAAAATAGAAAGAAAATAAAATACAAAAAGGTCTCTTACAGTATGAATACCTAATGTCCTAATCTGATCAAATAAAATTAAGTAGTTGGAGGGAAAATATTTTTTATAGTATTTTACAGTCGCCTAGAAGATGCCTACGTATCTACTAATCAAAATCAAATCGCCATAGTTCGGTTTGGATTTTTAGAAAACCTTCAGTTTGTTGATCAATTTTACGTTTTCAAAAAAGTATCAAAGCGTACACGATTATCCAAGTTAAATTTTTTGAATGAAAATAATTTTAATCAATCATAATTTAAAAAAACCTAATGCTATATTAGCACTTTTGGGAAAACCATGCCATTTAGTTTTTTGAAACAATTAGAAAAAAATATTTTTCTACATGATAAAACTTTTTCATAAAGAATGAAAAGAAAACTTACTATATATCATCTTAAGGTAACTATTCATGTTCGTGAGTAGGAGTGGAATCAGCGGGTAAGCTTAGGCTTCCATCGAATCGATTCTAATCACTAAAGTAATTATCCTCCTCACTTGATGTCCCACATGGTTCCTATCATCTACAACTCGCCTTGTACCAATCTTCTATGCAAGAATTTGCCTCAATACTAACAATAGATAGGGAGGCTCAGCGTTCGTTGATGATCAAGCCTGCTATACTAAGTGCTTACTCAACGTCAACCATTGAAGCAAAAGCAGTGAGTACTTTACAAGCGATGTGAGATAGCAGTAGGTAGTCCATTCTATGCCTTTTCCACTAATTTAATAAATCGAAGTCCTTCATGGAGATATTTTTTCAAAACGCGAATTTTGTATTGGTGTAGTGTTACATCTTAGACATTGGACCACCAAACCATTGCCTCTTCAATTTTTGCACTAGTAACTACTTACCCATAAAAGAATAATGCCGCTTCTTAGTGAGTGGCGTAAGAAAGACTAATGACTAACCACCATATTGACTTTAATAGTAGTTGAGTATCGATCATTAAATACCCTTAAAGTCAATAGTCGTTTATTAAGTTGCCAATTATCATCTACTCAGTGAACAGTAACATCCATATAAAAATTATTATGAAAAGGATTCGTCTCTGTATCTATACATATGGACAATTGAGTATCGAAGGAAGCAAACTTACCTGCGAGCTACCTCTTACCTTTGTAGTAGAGCTCCTACATAGCTTAAGTCATCATTCTATAGTTAAGCTGTTGCGAGCTAAGGTTGAACATCTCCCGCTCGTATCGACTTTTCCACTCTGATGCTCCCATATTGAATGATAGGTATATGTTTGCCAGATATTATGCTAGGTTATATTTATGCCTCTCTTCATCATACCTCATTAACATTTGTTCGGATAAACCACTGCCTCGAGTAATATGTTGTTGTGTTTTATCTATTCCTACCTCTCCGGGATGCTTCGACCTTAAGTGCCTATTAAGGATACCATATCCCTCTCCCATTTTCCAAGAGTAACTCCCATTATAGTAGTTACAGAATGCCTTCGAGTTCCCCCTTTCATCCATACCTTTACGAAAATGAGTAGCAAAATTATTAGAATTACTGGGTTTAGGAGGCTTACCTAAGCCGGATGGTCTCGAATTGCTGGCCACATTGTCCCATTTGTTGCTCTTTTGTAATTTATAAGTCATCCTCCTCATCGTCAAACATGCTTGCGGAGCAACTCATCTATGGGGGTTCAAATCCTGCAAGTCGTACAGGGACGCTTATACGAAGAGGTTCGAATCTAACATGACATTCAGGGATACTCATGCATAGAGGTTCGAAACTGGGAGGTAGCATGCCCTGGTATCTCATATGTTGATGTTCAACGTCAAAGCTAAGAGTTGGTATGCTTCGATTACTTGTGCAACGAGGTTTTACATTGAAGCCCAAAGGTGGTGTAAGTTCTTCTTCCACATTCTCAACCATATCGTGTGTCATCTACTCATTCAAGTCTTACACGTTATCCAGGTACGCCTAAACATTCTCAAACTATAGTGGCGTAGATGACATATTGGAAATTCCAACACACTTGCCCTTACCCTTACCACTAGATAATGAACCATTTTTTTTTACTAGAGAGGATATAGCACAAAAATCTTTTCATTGGTGCAAATATTTATGAATGAAAGATAGAAATAATATATAAGAGAAAATAAAGCAAAAATTATATGGTAGGTATGTATATTTCAATGTTATTTGCTAATGCAAATTATTCCATACAGTAGAGTGGAGAATTATGCACAAAAATTTTTTGTTAGTAAAAGGAAATATTTCTAACAATATTTTGCAACTAAAAAAAAATTTGAAGGAAAAATGATTAGAGTTAGAGAGATTTAATTAGTTTATAGAGTAATTATTGTTGCTATGCCTGAAGCTGCTATATATAAGGACTAAGGAATGTGTGAAAGTGTCATTTGAATTTTGAAATTTAAAATTTTAAGCGGTTTGTGCTGTAAATTTTAAATTTTGAACTGCAAATTTAAAATTTGTTGCGTATATGTAGAATTTTAAATTTGCATCTACAAAGTTAAATTTTTCAGCACAAATTTAAATTTCAAATGGGACAAGGAGGGGGGGGGAAGGGGGACAGGGGGGAGGGGAATAGAAAAGAAAGGGGTGGGGGAGGGGGTTTGGGGCCGGTCATTTTGACCGACCAATTTTTTTTTTTTTAAATGAGGCGATACCACCGGGTCGAGTAGTTTTATCTAAGTGAACCACCTGGGCCTTAAAAGCTTAGTAGTTCCCCTAGGCCGGTTTCGGGCTAGTTCACAATTCAAAACCAGCCCTTATCCAAGTCTATGTAATATAGTAACTAGTATTATTATAATGTTTGTTACATTTGTGTCAAATGAACACTTTAGGGTATAATAAGGGTTGCTGGATAAGTTTAGAAAGTATAATTTTTAGGATTTTTAGTTTAGTATTAAAGCTTAATCGGGTCAATTACGGAGTTAAGGTAGCATACGATCGAGTCGTAAGGAGAAAAGGGTATTTTTGGGTTTTTGATAATATTGATCAATCTTGTTTCCTAATATATATTAATAGTATTCAAAATAATAATTGTGACGATATAAAGTTTACTAAAATCAAATAAGAAATGAGTAAAATACGATCAAACAAAGTTTAAAAACACGAAAATTAAAGCTTATAACAGCTCGGGTTCAACCCTTACTTGATTTGAAGACTGTGTTATATTTTCATAAGTGTAAGATGTAAGGAAGGACCACATCATGAAGTTTAGAATTTTGCACTATTACTAAGATTAGGTAAGTGGGTCTAACCCATGCTTAGAGTAGATATATTACTACTCATAATGCCGCACGCTATTTGATGCTGTATTGATTGAATATGAGTATATCTTGGCTAAACTGATATGCTACTATGGTGAATGCCGATGTGGTGGTTATAAATGACAGTAACTATGTTGAATTATTATGTTGCTACGTTGGGTGATGAAATGTGTTTATGATTAATTGTGCTAACCAAGGAAGTGAAGTGATCTAACTCAATCTTCTAGGTATTTACCTAAGTGAACCTTAAGTAAGATACTAGAATTCCGCTAGAGAGAGTTCAAAAACTAGAATCAGATCACTAGGTTAAATAAAATTGGGAAATTCATTATGCTAATTGATATTCTTGAGTTAGTATTGCATATCATGCTATGGCATAGCACAAAAAGAGACTTATGGGTCAAAACTTTCAAAATGAGGCTTCCAAATGATCATGGAAAAAGCATGGTTTTATGAACTCAGTTTTTGAAAGCATATAGATTGCGTTGCCCAAATATTATAACTATTTTAATTGTGAAATTTGGTAAACAACAGTATGTGGTCTAATTTGGCAATGTTGCCACTTTGATTTAGTGAACTACAATGTATAGTCTGATTTTGTAAAGTTGGGGGTCTTACTCCCAAGCAGCTCCTTGTTGTCCTTTTTTATAATGATAGACTATAATGTGTAGTCTAATTTGATAAGGGTCCTACTCCTAAGCAGCTCCATATTTCCTTAGGTTCCTAGACATTGTATCCAGAAGCTTGGTTATGTCAACTAATCGAAAGAAGTTTGGAGGGCAAAGAATATCGATACCAGTGTATGCTATGTACATGAGCATAGCACTAATACATATGTGAAGTTAAACCTACAGGTTATAATTAAAATGTTTTAGTTGTGATATGTACTATTATCTATCATATTGTCTATGTTATGTTGTTTGTTATCCACTTTCACTTAGCTTCAGTAGCTGAGGGGATAAAATATTTTATCCTTAAGTTAATAGCATCATGAAAGGCCCAACACTAAAGGGGGATATATATACTGAGAGCGTGAGTCAGAGTTAGTGACTTTTGTATGGAACTTGTACTAGATTAGAGATCATATTATTGTAAAGATGATAAAGGAAAAAGTCGGTTTATGTTTTGATGTAAATATTATCTTATACACATAAGTTATAATAGGAAATCCAGCTAAACTTCGATGTACAAACCCCTTTACTATGTAAACAATGTTGTCTTTTGATAAATGAGCAAATTGAGTTAAGTTTTCAATAGGTATTCCTATATGATGGTACATCCTATGCCTTGCTAAGATGTGACATGATGCTACATTGGCAAGGTTGTTAAAAGATACGGACAAAAAGTATAGATATATTACTTATTCGAGTAGGGAGGACTTAGTTAATCTAAGATCTCTCTCTTGGCTTCTCGGTAAGGAAGATGCTAAGTAATTGGTTGATTCGGTATACTATAGAAAAATGGGCAATCAAACGGTTCAACGTGAAGGGTGACTCAGCAAAGAAGTACTCAGCTTCGGTAGAGGTTGGTTGGAACAAAAGGATTCGTCATGGTAGCTCGTCTAGTCCTTAAGCTTGGCTGTGGGTCAGAGGTCTGGTAACCTAATTCCCATCAATTGGTAACAAAGGTTTCTGATGGAATGATCATTTCACAATATAACAATTGCTTTGTGATATGCTGATTACTTAATAAAGGTGGGAAAATTCTATTAAAAAGATAGTAGAGTACTATTTCATTTACATTCTTATACTAAAAAACAACATGTCTCTCTCTTTCCCTCTCACCATACCCACCACACCAACACCCCCAACCACCCACCCACCCGTCTTACCTTCTTGATGTTAATCTCTCTTTCTCTCTTATCCTCTTTAGATTGTAATATGTCCTTACATAAGTGGCCAATTAAGGTAGGTTGCTTAGGCAACACTTGGGCTGGGTTTGTTAGAGACCTATAAATTAAGATTACGTTAGCATCATATATCTAAGGTCTCTCTCTCATGTTTGGTCTCTTATAACACATTAGATGAGGATTTGTTGGCAGTTTCTAATGTAATTACTTCAATTACCTTAATAGAGTTGCGGTTTCTAATGCGATTTTCCTTTTCTAGTTTACTAGGGTACTTTATTTTTTATTCTCAAACCATTCTACATGTTTTAGCTTCATATAATCAAACATGGGAATGGAATAATCCATGCACTACTCATTCTTACAACAAAATATTAGGTTATCATTCAAAATAATAGATCATTTATATTCTCTAAGACTACATTAATATTGTTGGCAATTAGTTCTTGTTGCAGGGTATTTAGGAACAACTACTAGGTTTTCTTAGTTAGTAGAGCTGGAAAGAGCTTGTATAAAATGCATACGTAAGCTAAGAGGAGTGATAGAGGTTTTCTTAGTATAATTACTTCGATACTTAAGTCAACTAAGAAAAAGAAAATATTGCACCAATTTTATAATGTAGAGAGAGAATGTTCTCTCCTTCATTTCTATAAATATCAAGACGTTTAAATAGAGAGGACAGAAGGGCTTTCATTGAGCTAGCCCATCTATAAGTGTTGACGTTTCCATTAGTAAATCCTTGGAATGTCAAGATTAGGCAGCTTTTGTGTATATAATTGAGAATTTCACAAAATACATTGTTTTGCACATGTGATGCTCCCATATTGTCTTCTTCTCCTCAAGAGCCTAATGTATATATAGGACAGTCTTTGAAACTTAAAGTTCCATGGCCAAAACAAGCCATCAATAAATATATTTTATGAAATTCTCAACCTACGTAATGTTCTCTAAGAATATTATCTATGTGTAGTGTACCATGCATTAGGTGCTTTCAACAATTAGATGCATAGATCCTAAAATATTAGTTAGTATACCTAAATGATCTACTAGCTCATCCATACAAAAATCTTCGTATTTTTTCTATTAGAGGATTTGCTCTTACAATATGTGTATTTTTAGATTAAAAAAATGAAAAGAAAAAAGAGTTAAACTATTGAATGTTGAATATGAAATGATTACATGACTTAGTTAGGATTGTCAACTTAAGATGCTACCCTTCTGTTGCATAATCCTACTCATTGTAAATATGTACATGGTCAAAATTCATTAGTTAATTCTACAATAACTTTTTTCATAATAATGTCCCTAACAGCTCTCAATTCACAATATTATCCAAAAATTAGTTATACAAACACATTTGCTAAAACTCTTTTAAATCATCAAAGTCTCTAAAATAGCATAAATGCTATTGTTTACCTAACTCTTATATTAGAAATCATAACCAAGGAAGTTATAAGTATCAACATCTATATTATCATCAAAACTTTTAAAAAAAAAATAGTCCTAAACATAGATGAGCAGCAAAACCTAGAACATAAACAAATGCATACAATCACAACTATACAATAATGTGGATACAAACCTATAAAATACAAATGCAACAACCATAAGTCTAATTAAAGTATAATTTAGGTTAATAAGGAAATATACACCTCTATATCGTAGGGTTTAGAATATTAATTAAATCCCCTTAACAAAAATACATATGATATCGTATATAGACTATTTAATCCATACATTGACATTAATAATAATGTGGGAGTAATATGATCCTATCATCGACACCTTATCTAATAGTATCATACTAGTTTTAATACTAGTATCAATCGCTAATAACTACTCCACTATAATTGTCCATAGTAGCATTCCATACCATTAAGATGACTTATTCATCTTCTGTTTTGAATGCTTAACCCATATCATTTATTTGATCATATCAATAATCTATATACTCATATGTGACAGTTTAGCACCTAAAAAGTATAGATCACAATGTCCTAAATATCTATCCTACTATAAGCCAATAACACTCAATCCATGACCACCTATTTAGAAGTTTAACTTCAACTAAAGCACAAGCATTAAACAACATATATCTATAAATGAATGATTATTAGATTCATTTTTCTTCTATTAACACACATAAACAACAAACACCAATAACTGACATACCTACTTATCATTCACTAATTGGAAATAACTCGTTTGATGGTTCAAATCCTATAATCATGTAATACATATATTAATCACCATCTTATTTGTACTAAACTTTCACATTTTTATGTATAATATCTAAATTTAACTTAACATGATCTATTGAGGTCTAAAGTAGTCAACATAGACTTTGTTATAGGAAGTTCAACCAATCTAGTCCAAAATTTAATGGACCATGTTTTGCTTCAATGCCCCTTAGTTAACCTAATTTCTAATTTAGTTGACTAAGTTCCCATGTTCTCTTATATGGTCAGCCTAAACCTATTTCTCGTTGACCTTATTCCACACTTTATCAGTCTAAACTTATTTTTAATGACTAAATTTACTTTTTATTCTTTTTACTTCATAACTCAAATATAAGTTGAGTTTCACATTTGGAAATTTCTTTTCTCAATACTCTTATTCTAAAATCTTTAGTTTTTCTTGAAAATCCTAAGTCTTTAATGGCTCCTAAATTATGATTTGTTCGTAATAATTCAAGATATCTAATTTTTCCAGTAATTCATTAATCTTTCTATGATATATCATGAATCACATGTTTCCATAGATGGTTTTATGATTCGTTTTCCTAACTCAATTATAATTATTTTATTATGTGATAAAGTACTTACAATGTTTGTGATTACCTTTACTTTCCTAGAATAACATAATGTAATGAGTTTCATTATCTTACCATACAATGTGAATAACAAAATTCTCCCAATGGGAGAACATTGGCAATAACAATCTCACAATGAGAGAACAAAGACAATCATGATATATACTCCATTAACTTTCCCCTTTAACAATTCTAACAATGGGTTAACAACAATCCAACAATAATTCTCTTATGTGATTCAAGATTTCTCATACGCAATCAATAGTTTATCTTTCTATAAACACACTACCTAAATACTTCTAGCCCATTGCTCTCTTAATTTCCTTGAAATCAAGTACCAAGATTCTTATTGGAAAACTTATTGGAGCATAAAATCCATAACTAGAACTGTTACTCTTAAATTAGAAGCTAAATTTCTTACCTAAAATATGTTGGACCACGTCATTTAGTTCACGGGGTTGTGCAACTTAAAGAAGCCATCTCTACCTTCTATTATCTTACCCATGTTCTTTATATTTTAGCCTTAAAAATTTATAAATTATATAGTATCAATTGAATAGCATTTCATGACTCAATAGCATAGATAGAGATCAATGTTGTCAAACCCGAACTAGAAAGTTGGTTAAAGATTGTGAAGATTAACTGAAGTCATATCTAAATCAATAAAAATATTATAATGTAATTTATATTTATATATAAAGTAATAAAAATTATCTATATTCTTAAATATTGAAAGTTGAGAGTTTATATTTATGCATAAAATAACCAAAATTATTTATATTCTTGGACTGAATAACTATTCACTGGAAATAGTTACTGCAAAAGGTTATTTACTATTAGGAATATGTATTCCAGTAATTGATTCGTATAAATAGAAATTCCAATAAGCTATTATCCAAATATATTGATTCATAAGAATGTCATCAGATATTGAAAAGGTATCATAATGCCTTTGGATAAGTAGTCTTATATTAAAAATATAAATGCCGTTGAATTTACATATTAATTACAATGTACTTATATTATTAGTCAGCATCATTGTAATTTATCAATCAATTGATTAATTTACTTCGACTTCCTCTAACAATAAATCATTAAATAATTAAGATTATTATTATCACTTAGTCAATTAATTATTATTGATAATTGATTGTTATTAATTATTTTATTTAAAATAGAACAAAGTCCGTAATAGTGATTTGAGGCCATATGCTTTGCTGGTATATCAACTAGTTCACATTTGCAAATGTTAGAGAATGCACTCTTCAAGCAGCAGCACCAGGACATCTGAGCTAGTGATAGCAGAATAAAATGCATCCGATTTGCGAAAGTGAGAGGAGGAATTACTTGCATTAAGTTGTATACAAGCGACTTCTATTGTAGTATAAAATTGTGAAGGTCAATATCATGATTTATATCTTAATTTTACTATTTTTTGTAATTACATATTTAAAGTTTTAATTTGTTTAATTATACACTTGCTTGAAGATTTAATTATCACTGTTCATACCTTACTTAACTTAAATTTACAATATTAATCCAATTAGTATAATAATCCAATATGGTGATCATTTTGGTATTAAGAGGTTACAATACTCCCTACAAATAGTTGCCAACTATCCTTTGTAGTCCCAACTCACATAAAAAATATGGATCATGAGACCAATGATAGTAGTCCCAACTCACATAAAAAATATGGATCATGAGACCAATGATAGTTATAGGTGGCCGCTCAGAAAACCAAGAGGTTGAAATGACATCTCTAAGACTATAGCATAATCTCTCAAAGTCATGAATAGCCATCACATTAGTTAACTAACTAACTAGACTAATAGTATAAACTGAAATTAATTGAAACGTAAATGAGGATAATTAATTATTTAATTTGATATATAAATAGAAAAATCGACATTTTACGTATATAATTACAAAAAAATAGTAAAATTAAGATACAAAACCGTGATATTACCCCAAACTATGATATATACGTATATATTTTAGTACAAATACACAAATATTAATATCTATTTCTATTATCAGAATATGTATAAACAACAAATTCTAATATATATTTCCATTATCAAAATTTACATACGTATATATATATATATATACCAATAACTTTATATAAAGTTATAAAGGTTAAGTGACGCTGACACCCCAAAACCTAAAGTGTAGTACAAAGGCTAGGCTATAAATATCCATCAGAGGTTGTGTAGTATGAGGCTAGCCTTCAAATGTCCATCATCGGTGGTGGGACAACCTTTGCATGCATGATTTGGGGTAATCCAAACGGGAGCTAAAAAGGAAGGTTATGCAAGTAAATTCAGTCCCAGCACTCACTGAACATGCCACATGACACACTTGAATCACTTTTTAATAATTCAGGAAAAGGATTTCTTTCGATATTTCCACTTTTTTTTTTTTTCCTGCACTGTTCTAACTTAATGCCCCACAGTTTCAACTGAGCCAAATTCATGATAGGAAGAATGAGAAATGAGAAGATGCTGTACAACGCACTTTGGCCAAAAAAATGAAATAGAAAAACAAAAAACTCTTCTTAGTGCAATGTTCAAGTACAAGCTGACAAGATTACTAGTTATTAATTTATATATGCAAACAGCAATACATCGATGTGCAGTCAGAATTGTATAAACTTTTGTGTGAAGTATATCTCAATTATATGTGTTTTCTGCACAAGATATATATCATGCCGGTTAAAATAACTTATTGCTAGTGCGTGCAGCAGAAGATACCAAGATCCGAATATAATATATATATATAGATATATATATATATAACAACTTAAAAGATAATGGAGGTGATGAACAAATTAATTTTAGTATAGATAACTATACTAAAATGATTTGTATTTTGTATGTATGGTATATATTAAGATTTTATTAATATTCATACGTTAAGAATAAACGGTTATCAAATGAGAAAATTATGAGACCTTATCTATATTTTATCCTGTAAGGTATCAATTTCTAAATTTTAAAACAGATCTTAATTCGACGATATTATAAAACCACTCTAAAACATATACACTGTGAAACCTATAAAGTATAAAATGCCCTATGAAAACTATAAATTTTTCTTATTTTCTCATAAATTTCAAGTTTACATAATATTAAAATAATAACTAATATGTGATATTAGGAGTTTTTTCATATGCAAAAGTTACAAAGTTTCGGAAAAACCTATGATATTAAAAAGGTGATCCTTTTTATCTTCACTATCTCAAATTTAGATGATTTAAATAAATTTGTCGAACCAATAGCAAATTAAAATGGAAATTATTATTTACAACGTGTAGAAAAAACCGCTGTTTCAATGAAAATACTTTAAGAACAAGCGACACACTGTCGTTCTCTATTTGTTTAAAGGTGATGATCTTAGTGACAAATATATAGCCCTAAGTGATAGTTATGGCTTTTCATTTCGTTCTAATTTTGGGGGATACCAAACTATTCCATTGCAACAATCATTGGGTAAACCTTATTATGAAATTTGCTATATACGATGAAGGAAGAGACAATCGTCTAAAACTTTGTAAGTGGAAAAAATTAACATTGATAGAACTTGCTTATATAATGACATTCGGTTTTATGATATTTGCTATATAAGCAATTGAGTTTGATGTCAATTCATTGTAATGAGATCACAATACCCATCATCTATGCACGTTGTCTTCCTTATTGACACCGAACGGAGAAATCTTTTGTTTTCAATATACAAGGAAAAAGAAAAAGCTCTTGCAAGTTTTTGCATAATCCAAAACCAAATCATTAGTGAAAAAAAAAACCACAAATAAGAAATAACTTCTTTAGAAGTAACAAGAAATACAAGATTAAAAGCATGTATATGAAGAATGAATAGTAAAAGGGCAAAATGCGAATGAAACTAAGTTTTTGGTTAAAGAAATAAGACAAAATTTTCTACATCTTGAAGCTTAAAGTTGCCATTTCTAGGATTCATTTATTAAGAAAAGCATGTTAAAATTGGCAAATAAAGATCAAAGTTGAAGTTAGTGAACATACCTTGTTCTTATAGTGGCAGAATGTGAGTTAATTGAGATTAGCAACAGCACTTCGATTTAGGAAAGAAAAGACCAAAAGATAATAAGAGAGATATAATAAAAAGTCGCATTGAAGAGTTTAGAGAGGTATAGGGAGTTTTAGGTTTAAAGTTTGTATTGAGTTTGAGTTGTTTCATTTAATATAAATATAATATTTTGTTTTTATTATTTTTTCTTAACCAAAAAAGTATAATGTTATTTTTTTATTCATCAATATATATTATTATTTAATAAATTTTATAGAATAAGCATATGATACTCTAAAACCTATTTTTTCTATGTATTAGAGTGCACGTTTTAGGATGGCTATCATAAACATGTTCCAAAAAATTACTATTCAAAATCTATCTATAACTTTTGATATCTATTTTGAATGTAATTGATGGAATAAGATATAAATGGATATCTATAAGATAGAGTTATTTGCTTAAATCCTATAAGCCATCTGATATGCTCGATACAAACTGATTTGACGGCTTTCCTCTTTGTCTTCCTTTCCAACTTCAATAGAACTCTTATTTTGCTATGGATTGTATGAAGTATAAAATTTTCTTTGATAAAACAACAAAAAGAGCTCGATACATACATACGCTTACAAAGAAATTAAGGAATAAAATGTTAACCATTGAAAAGAATCACTTAAACTGAACGAAAATTCTCTACAGACGGCCCACAAAATAATATGTTTTAGCAATTGGGTCGCAAAAATCTTCAAACTCAAGACTCGTAAAACTCGAAGTCAGAAATCTCATTAAATATGAATGATGATGTCCGTTCGAATAAGAGCATTTGCGATACTTTTTATGTGTGGGGAAATTACCTAATAATAATATATAGTACATAATAAACTTTCTAAGAAGCAATTATACCTGGCCAGATATGACCATTAATTATTTACCCTCACCTGAAGGATTTCACCAAGGTAGCCAGGAAAGATTCTTTCGGGATCGGTACCCGAACGGCCGAACCCTATTTGCTCGAGAATGTATATGTTTTAATTCCAATTAATGGATATTTGGAAGCATTTATTAAAGATTTTGATAAGAATTTTTTTTGGTTTTTAATATTGATGATATATTTTACAGGAAAAAAAATCTATAAAACGTGAAAATTTTTTTATTAATAGCTTAATGAGGGCCTCGTGAAAGCATTTTCATTATTACAATTCTTTTACTTTTTTATTTATTTATTTATTTTTTTGGGGTGGTGGGGTTGGTGTTGTGGCGCATAAGAATTGGCTTTTTATTATTTATATTTTATTATATTTCTTTATTATAATTCAACCATGCACATTGAGCACCTGTTTGTAGCATGATGACGATGGTTGATCTGATTTCAAGGCAGCTCTTCCTCCAATGAAAAGTAAATAAATGAAAATAAAATCTGGGTCCCCTGAAGAGTAGGCTTTTCCATGTGGGCGAAGTACTTTACTTAATTTAGTAGTCCCCTATAAGTAAACACATCCCAATCCACATTGTTTTTAGCATATTAGCATTCCAATTTTAGTTCCCTTGCTGTTGAGTTGAGTCCACTTGTCAAATTGCCTAGAACATGCAATGTAGTATTAAACTATTCATCTTCCTACAAAGTGCATTATGATATTTCTGGTCAGCTCTAGGATAGTAGTAATTTAAAGGCTTTCTTATTCCTCTGAATTTCTCGACTAATTTCCATTCACATACTTCTTCTCTAAATGAAAAATGTGAGCTTCTCATCAGATCATGTATCGTGTTTGATTATATTGTGAAGAAGTTCTATATGGCTAAGAAGACAAGCTGGTTTGATGTAGTGAAGAGATTCTTTGGCTTTGACACATATTCAAGAACAGAAAAGGTATATGATCTTGCTTGGCTAATTTAAAATGTCGTGATCTCATAACCAACTGGCTTAAAAGTTTGGACTGATAGGTACGAGCTTTGTTATTTTATACTTAATATTCCTTTTGTGGGCTGGTTTTGATTGAGGCCATCAAATGGCGGTTTAATTAAATAGGCTGAAATGACTGTGCTTCCACATTGATGTAATACTGATTTTAGCTTTAAGACAGCTGATCTATAAGTTTAAGCTTATAGATAGACGTGAAGGTTGGAATCTTACACTTAAAGATAATGATGTGTTTGTCATTTGAATGCCTTTATCAGAAGGAAAGAAGGAGAAGGAGAAAATGGATGCTGTTTAATAGGCCTCAAGTCAAGAGATTGGCTCCAATAGCTGCACCTTCTCAGAAACCAACTGAAGTATTAGATGGTCCTGAGAATTTACAAAGCAAGAACGCTTTGAGTGTAGCACTTGCAACTGCTGCTGCGGCCGAGGCAGCTGTTGCAGCTGCACAGGTCGCCGCCGAGGTGGTCAAGCTCAGCAATATCCCCCAACGTTCTTTTGAGCATAAGCAAGAGGCACTTGATTCTTCTAGCGTTCAGGAGGACAATCGTAAGGATGCAGAGACGATACATCGGCGTGAAACAGAACTTCAGGAGGCTGCAGCTATTAGGATTCAAGCTGCCTTCAGAGGCTTTCTTGTGAGTTTACCTTAATTTGGCATTTCCTTTTTCTAATCCTTTTTATGTCTTTAAGAAAACATCATTTCCAAATATTATTCAGGTTGATATTATATAAAAATAAATCAATAATTACATATCACAAGTTCAAACCTTAGATCAGTTATTCATAGTTGTTTAGTCCCACAATCCAATAATATGGTTTGTTTATTGCTTAACACCCTGCTGACTTGTGGGCTGAAACTTTATTTGCCACCAATTAGGTCAGCCATTTAATTAATTAAACTAAACTATATAATAAATAAGGGTGAAAACAGTGCACAAGGACTTAAATGTAGATCTTCTGCTTTAATACCGCCTTGAATTTTTCTCCATAGCTAATAGATCAAACAATTCAAGCTTATATAGTATGAACTTTCATATATATAATTTAACAGGGGTATTATATCCTAGAATTATAGATGCAGTATTATATCGCTTGACTCATGGCATTGATTTCGCAATCTCTTCTCTACTCAATGTATAAGATTTTTCCATAAAACCTGAGCAGTTGACTTGATCTTTATCTATTGGACGGCATAGCACTAATGGCTAATTTATCAGCAATTTTTCGCATTGTGATCTTAATGGATGGAGCATCCTGGTTAATAGAAATAACGAAGGGGGAGTTTGCAACTTGCAGGCAAGAAAAGCTCTGAGGGCATTGAAGGGTATAGTAAAGCTTCAAGCTATCATCCGAGGCAGAGCTGTTAGGCGACATGCGATTAATACTCTCAAACGTTTGCAGTCCATCGTTGATATCCACTCCCAAGTCTGCACAAACAGATCTCATAAGGTGGAAGGAACATGGCATTACCAGGAAAATTTCAAGATCAAACATTTAAGAGAGAATATTAAGGTAATTTGGGTAAAATTTCATGTGTTGTCTTGTTGCAACGGCCTATAAGTTGAGTGATTCTCACTGTCCAACTGCTGTTTTGCTTTTCATTCACTCTTCCGTATGAAAGTCAATGCTCGGGTCGATTACTTACTTTCCACAATTTGTAGGTGGAGAGAAATAGCCAGAGAAGATGGGATGATAGCTTGTTCTCTAAGAAAGAGGCAGATGCATTGTCGTTAAGCAAGAGAGAGGCTGTGGTCAAGAGGGAACGGATCAAAGAATATTCATTCAACCATCGGGTATGCGTATCGTGCTTCTTTTTCTTCAGCTTGCTGCATTGTTGAAATAGCTATCAATTTTTGAAGACTGGGAAATTGAATTTTTCAGAGATCAGCAGAATCAGAAAGCAGAAGACCGATTGGAAGATGGCGGTATTGGTTAGAGCAATGGGTGGATACACAGTTAACTAAGAGCAAAGAATTTGAAGATCTGGACCCGGTTTTGACTACAAATCGTAAACCGAAGGGGGAAGAAGATAGGAGAAACCTGAAACAGAGGAGCCACTCTAAACAGCATCAGTTTGAAGCTCTGGATTCACCTGTATTGGTTACAAGAAGGCAGATTAGGCACAAGAAGCAGTGCTCTATGGGCGACGATAATTTCTCGGCTTCTCCTGCTCTTCCAACTTATATGGCTGCTACTCAATCTGCCAAGGCAAAGGCAAGATCACTGAGCTCACCGAGGTTAAGGCCCGGTGCTTTTGATGCTTACTCGGATAGCTATTCACCATATAAAAACAGGCACTCCCTTATGTCTTCTATTGTTAGTGAAGTGCCAAGTTATAGAAGCACCAGGCCAAGTGGTCAACCGCAGAGATCCCCAAGCATGAAAGGCGTTCCAGGCTCTGTTAAATCAAGCAGAGTAGTTAAGGAGTTAAACATTGACTGAAAATACTTCAAATTAACTATTTGGCTGTGAGCGATAATAGTAGAAATAAGTGGTTCCGAGGACAGCATTTGAAAACTGGTGACGCTGAGGGATTGTATATTTCCCCTGGCTTACCTTTGATCCTTGAAAAGTGATGTATGTGTGGTTGTTCTATAAATATTCAAAGGCGTTAATCTAGATGATGGACACCAACACCACGAAAATTGTTATTAGAGCCAACGAGAAACGTATTCATGAAAACTTCCATCGTTGTGGGCATTGGTGAAAACTAGCAAAAACTATGAAGTCATGTTTGCTACGTAGAAATAATGCAGGATAAATGAAATCTATGACGGAATCACAAGTCCATTTTTTGTGTTTAGCAATGTCGGACAGAATCATAGATTGAATTCCCATATTATGCCTGGTTGTTATAAATTTGGAAGAAAAAGAACATGCATGTAGTGTTATTTCTGCATTAATTCATAGATGCAATAAATATGTTAATATGGTCAAAAAAGTTATTTGAGTAAATATCTTTAATGAGGGTAAATTCTAATTTGCCTAGACTATGGTTGGTGGCTCATGTTATCGTATGGTATTGTATCGTATCTAAACAATTTTGTGTTTGAAAAATATAAATCCGTAATACGACATATTTATCAATCATATATAAAAATTTAAACTTGTAACCTAGTATATCTTGTATTTGAGTTTGACCCGTTTATATTAGAGCTCACAATTCATGTTATTAAATTGTATCTCCTTAATCTTAAGTTTGATATTGCTTATCAATTAAAAAGTTATAATTTAATCTATAAAAATATTTATAAATACAAAGGGAAAAAAAACTATAATAGTATTTAAATTTTACAAAAAAAAAAAAAAAAAAAAGATATGCTATCTTCATACTTAATAAAAGATTATAATCCAAATAAAAGTTTTAGTAAGGCAAAATCTTACCAAATATGGAAAATAAAAAAAATTAAATTACATAATATTACGAAATTAAATGGAATCATTAATTAAATGGATATTAATATTACTATTAGTATTAATTTTCAAATTTATCACATTATTTATCATATAACAAGAGATAGTTAAAAAATTTACACACCAAGTTCGTAACTTTTTGTCCATTTGAATTGCAATGCAAAAAGAAAAGTATATAACATTACTAAATTTAAGTTACAAAACATCGCTAACTTAGGTAGAACAATGAATCAAGTATTACTACTAGTATTAATTTTGAAATTTATCACATTATCAGTCGCATTTTCGAGCGAGACTATCAAAGAATCTACATGAGTTTGCAGGAAGAAGAATATATGATTAAAAGTATCTCATACCGTAAATAAAGATCTTTAACCTATAAAGAAATTATTTATAGAACAAAATGCAAATATAGAAAAATATATTGCATGTCTTGTGTCCAATGTTTAAGTTTAACTAGAGCCTAAACATAAATTTAACTGTATTTAAATAAGTTTAATATATTTATATTTCGTATCAAATTTTTTCATATACTAACCTATTTAAATCGTATTGTATCTTATCGTGCCATGTCATGTCCAGGTCTCAATTGGCAGCCCTAACGTATATGAATGTAAATTCCAAGCACGGTCTCTTGATTATGCGAAGCATACTATTAATAACATATATATATATATATATATGTGGGTTTTTGGTATTTTCATCGGCAACAAAAAGTGAATGAATGAGATATGAATGATTATTGAGATTGATTATGCAATCAAACTAAAGGGATGTTGAATTTCATCAACTAATATGATATACAATCTTTGGAAATCAGTTAGGTTTAATTAAAGATACCTGGTATTACTCATAAGTAAATCTAATTAAGGAATCACCATGATCAATTGACAAAACTCAATTTATAAGAATCAAAAGAAAAAGCTTACAATAAGTTAAGGTTTGTTCTCAATAGTAAGAGTACAAAAGTTTATGTAAAAGGGAAAAATAATATACCATTGGAATGAAAAAATGCTAAATCCCTCTCTAACTCTAATGGCTAACTTATAATTAGAGACATAAGATAAATAAAATAACAAATAGAGCAAGTCCCTTATTGATTTTCTTTAATACAATGGAAAAAGATGTTAAATCCCTCTCTAACACTAATGGTAAATTTATAATTAAAGATATAAGATAAATAAAATAACAAACAGAACAAGTCGCTCATTGATTTTTACTAATCTAAGACAAACTTATCAAATGAATGAAATGACCAATCAAATAAGTGAAACTACTGATTGAATAGAACCTTGATTCTAAGTGCACAGTCGAATGGGTCAAGGTACTCGATCGAATGGTAAGTTACTCGAAGCTTTTTCTTATGTATCTCACTATAGCCAGTAGATGGCTATTTGGTAAAATTACCAAATAGCCATCTACCTTAAATTTTAAATAAAGTGTAGAATTTTGGAAAACGAGGGTCATATTATCCCTCCCCCCTTAAAGAAATTTTTGCCGAACTTTAGCAATATTGTTGGTGAAAATTCTCTTAGGTTTATAAGTTCGGAGAAAGTTTGGGCTTAACCTCGTAAAATGAACACGTGTAAGTTAAGAGAGTGTTGGAGTTTGCTCCGACACGTACACTATAACATTTAAGTTAATAAAGGACAAAGAGTTGCATACAAGTGTAAGGAACATAGAGAATCCTAAGCAATAGTGTTAAAGAATGTATGTAAGGTTTCAAATCATTTACCATTGTAAACAAACCTATTTTTGTCTCAAAAATAAAAAAAAATGAAAAAATATAAAAAAAAAAAGATAAATTTGAAAAGATGGGAAAATGCAAAAAGTTAGCATAAGTTAAATGCTTGAAAAATTTTAAAAAATAGAGAAAACAACAAAAACAAAAGTGAAAAAATGAGATTATTTAAAAAAATCTAAAATAATAAAAAATTGAAACAATAAAAAAAATGAAAATCTAAAAAAATTTCTAAAATAAAATAAAAAACTTAGGCTACATTAAGCTTGAAATAATTTTTTGGGCCTACACATGTATAGCAATTTGATAAAAACTAAGTTTGGAGTAAAAAAAAAAAAAAAAAAAAGGCTTCAATTTATACAAATAAGAAAACTTTCACTCAAATGGGATCTAATTAGTTTCAAGAACATGAAAGAGGATGATTAAAGTGAAATGAATGTTTATAAACTAGCGGACTTAAGTCAATTATTAGCCCAAATTCCCTTTAAGCCTAATTTGCTCGAGATAGATTAGATAAACTTAAGTTTAATTTAATTACAATAATGAAAAAAAAATGGCTTGCTAGTTTAGTGAATGAAGGCTTTAAGTTAGATATCATTGGTTAATGGTTCAAATCTTACAATAAGCAAAGATTTTTTTTAATTAATTATTTTTTATTTATTTTTGTGAAAAGATAAAATTTAGATCCATGCTTGTGCTTGTCTTCCTCATCAAACAAGCATAAGGAAGGAAACATGATCCTATGGAAGTTGAAAAGGCAACTCTAGAAGCTTTAGTTTATGTCATTTTTTCTCATTTTCTTCACTAATAATTATATTTCTTCTTCAAAATGAATTAAAATGATTGCTTTATTGAAAAAAGTTACAAAGTTTAAATATAGAATCTTTAGCCCTCATGCATTTCCCAAACATTTATGTTATTACATAAATGGGAGTTTCTAAAATGCACTTACAAATTTTTTTTTTAACTCAATTTCATTAGTTTGGTATGATCTTATAGCTTCTCTCTCTAAAAACTTTAAGGAATAGTTCACTTTCTCTCTCTATAATTTCTTAGCTTACAAGATAATTCAAGGGAGATTAAGGGTAGAATTATGTTGTTAGGTCATAAACAATCTGGAAAGAACTTATTTTGCACTTTAATCCATTCAAAATCACCCACAATCATAAGATCTAAGTCGACCATAGTTAGGCTTCATAAGCCACCATTACCATAACTTCTTATGACAAACCCATTGCCATAATTAATATGCCGCACCGAGGGCAAATAAGGACGACTGTATCTAAGGGATGGGTTCAAGCTCATAGAAAAGCTCGATGTGAAAGGTAGAATGTGAGAAAACAAGCAAATCCTACAAACGAATCCAAGGATGCGACATACCATGAAACTTCATAAACTCACGAACCAACTCAATATGACGTACAAGTAGTTTAATGAGGTCACTCACCATCTAGCTTTGCTTAAGAGTTAGAATAAGAGTTAAACAAGCAAGTGAAATAGCTTACAAGGTGATGCACCTCTGGGGTTGGATACATGAAGAGCCACCACAACGAACAAAAACAAGAAAATAAAATTGGGGTTTTAGCAAATCCATAATCTATCTAGCTAAATATGACATACCAATACAGCTTAAGACTCGCTAAATATAACGTATCGATCCGAGTAATAAGGTTACTCGCCATAATACTTGCCAAAGGGATTGATAAGAGCAGATAGAGAAGAGTTTTCCAAGACAAAAGTCTCAAGTGTTTTTCATTAATGGTCAAAGTCTCTTTAAAACCCTAAACATAGTTTATATTTATACATGATGGCAAACTTGTAAATAAAATAAATAAAATAACTAAAAGATGCCCTAATAGTATTTCTGTAAATACAAAATAAACATGAGGGTAATTTAGGAAAAATACAATAAAAAAGAAGTCTAAATAACATAAGTAAAAAAAACAAAAAAGATCAAATGATATGTCCCATCATCATCCCCCAATTCAAAACGTTTTAACTCGAAACTTGATAAGTGTGTACTCTAACTTCCTCTTCGATAAAAAACAAATCTATAAGAGTGAAATAAAAATAAAATACAACAACTTAGCTTAATGATCAAAGTAAACACAATCATTTGAGCACGATCAACTAATCACTTCATTAAACACACTTCCTTCCACTCATCATATATTCTATCAATTACCCCTAAATAGTTCTAACAGCTATCAATAATGGGGAATAACACCACTTCAAGCTCAAACAAGACACGAGGCTAAAGAACTTGAATATGTAAGAGCTTAAACTGCTCCACTTCCTCAACTATCCTTAGAGCTTGATACTCTTTCAATGTTAGCTCCTTAACTTCCTTTTCAACAGTTATCACCTCATCCGCTTCCTCACAACTCCATTCTTCTCTCCTCCATCTGTATACTTTAAATTCTTCCAATGTAAGAGAATTAAGGATAAGAATAACACAGCCCAAATAAGAATATTCATCACCATGACCTTGGAAAGTACCAATAAATAGCCTATAACATCTTACAGGCACAACATTACTACAATGCATATCATCCTCAAACAATCCCATTAGTAGATCAAAATAAAAGAATCTGACATGTGGATGGCTAACATAGTAGTACCTATGATCATCAGTAATACCAAGTGTCAATGGGAATAAGATCACGCCAAAAACATGGGTGCTAAGTTGCAACTCAACTCTCACTTCTTTTCCCCCAGATCTTTTCTCTTCAACGTTCTCTGGTTAAGAGTTCTTTTAGTATCTTATTTCATCCTTGATCTCTTTAAGCCCAACAAGTAGAATCCACAACTATTCCAGCACATAAGAAGAAGTAGGATTTGAAGCTTAGTAAAAGACTTCTTCCTAACACCTCATACATAACAATGCTTATATAGGGCTTTAGATGCTATTTTGAATAAACACCAGTTCAACAATATCAAAATAATATCAAGAATTTGAAAAGATCCAACGGTTCCCATCTATTCCAAAGGGTACATAATAAGTTGTAAATTTATGCCACTTCAAGGCTCGGCATTTTATCGACCAAATTCACAGGTTCGGTTAGGTATACACGTGCTTCAACCTGTTGTCTATATCTCATACGTACGGTGTAGTTCTGGGAAATGGATAGCACCTGCTCTTAACCATGATTCAAACCTGCAGTACAAACTCGCCACATACACTTCAACACTTTTCAATAAGGGTGGCTCGGACTTGGGAATAATAGTAGCACTCTCTCCAAAGTCACAACAGCTCGAGCAATTTCAACTCGGCAATTACATGGATAGAACGGCAGCTCTTCCTTCTACTATACACTGCACAAGACACATGAACTTTCACTGCTCAAAATTCAACTCAGCAATATTGCGAGCTCAGCAATTGATTTCGTCGCAGTAGCTTTGTACTTCGTATTGTAGCAGATCGGGGTCTCAAGTTCAGCTTGGAAGTGACAGATGTCTCCCTCGATGGAAATTAGATTGGTACGCGTCCGTCAATCTCTTTACTTAGCACAATCGAATACAATTCATTAGCTCGGTCAATGTTATATCGGCTCGGATTTTGCACATACAGTTCGATTCTGCACTTTATGCAACTCAACATAAGTTCAACAACACTTATATCAACTCGAGTTGGAGCACTTTGTTAGCTCGGATTCACACACCATACACCACTACCGATAGACACGGTAGCTTGATACTTCCAAGTTAGTTCTGGTCAGTCAAGAAGTTGCGACTGCTCGGATACAAGTACGGTAATCTTAGGATGTCAATCTTTAGCACGTACACTTTACCATTACTTCTACTGAGTATTTCAGTTTGGCACTTCGGACCATTGTTGCTTAGAGCTCGGACAACGACTGCAATTCAACTTGGCAAACAGGTTAGTTGTAGTAGTTTGGACTTACAAGTACTCGGCATGCACATGCAGCAGCTTAGCACTTACTCGGTAATTCTCCTTCAGTTCGGCACACTACTCGAGTTAATCTCAGCTACTTAACAGCTTGGCAGCTTGGCCATTTTTAAAAGATTAGCATGGTAGTTCAACATATAATAAATGTAATCCCCACCGCTTCGTTCGAGCTTCAAAGCATAGTTTAGTTGGTGAAGCAACTGCTCAGCAATGAGCTTAGGACTCCTTCCCAAAAATTTCAGCTCGAGCTTCAGAACTCTATCTCTGCAAGATCAGGAATACAACAGTTCAGTTCGGACACTCTCGATCAGATCTTCAATTTTAGCTCGATGATAATTTACCTTGGCTCGGATGTGTAAGCTCGACAATGTAACACAACAGCTCATAGTTCACCTCGGTAATTTCTCAAGTCACACGTTCAAGCTAGGTAGTTCACATAACTTAATAGATCAGGCCGGTAACCAACGATCGTAGGCGCACATAGCCTCTGTACTTCAGTAACCAAACTTACAAGAAGCTTAAATTCACTTCAGCTCGACACTTCAAAACACCTGCTAAGTTCAGACCCCTGCTAATAGCTCGGCAGCAGCAGTTCGGTGATGACACAAAACAGCTCAGTCCGATCACTGCCTCAATTCACTTCGGCACTTTGGATTGAAACAACTCAGACACTAGAAACAACTCGGCGATTAGGTTGAATCAGCTCTGTGCGTTTGACTCAAAACAGCTTGAACAATGCCTTAATTTAGCCTGGTGATAGTTCACCTCGATTCAGCAGTTGTCCTAACCAATTGCTCTACTCAGCAACTTCGGACTTCCCTACACCAGGTTGAGGACAACTCGGTAAAGCAATGAAGACAGTAGCTCAGTAAGGCCTTTCTTCATAGTGCAGCTCTGCACAAAGTTATAGTACACGTGATTTGTTGAAGACTCACACACCACCACAGCTCCGATACTAACACAATTGCTGCAATTTCGTATTCAACCCAAAACTTATGTTAATCACATGCTGCAATCCAACCATGGCACGTCATCTACTCAATCACTAATTGCGAGAAATCAATACACACACATGACACGAACAGTTGCCATTGCAAACTTTGAGAAATTCCCATGAAAGACTTCACAAGTAAAACAAACAAACTGTTCTTCATTTTTTCACGATACTAGTTTATATCTCCACTCGATATTCGTACGGACACGACCAACAACCATCGAGTAGTCTTGCACTAGACTCCATACACCACTGCAGAACAGACAACAACTGTGGTCGCCCTGCCAGCGACCCACGTTTGAGACACACCCAAACCACTATCAATCGTTCCTGTCACACAACAACAGACTATGCGTACATCCAAGACCCTTTATACACACGATAGTAGTACACAATAGTAAAACCTCAGTCAAAGAAACTCTGTTGGAATAAATGAAACCCTAATGCTTAGTGTTGATGTTTCTTTCCCAAAAGAATAGGGATTAAACCCTTAAGTACCCAAATACAGCAAACTAAAATTTCGAGCACAATAATACTTGCCGTTGCTACCCACTCAGTCAACACTAAAGAACCATTACTCATACAAACTCTAGTCAACAATTCGAGTGCCAATTATCCACTTCACAACTCACGCTAACCTACGACAGTAGTAACACTAGGAACAGTAAAGCAGCAATGTGATAGTAGTAGCTCCAAAACACTTACTATGGTAGCTATGGGAGAACACAGTAGTCAACAACAGTACATACATGAACAAAAACTTTATGGAACCTAACACACTCTTTTGTCAGAACTGTACTCTGATACCAGCGAAACTGATGCATCTCTAAGGTCGAATACATGTAGTGGCATCACAACGAACAAAAACAAGAAAATAAAATGGAGGGTTAGCAAACCCATAAGCTATCTAGCTGAATATAACATACCAATAAGATCCAACATGACTTAAGACTTACCGAATATGACACACCGGTCCGAGTAATAGGATTGCTCACCATAATACTTGCCAAAGGGATTGATAAGAGCATGTAGAGAAAGGTTTTCCAAGAAAAAAGTCTCGAAGGTTTTTTATTAATTGTCAAAGTGTCTTTAAAACCCTACACATAAGTTCTATTTATATATTATGACAAACTTATAAATAAAATGACTAAATGATGCCCTAATGATATTCCTGTAAATACAAAATAAACATGAGGATAATTTGAGAAAAATACAATAAAAAGGAAGTCTAAGTAACATAAGCAAAAGTAAATGATCAAATGATATGTCCAGGTGAGGAGTGGACGAGCTAGGTTTTGGCATTTGGTTAGGTCGGTACCCCAAGTCATATCATAAGAAAAGGTTCTATAAATTCAATGATTCAAAAAGATGATAGATGATTACGGCTACAAAACACAAGGGTATTTATATCCAAAATTCTAGAGCAACCTACTAAATATGGAAAAGATAAAAAGGGGTATTATCCTAACTAAGTGTTGTACAAGGAATGTTAAGAAAACGGTACAAAAGGGAAATCAAAAAATAAAAGTTTCGTACATTCCTCAAGTTGTTTAAGCCATTGGGAAAGTAGGCTAAATTAATTACTCAACATTCCTCAAGTTGGCACTTAGAGATCAACAATAAGTATAGAAGACCTCAACTCGGTAGAGGCAACAAATCGGTAGATAGAAGTAGCTTGAATTCTTTAGGTATGGGTTAGGAAAAGAGAATGTGCTTTACTAAGATCTTAAGTACTTATGCTTAGGCTCGAGTCAGAGATCCTATAGCTCAATTCCTATCATTCCCTCTCAGTTTCTTTGGATTTGGTTTTGGTATCAAATCCAACTAGTCTTCTTGTTATGCTTCGACTGAGCATTATGAGCTAAGGTTGGCAATGTTAACTACATTAAGTACTCCAAAGTCTTCTGATAGTTCCATTCGGTAAGCATTACTGTTGATCTTCTAAAGTATCTTAAATAAGCCTTCAACTCAGGTAGACAACTTGTTCTTCTTCTTACTTGGGAACCTTTCTTTGCTTACGTGTAACCATGTCAAATTAATAATTGAAATTGTCTCACCTTTCTTCCTTTCCCTATTTCCTCTATCTTCTTAGTAGCGATTAATTTGCTAGGCAACTTTCTAGTAGATCTATTGGAAGGATTGAGCTTTAGCTCTTGCTTTTAGGTCTTCTTAGTTAGACAATAGCACCAACGTATAATCAAGGCGAAGTTCAAGATTGAAGCCATAGACAACCTCAATTGGCATATGTCTAATGGTATCATGTATTATCCTGTTGTAAGCAAATTCCACCATAGGCAAACATACATATCAATTAGTCAAGTTCTTTCCTATTGTAGCTCAAAGCAGTAAACCCAAAGTGTGGTTAACTACTTCTATCTAACCATTAGTCTGGAGAAGGCAAGATGTGTTGAAAAGTAGTTTAGTTCCCATTCAACACTAGATAGTTCTCTAAAAATGGCTCAAAAGGTTTGGGTCCCAATCTGATACTATGCTCTTCGATATACCATGCAAATGAAAGATCTCCTACAAAAAGAAAAAAGTAATAGCCGAAACATCGTTAGTCCTGATATAGGGTACAAAGTGTACCATCTTATTGAACTTATCCATGATGACCATTACTGAATATTTGCCTCGAGTAATTCGAGGTAATCTGACAAAATCTATACTCAAATCAACCTATGGCCTAGTTGAGACGAGTAGAAGCATAACTTTCCCTTGCTTAGCTTGACTTTTCGCCTCTTTATAGGTCACGTAGCTCTTAACCACATGGTGCACATTGTACCTCATCTTTAGCAAAAAGAACCCATCATTCAACAACTCACAGGTCCTCCTTTCTCTAAAATGTCCAGAAATCCCACCACTATGAGCTTCTCTTAATAATAATTCCTTGAGAGAAAAAGTTGGCACACACAACTTACCACCTTGGAACAAATATCCTTACTCAACATAGTAGTCATTTATTGTCTTTCCTTCTTCACACTATTAACATATGGGACCAAAACTAGGGTCTTGAGGATATTGCTCCTTGATACTTCCAAATCCTAACAATCCAATTTATAGCTCAATAAGTAGAACATGTCCCCTCAACAAAGCATCAACAATCTCATTGGTTTTTCCTTGCTTATATTTAATTGTAGAACTGAATCCTTCTAGAAATTTAACCCATCAAGCTTACCTCTTAGAAAGCTTAGTCTGACTTTGAAGTTATCTTAAAGGCTCATGATCAATGTAAATGACAAACTCCCTTGGCATAAGGTAACGTTGCTACACTTGAAGTGCTTAGATTAGCACAAAGAGTTCTTTGTTGTATAAAAAGTAGTTCAATTGGGGTCCTCTCAACTTCTCACTATGATATGCAATAGGTTGGCCTTCTTACATCAGTACAGCTCCTATACCAACACCTGATGCATCATATTCAAGCTCAAACCCTTTCTTAAAGTCGAGTAGAGCCAACATAGGTACAAAGGTTAATCTCTCCTTTACCTCAGCAAAACTTCTTTCTTTCCTCTTCCCTACTTGAATTCCACATTCCACTTCATCAACTCTATAAGGGGTGTAAGAATGGTATTGAAATTTTTAATAACACGATGATAAAAGGAAGTTAGCCTATGGAAGCTTCTCACTTTGGCACAAGTGGTCAAAGTTGGCTACTTAATAATAACTTGGATTTTCTCTGTATCAACACGTAGGCCTCCTCTACATACAACGTACCCTAGAAAGACTCCTTCTTCTTGATAGAAGCAATGCTTCTTTAAGTTACTAAAGAGCTTCTTAGCTCGAAGTACGTTAAATACATTTCGAAGACAATCAACATGACTCAATATGTCAACACCATATACAACGATGTCATTAAAGTAAACCATGACAAATTTTCTGATTAGATCTCACAATACATGATTCATTAACCTTATGAAAGTGCTTAAAACATTTGATAAGCCAAAAGACATCATCATCCATTCTTATAAACTATGTTGGTTCTTAAATGGAGTTTTCCATTCATCTCCTTATCTCATGTAAATCTAATGATAACTAAACTTTAAGTTGATCTTATTAAAGATTTTAGCACCATTCAGTTTGTCAAGCATATCATCCAATCTTAAAATAGGGTACCTATACTTGATCATGATTTATTGATAACCTTACTATCCAAGCACATTTGCTAAGTACCATCCTTCTTTGGCATAAGTAAAGCTGGCACAGCATATGGACTAAGACTCTCTCTTATGTATCCCTTTTCCAATAGCTCATTGACTTGCCTTTAGAGCTGAGCAACTTGCTTAAGATTCATCCAATAAGTAGGTTTGTTTAGTAGGGTGGCACTAAGTATTAGGTCAATATAGTTCTCAATTCCTCAAAAAGGGCAAAATCCTTCAAGCAACCTCTCAGGAAACAAATCAGCATACTTATCAAATAGTTCTTTGACCTATTTAGGTAACTTAGTTTGCTCCTTCAATTCTAGTAGCCTTTTAATAAGTAGGAAAGTTGGCCCATCAAATTTAATGGCTTCTCAAAGCTTGGATCAACTCGAAACTAATGTCTTCTTAGATCTTCAGGCTAACTTAGCTTGCAATTTACTCATTCTGCTTGGGGTCATAAGGTTTAAGGTGATCTTCTTCCCTTCCTTTTCAAATGTATATGTATTCCCGTACTCATCATGTACGACCCTTTGATCAAATAACCAAGGTTGGCCCAACAACACATGTGATGTGTACATAGACAGTACAATATAGAAAATTTCATTAAAATGATTCCAAATTGAGATCGGCATCAATACTTGTTAAGTAATATGTAGTACTCCCTTCTCATTTAGCCAATGCAACTTGTACGATCTTAGGTATGATAAAGTAGGCAACTTAAGCTTCTAAACCAGGTTGACGAATGCCACATTAGTGCAACTCCCACTATTCCTGATTGTTCACTTTGCATGTGATATGAAATTAGTTTTCTCGTTGCTCCTCCTTAGAAGTTTATTCAATGCTCAAAGCTCTTCGAACAACTAAAGTTAGTTTGTCTAAGTTGTTTATGTATACATTCTCTTCAACAAGCTCTTTACCACATACCTCATCTTCCTCCTTTAGATCAGTCTTCTCTTCTCTTTAGGCTCTTCTTTAGTACTTTCCACTTTAATGCTAGGGACTTCTCCTTTAATGATCATGGTATGTTGGTTGGGGCACTATGTGGCCATGTGACCAAAACCTTGGCACTTCAAACACTTAATTTGGTTTGTCTTATTTCCTAATCCTTAACCTTTCTCAAATGTTCTCTTCAGCAATTCTTGGTCAGCAAGGCGTCTCTTCTACTTAGTCATGACATCAATCCTTTGACTTGGCTCAATATTGAATTGAACTCGATTGCCACCCTGGATAGGTTAGCCACTTTGAAAAAGTCAGCTCAATTGTAGTTAGCACGCTAAGCAATTTTATAGCTTCATCCAAAGTAACAAATTGTTGTAGCACAACTACTTCTCAAATTCCCACCCTCAATCCAATTAGGAATATGGATACCGTTTGGGCTAAGGGCTCACTTACCTTACATCTAATTATAAGCATTTATAATTCTCGTACATACTCATCAACAATGTGGCTTCCTTGTTTTAGTTCTTAGAGTTAGGCAAAAGTGTCTTGTAAATAGGTGTTTAGCACAATCTCGTTCTAAGAACTTTCTTCATTTTGTGCTAAGTATCCATCTCGTCTTCTCACGACCTAAAAATTTTTCCATCACATTGCAGCATAGCTTGAGAACTCTCGAACAACAGTTCTGACGTTATCGTAGTTCTCATACTAACAATATTTGAAAACTCGCTCTACTTTCTCCTCTCAGTTTAGATAATCATCAACATTCCAAAGCCACTAAAGCTCGAAATTTGAAGCTTAATATAGTCCATGATTCATAGAGCACGAGCTCTATCCTCAACTTCATAATACTCATCTCTTTCCTCCTTGTTTACTTTACCCAGATCTATTCTTCATTGCATATGTCCTCCTACTCCTTCACCTCGATCTTACTAAGTTGGGAATTTCCTTTAGGTAAGTTGAAATTACAAGCTACGATACTAGCTTCAGGAGCAACTTAAGGGGTGTTGTAGATGACTTCAATAGGTTAGGAGGCTAAGGCATGGACAGCTCAAGTTAAGTTAGCTATTAATTTAGTCACTTCATCAAACCGCTCATCAGAATTCTAAGGGTATTTTAGGATTGTCGACCATGGTGGACAATACTGTTATTTTTGTCTGTAATACTAACATTAACACTTGAATCAGTCATTCTTCACTCAATCTAGTGCTCACAACAAATAGATACCATGATGATATATTGTGCCAAGGGTAAACAAGGATGGTTGTATCTAGGGGGTAAGTCCAAGCTCATCAAAAAGCTTGAAGTGAAAGGTAAAATATGCAAAAACAAGCAAATCCTACAAATGAATCCAAGGATATGATTCACTAAGGAACTCCATAAACTCATGAACTAGCTTGATATTTCACAAAATTAGCTCAATAAGGTCACTCGCCACCTAGCCTTACTTAAGGGTTAGGATAAGAGTTAAATAAGCAAGAGAAAATAGCTCATAAGGAGAAAGTTCTATATATATTCAATGATTCAAAAAGATGATAGATGCTAGATGATTGTGGCTACAAAACAAAAGGGTATTTGTACTTAAAATTCTAAGTCAACCTACTAAATATGACAAAGATAAAAAGGGGTATTGTCCTAAATAAATATTGTACAAGGAATGTTAAGAAAAGGGTACAAAAGGGAAATTAGAAACTAGAAGTTTTGTGATAAATTACATCACATAAGAGGCTTAGACATGTGGCTAGCAAATATTGGAAGGCTTGTAAAAGAAACAAATACAAGCATATAGTCAAGATAGCTAATGTTGAGCTAACTTGTAGGCTCTTCTAAGGTGAGCTCATCTTAAATGTTATCTAACTAGTAGGTATATGTAGATCTCTCTTAGTAGGTAGGGTCCTCTAAGCGGTGTAAGAACTATCCAAACTAAGATAACAAGCGAAGGATCCTTATTTCTATGGTACCCCTCTAAGCTTTTGTAGTGGTGGCAAAGCATGTTGCATGTCCGCTTGTATCTCTTGAAGGGCTTTTTCCTTAGTGAGTAAGTTAGATCATAACCTCATAAGCCAAGGGACACATGGAGGCCTAAAGGACTAATTTTACATATAACATAACTCAAGGCCAATTAACACAACAAATTGATTTGGTAATTTTGTTAATTTCAAGCATTAACATAGGCATAATTAGAAAATTATCTTCTAAATATAATATCAACATTTTATTACACATGACAACATTTTAAGGAGATAACTTTAGGAAATCTTCGAAAAAGTAACTTTAGAGGATTTAAATATTTCCATAATTATTGTTCACTTCACTAAATATGATAAGCCTATAATAGAATACCCATTTGGAATAAAATAAGATTGCATTATTCACTTCAATAAAAAGCTAGTTAAAAAATGATTAATAATAGAACTCAAATGACTATGTTGCCTTTATTTTTCAAAAACCCTAACATCTTCTTCTTTTACTTGTACACTTCTTTTTTTATATATATATATTTCCATCAACCCTTCCTTAATGTATAATAAAAATACAAAAAATTCATGGAAGGAAAGTTATGGGTTTGAGTTCATAGAAGGCCAAAAAATGCATACTCTCTCTCTCTCTCTCTCTCTCTCTCTCGTGTATATGATAGTAAATAATTGAAATGGCAATTCAAGTTGTATATGGGTATCAATGGTCTATAGTGGTGCATGGGTGGTGCAATAGTGGTTTGCATTGGTGAGATGGCAATCTTTTGGTGTACTTAGGTGATGGGTTGGTGGTTAATACAAAGCAACTGCACCTATCAAATTCTAATATAGTAGATATGAGTCCAAGTTGATCTCTCAAGGACTTTGAGTACTAATACTAGCCTTAGCCTTATTATCCAACCGAAAAATTATTATAGGTTGAGTAAATTAAAAATACTAAAATTAACAAACTAATATAATTATGAGACTTGACTAAGTAATTAAGAACCAATAAAATTAAGAACAACTTCAAGAAGGCAAATAACGTATTTAGAAATTGTTTCTTTTAGTGTTTAACATGTGACCACTAGAAATCTATCCAATTTCATCTCTATTATTCTTGATTGAAGGAATTTACAATTGAAGTTAACATCTTTCTTAAACATATTAATCCTAACCTTAAATTATTTACCGAAATCTCTTCACTTAGTAATATAATTGGAAATTGCATTAATGTATAATAAATTCCCTCACAAAAATAACAACTTTCCAGAAGAATCATGCATCTTATCTCTAAATACACATGTAATTCTCTTCAATTATGTCAAGATCTCATTACTCATGTGATTTCTCAATCATTATGCATAATATCATACATTGATACCCTAAAAATATCAATTAACAATAAAAACACATAATTGAATCAAGAAAGATATAAACTTTATAGAAAATTATCAATAAATCCAATAGTCACAAGAAACCTTAGGTTTCACATTCCTAGATAGAAGAATTCTAAGCTATCATGATGAAATCAAAAGAAAATTGCAACAAAATCAAGAAGTAAAATATGAAAAAGCCCTTTTATTATTGAGAAATCTCTTTAATTTTGAAGTTGGGTGATGCTTTCACATTTTCCCTTCTCTTCTCTTCAAGTCTCTTCTATGTTCAATGTGAGAAGTGATGTCCAAAACCCTTACAAGTCCATATATAATACATTAGGAAATTTCCTTTGTCATCACCAGACATAGCCTGGGACATAGTTGTGTCCCTAGGTTATGGAACTCATTGACTTTGGGTACTAAAATCATCCTAGGTGGGACATGGCTTAGGAAGTCGATTGTATCCTTAAGTTATGTAACTTTCTGATGAAAAATTGCCACTTTCTTTTATTATATGGATACGGCTTAGAGACATAGTTATATCACCAAGTTGTGTAACTTTCTAACAAAAATCTTTTTTTTTTTTGTCTCGTTCCTTTGATAATAAGCCCCTTGGTTGGACACCGTTATGTCGATTGGTTATGTCCCGCTTCAAAACTTCATAACTCAATCATTTGAACTCCGAATTGAGTGAAACTTGATTCCTTTTCTTTGTTTTCAATTTAAGAATGCTTTCAAACCTTGAAATCAAAATTTTACTCAATTAAGTATTGGTTTCTTTTAAAAATAACCAAAAATATAAGGGAAATACTATAAAATCACCATGTAAAGTATATTTAAAGTAAGAGTTATCAAACTTCCTTACACTTGAGCATTTGCTTGTCCCTAAGCGAATAAATCAAAACAAAAATTTTGGAACAAGAAACTCTAAATAAAGTTATCACTACTTAGGAAACCAGTAAACGAATACACTTAACCCGAAGAAAACCTAGAAATCATTTTCAATTAACTTGCAATGATAAAGTCAATCAATTTCACTCTTAACAATTTCATAATTTTACCCAACCATATTTGATTTCTCCAACAATACTTAATATTGGTGTTCATTAGTTAATCTATGCAAGTCAAAGTTTACCAGACTCATTTAACCAAGGATTCCTAAACTCGAAATTGGATTTAACATCTCGCCAGCTGAAAAAGAGTCATAAAAATTTTGTCCATTTAACTAAAATGTATACATTTCCTTCTTAAATCTCACTAAGTACCTTAATTCCGAACAAACACATTTTACATCCACTTATCCTCTAATCATCTCCTTAGTTCATTCTTCTATTAAAAGGTTTTCACATTTACTTAATTTTTGTTATTCAAGCCCAATTAGTTTCAAAGGATAATTATATTAGTAGTAGAAAAGGATCTTTCTCTTTTAACAGACCAAGACCAATCCATACCAACTTAGCCCTTATATTGGTCAAGGGAAAGAACCTTACTCTTTTGAGAGACTAAGGTAGATCCATACCAATATTTTTTTTTTTATGCTTGAATTGACATCGGCATTGGGATTCAACCTTGCTCTTCTAATAGATCAAGGAAAATCCTTAACAATTTTTTTTTTTTAATTTAGCTACTCATGCACTTATTATTACTTTCTACTTCCAATTACTATAATTTTTCAAAGGTTTCTCAAAATACAAATTTCATTTGTTTGTTTACTAAAGATTATAGGACTCTAAAATTTTCCAAGTGAAAGATATACCAGAAGTAAATTTAAAAATAATAATGACTAACTCTTAACTAGTAATGTTTCTCCAATCTTAATTCCTAGAGTCCCAAGCTAAATATCTTGTAACTTTACCCTCCAAAGATTTCACTAGTCAATTCTGGTAAAGTATAATAAGATCAATAATTATCGAAATGAAATAGTAGATTTGGCCCCATTAAACACTCTAACTTGTCAATCACCTATTATAAGTTAACTTAAAAATTAATTTGATCAAATGTGAATAATTAGTTTTCTAAATGGTAACAAATTCATATATCCCCTTTCCCCATACTTAATAACATACATTGTCTTCAATGTATATTTAACAATCAAAGCATAAAATTCAAAAGTGAAGAGAGAAAAGAAAGAAAAATAAAGGATAAAAGGAAAGTTGAAACTTCCTTGATTTGAGTACTTTCACACCAAATTCCTTGAAATTGCCATGCTACAAGATTCTATGCATTGAATGCCTAAAGACCTTGCAAACAAAGAAAATAAAATGTATCAAAGAAAAATAAAGTGAAAACAAAAACTGGAACTACTCCTAAAAATCAAAAACTTAAATTGCCTCCACTAAGATCTCATGAGAAAGTAACCCATTTCCATAAAGCTAAAGAAGATTGGAGGGGATAAGGTGGATTTTTTTCTCAATAAATATATACTCAAATGTGGCTCCATTCCCCTAAAATCACTCATGGTGAGTTCACCAATAGGAGAAGATTTAACAATAGTTATCTCCTCAAACTTGACAACATATCCTAAAAACTCCAGGCATTCCATCTTAAACACCATTTCTCTTGCAAAAAAAATTCATAATATGAAAATAAAGAGGGCTTTATATCAATTGAATTAACTTGTTTTTCAACCTCTTTAATATCATTAATTGGGGTTAAAAGATTCTCGCACTCTTCAATCATGTTATGAAACAGTTCTAGATTATGGGAATTAAAGGTCACATTAATGTTCTCCCTTAACTCCCCTCCACTCTCAACACCCTTTACTTTACATTCATAGCTAAGAGGATCCTTGACATTTTCCAACATCTTCTCTCCTTCAACCACCAACTCGCTCTTTGCATTACTAAAAAACTCTTCCATGTATCTTGAATGATTACTCTCTGAAAGGTAGTTAAAAGACTCATTCTTTGAAGACCTTGAGTGGTATAATAAGGTAATTAAGGCAGTGAAGGGGCAAAGCTACTAAGATCAAAGGTGTTATACTTCTCCCATTGTTCACTAACTAACTCCACCAAAGTTTTTCCTTGTGGCCGCTCATCTACCTGTGTACTAAGTTGATATGGCAAAGCAATTTGGGTATGGATTAGGTCATTAGAAGTACAAGGATCCTTGGTTTCATATTTTTCCAAGTAATCTATAAGAATTTTCTTTAGAGATTTTTCTCTCGATTGCTCTTCTTAGAAATTAGAATAATGTGGACATTAGGTATTGAAATTAAAAAACCAATAGGAACAATAACGATACATGCAATACTGACACATATCGCCATTATCCATAGTTACAAGTTCTACATAATTGTTTTAAGAAGAATTTCAATAGCTATCTCCTTGATTCTACCAATCGTACTCTATGTTAATCTTAACAACCAAGTCAATTGAAGTCAGTAAATTGAAATATCCTCAACCCTAATTCACAAACAATAAAATAAAATATGCAAAAGCAAAGAAAAGAAAAAATAGAATGCAAAATCAAGTAAATTTCACAATGCCATCCTCTTAATTTCAGGATTGATTTCAGTCAAATCTTTTGACCGGGTTCTTGTCATGCATTACAAAGGGGGGAAGTAAAATCAGTCATAGCTTGAAACAATTAACAAAAAGAAAACGATGAAAACAAAGAAAAAGATGGTCAAATTAATAAAGCAACTAGTGTTCTTAATATCGAAATCCCTGACAACAGCGCCAAAAACTTAATATGAGGCAAGTGCACTTATTAAATTTTAATATAGCGGATATGAGTCCAACTTAATCCTTTAGAGACTTCAAGTACTAATGCTATCCTTAGCCCTTTTATCTAACCAGAAAATTATGTTAGATTGAGTGAATTAAAAATACTAAAATTAACAAACTAATATGTTTATAAGACTTAACTAAGTAATTAGGAAGCAACAAAATTAAGAACGACTTCAAGAAGACAAATAATATATTAAGGAATTATATCTCCTAGTGTTTAATATGTGATTTCTAAAAATCTATTTAATTTCATCTCTATTATTCTTGATCGTAGGAATTCGCGATTGAAATTAACACCTTTCTCAAACATATTGACCCTAACCCTAAATTATTTATCAAAATCTCTTCACTCAGTAATATAATTAGGAATTGGATTAATGTACAATGAATTCCTTTACAAAAATAACAACTTTCCAGAAGAATCATATATCTTATCTCTAAGTATTCTCATCAATTATGTCAATGTCTCATTATCCATATGATTTCTCAATCATTATACATAATATCATAAATTGATATCATAGAAATAACAATTAACAATAAAAACACATAATTGAATCAAGAAATATATAAACTTTATTGAAAATTATCAATAAGTCCAATAGTTACTTCAAACCCTAGGTTCCACAATTTTAGATAAAAGAATCTTAAGCTATCATAATGAAATCAAAAGAAAATTGCAACAAAATCAAGAAGTAAAACATGAAAAAGCCCTTCTTGTTGATGAAAAATCTCTTCAATAAGTTGGGTGATACTTTTGCCTTTTCCCTTCTCTTCTCTTCAAGTTTCTTCTATGTTCAATTTCAGAAGTAATGTCTAAAACCCTTATAAGTCCTTACATAATACATTAGGAAATTTTCTTTTTTGTCACCAGATACAGCCCAGGACATAGACATGTCCCTAGGTTATGTAACTCATGGACTGTAGGCACTAAAATCATCCTAGGTAAGACACAGCCTGGGGACACAATTATGTCCCCATGTTGTGTAACTTTCTAACAAAAAATTACCACTTTCTCCTATTATATGAACATAACCTAAGGATATGGTTGTATCCTAAGTTGTATAACTTTCTAACCAAAAAAATTTTTTTCCTTTGATAATAGGCCTCATGGTCAAATATGGTTATGTCTACTAGATGTATCTCGCTTCAAAACTTCATAACTTATTCATTTGAACTCCAAATTGAGTGAAACTTGATTTATTTTCTTTGTTTTCAATTCAAGAACGCATTTAAACCTTGAAATAAAAATTTTACTTAATTAAGTATCAATTTCTTTTGAAAAGAACAAAACATATAAAGGAAATACTTTAAAATCACCATTTAAAATGTATTTAAAATAAGAGTTGTTAGTAGTCTATGGTAGCACATGGATGATGGTTTATAGTGGTGCATAGGTGGTGCAATGCTGGTCTTTAGTGGTGTATGGATAATGTGTGGGTAATCTATAGCGATACATGGGTAATGCATTAGTCGTGTGTAGATGATAGGAGTCAAGGACCTATCAAAATAAAAGGTACATAGCCTTGTTTCCATGGTGCACCAAGCCATCGACTAGAACCTAAACCCAGATGAGGAGCACTTCATCCAAGCAGATTTAGGACTTCTTTCGAACTCCTCCAAACCTTTTACTATATTACGAATGGAAGAGGAAGAAGCCACCAATACTCTCGAGCCTCACCTAAGCCAAACAACACTCCTGCTTAATGCCGAGCTAAACTTTTCCCAAGTTCGAGCTACCACACTATCGAGCTCGAGCAGACTTGAGACCCATTGTTAAACCAACCCTCTCTAATCCCCAAACTATAGAGTTATTGACCTGCCGAGCTACTGACTTGATCAGCTTTGCTCAACATTTCATGCCATTAGGACTACCCGATTGATGGGATGATGCATATCTTACCATCTAACATCTATACTGTCCTTGCAAGATTATTCCATTTATATTTGATTATGAATTTACCTTTGAAAATTATGCACTTTCTCTTTTCCAGTAATAATCTTATTTTATAATTTACATCAACTTAGGACTTATCCTAATTGTGCCATATAAATACATATAATATGTCACAATTGATGGCAGATATCATTGAATTTCAGACATACTTTCCCTTCTAAGCTAAGTATCCATTGCTTACTCTTGTTTACTCTTTTCTATTCTATTGTAAGTGTAGATTAGTGATGGGTGCCCTTTAGCCACTCTTGTATGTAATATCAAGCACAACTAGAGCTCGTATGAGGCATTGGTACATCATATCTACCGTCGGTGTATGAGAACCCTTACTCAACCTTCAAATTCCATTTAGTCTTCAGACTATCTTAAGGTTCGAACCCACCTTTGGTTTATATGATATCAGTAGCCGTATGTCACCTTTTCCCAGCAATCCATATCATTTTAGTATCAAAGCTTAGCTACGTTCAATCAAGTTTCTATTACTTTGTACTCTAAGTGACTTATTACTAATGTAGTGTGTTTTAGAAATTGTCTATCGTTGTCGTGAGAGTTTGAGAAGTGTTTAGTGTTAAAGAAATTTAGTGCTCTGTTTTCCCTTGTTTCTTGTTCACAAAAATATAATGCAAGTGTTCAATCGATTTATCGTATGTTAGTTGTAATAATTATTGTCATGTTAAGTGTTGTTTTGTCGTTGTTCATGGAAAGAATTTTGAGTTGTGTTTCAGTTGTTAATCTATTGTAATAGGTAGCAACATTCGACTCTAGTATTTAAAGAACCTTAGGTAACCAAAAGAGTAATACTCGTAATGGCCAAGGCTAATAAGGAAGTATCACACCCTAATCAATAAATGAACAACTATATAGGCTTATTAACTTGGTGACTAACCTGTTGACTACCATAAATGAAGATAGACAATGAGCTAGAAATGATCTCTATAGAGATCGAGTCAATGAACTACCTAAGAGAGGCAATGGAAAAAATGGCTGAGCTAACGCCCCAATTCAACCACCTCAAGTTAGAGGAGTAGACAGAATTGCTCAACAGAAACTATCATTAGACGAGATCAAAGAAAAGGATGAGGAAATAGGTGATGAGGAGGAAGAATATGATGAAACCAAGTAGAGGAATTTCCGAGCTCTAAGAGTGGAAGGATTGAGGATGCATATCCCTAGTTTTTTTAGAAGTAGTGATGTTGAGAACTACCTAGATTGAATAAATAAGATTTAGAAATAGTTTGAGTGTTATGAGGTGCCTAAAAATGCGAAAGTTAGACTTGTCATAATAGAATTTACTAGCTATACAGCTTTATGGTGGAAAAATCTACAAGCTACCTACAAAAGAGAAGGAAAACATAATATAAAGGATTGGCATGAAATGAAGAGAGTCAGGAAAAGAAGATTTGTTCTAAGATACTATCTGTAAGATGCATTCAAGAGGTTAGAAGAGTTGAGGCAAGGAAGATCAAGTGTTGAATCATATATGAAGGAATTTCAAATGTTGATGATCCGTTGTGAAGTAATCAAACTCGAGGATCAAACTATGTCTTGATTCATTTGTAGGTTGAAGTATAAGATTAGAGATATTCTAGAGACTATGGACATTGGTACACTTAATGAGGTAACCTAAGCTGCTTAAAGAATTGAGAGGCATCAAGCTGGAAGATTTCAAGCTCCTATCAATTGACCAACTACTAGTAGACCTATTTCGGGTAAACCTGTGCAATCGGAACCAAGTAAAGTTGCTGAAGTCCAACCCACTCAAACTACTCAAGTAGAGGAGAAAGACATCCCGAGGAAGTTCGAGAAAGGCTAGAGCTCAAGAAGAAAGACAAGTGAAATCAAGTGCTTCAAGTGTCAAGGGTTTAGACACATGGCCGCTCGATGTTTAAATAGAAGAACCATGGTGATTCGAGGAGAAGCGCCGACCATTAAGGTAGATATTACTAATGACGAAGTGGAAGAACTGAAAAAGACTAGACAAAGTGAGCCGTCCAAGGAAGAGGAGATTATCTACAATGAAGAAGGGAATTTCATGCTTATATCCAAGGTACTGAGGTAAGTGACAAGTGATGAATGTAAGCCCAGCACTAGAAGATGAGTAATAGGAGAATTTATTTTACATTGGTTATAAGGTAAATGTATCATTGTATGCATTGATTATTGACAATGGTAGTTGCACCAATGCAGCATCCACTTTCATAGTCCAGCAATTGAAGTTGTCAACCAAGCACTACCCCAAGCCTTATAAATTGCACAGCATAGAAACAAGCAAGCCTTACAAGTGAATAAGCAAGTAACTGTACCAATCAATATTGTAAACTATTGAGACGAAGTGCTTTGTGATATGTTACCATGAGTACATCTCATATTTATCTTGGATGACCATGGATGTTTGATCAAAATGTGATTTATAATGAAAGGAAGAACACATGTTCCTTACAACATGAAGGTAAGAAGGTAAAGCTATGCCTTATGACTGTCAAACAAGTTAAAAACATGTAGATTCAACTAAGCCAAGTAGTAAAGAAGGAGGCTTTGGTGATGACCCAAGCTAAGTTGAAGAGAGAGATGAAGCTTAAAGAGCTGACTTATCTATTGGTCAGAAAGTTACTTGAGATAAGAGGATCAAATAAGGAACCGCTACTTGTCAAGGTGAAAACCTTATTGAATGAGTTTGCTAACTTATTCCCAAGTGAATTGCTAGAAGGCCTGCCTTCAATCCGAGGCATTAAATATGCAATAAAATTGTATCTAAGAGTTGCATAACTAAATAAGCCTACTTACAGACTAGATCCAGAACAAGCTACCAAGCTACAGAAATAGGTAGACAAACTGCTGAAGAGAGGGTATATATGAGAGTTATTAAGCCTATGTGTCGTACTAGCTTTGTTGGTGCTAAAGAAGGATGGGATATGGAGGATGTATGTAGATGGCAGAGTAATTAATCACATTGCCATCAAGTATGAGTACTCTATACCAAAGCTTGACGACATGCTCAATGAATTGAATAAAGCAAGAATATTCTCTAAGATTGGTCTTAAATCTAGATACCATCAAATCTGAATGCAAGAGAGAGGTAAATGGAAGATTGCATTCAAGACCCACAATGGATTATATGAATAGCTTATGATGCTTTTCGGGCTATTAAACACATCAAGCACATTCATGAGACTGATGAACTACGGGCTCTGAGAACTAGTAAAAAAATTTGGTGTTCTATATTTTGATGACATTTTAGTCTATAGCTCTGACTTGGAAACTCACTGTAAGCACCTTCGAGGAGTCTTCTCAAGAATTTGAGTCAAGAAGCTTTATGCCAACCTAAAGAAATGCAACTTCTGCTAACCTGAAGTGATCTTTTTGGGATTTGTTATGAGTGGCGGTGGTATACGAGTTGATGATGAGAAGGTAAGGGTGATTATTGATTAGCCTATGCTAACCTGCTCCGTCAACGTACGAAGTTTCCATGACTTGGCATCATTTTACCATCGATTTATAAGAAATTTTAGTATTATTGTAGCCCCACTCACCGAACTATAAAAAAAAAATATAGAGTTTAGGTAGGGAGAGAAGGAACAAAGGAGTTTTGAAGATGTGAAGGAGAAACTAACTACCATCCCTGTCTTAGCTTTACTAAGCTTTGACAAAGTATTTGAAGTAAAGCATGATGCATTTGGACTAAGCACAAGAGCCATACTAATGTATGAGGGGCAACTTATTACCTATTTTAGTGAGAAGCTTAGAAGAGCCACGCTCAACTACTCTATATATGATAAGGAGTTCTACTCCTTAATCCTAGCTCTAACTATTTAACAACATTATTTATTACCTAAAGAATTTGTGATTTACACTAATCATGAATCTTTGAGTTATATAAAGAGCCACCCTAAGTTGTCTCGAAGATAAGCTAAGTAGGTTAAGTTTATGGAGGGATTTTCCTATGTCGTTAAGTACAAGAACAACAAGAACAATGTAGTGGTTGATGTCCTATCAAGATGGCATTCTCTCTTGACTAAGCTATAGACTAGGTTATTTGGATTTTTTATGATTGAGGACTTATATGTTGAGGATCCATACTTTAGATCCATCTGTACAGGATGTGAAGATGGCCAAACACTTGATGACTATTACAGGGAGGAAGGATAGCTATTCAGGAAGAGAAGATTATATATCCCGACCTATTCTATGTAAAAATTGCTAGTACACAAGGTACATGGTGGAGGATTATCTAGACATTTTGGTAAGCACCGAACTTATGAAGTACTGGCCTCTAGATTCTTTTAGCCAAGGAAGATGAGAGATGTCCAAGCCATACTAGAAAAATGTGATACCTGCAAAAGGGTTAAGAATCGAGTTGAGCAAGCGCAATATTTACCTTTGCCAATTTTGACTAAACCATGGTCTAAGCTAAGTATGGACTTTATGTTAGGATCACTAAAGATGTCCTGAGGGAAGGACTCTATCATGGTTATTGTAGACTAATTTAACAAGATGGCACACTTCGTACCCTGTTCCAAAACTAACGATGCTTCAGCTATCTTTTTTCTATTCTTACAAGAAGTCATCAAACTTCATGAATTGCCTAGAACAATTGTATCTAATTGAGATCCAAAGTTCTTGAGCCACTTTTAGAGGACCTTGTGGAAGTGACTAGGAACAAAGTTGCTATTCAATACATCCTGCCATCCTCAAACAGATGGATAGATCGACGTCATCAATTGGACCTTAGGGAATTTACTATGAGTTGTTGCTAGAAGGAATCCATTTGATAGGGATATGTGCCTACTGATCATTAAGTTTTCCTACAATAGGATAACTCGTAGTATCACCTAAAAATCACCCTTTGAAGTCGCCTATGGATACAACCCTGAGTTTCCACTTGATCAGATCACCGCATCCAACCAACTTAAGGAGCCTCAAATTATTAAGAGAACTAAAGCCATCTGATCCATGCACTAGAAAGTAGTGGACCAATTGACTCAAGTTGCCCCCAAGCTCAAAAAGAAAGGCCAAGGATGAAGAACTAAAAGTTTCCAGCCTAGAAATCTAGTATAGATTCATCTCAGTAAGGATCAATTCCCTAATCTCAAGAACAGTAAGTTGTCTCCACGAGCAAATGGACCAATAAGGGTGATTGAGGAAATCAATCTAAACACCTACAAAGTTAAACTGCCTAAAGATTATGAAGTCTTCAACACCTTCAACGTTACCAACTTCTACCCATATATCTCCAAAGATGACCTGCCTACATAAGATTTGATCCTAAATCTCAAACATCCTAGAGGGGATGATGGAAATCAAGGACATAACACGTAATTAAGGGCGCATGGCTTTATTTCCTTTCTGTGCTGAGCCATCGACTAGAACATGAACCTAGATGAGGAGTACTTCATCTAAGTAGATCTAGGACTTCTTTTGAGCTCCTCCAAACTGTTTACTATATCACAAGTAGAAGAGGGAGAAGCCATCAACACTACGGAACCAAATCTAAGCCAAACAACGCTCTTACTTGATGTTAAGCTAAAATTTTCCTAAGTCTAAGCTACCGCACTACTAAGCCTAAGTAGACATGTGACCCATTATTGAACTAACCCTCTCCAGTCCCCAAACTGTTGAGTTACCAACTTGTCGAGCTACTGACCTAATCAGCTCTGCTTGTCATTTCATGCCATTAAGACCACCCAATTGAGGGGTGAATGCGTGTCCCACCCTTTAACATCCATACTATCCTTGTAAGAATATTTCTTTTACATTTGATTATGGATTTACCCTTGTAAATTATGTACTTTTCCTTTTCTAGTAAGAATCATTTTTTGTAATTTATATCAACTTAGGACTTGCCCTAATTGGGCCATATAAATATATGTAATATGTCATAGTCAACAATAGATATCATTAAATTTCAAACATACTTTCCCTTCTGAGCTAAGTATCACTTTCTTACTCTTGTTTACTCTTATCTAGTCCATTATGAGTGTGGATTAGTGGCGAGTGCCCTTCGGCCGCATTTGTGTGTAATATCAAGTGCAACTTAACCTCATATGAGGCATTGGTGCATCATATCCTCTATCGGTGCATGAGAAGCCTTACTCAACTTTTGACTTCCATTTAGTCTTCGAACCATCTTGAGGTTCAAATCTACCCTTGGTTCATATGATATTAGTAGTCATATGTTAACGCTCTCCAGCTATTCATATAAGCCTTGGTGCAATTATGATCTTTGATCATACATGTGTAGAAGTGGTGGTCTGTAGTGGTGCATACATGTTGGGTGGGTAGTCTTTGCTGGTACATGGGTAGTGCAATGACGGTAAGTGTTAGTGTAATGGTGGTCTTTGGTGGTGAATTATAATAGCGGTTAAGTTTTGCTGGTGTCTCTAATGAAGAAGTAAAGTACAGTAGATGAGAAGAAGAAGAAGAAGGTGTAAAGTATGGGAACAAAGCTATTGAGTTGCAATTCATGGCTCCAAGTTAAGAATAAGAATTCAATATGTTTTGCATGGTGATGGACTACTGACCTTCAGACCCCTTACTCGTGGCCATCTTCAAGGCTTACAATCTCCCGTCCAAAGAATTCTTTCTTGCCTACCTACCGAAGATGAGTACCAATACATAGAAAAAGAATGGGCAACCTCTTTGAATTCCCAGCTTGGATGCATCCTACTTTGCTCTAACCCCTATATAGTCAACAACTTGTCAACTATCAAGGTCGATCTATTGACTGCCAATGTTAAGTCCCCTACATGCCAAGTCTTACTTATTCGACCTACCGAACAACAAAATCTTCTATTCATCTTAGCAACTCCAATTACCCTTCATTAGCAGCATCCCCAACATTAATACAACTCAACCCCAGCATCCCAAGACTCCAAAACGTAAACCCAATGACAAGCTGCCACCTGTCCTTACTTTTCTAATATTTATACTATATTCCCTTTTTGTCATTTATCCTATTTACCCTTTTCGTACATTCTAAGAATCTCCTTCTTCATTGTCATTTATGTAATTTTCTTTATTTGTATTACTATGCTCCTAGGCACGTCATATTCTCTTGGTATTAGAGCTTAAGGTTGCGATTGAGAGCTAACTTTCAAAGTAGTTGATCTTGTTATAGTGTATTCTATTTTACTTTGTTTTCTTGTGGAAAAATAGAACAAGTTCCAAATTGCTATGAGAAGTTGTATTGTCAAGTTATGTGAGGATTTTTTTGTTAAAGTAGCTAATTTTCCACAATCCTATATTGAAAATGTCGAATCCTAGTATCTAAGTAGAGATTAATGATACTAAAAGTAATGCTCATGATCATGGTTATGTCCTACAATAGACCCCATGAGCTACTAAAGAGCAAATACAAGACCTTACTACCATTGTAGCCAATCTAACTATTACTATGCAAAGGGCTATCAAGACCAAGCCATAAGAGAAAGTTGTTGAGCAAGGCCAAGAAGTGAGAGATAGGCTGAGAAGATAGATGGGTAAGAACTAAGCACCTAAAGCTTTCAACATAAACCCAGCTCCTCCCCAATATGTTGGTAAAGTTGTTAAAAGGAGACTAGAGTTGGACAAAGTTGAAAAGTATGAGGAGGAGGAGTAGTACGATGGAATTGAAGAGCATAAGCTTAAGGCTCCTAAGGGAGCTGAGCATCTAAGGTGCAAATTCTGAGTTTTAATGGGTTTAGTAGTGTTGATGACTACTTAGATTAGGAGGAGAAGATTGAAAAGATATTCAACTTTTATGATTATAAAGATGTTCTTCGTATTCAAGTGGCTACATTAGAATTTTCTAGGTATACAGCAATGGGGTGGAAGAAGTTACAAAATGTGTGCTAGAGAGCCCGATGTGAAGTTCAAACATAAAACAAGATGAAAAGAGTCTTAAGAAGTAAATTCATTCCCAAACATTACAAGCAAAACACTTTCTAACGTCTCCAAGACTTGAGACAAGGTAATAGATTAGTAGACAAGTATGTTTAAGAGTTCTAGCTACTAATGATCAGATGTAATGTTGAGGAGCCCGAGACATGGACTATTGCATGGTTCATTTCTAAGCTAAGAACTATAATTGGTAACATAGTGGAGATAAAAAGCTTATAAATCTAGATGAAACCATCCAAGTAACATAAGGATTGAAAGGCAAAGGTAAAACCAAATCAACCGAGTATTGAGTAGCCAACCTGGCTTGCGGAGTAGAAGTCATATGCCAAGTTGACCTAGATATGACTAAGCTCAATACAATTTCAAGGTAAACCACTGAAGTCCAATACCGAGCAAACCTAATGATGGCTAAGGTAAGAGTAAGGCCAATAAGCTTGAGGTTAGGAAGAGCAGAGAGATTAAGTACTTCAAATGTCTTATTCTTGGATATAAGGCTAGTTAATGCCAAAATAATATGTCATGACCGTAAAGGGAGACAAGCCCTAGTTCAAAGTGGAGAGTGCTAGTGAAGGAGAAGATGAAGTAGGAGTTAATTAGCTGCTGGAAGAATTCCAAGAAGATTCCGATGTCATACTTCACTTGAAAATAGGATCTAAATATTGTTTTATCATACAACGATCTCTTAATACCTTTAGATCTGATAAGAATGAGCAGAAGGAGAACCTTTTCCATATAAACTGCCAAGTAGTTGGCAAGTTTTGTGCATTAATCATTGATAGAGGGAGTTGTACCAATGTGATAACACAAAGAGTAGTTAAAGCCCTAAAATTTCCAACCTACCCACACCCTAAGTCGTATACGATTCATTGGCTAAATGACAAGGAAGGTCTATTTATTGTTGAGCAAGTTAAAGTACAAATTACTATTAGTAATAGATACAACGACGAGGTACTATATGACGTCCTACCCATGTGTACCTCACATATCTTACTTGGCCGACCCTAGCTATTTGATTTGAGAGTGATGCATGATGGATAAAGGATCACTTATATGGTTTAAAAAGATGGGAAGAAGGTTATACTAACCTCAATAGGCCCCAAGGAAGTACAAGAGTCGCAAGAGAAGATTACCAAATCACTACAGCGAAAGTCTTTAGTGATTTTCCGAGCCTAATTTTCTAAAGATGCCAAGACAGAAGAATGTATGCTCTTGTTAGTCAAGACACTTCTAGAGTTGAGAGAAGCTGAAGCTTTACTTGCCGAGCTACAAACTTTACTACAAGAGTATGTCAACCTATTTCCTATAGAAATGTCAAGAGGTTTACCATCAATTAGAGGTATACAACATTGTATTGACCTTCAACTTGGAGCTACTCTACCTAACCAACCTACTTATAAGCTCAACCCCGAATAAGCTACTAAGTTGAAGAAACAAATTGATGATTTGATTGATTACGGATATACCCGAGAGAGTATGAGCCCTTATGTCATACCATTTATTCTAGTGTGAAAGAAGGATGGCTCATGGAGAATGTATATTGATAGCTGAGCAATCAACAAAATCACTATTAAGTATTGATATTTGATTTTTATGGTTAGATGATATTCTTGATGAGTTGTACAGTGCCCGAGTCTTTTCAAAGATTGATCTAAAGAGTAGCTACCATCAAATACGAATGAGACTTAGAGATGAGTAGAAGAGTGTTTTCAAAACAAAGGATAACCTATTCAAATGGATGGTGATGCCATTTGGTCTGACAAACGTGTCCAGTGCCTTTATGTAACTCATGAACCATGTTTTGAGAACATTAATTGGTAAATGTGTTGTTGTATACATTGATGATATACTAATATATAATACTGACCTCATCTCCTATGTTGTGCACTTAAAATTCATGTTTGATATCCTCCATACCAAGCACTTATTTGGTAAATTGAAGAAATGTGTGTTCTATCAAAGCAAAGTAGTATTCCTTAGATATGTTGTTTTTGAAGGAGGTATTAAAGTTGATGACGAGAAAGGCTAAGCTATTCTCGAATGGCTGATGGTGACTAGTGCTACCGAAGTAAGGAGTTTTCATGGTATATCTTCGTTTTATCGAAGATTCATTTGGAACTTTAGTTCCATAGTATCCCACTAATAAAGTTAACTAGGAAAAACTCTAAATTCAAATGGATCAAGAAAGCTCAAAGAAGCTTTGATGAGATTAAGTTTAGGTTGACTTTTACCCTTATACGCATGCTGCCCGACTTTGGGAAATTTTTTGAACTAGAATGCAGTATATCTAAAGTCAGCATTAGAGTTGTTCTTATGTAGGAACACCAACCAGTTGCTTATTTCATTGAGAAGCTCAAAGGAACCACACTAAATTACAAGCATATGATAAGGAGTTTTATGCCCTTGTCCGAGCACTTCAGAACCAGCAACATTACTTACTATTGAGAGAGTTCATCATCGACATAGACCATGAATCTCTTAAGCATTTTAGAAGGCAACAAAAACTTTCTCAACGTCATGCTAAATGGGTTGAGTTCTTGAAAACTTTTTACTATGTCATTTAGGATAAGAAGGGGAATGCTAACACTATAGCCGACACACTCTCTAGTCAACACGTTCTTATTACAGTATTAGAAGCTAAGATACTTGGATTTGGTACCCTACCTGATCAGTACGAGCATGATCCATATTTTAGACCCTTAGTGATCAAAATCCATGTAGGAAGAGAAGTGGATGAATTTTATTTGAGTTAAGGGTTTTTTATAAAGGGTAAACAAATTTGTGTACCAAGTGATTCTGCTAGGGAATTACTTATCTATTAAGCCCATGCTAGGGGCTTAGCCTGTTACTTTAGTGAGAAGAGAACAAACAAGTTACTAAAAGAACATTTCTATTAGTCAAGGATGATGAAAGATGTATGCAGAATTCTTGAACGATACAAGGTGTGCACACATGCCAAGGGAAGAAACGAGCTATATGGAGAGTATATACCTCTGCCTATACTAGAACGACCATGGACTAATTTGAGTATAGATTTCATCCTCGACCTACCTAAAACACCATGAAGACATGATTCTATTATGGTGGTGGTCAATCAGTTTAGTAAGATGAGCTACTTCATTCCTTACCATAAAACCAATGATACTTTATTTGTTACTAATCTCTTTTGCAGGAGATTGTACAATTACATGGAATACCAAGAAGTATTATGTCTTATCGTGATTCGAGGTTCATGAGCTTTATCTGGAGAACCTTATGAAAGAAGCTAGGCACTAAACTCATGTTTAGTACTTCTTGCCACCTGCAAATAGACAGCCAGATAGAAGCTGTAAATAAAATAGTCGGTAATTTCCTTCAAGCTACTATTGGGAAGAATCTACATGATTGGGCTCTATGCCTACCCATCATTAAGTTCTCTTACAACTGCACTACTCATAGCTTAACAAGAAAGTCACCTTTTGAGGTCATTTATGGACTTAACCCAAACTTACTCTTAGACATAGTTATCAACCCAACCTCCTAAGAAGAAAGTCAATCCGACTTATAATGCACTATAGAGTTCCAGAAATTGCATTAGAAGGTTTCCAAGCAACTAGTTAAGACTGTGGCCTAATAGAAGGATTAGGGAAGCTAAAGAAGGAGGCGAGTCATTTACAACCCAAGAGACTTTGTCTGGATCCACCTCAACAAAAAGTGTTTCCTAACAAAGAGGACAAATAAGTTATCCCTTAGGTCGGATGGACCTTTTAAGATCCTTCAGTATGTTAATGACAATGCTTATGAGTTAAAGCTACTAGAAAGATATGGAGTATCTTCTACTTTCAATGTTGCTAACTTGATGCCTTATGAGCTTAAAGAAGAAGAAGACTAAGATTTAAGGGCAAATCTTCAACAATCCTAGAGAACTGGTGGATTGTCAACCTTTAGACCCCTCACTCATAGCCATCTCCGAGGCTTATATTCTGTCGCTCAAAGAATTCTTTCTTACTAACCTACTGAAGACAAGTACTAGTATATAGAAGAATAGTAAGCGAGCTCTCTGAAGTTCTAGCTTAGATGCACCCTACTCTACTTTAACCCCTGTTTAGTCAACAACCTATCAACTACCAAGGCCGATTTACCGACTATCGAAACCAACTTGATAAGTATCAAGGCCGAGTCCTCTACATGCTAAGTCCCACTTACTCGACCTACTGAATAGTAGAATCCTCTATCCATCTAGACAACTTTGAGTACCCTTCATCAACAATATCCCCAATGTTAGTACAACTCAACCCTAGTGTCCCAAGATTCTAGAACATAAATCCATTGATAGGCCACCACTTGTCCTTACTTTTCTAACATTTGTACTATATTCCCTTTTCGTTCTTTGTCCTATTTACCATCCTTTTCATACATTCTAGGAATCTCCTTCTTCATTATTTTTTATGTAATTTTCTTCATTTTAACTATTGTCCTAAAGAACTTAATATAAATAGTTCTTTTACTATAGCTACAAGACATCTTACATCCTTTTCAAATATTGAATATACGTGTTCTTGTAAGATATCCCTCTCTGAGTATAATTTCCTTACATTCTTATCGAATCTTACTGAGTAACTTGAGATTAATGGCAAGTGAACCTTAACATTAGCTTATAAGTTGTATTAAGCGAAGTATTAAGTCATGTTATGTTCGTTAATGTGTCATTTCTTCTAAGCAACTCCATAAAAGCTACTATGTTTGCTAACCCTTCCTTCTTAGCTTTTTTCTTTTTATATTTCAAATAACCCATTCAACTACTATTGCTCATGGTAAGTCCTAGTGATTACTAAGTTTCTAGGCACATGACAAAGGGTTAAAACCAATTAAATGTCATAGAATTAGAGTGAAGTGAATGAGCCATAAGTAATAAAAGTGAAATGGTGATTTTATTACTATAAACCAAAACACATCATAAAAGAGTTGCAACATGTGTAAGCTTAGGATGCTACTGTAGCATGGACAATTTCCAACATATGGATTTCCTGTTTGGCATGAACTTTTATTCTACACTAAAGATGGCGTTGATTTGCAAATTTCAATGCGATCACCTGGCTTAAATGGATGTTGACACATAAACCTTTGGAGTTGGATCATAACTTTGTTTCTTAGGCTTGAGCATTTGATAAACATGGGCTGCACTTAGAATTGGACATTGGCTCATGTTGCCATTAAAGCTTCAATTTTCTCCTTTGAATCATTGATGTCAACATCTTGCACATGAACATAGACTTAGTTTTAAAATTTTTATTCTTGTTATTCTTTTAATATAATTCTTATGCTTGAATTAAGTTTTTCTACCTACTTCCTAATTCAAGAAATTTTCCTATTAAATCTTCAAATAGACATACATAAATATAATATAAAGCAAGGGAAACAACTTATCATAAATATCTCTCTTATGTTTACTTCATGTGCATTTATTCTCATAAGTCGAATCTTTGAGATTAAGCATGAAAATCTTTAAATATTTGAAAAATATGCTCTTCAACTCCTATATGATTATCTTTCCCTTAATTTAATATACTTTTTAATTATAGGGCAGTTTATTTTAATGAAAAACACTTATAAAAATGAGATACTTTTCTCTAAAAACATTTTCTTGAAAATAATGTGTTATCCATGAGTTTGGTTGTCTTTATAAAAGTATGTCAAAAAACTTTACTAGTGTTTGATTTACAAATATTTTGTAACGAGTAGTCATAACATAATAAATTAATATCATAATATTACTATAAATAAAAACATAAATAATTTTGTTAACGCTTCGTATTTTGGGCCTCTACTTAAAATTTTTTCTTAACTTTTATGCTTGAAGATTGTTCATTACTGTTATCCCTAAGCTAGAAATAAGGCAAAACCTATAATCCACCTACCATTTAACAACATGGCACACTTATTCCTAATTCCCTTCTCATTTAATATTACAAACTATGACAGAAATCTTTACAACAACGAGTCATATTAGGAGTACAACTATATAATCTTACATATGAATTCATTATAAGGCCTACATAACACATTTATAATCTCTATGTTGTATTCCTTATGTAACATGTTGATATTTCTCAAAATGCCACTTTCTAAAACTTAAGTCAAATCTTACAACTACTTGATCCTTCTCAAGTGAAACTACTCCACCAAGCACTCTAAAGTTGTCTTGCTCCCGTAGTCTAAGGCCCTATTCAACTTCTCCCCTAACTTAAAGATAGGACAATTTATCCCTTCAGCTTATTATAAGTTGAGTGAGGATGGACAACCATAATAGTATAAGCAACATTGTATCACAATCATATAAGCAATCCATCAATTCAATTACAACACTTCTTAGTTCAGCTAAGCAATGCAAATGTAACAAACGCATACCATGGTCATGCATGTGACATGCATAGTTATTAATATCCTAGCCTAACCTTAACCTAAGCCTATTCGATTAGTTAACATTACCTAGCATTTGGATATTACATCTAGGAACCTAGAAAAGAAATTGACTAAGTGGAGGTTATGCAATTTCTATATGCATAAAAAACTAGTTTCTATTAACCAAGATATTTGTTTTACATAACCAAGCTATTTGTTTTTAAGAACTAAATTGTTTGTTTAACCAAACCCAAGTATTCAAAGTAAAGCTTAGCCAAGCAAAATCTCAGTTTTAGAAAACTTAACCCGTAAGTCATTTTCGTGCTATGCTATGAATGCAAAAACAATATACCAAACAAAACCAAGCACTATTAAGCACTTACCAAGAAAATACCAAGCAACCTTGCTCATATATTTATTAGCCAAGCTTTTACTTTATTTCATTTACATTTCTATATCTAAAGCCTCGTTATTAGTTTTTCTTAAGTGAAAACCTTAGGAAGCAAGGTTCGTAGTTAGTACATAGCATCTTATTTAAGATAGTAAAATCCCAATCAACAACATAACTATAGTCATAACAGTTAATAACCAAGCATGTCACATTTAACAACATATACAAAAGGGATTAGGAATCATCAATCAACATGTCACACTTATACACAATTCAACCAAGACAATCATAGCCAAGTAAGTTAGAAAGTTACATGAATAGATATAATCTATTCTAACATGTAAGTATCCATTTACCTGGAAATGGTAATAACTTAAAGCCTATTGTTCATTACAAAGTCCTTCTAACCTAGTTCACCTAGAGAGCATATATACAATAGTTACCCACAAGTTGAATAGAAATTAATTTAAGAAGTAACTTACATCTATAAACCTAAGTACTTTCTCACTTAACTTTTAATTCACTTTTCAACTCACTTTCTATTTCATTTTTTGAGATAACTCCAATAAAGAACTCTAACCCAAAACTTTTTTACCAAACTTATAAGGTAGGTTTAACTTAATGTTCCTATCTAGAAATCCTTTAAATCAACTTTTATATACTAATCCAATATATGGTTTTAACTAGCTAAGGTTTTGACCTACTTTCTAAGTCAAATTCTAAATCTGTTGTTTCACTACTCATATCCTTGAATCACTTCATTTTAACACCAACTTCACAATTTTCCTATTCAATCATACTAGTTTACTATCCTATAGCCCACTCACAGCCATGTTATAACATATACAATTGAATTTGCTAAGGAAAACTATGTTATTTAGAACTTCTAGCTCTTCATTTCACTTTATGCCAAAATTACTCAAAATCTAATTTCTTAGTTTTACAAAATTCTTTACACAACATTAAAATAGACCCTTTTAGGAACTTATATACAAAAATTAAGGTTAAAATTACATCATTTACTAGTTTTAAAATTTTGCAAAATTCATTTTAAGCCTGATTTGTTAAGGGATCCATAATTCTATTTTAGATTTCAAAAATTTGGTTTCATTTTTTGGATTCCAAATGAAAAATTACTTAAGGAAACCAAAAATCATAATTTTTTAACTTCATTTACTATTTTTAAATTTTTAGAGAAAATTCAACAAACCCAAGAACTTAACAACCTTAGGATTTCTTGCTACCGTCAACACCAAAGGCTTTGTCAATTAACATAGTCACTACTTCCTCTTTTAGACAACAATGGTGATTCACTCTCAGGTGATGCCCTATAGTACTCTAGATTTATCCTATTTTCTTTTTAATTTTTCCTCACTCCAATTCTTTTCTTTTCCAAGCTCTTAAATTTTTCCATGATAACTATTCTCTCCATAATTGCCAAAAGAATCCAACATGCAGGAACAATAAGCTTTTATAGTTGTCAGAGTTTTTCTTTTTACTTTACACTTGTCTTTTGGTTAAATTTTGCATGATCCTTATGTTTCCTTTTTGCTAAACTTACTTTAATGTTTTCCCAACACCATGCTATACCCCCATTCAACAACAATATGCTCTCCCAATTGAGCTATTAATTTAGACATATGTACATATTGCATACTAATATTTTTCCTATTTTTGAGTATATATATATACATTTGATATTATATAGTTATTTCACTTTCAATTTACTTCAAATTATTATTTTTTTATAGGTTAAGTAATTTTATTCTTACAGCCTCGTTGCATTTCAATCTCACATTTTGAATTTACGATAAAAATATTCAATAGTAATAAAACTATGTTTTTATTGATTTCAATATTTTGCAAAATAAACTTTACTAGGATGGTTCTTTTTAATTTTTGTAATCTTATATTTAAAAATTATTTAATTCCAAGAACAATATTTGGAGACCCTAAATCTACCAATTTCAAGCAACTATGATTATTTTACGTGATAGTACTCTTGACTCGTATTACTTATGACCACTTCATTTCCCTACTTTCCAAATCATATTTTCTAAGTACTATGTTTATTAGGGACATACAGCTATTTCAAGTCATCGATAGTTTGTTGAAGATCGAGGTCCCATAATTTTATTTAAAGTAAATGTATAAAATATCATTATTTGCAATATGCATTATTACTACTTATTTAGTTTATTTTTATAATTTTTAAATTGAGCTTTTAGTTGCTTTTTATCCTTTAAGTTCCTTTCATGTTTAAAAGATTAATTATAGATCAATTATAATATAATAATATAAATATCATAATCTTACATTAAGAATGCTCGAAGAGACTACTCTAGAAAATAATATTTCACTTTGAAAAGGGTAAACCATTTTTTTTTTAATTTATAAAAGACTAAGATTTTCATTATAAGGAAAAATGTTTTCTACTTAAACTATTTTTCTCAACATATCAAATAAGGGAAAATAGAAAATATGTAACAAATGGGCCATTAGTTATTATTATTATTATTATTATTATTATTATTATTATTATTATTATAAAAAATAGTAAAATAAAATCCAATAACAGTTTTTACAAAAATTTGAAAGTCTAAGAATTCATTTTCAAAAATAGGAGAAAAAGCACATATAATGTTTAATTAGATGTATGACTTTGCATTTTCTTAGTTTTCATCCCATGTGGGTGATCATCAAACAGAAGTTTTGTTATGAAGAAAGAGGCTGGATGACATAAGTATTTGTTACTAGATTATCGGTGGGGTTAAAAATCAAGATAAATTATTTAGCTTTCTCCACAATTGATAACATGGTCGTTTTTGAGAAACAAATGCGGTGGTTAACATATAAGTTAATTTCTGGAATATAAAATTTAGTTATTGAAGAAAGGTTTTAATATAAGTAGTGTGTCTTAATAAGTAGTAAATAAATATTAATAAAATTTTAACACGTAAATATATAGATTTATAATTATTAATATATATTTAAATATTATTGATATTTTTTTATCATTTATTAAAACATATAATATGTTGTGATTCATGAAGATAAAAGTGCATTTAACTGTCAAGTTGCTTTAGTTAGTGCAAGGGCAAGTTATCCAGAAAACAAAAATCACGCCGATTAGCAAAAAATGCGCTAAGGGAAAGAAATAGCAAGAAAGTCTAAACGGAAGCTATTCCCATTATATTTCTTATCCCACCAGCCAACCAGACTTATCCATTCGCTTTGACACCAAGAAAAGAGAAAATATCTAGGGTGACCATAGGATGTATAATTTGTTCCGTAGTCATATTCAAAACCGTCGTTGTTCTCCTCCCACAAGCTATATTCCCAACTTCATGTTTGGGAATGTTCATTCCCATCACTTCCATGGCCACTCTAAATATTCATCAGTGTCTACAAGTTCACAACAGAACCAGTTTGCTTCGAGATCTCAAGAGTGCTAGAAATACTCCCAGAATTTGCGCCACCGTTTCTTGTCTCAAACAAGACCGGGATGATCCCCGAAAGCCGGACATGAAGAAGGACAAAGACAAGGAAAGAAACCTGCCATTAGTCTCGCAAGTTTTCACTGGTTTAGCCAAGTTGGGGAAGGGATTAAGGAGTAATTTGAGCCCACAAAGAAAGGGTGATTGGAAGGATGTGACGTTAATGAGTCTATCGTTTGCTGTTTATGTGTATATTTCTCAAAAGATTGTGTGCGCTTATTATGCTTGGATGTCCATGCCCAAGCAACCTTGGTAAATTATGTCTGCGTAACCTCCTTCCTTTTCTTTTTCTTTTTTATTTTTTCTTTTCAGTTTTTTTCCTTCTCACATTTAGTTTGCTTGTTTAGATTACTTCAACCGCAGTTACAGCTTTAGCAGTTTGGATAACTAATGAGGTGGTGTAATTGTAACTATATCTTTCTTGTTATAAAAGATAAGCCAAACATGTAATCCTTAGTAAAGAAAAATTTTCAAGATTGATTTTATGAAACCAAAGAACGTGTTTTATAAAAAGGTCATTTTAATAATACGATTTTTTTTTTTTTTTTTTTAAGTCTATCTTTCTCTGCAAGGAGTCCACATCAGATTTAATAAATGTAATGCTTAGTTAAAGTACTACACTTAATCGTGACGGGGTACCGGGGTCTTAGATTTAATCCCGTGCATCTTCTTCAACCTAAATACCCCATTAGACAAACTTCGATTAAAGTCTTAACCGATATGCACATGCCTAAATTATTAGGTTAATTGATTGTTTTACTAAACTTAATAGAAATAAAATGTTTGGTATCCCATACGGCAGTTTTTGATAGTATCTCAAAGGCTTTTTAACTTGGAACTTGGGAGATTACATTTGTTGACTTTGACATCCATCTAAGAGGTTAAAAACGATTGCCTACAGCATGCCTGTAATCTGCCTATTAATATTTTTAGAACCGGTATCTGTTGACAGTACGCCATTGATAAGTATCTCATCTTATTGGCTAAAACTGTGATGTACATGTATGGCAATTTTTCACTTATTCCTTCTTTCTTTTCTCCACAAGACAAGAAAATGAAGCCATGGACTTGATGAAATAGACCATTAAAAAAAAAAAAAAAAACGAACCATTCTAATAACACCAAGTCCACCGGTAATCATGTAAAAGAATGAAGCGGATGCTGAAGGAAACAGGGAAAACTGTACTAACTAACATATTCGCGTTGTTTGTGCACCAGTAATTATTTTTGGGTATTACCAAATAAAAGCAGCAGAATTATATCCTCCTCAGGTTGATATTTAGAAATCTCTTTAGCCGGTATCGAGTATTTAAACTCTGAAAGTGACCCCTTGGCAATCTTTGCTTCTTCCACACTTAGAAGATCCAAAGGAAACATTTTGCGAAATAACAGCATTGCTGTTTAAAGGTGTCGATTACTTTACATATGAAGCAAAGTCGTGATCCCTGTCTGTATCTCAACTTTTGTTGATAATCTTTCCAATTAGCAACTGAGTATACTCCACCGATCAGAATCGAAATCAACATAATGAAGAGGTATGATCTGCTTTATCACAAGATATCCTTGTCCCTCTCAGCACACATCAAAAGAACAGCTAGCTTCAAAACCAACTCATCTAAAAAGTTTAAGCTTTTAGAAACAGAAACGGTGTTGCCTCCACCTCAATTGAAGCCCGGGACTATAAATCCCACAAATGGACAAAGTGAAGTGACATTATAAGATTTGAGTTTAGAACCCCCTGCTGCAATATTATGTTGATTCCAGCTCCACAAACAATTTATTTTAAAACTTGTAAATATGATGTATCTTTTAGATCTATTGCTCAATGACAAATGCCATTCCTCCGGCTTTAATCACCTGGCTGCTATACCTTTTTGCTCTTGGTCGAAATGATATTGAAGAATGCGAAACCATATTGAAACAAGTCAACTATGCTAAGAACGCAGACAGTTGTCACTATCAGTTTGCCAGATGTTGTGGACAAATTGCATCTGCACAAGAGTATATGGTGCATCTATTTCTCATTTACTGAAAAATTTTAGAATTTGGGGCTTTCTCAGCTACTTCTGTGCCGGGGACCAAATGTAAGTAGAGTTGCTTACATCCCATACATTCTACTGATTACTCCCATATTATACAGGTGTTGGTGGCAAGTCTAGCAACAGCCAAAATCCGACACAATCATCTGAATCTAAGTCTTCTTGAATGGCAAGAAAATGTAAGCCTCCACATGACTTTTTTGCTGCTTCCCAGGCTTCTGCCTCGCTTGTTGTTACAGGAGTTTTCTTATATGTTGCATATATGTACCTGGTTGAAATACCTACCGAAAGGATCAAGCAAGCTTTACTGATATCAGCTTCAATTGAGCACACTTCCAAACCATTCATCCACGCTGCAGTGCCAGATGCAAAGTTAGCAATGATTTACAACAAGCTTTATCTTATTATGAGTTACTAAGTAATAAGCACATTTTCTTTATAATTTGTTTTCTGCCAAATTAAATATGGTACCTGCTAGTGGTTTGGCACGTGAAGATGCGACAGCCAACCCTGGAATCAATGTCTTGTCATCTATATCAATCCCCAATAAATCCAAATCCAAACTTGCACCAAAAACATATCTCATGTCCATTGAAGAGATTTCATCTCGAACAGCTAATAATGGAAAAGACAAAAGTATTAAACAGCGGCATTCGCATGCCAGAGTAAATGCTACAAAACATGTGAATATGTGAGTTTTAGTGCGAAGCAATGCCTTTTCATCCCTACCAAGAGGTGGGTGTTTGGATAACTCCCCATTGTGCAAATTTGTGGATTCACTGCTAATGATAGTGTCATAATCACAATGATAATATGCTTGGGAAAAAGGAGAACCGGAGTTACTGTCGATACAAAGATTAATCTCTGAACAATGTGAGTTCTCATGTTCTCCTTTTTTCTTAGTCTGTTCTTAACAATGTATTGATGCAAAAGAATGGTCAATACTATATCGACTTAGCCCTATCTGGTGTGGCTTTATGCTTATGAGTTAGCTCTTTCTCATTTATGAGTTGAGATTTTGATTGAAACCTATCAAGTAGATGGCTTAATTAAATAGGAGTGAAATGAGTGCATAAATTTTGAGCACAGGATTAATTTTCGACTCACAATCATTTAATCTAAAAGTTCAAATCTGTTAGTTCTGGCATTGCTTTATATTTATCGGTTAGCAAAATGTTGAAGCACATGGAATGAGAATTTCATGACTGATTCTTAGAAACACTTTATGATACTAGTTAGCACCCATATCAGTACCTGAAAAAGGCAGTTGGACGAATGCCCACTTCTCCCCAAACAAATTTTCCGGGAGATCCATTGGAAAAGGGTTGTCGAGGGTGAGTAGTGGCTTGGATCCTTTCTGGAAACCAGGATGGCGTTTGTATACTGTTTCATACCGTTCATCCAACCATAGCAGTAGTGATAAACACTGAAATGTGTTAACTGCAAGTCAGCAAAATACTACAAGATGACACCCGTACCTTGTCCGAATACCGATCTATAAAAGATCGGGACAACAGAAGAATTGACCCATTTTCATCATTACTGAAGCTTAGATGCCAGAATTCAGGAAACTACATGTGTCCTTGCAAACCAATTCAACTTCTAAACCGATTCACTCAGCTTAATTACTAGTCATATTGGGATGCAGAAGTTACATACCTGAAAGCAATGTAATTTCAACTTCATCTCTAAGCCTATAAAAACACACCATTGTCTATTCTCTAACAAGTAAATCATACTTGAGCAACCATTCCCTCAAGAAAGTACTAAAATATACTTACCCGTTTACTCGGAATAGGCTTTGTACCCAGCTCCTTACATGCTTTTGTTATAATTGTCTGCATCTGCGACCTACGTATAAACATCATGGAATACATCAACCAGAAAAGTTTATAATTTAATTATCTGTATATCAAGCACACAAAACATATATCCGGATGAGTGTCTTAGCTAGCAGAATCACCTGAAGAACCGGATTTTCTCAGGGAGAGGAAGATCCAACTCCTCACTAATTGATGCAATAGCATTCTTCAAAGTAACACTGTTGATGACATTATTTGGAAAATACTTCGTGTATTGAAGAGAAAGAGAATTATCACACACAACAAGCTCCCACACTTTCTTCCCTCTACTATCAAGTATAGGCCTAGAGCAAAAATCAAGCTCCCATTCGGTTATGCTCTCAGGATCAGTTTCCGGATCAAGATAACATAATTCAGCAGTAGGGTCGTCCTCGATATCATCGTCACTGTCTTCTTCGTCACTTACCTCGAGTTGCTCTTGTGCTGAAAAAGAGGGTTTGGTGGTCTTGGTTGATGGGAAACAGTGGAGGAGACAAGTGGAGTGGGTTTTAGTGAGATATTGAGAGAAATGAAATGGGGTTAAGGAAAGATTAGAAAATGAAGCGGCGCTGGAGAAGGGTTTATGAGGTTGCAGTGTTGAGTCCGTGATTCTAGTTGTGGGATTGAAGGTGAGAGTAGCCATGGAACAAGGGAATGGAAGAACATCATAGGAAGAAGATGGATAGATATGTTAAACCCAGTCGTGAGTAAGTTAGTTATCCGCCACATGTTTATTTTTGGTGGTTTAAGGTTGTAGATGGGTTGGGCTATCCTTAGGGCCCATGTGTATTTGTGTTCTTGAGACTATGATTTTCTGGTTATTGGGATTATTCATAAATTCTAATTGCATCTTGAAATATAGGCCTAATAATTACAAGATTGTAATTTAATATCCATGAGTCAACCTACCCATGTGGGTTATGAATGTTTACAATAAATCAATAAAAAAAAAGGTGAATCCTTAAGGGGGAAAAACAACTCGAAAAAAAAAAAAGGAAAAGTGGATAATTGTGAATGGTCATAATGGTAATGGCATTTTAATCGTAATAATTTTAAATATATAGAAGGACAAACTTGGAAATTTTAAGTGTTATGCCGAAAATGGGGATTCCAATTTTCGCAATAGCTGAAGCTTCCATTATCTATTGTTTCAACAAATTTATCCCAACTCAAATCCATTTATTGCGATTCATATTCTATTTTCAGCAACCTAAAATTTGAAATTCATATGAAGACTCTAAAATATGGATATTACAAAATAAACATGTCTCAATATTTTAGCTTTTCATAGGCCTTGCCTTCTACTTTCCCATCTCCTTCACTCCAAATTCCTTCCTCTCTAATTTTTTTTTCTTGTACCAATTCAAATTGAAATAAATGAAAGTATTTGATATCCAAATTTTTTCTAAATATATAATCTATTACCTATATTTCGAAAAGTTCAATTTACTACTTAATTATTTTTGTCATTTATAAATAAACAAAAGCATTTGTTACTCATGAATGAACCATAAACTAACATGTGACGTTTAACATATATAGAGAAATCATTTTTGAAAAAATATATTATAATCCAAAATAATATATATGCATGTATGAGCAACTATCTTTTAACTTATATCAATGGTATATAGTTTCTCAATAATAATACAAAAGATACTTTATTATATAGAAGAAAAAAATTGTAATTTAATCATACAAGACAAGTTATAGTAGTCATATTACATATTGCAGTTTATATGCATGAGAAGCTAATTTCAACTCAATTTTTCATACTCCATTTTACTTTCAATTTCTATAAAATCATCATAACTTGAATCTATCATATGAGTACACTTAAATTATATAAAATATATATATATATATTTCAGAAAAACATATTCAAAACTTATTTAAAACTTACTTAAAACCTGATCAAAGTGAGCCTTTCAACTATTTAAAAAAAATTATAAAAAGTATATGTATGTTTGACCATAACTTTAATCTAATTTTTAAATATATTTTAAAGAAGTTTTTAGAAAAAATTTTTAATGATCTAAAAGTACACATGGAGTAAAATGGATCTTAAGCAAATTTGATAAAAAAATACATTAAAATAATAAAAATCAAAGATACAAATCAAGAAAAATATACATGTAATTGTTGTAATTTTCTTAAAAATCGATCTAGTAAACCTATTTTGATCTACTATTTGCAACCCATTTTAGAAGGTTTTTGAAGAAATTTTTGTATGATATGAAAAATCTTATTGCATAGATTGAATATTGAGGGTTTATTTTCTATTTTAAAGTGAAACAAAAAAAAAGTGAGACAAAATCACATCAATAACTGTAAAGAAGTAATTATTCAAATCTTTTATTTACATGCCTCGTTACCAATCCACAAGAAACTTTTTTCTATATATTGAACATAGGTTAATAATAAATTGAATTCAAATATATAGAGAAAACCATAACGTGGAAACAGCATTAAAGCTTACATTTAAGGTCAAAACTAGATGACTTTTTACTACTCCCATACCAACATAGCAATCAATGCCATCACTATGTGTTATTTGATGTCACTTCAGCAAAATATACTAACTCTAATGAAAACTTCAATTTAATATTAAATTAATCTTTTCAAACTTCGACTTTAATTAAGTATTAAATTGATATTTTCAAATTTTAGGTTAAATTACACATTTGAGTAAAATATAGGTATGAAATATGATATTATCCTTTTTTTTTTTTTTAACCACGGTGAAATACCACTTCAATAATTAAAATTTTGACTTTGTAAGAGAAGTTGTATTCATGCCACCTGAACAAGTAGAATTTTGTAAAAAATAAAATAAAATAAAATTATGTATTTTTTTTCCTCATTTGAATCCATAAATATTTTACCCCACAAAAAATTATTGATTGTATTTGAACCAAAAATGAAAATAAAAATTATAGACAACGTGAGGGACGATGAAAGGCCCGGCTCCATAAAGCCCAAATGCCTTACCTGATTAATGATGGGAAACGAGCGTCATGTACAATATTGTTCATTCAGTCCGTTTTCCTTTTCACAAACCCGAATATAAATAAAAGCATTGAAACTTGAAACTTCTTCGCAGTTCCAGTAGAGGAAGACGAGGAAAGGAAGTAGTTCAACCTTTTACAGTCGCATGTATATTAGATTCTCTTTCTTCCTTTCTATATTCATGTTTCCATCTTCCTTTTTTGGTTTGGAATACTAATACTTTATGTGCCCGCCAACTGTTTGATTAAATACCTGTTTGGTTATTTCCTTTTATTAATTAATGCGTTGTCTGGTATTCATCTGGTTCTTTTGGGATATCCTTGTCCTCATTTCTTGGCTCTATGGACCTTTTTCCATAGAAAATTGCTTTCTACAGCCAAATAAACACTAGGAAATTTGTCCTTTGAAGAAGCCAAGTGATGTAGCAGTTACAGTTTATCCAAGCATGCAAGAGAGCAGTTGTGCTGAGTTTTGTTTTTGTGCTGTTTACTTATGGATGGTCTGTATTGTGTTGTGCCCCTTTCCGATGTCTGGGTAGCTTGAGGCTGGATAATTCAAACAGAGTCCACACTTGATCAGTTCACATTATGATTTAGCCTCACGTTGGAGAAAGGTTGATAATTGGTCGCTGTCTAATATAGCCCTGAATGGATAGTGAGATCGTATTAACCTTGAGTCTGCTGTTATGTTTTCATGCCCTTCAGTTTTTGGCTCAATGAATGATCAACTATCGAATTGGACTAACTCATGGATTTGGTGCACTTATGCTTCATGCAATAGTAGTTTTGCCAATGAATACAGTTATGTTTAGTTCATGTAGGAGCCTCTGTTCTCAGAAGGTTTATGCATCGTAAGAGATCTAAGCGGTGTTAGCATATTTAGTACAACGTTATATTCAGAAGTCTTAATTTTTGTGTTCTCATGTATATGTAGCTTTTATCTATGGTAGGTACCTTAAGGAGCAGACTTTGGTCTGATTACAGAGATGATGAGGTTTGCTGGATATACTCCAATTGCTTCATTTACTCCTACTCACCCCATTATCCTGAAAAAACCTCGCAGATTCTTAGTAGGCAACATCCGTGGGAAATTAGCAGAATCAAGGAATATATCTTCTTCTATTAAGGACCACTGGATACATCCCAAAGATCAAATGGTTGCCGGGCACTACTTTCCTCCTTGGTTTAGGTGGTTACATCTACTTCTGTTTCATGTTGAGACAGATGAATTGATGACAACAGCTTAAAATGGCTGTGCTCAATTTTCAGTGTTGCTCCAATGATGGACTGGACGGATAATCATTATAGGACTCTTGCCCGGCTTATATCAAGACATGCATGGCTTTACACGGAAATGCTTGCTGCAGAGACTATAGTTTACCAGAAGCATAACTTAGTAAGATCTATTTCTCTTTTTTTATATATATAAATTTAAGAGTGCCAAGGATAAGTGGATGTTTGTGAATACAACATTAACCAAATGTTTCATATGTATAGTCAGGATTCTCAGAATTCAAGGAAGCATTAATCAGTGTGTTTTGTGGATTGCCATTATGTGAGATTCTAATATTTTGAACTGAAGTAGTAAATTGCTCCTAAAAGCAACCTGGCATGAAATATGTATTAGACAATATGGAAGTTGGATGCCACCTAGAGATCACCAATTTTGTACCAGTTGAAGGCTGCTGCTTATAAATATTATTTGCTTTGCTGAGTTTTCAGCTAATGGTGCAATTGTCTATGTGGTTCCTAAGGTATTGGACACTAGTCCTGTCTGCCATAGTCTGTTTGGTCGTAGCTTCTTTTGACTCCGTAGGTATGAAAAACCAGCTGTTTCACCTGAACGGGATTGTTTTAATATTTGTAATTTGAAGCATCTTTTATCTTAACTTGAACTAGCTAAAATAAGATTTTCTTGGATGCATGAGGTTCAATTTGTAGATCTCTATCGGTAAATTTGGGGTCTCTGTTTCCCATTGACCATGAAGCTTCTGTTCTTGCCTGGATTGTTACAGTTACTTTCTTAATGCGATGATGGAGTGCATCTGGGGATCGCATTACTTCTTGATGATTCCTTATTACGTTCCTATTCATGTTGCTAGGATAGGTTTCTAGCTTATTCTCCAGACCAACATCCAATTGTGCTACAAATTGGAGGAAGTAATCTGGATAATCTGGCCACTGCAACTGAACTTGCTAATGCATATGGTTATGATGAGATTAACTTTAAGTGAGTACCCCTTCTAATTCTTAGTTTGTGCTTTTATAATTTCTATGATCATATGTATTCTATGATATTCCCATTTTATCCCTAGTTGCGGGTGTCCAAGTCCAAGGGTTGCCGGGCATGGTTGTTTTGGCGTTCGTCTTATGCTTGATCCAAAGGTATGGTTCTCATTTTCCTAACTTTGCACCTATTGAGCGGTTTTCTAATTGTTCTTCTCCCCACCCCAATGTCACTCCCTCTCATTTCTTGGTTAATTTTTGTTCTGATCTAACTCCTTTACGTGTTTGCTTATTTGAGCTAGTTTGTTGCTGAGGCCATGTCAGTCATTGCAGCCAACACAAATTCTCCTGTCAGTGTCAAATGCAGAATTGGTGTTGATGACCATGATTCTTACAATGAGCTATGTGAGGTCCCAACTCTTTCAATTTAAGAATGAGATTTGTATATGTTTATTTCTGAACTAGTTAAAAGCCCATCTATGATATCATTGGAAGACAAAAGCCCATGCTATGCATGTGTTTTATTTTAAAATACATGTAATATCAAAGAAAATAATATATTTATATAAAAAGATTATAAGATTTAACATTTTAAACTCTGTTCATTAATTTTTAATGCCATTAAATGTTGGTTCTGTATGTTGTTGATGATCCCTTCATAAAATATGATTTTGTGTTAGAAGAATTACAGTCCTTTATATTATGGAAATGCAAAATTATGTGTTAAGGTTGTGTACTTTTGTATTTTTTTTTTTTTGGCCCAATGAACTTCTGTATTAAATCGTGTAAAAATCACTGCCCCTTCTTTAAGTACCATTTTTTTACATAAATGACGTATCTCTTTAATACCTAATAAAATATATAATATAATATATATTTATATATATATATTTAGAGAAAAGGTTTGAGTGGCTAAATGAAAAATTATAAATTGCCAAAAGGTATTATTAATGAAAAGTTGCAAATGATAAAATTATCTAGAATTATATAAGATTACCGTGAATTAATATATATATATATATATATATATATAAAAGAGTGAAAAGTGCTCAAAGTGAATGAATTTTTAAGTTCCACATGCCATGAAAGGATATGGCCATGTCAATTGAGTGGAAGGACTATGTAAACACATAATTAGATATTTTGTTAAGACAAATATCTAGTTTATGCCTTGTGTAGCATGTACAAAAAATGAAAAGTCATTAGATCAATTCAAAAGAATGATTAAATTTCTATTTTTAATTTTTGAGGCCTTCAGCCTCTTGATAAATTATCAAGAGGCTGAAGGTCTCAAAAATTAATATAGAAAAAATTTAACATAAAAGTACTGTGAAAAGATACAAAGAAAAAGGCATTATTATTAATAATAAAATGTAATGGTACTATATACGTGACTATTCCAAATTAAAAATAGTTAAAATGTATTATTAGCCCCCAAAAAAAATTGTATTAGAGAGAAATAGGGTATTTTACATGGATAAAAGTATCAAATTATGAAGCTTATATGAAGTTTTCGGTTATTATAATTTTCATTGACACTTTCATAGGTAAATAAATGTATTTGCAATTGTTATAAAGAAACTACCAATAATCCATAAGAAAGATCTTACAATGGCTAGAAAAGTGAACTATGAATTAATAACTCCTCTATTAATTTTGTTTAAATGAATCTACGCCACATAATTATCCGCCAATAAACTAAGAGTAGTAACACTAGCTAAAAAGTAAGAAGACACCAAAAGGTGCATTGATTATTTAATGTAAAAGTAAGGATATACAATTGTAACATTTTGCTACTTACAAAAACATAAATGAGAGCAAAAGTTGAAAAAACTCATCTATTCATCCGTGCCACATTCAGTACAATGCATCAAGCTACAAAATGAGAAAATTTCACGGTCAAGAATTTACACATACGCTATATATCAACTGAAAAAACAATAATGGAGTTTGGATAATAAAAATATAAGGTTCTTCAAACCTTCTTTGGTTTTGCGCTACGGCGATCCTTCTCCTCTGCTCTCAACTCCAAACAGCTTTGCAACTAGACAAATAATTCTTACTTCAAGCAGCAAAATATAAAAATAACAACAACAATAATGATATGATTAAAGTGAAACATGATGAGATTGTTAAGATAGTGTAGGAAAGGTGAATAAATTGGGAATGTAGGAAAGGTGAATAAATTGGGAATGGAGGAAAGGTGAATAAATTGGGAATGGAGGAAATGAGAGAAGAGTATCACAATTGGGGAGAAAATCATACATTACTGGTAAAATGAAAGGGAAAAGGAAGAAAAATGAGAAAGGAGAGTTGGGGGAAAAAAAAATTAGGCACTTATCGCTAATTATGAAGTAAGTTTATAGTTGCAACTGTTAAAAAATAACGAAGAGTTATAATACCACGGAAACTTCTGAAATGATATATTATAGTAGAAATTATCACTGTTATCAATAAATAATTGACATGGCTTATCTTAGTATCATTTTTTTTTTGCAGTCAGGCTGTGGTGCTTGTAATTTATCTTTGCCTTCTTCATAATCTTTTTTTTTTTTTCCCTTTTCTTTTTCCTCCGTTTTAGGTGATTTTATTTACAAGGTTTCATCTTTATCACCAACTAGGCATTTTATAATACATTCTCGAAAGGCTCTTCTAAATGGAATTACCCCTGCTGAAAATCGCAAAATTCCTCCTCTCAGGTATGTAAACTGTGATATGTTTGAAAAAGTTTTAATCACATTCTGTTCATGGTTGCTGATGGCCTTTGTTTTATGCTAGTCATATATGAAATTGGTGAGCTTATATATAATAATATGCAGATATGAATACTTTTTTGGTTTGTTGCGCGACTTCCCAGACCTGAAGTTTACCATTAATGGAGGAATAAATTCTGTTGATGAGGTAAAACATTTGTCACTGGTTTTTCATTTTTTGCTCTTTTGTCAATGTTTTTCATATATTTGCAACCTATCAAAGAACGGAATAAAAGGCTTAAGTATAATTTTGAAAATTAAAGTGCTGATTCATGTTCGATGCCCATGCATATGGAGGAAAGCCTGGCCAATTCTTGCAAATATTGAGGATACCTTCTCATTGCAGTCCTGCTGCTGTTCTTATACTAACTTTTTGCATGTATTAATGGGTTTCGGTCAATGAAGTAGATTTGTCAGTTAAAAACAATAACATAAATTTTAGGTCTGGGTGGCTAAATGTTGGAGTTGCATGCAGACCTGGAAACAGCTTGATTTAGTTACTTAAGTTGGAGAATAACATTACTGTAAAAAATTCTTCTAGCTTAAGGAGGAGGTTTTGATATGTGATCCCCTGTTCCCCCTCCAATCATCAGGTGAATGTAGCTCTGAGAGAGGGAGCTCATGGCGTAATGGTTGGACGTGCTGCCTACAACAAGTATGTCTGATGGAAGCTATGATTGATACCTTCGTGTGTTGTATTTTCTTATATTTTGCCAACATTTCTCATCCATGTAACAGCCAGGTTAGCATAGCAAGTTGATAAAGCTATTGTGAACAGCATGAGCTCATTGAATTTTCTGACAAAAACCATGGAACACTTGCAAAATAGTTTTAGTAATTTTCCTCCGTGGTTGTTTGTGATATACTAAATCTTGTAAACTTCAACAGCCCATGGTATGTTCTGGGACATGTAGATTCAGCTGTGTATGGTGTACCAAGTAGTGGTATAACACGTCGACAGGTACTATAGCATATTTGGCTTGCAAAGTTCCTTTGTAATTGCATTCTTCTTTTTCTTTTATGGCTTTCCTTTTTCTTGTTGTTTTCTCATAGGATTCTTACTTCTAGGTTCTTAAAGAGTATGAAGTTTATGGGGATTCTGTTCTATGGAAATATGGAAACAAACCAAATCTGCGAGATTTGGCAAAGGTATAATATATGAGCACAGAAGAGTTGGTCAAATAGTTGATGTATTATTTATTTGCTCATTCGTAATTCTCCTCCAAAGAAAGAAAGTCTGAATATTATATGCTGTCTTGCACTTTCTGCACAGACCTCATTGTGCTCTGCATTTTTTTTTGCCATTAAATAGGAAGCTATTTCATTTTTCAGTTGGTTGGTCATTTTTATTTGATGAAATTTTCTGATTAAAATCTCCAGAGGTGCAAGGGGAGTCTGGTGGCAGGTTTTTGCTCCCTAAAGAACAAGGTTTTCCTTTAAAAGGCTCTAATAAACCACATCCTGCCTTGGTTATTAGAATCCTGTACTTGATGTTTCCTTTACCCTATTTCTTGCCATTTAATTGCCTTTGGGTATTAGGATACTTCACCCTTCATCAATGTTGAAAGTCATCTACATTGAAGAATTCCCCCCTTTCTGATTTTGATTGGTGTAAATGCTGAAATTATGATTTAGAATCAGTCATTCACGTTGGACTGTTAGTGCTTTTTCTTTTTTCCGACATGTTTTTTGTTTCCTTAGTAACTGTTCCTATCTTGCAGCCTTTGCTTGGTCTTTTTCATTCTGAGCCTGGAAATGGTCTATGGAAGAGGAAGGCAGATGCAGCATTCCAACAATGCACTGTATGTCGACCACTGCTTATTATAATTTGAAATGGGAAATTTTTCGGGACTCCTGCATTATTTGAGTAGATAACCTCCTTTATTAGTTTCTTTTTTTTTTTTTTTTTATCTTTTCCTTCTTTTTTTTATTAAAAAAAAAATCCTGAAGTATAGAAGAACTTACATTTTGCCTCACTTTCTCTTAGAAATATTTATGTCACGAACAGAAACTACCACATCTTGATGTAATTACTGATTTTTGTAAACCTATACTGAGAAGTAGGCAAAAGACTCTGGGCTTGTGTTATTAGTCAGCATGTATACTGACTTTTCACTTCAGCCTTTTCAGCATTTTCAATTCATCAAGTTTACCTTCTTTTTTTCTTTTTTTATTCTTCTTCTTTTTTTTTTTTTTTTTCGTTTCCCCTCCATTTCCTGTAGACCCTTAAGGCTTTCTTTGAGGAAACCCTTGATGCAATTCCTGACTCTGTCCTGGATGCTCCTGTTGGGATGGGAGAGCCACCTGCCTGCTTGGAAAATCCTTTTGCTAAGGCAAAGAATATTGTACCTCCTGCTTATAGAGTTGAAGAGCAAGATATGTTGTATGCATAAGTTATTTTGGATCTCAGGTCTGCATGGCTTATGGAGCCTATACATTCGAGTATTCGATGCACATTAACTTTTTACTCGGTAATTTTTTGGAGTAGCAGTTAGGTTATAGGAGCAACAGGAGAAAGAGAGCTGAGAAACTAGCAGTTAGGTTCTTACGAGCAATTCTTTTGGGAGAACAGTCCAACTGATACAAATTATCTCTTGTAACATTATATATTCATTATTAATGTAGAGATACTCACCTTGCTTAATTGGTTATATATGCGTTGTATCTTTATTTATTCAGTTATAAACACATCTCGAAGCTTTTTGTTTTCTGAGGGTAAGATGCAGCTGCGGTTCTATCAGCTGAATTAGTATTCTCTTATCTTTCTTGCTATCATTATAAGGAGTTTTGCCTTGTTCGGTTTGTTTAGTATCAAACAGCATTCTCAATAACTCTGTTCCCACCTCCTCACCCTAACTGCTTCATCACTACCATCCTCACAGCATTACCCTACCCACTATCATTACTGCAGCTCAACAGATGGAGAGTGAACAGAGGCAAATCAAACAACATGAACCGTAAAAAGGGATCAATGCAATGTGAAATTGCCTTTTAGGATAAGAAAAGTAGTGGCAACACAGTGGTAGAGAAAGTGAATAGTATTCCACTTCGATCTACTTTGGTGCCTCCATTTGGCATCTCCAACTGCAAAGCAGGAGATGAAGCCACCAAAAGGAGAGTAATTCCACAGCGAGTCCAGTAGTCAATGAAATCGAACTAGGTGCCATAATAGACTTTGGACCCAATGTCGGGAATGAAAAAGTACTAAAAATCTGTAATAGAAGCGTCAGATTATTGAAGGTGAAGGTCGTTGAGGGAATGGAATTACAATCCTGCTTGTGCCACGAAGTGGTTCAAGGTCCAATGTCGACAGTGATTTAATAGTCGGAGATCTTCACATTTAAGTCATAATTGTTAGCGTCATCGATCATGAGATCCTGGCTATTCTTCAAGGCTTTAATAGGTTCATAGCTTCTGATGGCATGATATATATATATACATGTACGTATTTATGTATGCATCTATTCCACCAACACCTCTACTGTGGTTACACCCCCAAGGCTAATGAGAAGCTAAAGCATACCAAGTGAACCAAGGCCATATATGTATATGTATATATATATAATATATATATATAGATATATATATTCCAATAGATTCATAGGTGGAGATAGCACGGTACTAACACTGCAACTAACTAGGTGTTTGTTAGCTTGGTAGAATTTTGGCATTTCATTTACCTTGGTTGCAACTATGCTAGTGGTGTTGATGGCTGCAATAGTGATGTGATGATTACGTGTGTGTGGGTATATACCGGAGATGAGTAATTTGTTATTAAAAAATGTTGCTCCAATCGGTCCAAACTAGCGAGCGATGGTTTATATACTGTCTCTTTACCCATTCATAACCCGATAGAGGATTCTTGTTGCTCGAATTTTGAATAGCAAAAACCTTCCAATGGAAGGATTTGTCTAATGACTAGCAGCCAATCACAAAACGAGAATGCTACAAGTCTTTTTTTTCTTTTTCTTTTTTTCCTGGGGGGAGTGGCGTGCTGGTTCTAGAAGAGAGAATATTTTCATTACTAACCATTGCGAGTCAATATCATTTGAAGAGATAAAACTAGAAGCCAAAAGATCTAAATTAAGTGGCCTAAATAAGTCGGATAATGGACACATTTATCTTCTAAAACAACCAACTACCCAGTTACCTAATCTACTATAACATTTGGATTTCTAGATATGGAACGATTCCTAATGTTTCTCGATCCAGTGCGAGCATCTTTAGCCGAGATTAAGTCCACAAAAGCTTAGCCCACTGTTACTCGCATTAGGATTCAATAACCCACCTTAGCCCAGTTCCTTTTTTTCACGACCTCAGCAGCATTTAAGATGGCTATGAGAATGCTAACAAATTAGATTTGTATTGTACTGTTTCATAAATTTTTGTGTAACAACCACAATCTCAAACCCTAACCCTAATGCCAGTACTCCATTCTTATATAATCATCTTCATAGGGATATATTGAAATTTGAAAGTCCCTTTTTATGGCAAGGCTTAGGCAAGATGGATTAGGGAGTTTTGCAATCTAGTCACTTATTAACATCATAGTTTATAGGTGCATGACAACATTAAAGAAAGGGTACAAGATCTTATTTTCTTCTCTATAAATACTGATTTTTAAATTTCAAAATCAGAATTAATCTACAACATCTAAGAACCCTTTTACAATCTATACTTTATAAAACTTACATGGTATAAATACTTTATTTCTCATTAAGGCATACATTACGAACCTAATAATATAGCTACAAACAATTTATCATAGAAAGTTATTACAAAATTTATTAAAAGATCAAGGTTTACTTGTTGGTCAGCTAATTTAGGTACTGGCCCCCCAAGGCCCATTCAACATGATAAGACCATGAGTCGACTTAATAGAATCGTGAGCCGACATACTTCAGCTAATAGCCAACCTGCCTAAGCCTTTATCCAACCTATTTATTGTGTTCTCTGACTTTTGATAAAGAGTATCCATAGCTTGGGACCCAAACTTAGAGCATCCTATCCTTCTCATAGCACTTATGCTTGAGGTCTTTGAGGATTGGCGGGTAGTTCGAGATAAGAGATAAAAGGATGTGAAGTAAATATGCCAACCTACTCTAATACTCCATTAGATGTATGCTATGTCACTCCCATGGATCTTGGGATCTTACCCAAAATAGGGAGATATATTTTCCTATTTGGATGAGATTCGAATATATTCATTTTTCGGATATATCTTGCCAACTCTCACTATAAATAGAGGTTAATCCCTATAAAAAAAGTATGTTACTTATTCACATACTCTTGCATTCTTTTTATCACCTCCCTTCTAAAAGCATGCTAACTTAAGCATAAGAGTGATTATGCTGACCAACCCATTGGCTCCTAGCATGGTGTTCTCTTTTGTAGGTCTAGATTGCTTAATACAAGGCTAAAGTTCACTGAATCTATACTAATAGATTCCATCGATGACAATACTCATTTAAAATAAATAATATCATCAAATGGTCTATTATAGTGTTTTTAGTACAAGGTCATTTGATGAAAAATATAGTACAATAAGGTAAATCAAGTTTCAAACAATTTTAAATTAAACAAAATCATTCTTTTTCAAATCAACATCCATAACATCTTTAATAATAACATTTATTTCTTTGTTTTTGATTGAAAATCTCCGATGTCTTCAACAATGAAACTTGTTTTTGCAAAATAGAGAATATTTGAACAAGAAGACAACAATTTGTCTATTATTACTTTTAAATTTTGCTCCTTAAGCCCTAACCGTTCACATGACCTATAAGGTCCCCACCCAGCTTGATTTCCAACCTAGATTGCCCCAATACAACTCATTTTCCAAAAATAAAGACTCATAGGGAGTGCAAACTAACACATAACACCACCCAGCAACCCTATAGCAATCTATAGTGGTGCTGCAAAATTTAGGATCTCCTACTACCTTTCTTAATTTAGATGGTCTTCATACAACCATGAAGATACATGTCCCTTAGAACGGATCTGCCTTAAGCCAAAGGAGATCTACCACCTATCTATACCAGCTAAGCAAAACCGTTATCTACATGACTAGATCCTAAGGGCCTTTTTCCAACTTAAAAAAGCCCTTGGATGCCTCCATCTACTGGGATACGTTTTCCCACTTTCATCACCCTTAATACTAAGTTATGCCTCTAAGATTAGTATGCCTAAAGTAGTCCTAGATGCATTCTCTCCAAACTTCTTGAAGGTTGATATTGAAGGTTCTATAGACCTTTCAAGCTACCTAACTAACTTATACGCAAGATGCCCTCTTAGTTCACATTTCCTTTATGTTGGCCTAAGCCCAAAGCCCCAAGCCTAATGGAATCTTTAAACATGAACACCTATAATGATTTATATCAAACAAAATGTAGGTATAGACTTTCATAAAAATATGCTAATCTAATTTGATAATAGATGGGTGATGGATATTTGAAAAAGTAAGGAAAAAAAGAAAGAGAAAAGATTCCATCGAAGAGAGAGAGAAGATGAACTCTTAACTAATAATGAATAAACGTGTTGGCGAACAAAAGAAAAAATGAAAAAGGAGAGGCAACAAAGAAAATAAGAGTCCAAAGAGTATGTGTTAGCAACAATACCTTTGCAGAAAAGTAAGAGACAACATAATGGAAAGAAGTTTGAAATATTTTTTGAGGTTTTTACTTTTTGAAAGAGCATGTAGTCTGGGTTTTAGTATGTATTGAGTTAAAAATATTTTATTTTGCTATATTTATTACTATTAATTATAAACTTTTATAGATTCTATAAATCTTATAGTAGAGGTTTTAAATGTGAGTATAGGATGTGGAGATGTTGTACTTACTCCATCTTACCGGAGCAGGTTCAAAAGAATTAGAACCAAAATCTGCATTATAATTCTTCGATATCTACTTGAAACCAATTATATTATGAAGGGTAAAATAGACTCAAAGTTCTGATTGGGTTATCCGCTTACAAGCTAAAAATAGAGAACAGAGAATTTTTGAAAATATAGATTAAGAAAAATGTTATCCATTCGGGTCATTTCTCTTGTTACTTTTCTCTCCAAATATTTCACTGTTACTTTTTTACTTGAATCATTCATCTATCAACTTTCTTCGATTGATGGCTCCACATTTGAAAGAAATAAATAAATAGGAAAAGTTTATTCACCATGCACATTAATTATTGCATCAAAGTTTCAAAATACGTAGTTTTTTATTAAAAAATATGATTATTGTTGAGCCAATACTAATCATTTCGTTCATAAACAATGTCGTCAATAGTTATGCCGCAGGACCTTTCTCAGTTGTTTTTGAAAAGATGACAAGTTAAGAAATGGAGGACTCAAATGGAAAAAAATAACAAAGAATTGGAATACCCATATTTAAAGGAATAATATCAAAATTACGACTTGAATTTCACTAGAATAGAAAAAAATAACAAAAATTGGAATACTCACACATTAAAGTTTGAAGGATAATATCGAAATTACAACTTGAATTTCATAATCTTTTTTTTTTTTTTTTTCTATTTTATGCGATAAGTTCAAAGATGCTTAGTGTCCATACAATTAGACGTTAATTTATCAAACTTTAAATTTAAAGCTTAAAATTACTAGATCTTATAGTCAATCAAATTTTTATTTGTCAACTTAGCTCTATTATCTTCAAAATAGTGTGGTAGCTTCAATAATCAAAGTGTTAATGATGAGAGGTCACATAGTGTAAATTTAATAAACAAAAATTTGGTTAGACTTTATATTTTAGGTGTACAATTAAAAAGACAATGAAAGTTTGGATAGTGATTTTGACATTATTCTAAAATTAAAAGTAAAGGATTCAAATTTTTTAAGAAGAAAATGATAAAAATGAAGCATCTCAATTTATCCATATTAGGGATGGTAAATAGGCTAGGTACACAAGAATGAGCGCGATTAGACTTATTCCATAGACTATTTAAGCACAAGCATGTGAAAACAGTGGAAGGCACCAGCATAAGTAGGCCTAAACTCGAGCATGTAAAGACGAGTACACCAGGCATGATAAGGTTGGTAGGCTGCTCAAGCATGAGCACGAAAGCATATAGGTAGCACGATGGGTCTTTTATTTTTTGGAAATGTAAATAGAAATGATATTTTAAGTATCTTTAATTTAGTAGTGTATTTGATGTATTAATTTATTTATTTAATACATTAACTTGTTCATTTTTCTTATTGCAATTATAACAGTTAATGTGACTTGTATGTAATTTTTAATTTTAAAGATTATATTAAATTGAAAAAAAGTTTATTTGATGTAATAATTTATTTGTTTAATCAATTTTTTTTTTGCTAGAATTATATCAAACCAATAAGTGTAACATGTAACTATTTTTTTTATTTTAAATATTATATTAAATAAACAAAAAAACATAATAATTATTGTAATTTCTTTATACAAGTTCATTTAACTAATCTACTTATTTTAATTTGAATAAGTAAGTTGAGCTTTAGTAAGATATAAATGAATGGTTTAGTAAATTAATAAACCTAATTTAATTAGAAAAATCTATTTTAAATTCAATTTAAGCAACACTACATTCCTGAATTGAAGTAGGTAAATATTATATGAAAGTAAATCATTGAATCAAATAACATAAATTATATGAACTTGACTTAAAACAAGTATACTAACACTCGGACAAGTTCATTAGACGAGTCACAGACTTAAAGTCAAAACACATCCTTGATGCAAAGAGACAAAGACTTAACATGATAAATAGATGGGTGTAAATACAAATTTAGTTGTTAGAAAATGTATATTAAATTTAAGGAAATACAAATGAGTCAATGAGTCAATCAGTCAAAGCTAATATTTTCCATAAAATGAAACAAAATGTATTCCAATCTCTACTTATCGTCATAGTAATCAATCCATCACATCTCCTCTCTCCTTTCCATCACTTAGAATGACCATGCGGCTTCCTCATTTTCCTTACAGCCAAAAATTGATTCCACACCCCCTTGTCTCCACTTTTGAGCATTTCTCTAGTCCTTGAGACATATAGTAGCTTTAATGGTTTCAACTTTGAGCTGAAGGCAATGGGGGCTAAGGACTTGCTTGCTCGAGCAAAAAGTTGATTTAGATAACACTGTTGAATCCAAAGCCCTCTAAACATCCCTTACAACAATTAATAAGATAGGTATCATGTGGGATTTTGCTGCCGACTACTTAAGGATATCTACATCAGCTTCATTTTCCCACTGGTGCTGGACTTAGTATACCAGTAGTTCACTGAAAGTTTCATTGGTAGCATCATTGGTAGTCCCTAAATTCTGGCTTATTTGAGCAATTTGCCTGCTACTCTTTGTAGCCGTAGCATTAGAACTACTAATATGAATATTAGATTGAGATGATTAAGACAAAGGTTGTGTTCTACCCCTGTGATAGAGGAATAGGGATTTGAGCACACTCTTAGCTTCCATGTTAAGTTTCGTAGCTTCAGTTGTAGCATCTTCCACGCCAATGTTTCGATAAAATTCTTCTAGTAAATTATAAGTACTATGAAACTTGTAATGTGGATCCAACATTGTAGCAACATAAAATAAGAGAAGAAAGGGGCAAAAGTACGAAAGCAATTTAGCCTTCATTATCATAACGGTAGGAAAGAATAATGGCTCATTTGTAAAGTTTACCAATGTATAAACAATATGAACGAAATTCGAGAGTACAACATTGTTGGTTGGATAATAGCAGCCGGATAGAATCATTGTTAAGTAGACAAAGATACTCAACAACTCACACAAGCTGCCTATTTTCTTCCAATTCACCATATAAATTCAACTAAGCTTATACTCATGGCTTACTTTCCAATGGATGTTAGAGTTGTAAAAAATGGTCAAGGCCTTCTAGACCTATATTACTAATTAAGAAAGTGTTCAATATAAAGTGTTATCGTAAAATAAGAATAAATTATGCCTCTCAATAAACGTTAGACCCAATAAATGTAATGATAATTTTATGTAATACAAATTGCTAACCTTCAACAATTTGTCTAACATCTCATGTGAAGAATTCCATCATGTGATGATGTCGCGAGATGGGATGAATAACTTATGGTTTTCATTTCAACAGCAATCGATATACTTTAAGTGTTTCCATTTGCTATGACAGATACAATGTATTGCAAAATGAATTTTGATAAGGTGATTCGCTATCCCATAAGTGTTCATGTCATCTTATACTATAAGATTTAGAATGTGGCACACAAAACAAATATGAAAAAGCTTCCCTTCTCAAATTGGGTTCAATTGTTGTTTCAACGGTCATATCAATATCGTGTTTACCGATGCATTATCAAAGGTAATACTGAACAGGCTATGAATGTTGTAGGTCCAAATCGTGTCCAAGATGTTGAATGCAATTGCTAAACCCATGTGAGTTTTTAAGAATAACATAAATGCAATAATTCGCTGTTACACCACCTAATTTTCATCTATCTAATGTGCCATGACACACATATAACTATTGTCAATGTCAATTAATGATTTTCATATGTCCAATGTCAAAGAAACGTTGTACAACAATACAAATGGCATTGAGAACAACAAGAATTTTGTAATAATAGTAATCCAAATAATTTTAAGGGAAATATTTGAATTCATGTTACCTGGATTCAAGACTATGTAGCTGTGTCTTTAACTGTTTGTGTTTATATACGAACAATTCAATCATTTCATTTCATAAGGTTTGTCACCCTGCATGCTTATATTTTAGTTGTAATGAGCTTGATGCCCATTCTTCAAAATCTTCATGGCCCGTTGCATGGACCGATATACCGACGATTGCCATCATTTAAATGAGAGTTTCTTGTACCTCCTCCTAGTTAAATACAAACGGTGTATTGCTTTTCTCGATAGCTAACAAAGTTCTTCGATCGAGCATTTGGGACTCTAACCAATGATTCATTTTTCTTTTAGTGCATCTTTAAATGTCATGTAAGGTGACCTGTTCCCAAGTTAGACTTTCCAGATAAAGGTTTATTGCATGTCATACACCTAGTAGCACCTTCTTCAATTATAATGATGAAATAATTCTAAATGTCACTTGTTCGCCTCCTCTGTCTTTTGGATGAACCTTTAATCGTAGTAAAACCAGTATCGCTTAGTGATCCTCCATGCAACTAACTATACAATGGGTCTTCAGTATAATCTTCCTAGCCATAACGAGGTAAATATAATTACAATATTTTTGGTTAATTATTTCATAATCAATATCTACACTAACTAGAAACATAAATTCACTTTTACTAATGGAAGACAATATAAAGGACACCTACCATATCAAAATCCCTGTAGTCATTCGCACTCCTGCTAGCCATTAAAAGTGGCCATTGCATTACAGGAGCAGTAATGTCTATAACCGTATTAGCATGGGTAGTAGAAGGAGCGATAGAAGGTGAAAACCCCGGAATTGGTTGTCCAACGGTATTCAACAAATGTGTGTACCCCTGATTGGGAATCCCTTGATCGAAGATTCACAAATCATCATATTCATTAATTGCTGGCAAGTTGTCATCAGGATTTCTATACCCTATTCTTTGCATTGTTAAACATATGTAAACAAAGATAGGAGCTATAGGGTAAAGATAATAAGGGTTAAAAATTCCAATAAACTTAGAGAAATAAAATAGAGGGAATGTTAGGAGAAATGTAGCCATCGTTATGGTACAGCTCATATTTATAAACTAAAGGAGAGAGCATGCTACTAGAGGCCAATGTGGGGACGTTAGGCATAACGTCCCCACGTTGATCTTACAACGTCCCAATGTTGCCCAATGTCCTTACATTGGCCTCTCGCCTAAGGAAAAATATCTAGACGGGAAGCTTGACATTTAAACATTATGTAAAATATGCTAATGTCAGACTTCCAACCTAGATATTTCCTCTTGGGCAGGAGTCCTACATTAGGACGTTGGGAATAACGTCCCTATATTAGGTCTTTGCACAAGAGTAAAATCTCCACTCGTTTGTCAGTTCGTGTCTATTTTTCTGTTGAATTCTATTTCTATATCAAAATTACCTAGTCAACCACCTTAGTTTCATTTTTATCCATCTCCTCAATATTTGATGATCCAACGATAGATACAATGTTCTTTTCACACACCATTACCAATTTTTCTCCTCTAAATTAGTGTAATTATAAATTTCTTGAAAAGTGACAACACCTCTACTACACTTGTTGGTGAGATGAGCATTATACATGAGACATTTTGCAACCTCTTGCCCTTGTATTGCAACGAAAAATTTCCAAATGTTGCTTTTCTCGCGATTAACTGTCATGACAATATGTAAAAAATTTGATTAGCTAGTAGCAATGTATAATAAGGTACAGGTATTTATAAGTCTAGTCATTAGTGTCGTTGTCGCTACATATTGGCCTTTACTTTGATTATACCCAAATAGAGCCACATTGAACTTAATGTGAACACAATGTAGGCTATAATGTGCTAACGTTTGTCATAACGTGAGCATGTTAGGGCCCTAATGGTTTTCTTTTGTTCCTATTGGATTAATAACGTGCTAATGTTGTGAACAACATGGGTACTTTATGCCCAAAAATTGCTAACGTTAGTAATAATATAGGCATGTTGTGGCATTAACTTAATTTTTTTCTTATCGTTGGGGCTCCAACATACCAACAACGACACTAATGTAAGAACATGGGGCCACAAGGGTCCTTTTGTGACCATTAGGGCCACAACGTGCCTACATTGGTAGCAATGTTGGCACATTATGGCCCTCAACGTTTTTGTTTTTTTTTTTTTTTTTTTTTACCGTTTAGGCCCTAACATGCCCACATTATGATTAATGTTGGCATGTTGTAGTTACAACATGCCGATATTATGATTAATTTAGGCACGTTGTATCCACAACAGTAAGTTTTTTTTTTTTTTTTATTTTATCGTTGTAGCTACAACAGTTTTTTTTTTTTTTTTACCCCATATTGGTCATAATGTCGACACATTATGGCCAAGAGAATGGCTATATAAGGCCATTCTCCACTCACAATATTCTTACATTCGAAACTAAAAATGCCCACATTCCAAAATCCTCTATTTCACTTTCCAAGTTACCGAATTCCGACCCAACTGAATTACCATTAAATGCTCCTCTCGCGTACAATCTAAGAAAAACAAGTGACAAAGTAAGTCTACGAAGAAGCGTCTTCAATCCTGTTCTCCCATACCCCCTTCACCAAATCCGACCAACACTCATGCGATCAATGGAGAATACTTTATAACCATCAAAATGCATGATTGGTTCAGTTGTGAATTTTGCTGGTGGAATGTTTTGGTCATACAGCCATATGATTGGGATGAGTTACTTGATGTTGGCAACTTTCAAGAGTTGCTTCAACAAACGGGCCTCTAATGATTATTAGACTCCAATAATGATACATATCTCGATTTGGTTGGCATATTCTCTTTGAATGCGACAAACCAAATTGGTTTGTGGAGGTGATGATGATGAGTCATGGAATGTGACAAATATCAATGTTAGGTATACCTCTACTTATATGTTTGGTCAGATTTTGACAGTTCATCCAAAATACATCAATGAATTGTTGCAGCTTCCTCCTAATAGCAAAATCTTCAAGTCTAGAAAATGGGACAATGCATGAGCTTTTGTTCGAGTATTCGAGCTACTTATATGTCAAGGGGAGAATACCACTCAACATCTTAGGCACCTGAAGTCTGGTGATCTCCCCATCATAGTGCAACTTCTCAATCATATAATTACCAACTCTATCACTCTATGCAATAACACTTTTTTTTTTTTCAGTAGAGGATTTATAACTTATCAACTCCATCTTCTGTAGAAAAAGAATTGATATCATCTGCCATTGCATGATGTAAATATATGCATAAAAGGATAGTTAACTAGGATACGAGAACTTCATCTTACACATGCTTACATTCGAAGGAATTGATTTGAATTACTATATAAACAATAGAGTGAAGCCATTCAAATTATATATGTTGAAGCAAAAGCTTCACATCGAGGGAAATGAAGAGACAGGCGAGTGGTATGGGGTTGGATAAGGGTAGTAACAACAGCAACAAGCATAAGCACAACATCAACAACAGGAAGATGATCAGCTTCCTCTTGATACACTCCTTAACTAGCAAGGTCAATAGGGCGGGTTTAGACATGAAGAAGCATACAGTCATCACGAGGTCTTTGACCTAGATGTTCTCTTTAGCATGCAATAGATGTAACGGCGTATTAATGAAATATATGAGAGGGATATCACTAGATCTTGCAAGGGAACATGAGATGTATGAAATGATAATGGGGTACATGACCGATCTCTAAGAGCAACAACAGCAAGGCTAACATATTGAGAAAATGTGACAGCACTAGTAAGCATACTACCACTCAGTTGGCTTTGTCTTCCTACCTCCACAACAACAACCTCTCCTTAATAGCGACCCAAGATAAGGACAGGGCTAATCATCAACTTCTCCACATATATAATTTGGAGATATTTAGAGTTTTTATTTTTCTATTTAGGTTTTTACTAAACATCATGTTAGTTACTAATGTAAAGGAAGAAAATCAAATTTCTAATAAAATGTCCTTGCTCTAATTCTTCTCATAACTATTTAATTTTGATTTTCATATCTTTTCCTTCTTTTTATCCTTTCATTAATCACATTTTCATATATCAATTCTCATATATAAAACATATATTAAAATGCCACGTACATATTGTATTATATGAGTAAGATTTATATTACTTAATAAAGACATTACTATCATTAAATCCATACCAACTAATTTGGTTTTCCTAAAAAATAACCTTATGTAAATTTAATGATAATCACCATCATTGCCAAGTGCCAACGCTCACTATAACCACTCAAACCACCACTACGACCACCAACTACTAACTCTACCATGGTAAAACATCGACACTACCGTTAACTACCCTATAACCACCTCCTCTACAAACTACCACTGCCACTACCTCCGATCGCAACCATTGCCATTGACCACCATCTCCACTACTGACTACTACTACTACCGCTACCACTATGGACAACCATGGACCATCACCACTACTACTATGGATAACCATGGACCATCACTACTACCATTGACCATCGCTGCTATCGTATACAACCACCATTACCACCAATACCACTACTAACACTGCTGACTACTGCCACTACTACCATCGACTGTAACCTTTGGCACCGACTATAACCTCTGATACCAACCATTGTTGCCACAACCACTATGAACAACTATGAACTACCAATACCACCATTGACTACCGTCGCTACTATGTACAACCACTACCACCACTAACACTGCCACAAATCGCGAAACACCGACACTACTGTCGACCACCACCATCGCTGACCATGACCACCACCATTACTACCACCGACCGTAACCACTACCATTGGCTACTATCATTACGGACAACTACCTATTACCATCACTGCTACCCCAACAGCCCAACTACAACCACCAAAAGGAACACTGCTACTGCTATCAACCACCATCTCCACAACGGACCACCACAAAACATTACCTTGGCATTAGCTACCACCACTTACCACCGTCGCCACCAGTAACCACCATCCCCATTACCAGTCGTCAACCACTTCCACTACCGGCACTATGTCTACCATCAACCATTGCTAGCACCGACTACTACCACCAACCATCGCCATTACTACCACTGCCATAACCACTATTAAAATCACCTATGCCATAGCACTACCCCTAATACCACCACCAATGCCACCACTGTGACCTCTGTAAATCCTAGGAAAATTAGTAGTTGAATCTTAACTCAAGTCCGAGTATCCTAAACTATACAACAAGTCGATAAGGCTAGTAACAATGAAAGAATATGAAATTTAATAAATCAAATATGACATCGATAACAAAACTTTAAGAATTAATCAAAACCCTAAATTATATACTAAAACCCTAAAATTGCTTTAAGCACCATTAACCAAAATTGAACTCGAATTTATTCGAAACCCTAAAATTATAAATGTAAACCTATAAAATAGTTAAATATTACTCAATAGTGACAAAATTATAGTCGATTACAAATTCTCGACTAAATCGTCTATTAGTGTGAAATCATAACAAAATCGCTATAATAACTTGTAAAAATTTTAATTGTACTGGATACCAATTAAATTGATAAAATTTCACAAAAATTTAAAAATTAATTTATGAGGAGAATCGTTATAATTTATATGATTTGAAAAATTATATATATTTGTTAATAATTTTCATTTTCCTTCTCTTCTATTTCCAATTTATCTCTTTTCTTTCTTCCCTTTCTCATTTTAATGTCACGTAACGTAACTGAAATCAGCAAAATAAAACCCTAACCAGTAGCCCACGTGATGGATTATATTGCCAAGTGTTGGATAATTAAACAAAAAAAATAGAAATAATTATCTAAGATTTAGCGTAAAATCCAAGCTAATATACAAGTGAAATAAAAAGAAAAGAAAAGAAAAATCTAGGAACATTCAGCAAACAAAACCAAGAGGAAAAGAAAAGAAAAACCTGGAAGCAACAACGTGAAGAATAGAAGAAAGGAAAAAGAAAAAAGAAAAGAAGAAGAGAAATTAAAAAAAAAAAATAGGTGAGTAATTATTTAGTAATATAGATGTATAATATGTAGTATATACATGTATAAATATAGTATTTGTATTGTTAATACATGTATATGTACACTAATACATAAATTGAGTAGTGTATGTATGTATAAGGTTAGGTATGTATACATGTATATACATAGGTATATTATACATAAGAATATGTGTTATGTATTTTTTTAGGAATACATATAATGTGTATTATGTATTTTATTAAATAACTATAGTACATATCTATATTTTGTACTGAATATATATATATATATATATGTATGTATCCATATATAATTACTTTCGTATATATACATATATAATCGTATAGTAAGTATAGATATTAATATACTTCCATAAGTAGTAATATGTGATATATAAATATATACATAATATAGAGTATAGGTATTGAAATATACGGCATATTATATATATAATATATAGTATACATATTTTATGATAAATACTATATAAATATATATATGCCGAATATATATATGTATGTATTTATAGGTATGTACACATGTAAGACATATATAAATAAAAACAAATATATGAATATGTATATAAGAGTATGTTTATTTTCAATAAATACATATACATATATAATACGTATAATATATATATATATAAGTAGTATACCGAATATGTATTAGCACATATAACATATTTAATAAATTAGTACATATGTAAGGTGTATATGTGTATATATATATATAATACTGTAATTAAATATTTTTCAATAAAATAAATTATAAAAATATATATGTGTATAATCGTAAAGTACATAAGAGAAAAAATAAATAAGAAAATGAGAAATAGGAAAAATAATAAAGGTAATAATAATGGTAATAATCATAATAAAGTAAAAATCTCAAAAATAGGAAAATATGCTCAAAATAATAAAAATATCAAATATATGATTTAAATAATTATTAAAGCATAAATATGTTAAGAAAAAGTGAAAATTAATATTTTATAATTTTTAAACTTAAATAATAAATTTTGTAATATTTTTATATTACAATTTAAATTATGAGTCACAACGTCTAAAACGGACCTTGTTACCAGAAAATACGCTAAAAAACGATCAAAATGGACTATAAGTTCATAATGATCCAAACTAAAACAAAAAAGTTACATGCGATTCGATAAAAAGCTCGAATCAACAATTTCATATAACTAAGTGAAGTAGGCTTTACAAATTCTAGCACTAGTTAGTTTTAAATTCCTTACCTTACAAAATTTCATTATTCTTAGGTGATTTCGATATCAACCCTGAACTGCCACTGAACTGCCACTAAACTACTATGACCCTTGAGTTAGCCATAGTCGAGTGAGTGTTTCCTAATGATTTCATACTTGTATGTGTTTGTAGTTAGTAAACATAAATTATGAATTATAAATGAATGTGTATGGGGTTGGGTTATGCTTGTGCATGATAATTGTTATTGATGGTGAATTTACCCTAAATTGCAATAATATAATGTCTGTTGCATAGTAGATTCACTAGATTAATTATTTGTGGTTTGGAATGATTACTAAATAAATAAGACTAAATTTTATTCGATTAGAAAGGTTAACTTGGATCATGCATAAATCATGTACTGTATAATTAATTCCGGGTATTCACATTACACGGCGGTAGTGAGAGGTCATACGTGAGTTGATTATTGAGTATTATTGATTTTGTACGGTGCACGTGCGATATGACCTTACTCCAGCCCGTGGGATGACTAGGCATTGGAGGTGCCAACCGCCTAGCTATGGGTTGAGTCTAGAGGCCTTCGTTTAGGAGTGAATGAGGGCTGCGTGAACCTACTTACAATCATATATAGAACTCGTTTTGATAAAGTCGGTAATGGATATACCATTACATTTTAAATACGAAACGCGGAGTTTCGTTATGAAATAAGTTTTAATATGATACTCGGATCTAACTGTACCAATGAATCTTCAACCCTGACTTCGGAAAGTGTTAAATCTAAGTTACATGCAATACTTAGTCACCTGCAATATTTGTTTGGCATGCTGTTTGCCATGCATTCATTTGATTGAACATAACTATTGTATGCCTTAATTGCTGGATGGTTAAGGGAAATTATCTCACTAAGCTAGTTAGCTTATACCCTTATAGTCTTTTCTCGCAGGCTAAGCTTTTTGTGAAGTCGGGCAATCTCATGCCTAAGGTTAGTTTCTATATAGGGTCGGTGTAGGAGCTGGATAAGATCGGAGAGTACTTCTGATAGTTTATAGATTTGAATATGTAAATGTTTTACTAGTTGAACTGAAGACATGTTTCAGTCTTCGTACTTGTAAACTTTTATACAAATTGACAATGTATTATGTTTTATAATTTTATTTGTCATGAAATGATATTACTTAAGCTTGTGCATTCTTGGTAGTTAATAGTAGCTGTACCTTTGTGTATTGTATAAAAGGGTCGTCAATTGTAAAGGAATTCAATCTGTAATCCTTTGTACAGTATACGGTAACTGTCATGACTAGCTCCCTCAGGTCGTGTTAACCTCCATCACCAGTAACATGCTCGTTGCTTTAGCTAACTAATGCAACAACTATTGCTACAACTACCATCAACATCAATGTTAATATGCACAAATAAAAGTGTAACTAAATTTACTGTGCTAATGCTAATTCATAATAATAGCAATAATATTCTTTTTATTAAATTTTTCAAAAAAGTAATAGTTTCCTAAATTAACATATTAATACATAGTAATAGTAAGATACAAGCAAGTAACTGTTTGGGAATAAAATTTGCAACTCAAAATTATATATATACCAAAAACTACCGAGTCTATTTATAGGCATATGGGTAACACACGAATAAATGGGTGGCATACGAACAAGCACACTTAATAAATGGGTCGTAGGCATATAAGCTTCAAGCAGACGAACATACTAAGCCTGGCATGCGAAAAGTATGAGCACGCTAGACACGTGATCGCTAGGCATGTGAACCTACCTACCATCCCTAATCCATATAAATTAAAATGCACATTAGAAGTTTTATCTTATGGATTAAATTTTGAAGGATAATTAGGGTTAACGTGCTTGGTGGTTGTCCAAGAAGTACAGTAATGAAAGGAAATACACAAAACAATTTTTATAAGAGATAAAATTTGCTGTCAGTTGCTATACTGTTGTTTTAGTACGAATCTGCATGTTTTACAATTCCTAAAACAACTGTACTATGTTCAGATTGTGCAGCAGTTGGAAACTCCTGCCACATTACACCTGACTCGACAACACTCTTTTGAAATTAATAAAAAAAACAGGTAAAAGAAGACATCCTATATAATAACATTAATTCCACCTATTGTCACCATGTGAAGAACTAGTCCAAACGGAAGCAGTGTACAAACTCGTATCTTTCCATCCAAGTTTCAATGTCCCATCTCCTTGAATAAGCCTATAACCATTTACCGGAGGAAACATATTTAGTATAAGTTGTGCTTGAGCCGTGGAGTTTGCACTCATTGGGACTTGAACGAAACTACTTCTAGTACTAAGCTCACTCCTCCATTGCCTAAACTTGTCTTCTCCGCTCCTGGCAGGCCCTCCGATTGCCAAGATGTTGTTAACCTCCCTATACATCAAGGAATGCTCGACTCGATGCCGATTCCCATCATCGCATGGTAAGTATGCCCCGAGAGAGTCGAAGAGTGTGGAGTAGTAGTGAAGAGATCCAACAAATCTGTCAAGGAAAGATCCACCATGTGATATGTCTTGTTCCACCAATGTGATAATCCTAGGAGCCAATTGCTCTAGGAGTCTTAAGCTTTTCCAATCTGGGCCAGTGGCATCGTATAAGCAATGTTGCAGCCAATGCACTGCTAGGGTTTCTCCTCTCCTGAGTTGTAACATGGAGACGTCTGCATCCCCGAATTTCTTCCCCACTGGAATGAATTCGAATGGCAACCCGAGCCGCTGTGCGAAATTGGATAGCTGTTTCCCTGTCTCGACTAATAACTCCATGGAAGTTCCCATCCCGGTCATTCGCACGTGTGGAGGGCCTTCCATACGTGTAGCCAGGATGTGAAAAAGCGCCGGCCATTGCAGTCCTAGCATGATGTCAAGGTCTACGATGTGAACCCTTTCGCGGAGATGAAATGCTTCAAGGATAGCTTGGTTTGAAGTGAAGTGTGCAAATTTTATGAAAGGGGAGACAGTATTGAATACTTGGAATGCAGTATGAATGCTCTTGCAATCTATCAATGGAGAACATATGCCAAGCCATGAATTAATAACCCTACTAGACATGGCTTTGGCAAAATAAGCAACAATCCTTTCAGCACAAGATGCTCCATAGGGTGAAGCCATTTGCGTTAGCTCAAGCAACATTTTATGAGCTTCACCTAGATTATCAACTGAAATAGCAACCGCACACTCCAAGAGATGAGTCAATAAACCCAATCCTTCTTCATCTTGGTTGTTGCTATTCTCACTCAAGTTATAGTCTCCAGACTTATGCAAGGATGAAAGCATGTTATGACCCTCAGCATTATCATCCCACGAATATTGTCTCCCTAGTCCTTTCAATGGGTGGAACTCGTTGCTGGGGATCGATGTCTCGGTCTGAAAGCTTTCGCTGGTGGCGGTTTCTGGCGTGTCTTCGATGAGCTGCTTGGTCACATGCTCCACCCATTCGGAGAGTTCGTTTCTATCCATGCTAAGGCCTTTATTATCAGTCGTCGCCTTAGAGGTATAGTCAGAACTAGAGGCATGAAAACCAACATTATTCCAGTAGTCCCATGATGACTCGTGTTGTTGTTGAATCATGCCTAGTGACCTACGAACAATATCAAATCCGCCTCCTTTCATTTGAGGAATGGAATGAATATATGCGATAGAAATATGGCAACAAAGATTTTAGAGAAGTGATCAAAATGATGGTGGGGATGGGCGAGAAGCCATTAAGAAAATTAGGTCAAGTCTTTATGAAGACGTGAAGTTTTGGCGTGAAATGAAGACCGAAGAAACAGTCTATTATAAGAAAAGAGAATCATTGAACTTGTTTATTCCCTAGCACCGGCCGGCATAGCCAGACATATAGATAAAGGTAAAGGACTAAATTACAAACACACGTCAGTTTGGTAATGACATTTTACATTAGATATTACATTAAGTGGATTTTTTATTGTTGAGTAAACTTGGCATGTGGGTTACAAGGAAAAACATAAAATCTGCATCACTCGATTACTTTCTAACGTTAACTATAGAAATGACCCCACTGATTGCTTGAAGAAGCTTACAGTATATCCAAATCCTCGATAGCAACCTTCGTAATTTAGCATTGGGATAAATTTATTCCCTAAAATGGACATAGTGGCTGAGATTAATATTTGTAGATGCGTAGATTCCTCATACAAATATTATATGTGTGCCGTATGCATGTTATGTGCGTATAGCGTACGTCACACACTTTACCTGTAAAATGAGTATTGCATAAATTTCGAGCCACACTTAACAGGTAATTTACGAAATAAAGATACAACTGAAAATGAGCAGGCGATTTTATAGTAAGCCCACATAGCAGTGTAACAGTAACTAGTTCGAATGCAATGTTGTATAATAACTTTTCTTTAGACTTGTGAGATCCCTTGAGAAAGAAAAAGGTATTCGATGGTACTTATATGCCACATGAGAGTCAGGTAGTACTTATAAAGTTCAAAAATTAATAACCACTTCTACCGAACAAAAGAACAATTAACAACCACCATCAAGTTTATTTCACGATCAAAGCATAAGATTAATAAGACTTGCCACAAATTGTTAATAGCGTTTCAAAAGAGATTTGGTTAATAATCTTCCCAAAAAAGAAAAAAAAGAAAAACAATGTTAACACTAGACAAGTTAGTCTTAACCATGTTCTAAGCCTATCAATTCGAAGCTACCTAAATTATCTCAAATTCGGACCAAATTATTAAGATATTTGTTATTAATCAAAATAATTAGCCGCAATCATATATCACATGGCTTGCTTTCTTTAAGAAACTAGTTAGAGCTTCACACCATGCATAAATTTTATTTTAAAGTGTATATAATGTTATGTAAAATAATATATTATTTAAAAGATTATCAAAATTAACATGCTAACAATGTATGCCCACAAATTGTTAAAGATACAATATAAACACTATTGCTTAGTTATATAAACATAAATCATTATATATATATAATGCGATTTTATATGTTTATCAATAGTGTCTCTCATATTTATCCGAAATGGTTATCACATATTGAAAAAAGTTATAACCTTTCAAATTTTGAAAATGGAAAATTCATGTGCTAAGCCTTGTATTATTTCATAACCACAAGATGTAAATGTTATAACTTGTCATCTAAATGTTCCAACTCTTCTATAGGTACAACCTTTCTAGCTTTTTTTTTTTTTCCATGAAGGAATTACCTCTTAGGTAAATAAATAAACAAAAGAAATAATCTTAATATTGAAATGTTTAAGTGATGAGATGAAAAATTATAAATAAGAAAAATGTATTATTAATAAAAATTTACAATGACAAATAAAGCTTTCAACATTATGTATGCTAGTTGAAGCCTTATGCTCTACACGAATTATGCTTTAAAGTATTCACTATATTAAAGAAAGAAAAAATTGATTTACAAAAATATTGTCACAATTAACATATTAACTATTTATGGTCCGAATACTTTTATTTAATATTATATATTTTATGTACATATATATTACAAATTACTTTCATATGACCATTTATTGTGTTTTCCATATTTCTATAAAATATTATGTTGTCTAGCAAGAGTTATGAATCTTCAAATTATGAAAATGAAGTGCCATGTATTGAGGATTATCTTATTTTGTACTATTTTATGCATAAATAACATGCTTATTAGACACATAATTAAAATAATATTAACAGCAAAAAGGTTTAAGTTACAAAATGAAAATTATGAAGGCCCAAAAAATTAATAATAAAAGATAAAAAGAAAAACACACACATGTGAATACGAATATGCATGGGTGTACACACAGCACACTCACACACGCATACGTGCATACGTGTACATACGTGCGCACTTATATAAGCACATGCATACGTGCATGTATGTATATGCACATACATTCGTAGAAAAGAAAAAGATAATCTTAAGTATTTAATGTGGATTAAAACCATTTCCAGGTACTTTTTTCTTTTTATGTTTTTGGGCTATTATCAACTAAGTAAAAAAAAAAAAAACACTTTTTTTAAGTAACGGTAGTTTAGCCATTGAATTGTTACATACGACCAAGTGAGTTATAGACCAATTAACTTCTGTAGTATGGATTGGTCTTATGAAAAGAAGAAGTAATGGATCATAATGGTGTAATTAGATGCCATATAGATGGTTCTCATGAACTAATCATTCTAGTAGTTGATATTAGTAATAAACCCAAGATGAGACGATTTTGAAGGCTACTATGTCATATATGTATATATCTATCATATTGTGTTGTGGACTCTACAATACTCTATGTCTTAGGATGCCAACACTATGATATCTATTACACATAAACAAGATAATATGTAGTTATTTGTTACACTAATACAATGAATGCATGTACTATGTTTGCTTCACAGGTGCAAGTAAATATGGTAGCCATCATATTGAGTTTTTTTGCTCACCCCTTTTTAGGACTGTGTTTATAGGAACAAATATTATGACTAATCAAGACATTTATGAAAAATTAAGATTCAACCTATATAATTACAGTGGGACTTTAAGAATTGTTTGTAGTACTACAATGACTAGATTGTGGGTTTATGTTTCTTAACTATGATTATTCAAATTACATGTTGGATTATTTATATCATGTTAGGTTTGTCAAACTATTTTTATAGATTTAGTTATACAATGGATTAATACTACACTTAAGGATTACTAATGTTACTTTATCGTTGTACTAATTTATTCTCCTGGAAAGCATTCGTGATGTTATATTAGATGTTGTAGATTTTAATGGGATAATATGAGCCTTTACATATTTATACTAGGTATGAGTATATGGAGGAGTTGTTGCATGCTAGTTCTGAGGCATAGTAATTTTAGATGGCATCAGCGTCTAAGGGTAAAATTACTAAGAAACTTCAAAGAATAAATGGTAGAAAGTAAGCTAAGTTGATTTCCCTTAAAGTAAATCCTCATTGTTTAATTGTAGATTTTTGTACTTTTACATTATAATTAATATTTGATGCATTGTTATTACATGTGGATGATCGAATGTTCATTCCTTCTTAACTCTCTTTAGGCTTCTTAGAAAATAGTTAAACAAAATTAGAACCTAACGCTATTACTACCATAACCTTCCTCCTCCATAGTAGCTTACTCTAACTCTAGTAATTAATTATGCAATTAGTAGAGTTGCTACATACTTTAGTGGGAGAAACTTATGGTACAACAATTACAATAAAATGTGTAGGCTTTACAAGATAATGCAAAATTTATAAGACTTAATTTAAAATATGGGGTGATAGGTAATGGAGGTGGTGAGAGACATGCCATTCCACCTAATTAGGTCGACTTATTAAACTAGTGAAATCTTTTCGTGCCTCTTCTTTTACTCCACTTGAGGCTAAGAGGTGGATTAATAAGATTAAGAAGGCATTTGTTGTGGCATTAGAGGATAAAATAGTATACTATGTGACATTTTTGCTCAAAAGCATTGCATCCATTGGTGGAAAAGAGTCTAAAATATAACACTAAGTCAATAGCATAAAGATTATTTAGAGATTCTTTCTTTGGAAGGCTCTTCCTTGTTAGTCTAAGATAGAAGATGGTGACTGAATTTTTCAATACCAGGATGGGTAATAAATCTATAAAATATGAGGTTAAATGGAACAAGTTAATCAAATTTGCTCTATAACCATTCAAGATGGGCAAGAATTAGAAAATAAAAAAGATTCTAAATAGGGTAAGACCTTAAATTCAGCTTGAAGTGAGATCATTTGAGTTAACTATTTATTCAACAATTGTTATCAAAGTGGGGTTATAGACAGGTTTAGGAATATGATAATCATAAGTCTTAGTTAACTTTGTGAAAGAGGTCAACCATGGGAGTTGTATTCAAGACAAACGGAAGGCCATGTTTTGTTTAGATGAGGTTGGTACAATAGGTAATTTACCTAGTTTAAAATAAGATGGTATGTCTAGTGTTAATTAGAGGTATAGAAGATGTAATGGGCCATATGAAGAGAAGGGTTACAAATGGACAGTTGGAGCTCATTTTGCTTATGGGCAAGTTGGACACAATAAAAAAGTTTTCAAGAACTCCATGCCGTATCCAATTTTCTACTATCAAATACAAGCAAAGAGGTCATGAGTTATTTGAATGTAAGGAAGTATGTAATTAGAGAGCACCTACAACATAAACAAAAGAACCTAGTCGGATACACTTGATGTAGATACAACGCAGTTATGTTACTTATCCCAACTCATAGTACTTACTTCCAATTTGATAGCAATGCCACATGTTCATGCAAGTTTGAACCATTTGCATTTACCTGTAATGCATGTGTTATGCATTTGAACTTGATGGTGAGTACATCGCTAGGTAATGGATCCTTACTGAACTAAGTATGTAGCAATGTGAATATAGAACTAATAGGATTACCAATTCCAATAAACTTCCTAATATTAGGTATATTGAAAAGTTAATTGTCATCTTAGGAGTTAACTAGCTTTTTGGATATCACGCCACCATAGACTATCATAATCAAATGATTAGTTTCAACGTACCATAAGAGGAACCCTTTTACTATGAGATAGAGTTATGAAGGTTGTATAACTTGCTGTCATATCTTTTGTAGGAGATGATTCAAAAGTAGATCTAGCTTCTAATACTATGAAAGCAAATTGGGCACTTAGCCTAAAACAAATATCAGTAGATAAGAGTACATAAAAGTTTTTCCAAAAGATCTACCTGGTTTATCTCTAAATTGAAGGTCAAATTTAATATAGAAGTGGTTTTTAGTACATCTCCCATATCAAAGATGCGCTATAGAATGGTACCCATATAATAGGCAGTATCGAAGAGTCATTTACAAGAATTACTAGGTAAGGGCTTCACTAAGGCTAGTTTATCACCATAGGGAGCCTTATCTTGTTCATGAAGAAGAAAGATGATCATATGAGGTTATGAATAGACTACCATAAGTTTAATAAGGTAACTACGAAGAATAATATTTCTTTCCTTAATTGGTGATTTATATGACCAACTAAAAAGTGCTTAAGTCTGTTCAAACATAAGTTTGAGAATAAGGTGTCACTAGCTTAAGATTAAGGGAGAAGGTGTATTAAGCCATCTTTTTATATACACTATAAGTATTATGAGTTCCTAATAATGACTTTTGGACTCATAAGTGGATTTAGAAAACAGGGTATTTCAAGATTGTTTTGATATGATCAAGGATTACATGTTCGAGTTTATAACAATATCCAAAAGGAAGTACGTTAGAAAAGATTGAAACTTTCTGGATTTTTATGGCTTTAGAAATAAAAAGATGTAATTTTCATGGATTTTTTTATATGAAGAAATAAGAAAATAACAAAAACATGGGCAATTTAAGAATTAGATATGATGTACCAACCCTTAAATCGGATTGGGTGATTTAATTTATAATTGATATGACATTGATAAGGATTAAGTCTACGGACCTATCACTAGAAGCTAAGCTAAAGGGTAACAAGGTTTTACCAAAATTTTGCTAACTCATGAACTAATAAGAGATGAAGATTCTTTCATAGTATAAGGCCTACTCATCTTATTCGAGTTAAATATAAAAAACCCATCCAAACAAGGATTATCCTTAACCCTTCCATGATGGATTTGAGCTCTTCCAAGCAAGTACCAAGCTGTTCTAGCTTCTTACCCCAACCTAACTAGGTCAGCTTATCTGACCTCCCCATTGTTCCTCCATGCCCAAGCTATTTGATTAAGTCACCAAGTTATTTGAAGAACTGAACATCCAACCCATCTAAAGACAATTCAAATATTCTTCTCCCACTTTTTATTAGAGCATCTAACTAAGAGTCCAAAAGTGTCCAAATGCACATACTACAAGGATGATTCTCTAACATTCTTGTTTTTTGTCTTTTATCAATTTTACCCTTTTAAGAAGTACTAGGTTATCCATTTTGCTCTTGTAAACATTTTACCCCTTTTGCCATTTTATACTTATCATATCCATAATCGGAAAGAGTATATAAGGCTATTTATTATAACTAGCCAATGTCATCTTCTTCATTAATGAGAATATTCTTCTAAGTGTTCTTGAGAAGCTCTCTTGAACACACATATTCTTATCTACTCCCTTAGCAAGAGCAGTGGCAAGTGTACCTTATGACTTACTTGTGTGTAATATCGAGGTAGTCACCAAGTTGTATAGGTTTTGTTGGTGATTCATACCTAATAAGTAGCTAATAGATTTGCTAACCTCTTCTTTTTTCCTTTTCTGTTTGAAGACTTGTTCTCGATACCCTCGTATGTTACAGCCCCAAGGTATATTGGACACATAATTAGGAATTAAATTAATAAGTTTGCAATTATTCTTGATATGAACATCATTGAATAGCATGAATTCAATCTATTTAATTGATATTATTTACAATTGAATAAATTGAAAGGACTGTTAAAGAACATAACAATTCGGCATACAAATTGATAAGTTTTGGAAAGGAAGAGGATAATTCTCACTTAATATTTCTGAAAAACAACATCAATTTCCAATTCTCACTAACTCACTTAAAAACAATATTACAGAAGTATTTATATTGATCCCCTAACAATTCTTTATGCATAAGGATAAATTAACATATCCAAAACATTAATAAGCCTAATAAAAATAGAAGTAAAATAAATATCCATTGAAAACAAATAAAATAAAGTCACTAAAGGGTTCATGGCTTAGTTCATAGTCGTAATTCCTTTAACAACAACTTCATGCCTTAGGTTCACGAGTGTGCTTATAGAATGTAAACCTCTCATATGCTTGAATTTTCCTCATTTCCATCTACTAACTTGATTTACATATCCAGGTCTTGATTACATGGCTGATATCCTTATAATGTACTCACCATACCCCCTGCGCCCCCACCCCCCCCCCCCCCCCCCAACACACACACACACACACACAACTTCTTGGAGAAGATTCGATTCAAATCTTGGAAATTAACATCTCTTCTATTGTGATAAAAAACCAACCTACAATCTATAAAAGAGAAGTTCAAATGGTATAATAGTCATAGCAACTCCTAAGTCCAACTTATGCTTTTTGCATCAAATACCGTGATATGTATTTGACAAAGCCCCTTTAAATATGTAGTTCCCACAACAATTCACCATTCATTCCTAAAGAGTCAACCCCCTTAATTGCTTATGAACTATATCAACCTAAACAATCATTAACATTATAATCATGCTACACATCTTATGATCTCAATATCAAATTTAGCAAACACAATCTAGACTCATTCCAACATTTACATACTCTATCTATCTACTCCATATTAGTTTGTTGAACATTTGATTCCAACAAAGGTAAAACAAATAAAGATAAATTAATAGTTCCTATTAAGAAGTTGAGTCTCTCACAAGTAAAAATAACATTCACTTACTCAATCATAGAATCATGTATCAACTAATAGAAGTCTACCCTTCCAAAGTACCCATAAAGTCTCACACTTTCATATACTATCATCTTCCTTATACCAACGTGGTGTAATACCCATGACCATCAATATATAGATTGGAAATTTTTGCACAATATATTTGAGATTTAGTTAATTCCTTATTTTAAACTTTTTTTAAATATTAATCTTCTATTTGAATTTACCCCCCAAACTTTGATCTTCACCTATGTAATTTTCCCCATAAATATATGATCTTATGTTGATGGTCATGGGTATTATGCATTGTTAGCCTAAAGTATCTATGTTAATTTGGGTTTAATTTTGATTTCTTGCTTCTTAATTGGCTTAATGATGTATTACAATGTTGACTCAATGATATAAATTCATTTAGGCTATAATTGGTGTTTATTTGATATAAAGAGGATATGAATATGTAATGTATATAATGTATTACTGATTTTGGTTTTTCAGAAATTTTTTGGGAACTTATGAGCATGTTAAATGCTTTCTAGATGCTAGTTTAGGTGCCCTAAAGTTTTAAATTGAAAACTATGTTATATTCTTAATAATAGTAGTGCTTAATCTTGAGACACTAATGAGTTTAGTGAATATTGTGTTATTGAAAACTAGTTTTCTGAAATCTAATTTATATTCTTGAACTTGATTGGGTTTTCTTAATGATTATTAAATGCTCTTGATGAATATGAATATATTCTTAACAATCTTCAAAGACAATTTTATTTTGGTATGTTTTGATCTTATTTAGTATGATGAGTACAAGGCTTACTTATTTTTAAGTCATTGACTTTCTAGAAATTTTGAATGTATTCAAGTTTTCTTTAAGAAGTCTAGGCAATATTTGAAGTCTTCTTAGGTAAAACTCTTATTTAATCTTTCCAAAGGGTTAAAACTCATTCAAAAATATATATATATATATATATATTTGTCAAGTTTAAGTTAATTACATATTTAAATAGACTAAATCTTTAAATTTTCTCTTAATCAATAAAGTCCTAAAATAAAAAAAACTTCAAATAAAATAATTAGAGTGCAAACTTAAATCTAATTCTTGAAATATTTCTATTTGATCTTTCAAGAAGTGCTAAAACATGTGAGAGAATGTTTATAGATAAAATTGGTAAAAAATTGATAATCAATTAATTAACAACAAATCTAGAATTGTTTTAATAAATATTTATAATGGAATTAGCAATTTGAAAAATATCAAAATTTAATCAAAAGTGGGTATCCCCCTTAACTTAGACTGAACCAATCTAAGCTGATTCACATGAGGACAAAACTAATTCTTTAAAGAATTGAATTAATTCTTACTTTCTATGAACCTAAGACTAATTAAAGTATAACAATAGTATTTTTATAATTTAATTACTAATAACTAACCCAATTTATAATTCTAAACCTAGAGTGTCCATTATGTGATATAGAGGAGGAAACAACCTGAAACTTTTCTTTAGATGTAGTAAAAGCAAGGAAGGTTGGTTAGTAATAGGAACTGATATTAATGATAAAGTAGAAATGAGAATAAGATGGAGATTTGGTTTAGGAGAATGACATGATGGAAGGAGGAAAAATGGAAGGATGTACAACCTCCAATGCAAACTATTGTTTTGTTTTCATTAAGAGAAATATTGGTATAAACTATGGCCAAGAACAGATAAGGTCAATTGTTGGATGGATCCAAGCTTGCAGAAAGCTCAACAAAGGATTAATAAGGGAAGTACAAAAAGGCAAAATGAGGAATAAAATAGTAAACAAAACCCACGAACAACTTTAGAGGATATAATGTACCAATGGAACTTTTGAGAACTCATGATATAATTCGATATGATGCACAAATTGATCCGATGAGGTTACTCGCCACCTAACCTCAATTAAGGGAAAGGATAAAAGTGATGCTGAAAGTAAACAAGCAGTGTTTTTGGACAAGGAATAAAGTACTCAAGTGTATTGAAGGTAATATATTTTTCTACAGCTATAAGTACAAGGGTATTTATACCTGTAAGTTAGGGCAACTTGCCCCAAAGGGAAAAGACAAAAAGGACATTTCCTAAAGAAGTAATGTACATGATATAAAAGGGTAAAAATGAACATATAAGGAAAACAATCATTGGTGATATAGATTCTACACATGATACTGTACACGTAGCGATACTGCATTAGCAAGGTTGTTAAGAGATGCAGACAAAAAGTACAAACAGATAGGTTTATCCAAGTAGGGATAGCTTAATTAGTCTAGTCTCTCTCTCTCGGCTTCTCGGAAAGGAAGATGCCGAGTAATTGGTCGACTCAGTAGTAGAGAGTAATTGTCAACTTGGCATACCATAGAATAATGAGAGATCATACAACATAACATTAGAGGTGACCTGGCAATGAGTTACTTCGGCTCAGCAAGGGTTGGTTAGAATATAAATATTTATTGTGCCAGCCCCTCTAGTCCTCGAGCTCGACTACGGGTTAGGGGCCTTATAACTTGATTCCCATCAACAAGGTTCTCCAAAAATAGCTCAAAAACTTCATATCTCTTTTGGATTCTACACTTCTCGGCATATTGTGTATTCACACGATCTCCTACAAGAAGAGAGAAGCAATAGCCGAAGTGTCATTAGTTTTCGTGTAAGGGACAAAGTGTGCCATCTTACTGAACCTATTTATGATGACTATTATAGAATCTTTGCTTTAGGTAGCTTGCGGCAGTCCTAGAACAAATTTTATGCTCAATTTAGTCCACAGCCTCATTTAGACAGGTAGGGGTATTGCTTTCCCTTGCTTGGCTTGGCACTTGGTCTTTTTACACACGTCACAACTTTCGATAAATTGGTGCAGGTGTTTCCTTATTCTTGGCTAAAAGAATCAACCATTTATTAGTTCACAGGTCCTCCTTTCCCTAAAATGTCCAGAGAGACCTCTATTATGGGCTTCCCCGACTAATAGCTCCTTCAGTGAACAAATCAATACACATAATTTTCCGCCTTGGAATAAGTAGCCATTCTCCAAATGATATTCATCCATTGTCCTCTCATCGATGCATCGTGAAATTATAGGTCCAAAGTATAGATCCTCGGAATACTATTTTTTGATACTTAAAAAACTAAACAATCTGGTCTACAATTTTGATAGAAGTGCATATCTCCTCAAAAGAGCATCTACAACTACGTTGCCCTTTCTTTGCTTGTGCTTTATTACAAAATTGAATCCTTTAAGGAATCTAACCCATCTAGCCTACCGCTTCAATAACTTAGTCAGACTTTGGAGGTACCTTAATGATTTATGGTCAATATATATGACAAATTCTCTTGGTAGTAAATAATGTTGCCATACTTGTAGTGCTTAGATCAATGCCAAAAGTTCCTTATTGTACACAAAGTAGTTTGGTTGCGGTCTCCGAAGCTTCTTACTATGGAAGGCAATTGGTTGACCTTTCTACATTAGGATAATGCCTATTCCAATCCCTGATGTGTCATATTCCAGCTCAAAAATTTTGTCAAAGTCAGGTAGTACTAACATCAGGGTAGAGGTCAATCTCTCTTTTATCTCAATGAAACTCCTCTCCTCCTTTTCTCCCCATTGAAAGTCAGTGTTCTTCTTTGTTAACTTAGTAAGTGGTGTGGCAAGGGTGCTAAAATTCCTGATAAACCTTTAGTAAAAAGAAGCCAATCCATGAAAGCTTCTCACGTCGGCATTAGTCATAGGAGTCGACCACTTGAAAATTGCTCAAATCTTTTCATCATTGACTTACAAGCCTCTTCTATTGACTGCATAACCCAAGAATACCACTTCCTCTTGGCAAAAGCAACATTTATTTAGATTGCCAAATAGTCTCTTAACATGGAGGATATATAAGACTGTTTTGAGATGTTCATAGTGACTTGGTATGTCAATACTATGGATCGAAATGTCATCAAAGTACACCATGATACACTTCCCTATGAGATGTCTCATCACATAGTTCATTAGCCTTATGAAAGTTCTCAAGGCATTCGACAAACTGAAGGGCATGACCATTCATTTGTAAAATCTATGTCAAGTCTTAAATGCAGTCTTCCACTCATCTCTCAGCCTCATGTGAATTTGATGGTAACCAGATTTAAGATCAATCTTGTTGAAAATCTTGGCTTAACTGAGTTCATCCAACATGTCTTCTAGCTTCAAGACTAGATACCTGCATTTGATCATAATGTTGTTCACAGCTCGGCTATCTACATACATTCATTAGGTTCCATCCTTCTTCAGCACTAAAAGTGTAGGTACAGCATAATAGTTGAGACTCTCTCTTACATAGCCTCTTTCTAGCAACTCATTGACTTGACATTGGAGTTTAGAAGCCTGCTCGAGATTCATCCGATAAGCTAGCTTATTCGACAGTGCAATGCCAAGTACTAAGTCAATACAGTGCTCTATGCCTCGAGTTGGGCACAACCCCTCAAGCAACTGTTGTAGGAATAAATCAGCATATTCATCTAACAACTCCTTGATCTCTTGGGGTAACTCACATTACTCCTTCATTTCTAATATTCACTTGACCAATAAGAGTGTCAATTCATTAGCATTGATGGCCTCTCGGAGTTCAGCTTTACTCATCACTAGAGCCTTCTTTGATCTGCGAGCAAGTTTCGTCTACAACTTATTAACTTCTCTTGGTAGCATTGGATTCAACATGGTCTTCTAGTTATCCTTCTCAAACATATACGTGTTCCTATAGCCATCATGTATAACTCTCCTATTAAACAACCACAGTCTACCTAGCAACACATAGGAAGCGCACATGGGCAGTACGTCGTAAAGAATCTGGTTAGAGTAATTCCCTATAGTTATCGATAGTAATATTTGCTGAGTGACATGTAATGCTATTTTCTCACTCAACTAGTGCAACTTATATGGCCTTGGACGTGCAACAGTCAGCAACTCCAATTTTGAAACAAGATCTGCTGGTGCTACGTTGGTACAGCTTCCACTATCTACGATGAGGGCATACACCTTATCATTCACCTGATAGGTGGTATGGAACAAGTTCTCTCTTTGCTCTTCCTCTCAAGAGGGCTCGACATTCATATTGCATCTAACAACTATGAGTAACTTATCTAAGTCCTTAGTAAATACGTCCTCCTCAATCAACTCTTTCTCAACACTTTCTTTCTTAATAGGAACCTCCTCCTCTTGGGGTTCCTCATCCATACTTTCTACTTCTAGCTTCAAGATGTCTCCCTTGATGACCATCATCCCTTGATTTGAGTATTAAGCAACCATGTGTCCAAACCCTTGATACTTAAAGTACATGATGTGGTTGGTTTTCTTGCCAGACCCTTGTCCCTTCTCATAAGTTTGGGTCAACACTTTACCATCAGGTCAACCTTTCTGCTTAGCTCTTACATCAACCTTTCTGCTCGGCTCTATACTCAGCTAAGCTCAGTGACTTACCTGTCCGAATCGGCTAGTCGGCATCCTCTTCGGTACTCAACTCCTTCTTTGCCTCTTTACTAGCTAGGCAATTCTAATAACTTCATCCATTGTATTGAATTGTTAAAGCTCCACAACGTCTCGAAGGTCTCCTCTTAAGCCAATAATGAATCTTAAAACTATTCGAGCTAGTGGTTCCTCCACTTCGTAACGGATCGTAAGCATTTGAAACTCTTAAACATACTCGTTAATAGTTCGGCCTCTTTATCTCAACTCCTAAAGCCGAGTGAAAGTATCTTGGAGATAGGTTTTCGGTGTAAACCTGTTTCTAAGCACTCTCTTCATCTCGAGCCAAGTGTTAATCTCTTGATATCCCTCTCATCTTCTCATGGCCTGAGAATTGTTCTATCACATGGCAGCATATCCGAAAAACTTTACAGCAACAGTTCTCACCTTCTCATAATCCTCATATTGATAATAATCAAATACATGCCCTATCTTCTCTTCCCACTCTAGATAGTTATTAGCATTCCTAGATCCATTAAAACTCAGAATCCAAAGCTTCACATGGTTGAATGCTCTAGGGATTCATATACACTCTTATTCAAAATACTCTTATTCCTCTTCATTAAGCTCTCTCAGGTCTATCTTTTACCTTACTCGTTCGCTAACTCCTCCACCTCGAACGAGTTGAACTAAGTTTTAACCTCTAACAGGTTGAGTAACTTGTCGGGTGTTTTGTGTGACCTCAGTGGGTTGGCAAGACGACACATGAACAGCTCGGGTCAGATCTATTAAGAGGTTAGCTACCTCATCAAGCCTCTTGTTAGTGCTTTTTGGAGGTCCTTAGGATTATCGTTTATGGTGGAAAACTTTACTAACGTCACTAATACTAACATTCATATTTGGGTTTGTCATTTTTCTTCATAGATTTAAAGTTCAAATAAACACTTTAAGAAATTAACAGTTAACAACACAGCAGTCAAATGAACACAATAGCTTGCTCTATTTTACACACACAAAATAGAGTATAATAGAACTTAAAAAAAAAAAAAACTAACTACAGTTCACATGAAACCTTCACTCTAATACCAAGATAGTGCAAACTATAATCAAGAACAGATAAGGCTAGTTGCTAGATGGGTCCAAGCTTGTAGAAAGCTCGAAAAAGGATTAATGGGGGAAGTGCGAAAGATCAAAATGACGAATGAAATAGTAAGCAAAACCTATGAATAGCTCCAGAAGATATGATGCACCAATGAAACTTCTAAGGACTTATGGTACAATTCGATATGAAATACAAATTGGTTTGGTGAGGTTACTCACCACCTAACCTTGCTTAAGGGAAATGATAAGAGTGATATTGAGAGTAAACAAGCAGTAATTATGCAAGGAAGAAAAATACTCAAAAGGATATTAAGAATGATGTGATCTCTGTTATTAGTACAAGAGTATTTATTTCCCTAAGTTAGGGCAACTTACCTAAAAAGGAAAAGATAGAAAGAGCATTTCCTAGGGAAGTAATGCATAAGATACAAAGGGTAAAAGTAAATATACAAGAAAAACAATCATTGGTGCAATAGATTCTGCAAATGATACTGTACATATGGCGATGTTATACAAGCGAGATTGTCAGAAGATACGAATAAGAAAGTATAGATAAATGGCTTATCCGAGCAGGGATAGCTTAGTTAGTTTGAAGTATCTCTTTCTTAACTTCTCAGTAAGGAAGATGGCGAGTAATTGGTCTACTCAGGCGCTAGTGCATAATTTTCGATTAAGCACACCATAGAAAGATGGGTAGTCATACGGCTCAACAAAGAAGTACTTAACCTTAGCGGGGTTGGTTAGAATAGAAGAATTAGTTGTGCTAGTCCCTCTAGCCCTCTAGCTTGGCTATAGGTCAGAGGTCCAGTAACCTGATTCCCAGCAAATATGGAGGAAAAGAAACATATTGTATTTAAATAAGAATAAATACAAGAAGGATGGATAAGAAGAATTAGGATAGATGCGAACAAGTGATGGATAAGCCATAGAGCTAAGAAATTCTAAGGAGATCGAAATATTTTTTAGGAAAGGTGGAAGTAGTTGAATTTAAGTTAGATAAAAAAGTGAATTATGACGAGACCTTAGATGATGCTAAGCGTAATGGAGAAATAGGTTTTGTTACACAAGACAACTGTGGATGAATTCTTGGAGGATTAAGCAAAAATTTAGAAAATGTTTCACCACTAGAGGTTGAACTTTAAGTGATCAATGAAGGACTACAGTAGGCAAAAGAGAGAAAGATCAATAGAGTAGTTATTGAAATAGACTCCCAACAAGCAATAAATATGATTAAAATAAAAATTTAGATGTAAATATTTACCATTCAGCTCTTGCTAATTGTGTTAACTCACCATCATGTTTTGATGATGTTGAAATATATAAGGATGATTGTAAACAAAATAATGTGGCTAACATGCTTGCAAAGAAAGGATTGGAGGGAGGATGAAAGCTAACTTTTGATATTGTTATTCCTAGGTTTTTGTTAAATTATGTTTTAAAAGATGGTTACATAAATGATAATGTTTTGGTTTTAAAGGACATGATAAGTTAACTCATGATACTTAAAATATACTTAGGGTGGTAGTTATATTGAGTGCATTTTTAGAAGAACCGAAATACATTGAAATGGTACCAACTGTACTTAATAATAGAAAGATTTGGCACCCTTTAGGGGGAAAAAAATTCACCCCAATTGTGAAAAAATATACTTAATATAACTACCACCCTTTAAACTTTAATGTATTTGGGATTTTTTTTTTAATGAATTACTTCTTACAAAAAAAAAAAAACAAGTTCAATAAATTTAAAATTTAACTAAGCTCATTTAGTTTCAATTAAGCTTCTAAATAAAGCTTAAAATTATAGGCTTTCTTAAAAGAACTTTTATATTAAGTGTTAATCTTTAACTATCTAAGTGGTCATATAATAATGAATAATTTCTTATTGCGTATATTTATCAACCTTCACTTTTGGGTTTTAGTTTTTGACTTGGTTTATGTTCATGATGTCTCTTTAAGTACATAGTAGCAACTACACATTGTGTATGTTTGATAGATTAAAATATCCTGACTAATATGTAAGTTGGATAAGTTAATAGCATGTGTTTATGCTTAGTCTTATTGAGTCAACAAATGACATCATCAAACTAAGATTATAGTTGTAATCACTAATATTGGGGTGAATTGAGATAGTAAGCACTTAGGCCTTCATGGGTGGCTTAACAAATAACTGACATAAAGGAACTACATTAACTAAGGATCAGCTAGATTGAAGAGAAGCCATAATAAGTGTTATCTAGCTATATGTGACTCTTAAGTAATTAGTTATGAGTAGATTGTAATCATTAGTGGCTTAATAATGATGGTGATCTTCTTATGAGATTACTATTTATTTTCATTTTAGACATGAGGTCTGGTTATCCCCATCAAAAACCCTAATAGTTTACTAAGGTAGGATTAGATCCTTAGCTTCCCTTCATGTTGATTAGAGTCGTGAATATTCCATTGCCACTTATATACTTAAATTATAGGTCAATGATTACTAGCTACTACATTAGATATAGGTATGTGTACAAACAGTGTCATATATGTTTGCATAACTGTTATCAAATGTCCTTACTATTCACTCCTTACTGTCTTTTTCATGTGATGATCTTTATGTTGAATTTATGTACAATGAGTATGGTTGTGGATTTAATTTTAAGGTATGGGATTTTGAGTGCAATGTTAATGTTGACACTTTACTTATTGTTTTGTTTTTGTTAAGGAGACTCTCCTTACACTTTCTAAGGATTGCTTTATTTCGTTTTCCTACACCTAGTACTTTTAGAATATTATTGATTTACGAACGATATCATATGCTGGACAATGTTGATTGTGTTTATCCTTTAGGCCTATGAGCCTTAATTTGTTATCTACACTTTTTAAATGATAAAATCTATATCAAGCTTGTTAGTAAATTATTTATACATCTTTATAGGAACTATCCAATCATCTCTCAACGTTTTCAAAGTTAATTAAATGATTTTAAAAAGGTAAAGATCATTTAGAAATCCAAACAAGTTTAATGAAGCCTTAACTTATTCTACTTAAGTGGAGTACATAGTAGATTGTTGTTGCCTTTAGGTTTCAACTTGTGATAAATACGAAGAGTGTGGGGAGCGTTTGAGAATAGTTCTACAACAACTTAAATATGAACATATGTATGTAAATTCTTTTTTTTTTTAAATGTGAATTCTTAGAGTAAGTATCATTTGTAAGTGACATACTACGGTAAGGTACAGTAGATCCAGAGAAGTTCACACTGTGGTTTGGCGATTAAGACTTAAAATTATAAAAGAAATTAAAAGTTTTCAAGATTTAATAAGAAATCGGGATATGTTATTTGTGAAACTAGAAAGTAATAAAGGTGAAGTTTGATTAATAAAGGGTTATTTTGTGCCTAGTTGAAATTAGAGTAAAGGTACATAATTTTTTTAATTATAATGAATTAGGTGTAAGCAAAGGCAAATTCAGAGGATTTTAGAGTAAGAGATATACAAAAGATTATACTTAGAGGTAAAATTAGAAGCAACTTTAAAAGGGAAGTATGAATATAGGAGATTCCATAAGCTAAACCTAAGGATAACTATTAAAGATTTCAAGGGTAGTAAAAAATAGAGGAAAACAGAGGATCCTAACATATAAATAAGTATAACTTATAAAACTTATGTCTAACCAACTAAAAACATGTAAAATGAAATAATTACTATTAATTCAAGGATTAAGTATGGATAAAATCTAACCTATTGTATATTTATAGGGACAACTAAGGATCATTAAGGTGACAATCAAGTTTAGCAATCTTATAAAGTGTAGGTAAGTTAGGATCCATACGTTGCAACATGTTAGAGCATAATGTTAGGAGTGTATTTGGTTGTGATTGTAACTTATTTGAATGTACGCATGGCCCGTGTGTAATTATTTACTTGTATTATGGACTTAGAGTACTACCTTGTATGATTATGTTTAATTTGATTTGCTTTGCCTTATAAATTTGTTGATCACCCCTAATTGGAATTTATTAAAAATTAGCCCTCAAACTAACTAGATATGCATAACAACCCACTAAAGGAACAAATAGGTATGTAAGACCAAATATCGACCCCTTTGATAAGAATAGTTAAAATGGTGCTTTCTTCATCCATAGTTAAACTAAGTATAGGAGAAGAGGTCGCTGTAAAGATGAAAGCCGTGGTTTGAATGAGGTCATGAGAAGAGAACGTTCTCTATTACACAAGCCTAGGTTTAGTCTAATTTGAGTTGCATTTTAATTTGAGTTGCATTGAAACTCCTCAATTAAGGTTAGAGTAGACGTAATTTTTCTAACCTCATAATGAATCGATTAACATTATGTGATGTTACATTTGCTTGATTACATTGCATTTCCCTAAAATAAAACGATTGAAAACCATACTTGTGCTTGATTTACTCTTTTGTCTTCATCCTACTTGTTAAGCTAGTGGTGGTCACATCTTTATATACCTTTCATAGGTATAGATCTAGCATTAAGAATACAATTCTATAATCACCCTCAAGCTAGTGTATGTTGGGCTGGGAGAGAAAGGAGACTTGAAGACTTGCAAGAGCCTGATCTTTTGTTTTGATTTTTCTCAATCTTCTATGGAAACTAACTAAGATCCTTAGGTTGCCTACTAGTTTCCTACTTTTATATACAATAACTTCAAAATGTGGGTCTTTGTAACTTTTATGTAACTAGAATTTTTAGTTTATAAACACTTATGTATATGCTACTATGTACTAAGATGTATACTATAGGTTATATTTAACAAGTGTTTTAAAAAGCTATACAATAAGTTTTATTAATAACAGTACAGAATTGCGATGCTTCAAAGCGATTGAGTTGAGTACGCTTGGTATGAGCTAAGTTTACTACAACAACAGTGAGGCTAGCTTCTATCTTAAAATAATTCATACAGTGAGACTATTACGACTTCACCACTTCAAGGCGTAACATACATTGTATACTAATGCAGGATTTGTGATAGCATATGCCTAGAAATATTTTAAGTCATGTCAAAAGAATTATCTAACTTAGAATTAGTAGTGATGGGCTTTACCCTTTAGTTGTGAAGGCACTATTTATATGGAAAAAAATGGAAAATTTATACTTATCATAGAAGTTTTAAATGAGGTTTCACTTAACAAGAGTTAAATATGAGGCAAAGATAATGGTTAAAGTTATATAATACTTACCATAGAGGTTTTATGTTGTTCAAGGAAAGGAAATGTCATTGTAGATTCTTTAAGTTGAAAGTAGTAGGGAAACATGGCTACTTGGATCACCATTTAGAAGCAATTGGGTGAGAGGATATGTGCATACTTGATTTAGAGATCCAAACCCATCATGCAGGGGTTAAATTACCTAATTTAAGATTTTGACATACTTTAATAGCTAAGATAAAAGTTGTTTAGAAAGGAGATGCAAGGATACAAAAGATATGATGGCTAATGGAAAAAGAAAAATGTTGAGAATAAGGTCAATTTAGAAGGAGTATTGACATAAGAAAACAAGCTATTTGTATTGGAAAGTTTCAACTAAAGAATGAGATGTTAAAGGAAGCTCATTGCTTAAGGTATTCAATGTATCCCAGGGGCATCAAGATGTATAAAAACTTGAAGAAGCAACATTCTTAGAACATGTGGTTTTTAAGGAATGTATGCAAGTAGCTAGGAAATGGTGAAAGTAGAAACTACATGACAAAGACTGAAGAATGTATTAGAAATTGAAAGAGTTTCCTTCTTTCCTTCCTTTCTTTCTTTCTTTGTTTTTTTTTTTTTTTTTCCAGTTTGGTAAGTTGCTATAAAAGGTTTTTATAAGGGTTTTCAAGGCCATAGTGGTGTCTATGGCCTAGCTTACTTAAAATGATGTATGAAGTTTGAATTGAATGAAGAAATGCTAAAACAACTTTTCAAAAGTGAATACTAAACTTATATTAGTACCTATGTTACCTTCTTAGAAAGTAAAAATGAGTTTATCATTTATAATGATGCTTCAATGTAAAGACTTAGATGTATACTTATGTAAGAGGGTAAAGTGATTGCATATGCATAGTAACTATTAAAGCCTTACGAAAAGAACTATCCTATTTATGATTTAAACTTGGCAATGTTGGCTGTTAAGTCACAAAAACATTCTTTATATGGTGAAAAGTGTAATATATACGCAAATTATAAGAGGCTAAGAAACATTTTCATGCAAAAGATCTTAACATGAGGTAAAGGCAATGGCTTAAACTCATTAAGGATTGTGATCTTGAGATCTTATACCATATGGTGAAAGCAAATTTAGTAGCAAGCACACCTAGTAGAAAAAGGTAAGAAAATATAGTTGTATTCATAAGAAGTCATAAGCATATTATAAAAGATTTGAGAAGATTAATTATTGGATTTCGAGGTCTTAGTAGACAAATTGGATGTTATACTTGCTAATTTATGTTTGCAGCTAACAATGATTGATAAGATTAAGGAATTCTAAGAGGAAGAAGAAGACCCAACGGATGATTGAAGTTGTCAAAAAGACAAAGCTATAAATAGATCTTGATGTTGTTATAAGATTTGGTACTAGAATTTAGGTACTTAAAAACCTAAAGTTAAGAAATAGGGTTCTAAAAGAGGCTCATTCATCTAGTTATCATTACATTTGAAAGAAACCAAGATGTATATAGATTTAGAGAAACATTATTAGAGTAATACAAACATGTTGCAAAGTGCTTAGCTTGTTATATGATTAGATTGAAAACCAAAAATTGATTGGCAAGTTATAACCCTTAACCATTCCAAAGTGGAAGTAGAGGCATATTATGATGGACTTTGTAGCTACTTCACCAAAGAATACAACTAGCAATAAATCTATTTGGGTAATTATTGATCGGCTAACTAAGTGCATTCACTTTATACCTTTAAGACTTGGTTGTTCTTTGAAATGGTTAGCACAACTATGTGTTAGAGAGGCTATTCAATTACATAAAGTGCAATATATATTATTTAAGATGGAGATCTTTGTTCTATGAGTAGATTTTAATGGAGTTTTGATATAATGCCCCAAAATTCAGGATGCTACAACTAATAGGAATCAAGGATTGATCATAAGATCCCGAGCTAGAGGATATGCCTTCTTAGTTCACTAAGCTATCTAAATGGACCTAATCCTAAAAGAAGAGAAGTTCCTCCGAGCCTACTTAGTATATCTTCTAAGCTCCCCCAATCCATTCATTATCTCAAAAGTAGAAGAAGAAGAACCCATTAACATTACCAAGCCTAATCAAAGCTGATCGTTGAACTTACCTACATTCGAGCTGATAAGTGTCCCAGCTTAAGTTAACTTATTGCTAAGCCAACCTGATGTGCCCGAGTTGCTAAGTCCCTACTTCCCAAGTAAGTGCTTCCCCGACCTACCAACCTAGCTGGCTCAGCTTTGCTTAGCATTTAGCAGCAATTTGGACCACTAAACTGAAAAGTAGACATGTATCCTATCCCACCCTTTGACATCCGTACTATCCTTTGTAAAGGATATTCCTTTTTTGTTTTTTTTTTATAATTTTACCTTATATAATGTGTGCTTTTCCTTTTCTAGTAGAAATCTTTTTAGTAATTTTTAGTAATTTAGAACTTGCCCTAATTGGGCCATATAAATATCTACATCATGTATCAGCTGCGTCATCAAGAATACTTGAATACATAACTTTTCCTTTGAGTTAAGTGTTATCTACTTGCTCTCTTTACTCTTATCTAAGCTTTTTGAGTGTAGACTAGTGATAAGCAACCTTTAGTTACACTTGTATGTAATATCAAGTGTAGCTTAAGCTCATATGAGGCATTAATGCGTCATATCCTACTTTGGTGCACAAGAACCCTTGCTCAAACTTTAACCTCCATTTGTTTGTTGAGCTATCTTGTGATTCGAGCTCATCCCCTAGTTTGTGTGATATCTTCGATTGTGTGTTTACTCATGATCATCGCCCGTATCATCTTAGTATTAGAGCTTAGCTACATTCGTGTCAATTTCTAATATCTTCCAGTTCTAAAGTGTTTTGTCATAGTACGCCGTGTGAAGTTAGTGGATTGAGACTTGGAAAGTATTAAAGAAATAGTTTGAAATTGTAGTGAGCGTCGATGTAGTGTTATAGGTTATAGAAGTAATACTCTATTTTCCCTTATTTCGGTACTCACAAATTAGAGTATGTGGTTTCTATTGGTTTGTAACAATGTTGAGCATTATTAGTGTTATCTAATAGCAATTAAAGTGCAATATATAGAGAGTTAATTGTTTGAAGAAGAGTCGTTTAGCTGTTTATGTTAGAGTAGTTATTATATTAAAAGTAATTAAACAATGTTGGATTCTAGTGTTTAAGGAACTCTTAGAAACCAAGAGAGTAGTGCTCGTAATGGGCTTAGATAATAAGGAAGTTATACGCCCCAATTCATAGATGAGAGACTGGATAGGCTAGTGACTAGCCTAGTGACTACTACAAATGAGGAAAGGCAATGAGCTAGAGATGATTTGAATAGAGGCTAAGCAAATAAACTACCTGAGAGGGGTAATAGCCGACTTAGTAAAGCTAATTTCCTAATTTGACAACCCTGAGTTAGAGGAATGGAAAGAATTGCTCAATGAAGGCTTGCATTAGAGGAGATAAAAGAAGAGGATAAGGAATTAGGTGATGAAAAAGAAGAGTACTATGGACCTGAAGAACGAAATTTACGAGCTCCTAAGGTAAAGGGGCTAAGGTTGCAAATCCCAAGCTTTTCTGGTAATAGTGATGTCGAGGACTACCTAGATTAGGTTGATAAGATAGAGAAATAGTGTGAGTATCATAAAGTTCTTGAGAATACTAAAGTGAGACTTATTGTCTTAGAATTCATAGAATATGCTACCTTATGATGGAAGAATTTATAGGCTACATAACGAAGAGAAGGAGACAGAGAGAGAGAAAGAGAGAAATTAGAGATTGGGATGCAATGAATAGAGTAATTAGAAAGAGATTTGTTTTGAGCTATTACCTAAATGATGCATTTAAAAGATTGTAAATGTTGAGACAAGGAGGATCAAGTGTAGATGCATATGTAAAGGAGTTTTAAATGTTAATGATTCACTGTGAAGTTGTTGAGCCAAAGGATAGGACTATCTATAGATTTATTAGTGGATTAAAATATGAGATAAGGGATATCTTAGAGACTAAAGATATCGAGCTCCTCAAAGGATAAAGCAATGCCCAATGAGTATATTTCGAGCTCCAGTTAGTTAAAATATCCCTAGCCGACTTATTCTAAGTAAACTTATGCGATTGAAACCAAGCATGACTAGTGACGTCTAATCTATTTGAACTACCCAAGTAGAGTACAAAAAAGTTCCAAGGAAGTTTGAGAAAGGGTAGTGCTCTAGCCAGAAGATAAATGAGGTTAAGTGCTTCAAGTGTCAAAGGTTTGGAGACATAGCAAGCCAATGCTTGAATAGAAGGACAATGGTGGTCAAGGTAGAAGTGCTTACCATAGAACTCAATGGCAGTGACAAAGAGATTGAAAAACTAAAGAGATCTGGATAAGCTGACCAACCCAAAGAAGAGGAGGTTATCTACAGTAAAGAAGGTAACTTCACGTCGACAACTATGGTACTAAGGAGAGCGATGAGTATGAGCCTAGTACCTGAGGATGAATAGCATGAGAACTTGTTCCACATTGGATGTAAGGTTAATGAAATATTGTGTACTCTTATTATTGATAGTTGTAGTTGCACTAAAGCGGTGTCTACCTTTAGTCGCTTAGCTAAATTAAGCTACTATGGTCAATGTATATTATATTGTTGCGTCCACTAAATTAAAGGACCTTTAATTAAGAAAGTTGGACTAAGCTATATCTTGAAGGTTGTTTTAATAGAGATAGTTCACAGCATTGTTGAGCTAAGATTTTGCCATGTGTGGTAGATAGCATCTATCGTGCCTGTTATAGGGGCCACGAGTATATTGTTGCAACCATGGCTCCTGTTATACTTGGCTTTGAAATTGCTAGATTGTGTTGCACTATATTTATGTCTAAGTTAGTTAAAAACTACAACTAGACTTTGAGAATTGTGCTAAGCTGATTGGTCGATGAAGTGTCAATGTTCAAGCAAAACTTGAGAATTCTAAGTTGAGCTACAGATTCGAGCCCCTATTTCATATTGTAGAACTAACTTAGTTGGTGTCGAGCTGAAATGAGTTGTCTAACTATTCAATTTCCAAGCTGTTACGTATGTGCCAATCTATTGCACTAAGTTGTGCCAAATGTACTACGTTGCTGTAACAAACTACTATTCTCCCAAGTATCCAAGCTGATTTGTTGAGGATAGCTATTGTTTTGGATTTGAGCTTTGCCAAGCTAAAACCAAAGCACGAAGTTCAATTGTGTCAAGTTGTTGTGGATGTTGAACTGCCAAACTTCGTTTCAGTATCTTTTGGGTTATGGTTAGTGAGGGGAATTGGCTCTAGCAAATTTGAATGCAAAGCTATGATGCGTACAATGACTAAAAATAGATAAGGCTAGTCATTGGATGGGTTTAAGCTTGCCGAAAGCTTAAAGAGATGATGGGGAATGTGTGGAAGAATCCAAAGTAAATGAAAAGTAAGCAAAACCCATAAATAGCTCCAAAGGATATGACACACCAATGGAACTTATGATGACTCACAACACAACTCAATATGATGCACGAGATGTCCAATGAGGCCACTTGCCACTTGCCACTTGCCACTTAGCCTTGCTTAAGGGTTAGGATAAGAATGAAATGAGAGTAAACAAAAGTGTTTACAAAAGGAAGAATATTCAATTGTATCGATGATAATCTAATATTTACAACTACAAATACAAGGGGTATTTATATTCGAAAGTTTAAGGCAACTTATCTAAAAGGGAAAAGATAAAAAAGGGTATTGCCCTAAAAAAGTAATGTACAAGGATATAAGAGGGTAAAAATAAATATTTAAGGAAAACAATGATTAGTATGGCAAATGTTACACGTGGTCTCATATACCTGACAAAAATTCATTAATGAGGCCGTTGGAAGATGTTGACAAAAGAGTATGATCAAATTACTAGTCCGAGTAGGGGTAGCTAAGGATTAGTCCAAGATCTCTCTCTCGGCACCTCAACAAGGGTAAGGCTAAGTATTTGGTCAGCTCAAACGTAAGTGAGTACTTGTGAATGGTCTAGTTGCTATCTCAACAATCTACAATTTATTATACTTTAGAGAGACGGGTAGTCATTTAGCTTGGCATATAAAGTGACTCAACAAAGAGATACCCGGCTTTGGTAGAAGTCGGTTAGAGTAAGAAGATCCTCCTTGCTAGCCCTTCCAATTCACGAGCTTGGCTGTAAGTCAAAGGCTTAGTAGCCTGATTCCTATTGTTCCCTTTGGGTTGATTTAGATTTGGGATCAAATCTAAATTATCTTCGATCAGCTCTCCATCAAGGTGATATGGACTAAGGTTGACAATGGTGAAGGTGTTAGAAACCCTATAGTCTTTAAGTAAATCCAACTTGTAAGCATTATCATTGATCTTCTAGAGGATTTTGAAAGGTCTTTCAATTCTTATAGATAGCTTGTTTCTCCTTTTGCTTAGAAACCTATCCTTACTAAGATACAGTCACACCAACTCTCATGGCTGGAATTGCTTAGTCGTTCTATTCTTAGCCTTCTATCGCATTCTTCTAGTGGCTTGGTCGATTTGCCGAGTAACTTTGTTGTAGATGTGTTGAAGGGATTATGCTCTAGCTCTTGCATCAAAGTCTTCTTATACAGGCACAGGTATAGGGGTGTGATCGAGGGACAACTCAGGATTAAAACCATAGACCACTTCGAAGGGGTTTTGCTTAGTGGTGTCATGCATTGATCGGTTGTAAGTGAATTCGACCACTGGCAAGCTGACAACCCAATCAGCTAAGTTCTTGCCCACTATAGCTTGAAGAAGTGATCCCAAAGTGCGATTAACCACCTCTATTTGGTCGTTAGTTTGCAGGTGATAAGAAGTACTAAATAGTAGTTTGGTCTCCATCCGACACTACAAGGTCCTCCAAAAATAGCTCAAGAACTTCGGGTCTTTGTTGGAGATTACACTTCTCAGTATATCGTATAGCCATATAATCTCTTACATGAAAACAGAAGCAATAGTTGAAGCATCGTTACTCTTGAAACAGGGTACAAAGTGTGCCATCTTGCTTAACCCGTCCATGATAACCATTACAGAATCTTTGCTTGAGGTAGTTCGTGATAATCTGAGAACAAATTTCACGCTTAATTCAGTCCAAGGTTTTGTTGGAACAAGCAAAGGCATTGCTTTTCCTTATTCGACTTGGCACTTAGCCCTCTTACATACGGTACAGCTTTCAACAACTTTATGCATATCTCTCCTCATTCTCGGCCAAAAAAATTGACCACTTAGCAATTCATGTCCTTTTTGCTCTAAAATGTTCAAATAGTCCTCCATTGTGGGCTTCCCTAATCAGTAGCTCTTGAAGTGAACAAGTTGGTACGTACAATTTCCCTCATCAGAACAAGTGTCCTTTCTTCATAGGATACTCTTCCAGTATCATCATATCGATACAATACCCAAGTATGAGCCCAAAGTATGGATCTGCAAAATATTGTTTTTTGATACTTGCAAACTCAAACAATCTAGTCTATAGTTCATTCAAAAGTGCATACCTTCTCGAAAGAGCATCTATAGTTACGTTGCTCTTTCCCTACGTATATTTTATTACGAAATTGAATCCTTTAAGCAATTCAACCCATCTCACCTATCGCTTTGACAACTTAGTCTAACTTTAGAGGTACTTCAGGGACTTATGATTAGTATAGATGACAAATTCTCTCGGTAGTAAATAATGCTACCATACCTGTAGTGCTTGGATCAATACTAAGAGTTCTTTGTCATACGCAGAGTAGTTTAGTTGAGGTCCTCTAAGCTTCTAGTTGTAGTAGGAAATTGGTATACCTTACTACATTAGGACAGCACCTATCCCAATGCCTAACACATTACACTTTAACTTAAATATTTTCTCGAAGTCAAGCAGAACTAGTATAGGGGTGAGGTTAACCTTTCCTTTATCTCAACAAAACTTCCTTCCTCCTTTTCTCCCAATCTAAAGTTGATGTTCTTCTTTGTCAATTCAATATGGAATGCGGTGAAGGTGCTAAAATTCCTAATAAATCTTCTATAAAAGGAAGCCAATCCATGAAAACTTCTTACCTTAGCATAAGTAGTTAGGGTCGACTACTCGACGATTGCTTGGATCTTCTCATCGTCTACTCGTAGGTCTCCTCTACTTATTACATTACTTAAGAATACCACTTCCTCTTGGCAAAAGCAATATTTCTTAAGGTTATCAAATAATCTTTCAATACGGGGGACATTTAATACGGTGTGGAGATATTCATAATGACTCGGTATATCGGAACTATAAACCAGGATGTCGTTAAAATACATTACGACATGCTTCCCTATGAGATTTCTTAGTACGTGATTTATCAGCTACATGAAAATGCTCAGGGCATTCGACAAGCCAAATGGCATGACTAACCACTCGTAAAGTCCATGCCAAGTTTTAAGCACAGTCTTCCATTTATCTTTCAGCCTCATTTAGATTTGATGGTACTCAAATTTCAAATCAATCTTGCCGAAGATCTTGGATCCATTCAATTCATCCAGCATATCTTCTAACTTGGGGATTAAAGACTTATATTTGATTGTTATCTTGTTGATGTCTCGGCTGTCAACATACATCTACCAGGTACCATCCTTTTGCGGCAGTAGGTGTAAGCCCCACAACTAAGCAATTCGAGGTTTCGATCGGTTGAACGACCCAATCGAGCCTAAATTATAAAGTAAAGCTAGAAATATTAGTAAATCGATCTCATAAGATTAAATTTAAGAAAATAAGTAATAAAATAGGAGACAACAAAATTTTCAAATTTTAAGTATATAACTCGTTATTTATCGAAAATGCGTAAAATGCATTCCGATAATTAACGAATCGCTAAAGATAAATTATATGTATACTAAAAATCATAAAATAACCTAAATAATATTTAGGAATATTTATTTGTATTATATATAAATTTACATGTATGTAGAAATATGCGTAATTACTTAAAATACGCGTAATGTGCCAAAATAATACTAAATAATTAAAGAAAATTCATAATTAATTAAGGAAAAATAAAGAAAAATAAGGAATGATCCAGAATTGGGTCGTGGCAGCTGGGAAAAAATAGAAAAAAAATCAGCCAATTAAATTAAGACAACACAAAAGCAAAAAATTAAGGGATAAGGCAATTGTCTTGTCCAATTTAATGCGCAATAAATTCTCTAAACATCTATAAATAGGAAAAAAATTTAGAGAACTCCTTTGAATAGTTAAGGATTTGAGAAAAATAGAGAGACTCAAAAATTGAGAGAAAAACTAAGGAAAAAAAAAAAGAAAAGGAAAATTGTGCAGTTAGGGCCACAAAGAAAAACCCAGACCCGACGGGCAGCTGGGAGTGGACGGCCACCACCACCACACGATGCTGGCAACGCCCAATTGGGCCGACACACCCATGGCCACCGACGGTAGCCGGAGCTACCCAAATCGGTGAGTTCGATTTCTAGCCCAATTTTATGTAATTTTTTAAAAATAGTAAATATTATTATAAAATTATGAAATTTGTTATTCTGGAATATTTTTGTATGTAGTTTTTAGGAAAAATATTATTTTGATGAAAATATGTCTCGTTATATAGGATCCTTAAAAAATCGTGTAAAACTAAGCATGTTTCGGTTTAGAAATAAATGACTGTAGTTTCGAGCCAAAAATTTTTGTGTAGATTACTTAGATGATATAGAACAGTGTTATGAAGCCCATTTTCAAAAATTAATTTTCAAAATTTTTAGACAATTTTTAGGCCCTAAAATGAGGCATAAAATGGGTAATTTAGGGTTAATTAAGTAATTAAATGATTAATTACTAATTTAGTGTAATTATATGTTTTAGAATGTTGAAATCTGATGGAGTATGATACTTGTAGCATTTAAGGTGTTTGATGTGATTATTAGGTTAATTATGTAGTAAATGATTAATAAGGAAAAATAGTTAACTTTAAGTTAATTTTGTAAATTAGGAAAATTAGGAGTAAAATCTAATTTAGGATGAATTTAAACATTTTAAAATGATAATTGATGTTTAGGGATGGTAATTAAAGTAATAGAAATATTAGAAGTGCATTATGTACATAATAGGCAATAATGCATAATATGTAATTTTTGAAAATATAATAAATAGAAAATATTAGGATAAAAATTGATATTATATAAATAATAAGGATATATAATAAATCTGATAAGAAACTTGAATTTATGTAATTATATGAAAAATGTAAAAATTTCTCACATCATGAGTAAATTCGGTACACTAATAAAGATATAAGTGTACCGAATGAAATAAAATACTGACTAGGGGTAATAATAATATTTAGGAGATCAGAAAGTAATGTGATTAATTTCACATTATGAGTTGAAACGAATTTCTAGGGTTGGAATATAAAACATTACTTAGAAATCGAACTAGAACCTAATTTAGAAATCGATGTAGAAACCGAACCCGAACCTAACCCCAAACCTAGAATAATTATAAAAGACTTAAGACCTAGATAATTAGGCATATTAAACCCTAAACAAAACCTAACAATAAGCGTTATAGGATAAAATGAACCTATAATAGTTATATGAAAAGCTGAAACCACATTTGTGTTATAGGGATGATCGGTGATGGCCTGAGCAAATCGGACCTTGAGTGAGTGAGCAAGGAATCGAGGTAAGTTGGGAATTAATACACTGCTGTATTTTGGAAGCTTGAGATTATGCTTGGTTGTGCTTGGTTGTGCTTGTTAGATAGTTGGCTGTGTACATGTGCTTGATTATAGGTGATACTATGATTCTGTTTGATGCTCTGTCATGTATTGTATGACTTGTATAAAATGATTGATCACCCTAAACTGGACTTAATCTAACATACAATCAGTAATCATAATCGGACATGCATGGCAACCCGTTAGGGGAACTTAGGACTCTCCGACCAAATACGGACCCCTTCGAAAGGGATAGCGTAAGATTGCAAAATGGTCCCTTCTTCATCCTTAGTCGAACTAAGTGACAGGAGAGGAGGTCACGGCGAGGGTGAAGACAGTGGTTTGACGGTAGTCGCGGGAGGAGCAAGGTCTCCATTACACAAGCTTGGGTTTGGTCGTGAGCTGTTGCATTAACGGTAACTCCTCAACCCGAATTAGAGCGGGCACAATTTCTTTAATCTCACGATGGGCTGGACAACGTCGTGCGATGACATTTGCTTGCGCATGCATTGCACCTAATAAGTGATTGAAAACCTTATTGTGTATATAGTATAGTTTTAAGTCCTCCATCCTAACTTACTGAGCTGTGGTTGCTCACATCCCTATAGACGTCGTGCAGGTGTTGGTTAAGAAGTGGCAAACAACTACTCTAAAGTTAGCAATTGCTGGATCCTAGGAAGTGAGGAAAAATATTTGAAGAACAAACATATATTCTTAAGGTCTAAGTTTTACTTTAGAATTATTTTTTTTTTTTCATTTTTGAAGGATGTAATAACTGAATTATAGTATATATATATATATAAATTTTCTCACTTTCTTAGATAAATGTTTTATCTAAATTACAAACTGTTTACTTCAAAGTGGGTTAGTCATGAACGCCTTATGTAGATCAGGTCTAAGATAGCAGTTGTAAGGCCAATTTCTATTTTAGGATAGTTTACACGGCGGGGCTGTTACGACTTTGCCGCTTCGGGGCGTGACAGTAAGAGCGCCGGAACAACACAAAAGCTGAGACTTTCCCCAACATAACCTCTTTCTAGTAGCTTATTGACTTGTCGTTGGAGTTCAAAAGTCTGCTTGGGACTCATCTGATACGCAAGCTTAATTGACAGGGCAACGCCAAGCATTAAGTCAATGCAGTATTCTATGCCTCGAATTGGGGTTAACCCCTCCAGTAACTATTCGGGGAACAAATTGGCATATTCATTCAACAACTCTTTTATTCTTAAGGTTATTTCACCCCATTCCTTCATCTCTAATAAGTGCCTAACTAGCATGAAGGTTAGCTCATCAGCGTTGATCGTCTTTTAGAGCTTAGCTTTACTCTTCATCAGAGTCTTCTTCAATTTGCAAGCAAGTTTTGTCTACAGTTTATTAACTTCTCTTAGTGGCATCAAGTTTAGCATAATCTTCTTACCATCCTTCTCGAACACATACGTGTTCTTGTATTCGTCATAGATAACTCTTTTATCAAACAACTATGGTTAGCCAAGTAACATATATGAAGCGCACATAGGCAACACATCATAAAGAACCTTGTCAGTGTAATTTCCAATAATGATTGGCAATAGTAGTTGCCAAGTGACATGTGGTGCTCCTTTCTTATTCAACTAATGCAACTTGTAAGACCTCGAGTGTACGATAGTCAGTAAATTTAACCTTCTGACCAGATCGGTTGATGTTACGTTAATGCAACTTCTGCTATCCACAATTAGCGTACTCACCTAATCATTTACTCGACAAGTTATATGAAATAAGTTTTTTCTCTACTCTTCCTCTTATAAGGGTTCCAAGTTCATTGCACATCGAACAACCAAGATCAACTAATCCAAGTCATTGGCAAACACATCCTCTTCAATCAATTCTTTCTCGATAGTTTATTCTTTAACCTTGTTCTCCTTGTCCTTAGGTTCCTCATCAATGCTTTCCACTTCTAACTTTAGGACATCTCCATTAATCACCATAGTCCTTCGGTTCGCGCACTAAGTAGCTATATGTCCAAAGCCTTGGCATTTGAATTACTTAATTTGGCTCGTTTTCCTTCCAGATCCTTATCCTTTCTCATAAGTTTGGGTTGGTACGTTACCTTCTACTTAGTCCTTATGGTTAGTCCTGACATCCCTTTGTCCAATCGGGTTGGTACTCGGCTGGCATTGATAAGTTCTTTATATAAGTTGGTTTGACTAAACAAGTCGATTAGTTAGCATCCTTTTCAGCATTCAACTTCTTCTCTATCTTTCCACTTGTTGAGTTATTCATATTGCCTCATCCAATGTAGCAAGTTGTTGGAGTTCCACAATGTCTCGGATATCACTCCTTAATCCAGTAAGGAATCTCCAGACAGTTTGTCTTATGGGCCCTTCCAATTCATAGCGAATCATAAGCATTTTGAACTCTTAAACATACTCGTTAATAGTTCGGCCTCCTTGCCTCAGCTCTTGAAGCTAAGTAAAAGTATCTTGCAAATAAGTTTCTAGTACGAATCTATTTCTAAGTATTCTCTTCATCTTAGGCCAAGTATTGATCCCTTAGTAACCTTCTTACCTTCTTATGGCCTAGAAATTCTTCTATCACATGGCAACATATCTAGAGAACTCAATAGTTGCAGTTCTCACTTTGTCGTACTCATTATAATAGTAATAATCGAAAACTCACTCCACCTTCTCTTCCCAATCCAAATAGTCATCCACATTCCTAGACCCATTGAAGCTAGGATTCTTAAGCTTCACATAGTCAGATGTTCGAGGTGCTTGGGCTTTCTTTTCTCCTTCATATTATTCCTTGTCCTCCGTATCCAAATCTCCCAAGTCAATCCTTCTTCTCACTCGTCCGCTTACTCCTCTACCTCAAACTTGTCAAGTTGGGTTCTAAACTCTTGCAATTCAGGCAGCTCATAAGATCTTATGCATGGCTTCAGTAGGTCGATAAGCCAACACATGAATAGCTTAGCTTAAATCTACTAAGAGATTAGCCACATCATTAAGTCTCTCGTTAGTGCTCCTAGGGGTCCTCTGAAACTGTTGACTATGATGGACTATACCACTATTGTCATCCCCAACACCAACATTAATACTCGGGTTTGTCATTTGCTCTATAAGATTCAAGCCCAAACTCCTTGATTTGGTGCTACAGTTGACACTATCTCTTAAAGTCTACCAGACAATTCCTCCAAACTAGAAGCTTAACAACTAGTAAATACAATAGTTAAAATAACATAGAAAACTTGCTTTATTCTACATACGTAAGACAATAAGGATAGAACTTTGAAACAACCGATACAACTTAAGCAAAAACCTTCACTTTGATACCAAGATGATGCGTACCGTGACTAAGAATAAATAAAGACTGGCTGCTAAATAGGTCTAAGCTTGCCAAAAGCTTGAAGAGATGATGGGGAATATGTGAAAGAACGAAAAGTGAATGAATAGTAAGCAAAACCCACAAATAGCTCTAAAGGATATGACACACTAATGGAACTTACAATGACTCATGGCATAACTCGATATGACACATGAGATGGTCCAGTGAGGTTACTTGCCACCTAGCCTTACTTAAGGTTTGTAATGAGAGTAAAATGAGAGTAAACAAAAATATTTACAAAAGGAAGAATATTCAATTGTATTGATGATAATCTAATGTTTATAGCTACAAATATAAAGGGTATTTATACCCGAAAGTTTAAAGCAACTTGCCTAAAAGGGAAAAGACAAAAAAGGGTATTGCCCTAAAGAAGTATAAGAATACAAGAGAGTAAAAATAAAAATTCAATAAAAGCAATAATTAGTGCAGTAGATGCTATACGTAGTCTCATATATGTGGTGGAGATGCATTGGTGAGGTCATTGGAAGATGCAGATAAAAAAGCATGATCATATTGTTGGTTTACGTAGGGGTAGCTAAGGATTTGTTCGAGTTCTCTCTCTCAATACCTCGGCAAGGGTAAGGCTGAGTATTTAGTTGACTCGAACATGAGTAAGTATTTGTGAATGTTCTGGTTATTGGCTCAGCAATCTGCAATTTGGCATACTTCAAAGAGAAGGGCAGTCATTCGACTTGGCATATAGAGTAACTCGACAAAGAGATACTTAGCTTCAGTAGGAGTAGGCTAGAATAGTAGGATCCACCTTACCAGCCCTTTTAATCTTCAGGCTTGGCTGTAGGTCAAAAGCCTAGTAGCCGGATTCCTATCAAGCTATTTATTGCATCAACCCCTATAGAATTACAATCCAAGCTGTTGTAATTAATAAACTGCCAAGGTGAAATTTAACCGAGGTAATGTTGTCCTACTTTAATAATTAAACCAAGCTTATATGTTTAAGCCAAAGTGAACTGTTACCAAGCTAACCTGTAGTCAATGTCCGAGCTCTAAGCTACTACAATCCAAAGTGTCAAGCCGAAATTGGATATAAGCAAGCTACTATATTGAAGAATAGCTGTTGCCGAGTTATTCTGTTTAGTTTTCGAACTGCAATGGAATGGCAGAGGCATATGTATATTTGCTATTTTCATCTAAATTGCCGAGCTAGCTTGTATTCGAGCTGTTGCAATTGTTTGACCAAGCTAAATTATCTTCAAGTTACCAAGCTTATTCTAGCTTTGTCTAAGCTTTTTTTTTTTTTTTTCAATTTCCAAGCACTTCGTCTAACATACGGTAGCAATAGAAGTTAACGTTGTGTGGTGAATAGCAGAAAGGAAGAGTTGTCGTCCTGTCCATGTAATTGTCGAGCCTGAATATGTACTATCTTGTTTGTGTATATGTGTTAGAAGTGGGGTATTGATCAGCCAAGTGACTTATCGATCTTGAGCAAGTGCATTTAAGTCTAGTTACTAATTTGCAAATGAGTCGAGGTGAAGTGTTGTGCTTCTGTAGAAATTATGCAAGCCTTGTCAAGAGAGAAATCAAGTATCAAACTGCTACAAGGAAATCAATTGCGAGCTTAAAGTGTTGTTTTAACTGTGTCAAACTATTGCTTTTTATGAACTAAGCCGTAACCTTGTGACCTGAACTGTTGAAGTGTAGACCAATTGTAAATTGTCGAGCTACTTTCCTATATGTTAAGCTACAAAGTTGATTAAATTCTTACTTTCCAAGCTTATTTTGTTACAAGACAAAGCTAAGCGATTCAAAATTCCAATCGCCGTACCATCCATTCTCCACAAGTATTGAATCAAACTATGTATCCAAATTGCTGTGTACTTACGACCGAAATTGCAAACGTGTGCATTTACTTGCCCTACTGTCCTCCACTATTTTCTAAACAAGTGCTCCTTTGTTTTAAACCCGATGAGCTTAAGGATCCAAGTTGTCGTACTCTTAAGGAATTTGTTAAACTATGGAAAATACCAAACCTGAGCTTCTTTGTGAAGTTTATCCAAGCTTGTTGTAAATGTGTTCAATTGCCGAGCTGAATTTGGTCGTAGTAGTAACGTGTAAGCTGTTATGAATTACAGTTACAAAACTACCAAGCTATGATCAATGCTGCTACTAAGGTGATTTATTTAAGTTGTCTTTGATCCAAAGTGCAACAATTCTAGTGTTCATCAAAGATTGTAGATTATGGTGCCATTAACTTAATTCAAGCTCAAATTTTACCTCGTGACAATAGAGAAATTTTACATAAAGGAGAGACTTGAATAGGATATTATATTAATTTGGGTTAGTCACTATCCTGTGAACCTTATCTCTAAAATTGTTGTTGAAAGATTAGGCTATGAAACTATAAACCACTCAAACGTAGATAAGATTGTTCATGATGGTGAAGTGATTTGAGTGATGAAGTAAGCAAAAATAGCCTTCTCCATTAGCAAATTTCAAGATGAAGTTTTATTTAATGTTGCCAATATCAAAGATTGTTATATGTGTTTAGGTTCTCCATAGAAGACGAGTCATACATAAGCTATGCACCCTTAATGAATACCTATTCCTTTCGTGACAAAGAACAAATTGTGCTCCATCCTATTTCCCCAACTAGTCTTAAAGACGATTTAAGGATCGCTAGGACTTTAGTAGAAAGATGGAGAGTCGAAAAGAAAATTCCCAAAGAGGCCATCAAGGAGAAAAAAGGAAGTTGATGAAGGAGTTATTACGCCATCCATGATAACCAAAGAAGAAACTAGTTGTGAGGAAGTGAATGAGATAATAACTACTGGAAATAAAGTACTTGAGGTTAAGTAGGAATTTGAAATCTTACATGTTTAGATTCCTTGAGCTCATGTCATGTTTGAGCATGAAGTTGTGTTATTCCCCATGATTGATATCTACTAGAACTATTTAGGGGTAATTGACAGGATATGTGATGAGTGGAAGGAAAGGTGTCTAATGAAGAACATGATTGATCGCACTCATGATGAGTAGAAAGAGCGTCGAACTGTGTTTGCTCTTATCATTGAGTTGAGCTATTGTAATTTATTTTTATTCCACTATTATAGATTTTTTTTTTTTATCCAAGTGAAAGTTAAAGTATTCCATTATCAAGTTTTAGGTTGAAACATTTTCAAGAAGGGGATGATGATAGGATTTCGGGTATCGACCCAACTAAATGCCGAAGCCCAACTCATCCACTCCTTACTCAGACATCTCATTTCATCATTTCTTTTTTTGCTTATGTAATTTAGACTTCTTATTTCTTATATATTTCATAAATTACCCTCATGTTTATTTTGTACTTATAGGAATGCCATTAGGGCATTCTTTTAGTCATTTTATTTATAAGTTTGCCACCATGTATAAATAGAACACGTGTAGGGTTTTAGCCAGACTTTAACATATTTCTTTTGAAAAACTCTTGAGACTTTTCTCTTGAAAAACTCTCCTCTATCTGCTCTTATTAATCCCTTTAACAAGGATTGTGACAAGTAACTCTATCACATGGACCGATACGTCACATCCAGTGAGTCTTAGGCCGTATAAGATCTTATTGGTACGTCATATCTAATTAGATAGCTCACAAATTGCTAAACACCCCCCCCCCCCTCCCCCTCCAATTTTATTTTCTTTTTCTTGTTAATTATAGTGCTTCTCCGTATATCTGACTTGAGAGATGCATCACCTACTCCTTAATGAACTACTAGAAGGTCTGCCTCTAATCAAAGGGATTGCGCATGCGATAAATCTACAACTTGAAGCCGCATTACTTAACAAGCCAATATACAAGTTGAACCCTAAATAAGCTGTGGAGCTCTAAAAACAAGTGGGCAAGCTAATGAAAAGAGGATATGCAAGAGAGTCCTTAAGCCTATGCACTATCCTAACTTTGTTGGTGCCAAAGAAAGATGGCACATGGAGTATATGTGTGGACAGTCGAGCCATCAACCGTATTACTATCACTAATAGGTATCCCTTACCTCGACTTGATGACATACTTGAAGAACTAAATGGAGCAAGGATCTTCTCCAAGATCGATCTTAAGTTTGGTACCATTAGATTAGAATGCAGAAAGACATGAGTAGAAAATCACATTTAAGACTCGTTATGGGTTATATTAGTGGCTATTTATACTATTATAGCTGTTAAATGTGTCGAGCATATTCATAAAGCTAATGAACCATATGTTTGGAGAACTTATTGGAAAGTTTGTTATTATTTACTTTGATAACATTCTTGTTTACTACCCTAACTTCGAAACAAACTGTGAGCATCTCTGAGCTATCTTTGACAAGCTTTGAGTCGAAAAGCTATATGTCAATTTGAAGAAATGTGATTTCTATCGACCAAAAGTAGTCTTCCTAAGATTTGTTGTAAGTAGATGTGGTAAACAAGTTGATGAAGAGAAGGTGAAGGTGATTACTAAGTAGCATGTACCTTCCTTACTACTGACATACGAAATTTTTATGGCCCAATATCCTTTTATCACCATTTCATAAGGAATTTTAGTACTATTGTAGCCCCTATTACTAAGCTATCAAAGAAGAACATTAAATTCAAATAGGAAGAGAAGGAATAACAAAGTTTTGAGGAAGTGAAGAGGAAATTAACTACTACCCATTTTCTAGCTCCATCGAGCTTTGATGAAGTGTTCAAAATAGATTACGATGCATCTGCATTAGGTATAGGTGTTGTATTAATGCATGATGGCTAACCTATTGCATACTTTGGTGAAAAGGTTCAAGGAGCAACACTTAACTGTTTAGTATATGACAGGGAGTTTTACTCCTTGATCTAGGCCTTAAATATCTAGCAACACTATTTATTACCTATAGAATTCATAATCTATATCGACTATGAATTGCTAAGATATCTGAAGGGCTAACTAAAGTTGTCCAAGAGACAATCCAAATGGATCAAGTTTATGGAGAGATTTTCTTATGTTGTAAGGCACAAGACTGGTAAGAATAATGTAGTAACCAATACCTTATCACGATGACATACATTCTTGACTAAACTCTAGAAAAGGCTTCTTAAGTTCTCAATTATCAAGAGTTTATATGCTGAAGATCCATACTTTGGTCCAATCTATGCTCGATGCGAAGATGGTTGAGCAATTGATGATTATTATAGGGAAGACGGATATTTGTTCAGAAAAGGAAAGTTATGTAACCTGACCTGTTCCTTAAGAGAATTACTAGTGTTTAAGACACATAGAGGAGAATTATCTAGTCATTTTTGGAAGACCCAAATCCATGCAATGCTTAGCTTAAGATTCTTTTGGCCCATGATGATAAGAGATATGCACTTTGTATTAGAGAGATGTGCAACCTATTACCGAGCAAAGAGATGAACAAGTACCTTGCCTCTATTACCAATCCTTACCAAACTATGGTTTAAACTAAGTATGGACTTTACATTACGATGTCCCGTAAGAAGGACTCGATCATGGTGGCCATGGATCGCTTCAATAAGATGGTATACTTTGTGCCATGTAACTGAACTAATGATCCTTCAGCTATTTCTTTTCTCTTTTTGCAGGAAGCAATCAAGCTACATAGAGTGCCAAGAACCATTGTGTCTAATTGAAACTCCAAGCTTTTAGGCCATTTTTGAAAGACCTTTTAAAAGTGTTTGGAGACTAAACTATTATTCAGTACATCTTACTACCCATAAACAGATGGATAAACTGAGGTAATCAATACTCAATGGGACCTTAGGAACATTACTACAAATTGCAATTGGAAGAAATTAAGCCGATAAGGATATGTGCTTACCAATCATTGAGTTTGCTTACAACATGACCATATGTAATGTCATCAAAAAGTCTCCCTTTGAGGTCGCATATGGATATAATCTCGAGCTCCTACTAGATCAGGTTTCCTAGCACAGCCAACCTGAGGATTGACTAGTTGTGGAGAGATCAAAAGCCATCCAAGCATGCACCAAAAGGTCGTAGACCATCTCACTTGAGCTACTACCAACCTTGAAAAGAAAGGTCGAGGAAGAAAAGCTAGAGAGTTCCAACCCAACGACTTAGTGTAGATTCACCTTAGCAAGGATAGGTTTCCTAACCTTAGGAACAACAAGTTATCCTAAAGAGCAAATGGACCCTTCAAGGTGATCGAGAAGATCAACCTTAGTGCCTACAAGGTAGATATGCCTAAAAAAAATGGAGTCTCTAACACTTTCAACATTGCTGATCTTCACCCATATTTTCCCGATAATGAGCTACTTAAATTTGACCAAGATTTGATCCCAAATCTTAAACAACCTAAAGAGATGATATGAATCAAGTATTGACTACTAGATCTCGAGCCTAAGGACTTGCCTTCTTAGTTTGTCAAGCTATCCAAATGTACCTAATCTAAGAAAAAGAGAAGTTCCTTCGAGCCAACCTAGAATATCTTTTGAACTCCCCCAATCTACTTACTATTTTGCAAGTAGAAGAAGGATAACCCATTGACAAAGCCCAATTAGAGCCAATCACTAAACTCACCCACATCTTAGCTAATACGTGTCCTAGCTCAAGCCAACCCATTGCTAAGCTAACTTGATGATCCCGAGCTACCAAGTCCCCACTTCTAAAGCAAGTACTTCCCTAAACCCTAACTTGCCAAGCTTTTGACCTAAAACTAACCCAGCCAGCTCAACTTTGTTCGACATCCAACATCTATTTAGACTACCAAAATGAGAAGCGTATACATGTCCCACCCTCTAACGTTTGTATTGTCCTTTACAAAGGATATCCCTTATTGTTTGTTTACTAATTTACCCTTGTATAATGTATGTTTTTCTTTTTTTAGTAAGAATCTTTTTAGTAATTTTTAATAACCTAAGACTTACCCTAATTGGGTCACATAAATATCTACATTGTATATCAGCCACATCATTAGGAATATTTGAATACAGAACTTTTCCCTTGAGTTAAGTTTTTTGTACTTGTTCTCTTTGCTCTTACTTAGGCCATTTGAGCAAAGACTAGTGACAAATGACCTCCGATTATACTTGTACATAATATCAAGTATAACTTAAGCTCGTGTGAGGTACTAGTATGTTATATCCTACATCAGTGCATAATAACTCTTACTCAAACTTCAACCTCCATTCATTCTTGGAGTTATCTTGTAATTTGTACTCATTCCCTTACTTGTGTGATACCTTCGATTGTGTGTTCACCTATGATCGTCCCTCATATCAACAACCTTGCCATGTGGTAGCCTTAAAAGCCGACACGCTAGGTATCTAGTAACTTACCACTTATCTATGATTCACATAAATAGATAACCACCAACTCACATTGAATATCACATCAATATTTGTTGAGCTTAAGTTTTTGGTTTCTTATTTTCCTTAACTCAATTTACATTAAATCATATATCCATTTAATATAAACCATCGACTAAGAATTAAGAAAAATAGGTTTTCTTTAAATTTGAAAAGAAATTTGAGCTGTTACCTAACTAAGTTCGGGAAAAGAGTTAGGTTAAAATCAAGAGTTAGATTAAAACCAATTGAATTGATTGATTTTAACCTAACCACTAGACCGCATGACGGCTTTTTTAAAACCCAGATATTTAGATCTAAGAGTTAACCTATTAAATCATAACCGGTATCACTTTTAATTTTTCGAATTTAGTTTTATATTTCAAAATACTATAAAAATAAAGAAAATTAAATTTATTTACAGAAAAAATATTTATAAAGAGAAAATAAAAAAAATTATTTTAATTTGCTCTATAGGTTTCTACACACTCTGTAGTAGATATTAAACTTTTCATAATTTGTTTCGAAAACTTTAGCTTGTTAATTCTTTTTAATTTTTAAAAATTAATCGAGTTTATGTTTCAAGTTTTTTTTAGACTAAAAAAAGCTAAAAAAAGGGTTATAACTTGAAGTTATACTTCTTTTGAAAATTTCTAAAAGAAACTTTAGTTCCGAAAAAAAAGTTTATTAATTTTTTATTTTTGGAAAAAAAAATTTCTAAGTGATAAGACTATTCTATTTTAATTTATTATGTACTATCATTATTTTTTTCTTTTTTATGTTTATTTCTTTTTTAGTAAATAATTAACAAATAATTAAACAAATAAAATGAAAAAACAAAAAACAAAAGCAACGACCTGAAACAAACAACGCGGGTCAGTGACTCAGGGCCCAGGGCGCAGTCAGGGTCGGATTTTCGGATCGGGTCGGACTTCAACTCCAAATCGGGTCGAAACTGGGAAGGAGAAGACAACAGCTGGGGTGGTTCGATTTCAGTCTACCTGAGCACCAAAAGGAGCGGGAATTGGGTCTTCTGCATGTTTCAAATTGGAGAATGTGGGGTAGGCTTAACGCCACGGCTATCGGTGGCTGTTTGTGGAGTTTCGTAGTTGGGCGGCGGCGGTGTGATGGTTAGTTCGGACTTGTGTGTGCTGGATAGGGCGGTGGTTGCGTGGGTGTGGTGCTTGCTGCCGCAAGTGGATGTGTGGTTGGGACACGGACGGTGTTTGATGTTGAAGAACTCGGAGTTGGTGTCACGCAATGATGGGCGGATCGGTTTGTGTGTGTGAGCGCTTGGGTCATTGCTGCTGTGTGCATTGTTGTGGTCGGATGGTTGGTGGAGCATGGAGCGTTGGTTGTTGGGTTGCGTGCTGTTGTGTTCGGGTTTGATGGATTGTCTTGACTGCGAATTTGATGTGTGTCGCGAAGGGGGTTTGGGTTCTCGGTAGGGTGGCCGAGTGTGTTCTACAGTGTGGGCGAGAGAAAGCCACCATTGCAGTGTGTTTGGGGATAAAAAGAGAGGATTGGGTTAGTGTGGTTGTTGCGCAGTGAAGGATTCGAAGGTTCCAGTTTTTTTTCCTCCTTTTTTTTATTGATCCGAAAGCATTCTTATATAATCAAAACCAAATCTTGTCGTGGATCAAGTGGTTCTTCCTTATCAAAATCCTCTTTTATCAAGATTTGTCAAAATCTCTAGAATAATTTAGATATCTTACTAATGATTACTAATAATTTTGATGTGGGGTGGGTTTTAAGAATTAAAGAAACAAAATGCAATTGCAAATTTAAGCTCGGATGCAAGCTGAATTGGGAAGAAGAATCTCTTTGTATTTTCTATATTTTTTTTGTACCTTGTATGATGTGTATATATATTTTCCTTAAATAGTTAGTTACTAATATTGAGCAGTGGAACAATATCTTGCCGATACGTGTATAAGAGGAATATAATGCATGTGCATGAAAGATTCATAAAAGTTATTGGAATGCAGTGTATAATAATGCTGGCTTGGGTTATATATCAAAGCCTATGATGCACAGTAGTCTTGGCCCATATCAGTAGCCAATAATATCAAGATCTTTAGAGTTATTGAACATGTTCAGCTCTTCCTTGTCTTGTATCCTTTCAAACTATTCTCCTTTCTTCGTTACTCTGACAAACCCTAATCCCCTTTTCCCTTTTTTGATCTTGCTCAATAACCTTGTATCATCCCTTCCTCTTTCCGAGAACCTTGTCCACAAGGTCGAATGAGGAAATCTTAATCTCAAGTCTAAAGCATACTCCTACATAGCATCAGCAAGAGAGAAATTTTTCCAATGAATAAGAATTTGAGCATCTGCCTTCCTTCTCCTTTTTACCAACCTTCTCTCTAATATTGCAATAGGTTCTAACTCATCTTTAGTGTCATTTGCAAGAAGTATTGAACTAATCCCAAGCATAGGTCCATGATAGGGTTTCAACTGTGAAACATGGAATGTTAGGTAGAGACATGCCTCATTGGGTAAATCCAATCGATAAGCTACAGTTTCTACCTTATCTATGATTCTATATGGCCTAAAATATTTGGGTTCAAATTTGTGTTTCCTCATCGCCTTTAGACTATGTTGTCGATATGGTTCTAGCTTTAACATGACCCAATCCCCAATTTTGAATTATCAGTCACTTCTCCATCTGTTCGCCTGTTATTTCATACGGTGTTAGGCTCTCCTCAAATGAAACTTCATCATTTTGTAAACTTACTCCTTATCCAACCGATGCATTACTAGAGTCCTTAGGTATATATGGCATGTGTAATGGGGGTGGATAGCCATATAGGATCTAAACTAGGATAGTCCGAGCACTAGAGTGGTAGTTAGCGTTGTACTACCATTTTGCTAATGCTAAGTACTGGTGCCATTTAGAGGGTTCTTCTCCTATAATGCATATCAAGTAAGTTTCCACACATTTATTGATAACTTTTGATTGGCCATCCATTTAAGGATGGTAGGCTATAGAAAGATTTATTTCTACCCCCCGAATTAAAAAAATTCCCTCCAAAACCTACTTAAGAATATAGGATCTCTATCACTAGTGATGCTTTCAGACATGCCATGTATCTTGTATACGTTTTTATATAAGCATATGCTACCTAAGATGCCATATATGGATGAAAGAGAGCAAGAAAATGGCCATACTTGCTAAAATGGTCCACAACTACCATTATAGCTTCCTTTCCCTAGACTTGGGCAATCCTTCAATGAAGTCCATTGTAACATCCTTCTAGCATCCATCAAGAATAGGAAGGGGTTGCAACAACCCTAAAGTAGCTATATTTTTGAATTTGTATCGTTAGCGGGTATTACATTCCCTTACAAACGAACAGACATCCTTCTCCAGTTTGGGCCAATAGAAAATTGACCCTAAATGTTGATAAGTCACTTGGCCTCTCAAGTGTCCCCCCGAAGCTCCTCTGTGATATAGGTTCAACAATTTGTTATGCAAGGTAATAGAAGGTCCTATTACCACTTGGCATTTCCTTTACAATATCCCATTAACCAAGGCAAACTTGTTACATAATTGTTTACCCTTCAATTTGTCAATTATAGTTGTGTAAGCTTCTTCTATTCTCCAACTCTCTTTTATTTCTTCCAACAATTCTAGTGATGCGGCTGTAGTTATGATGTAGATCAGCCTTAATTCTTTCACTCTAGATAGCGCATCAAGAACAATGTTACATGATCTACTCTTGAATTGTATTTCATAGTCCATTTCCAATAGTTTGGTGAGCCATTTGTGTTGGCTTGAAGTTACTAGTTTCTGCTCTAATAGGTATTTTAAGCTATGGTGGTCAGTTTTCACTATGTAGTGCCTACCAAGGAGGTAATGGTGCCACTTCTCCACTGCATATACTAGACCTATGAGCTCTTTTTCATAAGTTGATAGTCCTTGAAGCTTCAAGGGAATTTCTTTACTAAGGTAAGCAATCGGATGTTGATCTTGCATCAGCATTGCTCCTACTGCTTCTCCACTTGCATCAGTCTTGACTATGAATGGCTTAGAAAAATCAAGTAATCATAGGATTGGTGAAGAAATTAATGTCTTCTTCAAGGTATTGAAGGTAGCCGTAGCATCTTCTTACCAATTAAATTTCCCTTTCTTCAATAAGGATGTTAAGGGCTTGGCTAGTGTATTGTAACCCTGAATGAAATGACAATAGTACCCAATTAGACCAAGAAATCCCTATAATTACCTTGGGGTTTTCGGCTGTGGCCATTGCACTATGGCTTTAACCTTCTTTAGATTGGTATAAATCCCATCCTTGGTAATAACATGCCCTACGTATTCAATTTGCATAACTCCAAATTTGCATTTACTTTTCTTCAAAAACAACATCTCCTTGTGTAGGATTTCAAATATAACCCTTAGATGTTGTAAATGATCCTCCATAGTGGCACTATAGACTAAAATATCATTAAAAAACACCAAAACAAATTTCCCTAAAAAGGGTTTGAAGATGTGATTCATAAGCCCTTGGAATGTGGATAGATTGTTAGTCAATCCAAAGGGCAAAACTAAGAACACATAATGCACTTCATGAGTACGAAATGCCACATTCTGTTCATCTAATTGAGATTGTTGTTTATTGAAGGTCTCTGTGAATAGCTTAATCCAACCACCCCATTTTTGTTGCTACTTTTCATCATATTCCTTAAATAAGTTTCAAAGTAACTCTTCCCTTTTTTTCTTGCTCCCTAATATGAGGCATGTAACTACTAAAAGGGCTTTGATACTAGTTGATGTGCAATAGGTTTCAAGAATTAAAGAAACGAGATGTAATTGCAAATTCAAGCTTAGATGCAATTTGAATTAAGAAGAAGAATCTTTTTGTACTTTTCTATATATCTTTTTATAACCCCTACGATGTGTATATATATTCCCTAAATAGTTAGTTGTTAATATTGAGTAATGGAATAGCGCCCTGCTGATATGTATACAAGAGGAATATAATGCATGTGCATGAAAGATTCATAGAAGTTACTAGAATGCAGTACATAATAATGTTGGGTTAGGTTATATATCAAAGCCCATGATGCACAATAATCTCAACCCATATCAGTGGCTAATAATATTAAGATCCTTGGAGTTATCGAACATGTTTAGCTCTTCCTTGTCTTATATCCTTTCAAACTGTTCTCCTTTCTTCGTTACTTTGAGAAACCTTAATCCCCTTTTCCCTTTTTCAATCTTGCTTAATACCCTTATATCAGATTTATTAAGATTTTGGGTGTTTCTTCATTATCAAAATCCCGTTTTATTAAAGATCCGTCAAAATCCCTATAAAATTTGGATATCTTACTAATTATTTATTAAGATTTTGCCAAATCCTTGAAAAAAACGAAGATATGATAAAGATTCGAGATGAGCTACTTTTCGAATTTGTTTTGGTTGAAGGCGAAGATGTACGTTACCAATTAAAAATGAAAACCCCCTTTTATGACTATGAAAGTTGAACCCTCGTTCTCTTACATAATAAGCAAATGTGTTAGCCAGCTAAGCTAGCTTTTTCTACTAAGATATTAGGCATTCAAAATATACTTAACTTATTGACCTTAAGCTCAACTTAATCCAAGCCCAACTTGGCCTAATTTATTCAATTTATCAAAATAGCCCAAATGTACATGCTCAAATATATTTTATCACCAATTTCAAATTAAATAAACATAGAGCCTTATTAATTAATCCCATTAAAATATTTTTCAATTAAATAAAAATCCATTTAAATATTTTATTATGATATTTTTCCAATAAATCCTAAAAATCTTAAAGATTGTAAATCTATTAAATTGTACATATACTTTTGACTATTATTTGATCTGATCCTAAACAATTGATTGGCTTAACTTAGTCACCTTTAACACTTTATGTTTTTTTTTCTAATTTTTCAATTTTTTTGGTTTTTTTGTTTGTATTTCTGAATTAGGACCCTTTATCTTTTATTCTGAAAAAAAAATTAAAACTACAAGGAGCAAAAAAAAAAAAAGAAGTGTCTACAATATTAAATAAAGTGTGTTGTGATTAACCACTTATCTCCAAATACATACCACTTGTAAGTGCGCTATTCAAGTTCTAGAACATCTATAACTTATTCAATATACTAAACCTCAAGTCTCTACATAAGGAGTCTTATATTCCAACAATACATAAAATCAATAGGAAATCATAAGTGACCTCTATACAATCCATAAAATAAAACTCATACTAAATTAACTGTGTAAAACTCTCCAACAATATCCAACAAAACAAGTCTAATTACTAAGTGAACACATCCCCTTGTCAAAGTAATAATAGCCAGTCTCCCTCTCAAAGTAATAATAATCATAATCTACTTCCTCAATAAACTTAGAAGTCTCCATAATACTTATACCAGCAACTGAAAAACTACAATTCCTCAAAAGGAGAGCTATGTACAATACATAACACCAAATGCACATGTACGTGTCACATATGGGGAAAATTCATGTACGAGCATAAATAAACTAATGTAACAAACACACGTTAATAATCTTATTTATTAGCCAGTAGATAACATATTCCCAACATCCTAAGACTTCGAGTAACTCATGAATCCTATCTAAGTAATATATATACTTATATATAATAATATTGGTGTGGGTTCTATCCATCACCCAAGTAACCCCTCTTATAATCTAACTTGGTTGTCTCAATACAAAACCCTCATTAAGCGAGTTGTACACGATTACCATATCCTTAACCAACCTAATTAGAACCTACCAAAGGGAGGTTGAAGCCAAGTACACGCATCATTACGTTATTAAATCTGAGTTTGTATTAATTCTGATTACATATTATAACTACTACCTATACAAGCACAACAAACAAGCAAGTGTCCATACCAATCTTAAGTAACTTGACATATATTGAAATCGTCTCACTATAACCTAACAAATTAATGAAATCAATATTAGCTTAGTCTCAAACTCAACCTAGAGTAAACTTTTATCTATTCTAACCACTCACTTCACTTGTACACAAACCACTATAAGAGAAAGAGAGAATTACTGAAAGGAAATGAGTTGTTTAGAAACCATTTTAATGAGTAAAGTTGATGGAAAACATGTTAAAGACATTTCGAAATAAAAAATAAGGGAGGGAGACTTAAGGAAAAATAGTTTAGGAGACAAACCATGCATACCTACAACATAGCATCCAGATGCTAAGGTCGTTGACATCCACATGCCCCAAAAGAATTCATACGAAGTAAGTATAAGGGGCTAGCAATCCTCTACAACACTTGACCTAAATTCAAACCTTACCACAAAACACTTCATCTCATCACCCTTCCACCAATGCTCTTAACCAATAATCACCCAAATTCTCCTTAAAAACCAAAACTCAAACATCCACAGCCTTTTATGTCATCAAATCAACCTAACTTAATCCATTCTTCACAAAATTGGAACAAAATCAAAGGATTAAGAGTGGGTACTTATTTTCCCAATAGAGCAATACCCAAAACTTGAATGATCGCCTTCTCAATGCTATAAAACACAAATCCAATAAGTTTTCTCATCCCTTGTTGAAATAAAACAAAATTTCCATCATTATACATGGAAAACTTACCTATAAATTGTGTTTTCTTTGTGAATCTGACACTTCCTTACAATCTTTAGCACCTAAAATTTAAGGATCCGAATTTTGGACTTCGAGTTCAAAACTAGCTAGAGAGTTTTTTATTGGGTTTGAACAAAATATTTTATTAAACTGAATCCCTTCTATTAAACTTAATCCTTTGTAGGCATTAGTCAATAATATACCATACCAATCCTCTCCTAACTTTATTTCATCTTATTTATCTCTTTTAATTTTTTTTTCCAAGCTTTATGTTACACCAAGCTTTCAATGCTAAGTGATAGTTTAGTATAGCTTTTCATCCTTGAATACATAGATAGTTTAAAGGGATGATTCTAATAATGGTAGTTATGTTAAGAGCATATGCTATTGATTTTGATAGTAGATGGGTTGATCATCTACCTCTTATAGCGTTCGCATATAATAACAACAACTAAGCTACGATTAAGAGACTTAATATGAGGCTTTATACATAAAAAATGTAGGTCTTTGCTCTATTGGGATGGAGTTAGTAAAAGAGCTCTATTAGGACCAGAATTGGTGTAACAAGTAATCAACTAGGTTCAAGTGATCAAGTGAAGTATGCTAATAGCTCAAAGTAGATATAAAAATTATCTTGATAAGCATATAAGACCTTTGGAGTTTAAGTTAAATCTATGTTACGTTGTTTTATTTGAAATTTTGAAGAGGATAGAACCTATTGCTTATCGATTAACTCTACCTTTTAAGTTTATCTAATGTTCATGACTTTTTCAAGTGTCCTTGTTAATGAAATATTTACTAAATACAAATGCATTCATTGAGTTGTCACATCTTGATGTATAGGAAATTTAATGGTTGCTATGTACATAATTAAGATTGTAGGTTAGAAAGAAAAAGTCTTGAGAAATAAAATCGTCAAGTATTCCAAAGTACAATGGAGTGGCCAAATAAAAAGGGGAAGTCATTTCGGACCTAGAAGACAATATGAAGAGTAAGTATCTAGTTCTCTTATAGTCTTTGAGCAAATTTTAAAGATGAATGTTCTTTTTTTAAAGAGGAAGGGGAGAGGGAAGGAGTGAAATATTCCTAATCAATAGAAATTAATTGAGATAATTAAAGCGATATTTTAGGATCTAAGGTTGAATTAACCTAATTCAATGAAGCATAATAAAATGAGCTTAAGTGTTAATCTAAATGGATTTTTGGGTTAAATTAAATTTTTTGGAAGCAAAAATTACTAAATAAGGCCTACCTCAAAATTACAATGCAAAGACAATTAAGGAATTAGCAAATTAAGATTTTTCAAAAGGTAGTCATAAGCTAGATTATCTAAATGCCCTTATATGTAAATAAGGAGTAACAACATTTTAGTAGCTTTAAACCAATTCAAATTTTAGTTGGCATCTTAAATAAACATACCAATACAAGATTATTTTAAATCATTTTTCCCTCTATCCTTCCCTCTTATTTTCCTTTAGCTCTTACACATCTCTCCCCTACCACTATCTAATAAGGACATCAATCACTATATATAAGATGAAAAGATGTAATTTAGATTAAGGGATGTTAAAGGTGATACATAAGCTTCAATACATTGCATTGAAGGTTGTGTTATTTGGCATAGACAATAACATGTTATGTTGTGGCTGTACTGGGCATTTATAAAGACATTAACAAAGCACATGAATGCCATACACCATGTTGGAGTTTTAAGAGGCCATTTACTTGATTTAGTTGTATATTACGAGTTATTTATGTATTTTAATAAAAATTGCATTATTTACAAGATTACCATTATTTAGGTATTTATAAGTAGCACTATAAATACTCTCTTTTTTTTTCTATTGCAACAACAAATACCTTTGATTAATAAACTTAATTATGAGAGTTTATGTATATTTTCCTAATTTTATCAATTCATAAAAAATTGTAGCAACAACAACCCTTCCATTTATTCATCTGTGCATCGTATTAGATATGTGAACTAAAAACCCTGTTGTTGTAATTCTATGAATCAAATCAAATTACAATCTTGGATCGATTGATTTCTAGATTCATAAGTCATATCGATTTTATTTTCTATTTTTCATATATACAAAAATCCTAAAATGTTTACTTTTCATTTTTTTTAATCCTTAAAATCCATAAAGCACATATCCTTAATTAGTTGCATGACACTAATAAACAATCGAATTCATCTAATGGGTCTTAGTTGCATCATCATGATATCAAAGCTATGATTCATGTGCTTCATTGAGGTAAGTTTTTTTAGTTCTTATTTGTGAATTATAGTATTGGTTGAATTCCATAGATTTAGTTGGTATAGAGGTCGTAGAGAAATAGGGCTTATTTTCATTATGTCATGAAAAAAAAAAAAAAAGATTGCATGATGTAAAATAAAGAAAAGAAAAGAAAAGAAAAATTGAAGTTAGTGGTGATTGTATGAGAACTATTGTTGAGATTGGTGGGAATTTTTCTTTAGTAGGTGAGATATGGATAGTAATAAATTTTATGTACATAGTTGGATTAAGCAGGGTATGTTGTTATTCTAAATCAGGAATTTCCTAATTAACTTGCTTTGAGAGGTTGTTGTAGGTAGATTAGGATTTGAGACTATTGAACATCTGAATTAATATGAGTTTGTTTATAATGATAGGGTGATTTGGGTGAAAAGCAAACAATGTTAGTCTTTTTTATTAATGATAGATTCGAAGATGAGGTCTTGTGTGATGTTGTTGATGCTAATGATTGTCATGTATGTTTTAGAGAACTTTGAAAATTTGAGGATTATTCATGGTATAATTCATCTAATGATACTTATTGCATATATGTTGAAAGACAAATTAAGTTGCATCCTGCATCCATAAAAAAGTATAAGGGAACTTAGAAAAGGTCAAAGATTCAATATGGAGGTGCAAAGATTAAAAGAACTCATGTCATAGGGTAGTGAAGACTATGGATTGTATTGAACAAAGTAGCAATGCAATGAAACTTAAACATGCAGAATATATTTGATAAGAGGATGTGTTTCAAGTGTTTAGAGTTTGGACATTGTGCTCTTCAATGTATAAGATGCTAAGCTCAAGACTATCGTAGGAGAGAAGGTATAGAGGCCAAAGAAGATGAAGAAGAAGAAGAAGAAGAAGAAGTCCTAAAGGAAAATAACTAAGAAGCCCCCTATAGTGACAATTAAGAATTTGTTTAAGTTTATGAAAAGAAAAATTTAAGGTTAAAGAAAATAAAGGTAACACCCTAAAAAAGGCCTAGTAATTTTACCTAAAATCTTTATATCATATGTACACCCATTATATAAAGACCACTTTATAAGTCAGAGGTTGTAAAACTTTAATTAATGAGTTTCTAATCGTGTTTATTCATTTTACAAACATTTGCTTAGAGGAGAAGTACAAATTTAAGGAATAACCTTTTGCACTTTTTTTTGTTCGATTTCTAAACCTTTCATTTTCTTTTTATTTAAGTCCTCTAAATTTTTAAGTAATGTCAAATAAGGATTTCTGTTACTTTTGTCAACTTTTTTGTCTAAATAATTTGATGTAGTTTTTTTTTTTTTTTTGTAATTTGATTCTACATGGAGCCCACTAAGCAAGAAAACTAGGTTGATATAATATGGAAAAGAAAAATTAAAAAGACTTAAACAACTAAAAACCTGTGGAGACAAACTTAACCTAACTAGATGATATAAAGCTCTCAACCCTAATCACAACAAAAAGCTTGAAAAAACCATTAGTAAGGAATGGAATGTATTGACATGAAGAAACCTTAAGCTAAATTGTGCCCCAAAAACATCTCACACAATTCATGGGGTTATACATTTAAGGGTTATTTACAATACTCCAACTCCCTTTTGCATCTTCCCTTCTCTATGAGTTTTGATGATTCCTTCAAGTTAATTTAGACATTTTTTCAAACATTTTTTTTTTATGTAAAATTAAGGGATGGGTTGATTTAGGGTTGAGGTTTTCTTCACAACATGATTAAGGTTAGGATTTTCTTCACAACATGATCAAGGTAAAGGTTTTCTACAATATTCGAATCAATTAAGATTAGGGTAGGGACTTTCGCAAGGTTAGATTATGGATTTCCCTTTAAAAAATGTTGAAGTGAAGATCTGACTTTTTTAGAGAATAGTAAAATTAGGGTTTGTGCATAGATAGAGTGGTACTTAGAAACTTTGTTTAGTGGGGTAAAGGAACTTATGGTTGGTTTTTGTGTAACCAGGTCAAAATTATATTACTGTTATTTGTTTGCTTAGGGTTCAATTGTTAATTGGGTGAAACATGTTCAATTAGTATGCTGATGTAGTTGTCTACTCAATGCCACATGCCATGAAATTACTTTAAAAAATGCCACGTCATCTCATTTGGACGGAAAAAATAATAGCCTTAATGAAAGTCCTTATTTGACACTACTTGAAAATGTAGAGGACTTAAACAGAACAAGTAAAAGGTTTAGGATTCGAACAAAAAAGTTGCAAAAGGTTGACTCTTAAATTTATACTTATCCTTTTACTTAGTTATATAAGTAGCTAAGGGTAACCTAACAATCTACAATCCACTAAGATCATAGAGAGTCAAAATTACATACCAAATAATGAGATAGGATAATTAAACTTCAACAACATCACAAATTACTAAATATCATAAAGATCGAGCTTAACTAATATAAACTGCTAAAGAAATCTTGTCTATCTAATCCACATTCTTAGAGGAACACTTTACTCTTAGATTTTATCTCATTCTCAGTTTTTGGTTACTTGTAACAAGGAAATGTTGGGCATGAGTAAATCACAGTTAGTGAGTTCGCCTCTTACCACTACTATTCAAGCAAGTTATGAAGCATTATTATCACACATGCAATCTAACGGCATACAAAATGAATGCTATGTGATGAATGTAAGAAATACATCTACCTGACTCTAAAACCTTGAAAGGCGTAGATTTACATCATTTGTATATCAATTATCCCCTGTACTTAATTGCATTGGGTATCTTACCTTATCTGTATGAGACTGCCTATGTGCATTGTCTTGACAAACAAAACTCGATGATTATCCTAATCAAGAATACTGTACTAATCAATTAAGTAGATCCTAACTAGGTCTATCTATTATCAACAATCAATATGATGCCCTACAAGCTCATTATTAGCAAATCCGTATAATGCTCTATGAGCTAAACTATGTGAGTCCCCACTCTGGCTACTTGCCATCAATTAACTGAATATGATATACTAGATTTTCCTTAACAAATAAAATGTTGTAAGAAGCTACTATGAGCACTTATGAAGTTGATAAATCTTTCTTTGAATCATTAAAAAATTTCATAAATGCATTTCGTAAATTCTTTAAAAAACATGGCAAAGCTGTAGATATCTTAGTTGATAACTATTAGATCACAAATGAGCAATAAGATACCATGTTATGGCCATATTAAGCATTTATAAAGATATTGACATGAATGCCACATGCCATGTTAGAGCTTTGAGTGGTCATTTACTTGATTTAGTTTTACACTACAAGTTATTTATATATTTAGGTTTATTGTATGTATTTTTATTAAAGTTGTATTATTTACAAGATTGTCATTATTGAGGGTTTTATTAGTAGCCCTATAAATACACTCTTTTTCCATTGTAACAATAGAGACTATTGATTAGTGAAATTATTCATGAGAGTTTATCTCTATTTTCCGTATCTTATCAATTCATAACAAATTATGGAAACAATAGCCCTTCCATTGATTCATCTATGCATCCTATAGGATGTGTAAATTGAAAACCCCATTATTGTAATTTTGTAAGTCATATTGATTAATTTCTAGATTCATGAATAGTATCATTTCTAGAAATGAATCAAACCTAATTCGTTTCTTAGATTAATGTGCCATATCTAATCCTAAGAATCATCTTTATCCATTTTATTTTCTATTTTATATAAATACAAAAATCCAAAATTATTTACTATTCATTACTTTTGTCCTAAAATCCACAAATCGCATATCTTTAATTGGATATGGAATACTATTAAATAGCCTGATTCATCCAACAGATTGTGGTCATATCATAGTCTTTGTCTTAATCATTTTAATCTTCCATTTGTAGCTCAACTTAGTCTTTAGATGAATGTCTAAGTAATTTGAAAGCTTAAGATCCTATATCTCTTGGAGATTTGATGAGTTAAACCTTATGAAAGTTCATTTAAGTTGATTTGATTTAGCAACTCCTATTTATTCTAATTGGAGCTCGATCGATGCGCTTAAAAACTTGAAGTAGGTATTTAGATGATGACATGGCATTTTGTTTAGAGTGATAACTAATTGTCTCTAATTAGAGCTATTAAGTTTTAAAATTTGTAAACCTATATTCTATCCTTAACTTGATTCAACAGGCATATGTACCTATTATTTATTAACATAGATAAGTATAAGATCATCTCTACTGGGAATAGATACAAGCATTAGGACTGATTAATTCTCCCATTATCTAACAACCCAAATTATCAAGTGATTAAGTATTAAAATATCTAATTTACTAACTAAACTACACTAATCCATAAACAAATTTCATTTAACACAATGACTACAAGAACGATTAACAACACCACGCTTATCATGCGAGCTTATTTCACTACATAGCATGATGTCACTCTTAAATTTTATCCTAATGATTGTTATTTATAAGGAATTACTAGTTTGTAAGCATTCTTACTCTTAACCCTAATTGTATCTATTGAAATCTCTTCCAAATTAACAGCTAATTAGGATCGCATTAACATTATAATAATTTATTAAATTCCCTAAAAATACAGCAATTTTCCTAATAATATTTCTACTATCAAAAGTAAGTTATTCCAACATATTAGATATATTAAATAGAATTGTCTCTCGACATATTCTATTTAAATGTGTCCTAAGTTAGTGTCGTGCATTACACCATACTTAGATTTGTTAAGTTTAATTCACCGAAACTAACAAAAATTAGGCAATTGCTAAATTAGACACTTGTTCATGCTAAAGTGATGTAGCAAGCCTTAAATTACTACTCACGCATGATGAAATAACAACACATATCAACAAAACATAGAAATAACAAGGAAACAACATAAGATAAGTAGAAGAATAAAACCCTTTTTTAGATCTACTATAAAAGTCTTTACAACGCATAAACAATGAATTCCCATTGTTTCTTTTGAGTAATTTCCAATGCTATACACGGTACAATACTTAGAAAATGTATAGAAAACGAAAGATACAATAAGTACAAAAATGGGTGAACAAATGTGTTTGTGGTTTTCATTTAAGGTAAAAGTCTAGGATATCTAATAGTAAAACCTGTCTTCTCTATCCGAAATTTTGCAGGTGTATTTATATTCTCCTCGTCAAATGGTCCAAATACACCATTTCAAGATGCCCCATAAGTTTTAAAACTCGTTAAATGTACCAGTTTGTGTGAAAAATTTTAAAGAGGAACAATTGTGTATACTCCCATTACACTTGTGATTTGGGATATGATAGTCTTGAAAAAGGATAATCTCTACCTATCATGGTTATGATGTGATACATAAACACCTCGTTGCAAATAATTTGTCTCCTCATGCTCGTGATAGAGGGCGTAACCACCCTTGTGATATACAATAATAGGTGCGATAAACAAATAGATAGCAATCTTTCCCTTGGCCACGTCGATGATGGATGGCATGATAAGTACTGGGAATAAACCCTGCAAATCTAGCCTTCTAAGTATAGAATCAAATCCCTAAACTATAGATAAATTCCTAAAGTCAATAGAGTCAGTGAAATTTAAAACTGATTAAAATCTCAATTCAAATCCTAAAGCAAATATGGAAAACCTTAAATTATCAATTGAATCTCTAATTGCATATGAATACCTTAAAACCTTAAGTATATGTAACCGTAAAAGTTTGACCTTGAACTTGCTAAAAACTCCAATTGTGTAGGAAAACACTAAATTTTATTTGTACATACATATAAGAAATCAAACCTGAACCTCATTAAAACCCTAAATTAACAATCAAAGATTTAATTGTGTAGAAAACTTTTATACCTTAAATATATATAAACACTAGAGATTATGCCTAAAAGTGATAAAACTTTAAAACTATAACTTTAAATATATAAAAATACTAATTAACTATACTTTACTCTAAAACCCTAATTAACAATATATCCTCAGTATCATACTAAATCATTAGTAAAAGATTAAAAATAACTTTTGATCATTTATAAATACATATAATACTAAAGTAATCCATTAGAAACTATAATATTGCATTATAGATCATATATATTTTCTAAGTATATAACTAAGTTAATACTATAAGGAGTTAAGCATTTAGTTGATGTTTATACTATATATAGTTGGTATTAGTATTCTAAATGACATATTTCATGATGTTACACTAAGTACCATACTAAATTATGTAATAAGATATAAACACTTAAAGGAGGATCTCATCAATTATTCTTACTAATTATTTCAATAAACTCCATATTTCCTTTCATTTCCTTGATTTTCTTCCCAACTTTTCTTAATTACCTCATTATGTATACTTAAATTACATGTAATTTTAAGAGAGTTGATTAAGTCAACATGTTGACCAAAGTCAACATCGATCATTTTCAACTAGAAAGTTCTCCTCTTTTCTAATGTTTTCTAATTTTTTCACATGGATTTTTTTTTTCCTTTCTTATCCTCTTTGCCATCCAACATATGGGAACTTCTAGACCCTACTAGTCTTCATTTTAAAATACAAAAAATACACAAAACAAATTCCTTTTCCCCCCGTCTCCAAAACCGTTACCTCCCTTTCCCTTTTCACCCTTCTAATTTTCTAAACCTACTTCTATACTATAACAACCTTTCATACACTAAATAAGTAAACTCCTCACCCTTATCTAGAAGAAGAAAGAGGTATGATTTCATCAAAATTTCTATTTCAATAAGTGAATTAGTGTCTACTTTAGGTTAGTGTAGAAACTTTATGTAATATGTACATATATGCTATTGAAGGTAGAAAGTTCCATACTTATGCTTAGGAGTATATAAATACTTAGGTATACATGTATAAATACCTATGTACATACAATAAGTGAGTACATGTGAAGTGTATATGTAAGGGTTTTAATGAAATCTTTAATATAGGTATAAGAAATCCTTAGATAATTGAAAAAGGAGTACATATACATATGATCAAGTATGTGTATACAAGGATATACTTGATGCACACATGTATGGATTCTCTTATACATAAGTATCATTTATGTATATAACCAAAATGAAGGAATATACTAACTATATATACATATACCTTACTAAATAAGCTCATAAAGTATAAAAATATGGAATTTGTGAACATTTCTTAAGGGGGTATACAAGGCATACGAAAATACGTATAAAAATATGTTTATAACTATATGTATATACAGATATATGTACAAGTATATGTATAATATACTAATATACATACAAGTATATTAGAAGTATACATAACAAATGTATAAAGTACATAAAACACATAAGCATGAAGTGTACATATATAATGGATAACATAAGCAATGATATAAGCCTATAAAATAATAAAATATAAGATGATATAATATATATATATATATATACATAAACATATGGGCCGAAACTTCTTTAAACTCTTAATATACATCTTAAATTGGATTAGTCTTAATTAAGCACATAAATTAGTAATAACAATGTAAAATCATTTAAATGTAAGAATTTAATGCCTAATTAAACTATTAAGTACTAAAATAAGATATAAAACTTGACAATAAGCTTCAATAGTTAAAATTTCAATAAATTTAATCCATATTGTAAAACATGGGTCTTAATGTCGAAAGTAAAGATCACCGTGTGAACCTGTAACCAAAAACGATGAAAAATGACTATAAGATCGTAAATATTAGGAATAGAATGAAAAAGTCATTTACAATTAACGATAGAATTCAATCAGATAAAAACTGATAGTAATCTAAGTAGAATTAGGTAAATAGATATCTAGAATCATTTGTTAACTCAATTACTTATCATCATTTAGGTGATCCCGATGAAGGCATGGATCTTCTAATCAAGTATTACGACTAGAGCGAGTCGTCAGAGCTAAGTGAGTACTCCCGATAACTTTATACTTGTTTGTGCATGTAGTTAGTGTATTTAAATTGAATATAAATAACTTGATGTATAGGGTTTCAAGTTATGCATATGCTTGATATTGATTGATTACTATAAGAAATATTGTTATATATGATAATTGATTATTTGATTGTATGATTGATTGTTATATGATTTGGATGGTTTGCTGATATTGATTGATCGCCTCATAATTTGACTTAATTATATTTGGCTTATCTTAAATTAAAAGAGTCGTGCATTATCCATGCATTGCATTACTTATTTTGGCCTTCACTTCATGCAGAGATAAAGAGAGGCCTTACGGGGATTGTTTCTATATATTAAAGTGTTTCTATACGATACACTTATACAATATGACCTTACTTGAACCTATGGGCTTACGAGGCAATGGAGACACCAACCGTATGGCTGAGAGTTGAGTTTAGAAACCTCCACTATAGGATGTGAGTGTGGATTGCAGAGGCTACCTCACAGCTAGGCTTGAGATTTTGTATACTATTGGATTTTTAGAAATGGAAATGTATTTTGTGAAATATGAAATTCAAAGTTATGGTTAAAAACCTAGGTGTTAGAGTTCGGTTATGATTAGTGCTGATGTATCTCTAACCTTTATCTCGGAGGGCGTTAAAGTCCGATGTTATATGTAGTACCAGTCAATTGCATATATTTTTGGCATACTGTGTGTACATGCATTTATATGATTGTAATAATTTATTTGATAACTTGCTTATCAATATGGTACGAGGGATAACTCGCTAAGCTGTTGTAGCTTACTCCCCAATAATTTTTCTTTTGTAGGTTGATAAATAATCGGATATGAGTTAAGAGCCGAGCATTAAGTGCAAGTACTGAGACATGTTAGAGGTTAGAATTAGAGAAAAGTTGTTTAGTTCATGTAAAATTTTAAATGCAAATACCAATTATGTACTTATATTTTTCAACCTTTTTAAGTTTGAACTTTTAAGTCTATATTACTTAATCTTATCATTTGGTAGGGGATACCGATTCTTTGCAGTTTTAAGGAACTGTAGGATACTAAACATCCATAGTTATTTATATTTATAAGTTATAATAAATTAATTACTTAAAAATCAGTAATCTTAGTGATTTATCATTTAGAGTCTTACAATCTCTGACTTGTAAGGCAGTTTCTATATTATGGGTACATACGTGATATGAAAATTTTCAGGCAATTCTACTAGGCCCCTTTTAGGCTCCTGACACTGAGCACTCAAATCTTCTTTGATTACACTCATAATTGAATACATATTGATCTTCCTTCAAAATTATTCCTTCATCACGGGTATGATTGATTTAAATCTCCTTATTCTTGTGGAATTTCATCTCATTTTCACTTTGTCTTGAATAAATATTATCTGCTGACTCTTAAATAATCTAAAAATGATATATTACACAATTAGGTGCCAAAAACTTGCGAAATGAACATAATTATAATCAATTTAGGCCTAAATATGCTTAAAAAGTGAAGAGTAATTTATGCTTATTAAACTTCCTAACACTTAAACTTTGCTTATCCCTAAGCAAACACTTAAAAATAACCATTAAAACTCAATGACTTTTCGATTATATATTCATCAAAGTATTCATTCACCAATTCAAAAATCATAGTGGCTTAACTTCATGCTTATCACTCAACTTATTGCATTATGTTCTTAGGATACAAAAATTGACATTCTAAAACTAATAGAAGTAAAACAAATTTTACCCCTACTATTTAATGATAGCTTCCAAAGATACAAAGTAAATATAAAGTTAATTAAAATAAAATAAATTTGGTCATACTTCATCTACTTCCATAAGTGTATTATAAGCATTCAAGTACTTCTTCAAGCACAATAATTTAGAGAAAAAGTATTTTGCATCCATCTTTCTCTTATATTTCTACTTCTTTAATTTAATCTCTTCAAGGAAAACTTTACTTTATTTCTTCTTCTTCTCTTCTTCTCCTCACTTTCTATTTTTTCTTTTTAAGTTAAAGAATAAAAAGATAAATAGTAGCAACGGGCTCAAACTTCGCTCTTCTGAGAGACCAAAGCCCACCCTTATTAATTTAGTCCTTAAGCACTTCAGTTTACTTTATATTGAAGAGATTCTTAAGAAACATCAATAAGTGAATTATTTCATTTTCCATTTTCACTTAAGCTTAAATTAGCTCTAAGAGTATTTGAAAAGTAGTTATACTACTTAGTAAGTTTAGAAACACATTCATTTAATCTTGAACTAAAGACTCTGATGCACTTCTAACCGCTAAATTCATTCATTAAATGGTAAGTAAGTTTGCTTCATTTAGAGTTTATCCTACAATTTTTTTTTATCAAGTATGCTAAGTCCACAAGAGTTGAGTAAAGCATAAAATTGATTGCCACTTTGCCAAAATTACAATTTATGAAGTCAATTCATAACTTGAAAACAAATTGGTTAAATGAGGAACTTTTGATAAACGGGCTTAACCTTTCCTTACACTTAAAGAGTAACATTGCCCTCAATGTCTCTTGAATGCAAGTATAGAATAGGCATAGAAAAGGAAAAACTAAGAGAATGAAAAGCAATAAACAATGAGATCATGTCTCTCTTAATATATGAAGTTTGATCAATGCGTTGGGTTATAAACCATCAGAAAGTACATCCTTCAAAAACCGTGAAAATGGAACAACAAAAGAAACATGACCATTAAAAAAAAAAAACTATAACCAACTACAACAAACACCAAATATGAGAGTTTCGATCAATACTCATTAATGAGTGTAAGCTCTCAAATAGTTAGCAAGTTCGAATGAAAAATAAATCAAGATAACACAAAAAGAAAGAAAACAAAGTTAGTCATCCTCAGCTTTGGTTTCCTCATCGGGGTCGTCCTCTTCCTCTCCTGAGGACTCTTTATCACTCTCATTATCGACCTCTTATCCTATTATTTCTTACTAGGCTCCTTGGGTCTCTTCTATATCATCACTATCCTCTTCCTTAGACTTATCCTCCTCATTATTGTATTCTTCTTCTTTTGTCCTACCACCTTGTTCTTGGCTAGTAATAGGGGCACTTACTGGTAGGGGAACAGGAGGCTAATTGGGACCTGCATCCTCTTAGGTTAGAGAGCGAGAAAAATAGGAGGGGATTGTTACTCCTATAACTGTGACAATATTTTTGAAGAATTCTATAATCTCCTTTTGAGTTTCCTTTATTTCAATCACCTCTATTTCCAAACATTTTAGATTTCCCATAAAGAAACTCGAGGTGGTTGGTGCGAAATCTAGAGCATCGAGATCCTCTACATCTATATTGGGGTTTGAGACTTTTACGATGCCTTATTAATTGAAAGAGGTTATAGGGAGTAGTTCAAGGTCAGTACGAAAGTCTTTTTGCCTGTCACTGCTGTAATACCACAAGATTTTGAGCCAATATGATAACCCTAAGATCTGAACCTCTAAATTTAAGGTGCTAGGATATGTTATTTATTTTATTTTAAGCTTTACAGTAAGGTTAGAAAAGTTAAACAAAGTAATTCAAGTAAAAGTTAGTTTTTGAAAATAAACTATATAAAAATGTTAATTTGAAAAAAAGTCAATTTATCGATAAAATTAATAAATATTGAAAACGTGAAATTCAAGCTTTTAAATATATCTAGATATTAGAGATAAGTTGATTAACTTTTAAAAATAATAAATGAAGTTGAATTGTACATAATATACATGTGATATGTATTAAATACACATATATAATAATAATAAATTATTAAAATATGGTAAAATAATATAAAATAATGAAAAATTAATTAAAAAAACCAATGGATGAATCATCAAATGATATAGCAACATGAGATTAATTAGAAATAATGTGTCAATACCTAATTAACTAAAAAATGACTCGTGGTAATTAGGAAATTGGAAAATTGGCATGTGCCATACATATATTCAATTTTTATTAAATGAAACAATTTGAAAAACTATAAATGGAACCTAAACCCTTATTTACAATATTTTAGTATAAAAATATAAGAATATAACTTAGAAAATAAAAAAATATAAAAGAAAATAGTGAGAAAATACGAAGAATTATAATTTTTAAGGTTACAAGCAACTTGACAAGAAGTCACTTAGGACTTAAACTTACAGTAGAGAGAGAAAGTGGGCCGACACAGGGTGGTGGCCAAAACATCATGTGTTGGTGAGTCAAATTTTAGTGTTTGATTTTCATTAATTTACTAAAAATATCATATTAGCTTAGAAAATTATGAAATTTAGTTTCCAAAGGTTATTTTACATGTACTTTCATTTGATAATTTTATTTTCTTAAAATAACATTGATTTAGGGTACTTGTTTAAAAACATGCTTTGTTTAGATGAATTTTAAATAAATTTTTCAAAATATTAAATAATGTTACTTTAACCTAAAAATTTTTATATAACACACTTATATAATTTTTTAAATTTTAGTAACAAGAATTTTTTAAAATCTCTATGTTTACTATTTGTTATAATTATTTTGGATAAAACTAATAATTTCACTATTTTATCAGATTAATTAGTTTTTGATAAAATCAATATATGAGCCCTATGTATTTTGATATTTGGAAGTTTATAATGATATTTGGAATACTTATTTTTCATCTTACGTGTAAATTTGTTTATTTTTCTTAATTTTCCATAATTTTGATCTAAAACTGATAATTTCACTATTTCATCAGATTAATTAGTTTTTGATAAAATCAATATATGAGCCCTATGTATTTTGATATTTGAAAGTTTATAATGATATTTGGAATACTTATTTTTGATCTTACGTGTAAATTTGTTTATTTTTCTTAATTTTCCATAATTTTGAGCTAAAACTGCTATTTTCGTAAAAATAGATAATGACTAATTTAGTATAATTCATAGGCAATAATTAAACTACATATTTTTTAGCCTATAGGATTTTTCGTGAAATTAAGCGGGCTCATATACTATTTATTGTGTACTTCTCTAGTATTAACCTATATATTAGCTTAATATGTAATATAGTAATTAATATTATTAAAATATTTATCAAATCTATGTCAAATGAACACTTTGAGGTATATTAAGGGTTGTTGGACAAGTTTGAAAAGTATAATTTTTAGGGTTTTCAGTTTGGAATTAAAGTTTATTTGGGTTAATTATGGAGTTATGATAAAGCATGATGAAATTGGTAATACGAAAGGATATTTTTGAGTTTTTTGACAATATTGATTAGTATTTATTCTTAAGATATATCAATAGTACTCGAAATAATTGTCATGACAATATAAAGTTTATTGAAATCAAATAGGAAATAAGTAAGAAATGATTAAATGAAGTTTAAAGGCATGATAGGGAAAGTTTATGAGAATTTGGATTCAATTGGGACTTGACTTAGAAGCTGTGTTTATATTTTCATAAGTATATAAGTAAGGAAGGGCCATGTGATGAAGTTTAGGATTTTACGCTATTACAAAACCCAAGTAAGTGGATCTAACTTATGCTTGAAGTAAATATATTGCTACTTATAACATTACGTGCTATTTAATGCTATGTTGAGTGAATATGGGTATATCTTAGGTGAAATGATATGCTACTATAGTAAAAGTTGATGTGGTGATTTTAAATAACGATAACTATATCTTGGTTAAACTGTTACACTACTATGTTGGGTGATGATTTGTGCTTATGAATGATTATGCTAATCAAGGAAGTTGAGTGATTGCTAACTCAATCTTCTAGGTATTCACCTAAGTAAACCCTAATTGAGATACTAGAATTTTGTTAGGGAGAGTTCAAAAACTAGAATTAAATCACTAGGTTGAATAAAATTGAAAGATTAGTTGTACTGAGTGACATACTTGAGTTATTATTGCATATCATCACATGGCATGGCATAAAAAGTCCTACGGGTCAAAACTTTTAGAATGAGGCTTCTAAGTGATCATAGAAAAAGCAAGGCTTTATGAACTCAATTTTTAGAGACATATATATATTTGCATTACCCGAACATTGTAACTATTTTGATAGTCAGATTTGGTAAACTATAGTGTATAGTCTAATTTGACATTATTGCCTCTTTGATTTGGTAAACTACAGTATGTAGTCTAATTTTGTAAAGCAAAGTTGGGGGGTCCTATTCTTAGGCAGCTCTTTATTGCCCTTTTTTATATTGATAGACTATAGTGTGTAGTCCAATTAGGTGGGGGCTTCTACTCCCATGTAGCTCCTTATTACCCATAGGTTCCTGGACATTATATTTAGATGCCTAACTATGTTGACTAATCAAATGAAAATTAGAGAGTATAGGATATCAGTATCGATACAAGCCATGTGCATGAGCATAGCATGTTGTATTGCTAGCAATAAATGCCTAGTTAGGTAAATGCTTATGTGAAGTTGAACCTACGGATTATGATTGAAATGTTTCAGTTGTGATATGTGATATTGCCTATATTATATTGTTTGTTATCCACTATCACTTAGCTTTAGTAGTTGAGGGGATAAAATGTTTTATCCTCAAGTTAACACTATCATAAAAGGCCTAACACTAAGGGGAATGTATACTAAGAGCACAAGTTGAAGTCGGCGACTTTTATATGGAACTTGTACCAAGTCAAGAATCCTACTATTGTGAAGATGACAATAAAAAAAGTCAGTTCACATTTTGATGTAAATATTATATTATATACATAAGTTGTAACTGAATATCTAATTGAACTCTGATGTACCAAACCCTTAATCATGTAAACAAAGTTGTCTTTTAATGAATGAGCATGTTGACTTAAGTTTTCAATAGATATTCCTTTATAATGGTGTGCTAAGCCGAGATGTGACAACTGCCAGGTCACAATCTTAAGTTCCTCAAAATCTAAGTGACTAAACCTCCTACAAAAATACCCTTACTCTTATCAAAAGTTTGCTAGCGAATTCCAAATACAGTTAAAATGTCGACATTTGCCAAATATCCTTTGAGCATATTGTAAGAGGGTAGTAAATCATGTTCCCTTACTTCTTTAAGACTTTCATGCTTGCCATAAATGGTCCTTACCAACATATAATGAAAAACTCTAGCACTGGTGGTCTTTAGACTAAAGGCCTTTGATTTGCTTGTCCATAAATTGCTCTCATTTGAGATTTATCTCTAAAAATCATGAAGAGAAGTACCCCAAGGTAGACTCACTAATAGGTCCTCAAACTCATCCTCCTCTAATTCTACTCTTTTATACAGACCCATTACACAAACAAATGTCATCATATCAAATGTATGGGTTCTGCTAAAGGCAAAAAACTCAACCTCATTCGCCATCTTTGTGTTAATATACTCATATTTGATCTTAAAGGAGGAAAAGAAGGTGAGTTTTGTTTACTTGTAAGCCTTTTTTTGAATACTAAACAATTTGAGCCATGGTCCATTTCCCAGTAGTTGTTGCATAGCTAGCTTCAAACCATACTCTCCCAACACATCCTAATCAATGACATAATGTCTTTTTATAATTTGCTTCTCAACAAACTCCTTAAATCTTGCTTTTTTATTAGTAGTCATATTAGTAGGAAGAGAGACTACTCTATTAGAGCTTGTTGAATCATATTATCTTAGAGGAGGAGGAGAGAGATCAGCTCTAGGTTTTTTTTTTGTTAAGAAGTAGTAGCTAATTTCTTAGGTGTCATCTACAATCACAATCATTAGTTCCAAGAAAGCAAAATCATATACAATTTGATAGCAACTAAGACAAAAATAGAGCAGTTCTTCTTTTCCCCTAATTCAAACCATAAAATCCTTAAGAACTAAGTATGATTAGAGATCATAAGATATCCCTTCTTAAATTCAACTGGCAACCCACAAATGTAACTTAGTATTATAATTTTCCCTTTTCACCAAATGAACATAACAATACCTTAATTGCAAAACAACAACATAGACATAACAAATTGTAAATTCACAAATGAAACCACAACATATACATAACAACAACATCTATTAGACATGATAGATAGCTATCAACAATAGGAATGAATCATCAACCTATGCCTAAATTGCAAAACCCCTTAATTGACATTCATCAATGGAGGCTAGGGTTCTCAAGCATGAAATTCGTTCATGTAAATCTAGGCCTAATTTATATATAAACAACACCCCAAATATGATCATAATACATTAAGAATGAACAACAAACATAACGTGTACAAACCCTAAAATTGCATCAACTAAATCTAACTAAATAATGAAAAATTAGAAAAAAAAAAAGGAAGAGTCATACCTTCAAATCTAATGCAAATGGATGAAAGTGTGCACGAATGTCATGGGAATGATTTGGAGTAGTGAGAATGAGTTTAGAGTTAAAGTATCATGGGGTAAATTTTTTAAGAGGGTATCAAATGAGGAAAGAGAGAGGGAAATTTCTTTATATACTGATGTGTCAAGGGGCCAATCACTCCTGTGACTCGAGGCATGATGGCTCTTATTTTGTAAAAAAAGAAAAAGAAAATTTTCCCATCTTTGATCACAAGCATGATGAATCCCATGACCAACACTGTACAAAAATTTGTAAGTGTATCCTTTGGAGTACGATCATGAACAAAAGTGTAAGGGTTCTTAGGGGAAAGATCATGGCCATGATAGATAAGTAGATCACCCTTGTTACTTAATTACGATCATGATAGACACTGTGATCACCCCTAGATATTGACTACCATTGTTATGGTCATGATAGTGCCCATAACAAGCACTTACCTTGGCTCACGGGTGTAATGAGGGCCAATCTCTTCATTTTTAACCCATTACAACCGTAATAGATAGGTAAATCACCCTTACTACTTAATCACAATTGTGATAGACGTTGGGCTGTCCATCCTCCATCTATATCCCATACTTAGTGAAATTTATCATCTTCTCTTGAGTTTTCATAACTCCACTTGGCTTTTCTTTCCTTTTTTTGCTTAAAACATCTATAAAAACAAACAAACAACAATAACAACAAATAATATAAACTTAACAATCCTAAAGCAAGCAAAACAAACAAAAATTAACTAGTCAAATCAAAGGATATATGCTTATTTAACATCTTAAGCTAGACATTTCAAGAGATTTTTGGCTTCATTCCTTGAACTAGAGAAGTCTCAAATCCTCCATGTCTTCAGTCTTTCAGGAGCATGTAACTCTTTTCACTCCTTAAGGTCACAGCTTTAACTTGTTCTTTCAGGTTTGCCTTATTATTTCCTAGTAAAGATCCCAAAAGCCCTTTCAAAAAGTGTTTCTACGATCTATCTAACTTGGTTTTCTAAGTTATGAATGGATGCCCCTTTGTTTCTTAAAGTCATTTTGATAACCTAGTGATGTGCTCCAAAAGACTTGATAAACTAAACTAACATTTCTTCCATTGGTCTTAGTTTAGCTTGAGGGAGAGGAACTTATCTTTGAAATCTAAGAGGTTACATGTTCAAACTTTACCCATTATTATTACTCCATCTAAAATTTGGATGGTTCTTCTAATCAAAGTTATAAGCATTGTTGAATGAATCATTGCAAAGCCAGATAGATTTCCTAAATAGTCAACTTGCTCTAATTGATCTACTTTAGATGAACTTATGAAGCCAAAATCTACCACTATCAAAACTTAGTTCTGACCCATATTTAAGTTATCAAGCTTTGTCACTAACACTTCTACCTTATGAGCTAAGGAAGAAATAGGATCTAACTTATACTTCCTATTGGCCTTTTCTCTCTAGTTGTTTGAAGATGACCACTAATAATGGTTATTGGCCATATGTTTGAATAATTGGATGCATTGCTCTAATGATTTGTGATTTAAGCTCTTACCAGCAGTCACATCAATGACCTACTTACTTATGTAGTTCAAACCATTATAGAAGGTCTCAACCTAATGCTACTCTAAGAGCATTTTCTAAGTAGATCCTTCCATCTCTCCTATGCCTCATATAACGTCTCTAAATCCAATTGTCCAAACAAGGATATATTTACTCTTAGCTTGGCTATTCTTGATGGTGCGAAATATTTCCTCGTGAACAGCTTTATAATCTCTTGTCAAGTATTAATGGAGTTCCTTATCATAGATTTCAACCACTACTTAACATTACTCCTCAATGAGAATGAAAATAGCCTTAATTAGATAGTGTCCTTTGATAAACCACTTATTTTAAATGTATCACATATTTCTAAAGACTGCTACAAATGATTGTTGGCATCTTCTTCACTAAACCTATTAAATTGGACACATTGTTGAATCATCTGAATAATACTTAGCTTTATTTAGAAAGTATTTGCCTAAACACGAGGCCGAGTGATGATAGTACTAGCCCTATCTAAGTTAGGCCTACAATAATATAGCATCATCTTGGGAGCAATAGGTAGATTAACTTGTGGCTCATTCCTTAGGTTCACTTCATTCTCATTCCTTTCAAGAAGTAGATCTATATTTAATGGTGGAACTCATGGTATATCACCTTTAGGATCCAAAAATTAGCTCCCCAATGGTGGCTTGACATTCTTGTTTTAATTATTCATTCTAGATGATTTTGATATCTTTGTTTTGATTTTCAATGGTTCACGTATTCTTACTTTCTTATTACCAAATGCTTGCTTCTCAAAATATTCAAGGACTTTCTTCAAATTTCTTTTAAGTATTCTCTCAGATTCAGGATCAAAATTAGCAAGTTCAATTATGTAGCTCCAGGTCATAAATTACAAAAACCAACAAATTTAAATAAACTTAAGAGTAAAATTTTTAAAAATAACAAAACAATAGAAAAGACAAGCTAAATGCACATGAATTTTAAATTTCTTAATGATGTTATTCTCCAATAATGGTGCCAAAAACTTGATCACCTCTAACTAGAGATAGCAAGTTTTAAAATTTATAAACCTATATTTTACCCTTAACTTTGTTCAATTGGGAAGTGTACCTATTGTTTATTAGCATGGATAAGTATAGTGTTATCTCCACTGGGAACGGATACAGGCGCTAGTACTAATTAATCTTCTTATTATCTAGTAGCCCAAATTATCAAGTGATTAAGTATTAAAATGTCTAATTTACTAATTAAACTACATTAATCCACAAACAAACTTCATTTAACACAATGACTACAAAAATGATTAACAATAGCGCACTTATCATACAGGTTTGCTTCATCGCATAGTATGATGTCACCCTTAAGTTTTATCATAATGATTGTTATATATAGGGAGTTACCAGTTTGTAAGAATTTTTTTTTAGATGTACTTACTCCTAACCCTAATTATGTCGATTATAATCTCTTCTAAATTGATAGCCAATTAGGTTCGCATTGACATTATGATGATTTATCAAATTCCGTAAGGATATAGCAACTTTCCTAATAATATCTCTATTATTGGGAGTAAGTTATTCCAATGAATTAGATATATTCAATAGAATTGTCTCTCTACATGCTCTATTCAAATTTGTCATAAGATAATGTCGTGCACTACATTGTACTTAGATTTATTAAGTTTAATTCATTAGAACTAACAAAAATTAGGAAATCGCTAAATTAAACACTTATTTATGCTAAAGTGATATGGCAAGTCTTAGATTACTACTTACACATGATGAAATAACAACACATATCAACAAAACGTAGAAATAACAAGGAATACAACATAAGATAAATAGAAGAATAAAACCCTTTTTTTGATCTACTGTAGAAGTTTTTACAGTGCATAAACAATGAATTCTCATCATCTCTCTTGAGTAATTCCAAAAAAAGTACACAGTACAATACTTGGAAAATGTACAAAAAATATAAGATATAATAGGTACAAAAATGGATGAATAGATATGTTTGTGGTTTTTGTTTAAGGTAAAAGTTTAGGACATCTAATAGTAATACCTCCCTTCTCTATCTGAAATTTTGCATATGTATTTATATTCTCCTCGTCAAAAGGTCCGAATATACCATTTCAAGATGCCCTTGAGGTTTTAAAACTCGTTAAACATACTGGTTCAGGTGAAAAATTTTAAAGAGGAACACCTGTAGTAAAAACACTAAATTAGAACATAAATCGAAACCAGATTCAGAAACCAATTTCAGAACTAGCTAGAATAAGATTGGTAATAAGTAATATATATATTTGGAAAATTTAGTCAAATCATAATTTAAAGTCTATATATCACAAGGACATAAATACTACAAGAGTATTTATATTATAAGACACATAAAGATAAGTTGATTTGTATCAAATCAAGTGAGTGAATTGAGGAATTCAGGTAAATTGGGGAGATGTTTTAATCGAAGACCAAAAATTTTTATGTATTTATAGTCCATGAAGAGATGTTTTTCTAATTCTACTTCATTACCATATAAATAGCAAGTGAAGTCTTGAATAATGCCTCTTCTCCATAACATATCTGTAGTTAATAAACCATTTTGCACACACATCTAAGCAAAGAATTTTAGTTTTGGATACACTTTCATCTTCCAAATCCAAGCGTAATTTGATTTTTTGAGCCTTGCTTATATTGCTAATAATACACAAACTTAACTGAAAATTCCCTACTGGCCTTTAGGCTCCAACATAAATTGTCCCCATCTAGGCCTTCAATGAGCCAAACATTACCAAACACTTGCTTTAGTTTATCATCTAAAGGGTATCCGATAGCTTCCTTATTTCAATCCCCTATGCTCCTCTACACTTCGGCCAAAGAGATTTCATTGTTTTTGGACCCATAATGAGATTTCTTAAAGCTCCCTTCCCTATCTAATTTATGTACTAAAAACTAATTATTCTACCACTTCTAGTTTTATATACCAAAAGATCTTCTAACCATTTTTGAACACACATACAGTCCTTCAACGTAGGAGAAGAGGTTTTAGTGATTAGGTTACTTAGGTCTAACATGCTAATCTTCCATCACTTTCTAAGGAAATCTATCCATAGTAAGTTTCTAGTTTTAACTCTCTAAATTATCTTAGCCATGCATACTTTATTTCTCTCCTTTAAATTCTGGATATTTACACCCCTAAACTCTTTAGGTTTGGTGAGTACATCCTAAGTACTATTACTCATCCTATTTTTATTATTTAAGAATCCTTAAAAGAAATTCCTTACAATCCTTTTAACTTCTTTAATGAAGTTGCTGGGTAGTTTAAAAGCCTACATATTTACCTAAGATCCCTTCTAATAGCAATCAAACTATTGGACCTTTAACCCAAGCCCAAGTGCGAGGTTTTGAGGGACTAGTGAAGCGAATTCTACTATTTTAGGCAACTCCTACCGAGGCCAATTTGATCCCCATTGTCGACCAACTCCATATACCGAGCTAAGTAACTTCTTATCTCTTAGTAGTCAAGTGTTAAGCTAAAATATGCTCCATAAACAATACGGCCCCTCACACGTCTACTTGGCCATGAACATATTGACCTTCAACTTGGTTGTCTTGGTGCTAAGAACCCCAGCACACATCTATACCTACATCTTCTTAGAATAAGCCCTAAGTTTACTTGGCACCTCCACTCATCAACCTCTATCTTAATCGTATCATTTGACTGTTTTTGCTAAAAGCATCTCCAGTGACCTATTGTCACATGTCTAGTCTTACACGAAAGGGTTTTACTGCACTAATCATTGATTTCTTTGACTTTTCATTTGTACAATAATTATTTCTTATATAATACTTCTTTTGGGCAATACCCTTTTTGTCTTTTTCCATTTTAGGTAGGATGTCCTAACATTTTTGGTATAAATACCCTTGTAATATGCAGCTGCAATAATCATCATGCATCTGATATTGAATATACTCCCCTTTCATGAGCTAAGTGTGCTTACTTTTCTTTTCTTACTCTTATCTTAACCCTTAAGCAAGATTAGCATATGGAGTTTCCTTGATGTGTCATATCTTTGGAATCATTCGTTGTTTTGCTTGTTCATCTCATTTACTTATTCCCCATTTTCGCATTTTGTTACCCTTCATTTTAAGCTTTCTACATGCTTGGACCCATCTCGATACTATTGCCCTTATCTTCTCTTAACATAGCTTATCATCTTGATATCAAAGTGGAGGTTTGTTTAGGTAAGTTGTGTTTGAGCTCTCTTAAGTAGTAATATTTGTTGTAGTCATGTGTTGTAGTTACATAAGGCTTAGCTATGAGTGGTTGAGTAAGTTGGAGGCATAGAGCTTGGTGTTGTTGTATACTCTATTTCATGCATACTAAAATAGATCAAGTTTTAATTGGGTTTATTACTCTTTGAGATTGGTGTTGTGTTCATAATTGGTTTGAACTTTCGTATATGGGTCAGTGTTCGTGTAAGTTATTTTGATTAAGAGGATAGTGTTTATTGTTTTGTAGATTTTGATTTTGTTTACTAAGTTGTTGTTGAGAAGATGATAGATCCTAGTGTCAACGCTAGCATCAAAGATGACAATAGCAATGTTTTCCACCATAGATGACAACCCTAACACACCCCAAGAAGTATAGATGAACAAATTGATAAGATGGCAAACCTCATGGTCAATTTTATTAGAGTTGTTCATGCATTGGCCTTTCAGCTTACCAATGCCATACTGAATACTCCCTAAGCCACTTGACCTATGAGAAGGAAAAACCTAACTTAACAAGATCAAGGTAGAGGAGTGAGAGGTTGTGTTAAGAGAAGGATTGATTTGGGTGATTTAGATGAAGAAAGAGAAGAATAGTATAATGAAGCAGAGGAGTGAGCTCAAGCACCTTAAGCTGTTGACCATGGAAGCTTCAAATTCTAAACTTCAATGGTTTTGAAAATGATGATGACTATCTATATTGGGAAAGGAAAGTAGAGCGAGTTTTTAATTACTACTAATATGAGGACCTTAAGAAAGTGATGACTATTGTTGTAGAGTTCTAAAGTTATGCCGTGATGTAGTAGAAGAACTTCTAAATTATGAAGAGTCAAGGAGGATATAAGGAAGTTAATACCTGGCTTGAGATGAAGAAGATACCTAGAAATAGATTCACATTAGACACTTATTTGCAAGATACATTTGCTTGGCTTCAAGAGTTGAGATAAGAACGTTGAACTATTGATGAATATGTTTAGGAGTTTCAAATACTCATGATTTGATGTGAAGTGGATGAACTATCAACCTAAATAGTCTCCAAATTTCTTATTGGATTGAGAGGCAACATCTAAGATGTTATAAAGCTTAAAAAATTTGCTACATTGGATGAAGCTATAAGAATAGCTTAGCAACTAGAAAAGCAAAGGGGGAATAAGCCAATGCGACGTCTAATGAACTAACCAATCGAACTAAGCCGACCTGTTTAAGGAAGTTATCAAGCTCAGCAAAGTGCTAAGCTAACTAAAAGAATGGATGCCAGAGCTAAACAGAAGGGTCGACCAATTAAGGGTAACATGTTGCTAAGAACTTATGAGAAGGGATAAGGATATGGGAGGAAGATGAGCTAGATCAAGTACTTTAAGTGCCAAGGGTTTGAACACATGGTTGCCCAATGTTTAAACTGAAGAACTATGATTATCAAGGGAGATGACCTAAAGATTGCAGTAGACAATATAGATGAGAAACTAAAGGAGGAAAAAGAAGTAAAGGAAGAGATTAAGGTTAAGGTTGAACTGGTTAAGGAAGATGTGCTTGTTGAAGATCTGGATAATTTAACTTTGGTTGTTCGATGTATGATGAGTAAAACCCTCCATTGAGGAGGAATAGCAAGAGAATTTATTACACATCACATGCAAAGTGAATGACTAGGTATGTGCACTTATAGTAGATAGTGGAAGCTGTACTAATGTCTCATTTGCCGACTTGGTTAAAAAGCTTCAGTTACTGAATAGATCACCCCTGAAGCCATATAAGTTATATTGGCTAAATGAGAAGAAAGCACTATATGTCACTCAACAAGTAGTCGTTGATCTCTATTGGAAATTATTTTGATCAAATTCTTTATGATATGCTACCTATGTATGCATCTCATGTGTTAGTAAGCAGATGTTGGCTTTTTTACCAAAAAGTCATGCATAATGGACTTAGGAATACCTATGTGTTTAAGAAGGATGGAAGGAAGATTACTTTAAACCCTATAATATTGAGTTAAGTTACCAAGTTATAAGCTAAACTTGCTCAAGGACCTAAGAAGACTTTGATTTTGAGTAGAGCCAAGCTTTGAGAAGCTACTAAGGTCGACATGTCGAATGTCGACTTTTCTATTGATTAAGTGACTACTAGAGTTGAAGGAGCAGATTGAACTAACCCTAGAGGTCAAAGAGCTACTGGATGAGTATGTCGACATGTTTCTTAGATAGTTACTTAAGATATTGCCACCTTTTGGAGGAATTAAACATTGCATTAACTTGATACTTGGTGTTGCTTTGCCAAATAAACCAACTTATCATATGAAACTTGAACAAGTTGTTGAGCTTCAAAGATAAGTCAATGAGCTATTGTAAAAGGAAATATAAGGGAGAGTCTCAGCCCCTATATTGTACTAGCGCTCCTTATGCCAAAAAAAGATGGTACCTAGCATATGTATGTAGATAGTAGAGCCGTGAACAAGATTACAATCAAGTATTGATATCCTATCCCCCTATTAGATGAACTAAATGGAGTTAGGGTCTTTAGTAAAATTGATTTGAAGTTTGGCTATGATCAGATTCGAATGAGGTTGGAAGACGAGTGGGAAACTGCATTCAAAACTCAATATGAACTTTACGAGTAGATGGTAATGCCTTTTAGCTTGTCAAATTCCTTGACCACCTTCATGAAGTTGATGAACCATGTGTTAAGAAACCTAATTAAGAACTATGTTGTAGTGTACTTTGACGACATGCTTGTGTATAGTACCAATTAGTCGAGCTACTTTAAGCATCTCCGTGTTGTAGTTGATACACTCTGAGCTAAGAAGTTATTCGACAATTTGAAGAAGTATTGTTTTTGCTAGTAAGAAGTGTATTTCTAGGATATGTAGTTAATGGAGAAGGCTTATAAGTTGATGATGAGAAAATCTAAGTTATTGTTGAATAACCAACTTCAACTACTTATGCTTAGGTGAAAAGTTTCCACAGATTAGCATCCTTTTACCAAAGATTCATCAAAAACTTCAATGCTATTACTGTACCCCTTATTAAGGTAACCAAGAAGAATATTGAGTTTAAGTTGTACAAGACAGAGGAGAGAAGTTTGTTGAAGTAAAGGGAAGATTAACTTCTACACTAGTATTAGCTTTGCCCTACTTTGAGAAAATTTTTTAGCTCGAATGTAACGCATCAAACATTGGTATAAGTACTATCTTAATATAAGAAGCCAGACCAATTGCTTACCATAGCGAGAAGCTGAGGAGACCTCAGCTAAACTACTTAATGTATGACAAATAACTCTTAGCTCTTATCTAAGCGCTCTAAGGGCACATTCAGTGCATGGAATTGGAATTCCACTCTTTCCTTATTCCGTTATCACTACGTTTATTTGGTTTTTTATTACAAAATCACAATTTGATGGGAATCTCTATTACTTGAAATCAAGTAATAAGTAACAGGAATTCCTCAATTCAACTAAGGAATCACAATTCCTTACCACTATCACCACTATCATCATCATTGCCACTGTTACCACCACCATCACTAACCACCACCACCGTCACTACCACCACCACCGTCACTACCGCCACCACTGTCACAGTTGCCACTGTAACCACTACTATAGTAGTTGCTACCTCCACCACCACCACTACTGCCACCTCTACCACTACTGTCACCCCTACCACCACTATTACCACTCCTACCACTACTATTGCCACCCTCACCACCACCACTACTACCCCCACCACCACCACTACTACCCCCACCACTACCGACCACCATAGTTACCTCCACCACTACCACTACCGCCATTGTCGCCGCCATTACCACTACCGCCATTGTCGCCGCCATTACCACTACCGCCATTGCCGCCGCCATTACCACCATCGTCAAGCACCACCACCTATTACTTTAGGATTAATTGAGAAAGAATATAGACTGAGGATAAATTAGTCATTAAAGTTATATTATATGTCTATTCTTAAATTGTTTATAAATCCAACTATGTAAAGTAATATGTATTATACCTTTATTCCATTCCTTACGAAATTCCAATTCCATTCCCTGCTCATTCTATTCCATGAACTAAATGTACCGCAAGTATAGTATCGCTACCTATTGTCGAGAGATTTTGTTATTTATACAAATTATGAATCTTTGAGGTACCTTAGAAGTCAAACCATGCTATCAAAGCAGCAAGTGTAGTGGGTTAAATTTCTAGAAGGATCTAACTTTGCGATCCAAAACAAACAAGACAAGAATAATGTAGTTGTTAATACTCTATCGAGAAGACATGTTCTTCTTAATCAGTTATAGACTAGACTATTAGGGTTTGTGAGCATTAAAGAACAACATCCTTAAGACCCCTATTTTGGTCTTATACTTATACGATGTGCTAAAGGGAGAATAGTAGATGCCTATCACATGGAAGATAGGTATCTATTCCTAAGAGGTAAGCTATGTGTGCCGACCTATTTTTTGAAAGAATTACTTGTTAGAGAAGCTTGTTTTAGTAGACTCCAGACATTTTGGGAAGAAGAGGACTTATGACCTACTAAATGGACGGTTCTTTTGGCTGAAGATAAGGCAAGATGTGCACCAAATTATTAAAAGCTACACTACTTGCAAGAGGGCCAAATGTCAAGTCAAATAAGGGAAAGCAATGTCTTTACCCATCCTAACTCGATTTTGGATTTAGTTAAGTATGGACTTTGTTATTAAATTGCCAAAAATTGTCTGAGGCGAAGATTTTGTAATGGTCATCGTAGATAGATTTAGTACGATGGCACACTTTATACCCTGCACTAAAACTAATAATGTTTTGGTTATCACTTTTCTCTTTAAGTAAGAAATTGTTCGATTACACGACATGCAAGAAGTGTAATCTTGGATAGAGATATAAAGTTTTTAAGCCAATTGTAGAGGACTCTTTAGCATCGAATGAGCACTAAACTACTATTCAGCACTTCCTATTACCCTTAAACCGATGACTAAATTGAAGTAGTCAATTGTAATTTAAGATCACTATTCTGAGTTGTAATAGGGAAGAATTTAATTTGACTGATTGAGATGTCTATGTTGCCTATAGTGGAATTCTCTTACAACCACACTATATATGATACTACCAAACAAATACCTTTTGAAATCATCTCCGCTTTAATCCAAAACTAACCCTTGACCATGCCTCTCTACCATATCCAAATAAGAAGACCTTAAGGCAAGAGCTCGAGTAGAGTCTCTACAATAGATCTACAAGAAAGTTACTTAGCAAGTTGACAAAGCTGCCAAAAGAATGAGAGAAAGGAGTAAAGGAATGAAGTTAGCATAGTTTCAACCTAATGAATTGGTGTGGTTGTATTTAAGTAAGGAGAGGTTCTTGAACAAAAGAAAGAATTAGTTACCTACCTAAGTTGAAGGTCCCTTCAAAATACTCTAAAAGATCAACAATAATTCCTATCAAATAGAATTACCCAAGGACTTTACAGTCTTTGACACCTTTAAAAGTGCCGACCTCAACCTTACTAACCTAAGAGAGAATTAGCAAAGAGTAACCGGATTTGATCTTGAATCCAAATCAACTCAGAGGGGATGATAGGAATCAAACTACTAGACCTTTAACTCGAGCCGAAGTATGGGGTCTTGAGGGACTAATGAAGCGAATTCTATTGTTTTAGTCAACTCCTACCAAAGCTGATTTGATCTTTACTGCAGACCAACTTTATATGTTGAGCCACATAACTTCTCATCTCTCAATAGTCAAGTGTCGACTTGAAATATACCAATCCGAACCCTTACATGTCTACTTGGCTATAATTGTACTGTCCTTCGGCTCAATAGTATTACTATTGAGAACCTTAACGCACATTCGTACCCATGTCTTCTCGGAAAGACCCCCAAGTCTACTCTACACCTCTACTTGGTGACCTCCATCTTGACCATATCATTTGTCTGTTTCTATCAGAAGTGTCTCTAATGACCTATTACCACATGTCTAGTCCTACGTGAAAGGGTTCCATTGTACTAATAATTGATTTATTTGCTTTTTCATTTATACCTTATATTATTCCTTGTACATTACTTCTTTTAAGCAATACTCTTTTTGTTTTTTTCATTTTAGGTATGATGCTCTAATATTTTAGGTATAAATACTCTTGTAATATGCAGCCATAACAATCATCATACATCAAATATTGAATATACTCCCCTTTCATGAGCTAAGTGTGCTTACTTTCCTCTTCTTACTTTCATCGTAATCCTTAAGTAAGGTTAGGTGGCAAGTAATCTCGCCAAATTACTTGTGTGTCATGTTGAGTTAGCTTTGTAAGCTCACAGAGTTTCCTTGATGTGTCATATCTTTGGAATTATTCATTGTTTCGTTTGTTTGTCTTGTTTACTTATTTCCCATTTTCGCATTTTATCACCCTTCATTTTAAGATTTTTATAAGCTTAGACCCATCCTAATATTGTCGTTCTTGTTTGCTCTTGATGTGGTGTATCATCTTCTATAACCAATTTAATGAGGACGTATCTACTTGTAATGCTCAAGGAATTTGCTTTCTATCTTGGTAATTTCTTTCAGATTTTCTCAAGAATGAAACTAACATCACACTTTCTTATTTTGCCTGATTTAGTTATGGGGTATCCCAAATATCTTACTAGGAAAATGTCTTCCCTCACTCTTGTTTTATTAGTGATCTCATTTTTAATATGTACGAGAACATTACTTTAAAAGATAATCTTAGATCTTTCTAAGTTAATTTTCTAACCAAATATTTCCCCCAAGGCTTCCATGAAGAGGAGAATATTTTGAACAATCTCTACCAAAGTTTCACTAAATAGTAACATGTCCTCTGTGAAAAATAAGTATGATATTAAGAAATCTAAACCTCTAAAGTGAATTGGCTTCCACCATTTTGCCTTTATCCAAGTATTAATCCATTTGCTAAGAGTTTCCATTACTAGAATAAATAAGTAGGATGATAAAGAATCACCTTATCTAAGCCCCCTAGAAGCGATAAATTCAGTTGTCATCTCTCCTTTGAAAATTACTGAAAACTTGGAGGTAGCTAGATATGACCCTATCAGCTTGATCCATTTTATAGGAAAGTTAAGGTTGATAAGAGTTTCTTCCAATCATTCTAGCTGATCTTATGCTTTCTACAAATCTAATTTTAATATAACCTTTACCCTTTTTTCCCTTTCTTCTTTGAGAATCTTTCCATAACCTCCTTGATCAAAATAGCATTATTCAAAGTACATCACATTTGAATAAAACTAGCTTGGGTAAGGTTAATAATATTGTCCAAGAAAGGCTTAATCTTATTAGCCAGAATTTTTGTTACTAATTTGTATATAATGGTATAAGGGCTAATAGGATGAAAATCTCTGAAGTAATTAGCCCCTCGTTTTTTTCCAAATAAATACAATTAAAGTTTTGTTGAATTCGCCTTTCATTTTTGAATTATGAAACATCCACATAACCTACTCAAACCACAACATCTCCTACAATATCCTTACATTCTTGGAAAAAATAGGTGTGATATCTATATATTCTTGGAGATTTATTTGCCCCAATGCTCTTCATAGTTTGAAAAATCTCATCTTTCGTAAGCATACTACTTAGAACTTCCTTCTCTTTAGTACTTAAGATAGGCCCCATAGTTATAGAGATATTTTTCCTAATAGTACAACATAGCTTTATTGATTTGAAGATATTTAAGTAAAAATGCATAATCATCTTCTTCAATTTATTTGGGTCAATGATCCGGTTTCCATATTAATCAAATGACCCTACAATTATAGCCTTTGCCCTTCTTTCCATAGTATTATGATTGAAGAATTTTGTATTTCTTTCCCCCTATATATTCTAATTTGATCAAGCTTTATTTGTCCATCGAATCTCCTCTTACTTCAAGTTCCCATTAAGTTCTACCCTGAGCATATCCTATTTAGGAGGTGTTGGGAAAGGTTACTATTCGGTTTATGTTCTATTTTCTCTAGAATTTTAACAACTCTACACTTCTTAAAGGGAATGAGGTTGAACACTTCTTTATTCCACTTCTTAAGTTTTTCCGTGAAATTAATCACATTATACATGGGTATCTTAAATATCACCTTTAGCCCTTAACTAATATTATAGTTTGTACGGTATATCCTAGTCTTCTTTTAATTACTAAATTTATGCCTAATGTGAGAAAAATTTATATTTTTCATATAATTACTAAAATTTAAGTTTCATATCAGATTTATTGTGTATTACTATTATTATTATATTATTAAGTTATCCTAACAGTTTCTATTTATTATAAATCTAATTTTACATATTATCAATTTACACATATTCATTATATATTATACCTTATAATCACATCTAACACTCTAAATACTGCAAATATCATACTTTATTAAAAACTAACATCCTAAAACACCTAATTATATACTAAATCAGTAATTATTCATTTAATTACTAAATTAGCTCAAAATCTCCCATTTTATACATCATTTTAGGGTTTAAAAATTATCTAAAAATTTCAACAATTCATTTATGAAAAATATCTTTGTAGCACCATTCTACATCTTCTAAAGAGCCTACATAAAAAAATTAAGCTCAAAACTACACTATTAATGCTATTTATTTCTAAATTTAAATAAACTTGAGTTTGTTGGATTTTCTAAACATTGTATATTTTTAAACATAATTTCATTGAACCAATATTTTTTTCTTAAATTTGCATATATAAAAACCTTAGAGTATCAAATTTCATAATTTTTAAATAAATTTAATAATTTAAATAAATTAAACAGATTTAGGTTGAAATTGAACTCACCTATTCGATCTACTTCCAATCACTAGCAGTGGCTTTAAGTATGTTAGCAATAATGGGCGATGGGGTTAGGTTGTGGTGGGGGTGATGGTCATTCGTTTTTAGGTAGTCGTTGGTTATAGCTTCTCTTTTTAAGCCTAATTGTACATTAAATTTGTTATTTTTTGAAAAATACCCTCTCTCTTTTTTAGTTCTCTTTAATTTTCTTTGATTACTAACTAACCAAATGAGTTCTAGTTAAAGTTTAAGGTATTTATAGAGCTGTTTTGATTTTTTTTTCTTTCAATTTTTTATTGACAATTGACCTTATCCTTTTTCATTTCACTTTCTATTTACTCTAATTTAATTGGTTAAATTTTTTCTTCTTAATCCCAACATGCCACGACTTGAATTTAGAAAATTCCTTACTTTTTAAAATTTTTCCTTGATTTTTTAAATAAATTTCTTTAATTATTTAGCATTAATTTAGTATATTTCAAGTATTTTAAGTAATTTTAGGTATTTTTAGCTAAACGTAACTACATATGAAGTACAAATAAATACTCTTAAATATTATTTATATTATTTAATATTTTTTTAGTGTGTATATAATTTATTTTTATTAAGTCGTTAGTTATTGAAACTCTTTTTATACATTTCTAGTAAATATTGGATAATATATCTATAATTTAATATTATAATATTTAATTATTTTATTACTTATTTTTCTAATTCAAACTTATAAGGTTAATTTTATCAATACTCTTAAATTTGTCATATAATTTAGGTTCAATCAAATATTTTATTTGATTGTTTTAAATTTTATATATCGAATTTAAACTTTTACTTATAAAGCTTACGTCATCTCCAACGAAAGTAAAACTCTAAGCTATTTTCTGGAGCTATTAGCTCGCTATTAGGACTGGGTGGGAGAAAGTAACATTTGAGTCAAATTGGACTAATGCTACTGATTTTGTATTAATGAATGATATAAACTATAATTTTCTTTCTGATATCGGTATCATGTGTGGGCACTTATTCCAGTAAAAGAAGAACTGGACCCTGAAGTGGACAAATAAGAGGCTAAATGAGGAAGTGTACACCATGGTGAAGATTGCTTTTTACAAGGATGATGGAAGCTCTAAAGTGGATCACATTTTAAATAAATTTTTTCCTTATCTTTTTGAAGCTTTTAAAGTGAATCTTGTTTCTTGTCATGCTTTGGGTTGTAATCTTGATACACATGTGTTTTCTTTGTAAGACCTATATGATGGATCAGCTGTATAAGGAAGGCTTGGTTAGCTACATTTTGTAAGGTCTCTTGTTTTGAACTTGCGTTTAGTTTCATTGAAAAAAAAGTAAAATTTAAATATAAAAAATAGATAATTTAAGATTAATATTGTATTTAGATGAATGGAGACCGATAGAAAAAAAAAAGGAAAGAAAATATATGTTTGGATAAGTAGAAATGAGATAAATCTAGTGTAATGGATGGAAAAGATTTTATTTAAAAGCTCCTTTCTTTTCTCTTCAAATTTGAAGATAAATAGGTGGAATTGGAAGGAAATATAGTAAAGTTATCAAAATACCCTAACTAAAATACTATTGATCTTCTTTTTCCTTTAAATTTGAAAATAGTTTTCGTTATCTTTTTTGTTGAAAAACTTTTTTCACTGTTATTTATTGTTTAGTCTTTTACTGTCTTCTTCTTCTCTCTATTTGTTTGTTCTGTTTTTATCTCAAAACTCTTGTTCAGGTCAGTTTATACTTTTATCTCTCTCTCTTTCCTCCCTCCCCCCCTCCCTCTCTCTCTCTCTCTCTCTCTCTCTCTCTCTCTCTCTCTATCGAGTTCCCTCTTTATCCCATAAACTTAAAAGGGCAATTTAGTCAAACTAAATAAATATTTTTGATAATTTCTATCCATCGTCTTCCATTTTCACTTTTATAACCAAACCATAATTTCCTTTTATTTCTTTTCTTTTCTATGCATTTCATCTAGCTGCTTTTCATAAAGTTCCCAAACATGGTATAAGATTGTTTTTTCCTTTTTTCTTTGGCCAACGATTAGAATTGTTTTTTCTCTTCTTCTGATTATTAAGCATTCACCTAGTTTGTAATTGATGCAAAATTAAAAAATAAAATAAAATAATATGCTATGATTTTTTCCTGGGCCAACAATAAAAGACACAGAGCAAAATTGGGGGAAAAAATAGAAAAAGAAAAAAGATTTCCTTGTCTCTCTTGTACTTGAGCAGATACATTCCTTTCCTTCTTCGATCATACCTCTCCCTCTCTCTCCCCTTCAACTTCGGAATCACACCAAAATGGAGTCCGCAACAACTGCACTATGTAACAGCGGACGGGATTTGAATATCTTAGAAACGAACTGGATGATTTCCAGCGGCTCTCTCGAGAGTTCGGTCACCTTCGAGTCTCCTTCTACTTCTACGGCTGACGAAGATGTTCAATCGGAGTCATCCAAACACAGATCTCCTCTCGTTCTCTCTCCGCCTTCTCCCGATTCCAATCCTTGCGAAATCACTAGTAAGTTCATCTTCCTATCATACTCACTTTCCTTTTCATTGAGAGAGCTAAAAAGGTTATGCAATTGTTTTCTCGAGATGAAATAGTTCGATTTCGGTAGTTTTAAGGTTTAGGGATTTGCTGGTGAGAGATTAGAAATTCAAGATTTGATTTTTATGTTCCGTGTCCTGGGAAAGTAGCTGTCTTGATACATATGGTTGTGGAGTAATTCAACAAAATTTGATTTTTGGCGCTCGAAGAATTACTGAACGTGATTGGTTCACTGTTTTTGCTTTGCTCGAATTAGGGTTTAAAGGTTTATGATTGTCTTAACAAAGTTTACTAGGAGGGTGTGTGCTAATGGAATGGATATAGGTTTTGCTATCCCATTACCTATCCGTATGCCTTTCGGTTGTTTATTTTCCATAACGTGCAAGTAAAAGTAAAAGTTGGTGCTATTCAATTATTTCGTTTTCCTTCGGGGGTGTTTTGTTTCCCAGAAAAGGTTTCTATTTTCTTTACTTCTTTTTTTTTTTTTTTTTTTTTCCTTTGGACGCTTATGCCACCAAATTTTTATATTTCGATTATTAATTCAGCATCTCAAGTACATGGATTTATGCTGGGAGAAAACAGCAGCAGCTAAGTAGTGGTCTAATATGTAAAATGTTCATAGTAAATAAGGAAAATGGTTTCTTTGTGTTTAGTTTTCCTCATTTTTGATTGACATTCTTGTTGTAGTTAAACTACCATTGGCACTAGTAACTTGATGAATTGAGTAAGATTTGAGTATGGAAAAATACTAGATCACAATAAATATTGATAAAAAGTTCAGATATCATTCCAATCATCCTCTAATAGATATTTATTTTCCATTCTGAGCATGATTTTTTGCAATTTTGACCTGGTCCTGTTGATATCTGATTTAGTGATTGTTGCAGTTCAATTTGGACATTGTGAACCGTTTAGTTGCTCATGCATGTTCCTAAGTAATTTTGTGAAAATTCTTCTCTTTTGTCTTTGTATTGTTTAACATGTGTTATCATGATCATCTTTAATCTTTATTTGTTCCCCTTTTTTGTTGTTATCCATGTAATTTAGGAGTAGTGCTAACTTAGCTTTTTTGCTGGTGTTGAATATCCTTTAGCATTATCTTTCTTCATCCTTTTTCTTTTCTTTTGTTTTTTTTTTTGGGGGGGGTGTGGTGTGCGCATTTTATATTGGTCTAGAAATGATGGTAGTTCATATCTCTTGCAAGTAACCTCTCATATTTTGGGCTTACTTCTTGTGTCAAGTTTTTAATTTAAGATCAATCTTGAGCAAGAAAAACCATATTTGACATATTTTCCTGTAAAGGTCAAAGAAGGTTGTATTGCATTCAATTCTATGACTGAGATGTAGGAGAGTTTTTTCATTCCAGTGACTTTCACGGGAAGACATGAGGTACAGCAAGTATATGTTCGGAGTACTGCTAGAGTATATGAGATATATTATAAGACCAAGGTGCAGAGCCATAATGAGTACCTTTGTACTGTTCGCTGCGGCATTGCAGCCAAGGATACTTGTAGGACCAATGATGACATAGATGGTTTCTTGACATCTATAAGGGAATCGGATTATCATCAATCAGCTGAAGAAAGAGCTAAAAGTGAGGGTAATTCAAATGCTGGTGAAGATGACTGGGTTGAAATAAAGGCTCCAACCAGCATTGCCAAGAAAGATGACTCAACGAATGTGTTTTCTTGTCATAACATGGTAATGTTCTTACTGTTCCATACATCCAGTTGTAATGAATATCATTCTTAACCTGGTAGCCCTCTTGTGAGTGAGGCCCATCAATGGATATTTTATGTTCATCGAAACTTTTTTTGTTATTTGGTATCAGACATAGCTAGTAATAGTATTAGTACAGTAACTATTAGTGATGATATAGAAATAAGGGAGTCTAATAGGGACTCCCTCATCTCCACTATGCCCGTCTTCATTATAATCAAATTGCTTCAATACTGCCTCTGCATCTTCCTCCTCCACTAAATCTTCTTCCTTCACAGTGTCCACCTGATCACCTCTCATAAACCCTTTGATTTGGGCATTGAGCCGCCATATGCTCATGACCAAGGCATTTAAAACATTTGATTTGGCTACTTTTCTTTCCCATTACTTGTTGGTCTGCTTTCTTGTGTTCAAAATTAACAGGAGCTTTACCTTTAGCATCACCCTTCTGTTTCATTCTTCTGTCTTCTCTTCCAAAAACTTTTGCCTACTTACTCTTTTATCATCTCTGGTCTCGGTTTGATTGGAACTTCCTGATCTTGGAGATATCTTGGAGGTGCCATATCGTCTCCTTTGTAGTTGCTTCCCCACTTTCTGTGCATATTGTATAGCGTCTTGTGAGGATCAAGTTTCCACAGTTTAACTTAAGCAATTTTAGTTTCAAACCCCATGACAAAGTGGGCAATCATTTGTTCCCTTGATTTTACCAACTTGCACCGGCTAGTCAGCATCACAAACTCTTTCGTGTATTCATCCATGCTCATGCCTCCCTATCTCAAGACTTGCAATCTCATATGCACCTCTTATAATGATTAGGAATAAACTGATCTTGCATTAATTGTTTCATAACAGCCCATGATTCAACTTTCCCTTCATGTCTCCTCCTCCACTAATTAATGAGATTTCTTTACCATAATGAAGCATATCCAGTGAGCTCAAGTGCAACTAATTTCACCTTAACCTCGTCCTTATCATCATGACATATAAAAATCTTTTCTACTTTGTTTTCCTAGTCATAATACACCTCCACAGAACTGCCACCGTCAACCAGCAGGATCTTCATCTTTATAGTCTCCAATCCCCTAGTCCTTTGATTTCTCCTCTCACCTTTGACATCATCAAAATTATCATTCTCTCTCAACACGATCTTCTTCTACTCGTTGCGCATTTCTACATATGCTTCCTTGATTTACCTCAATGGCATAGTATTAAAGTTCTGCAAAATTGTGATTCTCTCTTGTAACCTGTCTTGAATAGTCACTTCATCATTGTTAAGTCCTCTTCTTTAGCCATGACTATCTCCCCCATCATTGCGAATACTCTCATCTGACATGATATTACAATAAAGATTGACTCTTTACAGCGTTGTATCACAACCTTCAATCACTACACATGTTCACACACAACTTGCCACCACTCTCCATGCAACCATAGATCACTCGCCAATCACACACTTCACAAAGCTTAACTCTGATAATTGATACCAAAAGATGATTTGCCTCCACTCGTTCACCATCAATTCAATGATTTCACAACCGCTCACGAGCAAAATATGATCTTTATTATGATTGAAAATAAACTAACAAGGGATACTATGACCTCTTGCAAAAATATTATGCACCAACAAGATCTTCACTATGCTCACCTCACTTGATATGATGTACGGATAAGATGAATGGTTCGTTGGCCACAATTCAAGATGTTGAATTGATAAGAAAGGATTAGAAGTTAAACTCTTGAGAAAGATGTATATTCTCTAAGTTCATAATGTAATTCGGGTGTAACAATAGTATATAAGTGAACACTAGACAATGGCAAACCTGTAATTGAATTAAAAATAATAAAGAACGCTGTTGTTAGGAACACAGGCTCGAACATGGTTGTGTTTACACTTGTGTAATTCTTTGCCAATGGATCCTTCTTTGAACATGGTCACGTTTGACCCATGTAGCCAAACACACCCTCAACACGGCCATGTTGTTGAGGCATAAGTCTCTCGGTTGCTAACCTTCATTAAATACAGCCATGTTCTTCAAAACAATACCCTGTAGAGATGAACATAGTCTAACATACGGGCATCCACTGTGTATCTTGTTGTGAACGTCAGTTTCTCCCTGTGATCCTCTGGCTTGACCAGATGAATATGGTCTAATACACGACCATATTATGTGGTGGGGTTGTGTAAACTTTTAGATGATGCATAAGAGCACTGTTTGTGTTGTAGGGTATGAAGAAGAAGGGTTGGAAACTCATGCTGTTGGCTAAAAGTTGTTTTTGATGGAGGTGGCTTGTGGCTTGTGTTGATGCTGATTTCTAATGCATCTAAGTACTAGTTGCCCCTCCATGTTGAATGACAGTTAGCTGAAGCCATCACTTGAAGTGTCAATTACCTGCATAAGGTGAATTTTAAGGGGTTGATATTATTAGGTTTTTCATGTAGTTAGCTATGGTATTGGTATAGTAAGTATTAGTGATAGTGTAGTAATTAGGGACTCTAGTGAGAGGTTGCAATATGGCCTACAAATAGGTGTAGTAGTGTAATAGGTGTGAGTAGTAACAGTGGAAGTGTATTCAGTCATTTTCTTATTTTCTCTAGTATAGAGAGAATACAGACCTCTAAACTTTGTGTGAGGAGCAGTTTTCTTTGGAATGTGTATCTTTCGCCCTAAAACCTTCAAATTACGGTTCATAACTTTATATTATATAAAACCAATATTTTAATTCTCGGGCCTCTATCAGCATTATTCTTTTTTTGTTTTCCCTCTTTTGGAATTGGCAATTGGGTCAATCTCCTAGCAGAATGAAAGTTTTAAGGGGATATATGAAAAATGATGTGAAAAAAATGCAATAACATACGGGAGCAGAAACAATTTGTATGGAAGAATACAGTGAAAAGTAATATTTTAAACGTTATGTTTCATTGAAATGAAAACTTGGGCACGATTACTTTCTTCATTCTTGTTCCTTTTTAAACATTACTTATCGAGATTGTTACAGGATTTCTATGAGGCCACAGCACAGATTGCTGATGCAGATCCATGCGTCTCTCTTATGATTCGTTTGGTCTCAATTCAAAGTGGGAATTTCGTCTATGTAGATGAAGTGTATGTGTTTTCTGATCCATTAGGCCCTGATGTGGAAAGTGAGGATGCTAAGGTGGTAAATTCGGCTGGAAGTTCCCTTATGGCTATGCTTGTCCCAACCCTCCTGCAGCTCTCGAAAAGGACTGATTCTACTAATGCGAAAGATGATAAACATAGCTGTGGTTTGGTTGATAAGAAGCAACTTTCGGAAGTGGGGTCAGGTTCGAGTAACCTGGGTATGCATCCAATAGCATCTGCATTACCTGACAAAACAAAAAGAAGTGAGGATGAGACAAAATGCAATACTGCTGATCCTCATAAAATACATGCTTTCAATTCTGAACCAACTCAGCAGAGGAGAAAGCTTGATCATATTGAAGAAGTTTTGGAGCAACTTGCCTCTCAAATTGTCAGAATAGAAGACATATGTTCGAGGTTTGAGGAAAAGATGCTTAAGCCAATAAGCTGCATTGAAGCAAGACTGCAAAGTGTAGAACGGCAACTTGAAATGCTTAATGACAAATCTTCAAAAGGACAGCAGAACTGCCGTCAATTTTCTGCTCCTGAATATTCATTTAGTGAGTCCAATGTTAACTCTCTGCAAAACGATGTGAATTGTTATGAGGCTGTAGAGTTGGACAAGGACTCTTCAGATGGATCATGTATCCCAGTTGATGATGTGCATGTCTCAGCAAGTTCCGCTCAACTTGTTCCTGGTCTTGCTATTGTAGCTCCTGTCTTTTCAGAGAATGACAGTGAGGAAGGACTAGTATCTGAACAAACAGTTGATCCTCTAGAAAGAAATCCTAGACCTGCAGTATCACTTGATGATGCTTTAGCCTCTGCCCTTGCTGGGTTCATGTCTTCTACTTCACACTTCAAAGAATGTGCTCGATCACCTACAGTTAAACCTTTGGATGTTCAGAATGAAGCAAATGATATCCATGTACAGGGTGCTTCACCCAAAAATAAGCAGTCAAAAGCCACTGATTTTTCTGCTTACTTGAAAGGAGCAGATGGGAAAGAGCATGAAGAATGTTCTGCTACTTCTACTAATGAGGCTTTTGTTTACTACAACTCTGAGAAAGTTGCCAAAGAGAGTAATGAAGTGCAACCTCGAGAGAATGAAAAATATAATTTACTGCAGACTGAAGGTGATATTACCAGTGATGCAGCAAAGGAAGAAGCTGTAAGGGTTGAATTGGTTGAGGTTGAAGAAGCTAACCCTGAGTCAAGCCACAGCCTGGTAGATAGTACATCAGGAACAACATTCTCTGTTTCAGCAGATGCCACAATAGATGATGCTGAAGGAACTGTTTTGCAGCAAGATGTCAACAGTTTTGGTGGTTTGCCAAAAATGACAATGGAGAGAAGTGATGGTGCAGAAACTAGCCGTGAAGTTTTGGCTGCTGATGAAACAGTGGCTCCAAACAAACTGGATGGCTCTTGTGTTGAAGAGGAAGCAGCCCAACCTGGTTCAATGCAGTCTGTTCCTGTCATGAAGAGCAAGTCTGAAGCAGACATTGTGGAAAATGGTTTCATATTTTCACAACATGCTTCTGCAGTGGATTTCAACATTCCAATTCTGGATGTGCAATTCATATCTCTAGGAATATCCAACACCAAGTCCCCTCTTGAAGCTCTTTTGGCTGATTTGCCAGATTCAAATATTGCTTCTCCCTGTCATGAGCAAAGTCATGATGCTTGTGCATATGAAGAGCAGCCCAACTTAATTGTAGTAGATGATGCCAACCCCTCTTTATGTGCCACTAATGGCAATTTGACAGTTAATTTTGATTGTTGTGATTTGGACGAACTCCCTGTTGATGACAGTGAGAATTTGCAAGCTAATTTTGCTTGTGGGTATGAGGAGCTCTTGTCTGGCAGCCTCATATGAGGAGGCACTTCCTGTAATGTCTAGTGTACACTGTACAGTTGTTTTTTTTTTATGTAGTGTCCAGTTGTCTCACATGAGCTCTTGTTATGTCTAGTGTACGGTTCCTTCTGTATGTAGTATGTAGGTACATTTGACAGGCACATTGCATTAATGTAACGCTTCCTGAACCCAATTAGCAGGAAAGATTCTTATTGAATTAGTCATTTTTAACAGTATATGCCGCCTGTGTGGAACATAGCTATTCAGGGTGTTTTTTGTTTGACAAATAAGTCGGCCAAGATTATCAGAAAGAACATACAAATTGTAATTAAATGATTTATTTCTGGGGTTCAGCCTCGTGGAACCATCACAATTGGCCTAATTCATAAGTGCTTACCAGGGATCCCGAGGCTGATTTTGCAACCAAAGATAAACTACATCAACGGGTCGAAGTGGCTGTGTAAGAGTTCAAATCCTAGAGTAGACACACATAAAGTCCCTCTTAGAACTGTTTCATGAAATAAGCTGCAGCTTGCTTGCTTCCTGGAGTGTTGCTTAGGTTCTGCGTCTCCATTACCTGTGTCTTACAATAGGTTCTATTTTGCGACTTCATTGCTTGTGGCGTTGACATAGATTTAGTATCAATCGGTGCGGATATTAAGTGCCGGAGGGTCTCATGGGAGCAAAGCAATGCTCTTCAAACATGACGACAAAATTTTGTAAAGAGCTCTCTTTTGAGTTTCTTATATACATAATTTTGGCTTGTTCTCCGGTGTAGACCTATTACACGTATTGCGAGTCTTCAAACTTCGTTTCAGAACAGTTTTGCTTGTAGAAGGAGGATAGAAGCGTTGCTCAAATGCGAGTTTTGTGGCTTAACTTGAAAATTTTTCTTTTGGTTAAACTAGGGCTTGGTTCTGAACTGATCGGAACTGGACTGGAACTAGCTCAGTCTATGGCGGTTCTGTTTTCAAGTCGGTTCTTAGAATCAGCTTTTCCAGTTAATCGTCTAAACGATAAAATTATATGCTTTGATAAAGTCAATTTTGTTTTATTTTAATTAAAAAAACCTACTTAAGTTTTGAACTTTAAAAAGTAAAAGAAAACTTTGGGCAAAAAATCTAGGTAGTTTTCAGCCGAGGACTTGCATTTATTTAATTTTGCAATATTAGTATTGTGGAACAAGAACTTGGACATAAGATCATTCCATCTTAGTCCTGTATTCTTAATGAATTTCTTCTGATGAGGGTCTACATATACTAGACATGCTCCGAGATGGATCTACTTGACCATAAAATTGGTCTAGATCATTATTTTGCCAATTGATAATTATCTTCATTTGAATTAATTGATTTGTTGATTCAATTCGGTTCTTATAGAGACTAATTGGGTTTTTTCGGATGGAAATATATTATTTTCTTTTGTTCTTTTTGCAAGAATGCACAATTGTGCTCTAAAAAAATATAAATCTAAATATAGATATAAGAAGAAAAAAAAGAGTAAAAAACCTTCAATTTATAAATTTCAAGCATATAGATAATTTTATTACTTTATAAATAAATATAAATTATATCTTAATATTTTTATCGATCCCCATTTAACTCTGATTTTATCCTCTCAACTTTTAATTCATTTTCATTCATAAATTAATCTCATGGTTCAGATTTGATAATATTGTTTAATAGTAATACATTAAGTAGAGTGAGTGGAAAACATTTTTTTCCTAACACATAAAAAATTAATTTAAATTATCAATAATATTCAACTTTTAATTTTATTTTTCAATTTTCTACTTTCATGTTTTTTTTTATAATAATTATATATATAATTTTTCCCTAATAATCATTAAGGAACCATTAGTTCCACGGTAAACTGCTCATAATCCGGGAACGTGTCGGTGTCCCTTACGGTTTTCCGTTTAGAACTGAACTGTGCTCAGATCCAGCTCTGGTCGTGAACCAAGGTATCGTAATCATAAGTCATAACAATACCAGAAAACGAGGCCGAAAATTTTCTGAATGGATACTCTTCGGGTAGCTGCAGCTTCAAAAAGGTGCTCGATTAAAATGAAGTTTACATCAGAGAAACAGTTTGGCAACTAATCTTGAGTTCCTAATTGTTTTATTGGCAACTTATACACTTGTAGTTGGTTTAGTGGGTGTAGTTGTGGCTACGCTGTGCCATCTATGAACATGGAATGGGAGGGAACAGGTATAGGTGTTTGGTGTTATTGTTGGTGCCTTGTAGGGGCAGGTTAAGGAATACAGGTGCTGAAAGAAAAACTAAAAGAAAAGATATATATATATATATATATATATATGATGCTTTGGGTTAAATAACTGAAAGCCGAGAGTTTTCACATGGAAAATAAACGAAAATGGTAGAAGAAATAACTTACAACAAGCGGGTGCTTAAGGTTGCTTTAGTGTAATCACTACAATACTTAACTTAATCTTAAGTAATAGAGGGTAAAAGATTAATTATATAAAAAGTGTGCTGGATTATATTTTTTTTACCTATTGCATAGAAGGGGGAAAGTAGACTATTTATAGAAGGCTTGAGCTCTAATTAACTCATAGTTTATAACCTAAGACATTTAGTACAAGATTTTAGGGGCTTAGGGTGTATAAGAGATTTTAATATGATTAAGTTATGATTGCTGTAGGTCTTGCATTTATCTTCTCACATTTAATGCTTTATAGTCACTATAAAGTTAGGATATGTAAGCTTTTTTTGAAGAAGTTTCATTTATTGTGTCACATTTAATGAATTGTAGGCATCGTACAAATATGCACGTAGGCTTTTATTATAAGACATATGGGTATCCCTGAGTTATATAGAGAGATTGATAATCTATAAGTGTAGAGGTTATACTCACGCTTGAGAGATCAGCTTAGGTATTGAAGAGCTTAGTCAAAGGTTCGAGAGGTTGTGCTTAAGTATCAAAAAGCTTAGCTTGAGAGTTGGGGAGGTTGGCTTGAGACTAGGGGCCATGTCCAAAATTGACCACCAACAAACCCTTATTTCATTAGGCTAGGTTTCTTGTTTTTAATTGATTGCTTATAAATACTTGATTTATAGTGAGATTTTCTTAGAATATAATATTGAAAAAATAAAAAAAAAACCTAATAAGAATTCTTTTTCCATATATGAGGGGAAAAGAAGGAAAAAAAGTCTTTCTTTGTCCAATCGGAAAATGGTTTCTTAGTCTAATATCCATCTAGAAAATAGGAATAGGAAGGATTTTATTTTCACCCAAGCCTAAAAGAATGTCAAAACCCGTTTCGTTGGCTTGTCCCGAAGTTGTAAGAGCTAATTTGTCCATTAATCACGACGAATGCATTTGATAAATCACATCACATCAAAGAAACTAACTAAAGACTTTTATTGCAATATATAGGAATTCATCTTTTCACATTGGTTAAATTTAGTGACGAGAGAAGTAGTTAAGATAGAGAAGTTCTCTCAAATAGAAAGGGAGAGAGGTGCTTCAAACTCCTAACAACTACACTTTATATACACGTCACTCTTTTTTCGTTTTGCATACAAGTATTTTTCATTTTCAACACTTTGCTTACGTATGTTTTAATTTTATGTAACTATTTCTTAGCCAGATATGAATTATTGTATTATTGATTGACAATTTATTAATAATATAACGTTACTAAATATATCTAATTAATTGATATAACAAAAATAATTATAAAAATGCAAATATTAGAAAAAAAAATAAAAACCAAAAGCTGGATTACTATTTTATATTTTATTTTATTTTCATCAAGAATTCAATTCATTTAGCTGCATTGATTATGGCAGACAAATGAGATGGATCGTAAGTCCCAATCACATCTTTTGCAAAAACTTCAATAGTATGAACACTTTTGTATAAATTAGCTAACGATGATGAGTAAATATAAATAAAATAATAATTTTCTTAACGATCATGTACAGTCACTAGAATTTACATGCTACTCTCTCTCTGTAATGCAAAAATGTCTCCATTACTCATTCTGAATGAGATTATAAGCGAAGAAATTAAGATGGCATCAGCATCCTTAGATCACTGCACCTCCACTTCAACCTCTTTTATCTTCTTCTTTGCTTGCACTTTTACTCCCTTCGTAGCCTCCCAAGACTGTCTCAGGTTCTTTCTATCTTCCAATCCCAACAAAAACACCAAACCAACGGACAAGAAGAGGAGGACTTCTTGCTATATCTAACACTGCATCATCTTCCTTTGCCTCTACTTAAGGAAAGTTAAAATCTGGTTTAACCTTTTCTTTGGGTTCTTTTACCCATTTTTCTGCATTTTCAAATTATTTTATTATATTATTCAATTTAATACTTTTAATAATATCATTTTATAAAATTAATTATTTTAGGCTAATCATATGCAGCCTCGTTTTCGACTAAGCAACAGCAATAAACAATTACAAGACACAAGCACATATAAAAACAAAAAATGAAAATATAGATATATAAATTGAAAAAGGGCGTACATAGAGATATAAAATGTGATTTTCCTATGTTTTATATAGAAACTACAATAGGATTATTAAATTTTTTGCACCTTTTGATTATCGTGTCTTGAAATTTTCCATTTCTTGACTGAATCCTAATATTTAAGTTCTGTATTAACTTTTGTCTAGATGAATTTTTTTTTTTTTTCCATTATTAAAATTGTTACTTCATCTTTGGACTACATGAAAAACTCTTTTAAAATCATTTTGTGCACCCATGAAACAAGTAGCAGCCAACAGCAAATCAGCGACCCACGACCGATCCCCTTCATCTCCGGCAACGAGTCAGCGACCTATCTCCTTCGCTGTGTAGGTGTAGTGGGCCACGGTGGTAGTTTCATATCTCGCAAATGAAAACAAAGTTATGACACAACCATGCTCCTATGATTTTGGTTATATTTTTTACATTTTTCTACTATTAACTAGAATAGTGACATGTAATCTTAATTAAAAAAAAAGATACTTAATTCATCACAGGTGGTTTCACGTACTCCTGTATATTCAATTCTTATTTATTTTTATTTATCAAATGATAATTAATATGATAAATCACTTTTAATCGAATCAAAGTAAATACAATACTTCATAAGTTCTACCTCTAAAGCCTCATAATAGGTGTTACTTCTCCGGAATTAGTAGGTTTAGCCAATTCTAGGTCATGGTTCTAAGTCTTGTGATGTTTTCCTTATTTTACAATTTTTTTTTTTGGCAAAATTTCATCTTTTATTCGTTTTGGCATATTCCTCACCTAAAAAAAACAAAACCTTCATAGATATTAAAAATATAGAACTATTTAACTTAGATTATCTCATAAATGTAAAGAAATTTCATTACATCATATTTATATTAGTGTAAATATATAAGAATGCTGATCTCTTTACAACAGAATTCAAAATTTGTGTAGATAAAATATGATTTTGCATCTACACTTATAAAAATAATATAGGAAAATAACAAAATTCATTAAATTATACATAATAACATCATTTAGTAATATCAATATTTTCCACATATTAGAAAGTTTACCAAGCTCCTCTATAATTTGTAGTGCAATTACTGTTATTCTAAGTCTATATGGAGCTACTTATACATATTAGATTGAAGTCACAGTTTTCTTATTTTTATTAAAATCTTTAGCGCTTTATATGTTAAGATACCAAATTTGAATGAAGAATAATATCGAGTTTAAGAATTAGAGGAAGGTAAAGACATCATTATCTTTGGTATTTGGTTGATTTTAATACCAAAGAAATAAATTACTTCCAATTTTGATAATAAGAATAGATATTTTCAAATAAAAATATTTAGTTCAATCTTTTTTGCCATTACCTTGACACAAACCATTTGTATCAATTATGTAAATCTTCTTTGGATACCTCAATTTTCAATGAACTATCTGCTACCTAATTGGCTCCAGTACAATTGCTAGCTCAAACTTTGGCATTGGTTAAGGTTTTCTTTTTTTTTTTCTTTTATTTTAAATAATTTAAGTGATGTAGATATTTGAGGAAGTTTGAGGCATTAGAGTCTAATTAGGTAAATGCAGGCCGAGGTCATCTAGAAGTCATACTCATACATCATCGTATTAATGACTTGTTTCAGATTAATAGTAAAAATAATTGCATTTCACATCTTCCCCAAAATTTTTTCCTACACTTTTGAAGTTTAGAAATACCGTAATCCATCTGAAGTGAAATGAGTGAAATATTATAGTTGATCTCTTATTAACTCTTTATTCTATATTTGCTCTATTTTAATTACTTACGTCATTTATCATGAATTTCTAAGTTAAAAGAATGATGTAGATAATCTTCTATAAAAGAAGCCTAATGTTCATCGCAATATATAGTTATAGAGGAGTTGAAATATTTTACAGTATAAGAAAAATACTAATATAGAAGACCCTTTTAAAGGGGAACAGGACAAATATTACAAACTATCCTAACAGAGGCTGGGCTACATAGCTAGCCTTTATGTGTTCATCTATGTGTTTATGTAAAATATGTGTTTGTGTGTTCACATTTATGGAAAAGGAGAGAATGGGACTGGGCATTGTGTTATGGTGTTGTGTTTGTTATAGAGTGTGGGTGTGTGCTGTGTGTCGCATGGTGTTGTTGTTCCTTTTTATTTTTCTTCTTCATTTTTTCTTTCCTTCCTTTTCATTTCTTTTCTTTTTTTTTTTTCCTTCCTTCGGTATATGGAAATAGCCTAGTTCCACAGGTTCAAGTGGCTGAACCGCTTTGAGACCTTGGAATCGATGGTTTCTTAGGTAGTTTCAGAACTAGCCAGCTGGATCGATTTCCAATACCACAATCCTTTGGGCTGCTATCGAGGCGGTTTTTGGTTCAAAATGTCACGTTTTGAATCTACAGGTGTTTGCTTAACCTATATTTTCCATTAGTGGTGCTTAAGAGGCGAGTTGTGATGCTACTCCCAAATTGACAATAAAGCTTACACGCAATAAATATTTAACTATCTCCATAAAAGATACATACCATTTGTACTCTCTATTCATTTATATACTATCGCGGCGGAGTCCAATTCCTTTTTTTCATTTCTCACTCAATCTAACTTCCTTGTCGTATCAATACACCTTAATTACAACACGTCAAACATACCAAAATGATCTCCCTTGCTGCTGCTGTAAAACTCCTACCCAAAACTTGCATCAAAATGCTCCCATTCCCAAACCTACGTCCTACAGGTAAGCTAAGAGTATATTGTTTCATTTTCTTACTACTTAATCCAATATTAAAAGTAAATTCATACATATATTAAGTATATATACATATTACTTTCAATGTTTCTATACATATTTAGTGTACTTTTATTCATAAGTGTCATTTATTTAAGAAATATAGAATATATTGATATCTATTATCTCGTTATATTTTAAAATTTTAATTTTAATTTTTTTTTTATAAATAAGAATATATCAAATAGTTTAGTTAAAATGGAGAATGTTTTTCAAAAGTGCTAAATTTAGTAACTTAAAAAGCTCGAGATATCATCCAAAAAGGCATCCCAGCAAGTTTTCCTACTGAATCTTTCTCTATTTTAAAATATCTATAGAATATAGAAGCTAATGAAGACATAGGACTTACTTCAACATTTGATAAAAGAACAACAACTATATCATCTGATTAAACCTGCACGTCACCTCATCGTACTTGCTTTTGTCCTGAGTCATTGGTAAAATAATAACTACCTAATCCATCCAAAGCTAGCTACTGGCGAATACTTAGATGAGGAATGCGAATGCTCGCGCAATTAGCACCGTAATCACGGAAAAAAGGTCAACATCATGAAGTTTTAATAAATCGCCTGATCCCAAGCGCCCTAATCTTTCATCCTCTCGATCGTTGAATTTCCATTTCACTAATCGTCGTCGTTCAGCTGCCCCCAGGCCATCTTAACCGTAAACTTTTGACTATTGCTGAAGAAACTACTTATAACCTATTCGATTAATCAAATTGCCTTGACCATGTTACTTCAATTTCCTTCCATTCTTTCATTCTCTCTTTCTATGTTGATGTCATAGATTTGAATTTCTTTATTTAGAATTATTTTCTCGTGGAAAAAGTCTTGATTATACTGAAGAAGCTAGACTAATCTATCCCTACATCTAAGTCATGAACTTATAGTATTTGATTTTTGATGTTTTTGTCCTCAAATACTTATGCCGTGATCTTCTATTTATAGTCGCATGTGGGCACAGTTCAATTTGGGTCAGGTTACCCTCTAAACTAAATCAAATCATGAAAATATTATTTGGTTTTTATAGTTTTAAATTAACTATATGGTTTGAATTAGAAATTTTTGCAAACCATAAAACTTTAATTTGGTTTATAGATTAAACCATATTTTATAATTTAGGAACTATATATTTGCATGGTATATAACTTCATATGTTAATTATTATTTTCATTCCATAATGATAATAGTGATATTATATAAGAGGTTAATGAAGTCAATATTTATGTGATTAAGAAATTTCAAGTTAATTTTATTTATAAAGTTTGAATATAATATACATTTTGAATTAACTTATATATATACATAAATTATTATTTACGGTAATAAAATTTAAATATGTATAGCTCAATATATGTGAACTAAAAATCTTTAAAGTACTATGCTACAATAAAAGAATATTTTTAATTACAATAAAATATAATTATGTTTTTATAGTTTGGTTCGATTTATCCTTTTAAATTAATCATAAATTTAAGTTTGACAATTTTTTAAATTAGATCACAAAAAATAACATATTTTCAATTGGTTTGGTTTGGTTTTATCTTTTTCATTTTTTATTTTTTGCTCCCCTAATTGTATGGAGTATATATATTTATATTCATATATGTCTAGTATCTCACTATTTCTGAGATCTTTGATACCTCTCAACAACCTTCGTTTCAAAATATAATTCTTTCTAACAGTTGTACTCCCTTAAATCTCATTGAATCTGTTATAATTGGTGTTTTAAGGTGTGCTGGGTCTTCTAGAAGGTTTTCATGTTTGTCCTCGACTAGGTTTGACATTCTTCATTGAAGTTTGCTCCTTTTTTGATTTGTCCCAACTCCGATGTCCTATAGCGTTGAGATATCGCAGCTCAAATTATTAGTTTACTTTATTCTGTTATCTTATATAATCCTTGTAACTTTGGGCAAGGATCCTTAACCCAAACCCGACCTCCTCAAAGTGTGGTCAGAGCCATTTTGGTCCAATCCGACCTATCTAGTCGATCCAAACTATGTTGATGGGTATGGAGACGATACGGACTTTGTTTATGTTGATGAGTAGATGTAGTAGGATTGACTCTAGAGATTTCTGTGTATCAGATGATGTTTGTACTTTTGGAGACCAGATTCCGAGGTTTGTAATATATTTATAGTTATATTTATCAGTTAGAGTTCATAGGGTGTTTACGTTAGACTTTGTATTAGTTGTTGTTGAGTCTAGCTTGGGACGCGTGATTATTTCCAACTATTACTTAATGGTGTTTTGAGTGAGATTCTATAGGACCGCTTAGTATTTGAAATCAATGTAAATTTGTTTTCATTGTGTATATTGAAGTTATTCTAGATGTATTATAGATATTATGTAAATATTCGGCCTTTGCGTGTTTTTTTTTATCAATAAAAATAAATGATGAATTGTTATGCCCAGAATTTTAGGGCACTATAAATGTTTTTTGCCATATTTGAGTTTTTGTTTTTTCTTTAACTTTTGATTGGGCTTTGCTGTGAATTTTCCAACGCGTGGATTTTTCGACATCTATTGGTTGAAGTTGCAATTTTTTTCCTTCAAACAATCAATAATTATTCATATAAGATACGGTAGAAATGACTAAATAGAGTATCGCTAATCAAGGAAAGACTGGGGCAACATATTAAGGAAGAATCACTTGGACTAATAATTACGAGACCAGTTAAATTCCTCTCCTATTTCTTTAGTTACACAAGACTGACCCCATCACAGAAAAGGGACGACTTGTAGAAGGAATTCTTTATTGCTTCAACATAGCGATGTAAATTTTTAATAGATGGGACTATATATTATATATAATCCCGTACAAATTGATCCTGACAATGATAAAAAGAAAAACTAATATATATATATATATAGAGAGAGAGAGATACTTCTTTCATCGGTTCCCCTTGAGGATAATGGAGATTTAACTTGTCTAAAATAGTTAATATATATCTATTCACAACTTTTAACTAAGAGAACTTGAGGCAATCCCCGGTCTTAACCACATTGTGGAGTAACCCTTCCCTCTTGGTCATAATTAACGTTCACACATGAAGCATCAGCACCTCCTTTAGATTGGGTTGTGGTCAGGCTGATATCTTGCAATGTAATCCCTTGACAAGGGTAATGTTTGCTGCAGTCAAATTTTATTGCCACATCCGATGCGCTTGTTCCTCTGATATTCTTGTACAAAATATCGCTCACTCTCACAGCTGATGTCTGTTATGTTATCAAAATAGATGAATTCTCAAATTCAAGTTCTCGGAATCGATTATGTACTGCTTCTAATGATCAATAGATTGATAGACCAATATCTATGTAAACTAGAAAATTGGGCATACAATTACCTTTTTCGAACATGGTTTATCCTGGTCACAATAATTCTGGTCTATGATAATAGGGTTCTCAACGTTGTGCATAGCAATATTCTGAAATTTGATATTTCTGGCATAACCAGATCCTCCCTGTACACGTATGTAAAAACAATTAAACACATAATAAATTAGCAGATGAAAAGTAATTGCTGCATATACGATAACTAGCAATATTATTTAAGTAATTTGTGAGTCTACTGTTGTCATGTGTTGGATTAGCAACTAAATAGGAGGCCACATAGAGATTCCCCCACCCATCGATGTGATCCAACTAATTGATAAAAGGGGTTTAGTTTGTAGATAAGTCAAACGTTTGGTCAACAAAACTCTCTATAGTTTCATAACTATGTAACTAAACTTTGATATATATATATGCACCATATCATTAAAATATATGACAGTGCATGATTTGGATAATTGTCATATTGATATTAGAGTCTCCTTGCCTATTTAAACCCTTTATGTTCGGTGTTTGCATATATGTTTGTACCTTTTATTCCTTAATTCTGCAAAAAGAAAGAATTCAGGTTTCTCCATTTGAATGGAAATTGCCTAGAGAGATTATAGAAATATAGGGGGGAAAATAAAAAAAAGATAACAAGCTGATTTCTAGTTATGCTTGCAATATATATATTGTTATTTTCAAAATCAGAAGCAATGATAAAATGCGAGCTGCTTTATATAGTCACTACTACAAATGTCTTTTTCTTGGTGAGAGGACTGCAAAATGTCCAACTTTAGCTTTAAAAATGACAGGGGATAGGTCAACAACTGAATTATTCTTACCTGCCATGTTTTTATTCTGACACCATTGCTGGTTCCTGAAAGGGTTGCCCTATTTACCAAAACATCCGAAACATAATCCTCGGAGTTATCAGCTCCTAAGCTCCCAATACTGTGATAAAGTCAAAGGATCAGTACTTACTTTAGTAGTTTAAGCCTAAATACTAAATATACTCATCTATTTGGGTACCTATATTGGTGGAAAGGTTACATAATTTATTCTTCAAAAAGAGGTAGTTATTATTAAGTTTAGAGTTGGAGAGACCTGATCCCATGTCCTGGTCCACATTGAATATCGGTTGCTTGGATATGTGTCGACCCACTTACAATGGATATGCAATCATCTCCTACAACCAAGATAAAAAGAAAAAAAAAATTATTAAATATGTTCTTTTATTATTCTCCAACCAGATTGATTTCTTGTTGTAATCTGGATTAGAGACTCTAAAACCTCTTTTTCTCATTAGAAAAAAATGGTGTAAATCTGATACCAAGGTTTATCCTGATTAAGCTCATAAAAGATGAGGTCTATATATACAAAAATTTTCTTTACAGGTGTATGAGCCATACCCGAACTTGTCAAAGCAGGCATCTTATGGAAACTTACGTATAGTGTAAATATATTTTAGTAAATTAAATGCGTTTGACTTGCAAGAATGAATTCGAAACAATTTAATGAATGTGATAATAAATGAACTGATTAAAGGGTATTGAAGAAAAGAAGAGGAATAATTAACGTAGCGTAGGTCTCTACTAAAATAATTATTTAGGAAAAGAGAGCTTTAGTCCATGCTTGGTAATATATTTTACACCACTCTTCTTATTGTCATTTACCTGTTTTGATGACAGTATTTTTAATCAAGAGGTTTTCAGTTCCAGTAATGTGAATTCCATCAGTGTTTGGGCTCTCTTCCGGCGAATTCACCACTAAATTTAGAGCCTGCACATTTGTGCACTTCTCAAATAGAAGATGCATCTGCTGTGCATTTCTTATGGTTATATCGGATACTCTCAGGTTTGAGCTTTGGTAAAACGTCATAGCCTGCAGTAAAATAAGGCATTAGATGATCAACAAGGCAAATAAATTAAACGGACATTTTTTCATTTAAGAAAAAAAAAAAAAAAAGAAGGTAACTTAAGAGTGATAGGTGACGTGTCAAATTCAATAATAGATAAGAACAAATAAAAATTTTACAAGTATAATACCATGTTAAGAAAATTATCGGGATTAATTATAAATGCTCTTACATGTTAAAATTTATTTGTACTTTCCTCACAGTAATTTATTAGACAACCCCCAATAACTTACTAGGGAAAATTTAAGACATAGGCCTCCACTTGCTTATCTTTTTCCCTATTGGTCATAAAGTACCGAAATCACGCTTTCTAATAGCAGCAGTCTAGGTAGACTGTGTGAATTAAGTGGATTGACATCAAAGTCAAACAACAATTAAACCATAGAAAGACACTTAAAAGGTGACAAAAGAAGTAATCAGATCCTTTTTTCAAAACTTTGAACCGATTAATCAACTGGAGGACATGTAAGGTTAGGTACAGATTGCCATTAATCAAATGAATTTTACTAAGCAAGGAAAAATTGGAAATATATAGAATTAGATAACTTACTGTTGGTGCTGTCTTGCAGGGCTGCATAAAAACCAAAAAAAAAAAAAAAAAAATTAATTTAGAAATTGTTTTTTCTTGTAAATTACAGAAAATACAATCTATGACGTAGTACGTACGAGATTTTTGTTGACTTTGCATGATTTTTGCCACCATTTTTTCCCACTGCCATCTACATATCCTCCACCTTCGATTCTGAAGTTATTTAAATTCTTGAACATAATCCAATGCGTCGAGTCCTTTTGATAATCCGTTGGATTATCCGAAGCTTTAATTGTTCCATAGATCTACAAGCACGCGTCGTGTATGGTGCATGCCCATGATTATTAAACAAGAAATGCTCATTTTTAATTATTTAAAAAATATACTTACATGTAAATGATATTATTACTCAATGACATGGAGAAGTTAATAAAATGTATAAATACAATATGTATTACCTTTACAGTAAATCCGGATTTGCAAGGACCTTGGAAGGCGATTGGCTTGAGAAGGTACACTCTTTTGCTTGGGACCACCAGAACACCTCTTCCCGTGGCACATGCCTTTTTCCATGCCTTCAAGAATGCCTGTACAAAATCTCAATAGTAACTAGTCGTTAGTCACAGGAATTAATTTCACGTTTTTCACTATGTTTACTATATATTTTGTATGATTTACAAAGCATATATTTTTCGAGTTATTTTTCATTTATATACTACATTATTAAAGATGATCTTCTCTTGCATGGATTTATTCTATATAAATCCTGGATATTGGGTTTTTTAAATTTTATAGATAAAAGAAAAAAAAAATTAGGGGGGCCTCCCAGATTCAAGCGTGCAATGCTTGAAAGCCAGCATATAATATATTTGTATATGTTTGAAAAAAATTATTACCTAGACCAGTTTATAAGGTCACATGTAAACCAGCCAATAATTATTTTATACATCAATTACTTTTTCTAAGTTTACGGTCCACTTTGGTGATGTCCTATACATTCATTCTTCGGATTATGGACACTTCATAGGCCACTTTGGGCAATAAATCTTCAATTGAAAATATAAAATTTGTAACATTAACTGTAGCGTACTTCCCTGGGGGTAAGATAATATTATGTACATACATACATATTATAAGAAGCAAAGCAAAAGAGGGGGCACTTTCAATATATATATATATACACACACATACGTATGAAAAGTTAATGAGTGTACCTGAGAATCGTCGGATTGCCCATCTGCCTTAGCTCCATAATCGTTAACACTAATCAACTTTTGCGAACGGCTGGATGATGAAGTGGATTGCCGCCTTGTCGTAGCAAGTCCACTTGAGAAACCCCGTTGTTGATGGTAATAATAATCATTATTATATGGTCCACGAACTCTCCAATACCAATTCATACGACTTACTGGATTATATCCGTGGCGAAGATGATCTCGACGGAACCGAGCAGCACGAGGCTCCTCCCTATACATGCTTAAACACGGTGTTAAGCAAGTGGATGATATAATAATTGTGATAATTATGGGAATGATGACGGATCCTTGTGTTTTGAAACAATGCATGATTAGACAATGATTGATAGTGTGTGAAGAAGACAATGTATTATATGTCCAAGAAGTGGTTTTTTTGAGTATATAGGAATGCTTATATGGGACAAGTTGTGGAAATGGAAGTGTTGTGCTCATGAGATGACAAGCAAAGTTATGGAACAGGTATATATAGGGAAACCTTTGTTTGAGGTCATTGTCAGAGAGAGAGAGAGAGAGAGAGAGAGAGAGAGAGAGAGAGAGAGAGAGAGAGAGACGAGAGAGAGAGAAGTCTAGTGGTCATATGAGTATGGGGCATGGAGTCCCGGTAGAAGTAAAAGTGATTGAGACGGAAGAATCGCTTAATTGGCATAGATTTTGTTGATTAATTGTTTACTTTGTTATTAGGAATTCCACGTATGGGCAGTTGAAATAACGAAGAAATTATCGGTTACGGTTGGTGACTTGCTGCTTTCTAATTAATTAAAGAAATGCTACTATATATGTCATAAATGTGTCATCATTATCCTATACAAAATATATATATATATATATATACATATATATGTTCTCAAATTCCTACTTAATTTCATAAATGGATGCAAACATATACGAGAAGAGCCTAATTTCTCTGACATTTGTTAAGATTTTTTAAAACGAAACATTTTTACATTTTTATTAATTAGTTAGCATAGAGAAAGCAAAAGTTTTCTTTATTTAAGACATTGACAAGTACTCTAGAACATTTGTTAACATTTTTTATTTAAAAAAAAATTCTAATAATTTCATTTCGGCTTATATTCCTCTTTTTTCCTTTTTTCTTTCTCTCTCTCTCTCTCTCTAAAGTCAAAAAATTTGAACATTTTTGTCTCAATTAAAATACATAAAGCCGTGGAACCGGTGAATTGTGCATGCACTTGAATATTATGTTAGGCATAATTTGGTAGTGGTGTTGTAAGTTAATTTGGGTAGGAGAATCCGGTATATAACCACGTATTTTGTACGCCACTGTAGAATCTTATATCTGTAGTATCATCCGTTGACTAACGGCTTTGATTAGTTTAGCCTTGGCTATGGCCTATCATGGTCATCGTGGCTACTGTACGTCAAAAAAGTAAATGGCAGTTGGAATACCAACATAACATGGCCCAACAGTTTTCCAATTCCATTTGTATACAATTCCGTGATTTCATGTTCTTTTGAATACCCTATTATAATACCAAAAAATTATTTGTTTATAATTAAAATTAAAAAAAAATTTGAGAATACAAATTATAAAAAAATAATTATCAAAATATTAAACATGTCACATATTGAAAATACAGCATACCTATTTATACTAATAGGGTATTTATTTTCTACTTAATTTTTTTTTATATAATTATAAATTATATAAAAATATTGATATTATATCGCATACAACGTTACTATTTATACTGATATTACATGCGATATGGTAATAATATATAAAAATTAATATTATATCTTAAAAATACGATATAATTAAATGCGATATAGGTATTCGGATAGAGAGCCCATTTTTCCCCTTGGACTATCGATGATGAAGAAATGAACTCAGCTGGTAAAAGACGTGAACAATGCGTTCCCATGGATGTTAGGAGGATAATGTTTACTATTACAAGGACACATGCGAATAAACCAGATAAGAAAAGGCTGTCACACTCCAAAACCGAAAGCACAACAATTTTCTACATGTTGCTACCATAACAAAAGCATTCTAAGGCTTAGACTAGTTATACATCCACAATTTAATAGCATATATCTGGAGAACTCTTATACAGATTCTTATAATGGGATCTTTCAACTCCACAAACTAAAATTAAAGGAAAATTCATCAAATGCCAACTAAAGTCATAATAACCTAAAAACTATAATCATAAATAAAGGAACTACTAAAGTTACTATAATAGTCTTTCTAACATAAGTGATCAATGATATCCTTAGCGTATAAATTGTAATCCAAATAATTGTATCAGTCAAATTATTCATAGTCATATGAAATAATCATTTTGAAGGGGTAAGCAGTAAAGCATAGCACTTAATTACCGCATGCAAGCATACACATATGCTATATCATGTGCGTCTACGAGAGTATAATGCACCGAAAATCATACAACACGTCATAAGTTTATTCAATTTAATAATTAGCTTGAAAACAAAATCAACAAGCCATTTGGCACCACAATTTTAGAGTCCAAGTTTTAAAAATATGAACCCTTACGTACCCTCAAGTGGAATGTTTTAAAAGTATGGATGTATAAATACTCCTTAGAGACTCGTTTTGAAATTATTTATCCATTATATTTTTGAAGTCCTTTTTTTTTTTCTTTGAAAGTATAAAATAATTTCAGTTAATAGAGAATGGTGAGATCTCTTGAAGTAAGAGTTTTAAAAGAGTAGAATAGATCCTCGAAATTCAGTTTTTGAAAGTTTGGAATAGAATCCTAGTGTCTGATTTTGAAAATATGGGGTATAGTAGCTTTAAAGGTTTTCAAAAAATCATCTTTCTTTTAAAGCTTAAACATCAAGCAAATAATAAAAATAGTGTAATTATTATTCAATTTTCATCCTAAACCTAGCAGGCAAATATAATAAGTGATGTACCTTGCCAACTTCAAATTAATTCATAATATTATAATGTAGCATCAATTAAATATTTGTACATCATAAATGATACTTCAAAGATTCAATTCTAGGTTTCTAATACATTTTTGCTCAAAAATCCAACTTATTAAGTGATGATGGACAAAACTAAGAGTTATCCTATCGACCTGGAGATTAACTAAGTAGTCAACTAAGATCAATTCCCAGCTAAGCGATTAGTCCCCGAGGTTTTCTAAATTAGCTCAAGTTTACTGGGTTTAAGCCTTAAGTTAGCCTTACTTAGCCAAATCAAAATTTTCATTTTGTTTTGGTTCGAAAACCAAATTTTTTACCCTAATTCCATCTTCAATCACCTATCAAGAATCTAGTTTGAAATCTTCATTATTACTCTACAAGTTCATCATCTTTATAGCTATTTATCATTACCTAAATTCATTTTTATATAGTTTTATTCTACAAATTGATTTAAAGCCTACTGGTAATGACTTTTCTATGTTTCTTTAAGAGAAAATTGATTTGGATAATTACTTTAGCATGAATCAAAGAGTTTTCACAATTCATTACTTAAGACTTCCTTATGATATTTTTTGTTTAGATTTGTCTTTCAATTCAACAATGAAAGAGTTAAGATCTATTATTTGTTTTTGGTGACAACTAAGGAAAGTTTTTCTTATGCTTCTTATTTGTCTCTTAATCCCATTCTTTTGATGATTTTATTCCCCACAACAAAAAGTAATTCAAGTTTAACTCATTAATTTCTCGATTAATGAGTAAAAGGATAATCGAATCAATTGAGGAAGTTTTGTAAATATACCTTAATCCTAGCATATGAATGTTGCTTATAAGGAGGACATATGTGCATACAAAAAGTGAAGTTTTTTTTTTTTTTTTTTGGGGGGGGGAGGGGGGTGCAGGGAACTTCTTGGATTTTCTAGTGAGGGTTGACTTACCTTAATTTTATGTGAAGTGAGGGAAAGACGATTAGGTTTCTATTTTTTGAAAAAGGAGCAAGCGACAAAGGTCTGTACTTTAAAATAATTTTGAGAATATTTTAAGAAAAATTTGCCTCCTCATATAAATGCTTTTCTTAAGTGTATAATTGAGTGTTGGAATTTATCAAAGGTTTATCTTTAAGATCTATAGTAAGTTCCTAAGCACCCCTTAACAGGCCTAATATATATTAGTTATTTGTATCCTGAGGCTAAGACGCATATTAAGTAAGTATTTTTCTCTTTTATGTATTAGCAATTTTTTGGACTAAAAAAATGTTGTGATTATTATTAATTGTCTAGATACTAAGGATTTTTTAATTGTTAGAGATATTCATATTGAAAAATGTATCACGAGATGAAATAGTAGACAAGGGTTCCCTTGTTGTTTGTAATCCCTTAATTGTGAATTATGTTTACTTATTTTTAGAGAATTAATTCTTTTTTCCCAAAAGAAATTTGTGTAGTTTAACTTTATGCCAAAATATAAAATTTGCATGCCATTTATCCTTAAGTTAAATCCTTGTTTCCAATAATGGGATGTTAGCATTGTATAATGAAATTATGTTTGTCGATAAATTTGATGCTTACATTTATAAACGAGTTCTCCATTAATTTTATTTGCCTTAAGAAGCTTTTTCTTTGGTAAATGATATAGTGTTTGTTCTAGTTTCCTATAATGTATCTAACTCTTTATTTTCACTTGTCAAAATCACCAAATCTCCCTTTAGGAACTTTAAATCCTTATCATGAACAACTATATAAAACTCAAATAACTCATTGCCCCAATAAATTTTCCTTTTAATTTACACAAAGTTATGAGTTTAAATAAAAAATGATTTTATAGGTTTGCAAGCGTATGCATATGCTACATTATATACACTTCTAAGGGTTTAGATGCATAAAAAAGTCCATTTAAATCAATTTAGTAATTAGGTTAAAAATAAAATACATAAGCCATTGGCATCACATTTTTTGAGTAAAGTTTTAAAAGTGTAAATCTTTACATGCCCTAAAGAGGCCAATTTTAACAGTAAGGATGCATAAGTACTCCTTGGAGATTGATTTTGGAATCATGGATCCATCAAACTCTTAGAGTCCAATTTTGAAAGAGTAAACTAAGTTTTTAAAAGCTAAGTTAAAAGTATGGTGGGATCCTTGGAGTTTGGGGTTGAAAATGTGGGATAGATCCTTAAAATCTAATTCTTGAAAGTTTAGAATAGATTCCTAATGTTTGATTTTGAAAGTGTGAGCTATAATAGTTTTGAAGGTTTCCACAAAATCATTTTTTTTCTTTCAAACACAAGCATTAAATAGGCTATGATGATTAGGCCATTATTATTCAATTTTCATCCTAAATCTAAAATGTGTTGCCAATAAACAATATACCTAGTCTTTGCTTAGCTTATGTTAACTCTAAATTAATTCATATTATATAATATAACATTAATTAAATATTTGTACATTACATAGGATACTTCAAAAACTTAATTTTAGGTTTCTTACACATTTTTGCTAAAAAATCTAACTTGTTAAGTGATGATATACAAAACAAAGAGTTATGTGGTTGGCTTGGAGGTCAATTTGGTAGTCAACCAACCTAACAATCAATCCTCGAGGTCTTCCACATTAGCTCAAGTTTGATAAGGCTTAAGTCTTAAGTTGGCTTATTTAGCTCTAGATCAAAATTTTCATTCCTTTTTGGTTCCAAATCTAAAGCTTTGACCATAGTTCCATCATATATCAACTATTAAGAATCTTGGTCAAAATCTTGATTATTACTCCATGAAATCATCATCTTGATAGCTATATCATCAATGACTTATGTTAACTAAATTAATTTCTTATATAGTTCTATTTTCACATTTAAATCCTATTGTGGTTGAGCTTTCTATGATTCTTTAAGAAACATGTGATTTGGTTAGTTACCTTAGCGTGAGTCGATGAGTTTTTATAATTTTCATTACTTGAAACTCCTTAGGGTAATTTTTGTTTAGGTTTATCCTTAAACAACAATAATAGAGTTAGGGTTTATTATTTCTGATTAGAGGCAACTAAAGAAACTTAGTCTTATGCTTCTGATTTTTATTTCTTAGTCTTGTCTTGTTGATGATTTTATTCATTATGACAACAAGATATTCAAGTTTAACTCATTAATTTCTTGGTTAACAAGTCAAAGGATATATGAGTTAATCGAGGAAGTGGTGTTGATTTACCTTGTTAATAACAAATGGATGTTGCCTTTAGGGAGGAGATACATGCATGCGAATGTTATAGGAGAGGGAGGGTAGCACAACTTAGGTTTGGTTGTGAAGAGGTGGATGACTCACCTTGACTTCTTATAAAGTAAGAAAAGAGGATTAGGTTTCTATTTTTTGGAAAAAAAAGAAGGAAGCCAATTGGTAAATGTCCATATTGTAATATAATTTTGAGAATATTTCAAGAAATTTTTGTCTCTTCATATGATTGCATTTCTTAAGTATATAATTGAGTGTTAAAATATATGAAAAGTTTATTTTTAAGAATTATAATAAGTACTTAAAGCAACCTTAATAAACCCAATGCATATTAGCTATTTGTATCCTTAAGTATCTTGTAAAATTATAAGTTAGGCTAAGCTATGTGCTAAATAGTTTTCTCTTTTATAAATTATCAATGTTATGCAAAATTTTGGGATTAAAACAATATTGTGGTCATTGTTAATTGTAAAAATAGAAATGATCTATTAATTGTTTTGGGGATTTTCATGTTGAAAAATGCATCATGAAATGTAATAAAGGCTTTCTTGTCCCTAATCCCTTAACTTTGGACTATGTTTACTTATCTTTAGAGAATTAGTTTTTCTTTTTCCCTAAAAAAAAAAAAATTGTGTAGTTTAACTTTATGTCAAAATATAAGATTTTGATTGTCCTTTTTCCTTGAGCTAAATATTTGTTTCCAATAATGGGATGCTAATGTTGTATAATGAGATTATGTTTATCAATAGATATGATGCTTACGTTGACAAATGGGTCCTCCATTAATTTTATTTGTCTAGAGAAGATTATTTTTTAGTAAATGACCATAGCCTCTAGCTCTTCATTTCCTCTTGTCAAAACCATCGAATCTCCTTATTGGAATAGATCCTTATCATGAGTAAGTACATCAAACTTAAATGACAAACTATTTTTTTTTTTTTTAAATTTATGCAAATTTATCATGAGTTTGGATACAAAACCAATTCAACAAGGTTTAAAGATTGGATAATAGTTGGAAAGAATAAAATTCACTAACATCCTCTTGAGGATCATAGTCAAATTATTTACAAACTTTCTCCTTTTTTTTCTTGGTCAAAATTACCTCTTTCTATTCTACAGATGTGCTATTTTATGTGTCTTTATGGTATGGCTTAATTTTATTCTTTAGACATTATATAGAACTCAGTTACAAGTTTTACATTATAATTTACACTTATGGATAATGTAGAAAACTCTAGGGCATTAAAGTGAGGATCAATTGTAGCTTTGAGTTGACAACTAATATTTCCTATTGTAGTCATAACCTTTCTCACATCTCATTTATTTATTTTTTATTTGTCACAATCTGCTTATTTAGAAATTATATTAGAAATTTGAATAAGAAAAAAAAAGTGTCTTGGTTAAGGGAAAGAATGTTATAATAAGGTTTTTAAAAGAACATGAAAGATAGGCTTTGAGACCGATTTGAAATAGGATACTCAAAGCTAAAACAAGTAAACAAAAGAAACGGTACCAATTGCAACATAGAATAATATTAAAAATTGTGGAAAAAATATGAAAGGAAATAATCGTAACTTATACCAATTACAACGTAGGATAATATTAAAAATTGTGGAAAAAAAATCATATCAATAAAAAAATATAATCTATACAATAATCATATCAATAAATCACCATAAAATAAAATAAAATATGTTCTTTTTAAAAATAATATAGCACTAGCACTAGCACTAGCAATAGCAATAGCAATAGCAATAGCAATAGCAATAGCAATAGCAAAAGCAAAGATGGATTTTATAGTTTGAACCATCGATTTGGATATGGCTTCACACTATAATCAGTTTCTTAAAGGTTTCATACTTATAATTTTTTGATGAAATCACATCAAAAGAAGTATAGTCTGTGAAAACTAAACAACTATGTTTGTGATGGAGTCGCATCATCAAAAAGAAAAAAAAGTTATCACATCATTTTTCAAAGAGTAATTTTATTCAATATTTATGATGTCTATTTCAGTTCAAAACTTGTCTATTTATGAACTTATAATTCCCCAATTAAATTAAAAAAAAAATGACAATCTAAATAAGCTAAAATGAAAGGTAACTAATCTAATGAAATAAACTAAAATGGATGCAATTACTCATAAGTAGCTATCTTAGTTAATGTCATGCTCTTTCTAGTTAACTACACGGAGCATGCCCAATTGACCATTTTAAGGGCTTGATTGACAACTTGATGTTCCTACTCTTATTAGGTTCATATCATTCCCCATCTCTTAAGAAGATTTGACTTGAAAGCTCAAAGATTTTCGATATAGCTAATGGTGTAATAGATACAATTAATTTGAGGAATAAACTTTGATTTATAAGATGATGAACACAATTGATTCAAAGGATCTTTGTATTCTTAAAACCCTAAAATTATTAAGGAAACAAAATTAAATTGGAACCAAGGAAAATAAGAAATGAAATAAGTTAAGATAAACTTTCTTAATCTGTTAAGAAATCATTGGCACTTATTATTTTAAGAAAAGGTCCAAATTTGACTACTAAAATGACATGAAACAATAAGACCATTTGTTGCATGTCAAATTAGATTGAAATAAGTCTATATTGACATATTATGAGCTCTTCAACCCTTTATATGAAAAAAATTTATGGTGTTTCAAAATTAGCTAAGGTCTCGTTTGTTTTAAGGAAAACTACATGTTAGAGAAAAATATTTTCCTGTAAAAAATTTTCATGAAAGTGATATGTTTTCATGTGTTTAGATGTTTTTATAAGAATGTGCAGAAATGTTTTTCTAGTGTTTGACTAGCAAATGCTATGTAACTTATAAATACACCTAAGTATATGTTAATATCTATAAATTACTATAAATATATTATATCCAATATTTTATTTAAAAGAAAAAGTATAAATGTTAATGATTTTTTTAATATACATTATTATAACCGCTTTGGTTGATTTTGATAATATTTTAATAAGTTTATTGTTTTTTTATTTGATTTTTTTTAATGTTTAGAACATAATTTATAGATAAGTTACATCAAGAATAAAAAAGAATTATTTTCTTTGAGTTAAAATGCTTGCAAATATTAGATTGGAAAATGACATTCATTTTAAAAAGAAAAGTTAGTTGTTTTCCCAAAAAAAAAAGAGGGAAGAATTTTGCTTTTAACCCACTTAAAGCTTTTGTTTTAGCAAAACAAATGAGAGAAAATAGGAAAAATGTTTTTCAAAAAATATTTTTCTTAAAACAAATGAGGCCTAATTTGTAATTGGAAAATCAAAATTGAAAATTAAAGGCTATTAGCTTCTGGTTGCTTCTACTCCTTTTCTTTCTTTCTTTTTTTTTTTTATTATTTTGGGTTAACCTTTTAACTTGTTAGGTTCTAACCAACCCTATTTCTAGTAAACTCTTCTCTTTGCTTTTAATTCCTCTTCTTCTGCGTTCAACTATTTATTTGCATATATTATAATCTTATCTTGTTCACATCAATTTCCAACCAAATCAAACATCATCTTCCAAAAATTAAGCTCGAGTCCACGAGATGATGATTCTTTATGGTTGCCATTAAATTGCTTGTTTTATAAATGTGTAATTTGAAAATTATGGGTTGTTTATTGTAAAAGTTTTTGAGGATGCTAAAGTAAGTTACACATTGTTCACATGGGAGATAAAAAAACTCTAAATATGAGGTAATTTTTTCACTAAGTTTAAATTTTCTAATACACAATAGACATGCCAATTATCTCTTGTGTAACCTTTAAAAATTTCAAAGCAATGACATAGAGAAATGAAAATAGTGCTTAGGTTGGATTTTGATTAGATTAGAACATAAAATTGCATAGAAAAATTAATAGAAGCCATTTCTTGATACTTTATTTTAGTTCCACTAGTTATCATATTAATCAATGGTTGTTAATGATATGGATCTCCTATCTAAAATTAGGAGTAAGCTTTACTCAAGATGCAAATGAATTAAGTAGAGAGTATTCTACTCAACAAGCTCAAACTCAACACAATGAAGTATAATTAGTCTTGTTTTCTTTTAGTAAATATCATTCAAAATCAATTACTTACTTACACACATGTGTACGTAAGCACATACCTCTTTAACATACCTTGCCATTGGAAGGTAGTCAAATGACTGCCCTTTCTTCTAAGACCTTTTCTTTTCCATGACCATATTAAGTCCATAAATATATCTTTATTTATTCATTATTTGCACAACCTCACCTTTACCATTCTTAACCCTATCGATCCTCTATATTATGTTTCCATCACCATAAATCCACTTCTATAGATCTAGTTAATTTGAAGAGCTTGTGGTAATCGAGATATTGATTTGCTAAGAGTTTTTAAATCAACAGTTTTATTGTATGTGTTTTCTTTTCCTTTCGTTTTTGCTACTATCTTTTATTTGGGACTATGTTATCACTTTTATGGAACTTATTGTATTTGCAAGTCGAATGAGTTTGTTTGTTTAAGAGAAATCATTATATCTTCTATGTGATTAACTTTTGAAGAGATATTATTTGGTTGAACTTTTATACCCTAACAATTTGTCTAGAGGTCTTCTTGTAATGATTCATTTGGTTCATACATTTTTTTTCTTGTTAAATGAAATTCATCTTTATTGACCCCAAATAATAACAATATTGATACTTGACTCAAAGTTAACTAGACTTTTGTAAGCATGTCGAGTCAAAACATCATAAAGTTCAAACTATATTAAACTATAAATGAATTGAATATGAATAAATATTAAGTCATATTTGAATAGTTTTCGAATAAGTTTAGTTCAATTTATAATCGTAAGCTTTACAATATGGTAAATTACCCAAAAAAAATGTGTATTGTCAAGAATTTTTATATTTTAAGAAGGCTACAAATTTTATATTCCTTAAGAGATGATGGAAGTTTCAGTAGGAAATTTAGCACTCAACGGGTTAAGATTGCACAACGAGTTGGGGGGGGTTTGAATACTTATCTATTAAGTTTTTCCTTCCTATAAATTTGACATATAGAACTAATCGAGCATATAGTAAAAAAAAAAAAAAATTGAAAATGTGATGCAATACATAGATAAAAGACATTATCCTTTGTTTCATAAGATTAACAGAAGAAGCACCGTAAATTGATGACTTAACTCTTTTTTTAAGTTCGATGGTGAAGCCAGCAACGAGAAGACACGTGTAGTAAAGAGGGGGGCCATTTCGAAAGGTGATCAAGAAGTAACTATAATTCCAGTAATAGCATATACTTACATCACTATATAGGAGGCAGGAGTTGCCGTGGTGTGCTCGAGAAACATGAAGAGAGGTATGGGGAATGGAGTACAGTGCATGCAACTTTGGCTTTCCTGTGCATGTGATATCATCACTAATTTGAATTTCCTGTTTTATTTTTCCGCCAAACAGAACTAAATTGTTTGACCAAATGATCAATCCATCACCTTTTTCTTTCAAGACTCTAGCAATTTAGCACGTACAAAATATGCCTAATATTGTGGCCAAATAAAGACTAAAAGAGAAGCCTAGAATGATGGGTCCTGTTTTCCCGGCGATGAGTGTGTATCGGCTTGGGCTCATTTTCATCTACCAATTAAGTTTGCGTGAAACGATTTGAATACAGAAAGCTACTGGGTTCCGCAAGTGGATGTACAACGGTTGCTAATGTCATATGAGTAATCATACTTTCTTCTTATCCGATTAGATTACATCTATAGGATTATCTCTTTTCCTTAGTGATGATGATATATACTTGATTATTAGACCTGAGTAAGTAGGGTACAGGATTCTATCTGCATCTTATCCACCTCAAAATAAAACTATAGGGTACATAATACTTTTGGAATCTATAAATTTTTCTATACAATTTTATCATATAGAAATTATGGGGTAAATTAACTTCAACCCATCAATGTCTTTATAATATTCTATTCATTTACATTGTACCAAGATATAGTTTCCACCGGTTTAGAAAAATAACATTACAAAATCTATTTCATATGATATCATGAACACAAGTGACCTATAAAACAAAAGTGATAGAATAATATATTTATGAAGAAGGCACAACCCCCGACTATATATATATAGACTTTACAATCTATTAAAAAGTTTGATTTCTACTTCCTTAAAATCTACGATGGTAAATTCATTATATAAAGTTTATGATACAATATCTGATGAAAAATATAATGTGAATGTAAAGTAAGTAAGGGAAATGAAACGGAACAAGAGAGAACAGAAATAAATAAATGAAAATGTAGAAATTTGATAAGAGAAATAGAAACTAGAAATTTAAAAATAAAGAAAGAAACTCTTCAAAGTTTCTTATAGATAATAGACTTAAACTATAACATATATGTTTATTTCTTCTTTTATTCCCTCTTTGGTAGAACTTAACTAAATGGTAGAAATATAATATTGTTTTATACTCATCATTATCATTTAATAATTTGTACAAGATAGATATAGGATAATTTAGAATCTAGAGCTTATGTATCTTGAAGTCCAACTTTCATGATGGGTATAATGTATGGAGATATCATATTTATACGCTGTCCTATAAAAATTGATTTTGAAAAATTATGTTTGAAATCTAACTTGTGGACTCTAATGCTTATTTGATATCTATCAGAACAAGTGAAATATTATTGATATAGGGTATAACGGGGTTACTTATTTACTCTATTGATAATTATATTGAATTCATAGTACTTGGGGAAAGATTAAATTTAAGCACTTATGATTGACCTATCTATTGATAATATTTTGAAACAATTGAGGTTATTTAGGAAATGTAATAACAATTTTTGAAGTTGTGCATATGACAGTTTACAAAATTGTGAATCAGGTTTACATATTTTGTTAAGAAAAGAAAGATATAGATCAAAGCTTTAATGTTGACTCATATAAAGGGCATCGGGGGGAACAAAAAAAGGAAAGAAAGAGTAATTATTACGCTTCCTTCAAAACCAAACAGATCAGAACTCTTCATCGGAAAAAGAAAAATGGCCTATTAATATAGGGCCATAAAAAGTGGAATAATACAACTTCACAAAATGGCCCCGTGAGAGATTTGATTTAAAGAGCGTAACGGCTCAAAATCAATTTTAGCGTTTATGCATAATTTACGGTCAACTGATGCTTCAAACATTTTCTTAAATTTTGTGTGGGTACAAGAATTTGATTAGATCATGGAAGACATATTAGTAATACATTTACGAAGTTGTCTTGATGAGTTTGTTTATTTGTAGTGATACTTTAGATTAATTAACTTTATATGTATGCAATTTGGTTGAGTTTAATTCCACGTATAAATGATTTTTGCTTAGTATGATCAAGTAGCCAAAAGAATCTAGATGTTACCTAGAGCAAATTTGTTTTTATCTTTTAAAAACTATTATAGTCCAATAGTATAATGCTGAACTCCTAATGATATCAATAAGGATGGATTAAAAAAAAAAAAGAAAAAAAAATCCTCTGTCGCCTCTAACATTGAAAAATGTTAATTAAAAATCCACTTTCAATACCAATCAAACTTAATTTAACCGGAACATGATATGAGGTTGGGTCAGGCTTATGATATCAAGGGCGAGCAAGTGCGAAATCGGACCCCATTTATCCGGCCTGCTAAGAAGGAGGGCGGCTGGCCCGTATTGACCTAGGTCCATTGGATAACGTCTTTTCTAATTGCAGAAGCTCTTTTTGTTGGAATTATTTGGGTCTAGTCGTATGTTAGCGACTTTATATGTAGTTACAGTATAAAATTGTGGTACATACATGTACATTTTGGTATAAATAAGCAAATTTTATCACATGTTCCTATCACTAGAATATGCATAAACATGTATATTTTGATATAATATTTATATTTTGATAATAGTAACTTTAACTAAAATTTATATATTTATATCAAAATTTACATGTATCTTCCAATAACTTCTATGAAGTTACAGAATGCGACTTAAAGTAAGAAATTCCCATAATTCCGTAAAATAACATAACTTTATATTTAAAAATGATTACCTATTTGTAAGCACCACCACCCTCTCTCCTCCCCCCCCCCCCCCCCCCCCCCCCCCCCCCCCCCCCCCAAAAAAAAAAAGTCACTTCCATTTAGAAATACAACATAATACACTAGTAATCTTTCATATTATTATGTAATTAGTATATCATTTTTTATTAATATTTTAGCTGAACATTTTACATTATTAATATGTACTTTTATTGTCATTGGGTTTTGATCGGTAGAGATTGGCTATAACTAGGCTTTACGTTATTATGTGAGCCCGCAAGATACTAACCAATGAGGGGTGTTGAGGAGTTGTTCGGCGTGGTTACTCTGATACTTAAATTAGATTGGTGTGTATAAGGAGAGTAATAGTACTCGAATATAGAGATTAGATTTTAGTATGTGAAGTATCAAGTAGTTTACCATTAGATGATGACCTTGTATTTACAGAGAAGTAAAGTCGGTAGTTGGCAGAAGTTACGTTCATAAATATTGGGTAGTGGAGTTATAAGATCTGATATGTTCCACAAATATAGGAGATAGTTATTAACTTAGTTATTTAGCTTTATTCGTAGTCTTTTAGTAGCAAGTGACCATTATAGTTAGGCAGGCTGTGCTATAGGCTTAGGTTGAGCCTAATAATAAAGATAGGGAGGCCGAGTTCAGAGAAATATAGCCTAGGCATGAGCTCAATCAACTTGGCACAAGCTTGAGAGGTTCAGGTTTAAAAGGCTCTATCGACACTTGTCTCACCTCCCCTCAATCTCATTGCCATAGGGAAGGCAAAGAGAGGGGAAAAATGAGCTTTTTAGGTGTGTGGTCCTAAGGTGCTTACGTTGGCCAAGTGTTATGGTGATAATGCTATCATATCGACATGGTAGTGATTGGAATTTGAGTTGAGTAATACAAGGGCCAAGCGGGTGTAGTTGACTTGAGCAAGTTGCTACTTAGGCCAAGGTGGGTGCTCCAACCTTCAGGTAGGATACAGGAGGTTTGACCTCCTTGGATGTTGGGGGGTATCGAGCTATTAGCCCTTCGTTTGGTCAAGGCAGTGGAGATACAAGAGAAGATTTAGGTTAATAATGTATGAGATTGAGTAAAATGAGGTGTTATGAAGTGAGTACTAATAAGCCGAACTAGGTGCTCTAAGCTGAGGTGAAGGTTCGGTAAGTAGGATGCTTTAGATAGTAAGGGTTATAGAGTGAAGGTATTGAGTATACAAAGGTGTTGGATAGTTTAGGCTGGTTAGACCAAGTCGAGTTGACCAACGTCCAAGTGGTTCCCATCCAATTATGCCGAAGCATAGTGTCGTTGAAGCATTGAAGAAGTTCTCTTAATGACATTGAAGTTAAAGGGGCCTCGGGAAAACTTCTTATGAAAGTAACTTTTTGAATTCTTACTTTATCACGCGCTTTCATGGCATAGTTAATGTGATGTGATAAGTGTCTTATACCTATAAACTTTGGTGTAGTCGAATACGTTTTGTCTTTTGAATGCAGTCCAACCAAAACTGTCTCTATATGTATGCATTATATCGTTTTAGGGGATTTGTGCTTATACAAATCCCCATAACTATTGATTTTCTTTCCAAAATGATTCGCCTATAAATACCATAATTGTTTGGGTGGATTACTCTTTTACACCTTTTTCTTATCCTACTTTCTTATTGTAACCTAAACATTTGTACTCCTTTCTTCATTGAGATAAATCTTTTGTCAAAACTTGTATTTTCTTTATTCTTTCAAATGCCATGTCACAACCAAGAACAGACTTTGATGAGTATAATCTAACATCCTTGGATTTCGAAGATATGAGGAGTATTACTCCCCCCTTAACAAGGGATGAAGAGGCTTTAACCTAGCTAGCACAATTGGATTAGGAGATAGAGGTGATTGGAGGCGTTTGACAGGGTGGCTGTAGTAGGGGCCATCCCTTGAGACAAGTATCTATTAGAGCATCTTAAGGTAGCTATTGATGTTTACAATGTAGTGGACAATAGCAAGAAATCAAACAGTAGGAGGACCAAGAGCAAATCATTTACATTAACTAGGTTCTTCAAAATTTTGTTGTAGGTAAGTGTCCTGGCTTGGCAGTATGGCTACCACGGCTAAGTGAACGGGTGACTTAGTTACATGGTAGGCGGTTTTTAGTGCATGAAGAGTCTTTACAGCATGGGATGTGCTTGCCCTTTACCACCCTTGAGAATGAGCTCTTTGATTACCACTATTGTTATCCCTATTAGTTACCTTTAGATGAGTGGAGTTTATTGAAGGCCTTCTAGGCCCTATGTCAGTATTTGGTGGTAAGAGCCACACTTAAGCTCTTCAACTACTATTATTTGTTGAAGAATCTTGATGGGTAGACCTACCTCCATAATCGCTTTAGGAAGAAGCTATTTAAGGGCTTAAATTTGTCAATAAAAAGCTAGCAAGACAAGTTTATGGTGGTAAAACTGCTTAGGATGGTAGACTTTTAGATGTGATGGACTCTACTGGTTTGAATTGAGACTTAAAAGGCATTCCTCTCGAGTGATGCCGAGGTAGCTCGAGAGATTGAGACTTTCATGGCTCTAAGTGGGGTTAAGGGGGGAATAATGTAGAGGTACTACTCTCAACCAATCTCTAAGATATTCCCGAGCATGGAGAAGGCTGTCATGAATGCCATCTTAAGCAAGTGGTTAGAAGGTATAGGTTTGTTCTCGCTGATAGTTACCTCTTCTATTTTGTTAGCGTAGGCTTTCTTGAAGCAATTTGTTGTCCTTAGTATTTTTGAGGAACTGGGAATCTTACTTTGTCATGTTCATCAAGGTGGATTTTTGTGAGTAAGTGTCATGCTTTTTTCTTGTGCTTACAATATTTGTTTGTTATTCATAAGCAAGAAAATGGTCGAGGAGATACTCTGTTTGTTGACATTTGAGCTACTAAAGCAATGTCCTAGTAGAGCATAGCTGTAGACCAAGACTACTACCTTAAAGGGTAAAGTTATGGGACCGAGGTCAAGGGTAAAGGAGATATGTAAGATCAAGTTGGCTACTCTACCCTAGGGGATTCTTTTTGTTGGTGCCTCCATAAAGTCGTTGGCGATTGAGCCTATGAGCTCGATCCTTCCCTCCATTGATTTTGCCACTACCTATGTGCTCATAATAGTGGTAGGCGACTTTACCAGCATTGATGAGCCGAATGTAATGATACTTCCCCCATTTGGTAGGGGGGAGGATAAGCTAACCGAGGTTAGTGCTTTGGTAGAGGTAATAAGGTAGAAGAGGAAGGCTCTCAAAATTGCAAGGGATAAGGCCCTCTAAACTGAAAGGGACAAGGCCTTCGAGACGAAGAAGATGAAGAAGGGGAGGGAGCCTATCAGTCGGTTGCACATGCACGATTAGCCATCGGGTCATCTTTAGAAGTGTACCGAAGACCTTAGGGATGCCTTTTATGAAGTCCTGAACAAGTTTCGATGTCTGGAGATAGCACTATACTTGTTTAAGGATGTATTATACAAGTCTTAGAATGAGGAGCTATGCCTTTGAAGGAGCGAATTTGAGACCAGAAAGGCTAGCGGAAAGCTCCTAATGCCAAAGTGGGAGATTTGTGGCAACAAAATTACGTTGCACCATTGAGTCTTAGCCTCTAGGCCTTGATGGGATCATATACCCTTAGCGATTAAGCTATCCTTAATGACCCATTGAGGATGGAAGAGATTCTTCTATGGAGATGGTGAGTTACATGAGCTCACTCATTTGATAGTTCCCTGTTGACATTGATTTGCTCAAAGTTTATATGTTTCTTTGTAGTACCATAGCCAGGTGTTGCTTTAGCTTGATAACTACATTATGCTACTGAATGAGGTAAAGGGACTTTGTATGGCAATGTTTAGCATATAGAAGGGCTTAAGGAAGGCATAGTCTTACTCTAGCAAAATTTACAAAAAAATTAGCAAGGGAAAGCTCTTATGTGCAAATGATTGTGCTTAAGGCAAAGCTGGGTTGGGTTGATGTTGAAAAGATAGCCAAGAGGGTTGGCGAACTCAAGACTCAACTGAAGGACGAGCAAAGGACTAAGGCTCAACTCTCTTAGAAACTAAATGAGGAGAGGACGGCCAAGGAATGGCTTGAAAAGGAGAATGCAAAGCTGAGGGCATTGGTCTTTAAGCTAAAGATAGAGCTAGTGATGAAGGTGTCTAAGTGTGATAGCATAAAAAAAAATTTGCTAGAGCTAGTTAGTTAGATGTTTGGGTTGGAGCAGAAAATCTAGGATCTCCAGAAAGAAAACATGGAGGGGAAGGAGATCATCTCTAAGTTGGAGAGTGAGGAAGTGCTCAACAAAGCCACTGTCGACAAGGTCATCAAGGACTTTTATATGAAGAACCAATAGTTAGAGGAGCTAGAGGACATCTCCATTGAGTGTAATCAGGTTAATCAAAATGAGGTACTTGAACATCATTTAGAGCTCGACCTCAGCTTCCTAAGTTGGCTGGACACTTCAACTCATTGGGAGAAGAAGGTGACCCAAGTAAGAGAAAGAGATGTTGCCCAAGTAGCTGATTAGTCCGAGGTACCACTCTTGTTGCTGGGGATAGTTAAGATAGTACTTCATCTTCTTCTACCCTGATAGCTTAACAAGAGGTTACTCCTAAGAGTTCTTTCAAGGATGATCCAGGTTGGGGTGATCCTCTTGCTAACCTAAGTTAGTAGATTAGAGCCCCTCCCTCTTCCCTCTACAATCTTTAGCTAGTTATCTCAATAGTAGAGGCGATCAACGGATCAGCCCTTCGAAAGATTGAAGTGCTAGACTTTTTAGACTTACTAGAGTTTTTTGATCTAAAGTAATAAACAGTTATCCCCCTTCCCTTCTTTTTGCATATTAAGTTAGGATGCCAACCTTAATTCTATAAATACCCATTTTATTAATAGAATTTGAATTTCTGCATTCAAAGTACTCACTTTGCTTTCTGTTCTTTAGATTCTGTAAATACTTCTTGCTTCTTTGTTTGGTATGCTGTGCTCACTTGGTAGTATAGCTTAACACTTAGTCATTTGCATCCATGTTGTTAGCTATTTAGTCGTAGAGATAATTTAGGGATAAAGTCTAACACGTAGCTATAAGTGAGTTCTTCAATTGTATGAGGGATGTTTCCCTTAACTGAGGTTACTTTAGGGGGTTAAGTTGGTAGTGTTTCGACTTGCTCAACTAGTAGGAGTTCTTCAGTTATGTAAGGAGTGTTTCCCTTTGTTTAGGTTACTCGAAAAGGTTAGGTCAGTGGTGTTCTAACTTACCTAGGTAATGGGAGTTCCTCAGTTGTGTAAGGGGTGTTTCCCCTTCCTAAGGTTACCCAAGGTAAGTCAAGTTAGTAGTGTTTCAACCTACTTAGATAATGGGGCCATACACTCTCTAAGGGCTTAGACTTAGTATAAGAGTAAGGGAGAGAAAAAGTAAAAAAGTAGACTATACTTATGAAAAATAGAGCTTTTATTGATATTCATAAAAAGATTTACAAGGAAACTATACATTAGTCAAAATATGGCCAAAGGTTATTCGTGTTTTAAGTACGTAGGATAAGCTTGCCATCTAATCTTTCCAATCTATATGCTCTATTCCCTAAGCGCTCTCTTACTTTAACTAGGTCTTCCTAATTAGGAGCCAACTTACCTTATCCTTCTTATGAGCCTGTAGCCTCTAACTTCCGATAGATTAGGTCATTGACCTTGAACTCTTTATGCCGAACCTTTTAATCATAGTATCTGGCTATTCGGTGCTAATAAGTAGTTACTTAAGCTATGGTGAGGTCTCTAATCTCTTCTATAGTATTGATGCTAGTCTGTAATAGGGACTTGTTGAGGATATCATTGAAACTTTGAGTCTATATGTTAGGAAGCTTTAGCTTAATAGGGAATAGTACTTTTAACTCAAATGCCAAGCGAAAAGGGGTTTGGCTTATAGATGTGCAATGGGTAGTAAGGTATCCCTACAAGATATTAAGTAGCTCGTCTGCCTAAGTGCTTTAAGCTTGGTCCACCTTCTTCTTTAAGCTCTTGAGGATGACTTGATTAGCTACTTCAACTTAACCATTCGACTGAGAGTGGGTGGCTGATGTGAAGTGTAGCATGATGTAGTGCTTGGTGTAGAATTCTCTAAACTTGTGGTTATCGAACTAATGCCCATTATCCATGATAAGGGCATAGGGGGCCTTAAATCTAATGAGGATATTGTTCTGAACAAATGACTTAATGCTCCTCTTGGTGATCTTGGCGACAACTTTGGCCTTAACCCACTTAATAAAGTTATCGACAGTTATAATGATGTATTACCAACCTCTAGAGGCCTTAGGGAAGATACAGAGAATGTCAATGCCCTACTAGGTAAACAGCTATGGACTGGTTAAGGGCTGGAGATTAGTGTTGAGGGCATGATTGATTGGTATGTACTTTCAGCACTAAGGGCACTTCTAGGCTACGGCCTTCACATCTTGTCTCATTTTAGGTTAATAGTATCTAAACCATAGAGCCTAAATGTAGAGGGCTTGGGACTGGATGTTGTTGCTGTACACTTTAGTGTATAGCTTTTCTATGACGTGCAGGCCCTCATTTTCTCAAAGGCATTTGAGTAAGGGAAGGCTGACTCTATTGCTTACAGGAGGTCGTCGGCCCACGTATAGTTAGCAGCATAGTATCTTAACTTCTATGCGTTTCTCTTGTCTTTTAGGAGCATGTACTGCTCTAAATAACTTTGGATGAGGTCTATCTAGCTCAAATCTAATGGTGTTGTCGTAAGTTTTAAGACCTTAGCTGAGCCTGACATTATGCTCTTCTATGGCAAGTATTCTATTAAAATCTTCCTATCCTTCATGATGTGCTTTTGTATCCTTATGGAGGCAATAGCTAGTTTGCAGCGAAGTTTTCTATTTGAGGGATCTTCACGATGGTCCATAAAGGAAACTCAACTAGGAAACTCCTCACTTTCTATAAATATTTTTCCATAGTATCATCTTTAGCCTCATATTCACCCCAGATTTAGTGGATGACAAGCATCGATTTTGAGAAAACTTATAAATGCCTAGCATTGATCTCCTTTGCCAGCTTGAGACTGGCTATTAGTACCTTATATTCGAATTCATTATTGTTGGTGTTGAACCTGAAGTTGAAGGTATAGCAAATTATTATCTTATGTGGTCTAGTTAGTACAAAACCGACACCTATACTCCCCAAGGTGGATGATCCATCAATATGTAGAGTCTACACTGGCTTATTATCTCCTAGAGGTGCTTCCTCCTCTCTTATGAAGTTAACCACGAAGTCAACCAGGACTTGTGCCTTATAAGCCGTCTATGGTTGATATTAAATTTCATATGCGCTTGGCTTCATCACGTACTTCACCATTTGTCCAAACACGTCCAGCTTCTGTAATAATATGCGTAGTGGCTAGTTTGTAAGTACAATAATTTGGTGCGCTTAAAAGTAAGGCCTAAGTCAAAGTGCTAAGATGACAATGACTAAGGTAAATTTCTCTGCTATAGGGTACCTGATCTTAAGTCCCTGGAGTATGTTGTTGACGTAGTATATGGGCATATGCTCTCTACCTTTTGCTCTAACTAGTATAAAGGAGAGTGCTTGATCTCTAACGGCCAGTACAAATACAAGTCTTCCCCTAGAATAGGCTTGGAGAGGACTAGAGGGTGTATGGAGAAGTCTTACAGCTGCTTAAAGACTACCATACACTGAGGAGTCCATTTAAAACCCTTGGGATTCTTGAGGATTTTGAAGAACTTAGTGTATTTTTTTGTACTCTTAGAGAAAAATATGCTCAGCACAGCTATCATGGCAGTGAACTTTTGTACGACTCTAATCGAGGTAAGGAGCTTTATGTCCTTGAAAGCTTGAATCTTCTTAAGGTTGGCCTTGATTCCTTTTTAGGTAACTAGGAATCCTAGGAATTTACCTAAGTTGACCTTAAATATGCACTTATGGGGCTTTAGCTTCATGTCATATCTTCTAATCTGGTCGAAGGCTTCTAGTAGATTCTTGACATCATTGTAGGGTTGTTTACTCTTAACTATCATGTTGTTGACATATATCTCCATGTTTTGCTTAAGTTGGGGCCTTCAATAACTTTATCACCATACATTGATACATTGCCTTAGCATTTTTGAGGCTAAAGGGCACAACGGTATAGTAGTATATGTCGGGTCCATCTTGATCTAATTATAGCTCAAGAAGGCATCTATGAAGCTGAGTAAGGCATGCTTAGAGTTGACTAGTTGCTCAATCTTATGGAAAGGGAAGCAATCTTTTAGGTAAGCTTTGTTGAGGTTGATATAGTTAATACACATGTGCCACTTCCCTGACTTCTTCTTGACCAGCACTATAGCTATCAATCAAGTTAGATACTTCTCTTCTCTAATGAAGTCGGGCTTAAGTAGTTTCTACACTTCTTATTCTATTGTAGCCTGCCTATTTAGCATGAAATACCTCTTCTTCTATTTGATAGGTGGTGCATTGGAGTTAATGTTGTGGCTTGCCAGGTCATGGCGATCCTAGGCATGTCTAATATTGACTAAGCGAATCTATCTAAATTGGCTCATAGGAGGGTAACTATCTACTCCTTCACCTCGGAAAGGATCTTGATCCCGACCTTGGTTGCTTGATTGAAGAGGCACAGATCTACACCTCTTTTGTTTTTTCATCGAGCTCACCTCTCTCAGCCAGCTTCTTTAACGGGCCGATCTCTAGAATGAAGACACCATGTACTCTAGCAACCTTAACATAGAGCTCTCAAGAGAGCTTCTAGTTGCACCTGCAAATTCCCATCCCAGTAGGGATCAAAAACTTTATCTTCAAATGGAGGGTCAAGCTCGGTTATCCTAAAAGAGTATTGTAGGGGGATGGGTAGAAAACTATGATAAACTTTACTAGTTATTGTACAACATTGTTGTCATCACCAAGCTCCATATCAAGAGTGATGATTCCCTTAACTCAAACAGTTCCCCTATTGAAGTTGATGAGATTATGGTGGTAGGGCTTCATTTTGAGGGGCAACTTACTCCTCATCTTTTTGTATGTATGCATGAAGAGGATATCGGTGGAGCTACTAGTGTCTACCATAATCTTAAGGAATTCAAAATTTATAATTTTTGCCCCAATAGGGCATCTTGGTGAGGGGTATCTATCCCCTTTAGGTCCTCATTTGAGAAAGAGATTAATGTATTAATCTTCTTTATCATTTCTTTAACAACCAATACCTTGGATAGGATGTTAGCCGATTTGCTGGTGCTTAATTGGCTCCTTGGGTATGTAATGATTATGTTAATCATGTCATTAAGAGTTAGGTCATTGTGGCGATCTTCATTCTGCTCTTCTCGGGTTCCTTTGGTTTGCTGCCTCCAAGTTGCCTTATCTTCATCATCATGGAAACAGTTATCATTTCTCTACTGGGCCGCATATTCACTATAGAAGCCTCGCTAAATAGCATATCAATTGTGTTCTTCAATTAGAAGTACTCTTTTATGGTGTGGCTATGGTCATCATGAAACTAGCAATATTTGTTAGAGTTTCAATGATTAGGGTTCTCCCTTTATCTTAGGGGGCTTTTGTAGCAAACCTCTGTTTTGCACCTTGGGGAAGACTTAGGCAATGGGTTGGTTCAAAGGGGTATGTTGTATGTAGATGGAAGGGGAAGTAGGTTTTGCTTAGCTTAGCGCTTATTCCTACTCGAATCTTTCCCTTTAGCTTTACTTAGTGCCCTACTACTGAGGTGATCCTTTATGGACAATCTTTCCTTACCCTTCTTTCTGCTCGACCTCTCATGGTTGGCGTTATGCTTGGTATGAATATTATCCTCTTGGTCCATGTATTTCTGAGTCTTATTCCAAAATTCAGCTAGAGTCTTTGGCTTACTTTTTGTAAGCAAGCAGAAGAAGTCTCCTGCAAGTCTTATGCTAAGCTACATGGCATGCACTGCTACTCCCTTATCTAACTAAAGGATCTTGACTATTGCATTGTTGAACTGAGCCATATATTCTCATAGAGTCTCCCTTTTGCTCTGCCTTATCAAGTACAAGGACAAAGTATCCTTGGATGGAGGCTTGCTGGCCTTACAATGGAGACTAACCCTTTACGTAAGCTCATTGAAGGAGCTAATAAAATTCTTAGGTACGTGGTTAAGCTACATCTGAGCTGTTTTTCTCAGCATTCCTAGGAAAACCTTTCACATAATGGTATCCTTATGACTATAGAGGTTCATGAGGGTATGAAAGTGGAAGAGGCGATCATCAGATTGCTAGTACTGTCGTATTGGTCAAGGGGAGGATGCTTCCTGTTTAGAGGCAACACTTCATCCTAGACACCTATTATGAAGAGGGTTTTGTTGCTAGTGACTAGCTCAACATCGTTAGTTGCTTTATGCCTCTGTTGCTTGGAGAGCCTTCTTAATATTTCACAAAGCTCATTGAGGTCGGCATTATTTATTAGGTGAGCTTAACATAGTGTGTTGGTACTCCATGGGAGTTAGCCACCTGCTCATTGCCAGCAAGAGCACGATTGTGGGTAACCACAAACCGTACCTACTATTCTTACGTTAAGGGATTAGGTAGTTGATCCTTGCCATTTTTTTTTTTTTGCTATTGTTGTTGGTTGTTATACCTAGTACTAACATTGAAGCTTTAAGTAGATGGATCTGTATGTTATGCCTCTTGGCATCTTTAAGGTGAGCATAGAGCAAACTATTTTAGGTAGTAAACTCCTTAAGCTGGTGCTCTGAGTGCTCGAAGCACTGTTTAAGTGTTTCCCTAGCCAATGGCTGATTTTTAGTAAGTTGCTTGTTTACCAATTGGTTGTTCTTAGGGCTATCGTAGAGAGACATGCTGGCGATCAAGGGTGATGTTTAGGAGAGTGTTTAGTGTATGATCGGGCTTTGCGTTATTTTATAAGTTTGTAAGATGGTAAATAGTAAGGGACACTGGGGGTTTGTTTGGCATGACTATTTCGATGTTTAAGTTAGATTAGTATGTAAGGGGAGTGATAGTAGTTGAATGTAAAGAGTAAGCTTTAGTGTATGAACTATTAAATAATTCACTATTGGGTGATGGCTTTGTATTTATAGAGGAGTGGAGCCAGCAGTTGGAGAGGAGTTGGTGGGTAGAAGCTATGTCCGCAAGTATTGGGTAGTGGAGTTAGAAGGTTTAATGTGTTCCATAAATATAGGAGATAGTTATTGACTTAGTCATTTAGCCTTCTAATAGTAGGTGATTATTGTAATTGGGTAGGCTTTGCTATGGGCCTGGGATGAGCCCTAAAATGAAGATGGGGAAGCTAAGTTTAGAGAAGTATAACATAGGCCATGAGCCTAAGTAGGTCGGCATAGACTTAAGGAGTCCAGGTTCAAAAGGCCTTACAAACAAGTTCTAAATAAGTAGAGCTTTCCTAGGACTAACAAATTAATAATTTAATTTTTATAAGTTGGACATGTATCAAATTATTTTAAGAAGAACTACTTTCATTACAACAAAATATCCATTTTAATTGTTGTGTACTCTTCCCTCCCCTTATACCTATGAACTTCTTCATTTTATTGGGATTTCCATACAAAACATTGTATATTTTCTAAAAATTACTATTAATTATTATTTATTTTCTTTGTATTCTATTATTTTGTTCTTAATCGCCATTTGCACCAAAATTTATGTATATTCTTACTTATGATGCATGTGAATAGGTAGATGCCTAATCTTGCACATGTTGCCTAATCTTGCACATGTTTTTGTACATTCTATATTGAACTTAACTCACCCTTTGATGACTTTTTTCAACTACAAGTATTAGTATTTATGATGGATTCAAAAGTTATGAGGATTTTGGCATTGACCACTATTACTATGATGGGGAGAACGAATGCTATTACTCTTATGATGAGATGGGATTCACTTAGGTGGATAAGATTAGACACTTTAGGAGATAAGACACCTCTGATGACTTAGTGGATTTGTGATGTTATTTTTATTGTGGATACTTATTTATTTATGGTCGAAGTACTCACTTGAGATTCCTTGGTTGGATCATTGTTTTAGTTTAGTTGTCTTGAGCTATAAGCTCTGGTATTTATGATGTGTATAAGTTATTTTAGATCGATAATGTATGTAGTGGACCATGTGGTTTCCATTATGCTACTCACTTGTTATGTTTCTATGGAGGCTATTATCTGTAGTTGATGGAATTAGTTTTTAATTGTGGAAAGTACTAGATGTCTTAGCATATTAGTATTTAGTGTTGATACATAGCAAGGCTGTGCTCCCTAATTTTGGAGCATTACATGTGTCTTCTCCTAAATGGTAAGAAATAGTTTTATTACATATAAAACAAAAAGTAAGTATCTAATAAGGTGTTCTAAAAGATCTTCCACATAAAGTTTAATATAAGAATAAGTTACTTGAATACAACAGAGTAGTTTACTACATGAAGTAAATATTATTGTAATGAAAACTAAAACCATTTAAATCTTCTCAAAGAAAAGTAGAGATTGATCCATAAGCGTAATGAAATACATTTTGTAGTTTCATAAGGATATTATGCCAAAAGGTTATATTACAGTTTAGTAATTATTATTCATACCCATGTAAAGTAAGGTGACTTGTTGCATGGAAAAGAAAAGTGGGAAAGATGTATTTCACTATTTATGAAATGCCCCTACTAAGACTATTGTATCTTCGATGTATAATTACTAGTCTCCTAATGGGATGAACTATATTCAATTCCCCTCTTTCCTAAAGATGTGATATGACATTAATTGGCTATGGAAAAATAAATAAATAAATAAAATGCCCCCTAAAAGAATGTTTTAAAGTAAGGGTAAAATAGTAGAGAATTCTCATTCCTTATACTTTCTTTAACTAGATTGAGTTGGACCATTCTTTTTTATAGAATAAGAAAGCCTATAGCATCCTATTTACCCTTTAACCAAAACCGTAACCTTAACCCCCTTCACATGCTTCAATCTCTCTCATTCACTTAGGGAAGTGCACTATTAAGACTATTAATTTTTTGTGTCTTTAATTCCCTCTCACTTATCAATTTGAAGAATAGATAAGTCTAATGTCGCATTTTGTTTTATCATAAGGTATAGCGATGGAGTGTGTAAAATGGAGACGATCATAAAATTTTGGTAAGCAATTGTAAAATTTTAACGATTTCATAATTTGAGTAGTAAGGGAATATTAATGGATGTGATTTGGCATTAAAATGACAAGTGGAAGAGCAAATTGTATTATTTTTATTCAAGAATAGTTGAGACTTATCGTAAATTTTAGTATACATTTAAGGCGTTCTTGCTTTCTTATTCCTTTTCTTTTTCCTTTCCTTCTTTTTTATGCTTAAGATTTCTTTTTATGGAAAGTTTTTCTTTATGAGGAGATTAATCTATTGTGGAGTTAAATTATAAATTAAGGTTCAATTGATTTTTTTTTCTAAAGAGAGTAATCTTCAATTTATTATCAATGTTAAGTGATAGGTTAAGAGATAATCAATACTTATTAATTATTAATTTAGAAGTGTCTAGTGATTAAAGCAGATGTTGATAATGGGTTATCTTTTGTTAATGAAAATTTGATTTTGAGGGATGCAATTGCTTGAAGGAAATGATTAAATTTTGGAGTTTTAAGAAATGGGATCAATTGCATAAACACTATTGACTAAATTTTCTTTCAAATTGATTAAGTTGGAGTAATAGGAGAATATGGTTGATTTAACTTTAAAGTAGGCCAATTGAATTTGAGACTGGGCTAACTAAATCTAAGACCTAGTTAACAATGGAGTCTCTTTGCAACTCAATCTAGCTGACCATGTTTTAAAGTTGGTTGATTGAGTTTCCCAATTTTTTTTTTTTTGTCAATCATTTGTAGGTTTAAGACACTTAAATCATTAATATATTTATTTTTATGTATTAGTTTTAATTTTGGTTGCTTTCAAAGTTTTGAGTAGATTCTATATATGTGGCTACTATTGATTGTTGCGTTTGCTTTTAGGTTAGGCATGACTTTAAAATTATATGGCTTTAAATAAATGTTTTACTATTTATGCATGCACCAAGAATGAAAACAACAAAAGTAGTAACCGCATATAGGTTGTTGTCACTTATTGTAAGGCTAATGTCATGCATAATTTCTATACTAGACTAGTATGTGGGATTTCTAAAATGAAGCTATAATTGGCACATATGATAGGATGAAACACTTTTATGAATGCATGTAGTGGACTAATTCCTCAGCAGATGATATGGTAATGAGCTAAAATGAGATGATTAGATCTAGTGCCAATATTAGAATATAGATAATCTTTCTCAAAAATACTATATATATAATCATATATATATTGGCTATTATAGTTTAAGCTGCTCTAAATCTTGAGATGCTAAGATTGTATTGTTTGTTTCACATGAATTGCTTAGAATTTTTTTTTCTAAGGTAAATTGGTGCTTCATTTCATTAAAACATAAAACCATATTTATAACCTATGTAAACCATAATTATGCAAAAGATTAAATTAAGTTCTAACCTCAATTACATGCTTGATATTGTGACATAAATCATAACTTAGTACATTATTTTTTATCAAAATAAAACCTCCCATGGAAGCTCCTCAAGAAAAAAGTTTTCATTTTATTAATGTTAAAATTATCCTGCCAACTAGTCAACAATTGCATTTATCTCCATTGCTGTAACTTCAATTTGTTAATCCAATAGGTGTAAAAGTTTTTCCTTATAGGTAAGTATAATATTTGCACATTTTATCTTACCATTAATTATAGAGGATAATAAAGTAGACATTGAATCAATAGTAATTTTAACCTGTAAACATCCTTTCCTATTGCAATAATCAAATCCTTAAAAGACAACCTATAATGCAATTGTAATAATGTCGACTTTGCTAGTCTTTTGGGCTAATCCAAAAAACCTTTAGTCTTTTAGGTTTTTTACTACACCTCCAATAAAAGCGTGACCAGTGTTCATTTGGATTGATTTACCTGTATTCAACTAGATCCAATCCTATTTTAAAGTAACCCATCTGAATGATATTTCTTCAATTGAAAATAATTGTTTGGTCTTGTTGGTTGATTCCCAATACTCATGTGTTAGATGTCTTTAGGCTCCTCTTTTAGGTGGAATAATTTCTTATTTTGAGTCATCTAAGGAAACCAAAGCATAAAGTTGAAAATGTATAGCTTTGATGGCCTTATAATATGTTGCATCATTTTTCTTTACTACATAATTTCTTCAGTTCGAATAAAGAAATCTCCATTTATTTCTAGACATTGTATACCTTTTTCTCACCATATTTCTATTATTTCATGAACTCTTATACATATTAAAAGCATGTTGAGGGTCATCTTCATGTATCCCACATCTAGGCATTTATTTCCTCTTTAATCTTTTGTTTTGGCAACTTAATAGCCATTGTGTTGTATTAAATTCTCCATAGAGACATTTTTATTTTTAGAGGAAAAGGAGAAGCCCAAATCCACTTCCAATTCTTGTTTGGTAAATCTTTTGTTGTAACCAATTAATTATAAATATCAAGTAACGCAGGTTCAAAATGACTATTGGTAGAGATATTATATTGATATTTATTTTTTAGGTATAACACTATAAGTATTATGATTTCTATAATGATTTTTGAGAATTGAAATCCAATTTTTTCATCCTTCCATTCACTGTTATCTCCCTAACATTTAGTAATTGATTAATTTATTTAATGATCATATATTATACCATAAACAATTCCCCTTAGGGTGAAATTCCATGCCTATCTTACTAAGGCTTTATGTCTTGTCCATTTCTTAAAATTATCATGCCCCCATTTTTTTTTTCTTTAATGCAGTTATAACTTCTTACTAATTCTTCCACTTGGTGGGAACTGTAAGCTTATTCTCTAAGTTTTCTCCATGCTTGAGTTTTCTATACTTTGCTTTCAACAAATCTACTCATAATACTCTTTTATTTTTAAGCTTTCAAAGCCTCTTAATGGCATATACTTCATTTCTCTTATTTAAATCAATTAGTCTCGATCCTTCTACTTCGTATGGAGTAGTGATCGTTTCCTAATTTAGCTAATATATTATGTTATTTTTAGTTCATCCATTTCATAAGAAATTTTGAATAATTTGAGTTAACTTTACCAACAACTTTCTTTCCAATTTGCTAACTTGCATATAATAAGAGGAAAGGGTTTTTAATATTGATTTAGCAAGAAGCACCCTTCCTAGCATGCCAAGTTCAATTATGTAAGTATAATTATCAAAATCTCGATTCTACTTATATGATTATATGAGTTTATAATTTTATGAAACTCTTTTGAGTTAATATGAATAAAAAATTGTTTTCGTGTAGAAATTAATGTATTTGACTAAGTTATATATTAAACTCAATAGGAACTTACATTTTTAACCTAGTCTACAGGTTCTACATATCTAAAGTGAATGTGCTAAAAAAAAAAAAAATGCAAGTTAGCTTCCACAAGCCATTGATTATGAAAGCATTACATCGTCTTCTTTATCCTATTTCATTTATTTCTTCTTACTCTCTTTCCTACTATCTTATTTGATGTTCTTAACTTTAGTTTAGGTTTTAATTACAATAGAAAAATTTACAAGAAAAACTATATATATTAATTTATACCATTAATGACTTAAAATGAGTTGAAATATTTAGTTCTCTTAAAAAAAAAGAAAAAAAAGTTTAGTCTCAACTTTGCTACTCTTTCTTTCGTACTTGTTAGACTATATATTAAGATTTATTTATGAAAAAAAATTAATTTCTTCATTTCTACATGTCCATCATGTATTTCAAGTTTTTAATAAATGTTATGAGCACATTTATAGCTTTTTCAAAGCTATTTGCATAGGTTGTAGAAGTTTATATATCTACGTTTCAACATTACATTCTGAATTTACACTTTCTGGTGATTTTAAGTAAAATAGCGAATTTGACAACCTTATGTGCTAGAGATGGTTTAAGTCCATCATGCAATGGAAAGCCTAAGTATTTGCTAAATGTATCCAACTTTTGAATACCTAGAATTGCTGTTGTGTGATCTTTAGTAATCATAGAAGTATTTTTAGAAAATATTACAACTTACTTTTATTGATTTATTTTCAACCTTAGCTCTTAAAAGGATTCTAAAATCCTTCTAATTGTTTCTATATTCTTTTAATTTGCCTTAGCTATTAACACTAAATCATCTAGAAACTTGGTATGGGATATATAAATAGAACTTCCATTTATTTTGAATCCCTTCCATCTTCCTTCCTTAGCTTCTTTTTCTAGTTTTCTACTTAAGAATTCCAAATTAAGAATGAACAAATAAGGGGATAAATGATCTATTTGTTGAATGACCCAACTTGGTGTGCAACATTGTAAAGGATAGCCATTAAATAAGATTTCCATTAAAGTATCTACTATACACTTACTTATCAATTCAATTCACCATGAAGGAAAGTTAAAACTTGACAAAGCCCAATGAATAAAATCTCATTCAATGGTGTCATATGTCATTTTTAAATTACTCTTTGTCATCATCTACTCTTACTTTTTGGACTTCTTTTGAAAGATGCTAATAATTTCATTGATGAGAATGATATTATTAGTAGCTTTTGTTCCTATATTAGATCCTGCTTGAGTTAGATGGATAACTCAATCTAGCAAACACCTTATTCTATTCACTAATATTCTTGTAACAACCTTGTATAAGGTTGTACTTGTACATAATCCTATTGGCTTAACATTATTTTAGATTTCTTGCCCCTAATTACTCAGGAATTAAACTAAATTATGTTTGATTAAGCTCCCAAGAGTCCTGCTTTTGGTTGAAGATTTCTAAGATTCTATTACCCTTCTTAGAAAACTTAATATTTCTTATAGAATTAAGCATGAAACCCATCTTTTCTTGGTGCTTTCTAAGAGCCTATTTCAAAATGAGCTTCTTTTTTTTTTTTTTAATCTCCTCTTTAGCTACAACTTTACTTCGCTCAAATTTAAATTGTTTATCATGGCCATATATGAGAGATTGCCTTATTAAGTTCTCTTTGAACGTTCCCTTGTTGATGTGCAATGTATAGCTTGAAAATATTCTAACAATAAATTTTGGATTCCTTGAGTATCATAGACTGAATTCCCTTGATTATCTTGAAGTGTAAAAATTTTAGTCTTTTTTATTTTTTTGCACCAAATAATAGTAGGACAATAAGCCATGTTTATTCCTCCATCTTTAATCCATTTTTTCCTTGCTTGTTTCCTATAATAATTCTTCTCTTTCTAACAAAAATCTTCAGTTCTTCTCCAAGTGTTTTCTCTACACTGATTAAAAAGTTTAAATAGGATTTAGATAAAGCTTTTTCTACACCATTTAATCTTTACAATACTCTTTTCTTCCATGTATGAATAATTCCAAAGTAGTTGACATTCCATTTCTTGAGAACATTTGGCATTACTTAATAGTATTTAAAAGATTCTATCCTATTCTATGCTAAACAGATTTTATGATTTGAATACATGACTTACTAGTGAACCACATAGGTTGGAATAAAAAAGGCCGATCTTGGTTGTAAAAGTTTTGGAGAGGGCTAAATTTAATATTAGGCTTCAAGCCTATTAATCAAATGGATTTGACTCATCGGGCTAAGGTGACAGGGCCTGAGGAGTCAGGCCCATAAATTATCGGGATGATCAAAGGAGACTTGGCATGGTAGGCTTGGAGTAGGGCCTGTTGGATCGGTTCATCCAATCTAATATTTCTTGGTTTAGCTCACACTAGAATAATAAATAAAGCCTTTACTTGGTTTTAAACCCATGAAAATAGCCCACTTAAGACCCATTAATAAGGGGCTTCAATCTCAGCCATTGATAATCATCATGATTTGATGGATGTGATAAATTACCTTTTCCTATAAATACCTTACTCACATCCTCATTTGAATAAGAAGAAAAAAACCCCATTAATGCTGTTACTCTGTCGGAACTTTGCCTCAAAGATTAAATACTCAAACACATCAAGAACACCACCTCATTCTTCATTAATCTTGGAGTTTGATGTCATTGTGCTCCTTCACCTATCACCATACGTATTAAAACCTTACTAAGATTATTTACTCCTCCTTCCTACACTTCTCTCCTAATCATCTTGTGAGAGTCACTCTAGTTATTTCCCTGGTCACATGTAGTACAACCTCATACGTAGCATGCATGTGATACTTAAATCTATACCTAACACCCTACATTTTTCTGGTGACTCCACTAGAGAAGGAAGACTTGATACTCATATCATGATACCTCCAAGGTGAAAACAACCTAATCCTACTAAAGGAACTAATCAAGAACAAAATGTTAATATTATAACCAATGATCAAAATCTACCTCCAACTGGAGACACTAATCAAGGTGACAGCACATAAGAAGGTGTCCGTGACAATGCGCAATTAATGCATAAGCTGTGGGAGACTAATCGGAAACTAAAGGAACTTATTGCGATGTTTTCTCAATGTGCGCATGCTTTGGCTATCTTTGCTACTATGCAACAAGGAGCAACTTCCTCGAATCCTTCTAATGTAGTGCAACAATATAGCCCACCCAACCCTCCGGTTGTCAATGAGCATGTTGCTCTTAGCAATGGAGAACAACTTCCTACTGTAGAACCTCCAGCCATGCAAGATTTGTTACTTGAAGTAAGGAATCAAGGAGTTCAAATTGGAAGCTCGTTATCCTCATGTGTTATGCCACGTGTTACAATTATTGACTCTGTTCAACTAACACCAATGAATCCCATGTCTACAAGATCTACACCTATGAATCTAGCACCTATGCATCCTTCTCCTGCGATGTCACCAAGGGTTGAAGCATCTAATCAGAAAGGTTAATTTGTAATTAAAGAAGATTTGGATATATATTTAAAGGAGATACAAGCGGAATCTATGGTTGGGATACTATAACTGAAGCTTCCGTATCACCAACACATTGTCGTGAAGTCATACCCTAAGGATTATGTTAGTCCGAAGTTTATGCTATTTAATGGAAAAAAGGGAAGTGCTAAAGAACATTTGCTAAAATTTTTCAAGATGCTAGAAGTATATGGGTTAGATGATGATTTGAGACTGAAAGAATTCTCCAAGTCACCTACTGAGAAGGCATACACCTGGTATGTTAATCTCCCTCTAGGATTAGTAGATTTGTGGAGTAGTATGTGTAAGATGTTTTTAGAGAAGTTCTTCTCCATAGAAGAGAAAGTTACCCTTACTGACATGGGAAGGATTCAACAAAAGTCCAAAGAAGATCTGATGGACTATATTGAATGCTTTAGGGAGCGCTCACTAGATGTACAAGAAGTTTGTGATGAGAGAGAGTTGGTTAAGATCTGTATCCGAAGGATGTTTCCTGAGTATGCGGTCTACCTTAAAAACCTTTCATTGGCCTCCTGTGTTGCACTAGTTGAGAATATGTGAAGGACCAACAATTCAATGGTACGACAAAGAAGTGAAGTTAGGAGATTCAACAAGCGCACTTCGTTTATAAGTGTGGCTCAGGGCGAATCACTAAGGGGAGCAAAGAAACAAAGAGATGATAAGCCTACTAGCACCAGGTCATCTTTGATATATCCTTGTCCCATGGCCAAAGTGCATCAAATGCTTGACCAGTGGCTCCATGATGGAAATATCAAGCTTCCGAAGGTCGAGCACCTCCCCATAAATGAAGAAAATAATGATCCTAAGTATTGTAGATTTCATCGGATTATTGGTCACCCAACTAAAGATTGTTTCACTTTGAAGAAAATATTCAACAATTGAGTTGTACGTAGTGAGTTGATCATTGATAATAATGATGTTAGAAATGATCCACTTGTTGCCCACAACAACTGAAGGGGTGCTGTCAACACCATTAACCATGATCCCATCACCACTGAAATAATTGATACCTAAACTACTAGAAATGATGAAGATAAAGGAAAGTCAATTGAAGCTCAGGATGATGAATACCCACCTATTGTTATGGCATTATTGAAGGTACTAACTTTAGGAATTTCTTTGATCTCTTGGGATTCAATGAGAAAGCTCGGGTTGCAGTAGCAACTACACTTACACAGATTTTTGAGAGTCAATACGAGGAGTGTAGTATAGCGCAGCTTGTGAAGAGGATGGCCACAGCATACGAAAATGAGATTCTATTTACTGATGCAAACATGTGTATGAAGAATTCCAATCATAATCGCCCTTTATATGTGGAAGGTGTGCTTAATGGGTCCCTCATCAAGAGAACATTCATTGATAATGGTTCTTCATTAAATATTGTGCTAATGAGTACTTTTAAGGTTGCTGGAATTGATATCTGACGATTGGTTAAACAACCTATATCAATAAATGGATTTAGCCATGCCCCTACAGATTCTGTTGGGTATGTTAATGTTGATCTCAAGGTTGGCCCTATCCATAGTACTACTACCTTTCATGTGATTGATGCGCTGGTCTAATACCATCTACTCATCGGTAGGAAATGGCTACACAATCACAACTTGGTCTCATCCACAAGGCATTAATGTATTAAGGGCCATTAGAAATGGAAGGATGTATTTATTCCAGCTAACAAGAATCCTTTCGAGCAATACGAATCGTATTTTACTAAGTCAGCCTACTTTGATGAATTTGTTGAAGAAGGTGAGACCACAATAACTAAGCCGATTGGTGTCCCTTTACCTACATGGGAAGAAATTTAAGATGGTCAGCAGAAGAAAACTAAGATGGGCGGGTGTCGTGGGGGAAAGAAGAAGAATAAGCAGCCTAAAGGAATTGAAAGCTTCGTTTAAGAAGACGGACGAAGGGTATACCACTTATGACTGTCTTAGGGGTCTGAGGAGGTATATTTTTCCTCTTCAAATCCCATACCAGTACAAGAAGTCTAACCCGCCCCACAACAATTACAAGACCAAATGAAGCTACAAGCTGAGGAAATAGGAGAATTGGATCTAGCGCAATTGGGAGAGTTGCAGTGGCCAATCTTCTTAAGCAAGAGCCTCCCATAAGAAATAAAAGTTCATATTGTCAAGTTACTAAGAGAATACAATGACGTATTTGCATAGACCTACGAAGAGATGATAGGATTGAACCGTAGTCTCATAGTACACAAATTAAGTATTACCTTGGGAGTTACGCTTGTAAAGGAAGGACAAAGGGTTTTCCGTCTTGAGATTGAAGTCCAAATTAAGTAAGAAGTCAAGAAGTTATTACGAGCTGGATTTATAAGGCCCATCTAACATCCTACTTAGCTTGCCAATATTGTTCTTGTAAGAAAGAAGAATGGATAGATAAGAGTATGTGTGGACCTCTGGGATCTGAACAAGGCTTGTCCTAAAGATGAATTTCCTTTACCAAATGTCGATACTCTGATAGACATGACTGCAGGACATGATTTATTCTCATTTATGGATGGATTCAATGGTTATAATAAGATTAAGATGGCAGTTGTGGATACAGAGTGTACCACCTTTCGTACACCGGTTGGAAATTTTTATTATACCATCATGCCATTTGTACTTAAGAGTGCAGGTGCTACTTATCAAAGGGCAATGACTGCTATATTTCATGACATGATGCATGACTTTATGGAGGATTATGTCAATGATATAGTCATTAAGTCTAAAAGGGCACATGATCATGTAGTTCATCTAAAAAAGGTTTTTGAACGATGTTGGCTATATAAGCTTCGCATGAATCCTCTCAAATGTGTTTATGGAGTGTCTTCAGGGAAGTTTTTAGGGTTTGTCGTCCATTGGAAAGGAACTCATGTTGATCTTGTGAAAGTGAAAGCTATAAGAGCGATGCCATCCTTTACTACTTTAAAGGAACTAAAAACTTTCATGGGAAAAGTCTCTTATATTAGGAGGTTTATACCAACACTTGTTGAGATTTCATACCCATTGCACCGACTTTTGAGGAAAGAAATTTCATTTGAATGGGAACAGGTCCATAAGGAGGCAATTCAAAAGATTAAGATGATCTTAACTTCTCCTTAGGCCATGACCATGCTTGTCAAATAATTGCCATTGATTTTATATTTTACTTTTATCGACAAGTTTGTTGGAGCCCTACTTGCACAAGAAGTTGATGGTTAAGAGCAACGTGTATACTATCAGAGCCAAACCCTTCAAGGTAGTGAGGTTAAGTACTCAGCTTATGAGAAACATTATCTTATGCTGGTATTTGCCATGCAAAGGTTACGACATTACTTCCTTGCGCATATGATCAATTTAGTAACTCGTTTGGATCTAATCAAATATTTATTATCATGATTGGCTTTATCAGGGTGAGTTGCAAAGTGGTTACTCCTTCTTGGAGAATTTGACATCTTAGTATAGTCCCCTAAAACCATTAAGTCATAAGCCTTGGCCAATCTATTAGCACACTTCCCAAATGCCCAAGAGGTCTTGACTATAAGTGTAATACTAGTTGAATTTCATGAAGATACTCTGATGGTTAAGGTGGATGGTGAATGGACACTTCAATTTGATGATTCTGCAGGAAATCAAGGTTGGGGAGTAGGAATTGTATTAACATCACCTAAGGGTCAAGAGATACCCTTAGCATTTAAACTTGATTTTCGATGCACCAATAATGAAGCCGAGTACGAGGTAGTATTACTTGGTTTGTTGTCTATATGGGAAGTTAGAGCACATAATTTGTGTATTCGAGTTGATTCAAATTTAATCATTAGACAGGCCACGGGTGAGTTTGGATTGAAGGAACCTACACTTACGCCTTATAAGGCTGTAGTGCAGGTTATGGTTAAAAAATTTAATTCTATATGATACGAACACACGAGTCGATCGATGAATAGGTATGCTGTTGCATTGGCCACACTAGCATCTAAAATGCCAATTCAAGATGCTAGTGGTAATGTGAATATCTAAGTAGTCAAGAAATCTATCCCGTGTATGGCTTTAAATTTTGTTAGTGTGGATGAAGACATGCAAGATGATTGGCTTGGTCCATTCATGGAATAGTTAGCATGCTCTAATGCGGCTTCTATTTTGGCTTTGAAGAATTTTGTTAAAATCAACAGAATGTTATATTATAAGGGTCCAGAAGGTGTTCTTTCTCGATGTATTAGTTTTAAGGAAGTTCGTCTTAAGTTAGACAAGTATCACCAGATCTGGTGTGGAGAGGAAAGGCTACCACTATATTGTTGCATTTAGCATTCAGGGTATTATTGGCCATCAATGGCTAAAGATGCACTTCAAGTGCAAGTACATTGCCCTAAATGTTTTGAGCTTCCTGACCGGAGTGAGTATAATTTTGTATCTAGTGCTAGAGATTGGAGGCACTCGTATATCAATTACTTGAGGAAAAATGTGTTATCGATGAATAGTACGGACACTAAGCTTCTAAAGAGAAAGGCCAGGAAGTATCTTATGCACAAAGGTGAGCTCTATAAGAATATCATTTATGAAAACCCCCCTAAAGTGTATCGCTCCTCTTGAAATGGAAACGGTTTTGACTGAGGTACATGCTGGAGAGTGCGGGGAGCATCAAGGAGGAAGGAAACTATATTATTATCTACTTGATAGAGGATACTATTGGCCAACAATGGAAGTGGATGCTTTCAACTTCACTAAGAAGTGTGTTGTTTGTCAACAGCATGGCGATGCCATTCATGCTCCTGCTGTTACACTCCATAGAATCACAACTCCTTGGCCTTTTCACATGTGGGCTTTTAACCTTATTAAACCTATACATCCACCATTGAGAGGATGCATCTGAATTCTAGTAGGAATAGAATGCTTTATGAAGTGGGTAGAGGTAGCTCCTTTAAGAAAAGCTACAGGAGCAGCAGTTGCAGGTTTCATGAAGGAGAATATCATATGTAGGTTCGAAATGTCGAAGCATATTTTATTTAACAATGGTACTCCCTTTATCAATTCGCATGTCCGCCAACTACTGGTTTCCTATAATATTGATCATGTAAAGTCTATGCTGTATTACCTGAAAGGAAATAGACAAGTTGAGGCCACTAACAAGAGCTTGTTGAAGACACTTAGTTGTATGGTTCATGATAATCATAAGGCAAGGCATGATAAGCTACCATTAATGCTTTAGGCCTATAGGACATCTAAACAAAGGCCGACGTAGGCAACTCCTTTTTCTCTAGTATATGGGACTAAGGTAATAGTTCCCATAGAAGTTTTGTTATCCCATCTATTAGGTTAGCAATCAATATTGAGCTCGAACTTGACATATTGCAAGTGATGGATCTAGAAGCATTAGATAGAAGGCATGATATCACCAAGCATAATCTCATCAATTATCAACACAGGCTTGGAGTGGCATATAACTGTCTGATGAGAAAGAGATCATTCCAATAAGGTGACGTCGTACTTTGTGTAGCCGAATATGTGCGCCAAGGTACCCTAGCACCCAAGTTTACAGCAAAATGGGAAGGACCTTTTGTAGTTGAGGAAGTGTATGAAAGTAGATATTGCAAACTTAGGAATCCTAGCATTGATGCTATTACTGCTCCTATCAATTTTCAATATATCAAAAAGTTCCATTTATAAAAATGAAATTATGGTAAAGTTAAATGAATGAAACTTATAGGTCGAGTTGTATGGGCTTGTTTTGCATATCTATTCCTACTATTATCTCCTTTGTGCACCCTAGGTTAAAAAAAAAATAATAATAACAAAGTATTGGTGTTTGTAATGTTACTTCTTGATAAGAGACTTGTCTCCTAAGTGCGCAATGTATACCTATCATATGAGTTGTCTACTAGTTGAAGCTTTGACTCCCAGGTGCACTATATGATGTTTTATTGAATAAGACAATGACTTGCACTATTTGAGTATACATTCGTGGAGCATGTAAAAATAGTTAAGTAGTGGGTAGTACCCTCTTAACTTACAGCATGACTATCTAATGGAACTAAAATTCCTCATTTCAATCAATATCTCCATACTGTTGGATCATATATTTGAATCCTTGCTTACAAACGAAATACACTTCCATTGCGTAAGGTTTTCTTGAAAATTTATTAAGCCATGAAGTAAACTATCATGTAAAGTGCTGCTAAGGAATGTAATATTTTCTAAGCGCATAATGATGCGAACTTTCAAGAGCTTGCTAAATCAACAAACAACTCATGTCAATTCACAATGTTCCATGTAAAGGCATGGATCTCAAATAAGCAAGAAACAAAACTACACATACTAAGCTTAACAAGTCCTTACACGTTATTAAAAAAAAAAGGGGGGGAGGGGGGGGGGGAGGGGGGTTGCAAAGAGAATAAAAGTAATACTATCAATACTCGACACTAGATGCTACAATAGAATCAAAATCTGTGCTTGCCAGACGCTCCTCTCTCTCAAGTTTTGCCTTCATAAGTTCGACTTTTAGTAGCTCACATCTTTCCTCAACGTCTCAACTGCCTAACACCTTTTAAGCTTTAGCAGTAATGATTTCCATCTTATTGAGCTTAAACCTAAAGGCACATGCTGTAGTGACATTGCTAATAAAAAGTTCGAGATTTTCTATAGATAGCGAGCGCTAAGCCTCATCAAATAGCCTTACAGCTTGCCTAAGTAGGCCCAAGATATGATTAGTCACATTGGAACCTAAACAGACCGATCCTACCCAAAAATCCCCCTCCATCCTATGTAAGCACTCCAGTAGTGCTAGGAGGTTAGAAGGTATCGTGAAGCTATGAAAGGAGGAAGTATCTTTCGAGCTCGCTACAATCTTGGTTGTTGATCCTCTATCTCCATGTTGTATTGTTCTAATCTCTAGGGGAAGTGATGATGTGGGATCCCTTAGAATAGGCAAAGTCGCGTGACTACAAAGGGTAGGAATGTTGCTAACTATAGTAACATCCATGGAAGCATTGGGAGCAGCATTCATCTCTTCATTACAAAATGCTGCACCCATCAAAGCATCAGTAAACGCTTAGATCACACTTTCCTCTAAGAGTAAAAATTCACTATCTTCATAATAGTCAATGATATTGAATACATCAGGGATTCTAATATTACCATGGGTGTCTTCATCAACCTGTTTTGTGGAGTCTGTTCTATCATTTAATTGTCCCTCTTAGTTATCATCAATGTTTGTCATGGAATTTTCTCTATTGTCATCTGCATGTTCAAGAGAATCTCCATAATCAACCAACTCAACGTCATCTTCTCTTTCGTTTACAATCTTGGTAACAGCAAGCGGATCTTTAGCATGAAGTACCTTTCCCATACCATAGGGACTTGGAAAAGGCTAAATGATAGGAGAGATACTTTGACTTGAAGAAGTTCCTTTAGGGATGCTACTACTGACTCCATTAAGATGATGCTTCATCACTTTCTGTTAAGTAGAAGTGACATCCTTCTTCTTTCCCTTTTGCTCCTGTGATATGCACAAAATTGAGAAAACTAAGGGGAGTAAGTTTTAAGAAAATATTAGTATATAAAAAAGGAGGAAGGAGAGTGTAATGATAATGCTACCTCATGAATGCAGCTATGCTTAGGTTATTTGATGATCAATGGGGGAGAGGGTGAGCGTTCACTTTGTGATTTACCTTGAGCATCACATTATTAGATGATTTTGTGTCTTCTTTGAGTCGAAAGTGAAATTCATATCTCCAAATGACTATTTTAGGCAAACCCCCTTCAGTTGTCTTTGAGACATACTTTTTAAATCCATCTAAGCAATTCTTTCAATATGTGAGCCAGCCACTCAAAGCAACCCTAGAATGACTCATAGAAGGAAAAAACAATTGCCTGATCTTCCCATGAATGTTCTTCCATCTCTCAAGTCTAAATCTCTTACAACACTCATCAAAACTTTAGTTAATGACCAAATCATAAGGCATTCCTTGATTAAACCCAGTTGTCGAGCAACTCGATCGGGTGAATATTTCATGATACTACACTTAAGGAAGCAATTAGAAGCATCGGCCCAATCATGAAGTGACGGAAGACCCTTAGGTGTACTCCGTAAGATAAACTTTATCTTGATATCAGAAAGCTCATCATGAAGCTCTATTAAGTTTACCAAGTCCTTTGAACCGGAAGGGTAGATTTCTAAGTACCATTCATATTCATACAATTCCTTTATGTATAGGCGAAAGCTGAACTCGTGACAGGTATCAATGACATTCTTTAAAGTACTTGGGAGTTTTTTATTGACCTATCCCTAAGCCTAGGGCTTAACCGGATCCAAGTGTGTAAGCGGGAGACCAAAACATCTCCTATAATGCTCGTAGAAGAACATATGAAGAAACACCAAGTCTACGTGTAACACCACAAAGTATCTCCCTTGGGAATGTATTGAAGCTTCATGAAAGAGGCCTAAATGCCTATACAAGGAACCCAAGTAGAAAGGCCCCAAAGCAAAACATTCCCCTTGTGCGATACAAATAGCTAAGTGGAAGAGTTGAGGACTAATGCCTTTTTCGGGGGCCCTTGGAAATACAAACGATGATAACCAATAAGCAATGAAAGCTTCCAACTTGTACTTGAAACATAAGACAAGACATATTAGGTTAGGGTTATAAAGTAAACATCAATAGGAAAAAAAGGGTAAATAATGACTATGCCACATCAAAATGTAAGAACTTACTTGCATTGATAACGAGGCCTCATCTTATCACCCTTGTTTGGCCTAAAAAAATGCTTGATCTATGCACTAAGCGTACCATGCCTACGAGTATCTAAAGCTTCTCTTTTGTCCATTTCTAATAGTTCAATCAGTGCTCGATTGTCTTCTGAGATTGAAGTTGTGGTGATGTCGATCAGTCCAAGATTAGGAAGGCTTAGAAGGACTGTAACAACCTCTAGTTTTGGAGTGATCACACCTCACGTTGTCACAAAGGTATGTAAGTAAGTGCTCAAATGGGACATGATAGCTCGCTAAGTTTCTATTTCTTACGGGCGGTGCAAAGTTAAACGAGAAGACACCATATGGGCTAATATACCCTCGCTTCTTCCAAAATCGATGCATATGCAAGATTCTTGAAAATGTACATTACCCAATACAACCAACCGTTCACTATATGCTTTGGGCCATTAAAACTACTATCTGAGAGATGGATTTCTTTCTTCTCATTTCTAAAACATAGTATAGAATCTATTTCTATCTCAACCTTCTTATGTACTGGAGGTTCGTAATCTTCTCATTTCTAAAATGCAGCATAAAATTTTCTTCTATCTCAACCTTCTTAAGTACTAAAGGTTCTTATCTTATGAAAAGCATCTTGCCATCCTTAGGTGGATGTGGATGTATATCTTATCTCTTTATATCTTGCTAGAAGAAGTCATCTTCAATAATTGGGTCTATCTACTTGTCTCGAGGTAAGGGGGTTGCCGGGATGTGATCCTCAGAATATGCCAAAGTTTCATTGTTCTTATCAGTATTGTTGCTACGAGAACGGCTCTTGCCACATTCTTTGCCCATGTCAATGATCTTTAAAAGCAGCAGTGACATCTATATGAAAGAAAGTGAGCACTTGTAAATGAAGGGAAGTAAGTGAGTTAGTGGAAGAAGGTGCATTTGAAAAGTATGACATCCAATTACAAAAACTAGAGATGACACATATGCACAAGGATTCTTGCAATATGTGATGACAATACGCAATTCACACATGAGATTAGTGATACTACGCCTAGTTCACATGCTTGTGATGATGTTTAAATGATGTTTTCCGGCACGTGTTTGTATTAGAAGACTAACATTCAATGCCTCATGTTCAACTCGTGTAATGGGACCTTACATTGCGTTTAGTGCTCACATCGTGTCTAACATTGTGTTCAAGAGTTATGTAGTTTTCATGACTTATGTGATGCTCAAACCTCGCGTCATGTTCAAAACTCATGTTGTGTTCAAGCCTTACGTCACATATAGGTCTCAAGCGATATCATGTTCAACACATGTGACATCTTTAAGATTCATTCCATATTCAAAGCTTATGTTACATTCATAGATTTTGCCATATTGAAGATTCACTTTGAGTTCAAGACTTGTGACTATGGCTCACACTCACTCACGTTTAACCCTAATGTTCAAGAATCATATTCACTATCATGTTTAAGGTTTAGATGCGACCTTTACATTCACTCATGATTAAGGCTCATGTATTAAGGCTTATGTTCGACGGATATGATGAGACTCATGTTCAACTTAAATACCAAAAGTATTGTACTCAAGTTGCATACTCAACTCATGCATACTCATATAGAAAGTTTAAAAGTGCTCATGATGGAAGCATACATAAGCTCATGCTAAAGAGATTATACTAAATTGAAGTGTTCAATCCTCATGTGTTCAAGCTCAAGATTTATGTCATGCTGAGCTCGCGAACTCGCGTTTTAGTCTTATGCGCTTATGTTCAAGGTTTATGTTCAAATTCACATTTTATGGTTATGTAGAGGCCTCATAGTTCTTCTACATGATTATTCCATGAGGGTTTATATTGAGGGGTAGTGAAGTTCATTTCACGTATTGCCTTATGAGTGCTTATGTTAAAAGGAGGTTACATTCAACTCAAGCATGTCACTCTCATATGTTCATGTCTAAGACTCGTATTCAAACTGCATGAGCTCAGCTCATACTCGACTCTCATGTACTCATGTGTACATGTCCTTACAATTTGAGACTCATGATTCGATTCACATCTTATGTTGCAATTGGCTTTACAGAAGTTACAAAAGGAGGCCTCGTATGACCTAAGTGTTATACCTCTTTGCTACTACCCGTTGATGAAGATTAGTACTCAAGTCACGATCACAAACCCTTGACCCTCGGTTGGCAAATAGTTACGGTCTGGGCGGTAAAGAGCCTACCTTCTTTAAACTGTACCAGTTTGCTACCTATTACTAGATTGGGATGTGGTTCTCAAGTTACGGTTGCAGACTTTTGGCCTTCAACTACAAGTAGCTACAATCTGGGTAATGAAGAGATCTTCTTTGAACCAATCCTCAAATGTTGATTATGCTACCTACAAAGCAAGGACAATGATGGTATGTTAGTTTAAAAAAAAAGGGAGGAGAAGGATGTCATAATTAATTAACCAAAAACACCTATCAAAGTACGAGTAAAATTACAAGAACAAAGGCATTAAGTAGTAGAAACTATCTCATTATTCATTACACTGAGTAGAAACATTAGAGCCAAAGAAAATGTACATATTTGGGTTATACATAAGATTCTCAATATCTCAAATGAAGCAAACAATGGTTATCAAGATATCGAAACAAACAAATGGATGAAAATGGAAGGTCAGCAACCAACACCTATGTTAACCTGGTCTAATTATCATGACACAAGGCATCTTATGGAACCTCACTAGCCAAAAAAATTCCATTCTAAAGTTGTAGAAAGAACCGAAGAGTTTATATGCATCTTAAGACCAAATAAAGCAAGGTCAATTTCTTTAATACTATCGTAAAGTCAATAAGAAGAGTGCCATTCAAGTTGTAACAAAGACAAGGGCATAAATCTAAATGTAATATCCAAAAGACTTAGCATAGTGAAAACAAGGATGATACAAGCTCTTTTGTGGCCATTTACAATCCTATCACCTATTAGAGAATTAATAGGAAAATTGAGAAAGGCAGCAATATAGTAGCTTAAAATCAAGAATCTATGTCAAATAGAACATCTTACTAACCTGAGTTGACTTGCCATGACCAGCATAAGATAAATATGAGCATCATATGTAAGCAGCAATGTGTCTAGCATAGTTAACAAGAAAACTGAAAGCAGCGAGCCTTTAAACAACAGCAACAACTGGAGATGAAATGTTGAACCTGATGACATTAGCGAGAATCAACAAGTTAAGCACTTAAGACAGACCGAAACCTATGCACCTAAGTAGCAACTCTATACTTAAACTACATCTAAGCTGAACATACCATGATGATGAGCTTCAAGTCAAAAGCAAGAAAACAATACGCAACAAAAGAAAATAGACAAAGAAGACACTATTCTGAAGAAAGTGTAAGCTGCAACATACCGTGTTCATTCAAAGAAGAAGTTGCCCCTTCAAATTAGGATGAGATAAAGAAGCCTAATACTCTAAGTCCAAGCGTCGGAGAAGAGCTCAGCAAAAAGAACTTACTGTGAAGATATAAGGAGAATGAGGAGGAATAGGGAAAAAGGAAAAAAAAAAAGGGAAGGTCTTTTGTTGCATGGAATTGGTTTAGTGATCTTCTGATCCTTTTGATTCATAATTATGACCCTCTTCTTCGCAATTCAAAAGAAAAAAAGAAAAAGAAAAAGAAAAAGGAAAGTCCTCTATCGCATGAAATTGGTTTAGCGACCTTCTAATCCTTTTGATTTGTAATCATGACCTGACCTATTCTTTGCAATTCAATATATATATAAATGTAGCACCGCACTTACGGTGATAATGTAAAGGAGAAGCTGCTCTTGCTTTTTCTTCTTTACGGTTTGGGATTGGATGGAATCCTTGAAGTTGTATGATTTGTTCATACAGTAGAGTGGGAAGAAGGAAAAAAAGTAACTGGACACTTGTTAAGCTTTTGGTAGAGATAGGGAAATAAAAGAAGTATTGTTAATTACCATAGATACCTTGCTGGAACGTAAACTTTTCCCTTCATTTATCATTTTAATAGGTTAGACATATGATTTGGAGATGAGGGCATGAGAAGTTGTCGCCTCAGTAGAATGAATCGGACTACAATATGAAAAGAAAAATAATTGAAGTTATCGAGCCTATCGGCCCTTGCTTTTTGCTCCCACCATGGACCTCCACAAAAATTCACTTTCAACATTGAGCTCTCAAAATGAAGGTTAGTTGTTGATAATGGCACTTTCTTAAGGTGTTTTTTTTGAAGGAGTTTTCCAAACGAAGATTTGAAAATTCATTAGGTTTTTAGGGTGTTGCCCTTGAAACCTCATAGGGGACGCTGTCCCTTTGGACCGTCGTGCTTACCAGTCATAGCGTAGCAAATAAAATTTGGTTTAGACAACACTTTTACATTATATATGAAGATCGTACAAGAAGAGTGCTCTTATATGAAAAGAAAATCAAGGTGATAATGATATATGGAGTTGGCCCAATTAGATTGCTAATGTGAACCTATAGTGCAAATTCAACTCAAAAGGAGTTAATAAGTCATATGGATCAAATCGAAAAGATAAATTAGCTTAGAAGAGACAACTTAAAGAAAACTTATTTTAGAGTGTTACCTTGGGGGCAACATACAATATAACTTAACTGAGGCTTGACACACAATTAAGAGGTGCTACGGATTTACGCACTTAGACAATTCTCAAATTAATTTGGCAGCGATGTAGCTGTTTAATAGCACGTACACGCTTGAGTCATCTAAAAGGCTCACTCAATGCTCAAACCCCTTCGACTTCGTTTAAAGGACTTTGGTTAGGGGGTAAAATGTAAAAGGCTAAATTTAATATTGAGCTTTAAGCTCATTAATTAAATAGATTTGACTCCTTGGGCTAAAGGTGACAAGGCCCGAGAAGCCAAGCCTATAAATTATCGGGATGAACAAGGGAGACTTGGCATGGTAGGCTTGGAGTAGGGCCTGTTGGATCGGTTTATCCAATCTAACCTTTCTTGGTTTGGCTCACACTAGAATAATAAATAAAGCCTTTACTTGGGCTTAAACCCATAAAAATAGCCCACTTAAGATCCATTAATAAGGGGCTTCAATCTTAGCCATTGATAACCATCACGATTTGATGGATGTGATCAATTACCCTTTGCTATAAATACCTTACTCACATTCTCATTCGAATAAGAAGAAAAACCCCATTAATACTATTACTCTGTTGGAACTTTGCCTTAAAGATTAAACACTCAAACACATCAAGAACACTACCTCGTTTTTCATTAATCTTGGAGTTTAATATCATTACATTCCTTCACCTGTCACCATACGTATTAAAGCCTTACGAAAATTATTTACTTTTCCTCCCTACACTTTTTTCCTGATCATCCTGTACGAGTCACTTAAGTCATTTCTCTAGTCACGCATAATGCGACCTCACATGTAGCATACACGTGACACTTGCATCTGTACCCAACATCCCCACATGTTTTCAATTGGATGTGTTTCAAGGAGTAAAGAGAAATGGTCACTTAGCCATTTTCATATATGAAAAACTTTAACTTTAGGATCTATATTTCTTTTAGTAACATTACACCGAGCCCATACAGCCTTCTTTGCACCAGTGTAGATAGATCTTGATGATTGGACCAAGTATAAGGCTATCTAACGTAACCTATGTCTTTTAACCAACTATTCATATATAGATAGAGCATATTTAAAAGTTTTGTTTTGTGGAAAAGGACCCCTACCCCAAGTTTGCTTCCTGCCGATTACATCATTAAAATCACATATAATGCATTAAGGATTATCATTTACTATACGAGCAAATTCTTATATATTATTCCAAAATAATTCTCCGAACTCTAAATTTGGAGTCCACAAATAGTTAGAAAACACCATAAAAGCAGTATCTCTCCTTGCAAACCATGCAACTCTACACATGCATAACCATCTACTAGAGAGAAATAGAAAAAGGGATATGCAGATTCAATGTCCATTTATTTCCAAAAATACCGCCATATCTAGCATATATTTAGTAAATGCTTGCAACATTGCATCTTATTTGCTTGGTGTGTTTCATCCTCTATCATTTCAGGCTAACACTCGAATGGGCTTGGTTATAGATGGATGACTTTTAGTTCTTAGTTGAGTTGCCATCACATTATAATAGATAACTTCATTGTTCTCCATCGGTGTAGCTTGGATTTCTATGATTAAGTCACTAGGGGTCCTTTTAGTATCTACTCAGCTAGCGTCTCCTCCTGTTCGAGAACAATAGTGGTCTTGCCTTTCCCTTTCTCAAACCAAAATGTGGCTGGCGTGGTGATTTATGGCACTTGAAGATAAGTTCTGCGATAAATTTGCCTTCAATACTATGTCTAACATTTTTTCCCATATGTTCATCAGTATGTATGGTGATGATCTTCTAGAGGAATCGTCATTAATATGAATACTAAGAATTCCTTTTTGGTTCCTTTGGTTTGTCCAGTCCTGGTTAGACTTGTTGTTCCCTCCATCTCTGGTACAACTGGTTTGAATGTTGGAACTTGACAGGTTATTAGTTGAATTTTCCCTTGTAGCATTCACGGGTCTTCCAGGTGTCTTAACATCCTCTTCATCCTTCGAGCGTGTCTCATATATACCACTCTGTAGTCCGGGTCGACCTAAATCATTCTTGAATCGTGATGCAAGATTTTGATAGTGAATGTCAATAGCATTTTCCAACCCAGGTTGTTGGATATGACGGGCTAATCTTTTGATGATAGTATTCCTTTCCCTTTGAGGACTAAGTTGAGAGGGTCTTTTTGTTGAAAAGATGAAGTTTTGTTTCGAATTTAAGGGATTTACCCGTTCTTTGTATATGTCTCTTGCACAATTAAGTTTACCTGATTATTTTGTGTTGTCAATGGCAGTTGATCACGTATTTTCTACTTCGAAGCGATCGTTGGTTTTTCCATTATTATTCTTCTTATCCATTTTTTTCAATGTGGCTTCACATCTCTTGCCATTTGGCTAGAGTTTGTTGATTTTATTAATAACCTTCTCACATTACTCATATATGGCGACTGCATATCATGGTTAATATATTATATATATATATTAATTGTGCAAACCATAGTCCGTTCTTAATTACTTGAGTCAAGTCCCTTTTTAGTCGAGAAAGTAACTCTATAAAAACCATCCTCTGGTCTGACCACCGTAAAATCATTTACAGTAAGATTTTATATCCTAAGGATTAACCATATAATTTGATAAATGTTTTTTTCCATGGTGCATACATTTTCTTTTTGATTGAATATGGTATGGAAATGATTCTTGTACTTGGTTTTGTTTTTATTATACATTTTGCCTTCATTTTAGGTATAAACCCCTCAAAAGGCTGCTCATCCTTTGTACCTTCTTGGTCACCTTCTTCAATTTGTTCATGTAAGCAGAACTGTGTAGCATATGCATTAGGGATGTTGTGAAGCACAAAGTCCCTATATGAAGTCCCTTGTTTGTGCATTTGTGATTTTGATGGATTCGGCTCAATTGCTTGATTGAATTCTGTAGTCCTGGTTCAATTTCCATTTAGAAACGTCTTATCCATATTTGCTAAATCTTGCTTAGTTTGTTCAAACACAAGTTCTTGTTCTAAAGAATCTATGGATTTGAGTCTTCTTTTTTTCCCTTTTGAAAGGAGGAAGATATGGTGTGAGAAAAGGTTGATGATTTGAAGGGGAAGAAGGACTTCAGTAGCATTGCAAAGAGAGAAGGTACTACATTAGGACTTACGAGGTTAAAAGAGTAAAGATTCAACTAGAGTTCCAATTTACAAGATAAATATATATATATATATATTTTCGTCGATATATTACAACTCATAGGATAGGGATTTAAACTTAGTTTATCTTATTGTAAAAGTGTTACAAACTTGGATAAATATATTGTGGTTAATATATTTTGTACACTTATGTATATTATGGCATGATATTTACATGTGTTTGTATACAATTATAATGATATACCACGTGAAAACTTTATAACTATTCAGGTATTGATGATGCATATGAGTGAAATCCACGTGATGATGTATGGCCAATACTATGGGGGCAATTGAACTATGGTTATGTCTATCATATTAAGATAGTGAAGGCTTTGTTTTAGTTTTATGCTTATCAACTTTATTTTTGTTATTGTTTGGAAGACTTTTAGTTGATAGACTGGATCTTGAGCTTTATAATTTGTTTGGAGCAATTGCCTTATGGAGAGATTATGGATGTTTTATAAATTAATGTTTATTTGTGATATATAGTTGATTCCTAACTCTTGTTTTTCTTTTTTCCTGCGATAAAACTCTCGGTTTTTGTGATGGACGATTGAGTTTGTCCTTCTCTTCGCAATAACGACACGTTAGCCGTGTGGAGTAGGATTATGCAATTATAAGAATGATCACCCATTCCCTTTTAATTCTAAGTTGACGCTCTCTTATTTTGGCCAACCAAGATAGATATGATTCTTTTGGCCCACACAAAAATAGAAAAAGAAAAAAAAAAAAAAAACAGAGAGATAGATAGATAGATATGATATGATATGATGCTCTTCATTACCTAATAGTCAAGCTGAAAAGAGTGGTCTGTCACGCTTTTACCGATCAACGACATAACACCATGCTTGCCATTCCTCGAGTACCAGGGGCCGTCGTTTGGGCTTATTTCCTAAATTATTAACTTGCATTTTAATAAAAACGGTCATTTGTAGAAGTCCGATCTCCTATCATTTCCTTAATACAATCCAACCATTAAAGATTAATGAATGTGAAACGTGTTGCATCAAAAGCACAAACCCCTTACAGGGTTTTATTGAGTGGTATGATGCACACGGACCGGGAAAATGTGGACAATCAACACAAACAACCTCTAAGGCCACCATTGGACTGTTATCTTTAAGAGGGAATGGTTGATTTTTCCTTCCCCCGTTGCAAAATATAATAGTGTTGAAAATTAAAGAACCAAAAAAAAAAAAAAAAGGAAAAATAAAATCTCACATCTATTCAAAATCTTCTGTGTTACTATGTAGTTTTTCCAATGAAAAGAAAAAGTAATTTATAAAAAAGGTGTACTTTGGTACTTTTACAATTTTATTGAATTATATCTTAGTTTTCTTATGAATATATTGTTTGTATTATTCTCAAATAATGCATTACTTATATACATGTGTTCCATCAATAGAATCCAAATCACATATATATTAGTCGCAAATTTTAAAATTTTCGCTCTCAAACCTTAAATAAAGAAGATTTTGAGTTGCTTTCTCTCTCTCTCAGGTTTTTTTCCCCCTTCTTTTTCATAGTAAGCTACATATGACTTGAGTCATGTTAAGAATATGTGTATTTTACATGCCATTTTTAACTGAAGATTGACAAGAAATGTGTTTGCGGAAAAAACAAAACATAAATCAATAAGTTGTAAATATATGAAAATTTGTAATTAAAGGGGGAAAAAAAACATTACATGGACTACTCAATATAAAAAAACACAAAGAAGTTTGTCAGGAGACGAGCTCGGTGAGGCATAGCTGCAGAAATTTCACGTTGTCCGACCCCATGATTTTTCCTTAGCACAAACTAATGGCTAGCGCCTCTGCAATCTATCAACGTGGTCCCCCTTGTCATATGATTGTATGTCGGCGAGGATTTTATATAGCACAGGCCCTTATTATGTGTCCTACCACACATTCCAATCACCCATACAGTAACCAAATCCACTTCATTGCCTTATTACTTTACATTATGAACTGAACATCAATTTTGTTGCACAATATTTGTATACAAGTCCCTTCACAAACACAGAAAGAACACAGAAAAGGGATAGAGAAGGTGTTTCAATTAGTGACACTAGTAATGGGGGAGACAGAACATGGTAAAGCAGGAAGTGGAATAGCAGTGGTTGATCCAAAGCCAAAGAAAGGACTGACTTCCAAAGCATTGGACTATGTTGAGAAACTGCTGGTGAAGTTAATGTATGACTCTTCACGGTCCAAGTATTTCTTGTCCGGCAACTTCGCTCCAGTTCCTGATGAGATACCACCTGTCTCTGACCTCCCCGTCAAGGGACATCTACCAGTAAGCCTATATACTAACACCCTCTTTGACAACAATCATCTTATGCTAATCTGCTGCTTCCGATGTCTGTTATTGATATGCTATCTGTTTTGGTGGTTTCCTTCATTCTATAGGAATCTTTGAATGGAGAATTTGTAAGGGTTGGTCCAAATCCCAAGTTCACACCTGTGGCTGGATACCACTGGTATGACTTCATCTCCTGTCTCTATTCATCCTCCTTTTCTTTCTTTTCTTACATAGCTTTTGACTTTTGGATTAACTTATTCAGTTTCACATATTGTTAAGCGACAGCAACTCTTAATAGTGAAAGAAATTATGCACAGCGTATTTCATATTTTTTGTAACTACTCTCTCTGTCTGTCTATATGTCCAACCTCATCTATACAAAGGATCAAGATGAGATGGTTGTTTATGTTGGCTGTTGGACCATGATGTCTATGTTGCTTGTTTCACATTTGTTATATTTTTACGTCTCATAATTGTCAATTTCAAGAAGCATTAGATGTTACTGGCTCTTAGCTTGTGTAGTGGTGGGAAACAATGACACTGTTAGCTTTTGATGGTTGTTGTTAACAACCACTCGAAAATTAGGAAATATAAATGGAAACAGAGGAAACAATTTCCCCAATGGAAATATTTTTTTCTTAATTTTACTTAAGTTTTTCTTAATTGTTAACCATTAGTTAGCTGCTGCTATCTTTATATCTTTCATCATCAGTTGCCACTAAAAGTGACTTATGACCATGTCCTGCAATTATTATAATGATATTTTTCAACTGGAAAACTTTGATTGCAACTAATATCGTCAAATCTGCAAAACATTTTTTTGCCGAATAATTACACCTTGTAGGAGCTTGTGCCATGCGTGCACAGTTACATATGTGTTTTTTTCTATGGAAGAGTTTTTCGCTATGTGGTGAATTTCTATTATGTTTGGGATGTAATTTATTATTTTTGTTTTGGAAAAGTAGCTTTTTCTGAATGTAATTTTGCTTATGAAAGATTAATTCTAACGGTTGAATCATTTTGAGTCTTTCTTCAATTACAAATGGTTTAGTTTCTCACAATCCTATCTTTTAATCTTTGCAGGTTCGATGGAGATGGGTATGACATTCTCTTTTTCGCTGCAACATGGAGTTGTTATTTTGTCATCAATACGAATTTCAAATTTTCATTAGGACAATTTTTTACCGCAACTATCTCACATTTCTTAACTGATCAACTGGATAGTAAAAAATTTAAAAAAAAAAAAAATTTAAGCACACATCATCGTAAAAATATTTAACTGATTATTTAAAAGCTGTGCATCTTTTGAATATTTACTGTTGTTTTATTGCTGAACACATTTGTATAATGTTCATCACATGGAAATGCTCTTTCTCTAACTTGTTATCTCATCATGAATTCACTTTAATGTATTGGTTTCAGTCCTCATCAATTGACCGGCTTCCGATCTCTTAACTCTCACTCTATTCCGAGACATATGTGTCGTAAGATTCTCGGGGAACTTTCAACAGGATTCCTTGTTTACTCGTCGTTCATGTATTAAGTGTCCAAGTTAGAAGAACTTTGACATTAAACTTGATATAAATGCACCTTTGCAGATAAATTTTAATTTAATAATTATAAAAATGTGTGAACATAGGAATTTGATCATTTAGTGAGAGTAAATATGTATGATAAATCAAGCTTTGATGCAAATTATTAATATTGTCGGTCCACACACTATACACCACACAGGGTGCTGATCTCTCAGTTAGAAAACACAATAGGCTGTTGGAGTTGGCTTTTTGCTCAAACGAGATCATCATTGTTTTTCTTTTCTAAATTTCTCCCGATCAAAATGATTTGCTATCCTTGCTGTATCAAGTTTATTTGATTGAGTGCTTCTTTGCTAATGTTATACATCGAATCTTTATTACTCTTTTCTTTTTGGATGAGTGACAGCATGGTCCATGGTGTGAGGATAAAAGATGGGAAAGCAACATATGTTTCCCGCTATGTCAAAACATCAAAACTTAAACAGGAGGAAATGTATGGAGGTCCCAAATTTATGAAGGTACTCAACATCTTCTATTCATATCATTATGTGCAAGAGTAACAAAAAACAGGAGACTATTATAACATTTCATTGTTGTGGTTACTATTTTTTGATTGATGGCAGCTATAATGCAGATCGGAAGTCTGAATGTGTTATAAATTATTTTTGTGCCTTCAATTTCGGTAGTATTGAATGATAATTTAAATTGCTAATTTTAGCATCCTTTTGTATTGCTTTGTTACGTTAACCCTTTTCAATTACATTTGATTTTCAGATCGGAGATCTTAAAGGACTCTTTGGTCTACTAATGATCCACATGCAAATGCTCAGGGCAAAGTTGAAAGTAATTGACAACTCATATGGATGTGGAACTGGTAAAATTGCAGTTAGCCTCACTTGATGGATGTGATGTGAGATCACTGATAATGAAGATTTAGACGGATTATTCATTGAACCATATCAATATATATGGTATTCCAATATCAATGAGATATCCATGCGTGAACTCTCTGAGGCTTTGATTTAGGCTTTATGCATGTTGAAAATCGCATATCTTACTTAGCTAGTTTTAATATAAACCTTTTCCTATTATGATACCTTCTCTCGTATTAACAGCTTGTGCCAAGTCCATTCCATCAGTTATACAACATCCAAAGTTGGTCTAAAAGCCTGCATTGAGATGGAGCTCAATTCATGGAAGAAATGTATCAGAATACATTCACGAAATCACATGAATGCATTTTTGTGTTATTAGCCAATATGATGTGTCTCGATGCTTTTTTGGATCTAATTGGATTAACTAATTAGATTCTATCTTCTTTATGGTGCTTCCAGGAAATACTGCTCTCGTTTATCATGATGGAAAACTTCTAGCACTTCATGAGGGTGATAAGCCTTGTATGTTCTTCTACATTTTTTTTTTTTTTAAAGATTAAATTATCTAAGTACGTTTGGTACCTCAAACTTGAGTATTCTTATCATAATCATCCATCCATTACCATATTGTTTAGGGTTGTTAAAAGCAAAGAAGTATATACACTCTCGGAAATTTTCTTGTATTACCAATTTGATTGTCAATCCGTTGTTTAACAATGTTGTGTTTTCCAAAATTTCTGCTTACTATACCAAATAGAGAAGATTCTGAATCTTCGATGTAATTGTTGCTTAAGAAGGAGTCATCTAGGTGATACCGCGTTATTGTTTGAATGAGCAATTTCATCGTCTAATTTTGATACACCAAGCAGATGTTCTCAAGGTTTTCGAAGATGGAGATCTGCAAACTCTTGGAATGCTAGATTATGATAAGAGACTCTCACATTCTTTCACTGCTCATCCTAAGGTTGATCCCAAAACCGGTAATGCCTCTCCCTTAAGATGCATTGAATGGAAATCCTGGGAGAAAAGGAATAAATACGATACCTTGTTGCAGGTGAGATGTTCACTTTTGGCTATTCGGTGAAACCACCATATGTGACATACAGGGTTATTTCAAAGGATGGATTCATGCATGATCCAGTACCTATAACAATAGCAGCGTCTATCATGATGCATGATTTTGCTATCACAGAGAAGTATGCCATATTTATGGATCTTCCTCTGTATTTTAAACCAAAGGTACACCTCTTCCTCATCCTGATAACTTATAACAAGATTGCTTGCTATTATTTCCAATAGCTTTGCAAATAATTTTGATGCAAATCATCGTATAAAGTGAAAAGAGTTATTAAAGATATCTTATTCTTCATTTTGTTAAATGAAAAACTAACTTCATATGATTCAGTGATTGCCCATTTTGCTTGATAAAATTTTTTCAAGGAAATGGGGTGTGGATGTATGAAGATGGATGCAAGTGCAATTTGGCTCAGACTATTCAGCATACCTTATTATATTAGAATTGACCAAATTCAGGAATATGTAACAACAGGAAATGGTTAAAGAGAAGAAGCTGGCTTATACATTTGATGCTACCCAAAAAGCCCGTTTTGGTGTACTTCCGAGATATGCAAAGGATGAGCATCAGATCAAGTGGTTTGAGCTACCAAATTGCTTCATATTTCACAATGGTATGTATTCTTTGCTATTGAGTATATCTCCTCAGGAAAACCTCTACTTTGACGTTTGTGGACTGTTTGTACAAAATTCAAGTGTTCAACATTTGGAAATTGCGGTCAAGGGTTAACTAGCTTGTCATGTCAACGTGATTGATAAATATGATTTTGATTAATTGAGCTTATATGAATATGCCTTAAAGAGGGGTGGATTTCGATATGACAGAGTGTTTGTTGTTGTCAAGTGAAGCTGTGAATGTAGATATTATTGATCAATCCAATCATTCAAATTCATTACGGAGATATAACTACCTTTATCGGCTTCTCTTGTACCATCCAATATTTGGTGTGACTTGGTGAACTGCCTATCTTTAGCGATGTTGTGCCCTTCCTATTAGTTGCTGCTGGTTTTCATGCTTGCAACTCATTGATAAGTAAAATATGAAAGGCCATACCATATTTGAAAATTTAAGCTTTTGAATTGGCTGATTGTAATTAGCACAAAAAAAAAAAAAAGGCTAGTTATGGAGATGGTTTCATCGTACTACTAGAGCAGAAGGCATTAAATTTGAATTATCGCCTTATTTTTGACTTGTGTTAGGAATCTTAGCTCATTTATTTAAGTTGTATACTCGTGGGCTTTACACAGGAATCTCAACCCCGAGAGAGGGCAGTATTGTATAATAAATGTAAAAGCTCACACTATGTCAACACACATAAAATCTCTTATATCTTGTGTGTCTGCCTTAACATGTGTATGCATCTTGCTTCGACTTGATCTTCTATTTGAGCTTATGAGATAAGATGTAATTAGAATCTCAATCAACCACCAATTTGTGACTTTTCTACTATGCTGTAGTAGTTTATCTTTTCTTTTTCCCGTAATGTTTCTTTGTGATGTCTTTATAGCTTCCCAAGTGAAGTATACTATTCTCGTATTGACCACGTTTCAATTTACAATTAGCCAATGCTTGGGAGGATGGAGATGAAGTTGTTCTTATCAGTTGTCGTGTTCAGAATCCAGATCTCGACATGGGCAACGGAAAGGAGAAGGCTGTGGGTTTCACAACTGAACTGTATGAGATCCTTGACCATACTCTTTAACCAAGTAATGTTATTTGATCTTATCATGGTTTCCGGTTATAATTATCATTCCGACTCTTTGCCAGGTATGAAATGAGATTCAATATGACTACAGGTCTAGCTTCCCAAAAGAAGTTGTCAGAATCCGCTGTCGATTTTCCTAGGATAAATGAGATCTATACTGGAAGGTATACGTTCCCATCTCCCCTTTCAGCTATACAGAAGATTACAAGCTAAATTTCAGAAAAACGACTAGGAGTGGCATAACTGGTAAAAGTTCCATTAAGATATAGATGGGCTCCTGAACAACATCCATACCCAGTCTACATTAAATATTAAAGACCAATCAATTTTCTGATGTTTTCATTAATGAGTGCTATCTTGGTCATTTTTTGTGACATTCACATTTTAACTGGTATTCGTTTTCTGTATTTTAATCTTATTGTGTTTTCTTTTATCTGGTCAGGAAACAAAGATATGTTTATGGGACCATATTTGATGGGATTAAGATCATTGGAATTGTGAAGTTTGATCTACATGCTGAACCTGAAGGCGGAAAAAAGAAGATTGAAGTTGGAGGAAATGTCAAAGGAGTTTTTCGTCTTGGGCCTGGTAGATTTGGTTCTGAGGCTGTCTTCGTCCCTCGTAAATCAGGATTCACATCTCCTGAAGAAGAGGATGATGGCTACTTGATATTTTTCTCTCATGATGAGAATACGGGGTAATCCTTTTCTTGAAGAACTTCCATTATTATTATTGACATTTTCGTCACGTGATCATGGACTCCTTAGTCCTTGCATCTTGTAATATCCTAGAGGCTAGGATATTGACCATTGAAGGCTTTTTATACCATCTTCATTAGCCCCTAATTCATCCTGTATTTTATACATTCATTATAGTCTCTTCTCAGATCTCAACATATTAGACAACTTGGTCCAGTCAATTATCTGAATGTTGAAATTAACTTGTTAAATGTTGACAGTTGATTTCAACGGTTAGATAACTGTATAAGACCGTTTAGATGACTAGACGATAGAACTCAACTATACAAGGACTCGAATGACTAGATGGTAAGTGTACGGGAATTTTTTTCATTGGCTTTGCAGAAAATCATCGGTGAATGTGATCGATGCGAAGACAATGTCTTCTGATCCTGTCGCTGTGGTTGAATTACCTCGTAGAGTCCCATATGGTTTCCATGCTTTCTTTGTCTCCGAGGTGAGTTACTATGTCAGAGTTGTTCTTCTATTCCATGTTTATAACAAAAGTTAACCTTTTCCTAGTAGAGTTCTAACTTTCGCTTTCCAGCCACTGAACATTCTTTTTTTTTTTTTTAACTACGAGCGTGCCATTCACTTAGGTAGATGGTCTTCTCCACGATAAATTCAAACCAATCGATAAGAAAACTAAGGAGAATGTTTCTGATTGATGCTTCTGCTTAACAGGAACAACTTCGGGAACAAGAGAAGCTGTGAATCGTCAAAACTTGTAAAGCAGCAGAGCAACTTTGAAATGCAGAAACTGCTGGAGAGCAGAACATAACCTTAGAAACATCAGGCCAACCTAAGAAAAGGAATTCTTAAAAACTACAAAATATGTTGGAAATAATGATGCTGTAGTTTACAATTTACTTGTCATGAAACGTTTCTATCATGCCCTGAAATTGCTTTGCTCCATCTGTATGATTTTTTTTATTGAAAAAAGAAAAAGTTATATAGCAGAAGAACACGTTGCCTTTATATGACAATAAATGATAGCTTGCATTGCAAACTTCAATGTATAAAGACTAGCATTTCCATGCTTGCAACGTGTGTACAGAAAGTAGAAGAGAAAAAAGATGATCACCATGCTAAATAAAATAAAATCTTGAGTTCACATCATTAATTTACAGTAATTGAAAATTAAGGACATTGGAAGAATGGATAGGCTAGTTTTGTTTCTGTAAGGCGAGAAAGAAGGGTAGTAAGTTAAAATAAAAATTGTTGTGTCATAACTATCTATTAACTGATTTTCTTTTAGGGAAAAGAGCTTTTCGATAACTTTTCATGCTACACAAAAACTTATCCTTTAAATAATAAAGGTTGTAGGGTTGTGTGATGTCAATCCCAAGTTGCAAAAAGCAATAGCAAATAATTTCGTATCTACTTCGCATTGGACAATTCAATATTTTTGTCTTAAGTAATAAATGGTCAATGTGCTAAACAAAGTAAAAGGTGATTTTCCAATCCCAAAGTGCATCTCTTGAAGCAGGCATGGTAAGTGGGTTGGTATGCAAGTGCTGAGTAAGATTGGATTTGTTTTGTGGGCTACCCAGGGTTAGGGGTACGAGTACGAGCACATGGATGCGAAAAAGGTAGAAGGTATGAGTAATTGTGAGCCTAAGTCCATATAGGTAAGTACAGGTATATCAAGTATGTTAAGGTTGATGGGTTATCTAAGTACGAGTATGAAAGTATATAAGTAATACATTAGCTTTTTTGTTATGAGAAATTTAAATATTAATTGATAATTTACGTAGTTTTAATTAAGTGGAGTATTTAATATATTAATTTATTTCTTTGATTAGTACTATTTTTTTAGAATTACTTGTGAGTAATTTTAATTTTTTAATAAATTTATTAAATAAGTAAAAAACATAACAATTATTTAATTTATTTACATCATTTCATTTAACCAATTTACTTATTGCGATTTGAATAAGTAAATTGAGTAAGATTTAAATGAATGATTTAATATACTTAATTTATTTAGGTAGATTTATTTTAAATGAAAAATTGAATACATTAATTCATTTAAGTAACATCTTTTATTTGAATCAAATTAATTGATTAAATATATTTACTAATTAGATTATTAGAACAAATTAACCTAAATTATTTAATTTTACCGATTTAAATTAGAAATATATACATCAAAAGTACAAAATAGTTCCTTGTAGAAAAATGACATGAGATTACAATTACATTAGCATAAAGTCAAAATGTCAGATGATGGACTACAGCCAAAGTGTTAACATGCTACACCCATCAATACACTTTGAGAAAGGCCCTATACATCTACCTTAGGGTCTAAAATATATTTGTCTAAATTTTAAAACAATCGCCTTTACCTACAAAGATAATCATAGAGGGTAAAGAGTAATTAATAACTAGTTACTTGGTTAATATTAATTATGTCAATTTAATAATTATATTTGATTAATGTAATTGATCTTTTGATGTATTTTAAGATAGGTGTCTAATTATGTTTAAGTCTTATTAATTTCATAGTCAATAAGTAAGCTAGCATACTTGAAAGTTGAGTCCTCTAATAAAATATAGAAAAAACCATAACGAAACAACTGTTCTAGAAGTGAATAAACATATGACCTAATCAATAGTCCTTGTCCTTCTTATCCTCATCATCTATCCACCTCATTTCCCTTCCCCAGCGTCAAATGGCATTGTGGCCTCATCATCTTCTTCTTCATGACCAAAACTTAATTCTACATGCCCTTTACCTCCTCATTTGAGCATCCCTCCAATCATTTAGGTATACGATTGCTTTAATAGCCTCTGCTTTGAGCCGAAGGTGCTTAGGTTTGAGGATTCACTTACCTAAGCTAAACATCGATTAAGATGACACAGTTGAAGCTAAAGATGCTAAAATATCCCTTACCACAAATGATAAGGTTGGCAATATGTAGGATTTTATTGCCCAATATATGAAGATATCTAAATCCAAATCCACCTCATCTTCCCTCAATTGTTGCACCTAGTACATTAGTCGTTAACTAAAAGATTTATTAGTAGTATAATTGGTAGTCCCCATACTTCGACTTATCTATGTGATCTATATGCTCCTTTTTTAAGCCTAAGCATGAGAATTGCTAGCATGACCGTTGGCACGTTTACTAATGTTTCATTTTTATTCGAGTGCATTTTTAAATCTTGGATAAGGTGGCCTACTGTTGATTTCAACTTTCCAAATAAAGGCTTGTTACAAGTCATGCACTTGATGAAATCCTCTCTAGGTAGAATAATGAAATAATTCCATATGTTATCTACACGCCTTCTCCTTCTTTCACTAGAAGGTCTAGAACCCATGGCATAGGCTTAGTAGAACCTATATTGATTATCACCATAGTTGTCAAAATCACTATTTTACTCATGTGATTCTATGAGTTTACGATTTTAGGAATCTCTTTCAAGTTAACTTGTATGTAAACTCTTTTTTATGTAAAAACTTACGTTTTTAACCACATTGACATGTAAATTCAGTAAAAACTTCAGTTAAAATTTACGTTTTTGATCGAATTTACTGATTCTATGTATCTAGGTTAAATAGGCTATACAACTAAGCTTTTATAAACCATCAACTATTAGGCATTATATCATTTTTCCTATCCTATTTTATTTTATTTTTCTCTTTTTCTCTCTCTTAGTCCCTTATTTTATGTTTATAGTATTCACTTAGGTTTTACCTCTAATAGCAAAGATTATAAGAAAAATTATATAATTTAGTTTATAGCATTGATAATTTGAAATGAGTTGAGATATTTGATTTTCTTTAGTTCATTGTCTTTTTTTAAAAAAAAAATTGATGGAAAAAGTTTAGTTTCGACTTTGTTTGTCCTTCTTCCATACATGCTTAAGTATATATTATTAAGCATTTTTTTATGAAAAAAGAATTTAATCTCTTCATTTCTCTATTTCTATTATTTATTTTAAGTTTTGGATAACCATTATAAGCATCTCCATAGTTTTTTAAAGCTATTTTACATAGTTTGTAGAAACTTACGTTTTTATATTTCGATTTTATATTCCGATTCTACTAACCTTCTAGTGATTCTATATAGAATTGCGAGTTTGACAATCTTGCTTACTGCTCTTCCTTAGATCTTTGTTTGCAAAGGGTTACCTATAAAGTCCTGCTAGTAATGGCAAAGCAAATGTAACTACAATCTATATTGTTTTTATTTCCCAAATAATATCTTTAAAAATAAATGCATAAATTCACTAAATTTTGATATTTCCAAATGATACGTGTTGTATTAGAATCATCTATGCCATCTAAATTTCGACTAGCTGTGGAGGGTAGACTTTGCATTATTGTTTGAGAGATATTCTTAACTAGGTTATTTGAGGAACAACGGGAATGTTCACAAGATACTTTAGTGTGCACCGTGACAAAAAACAGATAAGATCGATCGTTGGATGGGTTCAAGCTTGTAGAAAGCTCGAAAGAGAGCGATGGGCTATGTGTGAAAGGACAAATGCGAATGAAAAAATAAGCAAAACCTACGAATAGCTCTAAAGGATATTATGTATAAATGGAACTTTCGAGAACTCATGATACAACCTGATATGACATATGGATCAGTCCAATGAGGTTACATGCCATTTAGCTTTGCTCAAGGGTTAGGATAAAAGTGTTTTCGAGAGTAAATAGGTAATGTTTATGCAATGAATAAAAATATTCAAGTGTATTAATGATAATCTAATTTTGATTATCTTTATAGCTATAAGTACATAGGTATATATACCTATAAGTTAGGGTAAATTGCCCAAAAGGGAAAAGGTAAAAAGGGCATTTCCCAAGGAAGCAATGTAAAAGATACGAAAGGAAAAAAATGAATATACAAGAAAAATAATCATTGGTGTAACTGATTTTACACATGATCCTGTACACGTAGTAATGCCGTATTAGTGATGCTGTTGGAAGATGTGAACAAAAAGGTACAGACAGCTTGCTTGTTTAAGTAAGGGGTAACTTAGTTAGTCTGAACTCTTTCTCTTGGTATCTTAGTAAGGGTGTGGCTAAGTAAGCAATTAGCTACGCATGTGTGAGAATGAAGATGGGCTACTGTCTTAGCCTTTAGCTTTTTAGCATACAACATGCGAGAAATAGGTAATCATTCGGCCTGGTAACTAGAACGGGTCAGTAAGGAGATATTCGGCCTCCACATGAGTCAGCTGGAACAGGAGAATTCATCTTGCTAGTTTCTTTAGTCCTCAAGCTCGGTTGTGGGTCAGTGGTTTGGTAGCCTGATTCCTATTATTTCCTTTAGGTTGTTTTGGATTTGGGATCAAATCTGAATGGTTTTCGTTTAGCTCTTCGTCAGGGTGATATGGACTAAGGTCAACAACATTGAAAGCGTTAGAAACCCCATAGTCTTTGGGTAACTCCAATTTGTAGGCATTATTATTGATCTTCTAGAGGATTCTAAAAAGTCCTTCAACTCTTGTAGATAATTTGTTCCTCCTCTTGTTTGGAAATCATTCCTTTCTGCGGTGCAACCAAATCAAGTCTCTTAGTTAGAATTGTTTAGCCATCCTACCCTTGGTCTTCTCTCGTATTCTTCTAGTAGCTTAGTCAATGTGCTGAGTGACTTTGTTATAGATGTGCTGGAGGGATTGTGCTCGAGATCTTGCATCAGGTTCCTCTTGCACGAGTACAGGTATAGGGGTGTAGTCGAAGGGTAACTTGGGATTAAAACCATAGACTACTTTGAAGGGTGCTTACTTAGTAGTGTCATGTACTGTATGGTTGTAAGTGAACTCGGCCATCGGCAAGCGAATGTCCTAATCAACTAAGTTCTTCCTTATTGCTGCTAGGAGCAATGATCCTAAAGTGCAATTAACTACCTTCGTTTGGCCATAAAATTGAGGATGATAAGAAGTACTGAATAGTAGATTGGTCTCTATATAATCGCATAAGGTCTTTTAGAAATGGCTTAAGAATTTTGGATCCTTATTAGAGACTACACTTCTCGGTACGCCATGTAATCCTACAATCTCTTGTAAGAAAAGAGAAGCAATAGCCAAAGCATCGTTAGTTTTTAAGTAGGGCATGAAGTGTGACATTTTGCTGAAACAATCCACGATGACTATTATAGAATCTTTACCTCTAATAATTCATGATAGTTTCTATGCTTAATTTAGTCCATGGCTTCGTTGGAATAGGTAAGGGCATTGCTTTCCCTTCTTGGCTCGGTACTTAGCCTTCTTGCACTTGGCATTGTTATTGATAGCTCAGTGTACATCTCTCTTCATCCTCAGTTGGAAGAATCGACCATTCAATAGTTCATAGGTCCTTTCTCCAAAATGTCTAAAGAGTCCTCCACTGTAAGCTTCTCTAATCAATAGATCCCTAGTGAATAGGTCGATACACATAATTTTCCACCTCAAAACAAACAACTATCCTCCATATGATACTTATCCTTTGTCCTTCCATCAACGCATCAAGTGATCATAGGTCTAAAGTATGGATCCTCAGAATATTGCTCTTTGATACTTGTAAACCCAAACAACTTGGTTTGCAATTTAATTAAAAGTTCATATCTCCTTAAAAGAGCATCTACAACTACGTTACTATTTCCTTATTTGTACTTAATCACGAAATTGAATCCTTCAAGGAATTCAACCCATCTCGCCTGCCGCTTTGATAACTTCATCTGACTTCAAAGGTACCTTAACAATTCATAGTCAATATATATAACAAATTCTCTTGGTAGTAAATAATACTGCTACACTTGTAGTGCTTAGATTAGTGCCAAGAGCTCTTTGTCATATATGGAGTAATTTAATTATGGCCTCTGAGCTTTTTACTATGGAAGGTGATTGGTCAGCCTTTCTGTATTAGGACAACGTCTATTCTAATGCTTGATGTATCACATTCCAAGTTAAATATTTTCTCGAAGTCATGTAAAGCTAATACTAGGGATAGAGGTCATTCTTTCTTTTATCTCGGCAAAGCTCCCCTCCTCCCTTTCTCCTTATTGGAAGTTAGTGTTCTTCTCTGTGAGCTCAATAAGAAGTGCAGCTAAGGTGCCGAAATTCTTGATAAATTGTTTATAGAATGAAGCCAGTCGATGGAAACTTCTCACATTTGTACAAATAGTAGGAGTTAGCAACTCTACAATTACTTGGATTTTTTCGTTATCCACTTATAAGCCTTCTTCATTGATTACGTAGCCTAAGAATACCACTTCCTCTTGGCAAAAGTAACGTTTCTTGAGATTACTAAATAGTCTCTCGATACTGAGGATATCTAATACTTCTCAAAGATGCTCGTAATGATACAACATGTCGATACTGTAGACCAATATGTTTTTAAAGTATACCATGACACACTTTCCAATCAGATGTCTTAATACGTAGTTCATCAATTGCATGAAAGTGCTCAAGGCATTTGATAGGTCGAATAGCATGACCATCTACTCATAGAGTCTATGCCGAGTTTTAAATGCAGCCTTCCATTCGTCTCCTGGTCTCATGCAGATCCGGTGCTAGCCAAACTTTAAGTCAATCTTATTGTAGACCTTGGCTCCATTGAACTCATTTAACATGTCTTCTAACCTTAGGATTGGACACTTATATTTTATCGTGATCTTGTTCACGGCTTGGTTATCGACATACATTCGCCAGGTTTCATCCTTTTTCGATACCAAAAGCACTAGCACAGTGCAAAGGCTGAGACTTTCTCAGACATATCCTCTCTCCAGCAACTCATTGACTTGACGTTGTAGCTTAGAGGCCTATTTAGGATTCATCTAATAAGCTAGCTTATTCGGTAGTGCAGCATTGGATACTTAGTCAATACAATACTCTATGCCTCGAGTTGGGGGCAACCCCTCAAGTAACTGTTCTGAGAACAGGTCCGCATACTCATTAAGCATCTTTATGATTTCCTAAGGTAGTTCACCCCGCTCTTTCATTTCTAATGGGCGCCTGATTAACATGAGGGTTTGTTCATCAGCATTGATGGTCTCTCGAAGCTCAGCTCTATGCATCACCAGAGGCTTCTTTGATTCGTGGGTAAGTTTTGTCTACAATTTGTTAACTTCTCTCAACGGCATCGAGTTTAGTGTGATCTTTTGGTCATCCTTCTCAAACATGTATGTGTTCTTGTAGTTGTTGTTGATAACTCTCCTATCAAACAGTTACAGTTTACTTAGCAACACATGAGAAGTATACATAAGCAATACGTCATAGAGAATTTAGTTTGAGTAATTCCTTATAGTGATTGGAAGTAGTATTTGCTAAATGACATGTAATGCTCATTTCTCACTCAACTAGTGCAATTTGTACAACTTTGGATATACAATAGTCGACACCTTCAATTTTAAAATAAGATCGACTAATGCCATATTGGTGCAGCTTCTACAATCTACGATGAAGGCACATACCTAATCATTCACCTTACGAGTGGTATGAAACAAATTCTTTCTCTACTCTTTCTCTCATGAGGGTTTCATGTTTATAGTACGTTGGACAACTATGAGTAATTGGTCTAAGTCCTCATCAAATACATCCTCTTCAATCGGTTCTTTCTCAGTGAGGACCTCTTCTTCCTCAAGTTCCTCATTTATACCATCCACTTCTAGCTTCTAGATATCTCCCTTGATGACCATTGTCCTTTGGTTTGGGTACTAAGTAGCCATATGTCTAAATCCTTAGCACTTGAAGCACTTATTTCGAGCTTGTCTTCCTATTAGACACTTACCCCTTCTCATAAGTTTAAGTCGGTACTTTAGTGTTAGGTCGACCTCTTTGATCGGCTTGGACATCCATCTTTTGGCTCGATTCGGTACTTAACTAAGCTTAGTGACTTACTTGTTCGAGTTAGCTAGTCGGCATCCTCGTTAGTACTCAGCTCCTTTGTAACCTTTGTACTCGCTAGGCTATTTCGATGGCTTCATCCATTATGGTAAAGCATTAGAGTTCCACATTATCTCGAATATCACCTCTTAATTCAATGATGAATCTTATGACTGTTCGAGCCAATGGTTCCTCCACTTTGCACTGGATCATAAGCATTTGAAATTCTTAAATATACTTATCAATAGTTCGGTCTCCTTGTCTCAGCTCCTGAAGTTGAGTAAAAGTATCTTAAAGATAAGTTTCTGGTAAGAATCTATTTTTGAGTATTCTCTTCATTACAGGCCAAGTATTCATCTCTTGGTATCCCTTTTGTCTCCTCATAGCCTAGAAATTCTTCCATCATATGGCAGCGTATCTTGAGAACTCAACAGCAGCAATTCTCACTTTTTCGTAATCATCGTATTGATAATAATAAAAAATATACTCCACCTTCTCTTCCCATTCTAGATATTCGTCAACATTTACAGATCCATTGAAACTCAAAATTTGAAGTTTCACATGGTCAGATGCCTTGGGGACTCTAGCTTATTCCTCTTCAAAGTACTTTTCTTCTTCTTCGTCTCCCATGTTTTCTAAACCAATCCTTCGTCTTACTCGTCTACCTACTCTTCTACCTCAAACCAGTTAAGCTAAGTTTTAACCTCTAATAGGTCAGGCAACCTTTGGGGTATTTTGTGCAACCTTAGTGGGTCGATAAGCTAATGCATGAACAACTCAGGTTAGATCTACCAAGAGGTTTGCCACCTCATTAAATCTCTTGTTAGTGCTTCTTGAGGTTCCTTGAGACTGTCATCCATGGTGGATAACTCCATTACTATTATCTCCCATGCTAATATTTACATTCGGGTCCATCATTTTCTCCATAGATTTTAAGTTCACACAAACACTTTAGGAAATTAATAGCTAGCTAACATAGCAGCTAAGATGAATATAGTAACTTGCTTTGTTTCACATACACAAAACAGAATATAGGTAGAACTTCAAAACCCAACTATAGCACAAATAAAACCTCCGCTCGGATACCAAGATAGCGCGAACCGTGACAAAAAAACAAACAAGTCTAATTATTGGATGGGTCCAAGCTTGTAGAAAGCTTAAAAGAGAGTGATGGAGTATGTGGAAAAGGACAAATGAGAATGAAAAAGTAAGCAAAACCTATGAACAACTCTAGAGGATATGACGTACCAATAGAACTTCTGAGGACTTACGGTACAATTCGATTGAACGCATAGATCTGTCCAATGAGATTACTTGCCACTTAGCCTTGTTCAAGGGTTAGGATAAGAATATTATCTAGAGTAAACAGGTAGTGTTTATGCAAGAGAAAAAAAACTCAAGTGTATTAATAATAATCTGATTCTAATTATCTTTACGGCTACAAGTATAAGGGTATTTATACCCATAAGTTAAGGTAACTTGCCTAAAAGGGAAAAGACAAAAGGACATTTCTTAAGAAAGTAATGTACAAGATACAAAAAGATAAAAATGAATATACAAGAAAAACAATCATTGGTGCAACGGATTCTACACATGATTTTGTACATGTGGCAATGTTGTATTGGTGATGCTGTTGGAAGATGTAGACAAAAAGGTATGAACAGTTTACTTGTTCGAGTGGGGTTAGCTTAGTTAGTCCGAACTCTTTCTGTCGGCATCTTAGTAAGGGTATGATTGAGTAAGCAATTGGCTAGGCATGTGTGAGAATGAAGATGGGCTACTATCTTGGCCATCTACTTCTCAGTATACAACATGTGAAAAATAGGCAGTCATTCAGCTTAGTAACCAGGACGGGTTGACAAAGAGATCTTTAAACTTCGCATGAGTTGGCTGGAACAGGAGGATTCGTCTTGCTGAGCAGTCCCCCTAGTCTTCGGGCTTAGTTTCGAGTTAGTGATTTGGTAGCTTGATGTCACACCTTGAAGAGGTAGAATCGTAATGATTCTGCCGTATAAATCATTATAAGATAGAAGTTAACCATACAACTGCCATTTTAGACCTGATTTACACAAAGCGTTCACGACTAACCCGCTTTGAAATAAATAGCTCATGAATTAAGTATGTTATTTACTTATGAACTTAAGAAAGATACATACATATATTGAAATAGCCTGAGTATCATTACAAGATTTAGCAACTTAATCCTAATTTACTTAAGTAATTTGTAAATAAATATTAAAAACTTTAAAGAATAATCTATACTTAAGAGTGTATCCGATCTTCAATTTATATCCTCACTCCCTAAGATCTTGAAGCTGTTAGCTTTAAGGTAAATGTAATTCACTTTCTAGCTAATAACTGCAACAAAGTCTATAGGGATGTGAGCAACCATAACTCAATAAGTTAGGATGGAGACTCAAAACTACATAGCAAACACAAACAAGGGTATTAATCAAATCACTTAAATGCAATGCATGTATAATCAAATACCATCGCATGACATTGTCTGGCACATCGTGAGATTAGAAAAATTACACCTGCTTTAATCCCAGTTGAGAAGTTTTCGTTAATGCAATAGCTTACGACTAAACTTAGGCTTATGCGACAACTCCTCCAAAATATAGTAACGTATTAACCCCAATTTACAGCACTCCTTTCTTGCTCACTCGAGGTGTGTTTCGTACTGGCCATCGCTTAAAATCCCTATAATAAAAATGTTGTTTCAATTTTCCATATAACTACTATAGGTTAGTTTTATCCTATAATGTTTATTATTATCTTTGGTTTAGGGTTTAATTTGCCTAATTAACTAGGTTCTCAAGTCTTTTACAATCATTCTTGATTTGAGCTAAGTTTGGATTTAGTTTCCGCATTGATTTCTAAATTAGGTTCTAGTTCTAGTTTTAGTTCTATTTTTAAGTACGATTTCTATACGTGAACCCTACAAACCCATTTTGATCCATAATGTGAAATTAATTGCATTACTTCTAGGTATTCTAAACAACATAATTACTCATAATAAGTATTTTATTCTATCGATATACTTAAATTTTTATCAGTACACTAAATTTATTCCCAAAGTGAGAAAATTTTACATATTTCATATAAACACCTAAATTTAAGTTTCTCACTAGATTTATTACATATTTTTATTGATATTAAAATATCAATTCTAACCTAATATTTTCCTATTCATTTATTTCTTATATTTACATAATATACATTATTACTTAATATATACATAATATATATCTAATAGTCCTATCACTTCAAATATCATCTCCCAATATCAATTAACATCTCAAAATATGTAAATTCATCCTAAATCAGATTTTACACCTAATTATCCTAAATTACAAAATTAACTTAAAATTTATGATTTTTACCTATTACATATTTACTACATAATACCCTAATAATTATATGTAACACCCTAAATGCTACAAATAGCATACTCCATCAGATTTCATCATCCTAAAACATATAATTATGTACTAAATTAGTAATTAATTATTTAATTACTTAATTAACCCTAAATTACTCATTTTATGTATCATTTTAAGGCCTAAAAATTACTTAAAATTTTCAAAAATTAATTTTTGAAGAAGGGATTTGTGGCAATATTATATATTACGTAAGTAGTCTGTGAAAACATTTTGAGTCTAAAACTACACTTCTAATTCTATTTATTTTTAAACTAAAACATGCTCAATTTTGCATAATTTCTTAAGCACTATATATCACTAGATGTATTTTTATCAAAATAATATTTTTTATAAACACTAAATACAAAAATATTTTAGCAAAAGAGACAATATAGATAAGAACTTATTACTTGATAAGACTTGACATGGCAAAATATGCTAATAAGATTAACATGACTTGAGACTCAACAATAATGAATTGACCATCGTAGATTTGCCATTACTCTATTGGGTTACCTATTGCAACTACCCATATGAAGTGTATTGTTGCTTCATACCTTTCTCGTACATTGAATTACTTTAATGGATTTTTCTTCAATCATTAATTTGACATTTTCAATATTCATAGAAATTCCTTCTCTAAATATAACTTGTTTAATAAAAGAAGTATTATCTCCTTTGAAAGTCACATTCTTCAATTTTGGCATACTACTTATGATCACTTAACTTTAATAATGCCATATCAAATACTTTATATATCAAAATGCTATCAATAGTTATCATAGCTAGTGTCTTCATCTATAGTTGGCATGCATACGATTTCTCTCAATTTTGGGAATACAGTATATACATTACTAAACTAAGAGATATCGCTAAGGTTTCATAATGTCCATATTATATTGTTATACAGAAGTTTTCTCCAACTTAATACTAAATTGGTAACATTTCAAATCTAATGTGATTCTAGAAAAACACAGTCACTCCTTAAACTCTTGTGGTCTCATTTACATTATCTATTACAAAATTTCAGCTATATGTTCGATTCTTGGTTAACTTAACCATAAAATTCAAATGTCCACAAACTAATTTTTAGAAATGCATTTGAACATTTATACATTACTAATACATCAAGTACTTATTGGTACTTTCCTCAATTTCTCACTCATAGTTATCAATAATCTTTTCATCATCTACCATTTGTAGTTTTTCTTTTAAATTCCATTGTAATAATATCCTTTGGCTTGTTTAATTAATATCCTTCCTTTAATATGAATTCTAGATTACAGGTAATAATAATCCCAATCACCTTAAATCCCTTTCCATCTACTAGTTTTTGACTTGTAGGGAATGAACACCTCAATATGATTATTGTACTTATATTTCAACCATTTGTATATACATATATCTTGTAATAATTGTACTTATCAACTAATCCTTTTGTTTAAATTTATTATCATTTAACTAAGATTGAGTGATAATCCTTCATTGAAATCAATACTTATCTTTGGATTCCTTTAAGCTTAAATCCTTAAAGAACTATCTTTGATCAACATTTCTTATCATTATATCATAATAAATATATTAGAAGATAACTATCTTATAAACTTCATTTCTTGGTGAGTAATGTTCTATCTACATCAATCTTGAAATAGAATGGAAAACTTTGATTGAAGGCACTGATCTTCTCCAAACTTTTTACTTTAATTCCATTTCTACCGCCACTTGTTAATCATCCTATTAATATTTTAGGGTACCTGGATACATATTCGATTGTAGTTACCTAACAATCTTACTTCATTTTCTCATATACAATTTAATGACCATCCATCTCTTATATTCGAACAATAGTTCCACATAATGACGTCATTTGGTTTACCTCGATAAGACATAAAGATCTTACTATCCACTTCATTCTTATTTTGTTTCACTTGTACTTACTTACAATCTCTAAAATATAAGTCTTCAATTCATTACTCATTAAGGACTAAAGGATTCATAACCTAATTGTAATCTCATATTGTAGTTTTTACCACCATTTGTACATATGCCAAGAACATTTAATATTAATCACTCAACATGTCTACTCATTATATATCCCTAACTACAAACATTTATATCGTCATCGCATAAGCATATGTCCAAAAGGTTACACTTTTATTGAGAAACACAACTGCATCCGTTAAGAAATCATTGAGATTTTAACTATATGAATAGCTAATATAAGATCAATTTTAACTCCTGACAAAACATAACCGACTATCATATTGTATCCATCATTTAAATCACCAATAGCAACCATTTATTCAAAAGAATTCCACTACATTTGTCTTCTAATCACTTCAATATCATTTTCACTTGTTGATTTGATACTTTATACTTCCATAGAAAAATCATAAATAGTGATCGTTTCATATACTTTATCAGTATCATAAACCTTAATGCTATCATCAACTATCATCTCACATATCGCATCCTCATTCTGTACAGGATTTACTCCTAGATTATGTTTTGATGACACCTCCAATATAGGTTATATTATCAAGGTATGGTTTCTCTTTCCTGTTTTTCTAAAAATATCTCATTACTACATCACATCTTCTCAATAACATCACAACTCTATTAATAAGCTTTTCAATAATCTCATCTACAACATTAACATATCCTAACCAACCAATTCTAACAATGTTCTCTATATATCAATTACGCATTAAATTAGAGATTCTCTTTCATTCTACCTGAATTTCTTTAACTAACCACTAATTCTCCATGTGATCTCATAACGAGAGTTAAATTCAAGTAATATTTATTTCAATTTAATGTCATAGTCACTACTTATCCTATAAGTTATAGCACAATACTTTACAATCCACTTATTTCTACCCACTCTCAAAGTATTCTTATAATGTATATTTCTTTTAATTGTTATTTTTCAAAACGAGTTCACTAGAACTATGTTTCGATACCAATTCAGAACTGTTATGCCTCGAAGCGATAGAGTCATAACAATCCTGTCGTGCAAACTATTCTAAGATAAAATCTGACCATAAAATTGTCATCTTAGAGCTAATTTACATAAGACGTCCATGATTAACCTGCTTTAAAGTAAACAGTCCATGAGTTAAGTATGTTATTTACTTATGAACTTAAGAAAAATACATACTTATATTGAAATAACCTGAGTATCTTTACAAGATTTAGCAACTTAATCCTAATCTATATAAGTAATTTGTAAATCAATACTGAAAAATTTAAAGAATAATCTATACTTGAGAGTATATCTGATCTTCAATTTATATCCTTACTCCTAAGTAGCATTGTAACGAAATCTATAGAAATGTGAATAACTACAACTTAATAAGTTAGGATGGAGACTCAAAACTATACTGCAAATACAAATAGGGTTATCAATCAAATCACTTAAATGCAATGCATGTACAATCAAATGCCATTGTACAATGCTATCTAGCCCGTCGTGAGATTAGAGAAATTACACCTACTCTAATTTGGGTTAAGGAGTTTCCGTTAATGCAATAGATCATGAATAAACCCAGGCTTGTGCAATGAAGACACCGCTTCTCCCACGACTACCTTCTAACCATTGACTTCACCATTGTCGCAACCTCCTTACCTATCACTTAGTTCAACTAAGAATGAAAAAGAGACCAATTATTCCATCTAGCGCTATCTCTTTCGAAGGGTTTGGTATTTGGTTGGAAAATCCTAATGTTCCCTTAATGGGTTGTTATGCATATCAGATTTAGAATTTTAAGTTATATATGTAATTAGATTTGGTTTAAGGCATTCCATTATTTCAAACAATTCACAAAAATACAAGCCAGAGCAGAAATCCAAATTTCACATCATTAACCTTAGAAATAAGCATATGCGCATAGTCAACTATCTATAAGTATAATCAAGTACAATTTCAAGCCTCTAAATAATATAAATTAGTATTCCAAAATATAATAATGTATTAATCTCAACTTACTTGATTGCTCACTTGCTCACTTGAGGCGCGTCTCGTATTGGCCATCACCAAAAATCTCTACAATACAAATATTATTTCAGTTTTCCATATAACTACTATAGTTTGGTTTTATCTTATAAAGTTTGCTGAGCCCTATTTCGGTTTCCTTAATTTAACCTATATTAAGTTCTACCTACTTAATATAAATTACTTGACATTAAATTAAGAAAATATTTTTCTAAAAAATTTTAAAAATTGAAGTCACCAATTAGTTTAATTAGTAAAAAAATGAAATTAGGGTTTTTGAGTGGGAAAAGCCTAATTTAGCTATTGATCCAAGGATTTTTTAAGAAAATGATTTTTTAGAAAATTAAACTAGAGAAAATCAGGTTGTAGGGCTAATCTATTAAGATTAAGTCATCATATAAAAACTAAAGAAATATTGATGGAGTTTATTTTTATAATTTTCTAAAAAAACTAAAATATATACAAATAAGCAAAAGATAACTAAAATGATTTATTAATATTTTTTATTATGAGTTTCTAAGTAAAAGGAATTTTTTTTTTATTTTTTTATGTAGTTGCATTGAAGGCGCCTATGTACCCATTAATCGGGATCAAATCGACTGTAGTTCTCTTTTTATAAAATATTTAGTGGGTATTTTCTTTTTATTTCAAAAACCAAGCTAAGTTTATGTTTATTTATTAATTTATTTCTTAGAAAAAAACTTAAGAAATCTAATTTTCTCGATTTAAAGAAAACCCTAACTAATTAAATCTTGTTAGAAAACTCTGTTAAGGTTTTTTATCTTTATTTTAAAAATCACCATGTGTCAAAAGGTATCTTTTCTAAATCCTAACTGTAAAATATGTTGAAGATACAATCTAAATACGTATCTTCGTATGTATATTTTCTAAATTTCAACCATAGGATACATATCTCGATACGTATCTCGATATATATGTTTCCTAAATCTCCACCGTAAGATATGTATCTCGATACAATCTAGATACATATCTCTTCTGCAAGATACACTAAAATTACGTCTATTTTTTCAAAAAAACGCAATTTTACTAAAAACTTGATTTAATTAAATTTTATTGGAATTATATAAAAAACATCATGCAATGTAAAAATAATAATAATAATAGAAAAAAACTATACTAAAACAAAAAAAAAAGGTTAGTAAAATAATTAAACTAAGAAAATAAATAAAATAATAATAATAATTTTTACCTAAACTATTCAAGTCACGCACGATTGCAAATTGGATTGGAATTTGGTTGTTCAGATTGTGTTTGTGAAGTTCGGATATGATTTGGCGAGGGACAAGGCTTTAATCAATTTACTTTCAGGCAGTGAGAATTGTGGATTACTGGCGTTAGGTTTATGATTGTTTTTCATCGGTCAACAACATCCTATGAGTGGGACATGAGGATTGTGATGTGGGAAGTAGCAATGTGTGGATTTGACTAGTCGTAGGCTTGCGGATTGAAATCAACATGTGTGCAGTTGGATTGTGATGGCATGGATAAGTACAAGTGGATGCGCATGTTGGATTGTGCGAACGATAGGGCGTTAGTCAATTGATTGTAATTGAAGGATGATGCAAGGGATTAAGGAATGTGCGTGCCAGGTGTGCAATTCATGTATGTTATCATGGCATCAAGTGCTCAATCAGGGGGTTACATTAGGGAGTGTGCTGGCTTTCGGATGTTGTTAGCGTTGCAGTTTGGTAGGTTGGGATTTGGCGAAGGTCTAGAGATTGTGAAGAGTCGTGGATGATTGGGGATTGGGACTATATCAAGGGAATTAGATTTTGTTAGGTGTTGTTGATTAGAGCGTGTGATTCGGTGAAGGTCTAGTTATGTAAGGGCTTAATGGGTGATCGAATTGATATCAAAATGTGGAGTGAATTGTGGGTTGTGTGATTTTTTTTTTTTTTAAAAACGTCTTCCACATCACATGCTAAAGTTCTACTTATAAACTTAAAATTGAATCTCTCGTATCATTTTAATTACAGATTTGATTGAAAAATACAAAAGATATAATAATGATTCCTTTGGATTCAACCTAGCTTCTATAAACCCTTTCTTATTGTGGGCTTTCTATTTTCTAGGCCCAATCTAGTTTAATTATATATAATCCTATATCTTATCTAATAAACTTAAGTTTATTCTGGTCCAGTATAAATTAGATAAAAATCTACTTCAAATTGAACTGGGCTAAAATTATTTTAATAAGGCCCAATTCTTAAATAACTTAATGATTTATTAAATTGATCACACGCTGTTATCCGATTTGATCTTAAACAATCCGACGCGACTCAGCTCAACTCGACTTGACTCAATACGACACGACTTGATGTGATACCATACGATTCAACTTGACTCAATTCAACTTGACTTGATACGGTTCAACTCGACTTGATACGGTTCAACTCAATTCAACTTGACTGGACTTGATACGATATGATTCAACTTGACTCAACTTAACTCTTTCTTTTTATTTTTTCATTTTTTAAAATTTTTTTATTTTCGTTCTTTTTAATTTTCTTATTTTTTGTTTTGTTTATTTTTTTAACCTGGCTCAACAAAAAATGAAAAGTAGCAAAAATGAGGTGTTTATAGTCGTTCCTCTTTGTAGTGAAGATTGATTAGAACTTTACTACAAAGACAATATAGATACCCATTTTTGCTAGACCCGACTTGGATAATCCGAAGATGATAGATCTTTTCAAGATTAAAAAAAAATACTTGTTTTGGTGGACAATTTGAGGAGAGTAGATTTCTTCCAGATTCTAAAAAACTTGCTTTGGTTGAATAATCTGAAGATGATAGATCTCTTTATGATTTCAAGAAAACTTATTTTGGTTGATAATCCGAAGAGGATAAATCTCTTTAAAATTCCTAAGAAACTAGTTTTGGTTTAGTAGATGATATGAAGAGGATAAATCTCTTTGAAAGTTCTTTTGATTTAGTAAACAATTCGAAGAGTATAGATCTTTTCGAGATTTCTTTTGGTTTGGTGGATAATCTGAAGAGGATAGATCTCTTCGAGATTTGTTTTGATTTAGTGAATAATTCGAAGATGATAAATCTCTTTGAGATTCGTTTTGACTTATTTTAGTGGATAATCTGAAAATGATAGATCTCTTCAAAATTCCTTTTGATTTAGTAAACAATCCGAAGAGTATATATCACTTCAAGATTTCTTTTGGTTTGGTGGATAATCTGAAGAGGATAGATCTCTTTAAGATTTCTTTTGATTTGGTGAATAAGCCAAAGAGGATAGTTTTCTTCGAGAATTCCCTTGATTTGATGAATAATCTGAAGAGGATAGATTTCTTCGAAATTTGTTTTGGTTTGGTAGGCAATCTAAAGAGGATAGATCTCTTCGAGATTCGTTTTAGTTTAGTGAATAATCCAAAGAGTATAGATCTCTTCGAGATTTGTTTTGCTTGAAAGGATAGATCTTTCGAAGACAACATAAGATGACATTTTATTAAAGACAAAATGAGAAAATGCTCTCATGAGTAGTGATCATTTTAAAAGACTGGATAGCACTCTTTTGAGTAAGTAATTCAACTAAGATAGGATAACGTTCCTTTGAGCAAGCAATCCTAACAAGGAATAGGATAGTATTTCTTTTGAGCAAGCAATCCTAGTAAAAGACTAGATAGGACAATGCTCCTATGAGCAAGCAATTCTAAAAGGAATTGGATAATGCTCCACTAAGTAGGTGATCTAACTAAGGAATAGAAGAATGCTCCTTTGAGTAAGCGATCCTACAAAAGAATAGACAGCGCTCCAATGAGCAAGTAATCTAAGAAGGAAAAAAGCTTTCATATGTTTTGAAAAATTGATTTATGACTTAAGTTTGAGGGATTTTGATGATTTCTTAAAAATTTGAACCCTTCCTTTTTTTTTTTAATAACTCTCTTAATAATTTTTCAAAAAATTTCATTTCTCTTTTGAAAAAGTTTTTTTCTTTTTTCTTCAAGAAATTAAAAAAATAATAATTCTTCGATAGAAAATGGTGTTGCTAACAAATAAGAAAGTCTTGAAGACCTAAAGATTATAAATAAGGGGTTGGCTTGCCCCTTGTTCATTGATCACTTATTCTTTTAGTCTTATTTCTTAGAGCATATTTCATGATTCTTCTAATCCCTTGAAGTACTAATTTCAAGATTAGGATAAATGCCCATTCATGTTCTTAAGGAAGCACTCAACTTGTCATTCAATTTTCTATTATAGGAATAAGCATTATTACTTGAAATGTTCAATCAAAGTGGACTTCCCTACACTCTTACAGGTTTATTTTCACTTTTGACATCAACTAAAAAAATTGTAGCCTATCTTATAAGTGATACACTTTGGTCAATTAATTAGGTCTTTTTTGGGTTTGCAATGTAAGGCTTTTGGTCAATGTTTAAGCAAAATAGATAGCAATGTGCTTTTGCCAATTTTGAAAGAAATTATATACAATCTATCCCTGGTTTACAAACCAAGAACCTATGAGAGAGTGAACATGGGCTTACCCTAGTTTCATGAGCAAATTTTGCTGAAGATAAATCATTTTTCTTCAATCAAAAGAGTTTCATTAAGGCTACTATAATGAGTGGGATCATAAAATGAGAGCTTTGCTTTTGGGCTTAGGAATGTAAAGTGTTTGACCTCGAATATCTTTTATAGGTTCAAACTTTTGGTAATTTGACTTAAATTTGAACGTGACCCCTTACTCATTTTCATTTTTTCCCCTTTTTTCTTTATTTTTTTTATTTTCTTCTTCAATTCTTTTTTTTTTCTCCCTTTTATCCTTTTTTCTTTTCAATTTTTGGTTAAGGTGGTCGTCTTCCATTATTGAGTTTTCACTTAATAGGATTTGAAGCACCAAAAGGTATGTAAGCTTTATGAAGTGTGTATGGCTTTGAAATGTTTAGGAAATAATCTATGGAATTGATGTGTTTGAATAAGTGTATGAGGCTAAGTGAGGAGTACATAGTTTGAAGCTTTGCTTCATTCTAAAGAAATTGAATTATCCATGACAATATTTGCTTGTGAATTGGCATAACTATGGCAAGCATAAGTTAGTTTATTCCTTTTCTCTAAATTAATGACTCTAACCTCTTGATTGCCCAAATTTTGGGTGGTTCATGGTCGGGTTAATTTCAAGAAAAATCCCCTAAAGGTTCAAATGGGTTTGCAAAGGGTAATTATGTTTAAGGTAGTGAAATGAATGCCTAATATCATTTTGACACATGTACCAAGTTTAAGATAAGCCTCCTTTAGGGAATGAGCTCAATTACTCACCTTGATAGCACTCTTCTCTCTTGTGTATGTAGGATTAGTGTTTGGGATATAGATTGCCTCTTTTCATCCTAAACTTTTCAAGTAATGTGTTATCATTCCCTTAGGTGGAAAGTTTCAAGTTTTGAGTTCACATTTTCGTTATCCATTTTCACTCATTTGAAATGTCCCTATTTAAATTGAGCTATCTTCATAGCATACAAAGATAAGAATACATATGAAAACTGCTTTATTCAATAACTTGTATCCGTTACAAGCTCAAAAATAGAAGATTATTCTGAAAAAAAAAATACAGGAGCTAAAATTCTTTTCTACTTCTTGCCTCTATTTTTGTCACTTCTTGGCTCATTCATTTGAATTGATCTTTTAGAGATATACCTAACTGCTTCAAATGGTGAGCTACCTTGTTAGATGATAGCAATAGATCCTCAGTACCCAATGTTAGAGGTTATTTGTTTGATGCCCCTAGGTTAGGGATACTACTACTAATTGATACATTAGTCTTTAAAAAATTTGGTTGGATAATCTTAGCATCAATCAAATCTTGTACCTTATGTTTTAGTTTCTAGCAATCTTTCGAGGTATGCCCTACCTGGCCTACATGATATCCACATCATTTGTTGGGGTCATAATCCCTTGGCTTATATTTCTTTGTTGGGTTTTTGTATGCTAGTATTCCTACATTTCTCAATCGCTTGAATACTTGGGCCATTGGAATCTTGAACTATGTAAATCGCCTCCTCTTGTTATGGACGGGCTTGTCTTGATTTTGGGCTTTCCCAATTGGTACATTTGTTCTCGACTTCTCTTTCCTTTAATCATCCTCATGCTTGGGCTTTAACTTCTTATTCATATTAAGATTGAAGTTCTTGAGCTGCTTGAGCAAGTAACCCATTGCCATTTCTGTACCCACAAGTCTTTCTTCTAATATCACTAACTTTTCTTTTAAGGTTACAACCTTATTTTTCAGATCATGGTAACGACATACCCCCTAGAATTGACCATTCAAATTTATCTTTGAAAACCTTTCCAAACTTTGTATCGTGTTGATAGTAGGCTCTTGAATCTATAACTCTTTAGACTCATATACTTGAGATGGTATGTCAATAGCCCCTTAGGCTTAAGTATAGGCCATGGTCTCAACTTGCCTCATGTGCTTACTCAGAATCCCTTCTACAATGGCTATTCTCTATTCAATAGCTTTAGACATCTTGTTTTTGAAAATGAGTTATATAGGTTTCAGGTTGGGCCAAACTACTTAAAAGGCAATATTTCAAAGCTTGCAAAAATCCCTTTTTGTTAGGAACACTGCATTCTTTTTTCAAAAAAAAAAAAAATCAAGTTTTTAATTTTGGAAAACATTTCTTTGTTTTTTTGAAACTTTTATTGAAAAAATAAAAATCAATGTTAGTTTATGTTATAGAAGCCTAATATTGGCATTGACAAATCTAAAAAAATTTGAAAATATTAGGATTGATAATTGAGGACATAGGATGACGATTATATTACAAGGGTCATATAAGAAAATGAAAATTATTTTACAATGAGAGACTCATTAAGGATGATGACTCATAGAGAAAGCTTTATGAGGAGCGTAAAAACTTAATGAATGAATGCAAAAAACGAGAACTAGATTGATGACTTTGAGATGAGAAATAATTTACAATGAGAATTTGATAGTTAAATCTTTTTTATCTCTTTAATTTTTTTATTTTGTTAGTATGGTATGTGTGTGGTATAGCGATAGAAATCGACTAAATAAAGAAAAAAATTATCATGAAATTGGTTTTTTTATCATAAAATATCTTTTGAAATTTCCTCTTTTTTTTAAAAAAAAAATCTTAGAAATTCTTTTAAAAAAAGTGATAGTTCCATAATAATTATTATCATAATTAACTTCCATAATTATAAGCCTTAAAAAAATTTACAAGTTGAAACAAAAGTTTTTTTTCTTTGTTTCTTTTAATATTGGCACATTATGGTATAGGGAGAATATTAATGATTTTGGGCATTTTATGTTAAATGTTATATTCACAACCTATTATTGATGAAATAAAACAAATTGACAAGATCTACGTATATTACAAAAGATAGAATATACAAACAAAATATGCAAAATAAATGTTATGCAATATGCTACATATGTATGCAATATAATAGGGTTGATCATTAATAAACTATAGGGGGCTATTATGAACTCACAGTCAAAGAGCACTCTTATATATAAGTAGGTCTAAAATATGATTTAAAAAAATAAAGCTCATAAATACTTAAATATAAAGAATAATGGTTTTTTTAATTTTCATTTTTTTTGAAAAAGAAAATTGAATCGACCGTAGATTAATCGGCTTTTCTTATAATTTAAAAAAAGAAATAACTAACCTTTTTCTTTCGGAAAGAATGATGCAAGAGGGTGGGGTCTGGTCTCTGGCTCTATAGCTCGAAGGCTTTTTGAAAAGAATCCTAGTAGGCTACATCGAAGCTTGAGTGGGCTCGCCTATTATCGCTAGGTGAGGGTAAAGACCCTAGTGACCTAAAGGTTACATAATGATAGCCGGTTTGAAGTTCTTATGGTGATCCAACTCTAACCACATTTAAATATGCAAATGATTACTAAAAAACAAAAAGAACACCTACCTACCTTCACCCCCACCCCCCCAATAGGGGCCATTGGGTCGGGCTTTCTTCTTAAGGCTTGCATCACTACCCATTAGTACAACTATAATACAAAAAAAAAAAAATACAAAAGTCAATTAATTAATTTTTAATTTTTATATGGCTAGCCCACTAGGCTTCTCTAGTAGAGTCGCTAATTTTGTCAAGCACTATTTCAGTTTTCTTAATTTAACCTATATTAAGTTCAAGCCACTTAATATAAATTACTTGATATTAAATTAAGGAAATATTTTTATAAAAAATTTTAAAAATTGAAGTTACCAACCAATTTAACTAGTAAAAAAATGAAATTAGTGTTTTTGAGTGGGAAAACCCTAATTTGGCTACTGATCTCGGGATCTTGTAAGAAAATGATTTTTTTTTAGAAAATTAAATTAGAGAAAACTAGGTTTAAGGGCGAACTTATTAAGATTAACTCACCATGTAAAAACTAAAGAAAAATTGATGGGCTTTATTTTCATAACTTTCTAAAAATACTAAAATATATACAAATAAGCAAAAGATAACTAAAATGATTTTTTATTACGAATTGCTATGAAAAAAGGAAAAAAAAATATTTTCTTAATTTTTTTTGTGGTTACCTCAAAGGTGCCTATGTACCTACTAGTTAGGATCAAATATGCTATTGTTCTCTTTTTATAAAATATTTAGTAGATGAATTCTTTTTATTTCGAAAAGTGAGCTAAGTTTATGTTTATTTATCAATTTATTATTTAAAAAAAAACCCTAAGAAATCTAATTTTCTTGAATTAAAAAAGACCCTAACTAACTAAATCTTTTTGAAAAACTCGGTTAAGGTTTTTTTTTTTAAAAAACACTGCCTATTGAAATATATCTTTTCTAAATCCTAGCTGTAAGATATGTTGAAGTTACAATTTACATACGTATATTTTCTAAATCTCAACCGTAAGATACGTATCTCGATACGTATCTCGATACGTATCTTTTCTAAATCTCTACCGTATGATATGTATCTCGATACAATCTAGATACGTATCTCATCTATAAGATACACTAAAGATACGTTTTTTTTTTGTCAGAAAACATAATTTTACTAAAAAATCAATTTTGCTAAATCTTATTGGAATTATTTAAAAAATATCATGCAATGTGAAAATAATAATAATAATATAAAAGAACCTATACCAAAACAAAAAAGTAGGTTAGTAAAATAATTAAACTAAGAAAATAAAAAAAAATAATAATAATTTTTACCTAAACTGTTCGAGTTACATGTAATCACAAATTGGATTGGAATTCAGCTATTCAGATTGTGTTTGTGAAGTGTGGTTATGATCTGGCGAAGGATAAGGCTTCAATCAATTTGCTTTCAGGCAGTGTGAATTGTAGATTGCTGGCATCAAGCTTGTGATTGTTGTTCGTCAATCAACAGCATCCTGTGAGTAGGGCATGAGGATTGTGGCGTAGGATGTGGTAACATGTGGATTTGACTTCAGTGCAGTTGTAGGCTTATGGATTGAAATCAATGTATGTGCAGTTGGATTGTGATGGCATGGATAAGTGCAAGTAGACGTGCGTATTGGATTATCTGAAGGACAAGGTGTTAGTCATTTGATTTTAGTTAAAGGATGATGTAAGGGATTGAGGAATGTACATGTCAAGTGTATAATTCATGTGTTTTGTCATAGGATCAAGTGCCCAGTTAGGGGGTCGCATTAGGGAATGTGTTAGCTTTCGGATGTTGTTGGCATTGCAGTTTGGTAGGTTAGGATTTGGCGAAGGTCTAGAGATTGTGAGGAGTCATGCATAATTGGGGATTAGGATTGCATCAAGGGAATAGGATTTCGTTAGGTGTTGTTGGTTAGAGCATATAATTCGGCGAAGGTCTAGTTGTGTGGAGGCTCAATGGGTGATCGAATTGATATCACAATGTGGAGTAAATTGTAGGTTGTGTGATTTTTTTGAAAAACCGTCTTCCACATCACATGCAGAAGTTCTACTTATAAACTTAAAATTGCCCATATTGTTTTAATTACAAATTTGATCAAAAGGTAACAATGACATAATAATGATTCCTTGAGATTTGACCTTGCTTCTAAAAACCCTTCCTTATTATGGGCTTTTTATTTTCTAGGCCGGATCTAGTCCAATTAGATAAAGCCTAATATCTTATCTAATAAATCTTAAGTCTATTATGCCTAATATAAATTAGATAAAAATCTATTTTAAATCGGACTAAGCTAGAATTATTTTAATAAAGTCTAATTCTTAAATAACTTAATGATTTATTAAATTAATCGTACATCGTTATCTGATTTGATCTTAAATGATTTGACGCGACTCGGTTCAACTCAACTTAACTTGATATGATTCGACTTAACTCAATACAATATGATTCAACTTGATTCGATATGGTTCGACTTGATTTGACTAGACTGGACTCGATACGATACGATCTAACTTGACTCGATATAATTTAACTTGACTATACTCTCTCTCTTTTTATTTTTTCATTTTCATTTTCGTTTATTTTTATTTTTTTTATTTTTTTTGTTTATTTTTTTAGCCTAGCTCAATGAAAAATCTAAAATAGCAAAAATAAGGTGTCTACAACACTTATTATTATCTTTGGTTTAGGGTTTAATATGCCTAATTATCTAGGTTCTGAAGTCTTTTATAATTATTTTTGATTTAGGCTAAGTTTAAATTCAGTTTTTGCATCGATTTCTAAATAAAGTTCTAATTCTATTTCTAAGTACGATTTCTATACACGAACCTTACAAACCCATTTTGATTCATAATGTGAAATTAATTATATTACTTCTAGGTATCCTAAATAGCATAATTACTCCTAATTAGTATTTTATTTTACCCGATATACTTAAATCTTTATTAGTATACCGAATTTATTCCCAAAGTGAGAAAATTTTACATATTTCATATAAAGACCTAAATTTAAGTTTTTTACCAGATTTATTACATATTTTTATTGATATTAAAATATCAATTTTAACCTAGTATTTTCCTCCTCATTTATTTCTTATATTTACATATTATACATTATTACTTAATATGTAGATAATATACATATCTAATAGTCCTATCACTTCAAATATCATCTCCTAACATCAATTAACATTTCAAAATATCTGAATTCATCTCAAATTAAATTTTACACCTAATTATCCTAAATTACAAAATTATCTTAAAATTTACGATTTTTACCAACCATATATTTACTACGTAATATCTTGATAATTACATCTAACACCCTAAATGCTACAAATAGCATACTCAATCAAATTTCAACACCCTAAAACATATAATTATATACTAAATCAGTAATTAATTATTTAATTACTTAATTAACCTTAAATTACCCATTTTATGCATCACTTTAAGGCTTAAAAATTTTTTGAAAATCTTAAAAATTAATTTTTGAAAAAGAGCCTCGTGAGACGGTTTTATATCTCCTAAGTAGTCTATAAAAAAATTTTGAGTCCAAAACTACACTCCTAATCCTATTTATTTTTAAATCGAATCATGCTCGGTTTTGTATGATTTCTTATGTACCATATATCACGGGATATATTTTTATCAAAATAATATTTTTCCTAAACACTAAATACAAAATATTTTAGATTATTAAATTTCATAATTTTCCAAATATTTTTAACAATTTAAGCAAAATTGGGTAGAAATTGAAACTTACAAGTGTTGGTTGCTCTTCTCACCATCGGCCACCAAGGCCTTATTGGCCAGTCTAGGTGTTACCACCATCGTATGGTGGTGGTGGCTATTTATTCCCATGTGGTCGTCTGTTTGGGGATCTCCTTATAAGCTCAATTGCCCTAAATTTTGTTAATTGGACTTCGAGTAGTTGATTATGGGGCTTACACTTGATTCCCATCATACTCAGTGTTCGAGTTTCTAAAATGATTCATTAAATTTGTAATCCCTTAATTTTGATCTTGACAAAAAATCTACGAATTGTCATATTCGTTGATAGTGGCAAGTTATTATATGGATTTCCATTTCCAAACATATCTAAAAGTACAATGGATTATATGTTATATATAGAAAAAAAATTATAAATTGGAGTCTAGGTTTGTGTGTAGAGGGTATTAGGAATGTTGAAACTAGGAAGATTGTAAATGAAAGTGAAATGTATAAATTGCATTGCTAATACATTATAGATAGGTAAAAAAGAATGGGAAAATAACATAGGCACTTCAATTGTAATGTGTCCATGTCAAGTTCTCGCCCAATGTTTTTTTTTTTTCCTAAGTAGGAGCCCATTGTGACCACTTTAGTGAAGAAGTATACACTTCATGTTCCCACGAAAGCAAAAAAAAATGGGTAGGAAAACAACATGCCCACTTCACTATTAACATGGATATACTTAAAGCCCCCATTATTATTATTATTATTATTTTGTTTTTTTGCTTAGACGGTCTATGAACATGGCCTCCTTGAAATTAGGAGCTAATGTTTGATTTTCTTTTTTTCACCATTGGGCATTAGTGCAGATACGTTCAGGCCAATGTATACACAAATGAGGACTAGGGCTACTTGTCATTACTCCTTGGTAAAGAGAATAAATAAGAGTTAAGGAAAGAGGAGACACAATTAGGTGCTTTCAAAGGAAAAAGTTTTGTATTCAGTAATGATAATTATATTATGTTTGCTTACACATAAATGAGGTTTATATACTAGCCTCTACTAAGGTTACATTTGTACAAGGAAAAGATAAAAAGGGTAAATTACTAATGTAATACCTAAGATATATTAAAAAGAGTAAAAAGAACAAATGCTGTATAATGTACAGAAGAAATAAACATTTTAGAATGTTGTGTCAAAAGATACATGTCAATTTGTTATTGGTGATTTGATGCTCAACTACTCTTGCAAGTGCAAGCTTTCTAATAGCTTAGCAGTTGTTGGAATTAACTTAGAAAAGGTTGGAAAGAAAGTGGAAAACTTGGTTGACTTGATTTGAGGCAAGTCGAAGCTTAAATGTAGGGTGTTGATGAAAGTCTCTTCAGGTCAGGTGATTGGATGGTTGATTGAAAGAGAATCCTTGTATTCGACAGTTCGAGTGTTGCCTTGAACATAGTCAAAGATTGGCATTTGGATCGGATAAAGTTATAGATACCCCATTTTTGCCTCTTGTAATTTTATATAGTTTTCTTTTTTTTTTAGAATAGGGAAAAAGGGTTCTAATTTAGAAAAATATAAGAAAATAGAAAATTTATAAAAATATAAAATATAGCAAATTAGAAAAATACAAATAGAAAATTTCATAATAATAAAAAAAATGAAAAAGTAGAAAGATAGAATTTTTAGGCAAAATAGAGTTTCTTAAAAAAAGTAAACTTTTAGGAAAGTAAAATGTTTTTAGGAAAATAGTTTTTAAGAAAATAGGAATTTAAGATTATGTTAAGTCATTGGATATATTAATTTATTCCGGTAGTATTTTATTTTATAGGATAATTAGGTTGCTTTTTAGCTTAAATACAGTTTAGTTATGTAACTTTTTAGAGTATGGGCCAATAGCCCATTTGGTTTAAAACATAGACTTGCACATTAAATGAGTAAGATCTTAGGTTCAATCCACGTACAAGGTGCTTCACATCTTTTTTTTTTTTGGCTAGGATAATGATACATGTCTACCTATTATTGGTTGACTGTGTCTACTTTCTTCTAATTTCCCATCTCTTCCCCAACATTTCCCATACTTATTAGATAACTCACTTCAAGAGCATTTTTGGTCCATTTCTCTTCGTAATTTCACCAAATTAATAGTGAAATTGTGAAGCATGCATGGGATGCTATGCATTGTCATTAAGAATACATTTGGATTCAACCATTTGGAGTATTAAATTGGCTTTGAAAAAAAAAAAAAAAAGCTTAAGTGAGATGATTTTTCTCCTACTCTAATCTTGCTCGACTCAAGCTGATCATTAAGAATCGAAGGTTCTACTCAATTGTTTTGTCAACAATGGATATCTAAGATGTAGTTTTGACAAAAAATCAACTTGAATTCATGCCCAAATCAAAAATCAAATCTCGATCATCTTCCCTCATTCAATCTCTAATTAATGGGATTTTATCACTTTCCATCCTAATTCAAACTTTGATTAGTATAAAAGGATACCCAAACACACTTACCACCACTGATTTTCACTTACCATCACACCAAATACACAGATACGAACTCTTTTTCTCTTTACTCAATTTGTCCCTCACTCTCTCTCTAACTTGTAGTCACGTTCGAAGAAAAGCAAGTAGACTAACTATGTGGGCAACACCGTGAAGCTCCAAGCTTTCTAATGTGACCTCCTTTCTTTGATGCAATGACCTTTAGCACCGTAAGCACTAAATCCTAAACTATTGTGGCTATCTACACTCAAACCACCACTACTATTGTTCATCACATGAAAATAACAAAACGGCTAGACTCACCGTGTCTGAAAACATAAGACCTAAGTCCTCCTTCATGCCTACCTGTCTACCACCACCATAACTATACATTACCGCCATCATTTACATTAAAAACTACCCAAACGACCATCAATGACCAAAGCACTCTCCTTACCCTACCTATTCCCAAAGAGATTCTCACAAAAACACCCTTCCCTAGTTGTTTTGGTGAACAAATTAGCCTGAATCACGCATCTCTAGCCGCTTCCATCACCCCTTGCATGACCTATGTAGGTTGCATGTGCGACCCAACTCGACCTAAAGTTCGACTTGTACTTGGGCTAACCAACTTATGTACCTTCTCTACCTTTGTTTAGTCCTCTTTCCCTTGTCCTTTCTATATATTTTATTATTTATTTTATTTTTTTCCTTTCTTTTTTTAATGCATTGATAAAAAATGATAAAAAGTGAAATAATAATAATAAATAAGAAAAATAAGAATAAAAGATTTTGAATCACTTAGAAAAACGTGATTTCAAAAAGAAATTAATAAAACCTTTTCAAAGTTAGGGCTTTCTAGGATTTTCTAGAAATAATACACCCAAATTAGGGCTCTTTAGAAATTTTGTTAAATAAAATTAAATCAAATTAAAACGTAAACTCGACTAGTTTTTAGAAATTAAAATGAACTAGAACATCTAAATTTTCAGAGTGAATTATGGTAAGTCTGATCCCTACTGAAAGGTATGTAGACACTTACGGGGTAACTTAAAATATGTAAAATAGTTTATTTTCTCCCTTTTGTAAATTTTATTTCAATTTCTTATTTTTCGCAAGTAGATGTAATTTTAGTAATTTATTTGTTTATAAACAACTATTATTGTTGGAAGGATATTTTTGAAAGGTAAAATTAAATTTGGAAGATTGAATGTAGTACTCGTTAATGGTTTAATAGGTTAGCTTTTAAACTCAAATATCTGATTCTCAAAAACCGTTTTAAAAGAATTTGGTTCTTATAATAGGTCATTGGATAGGTTAAATCAATTTAACTCATTTTTCCCAACCTTAGTTGGGTAGCTACTCTAGACACTTTTCAAAATAGAAAAACCAAGTTTTTTTTCTTAATTCTTAGTCGAAGGTTAGTATTAAATAGATTAGGGTTTCATATTAATTGGGTTAAGAAAAATAATGAAAACCAGAAAAAATTCAGGCTTAACAAAAGTGGAGTAATCCTTGGTTGGTAATGGAATCCTCATCCTTGAATGTTTCTTAAGCTAGTACTCATTAGGTGAGTCCAAATAGTCCTCTAGCTTGGTTGTAGGTGATGGGTCTCAATGGTTGATTCTTATCATCTTCTTAGGGGTTAAAGCGATTTGGCCTCTAATCTGTGGGGTCTTCCTTAGTCAAGCTTACTTCATCTCGATGATGGGGAATCGGGTTAGATACATTAAATGTAGGAGAGACATGATAATCCTTAAGTAGCTCAATTTAGTAGGTGTTGCGATTGATCTTTTACAAGACCTTAAATGGACCATCAACTTTGGGTGATAACTTGGTCTTCCTAAGATGGGAAATCTCTTTTGACTAAGGTAGATCCAAACGCCTCCTTAATTGAAGGAAACAGCTTAATGACCTTAGCTACTGATCTCATGCTGCCGTTCAACTTAGCAATCTTCTTGGTCACTTACTAGTGCAGTTTATGTAGTTCATGAGCTTGGTTAACTCTAGATATGCTCTCTTCGAGAGTTGTGTGGGTGCTGATTATGTCTAGTGGGATGGTTGGTTGAGGCTATAGATGACCTCAAAGAGAGTCTTTCTAGTGGTACTATGGATAGTTGGTTATAGGCGAACTCTATAATTGGTAAGCATAGATCCTAACCCTTTAGATTCTTTCTCACTATAACTTAGAGTAGAGTACATAACATCATTTTCACTACTTCAGTTTGATCATGAGTAGATGGATGACTACTTGAACTAAACATAATTTTGGTGCTAAGTCTCTTCCATAAGGTCTTCAAAATGTAGCTCAGAAATTTAGTATCTCGATTGGAAACAATGGACTTTGAAACTCCATGTAGGTGGACAATTTTCTACAAAAACAAATCAGCAATAAATAAAGCATCGCTAGTTTGGTGGCATAAGTTGAAGTGTACCATTTTGTTGAATTGATCCACAACTACAAGGATCAAGTCCTTGCCTTTAAATGTCCAGGGTAACCCTAAGATAAAGTCCATCTTGAGGTTGATCTAAGATAAGGTTGGTATGGGTAAGGACATGCATTCTCCAAGTAGCCCCTTCCTCTCTTTCTCTCTCTTATATACTTTACAACCTTATGGATATCTTTGACCATAACAGGATAATAAAAATTTTCTCTCAATAAATTGGTAGTTTTAATCTCACCAAAGTACCTTGATAGTCCTCTACTATGAGCTTCCCTAACCAACAGCTCGCATATGGAACAGTTATGTATACACAGTTTCCTTTCCTTGAATAGATAACCATCCTTTAAGTAGTATCCTCTAATAATAGTTCCATCTTGACATTTCTTAAGTATAGGATCAAAGTGTAGGTCCTAAGCATATTACTCATTAATAAGGAACAATCCCAATAACTTTGTATATAGGGTGCTTAGTAGAACATGTTGATGTAATAGAGTGTTAGCGACCTTGTTAGCATTACCCTTCTTATGTGTCATACCTCGAGAGTAGTAGAGTCATAGCAATTTCACCATATATACTAACCTACGACAAAAGCTAACCATTCAGTTGCTATCGTAGACATAGTATACACAAGGCATATATGACTAAACAACTTTGAAGCTTCGTCAGTTCATTAGCTAAAGTAAAATAGAGATATTTGGTTCATGTATTATTTTGAAACGTAGAAGTTTGATTAATATAATTCCGTTGAAAAACATTTGGAATTTTTGTATAAGAAAATTTATACAAAAATCCAAAATCATGTTTATAATAAATACAATATTATAAGTTAGTTTGGGTCATTTAAATGGCCTAGTTGACTATAAAACAAAGATGGAAAAATTTTCCAATCATTCTGCTCCTTACTCTAAACCTACTACCCATCATTTTTATGTACCCATGGATTGGGTGATTTGGTATATATCTTTTAATACTTGTAAAAGAACTATGGAGATATGAGCAACCACTACTCAGTAAGGGGATAGATACAGAAGCATACATAGTACAACAATCAAGAAAAGTTGATAATTAGTTAATTAGATGCAATGCAATGCAACAAGTATATGCCAGCCACATGATGTTGCATAATAGAGGCGTGCTTCGGCCACGATGCCTTTTGACCAAACCCAAGCTTATACAATGGAGGCATGCTTCTCCTAAGACCTCTTCGAACCTATTACCCTTAATGTCATTGCAAACCCCACTTTTGTCACTTAGTTTAACTTTAAGGGTAGGGAAAGGCCAATCATTGCTACCTCATCGAAGGGTCAGTATTTGGTCAGAAATCCTAACCATTTCCCTTGGTAGGTTGCAATGTATGTTCATTTAGTGTTTATATCCAAGTTTTAGCTTAGGTCATTTTAGAGGTGACCAACCAATTACAAACAATCAAATCAAGGAGTGATACACATTAAAGCATTCACAACATATGGCATAACAATAATATAATTTAGCAAATAGCTTCTCAGCATACGCATCACATGCGCACAATCAACTACTTCACAAGCACAAATAAGTATACACATTAGCCTCCAAGTACTTTTATATAGTACTCCAAAATGTCATTAAGTACTGATCTAACTTACTAGGATTCCCATTTTCTCTTGTAACTTAAATGCTCTAATCCCTTTGTCATCAACGGTCCCTATATTACAAATCATGTTTCAGTTTCAATATAATTCATTGGAGTAAGAGTGTTTTAAGTATTGTACTTTGTTTTTAGCTTAGCATTCTTTTAATATTTAATAGATATTGGTTATGGGTATTAAGTGTTATTACTTTTACATATGTTATTTTGACCTTCTACTTAAGTTCCCACTAAAGTTTTAAGTTATATTATTTGATGTGGAACATTCTACATAACCTTCTATTAGTGTCTCTTAGGCTTAAAATACCCTCTACTTAAGTTTTTACTAGTGCTTTAACTCATATTTGTTTGATATAGAACTTTCTACATAAACTTCTATTAGTGTCTGTACTCATGTTTCTTATCAAACAAACCTTTTATAGGAATTTTGGTCATCTACAAGTTAGTAGTTTGCACCAACATTTGTAGAAGTTTCTACAGGACCTTCTACTACTACTAGCTTCTTCACCAATTCATTTAGAACTTCTACAAGCACTAGATTATCCTAAATTTACGAAAAACTCCATTTTTAAAACTTTTCTTTACTTTATCCATGCCTAATCTTGTTGAAACTTCATCGATATTGACTTGTACGGTTTGAAAACTCATCCACATCAACATACAGAACCCAAAATTCAACCAAAAGAATGTTAAACACACCTAATTAACTAATGTACCTAAAATATATATATTAGGCCAAAAAAATCATATTTTTTTAAGTTGAATACACTTCATCTACAACAGCTAAAATCTTCAATTTACTATGGATTTTTAACAAAAACAATTAAGTAATAACTAGTGTAAACTAATTTGCTTAAACTATATATATAAAAATATCATGAATACTCCAGTAAGTATACTAGGTTAGATACAAGTAATATAGAGCGAGTAAGGTTATCGATCCATTGAAGACTAAGAAATAATTAATCCTATGTTAGTTCTTATCAATATTTAGGCTATCAAAATTAAATTAAAAATTATCTGATCTAATATTTACCTTAAAATTGTCAAAGAGGAAATTACGATACAATATCTAAAACTAAGCAATCAATTGAAAATGTGGGAAAAAACAGAATCCACCGTAGTTATACAAATCAAATTGTTATCATGTTATATAGATTAATAGCTATATGGTTATTTAAGTGAAATTAATATTCCTTAAAACTTAAGGACTTAACTCCTAATTAATCGGTCAACTTTTGCATTTCCAATTAATAGTGGACTCTAAATTATAATCACACTTCTCTCGATGCTATGATCGTCTAATATCCTAAATCAATTATCCCTAATGTTTTAGTGGATAATTAATCTCAAAGCATCGTATTAATCTCTAGACAATTTCTAATTAATCCAATTAATGCCGCTCTCGCATAAGTTAATCAGTTTTATTAAGAATTTCTAACAAATCTTATATCAACTCCTGTATCAATAGTTTTTCTAACATTTATAATCAATAGAAAATTATAATCGAAATCATAGAAATTGCAATCATGAATCATTCATATATCTATTGACCTTATAACATGAATACAATTATCATCTCAGCTATTTAGGGTTTCATTAAATTCCCACAAATTAAACTTAGCTAGCCATGGAAATTAAAACAAAAGTATAGATAATAATTGAATTTGCAAAGAAGTTTATAATTAAAAGTATGAATAAATCACATAATTGCATAAACATAAATAAAATAGAGATTACCAATTCTATAATTGTAACGAGTAAACTTCAATTGCACTTCTAGGTTGATCTCCACAACAAAGGTGAAGTCTTCTCAATGATCTAAGAAATTCTAAAGAAAAATTCTTCTAAAATAAAACCTAACTTCTTCTGAGACTCTCTAATTCTAAAGAAATATAAAAGTTCATCTAAACTATGAAATACTTGTCTATTTATAAAGAAAACTAGTGTTGGCTTTTGAATGGGTCCTTCTTTATGAAGGTTAGCAGTGTAGATTCCAAGGCTGGCGGTGTAGACATCTAAAGCTGCTGATGTACAATGTAGGCTAGCCCAAGGCCGATTGCCTTCAATTCTAACGTACCCTGGCTCAATTCGGGTTTTGTTCATTTATGTAAAACTCTTCTAAATTAATCATATTTTCACTTTGAATCCTTCATTACCTAAAAAAGTCCAAATGAAGATACTTAAGTACCAATTCTTTATGATTTCTATAAAATCAATAATAATTCTATCTAATTCGTACATTAAAACATGAATAAAATATACTTTTATCGACTCCCTTATACTTGAACTTTTGCTTTTCCTTAAGCAAAATAAATGAAACTAAAGAAATCTATCATTAAAAATAAAAATTTTTCAATTGCAAATCCAAAACATCTGATATTTCACACTTTCAGACTTATTAATTTGTAATGCTTACCACTTGAACCAAACTGTGGACACCTCATTTTTGCCAATTTTTTTTTTGTTTATTAAACCAGGTTAATAAATAAATAGAAAAATAGAAAAATGAAAATAAAAATAAAATAGTAAAATAATAAGAAAAAAACGAAAATCAAAAGAAAAATAAAAAATGAAAAAAAATAAAAATAAAAATGGAGTCGGGTTATAGCAAGATGAGTCATGAGTTAAGTTGTGTTGAGTTAAGTTGAATTGTTGGATCAGATGACGATATGGACTTAATTAATTAATTTTGGGCTAAACTAATATAGAATAAGTATTTATCTAATTTAAGGGCTTAAAATCAGGATTTATTGAGTTCTATTGGCTCGGGTCGGGCTTAGAAAGAAAAACCTGAGCTAATTAAGGTTTTTAGAAGTTAAGATAAACTTGGAAGAGTCGCAATCGAATCTTCCGTATCTTCAGCATTGCCAGTGATCACCTAACGCTTACCAGTACCACCCAAGCCTATTGCTACTGTCACTTATACTACCCAAATGCTTACCTACGCTTACCCCATCATTTGCCCACGCTCGCTAGTACACACCTAGTCATAATCCAAACTTCCATCACTAATGCACCAATTATTATGCTCATGATAAGGGGAAACAGCAGTTGATGTACCAACCATTACGCTTATGATAAGTGAAATAGTAGCTGATGTACTAACCATCATGCTCTTGATTAGTGGAAACAAAAGCTAAAACGCCCTCGCTCATGCCCATGATAAGTGCAAACAGCAACTAACACGCTTCAATCATGCTCGTAACCGTCCCAAAACAATGTTTGACATGCAACTTAACTAGTGGGTAAAATTTCTCATTTTGTTATTTTTGTTTTGTTAGTTAATTTAATTATTTTTACTAACTTATTTATTTTTTTAGTGCAGGTTTTTATTGTTTCATATTACATTTTTTTTTAGATAATCTTAATTTTTAATAAATTTAGCTCAATTACATTCTTAGCAAGATTGTGTTTTTTAAAAAAATAAACGTATCTTGATCATATCTTGTCATTAGGACTTAGGAAGGACGCTTTTTGATACATAATGGTTTTGGAAAAATAAAAAAATCTTAAATTGAGTTTTTTTTTTTTCAAAAAGATTTAGTTAGTTAGGGTTTTTTTATGTAGTTCAAAAAAATTAAATTTCTTAGGTTTTTTTTTTCTTAAAATAATAAATTGATAAAAAAATAAACTTCGCTGGGTTTTCAATATAAAAATGACCCATCCATTAAAAATTTTACAAAAAAAGAACTAGGACTGGTTTGATCAGAACTAGGACTGATTTGATCAGAACTAGGACTGGTTTGATCCTAACTAGCGGATACGTAGACACCTTTGGGGCAACCCTTTAAAAATTAAAAAAAAAATTTCCCTTTTTCTTAAAATAATTCGTAATAAAAAATAATAAAAATCATTTTTAGTTACATTTTGTGAATTTAGGTACATTTTTGATATTTTTAGAAAAATTATAAAAATAAAGTCCATCAATTTTTTCTTTAATTTTCATATGATGACTTAGTCTTAATTAGTTAGCCCCCAAACCTGGTTTTCTGGTTCAATTTTCTAAAAATTAATTTTTTAAGAATATTTATAGATTAGTGGTCAAATTAGGGTTTTCTTACTCGAAAACCCTATTTTTTTTTTACTAGTTGAACTAGTTAGCAACTCCATTTTTTTTTTAAAAAAAAAATTTTCTTAATTTAATGTTGAGTAATTTATATTAAGCGGGCTAGATTTGACATAAGTTAAATTAAGAAAACTGAAATAAGGTTTGACAGAATTGGTGACTCCATTGGGGATGCTTGATGGGTTAGCTATGTGAAAGTTAAAAAAATTTTAACGAGCTTTTGTATTATTATTTTCTTTTTTATATTATATTATAGTTATACTAATTGTCTTTTAGTGATGCATGCCTTTAAAAAGGCTTGGCCTAATGGCCCTTCATAAGGATAAGGAGGGGGGGGGGGGGGTTTATTTTTCATGTAACCATTTGTGTAATTAAATGTGGTTGGACCTAGGCCACCTTAAGAACTTAGGACGGGCCACCATTGTGTAACCCTTAGGTTGTTGGGGTCTTTACCCTCGTTTAGCGATAATAGGCAAGCTCACTCAAGCTTTGATGTAGCAGACTAAGCTTTTCTTCAGAAAGCCTTAAAGTTACAGAGTCTAGGATCCGTAAACCCTACCTTCTTATATCATCCTTTTCGAAAAAAAGGGGGAGTTATTTTTTTAAATTATAGGAAAAGCCCGATTAATCTATGGTCGGTTCGACTTTCCCTTTTTTTTTAAAAAAAAAAAAATCTATTTTGAACCTACTTATATATAAGGATGATCCTTGATTGCAGATTCATCATACTTCCTATAATTTATTAATTAGCAACTCTACTGTATTACATCTGTGTGTAACATATTGCATTTTTTATATGTTAGAGTATGCTCGTTTCTCTGTGAATATTTTATTTGCTTATGTTATATGTGTTTTATTTTTTTATTTTATTGCTCTTTAGTTAGTAAAAGGCTACGTAATTTCTAAGAAAACTTTTGAAAGAAGCTACGAAATTGTTAACATCATATTTAACTTTAGTCTAAATTTAGTACTCTTGTTGTAAATAATTGTTGCCTTTTATTTTGTTTACATATTTTTTGTAACTATAGATATGGAGAGTCAGGGTCGTGTCAGTCTAGAGCTCGTTTATGAAGTTTAATTGGATAAGTACACCTTCTCTGAGGCCATCTTGAATGATTGGTTGAACCAGCTTTCTTTTACTAAGCAAGATCACATTCGCAAGAAAACCGGGCCAGTCATATCCCTTATGTGAGTTCATCTCCATTAGCCTCTAATTTAGGCCCTTATCCATTACTAGGATCTAAAATTTGTAGCTTTTAACTTTATCCCATACGTATTGACACCTACTATAGAAGAGTACTTGTAGCTACTTAGTGCCTCACCCTTTAAAGCAGGTATAGCTATCCTAATCTTAGAGTCCAGCCGGAGAAAGCTTTCATGACATTGTTAAGAGTTAAGAAATCAACCTTATCGCCATTCTTGTCTTTAGAGGGCCAAAAATGTCTCAACATCCTAAGATTAGTGGAGTGGTTTTCAAGCCTAAATGCTTATTAGAGATATCACCGGATCTTTTATGGTAGATATGAATTTTAGGCTAAAAAGTGGGTCAATGCATTTATTGTAGTAGTATTTGCAATGGTGCTATTTCCCTTCAAATATGGTCAAGTCCATTATAGAGTTGTCGAGCTAATAACTCAATTCCTAGTTAGTAAATCCTATATACCAGTAACTCGCTGAAAATGTGAGTGTATGAACCGACAAGTGTATCGAGTCATGGAAGTAGAATAAATGGTGAGTCAAGGTCGTATTCCATAGAAAGCTGAGAGTTAGGTGCTAAGTACTAAGTACTAAATTATCTAAGTTTTTCCCTAAGCTAAGCTATCAATAATTGAATTAAAAGTGAGTTAAAGCTAAATAACAAGACGAACACTAAACCAAATGTTTTAGCTGCACTATGAGGGTCTCGGGTCTAGAAGATAAAGAGATTAAACTAGGATTCGTAAATCTATTCTCATTTGAACCGATGGGATGTCTTAAATCAATATTTGAAATTAACTGCAAGGGATTTAACTAAACTCGTTAGAACTCGCCCACCTCTCGGATTAGCAGAATTCTAATTATAGCATAAATTCACTCGTTAAGGCAATTTATCTATTATTATCTAGTAAATAATAATCCGCTCACACTGAATTTATCATTCTAGTTAGAAGTATGGTTTAAGCATGTCCCCACGACTTGAACCATACTTCCAACTGCATTAAGTGCGTAAGTTCATGAATTTAATTAAAACCCACATATCCCTATGACAAGCTTTCTCACAAATTCAAGTTATGTTCGGCACGAGTTATTGAAATCCTTTTGGATATCCTACAACTCTATCTAGCTAATGAAATTAATGGCTACGTATTAAACAACTAGACGATGAACATAATAGAAAAAAATACCCAAACACTCAATATCAACATCGGAATAATACACGAACACTTTAATTCATTGAATCCATTAATATAAAACCCAATGAAATTAAGTGCTAAATTATATCACAAAACTCAAATGAATCAAGTTATATCTAAATTGAAATAATAAGGAAAAGAAAACACCTTGATCGGTATAATTAATCCCGAAACTCAATACAAAACTCGACATATCTTGATTCATTTGGAACTCAGGGTAGTTCTCTAGTGAGCTAGAACAAAAAGATTTAGAGTCTTGAAATTAAACAACACATAATGAAATTAATAAAAGTGAAAACAAGGTTTCTGTTCTCTAGTAAACTAAGTAAAAAAACAAAAAAAAATCCAAATCCCTAAGCTCTAGAATTTTCTTTCGTCTTCTACTGTCTATTATATTCTCCGGCTATTATCTTCTCTCCCTTTGTTTTAGCTCTCTATCCACCCTTCTATTCTCTTCGACTGTTGCTTTTTTATTTCTATGTATAGGCCTTGTTCTTTCCTCTTTTAGGCTGTCCTTTGTCTTTGCAATCTGTTGTGTTGATTTCTGTTTACGTGGGCTACAAAGTAGTACAATGGGCTAATAGTTTCTTTCCATTTTTAGCTTGTATATTTGACACATTTGAAAGAAACATCTACACTAGAACATGTTATATAACTCCAGGCAGATCAACATATATAACTCCAATTACCTTTTCTTCATTCAACAGCTCTTTTATGTCAATTGAATGTTACTTGCTTTGGAAATGAACCCCTCAAGTGTGTGCCTTTAGACTTGGTTAGTTCAGTTTAATTCTGCTTCGTTGCTACTTGGTTAAGCCGAATTCTAGTTGGGAGCTACTGTTGTATGGAGCTTCCTGAGCATACTGCTGTTTACGTAGAGAGTTGCTTGGTTAGATGGCACACACGCGCTACAAATTGAGCTCAACTTAAATTGTTGTTTACTGCAACAGCTATCACGAATTAAAGAAGTATGGGTTGCTTATGTTTATGAATTTAGTTGCTTAGTCTCGAGTTAAAATTGCTGGATGTGATTCTGGGGTAGAATCAAGGCCATGATGAACAGGTGGAAAAATAGGCTTCGTCTTGGTCATTCCCTTGATCACGGTCGTGATGGAGAGGTGGAAAAATAGGTTCAATCTTAGTCACTTCCTTGATCACAGTCGTAATGGAGAGGTGGAAAAATAGGTTCAATCTTAGTCACTCCCTTGATCACGGTCGTGATGGAGAGGTGGAAAAATAGGTTTAGTTTTAGTCACTCCCTTGATCACAGCCGTGATGGAGGGAGTGATGGGTGTTGACCACTCAAATGTTTTTATTACGGCTGTGACAAGTCTTAGTTGATCTTATGTCCTTTATCATGTCCATGATAGCTCTAAATCTCCTTGTTAGAGTATTGATGGCTACTATAGTGTTGACTGTCTTGCTTTTGTGTTGAAGTCACTCTTAGCTTTGGAATTATTCAGCGGCTGTCATCTATGTTAGCACTCATGGCATCCTATACATTATTTTCATTACTTGCAACAAATAGAAGAAAAATTAGTGATAGTGAAGCTCTAAACTTAGTAAATTGAGCTGCTAGTGTTAGCTTGGCTTGTGCTTGGATCTTTTAAGAATCTGGAGCTCAATTTCAAATTGGTTGCTTAGCAAGCTCTTAGTTGATCTTATTGTAGCTGCTATTGTTTTGATGCGTGGATATCTAGCTACTGATTGAAAAGATGACAGTTCTATATATTGGAGGTAGGGAATTGTACTACGATTTTAATTTTGAAAGTTGTTTTAGAATTTGAACTCAAAACCAATAAGACATATGGATCACTTAGGCTCAGTTTTTGATCCTTTAGTTAAGATTATTGATTAGTTGACCCAAAACATGTATTTGTCAATTTTTTAGCATAGTTTGTAATAATTGTACTAATACATATATGAATGTATGCCTTATGGTTTCTCAATCATATACAGGAGTATAGAGGGAATCTTCTTAGAGAGTCCTTAACTGAAAATATGAATCTGATTGACAACTTTGTCTGCCACCTTAAGGTACCAAATGAAGCTCAATTTAATGGATAGGTATCAGTTATAAGCAAAATACAACTAGTTGACTTTATGTAGACAGCTAAATGGAACTATTACATTCAAGCCATTTTAGGGTGTGCCTATTATGTAATAGTCCCCCTTATCGGTATTATTGGTTGTACAGGATATTTCTTGGCTTGTGTCACCATACAGCTAGGTCTACTTCAAGAGATAACTTAGAGAGACTCTAGGTCCACTTCAAGAGATAACCTAGAGAGACTCCTTGAATGTCGTCACGATAAATTATCAAGTTCCTTGTCTCCCTACGACTACTCTGATTCAACGACTAGGAGAACTCGTAAAGCTGTAGGAATGGAGAGAAGTAAAAAAGATAGTCAATGTGGAACTTTGAGGGGCAAAGTCGGAGAATACTAAGCTACTAAGCAGTTCATCTAGTTATAAAAGATTGGAAAGATACAATATGAAGGTGTCAGAGAATACTAAGCCACTAAGCAATTCATTTATGACTAGTTAGAGAAGATTGGAAAGATACAGTATGAACCTCTGGATGTATTTAGACATGAGTCGGAATCAGCATGTCCTTTACCCACTAAGTAGGTCTACTAAGATACCATACGGGCTAGAGTTGAAGCTTAGTTCTAAGAAAGTAAGAGAATCATTGATGAGTTAAAGCTAGAAAAATGAGAAACTATTGGAGGAAAATCAATTCTTGAAGAGCAAGATCCAAGAAAGGGACGTTACGGTCTGAAGACTTATGAGGGAAGTCGATGAAGCTCGTTTTAGCAAGATTTGTTGGCTCTTATAGATATAGGATTAGTTAAGTTTTTAGGAAGATTAGTTAGAGTTTTTCTTCTCTTTTCTTTTAGTTCGTTGCATAAGTTGGATCTTATGATTAATAAATTTGTAGCTTTAGTAAATAAAATTTTCATTAATTGCGCAGTCTCTTACTCGTTCATTTATTCATTTTAGTTGACTTTTTTTTTAAAAAAAGAAAATTCGAAAAAAAGAGAGGCAAATGACAAAACAACAAAAGTCACAAAAAATAAAAATCCTTAATTCACCAAAAAGTCTAAAACTTGGGTTTTCACGTAGGATTTCGAAGATAGCATTTGAACAAGCAGACTCAACGAGAAGCTCGATATTCACCCATTCTAAAGCCAAGATGTCAACTCAGGGTATTGGAAATGTCAATCAAACTGAGCTCGACCCAAGAGTAGCAACACTAGAAAGAAACATGAACAAGATGCCCTAACAGATTCAGGCTCTCACTTAGGCTATCAAGATTCTTAATGATAGACAAGGATCTCAAGTCAACCTAAATTAGAATGCAAAAATGGCCCCTCCCCTTGAATTAGAAGATGAAGAATCGGTCCTTAATGCTGAGGTATAGAGGAAGGAGATCGAAGAGAAACACTACGAGACAGAGAGAAGGTTTATGCAAAAATTGATTGAGAAAATGAAAACCTTGGAAATGGTTGACGAGTTTGAACAGATGGGAATCATCAACTTGTCGACATATGAAGACGATGACTTCTTGGAAAGATTTAAAGTGCCTGAATTTGAGAAATACAATGGGACTGGTTTCCAAAACCTCCACACTAGGTGGTGCATTAGGAAAATGGGGAAATACACGAAGTATAACAAAGTAATGGTCTAAACTTTTCAAGATAGCTTAATTAGGCCCACCTTAACTTGGTATGCCTAATTGGATCTGAATTAGATTGATACTTGGGATAAGTTAGCATGGGCTTTCTATAACCAGTATAAGTTCAACATTGAAGTAGCCTCGTCTATGTAAGATTTGAATAATCTATGAAAGAAGGCCAATAAAAACTTTAAAGAATATGCTTAGAGATGGAGGGGCATAGTAGCTAAAGTGACTCCACCTTTAACTGAGAAGGATCTAACTTTCACCTTCAACTGAGAAGGATCTAACTTTCACCTTCAACAACACTATTGGGAGCCCTTATTACAAACATCTTGTCAGGTACCTTACCTTCAACTTTGTAGAAATTATGGCCTTAGGGTGCCAAATTGAGGAAGCTATTGCTATTGGGAGGCTTCCTAATCTTGAAGCAGCTGAGAAGAAGCTACCTCCCCTAAGATTTTCCAACAAAACTAAAGAAACTACCGTAAGCGTTGTTAATATCAACAACCTTATCAGACCCGTAATCCTAGTAGCTATGACAAGAGGATCTAATCCCCTACCAAATCCAAATCAAAACAATCACCCACAAAGAAGATAGTTCACACATATTCCCATTCCTCTAAGTTAAGTTCTTGAACGACTAAGGAAAGAGAACCTTTTGACGTTTGAAATACCCAGGGAAGGATAAAGATCGAGGGATTATAACCTAGAGCTTCGATGTGATTATCATCTGGGACAAGTAGGGCATTCTATAGATTAATGTTAGAGACTCAAACATAAGATCCCAGATCTTATTGATGCAAAATTGGTTCAATTAGATTTCATTCAAACTCCTACTCCTAACGTGGGTAGCAACCCTCTGCTGAATCATGGAAATTCAATCAACAGGATCATAGCTAAAGTTTCTAAACTAGATATTGATCTAGACAATCTCTGTAAACCCCTAAAAGTTTCGATCTAGTTTTTAAAATAGACTCAATTATGTTAGACAATTTAGGAATCGACAAGGCTAATGAAAGAGAAAACTAAGAGAAAACCTTAAAAGCATTCATTAATCGTGTAAGAAACTTTACTACCCTAAATGCATTTAAATGTTAAAGCTTTCATTCAAAAGTGACAGAAACCCTAAAATGATTACTTTAAAGACATATGTGTACTAATTCAACAGAATAAACCCTAAAGTGATAATATAACACTCATCTTTTGCCAAATCATTAGTAAAAGGTTAGAGATGACCCTCATTCATGCTTGTATGATTCGAATTCTCAAGTAATCCATTAGAAACTAAGATAATGAGTCATAGATTATATTTATCCCTTAAGTATGTGCTTAAGATAGTCTCACTTAGAGTTAGGGTTATAGTTAAAGATTAGGTTACATGTAGTGAACTTTAATACTCAAATTAGTACTTTTTGCACTTGTTATCCAAAGTAGTTTATCAAATGAGATATATAAGCTATAAAGAGCTAAAGTAAGACCTCATCAACTATGTTTACGAATCAATTCATCAAATACCTCATTTCTTCTCATTTTCTTCATTTTTCCCTTAATTTCCCTTAATTACTACATTATATGCACAAAATTACATATGCTTAAGGAGAGTTGACCAAGTCAACACATATTGATCAAGGTCAAAGGGTTGACCAAGTCAACACTTTGAAAAGTCAACAAAATACACTAAGAGATAAAGAAAATATCTCCTTCTTCATGATGGCAATGCTTATCTTTTCTCTTGATTTTTTTTCTTCTTTTTCTTTTCCCCTCAATTGTTGCCGTCCACTTATTCCCTCTAAACCCCACCATTTGCCTTCTTCCATAATCAACACAAGACAAAAGAACAAAACAAAAACAACTCCCTCTTGCCGTGAGCTTCTTCTTACTCTTTCACTTTCACAATTTCACTTTTTGTCTCCATAACTCCAACACAATTAAAGGTATGTCTTTAAGTTGTTTTATGTTGCTTTATATTATTCATTAGTTAGTTAATTAGGTAGATTAGATAAGTAGTTATGTGTTTAGTGTTGCCTTGAAGAAGAGGGAACAAAGTTCTCATCTTTAAGGGTAGGAATTAGGAATTATGAAGAAGAAGAAAGGAAGACATGAGTATATGCTCATAAGTATGTGCACATAAGGGAATACTAAAAGAACACAAGTATGTGAACCTTTGTACATGAGTATTTACCATGTATATAACCTAAATTAAGACCACATTTAACTATACATACCTATACTACACTAAATACATACATAAAAACGCAAAAGGATGAAATTGGGAAGATTTCCTTAAGAGAAGATACGAATTTTTGTATAAAAATACGTATCCAACTGTATAGGTATATGAGTAGGTATATACGTATAAATACGGTATAAGTTTGAGTAGATGTATAAGTATATATATGTATAAGGTATATGTACATAAGTATAATAGGAGAGGTAACATGTACATAATACATATACATAATACATGTACATATAACATAAGCACGAGGAAAGGCTTATGTAATCATATGATAAGGAAAGTGATGAGGTAAGCTTATGATGACATAAGTGAGTGATGATATAAGTGATGACATAAGTAAAAGATGATATAAGCGATGACATAAGCATAGGTTTAGAAAATGAGAAAAATATGAAAAGTGTAGGTAATTAGGTACCTAAATTAGTAAATCCTAATACACCTTCTAAATTAGATTATACCTAATTCAGTACATGAATTAGTAATAGCAAAGTAAAATCCTTTAATTATAAGAATTTAAGGAATAAAAGATATAAATATAAGTAATAAGAGTACTTAAGTGTTCATAGCTAAAAATTTCTATAAATTTAGTTCATAACGAAAAACAGGGGTCTTAACATCCAAAACAGACATTACCATGTGGATATACGTCTGAAAACGATGAAAAACGACTATAAATTCATAAATATCAGAAATAAAACGACAAACGTTACATACGATTGATAATAAAGTCTAACTGGATAAAAGTTGATACTAATCTAAGTAGAATTAGGTAATTAGATGTTTAAAATTATTAGTTAATTCAAGTACTTACTAGCATTATCGAATCATAATGATCAGGTGACCTCGAGGTGAGCGAGGACCTTCCGATCAATTACTACGATTAGGGTGAGTCACCATGGCCGAGTGAGTATTTACCCTATGATTCCATGTTTGTTTGTGATTGTAGATAGTGGACTTAAATATTATTGTTACTTGATTATCGTATAGGGTTTGGGAAACGCTTGTGTATGATCTTTTGTGTGGAATTGTGAAATTATCTTAAGTATAGAGGATGCTTTGTTTGTTGTATGGTAGTGTAGAAAGTGATTGTGTGTACTATTGGATGGTCAAAATATAATTTGAATTTTAAGTATACTCGGCTTATAAAAAGAAACTGGAACATGCATTAACATGCATCGCATAAATATAATTCCGGCCATCACATCACACAGAGGTAAAGAGAGGCCATTCGGGGGTTGTTATTATTCATTTATTGGTTCTGTACGATGCACTCGTACAAAAATGACCTTACCCTGGCCCGCGGGAACACTAGGCGTTGGAGGCACTAACCGCCTGGCTAAGGGTTGAGTCTAGAGGCCTCCGTTTAAGGGTGAGTGTGGACTGCGGGGGCCTACTCACGATTGTACTAAAACTTGGTTTTATGAAAATAAAAGTCTTAGTTGATTTGAATATGGAGCGCGGAGTTCTGTAGTAAAGAAAGTTCTAGTATAATACCCGGATTTGATTGGTGCCATGTATACTCCAACACTGACTCTGGAGGGCGTTAAATCCAAGTTACGTATATGAACTAGTTAAGTATACGTATTGTTTGGCATTCTGTTTGATCATTCATTCATATGCGTGAATATAATGTACTTATAACTTGCTTGTGGTGTGACTGAGGGTTTTGCTCACTAAGCTTAAGCTTATACCCCTTTATACTTTTGCTACAGGATAGCTTGTTCGTAGAGGCTGGCCGAGGGATGCCACAGGTTAGCTTGGGGACTTAGGCAGGAGTGAGCTATCCTGTGTATTGAGAGAACAGTTAATGTAGATCTTTACTCATGTACTTTTATTTTCTTAGTATTGTAGACTTAGATGTACTCTCTTACTGTATGATATAAGCTTTGTAGTTCAAATTTTATATAAATATGTCAATGTGATGATATCATGTGAATCTATGTGTTCTTGGGAAACTAGTATTTGTAGAGCCATGTATATTGTATGAAGAGTTCTTGATTGGAAGGGTAACCAATCAGGGGTTCTTTGTACAATATACGATGTCTGCCACAACTAGGCCGTCCTCAGTTCGTGACAATCTCCCCATCACTATTGAGGAGATTACTTAGAATCTAAGGCAAGCCAAGTATTTATAGAATATGAATCTTAGGGATAGAACCTAGACTAGACTAGCTATATATCGATTGATGAAGGATAGGAAGATAAAGAAAGCTGATATCATGGCTATGACGATTCCAAAACCACGAAAGAGAAGTACTCAAAAGGAGCTTAGAAAAAGATATGAAGCCAAAGATCCGATGGTTGATACCCTAAGAGAACTATCAAGGAAATTTGAGCATTTGGAGATTACACCGATTCGCCCATCATATATGTTGATGAACTACCTATTGGATGGGGTCCAGAATTTGAGGAAGAAGACAAACTTATTACGAAAGCCAAGAAGATAGCTAAGATGGTTGGAATGATCGGAGATGGGCCTAAGTTGTTGGTTTTTGAGTATGATGAGAAGACTAAGAAGGTTGAGGAATTGGGAAAGCCCAAGAAGATTGCTTTCAATGTCCCAATAGTCGTGGAGAATTACAAAGCAGCACCTTTGGATTATTAGGTAGTGAATCAGACAGCTAAGGCCTTGTCACCCATGGTCGGTGGGCTTACATGCTCGAGATGAGTTTATGATCAGAATGAAGAAGCTAAAAGGAAGACTACTGTAGAAGAAGCTTCTTGAAAGATTTTTGAAGATATGAATGATAAAGATCAAAATATTTTCAAGAAAATAGTAAAGGCCGGAGGGTACAAGATAATGGACCAACTAACTAAGGTATCAGCCCAGATCTCTCTAATAGGCTTGCTGTTGTCATTAAATACTCACCAAGAGGCATTAATTAAAATTCTGAAAGATGTTAAAGTACTTGAAGGGATTTCTACTAACAAGCTAGGATTGGTAGTAAACTCGATATTTGTGATGGATCAGATTTCATTCTCACCAGATGAGCTAGGTAAAGAAGGAGACAAGCACTCGAAGCCCCTCTTCATAGTGGTTAAGTGTGCAAGGAAAGTGGTTGCTTGAGTTCTAATAGATAATGGGTCGTCACTAAATGTATGTCCTTTGGCAACACTAAATTTACTTAAAGTTAATGCAACCAAGAACAAGCCTAGCTCGATTTCAGTAAGAGCTTTTGATGGACCAAAAAGAGAGATAATTAGAGAAATTGGGTTGCAAGTCAAAATTGGCTTGCATGTATTTATTATTCCCTTTCAAGTTTTGGATATACTGCGAACTTTCAGTCTTCTGTTGAGAAGACCGTAGATTCATTTAGTAGGGACAATTCTATCCAGTTTACATCAAAAGGTGAAATTCATAGCCAACGGGTAGTTGGTTACTATTATCGGAGAGCATGACTATGAGATTTACAAAGAGACGACTATTCCCTATGTCAAGGATGAAGAATTGGAAGAGCCAAGGTTGTAGATTTTCAATGAAGTTAGTATGATCAAAGAAGCAAGACAAGGGGCACGAGGTTGTTTGAAATAGCCTAAGTAATCGATTGGAATGTTTGGGCTTAGGTATGAGCCTACTGAAAGGTAATTCAAGAAATGGAGGCCAAAACCAAAAGTAAGAGTAGAGATCAGCTGTACTATATCCACATGGAATTTCCAAACATTCATCAAATGTTCCTAGCACCAACTAGCATTCAAGAACCTAAAGTAGTTAGTCTATCCAAGGCCTTAACTCAATAATGCAACATTGGTACAAACGAGAAGGAAGATATTGGCGTACCAGTTTCCTTGTACAATTGGTTTTCCGTTCCCATTAATAAGTCTCTTTAGAAATGTAAAATTAGATTAATTAGGAACATTCGATTTTGATAATTAGTCAGATTAGTTAAGACTTTTCTTTCAAACAATTTAGATTCATTCATTCAATAAGATTCATTCCTTTCTTTCTATTGATTCTTCTTTATTATTTATTCATTGTCCTTTTCTTTTTTTCCTTTATTCTTTAGATCTGATAAAAACGATGATCGTAATGGATATCTCGTGCATGTAAATGATGAAAGTACCAATATCACCTTCGGCCTTGCTAGGTTAGAAGTTAGAGATGATATTGAGACTCTAAAGAAAATTTAGGAGAGTTGGCATCGACATGAATAGGGTAGAGTGATTATTAATGAACGGATGGATGAGATTAATCTAGAGACAGAGGAAAGTTTACAAAACTTGAAAATTGGCTGCAATTTAACGAATGATAAAAAATAGGAGTTGTCTCGATTGCTATCAGAATAGTTGGATATATTTGCTTAGTCTTATGAAGATATGCCTAGTTTAGATTTGTCTATTGTAGTTCACAAATTACCAACTAGGGAGGAAATAAAACCAAAAAGGCAAAAGCTTAGACGATTTACGCTGGATATACTCCTCAAAATAAAAGAAGTGAAGAAGTTGTTAGAAGTCAGGTTCATAAAAGTATCGAATTATCTTAAATGGGTAGCCAATGTGGTGCCAATATTGAAGAAAAATGGGAAAGTTAGGGTTTGCGTATATTTTCGAGATTTAAACCAGGCAACAATAAAGGATAACTTTCCTTTGCCACATATTAACATATTAGTGGATAACATAGTTGAGAATCATCTTTTCTTGTTTATAGATGGTTTCTCAGGGTATAATCAAATTAAAATGGCAGAAGAAGATAAAATCAAAACAACTTTCATTACCACTTAAGGAACATTTTGTTATTGTATAATGCCTTTCAAGTTGAAGAATGCTGGGGCAACTTATTAGTGTGCTATGGTAGCTTTGTTTCATGACATGATGCATCAAGAAATCGAGTACGTGGATGATATGATCTCCAAATCTAAGGAGGATGAAAATCATGTGGATATTTTACGAAAGTTATTTGAGCGATTGAAGAAGTTTCAACTGAAGTTAAATCTTGAAAAATGCACCTTTGGAGTAACTTTAGGCAAATTGTTAGGTTTTGTAGTTAGTAGAAAAGGAATCAAAGTAGACCCAAATAAAGTCAAGGCAATCGTAAACATGCCAGTACCTAAGATTGTAAAAGAAGTTTAGGGATTGTTGGGAAAGTTGAATTGCATCTCTCGGTTTGTTTCGCAATTAACTAATAGATGCAAGTCGTTATTTAAAATTTTGAAGAAGAATGCAACCATCAAATGGGATGAAGAGTGTGACCCAACATTTGCTGAAATCAAAGAGTATCTCATGAATCCTCCCGTACTAGTCACTCTTGCACCAAGACGACTTTTGATTCTTTACTTAACGATTCTTCCTAAATCAATAGGACACATGTTCGGGTAGAAAGACAAAACGGGAAGAAATGAGTATCCTATATATTATTTAAACAAGGAGTTCATAGAAGGCGAGCAAAAATACTCAGAGGTGGAAAGAATGTGTTGTACCTTGTATGGGTGATGCAAAGGCTTAAGCAATATACTCTCTATTACTTAATAAAGTTGTTAACAAAACATGACTCGTTGAGATATTTATTAGAAAAGCCAGTATTGATTAGGAGAATATTGAAGTGGGAAATGTTACTCTCTAAATTTGATATCAAGTACGTAGTTCCAAGTTTAGTTAAGGGGTAGGTGATGGTTGACCAATTAGCAAAATAACTATTAGAAGATGAAGACAATGGCTTAGAAGACTAATTTCTTGATGAAAATGTGATGATGGTAAATGAATTAAATGGTGAAAAATTGAGGTAGAAAATGCATTTTGATGGAGTAGCTAACGTGCTTGGATGTGGGATAGGAGTAGTATTAGTATCACTTGAGGGTAACCATTTCCCTATGGGATCTGGATTAACAATCCCATACCAACAATATAGAAAAATACAAAGCCTACATTTTAGGGCTCAAAATGGCGCCAGATATGGGAATACAAGAGCATGAAGTATATGGAGATTCTTTTTTTTATAATTCTTTAGATCTTGGGAGAGTATAAGACAAAAGACGAAAAATTGATACCTTATCATGAACATTTAGGAAAGCTAATAGAAAAATTTCAGAAGATTTCATTCACTTACATTCCAAGAGCCTAGAATCAGTTTGTTAATGCATTGCCTACATTAGTATCAATGGTGAAAGTTATGAATGGGATAGAAATTCAACCCTTAAAGATTAAAGTTGAAGAAAAACTAGCTTTTTGCCTTACAGTTGGAGAGAAGGAAACAAAAGAACCTTAGTATCATGACATCAAAAAGTTACTTCAAATGGTAGAGTTTCTTAAAGATGCTGATAGAAAAGATAGAAAATTTATAAGAAGATTGGCTACTCATTTCCTATTAAGTAGAGCTACACTATATAAGAGGTCATCGGATGTAACATTGCTAAGGTATGTAGATAAAGAAGAAGCCAAGAAATTAATGAAAGAAGTACATGAAGGAGTTTGTGGTCCTCACATGAATGGGTATGTGTTAGCCAGAAAGATCATGAGAATGGGATATTTTTGGATGAAAATTGAATCAAATTGTATCAAGTAAGTGAGGCACAGTTACTTGTGTCAGGTTTATGCTAATAAAATCAACACTCCTCCCCAAGAGTTGCATGTGTTTCAATGCTCCTCCCTAAGAATTGCATATGTTACTAGCTCCTTGGCCTTTCTCAATGTGGGGAATTGACATGATCGGTCAAATTCTACCGACAGTATCAAATGGACACGGATTCATTTTAGTTGTAATCAACTATTATACCAAGTAGGTAGAAGTAGCATTATATGTTACGGTGACCAAAGGAGTAGTGGTCAAATTCTTGAAAAGAGATATTATTGCAAGATACAGTGTACCCAAATCTATTATTACAAACAATGAGACAAATTTAAATAACAAGTTGATGGATGAAGTGTTCCACCAATTTAAGATCAATTATAGAAACTCAACTCCATATCGACCTTAGATGAATGGAGCCGTTGAAGCCATAAATAAAAAAATCAAAAGAATCATCGAGAAGATGGCAATTAAGTATAAAGATTGGCATGAGATGCTTCCCTTTGCTCTTACATCTTACAAAACCTCAGTCAAAACTTCTACTGGTGTAACCTTATATTCATTGGTGTATGGAACTGAAGCAGTACTATTAATGGAAGTAGAAATACCTTCATTCTGAGTACTAGTAGAAACTTAGCTTGATGAAGTAGAGTAGGTAAAGAAGAGGATGGAACATTTGAATCTCTTAGATGAAAGGAGGCTTGTAGCAATATGTTATGGTCAGTGTTATCAACAGTGGATGATTTGACCTTTTAACAAAAAAGTATGCCAAGGTACTTTAAAGAAGGAGACTTGGTGCTCAAGAAAGTGTTGCTAAATGCAAAAAACCCTAGGGGTAGGTTTGCTCCAAATTATGAAGGCTCTTATGTGGTGAAAAAGGTATTATCAGGAGTTGCATTAGTGTTGATAGAGATGGATCGCCTAAAATTAAGGAGACCAATGAATTCAGATGTAGTCAAGTTGTATTATCCATGAAAATTAAGTTCAATAAAGATTTTAATTTTTCTTGAATAAGTTTATGGTTAATCTTTCATCGTTTACAAATAAAGTTGATATCCATGAATGTTTTTGAATTCAGATGGTTATTGACCAACAAACACTTTACTAATAAACCCTTGTTTCTTAATAATTTAATCTTGTTTCTAGCCTCATATAGTTAAGCACCAAACCCTCACCAATGAATCACTAGAAAAATAAATGAAATTGGATGTTCTTAATAATTTAATCTTGTTTCTTTCGAAAAGAGATTTGTCGTTCAGAAGTCATGAAGAGTGGAAAATGAAATTTGGTGTCAAACAAAGCAAATTCAAGGCATGAGCATGGTTTAGTTACAAGACTTAAAAGTTTAGGAGATTTTAGAGAAAGAGAAAAAAAAAAGAAAAAGAAGAAAAGAGGAAAAAAGAAAGAAGAAGCAATCATAGTCCTTTAGTAAAATTCTGCTGATTGAATGAATGAATATCGAGAGTCGATGTAAGCATGCTAATCAATTGCTATTTAAGAAATTATTCAATTCTAGGTAAAATAATCTTAAAAGTCTTTGGAAAGAGATATTTAGAAGAATTAAGTTAACTTTTGAAACCAAGTCGAATCTCGAAGAGATTTATCCTCCTTAAGTTAACCAAAACCAATTTCGAAGAGATCTATCCTCTTCGGATCAACCAAGTCGAATCTCAAAGAGATCTATCCTCTTTAAATCAACCAAAACCAATCTCAAAGAGATCTATCCTCTTCAGATTAGCTAAAACCAATCTTGAAAAGATCTATCCTCTTCAGATTAGCCAAAATCAATCTTGAAGAGATCTATCCTTTTTGGATTAGCTAAAATCAATCTCGAAGAGATCTATCCTCTTAGGTTTAACTAAAATAGATCTCAAAGAGACCTATCATCTTTGGATTAACCAAAATGCATCTAAAATAGATCTATCCTCTTCATATTAGTCATTAAAGTCAAAACGAATATCGAAGAGATCTATTCTCTTCAGGTCATCCACCAACTAAAATAAAGCCAAAATCTCAAAGAGATTTATCCTCTTTGGGTCATCAAAGTGAAATCAATTTTTGAAGAGATCTATCCTCTTCAAATCACAAATCAAAATGAATCTTAAAGAGATCTATCTTCTTCAGATTAAACCAAAAGAAATCTTGAAGAGATTTATCTCATTTGGATTATCCACCAAAATAAAGTTGTAAACTTGAAGAGATCTATCATCTTCAAATTATCCAAGTTAGGTCCGGTAAAAATAGGTATTTCTTTTGTCTTTATAGCAAAGTTCTAATTGAACTTCACAACAAAGAAGAGTAGCTGTTGACACCTCATTTTTGCTAATTTTGTTAATTTTGTTAATTGATCTTAGTTAATAACTAAAGAGAATAATATAAAAAATAAAAACAAAAACAAAAAAAATAAATCAAAAGAAAAAAGAAAAATGAAAAAGAATAAAAAAATAAAAATTGACTTGGTTAGTAGCAAGATGAGTTATGAGTCAAATCGTGTTGAGTTGAGTTGAATTATTGGATCAAATGACGATATGGGCTTAATTAATTAATTTTGGACCAAACCAATATAGAATAAGTAACCCGTTGCCTTACCACTTGGCCACGCCCCATTTCGATTTCGATTCGATACTAATAAACAGTATTATAGGGATTGGTTGTTCGTCAATTCCATCCAGTCCAAAAATTTATAGACTATATTGTTCCTAGGATTTTGACACACGTAGATATAGAATTAAACCGAATTTATTGATCATTCCATATAATTCAATTAAGATATTGCATGAAAGTATGATTTCCCTCTTACTAAGACTACAGAATGTTCTTGTAAATTATGGCCAATACCAGGTATATAAGCAGTGATTTCAAATCCAGAGGTTAATCGTACTCTGGCAACTTTACGTAATAATTTAGGGGCTTAAAAGCAGGATTTATTGAGCTATATTAGATCGAGTTGGGCCTAGAAAGAAAAGCCCAAGCTAACTAGGGTTAATTAGGGTTTTTAGAAGTTAGGGCAAATCTTAGAAGAATTGCAATCAAATCCTTTGTATTTTTGATACAAAAGATTAAATTTTGAGCTTATAAATAGTACGCCAACTAGGAAGTTAAGGGAGTTTTTTTTTTCTTTTTTTTATTTTTCCTAAGCCACGCAAAACCACCTAAACACTAGCATTGAACTACCGCCTAAGCACTGTAAACCACCACCATAACCACCGTAAACTACTACCATAACCACCCTAAACCACCATACACTACAGCATCACCCAATATCGCCTACAACATTACCCACTTTCGCCCACAGTACCGCCAATAATTGCTTAATGCTCGCTAGTATCGCCTAAGCCTATCGCCACTATTGCCTACACCACCTAGACGCTTACTTACGCTGGCCCAGACATACCCCATCGCTCACCCATGCTTACCAATGCATGCCTAGTCATGATCCAGACATCCTTCACCAACGTACCAACCACTATGCTCGTGATAAGGGGAAACAACAGCTGATGTACAAACCATTACGGCCATGATAAGGGAAACAATAGTTAACGTACTAACCATCACTCCGTGATTTGTAGAAACTGAAGCCGACACACCTTGGATCATGCCTGTGATAAGTAGAAACATAAACCGGCACTCCCTCGATCATGCCTATGACCATCTGAAAATAATGTTTGACATGCGACTCAATTCGCAGGTAAAATTTCTTATTTTGATATTTTTGTTTTATTAGTTAATTTAATTATTTTTACTAATTTATTTATTTTTTAATGCAGGTTTTTATTGTTTTGTATTTCATGTTTTTTATAGATAATCTCAATTTTTAATAAATTTAGCTCAATTGCATTTTTAATTAGACCATGTTTTTTTGAAAAATAAACATATCTAGATCATATCTTGTTGTTAAGATTAATGAAAGATACTTTTTGACACATAGTGATTTTGAAAAAATAAAAAATCTTAAATTTTATGGATTTTTATTTAGTTTGGAAAAATTAGATTTCTTTGTTTTTTTATCTTAAAATAATAAATTGATAAAAAATATAAACATGACTCGGTTTTCAATATAAAAATGACCCATCCACTAAAATTTTATAAAAAAAAAAAGAATTATGGCTAGTTTGATCCCTATTAGCGAATACGTAGGCACCTTTGGGGCAATCGTCTAAAAATAAAAAATAAAAAAACTTTTTCCCTTTTTCTTAAAAAACTTCGTAATAAAAAATAATAAAAATTATTTTTAGTTACATTTTGTGAATTTAGGTATATATTTAATATTTTTAGAAAAATTACAAAATTAAAGTCCATCAATTTTTTCTTTTAATTTTCATATGGTGACCTAATCTTTATAAGTTAGCCATCGAGCTCAATTTTTTAGTTAAATTTTCTAAAAATTAATTTTTTTTAGAATATCACAAACTAGTGGTCAAATTAGCGTTTTCCTACTCGAAAACCCTAATGTTATTTTTCACTAGTTGAAATAGTTAGCGACTCCATTTTTTATTTTAAAAGTTTTTTTAATTTAATGTTGAGTAACTTAGATTTAGTGGGTTGGGCTTGATATAAGTTAAATTAAGGAAACCAAAATAGGGCTCGACACAAACCAAAATATGTAGTCAAAGTATTACAATTGAAATTAACTAGCCCCTCTAAAGAAAACAAATTTTCATCCAAGTGTTTAGCCTAAGATTTTTATTTTGAAAGTAGATTCTTAGTCCTAAAAGGAAAAATACTTATTTAAACTTCATAGCTATTAGTAGGTATATTATCCCTCTAATTATCCTAATAAATAAGTTAACAAAGTAGTGAAAGCATATGGTATTTCCTCTATCCTTAGGTTTTCTTCCTTTTTATTACAAGCCTTAATTTATTTCTTGAATTGCATTCAAAATTTTCATTTTCCATTCCCTTTTTTTTTCTTCTCTTTTTCTTTTTAGTTGAAGTACTGAACTTTTCCTTTCTACTCTTCTCATTATAATGAGTGCATTGAGCTATACATCCCAAGCTCATCATCCAAGTGACCAAGTTTTAAAGGAACCCCTATGAACTCTTCCTCACTTTAACATTCAAGTTATGATACTCTTAACTCAATTTCTTGAGTCATTAGAGTAAAGGCTTTAATTTCATAGCTTTTTCAATACTCACTAAAATTTTTCAAACTTCTTTTTTAGGAATCACTAAGTATAAAGCTTCACTTACCTCTTTCACTAAGTGTTAAAGTGTCGTTAGAACAACTAAAAAGAACAATATGCTAACTAACTTTGCATAGAAGTGAACTTGTTTATTTTTCGCTTAAGGACTTAACCAACTCTTAAAATTCAAATTCCAAAGCTAAAAACTAGGTAAATTAAGTTTCTAAAGATTTGACTAATTAATTTGAACTAAGTACAATAATCACAACAATGGTGAATAAGGCACCTTAGTGTGTCAATTATTCAAGCAAATCACCATTAGATGCTATCAACAGTTTTTCTTCGTATAATCTTTAGTTTCCAAACAAGAAATTCAAAATTTTGAAAAGAATTAGCCTAAAAATTGCCAATACTTAAGAATAAATAAAGTTTAAGTTGATAGGAATGTATAATCATTTATAAACAAAAACCAACATCAAAATTGATATCCAATTCAAATCAAAATCCATTTCCTATATTTCCTTCCCCCCAATTTAAAATAGATAGTTTCCATAGTATCTCTAATTCAATGTACAAGAGGAAATAAAACAAAAATAAAAATACGCAATAATAGGAAATGAAAAGCTAGTACTTCCCTAGACTCACATTTTTAGTAATAAGGAAAATTCTAATCATGATACCATTAAGAAGAGCTTGTAATTTAGATTAGACCTATCTCATCAAATATGAAGAAACACAAAAGAGCAAATATAGAATAAAAGTGTGCACAAAAATTTTTTTTTTGAAAGGGCGACGACCTTGAGTTTAAATGGCTAGCCTTTAATTAAATTTTCTCCTTTTTTATTAAATGTAAATAAAAATAAAAAGGAAAAAATTAATTGAGTTAGACATAAGTTGCCTCCTATGAAGTGCTTAATTTATAGTCGCTAACCCGACTTTTTCGATCTTACTATGGGTTTACTCCTGCCATGATAGTGGTGTCATGGTCCAAGTTTTCCCCTTCAAAATAATATTTGAGGAGATTACCATTTATCTTGAAAGTACGATTTTTGTCCTACCTTTAACTCAACTATACCATAAGGAAAAATATTAGCTATTTCAAATGGCCCAAACCATCGAGATTTTAACTTATGTAGGAACAACTTCAATCGAGAGTTGTATAATAACACTTTTTGACTAGGCACGAACTCCCGCTGTTGGATGTTTCTATCATTCCATCGCTTGGCTCTCTCCTTGTATATCTTAGCGTTTACATAAGCTTCTTCTTTGATCTCACCCAACTGGTTCAATTGGAGCAACCTGTTTTCACCTATAGCTTGTAAATCAAAGTTAAGGTATTTTATGGCTTAATAGGCCTTGTGCTTAAGCCCTACAAGTAGGTGACATGATTTACCAAAAAATGATTTTGTAAGGGGATATTCCTATAAGGGTTTTAAAAGCTATCTTATAAGCCCATAATGCATCATCAAGTTTTACAGACTAATCTTCCCTTGATGCATCGACAGTCTTCTCTAGAATGCACTTTATTTCACTATTAAACACCTCAACTTATCTATATGTTTGTGGATCATACAGGGTGGCAATTTTATGAGTGACTCCATATTTTGATAATAATTATTCAAACTACCGATTGTAAAAATGCAATCCCCCATAACTTATAATAGCTTTAGGTACCCTAAATTTGGAAAAAATGTTCTTTTTCAAAAATTTAATTACAACCCTAGCATAATTAGTTTGCAAAGCAACTGCTTTTACCCATTTCAAAACATAATATACAACCAAAAAGTATATATTTTTTGGAAAAAGATAAGTGGAAAGGACCCATGAAGTCTATTCCCCATATAGCCAAAAGCTCAATTACCATAATACTATTTTGTGGTAATTCATGTCTCCTAGAAATATTTTTAGTCCTTTAGCATTGAGCATGAGTCATAATATAGTTCCTACAATCACTAAAAAAAATGGGCCAATAAAATCTACAAGATAAAATTTTAGCTACAGTGCTTTCCATACCAAAGTAACCTCCTGCTTCTTCAGAATGATAGTGTTGAATTATGCTAAGCTGTTCAATTTCAGGCACACAATATCTAATTACTTGGTTAGCACAATATTTAAATAAATACGGTTCATCCTAGAAATAAAATTTTACATCATGTAAAAACTTCTTTTTCTTTTGAAATGAGAAATTGTATAGTATGATTTTGCTAACCAGGTAATTGACTATTTTAGCATACCGAGGTAATCCTCGAATCTCTATTGCATATAACTGTTCATCAGGGTACTTTTCATTAATGGATGTCTCTAAACAATCAAATTCTAAACAAGATAAATGATCAACAATCACGTTTTCAGTTCACTTTTTATCTTTGATTTCAAGGTCAAATTCTTCCAATAGTAAGATCCAATGAATCAACCCAGGTTTAGCAAACAAATATTTTAGAGTGGCATGGTTTATGTATACTATGATCTTAGAACCTAATAGATAAGGCCTAAACTTATCACATGCAAATATAATTGCTAAAAGCTCTTTTTCTACTAGCATAGTATAGAACATAAAATAACTTACCTCTCCTCTACCCAAATATTGCTCTAATAGCATATTTGTTAGCATCACACATCAACTCAAAAGGAAGCTCCCAATTAGGTGCAATGATCAAAGGAGTTGAAGTAAGCTTCTCCTTTAATAAATTAAATGCCTGCACATAATTGTCATACGAGGTTTAGAGATTTTAGAAAAGTCCCTAATAAATCTTCTATAGAAGCTAGAATACCCTAAGAAGCTTTTAACTCCGTTAACTTAAGTGGGTAGTGGCAACTTTTCTATTATCTCCACTTTTACCATGCTAACTTCAATCCCCTTTTTCGAAGCCTTGTGACCTAAGACTATTCCCTTTCTTACCATAAAATGGCACTTTTGCCATTTCAGAAGTAGATTAGTCTCCATGCACCTTTTAAGCAGATAACCTAAATTAGTTAGACATGAGTCAAATGACTTCCCAAAGATCGAGAACTCATCCATAAATATTTTAATGAAATCTGCTAACATATCAGAAAATATAGACATCATGTATTGATAGGAATTAGCCCGCGATGACCCTTTTGCCAAGGTCGAAATGTCAGAAGTCAAGATTGACCAACCAGAAGCCAAAGCTAACTTATCCTATCCCGAGGATGACTTACTCTTGCTGAAGCCAAATTGATGACCAAAGGCTGAAGGGAAGAAAAGGAACCATTCGACATCAAGCTTGTCGTCTACCAAGATGACAAGAAACCAAACGACCGAAGCCCCTAAGCCAAAGAACAACTTGGCATAGCTCAATAAACCTAATGCTAAGCAATCCACAAGTGAAACAACTGTGGGCTGACCCCACTGGTAGCTTGGGTAAGTACAATAGGACTTCCAAACATCCCACCCCTACTCGGGCATCTAACTGCCAATCGGCCCTTACTTGGGTCCAACCCTACAAACAGCTCAGATGACTGCATTTTGACCACTCTATTAAATGCACAGTTTTATATACCTTGTAAATGTTTTTCTTATTTCAATTGTGGACCATTCTTTAAGGTTTATAGCCTTGTATATTATTTACAATTTTGCCCCTAGGGTTTTAGGACTTGTTATAAATAGCAACAATTATAATTATCGATGGATAATGAAGAATATTCAGATAGAGAATTAACACTTCAACGTTCCTTCTGGAAGTAAGGACATTCTTGAGCCCTTGGAGCTAACTTTTCAGATTATTGAGTATGCTTTATTCCTTAATCTCTCGTACTCTTATCAATCTTCCCTTTAAAATTGTAGTGAACCCTTCATTTGAAAAGTAGTGGGTGCATTATAGAGACCAAAGGGTATTCTTCTAAAGGCAAAAGTGCCATAAAGACATGTAAAGGTGGTTTTCTCCTGATCTTCGAGTATTATATGAATTTGATTATAACTAGAATAACTATAAAAAAAAAAAGCAATAATAGTCATACCTTGAATGTTTTTCTAATATCTAATCTATAAAAGGGAGGGGTTAGTGGTCTTTACGGGTAGCATTATTTAGTTTTCTATAATCTATATAGACTCTCCACCATTCACAATGCAAGTAAGGATTAACTCATTAGCTTCATTTTTAACCATAGGCATACCACCTTTTTTTCGCACTACTTAAATGGGACTAATCTACTTACTATCTAAGATAAGGTAGATAATACCTATATTAAGCAATGTGAACACCTCTTTCTTCACTACCTCCTTGAGAGTTAGGTTAAGTTATCTCTATGGTTGCATTATAGGTTTGCACTCAGCCTCCAGCAATATCTTGTGAGTGCAAATTAAGGGATTAATCCCCCTGATATCAACAATGGTCTACCCAATGGCTTCTTTATGCTCTCTTAAAACTCCAAGAAGTTGTTCTTCCTGATTACCTGTCAAAGAATAGGAGATAATTATTGGCAAAGTATCATTTGTTCTAAGATAAGAATATTTTAAATGACTAGGTAATGGTTTAAGTTCAAGCACCGAAGGTTGTATCAATGATGGATTGGCTTCTTCTCACTAGCTCTTAGCCCTCATAGTCTTAAGCTTTAATTTCTGACACTTGTTCCCTACATTCTTCCTTAGGATCATCGTCATCACTCCAATCATCCAGATTTCAAAGAACCGATTCCATAGTATCCAAACCTGCTTTCTCTTCCATAAACTTATAGGTAATCTTATCAATAATATCAATAGTGTAACAGGATTTACAATCATCAAATTGTTTTATGGATTCATAAACATTAAAAGTTACTTGATTATCCATAACTCTTAAAGTAAGCTTATCCTTTCCACATCTATCAACGCCTTACCTATTGCAAGAAATGGTTTGCCAAAGATCATGAGTACCTCTCTATCTTCTTCCATCTCCAAGATTATAAAGTCGACCAGGAAGATAAATTTGTCTACCTTTACCAGGATATTTTCTATAATACCTCTTAAGTATTTGATACTCCTGTCAATAAGTTGCAAGGTAACATGGGTCTCCTTGTAATCTTCAAGTCTCAACTTCCTGAAAATAGATAAAGGCATTAAATTTATACTTGCACCTAAATCAATAAAAACTTTATCAAAATGAAAATCTCCTATAGTGTAAGGAATAGTAAGACTCCCTTAATCTCTTCATTTTCTCGACAGGCTAAATGACTTTTCTAAAGGATCATAGAACATTCCCTTGCAAGTCACAGGTTCATTTGCATCAATCTTTCTCTTCTTAGTGAGCAAATCCTTTATGAATCTAGCATAGGAAGGCATCTGCTGAAGTGTCTTTACAAAAGGAATGTTGATCTATAGCTTCTTCAAAACATCTAGGAATTTGGCGAATTAGGCGTTTAGCTACTGTTGCTTTAGTCTTCCTAAGAAAGGGACTAAAGGAACATATGGTTTCACTTTTGATGACTTCTGATTTGATTCCTCTTCCACCAACTTCCCTTTTCCTTTCTTTAGGTTCTCCTCCTTTTCTTCAACTTGTCTATCAATTGTTTCAACTTCCTTTCCACTCCTTAACATAATAGCATTGATACCCTTAGGATTCTCTTCAATATTGCTAGGTAAAGATCCTGATGGTCTATTACTCAACTGTTGAGAAAACTAACTAATCTAATTCTCTAAATTCTAAATAGTAGCCTATTGATTCTGTAGCAGGTTTTAGTCTTTTACATATAACTTAACATGAGCTCTTATATTCTAGACTTGTTCTACTAAGGTGGAGCATTCTAAGTAGGACCTTGCTTCTGGAATCTAGGTGGTGGTTTAAATGCATTATTATCATTTCTCCATATGAAGTTTAGATGGTTGTGACACCCTAGATTATATGTATTCAAAAAAGATCCTTGCTTACCCCATTGGAAATTGTTGACAAAGTTCACCTACTCTCCACTAGTTGAAGCTGAGGGGCTTCCAGATAGGTACTTAAGAGTTGAATGTAGTCTTGAACATAACTTACAAAAAGTAATAGGATTAGCATAAAAAGACTATGTTGAGGTAAGTTTACTTACTTGGGTAGTGAGAGCGAAAATTTGAGCCGTTAATTGAGACATAGTATCATGATCATTGACCGATGCTACTCTTGACTTATTTCTTTCGTTTTGCCAATTATGTGCACCAGAGGCTATGTCTTCTATTAGTACACTTGCTTCTTCATAGGTCTTACCCATCAAAGCACCTCTACCTATAGCATCTACTAAGGATCTCAATGCCTCATCTAGACTGAGATAGAAGATCTCAATCAGGAGGTTGTTTAGCAAGCTATGATGTGAGCATTTTTTGATTGCCTCTTTAAATCTCTCACATGACTCATAAAGTGACTCACTATAAAACTTGGTATAGTTGGTGATGTCGTTCCTTAGTTTTGTGATCTTGGTTAGTGGGAAGAATCTCTTTAGAAACTTCGATGAGAGGTCAGCTCAGGTGGTAATAGACTCTTATGGATATGAATGAAACCAAGTTCTGGCTTTATCCCTTAGTGAAAAGGGAAAGAGCTGTAATCTGATATCACTATATTGCATCATTGGAGGAATCTTGCAATATGCTCATCGGGACTCTCATTTGGATGTCCTCCAAACTGATTTGTCTAAACTATCTAAATGAGAAATGGTTTCAACTCAAAGTTGTTGGCCTGAATGGTAGTCCTCCTTATGGAATAACCCATAAACATAGGTACTATATAGTCCCCAAGTATTCGTAAGACTCCCTATATGTAATTATTATCATTGTTGCCTACCATCTCTTCTCTCCTTCTTCTATCCTCTCACCTCAACTGATGTAAAGTACACTCTATTTTAGAATTTAGTAGTAGAATTTCAACACTTCTACTCTTGTGCATAAAACTCCTACAAAGAGAACAAAAATAACATACGTCGTCAAGTGCACCTAAATTACCAATAGAACTAAAAGGTTTAATGTTTCTAGTCCTCGACAATGGTGCCAAAAACTTGATCAACTTAAACTATATTTATAAAAATATCGCGAATACTCCAGCAAGTATATTAGGTTGGAATCAAGTAATACAAAGCGAATAAGGTTGTCGATTCCTTGGGGACTAAGAAATTACTAATCCTATGCTAGTTCTTATCAATATTTAGGCAATCAAAAATAAATTATAAATTAACTAATATAATAATTACCCTAAAACTATCAAAAAGGAAATTAAGATAAAATATTTAAAACTAAGCAATCAATTGAGAATGTGGAAAAAATAGAATTCGCCTTAGTTATGCAGATTAAATTGTTATCATGTTACATAGCTTAATAGCTATATGATTATTTAAGTAAAATTATTATGCCTTAAAACTTAAGGACTTAACTCCTAATTAATCGGTCAGCTTTCGTATCTCTAATAAATAGTAGACTTTAAATTATAATCACACATCTCCCGATGCTATGATAATCTGATATCTTAAATCAATTATCTCTAATGTCTTAGTGAATAATTAATCTTAAAACATCACATTAATCTCTAGACAATTTCTAATTAATCATATTAATGCCACTCTTGCATAAGTTAATTAGTTTAATCAAGAATTTCTAACAAATCTTATATCAACTTCTGTATCAATAGTGTTTCTAACAATTATAATCAATAAATAATTATAATCGAAATCATAGAAATTACAATCATGAATCATTCATATATTTATTAACCCTATAACATGAATACAATTATCATCTCAACTATCTAGGGTTTCATTAATTTCCCACAAATTAATCTTAGCCACCTATGGAAATTAAAATAAAAGCATGGATAATAATTGAATTTGCAAAGAGGTTTATAATTAAAAGTATGAATAAATCATAGAATTAGATAAACATAAATAAAATAAAGATCACCAATTCTATAATTGTAATGAGCAAACTTCAATTGCACTCTAAGGTTAATCTTTACAACAAAGGCGAAGTCTTCTCAACGATCTAAGAAATTCTAAAGAAAAATTCTTCTAAAATAAAACCTAACTTCTTTTAAGACTCTAATTCTAAAGAAGACGTAAAAGTTCATCTAAACTATGAAACACTTGCCTATTTATAGAGAAAACTAGGGTTAGCTTTCGAATGGCTCTTTCTTCATGAAGGTCGGCGGTGTAGATTCCAAGGCTGGCAACATAGACATCTAAAGCTGCCAATGTATGGTGTAGGCTAGCTTAAGGCCAGCTGCCTTCAATTCCAATGTGTTATGGCTCAATTTAGGCTTCATTCGTTTACATAAAACTACTCTAAATTTACTGTATTTCCATTCTGAATCCTTCATTGCCTGAAAATGTCCAAATGAAGATACTTAAGTACCAATTCTTACTAATTTCTATAAAATCCATAATAATTCTATCTAATTCTCACATTAAAACATGAATGAAACATGCCTTTATCATAAAGCCAATGAATTTTACATTTTAGACTTAGAATTAAATTCAAATAACTAATAATATTCTTCTCTAGGCTCAATTAGACTGAAGATATTGAAGCCAACAAAATTTTAAATCGAAACCTTAAAAACGAACTTGAAAAACCGTAGAGATAAAGTTATATAAACCCTAATGGTCTATAAAGACTCTAAACCCAAGTATGCATGACCATAAATTAAAAATTCGAATTAAATAAAAACTCTAAACTCCAAACCTTAGAGTTGTAAAACCTTAAGTTAAACTCTAAACATAACAAAAACCCTAAATTAAAATATCCAAGGTGAATTACATAAATTGCATAAACTCGATAATGAACGGTTGGAGATATCTACAATTAATAACGATCAATCAAATTAAGTCAATTAAGATAATAAATTAATGGAATTACTAATTTACCCTAAATGATATATTTTCTCCAAAAGTAATGCTAAAATCGTAAGTATATGTTAAAAGCCCTTAAACCCTAATAAAATCCTAAAACGTGAGAACCCCTAAAATGAATTAGAAACTCTAATTTAGGGTCAAAAGCCCTAATTTAATTAATAAGCTCTAATTATATAGCCACATTATTAAGTAATTACTAATAATTCACTAAGTTACTAAAATAGTCCCAATTTTCCTTCTAAAATCGTAATCAACTAGCGATAATCAAGTCTAACCCTTAGAAACAATAAATTAATTAGATGAATGATCCAATAGATTTGATCAACTTAATTAAATATGAAAAATTCCAAACTTTGTTTAACTATTATCATCAACACCGGTAATTAGAGTCATAAATTTAAATTACATTCTAATCATTTACATGCATTCATGCATCATAATTAGCTAATGATAATCACAATCAACTATATAGAACAAGATAATTAGCTGGAAAAACAAGGGGCCACTCACCTTTAGCAGACAAACCATTGTCTCAATTGGGAAAAATCATAAAAAGCAAATTGGTCCCCATTTGTACTTGTACCATGCAACCAAGAATGGAAGGGATTTCTTCCCTACCACACCTACATAATCGAACCCTTTTTTTGACCCATTGATTTGTATTTTTACACCACCTTCTTTCCTAGATTAAACCCTAGAAATACTCTCCAAACACACAATCCAAAACAAAAGAAAAACAAAAATAAGCTTCTCAAGTTTGGTTGTGCACCCAAACTCCCCAAGCCATAACTCCCCTTCACTACCTCCAAACAACACAAAACCACTTGCATTTGAATCTATTTTATCCTCCTTTCTTGATAACAAACATTCTTGACCAAAGGAGTTTGTTTCATTTGCCAAAAATGAAGTCAAATGAGACCCTTCTAATTTCTACTAAAGTAAACTTATACCTTTTCAACTTTCTTTCTAGTTTGAGTTTATGACCATGGTTTCTAAGCTTAAAAACTAAGGAAAAAATTATTAAAATACTACCTTTGCTTACCATGTTTACATGCCTATACATGTGCATATTCTTAGATTTTTGATATAGTAAACATGTTACATGTAACTTTGAAGTAAATAAATTGTAGTAAGATGATAACCTGAAAAAAAATAGAAGAATTATCATCATATCTTCATTCCCATGCTATGGCCAAAATATATGTATGTATATCCTCACTATATTTTTTATTTCTCATGTTTATTTTGGTAGGAAATGGTTTTAGGTACATTTGTAGTTTGATGCGTGTTTTAGCAAGTTAAGTACATGATATATAGAAACCCTAAGAAATCATCTTATACCATCTCAAACATGTTGAACATTATACTGTAAAATGTTTATTAATGGGTTAATCACATGATTAATTAATGATAATTAGGATTTAGGACTTAATCTTATAAGATAATAGGCTAAACAAGATATATAGTGTGTAATTAGGCCTAAAACGGACAATAGGTTTAGAAAAATCAACTTGAGACCCAATAAATCATTAATATCGAATCTAAAATACTCAATAAAATGGGTTATTTGGTGGACCCATTAAGATATTTGGCCGATTAGAATAAATTAGAATCAAGTTTAGGGTCCTAAAATGCAAATTAGGCTTAAATATGATTAGGAGCCCAATAAATGAAAAGAACCAAATCTTAATCATAACAAAAAATGAATTTATCTTATGTCCTTTAGTAAACTTAGGCCCAAAATAACAAGTGGAGTTGGGCTTAAAGCCCTAAAATATAAGATAAGCCCAAAAGACCTTAAAAGAACAAAAAATATAGCCTAATAACTTAGTGAACAAATCTAATCCCTAAATTAAAAGGCTCATAAAATAAAATATAAAATCCCATTAAGTCTAAACTCCCATTAAGACCATCACCTATGGGCCCCTTTAGAATGCTAAGGCCTTAAATTAGAAAAAAGGGCCCATTTAAACCACAACAGTAATATAAAAGCCCAAATTGAAAATTATGGAATTTAGACAGAAATATAAACTTAGAATTCTTAAAGAAAAGCCTAAAAGGTTAAGGATAAGGCCTAATACTTAAAATTAAAACCAAAGTCCAAAACTAAGCTCAAACCCTAAAGTAGTCAAACCAATACTATTGACCAACGAATTTGTTTGACTCAAACCAAATTCTTATAAGTCTAAACACCCATAAAGGATCTCATCAAATGAATGAACACTCGAAAATTATGAAAATTGACTATAAGAACATGAAAAACGGACTTAAAATAAGAAAGTTAGAGCGAAAACAAGTTTCAACCGTACTTGGGGATTAGGGTAAGCTTCAATATATTGGTAGACTTGTAGGTTTTTAAAGAAATCCTCTTCTAATTGCTTACGTATAGATTATTATTATGTTTTAGGTGGCTTTCTAATTCCAGAACCCCGAAGCTTAAGATAAGTAGGTAAGTAAGCCATGTGAGGGAGTTTCAATGAACTGCTACTTGCTTGTTTTTAATAATTGCTTGATGTTTTTTTGCTTGCCTTTGGTTGTCTATCGAGTAACTATTTGTTTAGTATACCAACATCCATGTGATTGCCTTATTAAATTGGTAAGTTTAAATATTTGGCCAAAATAACCAGATATACCTAATATGTCTATAATCCATTAGTTGTAGACTGTGATGTCTATAGCTTTATTGAGTTTTCTGAAAAATTTGCTAAAATACATTTTTGAAATTCTTTATAATTCAAAGAAAGATTTATCAACTTAGTGAGTACTCATAGCAGTCTCCTATGATATTTTACTTGTTGAGGCAAAGCTAGTAGAATATCTTTAGTTAATTGATAGCGAGTAGTATCACGCTCCGAAGCGGCAGAGTCGTAATAGCCCTGCCGTATAAACTATCCTAAGATAGAAGTTGACCTTACAACAGCTATCTTAGACCTGATCTACACAAGGCATCCATGACTAACCCGCTTTGATGTAAACAGTTTGTAATTTAAATAAATCATTTACCTAAGAAGGTGAGAAAATTTATATATATTCACTATAATTCAGTTATTACATTATTCAAAAATGAAAAGCAATAACATATGTGTTGATTTTTCAATGTTTTTCCTCACTCCTTAGGATCCAGCAATTGCTAGCTTCAAGGTAGTTATATGCCGCTTTTTAGCCAGCACCTGCACAATGTCTATAGGGATGTAAGCAACCACAACTTAGTAAGTTAAGATGGAGGACTTAAAACTATACCATACATATAACAATGTTTTCAATCACTTATTAGGTGCAATGCATGTGCAGGCAAATGCCATCGCATGACATTGTCCAGCCCGTCGTGAGATTAGAGAAATTGTACCCGCTCTAATTAGGGTTGAGGAGTTGCCATTAATGCAACAGCTTACGACCAAACCCAGGCTTGTACAATGGAGACCTTGCTCCTCCCGCGACTACCTTTGAACCACTGACTTCACTCTCGCCGCGACCTCTTCTCTGTCATTTAGTTCGGCTAAGGATGAAGAATGGACCAATTGCAATCCTGTGCTATCTCTTTCGAAGGGGTCGGTATTTGGTCGAAGAGTCCTAAGTTCCCCTCACGGGTTGCCATGCATGTCCGATTATGATTACTGCTCGTATATTTGATTAAGTCCAATTTAGGGTGATCAATCATTTCGTACAAATCTTACAATACATGCTAAAGCAACAAACACAATCATAGCATTACCCATAATCAAGCACATGCACACATCCAACTATCTAACAAGCATAACTAAGCATAATCTCAAGCCTCCCAAAATATAGCATTATATTAATCCCAACTTACGTCGACTCTTCGCTCACTCACTTGAGGTCTGACTTGCTCAGGCCATCGTCGATCATCCCTATAACACAAATGTGGTTTCAGTTTTTTATATAACTATTATAGGTTCATTTTATCCTATAACGCTTATTGTTATGTTTTGTTTAGGGTTTAATATGCCTAATTATCTAGTTCTTAAGTCTTTTACAATTATTCTAGGTTTAGGTTTAGGGTTAGGTTCAGGTTCGGGTTCGGTTTCCGCATTGATTTCTAAATTAGGTTTTAGTTCGATTTCTAAGTTCTAAATATGTTTGAATCCTAATGTGAAATTAATCACATTAAGCTTAAGTATTCAAATATCCTATTGGGTCTTAATTTAGTATTCTAAGCTATTCGGTACACGTTAGTCCTAATTAGGGCATCAGATTTATCCCCGATGTGAGAAAATCTTACTTTTTTATATAATTACCTAAAATTCAATCTTAATTTAGATTTAATATTATTCTGATTTTTAATCTTATATTATCTAAATAACCTTAATTTTTTTAGATTTATTAATTTACAATTTCACATATTACTAATTTCTTATATTAATTACCTAATTTCCTAAATTAATCATACTTAATACTCCAAAGGCTAGGATTAGGGTTCCACATCAGAGATTAACATCCCTAAACATCTAATTACTATCTAAATCAGTAATTGATATCTTAATCACCTAATTAACCCCAAATTACCCAATTTTTCCATTATTTTAGGGCTAAAAATTAACTTAAAAATTTTGAAAATTAATTTTAAAAAAATGGCTTCATAGCACTGTTCTATATCACATGAGCATCCTACAGAAAAAAATTGAGGTCTAAACTACACTCCTAAGCCTATTTATTTTTCGTTCTAATCATGCTCGATTTTGAATAATTTGTTAAGAACCCTACATTTTCAGACGTAATTAAACTAAATCATTATTTTTCCCTAAATCTACATACAATGAAACCTTAGAATAACAAGTTTCATAATTTTTTGGGAAAAAATAACTAATTTTACAAAATTATTCAAAATCAGGAAATTTAAGGGACTAACCAGTTCGAAGCTTTCTGGCCGTCCAAACCCGGTCCAAGGCTGTCGGCCGACCTAGACGGTGGGGCTAGAGTGGTGTGGTGGTGGAGGCTTGGTCTCAGGTGATGGTGAGGTGTGGGTTTCTCTCACTACTCGAATCTGCACAGTTTCCATTCCTTTTTTTTTTCTGGATTTTCTCTCGATTTTTTTAGGTTTCCTATTTTTCTCTAATGTTGAACTATCCAAATGAGTTCTGGAAATTTTTCCCTTATTTATAGGCGATTTTTTTGCAATTATTATGTATTAATTAGACATGACTTTGCCCAATTTCCTTGATTTTTTACTTTTGTGTTATCTAATTTTAATTGGTTAATTTTTCTTTTGTAGATCCTGACCTGCCACGACCTAATTTGGATCATTCTTGATTTTTCCTGATTTTTCTTGATTTTTTCTTAATTAATTATGAATTTTCTTTAAGTATTTAGTATTATTTTAGCACATTTTGCGTATTTTAAGTAATTACGTGTATTTATACCTACATGTAAATTCATATATAATACAAATAAATATTCTTAAATATTATTTAGGTTATTTTATAATTTTTCGTATACATATAATTTATCTCTAGCGATTCGTTAAGTACCGGAATGCATTTTACGCATTTTCGATAAATAACGAGTTATATACTTAAAATTTGAAATTTTTATATTCTTTTATTTTATTGCTTATTTTCTTAAATTCAAGTTTATGGAGTCATTTTTACTAATATTTCTAGCTTTACTTTATAATTTAGGTTCGATTGAGTTTTTCAACTGATCGAAACCTCGAATGGTTAGTTGTGGGGCTTACAAGTAGCTTGAATTAGGACTCACATGGTTTAGCCCATAAGGCATTGTATGGATTTGTTCATAGTAACCTTATAGGGCATTGTATTGATTGTTGGTAGTGGATAGCCTTATATGGGATCCTCGATTAAGTTAATAGTCGAGTTTCGACTGTTAGGATAATACCCATAGACAAACTCATGCGGGTAAGATGAGGTGCCCAGTGCACTTAAGTATAAGGGATAATTAACGTGTAGACGATATAAACCTACACCTTCCATGGTTCCAAAGCCATAGATATATTACTTGCATTCACCGTATATGTATTTATTTTGTATGTAGCTAAACTATATATTTGTTAATAATACTTGATAATTTACTTGAACAATAGTAGTGAGAGACGAACTCACTGAGCTGTGGTATGGTCACCCCTCCCCCCCCCCCCCCTAATAGTTCCCTTTTGTAGCTAACCAAAAATTGGGAATAAGCTAAGATTAGAATGCAGAGTGTTCCTTAAGCATCTGGATTAGACAGATAAGATTACTTTAGTAGACTGTATTAGTTAAGCTAGATCATTATAATATTTAGTAACTCGTAATGTCGTTGAAATTTAATTATCATATCTTATTATTTGGTAGGTGATTCCAACTCTTTACGATCTTGGTGGACTGTGAATTGTTGGGCTACCTTAGTTGCTTATATAAATAGGTAAATGTAAGTAAAATGAATAAGTACCATTAGAAACTTACTAGTTGGAGTCTTGTAACCTCTAACTTGTAAGACGGTCTTTATATTATAGGTGTACTCGTGATACAAAAATTTTAAGAAAAACTACTAGGTCCCTTTCTGGAGTGTTACAACTTAATTAGGGAAGCTTCTACAATACCTTCTACAAGTCAATAGTTTGTGCCAACATCTATAGAAGCTTTTACATGACCTTCTACTATTATTAGCTTCTGCACCAATCCATTTAGAACTTCTATAGTTACCAAATTACCCTAAATTCACCAAAAACTCCATTTTTTAAACTTTTCTTTACTTTGTTCATGCCTAACCTTACTAGAGCTCCACCGATATTGACTTATACAGTTCGAAAGCTCATCTACATCAACATGCAAAACCAAAAATTTAACCAAAGGAATGTTAAACACACCTAATTAACTAATGTACCTAAAACACAAATATTAAGCTGAAAAATCATGATTTTTAAGTTGAATACACTTCATCTAAAGTAGCTAAAATTATCAATTTACTACTGATTTTTAAGAATTTTTAACAAAACAATCAATTAATAACTTAATGAAAAATCACCATAAGCATTTAAGTAAAAATCATTGTGTTTAGCTTCGAAGAGCTTGTTTTTCATAAAATCTCCTATTTCCACTTAAAAACTAAGATCAACTTACTGCATGTAACAAAGAAATTACTCAAAAGTGGTGGAAAATCATATCTAAATTTTAGCTTAGTGGTTCACCAAAAACTAAAAACTAGCACAAATCAAAAGAGATGCTTTAAGGAAACTTTGAATAAAGTAATTATCTATATGATATAAGATATTTATAGAAAAATTTTCAAAAGGAAACTACATCATTTGGGTGTTTAAAAATTAAATAGAAAATTGGTCCCAAACTATCTATTTCTTAAGGGTGATATATAAAATGAAAGATTTTTATAAAAATAATAATTTTTCGTGAAAATAAGATTAAAATTATGCAAGAATAAAAGTTTTTAGAATTTTTAGACAAAATTAAATATTTTTAACAAAATTTTGAAAATCAGATGAATTATCGAACTCACTAATGTTTGGAGCTATGGTGGCTAGCAGTGGAGGGGACCTTATTGATAGCAAACGGTATTGGTTAGAGATGTTTGTTGTGGTGGTTGTTCATTATCAAGTTGCTTCTAAGTTAGGAAACCTGAACTTGCATATTATTGCATAATTTTCTGTAGAAGCTCCTAAAATTACTATAAGAAATTTCCTAAGTTCTATAGGTCCAAAGAGTCTAAAATGATGAAGGAAATGGGTATTTATAGTATTGGTTTAGGAGTAAACATAAGTCTACTCAAGGCACACAAATATCTACTTACTTAGCTTATGATTCGATCTCGATCTTACTCATTAGCATAAGCTCCTTCTTTAGCAACTTCTCTTAATAAGAGTAAATAGTTCTAAGGTCAACTATGATTTATGCATGTGTATATATTTTAGCTTGGTATTACCTTGTTGGTCTTTAGTTTGCTTCAGATTGTTTTTTATTTAATCTTTGACTTAGTTTCTAATTTAACTCATGACTTAGCTTCTAAATTACTCTATGATTTAACCTAACTTTAAAGTTCCTAATCAAGTACTATTTAACCCATATCCTTAGTTTACAAATTAAAAATCCTTAGCATTTCGCCCAACTTAGTCATATAAATTTAACTTACACAAAAACCCATAAGTATACCGACTTCTAATTGTTTCCTTGATCTTACTTTTGATTCAACTAAAATGCTATATTTTCTTATAAAATTTCTATTTTTCAGTCAAGTCAAATTAAGACTAATAATCTGCATATCACGTACAATAGCAACTAGGACTCTTCTCGCTAATATGTTAATTGTACAAATTACCTTATTGTTTATTTATAGCAATATATACATGAATAATAGGAAAATACTTAATCATTAGTATCCGTACTCTATTACATCCACCAAAAATAATGTAAACTCATTAAAATATGCAGTTTAAGGTATGATTATTGTAACTGTTAAATATGGCCATTATATATATTTCCTAAAATATTGATTTTAAGCACAATTTCACTAAAAATTAGCTTGAAATTGGTAAATAACCAAATAAAATTACAAGACCCAAACTAAATACTCTCAAAATCATAAATAAACTTAGAAAATCATTATAAATCAGATTCATTTAGAAATTTAATTAAAAACTTATTATTTCTTTCATATGAAAAACAAAGAAAATTTAACAAAATATTTTTAATAAATACTAAAATTATAGTTTATCATAAATTATTTTTATTTAAATTAAATATATCATATGAGGAATATAAACACTAAAAATTAGCTCAAAAAAATATCGTTTACTATTTTTAAAAATTTATGGAAAAGTCATTGAAACATGGTGGTTTCTTAAGGAACCATATAAATACTTCTTATATCAAAATTTAGGGTTGATATTTTGATTTTACAAGCAAAAATACCTAGAAAATTCAAGTTTTATAACCTTTTTAATATCTTTTGATATTTTTAGTAAAATAAACTAATTTAAAGTTTAAAGATAACATCACCATATCACTGGAACTTTGACTAACGTTGATTGGAGAGGGGTGGTTGTTTAGACTCCACTTAATGTTAGTCTCCAACTACCAAAAAGTCACCATGTCAGGTTGTGTGTAGTTTTAGGAACCCTATTTTCCTAATATTTTTACTAATTTTTGTTTAATACTTAAATTCCATCATTGTTAGATTAATCCATATGATTTGACAAATCCTTTTTATCAATAACCTCAAACCAATCAATCGAATAAAAAAATCAAAGGAGGTTCATGGCAAAGGGTAAATACGCAACTTGAGATTTTATCTTCATAGTATCGGGTTAACTATCCTTTACGAAAGTTTACTTAACTTTGATTTGCTAAAAATGATTGAATTTTGATCCCTTAATTTCTTATATAAGATCCCAGGCAATGGAAAAGGAAAAAAAAGTGGTCCTAAGTGGCATTTTGTTGAGAAATGAGGTGTAATATTATATTATAATGTATAAAACCTTATGAACAACAAATATATGTATTTTTTCCAAGCTCTAGTCAGGTGCTACATTACTTACAAATTTTTTTTTATTTTTTATTTATAAATTTTTAGTAATTTACTATAATTTTTATGTATCATTTAACAAATTATATTAATATATTTGTATATCAAGTTCATACAATGTGTATAGTATAATTATTTAAACACAATATATGTTATTTGACTTGTAAAATTATTTTTATATGTTAAATGATTTATTGCTAAGGTCTTGTGGTCATTTGAAATTCAAAATTTGAGTTTCTAATAACAATTGAGCATATTTGATAAAAATACGTTTTGTGGAAATTAAAGATTATATATTCTTTGTTTTGGGAAATTAACCTTACTAGTACTCTTCTTTTAACTTTTGTGACTTCATATTAAAGTTTTATTCAACTCAAACAACTTTTCTTTGAATCCTTAAATCATAATGAACACCTTAACTCATATTGATATTTGTAATGACCTAGCTGGAATTTCTCCTACCGAGATATTGTCTACTTTAGCATTGAATACCATACGGTTTTGTTTCCTAATACAACAAGAGGTCACTCATCTAGGAATTAACTTAGCTTAAGCCTACTTAAAATTGGAGTTTCAATGTACTCTAAGCTGCTATACTAAAAATTATCTCGATGATTTAAAATTTAGTCACCTAGCATATATGGGATATTACAAAATCAAGCAGTTGGGATTTTGTTACACGACAAAACTTACTCCTTAAGCTTCCCTTAATAATTTTATTTTTTTATTTCCTTAACTATATCCTCTAGGTCTCATGTATTATAAAAGTAATCTATTGTATCGGGTCTATAATAGTAGGTCGAAGATTGAAGTTTCACATAAATGTCTAAATGTTGAATTTGATTTACTCATTTTTCCCTCTTCCATCCATTTCCCTCTCCCGATAATCTCTCTCTTTCTCCCAACGACTAATCTCTCTTTATTTCTTCACTCCATTGTACAACTGATAGAAAACTTAATAATTCAACAATATCTCCTTTAGAATCCCTAACAGCACTTGTGAATGGAAAAAGAACATCATTATCTGCAAACTCTTCAACAAATGACATGATCCAACATTATCAATAACTAACAAGTGTATTTGCAATAAATAAGTATGATGGTAATCAAGCTACTCTCAAACGCTAGAAAACCTCCCAAGATTTTTTATTTTTTTAAATCTTTGATTATTGAAATTAACTTTACAATGATTGAATTTACAATTTTTTATTATTATAGTAATTTCAAAGCTTTTATCATCATTGCAATGCTCGGACATGATGTCAAGTTGCTCTTGAATGCTGCAAAAGTTCTAAAGATTAAAGTCTGTAATGAAGAAGGCATATCCAAATTAGGAAGTAAGACCCTGTAACCAAATTGATAGTGGTCTTGAAATAATTTAGTTAACTCAAATTAATATTGTTTTTCTACGGGGGGAAATGTCATTCTTAATTTGCTTTATATTTTAGTTCATTAATACGGATGCAATGCAATTGGTATTCTTTTAATTTCAATTTGATAAAGAAAACTTATTTTCTTTTATTCGCAATACTATAAATTATTTCAATCAAAGGCACCAAAGTCATGTACATGCTCCTTTTCTATTATTTTTATCTTTTTTACCTACATATGATCTCTGTTTGAACTTAGATATTTTTTTATTAATTATAAAACTAAGAAGCTTAGATCGTCCAAGATGATATATATATATGGTTTAAATGCTGGAAAGTGCTATATTCATTTATAGGGGGGAAATATGCTTTTTTTTTTTGGGAGGGGGGTGATCTTTAGAAATTGGGGTTGGTTTAGGGTTAGTATATAAATGTGGGTTTTATGAAAATAGAGTGCTTGGATAGTGCACCTACTATGTATGTGCAAATTTAACAATATCAAATATATGAAATACTCATGTAATCAATTACATGCAAGAGCAAGGAATAAAAATATAGGTCAGAATATATGATTGATATGTCTTCGTGAATTGATCTATTTACCTATATTACTAATTACGTAGCTTTATATGGGAGGATGATTATGTTACAATTTTCTCTATGTTAAGACATAATAAGTTATTCAAACTTTATAATTTAAATAAAGAACTCTTTTTGCCCCCACAAAATTGTAAAAAATTTAATCAACCTTTCTACATAGATGGTTGATAGCAATGCTTTACACTCTTGAAAGTCAAATTCATACATTATTTATATAATATACTGAGAAATAGAGATATGGCCCATAGTAGTTATTTATAGAGTAAATACAATTTAAAGAATGATTTTATTTCTATACAAACACATTTAGTCTTAAGAATTGTTCTTATGGGTAGGAAAAAATATATATATTGGGAAGGCAATTCATATGAAGCAATTAGTTTGTATTTATATAAAAATATCAATTAGTCAATTTTAATATATAATTTGTTTTTACTACTATAAATTCTTAATGGAAAATGCCTTTATTTTTTTCTTAACAACATAATTATGTTCCCAAATTAAATTTAGTTTTCTTGGGTTACAAATATGTCTTCAATTGAAAAATCAAAATAACAATAATAATACCTACAATCCCAAAGAGCCATCCAACCCTACTTCTTGTCACACAATAAAAATATTATCAGTAGGAATAATATGCGTAATCAATACTACTTACTAAGTAAGACTTCAATATTGAATAGCTTCCATAGTTTCGAATGAAAAATAATTTTTCTCAATACAAAAATTTAATCAACTATAGTTTGAAATGGTAAATACATTTTCTTCACCACTAAAATTTAATTAATATTTTGATGTAGATGATTGACATTAGTGCTCTATTAGTCTTCGAAAGTCCAAATATCTAATTTTATTATAGAATAATAAAGAGACACATATAGTTTGTAATACTTATTTATAGGTAAATACACTATCATAAGGGATTTTATTTCTATACAAATTGTTAGACCCTATGAAATTGGCTATCAACTTACAATTGGTTGATTTAGAACCGGTATGTAAAATTTAGGGTGATTGCATAAGTTGACTGATTGAGCTCGAATTTTATAATGAAGTTAGAAATATTAGTAGAAATGACTCCGTAATCTTAGATTTAAGAAAATAAAATAATTAAATATTATATTTACAAAATATATGTATTTTACTCGTTATTTTTTGCAAATGCATAACACGAATACTAATAATTAATGAATCATTAGAGATAAAATATATGCACATTAAAAATCATAAAATGACATGAGAAATATTAATATGTATTTATTTCTATTATATATAAATTTATGTATAGGGAAATATACCTAAAATTACCTAAAATCCCAATATATACTAAAATAAATATAGGAAATTAATAAAAAAATAGAAAAAATTGGTGGTAGCTCCAAGAATCAGTAGCATAGGCATGGAAATGAGGGGTACCTAATTGAGTATACTTAGGATGGGTCTCGGACACAAAAGAAGACATAAACTCCTATAAAGTAGTACACTTGACATAAAAAAAAGTCCATCACCAAACCATAGCCATTATAAATTTAACTTAGCCCCTTTCATAATTTAGTTTAGCGTTTGGGGAGTCTAAGGAAAATCAAGATACACTTGAAACAAGTGTAGGATAATTTAGAAAAAAAATACAAAATTTGAGTGCAATTAGCAATAATTTTAGTCCAAGTACATGGGAGTAACCAGGAGGTAAACCATTATTGGGCTTTGAAGGGATGGCCAATGCCTTGCTTAGCTAACAAATAGGTAATGGTTGGTAGAAGTTGTAATGGCAATTTCCAATGAATGTTCTAATTTAATCCAATTTTCAATAAATTACTAAAAATAGCAAATTAAGTCTGAAAATTATGAAAAAAAAAATGTATAGCACATCTTTATACGTGCTTTCTGGAAAAAAAAAATTATTTTATCAAGATTTAATTTTTGAAATTTATCACCCTTTAGAAATCACTAAAATTAGGCTGATTTCACTTTTGTTTTCAAAAATCCTATTGATGTTGTTTTGGCTCCAAAATGTTTTTGTGAAACAACTTTTAGGCATATTGAATTACTACGGAAAGTTTTTTTTTTTCTATGAAAATTACTTTCCATATTTTTATCTAATTTTTTAGCTTTAAAATCCTTTTAAAAAGCTATTTATTAAAATATAAATAATAATTTTTCAAGAAATTAATTTGAAATCTAACATGAGTGATATTCTGCCACATTGTAATATTGAATGATATTTAGAGATGAAATTTATAGCACTAGGAGTATTGGATTTGAATATTGAAAGCTCAGTATTGATATTTATGATGTATGTGAAGTGCATAAATAATGGAATTAAGTATAGTTGATTTAAACTGAAGTTATAATGGACTATGTAATGTACTTGGATTTTGATCTTGAATGGAATTATGGGGAAATTATGTTAAAATATAGAATATGTTCAGATCAAAAGCTAGTTTAGAAGTTAAATCAAAGACAGGGTATATAGTGGCATACTAGGGAGTTGATCTAAACTTAACTTAGAGACTACATTCACCTAAGATAGTGGTAGTTAGACCTTGTAGAATAGGTCAGTAAACATTTTTGGAAATTATGAATAAGGTATAATTAGGAATACGATTCAAAGGCTAAATTAGAGACGAAATGAAAACTTTAAATTAGACACTAGCTAAAAATGAGAACAATTACAAGATACTTAAAAAATGAATATTTAAGTATAGTAAAACCCTAAACTAAAGATAATATTATGAGTTACAAGAATAAAGCTTATGTATTGTAGTTGTATAAATACTAAAATGACATCGATATTATAGTGTTGTTGGCGAAGGTCTATTATGAGTCATACCTTAAATGAGCAAGTGGGAAGTCTAGGTAAGTTTAGGATTAATAGGTAATTATTGTTTCATAATACTTGGATGCTTAAGATTATACTTTGTTGTACTTATAAGTAGTTTAATTATGCGCATACATGTGTGTGCGCATAGCTCTAAACTTAATTATATACATCTAACTTGCTATTTTGATTTGCAATTGTTTGTATTGCGTGACATTGATTGATCTCCTTACACTAGACTTTATGATATACAATTTGTAATCTTAATTGGACATGCATTACAACCTAATAGGGGATGCTTAGGATTCTCCAACTACATACTATCTCCTTTGAAAGGGATAGTGTTGAAGCATAATGTACCCTATTTCATCCTTAGTTGATCTAATTAATAGGAAAAGAAGTTGCAATAAGGATGAAGGCAGTGGATTAAAGGATAGTCACTGGAGGAGCGGTATCTCTATTGCACAAGCTTAGGTTTGGTCATGAGTTACTATATAAAAGCTAAAACTCCTTAACTCAAATTAAAGCGGGTATAATTTCTCTGATCTCATAATAGACTAGACAACTTCATGCAATGGTATTTGTTTGTTTCATTGCATTTAGATAACTGTTTGATAACCCTATCTCTACTTAACATATAGTCTTATGTCTCCATTGCAGCTTATTGAGCGGTTCATTACTTACATCTCTATAGATGTTATTGTAGGTGCTAATTAGGGAGCAATATTATAACTACCTTGAGGTTAAAGATTTTCGGATCCTAAGAAGTGAGGATATAAAACTGATGAACAATTACACTTCTAATGTTTTGGTTCTTATTTTTGAATCTTTTAGTATCAAATTATGTATTACTTAAGTATGGTTAAGTTATTGAATCATGTAAATATTACTTGGGTTATCTAAATCTTAATATGTGTTTTTCATACTTTCTTAAGCAAATAACAACATTATTTCATGAACTGTTTATTTCTTAGCAAGTTAATCATAGATGCCTTATGTAAATCAAGGCTACAATAGTAGTCATAATATTAGCTTTTATCCTAGGATAGTTTACATAGCGGGATGCTACGACTCTATTGCTTTAAGGCATGACAATTCTAAGTTGGTATTAGAGCGTAGTTCGAGTGAACTTGCTTTGAAGCTTCATAATTAAAAATGTAGGCATTATAGGACTATAGTGAGAGTGAGTAGTAATAAGTGGGTGGTATAATTTATAGAATAAGAAGTAACTATTCATTAAACTAAGATAAACATTAATTGATCTTAAATCCATCTATGGGGTCATATGGAGAATTGATAGTTAGTTAAAGTAATTCAAGTAAAATAGAGAGAAGTTTCCTATTTAGTATAGAGTTAAGATGTAAATGTTATTGTCAAAATGGTTGATTGGGATGTGTTTAAGATCATAGATGGGATTAAGGATAAATCTATCGATAGGATATGTTGTAGTTGAGGAGACCTATGGATATTAACAAAAACTAATTCGAGTGTTTAGTATAATAGATATGTTGTGATAGTTGCCAATGAATAAAGATGGTTGGAAAGTAAAGGATTACAGTTTGGATGATGTTGGTGAGATACTTTTAGTAAGAGTAAAAGAGGGAAACCTCACCATGTTGCTACTAATCGTATTTTGACTAGCATACCATGTATCTTTAGATGTTGCTCTTAATAGATTATTGACTAGTTCCCATATTTTCCTAAATCATAGGAGTAAGCATAGAAATACCCTTAGAATTGAATGAACCTTACCCTAAACCTATAATACTTGAAGAACCACAAGAGGATCAACATTCAGAAGATCCCTAGAGTGATGTTATTGGATGTATCGAGTAAACACGGATGTTTAAGTGAGACTGGGACTGAGGATGGTGTAGGGTAGGATTCAGAGGAAGAAGAAGAATTTGAGGGGGGGTGGGGGGGAAGAAAAGAAGAAGAACTTGAAGAAGGGTACTAAAAATAGAATTGGAGGGCGATCCTAACGAGAATATGTACGTTATATTGATGCAAATTATAGGAGATACGAATGTGAATGAAATAAATAATAAAGTTGGAAGTGGCAATCAAAAGCTAATTTAGAGAGTAAATCAAAACTTATATCAAAGATGCAATCAAAATCTAATTTAGAAGCAAACCTCGTACAAAATGAGAATATAGTACATGAAGTAATAGTAACTAATAACATTGAAGAGTCTAATAATGATAAGGTATATAAAATAATTACTATTCCTGATATTCCTAAGAAAGTGTAGCTAAGTACTTGTCGAGCCCTATTTCGATTTTCCTTAACTTAACTTAACTTATATTAAGCCCAACCCATTAAACATAGATTACTCGATATTAAATTAAGGAGATATCTCTCTTTTTTAAAATATTTAAAAAAAAAAGGAGTTGCCAATCAGTTAAACTAGTAAAAAATCAAATTAGGGTTCTTGGGTGAGAAAACCCTAATTTACTTATTAGTTTACAGATTTTCTAAAAAAATTAATTTTTAGAAAATTTAACTAGAAAATCTAAATATGGAGGCTAACCTATTAAAAAAAAGTCACCATGTAAAGATAAAAAAAAAAAAAACTAATGGGCTTTTTTTTCTATAATTTTTCTAAAAATGCTATGCTATGTATAGATATGCAAAAATACAATTAAGATGAATTTTTTAAACAAAAAAAAATAAAAAAGCTTTTATATTTTTTTATGGTTGCTTTGAAGGTGTATACATATCTACTAGTTAAGATCATACTAACGTAATTCTGTTTATAAAAATTTAGTAGGTAGATTTTTTTTTTATTTTTGAAAATCAAGCTAGATTTATATTTACTTAACAATTTATTATTATTTTAAAAAATCCTAAAAAATGTAATTTTTTGAATCTATTTATAAACTTAACTAACTAAATCTTTTTAAAAATTTTCGATTAAGATTTTTTATTTTTTTTTAAAACCTACATGTCAAAATCAATTTTTTTTTTAAATCCTTCATTCAAGATATACTGAGATACGTGTTTTCCCCAAAGATAGGGATCTCAAAGAAAAGATACAGGTCTCGAAGAAAAGATACGTAATTTTTTAAAAAAATGCACTTTTTAACTAAAAGTGCAATCTAATTAAATTATAATAAAAACTGAAAAATGTCTAAAAATATAACAAAAAATATGACAATTAAAGAATAATAAATATATAAAAAACCTGCATTAAAGAAAAAAAATTAGTAAAATAATCAATTAACTAATAAAGAAACAAAATAAATAATTAAATAAAGGAAATGATTTTTATTATCTAAAGAAGTCAAGTTACGCATAACTAACGTGTTCATGTTGATTGTATTGCAATAACCTAGACTATGTTCACGTGCTCGGTTGTGGAATTGATCCTGCACGTGTAGCAGTAGTAGATCGTGATTGTGCATAGTAGTAGTGTGTCATGCTCGTGTACGGCAATGTGCATGTACGATTGTGTCCTGATCAAGTTATGTACGTAGAAGACAATAGCGATGTATATAGAGTTTAGTAGCCATGTGTATAGAGTCTAGTAGCGACCATATCAATGTGTATGTCATGTGTGTTTTTGTGTCGTGTAGCATGTGTGGAGTGTTTGACTTCGTGTAGCATGTATGGAGTGATGTGTGCGTAAGACGAAGTGTGTAGGCAATATGTCATCGAAAATCAGAGAGTGTATGTATGTTATGATCTATGAGTGAGAGAGTGCGACCAGTGAGAAGTTGAGTTGAGTTAAATTAGTTGGATCTCAAATTCTATAAATAAAAGAAATTAGTTAATAACCGCAAGAATAGTATATGGACACTTTAGAAGGTAAAAGGATGAATTTTAATTGCAACATTGATACTGAGGTGTTCATTCTTTGCAAGTTAAAAGTATGTTAGCAGAAAAGGATCTAAGGTGATTAGGATTACCTTTATTTATCCAGTGAGAACTTCTATGGGAGGAAAGATACTAACTCAAAAAGTTGTAGATTGTGATTAAAGTGGAATTCGGGAAAAAAATAGTGAAAGTGGCTTAAAGTTTGTCATGATTGACGAATGTAACTAAATTAAAGAGATAAAAACAATTGTAGGTGATTAGAAGTTTTATGAATAATTGCCAGTGACAGATTGAGAGAAGAACTAACAGGATCTACTAGGAGTGAGTGAATATTGAACTTATGGTTAAATTAGCCAAGGATCCAAACCTATAGTTGAAGTCTCGTATTGGGTGTTATAAATGGAACTTTAGAAGTTAAAGGTGCAACTTCAAAGAACTAATGAATAAGGGATTTGCATGCATAAGTAATTCTTTGAGAAGGACACTTATGTTATTTGGAAGAAAAATATATATGGTACTATGAAGACTAGGTGATAAATAAAGTGACTATTCAAAATAAGTATCTTTAACTCTGAATTTGCGAATTATTTGATTAATTATAAGGAATGCTATGTTTTACTGAATTGATTTTAAGTTAAAATGTTATCGATTTCGAATTAAGTTCAAAGAAGTACCTAAAACTGTATTCAAGATATGATATGAATACTATGAAATTTTGATGATGTCTTTTAGATTAGTAATGTACCAGTTGTATTCATAGAATTGGTCTATCATACATATACTAATTGTATTTGAAGAAATTTGTTGTGATATTTATTAATAGTATTTTGATTCACTCAAGTAACAATAAATAGTATGCTAGATTAGGGAAGTGTAATTTCTAGATTGGATAAGATTTCTTTCCTTCAACAAATTATATGTAGAGAAGGAATTTCTATGGATACTGAAAAAATTAAAGCGGTGACTTAGTGGAAATGATTAACAATCACTACCAAGAAAGAAGATTCAATAATGTAACTAGATGTACAAGGGAGATATGAGGCAACAATATACTTCATATGAGTAATTGCAACATGTAGTCTAATAGAGGAATGGTAAATCTAAGACGATCAAATTTCTCATTTGTTAACTCCCTTACCATGTTAACTATTGAGGTTTATCATATCATGTCAAATCTTATTGAGTAATGATTTCTTGATGATACCACTTCCCTTAATGAGTCAGTTGATCAAGAGTTACACTTTTCTTATTGAGTCAAGTCAAGTTGAGTCAATCTAAATTGTTAACCATCTCGTTTGAATTTGAGATGGAGGAAAGTCAATATTTGCCAACTTTACTTTTGTTAACCTTACGTTAAGCTATATGAAGGAACAAATGAAAAACCATAGCAATAGTATAACCATTGTGAGAAGAAAAGCATAAATGGGAGAAAATATTGGCAACAAGTGATGGACAAATACCACTAATGATCGTAAGTGAAACTAAAGAGTACGTAATACAGAGAACAAAATAAAGGATAGGTTAGTAGGAGCATCTGAATCATTATGAAGCTAAGTTATAAGATGGATATCATAATGTGAATAGAAGATTGTGGATGATGGAGTAAAGACATGATTGACATCAAATGTAAAATACAAAGAAAGATAGGATTGAAAATTCGAAAGATAAATAAGGAGTCAATTTAGAAGCTAAATTAGAGGATGATTCAAAAAAATAATAAGAAAGCAATTTAAAGGATTCAAATAGATAGCAATATTTAGAATATATATATGTATATATATATATATATCTGACGAAAGATCTGGAATATAGTAGTTTTGAGGACGAAACTATTTATAAGGAAGGTTGTAGACTTGGTCTTTGACCTAAAATCCAAAACCTATATTAGTAAACTACCTTTACTATACATGTGACCTAGGGAGTATAGCCAATGGAAGTAATAAAGTAAATCATTAATAGAAGCTCAAGAAATAGGTTAAGTTGAATGATAATAACAAACTATTTGATATCAATACGAATTAAGGCGTTCGAAACAATTTAGGGCGTTTGGATAATTTTGTTTGAATTGGATCAAATTTTAATATAAGTTAGTAAAATTTAAATAAATAGCCTTAGTAATATCAATTCCTCAAAATAAAGTATTTATAATGTTTAATTTTAATAAAACATAGTTTCACTAAGTATGATTGGTAATTATTAGAAACTCGGAATTAGAGTTCTAAATGATTATAAAACCACATAAATAAATTATATGTGTAATAAAAATATTACATGGCACAAAATAATATATATAATATATGTATGTACCTCACGTACAAATATTAAGCTTATATATGTACCCGAAACTAATTAAAATACTCAATTTTGTATATTTTAAGCTAAAAGAAGTAATGTAAATTATAGTAAATCAATAAAAAATATAAAAATAATAAGAATAGCTGAGGTCAAGATTTTAAGGCATATGGAATCACCAGGAACATGTATTAACAAAATAAGAGAAGCTTAGCATGTAAAAGGATTCATATTTAAGCTTAGAAATCAAAGAGAGAGAAAGGAAAGATCATTTTCACATCAAGTAAGCTTTGTAAAATCCAAACACCCTTTCCAACATATTGTTTATGAAAATTGAAGTTTAGGAAAATTTAGAGTGGGTTAAAAGGTTCAAAGAAGAAAATTAGGGAAAAACAGCAAAATTAGGATGCAAAATTGAGTTTCAAAGAGTATAGGTGGCTAGGGAGTTGTTGGACACCAAAGGCGGCCACTATAAAGGGCAACAACCACCACCCATTACTGCTGATAAGGTGGGAGAGGTTGCTGGTGACTAGAGCTAATTATTCTAGTGAGGTCCTATTCTTGCTCAGTTTTGAGTAAATTATTAAAAATATAAATACTATGCAGAAAATTGTGGAAAATTTTATTCCTACATATTGTTATGTATAGAATCTAGGAAAATAATATTTTGTATAAATTTGGTAGTTATAATATACATTCTTAAGAAATTAGTGAAATTAGACAATTTTTATACTAAAATAAATAGGCTTAACGACGTAGTTTCACCTTTGAAATTTTTCTACAAACTACCCTATATTAATATTCAATTGCCATGAAGAGATTTCTCACAAAACTATTTTCTAAATTTTTATGTGATTTTTTAGCCTAAAATGATTATTAAAATAGTGTGTTTTAGAAAGTGTTTCTTTTGATAATCTAACTTGGATACTAAGTTTGAATCATATTTAGAGTATAGATATTGTTCTAGAGAGATTTAGATTGAGTGTTACAGTGAGGAGGTGAAGGAAGTTAGTAGTGGCCTTGAATATGGAAGTTAGTATTTAAATAATTTAGTGCATTTGAAAACATTTAATGAATTATGATAGGAATTGGGAAGAAATGAAGTTAAGGAAGGTTTGTTCAAGTAGTACTTATTATTTAAAAAACGATTTCATAACTTTAATTTGGAAGAAAGTTAGTAAATAAACCAAGTTTAGAATATTATCAAAAGGTAAAAGATGATTCAAAGTCTTTGGTAATGAACAATGCATTAAATTGATGCTCAAAGAGTAGGTTAAAGGCATCAATTATTAAGTAATGTGAAAACATAGGAAATATAGGATTCATTAGAGGATGATTTTATTAAGAATCCTATAGCTAACAGAGTTAAGGGATGGCATAAAGGATAATTTAGTAAGGGCCTTAAATTGGAGAAACTCAAAAGTTATGTTAGAGGATAAAACCGATTTTATGAATGATCTCAGTATAGTACAAATGGTAACTTAGAGGATTTTTGACTAAAGAAAATTGCTCAAAACCAAACTCAGAGATTTGACAATTTTAGAAAACTTACAAAGTTCATTGATCGGTCAAGAAACTATGATTTGTGAAAGAGGATAGTGCAATAAGAAATTGTTTCAGAAGCTAACTTTGAATCAAACTTAGAGACTAAATTAGAACCAACTTGTATCAAACAAATTACTAAAATGTGAGAATTTAACTAGTATATGTTTATCTATATATACTCATGACCTGTAATTGATTGATAGGTGAATTCATGGAAGAGGAAGCTTATGTTAACAAGTAAGATTGGAAATGTACTGCTAGCTAGGTAAGTGGATATTTGTGTATGCTTAAGTAGACTTATGCCTACTCTTAACTTTGTGTTCTCTATGATGAATTGTCTTGGCTAAACATTAATTATAAGTTGATGAGCTATTCGATGGCTTGGCTGAAATTGGCTATGAATTGATGTGTCACTTGGTGAGTTATGTTAGTTGTTATATTGGTTGTTGATTAACTAGTGACATGATATGAAACTTGGCTGTATGTTGATGCTAATGAATGCATATATGACATTTCCTAGAATTCATGTTATCTTGGAAAAGAATCTATAAACTAACTCTATCTCCTAAGGTGTTAACCTAAGTGAACCCGATACTGAGATATTAGAGCTGACAAAACTACAAAGTAAAAGTGGGTAATAAGTGATGAATAAGTTTGCTTGGATTTGCTAGGTTTTACTCAGCATTCAATCTAATGCATTCATGACATGAAATGAAAAAGGACCTATGGGTCAAGTTTTTTGAAAACCGAGATGTTGTTGGGTTAGTTTCTATATGAAATGCTGGATTTATTAAGTAAACTACTTAATTTGTAAAAGTTGGGTTTTCAAGCATATAGAGACTACATTGTATCTACTAAGTTAGCTATATGTTGGATTTTCTAACCATTCTATGTAGTTATTGTTGGGCTGAAATGTTTGCTAAGTTCCTAGATTTATTTCAGATGCCTAGTTTCAGTTGACTAAATTAGATGTGTTGCTAGGTTAGGCTAGGATATAGATATTGATACATGTCACATACATGAGCATGGCAACTCTTGTTGCATTTGCATTGCTTGGCTGGGAAACTATAAGATAATGTAATTAAACTATCTACTTGAATTATTTGCCTGCTATTACGTGTTTATCTACTCTTACTTAGCTTGCAGTAACTAAGGGGATAGGTTTCTCTTATCCTCAGATTATAGATAAATAGACAAAAATGGCATAGAAACTTCGAAAACTCTAGCTGAAGATGAGCTTTGGAGAGAACTCATTGACTACATGATTTGGCTTGAGTATATAAAGAGAGCAATTCAGGAAAGCTGTAGGTATTATCTCATCAGAAATTTAATATAGCCGTAGAAGTTTAGAAACATATATTTATAACAGAGATTTTATGTTGTATAAGAAGTGCTGGTAATTATGATACTGTGTACATGGCTCATTAATGTAGAAGCTTTTGCTGTTATTAGTCATATTGAATGAGAAAGTATTTGAAAGTAGTTGTGTATGAAACAAAAGAGTAGGTTGAATACAGGTTCTACTTTATCTTTAACTCAAGGATGGCAGTAACAAATTGTTTTCAAGTACCAAAAGTTTGAGAAAAAATTTTAAGTAAACACTTTAAAGGCAGGGTGTTACAGAGGTAGAGTGTAAGATCCTACAAAATTAGCTATCAACTTATAATTGGTTGGTTTGGAATTGGAACATAAAATTTAGGGTAATTGCATAAGTTAGCCAATTGAGCCTAAATTTTATAAAGAAGCTAGTAATGTTAGTCAAAATGACCTTGTAAGTTTGCATTAAAAATAAAATAATATATTTATAAAATATACGTATTATACTCATTATTTACCAAAAATTCATAAAACAAATTTTGATAATTAATAAATCACGGAAGAAAAAAATATATGTACACAAAAAATCATAAAATGACAAGAGAAAAATTTAAGAGTACCTATTTGTATTATATATGAATTTATATGTAGGGAAATATACCTTAAATGCCTAATATATACTAAAATAAATGTAGGAAATGAATTAAAAATAGAAAAAAAATGGTGGTAGCTCCTAAAATTAGTAGCATAAGCATGGCAATGAAGGACACATGATTGAGCATGCTTAGGATGGGTCTTGGACACAAAAGGAGACATAAACTCCTATAAAGTTGTACACTTGACATAGAATAAAATCCATCACTCACCTATAGCTATTATAAATTCAACTTAGCCCATTCATAATTTAGTTTAGCATCTTGGGAGACTAGGAAAAATCAGTGTACACTCAAAACAAGTTTAGGACAATTTAGAAAAAAAATACAAAATTGGAGTGTGATTAGCAAGAATTATAATACAAGTACGTGGGAGTAACATGGAGGCAAACAAATACTAGGATTTGAAGGGGTAGCTAATGCCTTGCTTAGCCGACAAATAGGAAGTAGTTGGTGGTGATTGCAATGGCAGTTTCAAGTAAATGTTCTAATTTGATTTTATTTCTAATAAATTACTAAAAATAGCATATTAAGTTAAAAAATTATGCAAAATGTGTACGGCACATCTTTATATGTAGTTTTTGGAAAAAAATATTATTTTATTAAGATTGAATGTTGAAATATATCACCTTTTAGAAATCACTAAATTTGGATCGATTTCATTTTCATTTTCAAAAATCTTATTGATGTTGTTTTAGCTCCAAATTTCTTTTGTGAAGCACCTTTTACGCATATTGCATTACTATGGAAAGTTTTTTATGAAAATTATTTTCCATAATTTTTTCTAATTTTTTGGCTCTAAAATCCTATTAAACAGCTATTTATCAAATTATAAATAATAATTTTTCAAGAAATTAATTTAAATTCTGGCTTAGGTGATGTTCCGGCACATTATAACGTTTAATGATATTTAAAGATGAAATTTTTAGTGTTTGGAGTATTGCATTTGAGTATTGAAAGCTTAGTATTGATATTTATGATGTATGTGAAGTGCTTAAATAATGGAATTAAGTATAGTTGGTTCAAATTAGAGTAATGATGGACTATGTAATGTACTTAGATTCTAATCTTGAATGGATTTATGGGAAAATTATGTTAAAATATAGAATAAGTTTGGATCAAAAGCTAATTCAAAAGTTAAATAAAAAACATGGTACATAGTAGCACATTAGGGAGTTGATTTAGACTTGAATCAAAGACTACATTTACCTAAGATAGCAATAGTTAGAGTTTGTAGTATAGGTCAATAGGAATTTTTGAGAATTATGAATAAGGTATAATTAGGGACTTGATTCAAAGGCTAAATTAGAGACGAAATCAAAAGCTAAATTAGAACCTAGCTAAAAATGAGAATAATCACAAGATACTTAAAACCTATATAATTAAGTATAGTGAAACCTTAAACTAAAGATGATAATTTGAATTGTAGGAATGAAGCTTATATATAGCAATTATTAATTAAGTATAGTAAAATCCTAACTAAAAATAATAATTTGAGTTGTAGGAATAAAGCTTATATATGGTAGTTATATAAATACTAAAACGACATTTTCATTATAGGGACTTGTGATGAAGGTCTATTACAAGTTGTACCTTAAGTAAGCGAGCGAGAAGTCTAGATAAGTTTGGGATCAATATGTAATTATGTTTTGAGGTACTGTTTTATAGTACTTAGTGGCGAAGATTATACTTAGTTGTATTTGTATGAAGTTTAATTGTGTGCTTGCTTGTGTGTGATTAGCTATAAACTTAATTGTATATTACTAGCTTGCAATTCTAATTTTCAATTATTTGTATTACATGACATTGATTTATTGCCTTAAACTAGACTTAATGATATATGATTTTTAATCTTAATTAGACATCCATTGCAATTCACTTAGAGACATTTAAGATTCTTTGACTAAATAACAACTTTAAAAGGGATAGTGCTAGAGCATAGTGGCTCCTTCTTCATCTTTAGTTGAGCTATATGATAGAGGAGGAGGTTGCAGCAAGGATGAAGGTACTAGTTCGAATGATAGTCATTAATATGGATCGTTGGGAAGGGAATACATGACATCTAATATCACTTAAACCAAAAGGTGGGTTTAAACCATAGGATGGCTTGAAAACTAAATGGTATTTGAAGGTTGAGTAGGGGCTCTCGTATACTAACGGTGAATATGTTACACCAACGCCTCACAAAAGCTGGGGTCGTAGGTAATATTATGCACAAGTGTAACCAGAGGGCGCTCGCCACTACTCTACACTCATAATAGACTAGATAAGGGTAAATGAGAGTAAGCAAAGATGCTTAGCTCACGCAAGAAGGGAATGTCTATAATTCAATTATCATTAACTGTTACGGCTATTACAGTTTACAAGCATTTATAGGACCCAATTATGGCAAGTTCTAGGTTAGTTTAAATTACAAAACAATTCCTACTAGAAAAGGGAAATAAAATAATTTACAAGGGTAAAGTTGTAATCAAATAAAAAGAATATTTGGTTATACAAAAGATAGTATGAATGTTAGAAGAATAGGATGCGTGCAAGCTATCCATTTTATAGTTTTAGTGATGTTGTTTGCTAAGTAAAGCAGGTTCTGAGCAATTCAGGTTAGGGTTGACATCTCAACATCTCGAATGTTCCAGATTGAGCAAGGATTAGTTCTAGAGATGGTCCATTGCCTAGTCGGCCTTAGCTAGTTAGCTCAAGTTTAGGTAGCTCGGCCTTAATAATGTATTAGGTCGGTAGCAAGCAAGTTCGATGCTTAACTTTAAACTAATGTTACGAAGGGAATGGCTCCATGCTAGGTCTGTCACCTCAAGAGTCTCCCTTACGATGTGGAGAGCAAAGTAATACGGTAAGTCGGACTAGAGATAGGATTGGTCTTTTGAGTTCAACTCTCCTTAGACAGCTTAATAAACCATATGGGCGAGTCCTCGAGCTTGGTATCGAACCTTATTTCATTTTCCTTAATTTAACTTATATGAAGCCCAATTCGCATAATATAAATCACTCAACATTAAATTAAGCAAATATTTTTCTAAAAAATTTAAAAATTAGAGTCTCTGACCAGTTTAATTGGTAAAAAATAAAATTAGGGGTTTTAAGTAGGAAAACCCTAATTTAGCCACTGATCTACGAATTTTCCAAGAAAATAATTTTTATAAAATTAAATTAGAAAAAAAAAACCAGGTTCAAGAGCTAACCTACTAAGAATAAGTTACCATATAAAAACTAAAAAAAAAAAAATTTATGGGCTTTTATTTTTATAATTTCGTAAAAAAATACTAAAATATACCTAAACATACAAAAAATAACTAAAGTGAATTTTCATATTTTTTATTACGAATTTTCAAGAAAAAAGAAAAATATTTTCTTTTTTTTATACGATTACTCTGAATATACCTATTTACTCGTTAATTAGAATCAAATTGGCCACAGTTCTTTTTTTTTTATAAAATATTTAGTAAGTTGATTATTTTTATTTCAAAACTAAGCCAAGTTTACATTTATTTAACAATTTATTATTCAAAAAAACCTAAAAAATATAATTTTCCTGAATTTAAAGAAATCTTAACTAACTATATTTTTTTTTAAATCTTAGTTCAGATTTTTTTATTTTTTAAAAATACTACATGTCAAATGATATCTTTTCTAAATCCTAAATATAAGATATGTTGAAGACACGATCTAAATATGTATCTCTATATACGTTTCTTTTAAATCCTAACTGTAAGATACATATCCTATATGTATTTTTTCTAGATCCCAACAGTAAGATACGTACCTTTAAAAAAAAAAACACGATTTTAATAAAAACGCAATTTATTTAAATTTTATTAAAAATTAGAATTATCTAAAAAAATCATGCAACATGAAAATAATAATAAAAAACTTGTACTAAAACAAAAAAAGGGTTAGTAAAAATAACCAAACTAACTAATAAAATAAATAATAATTTTTACCGAATCAAATCATACATGATCGTACGTTGTGATCATAAAGTGGATCGTGCTTGTATAGTGTATTCAGTTGTATGGCCGAGTGATTAGGTCTGTTGTTTCGTTAGGCAATGCAGTTAGCACAAGTGTCAAGTGTAGCTGTGTGTTTGTCATGCTTGTGAGTATGCGTAGACTCGTTTGTGGGATGTGAATGAATTGGCGAGGGACAAGGGTTGTCAATCAATTGTGAGCCTATGTGGATGTTAAGGGGTTAGTCTATTCATCTACTGTGGTTGCTGTTATGTTATGTGAAGGTTGGTGATCAAGGATACTATCCTGGCTTATTTAGTCAGTGGTCAAGTAATTGTTGTGTGGACATTCGTATGGTTGTTGGCTTGCGGAGTGAGGAGAATGGATTACATTAGGGGGCTAAGGCTTGAATGGTACGTTGCAATTGTACTAGCATATGCTTTAGCTAATTGGAAAGTAGACGTTGGTGAGCTTTAGTTGTTGGGATGGCATAGATCATGGTATAGGCTTGGGCGTAAGATGTAGCTTGTCTTATGTGTAGTCTTCAATTAGGGAATTGAGACTGCTGTTACTGTTTAGATGTAATAAGGGATGTATGTTGATTGTGGTAGACGTGAGGGCTAAATGGTTTGTGTATTAAGGGGCAGTGACTATACATGGATGCTTCTCCATTGGATTGAAGATGGGCATTTGATCGAGTGTTTGTGAATTAGTGCTACAGTGAACTAGTAATGCAAGGATTTTGGTTGGTGTTTGGTGAATTGTGTACTTAAAAAAAAATGTGTTGAAGTCCACCCACTAACGTGCTATTTATAAAATCTTAATCATATCTTTCATTTCAAAGATATATAAGATACGATTACAATCCTTCAGAGATTTAACTTAACTTTTAGAAACCATACTTAATTGGGGCTTTCTATTTTTTAAAGCCCGATTTGATCCAATTTGATTTATCCCAACAACTTATCTAATAAATCCTAAGTCTATTTTGACCTAATATAAATTAGATAAAAATATACTTTAAATAGGACTGGGCTAAAAATCATTTAAATAAAATCCAATTCTCCAACGACTTAAGAATTTATTAAATAAATCATACACCGTTATTCAATTTAACACTAAACGACTTGATATGATTTGAGCCGTCTTAACTTAATTCGATTCGGTACAATTCGACTTGACTTAATACGACTCAACTCAACTTGACTCTTTTTTTCATTTTTTCTTTTAATTTTCGTTATTTTTATTTTTTTCTTATTTTTCTTATCTTTTCTTAACTTAGCTCAACTAAAATAAAGAGAAAATTGGCAAAAATGAGGTGTCTATACTTAAGAGCAAGTGATTGATTCATGATACTTATCAGTCATAAAAGGAGTAATGTCTTTATTACACAAGCCTAGGTTTGGTTGTGAACTATTGCACATGTGCTAAAATTCCTCAATGCGGATTAAAGTAATTATAATTTCTCTAATCTCACGATAGACTAGAAAATTTCATACAATGGCATTTGTTTGTTATATTGCATTTAAATAATTGTTTGATAACCTTGTTTATGCTTGATGTATAATCTTATGTCTTCTTTCCAATTTACTGAGCGGTTAGTTGTTTACATCTTTCTAAATTTTGTTATAGGTGCTAGCTAGGAAGCGGTATGATGAATACCTTCAGGCTAGCAATTGCTAGATCATGGAGAGTGAGGATATAGAAATGATGAATCATTACACATATGAAGTTTTGGTTCTTATCTTTATATCTTTTAGTATCAAACTATGTATTAGTTAAGTAAGATTAGGTTATTGAATCATGTAAATATTACTTGGGTTTCTATCTTGGAATGTGTTTTTCATACCTTCATAGGCAAATAACATCATTATTTTATGAATTGTTTATTTTAAAGCGAGTTAGTTGTAATCACTTTGTATAAATCAAGTCTATGATAGCAGTTATAAGGTTGGTTTTTATCCTATGATGGTTTATATGATAAGACTATTATGACTCTATCGCTTTAAAGGGTGACAAAAATATAGTTGGTTTTAACTAATTTATGCTTATCCATGTAAAATGAATTGCATCGAGTAAATCATGCTACATTAATGCATTAGCATTAAAGGAAATCAAAGAAACTTTATAGAACAAGCAATTAATAAGAGGCAATTATTCGTCTCTACATCTTTATAAAAATTAATTATATTAGTTAAGTTATCACTAAGTCCTCAATTCTATTGAATTTTATCCAATGACTAATTCTATTTCAATTAATCGCTTATTAGAGTAATTTCATATTTTTTATTTAGTACTCTTACATTCTTTTTGCCAAAATAGTACTCTTACATTTGAAAATTGTAATTTCATTCCATAATCCATAAACATTTAATCTACAGTTGACTCCTATGATTCCTTTCCAAATTCTTTCTATAATTTACATGCAAAAATATTAACAAAAGTATTTATCCCATGATCAATGTGTTCTTACTATTATCTATATCTATCATTATTAAGCTACTAATTATTATTCATTTCTACATCATCTAATTATTTTTTCTCTATTGTTAAAGATATTAGTATATTTATATCCATTATTTATCTCATCAGTTTATTAATTAGAAGGCAACTAAAAGTAAAATTTTCTATAGTTTGACTTTAACATACTATAATCGTATATTTCAGAGTTTTGGACTTTTTTGAAGTAATTTGTGTTTCACTGTAAGGATTTTTGTTTTGTTTCATTAGCACATTGTTTAAGAATTTATGGTGTAAAAATAGTTTTACAGTTTTTAAATAAATTAAATTTATGAAATTAATATAAAATTGATTTGATCTCTAACTCTTTCTCACAACCTTTATCTGTCTTTCGCTTATCTCATAGCAAAATATGTCACAATAAAAAAGAGACTTACGTATCTTGTTGTATGATTTATAAGTTGTAATAGGTTAAAAGAATTACATGCATTGTTCTTTGATTCAATATATTTAATTTTTTTCTCTTAATATTTATAAGTGTAATGGTTTTATAGTAAAAAAAATCATGGGCTAAAATTATATAAATACTTCTTCCATAGATATTTATAAAAGTTCAAATGAATTTTTTCCTTATATCTTCCATTCGATATATGAATCAATTTTTTAAATATTATCAATAAATTTATGTTTAATACTTTCGTTATTTCTCTTAATAAATATTACTAAATCATCCAATTTTTTTTGCACATGCATTTGCATTGACAGAATGTCAAATTAGAACATAAATGAATGTAACATACTAATTCGTAAACAATCAATTAAATGTAATGTACTTTTAAATATGCTATTGCTATACAATCAATATAGCATATACACAATAAGCATTTGTTATATCTTATATGTAACATAATTATCTATCACATGTACAAAAAAATGTTATATGTTCATATGAATATGTTATATATACATACTTGTAATAGTTAATGTACATACTTATATACATACATATGTAGGTATATATGCTCTATAATCATTTACGTGTACATATGTAATACATATATAAATGCATACAAGTATAGATGCTTTACAAAATACATATTATTGAAACATACTTATATATGTCTATGTATGTTTTACAAACATAAAATGGCCGATTTAATTAATATATGGATATATGTATACATATTTAAGATTTAAGAACATAAGGCATATCACCTATACATAATTACTCGTTTTCCCATGTAATGTATCACATTTTTTATTGCTCATTATAATGAAGAGTGATTGTGTGAATTACTTATCTTTTCTGCTTATTTTATTTTACTATTGTAATTATTTATTTAATTTAGTGTATCAATGTATCTCTATATTATTAAAACCTAACAAGGCTTATGTAGCCACTTGTAGATACCCCATTTTGCGCCCCCCGCCCCCCCTTTTATTTTTCAAAATTTTTTAGAATAGGATAAAGGGTCATAAATTATGAAAAATACAAAAAATAGAAAATTAAAAAACCCAAAAAAAGAAATTTAGAAAAAAATAAAAAGATAGGAAAAAGTATAAAAAAAATTAGAAAAAGTACAAAAAATTGAAAAATATATAGAAAATTGAAAAGTCATAAAAATAGAAAAAACTGAAAAGATAAAGGATTTAAGGAATTTAGAAAATAATGAATATTTTAGAAGAGAATATTTTAATTTAAATAAAAATAAGGAGAGAATCGTTGAGCTTGGGCAAAGGCTTAGGCTTAGATTTAAATTTAACCTAGACTGACTTTGTCTATATGTACAATTTAATTATACATGTGAATAAAGCTTACTTCAATGGCCTAATAGATAAGCATATAGATAGAGTATTGGGTTTAAGTGTAAGGTTGGGGTTTCAAATATTGTTAGAGGCAAAAACTATCTTTTTCTTTTTTTCACAACACATATTGCACTGCTACGTGTCAAGGTTTTACTGTATCAAGTGTTCTGATATGTAATGCCATTTGATTAGTTAATGTTAACGTGGTGCCATGTGGCATGACATGTGGTACCCCAGGATTGGATGATGCAGTCTGACGTAGTGCCACATTAGCCCCTTTCTCTCCCTTTCCTTTCTCTTTCTCCTCCTTTCCTTCTTTTTCCTTAACTTTCTCGGCATGAAAATAACTTATACAGCTTATTTTGAATCCATTTTCTACATAAATTCCACACATGAGCACACTGTTTTTTGGTCTAGCCTTGTTTTATGCATGGCATACTTTGAATAAAACACATTTAGATTCATTCATATGAGGAGGTGTTGTAAAACCGAAAAAAAACTGAAATTATGGAAATTCTCATTCAATCCGATTTTAACTTTCCTTGCTTACTGAGTTGATTTTAAGTATAAAAAGGGGCTTTAGGACTTCGTTTGGACACACATAATCAAGAATCAACACTCGCTTACTTCAAAACAAAAAATATCCCAACTCTCTCTCTCTAACATCTCCTTTCACTCTCTTTCTAGAAAATTGATTGAGCTCCAAGGTTTTTGAGCAAGTCGATCATACATCAAGCTTCCTTAGGCCCCTAGCTCTCTAAACAAACTAAGCCTACTTGTTACCGTACATCCTAGCCTCTCATCTACGCTCCCCACTGTGAAACCTTAACCTCCTGCATCGGCATTAGCTTAGAACCACCATTACGTAACTCCATTGTTGAAACTGACACCATGGCTAATCTTGTGGTGTCTCGAAATCTCAAACCTAACCTTCCTTCAAAGCCTAGCCTTTGCCTTATGTGCTATACCACCACCACTATCGACAGACTACTACCAATCACCACTAAACAGCTACCCAAAGTCGTAGCATCTGTTCTACTTAACCCTCCCCCCCACCCCCTCCCTAATCCCAATGAAAAACACACAAAAACCCCTTCATCCTTTTGATTTGTTGTTTGAATCACCCTAAACCTACCTAAGTTGCTACTATTGAAGGAGAGCTTGGAGCCAATCTGAACCTAACCCAAGACTCAAATTCATGACCTGAACTTGACCCGTGATCTAGTCTATGATCCACTTCGTACCTATGAACTGACCCTTATCACTTGCTTACATCTTGGTCCATTTTCTTTTGTGTTTTGGATTTTTTATTTTTCTTTTATTTTATTTTATTCCAATTATAGATAAAATTGTAATAAAAAAAAAGAAAAAGGGAAAAAATTAATAAAAATGAGAGAAAAAAAGAAAAGCAAGTAAAATAAATAAATAAAAAAGAAAAATAAAGAAAAAGAAAAATAAAAGAGGATAAAGTTTATTTCTTACTTATTTATTTATTTTAGAAAGTAGAAATAAATAAATAAATAATAATGAATAAATGAAAAATAATATAAAATGAAAAAAAAATCATCTTATCACTTAGAAAAATAAATTTTCCAAAAAATAATAATAAAACAAAAATAAATCGACTTGTTTTCAAAATTAGGGTACTTTAGAATAAAATCTAATTTAGGACCTTTTGATCAATTTTTCTTAAATAAACTCATAAAGGGTAAAAAATGTAAATTGAAGCTTTTATTTTTCAAAAATTAAAATCAACTAGCTTGTTAATGTTTTTGATAAACAAACTATAGAAGTTTTATCCCAAATAGCGGGTACGTAGGCACTTGTATGTAAATATAGGGCAACTTAAAATATGAAAATTTTTCTTTTTTCCACCTTTTGTAAATAATTGATTGCTTTATCTTATTATAATTAAATCAAGTCGCATGTAGATAGATTTCATGAAGGGTAATTTTGAAAAATGAAATTAAAATTGGAAAGTTAAAAAAGTGATAGTCGTTAAGAGGTTAAAAAATTAGCTATCGAATCTAGATCTTTGGTTTTCAAAAATTGTTTTAACAAATTTGCTTTTAATAAAATATCAATAGTTAAGTTATAATCAATCTACTTAATTAGTTATAACTTAATTCTTTTTTTCGATTATAGTCGACTAGCGACTCCAAACAATTTTCAAATTAAACAAACTGATTTTTTAAATTTCTAGTCGAAGGTTAGTATTAAATGGGTAGAGTTTAATATTAATTAGTTTAAAGAAATATAATTTATAACCAGGAGGAAAAAACTAAGCTTGATACTACCCTCATTTTTTTTTATAAAATTCCATCAAATATATTATATTCAATATCATAAAAATAACAGCATTGTTATTATTGTCAATTTCATGATAACCTTCTTTAATCCTATCATCTATCTCTATCTCCTCTTTCTCTCTCTGTCATGCTCCCATTACTTGAAAATTTTAAGGACAATTCTCCAATCTCTTCTTCTTCTTCTTCTTCTTCTCTCTCTCTCTCTCCTCCTCTCTCTCCAATTGCCACTAGGTCATGTCTAATTTACCTATTCACAAAAAGAATTTAGATAGATAAAGATAAATTTATGAGATATTATTAAAGAAATGTATATTAAACTTTGAAATTATCGTTAAAAAATATTAATAAAATTATTATTTTTTATATAATAGATAATGGTAAATATTAACAATATGAATTTAATATTATTTAATTTGCATACGCATCATGGGTGCATCATCTGTTAATTAATATAATACGCGTAGAAAAATGTTTAGGACTCAAAAAATACATCTATGCCATAAACTACCAAACCCATTTACAGGCATGCGAGCAACATACAAATAAATGGGTGGCATACAGGCTAGCACGACAGGATAATTAGATCGAAGGCATGCGAGTATGTTAAGGTTGATACATAAAAAGCATGAGGACGCTAAACATGTAATTTTATGTATGTGAAAACATGTAAACTACCCATTTACCATGCCTAATTACTTGAAAAGACTTACCTAAATGTAGAATTGATGTGCGGTTTTATATTCATACATGTAATAAATTATTAAACTCTTGCATACATATTCGAAAAATTGACAATTACGTTAAGCATAGATAACTAATTATGAATTTTAATTTTTTCTTATTTTTCAAAAAGTCGCTCTCTTGAATTTATGAAGTAGATAGGTCTAGGGTATGTCTTAAGCATACCATGACTTAAACCTTAGACCCTTTCGATTTTATCCAGGGTTATTTGTGAGTAGCACACAAATAAATGGGTAGTATATAAGCTAGCACACTAAGATAATCAGGATGCAGTCATGCAAGCATGCTAAGTTCGATACGCAAAAAGTATGAGTACGCCAAACAAATTTCATCTATGTGAAGACACACGGATTGCCCATTTACCATGCTTAATTACTTGAAAGACTTACCTAAATGTGGAATTGACTTGTGATTTTATATTTGATTGGAGTGGTAACATACTACACATAGCTTCAAAGAAATGAAGTAAGACTGTCATCTGAAAGTATGATTAGGTGAAAATAAGATAATGAGAAGAAATAGACAATCTCAGTATCTCAAATGCATAAGTAACAAACAAAATAGCCTTAGGGGACCTCTGGCGTTCACCATGTTGCTTGAACGAAATGAAATCAATTCTTTAGCTAAATTACTTATTTGATCTTAGAGAGTAGAGTTTTTATAATGGAACGTCGTTTCTCTAATCTCTCTAAGAATTCTAAATAATAAGGAAATATTGAATATTTATAGGCTTTTAGGCATGATGGCCTTCGTTGGATCATTTAGGTGATCAATAGATGAGTTAGAGATTACTCGATTCATGGTTATCTAAAATGAGCTGATTAATGGGCCTAAGAGCTAGTAGCCTTTTTTATAAGTGTATAAGCATGCCTGAGAAAGGTTAGAGGCGAACAGACTAATCTAATAATCTTTGTTCCGAGTCCATTAAGCTAAATCTTCCTTAATCATCTCAAGATAAACTGGACTCATTAAGCCTTGTTACCTAGTCTAATAACTTAAACTTAAATAAATAATGAATTTATTCCAATAACTAATATAACAATTTTTAGCCCTCCATTTAATAAATTATTATGCTCTTACGTACGAATTCGGAAGATTGACAATTACATTAAACATAGATAACTAATTATAAATTCTAATTTTTTCTTATATTTCAAAAAGTGAAGTAGAAAGGTCTTCGACGTGTCTTGAACTCACTATGACTTAAACCCTAGACCATTCGGATTTTATCCGTGGTTATTGTTGCTTCGCTTTGAGCTTCCATCATTTTAAACCATGTATGCCTATTATTTTCACATGCTAATTCCATAGCAAGAAAAAAACGAAAATAATACTTTGAAAATACATATAATGCAGTTGGTTGGAAGGCAAGGGAAAGATCTTTTGCTTCAATTGCATGAAGAATGGAACGTAATGTGACAATACAAATTAAATATAGTGCAAAATGCAAGAGTTATCATAAACTCATATACACGAATCATCGATTACCGTAGCTATCAATTTGATTCCATATATAGACTGATTTGTTTCTAAAAAGATAAAGCATGTGACAAACGTTATTTTCATGTATACATCGTCTAATGCTTCCAACCTATCAAATCATTAGATTATACCAATTTTGCCACAAAATTGGAATAATTATCAGTGCCGCGCACCTACCTAACTATTTCTTCCAAAATTGCTGGTTATAACCTGTTAAATAATTGTGCTAAATATTCTCGTTGTTGTGCTGTGCCAAGTGTGAATTGAATAGACGACTAATATTGAAAACGTGGGATCAAAAAGAAAAAAAAAAAAGTTCGTTCACGGAACTTTAAGGCATTGAAAATTGAAATGTCCTTTTGCTGAAAGCTGAGCAAAGATAGGGAAACGTTAACACGTTACATCTGCTTTTAAAAAAGGTAAACAATAGAATGTAAACAATAATTTGGCAAAAAACAGAAAAATGTACACATTAGAAAACAAGTTTGAACAATAAATTTACTATTTTTTTTTCTATTAAACTTTCATCTGGAAAAATTTTAAGAATTATATGAGTTCCTAACTTTTTTAAAAGTCAGCTTTATTCTTTTAGAATAACATGATGACCTATTTAGAGTTTTTAGCTGATGTGTGCACACGTATATATTAACGTGGCACTTCATTAAAATATAATTAATTAATTAATTAATATACAAAGAGACCCAAATTGTAGAAAATAAAAAGAAAATTTTGAAAATAATAAAAAGTGAAAAAAGCAGAAAAGTAATGAGGAAAATCTGCCAAACGACGTTACCGGCCTCTCTTTCGGTTTAGGTACTTTTCCACATTGGTAGTGCATTTATGCTAAATATCAAATTTACCTCAAATCGGGGTAACAATTTCGATAATTCTGCAATATAAAGAAAATTTGGTTATTGTTTTGAACAAATAGAGAGTGTACGTATTCATGAATTAAAAATGATGCTAATAAGAACCAATATGAAATTTGTCGTGCTTTAGTGACAAATGCAAATTATAACCATTCGGGCCGTAGTTGTAAATACCATTGATTCCACAGTCAAATGAGGATACTTTTGCAATTTCAACAGCAGTAAGTTGTTGAAATATCAATCAACATACTTTTTTTTTTTTTTTTACAACTATTGGAGGGGAAGGTAGAGTCAAACCCCATTGGTTAAGGATCACATATTGGAGATTAGAAGTTTGAACTTGCGCAAGTGCATACACGCCTTATTTTTTCTCTCTCTCGCCTACCTTGCTATGTGGCACATTTTAATTGGATGGGCGAGTCTATAAAGGAGGTTGACTTCATCTTCTTCATGAGACTTCCCTTGCTGTTTAAGCCAAATCTTGATTTTTTTCACCCTTTTTCTCTTTATGATCTTACTAAATTATGAAATCATGGAGTTCACTTGGGTGGGTTGCTATGTATAGATCCCCAAAATTAGTGTTGATCCCTTTGTTTTCCCTTCGAAATCTCCTCTTGAAAATTGGAAAATATTTTGTTTCTTCGAGATCCTAACTTCTTATAATCCGGTGAATCTAAATTACAGTCAAAGGATTTAGAGCTTCTCATGACTATTTGAGTAAGGAAATCACGATGATAATACAAAATATTTGGTAAATCTATTTGTTTTTCATCAAAGTTGGGATTTTTCTTCAATTCATGACCATGGTTGATTCAGCCAAGCTCTTTCTGCACTTATGCAAGCTAAGAAAATGATAGAGAGGCCTTCCCCATCCTCATTTGAGTAGGAAGAGCAACTTGAACAAACCTTCTTAAGCTTAAATATTTGATTTCTCTCACTAATGAACTTGACACCCAAGCTCTTCCTTCTCTTTAGGACATCTCTCTATAAAGTGGAAATCAAAGCATGAAACTACTCTCACTAATTGATCAAATCAAGGAGTTGAAAATCTAGCCCCCTTGGGGTTTGTGAACCACTACACCTAAGCTTACTAAGTGAAAACCACCCTTACCAATTGATTTGCTGGCCTTGAAAACCCTTAGCCAACACTAAGTAACCCTTCAAAAAACATCAAAAGTGGCTACACATCTCTCTCTCTCTCTCTCTCTAGTCTTCTTTACACCATAAACTGACTCAAATACCCTACCCATACCTAAAGCTACAACTTGCAAATTTCTCCTACAAGACCTAGACTTCCCTTTTTCTTCCTATTATTTTATTTCCTTCTTTTCCGTTTCTTCTCTTATTATATTATTAGATATTGTAATATATATATATATAGATATATATAATGTCTTTCTTGTACTAACAAAAATCCTTTTCTTTAAAATCTTGAAATGCTCATGTAAAAAAAAAAAAAAAGAAGACATTTTTCTCATTTATAAAAATTTTACTTTAAAAAATATAATAAAAAGAAAAATAATAAATGAACCTTTCTTTAGGTTGTATTTTATAGAAAGAGAAAGATAAAAAAAAAAAAAAATCAAATTAGAACCCTTTTTCTAGGATTTTGAAATTGATTAATACCTAAACTCAACTTTTTTAAAAAATTAAAATTGATCAACCCATTAAAATTTTTGAGAAGGAACTATGAAAGTTTAATCTCAAATGGTAAGTACATAAGCATTAGTAAGCAATTACCGAGCAACTTAAAATAATAAATTTTTTTATTTTCCTTTTGTAAGTAAATTTATGTCTTATTTTCTCATTTTAAAAAAAAATTAATTTATTTTACTTGCAAATTAGAATTCATCTTTAAAATTAAAAGGGATATTTTGAAAAATAAATTCAAATTCAAAAGGTTAAGGTGGTATCTGTTTAAGATTTAGTAAGTTTTCTCATAGTTCAGTAGCTATGCTATAATTAATCTACCAAATTAGCTATAATTTAACCCTTTTCATAATCCTTATCATGTGGCAACTCTAAACTTTTTTTTAAAGATTTATAGAATATCATTTATAGAATATCAGATTTTCTCTAATTCTTAATTGAAGATTGGTATTAAAAAAGCTAGGTTTTAATATTAATTGAATTGAAAAAATAAAGAAAAAAAAAAGAAGAAGAAGGCATGCTAAGGGTTCATCAAATGACTTTAAAAGGATGGTTAGAGCTATGCTTGTATTTAATGGCTAGAATGGGTGATCTAAGTAACATTACTAGATTTTTCTCGAATATGAGTGCCACAAGATTATCCATGAAAATTAGAGTTTTCTCGAACATGAGTGCTATGGGATAATCTTAGAAAGTAAGACTACTAAGCATTAATTAGCATAGGCTTTTATGCCTTAACTAAGGTTCTTTCGAGCCTTTTTGATATGTTGGAATTTTCGTTACCTAGGATGCTTAAGGATTCACGTATCTATTGCTTTAGGTCACTTGACTATATTTAAGCTTACTAGTCTCGAATTTTCAATTTAGGCATATTATAGATTGCCAAGCTATACTTTAGCATTCACTAACTAAGCTTAAGCGCCATTGTTCTGTGATTTACCTCGTGCTTCTTTACTCATGAAGTTTTCACAATGCCTAAGTATTTCAGTTTCATATATAGGCATTCCTAAGCTAAGCTTAGGGACCCAACTCTCGAGAATTATCTTGGGATTTGTTGCCTTAGAATTTCCTTAATGCCTAAAATTTAACCTCATGAATTATAAGTTGGATGGTGTTCCCAAGCCGAGCTTAGAAACATAGCTTCTAAGGATTGTCTAAGGCTTTATTAACTTAGAATTTCCTCTATACCCAGGAATCTCAAAATTATCTAAGCAATTCAGATTTTTCCCTAATAGGAGTGCTATAGGATTATCTATGTAAGTCAGATTTTTATCCTAGAAATTCTAATTTTTATCCATATAAATGCTTCCATGGCCTCTTCCACAATCCCCTCCTTGTTAGCTTGCGTTTTAGGTGAATTTTCTTTGTTTTTTTTTTCTTTTTTTCTTTTTTTTTTTTTTGCATTTAAAGTGTTGCTTTGCAAGTTGGTTAGATTGTCTAGAGTTCAGCTTTATCATCTTTCTTGGTTAACATAGATAGTGAAGCCATACGGAGCTTGGGAAAGGTTTATCTCGAGGCTTAGGTGCTTGCTAAGTTGTTGCTCAAGTCAAAAATCGGACTTAGTGAGCTGTTGTTACTCGAATCGTAGAAGAGCTTAAAAGTATAAGAAAAAGCACATAGGCTTTCATTCATGTCTTGGATTTTGTAGGCTAGCGCTTGGTAACCACTCTTTATATAGCTTTGATTTCGTTCCCTTTGGTTGAAGGTAATGGAACTAGCAAATGCCAAAGTACTTTATGTAGCCATGCCTATTTTCCTTGGTATAAGGTTTGTAGTTGTTGGTTAAAGCAAAGAAGAAAGAACCAAACTTGAGCTGGCATTTAGAGTGCCATGTTACTTCTATTTAAAGCTCAGACATGTTTATTTAGGTTAGGCTAGCTCATACAACATTCCATGATGGCTTAGCCCTATTGTTGTTTTATTGTAGCCAGAGTATTGCTCATTGTATGTAGCTTGACTCTACTGTCTATAAAATGTAATGACCATAACATAGTAATATGAAATAATAATAACGGTTAATAATGATGATAATAACAACAATAACAATAATAATAGTAACAATAAAAATAATGATCACTGCAATGATGATAACAATAATATAGGATATGCACCTACAAAAATTAAAATGAGTATATATGCATGCATACACATGCGATATGTTCTTTGAGTATTACTCCACAATGATTGAGATAAATTCTGATAGTTAGATCATTTAATTAACAACATAATTTCATTGTTTTCTATGTCTATTTTATATTATTACACTACTATATACCTTACTATTCAGAAGTGTTACAATTATATTATAATATAATAATATATCAATACAAAATTTATAAATAGTGTGATACTTCAAACTTATATAATATTTACTAAGTTTTATATTGCTACTCATACAATAAAATAATATTTCCTATTCACCACAATAAATAAAGTTAAGCAATGTGAAATATTATTGAAAATTTTAATCAACTTCCACCATTGAAGAATGTACCTAAACTCGATAAGAATCAACTATGAGAATGTAAAAATTGAAAGTAAGACAAAAGAGTTATATGTAATTCGAGAATTAGGCAAAACTAGGGATCATAAGATAGATAGTTAGACAATTAGGTAGTTTATCACAACAGCTAGACACTCATTAGGTTAGTATTATTATTTATTAAGAGATATCAATTAGGAGCGTAAACTACCCATTGATTGTTTCAATTCATAGCAACTTTTGTCAAGTGAATACTTCTGATGACTCTATATTTGTTTTTTCTTATAGTTAGTACACCTAAATTATAAACAAGTTAGTAAATTGATGCTCGATGATGGACTATCGACTACTTTTCTCTTACGTATGCATACCTCTAAGGCCTTCAGTCACTTGCTAAAAGAATTATCTTTGATTAGCTTATCGAGGACGAGGTACAGTTTATAGGGGAATGGTAGAAGAACTCCTTAAGGGCTCATCTCAGCCATACCTTACTTTTTTAGGCTTTAATTGCTAAACATTAGGCCTAAATGTTGAAAACTGAAGCCAACCAAACGTATGTCAAGGTCGAGGACCTTAGTCATGCGACATTGTACTTATCACTTAGACCCCTTTTATGCCAAGGCCGAGGTGCTGAGTACCTTAGCTCACTTGCTAAGTGATGAGATCCCCTTCACATCTGCTCCTACTCTTCAACCTGCTATCTTTATTGCTTCTACACGGCGACACTTACATTTGCTGTTAGTATGAAACCAATATCTCACTGCCACTTATCCTTTCACTTGATACTATACTATATTTTTCCCTTTTGTCATTTGTACTATTTATCCCTTTTTGTATTTACTAGGAATTTCTTTTCATGAATGCCTTTTTGTAATTTTCTTTATTTGTTTTATTACCCTAGGGACTTATTATAAATAGTCCATTCTCCTTCTAACTGGAATCATCTTACATTCATTACAAACATTTTTTAATGTACTTGGTCCTTATGAGATATTCCTCTCTAAGTCTATTTCCATTCACTCTTATCTAATCTTGCTAAGTAGCTTAAGGTTAGTAGTGGGTAGATCTCAGCATTAGCTTGTGAGTTACATCAAGTGAAGTGCTAAGTCGTGTTGTGTTCCTAGGTGAGTCATATCCTCTAAGTAGCTTTATGTCAGCTACTGCATTTAGTTTACCGACCTTACCATTCTATTTTTGTTAATACTTTGAAGGACCCATTTAGTTCTCATCTCTTATGATAAGTCTTACTGATAACTAAGCTCCTAGGCACATCATATAATTCTTGGTAGCAGAGCTTGAAGTTATGACTAAGGGCTGCATAGACTGTTTACAATTATCCTATTATTTTATCTTACTCTATTTTACATTAGAAGGACAGGGTAATTCCATAGTCACTGTTGTTTAGTGATTTTCTATGGTATGTATGGAAAAATCTTTAGTGGAGTGTTTCCTGAAAGTTTTATAGTTGAAATGTCAAATCTTAGCATTCAAGGGGAGATTAATGATACCGAGAGTAATGCTTATGGTCATAGTTGTGTTACTCAACAAACACCACATACTGCTAATGAGTAGATACAAGCGTTGCTGCTATTGTGGCCAATTTGGTTGTCTTAGTACAATGAGTTATAGAGACTAGGCTATGAGAGAGAATTGTTAAATAGGGTTAAGAAGTAAGAGATAGGTCGAGAAGGCAGATGGATGAACAATGAGCTTTACAACTGATTCATATGAACCAAGCTCTACCCCGACATGTCAACAGGGTTAGAAGAAAGGGACTCGAGCTAGATGAAGTTGAAGAGTTTGATGAGGAGGAACAATACGATGTTGTTGAGGAGCATAACCTAAGCGCAGCTCGAAGAACCAAGCATCTCAAAGTACAGATTCCTAACTTTAATGGATCTAGTAATACTGATGACTACTTATACTAGGAGGAAAGGATTGAAAAGATATTTGATTTCTATGACTATGAAGATGCTGTTCATATTAGAGTAGCTACATTAGAGTTTTCTAGATATGCAGCAATATGGTAGAATGAAATGAAGAAAGTTTTGAGAAATTGGTTTATTTTAGAGTACTATGAACAAAACACCTTCTGACGCCTCCAAGATTTGAAATGAGGTAGCAAATTAGTAGATGAGTATGCACAAGAATTCCAATTGCTAATGATTTGATGTGATGTTGACGAACCTAAAACTCAAACCATAGCACGATTCATTTATGGGCTCAAGACTAAGATTAGTCATATTATGGACCTCTAGAGACTTAGGAGTCTAGATGAGGCCATCCAAGTGGCATAGAGGGTTAAGAGGCAAAGGTGGAGCTAGATTAGTTGACCTAGATTGCCAAGCCAAAGTAGCATGTTGAGCTGATTAGATTATGGCTAAGCACTAAACAGTTCCAAGGTAGATTGCTGAGTGCAAGTACCGAGTCGACCTAAAGAGGATTGAGGTAAGGGGAAGGCTAAGGTAAGGGTAGGGCTGAGGTAAAGGTAAGGCCAAGGAACCTGAGGTCTAAAGAGACCAAGGTTAGAGCTTAGGAATGAAGACTAGATAGATCAAATGCTTTAAATGTCTTAGTTATAAACACTTGGTTAGTTAATGTCCCGATTATAGACACTTAGCTAGTTAATGTCTGAACCAATGTATCATGACAATCAAGGTAGATAAAACTCAATTTAAAATAGATAGTGCTAGTAAAGGAGAGTAGGAAGTGGAAGTTAGCTTGACACTAGAGGAGTTTTAGGAAGACCTTGATGCCCTAACACCTCCTAAAGTAGGAGATGAGTGCTATTTTGTTGTGCATTGATCTCTCATTACTTTTGTAACCAACAAGAATGTGTAAATGGAGAATCTCTTCTACATGAATTGTTGAGTAAATGGTAACCTATGTGCCTTGATCATAGATGAAGGAAGTTATACCAATGTTATAGCATAAGGAGTAGTCAAGGCCATGAAGTTGCCAACCCTTCCGTACCTAAGATTGTATAAGATTTATCGGCTATATGAAAAGGGAGGCTTACCTGCTGCTAATCAGGTTAGAGTACCAATTGCCATTGGTGATAGGTACAAGGATAAGGTGTTGTATGATGTCTTTCCTATGTGCGCTTCACATATCTTACTCAGCCAACCTTGGCTATTTGACTTGAGGATATTACACGATAGCTATAAGAATACCTATACGTTTCAAAAAGACCGGAAGAAGATTTTATTGACCCCTATAAGTCCTAAGGTAGTATAGGAGGCACAAGAGAAGAATGCTAGATCACTACAGTAGAAGTCCTTCGTGCTTTCTTAAGCTCAATTTGCCCATAAAGTCAAGGCCGAGGAGTATGTACTCCTTTTAGTCAGGAACTTTTTAGAGTTGAGAGAAGCCGAGATCTTACTTACCCAAGTGTAGATAATACTATAAGAATATGTTGACCTATTTCCAGCCGAGGTGCCAAAATGCTTACTAACTTTAAGAAGCATTAAACATTACATTGACCTTTAACCAAGAGTTGTGCTGCCAAACTAACTTACTTATAAGCTTAATCTCAAGTACGTGACTAAACTAAAGAAACAGGTGGATGAGTTCATGAATCGTAGATATGTTCATGAGAGTATGAGCCCTTATGTTATACAAGTTGTACTAGTGTTGAAGAAGGATAAGTTGTAGAGAATGTGCATTGACATCCAAGCCATTAATAAGAAACTATTAAATATTGATACTGAACCCCACGACTTGATAACATGCTTGATGAATTACATGGTGCATGTATCTTTTCAAAGATTGACTTGAAAATTGGCTATCATCATATATGAATAAGGCTTGGCGATGAATGGAAAATTGCTTTCAAAACAAAAGATGGTCTGTTCGAGTGGTTAGTAATGCTGTTTGGTCTAATGAATGCGTCGAGTACTTTTATGTGGCTCATGAATCATATACTGAGGTCACTAATTGGCAATTGTGTTGTAGTCTATTTTGACAATATTCTGGCCTACAGTACTGACCTCATCTTCCATATTGAGCATTTAAGATCAATATTCAACATTCTACATGCCAAGAGGTTATTAAAAAACTTGAAGAAATATGTGTTCTACTAAAGCAAAGGTGTATTCCTCAACTATGTTGTTTCAAAGGGAGGAGTCCAAGTTGATGATAAGAAAGTTAAAGCTATTCTTGAATGACCTACATCAACTAATGCTACTAAAGTCAAGAGCTTTCATGGTCTAGCTTCATTCTATCAAAGATTCATTTGGAGCTTCAGTTCCATAAAAACTCCATTAACTAAGCTGTCTAGGAAGAACTTTGAGTTTAAGTGGTTAGAAAAAGCCTAGAAAAGTTTTCAAGAGATAAAGGCCAAATTGACATAAGCCCCAGTACTCACCCTATCGGTTTTGAGAAAGTTTTTTAGGTAGAATGTGTGTGTCTAGAGTCAGCATTGGTGCTGTCCTTATGTAGGAATATCGACCTATTGCCTATTTTAGTGAGAAACTTAGAGAAGCTGCCTTGAATTACTCAACATATGACAAGGAGTTTGATGCCCTTGTCTAGTTACTACAAAACTGCCAATATTATCTATTATCAAGAAAATTCATCATATACTTAGGTTATGAATCTCTTAAACACCTCCAAGGGCAACAAAATTTTTTTCAAGGTTATGCTAAATGGGTCAAGTTGTTGGAGTCTTTCTGCTACGCCATCCGATATAAGAAGGGGAGTACAAACACTATGGTTGATGCTCTTTCTCGTTGTCATACACTTGGATTTGGCACTCTACCCAATCAATATGAGCATGATCTATATTTTAGGCCTTTAGTACCCCAAGTGTAATGTTAGAGGAGTTGTAGATGGGTTTACTTGAGCTAAGGGTTTCTGATGAAGGAGAAGCAAGTTTGTGCACTAAATGGTTTGATTAAGGAGCTATTTGTTCAAGAAGCTCATGCTGGAGGATTAGTTAGCCATTTCAGGGAAAGGAGAATAGCCAAAATGTTGAGAGAACATTTCTACTAGCTTAGAATGATGAAGGATGTGCACAGAATTCTTGAGTAATGTGAGGTATGTAAGTATGCGAAGGGGAAGAAGGAGCCGTATAGGGAATACACATCTCTACTCATACCTGAGTGTCCAAGGACCGACTTAAGCATAGATTTTATGCTTAGCCTACCCCGAACCCTAAGAAGATATGACTCTATTATGGTGGTGATTAATCGGTTCGGCAAGATGAGCCACTTCACTCCTTACTACTGAACCAATGATGCTTTATTTGTTGCTAACCTCTTTTTATAGGAGATCACATGGTTACACGGAGTGCCTAGAAGTAATGTATCTGACCGTAGATTGAAGTTTACAAGCTTCTTCTGGAGGGCCCTATGAAAGAAGCTTAGTTACAAGCTTCTTCTGGAGGGCCCTATGAAAGAAGCTTAGCACTAAGCTTATGTATAGTAATTTTTTTCATCCTTAGATATATAGCCAGATTGAAGTAGTAATAGGATAGTTGGCAACCTCCTGTAAGCAGCTGTTAAGAAGAACTTACATGATTGGGACCTATGCCTATCTGTTATTGAGTTTACTTATAACCGATAAGCTCGCAACTTGACAAGAAGGTCACATTTTGAGGTTATCTATGGACTTAACCTAAACTTACCCTTAGATATGGCTATCATCTCGATCGTTCAATGGGAAAGTCAATGTAACCTGTGGCATACTAAAGAATTCCAAAAGTTGCATCAAAAGGTTGCCAAACAACTATTACAAACTATAACCTGATAGAAGGAGAAAGGAGATGAGTGGTTTATAGCCTCTAAGATCTTGTTGAGGTCCACCTTAACAATGAGCATTTCCTTAGGAAGAGGATGAACAAGCTTTCCCTTAGGTTAGATGAACATTTTAAGATCCTTAAGTGCATCAACGATAATGCATATGAGCTTGAGCTACCCAATAGATACAATGTATCTACTACTTTTAATGTGGTTAACCTAACATCCCATGTACTTAATGAAGAAGAGAGCCAACATTTGAGGGCAAATCTTCAACAACTTTAGGAAACTAATGAAATACCAACTAATAGTCCTCTTACCCACATGTACCTTTGAAGGCTTCCATCACTCACCAGAAGAATTCTCTCTTATCAGCTTGCTAATGACAAGGTGCAGTTTACAAGAAAATGGTAGAATAACTCCTTGAGTACTCATTTCGGCCATACCCTTCTTTATCAAGCTTTAAGTGTCGAACATTATTTGCCAAATGCTGAAGCCTAGATGCTAAATGTCGAGGCTAACCAACCGAGTGATAAGGTCGACTAATTAAGTGCCAAGGACCTTAGTCATACTGTACTACACTTATCACCCGGACCCCTTTTGTGTTGAAGTCAAGGTGCTGAGTGCCGAAGCCCACTTATCGAGTGATGAGTTCCCCTTCATGTTGACCCCTGCTCTTCAACCTATTATCTTTATTTCTTCTACACAGTGACACTTACATTTGCTGTCAATACGAAACTAATATCTCACTACCACCTATCTTTTTGCCTAATACTGTACTATTTTTTTCTTTTTTGTCATTTGTCCTATTTAACCCTTTTTGTATGTATTAGGAATCTCTTATTATGAATATCCTTTTGTAATTTTCTTTATTTGAAATGTTGCCTTAGAAACTTATTATAAATAGTCCCTTGTCTTTATCACTGGAATCATCTTACATTCCTTACAAACATTTTTTAATATACTTGGTCCTTATGAGAAATTCCTCTCTAAGTTTATTTCAATGCACTCTTATCTAGTCTTACGGAGTAGCTCAAGATCAGTGACAAGTAAATCTTAGTATTAACTTATGCATTACATCAAGTGAAGTGCTAAGTTATGCTGTGTTTGTAGGTGAGTTATATCCTCCAAATAACTTCATGTCAGTTACTACATTTAGCTCATCGACCTTACTATTATATTTTCTTCGATACTTCAAAGAACCTATTTGGTTCTCATCATTTATGGTAAATCTTAGTGATAATTAAGCTCCTACGCACATCACTTGGGGTTAGGATGTGCTTGTAGATGAATATTGGTTGTTTATTATGGAAATTATTGTTAAATATAACAATTAAAGAATTTATTGTATGATTGATTATTGCATAATTTAGATGGCTTGCTGATATTGGTTGATCACCTAATGATTTGATTTAATTATATTTGACTTATCTTAAAGTAAATAGATGATGCATAATCATGAACATTACATTTATTATTCTAACCATCACCTCATACAGATGGTAATGTAGGGCTCTATGGAGATAAGGATCCTATGTGTTTGGATTATTTATGATTAGTACACTACAAAAGTACTTATATAATAGGACCCTATCCTTGGCTTATAAGCTTACTTAACACCAAAGACACTAACCATAGGTGATTGAGGGTTGTATATAGAGAATATCATTATATACCGTAAGTGTAGACTGCTGTAAGCACCTTATCACTAATCTTGGAAATTTGTTTACTATCGGATTTTTGGAAATGGAAATCTTTTCTATGAAATATGGAATTTTAATATATAGTTAAGAACGCATGTGTTAGAGCATGGTTGTAATTAGTGTTAACGAATCTCTAATCCTGACTTTAAAAGGTGTCAAATACGTAACACCTGATCAACTGTATACTTTATTTGGTATATTGATTTTTCATCCATTCATATGATTGTTTAATAATTTACTTATGAGTATAGTAAGGGGAATATTTCACTAAACTCATATAACTTACTCTCAATCAGTTTTCACCTTGTAGGTTGATTGATGGTTGAGACTAAGATAAGAGTTGAATGTAGAGAGCAAATATTGAGAAACGTAGTAGAAATTTGAAAATTAGAAAGTGCAATGTATAGATAATTTGGTACATTAAATTAAAATAACTTTATCTTGTTTAGGTTTTTGTTTCTTTTTTCTTTTTAATTTTAGATGGTTTCAAATTTCTAGAATTTGTTATCCTATCTTATTATTTGGTAGAAGGTACTGGTTCTTTATGCTCTTAATAAGTTGCAAGTTATTAGTTATCCATAGTCATCTATATTTTGAATTTACTCAATTAGTTAAAAATTAAGAGCTTTAGTAATTAATTAGATAGTCTTATAATCTTTAACTTATAATACGATTTTCACATTATGGGTATACATATGATATGAAAACTTTAGACATTTTTTCTAAACCCCCTTTAAGGTTCTAACACCAAATGTGACAAAAGTACATTAACTTTCATTTTTTGATCATTTTAGTGCTGAAAGTTTAGTTGTTTTTATTTTGGTACTTCAACATTTTTAAATTAAAAAAAAATATATAATTTCTTCATAATAACTTTTGGTAGAATATTATGAAAATTATCAAAATAACAATTAACAAGAGTACATTGAAAAAAAAATTGAAATTAAGAGAATAGGTTTGATTCTTGAAATTATATTGGCACATATGGTTTTTGTAGATAACTTTTATGAGTTTTTATATCTCTCAATTAATTATTTTATTTATTATTGTTGTTAATATTTGTTATCAATTAAAATAATAAAAAAGATAGCAACAAGAACAAAAACTATAGTAAAAATAAGAAAATAATGAAATTGATAAAAAATACGAATATACCCATGAAATTGATCCCTTACTCGTCAATTTAAGTTTTTAGTGAAGATATAATAGTGAAATTACTCAGATTTTTAATCTCTCTATAGAAAGAGTAACAAATCGCATCTTTTATAAGGTATTAAATATCCGCTCTAGAAAGGAAATTGAAAAGATACTGGAAATAGCACATTTGCCTGTCCAAAATTCTAACTTGTTTAATTTACTCGAACTGATGAATATAATGAGAAGATCAACTCAGGATAAGAAGAATAAACAGGAGCAGTACAGCAATGTTGCAGCTCGAAAAGTAGTAGTAGTGGATCCAAAACCAAACGAAGGATTGGTTTCAGATAATGCGGACTCCATCTAAAGGGTGATAGTGAAGTTAATATTTGGTTCTTCATGATTCCAACACTTTGTTACTGGTAACTTCGCTCCGGTTGATTATCAGACGCCTTCGGTCATTGACCTCCCTATCAAGGGCCAGCACATCCCTGTAAGTAAAAGCTACATATATACCTACCTACATATACATATATATATATATATATATATCTTTAGAGTATCCATTTCTAATGTTTCCTAGAACTCTTATTTAGATCAAGGGAAAGAAAAGGAGGAAAAGGAAAGTGAATTTTCAAGAAAATTTTGCACGTTTTGGAAAAGAGAGGAACCAAATGGATTTGAAAGGAAAACTTTTATTGAACCCAATAAAAAACAATTTTCCACGTTACACAACGCAGCATTGGTTTGCCGTAGAAGTAGATGCGGTTAGGTTCAGTACAATTTACCTTTTTTATCAAACTGAACTTAATATAATAGTTTGATATTTTTTTTAAAAAAATTAAATATAATCATATGGTTTGGTTTATAAATTTTTTTGATTTAATTAAAACCAATTTATATCGATTTGATTTATGGTTTAAATCGTTTGTATCAAATTTTTACTAAATATTTTTATTTTCAATAAATATAAAATTTTAAATGAAGTTTACTCAACTTGATTTTAATAATTGATAAATTATGATAAAAAATAACATTATACTCCAATTCAATAGCCTTCATCTTTTTATGAAAGATAAGACGTGTTTTAAAAGAGTTGCAACTCGTCCTATATATCTTATTGTTCCTCAACTCTAAAGATGCGATCATTCCGCCACATATCTATTTTTTAATAAATAGGAAAATGTAAGGTTTTAATTTGAGCTTTGTTCAATTTCAGAAAAGTTTATATAAAATAAAATGAACTTGTTATTTCTTAAAAGCTGTCAGGTTTATCAAATCCCATGCTTAATCTCATGTCTTGTCCATATCCATAAAAAAAGAATGAATGAATATCGGTTGTTCGATCATTAAGAATGATCCTATGACCATCAATAAAATCGTATGTAAACAATCCATCTCTAAAGTATTTCATGTCTATGATCACTATCCAATATTTATAAATAAGAGGCTATTATTCATTTTTGCATAAATTTTGGATAGAGAATGACACTGAAAATCTGCATAAAAATTATTACTTTTTGAAAAGAAAAATAAAATGTCTTCATTTTAATTTCTTTCTTATGTCTTCTTCAAAATTTATCAGGTTAGCGCAAAAAATTAAATTATAATATGTCTCTAAAGGGTAAATATTTAAAGTAATTCCATATGTTTCATTTCCTAATATAATGTGTGAAGAGTAATTGTGAGGCAACCTCTTAAATATGGGGCTTATAGGATTTGTTTAGCCGAGTTTTTCAAATTAATTTAGGTGTTTGTCAAGTAATCGAACACAAATCAATTCGGCCTGTTCATTCCAGTTTAACTGGAACCATCTATGGAAATGGAATAATCCTTTTCCAGTTTGGTTTCTGAAATTACACAAGAAAGCTAAAATCAGTAAACAAACGAGAGTTTCATTACATCTCTAACATATGTTTCATATGCCATTGTTGCTTTTTTTCCTTTCATAGCTTAATATCTGAAAAAAGATCAGGGTAGTTTATGACCTCTCAATTTTTGCCTCCATTTGTAATCAAAGACAAAAACTTGAAACCAAAGTAACCAATTTAATTTACTAGTTAATTTAAGTTTCTTACTAGTTAGAAACTTCCTGTTTCTTAATTTTAATAACTAAAATATAAATTATATTTTCATTTTTTTAATGATGTTCGCTCAATCCATTTTGCTTGTATTTCCATGTTGACCTCTCATCCAAGTCTAACAATACTGTTTTAAACTATAAATATAGTGTTAAAATGCTTAGTTAACTCATATAATTGTAACAGTTGATGATCTTACGAGACTTCACCTTGCTAAAATGGAACAAAATTGTTTAACTACAGCCTTGTGCTAAAATCGTAATTCTAGAATTATGATTAGCTATATAATTCTAAGGGTTTATGACTATACCAATTCTAAATATCGTCTTACATTAGATCTAATGAGCTATCAAATTAAAGAAAAGGAACTTGGTTTCTATAATTGAAAACAAGCTCATTAAATCATGAACGAAATGACACTACATTTTCTTTTTTAAGTTAAATTAATTAGCCTACTAGTTTTATTATTGAAGATCTCTCATCCGATAGTTGAGGAAGAAAACATATTTAACTTATCAAAAGAGAATTCATTAAGTGTCCTTTAAGGGTAAGGAAAAAGATGAAACTGATATTATAGAAGAAGTTGATGCATATATAGAATTAGACAGTTTTGCCAGTAGGAATCAAGATGCTTTCAACATTTATAATGTTGATGTTACAAACCGAGTACTTCATAAAACTTGGAATTAAAAGATATGAATATTATTAGTAATAGTACCAATTATTGGCAATATCAATCATGACATGAAGATAATAACAATGATAGTGATGGGAGAACTAGTGATAGTTTTGATAATAACAATTAATGATTTATTTTAATTTTGTATTTCATTGGAAGGATTTATGTTATAAGTATCTACATTTTTTCGTTTTTCAGCTTCACAAATCATGCTTTATTATCTGTTCTATAACTTATGGTGTAACGAAAATTTATATTGAATTTCTTTCATTATATGCTTCCAAGTTTTTTATGATCATTATTAGCATATCTACAGTTTTTTAAAATTACATTCTACAAGTTGTAGAAATTTATGCTTTAAAGTTCCAATTTTATACACACTGTCTATCTAGGTCGAATTTACGATTATGGCACCCTCGAGGAAATCTTATTAATGTTGTTGAAAGTCCTCCATGCATGTCTTCTTTGAGTATGTCGCTTTTTATTTTTTATTTTTTTCCTAACAGTTCAAACATATATAAAATGTTTGCAAAACTACTTTTACATAGATCTGTGTGCTTCCACTTCCATCCATTTTCTTTTCTAAGATAGGAGTAAAGGTTCAGAATTGAAATGATGGAGTGATATATGAAAAAAGAATTAGCATGACAAAATTCAATATGTACGATCCTAAATAAGTAAAAATTGTTTCGTCCAGCAGTGCTTAAATGGAGAATTTTTTAGGGTGGGTCCAAATCCAAAATTTAAGCCAATTGCAGGACATCATTGGTGCGTGGAATTTTCTTTTTGTGGCATTGCACTCTTCATTTTTAATTACATTATCTAATAAAATATTAGTTCGATTCTTTTGCAGGTTTGATGGAGATGGGTGAGTGTCTCTCTCTTTTTGCATAGCATGATGAAACAAATACTATACTAGTAAGGTTATCTTATATCGATTTTCTTTTTAAAACCTGATCTATACATGTATATAAGGGCAAGATATGGATAATAGGGCCGTACGTTGCTCTCACTTGCTTTATAGATTATATTCTATATTAGAATTTTCCCCATTTATAAGAGTCTTTGGTACAAATTCTACCTATAATACTAATCTTATTTATGCTCTATTTTTTCCTTTTTTTTTTTCTTTTCCTTTTAACTTCCTCAAAATATTTATGTAACACTTCATAAAACCATTTATGAATGAGCATCAACAGTATTTCATAATGATGAAATAAAATTATGCCGCACCACCAGAACAATTGGATATTACTGATGTTTACATGATTTTTCTTTTTCATTTATTGCTATAATTCTACTAAAATCGGTGTAATATTTCAGCATGGTTCATGGGATACGCATAAAAAATGGCCATCCAACGTATGTCTCACTATATGTTGGGACATCTAAACTTAAACAAGAAGAGTTTTTTGGGTCTGCCAAATTCATGAGGGTACGGTAACTTCCATCCTTACATATTTCTATTTTTTTAGTATTTTTTTCCCCTATTTTTCGGTTTAAGCCTTCCATCTTCAGTTCATTTAATTTATAATATCATCAACTAAACAAAGAGGAAGTCCTAGCTTAATAAAACACTGACTATTCCATATAACTAAAGAGCACAAATCTCATCTCGCAGTTTCTTACTACTGACATATTTCTAGAATTTTTTTTTTTCCTCCTTTTATTCGGCAGATTGGAGATCTCAAGGGGCCCTTTGGGATATTCATGGTCTGTATGCAATGGCTAAGACAAAATTTCAGAGTGTTGGATGCTTCCTATGGTGCTGGCATCGGTAAATACTAACTACATGATTATAGAACATCACAGTAGAAAGCTTCTTTAGTTTGAATTTCGAAAACTGATACACTTAACACAATTTACCGGTATTATTTGATTATTATATTTTTATGATACAAATAGCATATAAATTCTTTAGTCTATTATTTAGTTTACATATTAGTAAAAGTTACGGACAAAAAGGTCTTGAGATATTACACTAAAACTACCAAAAAAAAAAAAAAACTTGTACCAATATTTCATGGTATAAAAATTTATTTTACAATATAGAATAGATATATCTTTAAAATTCAAAATATAACTCCCAAGTTCCCAAATCACAATGATAAACATTATTGTAATTTATAATATAAATAATTAAATTTTTGTAATTTTTTAAAATTTTTAAATTACAAGATTTTGTATCAAGTACTGTTTGTAATAAAAGTGATACAAGAAAGTAGTCTCGTACTGCCCAATTATCCTTGTAATGCTCAATTATATTATCTAAATGCTAACTAAATATTCTATTTGTTATAGATTATACCTAAAGTTTAAAGTTGTTAGACCGCACACTCTATTGACATTTTACATATCAAATCAACTATTTATTATATAGAAATATGTTGCCATAGAGATTTATTAATTGAAGACTAAAAATAAACACATTGGACTGCAAGGTCATAAATGACAAGAAAACATGTGATTAGTTATTGTTTAACAACAAAGTGGATAAAACATTCAAGTTTAAATGGTGATTCGGCATTTTCTGGCAAAAAAAAAAAAAAAAGAAAAGAAAGAAAGATTTTCCCTTTCAATATTTTTCATGTGAATGAGTAGATATCATTTCCAGAACGGTATTCACTGGATTAGGACTCTTCGGTTTTTGACTTATTAAGCTTGTCCAGCTATTCTAATTAAAAATATCAGGGTGAGCTTGTTTTATGAAGTATGTTTTCCGAACTCATTTTATGGAAGCTGGATATTTAACTCATTTTTTTCTTCTCTCTCTCTTCTAGTCCCTTATTCAATTCCCTTATACAATGTTTATAACCTTCATTCAAATTCCAGTTCAAATAGCAAAGTTTATAAGGAAAATATTATACTTTATTTTTTTATTTTATACCATTGATAATATAAAATGGGTTAAAATGATTAATTTTTTAGTTCATTACTTTTTAAAAAAAAATAATGGAAAAATTTTAGTTTTGACTCTATTTATCCTTCTTCAATACATATTGTATTATTAAGCTTTTTTTTTAATGGAAAAAGAAGTTAATTGCCTTTTTTTTTTTATTTCCATCATCTATTTTAAATTTTTAATAACTACTATAAGTATATTTATAGTTTTTTAAAACTATTTTATCTAGATTATTGAAACTAACATTTCTACATTTTAGGTAGAATTATATATCTACATTTTGATTTTACATTCTAAATTCGCAAATCAACTAGTAATTTTTAGGTAAAATTACAAGACTGACAACGTTATGTCATGTATGGCACACATGAATGGACCAGAATGAAATCTCAATTATGGTTTCATTCTCGTTCCCCATATTTGGAAGTATATTTTGAAGTCGGAATTACGATTCCATTGAATCTAATAGATGATTTTAAAGGGAGAATTCGTTTCCATCATCGAAAAGGTAGAGTTGTAATCCCATTCCCATTTCAATAATTATTTCTAATTAACATTACTTTTCTAACATTCAAAAGAATTATAACATGTAATAGCTAACCACACTTTCGATAGATTATACTATTTGAGTATTTAATGTCATTTCATTTCATTCTGTGATTATCTCTAAATAAAGGAAATGATTTCTCATGTCAACCCTCATTCCATTCTATTTCATTTTAATTCAATCAATTTCAATTCGGACCATTCCTTCATAGCAAATGTGTCATTAGGGTATAATATTTCTCAATCGAATTGAGTATCTCATTCTTTAAATATAATGGATCAAGGCCAATATGCCAAATCAACTTGATGAAGCAAGGATAATGAAGAATGGTGGCAATAAGTCATTAAGTGACACATCTCTAAGAGTAATAAGAGGTTGAGCACCCTAAGGAAGTTATAATTTCTATGTAAAGAAGTTAAGTTAAGCTTGTTTAGTTGATCGTATTTAGGTAGACATTAAATAAAATTTTCATGAAATTTCATCAATTGAGAAGAGTGGACTCTAAGAATTGTCTTCAATGAGAGAACATGAGTGAGCACTTTTAAGAAAACTTGAGGAAGTAATCTGTTTGATACTAAGTGTAAGGTTTAAGGGACTTATTGGTAGAAAAAGATCTAGCTAGATGGAGATAGAAAGTCCATCTCCAACTTCCTAAGCAAAACTCAATCTAGCCATGGTACTATGATTTAAGAGTTTCTTCTAATTCAATAAATAGGTAGAGAGGACTTTGATAACTGAGAAGTTGATTTCTATGAGTAAGTTTGATTGCACTAAATCTATAACCATATGCTCCTTTAGACTCCTTTACATGAATTCCTATGTGCACAATTTAGTTGATTTGTTCTATATTTTTAGATTGGGATGCAAGTTCACTTTCCTTAATTGGATACAAATATTGTCCCATTTATTTTTTTACTTTTTTTAGCTTAGAAAAGATATTATGTTGTCAAATCCAACCAGAATTTTAATTAAGGCCTCTCATACACTTGACTAGATATTTACGTAATAGACTTGAATGGCAAAGATGATTGACTTTTTAAATTAAGGTCAACAATAGAAAGAAAGGAACTTATAGGTTCATCTTGCTCAAGATTATAATCTTCTCATTTTAACTTGGATGCGATGAGTAGAACACTCACATAATGCATTGATAAAGGTCCTCTTGGAATCTTGAAAACTTCTAAGATTGCTTCTTTATCAAGAAATCGACACCATAAAAGAAAATCTTACTTTTTCTCTTATTTACACAACTATCTCCTCTTTCCTTTGTTCTATCACCCTTAACTAGTGAACGAATGGCATTCCCATAGTACCTTTGCTCTAAGATTTGCAACAAAGGGTATATTTGTATCCCCTAACTTGAGCCAATTAGTTTTAAATTTCTATTTGTAAATCCTCTCCTTAACCCCCTAAGCATGTAATACTCGTGAAAATTTTGCTTTTATTGATGCAACAAGGTCATATATCCTCTTGAAAGATGGTTGATTGGATGTGCTTTACATTATCCTTAGCTAGGACTGCTCCAAATTGAAGATTAGAGTAGTATGAAGCATTAAAGCCTCTTAGTTCCATCTCTAGAAACTTCAATTTAGTTAAAATTTGGAAGAACTTTGAGGCATGGACTTACTTATCTTGCATAATAGCAATTATAGGCATGAAACTCTTATTTTAAAGTTAATAATAAAAAAATTTGAATAGAAACTTTCTTAGTCAAATAATTTAGTCCATAATAACACACTATTAGTTTTGTAGATCAGAAAAATTGCAATAAAATAAAGATCTAGAAATTATAAGATCAGTATGACATGTAGAATGAAAACAAGGTAGCAAAGGTCATTTATAAGAAAATTATCTTATCTCATAGAGCAAATTATCCTTCTCCTCTTAGGGATAAAGTGTAAGTAAGATATGACACTATCTTTGCCTATTCACTACAAAAACTCCGAATATAGTTCTTCTAACGGTATCCATACATATGATAGCAAGAACAAAATCTAATATTCATACTACTAGGTAATGTAAATTGGTGTTATCAAACATAATTGATAACATAGAAGGATAACATTTTTCAAAACAACTTTTGATCTTTTAAAAAGAAGTAGGTAAAAAGCTTAAACAAGATATTGGTTTTTACCCTTAAAAAACATTCTCAATGGTTAAAGAACCAAAAGTTATATGGCTTCAATCTGTCTTTTTTATTTATTTTTCATTTTTTTATTAAAGATCCTCAATTTGCTTTTAGAAAAAAGAAAATAGGTTTATATTTTTTTTTAATAATTTTCCCATTTAGAAACATGCATACTATAGGACCAATAAGAGGGTCAATGGACTTTAGAGGAGCATCCTATTGATCCTTTAGCTTGAGGCTCTTAAGATGAGGTTCATATCTATAATTAAAGGGATTAGCCATGTCAATTTGTATCTTTAAAGATGACTGAACTTCTTTGCTAAGGCCTTAGTTTTGAAAAAAGCTAAAAAGAAACAATTGAGGGGTTCTTACTATAACCTACACATGCTCTTGCAAAGTTTCCTTTCCCTTTCATTCAACTTTAGTCGACCATCTGTGCAACGTTAGTGTCTCTAGCATAGAGGGTTTAAAAAGCCTTATGTGAAATCATGAAAGGCATAGATGACCAAACTTGTTATATGGAAGACATCTAAATGGCATCTATTGATACTACAGTATGATTTATGCAATAGATCTAACTTCCCTTTCTACTTTGACTTTGTGAAAATCTTCTCTAACATCAATTTCAACTACAACCCTAGCTTAGTTTCATTGCTTTCTAAAAGCAATAAGGAAATCTGCTTAAAATGGATTCTTAACTCTACTTATTATGTAGTTAACTACAATAGGGTTCAAGTATATATAAGTGATGCATGAAAGTAAAGCCCAAACAAGAATATTGGTAGGTTAGAGCTCGGTAAGGGATATGCCAATATATTACCTTTATATAGTGGAAAGTGGTAGGACATAAAGTGCTAAGGCTTTTCTAATAGTAGGGTTAGATCTAGACTATGAAGTAAAAATATCCCTTATTATTGTTTAAAGCATTTAGAAGGTCATGGTACTTCCAAATTCTTAATGTAATAAATTAGATTAGCATGGAATTTCCTTTCAAAAAAATTGCTTAGTACTTCTCCCCCCTATAACCACATCAATTAACAATTTAAAGATTTGAATGGTGTCTGAGGTTTGAGGTTAGATTGGTAATAATAGTTTCAAACTTTATATAAAAGATCACGTAGTTGTTTGACAATTATATTAGTAGAAGAGAAAGTGTTTAGACTAGGTAGATGGTTATGAATAAACCAGGACCATGTTTAGAAAGAATCTGTTTTAGATTTTTAGGTGCTATGTCAACATTTTCAAAAACCTTCTTAAAAAAAAAAAACTCAATATATTATCCTTGAGTTCATTCATAAAGTTTTTTAACATTTTAAAAAAGTTTTTGTAGGTCTCGTTGACATATTCTAGCTAATCTAAGCATAAAAAAAAAAAAGAAAAGAAAAGAAAAGGTAGCCTTTTAAAGTTCCTTATTGGGGAACTTTCATTAGATAAAGACCTCCTAATATTAGAGAAGCAACCTATGTAGTGCCCCTTAATCTTAGGAAAATCGATTAAAAATGTGATTAAACTTGATCTAAGAAGTAACTTTAGAAGGGGTTAGTGTTTGGAAGGTTGGTGCAACTATAGCTTTATTGATAGAAGATAATTCCTCACATTTTATGATTAAGTCAACTTCAAAAGGCAACATGCTAAAACAAGAAGGATATGTTTATTTTCCGAAAAAATGTATAGGGTTATAGATCCTTTAGGGAGAGTGATTTCTCTTTCCTCATTTTGATTTTAAAGGAAGCCAAAGAGTAGAAAGGGGCTAAGAGCTTGAGTATCACCCTGACACTTTGCCTAAATGAGTACTTTCTCGTAGAAAATAACAAAAGGGTTCAAAAGATGAAGAAAACCAAATTGGAGGTATAAGGAATTAAGGAATTAAATGGCAATTATGAAGCTTGATTATACTAAATATTAGAAAAAGTGCAAAAAACATTTTGTGTTGAAAAATATATCCTTAATGTTTTTTTTTTTTCATTAACATGTATTGAGATGTTTTAGTATCTTTATTTTATTTTTCTAGCTAATGCATCTTTAATTTACCATGGTGGGCTACTTCTAGCATTTCATGAGTGTGATAAACCTTATAAGATTCCTTTCCATCTTTTTTTCCTTGGAAATTTACAAAAAAGCTCGTGGTTACTCTTTTCTTAGATATATTTTCTTTGTATTAAATGTACACATTGTTTTTAACATCATTTTTGAAGATGATGTTTCACTTTTCTAAGAGTTATATACTAATTTAAAGAAACTTACAGCTTCTAATGGATGCTCATGGCACATATTATTCCACTTTAAAATTATCTAGGCCCATATGGGGATTTTAACTCTATTAGTCTTATTTATTTTGCACTATAGTGTTTAGAAATATGATTAAATGATTTGAAAATTTTGTATATTTAATATAAGCTTTTATATTTGTTGTTTAACTCTCCCCTATGTTTACAAGTTGATTGATCTAGCATGTTAAGTGGACAAGATAATTAAACAAAGATGGAATAAATGTATAGAAATTTAAAAATATAATCTCTTGCTTAATACTATATTGATGTTAGCATCATTAAATTAAAGGTTTAAGCTAGCAAATTTGATGTAAGCTATTAAATAAATTACTTTCTATGTTCCTTATGAATAACTTCATCAAACATTTCCTAGATATCCTTAAGGTTGTGGAAGATGGAGACTTGCAAACTATTGGGATCTTAGACTATGGAAACAAATTAGGACATATATTCACTGTTCATCCTAAAGTTAACCCAATAACTGGTAAGATCACATTGACGTCATTATAATCGAAATTATAAGGAAATCTATTTTCATATAAATGGTTTTTTATAGGTGAAATGTTTGTTTTTGTTAATTCTCAAGTGCTAACATAGTTACATATGCAATCATATTAAGGAATGGTTTCATGCAAGATCTAGTTACAATCACCATCTCTTAACTTGTTATGATACATGATTTTGCTATCACTAAGAATTATGTGATATTTATGGATCTTCTAATGTGCTTTAGTCTTAAGGTATGATAAGCTTTATTTAGTTTGGCTAATTTATAACAATTACTTTACTATCTTCAAGAGTCATTTACCTGCACTCCCTCTTATAAAGTAATAAAAATGATAGTCTACATTAAAGCTATAAACTTAAATTTTTAGATTAAATGATTATAATGTTAAATTTAATAGCTCTTAAGCATGTCTTAAGTTTAAAAGTTATGAGAATTCAAAACTCAAGAGATGGTCAAAGAAAAGAAGTTGATATTTACTTTTGATGTAAGAATAAACGCTCGTTTTGGTGTACTCCCATAATATGCAAAGAATGAGCTCCAAATTAAATGGTTTGAGCTTCCAAACTACTTCATATTTCATAATGGTATGTACCAATTTTGAGTTTATATAATTAATTAGGCACAAATTTCCTTCATCTTATTCATTGTACTCGTTTTGGGTGTTATGAGATAGGATATAAGGGAAAGGCAATAGTAATTCTAAGGCTTCATTTTTACAAAGTTTTTAAGGGAGCAACTTAAGAGTATTTTCTGATGAGAAATTCCAAAATTCTTGTTATTCTATACTAGTATGTTGATGATTAATGCGAACAAATATTGTATATGAGTTTCCTTATGGTTTGAGAATGTTGATATAGCTAAACATCAAATAGTCTGCCTTTACTACTTTTCTTGTGTTCTACAAAGCCTTTAAAGCAAATTTCCTAAATGATTAGAGTTTAAGCTATTTTGTTTTTCAATGTATGAAGCACAAATTGATGCTAAAAGATATTTTTGAAATTTCTTTACCCCTTTTTGAAATTTTAGTTCTTACTTGTAGATAACGATATGCATAAGAATTAAGCAATCAAATATTCTTTGACCACATATCCTACATTGATTTGTTTATAGAATTGCATACTCCTTGTTATGAAATTATTGAATTATTGAAATGAGCTATATGTATAAAAAAAATGTTCTTCTTTTACAATTTACCTAATGCATGGGAAGAGGGAGATGAAATTGTTTTGGTATGTTGCTGTGCTCAACATCCAGATATGGACACATTCAATAGAGATGTCAATCAAAGAGTTTACAATACTATAAGCGAATTATAAGACATTATAGATTTTAAGCTTATTAGGAAGAAAATATTAACCTTAGACAATTACAAATGGCTAATGGTTGTAATTCTTATTTTAGGTATGAGATGAGGTTCAACATGAAATGCGGTCTAGCTTTCCAAAGAAAGCCATCCTCTTTTAGTATTGAATTGATAAGAATCAATGAAAGCTATATCAATAGGTACTAATTGGAATCTTCATTTTGTGGTAGCAAAAAGAACTTCCTTGATTTTTATCCTTTGTGTATATATGTTATAATTTTTATTTACTAGTAAAATAAAAATTCAAAATCATCCAATTTAAAGATTTAAACTTGCAGATTGATTGTGGTTATTTTATTTGCACTTAAAATTTTCTTCATTTATATGTTGATACTTTTGAATAAAGATCATCAAGTTGACCCATTCAAATAAATGGCAGTACTATAGTAACATAAAAATTCAAACCTTTATTCTATGTTTTGATATCATGTAATAATTAATTGATTTAAAATGTTAAACTTACAGTTATGATTTGTACTATCACAGTAATACTTAACATCACAAATGCATGCATTTGCTTCTCTATCTAAGAAACAAAGATATGTCTATATAGGCATTATGGATAGTGTTGGAGCAGTAAGAGGGATTATAGAATTTGATCTTCATAAGGAACCGGAAACTGAAAAGGAGAAGATCAAAGTTAGAGGAAATGTTAAAGGAATTTTCAATCTAAGACATGGTAGATTTGGTCATGAGGCTATCTTTGTCCTTTGTGTACTTAGTACAACTCTTAAAGAAGATGATGACTCCTTAATATTGTTTGTATATGATGAGAACATAAGGTATATATAGAACTCTCTTTTCTTTATATGATTTTGTAATTTCATATTAAAATTGAGTTATTTAAAGCTCAATTCAATATGGAACCACTTACCATTGGAATCTTCCATCACCAGCACCATACCCCTTAGAATCAACCACCATTACTACGCAAATCGTCAACCCCAAGGACTTATACACTAGTGTCATAACAAAACCTTAGCCACAGCACTAACATTTAGCCATCATGTATGAAGTCACATCCATTTCATACCAAAGTCAACCAAATATCAAATACTATGACTAAGCCACAACGACCATGCACCATTTTCATTATTTTATGCTATGCTCACTTATAAGTTAACTCATTAGTTTCACATTATCAAGTGGATAACTTACTTAAATAGAGATTAAATGATGATCCAAGCATTTAAACCTAAGATCCCATATTACAATGCTTTGTTAACATTAATACCATAGCCATCTTTTAAAAACTTATATATGGCTAGGGTTTTAATTTTTATTATTTTCACATATTAGAAACCTAAACTTACAAATTTATGTAATTTCAAGATGTCAATTAATTTAAGTAAAGTACTAGGATAACTTTAATTTATCATTTTATATACAAAATATTTCCATGTTAAGTTTTGGCAATTTCATTGTATTTAGATTGATAGAAAGTAGTGAAAATGGAAAGAAAATCAATAAAATGGTGGTACAAATATATTTGGCAATATAAGTATAGGCTGAAGATGGATAAAAAGGTAAGGAAAGTAGTGGAAACATTTCCACTTCATACTTTACTTCTTTTCTTTACAAAATTAGAGAGAAATGGTTGGAAATATACAATTATTACAAAATTGTTCTTTGTAACAATGTTTATTCTTATAAAAGTAGTGGTAATTTTGTTCATCAGTAACTCCATTTTCCTTTGTTTCCCTTTATAAGACAAAAAAAAGGGGGAAATATTTCCTTTATATGTTATCTAACACAAAATAAAAATTACACTTCATTCCATTTCTACTCCTTTATTTTCCTTTTCACTTGTTTCCACCTATTTCTACTCTATCAAAAATTAACAAATACAGTGTTTCATCTTACTAGCTTAATTAACAGTTATGGATATCATGAGTGCTTGATATGTTGTATGGTATTGCAGGAAATCATCGGTATATATTATTAATGCAAAAACAATGTCGTCGAATCCTTTTCTATTATCGAGCTACCCCATAGAATTCCTTATGGTTTCCATACGTTGTTTGTCATAGAAGTAAGTTTTACTCAAGTTGCTTTCCTCTAAAATCCCTAGATCTAAATCTTTGCACTTATGCTTCATTTTTTTTTTTTTCATATGACACGAAGATTTTTATGCAATTAAAAATACGTATTGAAGCAATAATTCTTTGTAAAGCATTCCTTAGATTAACTTAAAGTTTTTTGAAATTAGAAGATAGAAAATTATCCCTTTCTCTATTTCTTGCATTGGCTATAGCTTACATGAATCAATTATTTGACTCGATTACTCCAAATTACATTTGCAATTTCCCAGGCATAGGACTTGCATGAATCGTAGTTAGTGGTAACATATTATCTTTTTATTCTTTGTTAATCCATCTTATTTTAATTCACCCTTATAGGAGCAACTTCAAAAGCAAAACCCATTTTAAAGTCACAGGAGTCAAAAGAAAGAATCAGTTGAATGATGCAAATTGTAGCAAAAAATCATATTATTAGGATATGATTATGTAATTCATAAGTTGCTATGTAGACATAAATACATCTCATCATGTTAAAATGCATAATTTTTTACTTGTTTATTTAGAAAGAAAAAGAAGTAGAAAGATGCAGTATAATGGGGTGTGTTTTATATGGTACAAAATTAATGGAATTTTTATTTTAATTGTTCATTTATGGGTTTAATTTTTCAAAAAAATAAAAATTATAGGCCTCCATCATTTTAATATCACATAATTTGACAATTAACAAATAGTGTTTTAAATATTTTGGAAAGTAAGGCACCAAGTTTGTAGGTTGTACATGATAACAATATTAATTAAAAAAAAAACATATATTAAAAGTTGTTTTTTTATGATCTTAGATTACTGATATGTAGAGATAGAGCACTAACATATCTATTAATGACAAAATAACTACATTGCTATCTTACTATGTTATATACACTATGTTGGTAGAGGTTTTTCCCAAAGACATAAATCAATTTACTTAAAGTTGCTTCCAACCTAACATCCATTCACATCTTCTATTTAACCTACTCTTGACTTAGGTCTCACTAAGTGTACAAGAAAGTTTAGGAAAGATTAGCTACTTGAATGCTTATAAGAACTTAACTAAAGTAGGTTAGAACGACCTCCCTTAACTCGAAACAACAGTCCATAGGTCAGACTTTGACTCAATTAGCCTTAAAGGGTTCAAATTCTAACATTAGGCATGAACAATTAGCTTCCTTATTTGGATAACCACCCACCAGCCACCATGACATCAACCACTTTAATCAAGAAGTTGTCCTAAATTCAAATAAAGCGCACATTTTGGAATTGGAGGCAGCAATTACTATGTTCAAGCTATCTCACAGTTATAAAATGAGGCTAAATGGTAGATGAGTTCTTTTGAACACTTGGGCACTCTACTTCCTACTTTACCTTTCTTTTTGTAAACTCTCTCTGATTTAAGCATTAGAGTGGAAACATTAGAGTCACCTTGGCACTCCCTTAACTTATAATATTTTTTTTTTTTCTAAAGTGCTTGCAAGGTTGGTGTTTAAGATACCATTATTATCAAATTTTGATATCAATAATTAGTGCTATCTATTCCTAATGCCATAACATAGCTAACACTAAGCCAAGAGACACTAACACTTTGGAGGGAGTAGGGCCTCTCGGGAAACTCAAGAACAACAATCACTACAACAACATACTCTTGAGGTACACCAATTCAAAGTCAACGATTAAATGACTTAAAATTAGGGGCAAGAGGATGGTGATATGTGAATTGTACAGTTGGAGGCATTATGTGCTAAATTCACAAAAGAACATTAGAATTGCTTCAGCATTCCCTTAGCTTAAGTTTTTTCTTCTTGTAAAGTACTTGTAAGCTTATTTTTTAAGATACCATTCTTACCAAATTATGATATCAATAATTAGTTCTATTTGTTTCTAATACCATAATATGGCTAACACTAAGTTAAGAGACACCAATACTTTGGAAGGAGTAGGGTCCCTCGAGCAACTCATGAACAACAATCACTACAACAACATACTCTTGAGGTATACCAAGTCGAAGTACATAATCAAATGACCTCAAATCGAGGGCAAGAGCATGGTGATATACAAATAGTACATTTGGAGGCATTATGTGCTAAATTCGTAAAAGAACTTGAGGAAGTTTAAGCTAGCAACTAAGAGTTACGTTAGAATCTCAATGAGAGAGATGCTGCCTCTTCTTCTACTCCTTCTTTACAACAAGTAGAGCAATAAATTGATCCAATGATCTAGGAGGAGGAATTGCGACAATTACGAAGTAAAGCTCCTATGGTAAATAAGGATAATCCATAATAAAGACAAGAACTGTGAACAACAGGCACCATTGTAGACTCCTATCACACCATATATGCAAATGCCTGCAGGTGGAAAATTTGAGAATGTGACCGCTTACTAACTACAAAAACCTGTGGTAAATATGAGCTTACAAGATTTGGAAGAGTATATTAACAAGTTGGCTATCAAGGGAACTACTAAGAAAGAGGTAGATACAAAAGGTAAGAAGGTGAGTCCCTTCATATAAAGCATAGTGGACGCAGTCCTACCACTAAGTATTCGGTTACCTCGGTTCAACACTTATGAAATGAGAAAAGACTCGGATGATCATTTGAAAACCTTTCAAACTTTAAAGGAGCTGTACGGATTGACTAAGCTATTACCTGCAAGGTTTTCCCATCAACCTTGAGGAAATCTACAAGCAATTAGTTCAACTCAGCAAAGGTGGCCTCCATCTCTTCTTTTGATCAATTGGCTAAGGAATTTCACTTATATTTTCCAACTAGCAAACCTTTAACTAAAGATTGTTCACTCTAATTTTGGTTAGGTAGAAGCAAGGAGAATCAATAAGAGACTATGTCCACAAATTCAATTAGTTAACGATTGAGATCACTGATCTTGATAAGTGTGTAGCACTACATGCCATCTATAAAGGAGTCAGGGAAGACTCGGATTTCTTCAAGTCACTTGCAAAACACCCTCTAACCTAACTAGATGATTTTACGAAGAGGTAAAAAAAGTTCATTTGTTAAGAGGATGAAATGAAGGCTAAAAGGGAGTTAGACAAAGAAAAGCATAAGAGAAGGCCAAACAAAGATAAGGGATCCATAAAGGCCAAATTGGGAAGGAACTTCAATGCTTGAAGCAAGTTTACCCAATCGTTAGGAGATTAGAAAAAGCCGATTCCTACCTTTGCTAAACATACCCCCCTCAAGTAACTTATGTTGGATATCTTGATAGAGGTACATAATTATGGTTTTGTAGCCTGGCTAAAGAAGATGAAGAATAATTGAGCTAGAAGGAATTCCAATAAGTACGGTGATTTTTATGGAGATAGAGGGCATAACATAGTCAAGTATAAAAATTTGAAGAATGGGCTTGAAAATGCTATTAGGAGGGGGGTGCTTGAAGCAATTTGTTGTTGATAAGGAGGAATACCTTAGGTGACTTATGCAGAAGAGAGTAATTGAATAGTAAGCTCAAAATGGGGAGACCTAACCTAATAATCAGGACCTAGAGGATAATAAGAGAGGAGATAACTGAGCTACTTGAGGTGTGATTAACATGATCTTTAAAGGACTAGCAGGAGGAGGTCTTTTGCCTATCGTAAGTTCATTGAATGCATTAAGAGATCATGTGTTGAATTTAAGAGGTAGGAAGCATAAGGTTGATGACATGATCATATTTTTAGATAAGGACATGCATAGAGTTTAGTTTCCACATAATGACACCCTAGTTGTTATAACTGGAGTAGTGGATTTTGACATTAGGAAGGTGATGGTAGACACAAGAGTTCTACTGACATAATTTTCAAGTATGCATTTGATTAGATGCATCTTAAGTTCAGGAAAATTAAGATGCAACCACATAAGTATAGCCTGTATGGATTCAATAATCAATCGGTCAAATTACTTAGAGTAGTCACCCTGACCTTTCAAATCGAGGATGATAAGAATGTGGTTGAGAAAGAGGTTGATTCGATGATAGTAAATTGGCCTTTGTCGCATAATGGAATAATAGGCTGAACTTCCATAAACATGTTTGGAATGGTTGTATCAACAACTACCAAAAGGAAAATTTTCCAACCTTAATCAAGATAGGGACATGCTACGGAGACCAATAGCTCTCTTAAGCTCTATACTTGAAGGCTTTAAAGAGGGATCATGATAAAACTCCGTGGATGTACATATGGGCCTGATATCACGTATAACCAAAGGAAGTGGATATGAGCTACAATATGGCTTGAAAAGTAAATGATAGTCAAGGTTAAGTAGGGGTTCTCGTACACCAACAATGGATATGATGCACCAACACCTCATACAAGATTAGGTTACACTTAATATAACATACAAGTATGGTCGGAGATCATTTGCCATTAGTCTACACTTGAATGGGCTAGATAAGAGTAGCTTAAAAGTAACCAGAAAGATATTTAGCTCAAGAGGGAGTAAAAAGATCAATGTATTCTTAGTATGATGATTCGTTGTACAATTATTACAATATGAAAGTATTTATAGTACCTAGTTAGGGTGAGTCGTAAATTACAAAAAATTACAAAATTAAATCCCTATTTACTAATAGAAAGGAGAATAATTTATAGAGGAAGCATGAAATTGTTCAAAAAGAATATCCTTTATTAGAAAATATAGTATAACTGTTAGAAAGGATAGTGTACACGTAACTCTACTTATTTTATAGTCCCAATAATGCTGTGAGCCATGTAGGGCTAGGCCTTGATTAGGTTTGGTCGGTATTAGCAGTTCGGTAGCTCTGACTGCTAAGATTGGATAAAGGTTGGCTCAAGGATGACTCACACTCAAGATTGGCCTTAAATGGTAATCTCCTAACAGGTTGTTAGCTTAGCTTCGGTATTGTGGAGATGGCTATATCCAAATTTAGTACTTGAACTAATGTGTTATGGAAGGGTTGGTTTGATACGTCGGCTGAACACTACTCCTTGATGCTTAACTCACCTTAGATAGCTTAACGTACCATTTAAGAAAGCCTTTAGGCTCGGGAGTGCATGATTGGTTTTTCACCCCTATCAGATCAAGTTTACACCATAAGTAAGGCTCGAGCAATCGTATGTAAATTAGAGGAGAAACTACAAGGGAAACTCTAACAATTCAACTTAATGATAATCTTGAACATGTAACTAAGGTTGGGGTTAGTATGCTAGCCGACCTAAGGGAGTACATAATAAGTTTACTCTAAGCTAATAGGGACATTTTTGCTTGGTCTCCTTTTGACATGCAAGGTATACCTCAAGAGGTTATCACTCATAAGTTGAGTATCAATCTGAACACGAAGGTTGTGTAATAGAAGAAAAGACACTTTGCTTTAGAGAGATAAGCCATAATCAAAGAGGTAGTATAGAAATTATTGAAGGTAGACCTTACTAGAGAACAGCCATATCCTATATGGCTTTCAAATTGTGTGTTAGTAAAGAAAGTAAATGGGAAATGGAAGAAGTGTATTAAATTTATCGACTTGAATAAGGTAGGCTCAAAGGACTATTTTCCTTTCTCCTAAATAGATTAAAGGGTTGACTCGACCTTACATCACGCCTTGTTAAGTTTCACGGATGCATTCTCAAGATATAATCAAATCAAGATGTACCCTTCTAATTAAGTCCACACCTCCTTCATTACGAATTTTGGAACTTACTGTTATAAGGAGATGCCATTTAGATTGAAGAACATGAAATCTGCATATCAAAGATTAGTCATAAAGATTTTAACCCTTAGATACATAGAAATATGGAGGTTTATGTAGATGACATGATCGTGAACGTAAGACAAACGACAGGTACTTAACCAATCTCTAAGAGACTTTAGCACCTTAAGAAGATATAATATGAAACTAAATCTATGAAAATGTGTGTTGGGCAATTCCTTGAGAATGTTCTTAGGCTATATGGTGACACAACATGGGATTGAAGCTAATCTGAAGAAGATTCAAGCCATACTAGACATAGAGTCTCCAAAATCTATCAAGGAGGTTTAAAGGCTAACTAGTCTAGTGATAATGTTGAGTAGGTATGTTTTAAAAAGTGTAGAAAGATGTATCAAGTTTTTTAGAGTTATAAGAAATCCATTTGACTTCAGTTGGAATGAAGATTATGAGAAGTCTTTTAAAGCCTTCAAAGAATATCTAGCCAAACCCCTTATCTTGTCAAAACCTATGGAAGGAGAAACACTTTATTTATATTTTTCCGTAAGTGATCAAGCCATCTACTCTATGCTAGTATAGGAAAAGAAGAGAGTATACATACTAATTTACCATGTAAGTCATGTCTTGTAAGGGCTTGAATTAAGATACATGAAGTTAGAGAAGTTTGTTTCGGTCATAATAGTCACCGTCAAGAAGCTTCAACCTTACTTTGAAGCTCATCATGTCATAGTGTTAACTAATCAACCCTTGAAGCAAGCTTTATACAAGCTCGATGCTTCAAGCCACATGGTAAAGTATGCTTTGGAACTTGGTGCCCTGGAAATTCAATATTGACCTAGGGAAGCATACAAGGCTTAAATCTTGGTAGATTTCATTTTTGAATTCACTAGAGTAGAAAGTTCTAACTCAAATACAGAGTAATTGACCTAGAAATTGTTTGTGGACAGTTTATTAATCAATGAAGGAAGTGGAGTATGATTTATTCTTATAGGTTTGATAGGGGCTCAAATTTCTTATGCTTTGAAATTCGGTTTCCCAACTAGTAATAATGAGTTAGAATATGAAGCATTATTAATAGAGATGAAGTTGGTGAAGCAGGTTAGAGAAAGGCATTTGAATGTGTTCTCTAACTCTTAATTGGTAGTTAACAAGGTCGCAGGAAATAGTATGCCCAAAGATGAAAGCATGGTCAAGTACTTGCAATTAGTAAAAGATTATGGTTTGAATTTTGAAGATTAACAATTGATGAAGATACCAAGGGCAGAGAATTATGTTGCAAAAAAATTGTCCAAATTAGCTTCTACAAGCTTACAGACTTAAGAGGAAAGGATCTTCATCGAACATCTTCTCGAAAGGAGCACTAAGTTGTAACCACAAGAATGCTTAGAGATTTAGCAAAAGGATCTAATGTATTGGTAGATAAATCCAATGATATAATATTTGGAGAAGGGAACTCTACCTTAAGATACTAGGGAGGCCCAACAGCTTATTTACAAAGCAACTAATTTTAGGTTGATTGATGGGAACATATATAAGAGTGGCGTGAGTGTGCCATACTTATGATGTCTCTAGCCATCTGAGCTATAACAAGTACTATCTGATCTATATTATAGAGTATGCAGTAATCATATCAAAGTAGTTACTCTATATGTCTGAGCTTTAAGACTAAGACATTAGTGGCCTATGATGAGAAAAGACGCTCTTAGTTTTGCTCAAACCTGTGAGCAATGCTAAAGGAATGCTTTGGTTGAACAAGCCCCGAACCTATACCTAATTTCTCTTACTAGTCCTTAGCCTTTTACCTAATGGGGACTAGATATGCTTGGCCCATTCCCAAAGACAACTAAGCAGAGGAGATACATCATTATGGTAGTGGATTATTTTACTAAGTAGGTTAAGGCCAAAGTTGTAGTAAGTATAACAAAGTAGAGCATTGAAGCATTCATAGTTAGTAAGATTTTGACTAGGTTTGGGATGCCATATGCAATCATAACAAACAATGGACCACAATTCAATAATGATAAGTTCAGGGAATTTTACAAAGTTCAAAAGAATAAACTATGCTACACATTTGTTACATACTCCGAAGCAATTGCCAAGCTAAGGTAGTGAACAAGGTTAATCTATAGAGTTTGAAGAAGAAGGTAAATCGAACTACTAACAAGTAGGCATATAAATTGCCCAATGTTTTATGAGGATATAAGAAAGGACCTCAACAGGTTGTACTCCATACCAAATGGCTTTTCGGATAGAGACAATATTGCCAATTGAGTTGCAAGTGGATAGTACAAGTATCCTGCCCTATAACCATGATCATAATGATATTGGAGTTTTAGCTAGTCTAGATATGATCTACGAAACGCATGCCTTAACTAAAGCAACTCATCACACTACTTATTAGTAATGAGTAGCTTGATATTACGATAAGAGGGTCAAGCATAAGTGCTATTAGCCTAGTTATTTGGTTTGTAGGAAACTTAAAGCATTTGGAGCAAGGGGATGCTAAGGGAAACTTACCCTTGCTTGGGAAGATCCAGTTAGAGTGAAAGAGGTGGCAGGAAAAAGATATGCCTACAGGTTAGAGAGGTTTGATAGATAACCGATCTTTAGGGTATGAAATGCTGACAATCATAGACCATATTTTGAATGAAGGATGTAAAGGATGGATGTTTGACAAACGGATGAAGATATATTTGTTTATTTATGTGTTTTGTTGTTATGATAGTTTTGTATGACTTATATTTCATTATACTTATTTCCCTTATGGAAATGCATGTTTCTTTTCATTTAACTTGATTTTTTACTTTGTAATCATGTTTTAGAAGGTTAGAACCAATCAATCAACTTGATTCCTTTCTGATATGATATTTAATGAAGTGTTTATTCATTGTTCAATCCCTTTCACTTTGATCTATTATGCTATGATGTTTATCATTAAAGCATTGATTGATGGAAAATAAGATCATGATCTTCATATAACTTTTCTAATAAGAAAAGACCTTTGAAAGTTTCTAATCCTTATCAAAAGGGTGATAAGCAAACTATAAAGTGCTTTATCCCTAAGTCCTACATCTAACGAATGATATGAAATGGATATTTGTAGATCTTTAAACCTTAAGTAAAGATAATGAGATCTTAAAACCTTAAGCCCTTTTAGGGTGAGTGGTGATGTGAATCGTAACCAAGAACAGATAAGAGCGGTCGCTAGATGAGTCTAAGCTTGTAGAAAGCTCGAAATGGGTTAATGGGGAAAGGTACGAAAAGGGGTAAAATGATGAATGAAACAATAAGCAAAACCCACGAATAGCTCTAAAGGACATGACACACCAAAAGAACTTTCGAAGACTTACGACATAATTCGATATGATGCACGAATTGGTCCAATGAGGTTACTAGCCACCTAACCTTACTTAAAGGAAAGGATAAGAGTGATGCCAAGAGTAAACAAACAGTGTTTATGCAAGGAAGAAAATACTTAAGTGTATTGAAAATAATTTGATGATGTTACAACTACAAGTACAAGGATATTTATATCCACAAACTGAGGCAACTTGCCTAAAAGGGAAAAGACAAAAAGGACATTTCCTACGGGAGTAATGTACATGTTACAAAGGGGGGCAAAAATAAATATATAAGGAAAATAATCATTGGTGTTATAGATTTGACATGTGATACTGTATACGTGGCGAGGCAGCATTGGCGGGATTGTTAGAGGATGTGGATAAAAAGTACATACAAATGGGTTTGTCCGAGCAGGGATGGCTTAATCAGTTCGGATTCTCTCTCTCGGCTTCTTGGCTTCTCGGCAAGGATGATGCCGAGTGATTGGGCAGCTCAGCAATAGAGAGTAATCATCAACTTAGTATGCCACCAAATAAAGGGTGGTTATATGGTAAGGCTAAGAACATGAGGATTCGTCATGCTAGCCCCTATAGTCCTCAAGCTCAGTTGCTAGTCATGGGTCCCATAGCTTAATTCTCATCATTAATACCCTTGGATAGTTGGCCATCTTTTTCTTTGGCAATAATGGAAATGGTAGGTTATGCTATTAGTTTTGTTAAAGCTCTTAACAGTACCTTAAGTTGAGATTTAGACGATTGTTTGGTCTAGACTTGCTTTGAAGAGGTCATTTTAGGATTATCCTTTCCCTTTGATCTATTGGCCTTCAACTCAACAAACAAATCCTTAGAACTATAATCTTTGAGCAACAAATTTGTAGCAAGATACTTAAAATGTTAGATTAGAAAAATAAAAAAAATGGAAATAAAAAAAAAAACTTATGAAAGTCATATCAAGCATGGGCAAGGAAGACCACCCTGCTCCTAAAGTAGATGCGAAGGTCCCTACCTTACTCAACCTTGATCCCCCTGTCTAGGCTTTCAGTATTTCTATCAAAAGTACTACTAACACCATCATCTACTTGAGCTTCATCCCTAGGGAAGATCGGAGTTCCATTATAATAGTTGGAAATTATGACGTCTACATCCCAAAGGAACCATTTGTTGCTATAAGCCTCCACAATGATATCATAGGCCTTCTAATCATTAGGGAGTAAATGCTTACTCTAGATTGTTAGGAAATCCAATTAGGTAGCTAACTTGACCGTAATGCACTTTTCGTGTGAAAAAGCATCTAAATAAAGTAACTACAGTCCTAACTTCTAGATCCTTACATATACACTTAAAGGCTATAAGTAATCTATAGGAGTTGGGGTAAGCATGAGACGAAGATATGTGAAACAAGATCTTTAGAATATAATAAAAGGCAATTCCAAACCGACCTCAAAATCATTTCTATAAAAGGGCAAACTCTCAGTCACCTAGTGTTGTGATTCACTCATATGGTTGAGGTCTTTCAAATGATTAAGCTCAAAGGCCTCTCAAAAACTAAGACGCATGGCATTGAAATCTTATTCACTCATAGTACTTGCTATACAATTTGGTCTCATGTCATCTTCAATTCCAACTTATAAAAGCAGAGCGAGATAGTTACCTTCATTATCTAGAGGGTACTTATCATATGGAAGCTTCCTAATCTTCTACAACTTGAGAGCATAGATCCTTGCAAATTTGGTATACATAGTTAAATCACATGGACAATCCACAACATCTGAATCTACTATGCTACAAGGTTCTTTTGAAGGAGGGGAATTGCTTACTTTGTGTACAATAGATAATTCCTGGCTTTATTGTTGGACATAAGTCAAGTCATCAAATTCAATCAAAGACATGATTTATCTTGTGAAAATGATTGCTAAAAGGTGAGGAACAAGGGAAAGATGTGCAATGTGTAAATTGAGGGAAGCAAAAGATGAAAGAAATTAAAGCAATAGTATGAAAATTGGTAAAAAGAAGAAAGAAAATGCAAAGAAAGAAGTTAGAAATATAAGGGGTTAAATTAGCGATAATTTTCTAGGTATCCATAGCCCTTATGGTTACCAATTAATATGGTCCATTTGATTAGTTATGTATTAGAGGATCGAATAACCCTGATGAAGTTGCTCTTCCTAAAGGATACATAAGAAGTTTGACATGATCACACAAATCCCAATGAAAATACATGAAACGTCACATTTAATGGGTAAAGCTTCTTCGACAAGCTAAATAAAAGATGATGCTCCGATAGTAATATAACGCTTCGGTGGTAAAGGATGGAACCAAGGCTCATAAATTAAGGGCTAAGCATGGTAACCTGAAGTTGCCTTTTCCAAAGGAAAGTACGATCAATATTTCTAATTTATGATTGACATTATCACTTCTCTTGATGAAATTATCAATAGGAGTTGAAGGGTGAATGTTGATAGAGATTTTCCCCAAAAGCATAAACCAATCTACTTAAAGCTGCTTCTAACCTAACATTCAATAAGAACTTAACTAAAGCAAGTCATAGTGACCTCCCTTACTATGAAACAACCGTCCATAGATTGAACTTCAACTCGTTTAACCCTAGAGGATTCAAATCTAATTTTAGGCATAAAAAGTTAGCTCCCTTATCTAGATAATGACTTACTAACTGCCATGACCTTAGCTACATTCCCCAAAATCAAGAAGTGGTCCTAAATTCAAACAAAACACATTTTTTCTATCCTATAACTATCGAAGGAGGTCAAATAGCAAATAGCAAGTTTTTTTGGACACTTGAGCACTCTACTGCATATTTTACCTTTCTTTCATAAACTCTCTGTAGCTTAGGTATCAGAGTAGTAACGTCAAAGTTGCCTTAACACTCCATAGCCTAATTTTTTTCTATTTTACAAAGTGCTTACAAGCTTGGTGTTCAAGATGCCATTCTTACCAACTTCTAATGTCAATACACTAAATAACATTTATTGATAAAAAAAAATGAAATTTGGATTTTTAGAAAATAATTAAGTTACATGTCACAACAAAAACTTATATTTAGTAGGAATATTAGTCAAAATAAAGAAGAAGAAGGAGGAGGAGGAAATAAGAAAGCTGAAGGAAAAAAAAAAAAACAAAGAAGAATAGTATGTCAAATTTTAAATATTTAAGATACTTAAATGATACGCCATTGTAGGTTGAGAGATGACTACTTTAGATAGTTACTTTTATTTTGAGTGATTGCAAAGAAATTTATTGAAGCAATACTAAGATAAGTACTTAGACCCTTAAATATGTTTGTCTTAGTACTTGAACTTTGATTACTTAAAATGCAATAACATGAGGTGTTTGCTTATAATGACCATAACAAACATTCTAAGGTTAAAATATAGTTTGTTGGAAGCGAGGTTAGGGTATAGTTGTTAGAAGTGACATTATGTAGACATCTCATTAAGACACTTCAACAAGCAGTTTTTATTTATTTATTTATCTATTTTTACATCATCCATATTTTGAAACTTTATTTACAATGTCACAATATAGTGCTAGAAGTAAAACTATGGTAGCCTTTGGTTAGTGAAATTGGACACTATAAGAAGAATTGGATAACATAATATATAGAGAATAAGACTGCATAATCTTCTTATATCATATTTTATATGTAGTATTTGATACGGATTTTTGTGATTGATATTGTTAAAAAATTAATTATACATATTATAAATTATAATAAAATTCACTATTGTAATTCGAAAATTTGATGTTTGTTTATTTTGCAAATTTTAAAATTATATTTATTTTTTAGTATGAAATAATTTATTATACCATTAAATATATGATATAAACTTTTTAGTTTTAGTCCAATATTTTTTAGGTTCTTTTATCTAGTAACTTTCGTTAATATGCAAACCAAATAATGAACAAACAAACTTATCCAATACAAAATCATAAAATATGACAGTTAACCAATACCATTAGTGCGATAAGGATGCTTTAGGGCAAAGGGAGGCAACTTGAAGTGTAGAAATATTGTTAGAACTTAATGAATGATGATGAAGAAGAAATTTTGCATAGCAATAATGATGACTGTTATGGGAAACATAAAAAAAATGAGAAGGAGTAAGTGAATAACTTTACCATACAAAGTACCTATCTAGACCTTACTTTGTCAAGTAAGTTTCATGTGGTAAGGAGTGTTATAGGATAGGTTTCGAATAACAAATTCTTAAGACCTACTTTAATAGGATAAAGTATAGCTATGATGTTAGTATATCCTATACCCATCTTATAAACTTTACTCTAAAGTTTACAAGATACAAATATTATGATACCATGAACCCTCCTTATAATATTAATCGAATAATACTAATAAATAGAACATCAATAGTATTACATTTTTTTAACCTTAAAGAAAATTAAAAAAAAAAGCACAACTTCAATAGTTTTTTTTTTTTCTAAAACATTCTCTTTATATACATATATATATATATCTCATTTTTACGGTATTTTCTTCATCTTATTCTAACCATAATCTAGAAAGTCATTAAAAATATCTTGGTTCTTGACTTATCATTCATTATTTTTTAATGGAGTTACTCAATACATAGTTTTTCTATTCTACGTGTAACAATTTAATGATTTGATAAAAATTTTACTTTGATAATTTGAAAAGGAAAGATAAAAAAATAATAATTTAAAATGACTCAACCAAGGATTAAACATTTCTAATGGCATGAATATTTTCTATTCTATCTACTAAAGTTTTATATTATTATAATTAAATATGTTACAAATATTAGAATCTTTTAAATTATAAGTATTTGATACATAAGGACTCGAGCTAAGGACCCCGCGGAGATCTTAGTAATGTATGGGGGGTTTAATGAAGAAACAGGTCAATTGGCAAGGAACGCTTCTTCTTCTTCCTCGTTTTAAGTATGAAAAATTGGGATCCACATACAACATAAGAGGATCTTAAGCATTTTATGACGTAATAGAGACTCTTAAAAAAATTTTAAGTATCTTGCAACATAAAATTTTCAGTGACTGCAAGCTTATAGTCGTACAATATTCATTTTGCAAGTTATGGAATTGTAAAATTTGAAAAATCGGTAATGAAATATTATGTCCAGCATAACTAAATACCTTTTGGAAATGCATTATTCAGTGAGTCCAAAAATTAATATTTCAAGGCCAAAATGACACTTAGTTTATAAGCTATTGCTATTTTGAATTTTACCTACTTCAAACAATTTGGAGACATATACTGGATCTTACTTTTAAATAAAATTACATGATATGAGCTTTCCAAAGATGTAACGTTTACTAAAATCAAGCATCGCATGCAAAACTTATGCAGGATTGATATTACAATATTTTTTTGAATTTCAAAATAATTCATTAATTAAGAAAAATTACAGATTCCTTTTTGATAAATTAATATATGACTAGACATAAAATGTATTAAGATTGAAATATAAACTCTAAAATGCAATCAAAACTAAAATATAGACACATCATTAACATGATATAAAATTAAAATTTTAAATACTAAATCACAAGAAATAAAGTTTGGACACTGAAGTCTAAAAATTAAAAGTAGGAGTACTTGTAGTGCTTTTATCCCCGAAAAGAACTTAATGTCTATTAATAAGTTTTCTTACGAAGATACTAATTTGAAGCAATTTAAAATTATGATCACTAAATTGAAAAAAATGAATTTTGAGATACTAAAATTTCCAAAATTGAAAAATGTAGACAGTTGGATATCCTTTTCTTACGATAAGTAAAAAGCATCACTTTTAGGAGTGAAAAAAAAAAAGAGCGAATCAACTGTAATTCAAATAAAGACAAATTGAATGGAATCGAAGATCATTCTTTTTAGTTATTGATTTAAAAAAGCATCTAAATCAATTTGAAACATACAGTATCAAAGGAAGGATATACATAATCTAAAGTATGAAGTGTTAATAGAATAATGAAATACAAAAATTCATCAAAAATAATACCAAAAGGATAGTTATACCCTTAGGTTTCTTAATGTGAACAGGCCTATGGGGTTGTCACGAATCATAAGCTATAATGTGCAACAAAGATTAAAAAAATAATAATAATCTTTCTTGGTTTTGGTATATTTGATAGAAAATTAAAGGATATCCATATTTATCTAAAGATAATTAAACTATGATTATTGAATCTATTTCAATAATCACTCGAGAACATAAATCAATAAAGGTTTATAACTAGACGAATGATCCTCACATTTCAGTCAAATTATAACAAAGACACATGCAACGTATTTTGCAATATCCCAAAGAAATTCTCTCCAAGATGAGAAAGCTAATTGTAATAAGTATCAAAACTCAACTACCTACCCCTAATATAATAAGAAAATAAGAGCTTAAATAATCGCTATGACAAAACCCTAAGTAAAGGACATAATTGTAATTAAATAACATAAAATAGAATAAAGAAAAGATTTAACGAGCTAAATTGATCATGTGCGAAAGTTGAGAATGGCTACATAGCATATAACACAACATGTTGGACTAGAATATGATTGTATAGGGGAAAATGAAGAGTAGCACGGTTGTAAACCCTCATACTTAGACCCATGTCATGTTATAGTGCACAACAAGTTGAACTTCTTGCCTTCGCTCACATCATTCCCCCTTATTGGAAAGGATTTCATCTCGAATCTATATTCCTTTTCTTGATCCTTGATAAAAATTCCATCCTACTATTGGTTAAAATCTCTCAAGGGCAAACAAACTAACTGTATCGAGTTGTCCTCTAGTGCTTCTGACCTGTTTGACTTCAAATGGAACCATTTGCAACAATTTGATTTCCTTACCTTCCTATACAAACATGTATGAACTCTGGAACCCATCATATAACACCTTAAAATGTCACTGTCATGGTCTTCTTAATAAGATGTCCCTTGCATTCATAGCACTAGATCATATAGTCATCCATATAATCCCTACATTCGTAATCAAGGAAACAAATACAAATGAACTTATTAACTCCTTAGTCCAAAAGTTATAACTATGTGTAGATAACGTATTTACGACCATGACTTTATAAATTAGTATCATAACCTCTCACAATCCATATAAAACAGTTAACCATGAAGTATTATAATTTTCTTCCCTCTTTCCCTCTTAAATAAGTAATATCTTTATCACAATACCTTATAATTGAGCCCAAAATTCCTCCCTTTTTTAAAGTATAATTCGAACCATGCTCTACCTATAGATCATCCTAGAGGTGTGCCAATAGTCACATCGTGACAATAAACCGTATTCTCCTTGAACCTTTTCTCAAAATTTAAGCTAGGCCCAAATTGTATATTTATTTTATTATCTTACTACACTATGATAATAACCTTTAAAACAGATATACTAATTCGTCTCATTTAAGATATTAGGTAATAAAATAAATAAATTTAAAATTTAGATACTAAAATGAAAAATATATGAAAATTGAGGTACTTTTATGAATTTTATCTCCTATGATCATTGACTAGCTACCACATAGCACATAAATTTATCAAATCATTTCGGTGTACGACTCTTGTTACAAAACGATCATTACATGATATGTTGGTAAAATGTAAATTTATATAATTTTATTTTGACTTTATACTGCATTTATGTGTATGGTTTTTATATTTTTGTAGTAAAAATGTATTGATTTGAAAAATACATGAGATTGTAATTACAAGTGCAGGAAATGCATGAAAAAGGAGACAAGAAATAAAGGAAGAGACCACTGAGAAACTGGCATATATCTTCAACAAAGCCTTGTCCAATATCAATTAAAGGTCACACGTCCCGGCATGTCTCCATGTGCCAGTCTTTTAGTGTAGCCCACATCCAGTAGAAGCTCACAAGTTAAACAATTCTCTGCTGATAGCAAATTTCACCATCCAGCATTAATTGAATTATCGAAGCCATGTTCAGTTATCCATGGCGAAGAAGCAGCAAAGTCCCAGTGATTGCAATTGGAATTCCAAGCAAGATCAGCCACTTTCAATGCAAAGAAGCTGCCCTCCACTGTCCGCATATAGTAGTACCAGTCGCAATTATTTCACAAACAGGAAGTAGACTCATTCAGCCCATCGTCCACGTTAATTCATGGAAAATGCACGCTCCACCAGCAAGTCAATCGAAGACTGTTCTCGGTCCAACAAGTGCTAGTCAATCCGTGCTATGCTAATGACTAATGACTAATGAAGTCCAGAAAATTTACAATTATCAAGAGAAATTTGGCATAATAAGCTTGGAATGGGGATCAATATACTAGCTTCTCCACTCCTAACTTTCTTAGAGACACTCATGCATATAAAAGATCTTTCATTATGTAATACCCCACCTCCTACATCTTAAACTTTACATGATAACCTATGCCTAAAAGATAAGTTATTATATCATTTGAATCGTAGATAAAGCTAAAGTGACTTTTGCACACATTTAAATTTATAAGGCAAACTATTTCTTACTACTTGATGAAACTACTGGTCATAGTACACTTAATATTTACATAAAACTTGGTGAACAACTTTTCCCTGTTATATTAAATTAATATTTATATGTAATGTCAAGGTGATCTATTATAAATTGTGATAAAAAGCCCTATACTTTCAAGAAGTTTGCCTGTAATGCTATTCGCCTATGTTAGAATCAAGGTTTTTAGCTTCACGCTTCATTTCCAATTGCTAAGGTTATAAAAACTAATCCTTTAGATCATATTGGAGCTAAGCAAGACAAAACAAAAGAAAGTACATCACCAAATCATAACATCATAAGCACACATACAAAAGTTCATAGGTCTTCAATTGCCACAAACTTAAGAGAGGTCGATATAGAGACTATGTCACAAAATAAACCAAGTTTTAATGAGGACTTAGTCTAATTAGATGATTTCAATTAGCACTCTTCCTTGTACATCTGTTAGTAACCTCTTAGATCAACAATTATCCAAGCATTTAAATGCTATAGCATTTTTTATTGACTATAACGAATAAATGGCCATTACATATACAACATAGATCTTCTTACAACTAGTTATTGGATCTTCTCACAAGTAGCCATGTATGAAAGCAAGCATGATCACTTAGCATTTTAAGTACAACAAACCAACTAGATCATGATCACTTAGCATTTTAATACTTATGCATTAAACATCAAATAAGAATTTAGGCCATACCTTTCATAATAAGTGAAATTTGCAATCATATATAGAAGTTGTGAGTGAACTACTATCTTTTGACCACTATGCCTCACAAAATAACAATTTCACCTAACTTTTGCAACTCATTCTTGATATGTCTAGAAGCTAAGTTATCACTAAAGCTTATCCTAGTATTAAAGATGAGTCTTTCAAGATATTGAAGAAATGGCAATAGAGAAAGGTAAAAGTCTCAATAGCTTCATGAAGCTCTTCATTGGATACAACTCACCAATAAGCACAACACAACTTAACCTTAGCTTGATATGGCACTCTTTATACCCTAAAAATGCAACTCTTTGTATAACTATGCAATAATATTAAAAATGTATAAATCCAATTTTTATTAAACATGCCTAGAAAGTGCTTCTCGTAATAAATATGCAAAACATGTAAAAAATATTTTTACATGATGAATAACATAGAGCTACAAAAAATTTCATGTTAGTACCTATTCAATACAAATAAACTAATTTTTTTCAAAGTCAATAAAACCATCATAAAACTAATGATGCTAAAAAAAAAGTAGAGTTAATACAATTAATGACTAATAATAAATTTTTAGAATTTTTATAAATCCTAAATAAGTAAAACTAAGATAGTAATAAATAAATAAATAAACCTAACACTAATTTACTGGACTTGTAGGTATGGATCAGGTTTGGTCCGAACATGGTCGAATATAGGCAAGATGGTTCGGGTTGGTGGTCGCAATTGGGGATCGAATAGTGCAGTGGCCTACTTGTATAGGTTTTGGTGCCTACTCGCGTGGACTTGATTTTGGTTGTTAGGGTGTTGTTGTCTTGCATATGGTGCTTGGTTTGTGTATGTGTTGACCATAGGTAAAGCTATTCGTCAAAGATCACTATAGCGTATTCCTATGTTTAACCATTTTACCAAACGTGGAGTGGAGCTACTACACTATCACTATGCATGGAATGGAGTTATTGTGTACAGGGGTGAAGTGTGGACATGGAGTGTGTGGTCATGTTGTACATGGATTGTGCGCATACTCGATGTTGTGGTCACAAACGTGCTGCTATTTGCGATCGCTATTGTTGATTGTTGCTACAATGGAGCTCGTATGAGGGACTGTTAAAGGAGAATAAGGATAGCTATGTGGAAGTGTTATAGTTGAATCAAAGGTTATTGCTATTGCTATTGCGTGTTGTAAGTTGGTGTGAAGTTTTAGTGAGTGGGTATGTGTTGTATGTTGGTAAAAATAAAAATCTAGCTAAAGCAAATTAATCCCTTTTATAAAACCCTAATTTGAATCATTTGGACCTTTTTAAATCTATTGGATAAAGACCTAATCTTATTCATGATTTAACAAACTTGATCTATCTTCAAGATTTAATAAAATCCCCTTTTGATTTGTTTGTTGTTTCAACATTTTAAGCAGGATTCTTCTTAACCCACAAATTAACTAAAGATTCAATTCAATCTAAAAAAGAAAAAAATTGTTAAGAGTGATCACATGACAGGGGTTTGAAGATGCGGCGATTCCCCACCCCCCTTAAATAACTAACTGACTCAACTTGGTACTTTTAAACTTTTTAATTTTTCAAAAATAATATTTTTAAACCTCACCTAAAAAAATAAAAGAATTCTAAAATAAAGAGCTTAAAAAATGCAGTGTTTACATCTTGCCCCAACTATCCTAGAGAATGTAACTTAGGAGATTACTAAGGACTTCTTTTGTAAGAACTTAGATACCTTATCCTATGATTTCTAAACTTCCTTAGGGCTCATAAGAGCAAGTACAACAATCTTGCCATCTTTTTGAAACATGTAAGTCTTTTATTATCTATCTTAAAGTACCCTCAAATCAAACAACTAAGGTCAGCTAAGAAGTATGTGTGAAGCACACATTAGTAGGATGTCACATAGTACTTCATTCTTATACCTATCTCTAATAAAGATTAGTAGCTTCACCTACTTGGTGACTTGGAGTCCACCTTTCTCATTTAACTAGTGGATTTTCTAAGGTTGAGGGTGAGGAGAGGTAGGCAAATTCTGGGTGCATACTACTTCTTATGGTACCATGTTTATATATTGATAAGTGATAAATTAGTTATATTTTATATAGTAATATTTTATACTTTTTCTTTGAAATTTGAGTTTATCTTTAGAAAATAATATTTAATTGAGTAATATATATATATATATATATTTAGGTTTTAGAATGATCTACATAAGAAAACAAAAAGATAAAAAGAAGTTTCACTTAATTTAGAGCTAAAATAAACAAGTTATGAAGGTTTAAAGATCGATACACCCGAATGACATGGCTGTGTCATTTATAAGCAAATTTGGAGTGATTTCTAAGTGACCATAGCCGATTACATGACCTAAGAATACGAACATGACCTTGGTTATGTTGTTCCTAGCAATGAAAATAGAAAAAGAAGCATCTACAACCAGTTACACAACCAAAAGACAAGGTTGTATCGTTTGCAGTGAGTTTTATTCTTCCACCTCCTATTTAAAGCTTCACTAGGGTTTTTTAGAGAGAAACTTTTAGATGACCTTTGGAGAGCTTTTCAAGAGAAGAACACTCAAGAGAAGAACACTCAAGAGAGCAAGACTTCAAGATTCAATTTTTATTAAATGTCATGATTAACTCTTCTACCTTTCTCTATTCTTAGAGGCAAGATTGTTATTTTATGATGTGTAGAGAGTAAATCTTTGGTATCTAAGTCTTATGGAACTTATATCTAGTCATATGACATTGATTTTATTAGATCTAATAAATTCTTTGTTTTTTTCTTGACTCAACTATGTGTGTATAATACTTTAGATAGTTATTTATGTGGATAATGATATAAAATTTGATATTTTATAAGAGAAACTAGAGATTTCTTATAAGAATAGATATAAGTATAGTTGATGAAGATAATTGAAATATTAGAGATAATTTGTAAGATCTTTCCAAAATCTTTATTTATATTATAGAGAATTCGTTGTGCAATAATGCAATGTTAGTTCATGCTATTGAGAAGAGATTTTAACAAGTGATTTTAAGATTAAGGTTAATTAACTTGAGAAAGTAATTAACTTTAATAAAGAATTCTCTCAGTAAAAAAGATTAAACAAGAGATTAGATTATCCTTAGAGAGGACCACATGTTAGATCTAAGAGAAATAAAGATCTAGATACGGTTTTCGAATCTTAAATTAATCTATAATATTATAGCTTTCTGTTTAAGTTCTTTAATAACTATTAATTAGTTGAATAATTTAGTAAGTTATTGCAATTAAATTTAGGTTCTTTAAATTCTTGAACTCGAATTTGATGATTAGATAATAGAGATATACCGAGTATTAGTAATCAAAATTTCTAAGAGATCAACATTTGGACTTAATCTACTTATTACAATTTGATAGGTGCACTTATTTTGTATCATATAACTTCCTCCATCAATAATTAGACCACACAAGTTACCACTTACTTAGCAATTAGTGTGAAAGAGATTCCCACTCTCTTCTGTAGCAAGAGTGTAAAGAATTTTTTTGACGACCATGTTGAAGTATTGCCTAAGTTTAGGTTAGGTTGAGGCTTTAAGATCTTCTTGAAATTCACTTGACATATTTTCAATAGTTGTCTCTACCTTGCTTTCACTTGCACTCTCCACCTTGATCTGTAGCTCTTCACCTATTATAGTCATCATATGTCAATTCAAACACTTATTAGCTACATGGCTAAAACCTAGGCATTTGAAGCATTTAATCTCCCTCGCCTTCTATCCTAAGCTTTGGCAATTGTTTTTCTTGGCTTTAGGTTCCTTAACCGTAGTTTTACTACGGTTATCATCAAGTCGACTTAGATGTGGTCTATGTTTGTCCAACTTGGAGTTATAAGGAGGTTTGCTTAAAGCAAGTCAATTGTTCGATGCTTAGCTGAGTTGACTTAGCCTCTACTACTTGACTCATTGAGCGATTTGAGTAGTTTCCTCTAGAGTCCCAATCCTCTATACTACTACTATGTTCCCAATCTTAGGTTATAGTCAAATAAGAATCTAGCAATGGTCCTCGACTTTAGCTCATCAACATCACATTGGATCATCAACAGCTGAAACTCTTGCACATACTCATCCATAGTTCAACTACCTTACTTGAGATCTTGAATACATTGGAAAGTATCTTGCTCATAATGCTTGCGAACAAATTTATTCCTCAAAACTCACTTCATCTCATTTCAAGTTCTTAACTCACTTCAGGTTCATTGACATGTGATCTGTACCTTCTTTCACCACATCGTTGCATACCTAGAAAACTCTAAGGCAGCTACTCTAATATGCACAACGTCCTTATAATCATAGAAATCGAATATTTTCTCAATCTTTTCTTCCCAATTCATATATACATCGGTAATGCCTGTTCTAGAGAAGCTTAGTGCTAGAACCTTAATATTCGTAATTTCTTTAGGTGCTCAAATTTCTTCTCACACATCAAAGTCTTGGAACTATTCATCCTCATCTTCGCCATCTTCTACTTCCTCAACAACTTCTCCTTGTTAAGTCTCAGAATTAAGTTTTGATGATAACAAAACATGTGTTATGTGATCACTAAGGTGCATATCAAGCGTGCAAGTTGTTTAAATGTTAAAATTAAATATATTTGATCAAAGCGAAGTAGAAAAATTTATTTGTTGAAGAATATTAAAGTTGAAAAATTTATTTTGTGAATTAAGTTAGACAAATAATTTAATGAAGGCTTAACTCCACTTATTGAATATATGAAATATATTCTATGCATTATATTAAGTTGGATTTATATCGATGGTGATTATTTTAAGGGTACAAATATTATGTGAATACAAATCTTTTAAAAATTTTTATTTGACAAGTTGAATGGCAAGTCAATCTTTTTACAAAATTATCGAGCCTGGACGATATGGAGGTCAAGATTACAAAGTTGCATAATTTGGTGGTTATGTGTCTAAGGACTGGATAATCGTAAAGCCATTGTGTTCAAATCAGGTTCAACGTGGCGGTGAAAAAAAAAAAATGTTGAGGAGAAGCTTTGGAATTAAGGAATGTCAAACAGCTCTGGTCATTTATCATGTTGACTTGGCAATGGAATTTTCGAGCACCACACCAGCTTTGGATCTTCATATTGCAGTGTTACTCATCAGCATTATAATTACTATCGGCAGCTTATATTTATCAAGTTCAAGAAAAAATTTATTGGAGTGTTGTCGTGGCAACCGACTCGAAGGAATTTCCAACTTCTGTCAATGTGGTTGTTGTGAGCTGTTAGCTCGTGAATGGATCCAAACATCATCATTTTGCTTTGGAATTTAGATCAAGAAGATATATCTGAAGATTTGCTGGAGATTTATATGGAACTTCAAGTTTAAAATGAATGTGAGATAAAGGATATACGATGGGATAAAGTTTGAGAAGATATTTGTTGTGGATACCAAGATTAATTTTTGCTCTCATTTTCGGACGAATTTCTCCTGAATTATTCAAATTTCAAATATTCAAATTCAGTTTTATTAATTTTCCACGAAGTCTTTCGGATATTTTTAGCAACTATTGATAAAGATTCAAAGGCTAATATCTTGGCCAAACCATCGGGTACTGGGGATTTAAGTTGCACGTGCCAAGTGGATATGAAAAAGGATAGTGCAACTGGTATCAATTTAAAGTTCAAAGTTTAATTCTATGATTGGATTAAGCAAAGTGTTCCCCAACGGCTATTTATTCTTAATTTTCTAAAGATCAGATTTTTTTTTTTAGCGTTGGAAAAGTCCTTGTAGAAGAGAAGGAATAATCCTCGGAAGATTTGTTGCAGATTTTTGTGGAAGCTCATCAACGGCAACAAAATATTAGAGATTTTATGAGATACAACATTAACGTGTTGACCATTGATAACAACAAAGAGTATATATTTGGAGAAAGTACGAAGTAGGAACAATAAGACCAATGAGCATAAAAAAAAAAAAGAATAATTTCATCGAATTTTATTTTTTAATTTTTAAATTTGAAAGATTACAGCTGATAAAGACTTGTTTCCACAAATCGAGGATAACAAAGTTCCGATAGCTAGATCAAGATATTTTAAAATTCCTCAAGTTATGCCAAAAAATTATTCAATATTTCAATAAAGAAACATTACACCTGAAGCATATAAAAGTTCAAATTATTGATATAAGCTAATCTACAATTGTTTACTACAAACTTCATTCATCAGAAAATTTAAAAGTATATTTAGAATCTAATTCAAAGACAAAATTATCTATTATGATTTTATACTTGTACTTTCCTTGAGAGGATCATTGTACTCTTTCCTCATTGTTACTGTAAACAAAATCATTTATGTGATAGGTCTTATATTAGAGGAGCGATTCAAAGTTTAGTAGATTTGTGTATAGGCAAAGCTAACCCAAAGACATAGAGCATACAGACTTGCAATTGTTTCTCTTTTGTTGAAGTTAGTGAAAAGTGAATAGTAAATCAACACCAGTGAGGATTACTAAGTCTTCAATAATAAAGCTAAAAAAGTATCGTAAGCACAAGGTTGAAATAGTATAAATCTCTTGGCTGATCTTCTTAACCCAAATCTCTTTACTTTGAGTTTTTTTATTAATTATATATTGTTTCACGCCTAATCTTACTTAAGTAATGAAAGGGAATATTTTTAATCTTATTTATCGAAAAAGTTCAAATTTTTATTGTCCCCTTTCTTTTGGTTACTTTGACCTACACTCCTAACTCAATCTTTGTCGTGTATATCCTTAAGTTTGGATAAGGTGAGCTGGTGAGGTATTAATAGCAACATTAGCAAGATAAGAGTGTAGGGTTGCTTACAAGAAGCAGGATAAGCGAATATTCATTAATAGGAAAATTGATTCATTTTGACTACAATGGATAAGAGACTATTTATAGCACATCCTTAGAGCAAAAAAAGAAAAAAAGAAATTACAAAAAGGTAATATGAAATAAAGATGCATAGTATAAGCTAAAAAGGGTAAATGTAATAAATAAAATAAAAGGAATGTAATGCAATGTTAGAAAAAGGTTCAGACAATTGACATGCTACTGTAAGGTCTATACGCTGGGATAACGTTATTTCGAAATTGAGCTGTTGGTGTAGTAGACTAGTCGGTAGCTAAAGCTCAACAATCTGAAGGCTAAATGTAGGAGTCTAAGCTGGGAGCTTAGTATCGAGGCCCTTAATGTAAAGTAAGGTTTGTCCGAGTTGATCTTACAAATAATTTAACCATGGGCCTTCTTGGTATAGGAGCTCATCTTAAGCGAACTGAGATAATTAGATTCTTCTAATAAGACCTTGCAGACCTTTGAAAGAAGCTCAAGTGAGGGGTCTTGAGGTTAGCAATCCATCAATCCTACTCTATGGGATCTTAATGTAAATACATATTAAAACAACATGTGATAACCATATTATACCTACTAATTCTAAAGCTTTTATAATTATATAATTAGATTGCATCATACTTAATACATGATTCAATATCATAAGTTAACTTATCTTTATAACTCGATTGGTAAGTTATTTATATCTTATTTATCATTGAAAGCCATTAGTTTATTCTAATTTTTACCAATTTGATCTCTATTTACTAATTAGATTTAATATATGGCTAAATAATAGTTATTTAGGTAATCAATCGTATATAAAATCAATTAAATCCACAAAATTGATGGATTTACAAAAATACATACTTATGGGATTGCTAGTGGAAAATAGTAAGTTAGTATATTAATTATATCAATAAGTGATGTGATTTTGTAAAAGTCGGATCATTTGTAACATGATCTGTAAGGGATTAAGTCCTTGTAAATACTCATTCCAAGCCAATAAGCCTATGGCACTACAACTAAGGATGAATAGTGATTTGCCACAACCCAATAAACCAACTCAAATTGATAAGAATCTTTGTCCTTTGGAACAAGTTCGTTTAGAGGATTCCTTAACTGTAAAACAACTTGGGGAACTCACCACAATCAATTAAACAAACCTAGATTGATAAGAGTTGATCCCACTAGTTGCCATACTAACAAAACGATGATAAGAAAAGTGTTCTAGCATTGAAAATCGATAAGAGGAATTCTCTCTCTCTCTCTTACACATACATACACTCATACATGAATTTTAGATAAAAATAAATCATTATTATTGATCTTTCAATGTTATTATAGTATAAAGATAAGGCATTTAATGCTGTGAATGAACAAATATGACTCTTAAAACATATATAGCATACATGACACTTGGACAAATACAACAACTATAACTCTTGAACTAACAAGTTGCCACATCTAACAAATTCCTATTGCTTGGTAACTCTTAGAAACATAAAAGGTCTATTAAAAAGTTTAAAGTACATTAAGGCATGATAACAAATGGAGAAATGCAAAACAATTTGATGAATAAACATATCTACTTGGCTTGCCAATTCCCAAAACTTCACACCTAACATCACACTTGTGAAGCTTGTTGATAGGGATTTCTTGGTAAATGAGCCTCAGGCTTATTTTGATTGGCCTTAGACTTAAGTCCGGGTCTAATAATCTAGTTTGGGTATAACTTCCACCGATTTACTATAAATACCAAATAAGACACTCAAGTAAGAGCCCTTCTTTTTTTCATTCTCTTACTCTCATTATTACTTTACAATTTTATTTCCATCACAAAAGGGCTGATTTAAGTATTGAAGTAGCTGCACCGGAACATCCTTTGCCACCCCTCATAGCTGTTTGTTGCTTTTCAAGCATTCGCCTACTCAAATGAAAATCTAATGTCAACAATTGGTGCCATATATGGAACTGGTGAGAGAAAGAGCATAATCAATTATCATGGCTTTAATATGAATCTCCTAAATTATGCAATTTAGTACTGTTTCGTCCCTTGAATGATCGTCCTAAATCTCGTGATAAATCCTGGAAAATACTTGAGGGAGGCTAAAAGGAGTAGGTATTGTGATCCTACTTTTCCGAGGCACAACCATCATCTTGCATTTGTTTTTGGAAACATGCGAGGCTCTAAAGAGACAAGCATGATGGTTTTCTTCTTCAAAAAGGGTAACTGCTGCATTCTCGTCCACCACCTGGTTCGTAACTGTCACTTTCGGGTGAGTTTACGTGCTTGGATAACTACAACATCCTCTTCTCTTGGTTCATAACCGTCGCCGCTAGGTTTGTAACTGCAACATTGTGCATCGTCCAATCCCTCTAATTATACAAAATGGGTGTATTGGATTGTACTTGCTGGAGAAAGGTTTTATTATTCTTGGCCATACCTTCGTACACTTATTGCTGTGCATGGCTACAACATGATTTCATTTCACGCCGAGTTCAACTCGTGCATAACAGATCCGTACTGTTCTCCCATTTTCCGAGCGGCCGAGAAACTATATTTAGCTAAAATCTGTGTTTTCCGGAGAATCGGTTATCTGGAAGACTGGTTTCACCATTGCCTTTTTGCCTGGTTAGAGAGCCCCTGTTCATTATTCAAAACAACAATTCTAGATGCTTGAAGAATAAGTGTCAACATTGGCTCCACATTTTCTCGATAGAGATTATCGTCAGCATTTTGTGGCAGAAGCAAGGTATTTGATGTTGGCGAACTTGTTTCTGTGCAAAGAAAATGGTTGCTGCTATAGCCATCTCTCCCCGTGGGGAGCACACCAGCTGGTCCAAACCTGTGTGGAACCTGAGCTCTTTCACAGCCGAGCTCCTTCGTGGCCGATCTTTCCCAGCTGCCCATAAATGTCTAGTAAAGATGCCGAGTTGTCTAGTGCCGAGCGCACCGTTTACTTTCATAATAGCCGCCTCTGTCCGAGCTGCTGTAATAGTGTGTAGCACCGGATCGACAAAATAATAACAGCCCACCGATTTTCATTTGGGCATGATCGACTCCCGATTTGCATCTACGCGTCAAGCAATTTGTGTGAATTATATTTAATTGAGCTCATTTTGTGGCTGTCACTAAGTAATATTCCCGAGCTCTGTGACTCAGCTGAGCTCCGTGCAACAGCTGTAAGCTTCAACACTTACAAGCAAAATTAAAGCAAGATCTCCCAAGTTATCCATTGATCAGATTCGAGCAACTTTTTAATCGAAGTTTCTTACGAGCTGCAATTGGTTGTATCGAGTATCTGGGCGTGTTTCGAGCAGTCTACTCGAGCTTCTTTTTGTCCCAACCCTTAGCTGAACTATACACGAACTGACTAGCAGCCGTCGTAAACTCAAATTGACGAGCAGACTAATACATGAGCCATGGCTTTGATAAAATGGCCGACGTGAAGAGCTCCAGATTTCATATGATCTTCACTTGTATCATCGCATTACAGTGCAAGGAGCCAACTTCTAGGTGTTTCAGTGGTTCGAGGACGAGCAGAATTAGACCTGCCGACCTCGCCGGGTTCAACGGAAATAAACGATAACAAGATTAGAATTGAGCTTCTGAGAGCACCCAAAAATGCTGAGAGATCCATGATGCCAAGTACTCATCATGACAGAGTATAACAACTCTTAAGAGAAAAGCTCCGAGCTCCAAGCTACCTATGACCGAACTTTGCAGCAAGCCATGCCCATGCGTGCGGCAGTGAAGCGACCTAAGAACTACAGCACAAATTGTTTACTGAGTTGCTTGGTCAGTGAAGTCTAGCGTGTGTCTACATTTGGTCGAGACAAACGGTATTATGGTTGGGTTATTTGTGGCCAAGCTGTTCGTAGGCGAGCGCTTCCTCTGAACGAATCCCGAGCCGAGCTATTATAGCCTTGCGGAATTAAATATTTTTAATAAGATTAAGCTTCGGTTGAAGGTCCACCTTACAGCAAGCACCTAACTGAAACATTCCCGTGCGTAAAATGTGACTCGGGCTCAAGATTTGGAGCTCCTGCACAGATGAAAGAAAGTGCTAGAGATAAATCCCTTTTGGATGTACAGTCATCACGACTCAAGTTTGTAGCCGAATAAAAGAAGAAAACCTCTTGTACTATTCGGCATCTCAATAAGTCTCATCATCGTGTTGCGCTCATGGTTGAAATTACATGTGCTATGTTCAACCAAACAGTGGGACCATCATGCCGAACTCCAATTGAGTTTCCTTCTAAGCCAACTTGAGCTTGACAATGTACAGGACGCAGTCATAGAGGCTAACTTGAGCTCGACAAGAATAGTCCGAGCAACATTAGCCGAGCTTTCCACTGACTTTATAAGTTCTGAACAAGAATTGGGTCGAAGGCTGTCCATTGTACAGTAGAGCCTAAACATGTCCCATCAACGCAAAACAGCCGCCAACCTCCGAGCACGATGCTGAGCTGCCAAGTGCCAAGTAGCAGCAGGGAACTCACCTACAGCAGCGAGAAGCGAACGGAATGCGGACGAGATCAAGTTTCTTTTTTCACCAACTCGGACCATCTAAGATTTCAGGATTTGAGCAACATCCCGAGCTCATCCACGATTGCTCGGCTGATTTGCAGTGTAAAAGTGCAGTTGTGCAGTGTAAAAGTGCCAAGCTGTTGTAATCCAATTGTGCCAAGTTAGTGCGCTGAATTGAGGCCTCACATTTCACTTTGCCGAGTTGATCTCCATAATGTCATAAGTCTGAATTATCATTGCGCTCTACAAACTATTGCTTGTGTGTGCCAAGTGTGGACAACGTTTCTGAGTTGGCCAAGGTATAGTTACAGCGAGATTGTTGTCCATTATATAATCTTAATTGTCCAGCCGTCAATAATGGCCAAGGTATGGATATTATTTGCAATATGACTAGTGGTCTCAATTTTTGCAATGTGGCAACAAATAGATTCAATATGAAGAGAAGACTTGAAAGCTAATTCAAATCGGTCACTATCCCATAAATTGTATCTCTAAAGCAGTTGTTATGCACACCTACTGTTCATATATTTTGTTAAAGCCTCTGACCACTTTATATTTACTAGCCATTCAAAATATTAACAAACATCCTCAAAATACTAGATCTAGACAATGTTGATTCATCAAAAGTTGCTATAGAGCTTATAAAAGCCTTGAGCTGGCTAGTAAGGAACACATCAACTCATATGCTGGCTTTCATTAATAAAAGATGAGTGAAACTTCTAAATTGTTATCTATGATTTATTTGATTAATGCTTTATGTTGCATATCGTAATGAACTATTATTAGTATTCACACTCGATCTATTGTTTGTGAATTCATTCATATCTAACCATGTGTCACTCAACAATAAAAACTTTGACAAGCTAGATAATGAAAAATGTTGCCTATTCAACACTTGTAAGAATTTTTGCAGTTTTTAACAAGTTTACTTCTACCTCCTTTCAAGATGAGTATGAAAACTCATAAATAAACAAAGGCTAGAGAAGCCTTCAATCTTAAGTCTTGTGTTGGTAAAGTATTTCCTAAATCTTTGTAGTGAAAATATCAAATCCTAGTATCCTAAGAGAGATAAATAATGCTGAGAGTGATGCTTATGGTTGTAGTCGTGTAACTCAATAGACCTTATGAACTACTGACGAGCAGATACAAGGCCTTCCTACCATTATGGTTAATCTGGCTATTTTTTTTATAAAGAGCCGTAGAAACTAGGTCACTAGAAAAGGTTATTGTTAAATAGAGTTGAGAAATGAGAGATAAACCGAGAAGATAGATTAGTGAGAATTGAGTACCTAAAGCTGCTAACGTAAACCTACCTCTACCCCGACATGCTAACGGAGTTGCAAGAAAGTGACTTGAGTTAGATGAAGTCAAAGTGTATGATGAGGAAGGGTAATACAATGGGTTAGAAGAACATGAGCTTAGGGCCCTTAGAGGAGCCAAGTATCTTAAGGTGTAGATTTCAAGCGTTAATGGGTATAGTAGCTCTAATGACTACCTAGACTCGAAGGAAAAGATCAAGAAAATATTTGACTTCTATGATTACGAAGATATTATTCATATCCAAGTGGCTGCATTAGAATTTTCTGTGTATGTAGCAATATGGTAAAAAAAAAGTTGCAGAACGCGTGTCAGAGAGCCCAACGTGAAATTTAAACATAGAATGAGATGAAGAGAGTTTTGAAAAGTAGATTTATTCTAGAATACTATGAACAAGACATTTTTCAATGACTCCAAGACTTAAGATGAGGCAACAAACCAGTAGATGAGTACATTCGAGAGTTCTAATTATTGATGATTGATGTAGATGAACTTAAGGCCCGAACTATAACATGGTTCATTTCTAGGCTTAGAACTGAAGTTGGCAATATAATGGAGTTATAGAGGCTTGGGACTCTAAATGAAGCCATACAAGTAGCATAGAGGGTCAAAAGGTAGAGGTAAAACTAGATTAGTCTGATGAGCAATCGACCTAGCTTACTAAGTAGAAGTGGTATGCCGATCTAACCTGGATACAACCGAGCACAAAATAATCTTTAGGTAGACCGCCAAGGCTAAGTATTAAGAGGACCTAATGAGATGCCAAGAGGTTTACCACCAGTGAGAGACATTAAGCATTGCATTGATCTTCAGCTTGGAGTAATTCTATTGAACCAACCTACGTACAGGCTCCACCTTAAGCAAGCTAGCAAGTTGAGGATTAACTTAGTTTGCTAACCCACTATAAATGCTAAATGAGACCTTTAAGTAAGAGCCCCCCTCTTTTCCATTCTCTCACTCTCATTATCGCTTTACAATTCTATTCTCATCATAAAAGGACTAACTTAAGTATCAGAGTAACCATGCCAAAGTACCCATCAACACCTCCTATAGCTATTTGTTGTTTTGGAGGCACTTGCATACCGAAACAAAAATCTTATATCAACAAAGCTAGTCTTACTTCTCTTGCTCCCCATGTTCTTTACTTTTCACTCCTTAAACTCTCATCATGACATAATTAAACAACAATCCTTGCACATATGGATGACTTTTAGACATAATCTAATTATGATTATTAAAATCGCAATTTTACTATTACTTTGATCATATAGAATTAGTAGAATCATGTAGAATTATACAATACTAGTAAAATTGTAAACTTGTAGAATTTTAATATATGATTCTATCAAAAGTATACACTTAAACGATTTTACATTCATTAAAACTATAAAAAAAATCATAAAGTCACAAACTTATAAAATCATATAGTTAACTCATGATTTTAACAGATATGATTCCAATCTTGAATCCCATCAATAAGTTCCTCTTAGTCTCAAAAATTTAGAATGAGGAGAGATTAGTTAAAAAATTGTTAAAATTAACACCTAATAATTTACATATCATAAGAAATCATAGGCAATAATTAAGGAGTTTAGGAGCTTTAAGTCTATTATTTTTAAATTATCCAAAAAAAAAACTTGCAATTTTGAAAATGTAAGGGCTAAATTTAGGACAATTATTATAAATATTGACTTGCAAAAATAAATTCTAGAAAAATCAGGACAACTCAAAGATAGTATGCATGACTTACAAATGTAAGGGTGTGACGAAGTATCAAATAAGAAAAAACCTAAAGTTTCCATGCTTTTGAGGCTTGACCATAGAAACCACCACTCATTGACTTCCTTAGTCATCACAAGCTTTTTCACTTCCTAAGAGTGTATGTATCAAATCCAAAAATCATCTCTTTTCAAATTTAGAAGGCTCAAGTGACCATAAGGAAAATAACAAACCTTAAGAACTCTTTTTAAAACTCTTAGTCAATTTAAAAAAATTAATTTATAATTAATTACAAAATACAAAAATCTAGAAAAATTAGCGCAGCTTCCTTGCCTATTAATAGTTGTCTAAATTAATTTTCACAATTTTAATGGATTTTTAATAAAATTTGGGACATATTTTACCATTTATTTTATCCAAATTTTAATATCATTATTGTTTTTATTGTTCTACCTTCTTTAGAGATATTTATGAATTTTTTGGTATAATTTTACTATATGTAACTAATTTTACTATTATTTGTATATTTATGGCTATTTTATTATGTATTTTATTACTTTAAGGCATAATTCTTCATTATGTACTATATTTATTATCTTTTTCACTTTTAGCCTAGCATACCTATGATAGTGTCTCTAAATATCTTATATCTTCTATTTATTATTTTAATATTAAATCTTGTGCACAAAATAGTAATTATGTCTTTTTTAAACTATTTAGTAATTTAACATTAATGTTGAGGGTAAAGTTCTTTTGCCCTCTTGGTTCTTTATATATTTACATACATCTATATACACATATATAATTGCTTTTAAATTGATATTTTATTTAATTAGCTACATTATTATTATTATTATTATTATTATTATTATTATTATTATTATTATTATTATTATTATTATTATTATTATTATTATTATTATTATTATTATTATTATTATTATTATTATTATTATGCACAAATTCCTAATATCAAAAACATTTGACATTACATAAATCCTACTCATCTATTATATATATATATCTATATCTATTCCTTTTAAAATTTACATACCTCTAGGTAAAAATTACATAATAAAAAAACCAACAATGGGAATAATCTATTAAAACTATGTAAATTTCTTATAATATGGGTAAAGTTGGTATCTTCCCCAATTTCTCTTTCCATCTCTCTCTCCATTAATTTCTTTACATATTCCCTTAAATCTCTCTCCATCAATTTGTCTACTCCTCTAGAATCTCTTACCATTCATTTCACTTATCCATTAACTTTATATGCTAATCAAATGCTAAAACTAATCGCTAAAAAAATCCATTCAAAAATTTTTTAGTTAAACAAATCTTTTAAACTCTTATAACATAATTATATTTGATTCTCAACATGATATTTGAATATGAACATCCTTTTGTGGGAAAAAAAAATTGAAATACTTTGTGAAAATGATTGTAAAAATAATTTAAAGATATTGTAATTTACGAATACTAAACAATCATCTATATTTTTTTTATTTTACTTTTTCATATGATGTATTTATGGTAATATGCTTAAAGTAACTTTTATGTTTTTTTTTACACTCACAATGCGAATATGTTATTTGTTATTTTATATAAGTGCTAACATTTATACCTAAATCCAAAAGAAGTAAATGAAGATATTCATTAGTAAAGAGACCCATCCCGATGTTAGTCGTCAAAGCCATACATCGGAAAACGTCAATTACCAAACTTTATAAACAGTTTTTTCTATTTAAGATAGGAAGAAATCAAGAGCTACCAATTTTTCGTCTCAAAATATTAAACAAGTGAAGAACACAATGTGATATGGGATGGGGTCCATCAAAGGGTTGCTACTAATCCCTAGTGAACTCATGTTCCGTACTATGTGTCATCTTGCAAGTAGATGAAATTATTGATAAAAAACATAAACAGTTGGTTGCAAATTATTGGTGTAGGTACCCTATTTTTACACCTCGTTATTTTAAAGTTCTTGAAGTGCCCCCAATCTAGAGAAATAAAAAGAAAGAAGAAAAGTTTCTTAAAAAATAATAAAAGAAAAAGAAAAAAGAAAACAAAGTAAAAAAAGAAGAAAAGAGAAAAATAAATTTTAGAGAATTAATATAAATAGAATTTTAGATTAGGAACAATTTTATTTTTTATTTTTTTCCCCTTCTTCTTTTTTTTAATAATAATATTAACATTTCTTATTTTGTTAAAGCGCGTGCATATCACGTGCTTAGGGAGGTGTGTTGTATGTGCTTGACACGTGACGATGTCATGGCATCCATCTCTAGAATTCGAAAGTTGCAAAAAAGGAAGGAGTTTTCCCATACGATAAGCTTTGAATCAACACCCATAAGTTGTCCAAATTCATTCATTCAAGGGACCAAATTCAAGCATAAAAATCAAGAAAAGTCAAGATGCATGCTCAGCTAAGCTAGCAAATCTTGCTAATACAAGCTTGATTAGGAGCTTTCGATCTTCAAAACAACAACTTCGTAGCTTGTACATGTGCCATGATGCATCAATTACAAAAAAAATTCCTTTAATAACACAATCAATCACGATTAACCAACTCAATCCTTAACAATTTCGTACATAATAAGTAGGGACTTCCTATCTTGAATTAGTGCTTGAATAGTATAAATAAGGGCTCGAGCTTCCCATTTAGCCATCCATCTTAATTTGAAACTCACTCTTGAAGCTTACTTAAACACTTTCTTTGTCTATGCATGACTCTCTCTCTCTAAAACCACTACCTTACGATGGTTTTTAAGAAAAAAAATAAGTACACCAAAAGCATCTACATACTCCAAAATGTCAAGAACCACTCTTAGCTCAGCTCATGTAGCCATCAACGGAGCTTCTTCATCTATTGTTCTCTCTACTTCATTGAGCCATCACTTTACTTCCATCAAACCACCACAATATGGTGAGACACCATCACCATTGAGTTTTTCACTTAAGAAAAGCTCAGAAAAGTGTTCTTCCCCATTCCATTCAACCATCTTAGCTATTGGAGACCACTACATCATTGTATTGTCTTCTTCTTCTATATGCTGACTAGACCCGTATGACTTTAACTGATTTGTAACCTACTATAAATCTAGCTTCAACCCACTTTCCAACCTAACTTGAGATCTAAGTTAGTCTTCCCTTTTACCTTATTTTTTAATGTTATTTTATTTTATTTTTATTGTTTTGCTTAATTCATAAGATAGGAACATGTATGGTCCTTAAGTGTTGTAGGGTAATCACCTTCCAAAGATGAGTAGGACCCACATGAAACAAATAAAATAATAATGAAAATAAAAATAATAAATACAAAGAGATAATAAAACAATAAAAGTTTTTTTTAAACATAAATAAATAGAGGCCATTGTATAGTCATGGGGTATCATTAGGTAGCCAACACTCTCAACACTAATAAGGCTAACATTTTTTTCAAATAATAATAAGAAAAAAGAAATAAATAATAATAAAAAATTGAAATAAAAAATAATATTTTTTTAGGTTATTTAGGATTTTTTTTGGAAAGTCTTTTATTAAATAAAAAATAACTTGTTTAGAAAAAGAAATTCAATAATTTTTTTTTCAAGTTTAGAAAATTAGGTCTTTCTAAAAAAAAGTAATAACAAAAATAAAAAAAAAATAATTTTTTAAAAGAGGGGTCTCTTGTCACTTAGAGAAAAGGTTTAAAAAAAAACAAAAAAAACTCAATGAACCATTTTTCCAAAGGTTCGAAAGGAATTTTTTTTAATTCATTAATAAATTAAGGTCTTTTTTAGAGTTTTTTTTTTTAATAAACGAACTAGTTAATGATGTAAACTCAGTTGGCTTTTCAAAATTAAAAAGAACCAAATCACAAAAGTTTTACATAAAAAGAACAATAAGGGTTTAATTCCAAATAGCTGATACGTAAACACCTATGAAGTGATCATATAACAAAGTAAAAATAAATATTTTATTTTTCCTTTCTTTTATTAAAGAAAAAGCCTTTGAAAAATTAAAAAAGAAATACAAAGAAAAGTCAAAATTAAAAAAAAATTCTTTAAGTTTAAGGGTTATTTTATAATTTAAGGCCTCATTTAGTATTTTAATGTAGTACTCTTTAGGTTTTAATAAATTAGTCCCTAAACCTAGTTTTATTTGTTTTTTTTTTTCAAAACATAGACTGGTAGCTATATTAAAACCAATCCACCTAATTGATTTTAATTTAGTCAATTTTTCCCAGTCTCATCGAGTAGTGACTTTACTTTTTAAAAATCAAAAGCAATCATTTTTCTTAACTTTTTTTGAGAGTTTAAATTAAATGGATATAGGATTTAATTTAAACCAAGTTAAGAAAAATCAAAAACTGAATTTTAGGCTCAATAGATTGGTGACTCCATTGGGGAAGGATATGTAGGCTAGCTACATTAAGATATTCAATTAAGCCTTAACATTTAATATACCCTTGAAACTTAAGCCTTGTATAAAATGGACTTGTAATTCTTGTATATATGTTCATTTTTTTTTATGTATATATGTTTGCTCGTTTTCTTCCAACCTAAATTGTTGAGATTAGTAGGCATCTAAGGCGTGGGGGTGGTGTTTTTTTTTTAAATCATGATGTATGCTAGAAAAGGTCGAAACTGGACTTAAGAAGCCTTAAGATAAGGAAGCCATTGTGCAAGCTTTAAGTATTGTGGGGCACTCATTATCTGGGCCGATTTGGGCTTTTACTCAAGCTAATATGGTTGTAGATCTGTTCTTCACCATATGATAGACCATAGTGCTCATAAACCTTTAAGAACCTACATAATTTGCATTTATGACATTGTCCACAAGTATTAGCGTAACAATGAGGCAAATAAAGATTACCATTGGCAACTCTGTTTGGGCTTCCTACAAAGACATATTTTATTCATTTTGGTAAATATTTTGTTATAACTGAGAATGGAAAACATTTTCCTTGTAACCTAGATTATATTTGTAAAGGTTTTGTGTTTTCTTTTTTTCTTTCTTTCTTTCTAATGTATTTTGTTGTATTGTAACAAATCATAGCTATTCCTATCATAGTTGCATCATACCAAGAAATCCATGTTCATCGACCCATTGATACCTTACCCTCGATGCAAGCGTAATTCACATGTTATAGGCTAATAAATCCGGAGTTTATTAAAAAGTCATATTAGGCCCATTTTATCTCTTTCCAGAGTAAGTATCCATCTTCCTCTAGTTAAGGCTTTAATATGTTAATGGAGCCTAAAGTTAAGGGCTTCTACTTAGGCCCTCATGAATTAAACCCTATGATTAAAGAGTATACTCAACTGATATAGGCTCCTCTACTTTCAAAAGGGCATTTACATCCCTAAGAATAGAAAGTTATTTGCTAATTCTTTCAACAACTTTCTAAGAGTAGGATGTGATGAAGTTAAGAAGGTGTTAGGTAACTACAATGAAAAATGCATTAGGGTTAGCACCTTTATGGATTAGTCTAGCACCCCAACAAATAACAGGTCTCATAAGCCTTAGTATTGTGCTGGCAAAGAAGATTAGGAGAAAAATTGAGTCCATGCTTATATTTTGGTTATCTTTGCCACTTACCTCTTCCATCCAGGATGAACATATGTCCACTATAGAGTAGTTGAATTTGTAGACCAATTTTTGGCAAGTAAGACCTATGTTTTGGCCCTCTTAGCAGAACAGATCAAGTCTTTAGATTTCCTAAAGTGGAAGGGCCATGGATGATGCATACCATAAGTAAGGACAAATAAGGCTAGTTGTAAGGATGAGTCTAAGCTTGCTGAAAGCTTGAAAGGGTGATAGGGGTAACATGTGTAAGGACGAATAGTGAATGAAAAAGTAAGCAAAACCCATGAATAGTTCTAAAGGATATGATGCACCAATGAAACTTCCAATAACTCTGGCACAACTCAATATGATACATGGATAGTCCAGTAAAAGTAATTGCTACCAAGCCTTACTTAAGGGTTAGGATAAAAGTGAAATTAGAGTAAACAAACAATGTTTGCAAGAGAAAAAATCTAATATATTAATGATAATCTAATATCTGTAGCTACATGTAAAAGGGGCATTTATACCCAAGAATTTAGGGCAAGCTTCCTAAAAAGGAAAAGACTAAAAATGTATTGTGCTAAAGAAGTAATGTACATAATATACAAATGGTGAACAAGAAAATTCATGGAAAAGTAATGATTATAGTTACAGATTCTATGGCTAGTCTTGGATACGTGGCAACAATACATTGGTGGTACTGTTAGAGAATGTAGACAAAAGAGTATGAGCTGATCAATTGTCCAAGAAGAAATGTCGAGTAGGTATGGACTCATCCGAGAAAAGTGGATGAGGATTAGTTTAGGATAGATCTCTTAGCTTATTGGCAGTAATGGAGCAAAGCAAGTGGTCAGCTCGGACATGACTGAGTGGGCATGTAAGGTCTGATTGCTATCAAGGCATTCTTTAAGTCGGTAGAAAATTTTCTATGAGATGGGCAATCATGTCACTCAGTACATAGAATTGATTAACAGCGAAAAGTAACTCAGCTTCAGAAGAAGTTGACTGGACCATGAGGATTCGCCTCTCCAGTCCTTATAGTCCTTAGGCTTGATTGTGGGTTAAATGCCTAGTAGCCCAATTCCTATTATTCCCTCCAAATTGATTTGGATTTACGATCAAATCTAACTGGTCTACACTCAACTCTTCGTTAGGGTGATATGGATTGAGGTCGATAATGTTGAAGGTGTCCAAAACCCTATAATCTTCGAGTAGCTCCAATTTATAAGCATTGTCGTTGATTTTCTAAAGGACTCTAAGGGGTCCCTCAGCCCTGGAAAATAGCTTATTCCTCCTCTTGCTCAAGAACCTTTCCTTACTCATGTGTAGCTACACCAAGTTTCCTGGCTAAAATTGTTTTATTGCCTTACCCTTGGCCTTCTCATGCATTAGTTTAGTGACCTAGTCAATTAGTTGAGTAACTTTATTATAGATAAGTTGGAAAGACTGTACTTACGCTTTCACATCAAGGTCTTCTTGCTTGGATACAAGTACAGGGGTGTGATCAAGGGGCAATGGGATTAAAACCATAGACAAACTTAAAGGGGGTCTGTTTAGTGGTGTCATGTACTGTTCGGTTGTAAGTGAATTCGACTACTAATAAGTAGACATCCCAATCAACTAAGTTCTTGCCTATTGTGGCTCAAAGCAGCTATCCTAATGTATGATTGACTGCCTTTGTTTGGCCATCAATTTAGGGGTGATAGGAAGTATTAAATAATAGTTTAGTCCCCATCCATTGTTAGAGAGTTCTCTAGAAATGACTTAAAGCACTTTGTGGATCTATTTAATACTACACCTCTTGGTATGTCATATAACTGAACAATTTCTTGTAAGAAAAGAGAAGCAATAGTTAAAGCGTTATTAGTCTTAGATTAGGACACAAAGTGTACCATCTTACTGAATCTATCGATGACAACCATTATGGAATCTTTGTTTTGGGCAATTCATGGCAATTAGAGAACAAAGTCTATGCTCAATTCAGTCTATGGTCTCGTCGGGATAAGGAAAGGCATTGCTTTCTCTTACTTGGCTTGGCGCTTGGCCTTCTTACATATAGCACGGCCTTCAATAATTTGGTACACATCTCACCTTATTCTTAGCCAGAAGAAACGTCTACTCAATAGCTCATATGCCTTTCTCTCCTCAAGGTGTCCGAAGAGTCTTCTATTGTAAGCTTCCATGGTCAACAACTCTTTTAGTGAACAGGTTAGCACACATAATTTTTCTCCTTGGAATAAGTACCCATTTTCCATAGGATACCCATCTACTGTCCTTCCAACTATACAATGCCTAAGCATAGGCCCAAAGTACGGATCTTTAGAGTACTATTCCTTGATATTTGTAAGCGCAAATAACCGGGTCTACAGTTCGATCAGGAACACATGTCTCCATGAAAAAGCATCTGCAACCACGTTGCTCTTCCCCTACTTATACTTGATGACAAAATTAAATCCCTCAAGAATTCAACCCACCTCACTTGCCGCCTGGACAACTTAATCTAACTTCAGAGATGTCTTAGAGACTTATGGTCAATATAGATCACAAATTCTCTTGGTAGTAGGTAATGCTGCCATACTTGGAGTACTTGGATGAGTGCTAAAAGTTTTTTATCATATGTAGAATAGTTCAACTGAGGTCCCCTAAGCTTCTCACTATGGTAAGCGATTGGTCAACCTTCCTGATACAGATACGTAGATGAACAAACGAACCTAATATCATGCATAACCAAAAGGGTAGATCCAAGCTACATGATGGCTCAAAAAGTAAATAATAATCGAGGGAGAGTAGGGGTTCCCATACACCGACGATGAATATGACACACTAATACCTCATATGAGCTTAGGTCACACTTGATATGACGTACAAGGAAAGCATGAAATGGCATACAATGAACATAGACAATACGATTGTCAGAAAGGATAATGACACGCATTTTTACTCTACGATTTTGACAATGTTGTGAGCCAAGTAAGGGTAAGCCTCTATTCAAGTCTATTTAGTGTTAGAAGTTCGGTACCCTAACTTCTAGAGCTAGATTGGGGTTAGTTCAAGGATGCCTCACAATTGGGTGAGCCTTAGATGGTCGACCCCTGATAGTTATTAGCTCACCCTTAGCATCATCGAGATTGCTGTATTTAGATTTAACGCGTGGACTAGTGCATAGCGAAGGGTTCAGTTTAGCACAATAGCTGGTCACCTCAGCAACACCTTAGATATCATGGAGAGCAAAGTAGCTTGGCAGATCGGACTGGCGTAAGTACTGCTCCTCGATGCTTAACTCACCTCAAACAGCTCAATAGACCACTTGAGAGAGCCTTCGAGCTCAGCAGCATATAATCGGTCCTTAATCCCTATCACTTCTTACATTAGGACAATGCCTATCCCAATACTTGATGTATCATATTCCAACTTAAATACTTTCTTGAAGTCAAGTAAAGGTAGTATAAGTATAGAGGTCAATCTTTCCTTTACCTCGACAAAGCACCTCTCCTTCTTTTCTCCCCATCTAAAGTCGATGTTCTTCTTCGTCAGCTTAGTAAGAGATGCGGCAAAGGTGTTGAAATTCCTTATGAACTTTCTATAGAAGGAATCCAATCCATGGAAACTTCTCAACTCAATATAAGTAATAGGAGTCGGCCACATGACAATTGCTCAGATGTTCTCGTCATCCACTCATAAACCTCCTTCACTTACTACATAGCCTAAGAATACCACTTTCTGCTAATAAAAGAAACATTTTTTAAGATTGCTGAATAATCTCTCAATATAGAGGACATCCAATATAACATGAAGATGTTTATAGTGACTTGGCAAGTTGGCACTATATACTAGGATGTCGTCGAAGTACACCACAACATACTTTCGTATCAAATCTCTTAGGACATGGTTCATCAGTTGCATGAAAGTGCCCAAGGCATTCAACAAATTGAATGGCATAACCATCTACTCATAGAGTCCATTCTGAGTTTTGAATGCAGTCTTCTACTCATCTCTCGGCCTTATGAGAATTTGATAGTAGCCAGACTTCAGATCAATTTTGCTAAAGATCTTATCTCCACTCAATTCATCCATATTTGATTGTTATCTTATTCACGCTCGGCTGTTAACACACATATACCAAGTAGCATCCTTTCTCAACACTAGGACTATTGAAACAGCACAAGGGTTGAGACTCTTCCTTACATACCCTCTCTCTAGTAGCTCGTTGACTTATAGTTATAATTCAAAAGCCTGTTTAGGACTCATCTAATAAGTTGGCTTATTCGGCAGGGCAATATTCGGTATTAAGTCAATGCAATGCTCTATAACTCAAATAGGGGGTAACCCCTTGGGTAACTACTCAGGAAACATATTGACATATTCATTCAGCAACTCTCTTACTTCTAAGGTTAGTTCACCTCACTCCCCCAACTCTAAAAGTCATCTAACCAACATGAAGGTTTGTACATCGTCTTAAATAGCCTCCCAAAGCTTAGCTCATTGACTTGAATAGTCTCCTAGAACTTAGCTCTACTCATCATTAAAGTCTTCTTCAATCCTTAAGCAAGTTTTTCCTACAGTTTGTTAACTTGACTCGATGCCATCAAGTTTAGTGTGATCTTCCTTCCATCCTTCTCTAGCATGTAAGTGTTCTTGTATCCATTATGGATAACTCTTCTAACATAAAGCCATGGTCAACCTAGTAATAAGTATGATGCACACATGGATAATACGTCGCAAAGGATCTCATCGGAGTAATTTCCAATTCTAATCGGTAGTAGTATTTCCCAAGTGACATGTAGTGCTCCCTTCTCATTCAGCTAATACAACTTATATGGCTTCGGATATACAATAGTTGGCAACTTTAACTTTGTGACCAGATCAACTGATGCCACATTATTGTAACTACTATTATCCACAATTAGTACGTACAGCTGGTCATTCACCTTATAGGTGATATAAAATAAGTTCTCTCTCTATTCTTCCTCCTGTGAGGGTTCCATGCTCATTACGCATTGGACAACTAGGATCAATTGATCTAAGCCCTCAGCAAACATATCTTCCTTAATCAGTTCATTCTTTTGAGAAGTTTCTTTCTCAACAATGCACTCTTCCTCTGGCTCCTCATCGGTACTTTCTACTTCTAGCATTGGAACATCTCCCTTGATGACCATAGTCCTTTAGTTCAAATACTTGGCAACCATATGTTCAAACCCTTAGCACTTGAAATGCTTGATCTAGCTCGTCTTCCTTCCAGATCCTTACCCTTTTTAGTACGTTCAAGTCAGCATGTCACCTTCTATTGGGCCATTCTAGTTAGTCTTGACATTCCCTTATTTCATTGAATTAATACTCAACTAACTTCGATAGCTTCCCTGAATAGGTTGGCTTGATTGAACAAGTTAGTTAGTTAATAGTCGGGTCGAAATTTGGCTCTATCTTTACCTTTCCACTCATTAAGCAATTCGTATAACCTCATCCATTGTGGTAAATCGCTGGAGTTCCATAATGTCTCAAATGTCACTCCCCGATCCAATAAGGAACTTAGAGACTGCTCATGCTAGTAGTTCCTCTACTTTACAGTGGATCATAAGCATTTAGAATTCTCAGACAAACTTGTCAACAATTCGGCCTCCTTGTCTCAACTCCTACAACCGAGTAAAAGTATCTTATATATAAGTATCTGACACAAATCTGTTCTTGAGTATTCTCTTCATCTCAAGCTAAGTATTAATCTCTCTATATCCTTCTCATCTCTTCATAGACTAGAAATTCTTCTACCACATGGTAGCATATCTAAAAAACTCAACAGCAATAGTTCTCACTTTCTCATAATCCTCATATTGGTAATAATAAAAAACACATTCCACCTTCTCCTCCCAATCTAAGTATTTATCTGCATTTCTTGACCCATTAAAGCTCAGAATCTAAGGCTTCATATGGTCGAATGCTCGGGGTGCTTGAGCTCATTCTTCTTCTTCTTTGTACTCTTCTTCCTCGATGTCATCCATTTCTCCTAAGTTAATTCTTCTTCACACTTATCCACCTAGAACTTATCGAGCTGGGTTCTAACCTCTAACTAGTCACATAGCTAGTAGGTGTTATGCGTAGCTTCAGCAAGTTGATAAGCCAATGCATGAACTGCTCAAGTTAAATCCACTAAGAGATTAGCCACCTCATTAAGTCTCTTGTTAGTACTTTTAGGGGTACCTTGGGATTATCAGCTATGGAGGAAAATACTACTGTTATCATCTCTAATACCGGTGTTGATACTTAGTTCAGTTATTTTCTTTAACAAACTCAACCCTAAATCTTCAAGTCAAAGTTACAACTAATACTACTTTTCCAAATCTAATAACACATACTCCCTCCAATCTAGAAGCTCAATATTCAATAGATACGGCTACTAAATCAATATAAAAAACTGCTTTGTTTCACATACTTAAAATAGAGCATAGACAGAACTTCAAAACAACCTCCTACAATCCAAATGAAACATCTACTCTAATACCAATACGATGCATACCGTAACCAAGGATAAATAAGGCCAGTCGTAGGAATGGGTCGAAGCATGCCGAAAGCTTAAAAGGGTGATGAGGGAAACACATGTAAGGACGAAAAACAAATGAAAAAGTAAGCAAAACCTACAAATAGCTCCTAAGGATATGACATACCAGTGGAACTTCCACTGACTTACAACACAACTTAATATGACACACGAGATGGTCCGATGAAGGTACTTACCATCTAGTCTTGCTTAAGGATTAGGATAGGAGTGAAATGAAAGTAAACAAACAACATTTATAAGAGGAAATATCCAATATATTAATGATAATCTGATATCTGCGGCTACATGTACAAGGGCATTTATACCCAAGAATTTAGGGCAACCTACCTAAAAACGAAAAGTCTAAAGTGGTATTGTCTTAAAGAAATAACATATAAAGTATACAAAGGGTGAAAAAGACTATTCACGAAAAAAGCAATCATTCTAGTAGCGAATTCTATGAGTGATCCTAGATACGTAGCATCAATACATTGGTGGCGTTGTTAGAGAATGCAGAGAAAAGAGTACAAGTTGATTGGGCATTTGAGCAAGGGTGCTAAGCAAGCATAGACTCATCTAAGTAGGAGTGGTTAAGGATTAGTTTAGGGCAAATCTCTTAGCTTCTCCATAGTAATGGAGCTAAGTAAGTGGTTGGCTTAGACATGATCGAATGAGCACATAAGGTTTGGTTGTTATCAAGGCATTCTTCAAGTCAGCATACAATTTCCAAGAGATAAGAAGTCATTTGACTTGACACATAGAATTAATTGGTAGCAAGGAGTAACTCAACTTCAGTAGAAGTAGGCTGGAGCATGAGGATTTGCCTCACCAATCCCTCTAGTCCTTAGGCTCAACTGTTAGTTAAAGGCTTAGTAGCCCAAATCCTACCAAGGGGGCACTTAAAGGTAGCATACCACTTTTCACTATTTGGTTCGTCAACCATATGAAGTATTAGGGGCTTAAGTTGAATTAGGCTACCTTTACTGGAGAATATGATATTATATCTTCATTTATCGAAAAAGTTGAAATACCAGAGGTCACCTTTCTTAGAGAATAGGTTCTGATATTTCAAGATATGGAGCTAGAAGAAATATTATGGGTTTCTAATTGGAATCACTACAACCAAGACATTTTAGGTTGTGCAGATTATGCTACAGTACCCCTTATTCGAATCTTTGGGTATACGGGCAACTATATAGCTTGTTTGATGCACTAATTGGTTCTAGTCCAAGAAATAGCTCATTGACCCTCGTTAGACCGAGTACCTTTAGATTATGCTAAGCAAGATGTTCCCTTGGTTATGAAAGAAGTAAGGTTGTAGACTATCAAGGAATTATGGGAGTCTCGAAAGATACAGCACATTGAGAATGTTGGAGAACTGAGAGGTAAGATTGTTGCTCATCAACCACTTAAGAGTTTATTTTTTATCAATTGCACTAAAATGGTCATCTTCAATATCAAGCCCTAAATATACTTCCATTAGCTTCAGCAAACCCTAATGAAGAACTCCAAGCTTTTATGAGATGGGCCCAGGCTTGCTTAGAGAGGTATCACTAAGATAATGTTGAAAGGGAAGCTCATTTGAAAGACTTGCTCCAATAGGCTCGAGAAGAGAGGAATGTTCTATAAGCCCAACTAGCTTAAGCTCGAAGGCAAATCAATGAGCTCAAGGAAGTTAGGAGATGCCCAAGCAAGATTAGGAAGCTTATGTAGTTTTTTTTTTTTTCATTTCTTTCTTTCTTTTTCTCATCTTCTCATGTAATAAAGGACTCATCAGAGTTACTAACATCAATAAAATTTCAACTTTGCTACATTGTTGCATAAATACTTTATCTTTTATTCATCTACATGACTCATTTGCATTTTATTCATCTTGTTCATTTTATTTTCAATGCATGTGTTCCTTTTGTTAAAAAAAAAAAAAAAGAGAGAGAGAGAGAGAGGAAGAAAAAAAAAAGGAAAGGAAGGAATTGTGGATATGAAAATTTTCTAACAAAGCTTCAGTATTTGATTTTTTTTAGGTTCTCTAAAGATAGCTCACAAAAAATACATCTTGAATCAAAGCCCCATATTCCTTTGATCAAGAACAAGGATGGCAACCAATGGAAACTCTGGCAATGTTAGTGATCTTGGAAAACCTAATCTGATGGACAATCACCGTATAGCTACTAAGGACAAGGTTGCATACTTAAAGGAATCCATGAAGAACATGGCCCAAAAGATAGATTTTCTAGTTGACAATATTAGCCTCCTGAGAGCAACTCAACCAGTTAGGAAGGACATTCACATATTAAGCATAGGAAAGGGATCACTATTAATCCACTTAAGTATCAACCTATTAGTAGTGAACTTCAACGTGTTGAAGCAAATTCAGAGATGAACTCAAAATTCTTAAGGAAGGAATTAGACTACAAGCACAAAGAGATGAAGAAGAAACTACTATAATAGGTAGCTAACAAGATGAAGGCATTTGAAAAAATTGATGGATTTGAATAGGTAGGTACTACGAACATTACTACTCAGGATCTAACAACCTACTTAGAGAAGTTTAAAACTACAGAGTTTGAGAAGTACGATGAGATGAGATAAGTTGCCCCAAGTTGCACAACTGACTATACATGAGGAAGATGAGCAAATGTGCTCACTATGACAACCTTATGGTCAAAAGTTTCCAAGATAGCTTGATTATGCTAGCTCTTACTTAGCTACCAATTGGATTTGAATCAAATCAATACTTGGGAAAAGTTAGCATAAGCCTTTTATGAGCAATACAAATTCAACGTTAAAGTTACACCTTCTCTTTAGGATTTAGGTAACAATCAAAAAATGCCTAATGAATCCTTTAAGGAATATGATCAATGCTAGAGAGCCCTAGTTGCTAGGGTGTAGATACCTATTCTTGAGAAAGAGCTTACCTTCACATTCATCAACATGTTGGATAAACCCTTTTTCACTCATTTGATTAGGTTAGCTTCAGCTAATTTTACAGCAGTAGTTTTGACTGGTTCTGAGATTGAGGGAGCTATTGCTTCTCGAAAGCTCCCTACTCAAGAAAGTAATAACAAAAGACAATCCCTTAACAAATTAGTTACTAAAGGGAAAGAGTCTACTATTAGTATAGTTACTATTAAAAGAGGCATGACACCAATAACTCCAATTCCATGCCAAAATACTCACCCAACTAATGCACTGGCATCGGTTTAGCAACTACAATAGCAATAAGCCTAGCCTAATAGGTCTCCTCCTTAAAGGTTAGCAAACATAATTGTACCTCTCAGCTAGGTAATAACCCATTTAAGGGTTGACCACCTTATCAGCTTTGAGTTGCTTAATGAATAATATAAGCTAAGGAAGTTTGACCTAAACGCCAAGTGTGACTACCATTTGGGCTAAGTAGGCCATTCTACTGATAAATGTTGGAGGCTTAGGAATAAAATACAAGATCTTATTGATGCAATCTTAGTATAACTAGACTTCGTGGATATACCAACCCCAAATGTGAACAACAATCCTCTTCCTAGTCATACCTCGATGATAAACATAATAGAGGCACATAAGCTAAAACCCAAAATTGATCTAGATGAGCTACCCATACCTGTTTATTAGGTTACATGGCTCTTAAGGGAGAAAGGAAACTTACAAGAAATAAATCTTCGAGAACAATCGCAAGTTAGGCCAGCTATTTACTAGCTACTCAAGGAAGGTAAAATAACCAACGAAGAGATTCAAAGCATGATAGTAACTAAGCTAAGGAATCTTACTTGAAAGAAATTAAAAGCTAGTCAACTAACAGGTAACCCCATGATTGCTTCATTGAGCCATAGTAATAATGAATTCAAGTACTTAGCAAGCATGTGGTTAGTATTAACACTTTTTGCTACAACAGTACCAACAAGATAATGGCTTAAATTTAAAGAAGAAGACAAAAGATTTAAAGGCTTAAATGATTCTTTATGGCATGATTGAGGCTAATCTAAAGCCCATTTCAATTCAATTTATCAAGCAACCTAAGGAAGACTCAACTACATTCAAATCCAAAAAGTACATGTTTCAAGTCCCACTAGCTTACGAAAACTATAACATTGCTCCATTTGACTATTAAAATCTGAACCGCTCTAAGGTCACCACCACTTTAATAGGAGGAATAACTAGCTTAGATAAAGCTTATGACCCTAATGATGAGAGAAGGAAGAAAGTCATCAAAGAAACCCTAGCGAGGAAGGAACCAAAAGCTAATATGAGCATGTTCACTAAGCTAATCAAGGCTAGTGAATATAGATTTATGGACCAATTGTTCAAAGTTCTAGCCCAAATCTCCCTCATGTGCCTTCTTATGACATCACCATCACATACGGAGGCCTTGTTCTAAATCCTCAACGAAGTTCGGGTATTACAAGAGATATAAGCTAACAAATTAAGATACATCACCAATTCGATTTTTACTTTTGACTAGATTGCTTTCTTTTAAGAAGAGCTAAGAGAAGAAGGAAATCAATACATTAAGCCATTATTTACGTAGTAAAGTATAATAACAAGATAGTATCTCGTTTGCTTATTGGAAATGGATCTTTACTATACGTCAGTCTATTAGCCACCCTTCGCCTCTTTGGGATCATAGATGCTAAGATTAAGCTTGGTTCTACTACTATACAAGCTTTTGATAAGTCAAAAAGGGGCATTGTTAAAGAAGTCAATTTGTTAGTAGGAATCAACCCAAAGGAATTTAAAATACCTTTCCAAGTGCTTGATATCCTAAGAACCTTTAACTTGTTACTAGGTAGGCCTTGGATTCACACTACTAGCGTAATCCCTTCTAGTTTGCACTAGAGAGTAAAGTTCATGGCAAATGGATAGGTGGTTACTGGACTTAAAGAATGTGACTATCCTATATGTCAAGAGGCTACTATTCTCTATATTGGCAAAGGGGATCTTAAAGATTTTAGGCTATAAATATTTGATTAAGTCTGCATGGTTACAAGCCAAATGATATAGAGCAGAATTTGGCACATTCGGTTTAGGCTGCACTCATACTATTGAAGAAAAATTCCAAGCACTCCCTATTGGGAATAAACGGGGTGATGAGCTATACAACGACCCCATGACTTTCCACCTCTCAAGGACAGCTTTGTCAAGAAGACACCATCATAACAAGTAAGAACCTCTATTGACAAATTTCCTTCCACAAGCAGCTTCAAGGTACTCCCTAATTGCTTCATTATCACTATAAGTAGTCTTAGAACTTACCTAGAGTAAGGAGTAAAGTCAATCTTAGTATTTTCTTAAGTTCTATTATGTCATTACTGTTCATGATTGAGGCACTAGCTCCACAATGAAAAGACACATTAATACAGTGTTCCTTTCTTCTTCATCTTTATTATCTTCTCTTTTCCTTTTCCTTAATCTATATAATTTATTTACTAATCTCTTTTTATTTCTTTTAACAATAAATACCAGATCCAACGCTTTTAATGGAAATAGAAGAAATCTCGTACTTGCTGAAAATGAAAATGTTGATATCACCATTGACCCTACTATGATACGAATTGAAGAAACAGCAGTAGATCACAAAATAAGGTCAAAATGGGTCAAATGGATCTGATGTGCAGGAAATGAGATGGTTAGTTTAGCTAGTGAATGTGAATCAATATAACTTACCAAGACACAAACACAATCAGGGGTTTAAGCTCGAAATAGGGTTTGATATAACTCACGAATACTAAATGTTGCTTGGGATTCAAATAAAAGTTAGATGCAGCTCACTAACCAGTTCAAATGAAGGGATTCACCACAATCTTGAGGATAAGATCGACAAGAACACGGGATAGATTAAAGAGTTTGATCTACACTCGATAATTTGACAAATGCTAGCTTAAGAGTAACCTTGCTCAAAAAGGGAAAGATTCCAAAATGCAGGAATATACTTTATGTCTAGTTTCGTATAACGACGTCTATATATATATATCTCTTCATTATTTACAAATGTTTCTATTTATAGCAAGTCCCAAACCCTAATAGCAAAACTGTAAATAATATACAAGGCCTTAAATCCTAAAGAATTGGGCCCATAAATAAAATAAAGGAAAATATGTATAAGAATACAAAACTATGTGTTTTATAAGGGGAGTCGACATGCAATCACTCGGCATGTCCTAAAAGGAGTAATATCCAAACCAGACGAAGTTGGCAGTTGGATGTACGGGTTCTAGAAGGAGTCCCCAAAGTCTTGTAATGTTTGGTTGAAACACTAGAAAGGTCGACCCATAGTTGACAAGTTCTAGAATCAGTTGGCATGAGTCTCTCGATGTTATGTCGAGTGGTTATTTGATCTTGAGTATTCGACCATGTGGTATCTCAGCACCTTGGCTGATGACAAACTTGATGCCGAGCATTTATCTTCCTTCTTCTTGTTTTTCTAACTACTGCTTGACCTCAGTAAGCTTTGATAGGCCTCGGCTTTAGATAGGTCTACCTCGACTTGGATATAATCAGAGGCTGATTCCCATCACTATTAGGTTAGTTATCCGTGATGATATCGATAATTACAAGGAAGTATAGGGGAGTTAGGAAAAACATGAACAAGATAGGATATCCATTAATGAACCAATAAAGGTAATTAATTTAAGATCTATGCAAGAACCTAAAATTCTTAGGATTGGAAGTAGTTCACCAAGAGAATAGAAGGAAGAATTAATTGGGCTACTAACATAATTTTTGGAAGTATTCATATGTTCATATGAAGAGATGCCGGGATTAGATCCTTCCATTGTAGTTCACAAACTACCCACCAGAGAGGACATCAAACCTAAAAGACAGAAGCTAAGAAACTTTATTAAGGAAGAGGTTAAAAAGTCATTCGAAGTAGGATTCATCGAAGTGTCTAATTACCCTGAATAGGTACCTAACATAGTACTTATTATGCCCCAAAAAGGTAAAGTTATAACGTCTAGCTGTGTAAACCATTCTAAAATAGAAACTAACTTTACAGTTGCTATCATAGACCTAATTCACACTAGGGGTACTCGACTTTATCACTTTGAAACGCCTAATCCATTACCTACTTAAAATAAACCTATGGAATAATTCTTTCGAAATCAACTAATCAAGCACACTTATAGGTTTGACATTTTATAAGAGTACTAGTAAAACCTACAAGTATACATTATTCAATATACAAGCTAAAAGATGGAAAATGAGCAAGCCTCTTGAGAAGACTTAAGTATTTTCCTTAGCAAATAAAAAAAAGTCAATAATAAGAATGAAATTTAGTTGAATTCTTCTTGATCCTCACTCCTCAACCCCATTTAGAAAAAGTCAATAATAAGAATGAAATTCAGTCAAATTCTTCTTGATCTTTACTCTTTAACCTTATTTGCTAATGTTTTGGTTTTGGGTATGATACTTGTAGTTCTATTCTAAGAAATAAATTGCTCAATAAGAAGGACAAAGATAAAAGTATGCATTCAGTACATCATAAATAGGGTTTTCAACCAAATTAGTTAGATGCAATACATGTATAGGAAAATGTCATTGCACAACTTTATCTAATCTATCATAAGATTAGAAAAATATACTTACTCTAATCCATGTTATGGAGTTTAACGCCATACACTCGTAAATTGGAACCACATCGAGGCTTGTACAATGGAAAACACCCTCCTTCGGTAACCACCTTTGAATCACAGCCTCTAATCTTGCTGTAACCTTTTCTCCTATCACTTCATTTGACTAAGGTAGGGAAATGATTATTTCAACTATCCTTATCAAAAAGGGTTCGCGTTTAGCTTGAGAATCTTAACCATTACCCCTAATGGGTTACAGTGCATGTCAAGTTAGATTTAGATGTCAAATTAAGTTTGAGTTAGTTTATTTTTAAGGTAATCAACCAAGCTCAAACAATTCAAGCATAATAATATCTACAAAATAACCATAACATTGAGCTCAGCTTTCATCATAGCAAATTGAATCTCAAATACAAGCACTACACGTATACAAATAGCTAACTATAATCATAAACAAATGAATACTAAAGTCGCTAGATATCCTGAAATAATCCCTAAAATGCTGTGAATAATTGATCCCACTTACCTAGATATTGAGGCTTGTTCTCTTTGTATGTCACTCTTATCTTCCTTTATTATTTCTAAAATTTAAGTTGTAAACTCTTTAGTTTTCATTCAATATGTAATATATGAGTTTATTTTGACATTTAAATATACTTCTCAATTGAGTTAAGTGAGTTTTCTAAAGTTTTATTAGGTATTAATTATAAAGTGTAAGTTTTGACCATAGTTCTAACTCTAGTATTATAGTATAGGTTATTATTCAAAAGGTTTCTAACTTATGTTCTAAGTCTGGTAAAAGTATAGAATTCATATCCAAATCATTGGCTAACTTACTATTGGACACTTGATATGATCAAGGATATTCAATACCAAACTATATTCTAACCAAATTTCTGACAGAGTTTTTGACTTACTATCCTAAGTTAGATTTTTACTTATGAAGTTTCTAGCATACAATTTATCTGTAGAAATAGTGTAGAGTCTAGAGATAAGCCACTTTTTTATCCTAACTTAACTTTTAGTATATTCAACTTATTTAACACCAAGTTACATTATGACTTAGTTTCTAACATAGCTAAAGCACTTTATAACCTTACCTAATTTCCCTATTTCAGTTCATTTTCCATCACTTCTCCCTTCAATGTAACATAATGGAAGCTATACTGCTCATAAATCTCACAAAATGTTAATATATTTGCTCACAATACTATTACAAGGATTCATAGCCATTGGACCTAGATATAGAAGAAATTAGCTCTTACCGTAACATGTAAAATATGTTTTTAGTTACAAAATCAAGCATTATTACCCATAATATATTTCATAAGTTTCGTGGATAAGAAAATATAATGTATATATATATATATATAATATGTATACTTTACAAAGAGGCACTCTATGTTGTGAAATGAAAAACTATTATAACATAAATAAATCACCTAAGCCGTATATAACGTAAAATTCATACATTAAATCTTGTTATGAGTCTAAAAAGAAATACTTACTGTGAAATGATATTTCCATGAGATACTTGATTTATAGTATATAGTAATAATGAAAGCAGCAATACTAGTACAATTACATTTTTAAAGCTATAACTATACAAAATGAGTTTTATGAGCTATTTCATCTCCAGCAAAAGTATCATATGATGCTCTTCATGTTTACACTTGTTAAAATACCAACTGTTTAGAATAACATGATCTGATTCTATATTTGTAATACCTAAAACTTGCAAACTACATATCATAGTCTTGTAATATTATAATAATTTAACAAAATTATTCGTACGCAGATTGGGACTATGCAAGCAGCATTGTAACCTTTATTAGGATTTTAAAATATTGTGTGGTAGGGTTTCCTTTTGCACTTCCAATATCAATTTGAGATATTCTCATGACAAATTATACAGTGTATAGTACCTATTGTCAGATAGCTTCGGGAAATTTTCCATAAACTAGGAAAAGCATGCATAAAATTTGGATCTAGTTATTTTTATAAGAAGAACTCATCGGCTTTGTGAAAAAATTAAGTTGATTTTGTATTGTTAGGAAAAAATCCAAAATTGAGTGCTAAACAAAGCATACCGGTAGCTGATGCTCTCGTGACCGTTGGCGCTCGCAGCCTTATCGGACGGATGGCGCATGGATTTTTCTCCTCCAGTAGTGGGACAGGTACAATAACAGAAACGGAAGACCTCTGAACCACGATCGAACCATGCTACTTCATTTTCTTTTGTTATTTCAATCCTTATTTTCAGCTCAAGGGCTAAATCTAATTTTCTCCCATCGGATTTGTGTCAACTTCCTTGCCATAACAATGACGGAGAAGAACGCATATGGATACACGAGCATCTTCTCTTCTTCCCTTTTTCTTTTATTTTTTCTTTTTTACCCTTTTCTTTTTTCCTGAACCCAGACTTCCTAGCTTTGAAGCTAACCAGTTTCATTTTTTCTCTCCAAGTAATGAGGTATAAGATAGATGATTGGCCTCGTTATCATCGGAGTGCTAGCTGTCCCCTCAAAATTCATCTAAGAATTTAATTTAGTGCACGTGCTTTACTCTCAATCTTGGAGATAGTGTGTGGGGTTTAATATCGAAAGAGGTCACATGCATGTTGCATATCTGATTATGGTACAAGTGATTGAGAAAATTCATATCTGATTATGGTACAAGTGATTGAGAAAATGACTTGACTTGCACATATGAGATAATTCAGTGAGATAGGATAGGGAAGAGGAGTATACAGTATCGATATGCTCTAACACGTTAAGTGATAGATGGAAGAACACGATGGCATCAAACTTCATAGTGGATGAAAAATAAGTTAGTGTTCTTATAATGTTCAAGTATTTAATCTTCGAGACAAAATTGCAATAGACTAACGACATTAGTTGGAATTTTATCTCTGGTCTAATGAGGAAGTAAATGGGGTATTTATAAGAAATAGTAAGTGAGTTATATCCATTGGATCATTATGTTGATCAATTGCTAAGACTGAAGCTCTTTTATAAATGGTATCAAATGGGCTTTTTTCATAGGTTTATGCCCAAATAAAGGGTTTTATTATCTTTTAGTGTAAGTCAAACCAAGAAATGTTGAATCGGGTGAACCGATCTAATGGGATCCATTTTAATCCTATCATAACAAATCTCCCTTGATTATCCCAAATTTCATGAGCTTAACTCTCTAAGCCTTGTCACCTTAGTCTAAAAAATTAAATCCATTTCGTTATTAGGCTTGAAGCCTACAAGTCAAATTTAGCCCTTTACATTTTGCCTCCTAACTAAAGTCCTTCAAACAAAGTTGAAAGAGGTTTAGGCATTGAATGAGCCTTTCAAGAGGCAAAGTTGTTGCTTGGTGTATATGCATTATAGAAAAGCTACATTCCTACCAACGTGTCTATACAATTGAAAAATTTATTGCTTTGGTGGTTCATAACATAGATGCCTAACGAAATGATGTGAGATAATCAATGAGATTTCTTGGTGCATAAGGTTACATCGCCAAATGATTGCACGTGTTATTTTGGTTGCACTAGGCAGTAGGTTGTCCCTATGTGACATATATAACATGAATCCTCATTTACATAAAACTTCTTTGATGTAGACTAACTTGTCCCCTTCTTTTGACTCATGCAAATTATCTTCTACGTAAGATTGTCCTCTGTATCCCAACTTTCCATTAGCAATTCAAGCTAACTCCTTCATAAGTTTTTTTATCTACTAAGGTAGACTAACAGATTCATATGCTTTGTTTATTCCATGATCAATCAAAGTCATCTCTGTATTAGCAAGTCCCTATTCTTCATAATTCACACTAATTCTCATCATGTCTTATGAAATATAAATGATCGAAGCAGCCAATTCAATTATAGCTAAATCTCCTTTAAATACAACCCAAAACTCACTATTAATGAAGCTCAAAGTCACAAATTTGTATGAAATCCTTCTCTCTCTCTTTTATCTATTATCTCTCTCTCTCTCTCTCTTTTTTCTTATATATATATATATATATATATATAAAAGTAAAATATTCCTTTTTCTTTTGAGCTTACTACCCATAATTATTAGGCTAGACATTCGTGAGCTTTTCTTGAGATGTACCATCATATTCTAAATAAGAAATATCATGTTAAGTTCTCCAGCTAGCCAAGCATAGTTATGTATCGCTTACCATCGAAGGCCCTGCTAACGGATTGGAAGTTGTCATATATTGAATTCAAATCGATCCTAACATATTTGTGCAATGAATTATCTATGGAGAGACTCAGTATTGAATTTAAGTTTACTATGTTATGCTATAGAAGGGCAAATATTCAAACATGGGTGTACATATCACACACACACACACACACACACACACACACACACACACACACACACACACACACACACATATATATATATATATATCCAGCTATCAAATGGATAACATCACGTTTAACTTAAGAATATATTTACACATGGGCACATGATTTTTTAGGTAAGGTATCACACCCTGATCACATAAAAGATACTGGGGAATATTTTTCTGCTATGCGTTTTTCTCTTTCCATCGTGTGTTTCTTCCTTCAAATATCATCCATTTGCTAAACTCATCCCATGCGATCATAGACAATTTTTAGACCTTTCATCATTTTCAACTCTCTCTCTAGCTATACCTTTAATCCCCTTCAATCATAGCCACGATCACATGCCTCAATTTCCTTTCTTATCCTAACCCATTCATTCTCTCTTTAGTTCTCGACACAGCTACACACACCACAGCATCACCCTCCCAATGCAAATAGCTTCATCCACTTTCAACCAACATTGAATAGTGATAGCAACTGCAATCCCATTCAACTAAATACAATAGCCAACTTCTTCTTTCTATCATTATAGTATTCATTCTTATTCATTTTCACTCACAAATTTCTACGTTTGCTTCCTTTCATTATCTCTTTTTTGCTTTTCTTTTTAAACTCTTAACAACTTCTTCATTCTTCATATACTACTTCATCTGATTCCTATACACATTCTTTATCTTTCATTTTGCATCCTTCTCTTATACCCCATACCTTCCCCTACAACACCACCACCTAAACCCACCAACCCCCCCACCACCACTTTCTTTTATTAGATTTCATTTCCTTCTTTGTATCCTAACCACATCCTATTTTATACTCACATTAAGCAACATACATGATAAAACCATTATATTCAACCATTAGCAAAACAAACCTAAGAAAAATAGAGCTTGAAATTGAAGAAAGATGCAACATCTACCAATCAACGAGGCATTAAAGACCAATAGGCACCATTGAAGGCTAGAATTGTAGTACCCCTATTAAGACCAAAGCAAAACAAAAGACTGAAGATTATAGCCTAGACTTAAAGAATCCATGGAGCTTGAAAAAAAAAAAGAAAGAAAAAAACAAGGATGAATCTTATAATTAGCCTTAAAGTCAAAGCCTAGGGAAGGAATTAATAGCTGTTAAAGTAAAATATTGCAAGGATTATATTATCTCTACATTTTTCACCATTAATGTTTTATTTTGTTACAACTTTCCTTTTGATCTATTTTGCTTTTCTCTTTTATTGATACATTCTCTTGGTTTGACCACCAATTACCAACTTATCCATCTACCATAACTTTTCAACATCTAGAGAAGCTCTCGATATACTTTCAAACATCTAGAATACCATGCTTCATAGAATAATATACGTACACCATCTATCTGATTTTTTTGTTTCTTGTCATCTTAAGACCTTAGAGTCATAACTTGTATGCTTTGATTTATGCATAAGTTAATGTATCCATTTCTCTTAGTTTGATCCTTGACCTCAAATAATATTTGATACACATAATTGTATGTTTATGTTCTCACTATCAGCATTGGTTTGCATGGTGTTTACCATCTTAAATTTCACAATCTTAATATATTCTATATTCTTAAGTTTTAGCCCACAGAGCATCGAAGTCCACAAAAGCACATTTCTCAAAGATACTTGATCAAATACACCTTTCCTATTTAATCACCTCATCTAAAATCACGTTAAAAACACTACATTCCTCTCTTCCATTGCACCAAACACCCATAAGAGCATTAGATGTCCCAACCTTAACCCAAAATCTCATCTTCACTAAACATCTGCTTCTCTGAACACCCATTTTTAGATTAACCAAACCTGCATACACATCACCCTTACACATTTCCACACAAAATAAGCACTTTTGAGTATTCCTTGAGAATTGTAGTGATCATACTTCTTGTCAACATTTCAATTCAAACTTCATAGAGCAACAAAATGAGCACACAACATCCATGGTCCATTTCAAGACCAAACTCCTTATACCATAATGTATAATACCACAGCCGAATTTCTCATACCAAAATATAAAATACTACAACTCAATTGTTGTACACTACAAGCATAATAACATTATCCAACTTAGGACACAACATTAGCATATCTAGTAGCTTTAATCACTTAGAATTTAAGCCAAATTACTCACACAGAAAAATCCTCATATAGATGCTCCAAGACCCTAGCTACACAAGCTAACAAGTCATCTTCCACCCCCAACTCAAACTCTCTTGAACTAATCATCAAGGACAATAGTAGGTAGTTCTTTTCAAATCATGGCACATAAGATAACTAGCCTAGTAATTTAGGAACATCACCAAAAAAACAGAATAGCAACACCCTCTACATTTGGTTTCTGAAGAAAATTTTGAAATTTCTAATACATTCAAAGTCCATATTCCAAATCTAGCTTCTTAAAGATTTTGTGAAAGCCCTCCTTTGCTAAGTTCATCAAGCTCAAACCAAGAGCACAAACAAGGCTCATATTCTATTTAAGCTTTGGTACACCATCAAAACTCTGCTCGCAACCTCTATCAAAAGCTGATTGAAGCTATTGTTGTAAAATCCACTCATTCTAGGAAACTAACATCATATTTGACCAATTTTGGAACAAAACTAATGGTAACCGCATCTACTCAATAGCTATTCCCAACTTCTCACAAGGAGCAAACCATTTGGCAAGTGTATCTCTAGTTTTAGCACTCACTAGGCATCAAAGTACCAACCTAGTCAATAAATATAGCCTTTAAACATTAAAATCCCTTTGTCACATTCCATCGAACACCCCTATACACTACTTCTTTCAAGTCCTGTAAACCATTTCTCCCTATATGCGATAGTCTTAACTACTATAGCTGCTCAAGACACTTATTCCTTTATGATCCATAGATTAGAGATGGGGTTTGAATGCATGTGTTTGCATGGGGTAGATCAATTGAAGTCGAGGGGGGGTGTGTGGTTTGTTGAAAGTTGGGTCAGATGTGTTTATCCTATTAAAGAAAAGGAGTAAGATAGATTAATTCTTAGAGAAAAGGATAGGTAAGTTCATCAAGGTTGAAAGAGGAAAGGATGATGGAAATGTTGAGGGCAAAGGAAACAAGTCTATGCAAAGAAACAATGGAATACATGAGAGGGGAGAGTGAGAGGGTTGAGGAAAGGAAGAGAGGGCCTGGTTTATGCTTTGCTTTTAATGGCTAAGGGCTAGTGGAGAGGCGACGTACACGAGTCTATATAAACCAGGGAGAGCAAAAGGAAATAGAGTATTTCTATAGGTGAAAGGGACGATGATAAGGGAGAAGGAGACAAAATTCTATATGAGGGTGAGGTATACAAAGGAAGTAAAGTACACGAAGAGAGAGAAAGGTGGATTTGTTGAAGTGAAAGTGAGAAAGTGGCATTGTGATCTTCTCATGTGATTACCACATGTCAAAATAGATTCTTTCTCTAGATAGGACTTCCACGAGACTAAATTAGGCTAGTTTAGACTCAAACATTCCAATTGATGTAGTAAAAGAATCAGTCTTTACTCAAAACTATTTCTAACCTAATTCAGAAGCCTTGACTCATAGTGAGATAATCCTTTTCTTTTATAAGGGTAGAATACTTGACATGATCTTCCAACACTACAGCATTGATAATGTATTTTGATTATTGCCAGAATCACTATACTTCCATACACAACTAAAACTCCTTCTCTTTTTTTTTTTTCATTACTCCTTACATGGTCTCCTTCAATTCATTATGCTCACTATGTGCTTAATTTTCTTTTTTTTTTCACCACATGATCACTTGATCTTTGTTATTCCACTTTATAGGTGATATTTAAAGATGGGTCAAGAGTACAAGAAGAAAATGCCCAAGAAGAATAAGGGTAAACAAGTATTAACTGCTCAAGATGGTTACATCCTAACTATACCCTCACTACGGGACAAGTGGCTTGACGTAACAATAAAGGAAGACTCCTTTTGATGTAATGTAAGAAGACAAGACGTATATAAGCAACCAACTGCTAAAGGTGTTCTACATTTCATAAGATGAGAACCTCAAGTGTACAAGAGGTGAAATATAAGAGGAGTTCAGTGCTTCAATTCATAAATGAAAAGAAAGGCATCCTACTGTTTGAAAGCCTGTTTCACTTCCCTTAGATTCTCATAGTCAGTTGGACTGATTAGATGAATCATATTTTGAGCAACTCAGCCTATGTTGATACTTTAGAGAAAGAAGACTTCTATTTTCTAGTATACATTTCCTCCCATTTCAAATTTCTTCAACCCAATGACATAGAGATTTGGAGGGCATTGACGTGTTGTTGAAGCACCCAGATATACACATTTATGACTATGTGGAGCGAGATCACTCCCACTCTCGAAGACGTTAGCACACTCTTGCATCTTTGCAATTTTGGTGCAACTAATATCACTACTTTTGAGATTTTTGAAGAAGATCAAGACCTAATCTCGACTTTGGAGGCTGAAAAAAAGAAAGACATAGACACTTATGGGAAAGCTACTTTTAACGCTTGGAAAAGACATTTCTTTAAAGGGAATGAAGAATATGAGTGAGTATCATACTCTTACTTTTATTATTCCATTTTGCGAATCTAGTTAAGTTATCTCATGAACTGTCTCTTCTTGCAAGTATGAATTGAAGGCTTTTCTTATTTGCTAGCTATCTTTGCATGTATTTCTCAATAGTTTGAAAGATGGTTTGAGCCTACTTTTCTTTCACTTAGTAATCCGTATAGTGCATGGGGAGTGTTTTGCCCTATGACTATTTTACTTAAGATCATTGTACCAGCGTCTTAATCTTTATCATAAGGCCTCCATTTAATTGATCAGTTAGTATGCTATTGTGTCCCATGTAAAAGTAATATTCTTATGTATTTTCTTTTGTGAGCTATGATAGGAATCTACCTACGATGATCTCTAAGCCAAGGTTAACCTATTCCAAGCCGAGGCCAACCTTCCAAAAGTTAAAGACAACATGTCTTAACCTGAGGCCAAGCTGTTCAAAATCAAAGCCGAATAGCTTTTGCCAAGGTCGAGTTAATACCAAAAGACTAAGGGGAAGAAAAGGAGCTACTCAACCTTAAGACTATCATCTATTAAGAACTCGAAAAACCATACGGCTGAGTACTCAAAGCCAAAGAATAGCTTGACACAACATAGGAAAGTTTGTACTAAGCAATCCATAAGTATAGCAATTGTGGGCTGACCTCATTAAGAGCTTACCAAATGTAATAAGACTTCCCAACATCCCACCCCTACTTGGACACCCGACTGCCAACCGACCCTTGTTTAGGCCCGTAAACAGCTCGAATGAGTACATGCTGACCACTCCATTAAGTATACAATTTTGTATATTTGTAAATATTTTTCTTATTTCGATTATGGGCTATTCTTTAGGGTTTAAGGCCTTGTATATTATTTACAGTTTTGCCACTAAGGCTTTAGGACTTGCTATAAATAGTAACATCTATAATTATCGAGATAGAAGAGAATATTCATATAGTATATTTACACTTGAACGTTCCTACTAGAAGTAAAGACATTCTTGAGCTCTTTAAGCTAGCGTTTTAGATTATTGAGAGTACTTTACTCCATAATCTCTGTGCTCTTATCAATCTTACCTTTAAGATTATGGTAAACCTTCATTTAAGCGAGTTAGTGAGCCATATTTAACCCCTCATTTGAATCCCAAGTGACATTTAGTATTCATGAGTTATATCGAGCCCTATTTCGAGATCAACCCCTAATTATGTTTATGTCTTTGTATGTGATATTGTTGCACATTCACTGTCAAAACCCCATTCTCACTCTCTGTTTCTCATTCTCATTCGAACTCAGATTTCCCTCATTCTGGGTTTTGAGATCCGCTACCATATACATATTAGCTTCGCTGGTATCAGAGCTTTGGGGAGACACGCATATTAGTGTTCTTTACGGTTGATTCGTGGTTTAAACATCTCTATTAATCATTATTCTTTAGTGAAACCTATTGTTTATGTTCTTAGTAGTAACTTCAGTAGTCAATCTTAATTACTGTAGTGTTTATCAATCGTAGGAAACTGCAAAAATCAAGTAGTAGTAATTTCTAGGTTATTGTTAGTTGTATTTTGTTGTTGTGTTATTTGTGTAATCGTCTTAGTGCAAGTCCCAAATTGAGTATGTTATGTATTTGTTAAATTTCCTCTCTCTCAAATTTATTGTACGAAATGCAATGTCGAAGGATATTGTTAATGATAATGGAGACAATCCTCGTGGAAGCTTGAAGAGATGTATTAATAACATAAAATATCAAATTCAAAATCTCATTGATTCTATCCAAGAACTTATTAGATTAATCAGAGGTCGTAGACATGGTAACCGAGGTGAAAGGAGGGAATGAATACCTACCATTAGAAGTGGCTCCAATGAGCTTGATAATGATGTACAACAATAGAGAAGAGCTGCCAAGCTGAGGAGAAGAGAAAATCGACTTGAGCCGAGGAGCAACAATGATAGGAGCATTGACTTCGAAGTGAACCAAGGAGCTCGAAGAAGAGAGCCAAAGCCGAGAACAAATGTGGCCAAGCAGAGCTCCAATAGAAGTGGCCAATCCGAGGTAAATCGACCTGTTAAGAATGCAAGGGTTGAACCCTGAGTACATAGCTAAGGACTTAACAACATCAAGCTTAAGTTGCCAACCTTTAGAGGTAGTAGCCGACTTGAAGAATTCCTTGGCTAGGTTCCTCAAGGGGTTAATGTTGCAATTGGTACCTCAACTTTACTGATTTTTTCAATTTACTACTTAAACTTATAATTAGTCAATTTAGTACCAAATTAAACTTTACCTTATCACTTTTGGTACTTGGCCTAATTCTGCTTAACACCGTGAGTTGACGTGGACGACCCAACCAATATATAGACGACACATGTAAAAATCAATAAACCAAACACTTCATATGCCACTCCAACTGCTACATAGATGTCCAGTTGGAATAATAATGGGAAAAAAATGCGAGTAAGATTGAAAAGAAAAAAAGAAGCAACACGTTCCTAACCTAGAATGTGTGGAATCAAGCAACAAAGAAACCCATCCATCAAAACCCTAAAGCATTATTATATCTAAGAACATCATACCCAACAATAATGAATTGCAGTTGTGTCCCATCAATTTCGCTCAGATTCCATACAAATAGGGCAAAACAGTCCATCAATTTCGCTTCAATTCTACTTATGTGATTCAACACAATACCACTTGATGGCGATAATTCTTGATCTTACCTTCCCCTATTATTCATCGTCTTCTTCAAGAGTTACTATTGGAGCAAAACTTGAGGCTATTAGGTCAATAATGTTGTCGCTACAAGAAACCTTAGTGCTAGACAGTGCCTAGTGTATGTTAAACAATACGTTTTATTGTTCCATTATGCCATCATGGGTTTCATCATCTATTTCTTATTCTTCTTCTTCATCATCACAATTACTTTCATCATCTTCGTATTCAGTTTCTTCATCCTCTTGTTCTTCTTCATTGTCATAATTAATTTCTTCGTCTTGTTATTCTTCTTTGTATTAGTAATTGGTTTCTTTGTATCTAGTTTCTTCGTCTTTTTCTTCTTCCTTAAGGGGTATAGGATTTAGAATTAAGTTGAGTATTATGAAAAAGGAAAACACAAATGGAAGAGAGAGAAAGAGAGAGGAGGGGGGAGGATTGGAGAAGACAGTACTTTAGGGTTTGATGGATAGGTTTCTTTATTTATTTATTTTTTCACATGTGTCGTCCATATATTGGTTGGATTGTCTACGTCAACTAATAGTGTTAAGCAGAGTTAGGCCAGGTACCAAAAGTGACAAAGAAAAGTTTAATTAGGTATTAAATTTACTAATTACAAGTTTAGGTAATAAATTGAAAAAATTGATAAAGTTGAGGTACTAATTACAGTATTAACCCTTCCCTGAGTCAACAAACTATTTAAGTGCTATGAGTGCGATAACAGAACCAAGTTCAAGTTAGCCCCGTTAACCCTTATTGAATATGTAAGCCTTTGGTTGGATAAACCGGTTACCAAGCGAGATGCCAAAGGAAAGGAGTTGACTAGAACCTGGAGTCTTGTGAAGTGATTGATGAATCAGCGCTTTGTGTCGACTTACTTCAAGTGGGGATGCTTTATGCTTTCTAGCACCTAAAGTAAGGACAAAATACTATTGAAGGATACTTGCAGGAGTTCAAAGCTCTGATGATGAGATGTGAGATTGCCAATCTATAAGACCGTACCATTGCTAAGTTCCTGAGTAGACTCTGAGATGATATTATCGATATAGTTAAATTATAGCCATTCAACTCTCTAAACGAGCTAATCAATTTGGTATTAAAAGTAGAGAGATAAAGGAAGACGAGGCATTAGAGGCTAACCATTCGACCTCAATAAGGCAGCCTTGAGCTTAAGAGGTATAAAGAGAAGAAAAGGCCCGATAGAAGGATGGAGAAAGGAAAGCCTAACCAACCTGACCAAGTTGAGACTAAGAAGGCAGAGAAGGAGAAGGTGCTGGTACTAAAACCCAAGAAGTTAAGTACTTCAAATGTTTAGACTTTGGACATACTCTCTCAGAGTGCCCAAACAAAAGGTGTTTAGAGTGTCACATTAATATTCTCAACAACTCTTTTTTTTTTTTTCTAAATAACTCTACATTTTATGAAGGAGTGCCTTACTAAAATTGCTTACTAATTTCTTAAATCTTTTATGAATCTTATATTATCACCATTTTTCAATTAATACCTAAAATATGTGAATATTTAAATTTTATTATTACATATTATAATATAATGACATTTTTTTGTTATTATAAACAAAATAGAAAAAAGTTGCAGAGTGCTATTGCCTGTTCAATGGCCAAATAAATAAGCAATCGCCTGCGTACAAGCACGGTTGGATGTTTATGATTTATAAAGAGATGTGAGATCCTTGAAATGGAAATTCGTGCCAAGTATTTCTTAGACTATTTTTATTAGTGAATACTTAAAAAAGAGATATTTAAGATGTTACATCAATTTTTTAGGTAACTTACTTTTCTAAACTAACTCTATTTTATAAAGAATACTTATCAATTTTTTAATATTTTTTTCATCCCATTTTATCATTATTTTATACAATACATATAATATGTATTGAAAATTTTTAAAGTGTGAATTTTTTTTTTATTATCATTACATATTATAATATTAATATCTTCATTTATTATTAAAAATTAAAAAGGAAATGGAAAAAAAATTAATAAAAAATGGATGAAACTGGCCATTTATGCCAAATGGCCCCATACGTCAGGCAAATGGGAAGAAAAGTGGGGTGCTTGTGCAAGTATTTTTAGGGATTTAAATAACTTAGAGACCAGGCAAATTTAAGGTAATATGGAGTATGCTGGAATTTATGTCAAGTACCTTTAGAAATATGCCCTTATAATTATAACCGTATAAAAATGGCCTTAGAAATATGTGGAAAGGAACCCAACAAGATAAGTGCATTAGGATAAACTTATTTTTACGTTTATCTTACTTTAATTTTTTAATATATAAGCTATTGAGATTTCCATATAAAAAAAATTAGGCTTGTGTATGATTCATGTCTATCTAATATGACTAAAAATTGATAGATATATTAGTGGCGGCTTTATGAGCTTTATAGCATCGTTAAACTATAACAACAATTTTCATGTCATTAATTATACCGATAGTTAATATATATTCGTAATATTTATAAAAAATAATGCAGCAAAAAAGAAACTGCCTCATAAGTATTCCTTGCTATTGCAATGTACCACTTATAAGCAGCTGAAAGTGCTAGCCTAATACTATGGTAAGATAGCTTTTATGACAGGTTTTATAATATAGAAGCACTTATGATGTATTTTGAGTAAAATTAACCTCATCTATTTTTTTCGCACCCTTTGATTTTCCGTTACACATATATGTAAATTCATGCAAATGTATCTACAGTGTTTCCTGAAAAGGGGGGAAAAAATTCCTGTGCTAACAAAAAAAAAAAAGGATATTACTGATGTTTACGTGGTTTTCTTTTCTTTTTTTTTTTTTTTAATATTGGACTTGACTTTTGGTGGAATATTTCATATTTCAGCATGGTTCATGGAGTACGTATAAAGGATGGGAAGGCAACGTTTGTCTCGCGTTATATTAAGACATCTAAACTTAAGACGGAGGAGTTTTTTGGTGCTGCCAAATTTTTAAGGGTACAATCAATTCTTTCCTTACAGAGTTCTATTTATTTATTTATTTATTTATTATTAAATGCATTCTGTGTTTAATTTTCTTTACCATCAACTAAAGAAAAGAGAAACTCCTGCCTTTAAAGAAGCATCGGCTGTTCCATATAATTAGAGCACAAATTTGATCTTGCAATTTCTAATTACCATAAGAATTTTTATGTGTTTTTTTTTATTAATTTCTCATTTGATGGGCAGATTGGAGATCTCAAAGGGCCCTTTGGATTATTCATGCTGTATATGCAGTGGCTAAGACGAAAATTGAAGCGTTGGATCCTTCCTATGGCACCGGCACCGGTGAATACAAACATGCTTATTCAATCATCACGGTAAAAAAACTTCTTTATTTTGAAGTTTGGAAAAGGAATAAAAAATGCGCTAAATGTTGAATATTTAATTGAACTTGATGTACATTGTAACTTAAATTTCAACTTGCCAATTGATATATTTAACTGAATTTTTATCTATTATCGCCAAAAAAAAAAAAAAGTCGTGACAAATATATCTATTAGTTAAAGAATAGAAGTGCAAACAGTAAAAGAATGATAGTAAATTAATCAAATAAAAATTTGATTGAGTGTTTTTTTTTATAATTATTAAAATAAAAAAAAAACTAAGGTTAGATATTTATTTCAATATTTTCATTTGAACAAATTCCATGTGCATGAATATAGATCTTTCTCGGAAAGCTACCCATAGGATTGGAATCTACTGCTCTTTTAACTTATTGGACATGTTTAACTTCTATAAAATTTTAGGATGGTTTATTTTGCAGAATACAGTTTTCCAACTTATTTCGGTAACTTTTATAATTAAACCCAAATTATTATTAAATATAATTACAATAATTTCAAGAGTCTGCAATTATTAGTAACTTTTAGTACTAAAGAATTGTACAAAGCTAATATAGCAACCGATAGTTAGTTATGATGTTTAGCCATCATGGTAAAATTGAGAGAAATGACATTCATTTTAGAAAAGAGGAAATTTTCCTCATTTTCCATTTTTATTTTGTCTAGTTATCATACCTCTAGCACTGAAGCTCGACGTCTACCGTTATCTTCCACCAACATCTTGAGATTATCTTGACACTAACCGACAATTATACTAAATATTGGAAAAGGTAATATTTTCCGCAGAACATTGTCATTAAAAGTGCTGGCATATTTTGGGATGTTTGTTCTACATTTACAGCAGATACATCTCTAATATGCCATGGTGGACTACTCCTAGGACTTCACGAGTGTATTCTTTTCCATTTCGCTTTGGATGAAACTTACTAATGGTTCGCAGTGATTCTCTTTTGATATATATTTTGTTCCTAACCTGCTTGGTATTTATGCATAACTTTTAAAGATGAGTTTCGTTTTGTCTAGCAGTTATAGATTTGATTGAAGTAAATTTTGTCCATTTGGTGATGCTCATTATATTCAACATTAGAATCATCTCAACCTCCATGGAAAAACTAATTTAAATTAGTCCCAAAAAGCACATAATTGTTTAAAATGATGGACGGAGCCAAACTTTAAATTAGTCTATTTATTTTACTCCTTTAAAATCAATGCACTATCTAAAAATTTAAACTTGTAAAATTGATACAAATTTTTATATTCATTACTTAATACTCTTCATTTCTTACCGATTGGTTGACTTAAACCCATGGAGTGGATGGTGTAATTAAATAAAGATGAAATGACTATATAGAAACTTCAATTTATGACTTCTTGCTTTAATACTATATCAATTTTTTTAACATAGACCTAAAAGCTTGACTTGTAAAGATGGTATGATCTTTTAAAATTTTACTCTACATGTTCATGATGAACAACTTCACTAAACCTTTACTATACCGTATAGATGTCCCCAAGGTTTTAGAAGACAGGGACCTACAGACTATAAGGATCTTAGATTATGGAAACAAATTCGAACATATTTTCGCTGCTCATCCCAAAGTTTACTAGATAACTGGTTAGGCCATATTAATGACACCATAAAGGAAATTATAAGAGAATCATTTCCACACAAAATTTTTCTTTCTAGGTAAAATATTCGTTTCTGGCAATTCTCAAGCTCCGCCATATGTTACACATGCAATGATATCCAGGTATGGTTTAATGCAAGACCGAATTACAATTACTATCGCTCGACCTATCATGATGCATAATTTTGCTATCACCAAGAATTACATGATATTCATGGATCTTCCATTCTGTTTTAGTCCAAAGGTACGACAATCTTTTCAATATGACAAACATATTTATATAAACTTGCATTGCATCCACATATAACTTGTACATCTACCAAACACTCAATTTATATAAATCACTAGATAATATGGATGAGTGTGGCTCAATCAAGTCTCACTCTACAACATCAACTTAATAACAATAGCACAAACTATAGATAATCGGGGCCCATGATGGCTTCTACAACATCAATAACCTATTAGAAAATGTAACCAACAAATTACCATATTACTAAAGTCCCAACAACATACGACTAACAAAAATTAGAAAAAGATGAGTCTTGTATCCCAAAACATATCAACACAATAATCCTAAATCAATCTACTCATCATAATTGTAGTAAAAGTACTCAACATCCTATACATATTCTAATGGCTCCTCATAAACTACAACCTCGTATGACATACCTACAGCCATGGTTGTCAAACTCGCGATTTTATATAAAATCACTAGAGAGTTAGTAGAAAGGGTTAGTAGAATCGATTAGTAGAATGAAAACGTGAAAATGAAGTATAGAAATATAAGTTTCTATAACTTATACAAAATAACTTTAAAAAATTATAGACATATTTACAGTAATTATTCAAAACTTGAAATACATAATGAAAATACAGAAGTGAAGATATTAAGTTTTTTTTTTCCTAAAAATTCTTAATAATATATAAGTAAACATGTATGTAAAAAGGACAAATAAAGTTAAAACTAAACTTTTTTCATTTTTTTCTTTTGAAAGAAAGCAATTAACTAAGGAAAACTAAATATTTCAACTCATTTAAAATTACTAATGGCATAAATTGAGTTATATAGTTTTTTTTATAATCTTTGCTATTGGAACTAAAACTTGGGCGAAGGTTATGAATATAAAATAAGAGACTAAGAGAGAGAGAAAAAGAGAAAAAAATAAAATTGAGTAGGAAAGATGATGTAATATCTTGATAATTGATGGTTTGTAAAAAAGCTTAATTGTATAGATTTATTTTTTAGCCCATTCAATTTAGCTATGTAAAATCAGTAAACTCAATAAAAAAAATGTAAGTTTTTATTAAGTCTCCACGTAAACTTAGTTAAAAATGTAAGTTTGTATATAAAAAAGAATTTATATACAAGTTAACTCAGAAAAACTTCCTCTAATCGTAAACTTATAGAATCGTATAGGTAAAAGTGCAATTTTGATAACTATGCCAACAATTGAAAAACAAAGGTCCCATATAGGTAAGCTAAAACCCAGCACTTAAATACCACAACCACATACATTTGTCAAACAATAGCATAACACATGCTATTAATGCAAGAAAGTAATAATCAATGGGTTTATTATCTCAATTAAGTTTAGCAACCAACACTAATGGAGATAACTCATGACCTTGCATACACAAATATATAGATATATACATATACCTATACATATGTACACACTCAACTTATGGATTGCCACCTCTAGCCCTAATAATACATATACTTAATACTAGAGAGTATGGCATTAGGTACTACCTCCTATTCTCAATACCCATGAGTTTATTAGTTATCTTAAATCTACCTAAATTATTTATATGTACAACTCTAAAAGGGAGAACACTACATATCGATCATCATGATGCTAATCGTATGATCAACCACCTCTAGTTGTTAGGACCTAATCACCCACAATGAACAATCACATTACAAGTCAAATATATTTTAGTCCATTTAATTACTAGCCTAACATGCACAACTTACAAGCAAAGTAAACACATACTTGGTAAAGTGGTCTCAATGGGCATAGTAGTTGATTTACTCTTAAAGCCGATGTTAAATATAATTCACTAAATTCTAACATAATGTTTAGTGACTTATAACTAACTCTCACATCATATTTTTGCAATCCCTTCCTTACAACCCTACTCATAATATACTTAAATCTAGAAGAATTTGAACTTGAGAAATAGTAGGTTATTTAATATTAAAACAAAGCTTAGAGGTTGAAATAAGAAATAGTATGTTATTTAGTATTAAAACAAAGTTTAAAGATAAAAAAAAATCATGTTAATAATTATTTTATGAATAATTTAAAGAAAACAAAGAAAGGAATGCATTAACCTTAAGTTGATTGAAACAACCAAATAGCCCATGATCTACTACTAGGCCAGTTGACACCAGCATTCTATTGTGATTACAAACCACTACCAGGCAAATTGTCCATAGCTTACCATTTGGCTGGTGCCTAATAGTTCTAAAATTTTGCAAAACTTCTCTTTGAAAATCCATAAAGCCCTAAAGTATACTAACCTTACTCGAACTTTAACCCTCCAAAACAACTCCATACCTTTCTAAACTGAAACCTACATATATTATCACCTCAACAACTTCAATGATCTACATAATAACTCCCATCAACAAAATAACATCTTCTAAAAAAACACAAAAAGTGAAAACATACTTAAAAACTCATAACATTCACTACACTATTTGCATACAAACTTGGAGAAAAAAAAAACTATAAAGTAATATCTTAACTTATTTTCAATGAAAACCCATGAATAAACCAACATTTGAAGTCCTAAAAACTCAAAATTTACCAAGACCTTCCTTATAATAACTTTCCTTTGAAATACTCAATTTTTCCTCTTCATTTAAAACTCTTAGAGAAATTGAAGAAATGGCACTCCATTGTGAAAACTCTACTCTTTAAGATCAAATACTGTTCAAGTAAAGAATTGATCTCATTCACTCAAGTGATAAGGTGAATGCCTAAGGTCCCCTAAGGCTACCTTGTCTGTTACTTGTGCATTTGAAATACTAAAATTGATTATTTCTCTTCTTTACCTTATTCTCACCTAATCATTTCTTCAGGTAATAATCTCGCTTCACTTTTTTGAAGCCACGTATAGTGCGTTACTCATGCAACACGCACGTAACCACTCCAATCAAGCCCGTACATCTACATTCTTAGCATCTCTACTAGGAATCAAACCTAGAGTCTCTGGTTAATTCCAAATGCAAGACCAAAGACTCAACCATATGGGCTATTGACTCGTGCCCTAAGATCTTCCTTTATAACAAAGGAAGACTTGGACATTTATATGAAGGAAAAACAAGCTAAGTCATCTATGGAGTGCTAAGCCTAAAACTTACATATCATCAATGCCACAACAACTCAACTCTTAAGTTTCAAGCCTAGGCAATAAGATAATGTTATGCAGAGAAAGCTACAGTGATGACATTGATATATAATGTTTTTCTTTATTCAAAAGAAAAAAAATTACGAAAAAAAAAAGAACAAAAAGGGGAATGATGAATGTGGGAACTCCTATGATTCAAACTTCAGGATATTTTACAACGCATGGAGCAAATAATTTCTATAAGGCTAATGGAGGTCACATTATACTCATGGTGAAAATAATAATATGATGAATTTCATAAATGAAGATTCTTATATAGAAATGCCTATGAATACTTCTATATCGAAGACTCATATATCAGGAGCATTTAAAGTCTTTATGAGAAGGGGCATAGGAGGATAATCTAACATGAAGATTGATCAAGGCAAAGTGTGGATTGGAATTGGATAATACGGAAAGCTTATTTAATATATTGCCATGAGGGCAATACCACTCCAACATGTCAAAAGCGCTACGTAAGATTAAACAATGCTATAAGCTTGTGCATTGAGTAATATAATAAATGACTGTATGAAATCCTTAGTTGTATGAGCGCACTTGGCAGCATTGCAACTCTTTACAGTGCACATGCATTAGGTAGTGATATAGCCATTCAAAAAATAAATAAATAATAACGATAATACCATATTATACCACGAGGGAGATTGCCCCCGCACTCCCATGCTATGTCTACGTAGCGCAACGTAACTCTTGCAATCTTTACAAAGGGGCAAATGCTATCATTTTGTTTCAGAACACTCCAGAGCTTTGTTCTACTTCATGATAGCATTGCCCCGTTTATTGGTATGAATGAGACAAATGCACACATATACATATTTATATGCATATAACATGGTTGGATGGGATGTTATGAAAACTTTAGATTCATATGAATGCCCTAATGGTTTTATTTTTCTACCAATGATCATAAAATGAAGAAGAAATATTATAAAGAGTCATCACATACATTATTTGGCGAATCATTGTCATTAGAGCAATAAGTCAATAGTGCGATACAAAAGCATATTGAAATATGTGTTCTATGGTAGCAAAATGAATATTAGTATATCATGCTCAGGTCATCAATAATCCGAAAGAAGCATCAATTCCATAGATATTAGAAGTAATCAAGTAAGCAAAGTCAAAATTTAATGTGTCTAACCTTCCTAGGTAAGCTCATGCACTTATAAGGAATACTACTAGCCTTAAGCCTATTAGTTAGCTCATTTTAAATAAACATGAATTGAGCAAGCTTCTTCTCATTCATTAATCATCGAGATGATCTGACGAATATTATTATGCTTAAAAGCCTATAAGCACTGAGTCTTTCCTCTTCATTTAAAACTCTTAGAGAAATTGAAGAAATAGTGGTTCATTGTGAAAACTCTACTCTTTAAGATCAAATAGTGTTTAAGTAAAGAATTGATCTTATTCGCTCAAGTGACAAGATAAATGCCTAAGGTCCCCTAAGGATGCCTTATTTGTCACTTATGCATTTGAACACTAAGATTCCCTATTCCTCCTCTCTACCTTATTCTTACCTAATCATCCCTTCAAGTGACAATCTCGCTTTACTTTTTTAAAGTCACATGTAGCGTGTTACTCACGTAGTATGCACGTGACCACTCTAATCGGATCTCTATATCTATAAAGAATAAGATGAGGAACTGCTTAAGGGGGAACGATAAGTTATGAGAAATTGATGAAAGAGGGAGAGAAAACAAAGACACAAAGAAAGAATTCTAATTTACCAAATAAGAGTAGGGCAGTTCAGTCTTTTGAATTTACTAAAGTACCCCCCCTAACCCCCCTGCGCCCCTTCTTTTATTCAACTTGTGCAAATATTTATAATTTTTTAAAGATTTTTAAGGATGCTTGTAACAATTATACTGTTGTCACTAAAAGTAGTAGATATGCACTTACTCTCATAAAGTAATTAATGTGAAACAATACCCCATACTAAAACTATAAACTTAAGATTTTGAATTAGATAATCATGGTGTCAAAACCAACAATGATCTAGCATGTTTTTGAGATTTTCAAATCTTAGAAAATGTTCATGGAAAAGAATAATATATATACTTTCAATGCAATTGGAAAAGCACATTTCAGTGTACTAGCACAATATGTCAAGAATGAGCTCCAAATTAAATGGTTTGAGCTTCTAAACTGCTTCATATTTTACAATAGTATGTACTAATTCTAAGTTTATATCATCAATTAAGCATAATTACCTTCGTCTTGCTCATTATACTCATTTTAAGTGTTAAGCTAAGACATAAGGGAGATGAAATATGATAATACTGAATCTTCATGTATATGAAATTCATAAGAAAGTTACATTTTTTTCCATTGCTTCAATTTAATGAGCATGAGCAAAGTGCACAATTATGAATTCCACATCTTTTAGCATTCCATATCGATAAAGTAATCACTAACATGAACAAGTATAATATATGAGTTTCTTTTGATGAGTGTAGAAATGTTGTTATAGTTAAAATTAATATAAGTTACCTTTTCTACTTCTCTCATGTTCTCCTAAGCTTCCCTTAACCTTAACTATAAGGCAATTTTACTAGACCACTTGAAAATTATTTTGAAATTACTTATCCCTTTTGAGATTTTAGCTCTTGTATATATAGATGATGATATCTACGAAAAATTAAAGAATCATATATTCTTAAGCAACCTATCATCTATTAATTTGTTTTGTTAGAATAAGAAAATGCACTCATTAACAGTAATAAGTAGAGTCTTATGGCATAATAAAAACTTGTGGTATTATGAAAACTAAGCTATATCCTAAGCTTACCTTCTTTTCCTACCTTTGAAGATATATTTGATTTTTAATTTAGCTATTGTATGGGAGGAGAGAGATGAAGTTGTTCTAATCTATCATAACATTCAACATCCAAATTTAAACATGCTCGAAGGAGATGTTGAGGAAAAAATTGAAAAATTTACAAGCTAATTGTAAGATTTTATGGATTTTATGCTTATTAGAAAGAAAATTATAGCCTTAGAATATTACAAATGGTTAATAATTGTTATTTGTATTTTAGGTATAAAATAAGATTCAATGTGAAAACTAGTCTAACATTTCAAAGAAAGCTAACCTTTTCTACTATTGATTTAACAAGGATAAATGAATACTATATAAGGAGGTACTATTTTAAAGATTTATATTGTTGCAGTAGAGAGAACATTCTTATTTTTTGTCCTCTTTTGCTTTATATGTTGCTTGTTTATATTATATCTAAAGTTCTCTTAACTTTATCTTTAATATATTTTAATATCATATTATATCTCTATGATAGCACAAAAATTTAAACTCTTGATCCCATATTGTAATACATTATTGAAATTTAAAATCTAGTCTAACTAGTCTAATAAGGTAAACCTGTAAATATGATGTATGCTTTTATTTTTCCCTCTAATAAACTTTAACATAGATAATGAATGTATTTTTTTTTTGTCCTATTTAGGAAACAAATATATATATATATATATCGTAATATTATGGATGGTATGGGATTGGTAACATGGATTGCAAAATTTGATCTTTATTAGGAATTAGAAATTGAAAAAGAGAAGATTGAAGTTAGAGGAAATGTCAAAGGAATATTTGATCTAGGACATGCTAGATTTTGTTTAGATATAATTTTTTTCCCTCATGTACTTAGTACTACAATTGAAGAAGCTGATAGATACTTGATATTCTTTATACATGACGATAACATAAGGAATATTTAGTATGACTTTTTTTCTTTATATTATCATCTATTTTCATATGATATCAACAATGAACAATTATCTAGTTATTTGGAGCTCAATTCATTATAGTATCAAAACAAGGTTACCTAATAACCTTCAATACCCTAGTAGAGGCTGATGCAAAATTATTCAACCGAGATAGTGTAGGCTTACCTAATTTGAGTAAATATTAACATTATTATGAAAAATGTGCCTGTAACCACAACTATATTATATGTTTTATCTATATCATTTAAGCCAAAATAGGCTTAACTAACAACATCCCTAAAAACAACATATACAACCTTAATACAATATCATTTAAGAAAAATACCAATACTAAGTTATCTATGAAGAATTTATAATGTGGGTAAATATAGCAACTCCTTAATTTTTCTCCCCCATCGATTTCTCTTTCTCCTTTCCTCTTTTTCCAAGCAAGTATAATTTATCCCTCCTCTCTCCCTCGTTAATGGCTCTCTCCTCTCTCTTATTTCCTTTTTTTCTTTTCTCGAAGCAATTTTTATATTAAAAAAACATTTACTTCAATATCACACTTAGTTTTTGTTTAATTGCTTTCTCTCTTCATCCATTTTATTAGTGAAATAAATCTCACACTAATTTAATATTTTTTTTCTCTATATAAACTTTTTATCAAAATCCTTAAACTATCTTTAATTTGAGTAAATTTTATAAAAGCAATTTTATATTTAGACAACTGTAATGTCAATGCATTGTTTGCTCATAAATATATAAAGGGTGCTCAACATAATTCATAAGATGTCAAAAGAAAAGCTTTTTACCTTTTTAATATAACATATCTATTAATTGAAAGTTAACTATCAAATTATTAAAAATTAAAAATTAATTTATAAAATAACTTGAGTAAGTTTTGCTATCAACAAATGTAAATTGACCCAAAAAAAATACATAAATAAGAAATTATTATTTCTTTAGAAAGAGTAAAATTATTAAATATAAGTATTATTTAATTTATATAATCATTTTCACCAATATAAATGGTTTGCATTTGATCAATAAAAACATTCATTTTCATAATATTAATTGTTAAAAATTCATATTAACACCTCAAGTTACATGATTTTTACTTTTTATTAATGTTTTATGCCAGACTAGACCATGTTGTAGCATTGATAATACAACTATTGTTTATAGTATATTATTATCAAAATAAATGTTATTTGAAAAGGAAATGACACCCACAAAATAAACATACAATATTGTATTTGCAAGGCCATACACTTAGTCACTAAGCTATGTCTAACACTAATTTAAAATTAAGTATTTAAAATATGCATATGATACATATTTTCTCATTTTAGTAAATTTTAAAAATTAACTTTTTCATGCTCAGGAGGATGAGGTCCTTTTTATAACCATTCCTCCCCTAATCTGTCCCTAATCATTGGAATCCTCTACCATACAATTGGAATCTACCGCCAGCATTAGATAAGCATCACCCTTAGAATGCATGTAGTTACTCCATATGAAACAATATAGCCAACACTAACCTTTAGCTACCATGCATTAAATCTTAACTAACAAACACCACATTCAACTAAACCCAATCTACATATTTACTCTCCCAATCATGCCAAAAGTTAAAAGCTGCACTAAGGGAAGTCTCTCAACCATGTAGTACACAAACAACCTCAAATATGATTATCTTATGAAGTTGCAAGTAACTACTACCAATGAAGCAAAACATACAAACAAAAATCATAATTAATAACAAGAAAATTTTTAACCATGTACAATGCTTGAGCAACTTATGAAAAGCAGCATTCTACAAAAGTCTTCAAGTGACCATCACAAACTTTAGGGGCATAAATTCCCCATTTTCAGTTGGATATTACAACTTCCATAGGCAATAAGTTGTCCAATAGGCAACATCCTATCCAAACACTTTAAAATACTATTTAGTCTAATCCTTGACATGATTCTTTGCCAAATGCTCCAATATCTATGCATGATATCCCTAGTTAAATGCCTTAGGATTCATGTATACATGACCCTTAATGTAGGGATAGGTCCAAGGGGCTCTAAGGGCCTTGACCACCCCTAACCCCTCCTCCTTTACCTAATTAAATTAGATTAGGGAAATTGCTATTTGTTAAAATTTTTAGAAAAGGCAAAAAATATAGATATTAAGTATATATTCTAAAGAGAAAAATATAACATAAAATAAGGTATAATTTAATGGTGTGGTGATTTTACAAGCAAGAGGCCTTGAAATCAAATCTCATGGTTGTCTCTTTACGTTTTCTAGATGCAGTTGTCACTTGAATGACATTTCTCCTTTTGTATTTATTAAACATTTTTTTTCACATTAACTAATAAAAATAATTTCATTAATTATAAATCTTTCATAACTAAATAATTATCCTTAATTACTATTTTTATTAGTAACACACCATAAATAATAATTACATTGTCTATATTGCTGATAGTCTGTTCTCATCTACTCGTCTTATTAGTCTATTCAGTTATCGACGGGCTACGCGATCTATATTCTCGGCACGTATCCGAGTAATCGACATTCTTGGCACTACACACATTAACATAAATCCATTGTTGATTTGAATTTAAGTTCATGGTGTGAACAATTATCATAAGCACAGTTATATTACATAATTGTCTACTCTCCCTACATTTCAGGGAATGTGTCTAATCAACAAGCTCTACGTATCTCAAGAGTTATTTTGATAACTGCTCTTTCAGACGTTAAAATCTCTAATAAATATGAGAAAGAAACTCTATAAGAGGTATCTGATAACTCTTAACTTCTTTACTTTACCCTTCTCATTTCTACATACTGACTTAAGTATTGGAGTAGCTGCACCAAACTAGCCCAACTACTAAGTATTTTTCTTATCTTTGCAGAATATTTCCAACCCCCAAAATTCACCAACAACATTTGGCACTATTTGTTTTTCCTAAATACACCGACACGGATAAAACTAAAATGACCAAGAGTATAGGTGCTATCACTTCCTCTTAACAATATGAAGGGAGAGTTGGCATACCGATGAGCAACGACTAGCTAAATTCGAGCAATTATGCCTCAATTTGGCCAAGGACAACTCGGAGTTAAACAAAAAGCACGAACAGATCCTTAACATCCTTCTTAATAACATTTATCCAAATCAGAACAACAAGCATAGCAATCATGATGATGATAATAATGATGATTCAATTTATTCACTTGAGTTATAGAAAAAGCAAGTCGAGGTTACGACAGGACCTTTAACTCCTGCTTTCAAAAGGAATGACAAAGGCTAGCAACTATAGCAAGTGCACCAAGTGGACCCTTTACACGTCAACACCCGTGCTGCATCAAGCAAGCAATTCCAAATCAAGAAGAGTCCCTTTATTCTAAAGATTTTAGAGAAGTGATACCTCGATACATTAAGCTACCGTGGTTTGAAACTTATGACAGAACAAAGGAGCCCGAAGACCACCTAGAGTACTACCGTACATTAGCCAAATTGCATGGTTTAAGTAATGTAGTGGCCTACCAAGCTTTTCCCTCAACCTTGAGGAATGCAGCCTACATATGGTTCAAACACTTAAAACTAAACACCATTTCTTATTTCGATGAATTAGCAATAGTGTTTCTTCAACACTTCCTTGCAAGAAATCTTCCTATTAAGGATTCCTCAATCCTTAACACAATCAAGCAAAAATTAGATGAGTCAATCAGAGACTACTTGACCAGATTTTTGGCTGAGATGGTTCAAATCCAAAAATTAGATATGAGTGTGGCCCTCAATGCCATGATTGATGGAGTTAAGCCTCATAGAGATATTTTCAAGTCTCTTGCAAAGAACAAGCCGAAAACTTTCCTTGAATTTAAGGCTAAAACTACTTCATTCATCTGTTAGGAAGACAACATAAAGGCTCAACAAGAGGTAGATCAAAAAAGAGGAGATAGAAAAAATGATAAGAGAAAAAGTGCGAAGGACAAACTCAAATCAAATGACGATCAAAGTTCAAATGCCGATAGAAAGAGACCAAGAATTTCGACATTTTCATCCTACACGCCTGTTAATAGTCCAATTTCAGACATATTAATGGAGGAATGTAGGTAAAGAGGCATTCTACAGTAGTCCAAAAGAATGAGAAGAAATCCCTCGAGGAGAAATCCCAATAAATACTGTGAACTCCATCACAATAAAGGTCACAACATAAATGAGTGCATATAGCTTAAGAATGAAATTGAAGATGCAATTAAATGTAAGAATTTTTAAAAATTCCTAGCCATGACGCCAAAAATATTGAGAGACCATCTTAGAGGAGACATGAGGATCAAGAGAATAGCACTTCACTAATTGTGGCCGAAAGAGATACAAAGGATGCAAATCTTAGCAGAGCACCTAACAGAGTGATCAATACCATTGTCAGCAAACCTCCTATAGGTTAGTCAAGCTCTTAAAGTTTGACGAACACCAAAAATTACATCTGCAACATCAAACGCAAGAAGGTCAGGCTCGACAACACAATTTCTTTCACGGAGGATGACTTTAAGAGCATCTAGAGACCGCATGACAATGCACTAGTTATCAGTATAAAAGTCACAAACTTCAAAGTTAAGAAAATTCTTGTTGATACAAGAAGTTTGACTGATATCATTTTTCAGCATGCATTCAACTAAATGAAACCCAAGATCAAGGCATGGCTAAGATCTTATAAGTATGATCTTTATGCATTCAACAACCAACCATTTTAAGTAGTTAGAGTAATTTTTTTGCTAATACAAATCAGTGATGACAAACATGTCACAAAGGATAAAATGGACTTCATCATCATCAAAAGTTGGTCCCCATACAACATGATAATGGGACAACCGTATCAGCATCTATTTAGCATTGTCTCTTCTACTGCACATCTTAAAGCCAAGTTCCCTACTTCCACGAGAGTCAGCATATGCAAAGAGAATCAACAATTGGCAAAGTCTTTATATATAAGAGCCTTAAGATGAGAAGAAGTATTTCAAGTGGAAACTTATCCAAAAGGCAAGTCGGTCGGCATAGAGAATGTCGAGAGGATATTAAGAAATTTTATTTGGGAGATGACCTTAGGAAAACAATGAGAATTGGGAAACCCTTGCCAACAGATATTCGAAAAAGTTTAATTAACCTCTTGCAAGCCAATACTGACGTGTTAGCATGGTTCCTTTCAAACATGTCTGGTATCCTAAGAGAAGTTATGGTACATACGCTCCAGATTAATTCAAATATGAAGATGATCCAACAAAAGAAGAGACACTTTGCACCAGAGAGACATACATCAATAGAGGAAGAAGTCTAAAAGTTATTGAAGGTAGGATTTATCTAGGAAGAGTCTTATCCGACTTGGCTAGCCAATTATGTACTAGTCAAGAAGCTTAACGATAAGTAGCAAATGTACATAAACTTCACAAATCTCAATAAGGCCTATCCCAAGAATTGTTTCCCATTGCCAAAAATTGATTAGACGGTAGATGTAACTACTAGACAAGCATTACTTTTTTTTATGGATGGTTTTTCTAGTTACAACCAAATCAAGATGGACAAGAAGGATGAATTCCATATGTCTTTTTTTTACTAATTTTGAAACATATTGTTACATGGTGATGCCCTTTAGGCTGAAATGCAAGTCGGTCAGCACAGAGAATGTCGAGAGGATATTAAGGAAATTTATTTGGGAGATGACCTTAGGAAAACAATGAGAATTAGGAAACCCTTACCAACAGATATTCGGAAAAGTTTAATTAACTTCTTGCAAGCCAACGCTGACGTGTTTGCATGGTCCCTTTCAAACATGTCTGGTACCCTGAAAGAAGATATGGTACATACGCTCCAGATTAATCCGAATATGAAGGTGGTCCAACAAAAGAAGAGACACTTTGCACCAGAGAGACATACAACAATAGAGGAAGAAGTCTAAAAGTTATTGAAGATAGGATTTATCTAGGAAAAGTCTTATCCAACTTGGCTAGCCAATTGTGTACTAGTCAAGAAGTTTAATGGTAAGTAGCGAATGTGCATAAACTTCATGAATCTCAATAAGGCCTATCCCAATGATTGTTTCCCACTACCAAAAATTAATCAGATGGTAGATGTAACTACTAGACAAGCATTACTTTTTTTTTTTATGGATGGTTTTTCTAGTTACAACCAAATCAAGATGGACAAGAAGGATGAATTCCATATGTCTTTTCTTACCAATTTTGGAACATATTGTTACATGGTGATACCCTTTGGGCTGAAAAACGTCAGTACAACCTACCAAAGACTTATTACCAAGATATTCAAACCTTATATTCATAAAAACATCAAAGCATATGTCGATGACATAATTGTGAAGAGTGTGAAGGACGATCAGCATCTTGCTATCCTTAAGGAGACATTTGCTACATTAAGGAGATACAGCATGAAACTTAACCCATAGAAATGCATCTTTGGCGCAACATCAAGAAAAGTTTTAGGATACATAGTTACTTAATACAGCATTTAAGCCAACCTAAGAAAGATTAAGGTGATAAGGAACATAAAATCCCGTCATACGGTTAAGCAAGTACAACAACTCACCGGGCGTATAGTCACCCTCAATAGATTTGTGTTGAGAAGTGCTGAAAGGTATGCGGAATTATTTAAAATCTTAAAGAATCGGAAATAATTCAAATGGTCCAACGATTGTGAGAGAGCTTTCAGCAATCTCAAAGAATTCCTTGTGTCATCACCAATACTCTCGACACCTATTTTAGGAGAGAATTTACATTTATATTTATCGATCAGCTGGCATCAGTCAACTGCTAAGCTCTTTCTTTTGTATTGATCCGAATTGATGGCAAAGAGCATCGATACGTTTATTACGTAAATTATGTTTTGCAAAGGCTAAAGCTTCAGTACATAAAAATTGAAAATTTTGTTTTAGTAATGGTTCTCTCAGTAAGGAAGTTAAAGCCATATTTTGAGGCATACTAGATCATAGTGCTCCCTAATCAGCCATTTTGACAAGCATTATAACAACCTAACTCCTCTGGGAGGATGATGAAATATGTCCTAGAGATGAGTGCCCATGGCATATAACACAAACCTACAATGGTACTAAAGGCTCAAGTGTTAGCAAATTTTGTAGCTAAGTTCATTGGTAAGGAAGATAGTATGGAGTTTGCTGAGAAACCTATTTTGTTCATTACGGATGGTTTTTTGACAAAAGAAGGAAGTAGTGCAGGCCTTGTTATTCAAAACCACCACAATATTAAAGTTCATTATGCTTTAAAATTTGAACTCCCGGCTAGTAACAATGAAATAGAGTATGAAGCTTTGATTATTGGACTGAAACTGGTAAAAGAGATTGGCATTGAGAAAATTGAAGTATTTTCTAACTTACAATTGGTGATGAATCAAGTCATAAGAACTTACGTGGCAAGGGAAGAAGAGATGAACAACTACTTATTAGTGGTATGAACACTCGCAAAAGAATTTCAATCTTTCGCCACCTACAAAATTTCGAGAAGCAAGAATATTACTATCGATAAGTTGTCAAAATTAGTAAGTATGGCATTCCCTGAATTGAGCGATAAATTTTTTATCGAATTTCTTCCCCAAAAAATTTTATCCACTCTTTCTTTATGTTGTAAGTTAGCTCCTTACCCAAAAGAAGAATCTTAGATGGATCCCCTAGTTGATTATTTAAGAGACAATATTCTTCTTGATGACAAGAAAAGAATGTGAAGATTGGCTTACCAAGCTATGAACTATACGTTGATTGATGGTTAGCCATATAAATGCGATGTATCATAACCTTACCTTTGATGCCTTCCTTAAGAGATGCTTTGAGGGTGTTATCTAAATTACATGGTAGTGTATGTAGTACCTACGTAAAAGGCCAGACACTATATGTTCGAGTAATTAGACTCAGCTATTATTGGCCAATCATGAGAGAAAATGTAAAGGAAGTTGTCCGACATTATCTTCAATACTAGAAGCATGAGTCGCTTAGTAATGCACCTACAATTGAGTAATGTAGCCTATCCAGCCCTTGGCTTTTCACACAATGGGGGTTAGACATTGTAAGCCCAAAAGCCAAGCCAAGCAACCGTAGAATTGAACTTAAAACCCAAGGTTTAGGGCGATCGGTTAAATGATCCGATCAAACCCAAATTATAAACTATTGAGAGGAATATTAGTAAAACTGACCCCGTAAACTTGAATTTAAGAAAATAAGTAATAAAATAGGAGATTATAAAATTTTCAAATTTTAAGCATAATAGGTATTAATTATCGAAAATGAGAAAAATGTGATGAAATAACTAATAAATTACTAGAGATAGATTATATGTATACTAAAAATTTTAGAATGACCAAAATAATATTTAGGAATGTTCATGTGTACCCCACATGTATTTACGTGTAGATAAAAATACGCGTAATTACCTAAATTAACCTAAAACTAAGCAAATAATTAAAGAAAAATAAAAAATAATTATAAAAAAATCAGAAGGGGATAAGCTGCAACAAGATTAGGTCGTGGTCAGCAAGAAAAAAAAATAACCAATAAGAATATGACAAACAAAAAGCTAAAAATCATGGAATTGAGGCAAAATCCCATCAAATTAATGCACATTAAATTCTAAAATTGTCTATAAATAGGGGAAAAAAAATTCCAGAAGTCCTTTGGTCAAATTAGGATCTGAGAAAAATCAAAACACCGAAAAATCGAGAGAAAATCCAAAAAAAAAAAAAAGAAAACTGTGCAGATTAGGCAAGTAAGCTAAACCCACCACTCACCACCACCTGGGACCGAACCACCACCACCACCCTACACTAGACCCACCGCCTGGACCGGCCGACAACATTGGATCGGGTTTGGACGGCCTAAAAGCTTCGAACGGGTTAGTCATTTATTCACCCGATTTTTGTATAATTTTGTAAAATTATTTATTTTGCCTAGAAAATTATGAAACTTGTTATTATGAGGTTTTATTGTATGTAGATTTAGGAAAAAATATTGATTTAGTTTAATTATGTTTGGAAATATAGGGTCCCTAACAAATTGTTCAAACCCGAGCATTAGTAAACCGAAAAATAAATAGTCTTAGGGATGTAATTTGGAGTTCAAAATTTTTCTGTAGGATGCTCATATGATGTATAACAGTGCTATGAAGCCATTTTTTTAAAATTAATTTTCGAAATTTTTAAGTTAATTTTTAGCCCTAAAATGATGGTAAAATTGGGTGATTTAGGGTTAATTAAGTGATTAGGATGTTAATTACTGATTTGGATCTTAATTAGAGGTTTAGGGAAGTTAATCTCTCCAGTGGAACCTTAATCCTAGCCTTTAGGTACTAAGTATGGTTAATTAGGGAAATTAGGTAAGCAATATAATTAATTAGTAATACGTGAAAATGTAAATTAATAAATCTAAAAAAATAAGGTTATTTAGATAATATTATAATAGAAATCAGAAAAAATAATAAATCTAAAATGACATTTAATTTTAAGTAAATATCTCAAAATGTAAGATTTTTACATACCGGGAATAAATCCGATACCTCAATTAGGGTTAGCGTGTACCGAATAGTTTAGAATACAAAAATTACAACCCAATAGGATATTTGAATACCCAAGCATAATGTGATTAATATCACATTGGGATTCGAGCTTAATTACGACTTAGGAATTAAAACTAGAATCTAGTTTAGGAGCCGAACCCCGAAATAGAACACAACGAATCATTAATACGTTATAGGTATACATGAGGAAAATGAGTTATATTATTAATTAGAATAAGAATCCATAAAATATAAGTACTAAAAGAACCTATTTGTATTATAGGACACCTAGAAATGAATCAGCTCGCAACTAGAGGATCGAGCGATCGAGTAAATTCAAGTAAGTTGGGTTATTGCTTATTGTAATAGAGTACTAGTTTTGTAGTACTCGGAGACTTAGGCTTGTATATGATTGTGATTGTAAATAGTTTGCGCATGTGCTTGATGTATCTGAATTCGTGCTGGAATTTGTACTGTGAATGATTTTGTGACTGATTGAATTGGTATGAACTTGTTGAACACCCTAACCGGCATTTAATCTTAGTCGACCCTAATAACCGAAAATGTCATGCATTGCAACCCGTTAGGGGATTATAGGACTCTCCAACCAAATACCGACCCCTTCGAAAGGGATAGCGCAGGATTGCAAAATGGTCCCTTCTTCATCCTCAGTCGAACTAAGTGACAGGAGAGGAGGCCGCGGCGGGGGTGAAGTTAATGGTTCGAAGGTATTCACGGGAGGAGGGAGGTCTCCATTGCACAAGCCTGGGTTTGGTTGTGAGCTGCTGCATAACATGGAACTCCTCAACTCGGATTGGAGCGGGTGAAATTTCTCTGATTTCACAACGGACCGGATTACGTTGTGCGATGACACTTGATTGTTGCATTGCATGAAAATAATTATTTGATAACCTTGTTTGTGCTTTTATACATTCATGAGTCTCCAATTCAACTTACTGGGCTATAGTTGCTCATACCCTTATAGATCCTTTTGTAGGTTCTGATTTGTGAACACTTCAAGTACTATGCCGCCCTACAATTACCCAGAGGTTAGTCCGTTTGAAGTCAGGGGTGTGAGGATCAAGTTACTTAATATAATGTGTGACTAAAATGACCATGTAATTAGGAAGGAAAGACTAATAGTTATTATGTAATCTAGTGAACTATCGTGTTTGTGTAAAACTTCTTGAGAAGCTCTGTGGACTTATTTATAATTATCTATGTTTTATAGAACTTTGTGATAATTATCATAATTGTAGTATAATTATTAATAAACTGTTTACTTCAAAGCGAGGAGTCGTCAACGCCTTGTATTGATTATCTCTATGGTAGGCACTGTGAGGCCAGTTACTATCATAGAATGGTTTACACGGCGGGATTGTTGGGATTTTGAGACTTCGGGGCGTAACAGTTTTCAGTTGGTATCAGAGCGTAGTTTTAGTAAACTCGCTTTGAAGCGTCATACCTTAAAAGAAATAGACATTATAGGAATATTGAGAGTGGGTAATACTAAGTGGGCGATAAAAGATTGTATAACATAAGTAACCTTAATCTTTAACATAGGAAATATTAATTGGTTTAAATATACTTACAGGGTCGAAGGGGAGAACTAATTCATAGTTGGATACAGTTTGGATAGAATGGAGAAGTATCTCCCATTGATTATAGGGTTAAATTACAATGGCTACTGATGGAACTAGCCGATTGGAATATATTTAGGATAGTTGATGAGATTATCAATAAGTTTCATGATCAAATGTGCTATAGCTGGAAGGATGAGTGGGCATGGATGGAGACGAGTTTAGGCCCCCAGTATAATAGATACACTACTATAGCAGCTTTTGAGCAGAGATGGTTGGAGAAGGAGGGAATTATAACCCTGATGATGCCCTTACGGTATTTTCCTGCTAGGGTAGAGGATGGGAGACCATACCCTGCCAGTATTGCACACATCCCTGCTGACATTCCATACATTCCTAGACAATACCCACCAGGGATCATTGATTGGTTTCCACAGTTTCTAGAGCTTGCTGGGGATGGTATAGAGATACCATTGAACCCTAGTCCTGAACCTGAACTTGAGATACCAGGACCACCACCAGAAAACCCACCTCCAGTTGAACCCCAAGAGGATGGAGTTCATATAGAGGAAGACCTTGAGGAGGACCCAGAAGAGGAAGATCCAGAAGAAGACCCTAAAGAGGAGCAGGAAAACGAAGATGAACCTGGTGTAGACCTACATGCCTTACTCATGCAGGCGATTGCAGACACCGGGATAGCTGGAGTAGGAGCTAGTAATCCAGTTGAGTCGGATGATGATGAAGTGCAGGAGGTGATTGTGATCCCTGAGACTCTAGAGATAATATATATAAACTCTGCATCAGAGAGTGAGCATGAGGATCATTCGGTTGGAGGCCATATAGATTATGATCCCTTTGATGACGTAGCTACTACAGATTCAGAGGAGGACATGTTTAGTTGGATGACTGACATGTTTAGTTAGGTAGATTTTTGAATATGATCCAGTAGCGATTTTGATGGAAACTGATGTATTTTAAGATCTTTTAATGTATTTTGACTTTTGATGTATTTTGTAGCTTCTGGATCAAGTTAGATGTACACTGTAAGTAAGTTTAATGTAGCCAGTTGATGTAACTTTTTGTCTTGTACAGTTGTAAAGATCGAGTCTGTACTAAGTTATGTAAGGAATGATGTAATCGAGTTGTAAATTTGATGTATGTATTTTAAAGTTATCGAGTTGTATCTTTTGTTTTGAAGTTGTAATAGTAATGATGTAAGGTTGAATGAAATATACAGTGAAAGTTAGATTTCTAAGTACGTTGACTTTAATACTATTGTTAGTACTATTTGATATGAGGACATATTGCAAGCATTTATTTATTTATAAATATTCTTTAAACAAAAGCAGGGATAACTTATAGAAAGATATGAATGCAGGATTATAAGTTAAACTAGTAAGTGATTATGGCTGAAGCTGGAAACGGGAGTAGTTAAGGAAGAACTGAAGGGAATCAAAACCTTCCACTACGAGCACCATCACCACTAAGAGAACAACATAGACAAGATTTACCTCCGCCGCCTCCACAAGAAAATATGCCTATTGGGCAAATACTTGCCAGTATGCATACGATGATGAGACAGCAAGGAATATTGATTCAACATCTTATGACTGGTGGTAATGTGGGAAACAGAAGACCCCAAGAAGTTGAACAACAAATAGAGCGAACTCAAGAGGTAAATAAACTTCCTGAGTTTATAAAAGCCAACTGTTATTTTGAGGGGGAGATGGGTAGGCCAGATGTAGCTGATGACTGGTTAGCCCAAGTTGAACGGAGTTTTGAGGCTTTTAGAGTCCCTGAATCCCAAAAGTTATCTTATGGTACATTTATGTTAAAGTTAGCTGCGAGAGTATGGTGGGACTCGAGAGTAAGGCAACTTGGAAATAACATTGATTGGCAACAATTTAAGGAGGAATTCAGGAAGGAGTATTTTCCCCATAGTGTTCAAAACAGAATGGTGCGAGATTTGTTTGAACTAAAGAAGGTAGGTATGAGTGTAACCCAGTATGAGACTGAATTCAATAGATTATTACAATATGTACCTGGCTCATACCGGGATAATGTTGAGTTGAAAAAGGATTTGTTCCTTACTGGATTTGACCCCACAATGTGTTGTAAGCTATTGGATTATGGTTTTACCACTTACAATGAAGTGGTAGATAAGGCAAGACAATTAGAAGATAATCGTGTGAGGATGCAAGCAATGTGGAGTCAAAAGATTAATAGAGGATATTGATCAGGTCCATCATTTAAGAGATCATATCCCGGTGCCTCCAATAGCGGTTCAGGGCAAAAGAGAAGGATACCAGTAACTCTGGCTAGTAACCCAGCTCAATCAGTATCTAATTTGAGCTTTTATGGTAAGGATGGAAATGTTAAGTGCTGGAAATGTGGTGCAAATCATTTTCCAAGAAATTGTGTTCAGCTTAGGGGAAAATGTTTCATATGTGGAGATTCAAACCATATGCTGAAGGCATGTCCTAAGATGAAATTAATAAAGTGTAATAAGTATGGTAGAAGGGGACATTTCTCCAAGTATTGTCCACAGTTTGTACAAGGAGCTAAGCGAACAGAAGGTGTTGATAACACTACTGCACCTGCTCGTATCTTTGCCCTAGAAGATATGGAAATTGAGGAGAATGAGGATTTCTCAGATTTTATGGAAGAGTACTACCATGATGATGTTGAGGAGCTCATGGGAGTGGAAGAAGAAAATGATGAAGGACTTGTAACTGGTATGTACTCAGACTATTTATTTTAATAATAATTCTAAGTGTAAATTAAATTGAAATCTTTGCATTTTAAGATTTATGAATGTTAGTGTAGTTGGTAACCATAGTAATAGTACATTCCAGGACATGTGCTGATAAATGGACAACCTGCTTTTGTGTTGTTTGATACTGGTGCATCTCATTCCTTTGCAAGTCAGAAATTTGTAAATGAACAAGAGATTAGTGTGGTTACTGTTAATGTAACTTATAAAGTTAGAACTCCGACTGGGGAGAAGGTAACAACACGAGAAGTAGTAGCTGATGGTAGGATAAAAATTCAAGAAAAAGAGTATCCTATAAGTCTTGTGATATTACCTCTACAAGGGTACGATGTCATAATAGGAATAGATTGGTTGTCAAAGAATAAAGCTATTATGGAGTGTAGGAATAAAATTGTCAATCTTAATGATGGAGAAACAATATTTCAAGGAAAAGCTGGTGGAAGTAGGTTGAATTTATCAGTGATGGAGATATGTGATGAATAATTTAAGACAAGAGTAAAGAAGGATGATTGGAAATTTTGTTGGGTGTTTGCTGTAGACGCAGAAAAGGAAATACCCAATGTAGTAGACATACGGGTAGTGAATGAGTTTCCAGATGTATTTCCAGAGGATTTACTAGGGTTAGCTCCACCCCGAGAGTTGGATTTCAATGTAGAATTAGTTCCTGGAACTGAACCTATTTCGAAAGCTCCATATCGGATGTCACCTATAGAACTTCAGGAACTAAAGAAGCAACTTCAGGAGCTATTGGATAAGAAGTTTATTCGACCGAATATTTCACCATAGGGAGCACCAATATTGTTTGTGAAAAAGAAGGATGGTACTATGAGATTGTGTATAGACTATCGGGAGTTAAATAAGGTTACCATTAAGAATAGGTATCCGTTACCTCGCATTGATGATTTGTTTGACCAACTCCAAGGTGCTACTGTGTTTTCTAGAATAGATTTAAAATCAGGATATCATCAATTGAGAGTTAAGCCGGAAGATGTACATAAGACTGCATTTAGAACTCGATATGGTCATTATGAATTTTTGGTGATGCTATTTGGCTTGACAAATGCTCCGGCTGTATTCATGGACCTGATGAATCGCATATATCAACCATATTTGGATAAGTTTGTTGTGGTATTTATTGATGATATTTTGATTTATTCAAAAAGCAAGGAGGAGCATGCAGAGCATTTACGATTGGCATTACAAAAGTTGAGAGAGAATCGATTATATGCCAAGTTAAGTAAATGTGATTTTTGGTTGGATAAAATTTCTTTTCTAAGTCATATTATATCTGGGAAAGGAATCTTTGTAGACCCGGATAAAGTGAAAGCAGTAATGGATTGGAAGCAACCAACCACAGTGACTGAGATAAGGAGTTTTCTGGGTATGGCTGGATACTATCGACAGTTCATAAAGGATTTTTCTAAAATTGCCAAACCATTGACTCAATTGACCTAGAAGGATGTAAAGTTCGAATGGAGTGAAGATTGTGAAATGAGTTTTTAGGAGTTGAAGAAACGACTGGTTACAGCACCAGTATTAACATTACCTGATCCGGATAAGCCTTATAATGTGTACAGTGATGCTTCACGGAATGGATTAGGTTGTGTATTGATGCAGCATTGAAAAGTTGTTGCATATGCATCAAGACAATTGAGGCTACATGAAAGGAATTACCCAACTCATGATTTGGAGTTAGCCGCTGTAGTGTTTGCCTTGAAGATTTGGAGACATTATCTTTATAGACAACGGTGTGAGATGTACACTGACCATAAGAGTTTGAAGTATTTCTTTACTCAGAAGGAGTTGAATTTAAGGCAAAGAAGGTGGCTAGAACTGATTAAGGATTATGATCTGAATATAAATTACCACCCTGGAAAGGCCAATTTGGTGGCAGATGCATTAAGTCGAAAGAATTATGAATAGGTTACCTTATTGTTAACACCTCAACATGAATTAGTGCATGAATTTGAGAGGATGCAAATTGGGTTTGATTGGTGTGAACCTAATAGCCAGTTAATGAACTGGGAATTGCAACCTACTCTATTAGAGAGAATCAAGCAAAAGCAAGAGGAGGACAAGGGTCTGATGGAGATAAAAGAGAAATTGAGTAATGGACAGGACCCTGACTTTAAGGTGGATGATAGAGGTCTAATAAGGTTTAGAGGAAGAATATGTGTACCATAAGATACAGACATAAAGAAGCAAATTTTGGATGAAGCACACATTACAGGTTATACTTTGCACCCGGGAGGAAATAAAATGTACCAAGATCTAAAACTTATGTATTGGTGGAATGGGATGAAGAGAGAAGTGGCACAATATGTATCTGAATGCATGACTTGCCAACAAGTCAAAGTAAAACACCAAAGACCAGGTGGACTATTACAACCTTTAGAAATACCACGATGGAAATGGGATCATATTACCATGGATTTTGTAGTAGCATTACCAAGGACTCAAGTTGGATACGATTCCATTTGGGTAGTTGTGGATAGATTAATGAAGAGTACACATTTCTTACCTTATCGAACTAGTGATTCAATGGAAAAGATGCCTAGACTTTATGTCCGAGAAATAATAAGGCTACATGGTGTTCCTGAGAGTATAGTTTCTGACCGAGATAGTTGGTTTGTATCCAAATTATGGGAGAGCTTACATAGAGCTTTGGGTACAAAGTTGCAGAGAAGACCATTGGAATTTGAAATGGGTGATCATGTTTACATTAAAATAAGCCCATTCAAAGGACTCCGACGGTTTGGTTCAAGGGGAAAATTGAGCCTACGATACATTGGTCCATTTGAAGTGTTGGAGAAAGTTGGCAATGTATCGTACCGAATGGCTTTACCTCCAAGTCTATCAGGCTATCATAATGTATTCCATGCATCCATGTTGAGAAGATTCATTAAGAACCCAAATGCAAGAGTAGAAATAGAGCCAGTGGAGTTAACGAGATATTTTCAACTGGTGAGACAACCCATAAAGATATTGGATAGCCGGGTTCAGAAGTTAAGGAACAGAGATATGGAGTACGTGAAGATTCAATGGAATGAAGGTCCAGACCTGGAGATGACTTGGGAACCAAAAGCCACAATGATGGAGCAGTATCCATGGCTTTTCTAATTTTCAGGTTAGTAAAAGTATACAAATTATTGTATTTAGTCATTTAAGTGTAAATTAGATGTACAGAAGTTTTGAGGACAAAAATTTCTTGAAGGAGGGTAGAATTGTAAGCCTAAAAGCCAAGCCAAGCTAAGTAACCGTAGGATTGAACTTAGAACCCAAGGTTTAAGGCGATCAATTAAAGGATCTGATCAAACCCAAATTATAAACTATTGAGAGGAATATTAGTAAAACTGACCCCGTAAACTTGAATTTAAGAAAATAAGTAATAAAATAGGAGACTATAAAATTTTCAAATTTTAAGCATAATAGGTATTAATTATCGAAAATGCGAAAAGTGTGATGAAATAACTAATAAATTACTAGAAATAGATTATATATATACTAAAAATTTTAGAATGACCAAAATAATATTTAGGAATGTTCATGTGTACCCCACATGTATTTACGTGTAGATAACAATACGCGTAATTACCTAAATTAACCTAAAACTAAGCAAATAATTAAAGAAAAATACAAAATAATTATAAAAAAATCAGAAGGGGATAAGCTGCAACAAGATCAGGTCGTGGTCAGCAAGAAAAAAAAATAACCAATAAGAATATGACAAACAAAAAGCTAAAAATCATGGAATTGAGGCAAAATCCCATCAAATTAATGCACATTAAATTCTAAAATTGTCTATAAATAGGGGGAAAAAAATTCCATAAGTCCTTTGGTCAAATTAGGATTTGAGAAAAATCAAAACATCGAAAAATCGAGAGAAAATCCAAAAAAAAAAAAGAAAACTGTGCAGATTAGGCAAGTAAGCTAAACCCACCACTCACCACCACCTGGGACCGAACCACCACCACCACCCTACACTAGACCCACCGCCTGGACCGGCCGACAACATTGGACCGGGTTTGGACGGCCTAAAAGCTTCGAACGGGTTAGTCATTTATTCACCCGATTTTTGTATAATTTTGTAAAATTATTTATTTTACCTAGAAAATTATGAAACTTGTTATTATGAGGTTTTATTATATGTAGATTTAGGAAAAAATATTGATTTAGTTTAATTATGTTTGGAAATATAGGGTCCCTAACAAATTGTTCAAAACCGAGCATTAGTAAACCGAAAAATAAATAGTCTTAGGGATGTAGTTTGGAGTTCAAAATTTTTCTGTAGGATGCTCATATGATGTATAACAGTGCTATGAAGCCATTTTTTTAAAATTAATTTTCGAAATTTTTAAGTTAATTTTTAGCCCTAAAATGATGGTAAAATTGGGTGATTTAGGGTTAATTAAGTGATTAGGATGTTAATTACTGATTTGGATCTTAATTAGAGGTTTAGGGAAGTTAATCTCTCCAGTGGAACCTTAATCCTAGCCTTTAGGTACTAAGTATGGTTAATTAGGGAAATTAGGTAAGCAATATAATTAATTAGTAATACGTGAAAATGTAAATTAATAAATCTAAAAAAATAAGGTTATTTAGATAATATTATAATAAAAATCAGAAAAAATAATAAATCTAAAATGACATTTAATTTTAAGTAAATATCTCAAAATGTAAGATTTTTACATACCGGGAATAAATCCGATACCTCAATTAGGGTTAGCGTGTACCGAATAGTTTAGAATACAAAAATTACAACCCAATAGGATATTTGAATACCCAAGCATAATGTGATTAATATCACATTGGGATTCGAGCTTAATTACGACTTAGGAATTAAAACTAGAATCTAGTTTAGGAGCCGAACCCCGAAATAGAACACAACGAATCATTAATACGTTATAGGTATACATGAGGAAAATGAGTTATATTATTAATTAGAATAAGAATCCATAAAATATAAGTACTAAAAGAACCTATTTGTATTATAGGACACCTAGAAATGAATCAGCTCGCAACTAGAGGATCGAGCGATCAAGTAAATTCAAGTAAGTTGGGTTATTGCTTATTGTAATAGAGTACTAGTTTTGTAGTACTCGGAGACTTAGGCTTGTATATGATTGTGATTGTAAATAGTTTGCGCATGTGCTTGATGTATCTGAATTCGTGCTGGAATTTGTACTGTGAATGATTTTGTGACTGATTGAATTGGTATGAACTTGTTGAACACCCTAACCGGCATTTAATCTTAGTCGACCCTAATAACCGAAAATGTCATGCATTGTAACCCGTTAGGGGATTATAGGACTCTCCAACCAAATACCGACCCCTTCGAAAGGGATAGCGCAGGATTGCAAAATGGTCCCTTCTTCATCCTCAGTCGAACTAAGTGACAGGATAGGAGGCCGCGGCGGGGGTGAAGTTAATGGTTCGAAGGTATTCACGGGAGGAGGGAGGTCTCCATTGCACAAGCCTGGGTTTGGTTGTGAGCTGCTGCATAACATGGAACTCCTCAACTCGGATTGGAGCGGGTGAAATTTCTCTGATTTCACAACGGACCGGATTACGTTGTGCGATGACACTTGATTGTTGCATTGCATGAAAATAATTATTTGATAACCTTGTTTGTGCTTTTATACATTCATGAGTCTCCAATTCAACTTACTGGGCTATAGTTGCTCATACCCTTATAGATCCTTTTGTAGGTTCTGATTTGTGAACACTTTAAGTACTATGCCGCCCTATAATTACCTAGAGGTTAGTCCGTTTGAAGTCAGGGGTGTGAGGATCAAGTTACTTAATATAATGTGTGACTAAAATGACCATGTAATTAGGAAGGAAAGACTAATAGTTATTATGTAATCTAGTGAACTATCGTGTTTGTGTAAAACTTCTTGAGAAGCTCTGTGGACTTATTTATAATTATCTATGTTTTATAGAACTTTGTGATAATTATCATAATTGTAGTATAATAATTAATAAACTGTTTACTTCAAAGCGAGGAGTCGTCAACGCCTTGTATTGATTATCTCTATGGTAGGTACTGTGAGGCCAGTTACTATCATAGAATGGTTTACACGGCGGGATTGTTGGGATTTTGAGACTTTGGGGCGTAACAAACATTCTTATACCTTTTTTGAAGTCTACTACCCAACAATAATTCATCATTGTTGCTATGGATTACTTTACTAAATGGGCAAAGGCCGAGGCAGTGGTGAAGATCACTGAGCAAAAAGTAGAAGCATTTGTTTTCAATTCCATCATACCAAGATTCGGAGTTCCTTATATGATAATCATGGATAACGAACCGCAGTTTGACAACATTAAGTTCTGGGCATTTTACAAGATGTACGACATTCGCCTCAACTATACGTCTATAGCATATACTTAGAAAAATGGATAAGTTGAAGCCATAAACAAGATCATTTTTGCATTGCTTAAGACGAATTTATCATACCACTTATAGATCTTGGACTCTAACCCATCCATAAACTTCCATCGGTGTCGTGTAGCGATAAAGTATAACCCGTTAGGCTGGCTCCTAATTGTAAAGAAAAACCAAAATAATTAAGGTGTATCCCTGACTTTGACTTCTTTACACTATCTCAAAAGTCGCCAAAAGGTAGTATATGTTAGGTGTAAACATACTCAATGCGACTTTAAAGTAGTTGAAGAAGCCATTCACAAAAGTTGAAAAAGGGAAGCATAACCCAAAATCTAAATATTTAAGGTATATATCGAACTTGCGCTCCCTTGAGAAACATAACCTCTCCTCCTCTGTTGGCCCCCTCAAATTTCACATTCTAAGAAAATCTTACCAGTACTAGTTATACTTTGTAATAAGAACTCTATCAGTAGAACTGGCAGTTTTGTTTGGAGAGTCGCAGAAATAGGCTATGTTGTTATATAGATATCTCGCTAAGGATCTTCCTTCTTTGTCCTTACGATAATTATCCACAGGAAGAGCATTTATCTTCATAAGATACTATTAGTCGAGCTACTAGAAAACACAATGCCTCGCTCCTTATTTGGGGGGTAAGAAGTGGTCTCAATTTCTATTGCTTTAGAATTGGAGAGAACAAGTTGATGGATGATGTTGTGAACCATGCCTAAATGTTTATGAAGAACAGTATCACAAAAGTTAAAGAACTTGAGAGTAAAGACAAGAAAGCAACAAAATTTGTTTATGACTTTCAATAGAAATGAATTTTGATTTTGAAAAGTCCTTTAAATACGAACAACTTATCCTCGTAACTAGAAATTTGTTTATGATGGTAATGATGCATTGATTTGATAGTGGCATAGATTGTTGATGCATGTTTCAAGATAAAAATCCGACAATTAACAACTCCCCAACAGTTATTAAGCCTATGGTGTAATGATGACCGAAGTGATAGGTGTCATACTACATACTTTTTGGTTTCTTGAATAGGCAAGAATTTGAAAGTTACAACTTTTTTATTAGGATGCAAACCATCTTGCTACTCATCTCTCTCAACATCTAAAGAACTACACCCCACTCAACCTCTATAACATTATGTATTACTCCATTTGTCAAATTCTCAAACACGAGAGTTAGAGGGCAAATGTTGATAGCCAGTTTTAGTCCACCTGTCTTATTCATCCTTTTGGCTGCCAATAGGCCATGTAATCTATATTCTCAGCACCTTGCCGAGTAATCGAGATTCTCGACATTGTGCTAAGTAACACAAATCTATTGCTGATTTGAATTTAAGTTTATGGTACGAACAGTTATATTACATAACTATCTACTCTCCTTACATTTCAAGAAAGGTGTCGAATTAATAAATTCTACATATCTCAACAGTTATTTCGATAACTGTTCCTTTAGATATGACAATCTCCTATAAATATGGGAAAGAAACTCGATAAGAGGTATATGATAACTCTTAACTTGTTTACTTTACTCTTCTTATTCCTATTTACTAACTTAGGCATTAAAGTAGTTGCACCGAACCGATCCCAATACCAAGTATTTTTCTTAACTTTGCAGGATATTTCCAATCCCTAAAATTCACCAACAACATATATTACATATATTTCAATTGTATCGAATAAGCTTCTAATAAATAATATCAATTATATGACTTGGTTAAGTAAATTTTCTTTTCTTTTTTTGTTTACACTTATTTTTATGAAAATGAATGTAAATTATTAAATAATTGATTACTCAATAACATAAATTTAAAATGATATTCTTTATTTTTTAGCATTGTTAATGAAATAATCATTCAAAGTTATAATGAAATGAAATAGGAAAATACTTATATCTAAATTTGTTCTTCTTCAATTATAATTTCCTATTCGACTATTTTTCTAATCTATTTTTATTAAAAATAAAGCTAACATAAGTTTTATATATTAATGCAATTTTTCATAAATTAACAGTTATATTTTATATACTATATATGCAATTATAAAAAAGAAAAAGATTTATTTTTTTAACTTCTTATAAGGTATATTGATTGACCTTAATCTTAATGCATGTTAAATAATTGATAAGATCCTTTACATATGTAGGATGCAATATAATTATGATAATAAATAGATGTTTCCTATCAATGGTTTTAATATTAACTTAATTAAGATATGTCTACTTCCCCTAGTTATATGATCCTAGGTCCATTCTTGCTTATGATTGTAAGGATTGTAAGCTTTGCTAAACATGTGATGATCCCCAAATCCCTAAGTTCATAAACAATGTAACAAGACTACTAATTGCATCATCCTTTTTTACTTCATGTAAAAGTGATGTACTATGAGCAATGCAATGTCTCATGTAATACATGTTGGATTTTATTTAACTCAAATTATCAATTAATTAATTTGTAGGGTGAACAATCAATAACATAAATGTATATGAAATAGCAAATGATTGATATTACACATATATGGAAAACATGAAATATAGTACATATGGATCCTCTCCATTTATCATTCTCTCAATTTATAAACTAAAAGGTTAAAATTATCTAGATTTTTGAAATATCATATAATATTATCATGATATCATTATAAATGTCAACTGTTAATTACATGTAGCAACATCTCAATAAGTTAAATGAAGGGAAATTAAGGAAAATAAATAGAGGGAAATTAAGGAAAACAAATGAAGATAAGCCCCTTTTCCATAATGCACAACTACAACACATGGACATAAATTCCATTTCTCGGCGATACATCAACTTAAGTTTACATATGCTCCTCACAAGTGCATGTATATATAGATATAACTCATTGCCCATATCTCCATTATTATTATTATTATTATTATTATTATAGTAAGAGAATATTGAATTCAATGAATATTCATAAACTCAAGCAAGTAACAATAATTAAGTTGTGCAAAAGAAGGTACGTATATACATATATACATGTTAAGGGAATAAGACTTAAACAATAGCATTTGTACTTGTTGTAGGTACCCTTGTACATATCTTACATACGTAAACAAGCACAAGATTACATAGATATATCACATAACAACACGAATATGAAAACCTACCATGCCCATCATTTTTTCATCATTTATGCACTTTAGATTTCACTTTAAGTACCCATGCACACACTCATTCACCATGCATACACATTGAAGCACATACATGCATATATCACATTTACTCTTGGTATATCTTAGAAGAAGGAAAGAAAATTCAATTCAATAGCACGTAGGTTTCATGTACACACATAACACATAACAAACACATGCCTATATCTATGAAAGTTTATATGCTTAGATGTATACCCCCATGAAGAACAAGAATCATGCTCACTCTCTTCTCTCATCTCTTTCTCCCTTCCCTTCCACTCCTCCTTGGTTTCATTTTCTACCCCTCTCTTCAATTGAGCCAAAGGAGGTATAACCTGTTTATGGAAACTTACTCTACATTAAGATTATTTAGAATATTTCTAATCTTAGCTTGAATGGATTGGGAGATTCTCTAGACCCAAGCTACCTTATAGACTTCATATTTTTCAAACTCTTAGCCTCTTTTCAAGCCTTCATTACCCTTACCTCTAGTAACAATTGGGTAGCTAATGATAAGCCCTTCTAAGTTTTTTATTCTTCTATTTTGATTTCCTTTTTTAAGCTTAGTGAGGCAATTGAGTGATAATCAACGTTCTTTGTGTGAGATAATTGGGCAAAAAGAAGTATAAAGGGAAGGAGTAGGTAATTTTAGTGAGGCTCTAACATGTATTATAATAGGTAGAGGAGCACGATGGCATCAAACTCCACAATTAATGAATAACCGGGTAAAGTTCTTAAGATGTTTAAGTGTTTAATTTTTTAAATAAAATTCTAGTAGAGTAATCGGATTAACAAGGGTTTTTCTCTCATCCAAATGAGTATGAGAATGGGGTATTTATAAGAAATTATAGTTGATTCCATCTATCAGATCATAATGATGATTAATGTTTGAAATTGAAACCTTTTATTAATAGATCTTAACTAGGCTATTTTATGGATCAAATAGACCCCACTGTAAGCTTATCAAATTAAAACTCTCTTGATTATCTTAGATATTTGGATTCAACTTTTTGGACTCCATTACCTTAACCAAAAGAGCCAAATGTTTGATTAATAAATAAACTTGAAACCTAAACTTGAATTTAACTTTTTATGCATATCATTAATATATCATCTTTTTTCTTATCATTTTAATATTAATTATACATTATGATATATTAAGAAAATAAATAGAAAGAAATTAAAATAATGTAAATTGAGAGAATTCAAAATAAGAAGAAAAGAGTTTTAAACTTAATCAATCCTATTAAAAGAAGTTTTCAAGCTATTAGGATTTCAATGTTAAAATAATACGTATGAAAACGTTTAAAAAGGGGTGGTTGTGGTTACTAATTTAGGATTCAATTGAAGTAAACAATCGAGTTATATGAATGAAAAGTGTTGGAAAAAAAAAAACAAAAAGAAAAGAAAGGAAGGAAATGTATGAAAAGTACCATTTAATGAATTGCGATTGGATTGAAGAGTTGCTTATTAGCTTTTACATTCTACATTAGCGAACCCCACATCGTACTTTTGATGGATAAAAGAGTTATCTCATTAAGGTACATACAATCATCATCTATCACTTAAAAGAGTGGTTAATGTTTTATGGTCTGTCAAAATATTCAATTATTATCTGTATTTTTTAAAAAATCAATTTACAACTTAATTGAAATTTTCATGATAAATTTTTTTTATCTAAACTAATTTTATTTAATTCGTTTTCTAATTTTTAATATAAGGATGAATCAAATATTAATTAATGACCGTCCCTAGTTTATCTTAAGTGGTTGTTCTAGTCACCTTAGGGTTGGAGTGATTGGCAACCACTTAATGGAGGTTGTGCAACTCCCGACAAGTAGCTTAAATATTCATTTTTTCGTTCATTCTTATGTCAATGTAAGTAAACAAATTTAATATAATTAGGTCAAATGACCATATATATTTTAATTAGATAATAAATTGATTTTTTAAAAGTGTATGATAATAAAATGCACATTTTAGCAAAATTCAAATACAATTTATGATATTAGCCTTTAAAAGAAAGAAAGATGATATGGCATTTTTCTACACTAGTTATTAAGAATTATAAAATAACTCCATTCCTTTCCTTTACCTAATTAGCGTAGTGGCATGATAACTTCTTACTATCATGATCATATTTGTTATATATTCTCAGTATATTTAATTAATATATATATATATAACTTTCACAATTTTATAATATGAGACTTCCAATTTAATATTATAGAAACTGATGTTGTAAACACGTTTGTTGGTGCTAAAAGGATGATAAGTAATTGAATAAATAAATTATGCATAGAATTATCTAAAATGTAATTTTTAGCTATATGAGAGCTGTCTTTTATGGAATAATAATACACGTTCTCATATGATTACCTAATATAGCTATTCTTCAACTATAATAACTTTTTTTATTTTTCTATTTATTTCATTAATATATATTATATATACCGTCTCTGTAGTACACCAGCGGCTCCTATCCACTTCAATACGAGGAGATGTAAGACAACATGAACACTGTGTTTGGATAGGCTTTAAAGATCGGAAACCAAAAGAAATTAACGGAAATGGGAGGAAATTTCGTATTTTGTAATCTAAGTGAAGAGTAGAAATATGTATTTTTTTTTTTTTTGGTAAAACATATGTGAATTAAAAAGGAAATAAGTGGAAATATTTCCGCCCAGCATCCACCTTTTATTCTCCAAAACTGAAAAGGAATGGTTGGAATTGAAATGCAATTATAACATGCTTAATTACAGTAATGTTCATTAAAATAAACTAAAGGTAATTTTATCAAGTACTAACTATATTTTTTTTTTAGATTAAAAAAAATACACTTCTTTTTAAATTCTTTATATAAAACCAACCAAATAAAATAAAGTTAAGTTTATCAAATAATGATATTTAAGTTATAATTCTTCCCGTCTCCATATTTTATTTCCCTTTCTATTTATTAATTTCTTATGTTGCCAAAAACTATGGAAGAATTACAACTGGCTCCTCTCTACTGCTAAAACGGGAAGTAAAAAGTAGAAATCTAACTTGTAAAGCCGCTGGCACTGGATTCTCCTAACGATAGTCCACTTTGACTTTCTTAATTTTAACCCATAATTTCCAGTTTGAGCCAAAACTCACAAATGATATTGACAGTCCTTTAAAAGAACATCATCGTATCGTCGGTGCTTCTCACTTCCATCTCTCTCCCTCTCACTAGTGTCGGTGTCCGTAGGGTAAGAGAGAGATTGCGGTTACTGAGTCGCTTTCATCTCAAGTAAGCCATTTCCATTTTCTTCTAATTTTCTATTACAGTTGGCCAGCTTATATTTCTACATCTGATAGACAAACCAATCCTATTCGTATTAATTTAATAAAATTCTCAATTATTTATCAATCAATAGCAATACGTTACATAATCATATAGATATATCAAATTTGTTCTCAGAGTTGTTAGAGAGAGAAAGCGAGAGTTCTCTACTCTCTACTTATTGTCTTCCTCTCTCTCTCTCTCTCTCTCTCTCTCTCTCTCTCTCTCCTTCTATTTCAACTCTGTTCCTTCCACGATCTCATCGATCTCACTCTCTCTCTGTTGAGTTCGATCTGCGCTGTGTCTCATAACAACGTAACTTCGTTTGTTATGATTCAATCTGCATTTTAAGGTAAGCTTTTATCTGATTTTTTCCCCCCAACTTCTCTTCTCGATCTATTTATTTTCCGGTGTAACACTGAATGTGTCTTTAGTTAGATCAATAGGAATCCAAGCTCTTTGCTTACATTGACTTTTGGTCCTTTCTCATGGTTGTCCGTTTGTTTGACTTTGTTGTTCTCCAGTAGACTAATGTAGTAGTAATGGTAGGTAAGGCCTGATCTGGAAAAAAAAAAATCTTTATCTGGTAATTAGTTTGTTCATTCGTTGCAAAAGTAATCATATTTGAAGGTTCTTCCGATGTCTTCGCCATTGAAATGGTGGAGAGTGAATGAAGAATCATGTTCTGATTTGTTATTGCACAATGCAGAGAGTATTGTTGGATGAACTCTGATGTAGTTGAACTAAGTTTTCTTCTCTAGGTGTATATACGACTCTGGACCAAGGGCACTCTGAGAGAGGAAGTTCATTGAGAAAGGAGATCTGCCATGCTTTAATTGAGGCTGCACAGATCTTGTTTTGTTTGGGCCTGCTATTGAGTTTAGATCGCAACACAGCGGATTACCTGCAATGGAGTCGGAAGGAGAAACAGGGGTAAGGATTGACAGATTGTTTTGGCATTTTATTACTTCCTTTTTGACTTAGTTATCTCTTATATGGAAATAGTTAGTAACTAGAAGTTTGATGAGAGGTGGGTGATTAAATTGGTTACCTGAAGTTGACCAATAGCTAAGCCTAGTCTGATCTGTGCTTTTCCTTATTGTAGTTTGATTCAGTTTTTCATTCATTGCTGAGCCTGTTTTATGTATTCTCAAGATGTGCAACCATGTGGATGAATTATGGTATATACGATTGCTTCTGTGCAGGGGAAGTCAATGAAGATCCTGGCTGGTCAGGTCTGCCAGATCTGTGGGGATAATGTGGGGGAAGCCGTGGATGGTGAACCATTTGTTGCTTGCAATGTCTGCGCATTTCCCGTCTGCAGGCCATGCTATGAATACGAGAGGAAAGATGGGAATCAGTCTTGTCCTCAGTGCAAAACCAGATACAAGAGGCAAAAAGGTGCCTAAAACATTCACAAGCATTCTCTAGATATAATTGAAACTTGGTTTTTGTGCTTACGTGCCTGTTTTAGGATTGTCCACTGAGTCACTATCTGCCAAAGTTAATGTTTAAATGCAAAAATGTTTTGCATGATGCTTTCAGGCCTTGCATTCAGAATTCAAATAGGAACATTTTCCTTTGAATTACTTGGTGTTGCTGTGTAATTCGGTCCTCTATACATATTCACGAGTTGCTGTTATTATTTTTCATCAAGTTGTGAAATTTCTGTTTCCAGGCAGTCCTGCCATTCTTGGTGATCAAGAAGAGGATTTTGATGCTGATGACAATGCTAGCGACTTCAATTCAGAAAATCAAAATCAAAAGCAGAAGATAGCTGAACGTATGTTGAGCTGGCATATGACATCAGGGCGGGGGGAAGATGCTCCTCCAGTATATGATAAAGAGGTTCCTCACAATCACATTCCTTTGCTTACCAGTAGACAGGAGGTAATCTCCACGTTTATTAAGTGTTACTTTTTTCATTTTTTCCTTTTAGTTGATGGTCATGGAGGAGCACTACCTTCTATATTTTTAAATGTTCAGGTTTCGGGAGAACTGTCAGCTGCTTCTCCAGAGCGACTTTCTATGGCATCTCCTGGTATTGGTAGCAAGCGTATCCATTCACTTCCTTATGCAACAGATGTTAATCAATCACGTAGCTCTCCATCTTTCTCTTTCTGTCATCTTTGTTCTGATGTGCAATCATACATTCACCTGTAATTCTGTACCCATGCAGGAAAACAATGCACTTCATTATGCCTGTACTCATCATTTCCATATGTGCATGAGATCCCATTTTGCTTAGCAGCATATATACATAAAATATGCCATGTTCAGCTCTCTGACATACACTTTGCTACTCTCTTTCTTGCCATTGCAGCTAATGTTAGGGCTGTGGATCCAGTTAGGGAGTTTGGTTCACCAGGTTTTGGCAATGTAGCCTGGAAAGAGAGAGTTGACGGATGGAAAATGAAACAGGAGAGGAATGTTGCTCCAGCTCCAATGAGTACTGCCCAAGCTACTTCTGAGAGGGGAGGTGGAGACATTGATGCCAGCACTGATGTGCTAGTTGATGATTCTTTACTGTGAGTGTAGAAGCAGCTTCAATTGTCCATTGATATACCAAAAGTTTTATATTTGACAATCTGTTGCACTTATAAAATTTTGTCTTTGCTTATTCTTTATTGATTCTGTTTTCAGTAATGATGAAGCTAGGCAGCCTCTCTCCAGGAAGGTTTCAATTCCATCATCGAAAATTAATCCATACAGGATGGTCATAATGTTGCGTCTTGTCATTCTATGCATCTTCTTGCACTACCGAATAACGAATCCTGTCCCAAATGCATATGCTCTTTGGTTGATATCTGTGATATGTGAGATCTGGTTTGCAATGTCATGGATATTGGATCAGTTCCCTAAGTGGTTTCCCATAAATCGTGAAACATATCTTGATAGGCTTTCTTTGAGGTAGCAGAGTTAATTCAACACTCATTTATCCTTTTCTTTTCTCATTAAACCGTATTGATGATGATTCAATGCTTTGAAACAGATATGAGAGAGAAGGAGAGCCATCACAATTAGCTGCTGTTGACATCTTTGTCAGTACTGTCGATCCACTAAAAGAACCACCCATTGTGACTGCAAATACTGTGTTATCCATTCTTGCGGTTGACTATCCTGTAGACAAGGTTTCTTGCTATGTCTCTGATGATGGTGCTGCCATGTTGACATTTGAAGCTCTGGCTGAAACTTCAGAATTTGCACGAAAATGGGTTCCTTTCTGCAAGAAATATAACATCGAGCCCCGGGCTCCAGAATGGTATTTTGCCCAGAAAATTGACTATTTGAAGGATAAAGTCCAGCCATCTTTTGCGAAAGACCGTAGAGCCATGAAGGCAAGGGTTCTACCCCAAGAGCATGCTAAACTTGTCTTTTCCTGTTCCAACTTCTAAGTATCACCATTTTGCTCCTGAGCCTCTCTCTTGGTACAAGCTTTTAAAGTATTTATGTTCACATAATATGCAGAGAGAATATGAAGAATTCAAAATCCGTATCAATGGGCTAGTAGCTAAGGCCCAGAAAGTTCCAGAGGAAGGATGGACCATGCAGGATGGTACACCTTGGCCTGGGAATAACACTAGAGATCATCCAGGAATGATCCAGGTGAATACAGTATTTCATTTTTTATCCATTTTTTCTGAAAAATGCAGTTGTGGATTGTTGAGAGCAGTTTATAAGTAATTGGGTAATGAATCGTCTGAATTTTGTTATTATATATGATTAATGGTCTCATAGTTTTCATTAAAAGATGTAATTATGAAGAAATCGTGAATTGTTTGACTAAAGTATAACTTTTTAGCATGTGATGGAGTATCTTGTATATAATATCTGTCTGTCCATTTTGGCTACAACTGCAGAATGATGTTTAACCAGTAAGCATCTTTATATTGTCATTTTCTGTTTCATTGTTATAGCATGTGTTGGAATGGAGGACCGAAAATTTATACTTTTCTGTGTTCTCCCCTTATGGAAAAGGTTGCAATAAATTTGGAACTAATCAGATCTGTCATCCCCAGTGATATCATGTATAAGGTCGATAATCTTACATGTTTTCTGTAGGTTTTCCTGGGGCAAAGTGGAGGCCTTGATGCTGAGGGCAATGAACTTCCACGTTTAGTCTATGTTTCTCGTGAAAAGCGTCCAGGTTTCCAACATCACAAAAAAGCTGGTGCTATGAATGCTCTGGTCAGTGGGTCAACAGTAATTGTTGGACCTGTACTGCAAACCTAGACTTTTCTAACCCATGGGAAAATGCAATTTATCTTGCAGGTTCGTGTGTCTGCAGTCCTTACTAACGGACCATTCCTGTTGAATCTTGATTGCGATCACTACATAAATAACAGTAAGGCCTTGAGAGAAGCAATGTGTTTTATGATGGATCCGAACCTTGGAAAACACGTGTGCTATGTTCAATTTCCCCAGAGATTTGATGGTATTGATAAGAACGATCGATACGCTAACAGAAACACTGTCTTCTTTGACGTAAGCTTTCTATCCCTTCTGTAAGTAATATTAAACTTTTAGTATGCACATATCTTACGGTATATGAATTAGTCACTTAATTTCTCCATTTCTGCCTGGGAATTTCTTCCTTTTGTAGAAAATGGCAATACTAGAGTGCAGCCTTTAGTGAGTTTGTAAGACCCAAAAAAAAAAAGTATCCTTTGAAATTGCAGCTGACTCATTCATATTTTGATGAAACAGACAGGACTTAGCCCACTCATGTTGACTTTTTTTTTTTTTTTTTTTTTCCAGATAAATCTGAGGGGTCTTGATGGCATTCAAGGTCCTGTTTATGTGGGTACTGGTTGTGTCTTTAATAGGACAGCCTTATATGGTTATGAACCACCTAAGAAACCCAAGCATAGAAAGGTAAATTTTCTGTCCTCTTTATGTGGCGGATCAAGAAAGAAGAATTCAAAATCAAGTAAGAAGGGCTCAGACAAGAAGAAATCCAGCAAGCATGTAGACCCCACAGTGCCTATTTTCAGCCTGGAGGATATTGAAGAGGGCGTGGAAGGTACAAGTCCTTCCCAACATTCAATGTTTGATATCAATTTATGCTCTCCATCACATGTCCTTGTTGCATATGATTCTGTGATTATTTACTTGACTATTATTGTAAGTACAGGGCAAAAGGAAATAGACAAAATAGATTATTGATAACAACTCAAGTTTGTTGCCCATCTCATGTATTTGTTACAAATAATTTTAAATTGTATTTTCTTCTGAGAATTTTATTTTCTTGGGTGCTATCATCTATGTACTGGTATACCATCTTGCCATCAAGTTCCTCAATTTAATATATGATTAAACTTATATCTTGCTCAGTTAATACTTTGGTTCTCATCTTTCTGCACATACATGAATAGGTGCTGGATTTGATGACGAGAAGACGTTGCTGATGTCCCAAATGAGCCTTGAGAAAAGGTTTGGTCAGTCTGATGTTTTTGTTGCCTCAACATTAATGGAGAATGGTGGTGTTCCCCAATCGGCAACTCCAGAGACCCTTCTCAAGGAGGCTATTCATGTTATCAGCTGTGGTTATGAGGATAAAACAGAATGGGGAACAGAAGTATGTTTACTGCCATTGCTGTTCATCTGTGCACAATCAATTTTAATTAGATATTTGGGAATAAATTCCCTATGTCAGTATTAAATATATTCATAGAAGTAAATGTTGCTTATTGTTCATGGGTAGCGACATAATTTTTTATGATGTTGAAACCACATGATGAACTTGCTTTAGGCAGAGTTCTACATAGTTTCAAACTTGATGATTATTTAATATCTGTCTTTGAGCTTTACTTTGCCTTCAATCATGCTGCCGTTCAATTGATCTATCTTGGTTCATGTCTGTACTTTTGTTGTCCGTCAGAGGTTCTCTCAGTGATGTAGAATTTCTTTTCTGTTATAGTTCCCATTAACTTGTTTCCTTTAAAATAACAACAGTGCAATTGACATTTTATTTGCAGATTGGATGGATTTATGGTTCTGTTACCGAAGATATTCTTACAGGATTCAAGATGCATGCCCGTGGTTGGCGGTCAATCTATTGCATGCCAAAACGTCCTGCCTTCAAGGGTTCAGCTCCAATTAATCTTTCAGATCGGTTGAATCAAGTGCTTCGGTGGGCTCTAGGTTCTGTGGAAATTCTTTTTAGTCGGCATTGCCCCATATGGTATGGCTATGGTGGGAGGCTAAAGTTTCTCGAGAGATTTGCATATGTGAACACCACGATATATCCAGTCACTGCCATCCCTCTGTTGATGTATTGCACATTGCCTGCTGTCTGTCTTCTGACAAACAAGTTCATCATACCACAGGTTTGTCATGAGCTTAAATTATCAGACTTCTCTGTTTTCTGCACACTCCTTCAAATGATAATATATTTGAGGAAAATAATTTGGATTTTGGCTGATAATGTAGAAGAAAAGACAATAATTAGTGACTGGTGAAAGAATTGTGCAGTGTATGTCTATTGTCTTTTGGTGGAGCATCAGATCACAACCATGCATTGTTCCATCTTCAAAAATTACTGCTTCATTTTGGGGTTTTCTAAACTTTATGTTCTATCTACAGATTAGTAACATTGCAAGTATATGGTTCATCTCGCTCTTTCTTTCCATCTTTGCTACTGGTATCTTGGAGATGAGATGGAGTGGAGTCGGAATTGATGAATGGTGGAGAAATGAGCAGTTTTGGGTGATTGGTGGTGTTTCATCACATCTCTTTGCTGTTTTCCAAGGTCTGCTCAAAGTGCTTGCTGGTATCGATACCAACTTCACTGTCACATCGAAGGCATCAGATGAAGATGGAGATTATGCAGAACTCTACATGTTTAAGTGGACAACTCTTCTCATCCCACCAACGACACTCCTCATAATTAATTTGGTTGGGGTTGTTGCCGGGATATCTTATGCAATCAACAGTGGCTACCAGTCCTGGGGTCCACTCTTTGGCAAGCTGTTCTTTGCCTTTTGGGTGATCATACATCTGTATCCCTTCCTCAAAGGTCTTATGGGACGCCAGAACCGTACTCCAACCATTGTTGTTGTTTGGTCAATCCTTCTTGCATCTATCTTTTCTTTGCTTTGGGTGCGGGTCGATCCTTTTACAACTAGGGTTACAGGTCCTGATGTTGAGCAATGTGGCATTAACTGTTGATAAAACATGGTGGAAGGCTAAACAGCCCAAAATGGGAGCTTACGCACTACTTGCCATCTACAGCTTGAAAGGGAGGGGCTAGTATAGATGCGGAGTTTAGAGTGGCCAAGAGGGAAATGTTTGCCCATAGAAGGTCTCTATATATGTAATATCAGACCATTTGTTGATTCTCTTCCTTTTTTATTTATTTATTTTCTATTTCCCTTTGTTTTCTTTGATAGAGCCAAAGACAATGGCCAAAAGTCAATTCTATCTGATTTCTGTATCCAAGTTCACGAGCAATTGCTTGGTTGATTCTATAAAAAATCCTATAGCTTCTCACATTTCCTATTCATATTATCATGCCACTGCTATCCTTTGTGTCGTTTGAGAACCTTGCGCCTCTAAATAAAATACTCAGCGTAAGGTTGGCATAAATAAAAAAGGAGATAATGACTCCCGAAGCGAAGAAATGAAATGAATGATGAGCTTTTGTAATTAATAGAAGTGGGTGCGTGGTTCAGTGCCTACTTTTGTAATTCTGGTTGTGCATCCATTTTTCACATAAGTGGAGTCTATTGTAGCGTCTTTATCAATTTGATTAGGTTGACGAGATATGAAAATAGCTGTGTATATTACAATTCTGGAGCCCTTTTATCATTCATTGAGGGCATTATATATTTTTACATGTATTGTTGGTCATTTTTTCTTGCTGTCATGTTAAACGAACTCTATGCCGCACAATCCAAATGTCATATTTGTTGCTAGCCCAATGTTGTGTTTATGCTCCTTGATATGGATTGCTAGGGAGGCTGACACACGGCTATTGTTATCACCTGAACCAAGGATGGCTTCAAACCGTAAGATGGTCCAAAGGATAAATGAAAGTCAAAGATCGAGTTAAGAGTTTCTTGTGTATTGACAATATATGACGTACCAACATCTCACACAAACTCAAACTATACTTAATATAATGCACAAATATAATGCGAGGTTGCTTGCTATTGGATCACACTCAATAGTATAGATCAAAGCTTTTCAAAGTCGCAATTCTCAATAAGAAAACACAAGCTTAAGAAGAAAAATGAAAATGATTGTTACTGAAATTTTGGTTCTAACTTGGTAGGCTAATATAATTGAAAAGTATTTATACATCTCATTTAGGGTAAGTCCTTAGTTGCTAAAAATTACAAAAGAGGATTCCAACTACAAGTGGTAAACAAATGTTGCGTAAGGGTAATGTTGTAAAATGGATAAAGAATACTGGAGTATAGAAAGGATGGTACAGATGTTAGAAAATTGATACGTGTCAACTGCTTAATCTATTGTCCCAAATGGATAAAAGGGTATTGAGTAAGGTTACCTCATTTGGTGTTGGCTCGATAGCTTGGTAGCTTAAGAGCTTGGTTAGCATGTGTTTAGGAAATAAGAGTCTAGCATCATGGGCTCGGTAGCTTGGTCTTGGAAATTTGGATTGGCGGCTATTTGGTTGTATCAGAGAAACTTTGTAAGACGAGAGAAAGCGAAACTAGAGTGAATGAGCTCAATAGATCAAGTTGGATGAGATGCTGCTCCTTAATGATTAACTCCCCTTAGACAGCTTTGTGGAGTAGGTTAGTAAGTCCTTGGTTTTGAGAGTGAGTAACTAGTCCTTGATTCCTATCATTCGCTCTAAGCCGTTTGAGATTTGGGATCAAATCTTGCTTGGCTTTTGATGGCTCATCATTAAGGACGTATGGATATAGGTTAACAATGTTGAAGAAGTTTGAGACTCCTTATCCTTTGGGTAATTTAATTCTATAAACATTAGGATTGATCTTTCCAAGTACTTTAAAATGTCCATCGGCCTTAGGAGATAACTTGCTTTTCTTCAAATTTAGAAATTGGGAGATAAATCAACAGGTTGGAACTCTCTGATCTTTCGTCCTTAGCTCTTTCTTTCTAGCTTAGTGGCAGCTTGGGTCAAGTAGTCCACAACCTTCTAGTGCATAGCTCGAATGGCTTTGAGTCTTTCAATAGCTTAAGGGTCTTCAGGTTGGCCAAATGGGGTGATCAAGTCAAGCGGTAGCTCGGGATTGTATTAATAGGCAACCTTGAAGGGTAGCTTCTTAGTGACACTGTAGGCAGTCTTATTGTAAGCAAATTCAATGATTAATAGGCATATGTCCTAATTAGCTAAGTTTCTTCCAACGGTCACTTGCAGCAAGGTTCCTAAGGTCCTATTGATTACTTAAGTTTATTTATTTGTTTGTGGGTGGCAGGATGTGTTGAATAGTAGCTTAGTTCTCAGTTGCTTAGTTCTCAGTTGCTTCTAAAGGTTCATAAAATGGCTTAGGAACATAGAGTCTCAATCAGACATGATCGTTCTTGGCACTCTATGTAGCTTGACGTTTCTTATAAGAAAAGAAATAGCCGATGGGTCATTAGTTTAAGAACATGGCACTAAATATAGCATCTTGTTGAAGTAGTCTATGATCACTATGATGGAGTCCTTCCCATGGGACATCCTTGGTAGTCCAAATACAAAATTCATACTCAACTCAGTCTATAGCTTGGTTAGGATCGATAAAGGTAGATATTGTCTTTACTTGGTTTGGCTCTTAGCCCTTTTATAGGTAGCATACCTCTCCAATATAGCATGCATATCTTTCATCAACCTCGACTAAAAGTATCTAGAGGCCAATACCTCATGAGTACAATGCTTGCTAAAGTGTCTAGATAATCTACCTTCATGCACCTTGTGTACAAGTAATTCTTACGTTGAACAGGTCAGGATACATAACCTCCTCCTCATAAATAGGTGTCCATCCTCCTTATGATAATCATCAATAGTTTGGCCATCTTTACACCTAACATAGATAGGATTGAAGTGTGGATCCTATGCATATAGTCCCTTGATCACGGAAAATCCAAGGAGTCTAGTCTAAAGCTCAATCAAGAGGGTGTGTCATCAAGATAAAGTGTTGGCCACCACATTGTTCTTTTCGTTCTTGTACTTAATGACATAGGAAAACCCTTCCATGAATTCAACTCCTAGATAACTTGGGTTAGCTCTTTAAGTACCTTAATGACTTGTGTTTTGTGTAAATTACAAATTCCCTAAGCAACCAGTAATGTTGTTAGATGATGAGATTTCGGATCAAGGAGTAGAACTCCTTATTATACATAGAATAGTTAAGTGTATCTCCTCAGAGCTTTTCACTAAAGTAAATAAAAGGTTGACCCCCTTGCATCAATATGGATCCTATGCCTAGTCCAAACATGTGGCATTTTACTTCAAATCTTTGCCAAAGCTTATAAGAGCTAAGATTGGACCAATAGTTAACTTCATCTTCAATTCCTCAAAACTCTTTTACTCTTTCTCTCCCTACCTAAATTCAATCTTTTTTCTTTGATAGTTTGATGAATGAGGCCACAATAATACTACAGTTCCTTATAAAATAGTGATAAAGTGATGTTAGGTTGTGGAAGCTTCGCATGTCGATAGAATAGGTTGGTATAAGTTACTAAGTAATGCCCTTCACCTTTTCCTCATCTTCTCATATTCCTCCTCCACTCACAACAAATTCTAAGAAGATTACTTTAGGTTGGTAGAAGCCACATTTCTTTAAGTTGGCATAAAGCCTTTCAGCTGCGGGTTTTGAGAAAATAGCTTGAAGATATTCACAATGAGTCTTCAAGTTAGGGCTGTAGACTAAGATGTCATCAAAGTATATAACAACAAATTTTCGAACAAGTTCTTAGTACACATGATTCATCAATTGCATGAATGTGCCTCAGTGTGTTTGACAATCCAAATAGCATTACAAACCATATATTTAATCTATTACGGGTTTTGAATGTAATTTTTCACTCATATCCCTCTTGCTTTTTGATTTGATGGTATCCAAATTTGCGATCAATCTTTCAAAATATCCTTGGTCTATTTAGATCATCGAGCCTAGGTATGGGGTACCTATACTCAATAGTGATTTGATTAATAGTTCAACTATTTACATACATTCTCCATGTGCCATCCTTCTTTGGTACTAATAAAGTTAGCATGGTACATGGGCTTAAGGATTCTTGGACATATCCTTTTCTCACCAATTCATCAACCTACCTTTGCAATTCAGTAGCCTATTCAGGATTTAACCTATAAGTAAGCTTGTTTAGCAGTATAGCTTAGGGTTACAAATCTATTGCATGCTTGATCTTTTTTATTGGTGGCAAATCTTTTAGCAACTCACTTGAGAATAGGTCAGCAAACTCATCTAGTAAGGTTTTCACCTTGGTAAGCAATTCAACACTCAGCTTCTCCATTTCAAGCAACCTTTTGATAAGTAGATAAGTCAGTTCCTTAAGCTTCATCTCCCTCTTCACCTCAGCTCAAGTCATTACCAAAACCACATTCCTTAAAACTTAGCTTGGCTAAGCTTGTACAGTCTTAACTTGCTTGGTAGTCATATAACCTAGTTTTACCTTTTTGCCCTTTTGCTCTAGTGAATACGTATTCCTCCTATCATCATAAAGCTATTTCTAATCAAACATCTATGGTCTTTCAAGTAGAATATGAGACGTACTCATAAGTAACACATCATAGAGTACCTAGTATCGATAATTTCTAATACAGATTGACATAGCTACTTGCTTAGTCACTTGTAAGGTTTCTTTATCACTGAGCTAGTGCAGTTTGTACAGCTTGAGGTAAGGTAACGTTAGCAGTTTCAACTGTTGGACCATGAAAGCTAACATCGCGTTGGTGCAATTGCACTTTCAACAATAAGCACGTATAATGACCCATTAACCTTACAATTAATGTGAAATAGATTCTCTTTTTGCTCATCTTTGGATTTTAGGCTTATACTCATCACTCGCCTCAATATTATGGTTGCAAGTACGAAGTTTCCCTCTTCACTATAAGAAACTTCCTTGTCCTTGGACAGAATCAATTCGTTCAGATTCTTTCATCTTTCTACTTCCTCATTAGTATTATCAACTTCTATGGTCAGCATTTCTCCTCTAATTTCCATAATTTTTCTGTTTGGATACTAAGCTACCATATATCTAAACCTTTAATACTTAAAGCACTTGATCTCACTTATCTTTTGACCAAAACTTTCCCCCTTCTCAAACTTCACTAAGACTTCCCTCTCCTTTGCTTAAGCAACTAGAGTAAGCCAAACATTACCTGCCCTATTTAGTTCCATTCACACAGGTTGCTTAAAATAGGTCTACTTAAGGGAGCTCGACTTGCAAGAGCTCAAAATTGGTTCATCCTACGCCATTCGATCCCTTAAGTAGCTTGAATTGCTTCATCAAGTGAACCAATATCCATAGTCTCTAAAATATCTCCAATCTCATACTTTTACCCACTAATGAATCAAGAGACATTTTAATCTTCAGGTTTGACAACTTCGTAAAGCAACAGAGTATTAGCATCTAAAACCCCTTTATGTACACATTAACACTAGACTTCCTTGCCTCAACTCCTGTAATCTCTTGAAGGTATCCTGTAGATAATAGCTCGGGACAAATCTTCTCCTCATCACCCTCTTCATTTTACCCCAATCCCTTACCTTGTAATCTTCTTCTCTTTTTTAGGAAGCTTGCAAATTCTTCCATTACAAGGCAACATAGCTAGTAAACTTTAGCATGACAAGTCTAACCTTAGCATTCTTAGGCACTTCATGACATTCAAACTGTTTCTCAATCTTATTTACCCAATCCAAGTAGTCTCTGGCATTACCACTTCTTAAGAAGCCCAGAATTTGTAATCTTAGCCCTTCAATCCTAGGAACTCGAGCATTCCCCTCTTTGGGTACATAATACTTCTTTGCCTCATCTCCTAACTCCTCTCTTTCTTCTTTGATTTCTTTTAAGGTAAGTCTTTGTCAAGCACTCTTGCACTCCTCTTACTTGAAGTGGTTGAACTAGGTCATCAATTAGACTAATTTAGACATTGCCTCTCTTGAGTAGTTCATTGTCTTGGCCTTTGCTTAGGTCCTCTTTGGTTTGTTGTTGCCTATATTGATTAATTACGATTATCAAGCTGGTCACTAGGATGGTGAGCCTATCCAGTTTATCATTCATAGACTGGGGTATGTAACTCCCTTGTTGTCCTTGGTCATTTCGGCTATTGCTCTCATGGGTTCCAAAGGTTCCTTGAATACTAGACTCTGACATTATTGTATAATAATACATTATTTCCTTTAATCAAAATAGCTATTTCTTTACTAAAAATCTTTATTAAACCTCTTTGATAGATGACACTTACTAATTCGACCAAGACAAACACCAGTAATGCTCAACACTATTATAGACCAACAAGAATCCACACATACTCTATTTTGTAGACACAAAACTAGAGAAAAACAAACACTAACATCTACTTTCCAGAACAACAATCTAATAGTGTCACAGTTACTCAGAGCTTCCACAACAGCTCAAATTTCAGTATGACCTACTTTATGCAGTCTCACTATGTCATAGATATCGTCATAAGGTTGACCAAGACACAAAACTTACTCGAATGTAGCCTGGCTTTGATACTAAAATGATACAGATTGTTGGGAAGGGTGACATACAGCTACTGTTATCATGGGAACCAAGGGTGGGTTCAAACCGCGAGATGGTTTGAAGGATAAATAAAAGTCGAAGGTTGAGCTAAGGGTTTCTCATTTACTAATAGTAGATATAATGCACTAATACCTTATACGAGCTCAAACTATACTTAATACGATGCACAAGTATAATGCCAGGTTGATCTGCACTAGTCCACACTTAGTAGCCAAAATAAGAGCTCTTAAAGGTCTCATAAGGAAAACATAAGCTCAAGAAGAAAAAGGAAAATGACTATTACTAAAATTTTGATTCCAACTTGTTGGGTTAGTACAATTGAAGAGTATTTATACAACTCATTTAGGCTAAGTCCTAGGTTGCTAAAAATTACAAAAGCGAATTCCTATTATAAGTAGTAAATAGATGTTGTATAAAGGTAATGTGTTACAACCCAAAATAGAGTGTTGTAATAGCCCCTACAGTGTAAATCAACCTAAGCTACAAGCTAGTTACTTTAGCTGCTAATGTAGGTATAGCTTATATAAGGTGTTTATCACTTCCCTGCTTTGAGCCATCTAATTTTGAGTCTAAAAGATAACAACCTGTGATGTAATACTTTAAAATAACTTTGGAAAATAAACTCATAGCTCAAATGATTAAGAAAATTAAACTTTACAAATCTTTTAGAGGATAAAAATCTCAATTCCTACAAAAGTTTTAAAAGTAAAACAAGTTGAGAAAATAGAGCGATTAATAAAAGGTTTTATAAAAGATCATAGATTAATAAAGTATAGTAACACTGCCTATAATTGAAAACTAGAGGGTCATTGATAAAGACCCTAGTAGTTTCTGTACGAGTCAATAAATTTGTCAAATAATTCAGAACATAACCCATTAGTCTTGAGTCTCACTCCTTGACCTTGTTCTTTAATCTTCTTGGGACTTAGTGTAATAGTCTACTAGAAACCTGTAAAATAGCTAAAGGAGTATGAGTGACAACTTACTTAGTAAGTAGGATGAAGACAATAGCACATATTAGTCATCAAGTAATTTAAAGAGGTTAATTAAGTGCAATATATGTTCATACAAATGTTATCGCATGACATTGACTAGTTGTTGTAAGATCAGAGAAATTGCGCCCACCTTAATTCGAGTTTTGAGGAGTTTCACACCATACACTTCATGGATCGGAATGAAACCAGGGCTTGTGTAATGGAGAAATATACGACACTCGAGACTTCACTTCAAACCATAGTCTATAACCTTGCCATAATCTCTTTTCTTGTCACTTAGTTCGACTGAGGGTAGAGAAATAATCATTTCTATGATCCTCATCTAAGGGTCCGTGTTTTGTTTAAGAATCCTAGTCATTTCCCCTATTGGATTGTGATAAGCTTCGGTTAGAAGTTAGGTTGAGTTTGAACTAATTTCCCTTTTCTAGGTGATTCAGCAAATTCAATTAACACAATACCATAAGGCAACCAACACATAAAGTTAAGCAGTCCATAACAATAATGTAATATACAAATACATGTGCTACACATACACAGGCTAATAACTTATAAACACAAAGATGACACATACTAAGGTCTCTAAGTATGATTAAGCAATACTTTAAAGTATAGTGAAGTACTGATCCTACTTACTTGGAACTCAATTACTCGCTATTATACTTGCTAACTTGTCTTTGTTAATGATCTTTCAATATTTACTCCAATCTAGTACTTTATTCTACATGAAATATTACCAATTTAAGTGTATATAGTTATTTAGTTACTATTTTATCGTCTTATGCATTAAGTATTGAAAGTTTAATACAGTACAATAAGTATATTTTACCTTTATCATCCTTGAAGCCACATCGTAAGTCATTACCCCTTTTGCATATTCAATCGGAAAAGCCTTTAAGCTACCTTTTGTACCATATAGGTCTTGAGGTTCACAACCAATTCAATCTTTGAGTTAGTCTCTAAGGTTAGCAAATATTCAAGATTGTTCAATAAACATCCTTTGAACTACTTTCTAAGCTACATCACTCTAGAATTTTTTAAACTGGACAGCTTTTGAATTATCATCTAATTTACGTTAGAGACTTATGAGTGCTCATACTTATGTATTTCACTTCAAATATTCTCCTAGGAACCTTTTGAACAAGCCATGTAGTTTATCTAACTTTTAGATCTCTTGATAGAATATTCTCTAAGCCTGTAAGCTTTCTCTGTCTATACTTCTCTTTGAAATTTACTTCTAACTAAACCTCTAAATCAGTGTCTAGTAAGACATTTATCCTCACTTTCTCTAAGATACTTTCTAACTCTATTATCTTATAGAGTTTTAAGGAAAATTATCCTCTAACCAAGCTTCTGAATTCCTTGTTCTTATATTTTATTCATAAGTCTTACTTCTAACTTACCTTTTGAATATCAATTTAGTTTAAAACTCATTTCTAAAATCCTTTGAGTTATGATCTACCTTCACCCAATTCTCTTATAATCATTTCATTGGTTACTTCATTGATCCATTTACTTCTAACTCTAATAAAAACTAACCAGAATAACATCCCAATCCATACTTCTTAGTTTCATTACATCAGAATTCCTAGTATATCACATCATTACTCACCAATTTTCCTTAAATCCCATATCAACAAATTATTCATACAAGTAGCTTATAATTGATTTTTTTACTTCTCTCTATAGAACTCCTTTAAATAGCACCCATACACTACAATATAAACCAATAACTAGTAGAGCTCAAAATCCAAGTAAGGTCCTTAGGATAAATACACTTATTTGTTTTTAAAAATATCATTTTAATCATGATTTGCAGCTAAAAAATTCTTAGAATTTACCGAAAATAAATTTGTGAAAAATTTCTTCATAACATTTTAATATAATTATAGGAAAGTTTAGACAAAAATTTTAGAGTCAAAACTACATTATTAGACTTATTTATTTCAACATCGAAAAGTATTCGGTTTCGTCGGTTTCATCAGTACGTATATTGTAGCTCTTAAATTTTTACAAAATAATATTTTTCCTATATTCTACACAAGAAATAGTTAGGAATAAATTTTTCTAAACAGTTTTTATATTTTTAGAGAATTATATAAAATTGGACTAAATTGGAACCTTATCGAAATACTTAGCTCTAGCCATTAGTAGTGGTTGCTACCTTGTTAGTCAACCCAGATGGTGGGTCTACCATCGCTTAGTGGTAGCTGCTTGCACCTAGCACCACTCTAACTGTATGCACTCCAATAAGCCCAAATTGTACCTGATTTTTTGTATTTTTTCAAGATTTTTCTTCTTTGATTAATTTGACTCACCCAAATTTGTTTTAGAGCCTAAATTTCATGTACAAACTGTTGAAGAGTGTTTCCAATTTTTCAAAACTTGCAAATTACCCAAATGAATTTTTCTCCCTATCTCTCTTCTAAAATTCAAGTTTAAATAATGTTAATTTACATGTTAACTTTGTCTTCATCCTCTAACACTTGTCTCCCAAATTCCACGTGCCCTACTGCACTTAATCCAGTTACCTTTGTTTTTTTTTTATCATTTTTTAAATTAATTTAATGAATTTCCTTAGCTTAATTTACATTTAATCGGGTGTTTTAGATAATTATAGATATATAATTACACCTAATAATTATATGTAGGGTATATATATATATAAGGGGAAATTACATAAAATCTCCTTGTACTTTGATTTAAGTGTGGATTGTTCACCTAAACTTTCAAAGTGTGGTTTTTGGTATTTAAACTTTCATAAATTGGTAAACAACCCCTTAGGGTAAGAATAATCTCTTAAATTTTGATTTGGTGTATAAACACCCCCTAAATTATGTGCTGTTTAGGGAGTATTTATACATCAAAATTATAGTTTAGGAGGGTTTTTATACACTAAAATTAAAGTTTAATGGGTGTTTACACACTAAAATCAAAGTTTAAGGTGGTTAATAGGGTTATTTACCAATTTATGAAAGTTTAAAAAGTAAAAAATAACATTGTAGAAGCTTAGAAGGAAAATTCGCACCTAAGTTGAAGTTTAGGAGGGTTTTATGTATTTTTTCCTATATTCTATATATTATTTCATGTCATAAAATATTTTTATTGCATATGTAATTTATCTCTAAATAGTTACAAACTAATGAAACATATTTGATGCATTTATAATAAATAATATATCTGTAGTTAAATTACATTATTTTAACTAAATTATTTTTATTTTATTATATTTTAATATTAAAGTCTATGGGTTGTCCTCGTCTAAAGTTTTAAGTCTACTAGTAAACTTTTAAGTTATTCAAGTTAATTTTACTAATGCCTTAACTTACTTACTTGAATAACTATGTAAAATTATAGAGCTCACATAATGTCGTAAGACGGATAAAGAATATTTGGGTATAGAAAGGATGGTACGGATGTTAGAAAATGGACACATGTTGACTACTTTATCTATGGTCCCAAATGGATAACAGGGTGCTGAGCAAGGTTGATTTACTTAGTGCCGGCTCAGCAGTTTAGTAGCTCAAGAGCTTGGTGAGTGTACGTCTAGGAAAAAGGAGTCTAGCATCTCGAGCTCTGTAGGTCAGTCTCTACAAGTTGGTTCAGTGGCTGGTTGGCTATATTAGAGAAACTTGAATTTGGATGAGAGAAAAAGAGAGTGAAGTGAATGAGCTTGATAGACATGGTTGAATGAGATACTGCACCTCTAGGGTCAACTCTCTTTGGATAGCTCAATAGACTAAGTTGATAAGTCCTCAAGCTTGAAAGTAAGTAATTAGTCCTTGATTCCTGTCACTTTTACTTGTAGCCTCTTGATAATAATGCTCACGGAGCTAGAACCTCTTTCGGTCTAATTACTTTGCATTTTTTTTTTTTAATATTGTTACTAGTGGCTGAACTGCATAAATAATCTCCTTGAGGGTCCAATTTGAATAGTTTCAAAAAATTTCAAACAAGATGCAGACTATTGTTAGCATCCCAAGTTTAGCCTGGTTTTCCGGTGCTTGTGTTTTCAAGCTGAACCAGTGGTTACACATGCAGAGACTGTTGAAGTGTCATGAGAAAACGAAAGGGACAGAGATGCTTCTTATTTTTAAATCTCTGGAGTTATTGTACAAACAGCATTGGTAAGATATTACATACACAGTTAAGTGAAGCTCACAGAAAAAAAAGTGCTGGAGGGGCGATTTGTGGTCATCAAACAAAATTCACAACTAAGAGAGAGGGAACGATGAGAAAAAAAGAAGACAAGAAAAGAAAAGAGCAACAACGAGAGGTAGTAGAGTGCCACCATATAGTACAAGCGTAAGAAAATTTAAAGCCTATGGCGAAAATCAATTCCTAAGAAAGCGCCATGGACCTGTTCCGGTTCCCATCCTGCCAGTAAAATGCCAAGGAAAAATGCTGTTACTAAGAGATATGCCAAATAGAAAGTGTGGGAAATAAACGAATTCTCATAATGGAACATCCTTGACTTCTAACTTTTGATGCTATGACAACCTATGATTTGTTTCTTTTGGTGCAAGTGTAATGCACATTTCAGTGTGGGGTCATGTTATTACTTCCATTCAATTATCCGAGTCTATACAAAAAGGCACATAAATGTGAGCAAAGGTTGGATCTACTTTGATCCTGCTGATGAAATTTGCTTCATGTTCAAGTGACCTAAAAGTATAAACTTTGAGAATATGGTGGATGCTTCTATTTATTACTTAACGAGTAGCAGGTAGAGTAGATTATGGATTGTGTTTCAAAGAATAATTCTGCAAATATCACAGTTAATTGGCCCGTCTGCCATTTTCTTTTTAAGGATTTACTTGACGTAATTAGACAAACTGCAATGGCATGGGTGGTAACTGAAGTAAAAGATGGAATTTTACCTCCAAATACCAGCAAACGCGCGAAGAGCCATATATATCGTTAAGGCAACCCAGATTCCGACAAAGCCATTCGTTTTAGAGAGATAGAATAGAGAAGCAATGGTGATGAAGGACACAATAACCTGAAAATGAACAGAAGAAAATAAACTAATTAAAAGGTAGTCTTCAAAAGGCTTAGTTGGGAGGTAAAAACAGAAGGTTCGTGAACTTGCCATGGAATAAGCAGAGTAAGCGAAATCTGATGCTCCAAAATTTATACCATCAAAAACAAAAGCCAATGAATTTATTGGTTGTGTAGCTGCGACGAACTGATTGGACACAAGGAGCAGAACATATATTAAGTCAATTTCCTTTTACGGATAAATCTTAAGCCGGTTAAGAACTTGTGGGATTGAACTTACTGGAATCCCTATAAATATGATGTGCTGAACATTGATATCTTTAGTGAATACTCCGCTTCCAAATCGTAGACCAAGTCCGACAAGAAGTGTAAGTCCTAGGCCAAGGACGAATCCCATCTGCAGAACATATTGAGAATCAAGAATGAGGAAGTTGTAGCCTGATAAAAAGTATAGTATTCTGTATAAACCTTTAGAGAAAAAGGGTTTCTCTACGTGCACCTTCTATTGATATCGTAACACGTATGATAATCGATGATTACACAACTCACAACCAGACCATAAATGATGACTTAATATGTCAGCATACCTGCAACACTCGCGATGCAGCAGCTGTTGCCTTGCCATAATCCTTTTCAGCGAAAGAACTTGCTAGGATTGCCTGAATAAGAGAATGACTACATGGCTCAGCTCGTATCACAATTGCATGTTTTTATAATAAATCATCTGTAGCTGGGAATGAAATATTCTTACTTCTAATATGCAAAGTTACGATGGCAAAGAGTTTGCAATTATTGTATATAATAAGGGTAGAACAGTCTTTTTATTACTATATTAGGTTACAAATCCTAAACTCCTAATATAAATACTCTTATAAACCGCTTTATAAATCATCCAAGCATCACCAAAAATCACACAATCATTCGTAGTATAAGAGTTATACCGATCAACCTAGTTAAGATTTTATTAAATGTATATTATTTTTCCTTCCATCGTCATCCAAACCTTGACTAATATAACATAAATACCTCGAGAATTTAATCCCATCAAATTATCGACCAATAACTACCAATTATGTCTCTCTCTCTCTCTCTCTCTCTCTCATTGTCATTTCGCCCCGTGTTTATTGCTACCTTGACTGCACCGTGCTGGCCTCACCTTGTGATGTCACGCTTACCCCTTGAAGTGCTCCGATTCTTAACTCAAACCTATAAAACTTGACACCACATAAATCACTTGGTTCAAGCGTCACCCTTTGCGACGATCTCCATCGATAGATGGCTTGCTGGCACCCTATGATATCTGCATTGCCTTTTTCCAAGGCTTCATTGAGAATTTCGTAAAATCTTAGTTCATCCATGATATCTTGGAAGTATCACCATCTGCATCTTTCCAAACCCGATGAAATAACTTTTTCACCTCGGTTTGAGCTTGGTGGCCATGGTTTTGCCCTGTTGCCTAACCTACCACCTAAAGCGAGATTTTAGGTAAACTGCAGTAGCTCACCATAACCCAAATAGAGATGAATTTTACGTCAATCGTTTGACTTCATTCATACATCTGCCAAATATAAATCACATGCAGACTACTAAATGAGCTCTTCAACTTCTTTGCGGCTCATTCCTTGGGCCTCCCCATAGTATGTGCACTCAATATATCGCCTTGACCACCTTTTGTGATGTAGACTACTAGTTGTCCGGACACTCCTCAACCCACCGAGAGGGGTGTGACCTCAATTCCTGGCACTAAAAAAAATAGCCTATTGTGTCTAGAGGCTCCATACGGGCTAGATAGCCTATGGGGAAGCTTGGATTTGTCTTCTCACCAGTGGGTTTTGAGTCTTATTCAGTGCCCCATCATCTTCCGTGGCAACCTTGAAGCTGTTTACCTATCGTGTAACCCTAGTCTATATTGTTGCATAAAATTGTGTTAACATTAACTATCACTTTATGCATGAATTGGATACCCCCACAAAAAGGCATGCGTAGCTACATCTTTTGAACACCGGTCCAATTTCACTTTGACATTTGCAACTTGAGATTGAGAATGCGTATTATTATATATTCATGTATTTGTATTATTCCTTTATTAATCATTTGGCAACTATGTTAGGGTTATATCCTAAGTTCCTGTATAATCCTCCTTACACGATATTATTACTGACAATTACAAAGTTGTCCACTTACATTGCATTGGAAATGGACCCGTGAACATACTAATTCGTTACCTGTCCCGCCACAGCCAACCCATCAGCCAGAAGTGATGATGTCATCCAGACCTGTAGGCAAATTTGGAATGCAGCCATAGGTGTTGCACCAAGCCGTGCGGCCATTGATGCCGCTAGAGTAACACAGAACGTAACAGCTATGACTCTAGCCAACAAGAGAACACCTGTAAAATAGGATTGTTGTCAAATCTAGTAGAATCGTATTCTTCATAAAACTCAAAATATATCCAAAAAGTTGACATGGATATAGAGGAAAAAATCAAGTCCCTACCGTTTTTAAGGAAGCGGCGGAATTGCAAATCTCCAATACTTGGGGGTAAAAGATTAACTTGTCTCATTAACCTCCACAAGAGGATTAAGGATAATAAATACCTGAGACAATCACAAACGAAGTAAGGACAACTTGTAAGAGGTTCGAAAAACATAGAACTAATCAAGAGATTATACTTACTGGGAAAGAACGTGCGCAATGGCTGCACCACTTACACCCATATGGCATGCAAAGATAAGAATTGGGTCTAAAATGATGTTGGCCAAATCTCCAGCAACTGTCAAACCAGAGCAACAAATAAAAACGATGCCGGTGACACATACTTGGTTTTTGCAGGGTGGTGACCCAATAGTGGGTTTGTTGTTGCACAAAAGTTACATATTGAAATTGTAATTCCGAGTTTTATATTCAGCTGTTTCATGATATTCCTTTCTGAAATTAGGAGGCCATTGATAACTCGGATTTTAAACATATTTCATAGGATGATTTTATAATATTTTCATCACATTTTTGGGTTTTCTTTAAAGAAATTGATTCTTAATTGAGTAAAATTTTGATTTCTTGGTTTGAACGCGTTTTAGGATTGAAAACGAAGAAAATGAATCAAATTTCACTCAAATTCGAGTTCAAATGAAGAAGTTATGAAGTTTTGAAGTTGTGTAGAAAATTTTGCCTTAAATACAGAAAGTTACACGACCTGGGGACACGGCAGTGTCCCAAGCTGTGTCTGGTGACGAAAACAGAATCTTTGTAATACACATATAAAAGGATATCTTAGGGTTTCAAAAGACATGAGAGACATTACTGAAACAAAGAGACACAAGAGAAGAGAAAAAGACTTAAGGAACAACATCAAGAAAGAGACGGAACAACATCAAGAAAGAGGTGGAACAACATCAAGAAAGAGGCGGAACAACATCAACTTCAAGATTAGAGAGAATGTTCATCAATCAAAAGGGGTTTCCATGTTTTATTTTATATTATTGATGAAACTCGTTTTTAGATTCATTATAATAGCTTACAATTTGAGTATTTAGGATTATGAAACCTAGGGTTTCATGTGATTCTTGGATTGATTTAAAAATTTCAATAAAGTTCCTATTTTTACTTGATTCGATTATGTCGTTTAATTATTGATTGATATTTCTAGAATATCAATATATGATATTATGCATGTTGATTGAGAAATTACATGTATAATTAGATCTTTACATAACTGAAAAGAATTACATGTATACTTAGAGATAAGATACATGTTTCTTCCAGAAAGTTAATTATTTGTATAGGAATTCATTATACATTAATGCAATTCTAAATTATATTACTAAGTGAAGAAATTCCGGTGAATAATTTAGGATTAGGGTTAATATACTTGAGAAAGATATTAACTTTAGTTGTGAATCCCTCCGATCAAGAATAATAGAAATCGAATTGAATATATTTTAAGCGATCACGTGATTAACTCTAAGGGAAATAATTCTTAAATACGTTATTACTTTCTTGAAGTCGTTCTTGATTTTATCGCTTTTTCAATTGCTTAATCAAGTCTTATAAAGAAGTTAGTTTGTTAATTTTAGTATTTTTAATTAATTCAAACCTTCATAATTTTCCGGTTAGATAATAAAGTTAAGGTTAATATTAGTACTCGAAGTTTCTGAGGGACTCACATCCGCTATATTAAAACTCATAGATGCACTTGCCTCGTATCAGCCATTTCCATTACCTAAAGTATAACCTATTTGCCACCGTAAGACCAAAGCAAAAAGAAAAAAGAGGATTCATCCACAATACCTGTAGCATATAGAGGTGTTTTAGTATCCTTGAAACCTCGAAAGACCCCTTGCATTGCTAAAGAGAGAAGAACGGCAGGTGCACCAAGTGATCTTAATTTCAAATATTTAAGCGCCGGTGCCAGCATAGGCGATCCCTGTACAAAAACAAAAGATCTGTAATTCTGCGTTCTTGTCTAGATCAAACATGTAGAGACTTCATGACTCTAATTTTATTATGCATTGCTGACTGTTGCCAAGTGGTGCATATTCTGCTGAAAACTTTGCACAAAGCAATTGAAAGGAATGCAAAATCATAACCATGCACAGACTAACATAGTGTGGCTGAAAATTTTCAGCGAGATCACTTACAGATTTGACACCCATGAAGGCTAAGAGAATTCTTGCTCCGAACACAAGGAACAAGGTCTGAAGGAGGCCAAGGATCCCACCAATGACTAGAGCTGTTGATGCTGAAGGAATGTGACGCTTCTCCTTAGTTAAATTGCTTTCATTTGGTGTGCTACTAGTCAGTGAAGGAGATTTACAGGCAGCAGCATCCGAATCTGATGAAACTAATAGTTACTTAATAGTTAGTCAGATTCCTTCAGGGCTTATACCCTATTAAATTAGCTCTATAACCAAATACATGGGGTGAAATGACTATGATAGAGTTCACAATCAAGATTGAGTCTAGCTCTATGACTAACCGACGAGCAAATTTGTATTTAGATTTGGTGTGTTCTATTATATTTAACATGGTTGATTTGGCTTCATAGTCAACTGAGCTTCTTGATTTATTATTTAATAGATTTGATCTTGTTGTATGTTGGACGAGAATAATTGGTATAGCTCATTCACATTAGTATTAGTCAAAGTTGGCATGTGAATTGGAGTGATAGCTTCAGAACAAGAGAGAATACCGTTTTGTGATGCTGCCGTTTCTGTTTCGCTCTTTGTCCCTGAGCCTTTCTCCATATTTTCCAGCATATTATCATCAACTGTCAGTTGCTTCATTTCTTGCTGTCCTTCGTCTGATTTCTCACTTTCCTGGGGCTCATTGCTTACCCTACCAACGGTTTCTTCCTCAGCAACAAAAGAGGTGGTGATACTGACCAGTGGAAATATGGTAATTTTTGAGGCTTGATTGAATATAGCAATTGAAACACCCACAGCAGCAAGTTCCACTGGACCTGTGGAAGTAACACAGAAACTTGGCATCAGTGTATATCCAAGGAAAAATATAGGCGCAGACTTACCAAAATGACCAAGTAAGTTCATAGTCGTACCTAAGCGACCGATAAATGCTGTATCAATTAGAGAAGCAACGGGATCAGCAGCTAAAGCAAGGGCAGCAGGAAAAGCAATCTGCAATATCTCTGAACCAAGGGCATCCATCTTGAAAACTTTCCTGAAAATGGTAATTGAAAAAAACAGTTAGCTTTGACAGTATTACGGTTTTGCTTTCTCATCTTCTTTCCATATATTCTATGAATCGTTCCCACCATGTTAGAAAAAATCAAGTCTAATTTACATCGGGAGCGGAATGATTCAAATTATTTACCTTGCATCTCTGAATAGAGCAAGGAATGGCATGTTCCACTTGCTCTTAGACAAAGGCGAGTCAGTTTGCTTTGCCAGGTTTTCTGGTAAATGCTGTCCACTTTCCTCAGCCATGATTGTCGATGCAAAACGATATTATTTCAAAAAGTGCCAAATTCTGAAGTTCTCTGGAGGAGGGGAATCCTACAAACCTCCAGCACCTACGTGGAATTGAATTTTCTCAATAATTATTCTGTCTTGAGCAAGTTCCAGGTTTGATATTATCAATCTCGGACCGATTATAAAGTACGAAAGAGCTTGAAGGTTATCCTGCTAACTTCAAATAATCCGAAACAAGTATGATGTTGTAACGGATAATGCTATCACAATTTGTGAAATGAGCGTTAACCACCATATTATGCTCTGTTTTACTAGAGATCAATTGTTGGATCCAAGATACTGCGGCAAAATTTTCCAGAATAGTAGAAATCGACAGAGAGCATTTACTTGTTAATTCAGGTTCATATGGTAGTACATATTTGATAGCATGTCATGTCGCATCCCTCGAGTGCAAGTTTCAATTAGTATTAAGTAAAGGAAAGCGAGTCCATTCTTTCTTATAAGAAAAATAAAGGAAAGATTTGCACGTTTATCCATAGATATACATTGTTAAAGGAAGTGCCATTCCAAGAAGGATGGCATAAGGTCTCACAAATTTCCAAATGCATCAAAAGGTATAGAAGGTGAATAGGTGTCAGATATCACGGTTTTCACACTCATTATGCATAAACACAGGCGGTAATAAGCAATTCATCAAACACACGACAGAAACACCAACAAATTCCAAAGTTATCAAAAAGCATGACATTTGCTTGCGTTTTTTTCTTTTTTCTTTTTTCCAATACATTTGTGTCGTTAAAAGAACTATTGTGCGCGAAACTTCTTAAATTTATTTATCAAAAAAATGTACATTCTTCAGTTCGCTAACATGGACGAGATCTATATAGATCTCGTCAAAGATATACGCAATCACACGGATCATATAAAGAGAAGAAAAATGAACTTATTATATGTATTAAAAAAAAAAGTACAAGCACATGAAAAAGGTTAAAAAAAAAAAAAGGTGTATATTTTCTTTTTTTTTTTTTTTTTACCTCTAGCAAATACCAGATATTTAAAAGGAAGGAACAAAAAATAAAATAAAATAAAAACAAATGAGAGGTAAAACTTTTTTCAAGGTATAAAATGACCGAGGATAGAGTTGCAAATTCATCCGCATTAGTCAACATGTACACAAATAAGTTCATTAATATTACACCACTGAGTAAGTGATGAATGACAAAGCTTTCACGTAGAAAAAGATAGTACGATCCTTGTCTCATGCTGATCTTGCTTTATTCATTCACTTACGTTACAATAATTTAATTGAAAAGAATGATATACTTGTTCTATCTATTGTTTCTTCTCGATGCATGCTAAACTCAACGGTCCATATTGCATCGCATTATAATGATTTAGCCATTTTCAGGAAGCAAAATGATTATATAACACAACTTGTATATATCAATCCTTTATAATATGTTTATATATGTATATATGAGTTATAACTATGCAGACAAATAAATATGACATAATTTTATATATGCTAGATGAATTTTTCCCAAGTTCATTAACGTGCCTTGTGATTATATGATATACATCTCTAAATCATAAAAGTGTGGTCAGCTCTTGGTAAATTCAGTTAATTTTGAATTTTATAATGCTGCTAAAATTTGAATGCCGGGGAAAAAATCAAATAGTTAAAAACCTATGGCTTTAAGCATGTCTTAAAATGTGCTAATAGTATTTTCCCTTTTTTTAATTTTATACCATCATAGAAACTCTAAAACATCCTTGGGAGAAGAAATGAAAAAAAAAAAGAGAGAGAAATGATTGGATCTTTTAAAGTTTTTCTAAAATTATCCATTTAAGATATAGACACATATAATTAATTAATGATTAATATTATAGAAAAAAATAACATCATAATAATATCATTTGATATTTTAAAATTTGAGACAATCTCAATTGTTAAATTTATAATTTTACCAAAATTACTTCAAATGATTGATTATTTTCATCACCGGAAAGAGCAATATAAATAAATATGCGAATACTTCCTTGTGAGACACATATTAGGCCATTGCTTTGACAATTAGAGAAATACGTACGGAGCCTGTGCTCCCATCCAAACCATCAAATAATGAGGCCTTGTTTAAGTATAAAATATTAACAAGTTGATGAATAATAAATATATATTAATAAAATTTTAAATCGTTAAAATATGGAGCTATTATTATTAATATATGTTTAGCTATTATTGATATTAGTCTACAATTATTAAAATATATACTATGTTAATTCAAATATTAGTATGAATTTTGATAGCTTCTTTTACGTCACTGATAGCGGTGAATATTTGCTCCTCCCAGTAACTATTAACACGATCAGAAGACACCATTCCTTTTTCTTGCCAGAGCTTACGATAACTCTTGCATGGAAATGCATGCACACGTACGAAAGGAGAGAAATGAATTTTAAGGAAATTAAAAGAGAAATTAGAGATCATGAACTGAAGCAAGAAAGGAGGTAGCGTATCGATCAATTCAAGGGAACTTACCTTGGAGTTGCTACTGAGAACTTAGAGAGCTCTTTCAGGCTAGCTACCAACTTCCAAGTATATGCTCTACGGACAAATCTCTCCAACCCACACTGCTCTTATAAGTACTCTTCCCACCATCGACTTTATAAAAAAATATTACAAAAAATACTTGTTTGTGGGACATAACTATTTTATCCGGTTTTCGGTACGGATGCATTATTGAGGACGACGTGGACAAAAAAGTGAAGACCTATTACTTAAATTGGCTCTAACTTCCATTCATGTCAATTAATGCAACTAAATTAAGATAATAAGGGGCACAACAATTAATATGGAATTCCACGTATCCGTAAATTTAACCAAAATACATAAAATTTTCACATACAAATACATAAGTGAATATATATATATATATATATATATATACATGAATTAAAAGAGTTACTCGTGTAAATAAAACATGGTTATGAATAACCTTTTGTAGATATGAAGAGAACAATACATGAAAGTCCTAAACATGTAAGACATAAAATAAGACATTTGTGGTTGACAAAAATCGATAAGATAATATAATTAAATACAACACGCATATTAAGATTTGAAATCCTAAAATGTTAAGGTAATAATATTATGAAGGATAATATGTCCTCTAGTATTTGCCTAATCTATACGTTGTAGATGGGTGATCCTTCTTTAGCATTGGTGCACCTGCAAAAAGTAAGAATTAAGTTATAGAGGTGCCGAAATTGGCTAATATAGCTATTTTGATACTCAAATCAAATAGAAGATCAAGGGAATGCAAAGGAGTATATGTTTAAAGTATGAGAGTTCCAACCTAAATAAGGGCTGAAGTTGGCTCTTACTTGTCCTTATTTGAATAAGTTGGCTTGTTTAACCTGAGCCAAGGTTGGTTGATGTAGGCTTAAAGGTGCATATTCTAGGCATGTCATCTGTGTCAATCTAGTGAGATTAAGCATGGAAGCTCACATCTAGAATAGTATAATAATATACATATATATAATTTATAATGTACATATAGTATAAGTAATATAATTAAATCTAGTATGTTTGTATTAGCTATAACATGAAGAACTATAGCAATTGTCCATTGTATAATACATATCAATGTATATATGTATACAAACACACATATATATAACGAATATGTTTATCATAAAATCATGATATACCTAATACATAAAAAGAAAACCTTATATATATGTACATATGCATGTATACTAATACATAAAAAGGTATAATAAAATAATAATATAATTATATAACTAAGACTTAAAAATAAATGAGTCGAAACTCCATAAAAGACTTTTGATATAAAAAAATGAGAATGTATTTATAACTACAAATAAATGACTAATAGACTTAAAAATAAATGAGAAATTGTAAAAGAAAAGACATCACCTTTAACTAATAAAGATATACAAAAAAGGATCTTTCTCCATATAATAAGAAACAAATCTATAATCTTTTTTGAGATAAATTCCCCTAAATCTCATCTTATCTCTATGAAAATGTAAAACCCACAAAATTTAAAATAAGGGAAAACAACAATAAGTCATTAAGGGATGGTAAATAAATAAATACTCATTATAAGCAAGGGCAATTTAATAATAAGGATAGAAGGCTATTTAGTGAAGAGGAAAACCTTAGATTATTGTTTATCCTGCTCTAAAAAGAATTCTCTCCTTATCGTAGTCCACCTTTTTAAAGTAACAAAACAAGTACAAGTAGTGATTTTGGAAAAGGTAAGATGTGTTGCCATAATCCATGGATTTTGACGAAGATGAATATAATCATGGATCTCCTTTATAAAGGGGTTTCATTGAAGTTTCATAGAGTAAGATCTTTTGGTGTCTACTAATTATAGATTAAGCAATCCAACAAGATAAATATTAAATCTATAATGAGTATGCCAATTTGCTGTTAATGAAAAAGCTTGCTAAAGAAAGGATAATTGAGTTTTCTTTGATTTTATTTAAGGGTTTTAGAATTAAAGGAGTAGAAATTTGGATTCTTTGAGTTCTCGTGGGAGTCTTACATTGATGTCTATCAAAGCCATGATCAAGTAGCCAATAAAGTTATTTTTTTATCTTGACTGTTTTTATTGTTGTTAAATCTTTAAATTTATTATTTTAGGGAAGTATACTTGAATACTATCTATTATTTGGGGTTTTAGAGTGTTAGGATTGAGAGGTAAAGTGTCGTGCAAGTCTCGAGATCAAAAGAAAAGAGAAACTAAGTTTGTGGGAGAAGCACAAGCAAGAATGCAATCGTGCTCCTACCCATGAACCTTGGCATTGGATGATTAGAATGAGTGTGAGTATGAGTGTGATGATTAGAATGATGGGCATGAAATTATGAACACAAGGCATATGGCCAAGAAGTATGATCATCTTAACTATGAACAAGGATTGTTGGTTCCAATGAGAGGCACGACCTATAAGTATGGTCGTGATTCTCCTAATGATCCTTTCCTACCTCTTTTTCACTTATTTTATACTTCATTTCCTTTCTAAACCTTATCTAAACATCTTAAGTAGTCCAAAACTATCTTTAAATCCTAAGTTAAGCCATTAGCAAGACATAAGAATCAAGAATGACCTAATATGATAAGCTGAGGATTAAAACATATGTAACCTAAAAATAGATCCTAAAATAAGTTTAATCTTGCTCTATGCTTCAAGTGTAGGATTTGAAAAGGATTCTAAGTTAGTGGATAACCGAGTGATGTACGATTTAGGTATGTAGTAGCTTTATTTGTTGCTTGTGCTTGTGAATTGATAATTATCTAACATGACAATTAATTGTTACTTATGCTTGGTTGAGCTCAAGGGGTTATAGTACAAATGTCCTTAAGGTGACATCGTCGTAATTCATGAGTGCCACCGTTCAAAGTGGAGTCTCCCCTAAAAATGATTTGAGGTAGATAGGTTGGTATTCTAGGATTGTAGTACTAGTGTCCTAGAACCAATTAGGTTAGTAACATTTCAGGGCCATAGTGCAAGTATCCTAGTGCCTATTTAGATGGGGGTTGCAATACTAGTGCACCGACCTAGGTATCATGAAGTAGAGCTATGAGTTACTCCAAGTTTAGGTTTAGTTGCAAATGATTCTGACTTATATTGTTTGTTAACAAATAAAAGATAACTAAATGAATTTTTCAATATTCTTGTTGCAAAAATGCATGTAAAATTTTGTGTGTATGATGCATGGCATCCTTATGTAGTTGTGGGTTTTAAGTATTGGGCTTCAATCATACTTTATGATATTTTAAGTGTAGGTATTTAAGTGAAAATTACATGAATGATTGAATTAAAAGACTTTTAGCCAAACCATAGTGTTTAGGATTATAATTATGTGGTTGAATTTTGAGTTAGAATATAAAGGATTGTTATTTATGATAAGTATTTATTGTTCAAGAATACAAAAAATTACCTAAATAATATTTTGATTTAAATTTGAGAATTAAATTTCAAGAGATTACTTGGAGACTTTTATAAGACTTTTGAAGTTTTAGTCAAAAGTATAACTTAATGTATTGTTGGCATCTTAAGCTTGGGCATTACAGATTAAGGTGGCATCAAAGCTTAGGTTTATGGTTTATATAATTTTTAGAAAAAATAATTTATAGAACAATGAGATGATAAGAGTTGGTATGTATAGGTTAGGTGCTTAACCTTCCTAGCAGGATTATTTTATTATATTTTGTGGATTTTTTATATATTTGTTCCCATTAGTGCTAGTTAAAGTCTTGAATCAAATTAGAAACTTATATTATTATTATATTTAGAGATACTAAGAAGAAATATATAGGTATTTATATCTAATGAAAGAGCAAAATATGATACAAATATTTTATTTCTATTTATAGTTATTTCTTATGTTGAAAAGAATATTATTTGGAGTCATGTATTTTACTATTATTGGAGACAATAGATGTACTAAAAACTTTGTCTAGCTTTAGGAAGTTAAACATATAAAGAAATTACCTAAGGAATAGTAAATAGATATATAAATGGGTACAATAAAGTAGTTCAAAATATTAATTTCTATCTTTATATAATTTGTATATAAGGTAATTTGAAAGATTTTTTTTTTTGAATAAAAAACCTATAAACTTAAATACGAATTACACATTAAACATTAGATTGATGAATGAACAGAAAACTAATAATGAAAAAGTTATAAATAAAGAGTAACAATTATCATTAATAGTGATGCTAAAATATAAATTATGCATGCTACATTGACATTCATTAATTTTATATAGGTGCAATTGAACAATGATTGACAATTAAAAATTCATATATGAATAATATTTATAAGAATAAACAATCAAAGTTAATAATAGAAAAAGGTTAAAAATGGATAAAAGTCAAACTAACTAATGATGGAAAGATTTTAGAGACTTGGTTTTCAAGTAGAAGCTTTGTGGAACAAATGAGATAGAGGAAATAAAGGAAAATAAAAAGGTCGATGGATAGAAGTTGCATTGACACAAACTTATAAATGCTATTTAGGAAATATTGATTAATTAAGTGTTATTAGGGGAGTAATCCATATGAGTTTAAGTTCTTGAGTTAAGAAGACTAAGGATTAACATGACAAAAACATCAATACAACGAAAAATAGTTGTAGGTACAATGATTGACAATTTCATGGTACAATTATAATTTGAGTAGTATAATGGAGGATAAGGTAAAGGAGAAACTCTAAGTAAGTGAAAATTTATGAATGTTAATAAGCGATGATGTGTATAACATAGAGATAATTATTTTAGGAGACTAATAGCAGACTTAGGAATGATGTATTGAATATGAAAAAGTAGAAAGAAGGACAGATTGAAGTATTCAAGTAGATGGAGTGGAAAAGGTGATAATTGAAGGGGGAAAAAAAATTGAGTGGTAAAGGAGATTAAAAGTTGGTCACTAGGATAAGTGGAAGAGGTAATGAGGAAAAAAAGTAAGTTTGTGAAGCTCAAAAGGTAGATAGGAATAGAACTTGAGGAGACAAACGAAATAAGTTCAAGTATGATAGAGCAATTAAAGTTTTAGATATTTTAGATGGAAAACTTTTGAGGAGGGGTTTAAGAATATAAAACACATAAAAATTAAAATTAAGAAAAGCAACAATAAGTCATTAAGTAGTGGTAGATAAGTAAATACTTGTTATAAATAGGGGTAGTTTGGTAAAAAGGAAAGGAGGGTATTTAAGTGAAGAGAAAAACCTTAGATTATTGTCTATTTTGCTTTGAAAAGTGTAATTCTCCCTTTATCATAGTCTTTCTCTCTAAAGTAACAAAACAAGAGCATGTAGTGATTTTAGAAAAAGGCAAGATGTGTTTCCATGATTCATCAATTTTGATAGAGATGAATATAATCATATATCTCCTTTATGTAAAGGTTTCATTAGAGTTTTATGGAGCAAGATCCTTCGGCATTTACCAGTTTTAGATTAAACAATCTAGCAAGGTAAAGATTAAGTTTATAATAAGAGTACCAATTTGTTTTTAATGAAAAAGCTTGCTAATGAAATGATAATTGAGTTGCCTTTGATTTTATTTAAGGGTTTTGGAATTAAAGGAGTAAAATTTTGGATTCTTGGAGTTCTGGCATGAGTTTTACATTAACGTCTATCAAAGCCACAATCAAGTGGCCAATTAAGGTATTTTTCAATCTTGATTGTTTTTATTGTTGTTAAATCTTTAAATTTATTGTCTTAGGGAAGTAAGTATAATTTGTTGTTAAGGGTTTTGGAGTGCTAGAGTTGAGAGGTTAAGAATTGTAGAAGTTTTTGGATCGAAGGAGAAGAGAAGCAAAGTTCATGAGAAAAGCATGGGTAAGAACACAGTCATGTTCCTACCCATATGCCACTTTGGAGTTAGTTAAGAATTATGAACAAAAGGTTTATAACAAAAAAGTATTATTATGATCCAGACCGTAAATAAGGATTGCTGGGTCAAGTGAAGTACAACCTAAAAGCATAAATATGGTTCTCTTTGTGATCCTTTCTTACCTCTTTTTCATCTATTTTATGTTTCCTTTCTTTTCTAAACCTTATCTAAACCCTATCTAAACATCTTAAGGAGTCCAAAATTATCTTCAAATCCTAGGTTAAGTCATTAACAAGATGTAAGAATCGAGAATGATCGAGCATGATAAGTTGAGGATTAGAACTTATATAACCTAAGAATAGATCCTAAAGTAAGTTTAATCTTACTTTATGCTTCAAGTGTAGAATTTGAAAAGGATTTTGAGTTAGTGGATAATTGAGAGATGTATAATCCAGGTATGTGTGTTCCTTATTTGTTGCTTATGCTTGTGTAAGATAATTAAAGTGAACCAACTAATACTTATCTAACATAATAATTTCTTATTACTTATGTTTAGTTAGGCTTATGGGATTGTAGTACCAATATTCTTAAGGTGGCACCTTGTAGATCCTTAGGCATTGTTGTCCTAAGTGGAGTCTTCTAAAAAATAATTCAAGGTGAATAAGTTGTTGTCTAAGGTTCATAGTACTAGTGTCACATAACAAAATAGCTTAGGTGGTGTCTAGGGCCATACAACTGGTGTTTGGGGGCCATAGTGGTAGTATCCCAATGCCTATTTAGATGGAGGCTGTGGTGCCAATGTTTTGACTAAGGTACTATGAAGTGGAGTTATGATTTACTCTAGGTTCAAGGTTAGTTGCGAATGATTCTATGCTATGTTGTTTCTTAATTATAAAGGATAACAAAATGAATTTTTTGATATTCTTGATGTATAAATGCAAGTGAAATTGTGTATATGATGTGTAGCATACGTGTAAGGTTATAGGTTTCGAGTATTAGGCTTTAGCTCATCCCTTGCTAGTAGGTATTTAAGTGGAAATTATTAAAATTATTAAATTAGAAGCTTTTACATAGCTGTCAAGATGGAGAGCAGCATTTATGGTTATTTATTGTTCAAGAATTCAAGAAATTACATAGATGTTATTTTGATTTAAATTGGAGAATTAAATTTCATAAGTTTCTTTGTAACGTTTACAAGAATCATAGCGTTTTAGTCAAAAGTTTAGTCTAACATCTCATTAGATTACTAGGGATACATGGTCTGTAGCATTTTGAGCTTAGGACATTACAGAAGAGAACCATAAAACCACTCTAACACTTTACTTCAATAAGAAAAACTTCTCATTATGATTGGAGAGAGAGAAGAAGTTGTGAGATGTGCTACATAGATCTTTTAATTCTCAACTATAAGAATTTAGTTAATAAAACATAAAGATAATAAAAATTATTAATTAATACAATGGAAAATAATAGCTTTAGAAATTCACAAATAGTTCTTAAGATAAAAAAACTTTAAACCCATTAGGCTTAAATCATTATTGGAGGATAGAAAACTAGATAAAAATTACTTTATGATAACTCTAAATTATTATTTGGTTAAAATTACAAAAAAGAAAAAGAAAAAATGATTTTATAAAAGAAAGTGAAGGTAAACATGAATAGGAATAACTCTAGGACCAGAGATGGATGCAAAACTGTATGATTCGAGATCCAGACTCATTTTAATTCAGTCAATATTAGAAGCATCTATAGAAAAATATATGTCTTGTTATTACAATTGTGTTGAGTCTTATGTATATAGGTAATGATTGAACTCTAAATATTTTCTAATACTTTATAAAATGGAAAATTTCTTCTAGAATATGTTTATATTGGTCCCAAAAAACAATGAAGAAGAGGGGTTGAATTAATGGTTACAAAATTTCAATATTTAACCAATTTTTACTTCTTAATTCAATAACAAAAATTTATACCAAACTTGTCCTTTATTACTGAAATATCAAAAATATTAACAAAATTTAGATCAGAGATTTATGTGTGAAAACCAATCAATTACTTAGCAATTTTAGCCCTTAAATAAATTAACACATGAGACATGCTTTTAATTCTAAGCTTAATAATGTAGAGATGATTCTAATAAATTATGTATTGCACAATTAATCGAACAACTAAGCAATATATCACATAAATAATAAATAAATTATGAGTAAATAAAGAGTGTAAAGATTAGAAAATCATATAAGCATATATAATGGTTCCACCTTATGCATTAGACTACTCTTCCAGCCCATTACTAAGAATACGGTTATCCACATTATATTTCCACCATTTAAAGAAAACTTTAGACAAAGGTCAATAGTTCCCTCGATTTTTCTTTACCTTTAAGTCATAAGTCTATAGAATTTTTGTCTTAAGTTTTCTCAAATAATATCCCACTAATTTTTAAAATGATTATTAACATCTTTGAGGATTATAATAGATTTCCTCATACTTTTATATAATGCCTAGTAAAATGAAAATTTTAGACTTTAAGCTATATCTCTCAAATCATATAAAGGTTTGTAGGCTCAACTAGATTGCAATATCATAAAAAAAAAAAAACACTTGCGTAGCTCTTTTCTTTCTTGCATCTTTTCTTTTGCTTGCCTTGTATCATTTTTTTTTATCACTACTCTTTTAAATAATTATGGCTTCTACTGTACAATTATTCTCAAATTGTAATAGTCATTATATAACTGTTGCATCTTCATATTTTTTGTGATCTTGTTGCTTTGCTATCTTGATATGCTCATTTGTCATGCAATAGTTTGCTTATAACTTCTTCATATACTTAAAAACTTGTATTAGTTCATTGTATCACATGCTACATAAATCTTTAAAGTATTGCATACATATCCTTAGCTTATCTAAGTACATTACCCAAATATATGTCTACAATATTAGGTCTTAACATGTACTTGTTATAATAAGATTCAGATCATTTCTTACTTATGAAACATTTTCTACACTTTTGATAGATTTGTTTAATTTTATGCTTCTAACAAGAATTATCTTCTGATTAGTTCTTTTCTTCCTTCATTTGAAAATAATTTAAGCACATCTTTCACTCAATTGATTGGCTTTTGATAATTGTAGGCTATAAATCTACTTCCATTGCTGATACTTTCTAGTTTTTTATTCTTCATGTAACTTCTGATCATGTTATCTTTTCATTATTTAACCTAATTACCTTTAAGAATGTAATTATATGATCTGCACACTAGGTAACTTAATTAGTTATAAAAAAATATGTTTCATTAATTTTCATATATTTTTTGTTATCATTACAATGCATTTGATGTGAGGTTTATTATAAAAAATCTTTTCATTCCTATTCTTGCACTAACAATTAGGAGTACTTGATGCATTTTATAAGAGGTTAGAAGAATAAACCTTTAACCTTTAAACTATAGTATACGCATTAATTGAAATTTAACTATCTATTTATAGGGAAGAAATAAAATTAATATTTGAAACATGCATAAATTTTGTTTTCAACAAAAGCATAATAGAAAAATATTTGAATATAAAATTGCAAGTAGAGCACAAAGTGAAAATAAACAAAATAATAAGTCTCTTTGACTCTTTTTTCATGATAACTTTGTAAATTTCTTTTATTAGTAATGCTAAAAAAGTGATTTTAAATATAAATTATTACATAATCAATTGTTCAAGAATCTATGTTCTTTTTTTATTACATTTATTATAAAAGAAATATTACTAAACTTGGTTATAATTGATATTATTTACTAACAATTTGTGCGATAAGTTTGGACAATTATAATATGGGTAATCTAATTACTCTTTATGGTATGCTATCAATAAAAAATTACAAGAGAATTTATTTTGGTAGATTTAATTTTGTAATAAATGTGTTTAATGCTATTAGTTATTATGAAAAAAAAGGTTGGAAAAAAAAAGGGAATGACATATAACTAATAAATGCATCTTGAAAATATAAAATGATACTCATGAGATTTAAATACAAGACCTCCTATTTCTAGGACATGTATTTGCCAACTTAAACATACTCAATATTATTAAATTATATATATAATATATACTATTTTCTTTTTTTTATAAAAATTAAAAATTTCAACTTTTTCTCAAGAAAAGAAGATGGGACATTAAGCATTAGACCTAGAATTATCAATTTATAATATAGATAAGGGTTTTGATTACTTATGATATGTTTTGTATTGGTAGCATATTTTTGCTCGTAGCCTTTTGACGATGGGCTTAGGTTGTCATTCAATAATTAAAAGGAGTAGTAGAAAGTACATGTAGTAAATATGACATCATGACCATATCCCTAAATTCTTGAAGCCCATATTTAAGGTAGGAGGAGGCTCCTAAGAAAATCAATGTCTCAAGGTAAAGGTGGCAACTTTCCTATAATAGGTAGAGAATAAGCCAATGCATCAACCTAGCCTTTGCCTTAGTATAGTATCCTACCCTATAAGGACACAATAATCTCCTCAAACATTAAGAATAGTTACTGTAGTTACATCAACTAGTGCTAGACAGATTGTGAAGTAAAACTCTTAAGATATAGTATTGGCACTATAGTTACACTCTGAATACAAGTAATGGAACTATATTTCATTTGTGGTACAACACTATCTAACTCTCTATCAACTTAGTTACCCTTCAATAATATATGAGCAAACCATAACTGAACCTACCTTGGCCTAAATACTTAGCTTAGTCACTCTTTAGTGACTTATGGGCTCGACCTTCTACAAGCCTCACCATTTGCTTAGTCACATCTAAGCAACCTATGAGTAGTCTCATCTTCTACCTCCTTAGAAGCTATAGAGGCAAACTTTACCTATTTATAGGAAACATTACTATCCCAACTTCTTCATTGGTCACACCATTTACTTTTTTGTGACATTTCAACCTTTACATTATTTAAAGCAATAGAAGTGACCTAAGCCTCATAGATCTTCGCTCTTTAATGACAAACTATTTTAGCTTTTAGCTTATTTATGCAACAAAGGAAACCCATGCCTCCTAATAAGTAGTATAAGCTACTCTCAACCTTTTCATAGGTCCTTACTCTTTGGCAACAAAGTATTTCAACCTCTAACTTATTTAAGGCAACAGAGGTAGCCTATGATCATAATAAGCAATATAGGCTACCTTCAACATTTACATAGGTCATTGCACTTCTACAACCAACTATTTCAACTTCCATCTTATTCAAGGCAACAAATGCAGCTTATGCCTCTAAACAGGAAATATAAGCCATTACGACCTTTTCATAGGTCCTTGCTCTTCAATGATTCACTTTTCTAAACTCCATCGCATAATAAAGTAAAAAAATGCAGCCTATGCCTTATAACAAGCAACACAGGCCATCACCAACCTTTATTATAAGTGTATTGGGCTTATATCTCGTATTAACAAATTAGAGTGCTCTGCTTCCTATAAATAGCTCCTTATAAGTGGATACACCTATAGGGAGAATGATCCTAAGTTACCATAGGTTATGCAAACTCCTTATAAGTTGACAATATAATTAGAAAAAAAAAAAGAAGAAGAAGAAGATTTTTTGACAACATGACACTCTATCGATCCTACTTGCATCTGACTAAAGCTGTTAAAATGTTCATACGGTCAACATCTAGACTCAATAACACAATTCAAAAGAAGAATTTCAATAGGGAATGTCCAGCAGCACTTGTATGCTTGGACCGACACTCCAGCTGATATGTACAACAAAATATATAAAGCGAAAAACAAAACCTATTGCTATTTTATGGGTGAAGTCTCAATTCTTGGGGTTCCTTACTCAAGAAATTTGAAGCCAAAGAAGCTTTCCATGGTCTGTGTTTCCATAGTTGAAGGTAAACCTCGACATGAGTTTAGGACCAACATTTTTTGATGATCTATGAACAAGATGCAACCAAATATTATTTGATTTGTAACTCTTGATGCACCCTTTAACGGGCTAATATATTCCAATCCAATAATCTTATAAATAAGCCTATAAAAAGGCCTATTCGGCATGCAAGCCAACAAAGAAAGGCTAATAATGGTTGAAATGGTTCGATAATTTCTGTTTTGAGCCTATTAAACCAAAATTTCGTGAGACATTCCTATATAAATGGGTTCAACTCTCAAGAGAAAAAAGTCAGTCCATGGCATCAAATTGTGTCCAGTCCAATTATCAAATAAGTCCTCTCTCTACATTTTAGATAGAAAAACCTTTCATTAAGATTATTAAAATATAACTTGATACGTACAAGGTTGCTCTAAGACGAGATGTTTGCCATGTTTATTTCAGTTGCACTTGCAGCATCTCACTAAAAAAAGTTGAATTTAATTACCTGGAAGGTTTTAAAATCCTGCTCGTTGCAAAGTGAGTTTGTACGTAATTATATTTGTTACAAAAGCAAATATGAATAGGAACAACTCAATTGATCAATGAATTCGTGGCAAAAATATTAAATGAATTTCTTAGTTTTCTCTTTCTGCTCGTATACATTTGATGAATTGGATCGGGTAGACATGAAAAGCTCCCTACGTTCATTCTTTTATCGCCCTAAAATGCAGGGCTGTCCACGATGTCGATGTAAGCTATGTACTCATATGGCACATTGTCATGTTTTCTACTATCAATTTTTAGTGCTATTGATGGATAGCTAAAAAACCTTTTGCAAATGGGGGCCAAGTAGGATTCCCAATATTTTCATCTCTTCGCTACACTAGTGGCCATTATGACCTAATTTTTCCTGGTAAAATTGAATCGCCCCACTTTGAGACACTACTTAATGATTATTTGTGCTTCTTCTCAATCAAAGTAAGAGCATTAAAAAAAAAAAAAATCAACTAAAATAAAAGACGCATTTAAGTACATAATTGTACCTGCGTCGGTGGCTTTTAAAAATACACCTAAAATATTCAGCTAAATATTTCTTATGTAAAGCCATTTGCTGCTTTAAAACACTAAAACCTAACTATGGTAAAATAATTCATACCAAAGGAAAAGGACGAAGGGCACTTTAAGACATTAATTTCGAATATATATTTTTTCCTGAGAAGACTATGCCATGTGTGATAGCCAAATGATGAAACGACAAACTTAATATAGAATTCTGCTTATCATCTACATATGGAAGTGACGAAAGTTGCTAAAAGCGGCCCCATGGTGGGGGTCCCTAGTTGTTGACGTCAGGGTTCGATGATAATTTAGTTTATCGTAAAGCATTCGTGCATTGACTTTTGTCGATTTCCATACAAAGAAACTCGTCCACTGAGCTCCTGGTTTTCAATGGGAAACGCCCCTTTTCTTCTGTGGAAAGATAAAAAAACATGCATGAAACATATATTTCTTTTCCCTCACATGGATATGGTATGGGCCTCACCGATTCAACTCATCTAGAGTGGTAAATCGGAATTGTTTCGTCTTAACCTGTCTGGTTCACGGTTTGTGGGCTCGTCGAACCAAGTTCCTTTTTTTCTTTTTTCTTTTAATTTTTATATTCTCCTTTCCATGTGTTTTGCAATTTTCTCTGTATTTCATTTTAATAAAAATCGATAATTGATTAATTGATATTCTCCCATTCAAGTGCAATAATAGATAATTTCTTTTTAATTCAAGGAAAAATGCATATGTGGAAATACTCATTTTGTAGCTATAGTTGCTAGAATCGTGAGTTAAATATATGTTTTTACAAGTGCATAATTTTATAATATATTTTTTAATTAAAATAAATATAAAATTATTTAAGTATAGATTTTTAGTTAGGGTTAGTAATTTGTATTATCGTGTCGTGATTTATTTTAGTGTATAAAACCTAAATTCGTGATATGACCCATTTATTAATCATGTACGAGAACTTAGACTTGTGACTTAACGTGTCTTATGTCTAGATTAGACTTATTTATATTAGGGTTGATAATTTGTTCTATTATATCTTATGTTGTTTTTCTTAGGTTTGATACCACGTATTGATTAAAAAGCTATAAATTAAATTTATAAAATATTTATAGATATAAAGGGAAAAAAACTATAATAATATTTAAATTTGATAAAGACAAGATGATATAATATCTTTATACTTAATAAAAATTTATAACTTAAATAAAAATTTTTAATTAAGCAAAATCTTATCAAATATAGAAAATCTGATAATTTAAGTTACATATAACATTATTAAATTAAGTGAAACCATAAATTATATGGATATTAATGTTATTACTAGTATTAATTTCCATATTTATTACATTTTTTCGTAGTTTTGTGAGGGAGAGAGTAAAAAAATTCTAGTTCATAATTTTTTGTTTATTTAAACTAAGATTGAATAAGAAGAGCATATAATATTATTGAATTTAAGTTATATAATATCATTAAATCAAGTAGGATCATGACTTAAATGAATTTTAGTATTACTATCAGTGTGAATTTCGAAATTTATTACATTATCTCCTAGATTTTCAAAGGAGACAGTAAAAAAATCTATACATAAATTTTTAATATTTTGCTCATTTGAGTTACAATGTAATGAGAAAAATGTATAGTTAAAAATATCATATACCTTTAATTGAGATATTTAACTTAGAAAAAAAAAAAAGGAATTTTATAACAAAATGTAAATATCGAAAAATATATAGCATGTCTTGTACCTGTGTTAGGGTTTGGAAGATGGACTCGAATTTGGACATAAATTTAATTGTGTTTAAATGGGGTCGATTCGTTTATCTCTTGTATGAAATTTTCTTATATACTAATCTATTTAAATTGCATCATGTCATGTATGAGTTTATTATGTCTCAGTTCCAAATTGCCAATCCTATTTTCAGTAGAATCATGAATTTTGATACATGATTTTACAAATTTATGATTTTGCTAATTTTATATGATTTTGTATGATTTTATACAATCTTATACGTTTAAAGTAATAATAAAATTACGATTTTGATAATCATGTCTATTGTATAAAAATACAATGCCAAAATATAGTAGTACTATTTCCCCTCATATGAAACAATAAGATGTAAAAACTTCAAAATCAATAAAATTTAAAAGTACGTTCCATTTTGTAATGTTAATATTTTTAACACATTATAAAATTTAAAAAGTATTTTTTGTAGATGGTGTTGCGATCCTTTATATGGTGCTATTAGTACATGTAAGATTGCAATAATCATTACATCGTGTTGAAATCTTGAGAATTTAAAATTGGTGATTGGCGTAATGTTCAGCTTGATGCCTAGCTGAACCACTTCTGTTTAGTCATCACTTGCTCAACTTTTAGTATTAGTCAAGTCTTTATTAATTGGTGTAGACGTTAAAGCTAGTGAACAAGCCAGGTAGGAAACATGTTATGGAAGACGAGGAAGGTGAACGACTATGTATACTAAGGAAAGAGATGTAAAACTGATAGTAATGCATATGTAACTCTAAATATTTGTCATGCATTTTTAAGATTTACAAGTACCGTACAACATTGGAAGTGAAAGAAACATTATATTAAAGTTGCACCAAAGAAAGGAACATTACATTAACATTACATTACTAGTAAAAATGATGGTAATATATATATAAAAGTAGCACCATAGAAAGAGATACTAATATTATTACAATATTTGTGCTGTAGAGCAGTTTATGTGAAATATGAATGAGAATGAGCATATTTATAGCTGAATTCATCCATTCGCCCCCTATGTCCATCTTCATTTGAGCAGCAAAGGTGAAGGTTTTCTTAAAGTTTCTTGTCTCATTAATTTTAAGGCATCATCTAGCAGCACGAAGCATGATTATTGAATGTCGCAATTTTGTAACCAAGATTTGAACCGACAAATATTGTTAACATTTTTTTTTTTTTAATTATTGTGAGTCTGACCAGCCTTAACCCAAAAGGTCTATGGTTCTAGATAGATCCCGACATGGTTTTGAACCGGGCCAAAATTGTTGGTTCCCAAAATGAGGAACTGGAACAAAACCGTAGTTAACAGTTCACAAGCTGATTGGCGTTCGGTGGAACCGTGAACTGGCTGCCAATTTCTTTTTTCAATTTATGTGAACTAGATTTTTTTTTCCCTTCGTAGCCGGTATATTTAAAATTTTTCCCTACTATTATTTTTCCTTATCTACTCCACTGAAAAAAAATAAACCTGGAATGAAACGTTGTTTTGTCAATTCACAAGTTATGCACATAACGATTGACGATAAAAATAACTTATCACTGGATTGACGAACGAATGAAAGACGTAAGTAGCAAAATAAAAGCTGAAATTTATTACGTTAGAGGGAGAGTTTAATAAAGTAGGGGCAAATGTATGGGAAGAGTTTAACAAAGTAGATATATGGGTATGACTTTCAATTTAACAAAGGTAAAATTGAATATGCTATATGTGAGGCCTCTCCAATTTGTACGGTGCATCTGCACACTACTATCTCTCTCTCTCATGCATCTAAAATGGGTGTAACGTGTGTGCAGCCCGATTTTTATCCCACTCTATAGGATATATCATATCGTGTGTTGCTGAAATATCTATTTCAATTTTCAGACACTCCATATGTGTTTGTTTCATCTATACTCATTGGAAAGAAAAATCTTTTTTCTTCTTATTGAAAAGACATCACGTATTTTGCTTTTATCTTTTATCTTTTTTTCTTTTAAAGTTTTTCCTATCCTTACTCTCTCTCTCTCTCGTATTCACATCGAAAGGACCAAAGTTGCGCTGAGTCATACTGTGCTTTTTATTTGATCTGAGGCCTATTAGTGGCCTACTACTGACGTGACCTTCACGGCCTTTTTCATTCAATTTTTATAATTTTTACATGATGGTTTGAATAAGATAACCCATCGACATAGATTTCGAGTATCGATATGCTGAAAACTCATGAACCCGGTGGGTCGTTGTTGAGATATATAAGTAAATTAAATTGGTTAGGTTTACTTGATTCAGTTTAGTTTATAGGTTAGAAAGCGGATCAAAAGGGTTAATTTATAGATTGAAAATGTAAATGTATTTAATTGGCCAATCTAAATTAGCCCATTTTGATTAAAGGTTAAATGAGTCATCTTTTTGGATAAGCAAAAAAAATCTCAACTCTAACCTATTTAAAAAATAAGTTAAAAGAATTGGCTTATAGATCAAAATCTATTTACACATCTCCATCGATATAGATAGCTCAAAACTGTACAAGTGGATACAGTTCTAGGTCATGAACCACTAGTCCTTATTCTAAGCTAGTTCACAATTTAGACCTAGCCCATGGCTAAGTCTAACTCCAAGGGCATCAATCCCCCTTAAATTGTGGAATCCTTAAGTCATCGGATGGGTTAAGACCTACGCCCATAGGTTGGTCTAATTGAGGCATGGCCCAACAATTGAATATCTGTGTTTACTCTCACAAATACATTCATAGTTGCATATGTTGCATGCTCTATGATATGTACATACCACAATAATACATACTTAGAGTGAAAACGGGCATTACTTGTCAATATCATTGTAAAATCAACTTTCTCATCTATAAAATATATATTTATATTAGGAAAAAGATGGAAGTTATAAACTTAAAGAAAAAGTGATAGTTAGGTCTTGATTCTTCATGAATGTCAAAACAATTCTTAAATCCCTTTAAAAAGTGAATCATTAATACTTTTATTAACTCATTACTATGTATATGTCTTGTATTTTTGGTGAAAACATTCAACTATTATTAAAAAGAAAAGTCAAATAAAATAGCTAATAGGGCTAATTAGGCCTCCACAAAATAGATGCATTACGCCTTATGACATCTATGCCCACAAAATCATTACAATTTGCAAAGTCCATAGACATAATATCAACTAAAAATAAAGTTTGAAAAAAAGTAGCATTTGCTTCCATTTGTAGTTCGTGTTTTGCTAATGCATCCATAATTTCATTCTTCTTTAACCTAACCTTGCTCAATAAAACATGTGTAAATTATGAGATAAGCTCATGACTTTTAGTTGAGAAAGGTTGGTAAATATCAAGGTTAATATTTCACTTAAATAGCCAGTATATTGCTACTTAGGAGTCCATTTCAATCATGATCTATTCTTTCTATAAATAGTTGACCAATTTGAGTCCTTCCTTTATTTTACAAATTTTCGCTTCTAAGGGTGATGCTTACCAAATATGTTTGTATAATCCTCTTAGACCATGGCCATCTTTATCTATAATGCCCTAGACTTAGGATGCTATAAACTGATGTGTGTCTCTTATAGTCTAATGACACGTTAGGCTAAACTCTTGGCTAAAAGCTTCAAAATTCCTTTAAAAGTTTGCAAATAAATTTAGGATGTTTAATTCTTCAATTTAAATCAAAATAATATCTAGGTAATTCCATAAATTGTTGAACAATAAATTCTTATCATAAATAACGGTCCTTTACATCTTAGCTCAAAAGTCAACCTTATAATTATAATCCTAATCGTCGCTTCTCATCCTAATGGTTTTGGTAAAAGTCTTTTAGTTTTGTAATTAGTAATTTCACTTAAACACTTGTACTTGAAAAATAGTAAGGGGTGAGTTGAAGCCTAGTATGTGAAACCTGCAATTGCATACATATGCCATGCATCATATACAAAATTTTTACATGCATTTATACAACAAGAATATCAAACAATTCATTGAGTTATCCTTTATTATTCAACAAATAACATAGCCTGAAATCATTTGCAACTAACCTTGAACATAGAGTAACTCATGATTCCACTTCACAGTTCTTAAGTCTTACACTAGCACTATAGCCCTCATCTAAACAAGCATTGGGACATTGGCATTGTGGCCTTCAGATATCACCTAACCTACTTAGTTTTAGTACATCAATACTGTGACCCTTGGGCGTTAACCTATTTTACCTCGTATCATATCCAATGGGGACTCCACCCGAGACAACGTTACCTAAAGATCAACAATAGCTACGCTTTACAAGTACAATCAACAAAGAAAGGTTCCATATACCTAGGTCCTACAAATACTTGATAATATCCAATTCCAAAATCTTGTCAATGTCATCACCTAAAGTACACATACAAGGATAACTTATTTTTAGTTTTTATTTCCTCATTATCTTATTGTAACTAAGTTAACTTATTCATCTTACTACGCTCTTGAATTTGGATTTTGGCTTAATCTAAGGTTTTAGGGTCAACTAAGGCTTCTAAGTGTGTTTAAAATAGGTTAGGTTAGGTTTAAAGGAAGAGTAAGAACGAGAAACAATTGAAAAAGAAAGGCAACAAGAATACGCTTAAAGTTTATGGCCATATTCTTGGTACGTGGTATTCTTCTTAATAATTTCCTTCTCTTTACGCTCTAATACAAAATCCATGTTGAGGGGTTCACTGGTAGGAGTACAATTGTGTTCTTTCTCATACTTCTCCTATGAACTTAGTTTCTCCTCTCCTTTCATCCAAAAACTTCCACAAATTTGCACCTCAACCCTAATACTTCAAAACCCTTAACAAATAGTACTTAAGTGTACTTCCCTAAAATAATAAATCTAGAGATTTAACAACAATAACAATAGTCAAGACTGAAAAATACCTTGATTAATCAATCGATTATGGATTTGATATGCACTAATGTAGAACTTGAAACATAACTCTAAGAATCCAAAATTCTACTCCTTTGAGACAACTCAATTATCCTTTTCTTAACAAGCTTTTTTCATTGAAAAACAAATTGGAATACTCATTAGAAATTAAGTTTTTACCTTATTGAATTGGTTAATTTATAACCAATAAACACTAAAGGATCTTGCTCCCCAGAATTCTAACGAAACCTTTACATAAGGGAGATGTGTGAATATATTAATCTTCATCAAAATCTACTAGTTATGAAAACACATCTTACCTTTTCTAGAATCACTACTTACTTTTATTTTGTTATTTAGAGAAGAGACTATGATGAAGAGAGAAGATCACTTTTTTAGAAGAGGAGAACCCCCCTCTTACTTATATAGTCTCCTATCTATTTTACTAAACTACCCTTACTTATAATGAGTATTTACTTAGTTACCACCCCTTCATAACTCTTTATTATTTTCACTTATTTTAAATTTTGTAGGTCTTACATTATCCCTATAGATTACTCCAACATTAGCTTTCCTCCCATTTTCGCTTGATGCTTTATCACAATTTATTTTTATACATCCTTCTATTGGCTTCTCCTAAGGTTCTTCTAATTGCTTTCCTAAGGCTTTAAGCTTCTTTACTCTATGTATTTCCTACCATTGATTTTCTTTTACTTGTATTCTTCCCAAGTAGTCTCCAGCATCCATATCAAGTGTAAATACTCTTCTACTTTGCTTCCTTCAGATTCCCTTAGTAGCAAACTACCATAGTACCACCTTTGGTGATTTAGTTGTATCCCATCTTCACTTTTTCCTTTGTATTCATCATGATTACTTTCTTGAACTCTTCAAAAGAACAATTTGGTTAAGGTTTTGAGAGACTTATCTTGGAATCTTTGGATTGGAAGAGAGAGAAGATGTATTGATCAAATAAGTACCATTTACTTAGTACTTTAGGGTAAACATAGTATAAGTAGGTTAAGCTACTTCTTAGGGGTCCAACATAATGTCTTGGGGCATACTCTACTCATATAATTAATGTGCTGGTTAATTATTGAAAAATATGGGTATATGCCAGGGTTGGAAAGAACCATGAACTGCAAACATAACCATAAACTGCACTAAACTAGACTAAAAAAGTAAGTTTTTTTTTTTCTTCAATAGGTTCAGTTCATAGTCTAGTTAGATGAAAGGAACTAAGCGAAAATGAATCGAACCATTTTTAAAATATAAGATGCCTCAATATCAAAGGCTCAATCAAACATGAAAATATTGTTTGCTTCAATAAAGTAGGTTTCACTGCTTCTATTTTCTAAATTCTCAAATTAATAAAACATTTGCTATTCCATTTGCAATTTAAATCAAGAAAAATTTAAGTAGACAACTCTAATAGACTATATTATTCTTGCCAAAATTTGCTATTTCATTTCCAATGGTTTTTTTTTTCTTTACCATCATTTCCAATTGTTAAATTTTTAATATTTTATAATAAAATGGTTTGAACTACAAACAAAACCATACTAGACTGTTTTTTGTAAGTTCAAAAAATTTATGAAGCGAACCATCTAGTAAGGTTCAATTTAAAAAAAAAAAACCTCTAATTTAAGGTTCATTTTGGTAAGGGAGGCAAATAGTACTGAGTAGAACCAAGCCCTCCCTTCATATGCTATATGGCCTATTGCATAATTTACACATAATACATGAATCCCATCTTCAATATGGCATGCTTGCTTGTTTGACTATCACAAGTAATATCAAACTCATTAATTTTGATTAATGAATAATTTGATAATTTTCTTCTAATCATATCTTTATATATTTTACAACAATCAGTAGTGCTTGAACATTGGATGGACTTATGTAAGTAGAGGAATTTAAGTAGGTATGAGTAGGTATAAGGTCGATAAGGTGTTAGGTCCTACTTATACCCCTACCTTATAGGTATAGGTTCCTTAGTTATGAAACTTGAACCTACTTTAGGGTATTAAGAACCACCTTGAAATCTACATCTAGTGTAACCTATAAATTTTTCTATTTCATTTTCATAATATTAAAACTTTGAGGCAAATTTTCCCAATAACTTGTCAATGTTACAATATTTTTGTAAATTGTACATTCAACAATACATCATGTTGTGCTATAACAAAATTATGATCTACATGTATGTTTTTTTTTTTTTGTATGAATAGATTTGCAGTTAAGGACGGGTTAAATTCTTCTAAAGTGAAGTTATTTAGTAGATCTTTGTATCTTAACTTCTCGTTATCCATACAACTAGAAGAAGATGCATAATACCATCCCTCAATCAATGACAACTATTTTTACGATGATAAGGTTATCAATTGCTCCAAATCTAGTTGTAGTTAAAGTATCTATGATTGCAATGGATTGTATCAAATTCAACCTAACACAAAGAGGAGTAAGAAGGGTTGAGAGACTTTGGGATAGTAAAAGGGTTTCTAAAGGATAGATGAAATTAGGCTATATGACTTTTTAAATTTTAGAGGAGGCAATAAGTGTATGTTTTGATAAAAATATAATATTTTGCTATATTTAATATTATTAGTTAATAATTTTAAAGAATATAGTACTCTAGAAATTATACCTTATATATGTTAGAGTATGAGGTTCGAGAAGGGTATAAATTATAAAAATATTGTACATGTATCCTATCTTATTGGAGTAAATTCTGGAGAGTTGTACTTTTAATCTACCTTATTACTTTTAATACTTGCCTAGAACTTATTCAATGAGAAAGATAGAACATGGCACAAATTTTAGGATTACCCACTCATCCCTAAATTTTAGTAGTATAGTAAAATGTACATTCAAGTTAGTAATAGATTTTGAGACTAAATTTATATAACAAGGGTACAATTAAAAAGTCATTAATAGTTTCTTTTTTAGAAGCTTAACAATTTAATTTAGTCTCGATTGTACGCATAAAGCCATTATAATTTTTTTTTTGTTTCCAGGTATTATTCATAACTTTTTTTTATTTAATATAACATTAGAGATGACTGTTCTTGCTAATCTCATAAAATTTATTCATTTGTTTAATAGTATTTATACCATCAAAGTCACATTAAAGATATTTGATTTTATTATCTCTATAAGGTTAGAACATAATGCATTAGGATATTTATACTGCAATAATACTATAGACACCTCACTTTTACCCATATAGTTTTAATTTTCAATTTTAGATAGGTTTTAGGTTAAAAATATGAAAAAGTAAAATGAAAAAGACTAATGAATCACAAAGTTAAGCATCTTAAAAAACAAGAATGTAAGGGAGAAAAATAGAAATATTAGAAGAAAGAAAAAAAAAAATATTAGAAATAGAGAGAAGGATGAGATAGTATCATTTGGCAAGAAACACAATTTTTTAAGTAGGACACAATTTTTTTAGTTACAATACACATATATGATTAAATGAACTTTAAGTTTTTCATAAAAAAACCTTACAACTTTTTTCAATTAAGTCTAGGTTGGTCACAATGAGTCGAAAATATTTTATTTAGGCTAAGTTAGATTCCAAACAATATTTTTATGGCCCCTTAATTTTCCATTTTGCAAGAAAATAAATTTTTGTATAAGACAAAGTGGAGGTAAATTGAGAATTAAAAATCTATTTGACAAACTTAACTTTAAAATTTATTTTTCATACATGTGGTTTATAATGATTAGTAGCCTAGTTGATTAGGTGAATGTTTTTTAAGGAGGGTGGTCATACACTCCATTATGCCTTTCATTTGTGTATTCCTTTGCTCAATTTAGCTTAGACTAGCTTTGTTAACTAAATTAAGAGATTATGATATACTTACTAAAAACAATTGGTCCAATGGTTACCTTAGGCTTGCTTTGTGATAAATGAATTAAGAGTTCATGATATACTTATAAAAAACAAATGGTTCAATGGTGAAGATGACACTTTATAAGTAGGGCATTACTTGTTTCAAGTTTGAAAAACCATAAGTGCATATCTTATTTTTAAGTGAGGTGTCCACCCACGCATAAGGTATATGACACCCACATGCTCCTTCCCTTCAATTAATTTCACAAAATAACCTTAACTTGATTTAGTTACTAGAAGGTAAGGGTAAGAACATTCAAGCTAAGAATATGACTGAGTAGATCATTGAAATGCATAAGGAAGTGAAGTAGAACCTCGAATCAACAAATCATAATTGTAATGCAACTGGTAAAGTATAGAAGAAGTGAGACATTTAATGTTAGAGATCAAGTTATCTTACACCTTTGAAAGGAAATTTTTTTTGTTGGAACATACAATAAGTTGCAATAGAAGAAATATGGTCGTTACTCTACACAAGCATTTCTAAGACCTTCAATATTGCTAATCTATACTTGTATCATGATTCTTTTGTTCCTTTATATCTAACTTAGAGTAACGTTTTCTCCCAGTGAAGAAGATTAATGTAAATGAGCTCAACCCATAATACATGAAACACTTGGATGAGCTAAAGTAGAGGAAGAACAAGGTTAGAAGCAACTTGGGTAAAAGGCTAAAGAAGTGAGAAAACAACAAATAGCTATGAGTTTTAATTCTTAGTTTTGATTTGAGAGTCAACTTTACTTGGTTATAAGTTTTTGTATATAGAGAGTGATAGAATGCATAATATGTCAACAAAGACTTATTTTGATTTTACTTTAGTTTGAAACAAATAGGCATGTCATTTGATACTATATTTGGGGTTAAATTTGCATGTTTTGGCAAAACTCTAAATGGACAAAGGTTAGTCTTATTTTAGGAAGATGTATCTTAGTTTTACTTCATTTCTCATTGATTGGAATTTAGATTTTTATTCAGTTTCCTTAATAACTTCAGGGTTATTAGACTATAAATACTTACGAACTAGTTGTATTTATCATCTTTATATTACTACAAGTTTATTATTCACATATTTGTGTCTATCACATTTTATGCTACCTCACTTGTTCATTTGCCACATTCATTTGAAAGCTGGCACTGTGTTTATGAAGTGGAAAAGAATTAGTAAAAAATAAAAGCGGAAGGAAAATATTAGAGGAGAAAGAAAGAAGGAAAAATTATAAGTGCACTTATTTAAATAAGGATTGAAAGTAGGGGGAAAATTAGTTTATTTATTTTATTAAAATATAAAAAAATTCCTCTAATTTTAATATGTACTTTTATTATAAGGATAATTGAGCAATTTTAAATCAGTTCTGTCAAATTTTCACCAATTTAAAAGGAATGATTTGCCTTCCTATATCATTTCTTCCGCATTTCCTTTATTCCCAACAAGGACAAAAGCAGCACGAATATTTAAATCAAGTTGGGATCGAGGTGGCCGGACCGATTAGATATAAGTGGTTCCTCACGAGTACGAGAACGAGAAATTATAATGGAGAGAAAGCGTTGAGCTAATTAAACCTCATTTCTTAAAAGTTGCGCCCATGTTTTGTCGTACCCTCGATTGGAAAAAAAGGATGGATTCCACTTTCGTGTGGAAGCCACGATGCCTACAAACGTCAAATGAATATTTCTTATCATCCACTAAATAAATGCATAAGTAGGACTAGTTAGGTGCATATGATAAGGTATGGCAAGGTGGGATTCCTTTTAAATTTAATTCTCTCAGCCTATGATTTATTGCTGTGTAGTGGTGTAAGCAATAGAGTATCTTAATTCTATTTTTGTATAAATTGGGTTTCTCACTTTTGATTCTTAAAATGTTTGGTGGAACTGTACTAAACATCTCGCTGGCATTAATCATTAAAAGAAGAGCATTAGCGAAATTGCTATGCTTTAGTGGCTTTGAGAAGCGGTTTTGCTACTTAATGATAATGAAAGCATGAATTAGCATAATGGATAATAATTGTAGGAAAGCGTAATTAGTGAAGATGAGATATTTTCTTGAAAATATAATGAGTGAAGCCCTAACTCAAATCCCAATAACAAGTTAGGGAAAGAAAGAAGACGTATGCAAAAATGGATATATATTCTATCGGTCATTCTTACATGGAATATAATGAAATTCATACGCATTCCCATCTATCTATTGTATTTAATCATCTCGTAGCACTAAACAAGCAATGACTAGATTTATTAGTTAGCACTCATGATATATGATGGTTTTCCCTCCTTACATAATTGTTTAAATTTACATATTGCTATCAGTGACAAGATGACATGTAAGTTACCTATGTGATTATTCCAAGAAAATTGAACTATTGCATGTAATTACTAACTGCTTGTTGCAGCACTCTCTAACGATTATGACAGTCAGAGTGCCCTTTTTCATGTGACGAGGACCTTATTGCAAGAAATCCACTTTTTGGAGCTAGGATTTCGTTATATGGCTCTAAAATAGCATGGCGTTTGTAGCCAACACTCGTGGCTTGCCCGGTGCTTTTGCGACAAATTTTGGAATTTTGGCCCCCGTTAAAAATATCACCGCAATAGATTGATTTTATTTATTTATTTGGTAGGTAGCAGTAGTGGAGATTAATGGGAAGATGCACCAAACGTCTTCATAGGCTATCTATTTCCAAGTATCAATTGTCGATCCGTTGTTTTTGGGGAACCGTTCAACTGTTCTTGGAAAATTTACGACTTTAAGGCACCCCACGTACGCTTATCACCAAAACATTATTAGTGCATCACAAGCATGCCACCATAAGGATTGGGAATCAGAAGTAGAGTCATTAGCTAGAACACACACACAGCATAAAACGTATTAAACATAGCGCAAATTTAACTTTGTATACTATTTCTGTAATTTTCGCTACTGTAATTAGTCAAGTCAAATAGCCGTCCCCTCTCGACTTATTGGCTTGTGTTTGGCCAATGTGGCCGTTTCACCATGTACGTAACCAGCTCCACATGCGCCCATTGGCCTTCCGCAATCACTTCATTTTACTTTCCACCCCAGAGTCAATCCCGATCCACCTATCCTGAACGGTTATGGACCTTGATACTAGTACTAGAAACCGTTTTATTTCGACTTGATGAACCCGATCCGATTATTGGTGATTAGCAGACCTCCCGTGCCCCTCCAACGCAACCGTTGAATTCTGATTTCCCTATTAAGGACCAGTAATCGATGATTGATCCGTAAACCCCTCGTTCTAATCAATTGCTTAAAGCCATTATCAAAAGTAACTTGCCTTTGCTTTCATTAATACTTAATTTTTCGGGGTCCATAAAAATACAAGAATGATTATAGCTACCAAGCATTATATATAAATTTTTTTTTTAAAAAAAAAAAACAAGCCAAAAGACTGTTCTCACCTAAGGATCCTCAGTAGTAATGGCCTTATCTTGTCACACTTATTATCTTCAACTTAAAGGCAATGTATAATTTTTTTTTTTTAATATGTTGTTTGTGAATACTAGAATAAATATCATTTACATACAATACTATTGGCAGGCTATTTTGGGTCTAAGTTTTGAAGACCCAATTTAAGCACGACCAAGGCACATAAGCTACTCGGGTACCCTAAGCAATACCTATGCACACTTAGCCAGCTCATTGAGCAAGCTTAACTTGACCTCGAGTTGTCCGATTGGGATCTTGAGTAGCTCGATCGAGATCTCGCGCACTCCAATAACATTAAGCACCTCATCCTTGCTTAGGCCATTATCGATCAACATGCTACCCGTTGGTCCATATGAGTACCGTAGAGCCTCTTTAACCCCTTAATGCGTATCCATCTAGCTAAGGCCACCTCCCACTTCATGAGCATGTAGTAGAGGACCAATACACAGCTTAGAGCCTAACAAGCACCTCTCCCTATTTGTGCCTTTGTCTTTTGGCTCTCTCTCTCTCTTACTCCCTCCTTCCCTTTGTCTCTCTCTCTTTCCTCTTTAGTCACCTTCTAACATCTATGGTATGGACAACACAGCCAATAACCTTAGACATGTCAATATCCCAGGTTTTAGACGTGATTGTTAGCATTTTCATGGTTGACCATGATGTAGAGCTCTTTTATCCTCCCTCCCCCCCCCCTCCTTGCCGTGCATATCCCCAATAGACGGCAAGTACAAACAAACCTTAGTTTGATACATGACCTTAGTAGATAAGCTCCTTGCACTGTAAATAGGGTAACGGGCCAAAGGTACTAGATCTTCTTTCAACTCTCTTAACTTTCTATATACTTACATCACCCTGAGTACCTACGAAGATCCCTTAAGAATACCAAAACACTTAATAAACACATCCTCATAATCCTCACAATCTCTCCTTATTAACTTAAGCATCGGAGGGTTTTCGTAGATGAACCCACAAGGGTTTTCATATAGGTCAATTGTGAGTAAGGAGCATATACAACACTAGGAATCATCCATATTCGATTACACTAGTTGATTCAAAAAATCAATATTTTAGTACCTAATGTTATTGGTTAATCCACCCAAGATGGCAAAAAGTAAGAATGCTAACCCTTAAGCATTTCACCAAGCTGATGGTGATAGGTCACCACCACCACTACATTCACCTACCTTATTAGCTCTAGGCACTCAAGCCTATGAAATGCAGAAATTGAAGGTGATGATTTACTAGGTACTAGAAGACAATCGAAGGACTCAAGAATCCATTATTGCCCTTCATAGAGAAGTGGCTACTTTAAAAAGGGCAAAGAAAAAGCACTATCAAGAAGTGGTAGCCGTTAGCTCATCCACACGACCAAGCAAGTGAAGTGGAAAACCTATTAAGAACCTCGGGCATCCACTCGAATAGGTTCAATATGATTACCATCCTCTTAAGGACTTGTGGGATTAGCTAAGCAATAATTGCATTGCTTATGCTAGGTAAATGCTTTGGCATGAGCAGGGTTCCCAAGCAGCTATCTTCGAGATGCTCCCAATAGTCACTTAAGGACATGAATGTTTAAGAGTTGAATGAACATATACGTTTACATTTAGCATATACAAGCAAAAGAACGTAGAATCTTTATATTGTGTTTCTTGACCAACTACAGTGAGGAGCCTATTTATATCAATTATACTCAAGGAAACATTCCTCTAGGTGTTAGGTTTCTACACTTGAGTATGTACAACGAATTGGGTGACCTCAATGATCATCTTGTGTACTTTCATATAATGATGAGCCTCTACAACTTCTTAATTTCCATCATGTGCAAAGCCTTCCATAGTACACTAAAGAAGTTTACGCTTTTGTAGTTCAATACTCTACTGGACAACTCGATGGGCTACTTTGACAAGTTGTTAACAAAGTTCCAGTAGTACTTCCTCATTTCAAAGGTGTTACGTGAGGACTTTTCCATACTATACAATATCAAATAGTGACCCAACAAGATAATGCAAGCTTACTTGGAATAGTGCAATAAGGCAAAGCACCAAGTCTTGAAGTTCAATACAAGAGTTACATTGTAAGCCCTTGTCACCAGAGTTGATCCTAATGTGAAGTCATTCGAAACAATTGCACTTAACTGACTTAAGTCACTTGATGAGTTCATGTGTGGCATGGGGTAAAGAAGTACGTGGCTCAAGAAGACGCTACATAAGTGAGGCTAGAGATTGACAATGATAGATGTAGCTTAATCAAAGATTGCCTTGACCCAAGAGGCACTAAACCAAACTCTTCCTCAAGAGAGTGCAAGGAGAGGTAAAAATAGAAGTTTACTAATTACGTAAGCTATAACCCTTAGAACTACCCCCTTGGCGAGGAGCTTTGTTAGGTCTGGGGATAACTACCCTATCCCCTTTAAGCAAGAGAAACATTAAAGGCCGCAAAATCAAACAAATTTCATAATCAACACTTGGCCGCTTCAAGCAGAATGGAAGTGGGAGGGGGAAGGGCAAGGGTTGATAGGCCATTTTGGGCCTAGGCTCCTAAGGCTTAATCAAAGCGTAGACTAAGGCCCATGAGCTACTTGGGTACCTTAAGCAATCCCTACAAGCACCCTATAAACTCATCGAGCAAGCTTAGCTTGACTTTAAGTTGCCTACTTAAAAAACTAAGTACTTTGATAACATCGAGCATGTCATTCGTATGTAAGCAATTCATCGGTAAGCATGCCACTTGCTTGTCCATCCAAGCACCTTAACCATTAAGAGCACTTTGGAGCGTCCCTAAACCCTTAATGCATGTCCGTCTAGCTAAGGACCAACACGTAGCTTAGAGCTAGCAAGCACTGTTGAAGTCTCTATCCTGTGGCTCTCTCTCTCTCTCTCTCTCTCATTAATCACCCTTAGACATCGGTGTTACGGCTTGCACACTTAACATCCCTAGACATGTTAGTGTTTCATATGTTAGGTATAGCTACCAACGTGTTCATTACCGACTAAGATTTAAACCCTTTTTATGTGTCTTGCAATGCATATCCCCTATAGACGGTGAGGACAACCAAACCCTAATTCTATACGTATCCTTAGTAGGTAAGCTCCTTATACTATAAATAGGTAAAGAGCTAAAGGCATCGGATCTTCTTTCAACTCTTTATACACTCACATCACCCTATGCACTCACAAAAGTCCCCTAAGAATACCAAACACTTTACACATGCATCCTCATAATGCTCACAATCTCTCCTTGGTAACTTAAATATCAAAGGACCTTATTAGACAAACCCACAGGGAGCTTCTTGTAGGTTAATCACAAAGAAAGAGCATATATAACACTAGAAATTATCCATATTTGATTAAACCAATTGATTCCACAATCAACTTTTTAGCGCTCACTATAGGGCTAGGCCAAACAACTTCGTGTAGAAGTAGAACAAATCCTTACAATTGAGGTCGCATGCCCTTTCACCCTCTATGGGCGTCTCTACTTAGAAGTCATGTACTGCCTTAACTACCTAGCTCACCAATTTGTATGCCTCATTGTCATGCTCATACCTAACATATGCGAGAGCTTTATCATTCTCACTATTAGAACGTAGATCCACCATAGCCTTCTAATCCTCATTGTTTGGGGCATACCTTTCTCTAAGCCTTAGCATCGCCGGTCTTCTTCTCTCCTCCCAACTCAACAACTTACTATTGCCACCGCTTATCATCATTGCCATTATTTGGAGTAGGGTGGGGGGTGGGGTGTGTGTAGTAGGGGGAGGGGGTATGGGAGTGGAAGTGAGGTTAGTAACATCTTTAAGTAGCATTGCTTGATATCGTTCATTAACCGTGATAGACATAAAGGTACTTACATGGTCATTTTGAAACTTGAATGTCCTTTATTAAGCAATGAGTACTTTACATGGAGAAATGAAAGCTTGGAAAAGATTAGAAAGTGGTATTTGGAGATAGTTCGGTTTTGAGGAAAGAATTTGGCAAATTGCTTACAAGTTTAAACACTAAAGTAAAAAGTGAGACTCCATAAGGATCCTTATATATCACGTGTGGGTAGACGATTGGTTTTTTAACTATTAGCACACATATCACCGTCTAGTGTCCAACAACCTAGATTCCTCAATGATATGGATTACCAATGTAGCCATGCGTGCCAACGTCCCATGCACTTCATGCTGCCTAAATCACCATCATTACAACTTGTGTATACTAAGGGTCATATCAATCTATCCAATGGCCATTTCACTACTTGAGCTCCTAATTGCCTCTTGTTAATCTTATCAAGTGTCACCTTACTTAGCAAGGTGCTCGGGGACCTTACTCGTTAAAATCAGCCAACGACATCTCAAGCCTAAGCCCTTGAAACCTACAATGGTCTATTATCTTCGCCACCTTAACATCAATGAGAAAAAGTGATGGACTATCGACCACTTTTCCTCTCACCCTACGTTCCTCCGAGGCCTTCAATCACTCGCTCGAAGAATTCTCTCTCATTAGCTTGTCGAGGACAAGAAACAGTAGATAGCCGAATGGTGGCTAAACTCCTTGAGAGCTTCGGGTGGGTATAGCTTATTTTGCTTTGACCCTTATGTTAATGCCGACTTCTCTCTTACTAAGAACATTTTGCTAGGTGATGAGGACCCAGGCTCTATACACTAAGTCCTGCTTGGACCTTCAATTGCCAAGAGTTTCCTGCTTAGTGCTGAGACATAGGCTCCTGCTAGTAGAGTACTTCTCTTTCAACTTACCATTAATACTTACGGTATTCCTTACTCGTTTTGGTAACCTGGTGCTATCATGTCATGATCCATCTTAGCTATTATGGTCAAAGATTCCTTAGTATGGAACCATTAATGAGTTGCTACCTGTTTTTTCATCTGACACTATACTATTTTTCCTTTTTGTCATTTGTCCTATTTATCCCTTTTTGTATGTACTATGAATCTTCTTTTTATATATGCCATTTTATAATTTTCTTCTTTATTTGTATTGTTGCCATAGGAGCTTACTATAAATAGTCTCTTCTCTTTATAGCTGGAACCATCTTACATTCCTTATAAACCTTTTCAATATACTTGGTTCTTGCGAGACATTCCTCTCCAAGTCTATTTCTACACTCTTATCTAATCTTACTGAGTAGCTCAAGATTAGTGGCGGTAGACCTTGGCATAAGCTTATGCATTACATTAAGTGAAGTGCTAAGTCTTGTTGTGTTTGTAGGTGAGTTATATCCTCCGAGGAGCTTCATGTCAACTATTGCATTTAGTTTACCGACCTTACCATCCTATTTTCTTTGAGACTTTGAATGAGCCGTTTGGTTCTCATCTCTTATGGTAAGCCTTAGTGATAACTGAACTTCTAGGTACATCATATAATTCTTGATATCAAAGCTTGAGGTTGTTACTGAGAGTTGTATTGTTATAGTTCTTACTAGTCTATTGTTTGTTATGCTTTGTTTTCATTTGGAGGAATACAATAAGTTGCAATTTATTGTTCGATTGTTAATTTCTATATATGTGGGAATTTCTTACGTAAAGGGTGTTTTTCTGAAGCTTTATTGTGCGAATGTTGAATCTTAGCATCCAAAGGGGAGGTTAACGATGTTGAAAGTGATGCACATGGTCGTGGTTATGTTATCTAACAAACACCACGTACTGCTGATGAGTAGATACAATACCTTACTACTATTGTGGCCAATTTAGTTGTCTCAGTGCAAAGAATCTTAAAGACTAGGTTGCAAGAGAGAGTTGTCACTGAACATGGCTAAGAAATGAGAGATAGGTAGAGAGGATATATAGATGAACAGCTAGCTCCAAAGCTGATTTGTTTGAACCAAGATCTAACACGTCGTACTAACAGAGTTATGAGAAGAAGACTCGAGTTGAATGAAGTTAAGGAGTTTGATGAAGAAGAACAATACTATGTTGAAGAGCATAACTTGAGGGCACCTCGAGGAGTCGAGCATCTTAAAGTATAGATTTTAAGCTTTGATGGATCTGATAGAGCTAATGACTACTTAGATTAGGAGGAAAAGATCAAAAAGATATTTGACTTTTATGACTATGAGGATGCTGTTTATATTAAAGTAGCTGCATTAGAGTTTTCTGGATATGCAGCAATGTGGTAGAAAAAGTTACAAAACATGCGCTGTGAGTGTGCTGAGAGATTTGAATGTAGAATGAAATGAAGAGAGTTCTAAGAAATCGGTTTGTTTTAGAGTACTGTGAACAAGATACCATCCAAAGCCTTTAAGATTTGATGCAAGGCAGCAAGTTAGTACATTAGCATGTATGGGAATTCCAGTTATTGATGATTCGATGTGATGTCAACGAACCTAAAACCTAAACCATAGCTCAATTCATTTCTAGGCTTAAGACTGAAGTTGGTCATATTGTAGAGCTGTAGAGACTTAGAAGTCTAGATGAGGCCATCCGAGTGGCATAGAAGGTTAAGAGGTAGAGGCAAAGTCAAATTAGCCAACTTGGATTGCCGAGTTGAAGTAGTACGCCAAGCTGATCAGATCATAGTTGAGCATCGAACAATTTTGAGGTGGAATATCAAGGACAAGTGTCGAACCGACCTAAAGAAGGCCAAAGTAAGGGCAAGGCTAAGGAACCAATGGTTTGAAGAGATTAAGGCCAGAGTTTAGGAAAGAAGACTCGAGAGATCAAATGCTTTAAATGTCTCGGTTATGGACACATGGCTAGTTAATGTTTGAACTGACGTGTCATGTTAATCAAGGGAGACAAGGCCTAATTTGAAGTAGAGAGTGCAAGCAAAGAAGAGGAAGAGATAGGAGTTGAACATATGCTAAAAGAGTTTCAAAAAGACCTTAATGTCGAGAGACTACTTAAGGGTGGTGCTAAGTATTGCTTTATTGTGCGTCGATTACTCAGCACTTTTGTAGCAGTTGAAAATGAACAGAGGGAGAATCTCTTCTACATGAGCTATTGAATGAACGGTAAGCTATGCACCTTGATCATTGATGGCAGAAGCTATACCAATGTTATAGCTCAAGGAGTAGTCAAGGCTATGTAGTTGCCAACCCTTTCGCACTTAAAACTGTATAAGATTCACTAATTGAATTAGAAAGGAGGTTTACCCATTGCAAAGCAAGTTAGAGTATTGATTACCATTGGTGATAGGTATAAGGATGAAGTGTTGTGTAACGTTCTTCCTATGTGTACCTCATACATCTTACTCAGCTAACCCTGGTTGTTTGACTTGAGAGTATTATACGATGAGTATAAAAACACCTACATGTTCCAAAAGGATGGGAAGAAGGTTATACAGGCCCTTATAAGTCCTAAGGAAGAACATGAGGTACAAGATAAGATTGCTAGATCACTATAGTGAAAGTCTTTAGTGACTTCCTACACTTAATTTGTCCGTGAAGTCAAGGCTGAGGAGTATATTCTCCTTTTAGTTAAGAAACTTTGGGAGTTGAGAGAAGTCGAGAGCTTACCTGCCAAAGCGCAAATTTCCTACTGAGATGCTAAAAGGCTTACCACTTTTAAGAAGCATTGAACATTGCATTGACTTTCAACCAAGAGTTGTGCTGCCAAACCGACTTGCTTATAGGTTCAATCTTGAGCAGGTATTCTAGCCGAAGAAGCAAGTAGATGAATTAGTAGATCGAGGATATGTCCATGAAAGCATGAGCCCCTGTGCTGTACTAGTCATGCTAATGCTGAAAAAGGACCAATCCTGGAGAATGTACATTGATAGTTGAGCCATCAATAAGATTACTATTAAATACCGATACTTGATCCCACGACTAGATGACATGCTTGATGAGTTACATGGTGCACACATCTTTTCAAAGATTGATCTAAAGAGTGGCTACTACCAAATACAAATGAGACTTGGAGATGAATGGAAGATGGCCTTTAAGGTAAGGGATAATTTATTTGAATGGATGGTGATACCGTTTGGTCTGATGAATGCGTTGAGTACTTTTATGCAACTTATGAATCATATACTGAGGGCATTGATTAGCAAATGTGTTGTGGTTTATTTCAATGACATCTTGGTCTACAATGACATCTTGGTCTACAATGCCAACTTCACTGCCTATGTTAAGCATTTAAGATCAGTATTTGACATCCTTCGTGCCAAGAGATTATTCGGCAATCTGAAGAAATGTGTATTCTATCAAAGTGAGGTTATATTCCCTGGGTATGTTGTTTTAGAGGAAGGAGTTTGAGTTGATAACTAGAAAGTCAGAGCTATTCTTAAGTGGCCTACGCTAACTAATGCTACCAAAGTGAGGAGCTTCCATGGTTTTGCTTTGTTTTATCAAAGATTCATTTAAAACTTTAGTTCCATAATGGCGCCATTAGTCGAGCTGACCAAAAGAACTCTAAGTTTAAGTCGTCGGAGAAAGCTCAGAATGGTTTTGAAGATGTAAAGTCTAAATTGACATCTGCCCCAGTACTTGCCTTACCAGATTTCGAGAAAGTTTTTGAAGTTAAATGTGACACGTCTAGCATCGGCATTGGTGCTTTCCTTATATAGGAACGCTGACCTAGTGCTTACTTCAGTGAGAAACTTCGAGGAGCTATCCTAAATTACTCGGCCTATGATAAGGACTTTTATTCCCTTGTCCAAATACTACAAAACTAGCAACATTACTTGCTACCAAGAGAATTCATCATCTACTCAGATCATAAATCTCTCAAATACCTTCGAGGACAACAAAAAATTTCTCAGTGTCATGCTAAATGGGTTGAGTTTTTGGAGATTTTCTACTATGTCATTAGATATAAGAAGGGGATTACAAACATTGTAGTTGATGCTCTTTCTCATCATCATACCTTCATCACGACCATACAGGATAAGGTACTAAGGTTTGACACTTTACCTGATCAATATGAGCACGACCCGTATTTTGGGCCCATTGTGACCAAATGCAACATTAGAGGAGCTGTCGATGGATTCTATTTAAGCCAAGGGTTTCTAATGAAGGGGAGGCAGATTTGTATACCAAGTGGTTCAGTTAGAGGGCTACTCATTCGAGAAGCTCATGCTAAAGGCTTAGTTGGCCATTTTAGAGAAAAGAGGATGGTTAAAATATTGAAAGAACGTTTCTATTGGCCTAAGATAATGAAGGATATGCGTCAAGTTCTTAAGAGGTATGAGGTATGAGGTATGTAAACATGCAAAAGGAAGGAGAAAGCCGTATGGAGAGTACACACCTCTACCTATACCTGAGCGGCAATAGACCAACCTAAGCATAAATTTCATGCTTAGCCTTCCTTGAACACTGGAAAGAAATGACTTAATTATGTTGGTGGTTAATCAATTTAGCAAGATGAGCCACTTCATTCTTTGCCATAGAACTATTGATGCTTTATTCATTGCTGACCTCTTTTTATAGGAAATTGTGCTGTTGTATGGATTTCCAAGAAGTATTGTGTCTAACTATGACTCAAAGTTCATGAGTCTCTCCTAAAAAACCCTATGCAAGAAACTCGGCACTAAGCTTATGTATAGTACTTCTTACCACCCTTAAATAAATGGCTAAACTTAGGTAATAAATGGGACAATTGATAACCTTCTACGAGTAGTTGTTAGGAAGAACTTATATAATCGAGACCTATGCGTACCTATGATTGAGTTTGCTTGTAACTGATCAGTTTGCAGCTTGACAGGAAGGTCACCTTTTGAAGTCATCTATGGACTTAATCTGAACATACCCTTAGATAAGGCTATTAGCCCAACTGTTTAATGGGAGAGTTAATCTGGCTTGCAGCGCGTTGAGGAATTCCAAAAGTTACATCAAAGGGTTGCCAAACAATTAGCACAGATTGTAGCCTAATAAAAGGAGCAAGAAAGTCGAGGAAAGGGACTAATGGTTTATAGCCTCGGAGACCTTGTCTGGGTTTATCTCAATAAGGAGCATTTCCTTAGGAAGAGAGCAAATAAGCTTTCCCCCATATCATATGGACCTTTTAAGATGCTTAAGCGCATCAATGACAATGCATATGAACTTAAGTTGTTCAATGGATACGGTGTATCTACTACTTTTAATTTGGTTGACCTAACACCTTATGTACTTGATGAAGAAGAGAGCTAAGATTTGAAGGAAAATCATCAATAACCTTAGGGAACTGATGGATTGCCGACCATTGATCCTCTTACCCGTATGTGCCTCTAAGGCCTTCAGTTACTCACTTAAAGAATTCTCTCTCGTTAGCTTGCTCAAGACCAGAAACAATATACAATGGAATGGTGGTTAAACTCCTTGAGAGCTCTAGGTGGATATACCCTACTTTGCTCTAACCTTTGTACTAACACCGACTTCTCCCTTGCCAAGAACTTTTTGCCGAGTGATAAGGACTTAGGCCCTGCACACTAAGTCCTACTCAAACCTTTAGTTGCTGAAAGTTTCTTGCTGAATGACAAGTCATAAGCTCCTACTGGTCGAGTACTTCTCTTTTGGCCTACTACTAATACTTACGACATTCTTTATTCATCTTGGCAACCTAGTGCTACCACGTCATGATCCAGCTCAACTACTATGCCTAAAGATTCATTAGTACGGGACCATTGATGAGCTGCCACCTATCCTTTTCACTTGACATTTTACTATTTTCCCTTTTTGTCATTTGTCCTATTTAACCCCTTCATATATATTAGGAATCCCCTTTATATGTATGCCTTTTTTTTAAATTTTTTTATTTGTAATATTACTCTAAGGACTTACTATAAATAGTCCCTTCTCTTTGTAGCTAGAATCATCTTACATTCCTTATAGATATTTTGAATATACTTGGTCCTTTCGAGACATTACTCTATTTTGTCTTGTCAAGTAGCTTAAGATTAGTAGCGGGTGGACATTAGCATTAGCTTGTGTGTTACATTAAGTGAAGTGCTAAGTCGTATTGTCCTCATAGGTGAGTTATATCCTCCAAGTAGCTTTATGTTAGCTACTGCATTTAGTTTGCTGATCTTACCATCTTATTTTCTTCAATACTTTGAAAGAGCCATTTGGTTCTCATCTCTTATGGTAAGCCTTAGTGATAACCAAGCTCTAAAGCACATTAGAAAAGGGAAGAAAGGGGTTGGGTTGCATTGGGTACGTAGGTGGGGTAGGGGTATTGGGTGGGAAGAAGGGGAGGAGGGGGTAAGTTTTTAATATACCATTTTTGTTCTAGGCTTCCAATGCTTAGTCCAAGCATGAACCAAGGCCTATAAGCTGCTTAAGTACCTTGAGTAGTCCCTATGCATACCTATCCAACTCATCAAGCAAGCTTAGCTCGACCTTAAGATGCCTACTAGAGACCACCAACACTCCAATAACACAAAGCACCTCATCCCCACTTAAGCCATTTGTCAACCAACATGCTACCTACTTATCCATCTAAGCACCTCAAAGCCTTTGACCCCTCAATGTATGTTAGTCTAGCTAAGGCCATCTCCCTCTTCATGAGCATGTAGCCGAGGACCAACACATATCTTAGTACCTAATGATAAAATCTCTTCGATGACACCTTTGTATTTTGGCTCTCTCTCTCTCTCTCTCTCTCACTCACTCACTCACTCACTCATTAATCACCTTCTAACATCAATGGTACAGTCAACAAACACAGTACCCTTAGACATATCAACGTCCTAGGCTTAGACATGGCTGCCAACATTTTCACAACTGAGGATGAGCCACCTTGATCTACCTTATCATAGTGGCGACACGATGCAGTGAACTCCTACTCACCCCTCCTTTAGCAAGAACACCAAGTACCTATATCTACCTTGAACGGTAGCCTTCTACGACATACTTATCAACAACTAACAACAATTTAAGACCTCTTTTCCATTAGGCAAGGTTGAGGACATCTTCCTTTGCATCTTAATCCTCAGGCCTAAGGTATCTGATCGTTGTGGCTTAAAAAAGTCTTACCTAAGCTATTGAGAATGACAACCTTCCAATCAACTTAATGCAAAAGAACTTCTCCTTCCACTTGCCTACCTTTGGCTTTGGCCTAGTAAAAATCCTATTTTCTTTGTGTCGAGCAAAAACATACACTTAACCATCCTGGTTCGTCTTCACTTGGATGAAGTAATGGAAAAGTACAGCTGTTAGCGTTTATATTTAGAATAAGAAGACTACTTTGAAGGTGAGCAATTATTGCCATCATTTAGGTGCAACAACCTTGGAACAGTCTTGAAGTAGTTAAAATAGTTAAGCTGAAACTTTAAGAAAGGTAATTGTAGCCTTAACTCAAACAACTTCGCATATATTCAAAATGAATCTTCAACCCTAAGGTTACATGCCCTTTTACTCTCTATGGGTTACTTTACTTGCCAGCTACACACTACCCTCTTAGTATGGCACATTAATTTGTAAGCCTCATTGTCATGCTCATAGCCAACATATGTAAGAGCCTTATCATTCTCACTAGTAGAAAGCATATCCACCATAGCCTTCTACTCCTCATTATTTGGGCCATACCTTTCTCAAGGCCTCAATGCCACTAGTCTTCTCTTCTCCTTCCAACTTAGTAACTCATGTTTAAGGGGGAATAGGGTTAATACCCTCTTCAAGTAGCATTGCTTGATATCCTTCATTAATCATGATGGATACAAAGGTGCTTACATGCTCATCTTAAAACTCGAATGTCCGCTATTCGGCCATGAGTACATTATGTAGAGAAATGAAAGCTTAGAAAAGATTGGAAAGGGAAATGTAGGGACAGTTTAATTTTTAGGAAATGATTTGATAGATTTTTGACAAGTTTAAATGTGAAAGTAGAAAGGTAGACCTTCTATGGATCCTTATCTAGATAACTGAGAGGGTAGATGAATGGTTTTTTAACTGTTAGCCCAAACATTGCCATCTTAATCATCCAGGTGTTACTGTCTAGCATCTGATGGCCTAGATTCCTTAACAACATGGATTGCCAACGTGGCCACACACGTCGACATCCTATACGCTTCACTCTGCCTAAAGCACCATCATTACACCTTCGGTAAATGAAGGATCATGTCAATCAATCTAAAGGTCATTTTACTGCTTGAGATCCCAGTTACATTGTATCAATCATGTCAAGTATCACCTAACCCACCAATACACTCGAAGTTCCTATTTGCTACGACTAACCAATGATATCTTAGGCTTAAGCCTTTAAGGCTTCAAACAGTCTATTCTTTGCTACCTTAATGCCATAGAGAGTTTTATATTTTCTTTTTCTTTTTTTTTGGGGGGGGGGGTTTATGGGGGGAAAGGGGACCACTAGTGTTGATAGGTCATTTTAGTTCCATGCTCCTAAGGCCTAATCTAAGGATAGACTACAGCTGACAAGCTATTTGAGTACCTCGAACAGTCCCTACGCTTACCTAACAAACTCATCAAGTAAGTTAAGCTCGATCTTGAGTTGCTTACTCAAGACCTTGAGCACTCCTATAACATCAAGCACTTCAAACCTACTTAAGCCATTCATTGGTCAACATGCCACCTGCTTGTTTATCTGAGCACCTTGACCATCTTGAGTACCTCAAAGCCTTTTCAATCCTTCAATGCACATCCATCTAGCTAAGGCCACTACCTTCTTCACGAGCATGTAGTGGAAGATCGATACATAACTTGGAGCCTAGCGAGAAACTCTACCGATTAGCACCTTTGTCCTTTAGCTCTCTCTCTCTCTCTCTCCTTATACTTACCTTTTGACATCTGCTGTATAACTAGTACACTTACCAGTCTTAGGTACGTTAATGTATGAAGTTTTAGAACGTAGTTGCTAGCACATTCTTAGTTGACCAAGATATAGAGCCTTTCTATCTCTCTTGTAGTGCATGTCCCCTATAGATGGCAAGTATGACGAAACCTGAGTTCAATATGCATCCCTAGTAAGTAAGCTCCTTGTACTATAAATAGTGTAAGGAGCCAAAGGTATCAAATCTTCTTTTGACTCTGTCAACTCTCTATACACTCACATCACTCCAAGCACCTACAAAGGTCCTTAAGAATACCAAAACACTTTAACAAACACATCCTCATAATCCTCACAATCTCTCCTTATTAACTTAAGTATTGAAGGGCCTTCGTTGATAAGTGAACAAGGGGCTTCTTACAAGTCGATTGTAAGTAAGAAGCATATTAACAATGGGAATCATCCATATTTGATTACTCCAGTTGATTCTACAATCAACAAAGACATTTCATATGATGTTTTGAGCTTTACTTTGCATTGGAAAAGGGCTTTTGAGAAGAAGAGATTAGCCTTGATCCTCAATGTATGAAGTGGTAGTGCTCTATATATATATATATATATATATATTTCTTCATAAAGAGGTGATAGTTTAACATCTTTGTGTTGCCTAACTCTTAAGGCTTTCTAGAGTAAAGATGCTATTAGGTAGGTCATTACAGGGTATTCAACTTGTCCATCTTACTAATTACCCTATATGATCATACCTTATAGGATTTTAAGGTTAGTTATTGGTCTTCTTTCAAACCTTATAAGATTTTGAGTCAAGCTTTAGGACTATGATAGAACTCGATAAGAAAATCCAAATCTAATAAAAAAATAAATAATCTATATATATGTACACTTAGTGATAGGTTTATCGAATCCCTTAATAAAGCTACTTAGGTAAAATGATACTTTCTTTCCAATATGAAAAGTATTGACTAACAATTTGAAAGTAATTAAACTCTAACGAATTGGATTAAAATATTTTATGTTGAATCTAAGTTGATCATCATTTACATGTGTGAAATTTTCTTTAAAATGGCAATTGATCTTATTGTAGTTACCAAGCTATTTACTTCGATCATGAATAACTAAGGCAAAATTATGGTTGCAACCATTTTCACTAGTCAAATTGTATGATCCTTTGATAGTTTGATATAGAAAATTTTTTATTGATCTCATTGCATGTCAAGGCTAATAATGCTAGTGATAGTTTGATATTTCTTAGGCTTTGTTTCATATAGAAAAATGTTATTATAGTAAGATTAGATTGGGTTGAGGATACCGTATAAGGGTAGGTTTTAGATATAATATAAAAATCTTAGAAGGTTTTGAGATGAACTCTAGATAGCATTACAATTTATTGGATGGTTTTGAGTTTCATAATACCCATCTAGTGACATCCTTGGTTAGAGTCATGGATCTGTGCCAAAAGGACACATCTTTTAAATCTGTAAATGGCTAAATGGGTATCAACAACACTTGAATATGAAAAGTTATACTAGGAGAGTGAAAAACCTATCCTCAAATTGGAGAAAATACCCACATAATAGAGATGATGAAAAGCGAAGAGAGTAAGATGTTGGTGTTGTGGCTTCGACCTCCAATCATGAGCCAACATACTTTTTGTGTAGATGAAAATGGAAATTATGAATCAACAAACTTTAGAGTGGATAAGTAGCTCATTATTAGATATCATGAGAGGTGGGAAAAGTGAAATGGTGTAGACTATAGAGGGAAAGCATTTGTAAATGGTATAGACTATAGAAGGAAAGTATCTATAACGCTTGTAAGGGTAACCATCTCCAAAGTTTTCCCAAAAAGGGTTAGGTTTTTCTTTTTGAAAAAAAAAGAATAAAGAAAAGAAGTCGAATGGGGAGAGAGAAAAGAGGCTAATGGAGCTAGTCTAATTAAATCTTAATATTAGGGTAACATTTTCAACCTTTTTTTTCTTTTGAAATTCTAATTCTTAACATCATCTTTTTTAACAATCATAATATTATATGAAATAATAATATATCTCAATGATTCTTAGTTGTTTATTCTCACTCCCTTTAGTTATCTTATCTTTGGATTTAGGTTGTGATCTTAGGATCTATTCTCAAAGTCCTGATTTTTGTTGATTTGCAAATTTTAGTTTTTCTATTTGTCAACTATCTTATTACACATTTGATAGAAGGGTAAATAGAATCTAGTCCATTTGTTGATAGATTCATGTCCATAGTATTAAACTACAATAGTCTTGGCCTAATTTTTAGTTAAAACCCTTATAAAATAATTTACTAGATCTACATGTACATGTGTCATGGACTAATTTTCCAGGGCCCCTAAGATACACCCAACATGACCTTGAGTATCAAACACAAGACAAAGAAGACTTATGTAAGAGGTTTCCATGGCTTATCAGGAGAGAAAGGCCTAAGCCCGGACTTAAGGAAGATTTTAGGAGTTGGAAGTTTTTAAGAAGGTTCTAAAGATGTCTAGATTCAATGTATAATAGTAGGTAGAGTAGGTAAGGTAGGTAGATAAGATTCAATTGTAACCGTTAGATTGAGTAAATCTTAACCATCCATTGTAAGAGGGCATTGCATATATAGGGGGTCTCTCTTCATTTGTAATCATCTAGACATTGAGTAGTATTGAGTTGATAATCAAAGTCTCTCTCTCCACTTTCTCTCTCTAAACTTATGTGTATAGTTTCTAAGCTAAACTTAGCCTTCCTTTGTATTGTTAGGAGCGTTAAGTGTCGCATGGGAGCATTAAAAGGAATTTCGCCCATGACAAGTGGTGTCAGAGTAAGCTTTTTGAAGAGAGAATGTTGTCATCTAGAAATGAGAACAACAACTTTACGGTCAATGAAGTGGATGACAAAGGAGGAAGCCAAATGATAAGGTAGAGAGCTAAGTTTAAGGATTTGTTGAGTTCCCTTTCCACTCGGGTGGATAAGGTTAAGCTAAGTGTCGTTGAAACTAAGGAGCTACTAGATGACTATGGAGCTACTATAGATGTGTTGGAGGAAGAACTACGAGGTGAGCTACAAGGAACTTTGAACTAAGCTTTGGAGGAACTAAGGAAGCGTGATGGAGAGCTTAAAGAAAAGGAGGTATCCTTAAGACCTAAATGGGTGCACTTGAAGCTAAGGAAAAAAGCATATGAAGCAAAACTAATGCTACCATCATTGCCATGCGATAAGAGATTGAAGACTTTAAGAATTACTTGGTAGCTTGGGCTACTATTGCTAATGGAGTAACCATGTAACCAGTCACAAGGGTAGAAGTACCGAAGCCTGAATGCTTTAAGGGGATAAGATCTGCAAGGGAAGTAGATAATTTTCTATAGAGGGTTGAACATTACTTTAAGGCATCAGGGCTTGTCAATGATGGAAGTAAAGTAAGGATGATAGCCTTATACCTAAAGGATACAACATTGATTTGGTGGAGAAGGAGGGTCAATGAGATTATTTCATGGCCACACTTTTTAACGAAGTTTCGACATTAATTCTCTCCCTAAAATCTAAAGAGAGAAGTTAAGGTTAAACTTAAGCATCTACAACAAAAGGCTAATGTAAAGCAATATGTCCAATAATTCTCAAAGTTGATGTTGAAGATATCGAACCTCAACTTAGATGATGCTTTTGTTATGTTCTTAGATGACTTGAAACCTTAGGCCAAGTTAGAGTTGGAATTAGAACTTCGTGGGGTAGAGAACATCTCAAAAGCCATTACTATTGTAGAGGGCCTAGTGGAACTTTAGAAGGAGGAAGATTAGCATTCCATAAATAATGAAGGAGAAAAAGAGGAAGATATGGAAGGTAGCGAATCTTCAAATCCTCTATGAGGAAGGAGGAGGATGGTAAACAAGAGAAGGATACGACAACTTAAGTACTATTTTTGTGATGGACCACATTATGCTTAAGATTGTCCAAAAAGGTAAATACTTGATGCTCTTCTTGCAATGGATGAAACCAATGAAGACGACAAGGGTAAGCTTGGTACCATCTGTCTTCTCTATGTTATGAAGCCTCAAGGTATAAAGAAGAAAAAGGGTTTAATGTATGTAGAGGCCAAAGTGGCAGGAAAGAAGATAAATGCTATAATAGGTACAGAGGCCTCATATTTATTCATTTTAAAGGGTACTGCTTCTAGGCTTGGGCTAAAAATTGAATGGAGTAAAGCCTGACTCAAGATGGTTAACTCCTAAGAACTCCCAACTAATGGGGTCACTAAGAATGTGGAATTCAACATTAGGGATTGGTAAGGAAGGGAGAATATTAAAGTTGTCCCCATGGATGATTTTGAGTTTGTTATTGGCATGGACTTCTTGGATAGGAATGATGCCATCATTGTTCCTTAATTTAATTGCATTTGCTAGCTAAATCAAGGTTCTCAATGCATAGTCCCAATAAGTAGGAAGATGGGACAAGCAACAAAGTTTATTACATCAATGCGAATCATAGGGGAAGAGTCGACACTAATGAAAGGAGATGGTTTAACTTTAGTGGGGGAGGAAAGTACAATTGATGAGATTCCAAAAAGTTTAAACCCGGTAGATGTGGAAAAGGAAGACAAAGCCTCCGCAACTAAGGTTAAGACTAAAAAAGGTAAGGAGTTACATTGGGCTTTAAGAAGGGAGGTTGTTAAGCATTTCTATGATATGGGCATGTATATAGAACTAAGGTTAAGGTATTAAGTGGATTAGAATTCAAGAAGGAAGCCACGATGAGGATGTCATTGGATTGAGTGAAGGAGAATATCACGAACTAATTTTCCAAGGCTTTTAAGATACACCTAACATGACCTTGAGTATAGGACATAAGACAAAAAAGACTTATGTAAGAGGTTCTCATGGTCTATTAGGAGAAAAAGGCTTAGGCTCGGACTTAAGGAGGGTTCTAGAAGTTGGAAGGTTTTAAGAAGGTTTTAAAGATGTTTAGATTCGATGTATAATAGTAGGTAGAGTAGGTAGGTAAGATTCAATTGTAACCATTAGATTGAATAAATCTTAACTATCTATTATAAGGGGTCGTTTGTACATATATGGGGTCTCCTGTCATTTGTAATCATCGAGACATTGAGTGACATTGAGTTGATAATTAGAGTCTCTCTCTCTCTACTTGCTCTCTCTAAACTTGTGTGTGTAGTTTTCAGACTGAACTTAGCCTTTCTTTGTGTAGTTAAGGGTACTAAGTGCTATACAAGAGCATCGAGAGAAATTCGAGTCGTGATATATGTTTGTATTTTCACTTAATTAGTTGGATATAAGTCCTATTTTAGGACCCAAATGTTTTAATTTTTTTTTTTTTTATTTCTGGACCTAAGTTTTCCAAAATATGAGTTAAGGACCTTTGTTACTTTGGTTATAATTGCCATTATAAGTTAAGTTCTCAAATGAAAAATAATAAAATCATAGGTCCTCAAAATCAAATATAAAATATAAAATTTAGGTCCTTAAATGAAAACCTTTAATAATTTTAGGTTCTTCCATTGATTTTTACCTTTTTTTTCCCCCTTATCCCATTTGAGGACCTATCTTTTGATGTTCGTATTAGGATTTAACTTTGATGGCGCTTGTGATAGAAGTAACAGGACCCCATTCATTTTAACTTGTTAAATGCTTTAGTCCTGGTAAATGTTTTGAAAATATAGCTTATGGATATAAAAAAAAAAAAGAAAAAGAAAGAAAGAATAAACTTGAGTACTTATAGTACATTTTTCTCGATGGGGCGCCGAACTGGGGCTTAATGACCATCAACATTAGGTGCCATTTACAGTTTACCGACACTAGCCTAAGAAAATTGATAGAGGCAAGATGTAATAGCATGTAATTCGGTAGTGGCTTCACACGTTGACCGAGGCGCAAGGAACCGAGATGTGTTCCTTCTCCAATGCACAGCATTTCTTATGCAACAAACGTTTCTCCATGATGGAACATGTTTTTGTGTTTTTCTTTTTTTTATTAAGTTTCGATTGGTTAATTATTTTCTTTTGATAAAAGGTATTTTGAAAAGTGTTAAGTTTTTTTTTTTCTTTTGGAAGAAACTCGAGAACAAAGTCATGAGCTTTTCTTAAAGAAAATTATTTAATATATTAATGTGATATATAATAATAAGAAACGGGTTCCTAACCGGTGCACTACACATGGTTTAAATACCAATTGTATTGTCTCTCGGATTTCTACGATCACAATTCAAGAAGTTATATTGGTGTTGGACCATGTACAACGGTCTTCTTCTGCCCGTTCTCCAGGAAGTGAAGGAACACCGTGTAGTGGACTCTGTCGTTAGCTATGAAATGCGGGGCGCTGCTCAGCGCTGGGATATTCCTTTGACACCTAACGCTCTCAGCTATATTTGTTTTATTTTTATTTTAAGATTATAATAGTGGAGTTATGATAATTTATATATTAATTAGCAAATGTGTACCTGTGTTATGTGTATAAATGTCACATCCTATATAGTACATGATGTATCATCATATAGAAATACTTATTTATACTCAATATAGGTTCTATTTATAATAAAAAAATACTATAACGAAATTCAGCTTAACATCTGTCTATATAAAAGATTATATCTAACAAACTTAACTAAACAAAAAATACAGTACTTTTTTTTATATGCACAGATCCTTTATAAAACTAAAAACTAAATACAATAAAACTTCTTTAAAAGTGGCTAACTTCATCTTACACGCTATTAAAAGACTTTTTTCCCTAGCTGATGCTACCCCGTCAGTTCTCTTCATAACATGAGGATACATAAGTATCCTCTTAACTCTTTGTGAGTTAAGTAATAGTAGATAAAACAAAACATAGAATGCACATACATACATTTACATAGAATAGTACAATAAGACATTCAATTTCGTAACCCGAGTTATCAATACAAACTGTTTATATAGAAAATTCATGTTATACTCATACATGTGACATGCATCGATACTGATATCGTATATTTTTCCAATTCCTCATCTAGTTAGTCGACATACCTAGGTATCTAGATACAACATCTAGGAACTTAGAGCAACAAAGAGCTGCCTAAGAGTAGGATTCCCAACAAAAACCATCTTCTGTGGTTTGAAAATCTAATAGGCATTCGGTAACTCAATGTGGCCATAATAAGTTCAGTAATACATTATAACTCAATTGTTTTCAAGCTTTTTAGAAACTCGACTCATAAGTCCTTTCGTACTATGTCATGAACGTAGTAAACAGTATAGTAACCTAATATCAAGCATAAATCTCAAGTTCCATGTTATGAACAATTTAACTATTTTAACTTCAGCTTTGTTTCTCAACTTTATATTATATTTTTTTGCTTAGGACTCGCTTGGGTGAATACCTTAAAGAACAGTTTAGTTTTCAATCTTTTCAAATAGAAATACATATTTATGAATTAGTCATACACAAAGAAACATTTCACTTTTTCAATACATATTCAATAGAATCAAGTATCCAATCAATTCATCAGATCATTATAATTCATAACACAATTGACTCTAAATCAAGTAGACATATGTCTACTTACACAAAAATAGAAATATCTATTTATTTGAGCTAAACAGTAGCATAAAATCCTAAACTTCACGATGTGATCGTTTTTCACTTATCACACTTAGAAAAATGCACACAAACCCTAAGTCAACTACCGGGTCAATACTAAGTTCTTATACATTTTCACTATTGCGCTTATATCTTATTAATTTCTTATCCAATTTTAGTAAACTTTATATCGTTACAATCGTTATTCTAAATACTATTAAGATATCTTAAGAATCATAACTAACCAATATTTCAAAATATCTAAAAATACCCTTTCGTATTACTAATTTGACCGTATGCTATTATAATCTTGTAATTGACTCAATTAAATTGTAAATTTAAATTAAAAGTCATAAAATTCTTCATTTCTCAAGCTAGTCAACATTCATTATGTACTCTAAAATACTAATTCTTTTCATATTTGACAAATATCACATTAATACTAATTACTATGTCATATATTAAGCTAATATATGGGTTTATATTATGAAAATACATAATAAATAGTATACGATCTTGATTCATTCCACAAAAAATCCTATAGAATAAAAAAAATATTATTCTAATTATTAACTATGAATTATACTAAAATAGCTATTATATATCTTTATGAAAATAGCGATTTTAACTCAAAATTAGTGAAAATTAACTGAACAAGTGAATTTAATCACAAGATAAAATTCAAGTGTCCTAAACATCATTATGAATATCTAGAAATCATAATACAAATGGCTCATACTTTGATTTTTTTTAAAAACTAATTAATTCGCTAAAATAGCAAAATTGCCAGTTTTATTCAAAATAATTACAATAAATAGTAGACATAATTATTTCCAAAAATTCTTGTTACTAAAATTAAATACATATATTGAGTATGTCATGTACAAATTTTCAACTTGAAATAACATTATTTACTATTTCTAAAATTTAATTCAATTTTAGTCCAAACAAAGCTATTTCTTAAGGACCTTATATTTCAAATAATTATTTTAGTAAAATAAAATTATTAAATTATTTTCTATATTAAATAACTCTAGAAAACCAAGTTTCATAATTAAATAATATCATTTGCTATTTTTAGAAAAATTACAAAGTTTTTATCAAAAATTTGGATCACTTGAACTAGCTGCCTCTAGCTGGCCTCTAGTAACCTAACCTTATCGAAACATCTCCTCCTGTGGTGCTTTTCTTGACTCTAAATGGACACCACAGCTGAACACCAATAGCCTATTGAACTGATCTGATTAGATTCTGTACTCTATTTTTACTCTAATTTTCTTATTCTTTTCTAATTTGTTTCAAAATTTTATTATGAGATTTTATATTTTTTTTAGACTTCCAAAATGCTATGTTTGAAATTCATAAGCCTTATTTATATTTTCTAAATCGATAAGAATTTTAAAAAATTAGACATGTGGCTTACACATGTCATTTTCTTGAATTTTCTATGCATAAAGTGTCATTTCCTTATTTCTTTACTTTTGACTCATCATCCAAATTAATCTTAAGCTACCACATAGGTATGATGAATCATTGTTGCATTTTTTTTTAATTTTACAATTTTTTATATTAATTTACCTTATTGAAATAATATTTTCTTATTATATATGTGTATTTAATACAAATAATGCCTGTTCTATGTTAATACATGCATAATTTAACTTCATTAATTATTTTTATAAGCTAAATAACTTATCTCTAATATCCCATTATATCTAAATACTCGAATTTCATATTTTCAATATTTATCGACTTTAATATTTTTATATAGCTTATTTTGAGAAATTGACTTTACTTAAATGACTTCATCTAACTTTTTTAATCTTATTTTGAAGTTTAAAATTAAACCAATATCTTAGCCTGCCGCCTTAAATTTAGGGTTTTAGATCCTAAGGTAATCATCTGGGCTCGAAATCTAGGGTATTACTTTAAGGAATAAATATAAAAATATAATAAAATCTATAATATAATGTAATTTTTAAATCAAATTATATACGTAATTGATAATGTAGAAAAGAAAAAAATTAATGTGTAAACCATACATCTATTACTTAGGAAGAGATCTCAAGAAAATAAAATCTTCTAAGATTGAAAAAACATATATATAAATAAATAAATAAATAATTATTGGGTTATTGAACGCTGTTACTCATTTAAATATTATAGGTAAAAAAAAAATGTCTTTAAGACTTCTCTGTCTACAATCAACCAATAGATAACATTCATATATGAATGGAATTTAAGAACCATCTTTTTAAAAGTAAAATAACAGAAATAACTTAGTAATTACCTTCTTTTTGTACTTATATGTTATGAAATTAAAAGCAAACAAAAAGGACAATTAGATCAATAGTAGCCACACTGTAAATAAATTGAAAAAGAGGAATTAATTGTTTGATCTAATAGATGATATTTTAGAAAAAACAAAGAAGTGACATTAAAATTCATACCCAATGCAAAAGAAAAGGAAAATTATATCAATAGGTAGCAAACTGTAAATAAATTAAAGAAACAAGAATTAATTGTTTGATTTAATAGATGATATTTAAAAAAATAAAAAGGGTAACATCAAAATTTGTCCATTCTATTAATATAATTGGTAAAGTGTGAAACAAAATTCATTAACCTCAAGAAAAGAAGTGTCACAACTTGAGGAGGTTAGTCGTAACAGTCACCGTGTACCATATAAAGAATTGCAGATTGAATTCTCTTACAATTGATGACCTTTTTATACATTTCATAAAGCTACAGCTACAATCAACAATCAAGAGTACGCAAGCATAAGTAATATCATTTCATGATAACAATAATAAAATATAAAAACATAACACATAATCTATTTATATAAAAATTTACAGATATGAAATCTAAAGTATTTCTTAAGTTAAACTAGTATCATTCGGTTACATAATCAACTTTATAAACTATCATAAGTACACTCTAATTACGTACTGCTTTCATATTGATCCCGTATTGAGTACTAACCTCAAGTATGTGACGGCCTGACTTCATGAATAACTTAGTCTGCGTAAGAAAACTATAAAGGTATAAGCTAACTAGCTTAGTGAGATAATTCCCTCAATCATACAGTAAGCAAGTTATATAATAATTAAGTTCAATCAAATGGATACATATCAATCAATATGTTAAACAAATACATGCAAATGACTAGGTATTGCATGTAACTTAGATTTAACACTCTCTAAAATCAAGATTGGAGATACATTAGCATAGTCAGATCCGGGTATTATACTAGAACCTTTCATAACAAAACTCTACATTTCGTATTTAAAAATGTAATGGTATATTCATTATCAGTGTAATAAAAAATAAGTTCTACATATAATTATAAGTAGGTTCATGCAGCCTTCACTCAACCCTAAACGAAGGCCTTTGGACTTAACTTTTAGCTAGGCAGTTGGTACCTCCAATATCTAGGAATCCAGCAAGCTAGGTTAAGGTCATATTGCATGTGTACACCGTACAAAATCTATAACAATTAATAATCAACCCACGTATCGCCTCTCGTTACCTTTGTGTAATGTGATTGTTAGAATTAGTTATGCAATGTATGATTATGCGTGTTTCAAGTTAATTTTTTTTCTAGTCAAGTAAAATTAGGTCTTATTATTTAGTGATCATTTAAAGTTACAAACAATTAATTATTAGTGAACCTACTATGCAACAATTAATACATTATTGTAATTTAAAATAAATTTACCATTAACAACCAATTATCATATACAAGTACAACCCAACTCCAAATAACATTCATTTATTGATCATAACTTATATTTACTAACTACAAATATAAATAAGTATGGAATCATCAGGAAAACTTACTCAGCCATAGTCGACTCAAGGGTTGTAATAATCTGGTGGTAGCTTAAGATCAAGATTAAGATCACTTGAGATTAAGGAATATAAAAATTTGTAAGTTTGAGAATTTAAAACTAAACTAGTATCGTAATTTGTAAAATTTACTTTACCTAGTTACATGAAATTGTCAATTCGAGCTTTTTATCGAATTGCGTATAACTTTTTTATTTTAGCTCGGATTGTTATGAACTTATAGTCTATTTTAATTGTTTTTGAATGTATTTTCTCGTAGTGATGTTCGTTTTGGACGTTGTGACTCACAGTTTGAATTGTGATATAAAAATATTACAAATTTTATTATTTTAATTTAAAAAATTATAAAATATTCATTTTAGCTTTTTTAAATATATTTATTATTTAATAATAATTTAAATCATATAATTAATAATTTAATTATTTTAAGTATATTTTACCTTAACTACTCATTTTTTTACTTATTTTTGAGATTTTAGAGTTATTATTATTATTATTATTATTATTATTATTATTATTATTATTACTGTTATTTTTATTATTTATTTGTTTTTACACTACACATATATATATGTACTTATTATTATATTTGATTAATTTTTATAATTTACTTAATTAGTAATTCCTAATTTATGGTAATATATATATACCTACTCTTTACATATTTATGAATTTATTTTATTTAGCAAATAATATTGTATCGTATATACTAGTTAATCTACGATATACTTTATATACTATATGTTATACATATATTTATGCCATATGTATATATATATATACATAAAATATACCTTACATGTATATATGAATATATAAATACAAAATACATGTATATAATATATGAATACATATATACATATGAAAATAAAGCTTGTATACATAAATACATACATAATCCTCTTCACGTGTACAACTATATATATATATATCTATATTTATTTTGTCAAAAAAAAAATACTAAATACATACTATATGTAGTCTTTTGGATACATACACATAACGTATATTATACTTATATACATACATGTCTACATACATATCTTTATACATACATACATATATATATATATATCTTAAATTATCTACTTATGCATACATACATGTATAGGTAATGAAATATTTAATAAAATACAATACAAATACTTAATATATACATGTACATACCATATAATATACATATATTTAACTAAAATAATTTTACTTACCTATTTATATTTGATTTTTCTTCTTCTTTTCCTCCTCCTTTTTCTTCCTTTTCTTCTTATTCTTCTCCTTGTTCTTTACGGTTTTGTTTTGATTTTGTTTTCTTTTCTTTTGTTTCTCACTTTGTGTTTTCGGTTGAGTTTTTTTTTTCTTTTTTTTTTCCAGATTTGGGATGCGATTCAATAATTGGAAGCAAGTAAATAATAAAAAAAATATAAGATCATTGTCTCATTAGATTAGGCATTAAATTAGAAATGACCTTTCCTTTATTAATTTGTCCTCTTTCCCTTAAATTTATGACACATGTACATTCATTTTAAGCACATGGGTTGCTGAAATTGTTTAGCTAAAATTCACGTGTAGGCTAAGGAAAATAGGAGAGAAGAAGAAAATAAAGAAAAAGAGAAAAAGAAAGGAAGAAAATAGAAATTAAAAATAAATATATGTAATTTTTATAAATTGAAAAATCATAAAAATAATTATCATAAATTAATTTTTGGAATTTTGTGAAAATTTATCAATTTAATTGGTACCGGTTAAATTATAATTTTTATAAGTTATTGTAACAATTTTGTTAAAATTTTATTCGATTAAGTCAATATTTGCAATTGACTATAATTATATCACTATTAAGTAATATTTAATAATTTTATAGGCTTAAAGTTAGAGTTTTAGGGTTTCAATCAAATTCAAGTTCAATTTTGGTTAATGGGCATAAATCAGATTTAGGGTTTTAATACACAATTTAAGGTTTCGATCATTCTAAGGTTTTTATTATCAGTGTTATATTTAATTTATTAAGTTTCATAATTTTTTGTTATTATTAGCTTTATCAACTCATTACACAATTTAGAATACTCAGACTTAAATTAAAATTTAAATTATTGATTTTCTAGGGTTAACAAGAGGTGTTTTTTTCTTACTTTAACAATTTCATGCAAACACAATATTGACCATAACAGAAAGTTTATGAAAATTTAATTAAATCTTATGACAAAGTGACAATCCAATTATATGTATTAGTTTGGAAAAAAAAACATAAAACTAACAATAATTGCTAACATGTATGTCGAGGGACAAAATAAGCTTTATTGACCTAGAGAATAGATTGCAAGACTAATAGAAAAACTCGATAAATTTTAGTTATTAATGCCATTCAACATAAGAATGCAACCGAGCGAGTCGTTAAACGATACCTAGCCCACCAAACCCTGATAAAAACCCTATAAGGTAATATCCTATAGAGTTTAGGGTCGAGTTTTGGGATAGTAAAAAACTCCAATGGAAAACCCGACTTGGTAAAAAAAGTATATATTAATAAAAATATTTGCTCTTAACTTATTTAATATACATATCTTATATAACTTTTACATTATATAACACATTTAATAATCAATTTTTATTATTTTGTAAATTAGTAAATATGATCTTAATTCTAGTTAACTTCTTCTATTCTATTCTCTATTTAATCTCATATAAACCTTATAACAATCTACTCCTATAGGATCTTTTGAATCATATGAAATCCCACCTAATAAGGTCGAGTTTTGAAAATAAGGAGTAAAACCCCATAGGGTTTTGTATGGTTTTGGAAAATGTTAAACCTTATAAGGGTAGGTTAGGGTTTAATAAAACTTGTTCCAAGCTTGCCCCGGTTGTATCTCTAATTCAGCACAAAGAAAAAAAAAAATAGATAACACTTATAAAGGTAACTTCCCTTGATAAACATGAGTTAAGAGGGAGAGATCCATGGGATTAAGGGATATATATGGGCAAAGAGATTAATTAAAGGAAGAGAGAGAGGATTGTATAAAAATACAAATTTGACCATGATATAAGTTATATATTTTTTCATAATATTATTTTAGTATTGATTTTTCTATTAAATAATATTTGATTATAGGCCTAAATAGTAATTTCAACTATGGTGGTTGCTTAAACTTTTAAGGGCTTTAATAATATAGATAAATATATAAATTTAATATTTTCTATATTTGATAATATTATTGTTTAATATAATCTTAATTGATATAAAAATTGTCTTTGCAAAATATTAAAATTAGTGGTGTTTAAAGTAATAATAGTGGGGGGCCTATTAAACTTAAAAAGAAATGTGAAGAAATTTTAGTGAAGAAATTATGAATAAAGTGTAAAGTTTTTTAAGAGAGTTTGTTCAAAAGCTAATATGTGAGCATAAAGGCAGTTTTGGAGTTCCTACTATTCTACATGGTCTTATTTATTTACTGAAATCACGTATCCTCACAATACTTCTAAAAAACAAGAAAAAAAAAAAAAAAAAGAAGAAGAAGAACAAAGTAGACACCGTCGCGCAAAAGGAGTTATTCTACATATCACTTAAGCCCATAGTACAATCTCTAACACGAGGACAAATGTTGCAACTCGCAAACGGGGGACTCAACGTGGCATTTTTTAAAAAGAAATGCGGGAATTGTAGATTACTTTCATTTGTAAAGTTCGTGATAAATTTGTTAGGGTATCCATAAAAGAAGGGCGATAGGAACGCGGAAAGTTTCGAAAGGTGTAGCACAAAGAATCAATCATATACACAACTAATAATATTCCTCCTCTTTTTGGTCTAATTTATAGACACACAGTTTGTTTACTAAATGAAATGGTGAATAATTTATGTATCAACAACCAATACGCCATCTCATTAACCACTACGACACTAAGATGGTATTGCTACCTTTTTATCAATTCTTGGTGATTAAAGACTTAAATTATGTTATATTAGGTATCCTTTGAACTTTATCCACCGCCACCAGTTTTAGATTCAAAACAAAATGCTTGTCTCCTTTGCGAACTTTATACTTTCTTCATGTCTAGATGATTGAGAGATGAGGGCTTATACTCATTTCCCATTCCATTAACATATAAAATTGAAAAGAAAATAGAGAGGAAAAGGTATAAATTTAAGAGTTAATTTTTTACTCCTTTTTCTATTCAAATCTTAAATGTTTCAGGATTTTTATTTAAATACTCAATGTTGACAAAAGTTTATAAACAAATATTCCGTTAGTTTACCGTTAACTTTTTCATTAACATGACACGTTACACTTTTTGATTGATCTACGAGAAAAATACAAAATTAAAACTTAACCTTTTGCATATTTTCAATTTAAGTCCTAAAATTGTTAAAATTTCTATTTAAATTTTCAATATTTACAAAAGTTTTCAAATAACTCATTTATTAGTTTACTATTAACTTTTCCATTAACTGTGATACATATCACTTTTTGATTGGTACACATATTTTTATTAAATAATTACTATAATAAAATAATTAAAAAATTAACAAAACAATAAATAAATAATAATTTGGGAAATTAAGAAAAATAAAAAATGAAAAATCAAATAATAAAGATATATATATACATATATAATTTAATAAATGTATATACATGTATATCTATTATAATTTTAATAATTTTTTTAAAAAAAATAGAAAAAAAATTGTATTAGCCAAACCTTTGCCTTCAATGTTATCGGGATGGGCAAAAGAAAGTGGAAGGTCACAATCCACACACTAAAATGCATTGAATTGACTTACAACTAGTTGTGTATTTGAAAAAAGAAAAAAATGAGTGAAATTCAATTGGGTCTCCAAGTGAGGTTAGCTATGTATTTAAAACAAAAAAGGAGCAAAACCCGATTAGGTTTCCATCTAGTTGAAACCTAATTAGGTGTCACTCTTATTCGTCCTTTTTTTAATTAAATTGGAGGGTGGGTGGCTAGCCACCCTCTTAGGGGAGGTTGTGAAAATCCTCTGATCTTGGAGTGGTTTGAACAATTTTTATTTTTAGCTTTTTTCCTTTTTTTTTAATTTTCTAATTTTAAAAGTTTTGTTTTATTGGAATTATAATAAATACATATGTATATACATTTATTACACTATATATGTATATATCTTTGTTATTTGATTTTACCTTTTTAATATTTTTCTTTTTTTATATATTATTGGAAAATTTTCAATTATTTTATTACAATAACTATTTAAATAAAATATGTGGAACAATAAAAAAGTGTCATGCATCATAATTAATTAAAAAGTTAATGGAAAAATAAGAAAGGATTTACTTTGAAAACTTTTACAAAGATTGAGAACTCAAATAGAAATTTTAAAATATTTAAGATTTAAATAGAAAATACACAAATATTAGTCTTAAATTTGTATATTTTTTAAACCAATTAGAAAGTATCATGTCTTATGTCAATAAAAAAGTTAACTTTTGTAAATGTTGAAGACTAGAATATGATTTTTCAAATATGTAGAACTCAAAAAAAAAAAAATGCAAAAAGTTGAGTTCTAAATTTATATTTCTTCTAAAAATAAAAAATAAAAAGTGAGCTATAGTACTTACATATACATTAGCGCATATATATACATAGATACATACATATACATGTATGTTTATCCAAGCCATATAAATAACTGGGATGAAGTAAACAAGTCATCATTTTGCATTGAAGTCTTTTATTTCTCAATACATGAGTCTTCATCGTATTGATTAATGGGTACATACTGGCACACTTGTCCCGCACTAGTTGATTGGAAACATTAGCACTTTAAAAAATAGTGTCCTTGAAAGTAAACTATGATATTTCTATGAATGACTAACTCTTTTTTTTCTTTCCCCAGTATGTCGGAAAGATGGTTAAAAAAGAAAAAAGAAAAAAAAAAAAGCAGCAACAACAACAACGACTAAGCAAACTAAGTATTTTTTTTTTAAATTCGATAATCACTATCAAAGGTCATAATTGACATTACACCTTATACCTCTTTCGGTCACCACTTACATCGTTCCTTATATCTAAAATACATTCCTTCCCTTAATTCTTTATGTTTCAATTCTTATCCTTCGCAAAATTTTGCAAATTACTGTTCTATTGGTTTATCATTAGTTTTTTTGGTTAGCATTGACATGTGAAAATATTTTACTGGTCCACGTATTTTTATTAATAAATAAATGATATAATAGAAATATTGAAATATAAACAAAGTCATAAAAACAGTAATATTTAAAAACTAATGAAAATTTTAAAAAATTGGAAAAATTAAAAAATAGAAAAGAATCTGCAATGAAAAAAAAGTAATATAATAGTTATTAGTAGTAGTAGTCAAATTTTCCTCCTTTTTCTTAAGTCTACCTATACTGTGTAACGTTTTACCAATTTTGTAGATTTTTTTAGTTTCCATATTTTGTAAATAGTTTTACATATTTTTTAAGTTTTCCTAATTTTCTATTTTTTACTTTTTTATATTTTAAATATATTATTCAATTATTTTTTTAATAGACATAAGTAGACCAATCACATTATGCCTTGTATCATTACTAGTGAAAAACTAAAGGAATATTAATGGAGGTCTTGTTTACAGATTTTAGCAAATGTTGAAAACTAAAATAGAAAACAATCAAATGTTTTTGAACTCAAATAGAAAATGTAGTAAATGATGAAGAATAAATTTGTACGTTTTAAAATTTTTTTAAATTTCATATCACTGTATTTTTTTAATTTGAGAAAATATTTATTTAGAAACTAAAATCGGGTGTGTTAAATACAATTTGGCAAAAAGAAAAAGGTAAAGATCCAAAAGCTCTTCCCTTATTGCATTTCTTTAACTCTTTACATATTTCGACCTTTTATTTTTTATTTATTTTCTCCTCATATGAATCCCGTGTACCTGTTTTTTTGGGGTCTAAGTCAATACATATATGTAAATTATATTACAAGGAAAAAAATATATAAGTAAGTAAAATAAGTAAGGACGAAATATATGCATGTTTTCAATGATTAATAGTTTTTGGCTTGATAGATGCTAAAGTTCCAATTGGAGTGGCCACATGTATGGTATAAATAAGATAGTCATAGGAAGTAAGAATGACAATTTCACTATACGTGACTTCAAAGAAGTAATGTGAGAATGGCACATGATGGGATAAATAAGATAGTTATAAAAAGCAATAATAGACAATCTCAATGTCTTGAATAGACAATTAAAAGAAAAAGAAAAAAAAAGGACCTTTTAGGAACGTCATGCATTTTAGGTAATGTCAAACTTGTAATTTAAGTGAGTGAGATCATCTAAATTGTTTATTTGACCTTAGAGAGTAGAATTCTCAAAGTGGAATACTGTTTCTCTAGTCTCTCCAAAAGTTTCAAATGAGGAGGAATGACTGAATATTTAGAGGTTTATAGACATGATGGCATCTATTGGATTATCTTGGTAATCAATGGATGAGATGAAGCTTACCCATATCATGGTTATCCTAAATAAACTAACTAATGGAGCCATAACTAGTTGCATTCCTTATGAGTGAGTAAGATTGCTTAAGAAATGTTGTAGGTAAACAGACTAGCTTAAAGATCCCTATTTTGAGTCTACCAAGTCCATACTTCCTTAGTTATCCTAATATGAATCATACTTCGAAAGACCTACTATGTAGCCTAGGGAGTTAAGCACAAATAATGGCAAGTTTAACCTAATAATTAATATAGCAATTTATTAAAACTCAAATAAAATATATTTTGATGATAATAAAATATGTTTTAGAATTATTAATCAAGTTTTTTAATGTACAGTAAAGGTCAAGAATCATAAAGGAAACTTAAGATGATTAGAAGTAAGAATCAGAATTAAGAAAAGGAAATGCAACTTCTAGAAGAAAAGTAAAGATTGAAACTAATGATTAATGAACTAAAGTTATAGGATCAACGACAAAATCATGAAGAGTCAAAAGCTTATTGGACTTAAAATGATGAACAAATAATCATAATTGAATAGGAGATAAATATAACTCAGAACATTTATATTTCATTTATTAGAAGCTAAACAAGGCAAAAGAAACATTATTCTAAAGATGAAGGAAGAAAGAACAAGTTCATAATTACAAAAGACATTAATAGAAACAAAATAAAAAATATTTTACAAATAAAGACCTACCATCATGGAAATATATTGGACAATATGTCTACTTTAACCAAGGGATATTCAAATAATAGCAAAAAATAAAAGTAACGAATACTAGAAAGGTTACTACAAATAGGAAAGAATCTCAATTACACGCATTCGATAGTCAAGCATATATTAAAAGATAGAAAGGAATTGCGATCATAAAGATATGAAGAACAATGGCTACATAACTACGATTACCAAAGATAGATCAATCGAATGTTAGAGCTATAACGATTTAAATAGCACAAGTTGAATAGAAAGAAAGAGGAGGAGAAGAGAAGATTTTGGCTATACAAAAAAAAAAGAGAACGAGACCTATACAATTTTCTTTTTTTCCTTTATGAAAGAGCCAATACATTTTTATGAAATCATTAGCATTTGAGAAAAATTCTTATGACTATTAAGTGAAAGAGTACAATTTATTTTTGACTAAGAGTATTGATGGATTGCCAGCCTCTAGACCCATCACTTGTGCTTGCCTCTAAAGCCTCTAATCTCTTATTGGGAGGATTCTTTCTTGTCAATCTACTAAGGACGAGCTCTTATACATGGAAGAGCTATGGATAGACTCTCTAAGGGCCTAGCTTGTACATACCTTACTTTACTTGGACTCTTGCTTAGTTGCCGACCTGTCGAGTGTCAAGGTTGACCTACTAAGTACTAAGGCTAACCTGTCGAATGTTGAGACCCAGGACACTATACACGAGCTCTACTCTTCCAGCCTACTAAACTATAGTGTCTTTCAATCACCTTAACAATTTTCAGTACAACTCATCAACACTAACCTTAACATCAACTCCACTAGCTACAATGCCTTAAGATCCCAGATTGTAGACCTAATCATGATATGCCACTTGTCATTCATTTTTCTATCATTGTACTATATTCCCTTTTACTATTTTTCCCCTTTTACCCTTTTAGCAATGTATAAAGGAAGTATTATTATATTACACTTTATTGTAGTTACATACATTTCCTTATTGCTATAGGGACTTATTATAAATAGTCATTTGTTTTTGATAGTTGAAATCATCTTGCAACTTATACCTTTGTAGATATTAAATATACTTGCTCTTGTAACCTTTCTCTGAGTGCATTACTTTTACACACTTATCTAATCTTGTCAAGTAACTTGAGATTATTAGTAAGTGAACCTTAATATTAGCTTGTGTGTCATATCAAGAAAAGTACTAAATCGTATTGTGTTTGTTGTTGCGTTATATCCTCCAAATGGCTCTATGGAAGCTACTATGTTTGTTGACTTTTCCATTCCTTCATTTTTTTGACACTTTATAGGACCTACTACTGCTACTTCTTATGATAAGCGCTAGTGATCAACTCAGCTCCTATCTAAGTTTGAAGTTGTGACCGAAAGCTCAATGTTGAAGTATTTCATGTTGGAGTGTGTATGTTCTATTATACTCTATTTCTTTAGTAGAAAACAAAGCAAGTTTGTAATTTATTGTATAAAATCGTATCACCAAAGTTGATATGAATTCGTAGGTAAACACACAAACCCAATATCACACGTAACTAGGGGATAGGTCCAGACCATGAGATGGTTTGAAAAAGTAAATGATAGTTAATGGTTTAGCAATCTTGTACACTACCTTTATAGATATAATGCACCGTAGAACCACACACGGACCTAAGACTCACCGGATGTGACGCACCGGTCCGAGTAATAGAGTTACTCACTACAATCCTTGTTAAATTGATTGATAAGAGTAGGTAAAGGAGAGCTTTCCAAGAAAAAAGACTTAAGGGATTTTCGTTATTATTGTAAATCTCCCTAAAACTTTATACAAGTGTTCTATTTATACAAAATGATAAAATTTTAAATAAAAGGATTAAAAGGATGCCTTAGTGGCATTCCTATAAATGTAAAAATAAACATGAGGGTAATTTAGAAATAATGTAAGAAATAGGAAGTCCAAATTACATGAGCAAAAATAAATAGCCAAATGAGATTTTTAGGCAAGGGTTGATGTTGGATTTTGAGGAGTTATTAGAGACCCTAAAGCCTTAACCTAGGTGGACTTGAGCTTTTGGATGATCTGTTTTGTCTAGGGTTGATTTGATATACCAGTAGTTAACTTGATGTTGTCGAGGTTGACCTCGAATGGCCAAACCGACCTAGTATGGCAGTGATCGACCCGAGGCTAACCTAACATGATAGTAATCGACCTTGTATGATCAAGTCATTTTGACATAGACATGGTTGACTTGTTTGTAGCTGACTAATCGAACCGAGTGGAACTGCCTAAGCTAAGTTGGAAGGGTAGGATAGACCTAGGATAGTAAGGAAGGCTTGACAAAATAGAGCACAACTAGTCAGCCAGGACAGAACTATTCGAGCAAGGTAAGTCTTCCTATATAGATGAAGCTCATAAATAGATCTCTTCAAGAGCTTGACCAAGGTAGAGTATGGCATATTCAACATTACAGGGTAGACCTAATAGAGTAGAGCAAGCCGTTTAGTACTGATGGAGCTCATAAATAGGTCAACCATTCGAGTGGAGCTTACGAACTGGCCTCCGATATAGTTTAGTAAGACATTGGATTGGTACATAGAATCCTATCAAAAGTTGTATGTAATCTTCTATTAAGTAGTAGAACTCCTGAAGTCTTGTATTAAGAATATCGAATCCTAATGTTTAAGGGTAAATTAATGATGCTAAGAGTGATGCTCATGGTTACAATCATGTTACCCAACAAATTCCATAAACTACTAATGAACAATTGCAAGAACTTGCTACATTTTTAGCCAACTTAGCTATCTTTGTATAGAGGACACTAGAGACTAGGCCATAAGAGAGAGTTATTGAATATGGCCGAGATGTTAGAGATAGGCAAAGAAGACAACTAACTAAACTTAGATCACTAGAAGCTGTTAATATGAACCAAGCACCATTTTGATGTAAGCCCCAAAACTAGCAATTTGAGGTTTCGATCGGTTGAAAGACCCGATTGAGCTTAAATTATAAAGTAAAGCTATAAATATTAGTAAAATAATCCTGTAAGTTTGAATTTAAGAAAATAAACAATAAAATAAAAGAATATAAAAATTCCAAATTTTAAGTATATAACTCGTTATTTATCAAAAATGCGTAAAATGCATTCCAATAATTAACGAATCGGTAGAGATAAATTATATGTATACTAAAAATCATAAAATGACCTAAATAATATTTAGGAATATTTATTTGTACTATATATGAATTTACATGTATGTAGAAATACGCGTAATTACTTAAAATAAGCAAAATGTACTAAAATAATAAGAAATAATTAAAGAAAATTCATAATTAATTAAGAAAAAATATAGAAAAATGAGTAAAATTCCAGAAGTGGGGCATGACAATAAGATATTGAAGAAAAAAAATCAATTAATTAAAATGCAGCAAATAGAAAGTGGGAAAAAAAAAAGAGATAAGGTAATTTTCTTGTCTCATTAATGCACAATAATTTCCCCAAAGCCCTAAAAATAGCAAGAAAAATTCAGAAGCTCATTTGGATAGTTAGAAATTAGAGAAAATTAGGGAGAGGTAAAAATTGAGAGAAAAATTAGGGTTAGAAAAAAAATAGGAAAAACTATGCAGTTAGGGCTATAAAAGAGAACCTAAACCTAATGAACAGCTGGAAGTGGACGGCCTCCACCAATACACGGTAGTGGTAGCGCGTAGGTGGGTCGATACACCCATGGTCACCGATGGTGGCCGGAGCTACCCAAATCGGTGAGTTCGATTTCTAGCCCGATTTTATGTAATTTTGTTAGAAATAGTAAATATTATTATAAAATTATGAATTTTGTTATTCTGAAATATTTTTTTATGTAGTTTTTAGAAAAAAAATATTATTTTGATGAAAATATGTCCCGTGATATGTGGTCCTTAAGAAATCATGCAAAATCGAGCATGTTTCAGTTTATAAATAAATGACCTTAGGAGTGTCGTTTTGAACCCAAAATTTTTGTGTAGACTACTTAGATGATATAGAATAATGTTATGAAGCCTCTTTTCAAAAATTTTAGATAATTTTTAGGCCTTAAAATAAGGCATAAAATGAGCAATTTAGGGTTAATTAAGTAATTAAATGGTTAATTACTGATTTAGTGAATAAGTATGTGTTTTAGGATGTTGAAATTTGATGGATTATGATATTTGTAGCATTTAGGGTGTTAAATATAATTATTAGGTTAATTATGTAGTAAATAAGTAATATGGAAAAATAGTACATTTTTAAGTAAATTTTGTAAATTAGGATAATTAGGTGTAAAATCTGATTTATAATGAATTTAGACATTTTGAAATGATAATTGATGTTGGGAGATAGTAATTAAAGTAATAAAAATATTAGATGTGTATTATGTACATAATAGGTGATAATACATAATACATAATTATTAGAAATATAATAAATAGAAAATATTAGAATAAAAATTGATATTATGATAAGAATAAAAATATACAATAAATCTGATAGGAAACTTGAATTTATGTAATTATATGAAAAATGTAAAAAAATTTCTCACATTAGGAGTGAATTCGGTATACTAATACGGATTTAAGTGTACTGAGTGAAATAAAATACTGACTAAGGGTAATGATAATATCTAGGAGATCAGAAAGTAATGTGATTAATTTTACATTATGGGTTGAAACGAATTTCTAGGATTCAAGTATAAAACAATACTTAGAAATCGAACTAGAACCTAATTTAGAAATCAATGCGGAAACCGAACCCAAACCTAGAATAATTGTAAAAGACTTAAGACTTAGATAATTCGGTATATTAAACCCTTAATAAAACATAACAATAAATGTTATAGGATAAAATGAACCTATAATAGTTATATGAAAAACTGAAACCACGTTTGTGTTATAGGGATGATCGGTGATGGCCTGAACAAGTCAGACCTCAAATGAGTGAGCAAGGAGTCGAGATAAGTTAGGATTAATACGATGCTGTATTTTGGAGGCTTAAGATTATGCTTAGTTGTGCTTGTTAGATAGTTAGATGTGTGCATGTGCTTGATTATGAGTGATGGTATGATTCTGTTTGTTGTCCTGGCTTGTATGGTATGGTTTGTATGAAATGATTGATCACCCTAAACTGGACCTAATCAAATATACGACCTATAATCATAATCAGACCTACATGGCAACCCATTAGGGGAACTTAGGACTCTTCGGCCAATTACCGACCCCTTCGAAAGAGATAGTGCAGGATTGCAATTAGTCTTTTCTTCATCCTCAGTCGAACTAAGTGATAGGAGAGAAGGTCGCGGCGAGGGTGAAGTCAATGGTTCGAAGGTAGTCATGGGAGGAGCGAGGTCTTCATTGCACAAGCCTGGGTTTGATCGTGAGCTGTTGCATTAATGGTAACTCCTTAACCCGGATTAGAGCGGGCACAATTTCTCTAATTTCATGATGGGCCGGACAACGTCATCTGATGGCATTTGCTTGCACATGTATTGTACCTAATAAGTTGATTGAAAACCTTGTTGTATTTATGATATAATTTTAAGTTCTCCATCCTAACTTACTGAGCTGTAGTTGCTCACATCCCTATAGATGTCGTGCAGGTACTGGCTAAAAAGTGGCAAACAACTACTGTAAAACTAGCAACTGCTAGATCCTGGGGAGTGAGGAAAAACATTGTAGAATAAACACATATTTATAAGGTCTAAGCTTTTATTTTAGAATTACTTTTCATTTCTGAATAATGTAATAACTAGGAAATATATTACGTAGAATTATTGTAAATTTTAATTGCAATAACTGAATTATAGTGTATACATATATTTCCTCACTTTCTTAGGCAAATGATTTATTTAAATTACAAACTGTTTACTTCAAAGAGGGTTAGTCGTAGACGCCTTGTGTAGATCAGGTCTAAGATAGCGGTTGTAAAGCCAACTTCTATCTTAGGATGGTTTATACGACATGCTAAGAGATTTGTGAGAAGGAAACTAAGTTAGATGAAGTTAAAGAATATGGTAAGGAGGAGGATTAGTATGATAGATTCGAAGAACACAAGCTTTGTGCCCCTAGAGGAGCTGAGTATCTCAAAGTGCAGATTTTGAGTTTTAATGGGTCTAGTAGTGTTAATGACTACCTAGATTAGGAGGAGAAGATTGCAAAGATATTTGATTTATATGAACATAAGGACTTGGTACATATTCAAGTAGTTGCTTTAGAATTTTCTAGATATACAGCAATGGAGTAGAAGAAATTGCAAAATGTACATTAGCATACTTGTCATGAAATGCGAACTTAGAATGAGATAGAGAAAGTTCTAAGGAATAGATTTGTTTTAGAACACTATGAGCATAACAGTTTCTAATGTCTTTAAGAACTTAGGCAAGGTAGCCAATTGGTAGATGAGTATGTTCGAGAGTTCCAATTGGTAATGATCCAATGCAATGTTAAAGAGTGCGAGGTATGGATAATAGCACGGTTCATTTTTAGACTAAGATCCAAAATTATGTTGTTTCTGAGGGAGGTATCAAAGTTGACGATGAGAAAGTTTAATCTATTCCCGAATGGCGGATGTCGACTAGTGTTGCTGAAGAAAGGAGCTTTCATAGTCTAGCTTCGATTTATCAAAGATTCATTGGTAACTTTAGTTCTATAGCTTCACCATTAACTAAGTTGACCAAGAAGAACTCTGGATTCAAATGGTTTAAGAAAGGTTAGAGTAGTTTTGATGAGATTAAGTCCAATTTGACTTCTACCTCAGTATTTATCTTATTCAACTTAGAGAAAGTTTTTGAACCAGAATGTGACGCATCTGGAGTTGATATTGGAACTATTCTCATGTAAGAGCATCGACTAGCTGTGTCTTTCAATGACAAGCTTAAGGGTGCCACACTGAATTTTTTGGCCTATGACAAGGAGTTTTATGCCCTTGTTTGAGCACTTCAGAATTGGCAACATTATTTACTATTGAGCAAATTTATTATCTACACAAACCATGAGTCCCTCAAATACCTCTAAGACCAATAGAAACTCTCTTGACGTTATACTAAATGGGTCAAGTACCTTGAAACTTTTAGCTATGTCATCAAATATAAGAAGAGAAGTATAAACATTATAGTTGACACACTTTCTCGTCGGCATGTCTTTGTCGTAACATTGCAAGCTGAGATACTTGGGTTTGGTACACTGTTAAATAAATATGAGCATGATTCATACTTTAGACTCCTAATGGCCAAATGTAACATTAGAGGAGTAATGGATGGGTTCTATCCAAGTTAAGGATTTCTAATGAAGGGAAGGCAAGTATGTATGTCGAGTGGTTCTGTTAGGGAATTATTTGTTTGAGAAGCTTACGTTGAAGGCTTCGATAGCCATTTTTGTGACAGGAGAACGGCCAAGTTATTAAAAAAGAATTATATTATCCTAGGATGGTGAAAGATGTGTGCAAAATTCTTAAGCAATGCAAGGTGTGCAAACAAGCCAAGGGAAAAAAGAAGCCATATGGAAAATATACACTTTTGCCTATACTTAAGCAGCCCTATATCAATCTAAGCATGGATTTTATACTCGATTTACGCAAAACACCTTGGAAACATGATTCAATTATGGTGAACGTTGATTGATTCAACAAAATGAGACACTTCATTCCTTGCTACAAAAGTGATGACACTATTTGTTGCTAACCTCTTTATGTAGGAGATTGTGTAGCTACATGGAGTTTCAAGGAGTATTGTATCTAATCATGATTCAAAATTCATAATCTTCTACTAAGCTTATTTTAGTATTTCCTACCATCTACAACGGATGGCTAGAAAGAAGTTGTGGACAAAATCATAGGCAACCTCCTTCAAGTTACTATTGGGAAGAATCTATATGATTAGGATCTTTACCTGCCCATCATCGAGTTCGCTTACAACTACTTCACTCATAACTTAACAAGAAGAATGCCCTTTGAGATCGTCTATGGACTTAACTCAAATTTACCCTAAACATGATTATTAGCCTAACCTCTTAAGGAGAAAGCCAATCAAGCCAATCAAGCCTACAACGTGCTGAAGAGTTTCAAAAACTGCATTAGAAGGTTATTGAGCAATTAATTAACATTGTAGCCCAACAAAGAGAATAAGGAAGGAGGCAAGTCATTTACAACTTAGGAGACCTTATTTGAATGGACCTCAGTAAGGAGCGATTCCTAGAGAAGAGGATAGACAAGTTGTCTTCCAAGTTGGATGGCCCTTTCAAGATCTTTCGATGCATCAATGACAATACTTATAAACTAGAGCTACCTAAAGGAAATAAAGTGTTTCCTACATTCAATATCATCAACTTAATGCCCTATGTGTCGAAAGGAGAATGAGAAGACCAAGATTTAAGGGCAAATCTTCAATAACCCTAGGAAACTAATGGATTATCAACCTTTGGACCCATCACTCGTGCTTGCCTCCAAGGCATCCAATCTCTTACCAAGAGGATTATCTCTTATTAGCTTGTAAAGGACGAGCTCTTGTATATGGAAGGGTTGTCAATGAACTCTCTAAGGATATAGCTTGAACACACCCTACTTTGCTTGGACTCTTACTTGGTTGCTTACCTATCGAGTGTCGAGATTGTGGACACTATAAGCTAAGCTCTACTCTTCCAGCTTACTAAACTGCAGTATCATTCAATCACCTTGGCAACTCTAAGCACAGGTCATCAATAATAGCCTAAACATCAACTTTGCTTAGCCATAAAGCCTAAGATCCTAGATTGTAGACCTAATCATGACATGCAACCCGTCATTTCTTCTTCTAACATTGTATTCTATTCTTTTGTAATATTTTTCCACTTTTACCCTTTTAGTAATGTACTAAGCTAGTATTATTGTATTACCCTTTATTGTAATTTCACATATTTCCTTATTGCCTTACAGACTTGTTATCATCTTACATCTTATGCCTTTATAAATATTAAATATATTTATTCTTATGAGATACTCTTCTTTGACTACATTTCTTCTATACTTTTATCTAATCTTGTTGACTAGTTGGCGAATAGACCTTAGTGTTAGCATGTGAGTCATATTAAGCAAAGTACTAAGTCATATTATGTTCATTGGGGTATTTTATCCTTCGAGTAGCTCTATGGAAGCTACTGTGTTTGTCAACTTTTCCATTCCTTTATTCTTCATTACTTCTAAGGACCTGTTATTGCTACTTCCTATGGTAAGTCCTAGTAATCAACTTATCTCCTAAGTACATCATGTATTATGTTAAAGTGTTAGAAATTTACTATTACCCTTCATTACTACTTGATGGGTAGGTTTTGTAGTCAAACTTCCCTCTATCTTTGCACTCAAAGGCCAATCTCTATTTGGCTTAGGGTATACTTTGCATGCCTTTATTACCTTTTAAGACACCCATGTTATTAGTTGTGGCATTTAGTAGGGCTGGTAGTAAGTTTTAAAAGGTTCATGTAAAGGGGGCAAGGTGTAAAGCTACAGAGGTACATGGACAACAACATGCCCATGTTATTTGCTATGTTGGGCATGTAAAAAGGAGTCTAAAAGGTATACGGGCAACAATATGCTTAGTTCATAGGCACATTGAGCCATATAGCCACAACATGGCCTTGTTGAAAGGGAAAGTTTGAGAGTGGTTGGATACAAAGCCATGTTTCCCCTTGCATTCTTTTTAAACTTCTTTTATCTCTTTATTTACAATTTTTTGCCTCCAAAAAGTATTCCTAACTTTGTTATCAAGTATGTTAACACATTTTTTCCCTTTTTTAGTTTTAAGGTTTCTAAATAATGATAAAAGGAAAAGGCCCTAGGCACTTAATAAAAAAAAAAGAATAAAAATTTTGGAAAATTAAATAATATATATGTAAATATAAACAATTGAAAAAAAAAAGAAAACTTAAAAAATGAGGAATTTGGAATATAAAAAAAATTGAAAGACAAAAATTAGAGAAGTAGTTTTAGGTAAGGTCTCAAGCTAATAGGTTACATTTTGGTCTCATTTTGGGGGTTATTTTAGATTTCAAGGTCAAAGGATGAATTTTGAAGTCAATCATGCATATGCGGTTTAGCAAGTTGCAAGCCATATTTAGAAATGCTAATTTTTGCATAAAATTAAATATTTTGACTAAAGTCTAGGTTAATTAATTTTATATCATAAAAATTGGTTCGATTTAAGTTAATTGTGGTTTCAAACTAGATCTTAATTGGATTTAAGTTAATCGTTTTATGAGAAAATCAAATTTGAATTAACTAGACAAGTAATGGATAAGGAATTGGAAAACTAACAATCATACTTATTTGAGAAAGTATTTTTGTTAGAACCTCCATAAAAAGGTGCTTTGATTATGATAAAATCTATATGTTAAAATTATTGTCAAGTTATTGGGTGTGTAGAAAAGGATTGGATTTTGTGAGAACTCAAGAAGATAAAAAATGAAAAGATTATATTTTGAAATAAAACAAGATTAGATTTTCGAAGACAAGATTAGAGCTGAAGAGATAAAAGTTCAGAATCAAAATGATAAGAATAGATGCTGATTTGAACTAGAGCAATAATTTTAGAAACGTTTATTGCTCAAAACCCAAGAGAGAATTATCAAGAAGCGAGGAAGGCAAAGTAGAACCAAATTTAAAGATGTAAGAAATAAAGAAAAGTTTGAATTCAAATGAAATCAAAAAGACAAGAAAGAAGAGCTCAATAAAAGATAAGAACTTAATTCTGAAGATAAGACAAGTTAAAATTAGAAGACAGACTATGTTCGGAAGCTATACAAAAGCTGAAGCAATTTTGGAAACTTAAATAATAGAAAAAGAAATTTACAAGTTTAAGAAGATATATTTGAGTGATATATCTAATCAAGTGAAAGGATATTTTCTTATCAATATATGAGATTGTCTCAAAACCAATTAACATAAGTATTGGAAAGGAAAAAAATAACATATATATGCTTTCTAAAAGGAATAAAAGAAGGAAAGAACCATACCTATGTATCTTTGACAACGGATGAAAATCAGCTGTATCGGCTTAGCTGTCTCTATGCTGTCCCATCCTCTTAAAAAATGCAACGTGTCAGTTAAGATTTCACAAACCAATTTCCATTCTCTTCCATCGTTTGCATATTAGGTATCCTTTCCTTTCTTTTTTTACCCATTGCACATGCATAGTAGCACCCACGTTGGATTTTTTTATCTTAGTAAAATTTCCTCTTTTTCTATTTTCATCGCCACAGATAGGGTAGATTTAATTATTGAATTCTTCATGTTGTCTAACGAAATGGCATTATATAACATTATGTAATTATTTGGATTTGATTAAACATTCTTCAATGCAATAATAAATCATTTGGTTAAAGTAAATTCTTTAGTGATTATCTTTTGATTTTTAGTATTTTTTAAATATGTAAGAAGGATTCATGGCTATTAAAGCAAAACAAATGGCTTTTTTGCTTTTTCTTTTCTATTCTTAGTAGGCACAAATTTTTGCTCATTATATTAATATTAATACAAATGTTAGTTTAAATTGAATAAAATAAAAGAAAAATATTATTCCAATATGAAACTTTATAGACCTTATAGTAGAAAATGGCATTAAACATGTCTTGTTCTGGAGCACTAGTATGATAATCTACCCCTTTTTTTTTTGTTTTTCTCATGGTTATCACCGATGAGACTAATACTCAAGTCAACATCATAGTGGTCAAAATTTTCTACAAAATTAAGTTTTGTACATATTGGATATTCATTAGGAATAATATCGTTAGTGGTTTCCATGGACTCAAAAATTGTATTTACACGTATATTCATTTTAATAAATTAAATAAAAGATACTATCATGACCAAAATCTTAATCTCCTTCCCAAAACCAAATAAATAAGCTTGTTTGAAACTAAAACATATCCTTTTTAAAATATTTTCAATTTCAAAGCCATACTAGTTTAGTTCTAAAAATCAAAAGATAAACAACAAAGAATTTACTTTGACCAATGATTTATTATTGCACTGAAGAATATTTAATCAAATCCAATTAATTAAATAATGTTATATAATACCATTTTGTTAGACAGCATGAAGAATCAATAAATCTACTGTATCGGTGGTGGTGAAAATAGAAAATCCAACGTAGGAGCTGTTGTGTACGTGCAAAGGGTAAAACAAAAAGTGAAAGAATTCATAATGTGCAAACAATGGAAGAGAATGGGAATTGATTTGTGAAATCTTAATTGATACGTTGCATTTTTTAAGAGGATGGGACAGCATGAGGATAGTTAGGCCGGTACAGCAAATTTTCATCCTTTGACAACCAACCATTTTGAAAGAGAGAACCAACATAAGGATCATAAAGATTTAAAAGCAATGACTATGCAATAGCCATTACTAAAGACAGAACATTTGAAAGTTAGAGCCAAATCTAATTAAATACTTGAGGAAGGCAAGAAAAATTAAGAATAGAATATAGAATAGAAAGTTACATGATCATATGTTTCTAAGAAATATGTGTTAAATTGTGAAATCTATTGTGAAAAAAAGTATTGTGAGAAAGTGAAAGGAATCATATTGTAACGCTCAAATAGAGCAACTAAGCTCTTTCGATTTTTTAGAGAACTATTTAAGAGAATATTGGAGGAACTTTATAGAGTTACAATTACTTTTATAGTGTGAAGTAAGGAGGCAAGGTGGAATTAGGAAACTGTAAAGATTATATTGTTTTTTTTTTTTTTCAAATAGTGGAAAGTTAGGTGTAAAGGACCTAATCTTATAACTCATTGTTGAAAGAGTTCATTGAAGCATAAGACGGAATCACTATATATTACTGCCTTATTTTCTTATTCTCTATCTATTCATTTTTATGTATTTTATTTATATTGCCTTTTTTATTATACATCATTGATTAATTAGAAGCATACAAGACTATGATTGAAAGATTAAGTTAGTAATTATATTAAAACTAAGATAAATTTTTAGTGTGCAAATAATTGATCTAAAATCATTATATTTCTAATTTACCATAAATAAAAAATATGTTTAGCATTTCATTGAGACCAACAATTTTGGACATGTGCATAATAAACTTATTCATTTAAATATTAGTGTCCTTCATTTGTTGGAAGTAGGTCATTTAAGGGGATTGGTGATTATTAAAACCATTGTTGCCCAATTAAGTACCTTAAATATTATGTTAAGCTAATTTAGACCAAGAACTCAGCTAACCAACCAGCTAGTGCATGTGTGTGTAAGAGAGGAGATTGAAGTTTGATTCCCTTTAGGCATGTTCTACAACTCTTGTTATTATTTTTATTTCACTCCTAATGCCATTTGGCATACATCTATTAGATCACATGGTGATGACATGGCACCTAATGCCATGTGTCATTAATTGATCTACGTGGTCAACATCAACCACCTCCACTTAGCCGCTCCTCATTAGTTTACGTAGGTGACATATGGTGCTAGTTGGCACCATGTCATTGTCCTTACCTTTAGCATCCCTTATTTCTCACACATTTCTTTACTAAACTAGCAACTTTTATTTTGATTTTCACTTTTTCATGATTTCACCAAAATAATAGTAAAATCATGGAGATCACATAAGATACTCTTGATCTAACCTACTAACATGTCTAGATTCAAGCATTTAAGGTTCAAATCTACCATTAAAGATAAAAAAATTTGGACCCTAAATTCTAGCCCTTACATAATCTATCAAATCCAGTATCTCTAAGCAACAACTGAAGCTTTCATTTGATAGTTAGGCAAGAATATAACATTTCTAGCTCAAAATATCACCAAAGATCAAAGATCAAGTTTTCCCAAAAATTGAAGATTCGCCTAAGTTAGCACTCCATGGCCCATTTAACCATTAATATGCCTACCAAGCTCGAATCGAGGTTAATAAGTACAAATACACATTGCTACACTCATTTCCAGCATTAATCATCATGTAACCACACATACAACTTATTTCCAAAGTCTCTCTCTCTCTAGGTCAACTCTACTTTTTCTCTTTAGATTTTCTTTAATTATGCTGTTAGTTGAAGGAAATTAACACCACTATAAGCTTTTAAAACCAACCCCTCCACACTTTCCCTACTACCTCCAACACCTAAAAAAAAAAAAAAGAAAGAAAAAGGAAGTTCAAAATACCCTTAATCACGACAACCAAAACCTAAGGTTAGTAATGCTCGATTACTCATCAAACCACCATTCTCTAGTGGTTGACACCAAGCTACCAACATCATTAAAATTTGTGACCTCAAAACACCTAAGCCTACAACACCTTAGCCCTTGCTAGTCCTTTGTTGAGTTGCCTAACCCTATCTCTCTTTGCCTTTCTTTTGTTAGTTTAACCTATGCCCAATTAGGATATGCTTTGTATTTTTGACCTATAATTCAACCAAGATTCCAATTTAAGTATGTTTTTCTCTTTTCTTTTTTCTTTTTATTTTATTTATTATTTTTTTATAATTTTTTATATGAAAAAAGATAAAAGGGTTACTTTTTTCTAAAAATATTTTCATTCACTTTTCTTATAAGAGAGGGGCTTTCTTTTTATAAAAATATTTTCTTTTCTCATTTTTAAAAATTTCAAAATAAAAAGGATTTTTTTTCTAATTCTTCTTTAAGGAAAAAAAGGAAGAAAAAGTTTGAAAAATATTTTCTTACTTAGAAATAGCCTTTTTGCAAAATTAAGGCATATTTATAATTTTCCAAAAATAAATACAAAAATATTAGGACCTCTTTCTTAGTTTTCTTAATTAATTTAACTAGAGAAAAAAAATGTAAACCTGGTTGTGTTGTTGGTGGATTTAAGGTAGGTGTTTAGGCTTGCAAATAATACATTTTAGGCTTTAGGGGGTACTAGGATACACTAGCATTACTACTTTAATGCTTAAATTAATATATTTAAGGAGAGAGTGCTAAAGAAAGGAAATTAGGTGGCAAAAGTGTTTAGAGGGTCTCATGGTTGTTTGTCCTTATGCATACATACAGTTATTTGATAACTACACTAGAGTGGCAATTGAACTGCCTTGGACACATGGTGCCTTATAAATTAGAGCATATGTTAAATGTAGAAACAAAAGGTAGTTAAGTGTTTATCAATAAGAGTAATCGTTGAACCATTCATACCTTGTCTTAATATTCAAATATTTTAACTTCATGGGCTTAGCCTTAATGATTTGGCTTTAAGATTCCTGGTTAGTAGGTTAATTTGAGTTAGTAAAGCTCTAGGGATAGCCTAGCAATCTAGATGCCGACCTATTGCTATTGGCTAATCACAAGTTATCGTAACAAATAAATAAAAGTATGGTTGCTTGGCTTGAAGTAACATTTAGCTTCAAATAGGTAGGCAATTTGTTGAGCATGTTAATGAGAAACTACTAACAACTAGTTGTTTTTCAAAATTAAAGTAAACCAACCCACTTTTACTTTTCTTAAAGCCAAACTACAAGAAGTTTGATCCCTACTAGAGGATATTTAAGTAATTCCCAGCTGACATAAAAAATGAAAAAAAAATATTATTTTCCTCTTTTGTTAATGAATAAACTTTATTTGTTATTTATATCTCTTTTAAAATAAAAAGGTATCTTGAAAAGTAAACTTTAATTATGGAAGGTTAAAAGTTGGTAACAATTTAAGTTTTAATAAGTAAACACAAAAATCCATGTTCTCTAGTTTTTCAAAAATATGAAATTTTCTTTTCATAAAAATAATATTAAAAACAAAATTAATCCACTTAATTGATTTTAACCCATCACTTTCCTAACCTTAGTTTGGTGGTGACTCCCAAAACTTTCAAAATATTAAGGAAAACAAGATTTTCCTTAATTCTTACTTATTGATTAGTGTTAAAATGAAATAAGAAATTAGACTTGACAAAGTATTTTCAAATTTGTTTATCAACTTTGAAAACATTTTAATAGCTTTTCTTAAAGTTTGATCTGACTATTCTTGTAAGGGGTTGAAAAGAATGAAGTTAAAAGGGATAGAGTGAGGTTATGGTTAAAGAAGTTTTGAATCTAGGCTCTAAGTTGGCTTTTATGCTTGTTACTAAGTTCTAAGAGTGTTATAGTTTCAATTTCCAAAATTCTACTTAAACTCCATGTGTGGGCATCTTGCATATATGGTTGTACACATCAGGATAGTGAATTTAGTGAACTTAATTAACTATCTAGCCTTAACTAATTAATTATTGCTTGTTCATGGCTTTAACCAATACCTTAGGGTCTTAGTTTGTTGGCAATGCATCTTGATAAATTTTGCACGACATTGTCTTAAGTAAAGTCCTATACTAAAATAATTTGGGTAGATTTGGGTTCTTTCTTATATTCTTGATTTTTACGGTGTTGGGGAGTACAAGAAACCAATACTATATGTTATATGTATGTATATGTGCGATGGGGTCATGAGCTATCCTAGGTCTTAGAATGCTAAGATCGTATTATTTGTTGAACTATATTGAAGACAATCAATTGGTGTTTGCTACATTTGATGTTTCTTGTAACGTATGTAAGATTGTAATATGCTTATTCATGTGCTTGTACTTATGGTATTTTGTGCTGGGCTATGGCATACCCTTAAGGGGTTTGTTTTTTGACTATGGTGGAGGTTTTTTGGTTGTTAGCTTAAATAATTATGAGGATTTTAGGTATGATGTGGTGTACAATATGGAAGACGATTATGAATATTATTACTTGGATGAAGGTAGTAAGAGCATTTAAACATGTGCTTTGGATAGATTTTTTGGAGAGCAAATTCCTTTATCTTGTCACATAATAATTTGATGGATTGATTAATTTTTTACATTGTTTAAGGTTATGTGTAACTATAGTTACCATTATTTAGCATTTAGTTAACTATTAGTTGTTGGTTGTAGGGGAGATAAGACTCCTTGCCTTTAGATGTTATTTAATCTATTATTGTCACTATTGGAGCAGTTGAGGCTCCAATTCTTTTTAGTTTATTAAGCTTTATAGATTGTTTCATTTGAGTTGTTTTTTGTGTTCAGCGATTTTAGATCCAAAGTTGTTGCATTTATGGAGATTTTAAATTGTAAGTTGGTTATCATACTTAAACTGTTGATATAGATAAGTTTCTTTAGGTTCTAGATGCCTTAGAGTGTCAGTACTAAGTAATGATGCATTGTAAGCTATACCTCCCTATGTTTGAGGCATTACAGTTTTAGTTGTGTCAGAGCTCTAGATTAAGAGATTTTTAGATTGCTAGATGGTGAATCCATAAGGTTGTTTAGGTTGGAGATTTTTCTTGTCTTATTTTAGTTATTCATCTTTCATTGTGCTTTTCTATTTCATTAATGCTTTTGTCTAAAGTTTAATGTGCTCTTTATCTTGTTTTCTATTGTTTATTTTGGATTTCCCTATGTTTTTGTTTTCTTTTTCTTTTTCTTTTTTTTAGTTTGCCTAGATGAGGTATAAGTTCCACCTCTTCCTCCTAGCCTTAGAATACCTATTGATATGCTATGTACGAAGGAGACAACTGTGGCTATATGGGGAGGGGTAGAGTTTGAGCTTTGGCTTGAGAAATAATGAAAGTTGAGGGGTTTTAGCAAAACTCACACACATATTAATGGACATGATGCACCACCGACCTTGCACGATCTAGAGAGCTAAACATGATGTGATGCATAAGTTAGTTATATAGGTTGCTCGCCACATCCTTAGTAAAGGGGTTGAAAAGAGCAAAAGTTAGACTTAGTAGCTTAAGTTAACTTATGGATAACAATGGATGTTAAATGAAGAATATTCAATATATGGATGATTACTTGATACTACGGTTGTACAAATAAGGGTATTTATATCCATCTCTTTTAAGGCATCCCCTAGGCATGTAGCATTTAAAAGAAGGGCATTTGACCAAAAATAAAAAAAATCTTAGGAATAAGGTACAAATGTAAGTTAAAAATGAGGAAAGATAAAAAGACATATTCAGAAAGTATAGCACAACATGAATAGAGTTCATAGACACATGTCAATGCTCATCTAGGTTAGAATCTGGTAGACTGTAGTTACCTTAGATTAAGATGGAAATAGGTTAACAATTGGTTGAGCTAAATAGAGGTCAATATATGTGTTGTAATAGTGTTTGACATATACATCTTGATTACAAGGTGGAAAGGGGGAGATTAGTAGTCCTCTTAACTAACCTATAGGTGGCATAGGAGGCTAGGAAGCACAATGGTTGAGTTGTTGCTCAGGTTTGCTAAACTATTGGTTGAGTAGGCTGAGTTGAGCCTAGGTCAAGAGATATCAACACAATCCAACTACAATACGAGTATAGATGAGCTTAGAAGACTAAGCAACTTGAATCTAGTTAGCAAGGAAGATTACTCTAGTCTTGATTGAAGGGAGATGATCCGATGTGCTATGTTCTCAAGTCCCTTAGCTCATGTACAGGTGAAGGGACCTTTGGTTTGATTCTTATCACCTGTGTTAATGACTAGGGTGTTTTACAATAAACTTAATAGGGTTAAGAAAGAAAGAATGTATTGGCTACTCAATTGCTCAATATGGTACCTTGGAGGAAGTTATTAGTGGTCTAGTAGCCACAAATCCATCATGTTGTATATGTGATATGGGCTAATGCTAAAACCTAAAGGTGAGAGCAAGTGGTAGTACAAGGTAAGAGGCAAGCAATTGAGATTAATTTCAATAGATTCATGAAATTGGCCAAGGATTTCAAGCTTAAGCCAGATGAACAACTAGAGACTAAGGCATGAATAACTAAATTCAAGAAGGCCTTTGTAGCTATAAATAAGAAGGTTGACTATGTAGTTTTTCTTTTGAAGGGAGATGTAGTATAGTGGTAAGCTAGAGCCTCATATATGAATCTGTAGCATATAGATTGGGAGAGGTTTAAGGAACTGTTATATAGGCAATTTTTCCTAAGTAATACATAGAATTAGATGAGGCTACATTTATTGCATGCCAGTAAGAGGCTAGATTAGTAATTGAGCATGACTTAAATTGCTTGCCAAAGTTCTTAATCAAGTCTATCATTAGGAATGGTCGTTCTAAGGTGAAGAGGTTTGTGTTTAGATTAGAGCTAACCTTATAACATAAGTTTGCATCTTTTTAGCTGACCACATATATGGAGATAGTCAATAAAGCTAAGTTCTTAGAATAGAGCAAGGGAAGGATAGATGATTTAACAATGTGTAAGGTTAGGATAATATTAGATAAGAGAACATCTCAAGGTTTTGTAGGTTTAAATAGAGAAAATAGGTAAGCACCCTATTGAGCATGAAATTTTTGGTTTTTACTTATTTTCCTTAATCTAACTTATATCAAATCCTATACCCATTTGATATAAATCGTCGACTAAGAATTAAGGAAAATCTAGTTTTTTTTTTAATTGTAAAAATAATTTGGAGTTGTCATCTAACCGGAGTCGAGAAAATGTTAAGTTATAACTAGTTGGGTGGATTAATTATAACTTAACCACTATTCTACCAAAAAAAAGAAAAATAATTTTGAAAATAGTTTAAAAACTAGTGTTTTTGGATTCGGGGCTTAACCTATTAAATACTAATGAGTACCATCATAACTTTCTGAATTTAGTTTTAATCATTTCAAAATAACCTTTTTACATGAAAGGAAAATTTTAATTTATTAGAAAGAAAGAAAATTAATTTCATTTACAAAAAGAAGAAAATAAAAAATTAAATCTATTTATTTGCAACATGGAAAATAAAAAAGTTCGCTACTTTAAGTTGCCCTATAGTTGTCTACGGGTGCCTACGTACTTGTTATTCAGGATCAGATATTTTATAGTTCATTAATTATAAAAATTTAATTGTTGTGGTTGATTTTAGTTTGGAAAAATAATCAGTTTTACATTTTGATCAAGTTTGTTTTTACTAGAGAAAGAAAGGGTTTTAATTTTTCAAATGCTCATTTTTGGAAAATTCAAAAAGCAATCCTAATTTTAGAAAAGGTTCATATATTTTTATTTATTTGAAAAATAACTTTCTTAAGTGATAAATATGTTTTATTATCTCTTTTTTATTTTATTTTTATTTTTTTAATTTTATCAAAACACTTTTTTAAAATTTTTTTAAGTGATAAACTATTTTATTTTATTTCTAAAACAAAAGGTTAAAAAATAAAATAAAATCCCTTTTTATTTTCGTAATTATTTATTTATTTATTACTTTTTTTTCTTTTTTATAATAGAAAATAAAAAGAAAGAACGCAAAAATTGAATAAAAAGAAAGAAAATATGGGAAGAGGACTAGACTAGGGTCTATTAGTGCATGTCATGGGTGTAAGTAAGGAGCCGGATATAGGTTGGAATCTGAGTTGTTTAACTTAAACACGTGCAGCGCACGTCAGTCTAAAGAAGAAGAAAGTGACAGCTTTGAGTAGGTAGATTTGAGGAGCTTTAGCCACTATTTTAAGTAAGGGAAGATGTTTTTGTGCTTCTTATTGACAAATGTCAACATAGGGACAATGTTGAAGCCAATGATGGTGGTTTGATGCGTGGTGGAAGTTTTAGCTAAAAGTGGTAGTGGTGGTTTACGTGTGTTATGGCAGTTGTGGCTTGAAAGAGTGGGGTCTTGGGTTTTAGGACACAACTAATTTGATTGTAGGCATCGTTTTGAGTCAAAACCACCATACTGTAGTGATTCATATAGTGGTCACGTGGTTAAGGATTTGGTCAAAGTTCCAAGTGGTGGAGCTCACGTTTTGGGGTACGATGGTAGAAGAGTGTAATAGTGTTGGAGAGCTAAGGACCTTAGTAGGCTAGATGTATGGTTAGCTTCCTTCGAAAAGCTTCGAGCACAAGTAAGTTTTAGAGAGAGAGAGATGACTCGTGACTAAAGAGAGAGAAAGTGAAGGATGTGTGTTTTTGAGTGAATTTGAGAATGAATTGATACTGGGAATGAAGCTATGAGACACTATTTATATATAAACAAACTCGAATTTATTCAAAAACTACCATCAATGGTTGAATTAGCATTCATTGGCAATCTTAGATTTTAAGTTATTATGTAATTGCATGGCTAATTTTGAGCCTCAAATTGGATGATTTTGGATGAAAAAGTATTGATTGGTAGTGTCGTAAGACTTCTTTAGATTCTTGCAATTATTTTGATGAATTTACTTTAAAAAGTGATTTAATTAGGTTAAAAAGAGAGGGGATTGTACTAGCTTAATTTCCCGCATTTCTATGAAAAACTAGAGGACAAGGAAGCTAGTACATTATCACTTATCGCACGCCCTACCCCATGTGTACACTATACTTGTGTAGCTTAAAGTAAAAAAGTAGGTGCTTCTTATGCTCATATGCATGGGCTTGGTCCTACACTAAGGCCTTTAGCCTTGTTTACTCTCAACATCGACTAGGTTTTATACTTGGTCCAAAACCCCCCTAACCTAACCCCCCACATAACCAACCCTAATACCACCCTACCCTTACTCCTTGCCCTTTTATTTTTCTTTTAATAACAAAGAGAAAGAAGAAAAAATAAATAAATAAATAAAAGTAAAAAAAAAAAAGCACTAAACCTAATTTCAAACTAAACTTAAATTCTAAATGACTTAAATTATATCACCTACATACGTGCTATAATAAATAAAATAAATAAATACATAAAAAATAAATAAACTAAATAAAATGATTTTGAAATTGTACCTAATTTAACAGATGTGTGCACTTAGACCCTATTTAAGTCTAAGAAGGAATTACCTAGTCTTAATAACCTAAAAATTATATTTCTCCTCTACAACCCCCACCCCCCTCCATTTTTATCATAAGGGTAAAATGTACTAGAAAATGTTACGATCAGCTAGCTATCCTAAACTTGATGCATTAGGGATTTTAGAGATGAGAGAAAAAAAATTGTTACATGGGGAAGAGAATCAAATGAAAGAATATAAGTATGTCCTTGAAAATAGTTCAAACCTTGAAGGTACCATCTTGGATGGACGGTAAAATAGTTTAAACCCTAAAAGCAAATCTTTAATGAGCATTTTGGATGGATGGTTTTTTAATTTTTTTCAAATTAAACAGTAATATGAGTACCATCTTGGATTGATGGGTACAAAATCATCTTAGATTGATGGGCTTTAGTAAAACTCGAACACCATCTTGGATTAATGGCCTTTAACTTGAACACTATCTTAGATTGATGGGTATAACATCATCTTGGATTGATGGGCTTTAGTAAAACTCGAATACCATCTTAGATTAATGGCCTTTAACTTAGACACCATCTTAGATTGATGGTTGTAACATCATCTTGGAGTAATGGGCTTTAGTAAAACTTGAATGCCATCATAGGTTAATGGATATACTACTATCTTGGATTAATAGGCATAGTACCATCTTAGATTGTTGGGTAAAAACTTGGTCACCATCTTGGATTGATGGATTTTAAATTAATAAGATTTCTTTTAAAAAAAATTATCTCTATTGTATAAGTTCTTAGAATTTATCAAAATTAACCTCAATGGTTGATTTAAGAGAGAGATTGAGTTAATGGGGTCACTTAAACTACTAGGAGCAAAGCCCCCCTAAATTAACAAAAAGAGATTTTGGATTAGACATTAAGGACTGAGTCCCTTTATTTGAATTTAGGTAAAACTCCTAAAACTGATGAAAACGGTTACTAAGACCTAATGGGAAGGAGAAAATTTGCAAACGAGGGTCGAACTCGTGTTTTGGACAAAATGCTTGAAAGTGATAAGACTTAGTACTAAGGCTAAACATAGATGAAGCTAGGTAAAAAGATTAGTTTGGAATTGACTTAAAGAAAACTTGTCTCTTTTCTTCTTCTTTGTTTTATTTCTCTCTCTCTCTCTTTTTCTGAGAATTGCTAATAGGTCTAGATTCGTCATACATGCAGGTCATTGACAATTTACTAATTTCTTGACTTTGCTTAAATCGCTTGACAATCTTGTCTTTAAGAGGTCTTTTTTTTCTTGAGCTACTCTATTTTCAAACTTAAGGCAAGTGATCTTTTGGTGTCATCTAAGGTGATTATAAGGGCAATAACTTTTCTTAAAGATAGGAATAATATCTCATAATTGATTAATTTAATCTAAGAGGGCCTCCTTATCTTCTCTTGGTTCAAATTTCTACTCTTGACTATAATTCTAAAAATTAAGGCCTATTTTGTAAGTGATACACTTTAATCAATCTATTAAGTCTTTTTCGGATGGTAATATAATATAGGCATTTAGTCTTCAGTTTAAAAAAAAATGGGGCTATTAATGAAGTGGTATGTTGAAAGAATCACTTTTTAACCTAAGTTTATAAGTTAAGAACCTAACAGGCAAAACTAAAATTATGCTTGTCGTAGTTTCTAGTAGATATCTTTTATGAATTTTGATGATAACAAAAAGAGAAGAACACTAATAAATTAACAAGTGTGCATGTATTTAGAAAGTTCTTTAGAAAGTTTAAAATTGTAAACTGAGGTACATTCAGAAACTTATTCAGAAGGTCTGAAAAGACTAAAAGAGAGATTATTAGAAAGTATTTCAGAAGCTTTTATAAGAAGAATTAGTATAGTACTTCAGAAGCTTATTTAGAAACTTTAGAAACAAATGGTTGATATTCTTCAGAAGGTTGTTCAAGAAGTAAGTATGGAAGTATGACGTTAATAATAGCTTTAAATCATATTTGAATTAATCAAGCCCTAGCTCTATCAGATTGGGTGTATTAGGGAAATACACTTAATCTCGTTTCACTCAAGATGGAATTGTGATCTATGGGGATTTTTAAGTGAAGATATATTTAGATAAATTAATATTTTCACAAGAATGGATAAGGATAAGGTTGATTCAAATTTTATGGAGTTATAAATTTTTGAACATAAGACTTATCGAGAAGTTGCTAACAAAAGCAGATTTTTTTAAATTCAAATCAAAAGCTTATTTGGTGGTTACAGATTGATGTGTATGTAATCTAAATAAGATAAGGAGAGTTGTTTTTGAATTTCAAATTATTGAGATCTTCTAAAAAATATCCAAGCAATTATCTTAAATAACTAAGGTTCGATAAAAGATGATCTTCAAATTTTTAATTGTTGAAAGATTTCAATATAAAAAGAGAAAGGATTGAAAATGTCATGTGACATAACTCTAAAGAAAAAATTTCATTGCACAAAAAAATCACGATCAGAGTATACCTTCTGAAAAAGTCATAAAAAGTCCTTCAGATACTTCTTTAGAAAGTTCCATTGAATCAGACATTGCAACAATCATCATTTCTCTTTAGAGCAAAATTGATTGAGATTTATACTCTTGTTCTCACTTGTAATTTCTAATTTTTATTTGTTCCTTGAGTATTGAGATAAGTACTTTTGTACTTTGTTGATCTGTATTAGCCTATATTGTTGAGAGTTCAAGTGTGATGAGCACTTGTAATTTTAGTAATTTGATTTAGTAGATTAAGTGGAACAACATTGGTGAAGCAGATTAGGTCCCTAATAGTAGAGTTAAAAGAGAGCAGTAGGTAGAAGGCTAAAGCTCTATAAAATCTCTACCTGATATTCTCCTTCCTTACTTTTTTAATTTGACTTATTAATTGTTATGTGTTGAATTATTAAATTATTACTGTTTACCGTTATAAGTTGTTAAGTGGGGTAATTTTATTTTGCTTTTATCGAAATTTTTTTAAAAGTTAAAGATATCAATTGGTATCAGAGCTTTGCTCTAATATTTCCTAGAGTTTAAGATCATGAGTAAACCAAGTGGTAGTTTAACAGTTCAACTTGGTAAGGTATCATTTATTGATCAAACTAACTTTCCCTATTGGAAATTTAGAATGGAGACCCATGTGAAAATATCAGATTATCAAACTTAGCAAATCATTTCTACAAGAGATCTTAATGTTCCAACCATCATGACGTTAAGAGATGATATCACCAAAGCCGAACTCAATTCAAAGGTGAAGAATTTATTGTTGAGTACCAGCGCATGATCATAATTTTTTCTAATTGCTTCTTGTAAAGCAACTAAAGACATTTGAGACACTTTAGTGCAAACCTATGAAGGCATAGAAACAATTAAGGATATAAGAATCAACTCATTGATTCAATAATATGAAACATTTTAAATTCTCCCTAGTGAAGAAATCAAATACTCCTTTAGTAGATTTTCTACTATAACTAATGAATTGTCTTCTCTTGGCAAAATTATTAGTAATGCAGTTATGGTATGCAAGATACTAAGAATTCTTCCCACAATTTGGAATGCAAAGAAAACTGCTATAGAAGAAGCTTGTGATCTAAAAACATTAACTCTGAGTCAATTGTGTAGAAAGCTCATGGCATATGAAACTGATTTTCTCAAATCAAGAAGTACTTTTGAGGATACAAAAAAGAAGCTACAACATTTAGGGCCAAAGAAGTACAAGTTGATTCTAACCATGATGATTCATCTAATGATGATAATGATGACGATGAAGAGGTTGGTAAGTCTTTTGAACAAATTTCTCAAGAAAAGAGGTAAAAAATCATATTGCTCTAACAATTTTAAATCTAAGAAGAATCGAAATGGTATAATAGATGGTATTAAGGAAAAGAAAGAAGCTATTTGTTATAAATGCAAAAAAATTGGGCACATGAAGTATGAGTGTCCACTACTTTTGAAAAAGGTCCGTAAATACAAAAAGAAACAAAAATGCTTTCTAGCAACATGAAGTGATTTAGATGAGTTGGAATTTGAGGAAGAAGGTTTGGATGATAAAGCTGAGGAAGCAAATTTATGTTTGGTGGCATGTTCTGAAGTAAGTTCTAAATCTGAATTCGATACGATTATATACCCGATGATATTTGTGGTGAAACTAGTAAATTTTTAATAGCACTTTCAAAAGCCAATGATAAAATTTCAAAAGTTAAAAGTGAAAATAAAGCTTTGAAGAATGAAAAACAAGCTCTTGTTCCAACAAACAAGCTTTTGGTTTATGAAAATGATTTTTAAGATTTATATGTTGCAAGAGAAGCTTTAGTAAATGAAAATCTTATTTTAAAAGAAGAAAACAAAAGTTAGGAAAATCATGTGGAGGATTTATCTAAGTCAATCAAAAACACATTTCAAAAGTTTAATGAAAGTGATAAAATGTTACAAATGTTGATTTTTAGTTAAAGAATGGATAATTCAAAATCTGGAGTTGGTTTCGAATTTAGAGATATGTCTAAAACAAAGAGAGAAATAGTGTTTGTCAAATTAGAAAGTGAAAATCAAGAACATTTAAAGAAAAGGATAAAGGCAAAATAGTTGAATATATTAGATGGTACAATAGATAGTATTCTTAAAACAAAGAGAAGTATTCTTTCAGAAGGTATAATAGAAGGTTGTACAGAGGGTATGTTAAAGACTACCCAAACCAAAACCAAAGGCGTACGGTAAGTAACAGGTATGATTATTCTTCTCCCTATGCATGTTTTCTCTATAACAAGTTGAGTCACATTGAAAAGTACCGCTTTTATAAAAATTGCAAGCTTCGTAAAAACCAAGTAAACGCAAATAATATCACAAGCTTGAAATTTAAAGGACTTAAGCTTATCTGGGTTCCTAAGAATGTTTAATTGTTCTTTTAGTAGCTGCAGGTTATGAGGCAAAATTTAATTGAAGGTAATTCCTGATCAATAATGCCTCATTGGAAATGAAAGCATGGAATGAACGGTAATCTTATTCTATTTTTTAATTTGCTCTTCATGTTTTATTTCGTTATTGATCATAAAAAATAATTGGTACCATTTTAAGGGGGAACTCATTTTCTAAAACATGTTTTTATAAGGAGAAAAGGAAAGATGTTGAAATTTATTTTTTTTAAGAAAAACATGGCATTGATATATTTTCTTAATGGGGAAATGTCTCATTATCTACTTTTTCTTTTATAAAAATTGGTTATCTTCTCACAAGAAAAAAGGAGAGCAGCGTTTTTCAATAATTTTGTCATAAAAATATATCATTTTTTTCTAATAACAACAGAAAGGGAGAGAAAGACCAAAAACAATTAAATACTGAACATAAGCATACAAATGTGACAACACAATAGTTTGAATAATTTACCATTATTGTCAAATAATGTTTCTTTCTCATCATTTATATTGGACATTGAAATGTTACATGTTTTTGGGGATATGAATATTTTGTTATCATCAAAAAGGGGGAGAAAGGTAAAAAACAATTAAGTACTGAACATAACCAAACAAATGTAACAACACAACAGTTTGAATAATTTACCATTATTGTCGAATAATGTTTCTTTCTTGTCGTTTATATTAGACATTGAAATGTTACTTTTTAGACGTATGTATGTTTTGTTATCATAAAAAATGGGGAGAATGTTAGATATCTCTCATGAATTTTAATGATAACAAAAAGAGAAGAACACTAATGAATTAACAAGTGTGCAAGTATTTAGAGAGTTCCTTAGAAAGTTTAAAATTGTAAATTAAGGTGAATTCAAAAACTTATTCAGAAGGTTTGAATTGATTGAAAGAGAGATTATTTTGAAATTCTTTTAGAAAGTATATCAAAAGCTTTTATAAGAAGAATTGGTATAGCGCTTCAGAAGCTTATTTAAAAACTTTAGAAACAAATGGTTAATATTCTTCAAAAGGTTGTCCAAAAAGTAAGTATGGAAGTATGGCATTAATAATAGCTTTAAATCATATTCGAATTAATCAAGCCCTAGCATCACTAGATTGGGTGTATTAGGGAAATATACTTAATCCTGTTTCACTCAAGATGGAATTGTGATCCATAGGGATTTTTTAAGTGAAGATATATTTAGAGAAATTAAGGTTTCCAAAAGAATGGATAAAGATAAGGTTGATTTGAATTTTGTAGAGTTTCAAATTTTTGAACATAAGACTTATCTAGAAGTTGCTAACAAAAACAGATCTTTTTAAATTCAAATCAAAAGCTTATCTGGTAGTTACGGATTGATGTGTATCTAATCTAAACAAGATAAGGAGAGTTGTTTTAGAATTTCAAATTACCAAGATCTTTTAAAAAATATCCAAGCAATTATCTTAAATAACTAAGGGTTGGATAAAAGATAATCTTCAAATTTTTAACTATTGAAAGATTTCAATATAAAAAGAGAAAGGATTCAAAATGTTATGTGACATAACTCTGAAAAGAAATTTTGATTGCACAAAAAAATCTTGATTAGAGTATCCCTACTGAAAAAGTCATAGAAGGTTTTTCAGATACTTCTTTAGAAAGTTCCATCAAAGCAAACATTGCAATAATCGTCATTTCTCTTTAGAGTGAAATTAATCAAAAGGTCCTTTAGAGGGGGTAGAATTATGGTAGGGTCATAAGTAATGTGCTTATTGCAATTGGGATCATGAATTTTGGGGAGAACCTTAGCATTTGCCTCAGTTTTTTCAAGCTTAATCTCCTTAGTTATGCTTTTGGGGTCCTTAAGTACCTTCAATCCTTTCAATCTTTAGGCTTTAGACTCGATCACCTTATTTGTGTAGATTTCTTTCTTGGACAAACTTTTGATTCCCTTATTTTTCCTCATGCCCCTTTTCTTTTTCCTTTTTTCTTTGTTTCTTCTTCTTTTTCTTCTGTTTTTCTCTTTTTTCTTTTCCACTTAATCTAAGACTAAGGTGATCATCCCTTCTTTTAGTATATGGCTCATAATGCATGTGGTTTATATATAGTGTTTAGGATATAAGCCTTTCTTCATTTCATAGTAAACAAGTAACTAGAGGTAACAATTACAGTTAAATTGAGGTGAATAAAGCAAGCCTAAATTAATTTTAACCTTTGCTCACTTTTAATGACCTTATCCTCTACATTGCCCTATTGTGAAGTAGTTCTGGATAAGGTTTAATTTTTGAAATACTTCATTAAAAAAGGCTCAATAGGGTTAACAAGGGATATTTTGTGTTTTAGGATAGAGAAAAGAACACATAACGTCATTTTGATTAGCATATCAATTTCAAGATAGACCTTTAAGGATTGTGTCCAAATCCTTACATTGATGGCACTCGACACTTAAGTGTTTAAGGGTAGGTATTTGAGATGTGATTTGCTCTTTTCATTCTAATTTTTTTCAATTAGTGAGACTTTCCTTAGATAAACTTCAATGATTCATCAGTTTTCAATTTGCTTTAGAATGCCTTAATATTAATCAACTACAATCACTTAATTTAAAAGAATGTCTCTAGTAGTGAAAGGTAACCAAGAAGATTATTCTAATCCAAGTAATAGTTATTACACAATCATGCAAAACATAGGTCTATTATAGACTTTATCAGAAAGAAAGAAAAAAATTGATTCTTCTTTGCCCTAACTTACTCCATTTGAGCACCTAACTATTTAAGATGACATGTAAGCTTGTAAAAAAATATTAGTAGATTCAAAAGATTTAGAGTTGTAGGTGATTCAGTTGAACTCCCCCTCATGACTTGAAGAATGACTAACTTCTTGAAGCTTTCATTGAATAACCTTAGCATCAATTATGTCTTGAATCTTGTTCCTTAACCTCTAGCATCTTTCAATGGAGTGGCTCTTCTGACCTATATGATAGTCACATTACGCTTCTAGGTCAAAATTGTATGGTTTATAATTTAGATTAGGGGCTTCACAAGTTAGGATCTTTGCCTCCTTTAAATGATGAAAGAGTTAGGTCATTAAGATCTTTAGTTGAGCGAAGTGTCTTCTTCAAGCCCCTTAGGTTAGGTTTTTTTTTCACTTACCCTTGATTCTTTTCTTTTTGGGCAATTCTCATTGTTTGAGCATACTGACGCTTGATTAGTAGTAGAAGGCAGGTGTTGAAATCTTCTAAATACAAGGCCTTTCGCCATTTCTAAGTCTATGATACTCTTCTTTAGTGTTGCCACCTTTTCTTCTAAATTTGAAAGTCTCTTTTTTAAGCTTAAATCTTAAAACACTTAGGGATTAGTCATTATGGGAAACCAAATTTGCAACTATTGGGCCATTTGGCATACAACTTTTTTCTAGGGAGGTGATCTTATCATCTGCTATTTCAACTTGATTAGAAAAATCCTTACTTGTTAGCAAGCCTTCATTTCTTTCATTCTTTTGTTTTGTTTTTTTTTTTTTTGGAAACCTTTATGTTGCAAGAGAAAAATAGACTAGCTTAACTTCTTATAATGAGAATTTTATAAGATTAGAGAAATCAAAAGAAATTTTAGAAATTATTTTATAGGGGATAGACTTATTTGATAGAACCTCTTATAAACCCATAAAAACTTAGGGTAAGAAACATTTCTAAACTTTATGATCAACCTAAAAAAAAAAAAAGTAGTTACAACATGAAGGTATTGAAAAAATTACCTACAATACTTATAAAAAGAGAAGAATTATTTTATGAAGTAAAATTTCTAATTAGAAAATCTAGATACCGAGAAGGATGGGTATGTAGGAACCAATGACAAGAGCAATAGGAAAAGAAAACTAGTGTAAAGGGAAAGGCTAGTAAAGGTATCTATTGTGATTAATGCATTTGAGAAGGGGAGGAGATATAGACATATTTTTTAGGATTTACAAATTTAAAAGTTGAAGGAAAAGAAGAAAATATACGTTTTTGTGGGTAAGGAGTCTATGAAAGCCTATGATAATCTATAAAATGGTGAATTTTGTTATTATAATATAAAATTTTACAAAAAGAGAGGGAAAATGTTTATGGGCTGAGTCTAATTCTCTTTCAAAGTGATGAAGACTATTTACAAGTGAAGGCTACTTAAAATGATCTACAAATATGTCTTAAAAAGTTGACAATCTCATTCTAAAATTATTTTACAATGTAATTAAAGATAGTGAGGGTAGTAGCTTATTTACACATGTAAGTAAAAACAAGCATAAATATTTACATAAAAAAAAAAAAAAGAAAAGATGAAGGCATATGGATGCTAATGCAGATGCGAAGGGCTGGTGACTAAATATTAATATGGCAATATAAAAGGATTAAAGATTGAAACTTTTCTAGAATTTCATTATTATAATAAATTTGAAATTACAGGAAAATTGAGTTGCTGCATAAGAATGTTGCTTATAAGGAATTTCTATATTTACGAAAGGGTTTATGAAATTTGGTGGTATAAGGAAAGTATAGTATAGCATTTTTATGGTGCAATAGAATTCTAGTAGAGTCCTGACTTTTCCTTAGTGGTATGGCTTATTGCTATTTAGTCATTGATCAAAAGATTGTATATGTAATCAAGGTAGGTTCTAAAGGTCATTAAGTTTTATGACTTTACATATTTTTGAAGAAACGATTCATTACTTACAACAAAGCTTAAGTGGAATGGCCTAATCAACTTTAAGTGGTAGCTACACTATTATGCCTTGAGCCTATACAATAGACCCCTGCCCTAAGGCTTTAAGATGGCTTGGGTCTGACCATATCTCCCATGCATCCATGATGCAATAAATAACCCCCCATATCCCAATGTATTGCATGCAAAAATTAGTGTAACAATGAAAACAAATTATTTACAATGAAAGAATAAATTGAAAAATAAATTTAATCTTACAAAGTTTAAGTAGCTAACCTTCTTGATAGTCCCTAGTGGAGTCGTTAATCTATAGAGCTTGAAATTTTTTATTTTCGCTTATTTTCTTTAATTTGATTTATATCAAATCTTATACCCATTCAATAAAAACCCTTAACTAAAAATTAGAAAAAATTTGATATCTTTTAATTTTAAAAGATTTTAAAGTCACCACCTGACTAAAGTTAAGAAAAGGTTACATTGTAACTAATTGTGTAGATTAGTTATAACTTAACTACTAGTTTATGAAAAAACCAATTTTGAAAACCAAAGTTTTTGGATCTAGGAGTTAACTTATTAAACCCTAATGGATAGTACCATCATAACTTTCTGAATTTAGTTTTATTTATTTCAAAATACCCTTTTTACATGAAAGGAAACTTTTAATTTACAAGATAGAGAGAAAATTAATTTTGTTTACAAAAATAAGAAAATAAAAAATTAAATTTACTTATTTATGAAAGGGAAAATGAAAAAAGTTCCCTATTTTATGTTACCTCATAGATTTTATGGGTACCTACATACCCACTTTTCAGGATCATACTTTCCATAGTTCATTCGTTATAAAACTTTAATTGTGTTGATTGATTTTAGGTGAGAAAAATAATTGGTTTTACATTTTTATCAACTTTGTTTTTACTTTAGAAAGAAAGGATCTTAATTTTTCAAATGCTCAGTTTTGGAAAATTCTAAAAGTAATTCTAATTTAGGAAAAGGTTAATTTATTTTTATTTATTTGGAAAAAGAATTTTTCTAAATGATAAAATATGTTTCAGTATCTCTTTTTATTTTATTTTTATCTCTTAAATTTTATCAAAACACATTCTTTTTATTTTTGAATTTTTTAAGCGATAACCTATTTTTATTTTATATATAAAATAAAAGGTTAAAAAAGGTAAAATAAAATAAAACAAAAGCCCTTTTTTATTTTTTATATTTATTAGTTTTTTTCTTTTTTTTTATAATAGAAAATAAAAAAAAAGAACAAATTAAAGAAAAGGAATAAAAAGAAAGAAAAGAATGGGAGAGGATCAAACTACCAGCTATTAGTGTAGGTTAAGGGCATACGTGAGGAGGCAAATAAGGGTTGGAATTTTGGTCATCCGACCCAAAAACATGTAGTGTATATATGGTCAAGAAGAAGAAAGCGATACGTTTAGGTAGGTAGATATGAGGAGCTTCAACCATTATTTTAAGTAAGGGAAGATGTTTTTATGTGTTACTTATTCACATATGTAGGTGTAGGGATAGTGCCACAGCCAACAATAGTGGTTTGGTAGGTGGTGGAAGTTTTGGTTAAGAGAAGTGATGGTGGCTGACAATATGGTGGTAACTGTGGCTTGAATGAGAGTGAGTCCTTGGGTTTTGGAACATGGCGAATTTAGTAGTAGGCTTAGTTTCACATCATACCACCATATGGTGGTGGTTCTTATGGTGACTACGCAGTTAGGGGTTAGGTCAAAGTTCCAAGTAGTGAAGCTTACGTTTTAGGGCATAATGATAGAAGAGTATAGCAATGTTCGAGAGCTAAGGACTTAGGTAGGCTAGAAGTATGCTTAGCTTTACTAAAAAAATTTTGAGTATGAATAAGTTCTACAGAGAGATGACCTCTAACTATAGAGAAAAAGTAAAAGATATGTGTTTTTGAGTGAATTTGACAATGAACTAATGTAGGGAATGAAGCTAAGAGCCACAATCTACACATAATAAGCTTGAAGAATGCAAAAACTACCATTAATGGTTGAACCAACCTTCATTACCAATCTCAAATTTTAAGCTATTAAGTAATTTCACGGCTAATTTTGACCCTCAAATTGGATGAATTTGGACGAGAAATGGGTATTGATTAGTAATGCCCTAACCCTTCGTTCGATTCGTACACTTATTTTGAAGAATTTTACTCTAAAAGTGATTTAATAAAGTAAAAAAGAGAGGGGATTGTTTAAACTTAATTTCCTACATTTCTATGAAAAATTGGAGGAGGAAGCTAACCATGGTCACGTGCTACGCGCCCCAACCTGCATTTGCCCTATATGTATGTGTCTCATAATAAAAAGGTAAACACTTCTCATACTCGCATATGTAGGCCAAGTCCCATACTAAGGCCTTTAGCCCTATTCGTTGTTAATACAGACTAGGTTTTGCACTTAGTTTGAAACCTACCACCACTCTCCATATAGAAAGAAGAAAAAATAAATAAATGAAAGTAAAAAAAAAAGACACCAAACCTAATTTCAAACTAAACTTAAATTCTAAATGCTTTGCTTTAAAATTACATAACATACATACGTTCTAAAATAAATAAATAAACAAAATAAAAATTTTTGAAATTATACATAATTGAACAATTGTGTGGACTTAGACCTTAATCAACTCTAAAAAGGAATTATTAAGTCTTAATGACCCTAAAAACGACCCAAAAAATTTTATTTCCTCCACCCCCCCTTTTTATTTTTATAATTCATTGTATTTTTATAATTTTCTATTTTTTTTTTGTAGTCATTAATTAAAACCCTTTTTTCATTTATTCTTAAAATATATTACAAGAAGGTAAAAATGGGGTGTTTATATACCCCTTATAGTAATCAAATAGGAAGTAGGCTAGTTGTATTGTAGACTAAACCTATGGTTCTACTAATAGCAACTCTTACTCATGCTACCACAAACTATAGATAGGAGGTGCATTAGGCTCTTTGGCTCTCACGACTTAGTTAAGTTTAAGTGGACACCAAGAGTGTATTTTTCTTATGGAAAGGCAAGATACACCAGTAAAGACTATAAGGAGCCAACTCTTCAATAGGGTTTCTATCTTAGCTATAAGCAATAAGGTCATTGAACGGTAGAGTGCAAGGATATAAGGAGCTAGGTAGCTTAGGCAATATAAGTAATGAAGCCCTAGGTAGTTTGCTGTATAATTCAATCCTAGCAACAAAGAGTTGGTAGAGAGTACTAGTTCATATCCTCTAGTTTTACTTTTAGATGCAAAAATGTGTGATAACATACCTTTGGGAAGTAGAGTCACTTTGAATCATGAGTTGGTATTGAGAAAGAATGAAAAGTTTCACCGGTTGACTTTTTAATGCTAGAAATGATAGACTTTAACACGGTAGTCTTTTTTTACTCTCTTATTGAGCTCTATTTCATTTTTCCTTAATTTAATTTATATTAAGCATAAAATAGATTAGTTGATATAAAATTAAGGAAAATTATTTTTCTTTAGAAAATATTTAAAAAAAGACTTAGAGTTGCCAATCAGTTAAACTGATAAAAATCAAATTAGAATTTTCAGGTTGGAAAAACCTAATTTAGCCACTAATATACAGATTTTTTTTTAAAAATTAATATTTGAAAAAATTTAACTAAAGAAATCTAAATTAGGAGATTAACTTATTAAGACTAAATCACTATATAAAAGTTTAAAAGAAACTAATCAATGTGCCCTTGTTTTATTATTTTTCTAAAAAATCAGAACATATCCAAGGATGTATAAATACACAAAAATGATTTTTTTTTATAATTTTTATTACAAATTTTTCTAAAAGATAAAAAGAAAGTAAAAAATTTACAAATTTTTTGATTACCTCTGAAGTTGTCTATGTATTCTCTAATTAAGATCAAATAAACTGTAGTTCCCATTTTCTTAGAAAACATTTAGTAGATTGGTAAATTTTATTGATGAAAACTAGTTAAGTCTACGTTTTTCAACAAATTTATTTTTATTAAGAAAATATTTAAAGAAACCTAATTTTTATTGTCTAATTTTGAAAAAAAAAAACCCTAACTTTAAGAAAAATGAAATTAAAATTTTTGTTTAGAGAAAGCCTTTTCTACATGATAAAAATTTTTAGAAAAATGCTAAAGTACCTGAATGCAATTTTCTATGAAATATACAATTTTCTATGTGATAAAAAATTTTATGGAAAACATATCAAAGCCATAAGAAAGATATTTAAATCATGAAAAAGATGATTAAACTATGGAAAAGATGCTTAACTATAGAAGAGATGTCTAAATCATACAAAAGATACCTAAATTATGGAAAATATGTCTAATGATAGAAAATATATTTAAATTATGAAAAAAATGTCTAATGATAACAAAGATGAAACTTTCATTGAAAATATGCAATAATTATCGAAAGATGCAATTGTTATTTAAAATTTAAGAATAACTAATATTGTAAGCTATGATTTTACTCTTAATTAGCTTAACTTTGTAAAAACACCAATTAAATATTATTTTATCAAAAACTAACCAAGTGGGAAAATTTTTGTTTTTCAAAAAAAAAAAAAAAACCCTAAATACCTAAAAATGCAATATGCAATTTCATGTAAAATATGCAACGATATGAATTTTCTAGAAAATGCAATGTCCATGTGAAAAGATGTAAAAATAAAAAAGTTTATTCATTTATATATATATATATATATATATTTTGAAAATATGATAACTTGCTAACAAATAGCCAACTAATAAGAATTGACACCAAGACTTGCAAAAGACTCATGTTAGTGTTTTATCACATCAAAACTCTTATTATGCAATTTTAAACAAGAAATCAATGATATGAATACATCAAAATAAAAAGTAATGCAATAATAAACAGACAAGTGAAACTATCACCTAATGCTACATACTAAAAAGACACATCCAAATAGTAAAAACATGGGTTAGATAAAGGGGGTTACTTAGTTGCACGGATTGCGTCAAGGGACTCTAGGTATATATGGGTTAGATCTACCCCAACAAATTGCAGCAGCCTCCTCCAATCTTTTCATGATATGATTCGATCACTGAATCAAGCAGGTAATCGTACAACAATTCTCATTAACTATATGTAGATCTAATCTTATAATAAATCTATTGATTCTTTTATAAAATATCAAACTCTAGATTATTACTCATGGAAATAATAATCAAAATCACGAAGCAAACATAGTTAAATAAAAAAATTAATAAAAAATTAAATTAATCAATACTAATCATATTATATAAATAGATCTAGGTTTTACAAAGCTTAGATACCAAGATTCTACTCTCTATACAACACAAAATAGAAATTTAAAAGCAAAGTATGGAAAATCATAGAAAGAATTATCATGAAATCCAAACAAAAATTGATCTTAGAATCCTCTCTTCTCCTTACTTTCTTCTTTGTTTTTAGCTTCTAAAAACTCTCCTAAGGTCATGTACACAAGTTCCTTCTAAAATAAACCTTAACAAGACTTCATATGTAAAGAGCTTAAAAAATTAAGTTGGCTAGAAAAGACACAATCGGTGACATGATTGTGTCTTTTGGTTATGTCCTAGGCTATGATTGGTGAAAAACAGCTCCAAATTCACTTAGAAATGATATAGTTGTATAGTTCAGTTATATCAATCTTCAAACTTTCAAAACTTGCTCATTTTAGCTTCGATTTGAGTGAAATTTGTTTCTATCTTCTCATTTTCTCGTGTAGATAATTTCAAAATCTAGAAAACAAAATTTTACTCAATTAAGTATTATTGTTTAAAAAATAAACTTAAATATCAAGGAAAATCATCAAAATTCATTAGTTAAAATATATGTAATTAGGAACTCATCATATGTGTTGTTGTGTGGCTAGTGTGAACGGAGTGGTAAAGATGGGTTTGGGCAAAGGTAGAATTGATGGTAGCTGTTGAATTAGATGAGAGAAAGAGGCTCATGATGTTGGTAGAGGTTGTGTCTTAGTCCGGTTGCTACCATCATGGGATCGTCTAAAATCATATATGCATGGACGGTGTTGTTGATAATATGGGTAAGAATCGGTCATGGGTGGCATTGCTGTATTACTTTGTTGGAGATCTATAGTAGTAATGGGTTGCATGGTCCATTTGAGTTGGGGATGGTGTGCATGTAGGAGATGAAGGTCGGGTAAGGATGGAGATTAGCTATGAAGTCTATATGATATGTAGTTTTGTTAAGAGAGAGAAGGTTTGTTGTATGATAGGTTTGAGTAGCTGTCATGGAGAGTGGGGATTAAGAGATGGGGTTAGGTGAATTGGATGAAAGAGAGAATTGATTACATGCTTGTATATATGAATTTGTATGATGGATTATGTAGGGTGAAGTAAAAGGGGATATAGTGAGGGTATAAGAGTGCTATAGTTTCGGTTTCTAATGCTATAGTGGTTCTAAGTATGAGTACCTTGCTTCCATGGTTAGGCGTGTTAGGATAGTCAATTCTACTAAATTCAATGAACTTAATCAATTATCTACCCCTATCTAATTGAGTGTTGGTTGTGTTGATTTTGGTTAATACCTTGGGTATCCTAATGTTTTGCAAGGCATCTCAATGATCTTAATGTGAATTGTCTCCACATTTAAACTCCTACATTTAAATGATATGCATATATCTTGGTAGTTTCTTAGATTTTTAGTTTTTAGGTATTGGAAAATACTCAACATTAATACTATATAGTTTATACATATGTATGCTGAGGTCAAGAGTTATCTTAAGTTTTGAGATACCAAAATTGTGTTACTTACTAGATTAAATTTAACATAATAAATTGGTTTTTGTTGTATTTGATGTTTCTTGTAACACATGTGAGACTATGATATGCTTGTTCCTATACTTGTGTTTGCAATATCCTGTATTAGACTTTATCTCACCTATTGAGGGCTTTTTGTTTTTGAGCTATGGGGATGAGTTCTTTTATTATTGGCATAGACAATTATGAGGATTTTAGGTATGATGTGTTGCATGATGTGGAAGAGGATTATGAATATTACTACTTGGATGATGGCAATGACAGTGTTTAGTTATGTATTTTGATAGATATTTTAGGAAGAGTAGACCTTTTTATCTTATTGCATAATGATCCTATTGGTTAATTGGTTCTTGATGTTACCATTTGGGTTATGTATGACTCCAATTACCATTGTTTAGTGCTTAGCTAAACTAACGCTTGTTGCTTGTAGAGGAGATGAGTTGTTCCTATTAAATGTAGTTTGTTCTATCTATTGGTAGTGTTAGAGCAGTTGAGACTTTAGTTCTATTTAGTTTGTTAAACTTTCAAAGTTATTTTATTTGAGTTGTTTTCAAGTTAGGCGACTTTCGACCTATAATTATTGTATTTATGGAGATTCTAAATTATGAGTTGGTACATCATACTTTAATTGTGAATATAGATAGGTTTTTTAGGTTCTAGGCATTTTAGCATATCATTATCTAGTAATAACACATGGTGAGGTGTAGGTTGCTAAGTTTTGAGGTGTTACATCAACATCATCACTAACTATGTTTCATGAATTTCATGGATTGGTATTCTGAATATTCTAATTTGCTATCTTTTTCAGTTGCAACTTAGTATGTAGTTGTAAGCATGTAAACGAGACAAGCATTAAATTTTAAGAATTTTGGAAATGGAGCGTAGATATATAGTTTATTATTTCTTCCCTCTACTCTCCATCGAATAAGTCAGAGAGTAATGAATTGGATTCCAACAAACCTTCCTTTAATCATTTCTTCTAATAGAGAAACCGTTCTATTAATTTGACATCCCCATCAGCATGCCATACGATTCTCTCTTTACAACCCTCACCTTCACATCATTAGGCCCACACATAGAGTGAAATTTAGGAAGTTACGGTACAGCTACTACTGTTTATTATTTGTGTTCGAGTTCTTTTGTCATAGGATTTACCTATGATGAATAAACATTGAAGGTGGTGATGAAACTTCGGATTTATGAGGCCCCTAACAACATGAAAGTTGGAGATGATGCTCGCGCGTATGGTAAGAGGTAACCCCTTCCCTGATTCAACTAGGTCTTGCATGCTTCTACCAGCTCCATACATAGGCTTGTTCCTTGTTCCGACATATAATTGGAATGACGTCAACCCATCACTCCCTGCATATAATTCGCGGCCCTATCGGAGAATGTAGAATCAATTATTTAGCCTTACCAGAGATGAGTATAATTATTACATGCACCCAAAACATTGATGGGATGATGCTAATTTAATCAAAATATCCTCATATATAACATCAACTACATATAATATATATACACAATATGTAATTTTTTTCAATTGATGGAATGATGGTAAGTTAATTAAGTATAATGCTAAATGGCCCAATGAAATGCTTGAACTATTGCTAACATCCAATCGCTGGTAGGGCATCTTAAGTAGGTATTATATGCATAAACTATTTTAATTTGATTCATTATTAAGTTGAATTAATTACGCTGTAGTCAGATCAAGCAGGAGTTCAGGCCGTTCAGGTGGTACATTCGATCAAGCTGAAGCTTCAAACTATTTGCCTTAATAAGCTAATGAGCTTAATCTACCTAAACAATAAGCTGCATTCAAGTTTAATTTTATCAGAAAAAGTACTATTCTTTTTAAATCAAATAACTTGATAAGCTATACCGATCAGACTTAAGTTTATTTAATATCACATTAAATCGAGCTTTGAACTTTAAAGTTCAACACTATTTTCTTTCAACTAGGCTCCTCTGCACTCTATGAATAACTAATGTGGAAAATTATTCTTAGTTCCTAAAAGAGGAAATCCTTTTTTCATATAATTTCACTAGGAATTTCCCATCACAATATAGCAACATGAATAACTTGTCATTACATTACCTTCCACGATACCAAAACATAAAAGGGAATTGTTACGCAAAAGGCTACGTACATCTCAATTCAAACATATGAATGTAGTGTACATTAGACAAAGTGCTATATTTGAGTTACAATGTCATGAGCCAAATCAAGCTAAAGAATGAGTTGATTTCAAGCTAAATTTGAGATTTCATGTAACATTAGTTAGAAACAAAATTATTCTTTTGAATTAAATACGTTAAATTACCTTAGTTAGTTTGAATTTAAGTTTGTTAGTACTAGGTTGAATGGAGCTTTGAATATTTAAGTTGAGCATAAGATCAAATCTACCCTATCTCATCTGCACTCAATACTCCCCTACGATTAACTATAGTGGGAAATAATTCTAAGCTCCTGAAAGTTGCTGAAATTTCCTGTCAAGGCAATTTAGTGATATTAGTAAATTGTCACTACATTACTCTGCATGATACTAAAATATAAAAGGGAATAGTTACATAAGAGGCAAGATACATTTCAAGTGAGACATGAAGGTCATGTATATGATCAATTTGAGTTACAAGTCACGAGTTTGATCAAGCTAAAGCATGGCTATAACCCGGTTAAAATGGAAAATATTTGTTTAACAAAAAATAAAATAATTCGAAGTTCTTGAGAGAGAAAATGATTTTTCCTCATTTTCATTATAAATTTCCCATTATAATATATCAGCGATATAAATAAATTGTAATTACATTACCTCCCATAATATTAAAAGATAAAAAAGAATATTTTGACTAGAATGGAAGACACATTTTGACCGAAGCATAAGGAGGGGACATGTATTGCACAATGATCCGTTTGGGTTTCGAGCTAAAGAGCTTAATTAAGCTAAAGTATGAGTTTCTTTGAAGTCTAGTTTGAGATTTAAAATAGTTTTATTTAGAAACAACACTGTTACTTTCGATTAAATTAAATAGATTAAGCAAGTCTAATTAATTTGAATTTTGAGTTTGTTAACACTACATTGAGCCAAGCTTTTAATTTTCATGATGTTAAGATCTCATCTAGACTTGACTGTAACTCTATGATTAACTGAGGAAAATATCCGTATAACAAAGAGAGAAATAATTCTGAGTTCCGGAAACTGGCAATCATGTCTTCTCATTTGCATTAGATATTTTTCCTATTGTAGTGATTTAGTATCATATAACTTGTGATTACATTACCTCTCATGACACTAAAATGTAAAACGGAATAATTAAAGAAGAGGCAAGGTGTAAAATCTCAACCCAAACATAAGATGATGATACGTATATTACATAAAATAATTCTTTTTTGAATCCTCTACTCTATTTTAGTTTAATATATCAATACTATTTCCAACGAAAGAGAATAATTTTTTTGAGTTATAAGCCGAGGAGGATAACAAGCTACAGTATGTGTCAAGTTCAGTTTGAGACTTATTAATATAGTGTTAATTAGAAATAATACTACTCTTTTAGATAAATTTTATCTCAAACATAAGAAGGTGATGTAGATTACACGAAGTGATATATATAAGTTAGGTCCGTTAAATTCCATTGGAACGGCATTGCTTCTCTAGCGTAACCTGATACGTTGGCTGAATTTTTGCACTACCAAAAATATGTAACACATCATTGAAGAAGAAAAATATACTAAGCTATATCATAAGTAGGTAAAGGATCGTTACTTCTGACCAATATAAGACGTTGAATGTTAGAATATACGAGTCTTAGAACTTTCGTCTTTTCTCCTTTTAGTTAGGAGCTAGTAATAGTGAAAATATATATTATTTTCAAACGATCAAATCCTTTTTGGATTTTACGTATTTTTCTTAATTTTATACCTAATGTTTAAAATTACTAAAAATATTTTTATAAAAGGATTCTTAAAAGGAATGTTTAAAATGTATAGAATGTCAACTTGACATTCTAAACACCTCTTTATGTAAAACGTTTTTTCACTTTATAAATTATAGAAAGGTGCTTAAAATGGTGTTTGACACGTCTTGTGCTAGTCAGGGTAGAAAGCTAGGGATGAGAGAGGCCCTAGGAGTGAACTGCGAAAGCCGAACTGTATTAGAAAAAATAAAATGAACAACTAGTTCATCATGAAATACCTCTCTTGAGTTATGCATATGCTCATATGTATAAATTATAAAAAGAGAGCACTGCTTGTTATAAATATTTGTATCAAGTATCTCTCTCTAAACATGCTCAAATATCTTATACAGTCAAACTTTTATTTATAAAAATTATAATCAGAAATTTGACCAAGTGAACTTTTTTCTTTTATTAAATTTACTACTTTTATCATCTTAAGAATGATGACATGGTAAATAATTACAAGTTAAAAGAGAACGAGTGTAGCTTAGATAGTATGTATGGCAGGAAAATGTTTGATTTTGTATCGTATTTAATACTTAAAATTATAAGTATGAAATTGGAAAAAAAAAATTAAAATTTGTCGTAAGAGAGTCAGACATGTTACGATTGCAAAATAAAAGAATGGATAGGGCTAACGATGAGTAGTTAGCTGCCTTTCCCATATAAGCTGCTGCCTCACTGTGTACACTTTGAAACTACCTTTATGCTCCGCGGAACTTTTAGATTATTGGCCACCATGCGCAATAAATGATTGTTTTCGTTCATTTTTTTCACGATATTAAATATTACTACTAGTTTTATGTGATATTCTTAATGTACAAGTTCAACATCAACTAAAATAAATTAGATCTCAAATTTCATCAATCATATCATCATTATTAGTTTTATTTCTAAACTATTTAAGTGGGTAAACTGCTAAAGTTGATTTACCATATTGACTACTAACCGAATTAATGCCGGGTAAATATTTTACATTGTGTATCTATATTATTGAAAGGAATTATTCTACCTTTTAGTGTCTTTTTATTATTCCTTCAAATATCCGTATAACGTATTGAAAATAACAGTTAAATTATATGATACTAAATTTTAGCTTAATAATGTGAAAAGCAAAGTGCATAATTCACTTAATTTTTTTTTCTTGCTAATTATGATTTCTCTCTCTTGCTCTTAGTAACATGCCAAATAACTATGGATAGTCCTTTTAACTCGCAATAAAATCTAATACATTTGAAGATTGAGAATCCTTTTATTTATTTTTTTTCTGTTTATTAACAATAAAATATAATACATTTGAATATTATGCTCTTAAACAATTTCTCATAAGCTCGTAAATAATTATTTTTCTTTTTGAAAAATCCCCAATTAATTTATCATTAATTATTTTGTATGTATATGACATTTCTTTAATAAATAAAATTAAATGAAAGTATTATATTTATACATATGCATTTATAATGTATTGCTACAATTTACATATATTCTTCTTCCCTTTTGGACTACCCTTTTTCCAAATTTATTTTCACATTATTTTTCACATGGTTTGATTTAATAATTGTGTTATGTTCTAAATTTTATCATGCCATTTTCTTTAATTTTTATATACACATCGCAAGTATGCCATTTACTACTATAATATAAAATAAATGTAATGATAAATAATATTTTGTAAATTTGAACATTTGGTATTCAAAACTTTTGACAGTTTTCCTATTTTACAAGAGGCCCCATCAAGAAAATTTTAGATATATGGGAGAGAAAAAGGACACTTGGAGACAAGTAAAAATGCTTTCTTTCAAGAGTTCTCTACGCATTATACATGAAGTTTGCTAAGGATAAGCATATCTTTTTTTAGGATATAAATAAGTGATATAATAACAAGATTAGGATTCCTATTTTCTTAATTACCATAATAGAAATTAGAGCAGATTTAGGACAGTTTTTAAAGTTGTTGCTTTCAGAGAGAGAGAGAGAGAGAGAGAGAGATATGAACGATGGAAAAATCTCGAAACCAAAAAAAAGTGTTGAAATTCTTCACAAAATAATAAGTATATACTTTACGGCTTTAATTTTCACTAATTTCATGAATTATGACTCCTCTAGGAGTCATGATCATTAAACACTATTATTTTTTCGACTAACTAATTCTTAAAACAAAATTTAATTGATCTAAGCTACTCACATAATAGATCACAACTCAAATTAACTAAAAGATATAATGCTTCAAGCAATGGGTACAATCACCAACTTTACAAAACAACACATCAGTTAAAACAATTTAAATTTTTTCTCTCCTATTCAGCTCAAACCTACTTGAAAATTTCATACTTAAGTCAATTTCTATATTTCCAAACTATTTTCTACATTCTTTTAATTTTACATAATCGGAAATCTATTCAACTCAGTCCCTATATTTTGAGAGTAGATTTCAAAATTTTAGAACCAAAAACTTATGTTGCAATGTTATTGTTTATAACTATAAATATTCTTTTTGATGCAAAGGAAGAAGCTGAATTTCGATACATATATTTGGTGGATTATTCAAGAAAATTAACAATGTACAGACTAAATCTTTAAAGAACCAACCATGAATTGCTCATATTTGGACTCTGAATCCTGGAGAAGACGGCTGATCTATTTTGGGTTCTTTCCCATGGTTTATTAACACATAGAGGTTTCAAGCTTAAATATAGAAAATTGGACAAGTGATGTCGCCAAAATATCAATTAGAATGTTCCTAATTATACGTATTATTTATCCTACCTGCTTTTCTGCACGAGACATGAAGTAAGTATTATGACATAAATATTTGTTGCGCAGTCAATGGCTAAAAGTAAAAATTCAGGCCACATAAATATTTTCCTACCACCATCAAGTGTGGATTTCTCCTAAAAATGGGTTTTGTCCATTAAAATCAAAGCAACAAATTTTATCAGTAATTAGGAATTGAATTTTACGCCTCTTGGTGAAAGTGATCCTCGTGCATATTTTAACGGACATGGACTAATAATGGGCTTGGGCTTGAGCTTAGCTAACAATAGGAGACATCGACTACCAAATTAGAGCAGTACCTGCGAAATAGCAAGAGGTAAGTCATCGAAAAACAATGCCGTGTCTACTGGTTGAACGTGAAGACGAAAAAGCTTGGACTTGTTTTCGATGAGCAGATTGATGGAACAATTGCAGGTCAGAATCTTAGTGGTAACCCCTGTGGTATCCACTCCCTCCCCTAACACAAATTCCGGAATTCGCGAAACCTGCAACATTATATATTAATCCAACGACATAGGTTTAATCTTTAGTTTAGTTAAGGATTGTACTCTATCCTTATTTCTTTGTTTCCAGTCTGCATTGGTTATAATGAGAGTTTTTAACTAAAAATTATAAAATACTATCCTAATATAGTTTTGAGGCTGTGATGGCTGCAAATTATGATGGCAGGATATACAGAGGATAATAGCAGGTAATAATGATCGAATATAATGAAAATTGTCCATGAGGAAAATAACTTTCGTTTTTACAAATAACAAATTATTTTCTTTATTATCCATTAGCATTTTGTATGTTTATTATTTACCACCGTCAGCCACCAAAGTTGGCGATTACTATTTATCAATAAAGTCATCAACACCAGCAATCTCTTATCATAACAATATTTACCAATTTGAGAGCTTTTATTATAACAAATATTTAAATAATTTGAAGAACATAGTGTGCTCATTGAGAAATGTCACTCTTAGCACCTAATAGTATTTGACTGATTTGCCACTCTATGAAGCTTCTGGTACATCTAAGTATTTTGTGTGGACAATAAAATGTATGCATGCTATTGAGTAGTAGAGGATTGTGAATATATACCTTGGCCGAGATCTTTGGATTTGGCGGTTTGGTAGCGACGTAGAAAACGAGCAAAGCTACTGCCAAGCTGATGAGAAGCCTCCAGCCTATTTGCAACAAAATCCAAGCAGAAGAAGAAGAGTGTCTAAACGACAAGTATCTCCACCAATCATAGTATCCAGCCATCATCTTAGAACTCCTCTCATGATAGTAGACATAACTTCCAACGTAATCACTTTCGTCTTCGTTTCCGATATTATTCCCATCAACAACTATCAATCGTTTCTCGGGATCAATGGTCTCGGTTGCATTCGTATCATTATGACTTTGAACATCAAAATGCGAGACCTTTTTCTCATGCATGAAGGAATGGTTGGATCCACGAGAGGAAGAGTGACGTGAGAGAGTGCTGAATCTGGAGGCTTCTTGTTGGTGATGATGATGATCGTTGATATGAGGGAGGATAGGGTTTGTCTCGTGGAACAATGCGGAGTCTTCGGTGTTGTTGCGATGGATGACATAGTCCGTACTGTTTGCATGAGAAATTGTGGAAGGGCTTTGGACGTAGTATGCACAGTGGTACGTGGGGTAAATAGCCTCTGGATCTTCAATGCCCATGTCTTGCATATGTTGTGTGTGGTTGGTGGTGGACAATGGCATTTTTGGTCGATGAGTTGGGGGTGTTTTGCTGGATCAGAAGAGGGGATGATTTCTGACGCATGAGAAAGAGATAGTAGAATCAATTGGGCATTTAAATTTGACAAAAGTGGTTATACTTTTCTCATGGAATGATGCTGTTGGGTTAGTAGGGACCGGGACCCAATATGAAGGTGCCCCACGTTTCAATTTCTGTTATTTTATTTTATTTTTTTCGATAGGTAGATGATTATACTATACTCAATAGCAAATGTCAAAAATGATTATTGCTACGAAACCATTGTTGCATGAGTCGGAACGTTTTGGATGGTCTAATATTGAGATAATTGGAAATCGTTTCCCAGGTTTATCTAGCACTACACTAAATCAAGTATTTTATATCCAAAAAAATATACCTTTCAAAATTTGATATTGCCTCCCTCAGGTTTACCCCAAAAGAGAATTTCATTAAGCCTTTTAACTGTTGATTGGTTGACAAGATAGATACTGATAGCTTAATATCATCTACTGATAAGGTCTTTGAGAATTCTTAGTTGACTTCTCTAGACCTAAGTACCATAAATAAGCAAAGTATAACAAAACAAGTCTGATAACTCTTTTAGCAAACTTATAAATGACTATTTGTCTGGTAACAAACTCAATAGTAATCATAATAGTCACTATCTTCACCGAAGAGACCATAACCATACTCACTTTAGTCCTTATAATCACTAGAAATTGTATTGCATTTAAAACATGAAAATCTAGAAGGAGAGCAAAGTTCAATACAATGTGTTGAGCATAAGTGCATGATTATACAATAATGCACAAGTACATACGCATCATTTAAAATTTGAAGACTAAATGCATCATCTACTAGTTATAACCATTATTTAGGCCTGAAAAACAACATAGTTTCGATGTCTTGGAACTTAAAGTAGCTTATGACTCCCGTATACAATATATAGTAGATATATAAGTATTGATGTTAGATCTTGTCCAATACCCTAGTAACCATGTCACATCCTAAAACTACTCAAATAATTTCTAAGTGAAACTTTAATCAAGATACCATAGTTCAAAGATCATTAGGGTGTCACCCTAAGGTCTAATCTTCTTATTCCCTTAGGCCCAACTAAGCATAAGCAACATACTTATTAAGCCGAGTTTACATTTAGCTCATTTTGGTATTTTACTAGCCTATATGTGCACGAATAGCATTTAAACCCTATATATGATTGTAACTCTTGATTGGAAATTGATACAAGAGTCACATAACTTATTTATAAGAGAACAATCACACTTAGTTTTAGAACAAGACTAGCAATAACCTTAACACAACTTAACTCACTTAAGATAACTTCAGGTACCAAAAACGAAATTTAGGATCATTAGGTTGTTAACTTACCATGTAACTTGTTTGGGTCATGATTCTTAATTTGAATAGGCTTAGGATAGATAAATACCCACTAAAAACACCAAAACACTTAAGGAAAGATTTTTTGTATGTGTTGGGGTCTAATGTCAACACGCTATGTTGGAAAGAGCATGGTTTTCAACCTTGGTGTTCTAATACTAAGGGAGATAGTGTACAGACGCATTCTGCAATTTTGCAGATTATAACAACGCGATTCCCCAAAAAATAACCCTTCTCTTCACTAATTCGTAACTTGACAACCCTAACATGACAACTATACCAAAAAGCAGCTTTAACACTCTCAAACACAAACTACAACTACCTTGTAACCTAAAACTTATCCTAAAATGAACAATAAAAGCGTAAACTATTGGAATCTACACATATAAGGTTTGGAACTAGATTATTACCTTAGAGATTTGTAGGTTACACTTCCACTACCTGTAACTTGCTGTAAGAAGCACGTAGAACTACCTTAAGGTTTCTTTTTAAGTTGCCTTGCATAGAAAAACGTGAAACGTAAAAGATTCGAAGAGAAAAACCTTATAGAAAATCATTGTGAGCAATCTTATCTTGAAAACATTGCCAAGAATTTGCCACAAAACTCTTGTGAAGTTTTTCAAATTCTTTTTCCTTTGCTCCCCTTCCTAAAAAACAAAGTTCCATCATCTTTTGCTAAAAAACACAATTAACAAAGAGGGCTAGGCAACTTACCAACACTTCAGCACAATAGATGATCACTTAAAGTGAAAGAAGTCTTTCTTAATTAGTGACACATGCTAAAAACCCTAGCACAAAAGCTACTTATAAGAGATGAATGTTTGATTAAGGGTTCCTAAAAACCTTAGCAATCCTTATACACCTAGAGTTTGCTAACATTTCATCGATCCAAAATAACCTGTACTACACTTATTAATGCTGAACTTCCCTTAGCAATACAACACTTCTTATTTTTATACTTTTTCTTCCTTTTTATTTTCTTACCTTATTTTCTCTCTTTATTTTTGGGTTTTACAACTCTCCCTCCCTTATGAAAACTTTTATGCTCGAAAGTTGACAATTAACATACCTTATTCTTTAAACAACTCTAAGTACTTTCTTATCATCTTATCTTCCAACTCCTAAGTTGTTTCCCCTTTTGAGTGACCTGCTCATTGAACCTTAACGTAGGGTATCCATCTTCTTCTCAATTCTTGAACCTTGGAGTTTATCATCTTTATGGTTATGCCATAGCAAACAAATTTTCCTGTAACTATAAGGTCTCTACATCTACTACTTGTATTTGATGTTATTCTATCTCTTGTTCTTGAATTTTCTCAACATGGATACATGGAAGATATTATGGACACCCTCCAACTTGGGAAGAAGCTCCAACCTATACACTATACTTTCGATTCTTTCTATCACTTTGAAGGGTTCGATATATCTTGGTGATAACTTTCCTTTTAACCTAAACCTAAAAATTCCCTTAGCTAAAGTCACTTTCAACAATACCTCGTCTCATACTTGAAACTCCAATGGGTACGTTCGCTTGTCAACATAGCTCTTTTGATAGCTTTAAGTGGCTTGCATTCTCTACCTAACCAACTTTACCTTATCAACTACCTCTTATACCAACTATGGACCTAGAACCTATCTTTCTCCAACCTTGTCCTAATGAATGGGCAATCTACACTTTCTACCATACAGAGCTTCGTAAAGGGACCATTGGAATAGTTGCCTAATAGCCATTGTTATAAGCAAACTCAATTAAGGGTAAGTGTTCAATCTAATGGCCACCAAAATTGACTACATAAGCCTAAATCAAATCCTCGAGTATCTGTATGGTTCTTTTTAACAACTCTTTAGTCCAAGGGTGAAAGGTAGTACCAAACTGCAACTTTGTACCTAAGGCCTTATGTAAACTTCTCTAAAACCTACCCATGAAATGAGTGTCCTTGTTTGATGTGAACTTTACTAGTACTCCATGCAACCTCATTACTTCCTTAATATATAACTTATCTAACTTATAATCGATGTGAATGGGAATGAAGTGTGTTGACTTCACTAGCCGATCGACAATCACCTAAAATGCATCATACTCACTCATAGTCTTAAGTAGCATTATTAGAAAGTCTATGGCAACCTATTCCCATTTCTACTCTGGTATTGATGGTTATAACTCACCTACTTGACTCTAATGCTCGATTCTAATATGTTAATAGGTTTGGCACCTTAACACACATTCCATAATCTCATACTTCATATTATTCCACTAATAATGTGTCTTAAGGTCTTTGTACATCTTCGTACTTCCTAGGTGTATGGTGTATCCCGAGCAATGTACCTCTTTTAATAGTTCACTTCTCAATTCTAGTCTCACTAGTGCATATAATTAACCTTTATACCTAAGTACTCCATTAGCATTTATGGTGAATTTCGCTATCTTTCCCACTTTTATCTTTCTCTTTATCTTATGCATGCCCTCATCTTTAGCTTGGGCCATCTTAATTCTACCTACTATCAAGGTCTGAATACTCATGTTAGCTAACCTAACACCTACTTCTCTAGTCAAAATTTCCAAATCTAGTCTTTTCATTTCCTTTAGCAATAAGCTCTAAGTCACTATTAAATTGGCCAAATTCTTGTGTTGTTTCCTACTAAAGGTATCAGCTACTACATTAGCTTTTCTTGGGTAGTATTAAATGTCTAGATCGTAGTCCTTTACTAGTTCTAACCACCTTCATTGCTTCGAGTTTAGATCCTGTTAGGTGAAAAAGTATTTCAAACTTTTGTGACCAATAAAAACCTTATACCTTTCCCTAATAAAGTAGTGCTTCCATAATTTTAAGGCATGGACTACTATTGCTAATTCTAAATTATAGATTAGGCAATTCTTCTTATATGGCTTTAGCTGACGTGACGCATTGCATGGTAAGGACAACATTGCATGGTAAGGACAACATTGGAGAAGTCCTAAGTGTCTCCTTTGACTGTTGCAAGCTCTGCTTACATCGGTCATCCTAAACAAACTTAACCTCTTTTGTGTCAACTGAGTCAAGGGGCGTTATTAACTTGGAAAACCCTTCCATAGACCTTTAGTAATACCCTATAAGCCCTAAAACACTTCTAATCTTGGTTATCGTCTATGGTCTTAGCTACTTTACAGCTGCCTTTATATTCTTTGGATCTACTGATATATCTTCACTATTTACAATGTGACTCAAGAAGGCTACCTATTCTAACCATAACTCATACTTTGTTAGTCTTAACATACAACCTCTCAGCTTTGAGTTTACTTAGCATAATCCTCAAATACTGCTCATGTTCTTCTCTACTCTTAGAGTATATGTGTAACACCCCAGAACATAGAACGCTATAACCCGTTACGTGTCTTTAGCTTCTACTCACACATTAAGCGTCTAAGAACCTGTAACCTGAGTAAAATCCACAAACTAATAATATGAAATCTATTGACTTGCAATTTAATAATCATAAATTTGAATTAAAGTAGAATATCAACCACCCAATTTCTACATACTGCAATAGTAAATGAATCCTACTGTTATAAGTGAATGAACTTGAATACGATATAACTCTAAGACAAATAACCTGACATAACATAATCTATAGGAGTTACAAGTGACTCTAAATGATTAATAATCTCCAAATATATATAACATGAAGCAATAACATATGGTCCTCAATAGTTCACTCTTAAAAGCTAAGCTATGCTGTCTCTGCTGCGTCACTGTAATAACAAAGATCACCCTCCTTATCATAATACAGATAATCACAACTCGCATTCCCTATAGAATAACTACCATAAACCTCACACCTTGAACTTGCAGTTGAAAAACAACAATTCCTTAAAGGGTACGCTAATGCTCAATATATGATACCGTACACATGTACATAAATATATATGTAACTAGCTAAGCACACACATGAGTATTAACATAAATGTAATAAAAAATCAGTTTAAATCTTGTTATTTAAGTCCACAAAAAGCACAATCTTAACATCCTAAGACTTGGGGTTACTCACAACTCTTATACATACAATATACAAAAACTATATAAGTATTGGTGTTAGGTCCTTCCTAATCACCCGAGTGCCAAAACCATCCTAGATCTACCTAAGTTCTTTCAATGTGAGACTCCATCGGCGACAACATCATGCAAAGATCACCAGGTGCTTCACTAATACCATTAGACCCGACTAGTGGGTGGTCGAAGCCAATCACAAGAAGCAAATAGTTAAATCTGAGTTTCATTCAAGTCTGATTAGTGTATACTAATCTAGTACACATAATTAACAAACATATATCTCATACCTAGTATCATATCTCATTGAAGTCTAGCACTACGTGACTCCTACCACTTGGTCATAAATACAATACGAGATTCAAAGCTTAATTCATTGATCATTAACTCAACTTAATACTCTTCTGCTTTTATTCAACCCCTTATTTCAACGTTCAAGTTTTCGAACTGCCTTCACATATCTTTTTTTATCCTTCCATACACTTTTTAACATCCCAATATAACTCTCTCTCTCTCTCTCTTAACCCTTCTCTCTTGTCCTATCTTTCTCTTTCCCTCTCATCATCTTTTCTTTTCTCTCTGCCCTTCCCTATAAACCACACATACCTGCATGCTGCCTGCATACGAATTCACATATACTAAAAACAGACAAAAATTCGCCACACTTACACACAATGTGTACGCACTACTACACTGCACACCTTGACTCCATCCACTCCAACATTGGCTCAGCAACGCCAACAATATACAATTTACGCTGTAACCATATCACCATCGTTCCCATTTACCTCATCAATTGCCTTTGCTAAACTTATACCAAAACTACAAAACTAAAAATTCTTTAAAGAAAAAGGGCAAGAACAATATTTACATGTAATTCTAAATAAGAAACACCCCATACTCAAATAATAAACATATGAAGCTACAAAAACGAAAATCTTTATGGTTTTTGATGACATCTCTTTAAAGAAAAACGAATTTTTATATTAGATAAGCAAAGGGCTTACTCAATATTGTCGTATTCTTGCATTTTTTTGAAGATTGGTTAGTTTTGTCGTGCCTTAGCCCTTAAATCCGAATTTTAGCTATGAGTGTTGAGAGGAGTTTTGTACAATTTCTGCTCTTGGTGGAAAATGTAGTGTTGTGATAGGGAGACATGGGAAGCAATAATACCTATTAAGGAAGGAGTGGTGAGGAATATAGTAAAGAGAGAAGTCTAAATCTTTTCCCATGACAATATTACCTATGCTATCTATAGTCAATTACAAGTCATATAATCTCTTTAAGCCTTTATTATATTATTATATTCCTTTCTTTATTTTATATTTCTAAAACTTATTATTATTATTATATAACCTATTTTCTTTTCCTTTTTTTTTTTTAGTTTGGGTTTTACAATATGAGAATATCATCGATGAAAACCACAACAAATCTATTTAGATACTCTCAAAATACTCGGTTCATGATGTTTGTAAATGTCATAAGCACGTTAGTGAGGCCGAACGGCATAACTAAGAACTCATACAGCCTATACCTAGTTTTGAAAGTTGTTTTCTCTACATCTTTTACTTTCACCTTCAATTGATAGTAACCTGATCTCAAATCTATCTTTGAGAAAACATAAGGCCCATTTCAACTGATCTAACAAGTTGTTGATTTGAGGAAGTGGATACTTGTTCTTCATTGTTACTTAATTTAGATCCTTGTAATCCACTTACATCTTTATACGCCCATCTTTCTTCTTTACAAAAAAAATTGGGGCTCCTTATGAAGATGAACTTATTCTTAAGAAACCTTTATCCTGTAACTCTTGCAACTGTTTTTTTAACTCAGCAAGTTTCGTATGTGCCATTTAGTATGCCAATTTTGAGATAGGCTTGGTGGCTGGTGCTAAGTCTATTCTAAACTTTACTTCCCTATAACGTGGTAACCTAGGTAGATCATCTAGGAAGACATCTAATAATTCCTATACCACTAGCACTTGTTCTAGCTTTAGCTCTTACTAGTCCTTATGCTTAAGGCTACTAGGGCAGGCTTCCCCTACAACTCGTTATCAATATAACTCATTGGCTACTGCCCTTCTACCTAATATTAGAAAGGTACTTCTCCTAGAGGCTCAAATGCGATCGCCATGTTATGACAATTGACATTGCCATGTTGTCTAGCAAACTAGTCAATTCCTAAAATTACATCAAAGTCAGACATCTCTAACACTAACAAATAAGCTCATAAAATCCTTCCTTTTATGACAATCTCGACACCATAACATATTCTATTTAACAAAGTTTCACTCCCCATGGGTAAGCTCATAATCAAAGGGGCATCCATCAAGACAACACATAAGATACAAGCATTCACCATAGAATTAGCAATGGAAGAACAGGATGATCCAGCATCAAATAAAACTTGTATGCTCTAATTAAAGATAATAGATATACCTCCATAGGTATCTACCTTTGTAGACTCTTGACTCTAAGTCTATTACTGAAGCGCAAAGATTGGGGTTGGTGTTCTCTAATGCCGTCTTAGTTGAGGTTAAGTCACTTTAGATGTGTTTTAAGTAGCTATAGGTTGGGTGGTCTACATAGGCTGTTTCCTTGCCTCTTGACAATCTACTGCTTAGTAACTCTTTGACTATAATAGTAATAGAAACCTTGATGTAGAAGAGTCAGCTCCTTGCAATCCTTACTAGTATGTCCCATCTTACAATAGAGAAAATAGGCATTCGGGGTCCACTTACAATCTACAACCTCATGAGGTCTATAATAGCGGGCATAATTAATTGGAATTTGTTAGGATAGGTAGGTTAGCTTTGGGGTTGGCCACATCATCGACTTAGGTAGTACAAATGGTGGTTTGCCACCCTTTCTAATCATAATGTCCGGTATAGGTCTTTTGAACCACCTTGATGATCTATAGCTTAGCATAGGCCTCTTACTTAAGGCTTTCCTCTCTTTATGGGCCAATAGCTCTTACTTTTTCCTCATTCCTTACCCAATACTTTTTGTTCGTTCCATAGTCTCTACATAAGTGCCTTTAAACTATGCCATCCTTTCTTATAGCTTAAGTTCTATCCCAAAGATGAAACATCTAGCATGTGATCTCTTGTCTCTTTTGATTGGCTTAGGCAAGATGCAAGATAAGTGCTTCAACTCTGACTCATAATCTAACACTAATTTGCTACCTTATTGTAGGGTCCAATAATCTAGATCCATCTGTTATCGGGTACTATTAGGGAAGAACTTATCAATAAACAATGGTTTGAACTCTTTCTAGGTGATAGGACTGGTTGCATTTCTATTGGTCTTAGGAGCACTCTCCCACCATTGACTTATAGATCCTTAAAAAAAAAAAAATTAGCACACTTTACCTTCATATTATCTAAGACTTGTAAGATAGAAGAAGACATCTCTACCCTGGTGTTCCATTCCTTAACTCCTACTGGATCATTTGGCTTGGGGTAGAATGATTGAGCTATGTTCATAAGCTAGTTAAAGATACTCTCGCTAATACAACCACCTATACTAGCATCCATAGCCATTTTCCTTTCTTGTCTCCATATCTTAACATTTGCTTAAATGGCCTTCGTATCCTTTTGTATCTACTGTTGCTACTACAAAAGCACAACTATCATAATGTTCATTGAATGCAAAACTTGAGCCATTGTCACTAAGTTTGAACCTTATCCTTGATCATACTATAGCTAGGTTAGGTTTGGGGTAGGCATGCCCTGAAGAGGATAAGTTTGGTCTTGGCCTTGAGTCTAAGGGTCTTGAAGCTATCCAAGGGTAGGTTAGCATTAGGCTAGTGGTGTAGGTAGGGGTTGTTACCCTTAAGGTGGCAAACTTACTTTAGCATGGTTTTAGGTTGGTAAAGATATGAAGTTTGGGTTGGTATCCCTACTACTCTAAGGACAAGAAGAAGTGTTGGAAGTAGCACCACGTCTAGGCATGCCATAAGAAAAGAATAGATGAACAAAGTCATGTAAGTTGGTTTCAAAGGAAGGAATCTTATATCTTAATATACCATAAGCATAAGAAAAGGAAAAGTTTACTAAGACCTTAACAAAAATAAAATACTTTAAATACAACTTTACATGCTATACAACTAACTAAACAATCAAGTTGCAATATTTTAAATCACACTTACTTCCATTATGATTCAAACCTAGGTTATCAATGATTTATATTTTAAACCTAAGGCTTTAATAGCACTAAAGCAGTAACTCTTTAAAACTTAGGGAATCATAGTCTACTATGTATCCCTATAATCTACTAATACATTAGGCATCTAAAATCCACTTTTACATGTTTGCATAAACTTAATCATCATTTGTCGTTTGTATTGGCTTCCATACAATAATTCAAGGATGTCCCAAATACATCCACAATTCACCATTATACATAAATGATTGATTCCTCACTATACTTTATTTAAACAAATGAAAATAACTTAACATATTTCTTTAACAACTATCTCAAATTCTATGAAGCAATATTCAATATTGCATATTATTAGAAATTGACAGTTTAATACCATCTATTGACAAGGACTTTGAGAAGTCTTAAGTGACTTCTCTAAACCCAAGTATCGTAAATAAAAAAAACATAATAAAGCAAGTCTGATAACTCTTTCAACAAACTCACAAATAACCATTTGTTTGGTAATAAGCTCAAGAGACATCATAATTCTAAATAGCTACACTAATCCATCTCCAAAGGTATAATAGTAATCACACTGGTCAACGTTCTCACCAAAGTGACCATAACCATACTCACTATAGTCCTCATAATCACTTGAACTAATTTTTGCATCTAAAACATGAAAATCTTTGGGGTGAGCAAAGCTTAGTATAGGGCATCAAGCATAGGTGCATAATCACATAATAATGCTTAAGTACACACGCATCATCTAGAACATTAAGACTAAATGCATTATCCATTAGTTATAATCATTATTTAGGTTCGATAAACAACACAGTTCCGACATGTCGGAACTTGGAGTAACTCACAAATTCGATACGCAATATATAGTATATATATATATATATACACACACACACACAAACACACACACACACACATATATATAATTATTCGTATAGGGTTATCCTTAATACCTTAGTAACTATGTAATAACCTAAAACTACTTGGATCATTTCCAAGCCACTCCAATCAAGACACCTTTGCATAAGGATTGTTAGGGTGCTACATTAAGGTTTGGTTCTCCAAGTCCTTTAGGCCTAGCTAAGCATTAGCAGCACACATATTAAGTTGAGTTTACATTTAGTCAATTTTAGTATTTACTAGCCTATACATACATAAATGGCATTCAAACCCCATACCTAACTGTAACGTTCGTTCAAAAACTGATATCAGAATCTTATAACCTGTTTACAAGAGGACAATCATACTCATTCAATTTTAGAACTAGACTAATGGTAACCTTAATACAATAACTTAACCTTCTTGAGATAACTTTGGGAACCGAAAATGAAATCTAAGATCATTAGGTTGTTAACTCGCCAGGTAACTTGTTTAGGTAAAAATTCTTAATTTGAATAGGTTTAGGATAGATAAACACCCACTAAAAGCCTTAAAACACTCAAGGAAAGACTTTCCATACTTAATAAGGATTAGGTATATGGATGTTAGCTTATCTAGTGTCCAAACATCATGCTTAAAATAGCATGGCTTTTGATTGCTCGTGATTCCTAAAAAAAGAACCCCCATTCTTCACTAATTCATAACTCAACACTCCTAAAATGACAACCCAACTAAAATGTGGCTTTAACACTCCCAAACACAAACCACAACAACTATAAAACTAGAACCTATCCCAAAACAAACAATTAAAGCATAAACCAATGGAATCTACCCATACATGGTTTGGAGCTAGACTCTTACCTTAAATATTCGTTGGTTTTATAACCCACTATAAGAAACATGTAAGACTGCCCTAGGGTCACTTTTTAAGTGGACTTATGTGAAAAAACATGATACTTAAGAGATTTGAAGAAAAAAAAAACCTATAGAAAATCATTGCGAGCAATCTTACCTTAAAAACACTACTAAAAATCCGCCATAAAACTCCCATCAAATCTTTCAAATTCCTTTTTCTTCACTCCCTTTGCTAAAAACAAATTTCCATCATCTTTTTCTAAATAAATAAATAGATGGAGAGGGCTAGGTAATTTACCAACTATCCGGTATGATAAGTCATTGTCTAAAGTGTGAGGATTGCTTCTTGATTAGTTACATAGGTAGAAAACCCTACCACAAAAGCTACTTGTAAGGGATGAAACGTTGGAGAAAAAGGTTTTTTAAAAACCCTAACAACCCTTTATACCTAGAGTTCGCTAACATTTCATCTTCCCAAAATACCCTTCGCTAGACTTATTAATGTCAGTATTACCCTTAGCAATATAACACCTCTTATTTCTATATTTTTTTTTCTTATTATTTCGTTATCTTATTTTCTTTTTTCATTTTCAGGTTTTATAGATATGCACAATAGTTGTTACCTTATATTAAAAGGGTTAGATAAATTATTGAAATTTAGTAGAAGTAAAAATAAGTAAATAAAAAAATGGAAAAAAATAAGTAAAAACATGGATGCAAATGGAAGAAAAGGTTGGGAAAATTGCAATAAACTTCCCTAAACTTTGATTTAGGTGCAGATTGACCTCTTTAACTTTTAAAATGAGGTTTTTGACCTCATAAACTTTCTTAAATTGACAAATAACCCACATAACTCCTTTAAACTTTAATTTTGGTATATAAACATCCTTTAAACTTTGATTTTAATACGTAAATACCCTTTTAACATTGATTTGGGTGCATAAATACCCTAAAAGACTTGATAGTTAAGAGGAATGTTCATACATCAAAATTAAAATTGAAGGAGTATTTGCACAGCAAAATCCAAGTTTAAGGGTTATATGGAATGTTTTGCTAATTTATTAAAGTTTAATAGGTCAAAAATCTCATTTTAAAAGTTTAGAAGAAAAATCTGTATCTAAATCAAAGTTTAAATGGGTTTTTTGTATTTTTCATGAAAAAGTTTTCATTATTTTTATATGATTAAAACCATAAAATATAAGTGAAGTCCATAAAAATTTTTTGGACAAAATTAACGCTCATTTATTTTAGTAAGATCGATAGATATTTCTTTTTCCTTTTTGTTAATGTGACTCACTATACATACTTCGACCCTTTCCTCATCGATGATATGGTGGAGGAAAATGTGTTAAAAATATATCTTTTTTTTCCCCTATTTTAACTTCCACTTCCACTAGTATATTAATTCGTCCAAACATGTTAATAAATAGTAATTAAATTCTAAGGATGCTAAAATATATTTTCCTCCAGTAAGAATATGATAATGGAATTAATCTTAGCGATTATCGAAGCCTAACATCGGGAACTCCATGACAACGCAATAAGCAGACAGAAGAGACAGCGAAACACAAAATCTGGGGCCGAAAATTACGGAAAAATCGTCGAGTATTTCGCCTTTTCACCGAAATGTTTCCTCTTTAATGTCTCAGGAATGATAACAAGCTAGCATGCTTTGAACATATTTTGGTCTGTTTTTCTATTCTTTTTATCAAATTAAATGTTAACAAGAAGGCGACCAACTTTCACCGTGATATATTAAAAAAACCATGGAGTTAATAGATACTAGGTAGTAGCTACAGTAGCATGCCTTGATCCGATATATTATTGGTCGTGGTTGAAAGCTTCTCTTAATCTGCCAATAGAAATTATTCGATGAATAATACGTACTATGTATTATATATATATATATATATATATACACACGATGCATCAATGTTAATAATATATTGGTATATATATTATATATAAATCATATGTGGTAATGAATTTAAAAAATATTAGTATTATTAATATTTATATCAATAATTTATTGGTATTTATATCCCATATGTATATATTATATGATATATAATATGTATTGAGTCTCTGGTTGTTTTTTTTTTTTTTTTTTTTTCTGGGCAGGAAAAAAGGGCTTTAAGGTCGTGCGCTCACGAGATCAGTATAAAATGCTTCTTCCACGCGATGCCTGCTCTATTCAAAACTTGTAACTCCATTCTTATCTTTAATTAACAGTCGTGAATTGAAAATTTGCTGCAGTCTTCGTTGATCAAACCGAAGACTCACATTTGATCATTTAAGTCTCATTTCATTTCTCTTGCTAGATCTAACGAAAGGGTTTTCTGCCTTACCTTACAGACTCAATGCTAGGATGCAAACTCTGGGTTGTCCTTATCTTTTACAATCAATATCAATCTAGTTAGCGATATAAATGACAAAAACCACTAGCAAGTTACTTGTGCTCAACTCCCCGAGCTTGATTTATAAACAGACCAAAATTGAGTTCAAAAGAAATCTCATTTATTTAAATTAATGAAACTTAAGCTCCTATTCAGCCTTGTGAGCCTAATCATGAGTTAGTTTGCTTATATTGTTAACAAATTAGCTTATAAGTAGACTCGTAAGAAAGCTCGTTAGATACAATTAATATATAACATACATTGTATATATTATATTACACAAATAATATAATATTTAAGCTCATGAATATACTCCTACACCTAAGCTCATTTAAGCTTGACAATGTAAATGAGCTTTCATATTGAGTTCACCTTATTGAGCTCAAGCTTGAGCATATATTTTTCAAGCTCTATAAAAACTTAGTAATTTTTTAATTGAGTCGATTATGAGCCTTGAAAAGTTTTTATTGACTCAAATCATTTGTATCTCTAATTTCAATCTTTATGGCATATGGAATCTCAATGGGCTTTGGTTTTAGCGAATACTAAAAGGGATGGTAGATCAACCTATTTAGCTAAAAACTAGCTTTCACTAAACTACAATGGTAGAGTTGCCAAAAGATATCATGTTGTTGGGGAAAATATTGGAAAGTTGTTAGCTTTACTTGACTATGAAGTAAGGACATCAAAATCTAATAGTTTCTTTCCCTCCATTGCTTAGACCTAGTATACCAACAATTTATTGAACACTTCAAAGGTACTTCTTTTACTACTTTAACTTCTTTGCAGTCTTTCAGCTTCTCTATGAAGACAAGGCAAGTGTATGTGAATGTAAACAAGTCATAGGAAAGCTAGACCATGGTACATTTCGTTGTTGTCAAATTTTTTCCTTGTATAGTTAGTACATGTCATTGAACAAATATTATGCCTATTAAACACATCTAATAGTTTACTCTACCAAATTTGGTATCATAATGTTTGCACACAAGTCCTCAAGTAGTACAATAGCACAAAATTTGAGCTATAGATTAAGAATTGTTTCAATATAAAGTAGAAGAAGGAAGGGATCAAAGTAATTATAAAGTTTTACCACCGTTACATCCATGGTTAACTATAAGATCAGATCACTAGCAAGAATAGTATAGGAACTTGAGACATCAATAAGGTAGGGAAGCATAATGATGCTCGTAAGGTTGTAGGATTATGCATGTGATCTATTAAGTCAAGGAATGCAACATATTATGGGAAATTAAACTATTGTTATAAAATGACATAAGAACTTTTCAAACCTTCATGGCCTTAGGGAGAAAACAAAACATTCAATTCCACCTTGTTAAACAATTAAGAGGTGGAACCTTTTAAGTGTGACAAAAATTTGTACTAACGTTACTTTAACTCTTTATGCTTATATTTGTAAGTACTAAAGCTAGGTTTTTCGAAAAGCATTTCTTAGTAATATGTTAGCTTGCCTAAAGGCATTTAGTTTAACTTACGATGTTAAGCTTGAGACATAATGTACATACCAAATATGGAACAATTTCCCATCACAAATTGAAGAAAATGCATCTTCAATGTTCTCCTCAAATTTGTTAATTGGTATCATTACCATATGAGATGCTCAATATCTCTATATGCTAAATGTATCAAGGGTTTCAAGCATATTAGAGGTAATGGTAGCTCTATGCTTAATACCCTCATTGAGCAATAGCAAGACCTTCTATATGTTTGACGTTTCACATTTTAAGAAAATCTAAAACAAAGTGCATGCCAAAATCAATATACAACTATAAAAATAATATGTAGGTAAGTATATCCCATGGGCCTTTATCCGACTCTTAGACTTTTTACATGTTACATAGCTTTCAAGTATATAGTATGTATCTTTCTTTATTCTAGGCAAAAGGAAATGCTTTTTCAAGAGCTCAAGGGATCTCTTTTCTTGAAAATGGCTTGATAAACTACCTATATGAGCTTTTTTCTCACTAATAACTCCATCCTTAAAGCTCTTGGTACATAACTTCTTTATTTTGAAACAGAAACCTTCAACTAGGCAACATCCGTAAATAGTTGCACCAACTATACAATTAGCAACAGTTAGCATGAAATGCACATCATTCACTTATTGCTCATTTATCATATCAAAACTAGGTAATTTAGAATCTTGCGATAATAACCAAAAGCTTACGTGATGGAGCTTTTAAAATATTTGCTCTCTTCTACTTCTCGTAAGAGGAGCTCCTTAGAAGTTCGACCCACTTTACATGTTGCTTAGTTAATTTGGTTTGGCTTATTAGATGCTTTAGGGAATCATGATAGATACAAATAAAACATTCCTCGATAATAGGTAATGTTGCTAAATGGTAAGTACCTTTATAAAGGCATATGATGTTTATCAATAAGTTGTTTCCTACATTAATAATGCCCCCACTTTTGTCATAGAGGTGTCATATTCTAACTTTTTAAACCTTTTTCTCAAAACCAAGTAAAGTTAATGCTAGAGTCGTTGTGAGCTTTCTTGTGATTAGATGAAACATCTATTAAGCCTTCTTAGTCAACTAAGCAACACCCTTTTTTTAAATAGTTTAACTACGTGTGTGACTACAATATTATGATTTTGTATAAGCCTCCAACAAAAGGAAGCTAACCCATAAAAACACTTCACATTAGCTACTCTTTTAGGAGCAAGGCACTAACTGATAGCCTTAATCTTCTCATTATCAATTCCAACTTCATTCCTTGATATAAGCCCAAGGGAGATGATCTCATACAGCATAAGATGTACTTCATAAGGTTTCCTCAAGCCTCTCCTCTCTTGGCACCAAGAATAAAAACCCATCAATGTTTATTATGACTAACTAGATTACCATTATCAACAATTTCAATGGAATTAGCATTGCACATAGAGACTATGTTTGGTCTTAAATATCATTTTTTATTCATTGCCAACTCTATACTTCCCCTTCATATTGACATTAGTGATGATTTATGCTTTACATAATTTGCCTAACATGTCATATAACAATAGAATGAGATACTGATACAAAATAATGATATAGTTTGTAGCATAACTACCAATAAACAATCTTCAATATCCATACTTTTCTAGTTTTAAGAGTATTGGTAATAAGCAAAAGTCATGCTCTCCCTTAACATAGCCCTTCTCAATGAGCTCATCCACTTGCCACTTGAGCTCCTTAACTTCTTTATTCATTTGGTATGCTTCATGATCAATAAAGATGCTTAGGGCACCAAGTCAATGTTATGTTCAATAGCTCCCATAGAAGATAATCCTTTTAGAATTACTGGAAACATGTACTCCTTTAATAACTACTAAATAACTAAAGGCATGGGGGCTAACTATCAATGCCTGATACCTATTGAATTGGAGAAGAATATTAAGTTTACCTAAATAAATTGCTTTGTTCATTTAATGCCAACTCATCAACAAAGTCTCTTTCTTAGATAGTTTACAAATCAATTAGTGTCTTAAATCTTTCAAAATCTTGTAGACAATAGCGTTACCTTGTTTCAACCTTAGAGAAGGCATAAATGTTGTAGAAGTTGTCAAATAATACACTTATCAAATAGCTATGACTTGTTCGATAATAAATGTAAAGTACTCATAAGTACTGCAGCATAAGCAATCTCATCATTTTAGAGGTTACCAAATGGAATTGGTATAGGTACTTCCTTAATTAATGACATGTGCAATACCTTTGTCACTAAGCTATGGGATCTATAAGGATAAGTATATACATTGGTTGGTAGCTTCAGTATCTTCGCCATTACATTAGCTATGACATTATTATAGCTTTTGCTATCCATGATTAATGAACACATTTTATCTAAGATATTACATATAGTGTAGAACATGTTTTCCCTCTATTTATCCTTAACTACCGACTCAAAACCAGAGGTATATCGAATTACCATAGCTATAAATCTACCTTCCTCTTCTATCATGCCATCCTCTTCCTCTTCTTAGGTATGAAATGCTACCTTTAATACCTTTAGGGAACTCCTCTTCCTTATCCCTACTCTTAAACTTCAAATCTTAAGTACTTTCCCATTTGTTATCATTACTCTTTAATTTAGATCTTATGTAGTGATGTTTCCTATACCCAAAGACATGAAACACTTAATATGATTGCTCCTCCTAACATTCAAATGCTAATTTGCTCCCCTTACTTCAAGATTAATAAGAGCTTTGTAATGGTGATCATCCTATCTCCTTACTATTCTCTTCTCCCCTTAATCTATACACTTTGTTTCTTGGTTTGCTTCACCTTTCTCATTTCTCTTCCCATCTACTCCTATAAAATCACTCATCATTGCTTTCTTAAATGAGAAAATTGATATCTTAAAAATGGACCCCTTCAACTCTACCTCTCTACCTTGATTACTAGTTAGATCTACTCATTGAAGGAGTCAAAAGGTTATAGTTCTACTACTATAGCCATTTCAAACATAAAAATCTATTATGAATTAGATTACAATATTCTCTTTTGAATTATCGACCTTACCATAGATCATTATCATGTCAAAGTCTTCAACATAGTCTTCAACACTCGTACCACTATATGTAAGAGATTGGAACATTAAGAACATTTCTTGATAATAACAGCTAAACAAAAATTATTTGTACGATATCCATTTCATCTCTCTCCGTTTGATGACCCTCTCTTCACCATCTCTCATTCTCTGCTACATTATATTGTTTCATAAAAAGGCTGCAAACCTTATGAATTATAATACTACTGATTGCATTTTCATGCAAACATCATATCCATGATAGTTTAGAACCTTCAACTATATGTTCCTAATTGAGGAAATCTTTCGTTAAGCTCCTACTTTATGGCCCAACTTTAAAATTAATGGTCCTTAAGCCCTTATAAGGGTTTTTCCACCTCTTACATTTTCAACCTCAAATCTTTACTATCTTCTCCCAATTCATCAATTCTCTAGCATACATTCCCTCTAGCTCTAAGCTTATGTGCCCTATTGCCTCCATATATATACTTTGCATGACCATGAAATTACACGTAGTATCAAGAAGTCCCTTTAGTTCTTTCTTTATCAAAACTTTATGCTCATTCATTACTCTCCAATAACCATTATTGACATAACCTAGGTTAATAACACCACGACAAATATTTTCACTAGACATAGTATATATATTATGAGAACTCAAACCTCAAAATTCTTACTCGGCTATTCACAAGACAATTTGGATGTATTATAAGTCGGTAACATAATACAATAATAGCTTGGCATAAATGCCACATAACCACCATTTGACATAAAACTATACCCATGCACTTTCCTATACCTCAAGTACGTGTTACCTCTTCTTATGTTGCATACGCCTCAATTCTATGTAACTTCACAAATTAATACTGAAATATATTGTTCATCAATTTTGCAAATTGCCAAGACATAATGAAGATAGTGCAATCAATCAAATTATTCATAAGCTTTCATTTTTGATTAAAAAAGAATATATGGATGACAATCTGTCAAATATTATGCACCTTAGAGAGCCATACTTTTTCTCTTTAATCTAATACGACACTTAAATTAAGCAAATGGGTTATTATCTACAATAAGAACATAATTATTGAAGAGGATAAACTCAATCAAGAGTAATTTTAGGTTGAAATCACTCCTTGATTACATGAAAGACCCATATTAACCATAATTAAAGTCATACGTGACAATCAAAATAAATAAATAAATAAAAATAATGTTAAAACAAAATTCTACCATCTAATATTTAGAGTAAATCATCTTGGTTTATATGGAAGTGGTTTAGATGAATGAGTCTTCTTGGTATATAAGTTAATCTTGTTTAACCTTAAGCGGTGGTTAGAAAACATGGCTAACCAATTTATGTTTTTTAGATTTAGTCATGAATATGTACCTCTCATGTGATTGTCCAAATATTGTCCTTAATTGGCACATTACTAGTTGGATTGGAATTTTGTCTTTTTTTAAAAAAAAAAAATATTTGAAATATTGAGTTAACATAAATAACTTAGGGAATAAACTATGTAAAGATCTAGAAGAATATGATCTATGGAAAAGCTCTTAGAACTCATCCAATGGTTTTAATGTGAAATGATATGTGCCTTCATCTTAGGAGTTCTTAACTTTATTTGATGTTCAACAAAAAAATAAGTGGATAAGTTCATTTGCATAAGTACTAGAGGCAACAATACGTGATATTATCTCACTAAATACATTTTCAAAAAATGATTAGTCTTTCTATATAAATCCATCAATGAAAATATACTTTTAGGATGGCTATATTTTCTTTTCTTTGTTCCTTAATTTTTGGAAGTATTTGTGAAGATTGAGTTCTTGAAGAAGGAAAAAAATGTCTTACACGTATGAATAAGTGAAATTGGAAGCTTCTTATTGACTTCTCCATTATAGAACAAGAGTATATGAAAGATAGTTATAACTAACTAAATGAATGAATATTAACAAAATAGAGACAAAAGAGCTATTCATACTACAACTATACTATGCTAATTAAATTTTCCATGTTAGCTAAAACTTTTACAACCATGTGTACAAAACTATTGTTTAAATAATTATTTGCAACACCCAACAAGCTTTGTCTTACTATACATACAAGGATGAGCAAAAATGCTATTCATACTATAGTTATACTATGTTAACTAAATCAACAAGTTGCACCTTTAAAGGAACATAAATGTCTTAAGAAAACCCATAGTAATCTAATCTCATGTAAATGGGTGTCAACCATAATATGCTCTGTGTTACTATACATACAAGGATGATTTACTAAGAGTTGAGCAAATTTTTATCAATATAAAGGAAAATAGGATGTGTAAAAGGCATACCTAAATCTTCTGATATATAAGATACCTAAAGAAGTTCCTTTGTTGCAAAAGCCATGGATTTATACTTAGCTTTGGTTAATAATGCAGAAACCATATTTTGCTTTTTCGATCCATGAAACAACCAATGCACGAAGAAGAATATAATAACTAGGAATAAACTTTCAATCAATGGAGCATGTACCCTAATCCAAATCTTAATAACTGTGCAAATCGAAGGAAGAATGGGTTCAATAAAATATACTAAGATTAAATAATCCTTTAAGATACTTTAGCACATGAAACGTAGCCTTAAGATGCCTAACACATGTCATTGACTAAGCTTATGAAAGCCAAGGAGATGTTTGAAAGGTGACTAATTATTTTACGATAAAAAATAAGATCATCTAAGTAAATTCTAGCATGATGATACAAATCAAGATCTAACGGAAGGGGAGTTTAAATTGGTTTTGCAACTATCAAATCGATGTCCAAAAGAAGATCTTTAATAAGCTTCCATTGATTGAATCGAATACCTCCATCTATTTGACTCAATTCAACTCCTAAGAAAAAATGAGCTAAACAAAGGCCCTTGATTGTAAAAGTTGGATGTAATTGATCTTTAAGAGTGCTAATACTAGAAGTTTTAATCCCTGTAATGATCATGACGTAAATATACAACTACATAACAAGAAAACCATGCGAATCATTGTAGGAAAAAAGAGAATGATCATTTGGGGATTGGACAAAACCATATTGAACCTGAGATATAGAAATCTTAATGTCCCATTTACTCAATGTTTGTTTCATCCCATCAAGTGATTTCAATAGTTTATAAACTTAACCTATTTTGGCCTTTGTATATTTGGGTGGTAGTTTTATATAAATATCCTCTTCTAAATAACTAAGAAGAAACGCATTATTAACATCTATTTGAAATAAAGGCCACTTATTAATAGCAGCTATGGCTAATAAAATTTGAATCATTCCTAGATTAACAACTAGAGAAGAGGGTTTATGATAATCTTCTTCTTCTTTTTAAGTATAACTCTTAGCAACTAAATGTACTTTATAACTTTCTATTCTCCCATTATCATTATATTTGATTTTGTAAACTCATTGACATCTAATAGTACATTTACCTTTAGGTAAATAAGTGAGCTTCCATGTTTCCTTATAATGTGTCTCTAAGGTCAAACACATAGAGGAGCACTACAATGGGAAGAAACCAAATGAAAACAAAAGGGGTTTAGAAAATCTAGGCAATTATCAATTGGATATGATGTACCAATTGATCTTACTCAACCTACAATTCGTTAGATGTGATTCACCAGTCTGAACTATAGGGCCACTTTCTACTACTCTTAACTAAAGGAAATAGATAAGAGTTACGTGAGAGTGAGAAGACTATGGTTGCTCAATAAGGAAAATTGATAATATTCAATAATGAGCTAATGATGTTTGTGTGTAATAAATGGGGGTTCATATATTCACCTCACTAAGGTTACAATGCATATATGAAACGATAAAAGGGTAATTTTCAAATAGACTACATAAAATATACTAAAAGGGATAAAAGAGATGAATAATATCCTATATGGAAAAAGTAAAGAATCAGTCTAAAATAGACATGTATCATATGGTGGTTACTGGTTTAGACTATGATACAATTTAGACAAAGTGAAGAAAAGAGATTGCATTTAGAGTTGACTTAATTTAGTTTAGGTTAAAGCTTAATCATTAAAAGATGTTTACTTCCCTTTATGTCAGTTTTCTCATAGCTCAGCTTGAATTGGGGTTGGATGTTGGTTGGCTTGGGAGTTTAGATCGAACAAAAGTTTAGATAGCTCAAACTTTTTCTTCATATGCTCGGATTGCTTCTCCTAATATTACATATCTAAGAAAAACTATATCACTTTGATAGAATGTATACTTCTTCAAGTTCTCATGTAACTTCTTAGCTCATTAAATGTCAAAAATAGTTCAAAGATGTTGAACTTGGTTATTCAAGTCGATACTATACATTAATATATCATCAAAGTATATGACTACATACCTTCTAATCAGAGGGCACATCATATTGTTCATCAGTTGCATAAATGTTCTTGGAGCATTTATAAGTCCAAATGGCATAACCAACTATTTGTAGAGACTATGCTTTATCTTGAAGGCAGTCTTTCACTCATCACCTAGTCTCTTGTGAATTTGGTGATAGCTACTCCAAAAATCAATCTTTGAAAATATTTTGAGCCATAAAGCTCATCTTACATGTCACTAAGCCTCACTTTTTAGTATCTGTACTTGATAATGATACGGTTGATAGCTTAGCTATCAATGCACATGCACTATGAAACATTCTTCTTTAGGACGAGTAGAGCTAGTATAGCACGAGGACTTATGCTCTTCCTTAATTAAGCTTTCTCTATAAGCTCATCCTCTTGGCTTTTCGGTTTAGCAACTTGCTTGGGGATCATTTTGTAGGTAGGTTTACACTTGACTATAGGTCAATACAATATTCTATGCCTTCACCTAGGGGTAATCCTTTGGACTACCCTTTAGGAAACATGTCAAAAAACTCACCAATCAACTATCAGATCTCTTTAAGTACTTCTTCTAGATCTCTCATCTCCAATAGTGTCCTCATCAATAGAAACATAGGCTCATTGGTCTTCTCAACATCTCGAAGCTCTCTTAAGCTCATCACTAAGGCTTTCTTCCTACTAGCTTGAGTAAGTTGATTATGGGTCTCATTTACTTAGGTTGATGTCATAAGTTACATTATAATCTTCTTCTTCTCCTTGACAAAGGCATAGGTGTTCTTGTATCCATTGTGAGTAATACATCGGTTAAACAACCATGGTCTCCTAAGCAACATATGTGAAGCTCCCATAGGAATGACATCGCACACCACTTCGTCCCTATATACATTCCTAATACTAAATGGCATGGTTACTTGTTCTATAATGCACAGAGTACCCTTATCATGGAGCTAATGCAACTTGTAAGAGCAGTCTTAATCTCTACATAAGGGATTGTGCAATGACATTTGTATAGCTTCCTCTCTCTACTATAATTGTGCATAACTATCCTTTGATGGTACACTTTACATGGAATAAATTTTCTCTTTAGTCTTCCTCAAAGCTCGGTAAGGAGTTTAGCACTCATCTCAATACTAATGCCATTACTTCTCCTTGGTCAGCATAGACATAGGTCTCCTCTTCCTCTTCAGCCTCAACCTTTCTAATATTCTTCTCTTCCTCTAGCTTACTTACATCGATGTTATCTACTACAACTCCTTAGAGCACCATGGCATATTGGTTTAGATACTTAATAGGCATGTGTTCAAAGCTTAAGAATTTAAAGAACTTCACTTTGTTAATCTTCCATCAAGAGGTCTATCCTTTCTTATATGCCCTTGGGGTTCAGCTCTGCTGGCTTACTTAGCTTTCATCAAATCGGTCATATCTTTCATCGACTTAGGAGGGTCTCCTCAACTCCTTGTGAACAGGTTAGTATGAAATAGGGGCTTGGGAAAATGTCAACTTAGGTTAGCTTGGAGTACTTCTCTTTTCCTTTTTGACTCTCTATACGATTCTACCGGCGTCTTCCAATGTATAGAACCTCTATACTTATACATTATTATAAACCTCATGTTTGAGTTTAGAAATAAACCTTGGCACTATATGAGCTTTAAGTTCATCTACGTCCGCTTGAATCATCAGCATTTGAAATTCTCTCACATAGTCATTAATATATCAACCTCCTTAGTAAAGTTCTTGTAACTTTGCAAACTTATCCTCTAAGTCTGTCTTAAGTACAAATCTCCATCTCAACAATCTCTTCATCTCTTCCTAAGTCCGTACACCTTGTCTTCCATCTCTTACTCCAACTGCATTCAAATTCTTCTACTACATGTGTAATAAGTCACTCTTTGACGGCATCAGTATAGCCATAACAATCAAACACTTTCTTTACCTTCTCTTCTCACTCCAAATATTCATCTGCATCTTTACTCCTATAAACTGGTGGAATTTATACCTTATCATTGTCAAGTCCTTGAGGAGCTTGATGTCTTCACTCCAATACTTAGTAGTACCCAATTTCTTCTTCTATTTCCCTATCAATCTCTACATCTACTTCCTCATCATCCTTTCCTATCTCCTCCAACTCTAACCTTCATCTAGCAACTTGGTTTACAACTTCTCTAGCTCGATGGGGTTAAACTAAGAAATTGACTTGGCCGCCTTAGCCATAGTATCTCTTTGAAACATTCTTAGGTGGGTTATGATGTGGCATGCCTTAGGTTTATCTATTAAGTTGCATCACAATTACTAGACTCTCAACAAGATTATTGAGTCTGTCGAGTTTATCATCAACAGCCTTAGAGTGTTATTACCATTATGACTACAACCAGCATAAGCACCACTACTTCGTCACTAATAACACTTTGAATACTCGAAGACATCATTTGATACTTTTATAACAAATTGACAATATAATATATGAAAAAGAAAACTTCTATTTTATAATTCATAAACTTCTATTAATACGCTCTTAATAGGTTCAATACCTAGCATTTGCTTGAACTCAATAGGCATGCACTTGCTTTATTTTCGCAGCGAAAAACAGAGTATAACAGAGTAACAATACGAACTATACTTATCAACACACGACTTTTGCTTCATAGCTCTCAACTCCAAACTTACTTTGTATGAACACACTGAAGCAGCTATAGAAGGAACATAACAGCTATTAATAGCAAACTCGAACCAAAACTTCATTGTACTTCATATACTCCCTCTTGAAACCATACTCTAATACCAGTGAAGTTGATGCATCTTTAGGGTTAAACAAATAAAGGAACACCACAACGGGAAGGAACCAACAGGAAAAAAAAGGGGGTTTAGCAAATTTAAGCAGCTACCAATTGAATATGATACACTAACTGATCTTACTTGGCCTATAATTTGCTAGATATGACTCACCGGTCCGAACTATAGGGTCACTAGTCATTATTCCTTGGTAAAGGGAATAGATAAGAGTTACAAGAGAGTGAGAACATAATGGTTGCTCAATAAGGAAAACTAATAATATTTAATAATGAGCTGATGATGTTTGTATACAATAAATGGGGGTTTATATATTTACCCTACTAGGTTTACAATGCATATATGAAAAGACAAAAGGTTGACTTATAAATAAACTACATAAAATATACTAAAAGGGATACAAGAGACAAAGAATATTCTAAATAGAAAAAGTAAAGAATTAGTCTAGAATGTTGTGCTAAAATATACATGTTACATGGTGGTTGGTGGTTTAGAGTATTATACAATTTGAACAAAGTAAAGAAAAGAGTCTATAGTTAGAGTTGACCTGATTTGGTTCAAGTCAAAGGTTGATTAATAAAAGGTATCTAGATCCCTTCAGGTTAGGTATCTAATAACTTAGCTTAAGTTAGGGTCGGATGCTAGTTAGCTTAAGCGCTCAGATCAAACAGAAGTTTGAGGTTGGTAAGAGCTCGACGTTAGGTATGTTTACTATTATGTGGTACATCAACTTGGTTGCTTCAAAAACTATGTTAGCACACATGAGAGCTTAATGCTTAGGTCAGTAATAGTATGAAAGATGGAGATTAGAATAGGAATCCTCGTCCTAGATAGGGCTTCTAGCTAGTATCCTCTGTGTAAATCCTTAGAGTCCTCTAACTTAACTGCACGTCACTGGTTGGAGGAGTTGATTCCTATTATGTTGTCTTCAAGAGCCTTAAGCTCTTTAGCCATAGTCTCAATCCATTGCTTATCTTTAGTGGCTTCAATATATGAATTAAGTTTTTTAGCTACTAATACATTAGCCACTGAATGCACAAAGTTCAATGGAAATTAGGGAAAAAATTACAAAGAAGACAAAGGGTACTTAATAGAAGAATGAAAGGGACTGGGTGTGTAAGTACTATTGAAGGAACAGACATAATCTTGGAGCTACCTTAGTAGTCTAATAGCTTAGTGAAAGCATTTGGTTGTCACTGTTTGAGGAGATCAAGATAAATCAGGAGAAATAAAGGGTGTAGGTATAAAATTTGATTGATTAGAAGAAGGATGAAATGTTTACAAAGATGGATCAATAAAAGATTAAGAAGAAGGGTTAGTAGGAATAGAAACATGATCTATATCAAAGGATACAAAAGGCAGCTAAGGAAGTGTTCAATCAATATGTGAATTTGCATTAAGCTCCTCGAAAGGAAAGATACTCTCATAAGATAACACATCTCTACTAATAATGACTTACTTCATCTCTAAATCAAGAAACATATATGCTTTGTGACCTAATGCATAGGCCAAGAGACCACATTAGATCCTTTTGAAACAAATTTACCCTTATGAACTCTTAGTCTTGGTGTAAAACACAAACATCCATTCACATGCAAATGATCATGTGATGGCGAATAATGTCATATGATGTTGTCCAAGTTTAACAGTAGGCATAAAATTAATTTAATAAATAGCTATAAGTATATAAATTCCAATACTCTTAGGTGAGCCAGCATGTATTTGCAATGTTCTTAAAGTGTCAAGTGAATGACAATGCTTTTCCTCAACTTAACCATTTTGCTAAGAGTTCCAAATTCAAATAATAAGGCTTTACATTCTCTCAGAACAAATTATGTTCCATTATCACTTCTCATATACTTTGAAAATAAAGCGAAATGATTATAGATGTATAATAGAAAGTTCCTTAAAACCAAAGGCACTTGTGACTTGGATTTTAGCAAATAAGTCCATGTCCCTTGCGAAAAATCATCCACTAAGGTTAAAAAATAATTTACACTGCTATGTGTCACAACATGATAAGGCCCCCATACATCTAAATGTACAAGTTCATACAAGAAACTTCATTCATATTCATTGGTAGAAAAAGGTAAATGATGAAACTTTGCTAAGTGGCAAGTATCACAAAGGAAATTCTTAAAATCAAAGTGCTTACAACAAGATACATGTTCAAGTTTGGACAAATATAAATGCCTCTATTGAACATGAAACAATTGAAAATCTATTTTAACAGAGTTTGACTATAAATTACATGCAACGATTGAAGAATAAGATGGAGATACATTCATCAAAGAAACACTAATGTTAGGAGTATTTGAATTCAAGAATATACAGACCATGTTGTGTACAAGCTTTTCCTACAAAACCTCTAAAGCTTTGGTCTTAGAAGTAACACATGATACAATCGAACGATACAACAAAAGGAAGGCTAGATATAAGTTTCAAAGCTAATAAATGATTGTGTTCAAGTCTTGATGCTAGAAGAATATTATAAAGTTTCAAATTTAGATTAGGGGAAGTAGAACTTAGTTCAAGAACTTATTTAATTATTTTATCAAGTAGATGAACAATAATAGGCTTCGAAAGTATATGTTTGGTTTGGAATAAATTTGCAAAAAAAGTCATGTGATCATTGGTTGCTTATCTATAACCTAAGAATTAAATTTAGTATTCAACGCAAGTAGATAAGTAGTAGAGAAATTGGCAACCGCTTGAGTAGATTCATTACGATCATAGTGTTGTTTTCCTCGCATCATGCACAACCTTATGCTTTCAACAAATTGTATTAGAGAGGATATATAGAATCTACATTATTAATATCAACTACATGATCAAAAGGAGTATTATAATGAGTAAAAGAAACTTATTTGTCAACTAATTGGTTTCTAGATTTGATTTTGATTCCATCCTCTTATTCTTCCAGCGTTGTTCTAATTGAGGTACTTAATGAGTTGAAAATAAGACTCAATAAAATGCCCATCCTAATTATAATTATTGTAATGTAAATTTCCCTTCCATAGGTCCTTTCAACCACTACCAGAAATCTTACTAAGAGAACTAACTTTTTTAAAAAAAAAATACACTTAAATCTGATTCATGAATCATAAGATTGGTCACTTAACATTATTTTTCAACTTGCAATACAAGATAGCATGCTCAACTAATAGAAGGTGAAGGCTCATTTGATAAAACTTGATTTCTTAGTAGTTCATACATATCTAGCAATCCTATCAAAAATGGCATTAGTTTAGGTTAGTGAATCATATTCAAGCAATCTATATTTAAGATGATATGTACAATAATTGAATCTTCCACAATGGCAAGTTGAATATAGATTAATGTTTATGATTCTTCCTAATAATTCTTCAATTTGTTGTAGTATGTAGTCGCTAATTGACTATTTTGCCTCACATTTGACAATTCATGTTGTAGTTGAATAATAAGAGGCACATTAGTTTATCTAAATTGTTTAGTAACTTGTTGCCAAAGTTCATATAAAGATTGCGCATATATAAAACATTGACAAATTACTACAAATATTGAATTAAGTAACCAATAGTGCACCATGTAGTTGCATTGTATCCATTTAACATAATCATTAGAAATTTCCTTAGGTTTACGTAAATTTCCACCTATGAACCGTGATTTGAGTTTTACCCCCTAATGCCATTTGAATTGAATGATTCCAAGCAAAAGAGTTATTTCCATTGAAAAATGTAGTTTTTAATACCATTCTACGATTATCTAATCCAATATATACAAAGGATTTCTGCTTATCTAATTTACCATTTCTACTATCAAATTGAACTACAATGAGAGATAAACTGGCATTGTGAAGAAAGAGATGAAGAATTGTTACCAATGGAGCTCTAATACTATGTTAGAAAGTGAAGATAAAGCTCTTGAAGAAGGAAAAGAATTTCTCACATGCACAAATGAATGAAATTGGAAGCTTCATATTGACTTGTTCATTACAAAACCAAGAGAATATATAAGATAGTTATAACTAACTGAATGAAAGAATATTAATAGAACAGAGGCAAAAGTACTATTTATACTATAGCTATATTATGCCAAATGATTTTGCTATATTAGTTAAAACTTTTACTACTAAGTGTACAAAACTATTACTTAATTAATTATTTATAATATCTAATATATATTAACAGAAAGTATTGTGATCATCGGAATCATCCATGTTACTTCTCTTTATTATAATAGTAATTGAGAAGCAAGTGTGATCATAGATTAATGAATAATGTTTTTTAGAATGACTTTACTCAAGGATAAAAATTGTATTCCTTTGTGAGATGAGTTTACATTAATAGTTTTAAAAAGAGCAAATTACACATTATACATACATATACACATATGCAAACGTACATATATAGACACATATATATACACATATATATGAGACTTTACATATTGGCATTTCTATTTTTTATGCTTCACATACCTATACTTAATCATTGCTTATCAAAAGTAATAAGTGATATGTACTAGCTTTTTACTTAGTCAATAATAATTGATTTAATTAAACAATATTATTAGAAATATTTAATAAATTGAATGTTATAATTAAAACAATAACAAATTCAAAATGAAAAATAATAGTAAAGAAAGGAAAACTAAAGAAGCCTTTATTAGTCATTCCAAGGCAAAGGGTAAGTAACAATTACATTTCCAACTTGATCGATCGCGACCTATAATTGTAGTTAGGTTATGTTGATTGTGGTGGAATCAACTTTAAGTGATATGATGGATATGGCCTCATGAGGGTTAGGCTTATCTAAGAAGGCAACCAAACATAGAATTCCTTAAGATTGTAATCGGGTTGTGGGGAAATATAGAGAGAAAAGAGTGGTTCTAGGGTTTTAGATCAAGGTCTAGAAATCCAATCCCCTTACTTATCAATCCTCTTATACTATTTATAGTGTAAGAGAGTACAACTACCTAGATACATAACAACTTAGGGTTCGTTTGTATTGATAACTAGTAGGGAACATGGGTTATGGGTTTGATAGAGTAACTATGGGGGTTAGTTGGCCATGACTACAATGGTAGCTGCATTTGTGACCTACAGGTTTGACATCTTTTAGGTATGTTGAGTGTGTTGGTCGTACTATAGATGTTAGGTGGTAATTAATAAGCCAGTGTAGGACACTGGCAATAGAGGACAAAGAGAGGGCAAGGAGGTGGGTAAGGTAGTCTGAGTACATATTAGACGGTGAGTCAAGTATTAGGGGACTCACAAGGTTGGAGGCATCCTTGCTTATAGTACTTGGACTTAATATCCGAGGGAAGGTGGGGGGGTAGTGGAGGGCTTTATACTTTCAAGCTCTGTTGGTAGAGTCACTATATGTCAAATGCAGCTTAGGGAATATTTTGCACAACCTTAGTAGGTTAAAAGGTCAGTGTATGAATAACTTTGGTTAAATCGGTTATAAGGGTAGTCATCTCATCGATTTGCTTATTTGTACTTGTAAGGGTGTTTTGGAGTTATTGTCTATGGTGGACAATACAACTATTGTCATCTTTGATACTAGCATTGACACTTGAATCCATCATACTCATGACAGAATGTAGTAAACAGACTCAAAATCTACAAAACAATTGCAATCGTCCTCTTAAGCCAAACAACCCACATATACTCTTCTCCATATGAAAGTTCAAGATAACTGTCAACACAACAACTACTTCCAAAGAACAATAAATCTAGTCATAACTTGCTCTATTTTCATATGTTCAAAATAAAGTAAAATAGAATATACAACGATAGCAAACTACTACACCTTTTTACTCACGCAAATACTCAAAACTAATCCTTACACAACTACAACACACTACTATAGAAAATATTAACCATAAGAAAGCTCAAACAAAACTGACCAAAATGAACCTTCACTTATATACCAAGATGATACATCATGGGGGCAACAATATTGAGGTAGGTTCAAGCTTATAGAAAGCTTGAAATAAAGGGTGATGGAATGTGAAAATTCAAATAAATAAATGAGATAAAAAAGTAAAAACCATGAATGATTCTAAGTAAATGATGCATTAAGGAGACTTTGCAGACTCACAAAGTTAATATGACATACAAGCAACTTAATGAGGTTACTCATTACCTAACCTTGATTAAGGGTTAAGATAAGTGTAAGAAGAGGGAACTAAGCACACTAGCTCACAAAAGAGGGGTATAGTCAATTTCAGATGTGTAAGATGTTACGGTTACATGTTGTAAGGATATTTATACTTGAAAACTTAGGTAACCTACCTTAAATGGAACGGACAAAAAGAGGCATTTCTTAAACAAGTATTATATAAGGAATAACAAAAGGATACAAATGAAAATTAAAAAAAAAAAAAAAAACTGATGATTGGTGTAGTAGGGTCCTTTTCACATGAGACTAGATATGTGACATTCGATTAGTAGGGATGCTTCTGACAGAAATAGACAATTAGTATGGTCCAAATGTAGATTATCGAGTAAAGGTACCAAGCAGGCCTAAGGGTCCTTCAAGAAGATGTAGGTGTAGTTGTGCTCTTAGGTTCTTGGCAACAGTACTACTAAGCTAATGGTCGACATTATCATGGCCAAGCAGACTTGCGGGACATTTGAGCTGATAGTGGAGCATACTTTAGGTTGATGCTTGATTACTGACAAATGAGAAGTAAGTTTACTTAGCATATGGAGTTGGTCGGTAATGAGCATCAGCTCAACCTTAATAGGGGTTGGCTAGAATAACATAATTCATTTTATTAGTCCATCAAGGCCTCGAGCTCAAGCTCTAGTTAAAGGCCTATTTGTTCGGTTCTTATCGTTGAGGGGCTCCAATTACACCAAGTGTGGAGGGAGGTTCGAAGCGAGTGTTGGTTGCACTTAGAGGTAGTGGTAGTTGGGTTATACAGGTTAAAGAGCCTTGTAAGACTGAGGAGATGGAAGGTAGTAGGTTTTGGGGTAACTTAGTTAGGCATTGTAGGTTGCCCAGCGGGTAGATGGTCGTCTTTAAGAGTAGTAGGAAGACTTTGAGGCTACTACTCATAATGTTGGGGTCTAAGCAATCAAGATTCTAGATGACAAGAAGGAACCTTGAAGAGGATTGATCAACTTCATGCTAGGTTTAGGTGGTTATTTGTTGGGAGGAGTGATGTAGAGGCTTTTGTTGATTTGCTTGGGAGGCATAATGAGGTAGGTTTTACATTTGTTACTCGTACAAGCATTTTTCATTGTTTGCTTTATCAAAGCGGTTTTTGTGTTGCAGCTATATGACTTGCTTGAATATGTGCTCATGTCTAATCATGAGTACCACTACTAGAGGAGGAGAAGAAACTGCATAAGGACCTTTTCTACTAGGTATGTAGAGTTGGAGCAACAGTATTGGGAGCTCATAGAGTGAGAAAGGAAGTTGGAGGCAGAGCTGGAGGAGGTTATAGCTTCTACTAAAACTTTTGGAGAGGAATTGGAGGTAAAGCTCGAATGGAAGAAGGAAGAGCTAGAAGGTGCTTGGGTCAGCTTTTATTAGAGGGAGGTTGAACTTTTGAGGGGTGAGGGCTTATATGATGAAGTGAAGCAAGAGCTTTCTTATGAGACACTAAACGACCCCTTCATGGAAAAGGCATTAAGCAATGCTAGCTTTCGTCTAGATGAGGAGGCTTGGAAGCACGTGCACAATCACTTCCTAGAGGCAAACTTGATATTCTTGAACTAGGTCAATGATTTTGAGGTTGTTGATGGTAGAAGGAAAGTGGAGGCATCATCATAGAGCTTTAGTAGAGGAGATTCTAAGGATGCTGAGGAGGAAGAGAAGAATGGGTAGGTTAGCTTAGAAGAGGAAATGGATGTGAAATTGCTTATGAACTAGGTCGAATTAGCCTTATTTTTTCTATGTTTTTGTCTAGAATGTTGTGTATCATTTGAGTAGTGTGCTTGCTTACTTTTTCTTTTTTCAAGGGACTAAGATGTCGATTCCCCCCTCTCTGATGTAAATGCTTGTCATGATGGATGGAACTTGTTTCAATTTCAATTCATTCCTATCTTGCTTTCTTCTCATGTTATTCTCCTCTCCTCTTGTTGTATTGTTGTCCTTGGTGCTTTCCTAGGCATTAAGATGATGAAATTTCTTTAAGTCCGACTATGTGCTTGAATTGTAGGTAGCTTGTTAGCTTTAAGTGTAAAATGGGATGGTTAGCTTAGATGAATCTTTTCTAACGTCATGCGATTTCTTGAGCAAAGCATACTTGTTTGAGCGAATCTCTTACGACATCATGTGATCACTTAGGTAAGATGCGTGCTTAGCAATCGTATAGCCTTAGGTAGCAAAACTTCTAGCAGTTGGTCGGCTATGACCACGCTAGTAACTATGTTTGTGATTTGTAAGTTTGACATTCTTAGGGCATGTTAGGTATATTGGTTGTACTATGGATGTTAGGTGACAATTAATGATGCAATATGGGATGTCGACATTAAGGGAGAAAGAAAGGTTAAGGAGGCAAGCAAGGCAATCTAAATGTGTAGTATGTGGTAAGCCAATAGTTGGGTATCTCGTAAGGTTAAAGGCATCCTCGCCTATAGTGCTCGAACTCAACAAGAGGGGGGTCTTTCACACTTTCGAGCTTTCCTATTTTGTTGATGGAGTTCTCATATGTCAAATGAGGCTTTTAGCCTTAGTCTTGTGATGGTGTTGGCTTGTATCCTCGGGATAAGTGTTTGATAAGGTGCTTATCACTGAGCTTATGGATAGTTGAGGCAATTATGCAGATTGGAACACATGGAGAGAAAGAAAAAGAGAGAGAGGAATCATTTTGTTAGGAGCCGACTAACCTTCTAGGGACCCCTACCAAAACTTGGACTCAAATCGTACAAAAATCACATATCATTAAGTTGTATACCCATTACATAGGGATAGGGCACCTACCTATTAGTAGCGGATAGGGTAATGGATATAATGGTAAAAAGAAAACTTTAGAAGCTATTTGGGTTGCATAACTTCATTTCTATGAGTTTTTTTCTTTCCTCTTTATTTCTTTATTTTCTTTTACTTTATATTCTTCTAAGCGGATCGCTACTCATCATTATGCACGTGTACGATGTGACTAATGCCATATTGCAACACACCAAATTGGAAATACAATTGCTAGCCATTGTAAGCCACCCCTTCACCTTGGGTAGTCGATAAGTGTAACGCCTTGGAGCCTAGAAAGCCACAATTTGCTACGTATCACTCCTAGAAACCGATAAGCTAATATATCTACTAACCTACCACTAATCTGAATTCCACAAATAATTTATCATCCACCATCTCACAATAAATTATTCTACAATCAATAGATAAGGAGAGGTATGATTAATCTCTCATTTCTGAAGTACAAATCACCTATTCAAATATTGGAACTCCTAGATTGTTTAAACATAAAATAACTTATGTCTCTATAGCAAAAGGTCTCAACTCTAGCCAATGTAGTAACAATTAGGGAGTTATAGTGGACCCCTACATAAGACCACAATTTAAATGTTGCAACTATAGTCAATTAAACATAGCCTCCAAAGTAATCAAGAATTGGATCCCATGTTTAAGCAAAACCTATCCCATTATCACAGTAATATTAATTGATCTCCTCATCATAATCATAGCAATCATAATCAGTCTATCCAAAATACTTTATATTATTCGTAGAACTTGTACCTGCACCTGCAATAGAAAAACAAAGGTCTTCAAAGGGTAAGCTATGCCCTTTAAGAAACACCAATACATATCGTATGATGGAAACATTCATAAAACAAAAGCATTCATGATAATAACTAATGAAATAATCATCATTTTCATGTTTACTATGAACTGATAACTAGTACATTCCTAATGTTCCGGAATTAAGGTAACTCATGACCCTTAAACATGTAATATACAATTGCCATATAAGTAGTGATGTAGGTCCTATACATCACCTTAGTAACCTTTCCTAAAATCTAATTGGATCGTCTTAATATGGAAACCCATAAGGTGAGTCACGTATGATCACCGAATGCCTCATCAACCTAATTAGACTCTATTAAAGGGACGTTGAAGATAAGCACAAGCAAGTAAGCAAGTGCTTGTACCTAGATTAAAGGATATAAGTACATTGGTTTCTAAATCCATGAGTTGTCTATAAACTATTAGCAAGAAATAATTATTAACTAAAACTAAGCCGATTTCAACTCAACACCATTTCCTTCTTATCTTAGTTAGATTTTTTTATTCATCTTTTTTAATTTTTGAGTCTAAGTTGTTGCATAACCTAAGGTTTTAGAACTATTCTAAGCTCCTAAACAAATTTAGAATAGGTTATATTATGATTTACGAAGGTAAGAAATAAGGAACAAAAGGAAAAGAAAAGCTATAGATTTATACCTAAGGAACTCGATAGTGAATCCAACCGTATTCTTTCTACTTATAAAACTAACATGTACATGGCTTAGATTATAGCCATGAACCTTAGCATTGACCCTCTTGTTTCTACAAATTCTTCAATTTTCTACACTCAAGCTTCACCTTAACACATCTACAAGGACTACGATCAAGCTTATGCTTGTGAGCTTAGATGTATTTCCCTTAAAATGCAAAAATTCACTCCAAACGCCACTTCTAACACCATCTAGCCATGATTCCTACTTCACGATCCTTTAGTGCCCCTTAACATTACCATCAGTCAATCATAAGGCCTTTTACATAACAAACAACTCCATTCTCAAATGATTTACAAATACTCACCACTTATAACTACAAAATTAATAGGGAAAAGAAGAGTTTGTGAATACTTACATGATTTTTTGATTAACTAATAGCTAAGGTCCGAAAATTTCTTCTAATGCTACAAAATAGAAATTTTACCTAAGGTTTAACACCTTCATTTGACGAAAGACAAATTTCTTAAGAAAGGTGTAAAGAACTCACCAAAACTTTTCATTCCTTTGTGTTTCTTTTGCTTTATCATAATTTCAAGCGCCTTAAAATTAAAATCCTGAATTTTGATTTAAAGTCTTCCAAGCGGTTTGACAAGTTGCTAGTTAGGGTTAAACAAAGAGAATTTTGATTTAAAGTCTTGGAAGCGGTTTAACAAGTTGCTAGTTAGGTTTAACCAAAGAGAAAGAAAAGGATGAGGATTAGAATTAGGGTTTTGTTTTAATCCCTTGTGTTAAGAGAAGAGGGAGGAGGAGGGGGTTTCTAATCTTTTATTTGATGAAATTGCTCTCACAAGCACTAGTTAATAACATGCCATGTTAGTCCATGATTTCTTTAACTTTATTTTGTTTCTTTTAGTTCTTTTTATTATTTTTCTGGGCCTTACAATAAGGGCTTTCCTTTTTTCCATCATTTTATCTATTTATTTATTTTTTAAATTATTTTTATTTTATTATAATATTTGTAGAATATCTTATTAAATTAATTATTGTAAACTAATCAAAAGCAAACGTATATTCTCTTACTAGTATTAAGAAGCAGAGTTAAAATATAGACATACAAAGTATGGAAAATGAAAACGCTTCTAAAGTGTAAAATGGTAAAGCACATATATTTAGTATGTAATTTATCATTTTTAAAGCTCCTTTTATGGACCTATTACTTCGTTGTAGGTATCTAAGATATATTTTTCATTTCTTCTATCTTTAAAGTGGTTCTTTGTTACTTTGGTGTAAATATGTAAAGCAATAATAAAAAACAAACTATTATAAATTATTATTAGTCAGAAAGTACGAAACAAAGAATACAGAAAGATTTAAAACTGACAAAAACTACGGAAGCCGTAAGCATTAAGGACATGTCTTGTGACAATGATGCATCCCTAAATATTGGATCTTGTCCAACGAGGTAATACGCAACTAATGGGAAGGAATATGCTGTATGTCTAAAAATGTGAAACTTCTATGATAATTTTATAAAATTTTGTATTATAAAATTTTGGTAGCCTTATGTTCAATGTCATGGTTAATTGCGGTGGAAGCGGGGCCCCAATCTACTCATTATATGAACAAAATGTAATGAGTACTAGTATAATATATAGATGGGGCCTATGCGCATAACAAGTACTTGGTGTTGCGTATATACACACGTGCATACTAGTAGACAGTACATTCGTGTTGTTTATGCATGTATTAAAATATTAAATACATAAAACATATAATTAGATCATGACAATTTGCCCACCTGCATGTTTCACAATGAAAAATATGTAATAATTAGAGTATTAATTATACATTTCAATGCATTCACTAATTTTTAATAGGTCATTTCTATTAAGAAATAAAAAAAAAATTAAGACAAAAATAATGGTGTAATTGGAAGATAGAAAGATACAATTTATAAAATTATTCATTTACCTTTGATATTATTAAGTTAGATTATCTTGATTTATATTTCAATAGTTTTTTCTCAATATATTTTAGGTAATTATGTTATATGTGCGTTTGTTTCTTTTGACTTACGTATTCTAAGTTAATCTTAGTTGTGAAGACGTTATTCTATTATTAAAGAAGGGAAAAATGAAATAGGAAATACGAGATGGCATGATCACTAAACATTCTAAATTTATAACCTTTTTCTTACTCTTCTGCATTTTAAATCCGAACATTGCTACAAAGGAGGGAATAAATTAAGAGAAATATATATGGAGGGAGGATCTGAAAAAGGAAAGAAAGTCAAAGGAAAAATATAAATTTGGGTAATTTACGTCGACATCTTTTTTAAAAGTCTACAATTAGTACCCGTGGAATATACGTGGACTCCATTTTCCTCGTTGGCTAAGCTGTTAAGTGTAAAATAAGATGACATGGTGTTTACATTAAAATTTATTCAATTATTTAAGTAGTAATGTTAAAAAATAATTAATAAACAGAAAATAAAATAAAAAATGAAGAAAATAAAGAAGCAAAAAGAAAAAAATGATAGAAAAAAAGTGAATAAAAGTCCCTTCTAATTGAGAGGAAGAAGATGAACTCCCTTACAGATGCACGAAACAAAGGAAAGGGGAAGATGAACAGACTCGATTATGAAACTCAACATCTAACGAAAAGGACTATAATAAAAATATAGACATTGATAAACAAATGGAAGGCACAAACGCTGGTTTTGAAATGGATGAAAATCGAGGGTGAAGAAGAAAATAAAAAGAGAAAGGTTCTAGGTAAAGAAATTTTTTAGATCTGAAAAGACTATTCTGAAATAAATAATGCAAAAGACTCAAGATAAATTATTGATGATTTAACGAAGTGGAAACACAAAAAAATAAAAATAAAAATAGAAACGAGACAACATAATGTAGAAGGTTGAAAAATTCTAAGAGATGGAAAAATTTCAAACATCATAAAAAAAAAGAGACAAATCATAATAAATAAGGTTGGATTTGAGGAAAAGGACTTATTTTTTAGGACGGAAACCATCGGGAAGATTGAAAAATGTGGTTTAGGAAATAGGATGTGGTGTTTTTTTTTTTAATTTTTAAATTTATTAATTTCTTTTTTTTTTTCTTTTCTTTCAATATTCTAATTTCTTTTTTATTATTTTTTAGTTTATTTTATGTTTTTAATTACTTTTTAACTTTACTAAGTAAATAATTGAATAAATTGCCTCATAAGCAGCATTGCTTAAATATACTTGGTGGCTTAATCGGTAGTAGAAAATAGAGCTTATACATATTTTAAGGGTGTTGAGTGTAGACTTCTAAATAAAGTGGAAATCTTTACAATATTAAAAGTTTTGAAAAGGTATAGAAGCAATATAAGTCTTATTACTTTGATAACCATGGATCAAAGCGGAGGAGAAACTAAAAATATAGTTTATTATTTTATTATGATAAAACTACCTATAATTTAGATGTATGCTTTTGTTTTAAAGGTAAGATGCTAATTTTATTTGAAGTCATTCTTAAATCTCCCTCAACTCATAGAGAATACTTTTTTGTTGACCCAAGAAAAACCTTTTATTCTAAATCGATTTCTTTCCCTTTATCTTCCTTTCCTAAATATAGAGACAGTGAAATTTCGCATTCAAATCGATGTTCTCATTCCTTCTCTGGATGCAAACATAATGTAAGGTGATGTTCTTCTCAGGATTTGAAATGAAGAGGAAGGAGAGAAAAATGATATTATGAAGGTTCTTTAGCCACCATACATATCTCACATGTTTATTAACAGTAGTATATTGTTTTCATGAAGGAACTGAATTCAAGTTATGTAATTGACAAAAAAAAAAAGAAAAAGTACTTATGAAAGAAGAAGACCCTAGCTTTTGCTTTTTTTTTTTTTTTTCCTTTTCATTCAACTACTTAGTGTGATTCTTCAATTACAACCTAAATGGTACCTTCTTTCAATTTCCTAACTCTTGCTTTTTTTTTTTTTTTTTCCCCTTTTTGCCCAGTTATATAACCTAAGTTTTTATACTCTGCTACATTCATAATTTTTGGTACGATAGCATGACTTCATCTGAAGAAAAAGGAGGAAAAAAACAGCCTTACATCTTCATAAAGATCGAGTTTTGTTTTCATGACAAACTAAGATTATCTAATTCAAATAACAACGAAAACAAAAAGAAAAAAAATAATAATAAATTACAAAGTGAAAAGGTGCAAAAATTAGGATAAACTAAAACAAAAATACGAATTTGAGAGAGAGAGAGAACATAGGTTATATAACTGAAATTGAAAGTAACACAAAATAGCAAAGTAAAATGCGTGAAAATTTAGTACACCTTTTATAAACTAATATAAATAAATAAACTTAAGTAAGCTAAGTCAGAAAACAAAAACACAAAAAATTAGTTATATGTGAGTTCGCATATATATATATATATATATATATAAAACTATAATCCTGATTGAAATGATGTTTGGGAGTGTGGAAAGAATTAGGTGGGAATGGAAAGAGAGGGAAAAGTATAAATTTCACAGAACTTTTTTTTATTTGAAAATTGAAGAAAAGTGGAAAGGAATAGATCTAGGAAAGAAAGTTTTTATTAAGACACATATATTTTTTTTCTAAAAACATAGAGTGATTTAGGAAGGAAAGTTTTTGAAATTCCAGTTATAGGTTTATTGTTTTAAACTCTTATTATCTTTTTAAGGACTTTATAATAATTCTATAGTTTAAAATACTTTTAAATCTTATATTAAAATTCTTTGCTCCCATATTTATTATTTCTTTTTGTTTTCCCTCAATCTAAACAAAAAAATAAAAGCAAATGTTTTTTCATTTTATTTTCCTTCTTTTTTAATTTTTTTTTCTCTCACTTATTTTCATTATTTTATTTTCCTTCCTTTTTAATTTTTTTCTCTCATTATTTTTTCCTCCTAATTTCTCCCCCCTTTCCGATCATGGTGTTAGCAGCTAGCATCGGTTAGGGAGTTTGCCTTGGGTGGATAAGTTTCGTACTCCACGATGACTCCAACTTGACCAAAAGGTGAGGAAGAGGAACACACAAAGAGGAGTTACATCCAAAACTAATTGAATATTGCTTGCTTTTGAAGAGATAACCAATAAAAATCTAAGGTTTCATGTGGGATCATTATGTGTCAATAGTGATGGGCATCAAACATACAAAGCTTTCGCTTTTACACCACGACATTATAGATACCACTTCTCCTAGTCATGATGGTTTCCATTTCTTGCTTAAAGCAAAGAGCTCCGGCAACATTACCTTCCCGATAATAATGAAAATTAAAGACAGAGAATCATCGGAAAAAGAAAAGTCTTTGATTGCGTATAGGTCCATTATGGTCTTCCAGCGCCTCAATTGAATACATCGTTAATATACGTGATTTCCAAGATTTAACTATTAATTCTTATCATCATGTGGTGTCAAGGTCACACGACAAGAATTAGTTTTTAAGTTTTTAAGAATCTTAACGATTCGATGGAACAAAGTTGTAGTCCGTCTTTTTGGTTTTCCTGATACGAATTATGTGTTATGTAAAATAATTTATTTTATATATATATATATATATATATATATTTATCACAACATGCAACATATTATCATCGTCAAACACTTCGCTCGTTTGTCTGCAGAATATATGAACTATATACGTCGTTGTTGTAATACCTTTTTCTTTTGTGAGAGCTTGATATTATTATTATTATTAACTGGAACGGCATAACAAAAACCTTCCGGCTGAGAGTAAACTTAAATCCTTACAAGGACAGAAAATACTACCAGAGGGTGGTACAAAAGCCAGTAGTTAATCGTATGCAAGTGAATGCATCATTTTAATCATGCAATCAGCAACTTCATTTTCCTTGCTTGCCATACGTGTCACGAGTGGATTTTGTTGCTTAATCTCGTAAAGTACTTAGCGTTCCTGACCTCACTAACGAAGACTAAGTTAGCCTATAACACACTCACAAAGTTTAGAGAGAGAGAGTAGAGAGGGAAACTCTAAAAGTATATTATATTCATTCAAATAACTTGTTGATATAACTGAGGAGATCTCCCCTATATATACAAGAGGCCTCTCAAGATAGAGGAATTAGATCAATTCGATCTAACGGTTACAAATGAATCCTACCTACCTTTATATTAAATACATCTATTTACCTTACCTACCACCTATTCTAGATACTTCTAGATCTTTTAAAATATTATGGATTATTTCCTCTTAGGCTTGAACGAACCTCATAATTTTGGGTCCTTCTAAATCGGCCCATAATATTCTCCCTCACTCATTCCGGCAACGTCCTCATTGCATTTTCTTCGTGGAACTTTTGAATTTTGTTTGGAAAACTGCCATAGAGCTTGAGTAGGTTCCCGACTAGTTTCACTTTCCAACTTTCCTTTCCAAATAACCATATACTTGTGCCTAGGAGAATGGCCTCGTCTTCTCATATATCTATCCGTAATAATTTTTCCAACTTCGTATGATTCTCGAATTCCAACTGGAGCCCTTCGTGATATTGTTCTACTAAGGTCATTCTCGTCGTTATGATATGGCTTAAGTATACTAATATGAAATACTGAGTGGAATTTTAATCTTGGAGGTAACTCCAACTTATAAAATACTCGTCCCACTTGTTTTATGATGAGAAATGGCTCTTCATAACGCCTCATTAGTCTTTTGTGCGATTAGCCCTTGGTCTATTGGATCAAGTGTAACTTCACAAATACTTGATCCCCGACTTGATACTCCATTAGTTGACGCTTCTTACTTGCAACTTTCTTTATTCTCTGAATAGCCTTGTCTAAGTAATTCAGAGCTAAGTCTTCGCTTTCTTACCACTCTTTTGTAATTTTATATGCTGGGAAACTAAACCTCGTATATCCTATGGTTAGCATATTGAGAGTTAGCAGCTGTCTCCCTAGGATAAACTCAAATGGACTATGCCCTGTTGATTCATTCTTCTGTAGCTTGAAATAGAGCCGTATTACATCGAATAACTTAGACCATTTTCGCTGACTTGTACTTACAAGGTGCCTCCAAACTTGAGGGCAATGCATTACAACTATTATTTCCTTCTCATGTACTGGGTATTGCTTCTCTGTATCATTCAACGTTCGGATCTCAAAAGCTATTAGATGGTTTTCCCGTATCAAAACCTCACAAATGGTATAATTACTAGCATCCATGCATACTTCAAATACTTCACCAAAATTAGAGAGCACAAGAACTTGTTCTTTAATGATTGCTTCCTTCAGGGTATCAAATTCCTTCTATTGATCTTCCCTCCATACCCATAAGACATCTTTCTCAAGTAAATCCATTGAGGAGGCGGCCATTCGAGAGTATCCATATCTGAAACTTCTATAATAATTTACCAAGCTAAGAAATGACTTCAATTTGGTGGGCTTAGTAAGTTCTTTCCATTCTCGAATGGCCTGTATCTTCTCTTTGTCCATTTTAATCTTCCCCTTTCCTACTACATGCCCTAAGAAGGTCACTTCTTCCTTTACAAAGGCACATTTCTCTAGCTTTCCATATGACTCATTTTCCCTTAAGGCTAAGCAAACTGTATGAAGATGTTCTAGGTGCTCTTCAATAGACTTGCTTGTGACGCAAGTGGTTTTGGACTCATCTCCATCTGTTATCCATTCTTGATGATATCTTAATCGTAGATCTAGTTTTGAAAAATATCTTGCCTCTCTCCATCGATTGAACAAGTCTGATACCAAAGGAAAAGGGTACTTATTTTTTTCAGTGACCTTATTCAAGGCCCCATAGTCTATATACACCTGGAGGGACCCATCGTGTTTCTTTTGGAAGAGAACTGGAGCTCTAAAAGGTGCCTTTGACGGTAAGATGAATCTAGCTTCTAACAACTCCTTCAATTGCCGCCTTAATTCTTCTAACTCTTTTAGGGACATGCGCTAAGAAACTATAGCAGGCGTTTTTGTATCTGGTTTTAGCTTAATCACATGATCCACTTCCCTTCTTGGTGGTAGCTTCTTTGGCAACTTTTTAGGCATGATGTCTTTGAATTCTTCTAACAACTCTCCCACTCAATGTGGAATTACCTCTTGACTCCCTATCTTTTCTTTCCCCTTCAATGTAGCTATGTACGTAACTTCAATCTTCTTTAGGCCCTTCGCTAGTTGTATAGCGAAAAGGAATTTTGTGGCTTGACCAGCTTTCCATGTAATAGGCACCACATATTGAGAATTGGTCTCGAGTATACATATACAGTTTACATGAGGAACAATAAGTGTATCGATACAATCTAGGAATTCCATCCCAATCACAAATTCGAAGTCAACCATAGGTACTGCTTCGATGGTATCTTTCCCTTCCCACCTTCCCATATGGAGCTCTATCTCCTTGGTGACTCCAACAATAAGGACTTTCTTTGAGTTTACCGTCTTGACCTATGTCTTGGTTTTCTCTACTTCCATTCCAATCTTACTTGCTACTACATCAGAGATGAACAGATGAGATGCTCCTGTATCAATAAGGGCATTTAACTTCTTGCCAGCAACTATCACCTTAGTATACATCAACTCCTTTTGCTTTTCCTGCATTTTCATAGTACTAAGCAGTCGTACCGAACCTAGTTTGGCCTCATCCCCTTCGTCGGGGCTTTCATCTACCATACTTGCTGCCAATCAATCTTTCTTTAAGCATTCCCTAGCATAATGGGGCCTATTACAAAAATAGTACTTCAATTCTCGAGGCTTCCATCGTTCCCCATCTTTTCCCTCATGAGTGCTTCTTCGATCATTATTTTTCTCTTCCATCTTAGGCTTCCCTCTTGAGGAACTCCCATTTATTTCCTTCTCAACTCCCCCCTTCCACCTTCCTATTGAGGTCTTATGTTTTGTCTTCTTGAACTCCGTTAGGCCTTCAACAACTGCTATGGCCTTGGAGATGTCTTCTATTCATTTTCGATCTAGCTCTAACTTTGCCTAAGGTTCCAGACCATCTAAGAACATCATTAGAGCATCATCCTAGTTAAGGTTTGGGATCTCCAGCATTAGTTCTGAGAATTCCTTCACATATTGCTTGATGTCACTCTTATGAGTTAGGTGACGCAACTTCACCTTTGCTTCTTTAGCAACATTTTAGGGAGAAAATTGCCCCTTGATTTCATGTACAAAGCTAGCCTAAGTATTGATTTCGTTTGCCCTCCTATGCTACCATACCATAGCAGAATCTTTCAAATACATAGCAACAGTACGTACCTTTTCGAGGTCATCCAAGATTCTTACAACATTGAAATATTGTTCTATTCCCTAGAGGAAGTTGTCTACCTCTCAAGCGGATCATATCCCATTGAAAGGTTCGGGCTTGTGCACATCGGTCTTGTGAGTAGACTGGATGGTCACTCCATTTACCACTACCACCCGACATGCTGCTAAGTGGTTCTTAAGTTTTTCAATCCCCTGGCACATTGCCTCCATTATAGCATCTATCTTGGCTTCATAACCTTCCTCCTTAGTTTGCAAAGCACTAACTCGAGCTTGGAGTACTTCATTCTGCCCTTCAATCGTCTCATTACGTTGCTTCAGCTCATCAATGGCTTGATTCAATGCTCCTTGCAACTCGCCTCGAAGTTCTTCCTCCATCTTTTTAAGGCTGCCTTATGATTCGTCAAATTATTCCTTCGCTTCAGCAATGCTCAACTCCGCTCTATCTATCCTATTAAGGAGGGAGTTCAGCAAGTTCTGAGACCCAGCACTATGCTTGGTGACTTTGCAGTCCTCCTGATTACCTAACTCTTTGACTATCGAAGTGTTGTTGTCTCCTCCAAAGGACATCTTCTCCACACAAAGTCTCTTTACTTAGCTTTGATACTACTTGTCACGGGTGGATTCTGTCGCTCGATCCTGTGCGGCACTTAAAGTTCCTCACCTCACTAAGGAAGGTTAAGTTAGCCTGTAATACACTCACAAAGTTTAGAGAGAGAGAGTAGAGAGGAAAACTCTGAAAGGATATTGTAATAATTCAAATAACTTGCTGATACAATTGAGGGGATCTCCCCTATATATATAAGAGGCCTCTTAAGATGGAGGGCTTAGATCAATTCAATCTAATGGTTACAAATGAATCTTATCTACCTTTACATTAAATACATCTATCTACCTTATCTACCACTTATTCTGGAACCTTATAAATTTTCTAGAATATTTTGGATTATTTCCTCTTAGGCTTGAACGAACCTCATGATTTTGAGCCTTTCTAAATTGGCCCGTAACATACGCACCACCACATCCACCTTATCATGCCGTCACATTTTTTTATGCAAAACATTAGTATACTTAATTTAAGAGTTGAGTTGGAAGCATCCATGGTAAATGGACTATCAGGATGGAGGCAGAGTTGATTTTTTAAAGCACCATCCATTGTTGCTTTTTGTCCTTTCTCTTAGGGATTTCGTAGTTAATATCAAAATTTACGCTTAATCTTCATATTCATGTAATTAGATGATTAGGATAAAGCTTATTTGATTTGTTAGGACATCTTTTCTTCTTTCTTTTGTCCTTCTCCATATCATAGCAAGAGGAAACTTGCCAGAGTGCAAGGAATAGAGATGGTATGTGCGAAAACCTAATTACAATTATCTCACTATTTACAAGAATATCACTACTCAATATTTTATTCTTTTACGTGTATCAACCTTCCTTTTATGAGTCTTCAATTAAATTACAACGTTGCGCTTCTTCTTGAATTATTTCCCAGACATGTCACCAGTGCTTAGCCTGAACTATCCCTCCTTCCGAGGGCTCCGTTTTGCAATCTCTGCTAATATTTGTCGCAATACTTGTTCCGTCTATATTTTTGTGATCAAGAGAAGTGTTAGATCTTTATAATTATCTAATTGAATACATAATATATGTGTTAAAATTAAAGATCTAATTAAATACATAATAAATGTATTCGACTTCCTTTAGAATCACATCTCTCGGTAGAGGAAAATCTATTGAAATTAAGGGCAAGGTTAACTACATTTGAGAAAAAGGTTAAATTTTTGTTTTTTAAAATACGGTCCAGGTAAACTAATTTGTCAAATCGTAAATAAGAGATGCAATTTTGTTTTTGGGCAACATTTACGAAGAAATCATAAATGAGACATACGATTCAGCTAGTGAAGCTTATGCCTTGTATGGAATTTATTTAACTAGAAGATGCAAACTATGATTTACAAATTGCATTTAGTACATGAGATTCAAAAACGAATCTCCCATAATCCTCCATTTTCACAACATATTGATGGCAACACCAAAAAGCACAAAAATGAGGAGAAGCTACACTACTAGTAAAATTACCTCGACCAATAGCTTAGACATCAAGAAATATAAGCGAGATTTATAGTTAAATTCAACTTTCACCAGCGTTCAAAAATCATTACCCCCATTGGGCAAGAAAAAAGAAAAAAAGGAAAATCATTGTCCTGGTATTGTTCATGTACAAATGTTCCTTTCTATTTCATTCTTATTTGTTGCGCTCGCATTGTTAGCACAAAGGGTCAAATATTCGCAAACTAACCCATATATATTTCAAAGCATTCAATTAGGTCTACGACTGTGAGTTTACACGAGTGCTTAGTTTTTTATATTCTCATGAGTTATAATTACATATAAACACTTTGCTCCCACAATTACAGGCTTGGTCTTATTCTTTTATTCATTTGAGGTTATAGTTGTACAAGTTTGATGTCACCCTGAAAAAAGTCATAACGTTATTTTCATTAAAACATTATATAATATTTTCATCTCTTGAGCTTGTTACTTATAGTCGTCATTTCGAGTTTTACTATTTCGTTTCGTTCTAGAATTCTTATATCTTATTATCATGTATGAAAATAATACTAGACATTATAGATTTTGTATCTTTATCATGTCAGGTTTCGAATCTTTAATTACAATTATAAATACTGGCCATTACTATTGGTGTTAGCTTCATTTATAATTGGTATTACTACGCTGATCATTTTCGTTATTGGTATTAAAGAAATACAAGTTCAATTTGAAGTATTGTTGATGCCCCTCACATATTCATATTATTATTTGATAAGTTATACCAATCATTTAAAGTAACACCCTAAATTTAGGACGCGGCAGATTCTCATGTTTCTTTAGTCTTGTATTGACATGTTAAATTCTAAAACTACCACTAAATTATCCTATTTATAATAAAATAACATCCACGACTTTATTATATTCTAAAAATATAATTACAAAAATTTAAAACATCTCAACAAATTCTCCATAAATAACAATAACTCACTTAACTTTCTAATCCTCTCAACTGGAAATAGTGCAAAGAAAAAACACAGTCTCTTTAAACAAATATTAAACCAATTTCTAAACCAAAATTAATCTCAAGCATATTCTCAACACAAACTCTAGTTCTATTGACTATAGTCATAACAATAATTTCCTGCATAGTTATCATCATGCTAATAGCAACAATGTCTCCAATCCTCTTAACCTACATACTCATAACCAATATACTACCATAATCATGACATTGAGTTGCAAACGTAGAAAAAAAAAAAGAACCATGAGGGAGCAAAAGCTTAGTACATAGCACATAAACACATACGTAAAAAACAATGTCAAATCAAATGCAATAGATGTAAAGCAAATAAATCACACAACCAGTTTCTTACCATTATTTTTAGCCAGTCACACAACGTACAATGAAAGGGTCCTTATGGTCCCATTCACATCACATGTCATATCAAACCTAGTGTCAGATGTGCCTCTATGGGTTCAGCTATAACCTAACACTAGGTGTACCATTTAGAGCCCCATCTATAACATAATCTACTTTAGATCATTTTGGTTCAAGATTCCATTGGTGAAAATGCATCATATGGATCCTTAGGGTTTCTCTTTAGAGATATGCCACTATAGGCTCTTAGGATGAGCTAAGCACTAGTAGCAAGCAATGGCTTAAATTGAATATTCATTAGCCCATTTTGGATAAGCTAACCTAATAACCACATACAACAAACACATGTCATATATTTAGAATAGTTGAAACAACTTGATCACAACTAGCTTTACAAGAATAATCTATAAAGAAAAAGAAAGTTAAAATTTGTTTTAACTAGATTTTAAACATTCTATAGGTTTACTAAGAATTTAAGGTTGGAAACAACTGCACTAAAGAAGGATTTTTTGAAGGGTGCACAACTATAGAGATTATAGTTGGGAAGCATGCCCCTAAACCTTGACCATGATTCTTTGTTAACATAACATAACAAGATCATGCCTTGAATCATAGCCATAAACATTGGTCGTGATTCTCCTTTATTGTAAAACAACATTAATAGCCATATATCACCATCATGAACCATGGTTGTAATCCTCTCAACCACTCATTTTCTTCTAATTCATGTACATACCTTACTTCCAACACATTCGTGAGGATCACAATCAAAAGCTTGCCTATGTTTCTTAGTAATGATCCTATTACTTCACAATTTCTTCTCCTTTTTCACTAATCTCACCTCATCCAACCCTTGATCTGAAATCTACAACCCATCCTCACTTCAACCATACCATGATTCCCATATTACTTATCAATTTATGCTCCAATTTCATCTCCAAAATAGATTTAAATAAAAAATTCTCATGAAAGATAAGAGATTTTAATTGTAAGGGGTACTTTACCTTCATACGTGATGAAATCCTAGAGAAATATTTCACTGTTTACTCAGTCTAAATTACTGCAAAACCTTAAAAGTCAATATAACACACTTAAATTTAATAAAAGGCTCTTGATGCATAATTGATTCATCACTTATTGACGAAAAAACTTGCTAAGGTTGTGAAATTCTCACGATTTCATGCTTTACCAACACCTTCTTTCTATATTACCAATATAATCATACTTATGATTTTCAATCGAAAGCTAATGAAATGTTGCAAAATCTTAACCCTAACCTTGAAGGTTCGTAGAGGTTGCCACTAAGGAATCTGATAGTTTAAAAATACACAGTCTAAACAAGCATCTAGAAAAGAATAGTACCTTTTTTTGTACAGGCTAGGATAGGTCTTTTGTGTACTACCAAAATTATCCCTCATTAAACCTTTATTAATTACCATGGCACCCCTCTTAATATCAATCCACTTTCACACTATGAACATATGTTATTTATAACTTAATATCATTTTCTTGGGTGTTACATTCTATTCCCTTTAGAAAAACTTTCATTTACGAAAGTTACTTAATGCTTGGAATAGCTTAGGATACTTCTTCCTTATCTACTCCTCTAATTCCTAAGTTACTTCCCATTTAGACTGATTTGATCACTACACTTTGACCTATGGTATTGTCTTCCTTCTTAACACTTAATTATTATCGGTAAGGAAGTGCTAAGGATAGATGAGGTTAGCCATATCAAAGATAGATCCAAGCTTGTCGAAAGCCTGAAATATAGATGGGAATGCATGAAAAGAGTAGTAAATAAGTGAATCCCAGATCCGACTCCAATGATATGATGCACAAAGAAATTATCAAGGACTCAAGAATCAAATCGATATGATGCATAAGTTAGTCCAATGAGGGTACTAGCCACCTAGCCTTACTTAAGGCTAAAGATAAGAGTGCTTAAAGCAAGCAAGCAAACAAAAGGGATGTTTACAAGTAAGAAAGAAGGACTTAGAATATTCTATAATATTATTGAAGATGTTGCAGCTATAATATATAAAGGGTATTTATGCTTAATACTCTTGGGCAACTTGCCTAAAGTGGAAAATACAAAAAAAGGTAATGTCCTAAATAAGTAAGACACAAGGTAAGTAAAATGGTATAAATGAAAATTTAGTAAAGCGCTTGATTTATACAGCAGATTCCTTTACGTGGTGGCTGGTGGTCATTGGTAACACCTTTCAGCATAGCAAATAGAATTGTACGGCTAGTAAAGTTATTATCGAGCAAAGGCATCGAGTTAGGCTAAAGACTCTTTTAAGGTAAGTTTAGCTTATACATGCTCTGGATAGCTCAGGTACAGGTTGGTTGAGTTAGTGATTAGTTAAGTAGAGTTATTGCCTAAGTGCTCCTCAGGTTGATAGTTGGAGACAGTTAATAGGTACGAGAGGCCTTAGTTCACATAAGGCAGTAGGTCGGTAGATTGAAGCAATTTAGACTTATCAAGTGTAGGTTAGTATAAGAGAATTTGCTTGGTCAAACTCTCAAGCCCTTGAGCACAGGTTGAGGTTAGAGGTCCGGTGGTCTAATCCCTATCATCCTTACCAAGTTGATTGGGATTTATGATCATTCGGCTAATCCTTATCCAATTCTTCTTCAAGTTGGTAAGGGGTAAGGTCAATAATGTTAAATACATTGAATACTCCAAAATCTTCTTATAGCTTCAACTGATATGCATTATTGTTTATCTTATGGAATATCTTAAACGGATCCTTCAACTTAGGTGGACAACTTATTCTTTTGTTTGTTAGGAAATCTTCCTTTACGCAAATGTAGCCATACTTGGTCATCGAGCTGAAACTACTTAGTCTTCCTACCTTTGCCTTTCTCTCTTAACTTCTTAGCAGCTCTGTTGATGTGTTGAGTAACTTGTTGGTAGATTTATTGGAGGGAATGAGCTTTGGTTCTTACTTTTGGGTCTTCTTAGTCAATTGAAGGCATTAGGATATGATCAAGAGGTAGTTCAAGATTGAAATAGTAGATGACCTTAAATGGGGCATGTCTAGTGGTGGCGTGTATGGTTCTATTGTACGCAAATTCTACTATAAGCAAGTAAACATCTTAGTTAGCTAAGTTCTTTCCTACTGGAGCTTCGACTAGTAACCCTATGGTGTAGTTAACAACCTTTGTTTACCTGTAGGTTTAAGGATGGTAAGAAGTATTGAATAGTAGTTTAGTTCCTATACAACGCCAGAGAGTTTGCTAGAAATGGCTTAGGAACTTTGGGTCCTGATTTGACACCACACTTCTTGACACGCTATGCAAATGAATAATCTCCTACAAAAATAAAAAAAAGCAATAGCTAAAGCATTGTTAGTGTAGGTGCATAATACAAATTGTGCCATCTTATTTAATCTGTCTACAATGATCATAACAAAGTCTTTACCTCAAGCAATTTGGGGTAATCTGAGGATAAAGTCAATACTCAAGTCAACCCATGGTCTGGTTGAAATGGGCAAAGGCATCATTTTGATTTGTTTAGCTCATCTTTTAGCCTTCTTGTAGGTAGTGCAATCTTAAATCACATGGTGTACATCTCATTTCATTTAAGGCTAAAAGAATCATGCATTCAATAACTCATATGTCCTCTTTTCTCTAAAATGTCTAAAGAGCCTACTATAATAAGTTTCTCTCACTAACAATTTCCTTAAGGAATAAGTCAGCACACATAGCTTGCCACCTCAAAACAAATAGCTGTCCTTTATATAATATTCATCAATTGTTCTTCCCTTTGCACAATATCTGTATATGGGGCCTAAATGAAGGTCATGTAGACACTGTTCCTCAATGCTTGCAAAACCCAAGAGTCCATTCTATAGTTTAGTGAGTAGAACATGCCTTCTATAGATGGCATTGGTAACTACATTAGCCTTACTTTGTTTGTACTCAATCACAAAGTTGAATCCCTCTAGAAATTCAATCCATTAGGCTTATCTCTTCGATTGTTTTGATTGACTCTACAAATAGCTCAAGGACTCATAATCAATGTATATAACGAATTCTTTTGGCAAAAGATAATGTTACCATACATAAAGTGCTCGAATTAATGCCAATAGTTTTTTGTCATACATATAGTAGTTAAATTATGCTCCTATGAGCTTTTCATTGTAATAGGCAATAGGTAGGCCATTTTAAATCAACATAGCTTCGATGTTAGTAGCTAATGCATTACATTCTAGCTCAAACACTTTATTAAAGTTAGGTAAAGCTACGACTAAGGTAGAGGTCAACTTTTCTTTCACCTTCGCAAAACTCCTCACTTCTTTCTCTTCTTACTTAAATCCTATGTTCTTCTTTGTTAGCTTAGTGAGGGGTACAACTATTGAACTAAAGCCTTAAATAAAACGAAAGTAGAAGGAAGCCAATCCTTGAAAAACTCCTTACCTTAGCATAAGAAGATGGGATTGACCACTCAACAATGGATCGAATTTTCTCTACATCAACCTTCATTCCTCTTCCACTAACTACATACCTTAGGAAGATTACCTCTTCTTAGTAGAAGCAGAACTTCTTCAAATTTCCAAACAATTTCTTTGCTTGAAGAATATTAAAAATAGTTTGATGGGAATTGAGCTACTAACCCCTTGACTTACAGTTAAGCCCGATGACTGGAAGGCTTGACGAGAAGAATTCTTCTATTCTAGTTGACTCTTGCCAAGGCCGAGTATTTTCTTGCCGAGTCACTCCTTAAGTCGTACTGAATGACTGCCAATCTTTTGTAGATAGAATGTTGAGAAATGGATGGTCGAGGCAGTATCTAATCCTTCCTCATGCTTGGCCACTTACTTACTCGATATCACCTTTGCCGCCATGTAGAGAGAGAGAAACCCCGGACTACATAAGCCATCCCTACTTAGATAAGCCACTTGGTTGTATTGTTTTACCTGCATCTTCTAATGACCTCACTAATACAACATCCCCATGTGTACAGGATCATGCATAGAATCTGCCCTACTAATTATTGCTTCTATGAATATTTATTTTTACCGTTTTGTATTGTTGTACATTACTACTTTAGGGTAACACCCATTTTGTCGTTTTCCCTTTTAGGCTAGGCAAGTTGCCCTAAATTTCTAGGTATAAATACCCTTTATGTTTGTAAGTCGTAGGTAGACAGGTTATCATTAATACACTTGAGTATCTTTCCTTTCCTAGTGTAAACACTCTACTATTTTACGCCTGGTAACACTCTTATCCTTTCCCTTAAGCAAGGTTAGGTGGCGAATAACCTCATCAGACCAATTTGTATGTGATATCAAATTGTGCTGTGAGTCCTTGGAAGTTCTATTAGTGCGTGACATCCTTTGGAGCTATTTGTAGGTTTTGCTTCGCTTTCATTTGTCAGTATTCTTTTGTGCGTTTTCTTCATTACTCCTTTTCGAGCTTTTTGTAAGCTTAGACTCATCTAACGACCAGTTTTGTCTATTCTTGATCATGGTTCACACTAGAATTTGAAGATGATCAATATAACTTGTTAGGTTAGCACTGTATATAATGATATCGTTGAAGTAAACCACTACAAACTTCTCGATCAAATTTCTCAAGATATGATTCATCCATTATATAAAAGTGGTTAGAGCGTTTAATAAACCAAATGGCATTACCATCCACTCATACAAACCATGTTAAGTCTTGAAAATAGTCTTCTACTCATCACCTTACCTCATACAAATATAGTGGTAACTTAACTTCAAGTTAATCTTGCTTATCACTCTAGTACTACTTAGTTCTTCTAGCTTATCTTTTAGCCCTAGAATGGGATACCTGTACTTGATTGTAATTTTGTTTACAGCTCTACTCTCTTCACACGTTTGCTAAATGCTATCCTTCTTTAGCATAAGTAATATAAGCACAGTGCAAAGGCTGGGACTTTCTCATATACATCCATTTTCTAGCAACTTGTTCACTTATCTTTAGAGTTTGGCAACTTGCTTGAGGCTAATCCGATAAGCTGGTTTGTTCGACAAAGTAGTAGTAAGCATCAAGTAAATGGAGTATTTAATGCCTCGAAAAAGGGATAATCCTTCGGGTAATTACTCAGGAAATAGGTTAGCATATTCATCTAATAGTTCTCAAACATCCTTGGGTAACATAACTTGCTCCTTCAACCTTAATATTTTCTTGACCAATAGAGAGGTCGGTATGTTAATTTGATGGCTTCTCGAAGCTTGACTTGGCTTATAATTAAAGCCTTCTTTGATCCTCGAGCTAAGTTAGATTGTAACTTGTTCACTTGGCTAGGTCATAGGGTTTAGAGTGATATTCTTCCCATCTTTCTTAAATGTATACGTGTTTTGAAACCCATCATGAACAACCCTCTGATTAAAAAGCCATGGTCAGGCTAACAATACATGTGATGTGCAAATAGGTAGTATATCACAAGCAATGTTATCATAATAATTCCCAATTGAGATCAACAGTAGTACTTGTCGAGTAACATGCAATGCTCCTTTCTCATTTAGCTAATGCAACTTTTACGGTTTGGGATGTGATAAGGTTAGCAAATTGAGCTCTCAAACTAAGTTGAAAGCTGCTACATTAGTACAACTTCCCTTGTCCACTATGAGTGCACATATTTTCTCATTCACCTTGCATATGATGTGGAATAAGTTCTCTTTTTACTCTTCCTCCATAGAGGGTCTAATACTCATCGTATGTAAACCTTACTTTTAGTGGGCCTAAGATTTGAGTATGAATACTTTCCGAACATTCCCAAAGATCAACTAGACCAAAAACATAAGTTTATATTTAGAAACAAATTAAATTTTTCCAATCCAAAAACCAATTATCGATAAAACCTGAGCTTGCAAGCTTGAAGAACTGCAAGCTTTAACGCCACTTAAAACCCTAAACGCTAAGATAATTAAGGAATTTTAACCCTAAGTAATTAATCAATAATTTAATTTAAATAATTTCATTCAACTTTAGAAAATTTCATAATTTTATAGGAATCGAATCATAAATTATGAAACAATGCAAAATGAAAACCCTAAAACAATTTCCTATAAGGCCATGCCCTTATCTTCATGTATAAGCTTTACAAATAAATAAGTAGACCAACCAATCACCTTAGATAACTTATCAATTGAGAGTTGGAATCATTTATCAATTGATAACTTATCAAAATCTAGTGATAAGACAATTTCTTTATCACCCCTTCACTTATACTACATATGGACAATTTTTCACAAGATTTCATAAGCTTAACTTTAATAAATGAGACAAGACCATTCCATGGCCCAAAAAGACATTAAATGGCAGATTTAGACAAGGGAGAAAGGGGGGGCCATGCTCTTGTCTTTCAACCATCAATCACTTTCTCTTACACATCACTATTCACCCCTTAATGCTTACATTAGCAATGGTAGCAATTGTTGACTTTTATATAAGCTACAAGATAATCAATTAAAGCTTCTTGCATACACTTCTTTCCTTATTCAAAATCTGCCACTCTCCGCCTCTTTGACTCCCATTTTCACTTCCTTTTCTCTCACTTTAAAGACAAATCAAAAGAAGAAATAAAACTCTACAAATTCCCAACATTGCCGCCACCATTTTTGCTTCCATACTCACGGCAATTTCTCTTCTTATTCTTGTGTCATTTTCTTTCACCATCTAAGATCTTTTAGAACCATTGGAACCATCCATAAACCCCATTCCAAAAGACCAAAAGATTTAGGTTCCAAAAGGTTGCAAAAGAGGAAGCAAAGTTAAGAGCTTAAGTGGAACCTTTGTGCACAACCACCATATTTTGCTTTAAGGACAAGTAAGTATTTCTTGTGATTAGTAGGTTAGTATTTATGTTAAGAGACTTTAATTTCTTGAAGATATAAGTATGATTTAAGTTGCGATAACAACAAAGACCATTTTAAGAAATAGACTCATGAAACCTTTACATGAAGTTGAGGCATGAGCATATAAAGTTGGTATTTTGTAAAGATACTCGTTCAACACTTTGAATGGAAGATTTTAAGTTGAAAAAGTCTGGAAACAAAAACTTCAATGGAGGATGAGCATGCTGGACGTGAGGATTCCATAGTCATTTGGATGTTGATTTTGTTTCCATTAAGTTAAGCATACTCAAATCTACACTTAAGTTAAGGAAAAATCCATCACATGAAGTTTTATGAAGAAACCAACTTTGTATGACGTGAGATATGATATGGAGGTTATATTAAGTATAAGATCTTTTATTTCGTTTTGTGGAGCATGAGTTAAAGGATCATCTTATGGAAGAAAAATGAAGTTAAGATTTAGATACAAGTAGTTTAAGTGCATAATCTACCACCTAAACTTAAGGAAATGATGAAACAAGTTGAAAAACCAAGCAAGAACCCTTTGAAATCATCATGAATAGATCTAGAACGTGAGAAAAAGGAGCTTAAAAATATGATAAAAGTGAATGAGCAAAGTGAAAAGATCAACCAAAGCAAGTATGATAAGCATACAAAGCGTAAAACTCAAAACCGAGCCTTAAACTCTCAAAACGAGCCTAAAACTCTAAGTTGGACCTTCAAGGAAATTCTGACCAGCACCTTAAAGTATTAAGAGGGATTGTTTTGACGCCCATAAGAAATCTACCTAAGGCCCAACAAGCCCACTAAAGTCACTAACTTTAGTTTGAACTAAAAATAAGCCCATTTGACAACTTAAGCCCACTAAAGGGCCCATGAAGTGGTTGTTAGCCTTAGGAATATAAATCAAAGTTGTAAATCTGATCTCAAGGAGTATTTTAAGCTTAGGATAAAATGCTAAGCCTAAAGGATTTCTCAAGTTATCAAAAAGCCCATTTACCATACAAGGCCCAAAAGCACTCCAATACATGATGAACGCTACTGTTTTGATCCATGGATAGAATTTTATGCCTCATTTCGAAAATATAACCCCACTACGTTAAAGTATACTCGAAAACTATGAAGATTGACTATAAGATCATAAAAATCAGATTTAAAACGAAAAAGTTATACCCGATTGAACTTTTAAGTAAAATTGGAAAAATTTATGAAACCAAGTCCAAAGTATAACTTAAAGGGTTTTAGCTTAGTTTTTTAGGTTTTATTTAAAATCCTTATAGTATCATATTTGCGATCTCCAGGGGACCTGGCTTTGGGGAGATGACTTATCCTGAATTAGTTTGATTGATCCGTATGGTTGAGTGAGTAAATTCCCGATGACTCTTTACTTGACTGTGCTTGTAGAATAGATACACCTAAGCTTATATATATAAATTTAGGTGCTTGTGGGATATGGGAGATGCATGTGCATGGATTTCTGGATGAATGTGATGACTTGTTAATTATATATATAATAATGGGAATTGTTTGTATTAATATATACATGTGAATTGTATGGAATGAAATTGTTTGATCATTTTAAAAATCAAGTTAATCACTTATACGATTAAGAACTTAAAATGAATCATGCATTCCCCATATTGCATATGGATAACACTGACTGCCACTTCACGCAGAAGATGGGAAGGGACTCATAGGAATACGAGTTTCCTGTAGGATTGAGCACTAGCTATACCATCATATATATTGAGTCTCTGTCTTAAGCTGATGGGCTTATTAGGCTCTAGGAAACGCTAACCGTCGGTGGGGGGCTAAGTCTTGTGGCTTCTGCTTAGAGCGTGTGTTTGTGGATTGTGGAGGTCACCATACCGCTAGACTTGGGATTTTAAAAGATATGATTTGATTTTGGTAAAGGAAGTATACATATATATATATATATATATATATAGAGTTTTGTTTTGACATTAGTACGATAGTGCAAATGAAATAAAACCCAAGGTCTAGAACCCAGATTTCGGTTTAGGTCGGTTAATTATCTCCAAACCCCGACTTCACGGGACGTAATTCTGAGTCGTATGCAGTTTTTAGGTCACTGCATGCGTTGTTTGGCATACTAATTGTTCATGCATTCATATGATTGTGCATTTAATAAATTTCTGTCATGCGGTATTGATGAGGGTAATTATCTCACTAAGCGTAAGCTTACACCCCAACAGTTCTTTTCCTTGCAGGTTGATCAATAGTTGGGAATGGGATAAGAATCGAGTGCAGAGTGCTACCATTGAATCAGTATGATGAAAAGCTTGTGTAGTTAATTCGGAATGCTTTGAAAAACGACTAATGTCTCAATTAAGTTTAGTATCTTTAGTAAGTTTAGAATTTTCTAGAATTGTCTATCTTATTTCACTATTTTGGTGAGGGATACCGATTCTCTGCAGTTCTGAGGAACTATGGAAAAATGGATATCCATAATTATTTATATTATATAATGAGTCAATGAACTAAAATTGAATACTCTAGCAAATAACTATTTAGAGTCTTGCAATTTCTGACTTGCAAGGCGATTTTCTTATCATGGGTGCACACATGATATGAAAATTTTAGGCAATACTACTAAGCCCCTCCTAGGGTCACTACATCGTACATCAAACAACCAAAGTTAACTTATTGAAATCCTTAACAAACACATCTTGCTCAACTAACTTATCATTAACCTCAAGTTCTTCCTTCAACTCTCTTTTCTCCTCTGGTTCCCTATCCATGCTACCTACTTCGATCTTTTAGGCATCTCCATTGATGATCATAGTTCTTCTGTTTAGACATTGGGTGGCCATGCGCCCAAACCCTTAATTCTTAAAGCACTTGATTTGGCTTGTCTTTCATCTAGATCCTTGTCCTTTCTCAAATTTTCTTGGTGGAAATTCACCATCACTTGGATAGCTCCTTTATTTAGCTCTAACATCTATCTTCTTATTTAGCTTAGTATTATATTGGACTTAGTAATTACTTTGAACAAATTAGCTGGATTAAATAGGTCACCTCATTGGAGGTCAACTCAGCTTGTTTCTCTTTTATCTTTCCATACACTGGGCTATTCTTATAGTTTCATCTAATGTAGTAAATTATTAAAGATCTATTACATCTCATATAGCATTCCTCAACTTAATAAGAAAGCTAGATATTGTTTAGGTTGACGACTCATTAATGTAACAACAGATTATGAGTATTTGAAATTCTTGAATACATTCATCAACTATTTGGCTTCCTTACTTCAACTCTTGAAGTTAAGTAAAGGTGTTCTGTAGATAATTGTTTAACATAAATTTGTTTTTAAGGTTCCTCTTCATCTTGGGCCAAGTAAAGGATATCATTCCTTAACTTAGTAAGAAAGCTAGATATTGTTCAGGTTGACAGCTCATTAACGTAACAACGGATTATGAGCATATGAAATTCTCAGACATACTCATCAACAGTTTGGCTTCCTTGTTTCAACTCTTGAAGTTAAGTAAAGGTGTTCTATAGATAAGTGTCTGGCACAAATTTGTTTTTAAGGATCTTCTTCATCTCGAGCCAAGTGCTAACTTCCTTATGTCTTTCTCATCTTCTCATGGTTTAGAAATTCTTCCACCGTAATGCTAGAGAGCCTAAGAACTCTACTAAAGCAGTCCTTACTTTCTCGTAGTCCTTATAATGATAGTGATCAAAGACCCATTCCACTTTTTCTTCCCAATCAAGGTCATCATCGGTATCTCCTAAACCATTAAAGCTTGATATTTGAAGCTTCAAATGGTTGGCATCTCAGGGTATACAAGCTCACTCTTCTACCTCAACATTCCCTTCTTCTTCCTCTTCATCTACTTCACCCAAGTCAATTCTTCTCTGCTTACATCCTCCTACTCCTCCATCTTGATCTTGTTGACTTGGGATTTACCATCTCATGGGTTGAGTAGCTTAGGGAGTGTTCTAAATGTTTTCAATAGGTTAAAAGGCTAATACATAAACAACTCTGGTTAGGTTAGCTATTAAGTTGGCCATTTCATCAAATTGCTCCTTAGTACTTATAGGAATATTTTAGGATTGTTAGCTATTTTGGACAACACTACTGTTATTTTCTCTAATACCAACATTTATACTCAAATTAGTCATCATTTACTTAACACTAATGCTTCTCATGGAATAGCATACTTATGGTTTCTAAACACTCAGCTCACTACTTCATAGAAAACATGCAACCACTACCTTCTTTTCTTTCACTACATAAACACAAAGTATAACAAGGTACATACACAACGGCAAACCAACACATCTCCAACTTACTCAAATACTTACTACTAATTCTTAGATGACCACTATACACTACAACAACCGGTATGACTCACAATACAATAATAACAAGCTCAAATGCAACTTATCCAAATGAACCTTCCCTTTGATACTAAGATGATAAGGCTACACTAACGAAGGATAAGGTTAGTTGTATTGAAGATGGGTCCAAGCTTGCTAAAAGCCTAAAATGTAGATGGGAATGTTCAAAAAGAGGAGTAAATAAGAAAAGCCCACAATCAAATCCTAGGATATGATGCACTAAGAAACTATTGAGGATTCATGAATCAACTTGATATGGTACATGAGTTGGTCCAATGAGGGTACTCACAACCTAATCTTACTTAGGGATTGTAATAAGAGTAACAAAACCAAGCAAGCAAGCAAACAAAAGGGATGTTTACAAGCAAGCAAGGAGGACTAAGAATATTTTGTAATAATGTTGAAGATGTTGTGGCTACAATGTATAAATGGTATTTATACCATTTATTTTAGGACAACTTGCCTAAGGTGGAAAAGAAAAAAAAGGGTAATGTCCTAAATAAGTAAAGTACAAGGAATGTAAAAGGGTAGAAATGGAAGTTTAACAAAACGTTTGGTCTGTATGATAGATTCCATTATGTAGTGACTGGACCCATAGCTATTAGTTATTGGCAGTGCTTTTCGCATAGCAGATAGAGCTATACAACAAGTAAGGTTATTACTAAATAGAGGAGCCCAGTTGGGCTGAAGACTCTTTCAAGGTAAGTTTGGCATGGACATGCTCTCAACAGCTCAAGTTCAGGAAGGCTGAGTAGGTGACTAGTTGAGTAAAGTTGTTGCTTGAGTACTCCTTAGGCCGGTAGTTGGAGACAATTGATAAGTAAGGAAGGGTTTAGTTTGGATAAGGTAGTAGGTTAGTAGATTGAAGCAACTCGGACTCATCTTGCATTGGCTAGTATAAGAGAACTTGCTTTGCTAAACTCTTAAGTCCTTAAGTTGGAGCTTGGATTAGAGGTCAGTGGTCTAATTCCTATCACTTGTTGTCTACCATCTTAAAAGGCCATTTCTTTGATGATAGATAAGGTTGTAGCTCTAAAGACTTCAACTTAACAACTTGAATAGGTAGTTGAACTAATTCTTACTTTGGATTGTCTATAAACATCCTCAACATTGATGCATGAAAAACATCTTATGCTCCTTTCAAACTTGGGGCTAAAGCTAATCTATAGGCTATACTACTAATCCATTCTACTCTTACATACAAACCTACATACTTTGGAATCAACTTTCCTTTCAATCCAAACCCCCTGATTGCCTTGATTTGAGAAATCTTTAGTAGTACTATATCTTCCACTTGTTATTTTAACGAGCAGCACCACTTATTACCATATATTTTTCTAATGATATTGACTTTCTCTATTGCCTTTTGCACTAACTCTAACCTAAAAGTTATCTTTCTCTCACTTCATCCCAATAAATAGGTGATTTGTACTTTCTATCATATGATACTTCATAGGGAGCCATATGAATAGTTGCCCGATAACTGTTATTATAAGCAAATTCCATTAGTGGGAGGTGTTCATTCCAATTTCCATCAAAATCTAATGCATATGCCCATAGCATATACTCTAATATATGTATTGTCCTCTGAAACTAATCGTCGATGTAAGGATGAAATGTTGTACTAAATTGTACCTTAGTACCCAAAAACTTCCATAAGCATTTCCAAACTTTGCAAGTGTCTCTATCAGAAGTTGTTTTAACTAGAATTCCATGCAGTCTCATTATCTCTTGCACATATAACTTCACCTGCCTTTCCAATGTATAATCCTCTCTTATAGTTATAAAATAAGCTGACTTTGTCAATCGATCCACTAATGAAGATGATCATGAACATGTCTATGAAGTCTTTAAAGACCTCATTCATCAAATCCATGAATGATGCTAGAGTATTTGTTAAGCTAAATAGCATCACTAAGAATTCATTCAACCAATACTGAGTTTTGAAAGATGTCTTCTAGATGCCTTTTTCTTTAATCCTTAATTATTGATATCTTAATCTCGGGTCAATTTTGGAGGACACTTGAGCCTTCTATAACTAGTCAAACAAATCATCAATTTTTGGGAAAGGACACTTATTCTTTGTAATCACCTTATTGAACTGCCTATAATCAATAGATAACCTCATGTTACCTTCTTTCTACTTTATAAAATGTATGGTGCATCCTATGTGACATGCTTAACCTAATAAAACCTTCTCTTGCGATTCCTCCAACGAAGTCTTTAATGTTACCAATTCCATTGCTGCCATCTTGTAAGCAGGCTTAGAAATTGTCCTGGTATCTAGTATTAGATCAAATTGAACTTAATCTCCCCAACTAGTGGTGAACCGGATAAGTCATTTAAGAACACATGTGAACTCGTCTACTATAGGAACTTTCTTAAGCTTCTTATCTTCACTTGACTCTATGGCCAAAGCAGTTAACTTGCCTTTACCCCATAATTCATTTGTGGGAAAACTCTTAGGTTTGTGAACTTTTAACTTAAAACAAAACTGCTCTACCTTTAGGAGAATGAAATACCCACCATGTGATGGCAATTTATGGTAGCATGATAAATGGATAATTAGTTAGCACTAAGTTTTACATTGAAATCATCCATCATATTTAGTACCTTAGGATCCACAAGTAACACTTCACCTTAAATTTCTATTGGTATGCCTTTATGGAGTTGATATAATGTTGCTCCTACTCTTGAAGGAATACAAACACCCAAAGGATTATACAACAGGTTAGGTTTCAGATCACATACACACATAAACACATTAGAAATACATGAATGCATTATATAGCAATTTAGGTTTTAGATCACATACACATGTAAACACATTGGAAATACATGAATGCATAGTACTAGTATCAAATGGCATAAAAGCATTAGCAAGATGTATAAAGAGCATACTTGCTATAGTGTCCTCTTCAAGGTATTCCTAGTACTGATGCTACTAAAAAGCAAAAACCTATGCTAGAGCCCTCTGCCTCGATCTATGAGGTTTGGTTACCAATGCTTTAACTTGTACCCTTATTAGACATTATGTTGGGATCAACTATGGAATGATAGCCATTTATCCCCTTACTACAATGCAATATACCATTTTATGACCCATCTATTTATAGATATTACAAAAGACTTATAGAATAGTTTCTCATACATGTCCTACTAGATTGCCCAATCTTCTTACATGAGAAGCAAGCTCCTTTTGGTCTATTACATTGGCTTAGATCATAGAGTACTAAATGCCTAGGACATCTTCCCACTTGACCTACAATTGGGGATAGAGGTGGTGGAAAAACTAGACAAGCTAGTAACTAAAGGTAAGTGCATCTATTAAGTTATAGCATAGTAAATGGATTGAGTTTGAGTGTTGATCCTTCATGGACTAACTATTGAAATATTAGTACTTTTTGTTATTATTCCTATTATCTAACCTAATAACTAAGTACAAATTATTAATTTATTGGATTTATATTAAACTAATCAACCTAATCTAATCTAATAAAATAAAGAACTAAGAAAACATAAAAATAAATAGAATAATATAAGTTATTGAGAACTTATGAACTTTAGTATTTAAACATTGAATTTCCCCTTAAAATCTATGATACATTCAATCTCATCCTTACAATTAGATCGTAAGAGTTCTTAAATATTGTAATGATCGCAAAATAGATGAAAATTCATCCTAATCAAATATGATCAATAGGGATATGTAGAAGATTTGTTTAAATATTTATTATAATTAAGCCTAATGTTGCTAAAAACGTAACTCAATTGACAAATTAAGCTATTTTTACTACTAAAATTCATAATAAATAGCTTGGGTCAGCAAATAATTCAATGAAAATTTCTAAAAAATCATAAAAATATAGGGAATTTAGTCAACAAGTGGTTTCATGCTATGGAGTTTATTGTCTATATATCTATAATTATGTTTTTGTCCCTAATTTGTGATTAATTAAGTAAATAATATCTTTTTTGTACCAAATTATTTCTAACATGTCCTAACACTATTAAAAAAATCTAAAATTCATTGGATTCTAATTTCATCAATTAATTTCATATAATAAATTTAATTTATAAATTTCTCTATTTTAGCTATTTTTAGGGTGAAAAAATACAATAAATATTAAAACACATGTTAAATCAAAATCAAGCTACATAGAAATTAACTAGATATCATTTAATTTGTTAAATTTTGCAACTCAAAACACTATTTATTTTAGATTTAAAATTTTGGATGAATAGTAAATTTGTTAAATAAGTATATAAAATACTTAGAATTTAATCAAAATAATTATGCTACATGAAAATACATCTAAAATAATATAGAAATAAAATTTTCTAGAATTTTCCTAATTAATTTATTATTTTGTAGACATTAGGGAAAAAACAGGATAGAAATTGAACTCGCTTGTTCATTGAAGCTTTAGCCATTGTTAGCTAGTAGAAGTGTGTCAAATGGATAACGTGTGGGGTAGAATGGTGGTGGCCTATGGGGTTTAACTAAGGTCATTGGTTGGTCTAAGAATTACGCTAGCATAGTATGTTACTTTGTATTTGTAATTTTTTTTTTCTAACTTTGCAAAATTTTTCTATGGCTCCCTTATATTCCAAAATGCTAAAACAATGAAGGTTTGAGGTATTTATAGTGGTTGATTTGGCTAAAAGTAATTTTCTTATTTTTTTTTCTCCCTTTAAGTAAGTAGGAGGTTGATTATAATTGTGAATTTGCCTTTTAATTAAGCATATCCTAGTTTGAATGGTAGCTACGGATGTTGCCCAGTGATTTCCAGATTCAACTTTGTTGTTTTGATGACTTTTGGTTGGTTTTTAATTTAATTATTAGCATTATATATATTATATTAATATTTAGTATATTTACTTATATATGTATATATATCCTATATATGTGGTATACAAAATGTATAATTATACTCATATAATTATGTTTCCTTCATATATTTTATTTTTAACATTATTTTCTAATTAATTTTGCAAGTTTATTGCTTGTTTAATATAATTTTAAGTTTTTGGATTAATTTACGTATATAATTATTATTTATACTGAGTATATTCATAAAAATACATGTATGTTCATATAGTATAATATACTATATTATTTTCTTTTATTGCTTAAATAATTTATCTTTAAGTCCTCATTGCATTTTGTACTTAGTTGTAAGGCTTCCGATGAGTTTTTCGCTATATTATATAACTATACTTCTAAAGCTAAGATTGGGGTTTTAGCTCATTATTTTTACGATCTAACTTTATTAAGCTACTTCAACTAAATTTGCTAACCTAGTTGTAAAATTTGGGCTTAATCAAACAAGCTTTTGTTATAGGTCTTAAATATGGGTATGTTTATCCTAAATACGATTTTAAGGGCTCACATAAGAGACAACACTCTTTCTTAAGAATTAATTGTATATATTGTGTATAGCGTGTTCACTAATTTATAAGGCCCATATCATATTTATAGTATAAGGAATCTTATAAATACATATTCCAATATATCTTCAGTAATCTCTTTAGTATTTCTTCTTTCTAAATCTAGCTCTAAAGATTCATGGAACCATGGCATCTTCCAAGTCTTCTAATCTTTCCAAAAATGATAAAATATGTAAGGAATAGCATGTTCATTCAATAAGATCATGGCCATGATGCCTAATTGTGATCTTTCTTTACTAAAAAATTCATGAATAAGTGAAATAAGAGAATCATACTAAAAGATTAGATTGATGATCTTGACTATGATCTTTTTGATAGCTTGATTCTTTCTTATTTCCTTGCTCTTTTGCTTAAGATTTCATGGGTATGAACATTTCAAAGGCTTCAAAACTTGTGCAAATTTTTAACAAATCATTCAAAAACTTAATCAAACTCTTCAAGTGAAGCCTAAAATCAAAATATAAATAAATTAAGTATCAAATTCAATACAAATATCTAGAAAATCTTATGAAAGCACTATAAATTCAATTGTAAAATTGTACACTTATACACTCATCAACTAGCCTTAGCTAAAAGGGTTATGCTAGAATGTTCACAAGTTTAGCTGCAACATTTGATATGTATGCCTATTACCCTCCTCTTGATAAGCAAAACTAAGCTTAGGTTTCTTTCCAAGAATAACACATGTCCTGTGGGACTCCTATTCTTCCCTTCTTTTTTTTGTTTGTTCAAACATTTTGCCTTCTCAACAACTTTAGCATATGAAGGTAACTAAAAAGAGCCTAGCTCATACTGCAAGTTTGCCTCTAACCTTCTCAAGAAATGGTGGGCTCTCAATCTACCATTGGCTATGATAGCTTCTAGTAGGAATTGGCTCAATGGTTTAGCTTTGCCTCACATTTAGCAATAATCTTATTACCATGCTGGTAGTTATAATATGCTACCTCCATAGTGTCCCTTATGCCATCCAAGAAACACTTCTCATAAAACAACTACTTTAACCACTGCTAGTTTACCGATCTCCTAACTAGCCTACTCTCATTAGATTATTGCATAGTCCTAATGCTCCTTAGCATTTAATTAGCACATTTGACCTTTTATTTCTTCTATCACTTCAAATGTAACAAAAATCATTTCTATATCCTCCATCTAATGATGTGCCTCTACAAAATCCTCTTTCTTAGGGTTAAAGGGGTTGACCTAGTTGGTGAACTTGTTCATGTGAACTCTTCTTGTTCTCAACCTAAGAAATCCCTTAGCAAGTTGTTTAGAGTCTAGAGTAGTTAGGCACAATCCATTGTTACCTATCTTTCACCTTTCCAAATAGGTGGTAACTACCCATATTATAGTACCTAACCACCCTACATTACAAAGTCGACATGTGGGAAGTGCCTATCTTAGTGTTATCTACCTACATTTCTCTCCACTAACGTATCCTACTTGCTTCTAACACCATTGGTTTTAAGCATAAGGGGTCTTCTAAGTGCCATTCTTCAAGAGATATAAAAGAAATAGAAGAAAGAATAAACAACTAAGTTTTAAAAGAAATGAAACAATAACCAACTAAAATAAAAATAGGACAAACATATAATAGAATGATAAACATCAAAGAAGACAAAATAAATCCTAAATGATCTTAATATCACTATAAATACTAAGTTCCACCTGTTCTCATCTCACCTCCATTTTTTGAATGACCCATCTCTTAAGTATCTATAGATTTGCAAATTTGAGCACTCATACCACTTAATTGTAATGCCCTAGACATAGGATTCCATAGAATGCCATACATCGTTGGTGAATTTTGGGAGTTGGAAATGTCTTATTAAAAAAAAGGAAGATAGCTTGGTATTGGGGCTAGTCTAATGTAGCCACTCTAATGCCGAAGTCAGTAAGGAAGAATGAGAAAAGTAAAGTAAAGAGGTTAAGAGGTATCAGATGTCTTTCACAGAGTTTCTTTCCCATATTTATAGGAGATTAATGAGTTTAAAGGAGCAATTATCGAAATAATTGTTGAGACATGAGGAAGCTTCTTGATTAGATACCTTCCTTAAAATGTAAGGAGAGTAGGCAGTTATATTACATAATTGTGCTTGTAATAACTATTAACGTCGAACTTGAATTCAAATTAAGAGTGGATCTATGTTGCTTGGTGGAATGTTGAGTGTCAATTACTCGATGGAAGGCCGAGAATGTTGATTACCTAACCTAGCGGCAGATGAATGGACGAGTAAGTGAAGTTAACCCTTATTAAGCTGGGTCAACAAAAACTGACTATCAACATTTGCCCCCTAACTCCTGTGTTCGAGGATTCGACAAAGGGAGTAATACATAAATGTACTAGAGGCCGAGTAGGGAGCAGTTCTTTAGATGCTAAGCAAGGCGAGAAGTAAGATGGTTTGTAATCTAATTGAAAAGTCACAACTTTCAAATTCCTGCTCATTTAAGAAACCAAAAAGTAAGAAATATGATACCTATTGCCTTAGTCATCATTATGCAGTAAGCCTAATAACTATTAGGGAGTTGTTAACCATCGGATTTCTATCCTAAAAAACATGTCAACAATCCATTCCATAATCAAATCAATGCATTATTATCGTAAAAAGTAAATTTACAATTATGAGGATAAGTTGTCCATATTTAAAGGACTGTTCAAAATCAGGATTCATTTCTCTAGTTGCATCTTCAAATTTTCGATTGCTTTTTGTCTTCACTATTACATTCTTCAACTTCTGGGATATCATTTATCATAACCTTTTACATATGGTTCATAACGTAGTCTATTGACTTGTCCTTTCCGATTTCGAAGCGATGGAAATTAATGCCACTTCTCCCCCCCAAATAAGGAGCTAGGCAGTGTATTCTTCTAGTAGCTCAATCGACAATATTTAGGAAAGGTGGGATAAACTCACTTAGATAAACGCTCCTGCTATAGATAATTATCTTGAGGACAAAGAAGGGAGATCCTTGATGAGATATCTATATAACAACGTTGCTCACTTCTACGACTCTCCAGATGGAACTGTCAGTTTTACCAATAGAGTTCCTATCACGAAATATAATTAGTACATGCAAGATCTTCCTAAAACATGGAATCAAAGGAGGCTAATAGAATAGGAGAGGGTATGTTTCCTAAGGGAGTACAAATTCCATATATACCTGAAGTATTTAGATTTTGGGTTGCGCTTCCTTTTATCGGCATTTGTGAAGGGCTTCTTCAACTATTTTAGAGTTGCAATGAGTATTTTCTCACCAAAGACATATCAACTTCTAGCGGCTTTCAAAATAGTTTGTAAAGAGGTCGAAGTCAAGGCCATTCCTCAACTATTTTGGTATTTCTTCACGATTAGGAGGCAACTTAACGGGTGGTACTTTACCGCTACAAGGTACAGGTAGAAGTTCATGGATGGGTTAGGGTCTAAGATCCATAAGTGGCATGACAAATTTGTATCGATAGTGTCTAATGAAGAGTTGGATTTCTGGACTCAATGGATTGAGCTAATTCATATGAAAGATATAGAACTGATGCTAAACGATATTTCAACAATGAAGAAGATTCAAGAAAAGAGGAAGAACAAAATGTTCTTTTGGGACACCAAGAGAATTATATGGCATTATAAAAGTAGAGAGCTAATCCTTTTTGAAAAAGAAGGTACGTTAATGAGTTACCATTGTACTTAGTATAGCTACAAGAGGAGAGCCATTTTTGTGACTTGGGGGGAGAATCATCACCTTAGAGCCTTATTTAGAATGGAGGACAAATGTTTATTCTTTTGCCCTATGTTAATATTAATTTGTTTACTCATATTGTAGATATGGGTACTGGTGAGGTCAATCCTACGATGTTGTTAGCCTAAGCTAAAGCTAAGAAATCAAAAGTCGATAAGAGGGTTGCCACTACCGTAACTACTACTTAGCTTGCTACTATGAAGAAAACAGCGAAGGAGGATACGGTAAAGCAAGCGGCAGCACAAAAGCAAACCTCTCGACCATCTGATAAGCGAAAGGAAGTTGAGAAAATAGTATTGACTGAGGTCCCTCATTCTAGGGAGCCTCCGATTAAAAATATTCAATCTTTTACTAAGCCAAAGAAGGGTGGTTGAGAGACATAACCCTACAATGACATCGAAGATGCCATTACTACAAAAGGGTCATCATTGTTGGTTGTGGTGATACCAAGTGCTAATAAGAGATTAGAGAAGGAACTCGTCGACTAACCTCTTGCCAAAGGTTTACAGGTTTAGCCAAGAGGATGAAGGAAGCAATGTTGTCTAAAGCTCTCAGCATTAATAGTATCAAATTTGTCCCCTAACAAGGAGGTCGGCGAGTACTTCGTCCCATATTAGGGCCATAACAATTTGGATATCAACTTAGCCTCAGGCGATAGGATAAAATCTTTAGCCTTAATGGAAGGAATTATTCTTCCAAAGGATAAAGAGATTGCTAAGAAGGATGTTGACAAGGTCGGTGGTTGCAATAAGGCCCATATTGCAGCTAAGTTATACAACATGAGTATTTGTAACTATCTTTTAGATGTTGAATTTACTTAGTTACTGATATTCAGTTTCCTTTTTAGATGAGTTGCTACACTATAACAGCTTTGGATGAGGTTGATAAGGAAACTAAGAAGTTAAGATCCATAGTAGTTTATGTATTCTATAGAGTCACTCCTAGTACTCATCATACTAAGTGAAATTGTTATAGAGAATTGAGGATGCAAATAATGCTTCCAAGGTTTAGATTGTTACTACTAAGAATGTAAGGATAGGGGCAAAGATGGAGGCAAGAATGCTCCAAGAAGACCTTGGTACCGAAAAGTTAGCACATACCCTCATTGCTAAAGAAGTCTTAAGCTTAAAGACCAAAATTGAAGAGTTAATACAAGGAGTTCGAAGGCCTAAAGGAGGAGCTGTAGAAGAAGAAAGAAGAGTGTTAGAAGTTAGGTCGAACTCTTTGTACAATGAGCAATGAGGAAGTAAGCTCATAATGCAAATTAAAGAGTTAGAGACGAACAACTCAAACTTACAAAGTCATGTTACCAAGTTGAAGGAGACTGTGAGGAGAGGACCATTAGTTAAGGAGGCTTTCGATATAGTCACTTCTAGTTGGTGGTACAAGAGACATTTATGGAAGAAGTTGTTGGAGGGGTTTATGCGATAAGAGAGGAGATCTTAAAGCTTTACCTTAATTATGATCTCTCCTACCTTGACTTCATTGATGTTGATGACAAAGTTAGCAGTGATGACCATGAAGATGATGATGAGGCAGGTGCCGAGGATGTTAATGAAAGTAATGACAAAGCTCATGCAAAGGGTCCAAGGAAAGGTGAAGAATGTTTATCAAAAGAAATCCCCTATGCGCAAGAAGAGAATCTGCTGATTATGAGACCTAAAGCATCGAGAGAGAAATTCACTTGAGCAAACCCTAGCCTCCAATCCAAAAATTACTTCTGTTGACTTTGAGGATAGGTCTTAGGATTTTCTTTGTATTCTTTATTCATTGCTTTCTCTACTATGTTAAGTATTTGTAACAATACTTTATTGAATGAAAAGTATCTTTCATATTAACTACTTCAAGTACATTTTATTTCATGTATCACATTTTTCCAGCATGTATGATGTATGTGTTTTGTTTCACACGTTCTTATTTGTTAGCGTGTTTTATATCTATGCTAAGTATTTATTGGTATGTTTTATTTCACATGCCTAATTTTTTCTCGACATATTTTGTTTCACACGCCCAATTATCTCTTGACATGTTTTATTTCATACGCCCAATTATTTCTTGGCATATTTTATTTCATACGCCCAATTCATGCTTCTTTATAAACATTGTCTACTAGCCATTTGAGGTATGGACTAGTCGCTTTACTCGACTATAAGATTAATTTATGTAATTCGTTAACTGTAATAAGCTAGAACTTAAGTTAGTTTGTTTGTTATGTAGACTAGAACTCATTCACCCAGCAATAATAAAGAGATCAAGAGACATAATAAGACTTTGAACAATCCTTGTAAAAAAGTAGTCTTATAAGCAAGTAGGTTGTCTCCTTATAAACAAGTGGAGATGAGCATCATCCGAGCAATCAATTGAAATATAATTTCAAATTCTCAGCTTTCCATGCTCGATGGATGATACATCCATCCAACCTTTCTAGCCGATAGGCCTCCTTACCAACGACTTCTTGGATCTTGACAAGATCCTCCCAATTCGCGTCGAGCTTCCCTTGACTTGGTTGCATGCCAATAGCTTCCTTCTTTTGGTAGATTAGATCTTTAGGTTGAAAAACCTTATACTTACTTTCTGATTGTAATACCTTATCGCCCTATGGTGGTATGCTGCAACCCTGACTCTTGTAATATCTTTGATTTCATCAATGGTGTCAAAATTTGCCGTTAATATAACTTGATTAACCATATCGTCAAAGTTCTACATCAGTAGATTGGGCAAATCCAACTCAATTGGCAACACAACATCCGTACTATATGCTAACCTAAAAGGCATCTCCCCAGTCGTAGTTATATACGTAGTTCAGTACCGCCAAAAGACATTTGGTAGTTCATTGGTCCATTTCTCTCTAACTTGATCTACTTTCCTTCTTAGGCTATGCAAGATGATCTTGTTTACGGCTTCAACTTGTCCATTCATTCGATGGTATACTATAGATATATAGTTGAGGCGAATACTATACTTCCTACAAAATGCTTAGAACTTATTGTTTTCAAATTGCGAGCCATTATCTATGAATATCATGTGAGAAACTTTGAATCTTGATATGATGGAACTAAAAACAAATGCTTCTACTTTTTGCTCGGTGATCTTCACTACTGCTTCAGCCTTTACCCATTTGGTAAAGTAATCTATGGAAACAATGACTAATGGTTGTTGGGCAGTAGACTTTAGAAAGGGTCCTAGAATATGTAACCCCAACCGGGCGAAAGGTTAAGGGCTAGTTTGGTTGCATAAGTTAGTTGTAGGCGCACGACTTGGCGACTCATGCTTTTAGCACTGAAGATAATGCTAGAAAACTTCCTCTGCATCTTCTCTCATGGTCAGCCAATAATAGTCGAGTTGTAGTGTTTGAACATATAGTGTCTGCACTTTTACGTAGTTATTGCATACACCATCATGTAATTCAGATAACACTCTCTAGGCATCTCTCGAATGAAGGCATCGAAGATAGGGTTTTGATATGCTACATTTGTATAACTAACCATCAATTAGCATATGGTTCATGGCTTAGTAAGCCAATCTTCGCACTCCTTATCATCAGGGAGAGTATTATCTCTTAAATAATCTACTGGGGATCTATCCAACATTCTTCTCTCGGGTAAGGAACCAACTCACAGCTCAATGATAGAGTAGATAAACTTTTCTATGAAAGAAATTTGACAAAAATTTTGTTGCTTAAATCAAAGAATGCCATATTAGCTAATTTTGACAACTTATCGGCTACAATGTTCTTGCTTCTTGGAATCTTGTGGATGGAAAAAGATTGAAATTCTTCTGTGAGCATTTGTACCACCAATAGGTACTGGCTTATCTCTTCTTCCCTTGCCACGTAACATCCTGTAACTTGATTTACCACCAACTATGAATAAGAGAACACTTCAAGTTTCTCAGCACCAATCTCTTTTAGCTATTTTAGTCTAACAATCAAAGCTTCATACTTTGCTTTATTATTGTTGGCCAAGAATCAGAATTTTAAAGTGTAATTAACTTTGACATTATAGGGGCCTTGAAGAACAAGGCCTACACTGCTTCCTTCTCTTGTCGAAGAACCATCTACATAAAAGAACCAGATAGGTTTCTCGACAAACTCCATACTATTTTTCTCACCAGTGAATTCAACTACAAATCTACTAGAACTTAAGCCTTCAATGTCGTTTTAAGTTTGTATTGTGCACCAAGGGCACTTAGCTGTAGGCTATATTTCATTATCTTCCCAGAGGAGTTAGGCCATTGCAATGCTTGCTACAATAGCTAATTAATAAGCACAATGATTTGGTAGGCCTTAAAATATAGCTTCAACTTCCTTGTCTAGAGAATTACTACTAAAATAAAATTATCAATTTTCATGTATTGAAGCTTTGGCCTTTGCAAAACATGACTCATGTAATAAATAAGTCAATGCTCTTTGCTATCAATTCAAACCAATACAAAAGAAAGAGCTTGGCAACTGACCGAAAGATATAAATATAAATTCTCTCCTAAGATGGGTGTTGAGAGTACTGGTGGTGACATAAGGAATTCTTTGAGATTGTTGAAAGGTCTCTCGCAATTATCAGACCATTTGAATTCTTTAAGATTTTAAAGAATTCCGTGTACCTATCCATACTTCTTGATGCAAACCCATTGAGGGCGGATATTCACTCGGTGAGTTCTTGTAGTTCCTTGACCATATGAGGGGATTTCATGTTCCTTATCAACTCAATATTTCTTGAGTTGGCCTCAATGCCACGCCGAGTAACCATGTATCCTAAAATTTTTCTTGATGTTAAGCTAAAGACGCATTTCTATGGGTTAAATTTCATGCTGTATTTCCTTAGTGTAGCAAATGTCTCCTTAAGATTGGCAAGATGGCGATCTTCCTTTACAACTCTTCAGAATTATGTTATCAATATATACTTCGATGTTTCTATGGATCTGGGGTCTGAACATCTTAGTAACAACTCTTTAGTTAGTTGTACCAACATTTTTTAGCCTAAAGGGCATCACCGTATAACAATACATCCTAAAATTGGTAACAAAAGATGTATGGACTTCATCCTCCTTGTCCATCTTGATTTTGTTGTAACTAGAGAAATCAACCATAAAAGAAAGTAACGCTTGTCCAATGGTTATGTCTACCATTTGATCGATTTTCGATAGTAGCAAACAATCCTTGGGGTAGGCCTTATTGATAACCATAAAGTCTATGTACATTTACCACTCGCCATTAGACTTCTTAATTAGCATACAATTGGCTAACCAAGTCAGATAAGGCTCTTCCTAGATAAATCCTACCTTCAATAACTTCTAGACTTCTTCTATTGCTACTTGTCTCTCTAGTAGAAAATGTCTTTTGTTCTGTTGGACCACATTCATACTCAAATCAATATTGAGCTTATGTACCTTAACTTATCTCAAGATGCTGGGCATGTCCGAAGGGGACCATGTAAATACGTCATTGTTGGATTGTAGGAAATTAATCAAACTTTGCTGTATATCTACTGACAAAGGTTTCCCTATCCTCATTATTTTCCTAAGGCCATCTCCCAAAGAAATTTCCTTAGTATCACTCTCAGCATTCTCTATGTCGACTAACTTACCTTCCAGATAGGTTTCTACTTGAAATACCTCTTCTCATCTTAAGGCCATCATATATAAGGACCTTGCCAGTTGCTGATCCCCTTTGTACATGCCAACTTCTGTAAGAGTAAGGAACTTAGTTTTAAGATGTGCAGTTGAAGGGATAATGCCGAATAGATGCTAACACAGCCGTCCCATTATCATGTTGTATAGGGACCAAAATTTGATGATGAGGAAGTTAACTTTGTCATCTAGGAGTGACTATATCGAGTGCCTCTTCAATAGAGGGTCCTTTCTTGATAGTCTCCTCTAACTTGGCAATATGGCCTTATAATCTTATCTTGTTGGTCTCTAGCTCTTTGATTTGCATTATGAGCTTATTCTCCTCATCGCTCATTGTACAAAGTGTTCGGCCTAGCCCCTAGTGTTATTGGTTATTGGTGAATTTGGTATGGCCATTCTGATGCCTAAGTCAATAAATATGAATGAGAAAAGTAAAGTAAAGAGGTTAAGAGTTATATGATGTCTCTTATAGAGTTTCTTTCCTGTATTTATAGGATACTGTCATGTCTGAAGGAGTAGTTATTAGAATAACTATCGAAACATGTAGAAGCTTCTTAATTAGACACCTTCTCTAAAATATAGGGAGAGTAGGCAGTTATATAATATAATCATGCTTATGATAATTGATCGCATTATGAACTTAAATTCAAATCAGGAACGGGTCTGTTATTTAGCGAGAAGTCAAGAGTTAGTTACTAGGTAAGATGCCAAGTATATAAATTGTCCATCCTATTGATAGCCCAATTGATGAGTAAGATAGGTGGACAAAAATTGATTATTAACATTTTCCATTCAACTATATGCTGATTAGCTTAAATAATCCATTAGGGGATCCATCTAAGATTCTTCTTTCGGGCAAGAAGCCAACTCATAATTCTACAAAAGAGTAGATAAACATTGCTGTGGAAGAAATTTGACAAAAATTTTGTCGTTCGATTCGGGAATCTTGCTTCTTGGAATTTGGTGGATGGAGAAAGATTGAAATTCTTTAGTGAGCGTTCACACCACCAATAGGTACTTTCTCATCTCTTCTTCCCTTGTCGTATAACTTCCCATGACTTGATTCACCACTAGTTGTGAATCAAAGAACATTTTAAGTTTCTCAACACTAATCTCTTTTACTAGTTTCAATCTGGCAATCAAAGCTTCATACTTTGCTTCATTGTTACTGGCCAAGAATCCAAATTTCAAGCATAATGAACTTTAACATTTTAGGGGCCTTGAAGAATAAGGCCTGTACTACTTCCTTTTTTTGTTGAAGAACCATCCACATAAAGGAACTAAATAGGTTTCTCAACAAACTCTATTCTATCTTCCTCGTTAGTGAATTCAGTTACAAAATCTTCTAATACTTGAGCCTTTAGTGTCGTTTTTGGTTTGTATTGTATACCATGGGCACTTAGTTATTTCATCGTCCTGCCGAAGGAGTTAGGTTGTTGCAATGGTTACTATAATGGCTGAACAGTAAGCACTATGATTTAGTGAGCCTCAAAATATGGTTTCAACTTTCTTGTCAAAAGAAATACTACTTCGTGTACCGAAGCTCTAGCCCTTGCAAAACATGAATCACATAATAAACAGGTCGATACTCTTTGCTGTCAATTTGAACCAATATGGAAGAAAGAGCTTAGTAGCTAACCGATAGATATAAATATAAATTATCTCCTAAAATAGGTGTCGAGAGTATTGGTAGTAATGTAAGGAATTCTTTGAGATCATTGAAAGCTCTCTCATAATCATTGGACCATTTGAATTCTTGTGAATTTTTTAAGATATTGAAGAATTACATGCATGTATTAGCACTTCTTGACATAAATTTGTTAAGGGTAATTATTCGCTTGGTGAGTTCTTTTACTTCCTTAATTGTGGGAAGGGATTTCATGTTCCTTATTGCCTCAATCTTTCTTGGGTTGGCCTCAATGCTATGTCGAGTAACCATGTATCCTAAAAACTTTCTTGATGTTGCACCAAAGATGCATTTTTGAGGGTTGAGTTTCATGTTGTATCTCTTCAATGTAGTAAATGTCTCCTCAAGGTCTACAAGATGCCGATCCTCCTTCACAGTCTTCATAAGACATATACATAAATGTTTCTATCAATCTGGGGTTTGAACATCATGGAAACAAGTTTCTGGTAGGTTGAATCGACGTTTTTCAACCTAAAGGGCACACCATGTAACAATATGTTCCAAAATTTGTAATAAAAGACATATGTACTTCATCTTCCTTGTCCATCTTAATTTAGTTATAACTAGAGAAAGCATCTATAAAAGAAAGTAATGCACATTCAACAGTTGCATCTACCATCTAATCAATTTTTGGCAATGGGAAAAAATCCTTAGGATAGGCCTTATTGAGATCTATGAAGTCTATATGCATTTGCCACTTATCGTTAGACTTCTTGACTAGCACACAATTGGTTAGCCAAGTCAGACAAGGCTCTTCCCTAATAAATCATGCCTTCAATAACTTATGGACTTCTTCCTTTATTGTTGCTTATCTCTCTAGTACAAATTGCCTTTTCTTTTGTTGGACAACATTTACACTTGAATCAATCTAGAGCTTGTGTACCATAACTTCTCTTAGGATACATGACATGTCCAAAGGGGATCATGCAAACACGTTAGCGTTGACTTGCAAGAAGTTAATCAAACTTTACCAAATATCTACTTAATAAGGTTTTCCCTATCGTTATCCTTTTTTTAGGGTCACCTCCCAATAAAATTTCCTCTGTATCACTCTTAACATTTTTTATATCGATCAACTTGCCTTCTGGATAGGTTTCCACTTGAAATACCCCTTTTTGTCTTAAGGCCCTCATATATAAGGACCTTGCCAATTGCTGATCCCCTCTACACATGTCGACCCTTCATGGGAGTACGAAATTGGCTTTAAGATGTGTAGTTGAAGGGACAATGCCGGATAGATGTTGATACAACCGTCCCATTATCATGTTGTAAGGAGACCAACTTTTGACGATGAGGAAGTCCACTTTATCCTCTACGAGATACTCGTCATCGCCAATCTATATTGGCGAAGAAATTACTCTGACTACTTAGACCGGTTGGTTGTTGAATGCATACAAATCATATTTATAAAATCTTAGCTGTGCTTTGATCTTGGGTCTCATATGATCGGCATGTTGAAAAATGATATCAGTTGAACTTCCTATGTCAACAAGAATCTTATTGACTTAGAAGTTGTCAACACTTGTATCGATATCCTGTGCATCATTATGTGGTCGTTGGATGCCCTTAAGGTCATCCTCCATGAAAGAAATTATATTGTCGATCATAACCTTCTTACCTTAGATGTTATAGACATAATTTTTGGCGTTTGTCAAGCTCGAGGAGCTTGACTGGCCTATAGTTGGTCCGCCGATAATGGTGTTGATCATTCCGTTGGGTGCTCTACTGGGATTTGCATCCCTTGCATTTCTCCCAACCACAGTTAGTCGAGTGTCATTCTCTCATTCCTCATGCCTCCTTTAGGACAACCTCTCGATATTTTCAATGTCATATGCTAGGAATTGTTGCACATACCTACGTTAAATCGCATCTTTAATCACATTCTTGAGCTATATGGACTCATTTGTGTTGTGACCTTTGTCGTGGTAGAAGTCACAATACTTATTGGAATTTCTCCTTAAGGGACTTCCTTTCATTTTGTCTAGCCACTACGAAACATGTCTCTACCTACATACCTCCATCAATATGTTTGAGATTGGCCGATTGACCGGTATGTAGGATGAAAATGTCAGAATCCTTGGTATTTTTCTCTTAGAATTCGAGCTTTTCTTGACGGGAGGCTCCCTAAAATGAGCGACCTTGGTCAACATAGTCTTCTTTCCTTCCTTTTGTTTCTTGGCCAGTTAGGAGGCTTTCTTCTATGCTACCGGCTACCTAATTGTATCCTTTGCTACTTTTTTCAACGTAGCAGGTCGAGTGGTAGTGGTTGCGGTGGCTAGCCACTTATTAGCCATTGACTTTTTGGCCTTGTCTTGAGCTAATAACTTAGTAGGATTTACCTTGCTAACACCTATATTTACAATATAAATAAACATGTTAATATCAACACAAAGGAAAAAGAATGAACTTACATACTCTGTGCTGAATAATGCTTAAAGGCTATTATTTTCCCCCCAAGTCACAAGAATGACTTTCCACTTATAGCTATACTTAATACAGCGGTAACTCATTAGCATACCTTCCATTTCAAAAAAGATTGGCTCTCCACTTTCATAATGCCTTATAATTCTCCTGGCATCCTAGAATAACATTTTGCTCCTCCTCCTCTCTTGAATTTTCTTTGCCACTGTAGCATCATTCGACATCGATTCTATATCCTTTATATGGATTGGTTCAGTCCATTGAGTCCAGAAATCTAACTATTCATCCAATACTATTGATACAAATTTGTCGTACCACTTATGGATCTTAAACTCTAACCTATCCATGAACTTATATCTATGCCTCGTAATGGCAAAGTACTAACTAGTAAGTTGCCTCTTACTTGTGAAGAAATATTAGAATAGTTAAGGAATAGCCTTGACTTTGACTTTTGCACAAACTATCTCGAAAGCTACCGAAAGCTGTTATGTATTCGAACATATTTGACAGGACTAGAAGGTAGTTGAAAAAGCCCTTCACGAATGATGGGAAAGGGAAGCTCAACTAAAACTCCAGATATTTCAAGTATATGTGGAATTCACATTCCCTAGGAAAACACACTCTTTCCTCTTCTCTTGACCTCTTAAGATTCCATGCCCTTCAGAGGTCTTTCCAGTATTAGTTGTACTTCGAAACAAGGACCTTATCAGCGAAACTGGTTGCTCCATCTGCTGAATCACAAAAGTAGATTATGTTATTATATAGATACCTAGCCACAGATCTTCCTTCCTTATCATCTAGGTAGATATCTGTTATGAGGGAATTGATTCTTACGAGTTTATCCTACTGCTCTACTACGTTATTGGCCAAACTACTTGAGAAATACGCTATCTTACTCCTTATTTAGGTGGGAGAAGTGGCCTTAGTTTCTATTGCTTCAAAATTTGAGAGGATAAGTTGACAAATTATGTTACAAACCATACCTGATTGATTATGTGGAATCATACAAAATTTGAGGAATTTGAGAGAGACTAATGATGAGACTTCAAAGGCAAATGAAAGCGATAGAAGAAATCAGTGATGACTATAAGTAGTCCTTAAATACAAATGATTTATCCTCATAACTGTAAATGTGTTATCCTCATAACTGTAAATGTGTTTCTAATGATAATGATGTAGTGGTTAGATAATGGTACAGATTGTTGATACGTGTTTCAAGATAGAAATCCAACGGTTGTCAAGTCTTTAATAATTATTAGGCCTACAGCATTATGATGATCGAGAAGACAGATGTCATAACTTCTACTTTTTTATTTCTTGATAGGCAGGAAAATGAAAATTGCAACCTTTCATTTAGGATGTGATCCATCTTACTTCCCATCTCGCTTGGCATCTAAGGAATTGCTCCCTACTCGACCCTCGGTATACTATATGTTACTTACTTTATTGAGTCCTTGAATACAAGAGTTGGGGGGCAAATGTTAATAGTCAATTTTTGTCCACTCGACCTGACAAGTATTGACAATTAAAGCTTCACTTACTCATCCATTTGACTACTAACCTACTAAGTAATCAACATTCTCGGCATCTCGCTAAGAATACAGATTCGATCCTAATTTGAATTTAAGTTCATGGCATGGATAGTTATTATAAGCATAGTTATATTACATAACTGCCTACTCTCCCTACATTTCAAGGAAGGTGTCTAATCGAGAAACTTTTACATGTCTCGACAGTTATTTCGATAACTGCTACTTCAAACATGATAGTCTCCTATAAATATGGGAAAGAAACTTTATAAGAGACAACTAATAACTATTAAACACTCACTTTACTTTCTTGATTCTTACTTACTAACATAGGCATTAGAGTGGTCGTATTGGACTGGCCCTAGTACTGAATAACTTTCTTTTCTTTACAGGATGTTTCCTAATCACCAAAATCGACTTACAATAGAACTACTCATTTAATTTTTGGCATCGACTTTAAGTACAAAAAATAATTTAAAATAGGCTTGTGTGAAAATTATTTTAAGATCGGTCATTTAGGGCCTAATTTCAAGTAGAACTTAGTTTAGTGTAGTTTTTTTTTTCTATTTATTTATTTATTTAAACAAAAAGAAGGGAAAAGTTCAAGAAAAAAGGAAAGTAGAGCTCGTTCGTAACTAAAAGTCCTACAATCTATTTGAACCAGGGCTAAAAGCCTTGTGATTTGGACTAAGCTGGCGCACCCAAGCTTAGGTACATTGGGCACCTTGTTTTGTTGCATGTGCCTACATAAGCGTGTACATCATGTGCAACACATGTGACTAGTAGAATTTTCTACCATTTCATTGTAGTTTCTCTCAATTTCCCCAATACTTTCCTTGTGTATGCCAATGTGAGGTCCTAAGTTCAAGCCTTGATTTCATGCGTTTTCCATATGGTTCCACCCAAATTTTTGGTGGAATCATATGGTAAGCATTGCTTAGTTTTGAATTTGGTTAACTATTTGGCCAAATTTATTAAAAAAAAAGCCAAAATTAGATCAAAAGATCAATAAAAAACATATATTCGATTTTTCCATTCAATGCTAATACTGCGAATCTAAGCAAAGTAGAAGTATTAGAAGCTACCAACTGCTAATTAGGGCAATAATATCACATAATAGCATTTGATTGCAGCTTGATTTTAGCTTTTTTTCTAAATAATAAAAAATCACCTAAGCCTACACATCAATGACGATTCATCCATTAATGGTAGTTTCCTTACTTATTTATGCTTCCTTGCTTATAAATTGGACCAACATAAGCTTTCCAAATCATGAGCTTCAATCCCCGTATACTCAATCCCTCTCTTTCTCTTAAACCATACTCCTCTCTCTACCAAGCAAGAGCATTCTCTCTCTAGATATCACATTGATTCAAAGCTTTCCAAGTAAGATCAAGATATCCATTGCATTCCTCACTCAATAAGACCTCGATAACCACCACTTTCACAAATTGTTGTACTCCCAATCATAAGCTATCTACCACCACCACTTGTTGCCAAACTTTAACCATCACCAAACCACTTCCATTAACCATGGCATCAATTCTACCCGCCTTATTCCCAATAATATTCACACAAAAATGCTCTTCCCCAATTGTTTCAGTATTCAAATTGATCAAGACCACACCTCAAAGCTGTTAGAGTACCTTCTTCTTGCCAACCTAAGATTTAACCAGACTCGGCCTAAAGCTCTGATCCATCATTTGGCCTACACACAAGTTATTGGTCTAACCTTGACTTGTTTTTGTCTATTTTATTTTTTTTCTTTTTTCATTCTTGTAATTTCATTGTAATAAAAAATGGGAAAAAAAAAGAAAAAGAAGAAAAAAACAAGATAAAAAAAGGGAAAAAATTTTAGTTTTATTTTTATGTTTTAGAGAGAAATTAATATGAAAATAAGATAAGTAAAAAAATGAAAGAGATAAAATAAAGTAAATAATTAAGTTAGTAATAAAACCATTTTACCACTTAGAAAGTCACTTTTAATGAAAGCAAAAATAAAATTGAACTTTTTAAAATTAGGCCCTTTTAGTTTTTCGAATAAGTAAGAACAAAACAATTTAGATCTATAGAAAGTTTTCCTTAAATAAACTTAAATTGGGACTAAAACGTAAACTTGACTTCTTCTAAAAGTTAAAATCAACTCACTCACTTTAAGTTCTCATCAAATGAACTATAGAAGTCTAATCTTGAATAGTAGGTATGTAGATACTCGTAGTAATTACATGACGACTTAAAATATGAAAAAAAATTGTTTTTCCCGATTTAAATAATTTTTTCATAGATGTTATTTTCTACTTATAAATTAGTTAAATTCCTTAAACGTTATTTTTGAAAGATAAAATCTAAATTTGAAAAGCTGAGAAGTGGTACCCATTAAGGGTTTAATAGGATAGCCTTCGGATTCGAAAGGTTTTCAAACGTTTTTAAAGTAAGTTTTTTAAGTTGACTAGTGGCTAGGTTAAATTGGTCCACTCAATTAATTTAACCTAACTAGTTCTTTTCCTGACCTTAGTCAAGTGATGACTTCAAGAATTTTCAAAATATGTTTAAAAACCATTTTTTTTTAACTCTTAGTTGATGGTCAATATTAAGAAGTTAGGGTTTAATGCTAATTGAGCTAACAAAAAAAATAAAATAAGGAAAAAATTAGGCTTAACTACTTAGTAACTCCATTGGGGACATTAAGAGGGCTAACCACTTAAAAAATTTGAAATTAAATTTACCTTGCAAAGTACCCATATTATTTATTTATTCATTCATTCATTTTTTTGTAAATATATTTTGTTTTACTATATTCACTTATCACATGCAACATATAGTAAGATATGGGGGGTCATTTATTGCATCAAGAATGCAAGGTAAATATAATTAAACCTAACCCATCTTAGTACCCTAGGCTCAAGGCTAATTAAGTTACCCCATTTAAATTTTTATGTGACCAAGGAATCATTTTTTTAAAAAGCGTATGAGATCATAGAGTTTAAGGACCTTTAGAATCTACCTAAATTGCATAAACTTAAGTCTTCAATTAAAACACTACTCTTAGAAGTTGTAACCCTACTAATGTGATCAATTTTTGCACCTATTCTTTTATAAACCTTAAATCAAACAATAGGTTTGCAACTTCAGGAATAATGTACTAACACAAATGGTTCCAGCATATGCATGTTTCTATGTATATTGTTTTATTGATAAATGATTCTTGTCCATGAAATGTTTAGGCTTAGAGATAATGGCAAGAAACCAATAAAAGAACATTTAAAGAGTCAATAAGTTGCTAAATGCCCTAAGAATTATTGAGCAGCTGCTTCAAATTGAAGCTACCAACTAGAAACAAAGGGCTAGACGTGCTAAGGCCTCTAACTAAGCCTTGTTTGCTTAGGTTGTAAATAGAGAAAGGACTATGGATTAAGCTTTAGAGATGTTGGACAGGATGACAACCCCATTGCGAGAGTTAGATTAGAGACTTTAGTCTTCAAATAAATTTTGAGTTTTCTCGAGAATAAATATTAGGCTATTTATCTTTGTTTTTCTCTAATTTTTCAAAATAATAATGTTTACTTCAGTTTGTTACTCTTTATTCTTTAGTTTTTCCTATTTGTAAATAGTCCTTTAATAGTAATCATCTAACTATTGTTCCCTCACTTAGGGACATATAAATAAATCCCATAAACCTATAAACTAGAACCTTAAATTCACTATCCTTTTGTAATTAAATTTCTTGGTTTTTCTAAAATGAAGCCATATATTTCTCTCTCATAAAAAAAAAGACAAAAAAATAAAACTATAGCGAAGAAATTTGCTAATGGTTATGAATTATTATGGGCCAGCCTAAATGAAGCCACTAGCTTATAAAGGAAGCCAACTTAAGCAACTAACCCTTAACTTGTTAAGACAACCGGCCTAAACACGAGCCCCTTAGCCTATTTAAGCAACTAACTCTCAGCCCATCAAGGCAATTGACCCAAAAAGGTAGTTGAACCAAACATGATCCTTGGACCATCAAGGTAGCGAAACCAAATTCAAAACCCCTACTCCATTAAGAAAATTGAACCCCAACCCAACTAAGTGAAAACATAAGTTAAATGCAACCTTAGTGTCAAATTCATATTAAATGAGAAGTATCACACTAGGATATGTTTTGAGAAAATAAGGGGCAAGGTTAATCTTTACCTAAGGCAAATAAATATAGATTTACCCCTAAGGAATTAGTAACTCACTTTTAAATGGTTTAGAATAAAAAGAGGCAAATGACCTCTTACATACTATCCTTAAACACTTTGAGAGTTGAGTGATGCTATAACAAAGATACTTTGGATTCATTCCTTAAAAGAAGTCAATTTTGAATTTGATACATAGATTAAAATGAAGTTAGGCATTCATTTTCAATTCTCAAAAGACGATTATCTCTTATTTAACTCCATTGGACCAACTTAAAGTATTTGTAAATCTAAACCCTGTCAATAACCACCCTATATTGGGGCAATTTGGAGATTAGGGTTATTAATTAGGAGATAATGATAAAATTGGTTTGTGCTTGCTTTGGTGACATCAATTCAATAGCAGTTTTTATTTCTCATAAGTTGTCTTTCTTTGAAATGAAGAAGTGCCAACTCCTTTTAAAATACCTTAAGCTTATACATATGTCACTTAAGCCCATATACTAGAAATCTATGGATTTAGGGTCTTGAATCTCTTAAAAGACAAAAACTCGACAATAGAGATAACTACTCTTGAGGCCAAAAGAAAATAGCAAGAAAAAATGGGGCAAACTAATTTAAAGGAGAGAAAAAAATATATAAAAAAAAGGTGAAAAGAAGCTAGAAAATTGGGCTTACGTATAAGATGAAAGCCCTAAAAGATATATCTTAATAGGGGTAGCAAAACAGAATAAAAAAATCCACGAATCAAAGCCCAAATAGCCTTAAAAACTTAAGGTCCTGAATCACATTTTTTCCCAAAAACAAAAACCTTCATATCCACTTTGAATCACACTTCAAAATCACAAATTGAAAGCTTTCTTACACAAGCTAAATCACATAAGACCTCCCTACCCACAATACTATCCTAACTCAATAAAAGCTTTTTTGAACTTAAAGGATAATTTATGTTTAATAAAAATTGTTTTTGAAATTAGGACAAGCATACTTCTAATTTTTCCTAAAGGTTTTGAACTTGTACAGTTGGGATTGAATAAAAATATTTCTTTGAAAATTAGCCTACTCATTAGTCCTTTTTGAAACCCTTTGACCTAAATCCAAAATTCATAATGTTGAATCGAAAAAGAGCTATTGGATTGTTAAGGCATATCACTTGCAAAAGGGACTGTAATTTTTGGGACTAGAGTTAATGGTGCAATCTAGACCGAGAGTTTGTAAGGAAGCATACTTTGATTGGACTAATAGTGATTTACCTTTTTTTAGGAAAGGAATATTTAAAATCACAAAGACCTATGAGAAAGCCTAACATCAAGGTCAGGAGACATTTTCAAATACTAAGAAGAATACGAAATGCTCTATATGGTCACCAAGAAAGGGAATGATCATAACATTTGTTCCTTAATAAGAATTTATACCTATAAATAAACTTCTAAAAAAAAGGAAGAAAATTAAAAAGAAAAAAAGAAAACAAAAAGAGAGAGAAAGTAAAGGCTTATCACAAGTTTTTTTGTTCATTTTCAAATCCATGCTGGCTTGATTTGCCAAACTTTCAATTTAAGAAATATGTTTCCTTTTCAATTTAGTTATGCATTTTAAGCTGATCACATTAATCTAAGCCATTAAGGGACTTAATCCTTGATGCCCCTTTTGTCATTAAATGATTTTCACCAAATTCTTCATTTGTAAATATTTTCAAGTTAGAAAGTTTTTCTTAAATGGGTTAAGTTCCTCACTTTGTGCATTACTAGTCATTTTTTTTAAGGTTCTAGGTAGCTCTTAGAGCATTGTATTGTCTCTCATTATTGTTAGAGTTCTAGCTAACTCTTAAAGTGATATCCCATCTCTTATCATTTTTAGGGCTCTAGCTAGCTTTTATAATGCTATCCCATCTTCAATTCATTTTTTAGGGGTTTATCCTAACTCTCATAGTAGTATCTCATCTTTCAATCTATTTTCAGGATTTTAGTTAGCCTTAAGAGCACTGTCCCCTCTTTCATTCATTTTTAGGTTTTAGCTTGCTCTTAGAGTGTTGTCCCATCTTTTAATCCATTTTCAAGGTCTTAACTAACTCTTATAGTGATGTCTTAACTTTCATCATTTTTTTAAGGTTCTAGCTAACATTTACAGCACTGTCTCCTCTTTTCATCATTTTTAGAATTTTACCTAGCTCTTAAAGCACTGTCCTATCTTTTAGTCTAATTTTAGGGTTCTAATCTTAAAGCGGTATCTTGATCTATTAATTTCACTTTAGGGTTTTATTGAGCCAGTAGGGTGCCTCCCTTCATTAATAGCCCATATAAGGTCTTTAGCGAGCTTTTAAGGTGCTTCCCTCCATCAATTTCTTGACCAACCCATATAACCCTTCCTAGTATCATCAATTTCTTTAGTGTTTTAGCAAGCCCATAGGGGGCTTCTCTTCACCATTTTATTTTAATGAACCTATAGGGCGCTTCATTTCACTAATGTTCTTAGCGAGCTCGTAGGGTGCTTTCCATCCCTAATCTCTCTTCAAACATTTTTTATTTAATGAGCCTTAGGTTAGTCAACTCAAAAGAGTATGGTTAGGTTTCAATTTAGGGTTTTAGCTAACTTAAGGAATGCTTCGCCCATTCGCCTAAGTTTATCAACTTGGAGGAGCACTTCTAGGTTTTCTCGAATCGATTCCAATTTAGAGTTGCTAATCTCTTAAAGATACTCTTACTTAGGTTAGTTAGCTCAAAAGAGTATAACTAAGTTCTCATTTAGGGTCTTAACTAGCTTACGGAACACTTTGCCCATTCCCTTAGGTTAGTTATCTCAGAATAGCACTTCTAAGTTTTCTCAAATCAATTCCAATTTATAATTGCTACACTATGTTAGTCAACTTAGAAGAGCACAACTAGATTCTCATTTAAGGTCTTAGTTGGCTCAAAGAGTGCTTTGCCCATTCACCTAGGTTAGTTAGCTTAAATGAGTACTTCCAGATTTTCTTGAATCAATTGCAATTTATGGTTGCTAGTCCCATAGAGATACTCCTACCAAGGTTAGTCAACTTAGAGGAGCACAACCAGGTTTTCATTTAAGATTTTACCTAGCACAAGGAGTGCTTTACCCATTTGCATAGGTTAGTTAGCTTATAGAAGCACAACTGGGCTTTATTTTCTTATTTAGGGTCTTAGCTAGCTCAAAGAGTGCTTTGCCCATTCTTCTAGGTTAGCCAGCTCATAGAAACACAACTAGGCTTCATTTTCTCATCTAGGTTTTTAACAAGCTCAAGGAGTACTTCATCTATCTGCTTAGGTTAGTTAACTCACAAGGGCATGACTAGGCTTCAATTTTTCATTTAGGGTCTGAGCTAGCTCAAGGAGTACTTCACCCATTAACCTAGGTTAATCAACTCAATAGGGTGCTACCAGGGTTTAATTTCTAATCTAATGTCTTAGCTATATTAAGGAGTGTTTCACCCATTAAGCTAGGTTAATCAGCTTATAGCGCTACAACTAGGATTTCAAATTCTTTTTAAGGTTCTTGTCGGTCTATAGGTACATTACCTTCTTTCTATATCTTTTGTATCACTACTAGCTCTTAGAGTGCTTCCTCTCTCTTTAACTTTTAACCATTCACCAAATCCCTAGTAGATTAAGCGTAAGACAATCAACTAGTTGTAACGCTTCTTAAGACAAATTCACCTTAAGGCAAAAATAGTGTCTCTTTTATCTTTATGACAAAGTTTAACTTAAACTTTATCACAAAGAGAGATAGCTATAGATACCCCATTTTTACCTCCTCTAATTCTAAAATTTTTAGATTAGGGTAAGGGATCCAAATTTAGGGAAAAGTACAGAAAATATAGAAATTTAAGAAAATAGAAGATATAGAAAATGAAAGAAAATAATGACATAGAAAGATAGATTTTTCATGAAAATAGAAGTCTTAGGTCATTTTTATTATCACTAAGCCACGTCGAACTAGTCATTTAATTATTAACATTAGCTTTAAGTACTAAAAATAATTTAAATTACACGAGTGAAAATTATTTTAAGATCGACCATTTAGGGTTTAATTTCAAGTAGAACTTGGTTTAGTGAATTATTTTTTCTATTTATTTATTTAAAAAAAGGAAGAAGAGAAAAATTAAAAAAAAAAAGGAAAGTCGAGCTCGATCAAGGTTAAAAGCCTTGCTATCTATTTGAACCAAGCTATGCTTGGGCGTGTACATCATATGTGATGTACGTGATTGGTAGAATTTTTTGCCATTTTCTTGTAGTTTCCTTGATTTCCCCAATACTTTCCTTTTGTAAGACAATGTAGAGTCTTGAGTTTAAGGCTTGATTTCATATGTTTTCAATACGAATCCACCCAAATTTTTGGTAGAATTGCGTGGTAAGCACAACCTAGTTTTGAATTTGGTCATTCTTTTCTCTAAATTCATTCAAAAAATGGCTAAAATTGGATAAAAAAATCAATAAAAACAGTTTTTGAGTTTTCAATTTAATGCTAATATTACGAATATGAGAAAAATGGAAGTAATGGAAGCTTCTAACAGCTAATTAAGGCAATAATATCATACAATAACATCTGATTGTAGCTTGATTTTAGCTTTTCTCTAAAGAATAAAAGATCACCCGAGCTTGTACACCAATGATAATTCAACCATTAATGGTCGTTTCCTTACTTGTTTGTGTTCCCTTGCCTATAAATTGGACCATCCTAAGCTTTCCAAATCATAAGCTTCAATCCTATATACTCAATCCCTCTCATTCTCTCAAATCATGCTCCTTCTCTCTTCTCTAAGCAAGAGCTTTCTCTCTCTATATCACATACCAATTTGAAGCTTTTCGAGTGAGTTCATGATATCCACTGTACTCTTTACTTGATAAGACCTTGATAACCACCACTTTCATCAACAATTATGCTCCCATTCACATGCTACTTGCTACCACCAATCACAGTCGAACTCCAACCACCACCAAACCACTTCCATTGGTCATGGCATCGATTCTAAACCCCCTTATTCCCAATAATATTCTCACAAAAATGCTCTTCCCTACTCATTTCGGTGTTCAAATTGATTAGGACCATGCCTCAAAGCCGTTGGAGTGTCTTCTTCTTGCCAGCCCAGGATTTAACCTGACTCGAAGACCCGATCCATCACTTGACCTACACGCAAGCCATTTGGTCTAGCCCTGACTTGGGTTTTTTTTTTTCATTCTTGAAATTGCAATGTAATTTAAAAAAAAAGAACAAAAAGAAAAGGAAAAAAATTAGTTTTATTTTTATGTTTTAGAGAGAAATTAATACAAAAATAAGATAAATAAAAAAGAGAGAGAGATAAAATAAAATAAATGAATAAATTAATAATAAAACCATTTTACCACTTAGAAAGTCACTCTTCAATAAAAATAAAATAAAATTGAACTGTTCAAAACTAAGGCCTTTTAGATTTTTTCAAGAAAGTAAAAATGAAACAATTTTGGACCCTTTAGAATGTTTTCCTTAAATAAACTCAAATGAAGACTAAAACATAAACTTGACTTCTTTCAAAAGTTAAAATCAACTCATCCACCTTAGGTTTTCATGAAATGAACTATAGAAGTCCAATTTTGAATAGCGAGTATATAGGCACTCATAACAATTATAGGATGAGTTAAACTGTGAAAAAAGTTGTTTTTCCCACTTTAGATAATTTTTTGATAGATGTTATTTTCTTCTTGTGAATTACTTAAATTCCTTAAATGATATTTTTTAAAGATAAAATCTAAATTTGGAAAGTTAAAAAGTGATACCCATTAAGGGTTTAATAGGATAGCCTCTGTATCTAAAATCTTTAGTTTTCAAAACCTTTTTAAAATCAGTTTTCCAAGTAAACTAGTAGCTAGGTTATATTGGTCTACATAATTGATTTAACTTAACCTATTCTTTTCCCGACTTTAGTCGGGAAGTGAGACCAAGAATTTTCAAAATACATTGAAAAAGCAAGTTTTCCTTAACTCTTAGTTGAGGGTTTGTTTTAAACAGGTTAGGATTTAATATTAATTGGCTAATGAAAATAATAAACTTGGAAAAAATTAGGCTTGACAAATATGGTTCCACATACCTAGGAATCAATTTTCCTTTCAATCCAAACTTGTTGATACCTTGGTCAGAGAAATCTTTAACAGTAATTTTATCTTTGAATTGAAATCTAATAGGTGTCACCACTTATCTTCATAGGTTTTTTGGCGACTCTAAGTTGCTTGTGTTCTTGTTATGATGATCCTAAGTTTCTTTGCTACCTCTTATATGTACTCTAGCCTAAAGAGTTATCTTTCTCCCATTTCATCCTAATGAATAGGTGATTTTCACTTTCTATCATATAACAACTCATAAGGAGCCATCTAAATTGTTGCCTAATAACTGTTGTTATAGTAAAACTTTATTAGTAGGAGGTGTTTATTCCAATCACTATTGATATTTATTGCATAGGCCCTTAGCATATCTTCTAATATCTATATTGTCCTCTTAGACTATCCATCGGTTTTAGAATGAAATGTTATGCTAAAATGTACCAGGTTACAATAAATAGTTGGCTTCTTATATTCAATTTCCATTGTGTGGCTTATTGTATACGTGTAGACATAATTTGCTCTCGTACTTCATGTTGTCCTACTAGTAGTGTTCCTTAAATCTTTGTGCATCATTGTAAGCACCCAGAGTAATGTACTTCCCTTAATATCCCCTTTTGATCTCTTCTTTATTAGGTACACATAACTTGCTACCATACCTAATTATACCCTTAACATCAACATTGAACTTAACCTTCTTTCATTCCATCTTTGATCTGCAGAATACCAGCATCCTCAAACTATGCAGTTTTATTCTATCAACAAGAGTTGATTAAATGTGCAGGTTAACCAGTTTATCCCCAACCTATTAAGTCATTATCTCCAACTTTACTCTATGTATCTCTTAAAGTAAGGGCCTTTGAGTTGTAATGAGAGTTGCAATATCACCTTTTTACATTCTTCTAAGGGCATCTGCTACCATAGTTGCTTTACCTTAGTAATATTGTATATCAATGCCATAGTCCTCGATTACAACTTCCTTTTTTTTTTATGAAGATATAGTTCAAAGTTTTATGATCTAGTATTAGATCAATACTTAACTCAATCTTATTGTCTGATGGTACATTAGGTAAGTCATCTAAGAATACATCCACTAACTCATTACTATAGGAACTTCCTTAAGCTTTAATGTAGGCTTTAGCAATATAGAGATAAATATCACCCTTAAGCAAGTGTACTAAGTTAAGTTATAGTATAAGTATGGAATTGAGTTCGAGTTATTGATCTCATAGGGAATCATGTAATTTGAGAAAACCCTAGATTACTAGAAATTCTTCTCAAAATTACCAATTATCTAACTTATCAATTTGATTAAGTAATGGTAAACAAAGTTAAGCTAATAAGACAAAGAAACAATGATAAATAAATAAACAAGAGAATAAATAACCAAATTAATTAAGCAAGATTAATTAAATTGAGGGAGCATAATCCTTAGTAAATTTACTATTTATTACTTACTACCTAATCTTATTGAATTTCAATCTCAATTTTACTTGCTTCGCTTAATTAATTCCTAATCCTAAATATACTATATTCGAAATGCTTTAATAACAAAGTATCTCAAGATTGTATTAAGATAATTAAATACCTAATCTCTTAGCCTATTCAATTACTTCTAGTTGCATTGGTCCATCTAATACAAGGTCTCACAAACACTATAGTTGATTCAAAAAATAATTCAATAGCTAGCTATATTGAATTAAGGACAACATAAAATAACGCAATTTGATCAAAAGCACAATATCATGGATCAAAAATAAAATAATTGTCACATTGAACTAGGGTTCAATAATAAATTCACTAAGAAGATGAAATTGCAACATAAAAATAAAATAAAAGTGACTAAGAGATATGAGAAAAACCCTTGTACTTTTTCCTACAAATTTTCCTCTATGGGCTCTCTCTGAACACTAGAACTAAAATTCTATATATAGGAATTGGATTGAGGTTACAAAAGAAGCCTTTCAAAAATAGAAGATTTGTAAATTATTGCATGTACATGCCCTAAGGTACATGATCGTGCTCATTTACATGTTCCTATTTAGAAATTATTTCTTATCTAGACTTCATTCTATGGAGTAGCTCAATCAATGCACTTTCTTGTTTAAGGCCAAAAACTCCATAAAATTACCCCCAAAACTTATCAAGAGCTTAAAAAACCACTATAAATGAAACAATAACCAATTAAGTTCCAAATCATCAATAATTAATACAAATAATGGATAAAACTATACAAACTACCTTAAAATATATATGTTAATTGAGTGTTATTGAATTCCCTAATACTTAAGCTTTTGTTTTTCCTCAAGCAAATTAATCAAAACAAAATCAAGACAAGAATAACAATTTCTCTGATAACTTAGAAAAGTGCATCCTCAATTTAAAGGGCCTTACAATTTTTTTCACTAAAAATCTCCTTTCCTTCTTTCATTACTAATGCACTTGAGATATTTTGGTATTTAACATTGAAAAGCTACTAAATTTCAACAAATATTAACAAATTAAAAATGAGATTTAAGAATTCCACCACTCTAATGCAAGAGGAGAGAGATCTTCCTTATACTATTTTTGCTACGAAAAAACTTAAACTAGATGCATGTTGTGTCAACTTGACTTCTAATTATCCCCTTTAGTTTATACTTTTCATTAGGAGGCCTTTTCACTTCAATTTACTCCCTTTAATTATGTACGATTGTATTGGTATCTAAAAAGAAACTTGCTCTTCTAATGAACCAAGGCCAATCCATACTATTTGAAGGTACAAGTAAGAAAGATCCTTACTCTTCTAATGGACCAAGGTTGATCCCTACTAATCTTAACCGATTTCGTTCAATTAGCAATAAGAAAAAACCTTACTTTTGTAAGAGACCAAACCCAAACCTTACCAACTTCTATTTTATTTGTTTTAATTCTCTCTTTTGCCTCCAACAACTTTGATTTATTTCCTCAAGAGACTTTCAAAAGACAACTGTCATTTGATCGTCTAGTTGCAAAAAAGATTTTTTTAGGAAAAACAGAAATGGATAGCTATCCTTCTCAAATTAAGATTAAAAATGTAGATAATTATTGCTTAATTAGTTAATATCTATCTTAATCACAAGTTTAAGTTTAAGCTTAAGTAATAGGAAACTTTGGATCATGGGGATTTAAAGTAGACTAAGGTCATAAAGACTTAAGGTTAGATTTTGAAAGAAAGTTTCTTGCTTATAGATAGTGAGATGCAAATTTGTAATGTTATTTCTAACAAAACTAAAAAGAAAACTTAAGTGTATGGTATTCAGATCAAAACCTACTTATTCATATATACATATATATATATATAATTCATTATCTCCTATTCTTGTCCCACACACTAAAATTTTAAATTCTAAATTGTCCCCAATGTGCACTATCTTTAAAGCACAACATAATTGAAAAAGTAAAAGATAACTGAGGCATTTGCGATTTTCTATTGCATTGAAATTGATAATTTTGCTATCTACATCCAATTCATGCTATTCAAAGTAGATGTTTCGTTACAACATAAAGAGATAAAATAAAAAAGATAAAATGTTAAAGAAAAAAAAAAGAAAAACTTGATTACTACTATACCAAATATGTCAAGTAATGTTTTCCTGGAAAGTTATCACAACATCTAAATAAGTGTTCATCAAGTAATCCAAAAAAAGAAAAGAAAAGTTAGTTTCAATACACTATCATCTAATAAAACAAAAATATAAGTCTTTTGAAAAGTGAAGAAAAAAATCAATCTACTTCTTCACTAGAGGCATCTTCCTCTTTAATCTCTTTTATATCACCTTCATCTTTGGAGTCTTGGGTAGGTGGTGGTAATTGTGGCAAGGGAATTGAATGGTGCTCCATAATCTCCTTGACACATGATCTCATGTGCCAAGGCTCATGCTCAGTGTCTTTTGCTTTTTGATTAACTTCCCCATCATCTTTTTAATCTCCCTCAACACTGATGATTTAGAGGGTTCATCTCTCTCTAACGCTTGTAATGGAGAATTAGGTGCTTCATCTTAGAATTCTTCTACTTTGGGTGTTGGAGGTGTTGGTGAAAGCTTTATGAAATGGATTTATTCAAGGCATATGGAGGTAAGGTGCTGGATCAATTTCATTGGAAGGTGATGATCGAACATTCTAATTCCCTTCACTAGTTAAGTAATAAAAGGTCCTAAAAAGATAATACTAGCTCTTCCTTAAATAGCTTGGCTTCTTGATAACACTTATTTAACATATATATTTTAGGGTTATTTTACATGATTATATATATTAATTGAGTTAATTTTATACTAAATTTAGGCTTATTTCATTAATATTTCATTTATAGAGATTTTGAAAGTGTTTGACAAATTTTTTGAGATTTTGATGGAGTTTCAAAGCTTAAGTAAAGAAGTGCATTGATTGAGAGATTGATATAGAGAAAATCAATACAAAAATTAAAGTCTAGAGAGGATTATGCGTAGCAAACATGACCGTGATCTTAGATATCTACCTCTCATCGAATATTTTCATCGGTTTACAAAAATTGCCATGTAAAGTATAAGATCATACCCAAACTCCATAGTAGTGATCTTGGGGCATGGTGATTCTATGATTCGTGAATATTTTATTTTTGACAAGTTTTCTTTATAAACCTAATCTAGCCTCTATAAATAGTTGTTTAGGTTTAGGTTACCAAGAGAGTCCCTTGGGGAAGAGCATGGAGGGTAAAAATTATATAGGGGTTTCTCGCTAATTTTCTTCTTCTTTTCCATTATGTCATAATTTCATTGTTCCTAGTAAATCACTACTCAATTGTAGCTTCTAATGTGACTATTGGTATTCTTTGAATCTATGATCTTACATTCTGTAATCTAATTGTATTGTATTGAATTATTCTTTAATTCAATTATACTAGTGATTGAATTAATATATGAGTTTGCCATAAGGTTTATGAGATCCTATAGTAAGACTAACTAATACTATTAGAAAAAATCAAATGACTAAACCTTTCAGGTCTTTGGTTTTTCCAAATTAAAGCAACCTAATAGTGGGATTTAAGGTAGTAATGCAATCTTGACACATTCTATTGCAGAAGTGATTCGAGTAAAGTATACTCTAAGTTAGGGATTAACTAGTATGCAATTTCGATTAATTCCTATTAGGAGACTCTACGATCCAAAATCGCAATTGTGATTGAAAAGTCACATAAAACTAAATAGTAAATGACCTAAGATTTATTGAGGATTATGCATGTCTTTAAATTTAATTAGTTCTGTTGTTATTTTTTTATTAATTCTATTATTTTAATTAATTATCATATTTTTACTTTATTTATTTTTATCATTGTTCTTTGTTTTACGGATTATTGTTGTAAAAGTTAGAGAATTGGAGATTTGTAGGGAAAAATTGGTAATAAATTATGATTTGCTCACATTTATGGCTCCCCATGAGATGGACAACTCAAATTGAAAATCTATGTTTATACTATAATTTCAATAGGTGAACTTGCCTAATACCTTACCTCGCTTGTACAATCAAGTTTTTAGCGTTGTTGCTTGGTAGCCAATATAGTGAAACTAATTAGGATATTAGCAAAATCCTAGTTTTTCCGATAGTTTTAACATGCTTGAAACATATCCTTTATATAGTGTCTTTCAATATTTTCCTTATTAACTTACTTTTAACTTCTATATTATTTCAGTTTTTGACTAGATATAGCGGTAGAAGTCTTGTTAAGTTTGATATGGAAATAAAAAGGACTTTTTGCTACCTACGCCAGATAGTACGTAAAGCAGTGAATAACAATGACACCCACAAAATTTCCTAAGCCTAAGACAGCTAAAGTTAAGTCTAGTATCACTATACCAGTAATGTAAGCAATAAATTTTCAAATCTTGCCAAACTTAATGTAGATGGTACAGTAGTTTGTCTAATTCGATGGGTTGGTTGATGAAGATATAATCATATCTTAGGCTTTCTAGAAATTTGTGACAAATTTAAAATCAAAGAAGTCAAAGATGATGTGATGAGACTCAGGTTATTCCCATTTTCGCTTAAAGCTAAGTGTTAAGCCTGGATTTTCACCCTCCTGGTTTTTCTTTATAAAATAGGCCTTCTTTAAATTGACCAGTATTAAACTTTACCTGTTTAGTACTAGCCTTCAACTAGGGTTTAAAGAAAACTGTTTTTTTTTTTTCTATTCAATTTAAGGTTACTTTAGATTCCTCACTTGACTGGAGTCAAGAAAAATAGTAAAGTTATGATCAATTAGGTAGATTGATTATAATTTAGCTACTAGTCTAACGATTAAAACCAAATTTTTTTGTAAAATAGTTTTTGAAAACTAGAGATTTAGGTTCATGGGTTAGGAATTTCAAACCTTTGCAAGTACTATTAACATTCTAAAATTAGAATTAAACTTAAAAATCACTTTTTAATTCTAAAAGAAAAAACTTGGTTATTGGTTACTTTAATTGAATCAACAAAATAATCTAAACTAAAGAAAAAAGGGAAATTAGTTTTTTTTTTTAATAATATTTATCATTGTCCTGTGGTGCCTATATACTCACTATTCGGGATCAGATGTATGTAGTTCCTTTTACGAAAATTTTAGTGGATTGAGTTGATTTTAATTTGAAAACATGCTGAATTTACGTTTTTAGTTTAATTTGGTTTATTTAAGAAAAATTCTAACAAAGGTCCTAAATTTTATTTATATATATTATGAAAAATCTAAGAGTAGTCCTAATTTGTAAAGGGTTAATTTATTTTTTGTTTATTTTTGAAAAATTATTTTTCTAAGTGTCAAAAAATAATTTTTATTCGTTAACTTATTATTATTTTTTACTTTATTTATTCTATTTATTTTTATTTTTATCTATTAGACCAAAAATAAATAAAATGACTACCTTATCTTTCGTTTTTCTTTATTCTCTTCTTTTTTTCTTTTTTATCTTTTTCTTTTTTCTTTGTTATTATCACATTTACATTTATGATAAATTAAAGAACAATAACAACTAAATAATCGAATAAAGAATTAAAAAAAAAAAAAAGACTTCGAATGAGTTGGGCATATAGGTTGGACCTATAGCAGGTCAGATAGGTTAGTCGTAAATCGAGTCGAGTTAGTTAAGGCAATCACCTAGATGTGCTAGTGGCTAAGGGGATCAAGTTATGGTGGTGGTGTGAATCAATTGGGGACTTGAGGGAAAAAAATGAAGAGAGAGAGATTGTTGTAGGTGAAGAGAGAGAAAGAGTAGTCGAGGAAGAGAGAGAGTGAGTTTACTAATTTCTTACAACTTATGAATGGTTTTGTTAATCCAATAAGCTCCCCTAACACTCCTTTTATACATGAATTGAACCTAGAACCAAAGGAAAGTTCGAATTCGAAGTTAAATGCAAATTCTAGGTTTTTAGTTTTTATCCACTTTTTGGAGCTTGATTTGAATGATGATTTGACTGAATCGGGATTCATTCTTAGTACTAATTCATAGTAGGCCATGTGGGGTTTGAAATCGCACCATTAATTGGTATGTTTTAGCAAGGAAAATGTGTGAAACATAGCCCAAAATGAGGGGGTCGGGTCTGTTCTTGAGAAGGAAAAAGGAGGAAAATCGAGAGAAAATAGAGGGAAGAGAAGGAAACAAAGGGGAAAAGAAAGAAAGGAAGGGAAAAATGGGCTAACGTAGCGCTACGTCAGCTGTGTCGACTAACCTCAACTACTACTTATCTTTATGTGATACATGGTGGCTAATGTGGCATGCTACGTAGCCGACAAGTAATGCCATGTTAGCATGTCATCCAATCCTGAATTGCTATTTGTCAGGATACATAGTGTAATCAAATCCTAACATGTGGCAATCTCTGATGTGATAGAAAACAAAGAGTAAGAAAAAGGCCTCCCTACCTTTGCTAAGATTCAAACCCAAGACCTCACACTCGAACCCATTACTATGTTTATATGCTTTAACAATTATGCCGTCAGCATGTATAATGACCCTAGGGAGGGCCTAGTAGTATTGCTTAGAATTTCCATATCACGTGTGCACCTATGATAAGAAAATCGCCTTGCAAGTCAGAGATTGCAAAACTTTAAATAGTTATTCGCTAGGGTTTTCAATTTTAGTTCATTAACTCATTATATAATATAAATAATTACAGATATCCATTTTTCTACAATTCCTCAGAACCGTAGAGAATTGGTATCCCCTACCAAAATAGTTAAATAAGATAAACAATTCTAGAAAATTCTAAACTTACTAAAGATACTAAACTTAATTGAGATATTAGTTGTTTTCTAGAGCATTTCGAATTAACTATACAAGCCTTTCATCATACTTATTCAGTGATAGCACTCTGCACTTGATTCTTATCCCTGTCCCAACTATTGATCAACCTACAAGGAAAAGAACTGTTGGGGTATAAGCTTATGCTTAGTGAGATAAATACCCTCGTTAATACCGCATGGTAGAAATTTGTTAGATGCATAACCATATGAATGCATGAACAATTAGTATATTAAACAACACATGCAGTAGCCTAAGAACTACATATGACTTAGACTTACGCCCCCTATAGTCAGGGTTTAAAGATAATCAATTGATCCAAACCAAAATCCAGGTTTTAAACCTTAGGTTTAATTCATTTGCACTACTGTACTTAAGTAAAAACAAAACCATATATACATATATACATATATATATATACGTAGATTGTATATAATATACTTTCTTTCTAAACAACAAATCGTATTTTCAAAATCTTAAGTCTAACGATGTGGTGGCTCCTGCAGTCTATAAATACACGCCCTAAGTAGAATCCATAAGACACGGCCCTTCGCTAACAATTGGCAGCTCCTGATGCTTAGTAAGCCCATCAGCTTAGAACAGAGACTTAATAAAAATGATGACATAGCTAGTGCATAATCCTATAGGAAGCCCTCCTCCTATGAGTCATTTCCCATCTTCTGCATAAAGCGGCAGTCGGTGTTATCCAAATGCAATTATAGGGAATGCATGATCCATTTAATTTCTTAATTGTATAAGTGGTTAACCTAATTTTTGAGGTGATCAGACAATTTTATTCCATACAATCGTACGTATAAATTATCACAACAATTCCCATTATTCTATAATTAATAAGCCATAGCATTTAGTTCATAAATTCATATACATGCATTTCCCATATCCCACAAGTAACCAAATTTATATATATAAGTTTAGGTACATCAATTCTATAAGCAAAATCAAGTAAAGAGTCATCGAGAATTTACTTACTCAGCTATGTAGATTAATCAAAATAATCTAGGATAGATTGTCCCCTAAAAGCCGAGTCCCTTGGACATCACAAATATAATACTATGAGGATTTGAAATAGGATTTGGAAAACTAAACTAAAACCTTTTTAGTTATTCTTTTAACTTAGCTTCATATTTTTCTTAGTTTTTACTTAAAGTTTAATTGCATGTAAGTTTCTCATTTTAAATCCAATTTTTATAATCTCATAGTCAATCTTCATCGATTTCAAGTGACTTTAATGTGATGAGGTATGCAAAGCTACCCATAGATCAGAACAGTAGCGATCTTCATGATTTGGAGTGCTTTTGGGCTTTGTTTGGTTAACGGGCTTTTTAGTAACTTAGGAAATTCTTTGGGCTTAGGCTTAAGACTTTATTCTAAACTTAAAATACTCCTTAAGATCATATTTCCAACTTTGGTTTACATTTTTGGTGCTAATAACAACTCCTTGGGCTTTTATGTAGGCTTAAGTTGTTAAATGGATTTGTTTTTTGTTTAAACTAAAATTAGTGACTTTGCTGGGCTTATAGAGTCTTAGGTAGACTTCTTATGAGCTTCAAAACAACTTTTCTTAATATTTTAAAGTTTTAGTTAGAATTTTAATGAATGCCTAACTTACAGTCTTAAGCTCATTTTGAGAGTTTTAAGCTTGATTTTAAGTTTTAGGCTTTATACACTTATTGTACTTGTCTTGGTTGGTCTTTTCACTTTGTTTACTTGGTTTTGTTATATTTTTAAGTGACTTTTATTGTGATTCCAGATCTGGCCATGAAGAATCCAAGGGGCACTCACTTGATTTCTCAACTTGTTTTATCATTTCCTTAAGTTTAGGTGTTAGATCATCAACCTATGCTACGTATATTCAAATCTTGACATAACTTGTCTTCCATGGGATGATTACTTAGCTTATACTTTACATGAAAATAGTAGATCTCATACTTATCACAACTTCCATGTCATTGTTCATATTTTACAAAGTTGGTTTCTTCACAAAGCTTCATGTAATGGGTTTTCCTTTACTTAAAGCTAGGTTTGAGCATCTTTAACTTAATAAAAGTGAAAATAACATCTAAATGACTCAAATACATTCCACGTCCAGCATGATGTCTCCTCATTCATGTACATATTTCATGATCTTCTCAACTTAAAATCTTCCATCTTAAGTGTTAAACATATATCTTTACATAATACCAACTTAGCATGCTCATATTTCAACTTTCATATAAAGAGTTTCACAAGCTTCTTCTTAAGGTGGTGTAGCAATTTTATCATCTTATAATCATACTCATATCCTCAAGAAATCATTGTCTCCTAGCATGGCATATTAGGTTACTTTAACAAGGAAAGAACTTACCCATCCTAAAAGTGTAAAAATGATGGTTGTGCAACTAAGTATCATCTTATGTTCCTTGTTTTTCCTCCTTGTTTTTCCTCCTTCTTTTTGCAAGCTCCTTTGGAAACTAGAGTCTTAATCTTTAAAGTAGGGTTTTGGGGATATTTTAAAGTTCCTAAAAGTGGTTTTTGAAGTTGACAAATGGAGTGCACAATAAAGCTTGGTGCTATGAGTATAGAAACAAAAATAGTGGCAATAACGTTGGGATTTTGTGGGGTTGGATTTCTTCTTTTGGTTTGTATTTAAAGTGAGAGAAAAGGAAGTGAAAATGAGAGTGAAAGAGGGAGAGAGAGTGGTAGATTTTTGAATGAGAGGAGAAGTGTGTTCAAGAAAATTTAATTGGTTATCTTTTAAAATGCACAAATGCTAACTTTTTTACAAGACTAGATGATGTAAGTATTAAGAGGTGAATAGTAGATGTGTAAGACATTTGAGTGATGGACAAATGATAAGGCATGGCCTCTCTTTTCCTTTTTTTCCAACTAGCCAAGTAGGGAGCAAATAGGGCATGGTGTTGTCTTGTCATTTAATTAAAAGTTGAACATATAAAATAATGTGATAAATGGTCCATATGTAGTATAAGTTGTGGTATGATAAGGGAAATGTCTTATCACTAGTTTTTGATCAGTTATCAATTGATAAATGATTTCAACTCTCAATTGATAAGTTATTTAGGATGATTGGTTGGTTTACTTATTCATGTGCACAAGTCTTATGCATAAAAATAAGGAGATTGTGTTATATGAAATTCTTTTGGAGTTTGTTTCTTAAATTGTTTTGTAAATTATGATTTAATTGTTATAAAATTATGAAAATTTCTAGAGTTAAATAAAATTACTCAAATTAAATTCTTAATTAGCCACTTGGGGTTACAAGTCCTTAATTGTTTTAGGGTTTTGGGTTTGAGTGACTTTAGAATCCGTGGTTCTCATATTCGAGTTTTATAGATAGTAGGGTTTCAAATTAGAAAATTAAATTCGTTTTTAAATGGAAACTTAAATTCTTAGTTTAGTTGATCCTTGGAAATGTTCGGAAAGTACTCTTAGTTGATTTACAAGCCCGTTAAAAGGTAGAGTGCACAAACATGGCTTATAAGTGAAGATAAGGGGATTGTTTTGTATGTAATTCTTTTAAGATTTGGTTCTCAAATTAATTTGTAGGTTATGATTTGCTTCTTAAGAAATTTTAGAATTTTCTACAGTTGAATAAAATTTGTTCAAATTATATTTTTAATTATTTATTTAAGGTCATAAGTCTTTGATTGTCCCAGGTTTTAGGGTTTAAGTGAGTCTAAGTATGTTTTAGGGTTTTTCACCAATTCGGGTGTAATTGACTTACACTTAGGAGCTTAATGTTCAATTGGCTTAATTATTTAAGATTATTGCTTTATTATGCAACATTTATATATATACAATAGATTAAGAAAAGATAAGGAAATTGCTTAGTAATATATTTATATATATATACATATTGTAAGGCTACTTATGTACATAAGTAAAAATAATTTTGTAAATTTATTAATTTATTCCTTTAACTAGCTTAGTTTTGTTGTTTATTATTAATTGAAATAATCATTGATTCGTTCGTTATCATTTTTATATGATTTCACAAAATTATTAATAATTTCATTGATTTATGGCTTTTCAAGCATTAAGATAATTTTATAGAGTTTTAAAATTTTTGTGAATTAATATTTATGGTTTCTATTAAGTTTAGATTTACATTTTTAAAGGCACGCGTATGTAGCGATGGGGGTTTTCTTGCATAATTAGGGTTTTCAAATTGCATAATAGAGTCTTTCATGTTCATTTGAAGTTCCAAGTTCAAAATTTTAGTCGGTTTTTATTTTATGTAGTTTTGTTGACTTAGGGAAATATTTACGATATTTGAGTTCAGCACCATATTTAGAAGGTTGAATTTACAGTGTTTACAACATGTACCCTATCTATATGTGCAATCAAATTGCATATATGGATTTGGTTAGCCTAGGTTAAATTTAAATATAAACATAAGTCTAGCAGTCCTTTATTCAAATTTAATTAAATTAAAATCCTATTCTAAATAAACGACCTAAAAAATTTATTATATTCTAAATTCCTTATTTTTTAAATTTTCGGTAACCTTTCAATTTTCCTAAACTTTTCCATTTTTTTTTCTAAATTTCTTATTTTTTATGATTTTTCCTATTTTCCTATTTTTTATACTTTTCTAGAATTCCTATTTTCTCTAAATTTCTTCATTTTTTAGGTTTTCTTTAATTTTTAATTTTTTAGAATTTTTTCTAATTTACGACCTAATAACCTAATTTGAAAAATAAAAGAGGGCGGAAATTAGATATCTATAACTACCCCTCTTTATAGTGAAGTTTGAGCAAAATTTTACCATAAAAACAAAACAAACATTATTTTTTCCCTTAGGATGACTAAATAGCTATCCTAAAATCGATTCAGATGAAGCAATGAAACCTAGTTATGCCTCTCTAGGCTCACTAACCTAGATGGGAGTATCTTTAAGAGACAAATGATCTTGTACTAGAATTGATCTAAAACTAAGTTATGCCACATTAGGCTCACTAACCCAAGTGAAGCATCTCTCAAGAACTAGCAATCCTAAAATGGGATGGATCTAAAACTTGATAGTGCCTCACTAGGTTTACTAACCTACGTAAGAACATCTCCCAAGGACTAGTAACCATAATCTAGGATCAATCTAAATCTAGTTATGCCTTACTAAGCTCACTAATCTAGGTAGAAGTGTCTCTCGAGGACTAGCAACCCTAAAATGGGATTGATCTAAAACTTGGTTATGCCTTACTAAGCTCACTAACTTAGGCAAGAGCGTCTCTCAAGGATTAGCAACCCTAAAGTGGGATTGATCTGAAACTTGGTCATGCCTTATAAGGCTCACTAACTTAGGGAGGGAATGTATCTTAAAGATTAGAAACCTTAAACTGAGATTGATCTAAAACCTAGCCGTATCTAATGAAGCTTACTAACCTAGGTAAGAGTATCTCTTGGGGACTAGAAACCCTAAATTGGGATCGATTTAAAGCTTGGCTATGCTTCACAAGGCTCACTAACCAAAGCGAGAGCGTCTCTAGGGGACTAAAAACCCTAAACTAGTGTTAATGCTGTACTAAAAGGAAACAATGAGGAGAAGTGCCCTATGGAACTTAGTAAACAAAGGGGAAATACCCTATAGGCTCACTTGAGAGAAACTTGATGAGGAAAAGTGCCCTATGGATTTGTTAAGAGAATACTGGGAAGAATGAACCAAGTTAAGATCGTATCTTCGAAGGCGAGCTAAACACTAAACGTAGAAAGCGAATGCCTTATGGGTTAGATAGAAGAGACGATGGAAAGAGGTGCCATACTGACTTACTAAGAGAAACTTCGTGAATAAAGGGGCTTAATGAGCACACCTGAGTGAATTTGGTGAACAAAAATGCTTCATAGGTATCGAGCCTTGTTTTCCACCCTCCCAGTTCTCTTATAATATTAGGTTTTCTCTAAGCCTTTTCTTTCACAAGATAAAACTCAATTTAACTATTATAATTGAAATAATCTAAACTAAAAAAGGAAAATTTGGTTTTCTTTATTTTTTTCGTCGCCTCATGGGTGCCTATATATCCACTATTCGATATTAAACATACATAGTTCTGTTTTTGTAAAACTTTAGTGGATTAGTTTTGTTTTAATTTGAAAATAATCGAGTTTACATTTTATTTAGTTTTGATTTGTTGAAGGAAATTCGTAAAAATTTCCTAATTGATTTTTTAATTTTTGGAAAACTTTAAAATGGTCCTACTTTGGAAAGAGGTCTATTTATTTTTAGAAAATTAATTTTGTAAGTGACAAAAAGAAATAATAATTTACTTATTTAATTTTTTATTTTTATATATTATTTATTTCTTCTTCTTTTTTTATTTTATCACTTAATTTATGTATCACTTATTGTTTATTACTTATTATATCTTATTTAAACTAATAAAATAAAACCAAATTACTCTTTTTTATTTCTTTTTTCTTTTTCCCTTTTTTTTTTTATTTTTCTTACTTTTCTCTTTTTTTTTTTCTATTATCATTATTTTCTATTACATTTAAATTAAACAAATAAACAAAATAAAATATATTGAAAAAGGCTTCAAATGAATTCATATGTACAAGTTGGACCTAGGCGAGTCGATCAGGTTGGGTCGGATTGGCTCTACTGGATTCAAGTTGGGCTTCCACAGCAGTAGTGTTGCAGAGGTGGTTTTAATTTGTTGGAGCTCTAAATTGACTGGGAAATGGGAAATGAGAAATGCTCGAAAACCTAGCTTTTTTCTAATTTTTGGACGTCGAATTGAATACCAATTCGAAGTACACCATGTCTAATATGAGATTGATGCAAGAAACTATGTGCTTGTGTGTAGAAATTGAAGCTAAAGTGGAGGGAGTAAGCTGTTCTTGGGAAGGAAAGAGGAGGAAAATCGAGAGAAAATGGGGGAAAACCGAAGGAAAGAAAGGGAAAGTGCTGACGTGGCGCCACATCAGCCAACTCGACAAACCCTGACCTGCCACATGTCAATACTTGATATGTAGTGGCTGACGTGGCATGCCACATGGCACCACATCAGTAAGGCTATTCAATTTGATGATGCTACGTATCAAGATATGTGGTGTAATCAGATCCTGATATGTGGTAGTCTTTGATATGATTAAAAACAAAAAGTAAGAAAAAGGCCTCCTTACCTTTGCTAAGTTTTGAACTCAAGACCTCATGCTTAATGCTAATATTATACCCATATGCTTAACTGTCACGCCATTAACCTATATCTTATCCAAATTGCACATATAGACTCATTCAGCCTAAGCTAGATTTAAATTTAAACCTAAGTTCATTGGCCCAACTCTTAAACCTTGATTAAAATTGAACATCTACTCTAATAAAATGTTATTTTCTAAAATCTTTTATTTTTTCAATTTTTTGTGACTTTTCAAATTTTCTTATTTTTTGTATTATTTTTTTTCTAAATTTCTTATTTTTTATATTTTTCTAGAATTCTTATTTTTTCTAAATTTTTTTCATTTTTTTCTTATTTATTTTACTTTCTTTAATTTTCTATTTTTTGAACCTTTCCTAATTTAGGACCCTATGACCTAATTTGAAAAATAAAAGGGGGCAAAAATTGGGTATCTACAGTAGGCTTGCTAAAAGGAACTAAACATCTTAAGGGGTTTACTAAAAGGAAGAGAAATGCCCTAAGAGACTACGAAAACCCTAAAGAAAATGATGAGGGTAATTGCTCTATGATCCTATTAGAATGAAGAAAGATTAGTAGATGAGTAAGCACCTTATGGGCTCACCTAAGAGATACTTAGAAATGAGACTGAGTTGAGATTGTATCTAGAAGGTTGCCTAAAAGAAGCTGATGAAGAGGAGTGCTATATGGGCTCACTAAGAGGAACTTCATGAACAAAGGGGGCCCAATAGGCATGGCTAAAGAAATCAAGTTTCCTATGAACTCACTGCAAGATCTTTGTAAAATGGAGCACCCTATGGGCCTATTAAAAGAACTTAGTGAACTAAAGGGCCCTATGGGCACACCTAAGAGAAACTTAGTGAATGCCTCATGAGTTGTTAAAAGAACTTAATGAACTAAAGGGCCCTATGGGCATGCTAAAGGTAATTAAGGAACGGAGACACCTTATAGGTTTGCTAAAAACCTTGAAGAGAGTTGAATGGATGGAAGGTGGGATAGTTCATTTGAGAGCTGGTTAGGATAAAAACTTGTACGAAAACACTACCCGATTTTTGAGGAAACTATTTATAGAAAAACCCTTTTAGTGAAGACCACTTATGTTGAAAAAGACAATAGCGATAATTTCCTTTATTTTGGGATGAATGAGAAAAAGTCCGAACTCTTAACACTTTTTCTTTTTTTAGAATGGATTGAAAACTTTGCCACCTAGGTCGACATGGACTTGAAATAAAGATATTTTTCTCTATTTTTCCTTTTCTTCCGTTATTATTATTATTTTTTTTAGTTTGCTAACAAGTAAAGAACCCTTCTTTAATAATCACATGGGGCCTCTTATGTTTCCCCTAACTTGGAGGTTAAAATACTTAGTGGGGCCTTGTGATTTCAAATATCTTTAAAAGGTAACTCATGACTAATTTAGTCGAAGAAGACTTCCTTGCAAACTCTTAGTCCAGATTATACTCTTGACTACAGTCTTAAAATTATAGTCCATTTTGTATGTGATATGCCTTAATCAATCCATTAGGTCTTTTTTAATTTATCATTATGAATTTAGGTTTTTGGTCCAAGGTTTTCAAAAGGAGCTAACAAAGAAACCTATTTTGAAATAATAATCTTAGGAGTATACGTCGAGAACCTTAGGAACAACTTGAAATATACTTACCCTAGCTTCAAAAAGGACTTTTATTAAAGATAAATTATCTTTAAAGATTGGAAGAGCTTTTACTTGTGTAAGGGTAGTATTGTAAGTGAGAAGGTTAAGTGTGAGAGAGGCTTCAAAGTAGATGTAGAGATTTTAGGTTTTTTAAGCTCAGATTGTGATTCAAAGCTTTGTGTCTCTAGGGCTTTTTAGGATTTGACTTTTGATTTAACTACCCTTACTAGGATATGATATGGCTTTCTCTTGGCTCTTGACTTACACTTAAGCCCAATTTTCCAACCTATTTTCATCATTTTTCATTTTTTTATTTTGTTATTACTTTACCCCATTGTTCTTTTGCTATTCTTTCTTTTTCTTTTGGCCCCAAGTCTCTATTATCAAGTTTTTACCTCTTAAGCGATTTAGGGTCCTAAATTCATTGATTTCTACTGTATAGGCTTGGGTGACGTAAGTAAAAGCTCAAGATGTTTAAAAAGGTAGTGGCTCTTCTTTATTTCAAAAAACATAACTTATCAGAAATGAATTCTTCTTTTGAATCTAATGTTATTGAAGCAAGTACAAACCAATTTTAATCCCTCCTTATCAATGGCCATAATCTCCAAATTACCCCATTGTGGGGTGGTTTTCAATAGGGTTTAAATTTGAAAAATTCTTTAAATAGGTCCAACGGGGTAAACAAGAGATGATTGCGTTTAAGATTTGAGAAATGAATACCTAATTTTATTTTGATCTGCATATGACATTCAAAGTGGGCCTTCTTTAAGGAATGAGGCCAAAGTATCTTCACCTTTGTGTCACTTAACCTCTCAAAGTGTTTTAGGTTAGTGTGTGAAAAATAGTTTACCTCTTTTCATTCTAAACCTTTTTAAAAGTAAGTTATCGATTTATTAAGGAGGAATTTATTTACTTAAATAATATTGCAATCATTTCATTGAAAAGGTAATTGTATTATTCCAACTATTACAAATTTTATTGAGGGCAACTTTCTTTGTCCTTATCTTAACAAGCACCCAATTACTTGAAACAACCCACGAGTTTATTAGAAGGCATTAGCAAGCTCAAAAGAAGTGAAGCTCTAGGTGACTCAGTTGGGTTAACCTCATGACTTGAAGAAGGAACGTCTTGTTGTAGCTTTAGCTGAACGACTTTTTCATCAATTAGGTCTTGAATCTTATTCTTCAATCTCCAGCATTTTCAGTGGAGTGCCGCTTCTGACCCATATGATAATTGCATTTTGCTTTTGGGTCAAAGCTGTGAGGTTTATAATTTGGGTCAAGGGCTTCATAAGCTATAACCCTTGCTGCTTTCAAATGATAAAAGGGTTTGGTGATTGAGATCTCCAATTGGGTGAATTGTCTCCTCTAAGTCCCTTGGGTTTGTTTTTTCTCACTCCTCTGTAGCTTTTTCCTTATTGGGCCTCCTTCATCACTTGGGCATACTAACATTTGATCAATACTGAACATCAAGTGTTGGAATCTTCTAAGCATAAAGCCTATTGCTATTTCTAGATCTACAATGCTGTTTTATATTGTAGCTACCTTTTCTTCTAGATTCGAGAGCCTCCTTTCTAGGTTTGAATCTTAGGATATCTGGAGACTAATGATTATCAGGAACAAAATTTGCCATTGTTCGGCCATTTGCTGCAACATCCTTTTTAGGGAGGCGAGTTTATCATTGGCTATATGAACCTAGTTAGAAGAATTCTTTATTTATCAGCAACTTTTCTTTTCTTTTTTTTTTTTTTTAGAGAAAGAAAGATAAAGCTTTATTTTATAGAAACCAAATAAAAATGATGGATTTTTTTTTTATTATTTTCTTTTTTTGGTTTTTTTTTTTAACTTCCTTAAGGGAGAGAGAATGAAAAATTCTACTGAAGGATTTTCTACAGAGAATGACTAAAGTGAAAATTTTAATTTTGGAAAGATCAGAGTACATGGAATAAAGCGAAATGGAACCTAACAATGAAACTTAAAATTTATTTAAAGTCCTTCAACTCTATCTAATGTTTCTAATCTAAGTCTTGCAATTGGGCCTTAATCTTGTTCAACATTTCTAAAGCCCAATTCATGGTTCTCTCACTTTTTCTAACTTGAGCTAACAAAGCCCTATTAGAGGCCTTAGTACACCTAACCCTCTACTTCCAGTAGGTATCAGCTTGTAGCAGTTGTTTGTTGATTCCTAGGGCAATTGGTAGTCTTTGATTGTTCTTTTGTTGGTTACCTACCATTCTTAGGTCTACATATTTCATAGGCAACAATAAATCATTAATGTAGAAAAGAAAGTACATGGAAATATGCAGGTGTTAGGATTGTTTAGGGTAATACATTACCCCCTTAAGTTACAACCTTACTATTATTTTCAGGAACTTGATTGTATTAAAAATCTTGAATGATTAGTAGGATTGCAATTTCTTAAGGGTAGTGTATTAATTCAAGCTTAGGAAGGATTATATTCAATTAGGATATTTTTTGAAAAGGCCCTTAAGCTTTATAATCTCACTTGTTAAAGAACACTTTCATTGATCACATTAAGCTTTAGTGAGGTAGCCTAATAAACCTCAAACAATAGTTACACCATAACACTCGGAGCTTACATAATGGCCTCTCTCCTAAAGTCCTAAGATGGCCTAGGTTGGACTACATCTACCCTACATCTTTGATGCAACAAATGACCCTCCATATCTCTATGAGTGTGATATGGATAGATAAACAAAAGCTGAGAGTGAAAAGAAGTTTCAGATTTGTCTTTTCTTTTATAATAATGCCACCTTAAAACCTAAAGGATGTATGAAAGAAGGGTTGGTTCTAGAGGTCCTTAAACTCTATAACCTTATGTGTTTCTTATAGAACGATTCCTTGGTCACATTGAAGTTTAAGTAAGGTACCCGACCTCGAACGGTAGTTGTCCCACTATGCTCGGAACTTACATAATGGCTCCCCATCCTAAGGTCCTAAGATAGTCTAGGTTTGATCATATCTATAATGTATTTATGGTGCATAAAATAAATGGTCCATAAATTAAATAAATAAAACTAAACCGGTAAAGAAAATGTTAGTACAACTATGGTACAAACAAAGGATGAATAAGTAAATAAATTACACAAAGGTGGTTTTTAGGGATTAATTTTAATTTTGAAAAGTCAAATGGTTAACCTTCTTGACTCCCTAATGGAGTCGCCAAGCTATTAAGCCTGGTTTTTCACCTTCCGGCTTCCGTTTATAAAATAGATCTTCTTTAAATTGACTAGTATTAAACTCTACCCATTTAATACTGGCTCTCAACTAGGGTTTAAAGAAAACCATTTTTTTTTTCAATTTAAGGTTTCTTTACAGTTACCATCCGATCAGAGTCAGGAAAAATAGTAAAGTTAACCAATTGAGTTGATTGGTTATAATATAACCATTAGTCTAACGATTAAAACCAATTTTTCTTTTGTAAAATGGTTTTTGAAAACTAGAGATTTAGGTCTAAAGGTTGGGAATTTCAAACCCTTGCGGATATCATTGACTTTCTAAAATTAGAACTAAACTTAAAAATCACTTTTTAATTCTAAAAGACAAGAATTGATTATTGGTTACTCTAATTGGATCAATAAAATAGTATAAACTAAAGAAAAAGGGAAATTAGTTTTTTTTTTTAATATTTATCGTTGTCCCATAGGTGCCTACGTATCCACTATTAGGGATCAAATGTACGTAGTTCCTTTTACGAAAACTTTAGTAGATTGAGTTAATTTTAATTTGGAAACATGCTGGATTTATGTTTTTAGTTTAATTTGGTTTATTTAAAAAAAATTCTAAAAAAGGTCTCAAATTTTGTTTATATATTTTTTGAAAAATCTAATAATAATCCTAATTTGTAAAAGGTTAATTTATTTTTTGTTTATTTTTGAAAACTTGATTTTTCTAAGTGTCAGAAATAATTTTTATTTGCTAACTTATTATTATTTTTTACTTTATTTATTCTATTTAGTTTTATTTTTATCTATTAGACTAAAAATAAATAAAATGACTACCTTGTCTTTCGTTTTTCTTTGTTCTCTTTTTTTTTTTCTTTTTTGTCTTTTTTGTTTTTCTTTATTATTATTACATTTACATTCATGATAAATAAATAAAACAATAACAACAACTAAATAATGAAATAAAAAAATTGAAAAAAAAAGAGAAATAAGACTTCGGATGAGTTGGGCACATAGGTCAGACCTGGAGCAGCTTGGATGAGTCGATTATGGATCCGGTCGAGTCAGTTGAGATAGTCACCTAGAAGGAGTGACCGGAGTGATCTAAGGGCTTTAGTTAATCACGAGTGTGATGCGAGTGTGGATGACCACTGTCTTCCACTTAAGAAATATTTTTCACCTACTATAAGGTATAATTTACGAATGATATATCATCTTATTCTCAAATTTGTTAAGTGACAATTTATGATATTAGGGAATGATTTAAGAAGTTGCCTAGGAATTGGCTACATCATTGGTTTCCTTTATGGGTGTAAATTTGAACGTTTTATAATGGTCTCAATTATCTTACTAGGCAAATGATTGATCTCGCAATTAGTGGTACTTTGAGTGCTAAGATACTAGCTAGAACTTAAAAGTTGATAGATGGCATGACCATGAATAATTTGCAATGGGATAATGTGAGAGCTAATGTTATGGTGATAAGAAAATTTGAAGTGGATATAGTCACTACATTGACAGCTTAGGTTGAAAGTCTAAGTAGGAAAATTAATGGATTGATGAAATCGATAAATGTAGTGTAGGATGAAACATTGGTCTATATGAAGGATATTAACTTTATTGTTAACACAAGTCAACATAATCCTTTTAGAAATACTTATAATATAGGTTAGAGAAATCATTTGAATTTCTTTTAAGGAAGCCAACAACAATAGCAAAACAAGAATGTTCAACCTTAAAACAGGAACCACAATTTGGAGGAAATGCTAAACAAGTTTATTCAAAAATTAAATGTTCGATTCCAAGCCACAAAAGCAACACTTAGGAATATTGAAGCATCCCTTAGGAGTTTGGAGAGCCTGTTACAATGGTTAGCTAAGATTGTTCTAGAGAGGCAACACAGAAGCCCACCTAAAAATATTGAACCAAATCTTACACCATTAGGATTAGAGCAAAACTAAACGAGGGATTGAACCATCAAGCTAATGACAGAAAACATCAACACTCTTAGGAGGCATCCCAAGACTTTTTTTATTTAAGTTTCTCTTTCAATTATCATTGTTTTAATTTCACAGTCAAATTGATTATCATGTCTTTTGAGATTAGTTTTTTTTTTCCCCTACAATAAACACTTTTATCATAGAATAGTTAATAGATTTTTTTATGCAATGGCATTCAAATATAATATGTTCAATTGAGTGGTTCTTAAATCAAATTTTAAGATTCAATTTACTTTATTTTAGAGATTTTATGAAGCAATTTCAAGTGAAAAAATAAGAAAAACCAATAAAAGTTAGATTCATAAGTTAGAGAGGATTATGACTAAAATTTACACCTATGAACTTACTCATGATCTCCCTTGGAGGAAAATTCACAAAGAAGCCGAAAACTTAAGGTCTAGAGGACTAAGACCAAAATTACACCCATGATCAAGCTTTAGACAAAAACATGTGGACAAGGGAGGGACCATAACCTAAATTATAACTGTGATCCTTGATTGTGGTCATTCCATCAATTCAAACTCTGTAAATATTGATATACAGTGGGTCTCAAAAATCAAAGATGAGATGCTCGAGGTTTGAATGGGAACAAGGAACAAGGAGTGAAAATGGGGTTTTGATGGTGAATATGCATGGATGTTACATACCAAGACACAAAAATAATCAATGGTTAAGCTCAAAATAGGATTCGATATAACTTACGAACACTAAATGTCACTTGGGGTTTAAATGAGGGTTAGATGTGACTTACTAATTAGCTTAAATGAGGGGTTCACTACAATCTTAAGGTCAAGATTGATAAGAACACAAGAAAGATTAAAGAGTTAATTAGCACTCATTAATCATTAATCCTGCAAATGTAAGCTTTAAGAGCTTAAGAACAAACTTATTAGAAAGAGGAAAGTTTTAAGTGTAATAAGTGTATATATATTCTTCTTTTGATGATTCTCTTTACTTGTTACAAATGTTGCTATTTATAACAAGTCCTAAAACCCTAGCGGTAAAACTATGAATAATGTACAATGTCTTAAGCCCTAAAGAATGAGCCCATAATTAAAATAAAAGAAAATATTCACAAAAGTACAAAGCTGTACGTTTAGTAGAAGAAGTCGGCATGTTGTCATTCGACCTATCCTAGAAGGAGTAAGATTCAAAATGGGTAGGGTTGGCAATTGGATGTTTAGGTTCAAGTAGGGGTCCCTAAAGTCTTACAATGTTTGGTCTAGATACTTAAAAGGTCATCCTACAGTTGCCAAGTTCTAAGGTTAGTCGGCACTAATCTCTCCATGCTGTACCAAGTAGATCTATGGCCTCGAGTACTCAAATGTATGCCCCCTCAGCTTTTCGGTAGACAACGGACTTAATGTTGAGTGGCTCCTTCTCTTCTTCTCAGCCTTCTGGTATTAGCTCTTTCTCGACAACAGTTGATCGGCTCAACTTCGAATAATTCAACCTTGGGTTAGAGCAGGTCAGCTTCAGTTTCTGATAGGTCAGTATCAGCTTGGGACAAGTCGACCTTAGCTTCAAGATAGTCATAGGCTGATTCTTATCATGTATTCTTCTTCCTTTCATTTTAAGCATACTCACTCTCTCTAATACATCACTTTCTCTTCCTAGTAAAGATCCAAAACCCACAATTTTTGTGGATTTCTCTCACACACCAACAAGTCAATGGTAGATACGACCTTATTCTCTTCTTCATTTTATGGATTTGTTATCTCTATAAATAAAAATTGAAATTTTATTTATGGTTTAGTGAGATAATGTTATAGTTGCATGTGTAGAGATAATTGATTATAGGAGTGATTAGTAAAAGATTATGAGACAAAACATGTTATGTATGCATTATTTATTTAGAATCACTCATAAAGTGCATGCTTGGTAAATATGGAAAAGAGAAAGAAAGTGAAAATTGTGGAAGGAGATATTATGAAGTGATTAAGGAATGTTCTCGCATGATTGTGATTGTAAAACTTATTGAAACAACTAGGATTGTTATTGTTATACCCCGACGTCATAGAGTCGCAACAGTCCTGCCGTGTCAACCATTCTATGATAGTAATTGGCCTCATAGTACCTACCATAGACATAATTTATACAAGGCGTTGACGACTCCTCGCTTTGAAGTAAACAGTCCAATTAAATGTTAACTATAATTATGGTAAATATCATAAATTTTTATTAAACATATATAATTATATGTAAAGTCCACAGAACTTCCCAAGAAGATCTACTTAAACATAACGGTTTACTAAGTTTATATAACAACTACTAGTCTTTCAATTTTAAACCACAAAGGACACACTAGCTACATATCCACTGCTAAGCCAATTGATTCTTGCACCCCTGGCTTCAAAAGGACTAACTTCTGGATAGTTGTATGGCTGCATAATACTTGTAGTAGTCAGAAATCAAGACCTGCAAAAGGATCTATAAGGGTATGAGTAACTATAGCTCAATAAGTTAAATTAGAGACTCATGAGAGTATACAAACATAAACAAGATTATCAAGCAATTATTTTAATGCAATGCAACAATCAAGTGTCATCACACAATGTAGTCCGGTCTATTGAGAAATCAGAGAAATTCTACCCACACTAATTTGGGTTGAGGAGTTTCCATGTAATGCAGTAGCTCACAACCAATCCCAAGCTTGTGCAATGGAGACCTCGCTCCTCTCGCGACTACCTTCGAACCATTGACTTCACCCTCGCCATGACCTCCTCTCCTGTCACTTAGTTTGACTAAGGATAAAGAAGGGACCATTATGCAATCTTACGCTATCCCTTTCGAAGAGGTCGGTATTTGGTTAGAGAATCCTATGATCTCCTAACGGGTTGCAATGCATGGAATTTTTGGTTATTAGAGTCGAATAAGATTAAATTTCATTTAGGGTGTTCAACAATTTCACATCAAACACATGCGTAAACTACTTACAATCATAACCATATACAATCCTAAGTCTCCGAGTACCATAAAATAGCACTCTAATACAGTAAATAATAACCCAACTTACTTGGAGTTTTTAGTCGTTCGGTCACTCAATTGTAAGCCGATTCATCTCTGGATATCCTATACTACAAATGGGTCTTTTTAGTTCTTATACTTTAATGATTCACATTCTAAGTTATAATTTAGCTTATTTTTTTCCATGCATACCTATTATTTACTAATGATTCATTCTACCCTATTTCGAGGTTCGATTCCTAAATTAGATTCTAGCTTTGATTCTAGAATCTTAAATATGCTCGACTCCTAATGTAAAATTAATCACATTAAGCTCGAGTATTCTAATATCCAATTGGGTCTTAATTTAGTATTTTAAACTATTAAAATATGTTAATCCTAATTGGGGTACCGGATTTATTCCCGATATGAGAAAATCTTACATTTTTTATACAATTACCTAAAATTAAATTTTGTTTCAGATTTAGTATATTCTGATTTTTACTATAATATTATCTAAATAACTCTAATTTTTTAGATTTATTCAATTTTCAATTTCTTATATTCCTAATTTTCTACAATTACTACCTAATTCCGAAATTAATTACACTTAATACTCCAAAGGCTAGGATTAGGTTTTCACATCAGAGATTAACATTCTTAAACATCTAATTACTATCTAAATCAATAATTAGTGTCTTAATCACCTAATTAACCTAAAATTACCCAATTTTTCCATCATTTTAAGACTAAAAATTAACTTAAAATTTTTAAAAATTAATTTTAAAGAAATGGCTTCATAGCACTGTTCTATATCACTTAATTCAGAAAAAAAATTGAGCTCCAAACTATACTCCTAAGCTTATTTATTTCTAATTCTAATCATGTTCGATTTTGCTTAATTTGTTAAGAACCCTATATTTCCAGATATGATTAAACTAAATCACTATTTTTCGCTAAATCTACATACAATAAAACCTTAGAATAACAAGTTTCATAATTTTCTGGGCAAAATAACTAATTTTAAGAAATTATACAAAATCGAAGCAGATAAAGGACTCACCCGATTCGATGCCTTTTGGCCGTCCAACTTCGGTCTAAGTGTATCGGCCGGCTTACACAGTGGGTTTGGAGTGGGGTGGTAGTGGTGTGTGGGTTTGGCTCACTAACCCTAATTGCACAAATTTCCTTTTCTTTTTTTTTCTTTGGTTTTTCTCTTGAATTTTCAAAGCGTTCTATTTTTTTTAGATTCCTAACTATCCAAAGGAGTTCTATGAATTTTTTCCCCATTCATAAAGTTTGGTGATAATTAATATATATTAAATTATATAAGACATTGTTCAAATCCCTTAATTTTTGGCTTTTGTATTGCTTGATTCTAATTGGCTAATTTTTCTTCTTCAGCTCCTAACTTACTACGACCAGATATTCATCATTATGTATCCCTTTGAATTTTTTTCTGATTTTTCCTCAATTAATTAATAATTTTCTTTAACCATTTATTAAGTTTTTGGCTAATTTAAGTAATTTCGCATAATTTTATCTACACATAAATATATGTGGGGTACATGTGAACATTCCTAATTATTATTTAGGTCATTCTATGATTTTTAATATACATATAATCTATTTCTAATAATTTATTAGTTATTAAATTACATTTTTCGCTTTTTCGATAATTAATAATTATTATACTTAAAATCTCAAAATTTTATAGTCTCCTATTTTATTATTTATTTTCTTAAATTCAAGTTTATAGGGTCATTTTTACTAATATTTCTCTCCATATTTTACAATTTGGGTTTGATCGGATCTTTTAATCGTTGCCCTAAACTCTGTATTATAAATTTAATCCTATAGTCACTTGGCTTAACTTTAGGGCTTATAGTTATGATTTTGCCCGTATTCAAATTTTTAATATAATTTCCTTGTAGATGTTGTAACTTGTCAATGGAAGAGATTGTAAACCCAATAAATTTAGCTATTTAAGAAAATGATTGAACCTTGACTTGAAGATTCATTAAAGCCGAGCAGGATAAAAATTTAATAAACCATAAATATAAATATATTATAAAGAGTAAAAACCTTAGAAATTGATCAAAACCCTAAATCGTATATTAAAACCCTAAAACTATTTTAAGCACCATTAACCAAAATTGAACCCGAATTTGATCGAAACCCTCAAATTATAAATATAAACCTATAAAATAATTAAATATTACTTACTAGTGATAAAATTATAGTCGATTGCAGTTTTCAACTAAAAAGCCTATTCATGTGAAATTATAACGAAATCGCTATAATAACTGGTAAAAATTATAGTTGTATCGGATACCAATTAAATTGATAAAATTTTACAAAAATTAAAAAATTAATTTACAAGGAGATTTTTTATAATTTATATATTTCGAAAAATTATTTGTATTTATTATTAATTTTTATTTTCCTTCTCTTTCATTTTCAATTTATCTCTTTTCTTACTTTTCTTCTTTTTCCCTTGTTACACATTTTGGAAACCAACTAGCCGCCCATGTGAGAGAAAAAAAAAAATGCCATGTGTAAAGATTAGATAAACACTTAGCTTAAATTTTAAGCTAACTAACATGTATAAAAGAAAAAGAGAACAAAACCGTAGAAATAAAACAGAAAAAAAAAAAAAAGAGAGAAAACATCCTAGAAGCATAACCGTGAGAAGAGAAAGAAAGAAAGAGAAAAAAAGAAGGAAGAATTAGAAGAAAAGAAAGGTAAGTAAATTATTTCAGATGTATGTTATATAGTATATACATATATAAATGAAGTAATTGTATAGTATTTTTTTTAATATAACATTAGTAATATATGTATATTTGCATAAATATATAAATTGAATAATACATGTATGTATAAGGCTAAGTATGTATACATGTATAAACATAGATATATTATATGAAAAGAGTATGTCTTATGTATTATGTATTTTTTTTAGAAATACGTATAATTAATATTAAATATTTTATTCATTAACTATAGTAGATATATATATATATTTGTACTGTAAACTTTATATATATATATTTTATATATATATATATATATATATGTACCCATGTATAATTATTTTCGTGTATGTATATAGGTACTCGTATAGTACATATATGTTGTAGTATATTTCCATAAGTAATAATATATGTATATAAGACATATATATATATATATATATAAGATAGAGTATATATATTACGGTAAGATATGTATAATATATAGTATACATATTTTATAATAAATACTATGTAAATATATATATACCGAATATATAATATAAGAATAGGTATTTGTAGATTATTTATATATTTGTAGTATTAAAAAATTATATAAGTATATTATTATGTATAAATACAAATACATGAATATATGTATATATATGTACATAAGAGTATGTTTATTTTCATAAAATAAGTATATATATACATATAGCGTATAACCTATATTATGTATATGTAGTATACCAAAAATATATATAGATATATATATATAAATCGTGAAGTACATAAATAATACAAAAATGAAAAATAATAAAAATAATAAAGGTCATAATAATAATATAATTATAATAAAGCTAAAAATCTCAAAAATAGGAAAAATATGCTTAAAATAATAAAAATATCAATTATATGGTTGAAGTAATTATTAAATCATAAATATATTTAGAAAAAGCTAAAATTAGTATTTTATAATTTTTAAACTAAAATAATAAATTTTGTGATATTTTTATGTCATAATTCAAATAACGAGTCACAACGTTCAAAACGGATCTCGTTACTTGAAAATATGCTCGAAAATAATCAAAATGGACTATAAGTTCATAATGATCCGAGCTAAAACGAAAAAAAAAAAGTTCCAAAATACATAAAGGAAGTCTTGTAACTTACAAATATGAGAAAATAGTTACTATTAACCCTATTAAGTATGATAAACCCTATACACATTATACTTAGGTTATATTGGGGGAAACTAGATAAACTACAATAGACTTTTAGTTAATTAAGGAGTTTGACTTTTCAGAATACTTATAAGTGTTACTATATTTTAGGTGTTCAATATCGAGTTTTAGAAACCTCAAAGCTTAAAGAATGAGCAATAATCCAGGTGAGGAAGTTCTAATGACCTGCTACTTGCTTGTACGTGTTACTTGTATGATGTTTTGCTGCTTGCTATTGCTTGTATATTTGAATGACTATTCTACTTATATGCTATCATCTGTGTGATCTCTTTTTTTTTAAATTGATAAATATAAATATCTGCCACAAATAATCGGTTCTATTCGTTGCATGTCTATGACCCAGTAAATATATGGATGGAGAATGCTAACCTTGCAAAATATGGAAAAAGGTATTTTTGGAAAAAGGTTTTTTTAATCTTAAACGTATTTTGTATGAATTTGATAAAGGCCGTAGTGCTAGAAATGATATTTTATCGTTAAGGTAAAGCTAGCATGGGTTCTCTACTTGATAGCGAAAGGACTCGCTTTATTATGCCTGTAAAGCTTTAGTTAATTTTGGCTTGCGAAATGGACTCGTAAGTTTGTACCTGAGGGGCCTTAAAGGGTAGATAATCTTAGATTGGAATCCCCTTATTTGAATTAAAATCTTTTTTCATCTAGGGTAATAGTCAAGTCCCGTCTAATAGAGTGAGGCCCCAAGGTAGCCTTATGCGAGTAAGCTGAGGTGCCCTATGCGGGTAAGTACAGGGGATAATCCAAGTGTAGAAGACGTAATTCTACACCTTCCATAGTTCTGGACTCCTATGGATGTGTTGCTTGTATTCATTGCGCCTACATTCATTTTGTATGTAAATAGCTTGCTTGCATGTGTGATAATAATGTATGATAATTTGCTTAAATGATAGTGGTGAGAAACGAACTCACTGAGCTGTCATATGCTCACTCCCTCATAGTTTCTTTTGTAGGATTACTTACATTGGGATTGGGATAAGTCTCGAGTGCCGAGTGTGAGATGAAGATATGTATCTTAGTATTAGAAATAGTTGAGTACTCTTTAGATGATACATAAGCAACCTTTGTTGATAATTTAATTTTTCTTGTATTTCATTTGTAATATTGGCATATCCTATCTTATTATTTAGAAGGGGATACCGATTCTCTGTGATTCTAAGGAATTGTGGGATATTGGACACCCATAGTTATTTATATTTGTATTTTACAGTAAATATTTACTTAAAAATCAGTAACCTCAGTGATTAATCATTTAGAGTCTTACAATTTCTTACTTGCAAGGTGATTTTCATATCATGGGTGCGCACATGTTATGGAAATTTTAGGTAATCCCACTAGGCTTCCTTTAAGGTCATGACAGAGATTGTGAAGTAGACTAGGATTTCATTGTATTTTTTATCCTAGTGTTTCAATAATCCATGTTTACAAATAAGTTGGCATTGTATTGTGGAAACCCTTGATTGTTTGAATCATTGGCAAAAAATTTTTGTAGCATCATATTATTTTAAAAACATGATAACATAATTGAATTCTCTTTTGTTTTATTAATTTTAGATTATGCCTTGATATAAGCATGCTTCTAGGAAGAATAATTCCACTTTAACCCACCTTATGTTGAGATTCATAGTCATGGCAAAAGAAAAGATATACTTAGCTATTTAAGAAAGTGTTCAAACCAAGTGCCATTATTGGATGGGAAACTTTTGCTTAAGTAGGTCATGATGCTTGAGTAAGGGAGCATTTGGAATTCGGTATATGGAATCGACTCTTGGCTATCAATGAGTTGACTTATAAGGAGATTACTTTGGAGTTCCTCAGTACCTTGACTTTGGCATCAACATAATGGAGAACGTGACACAAAATATGATGTATTTCAAGTGTATTAGATCTACGGTCAACATGTACTTTGATAAGATATCAGTCGCACTAGGAATATTTCCAAAAAAATTTGTATAGTGAAGAATACAAGTATTTTCCATATACGTTCCCAAGAGGGGTGAGTAACACTAAGGTATGAATGAGATTAAGTATTAGTGATTCGTTCTATAATCATGGGAAGTTAAAGGTCTCAAATTTAATAGATCCTACTCTCAAGATCATCTACTATGTTGTTGCTAGGAGCATCACGGGAAGGTAATATAGTATGGGAGTTGTTAATGAAAGGAATATCCTATATTCACAAAGTATAGCAGAGAGGCACCAAATAAATTTAAGCATTCACATAGCCTTCTTCTTCAGAAGGTAGGCCATTGAGGGAAGCGTTGCATACATGTATGTAGGCCCTTTTATTACATGGCTTGTGAAGAACATAGCCTAATTTTGTGACCTTTTGCTTATGCAAAGGATTGATCCCTCAACCCCCATTAGTTTTGAGTCCATCTATGCTATGAAGCTTCTTACCTCACCCTAAGGTCCATTACTTGAATTACCTGAAGATGAGCTATCTAGTTTATCCCATCCGCCTCAATCTTCTTAGTTATTGAAGAGGTAGAAGACTTTTGAGCAAGAGGTATAGTACACCAAGTGTAATAGTTGAGGAACTAATAACCTATCATGGGATCCTACCACCACCAATGCCACCATCACTGGCTTTGAATTCTAATAAAGAGATCAAGGGGATCATTGAAGAGGAAGATAGTGATAAGGAGGAAGAAGATTGAGTTCCTTTTTCTTTTTATTTTCTTTTACAAAGACTTAATTAACTATTTTGTTGGGATGACTATAATCATTAACGACTTACCATTGCTTTCTTTTACATTGACTATTTAACTTTTCATCGACTAATAAATTCCGTAGGAATGGAAATGAGATGCTTGATTTCATAGTTCTTTACTTTTGTCTAGTTAACTTCTTTTTCTTTTGTCATTAGTTTATTTTTTTTCCTTACAAAGGATGCTTTATGCTTGAATGTATTACATGGAATTTAAGGCTCTAGACAAAGGAAAAAAAAAAGGTTCATAATCAATGCCACAACCAGAGGAAGTTCCAATTTCTTTTACTTTATTTCTTCTCCCTTTTTTCTTTTATTTGTACTTCTATGATATTATACATTGGGGACAATGTACAATTTAAGAGTTGGGGGGTGGGGTAGAAAGAGTAGGAGTTTAATGTTAATGAGCATGAGCTAATTAAATAACATACACTTAAGCTTTGGAGTTATTGAAAGAATAAATTTAGAAATTTACACCCTATATATATATATATAAGTAAGCAATTTGTTTTCTTCAAAAATTTGCCCATTATTTGCTATGATCTTAGTTCACCTTACTAAATTTGAGTAATTAAATTCTTATGATTTAAAGCTCCCTATTGCTTAAGCTTAAACATAGACTTAGGATTATGATAGATATTGATAGGTTAAGGATTAGTTATTTTTCTTTCTAAGCTTAATTCTAGAGTATAGTTTTCTATTACTCTGTTTCAAAAAGATTTTACATTGGATGAACAAAAGAGATTTGTTCCATGAAAGTCTCTTAAAAAATCAAAGTAATTGGAGGCATAAGATAAATAAGAAAAGAAAGGCTAAAAATTAGTAAGAGTCGACCTTGGTCTCTCAAAAGAGCAAAGTTCTTTCCTACTGCCAATGTAAAAAGGAAATTAAATTAAAAAATGTTAAGGATTGACCTCAGTTCATCAAATGAGCAATTTTCCATCCCAATGCTAATAAGCATGAAGAAAGTACTTAAATTGAACTAAAAAGCCTACTATTGAAAATTGAAAGAAGTAAGGAGAAAATTAGAGGATGAGTTGATGTAATATATATCCAGTCTAAGTTGTCATGGTAAAAATTACTTCGGAAAGATTTCTCTGCTCTTTAGTTAGAGTAGTGAAATTCTCATGACTCTTTCTCAATCTATTCATAGTTCTTCAAGTTTTATAAGAGCATTATAAAGTTAAGGAAGAAAGTGTAATTCCAAAGGAATTTATGAAGCTCTTCAATTTGATTGTATACTTTTCTAAGGAAAATTGCTTATTTTCATCCTTGAGATATTATTATTTTGATGTTACAATTGTTTTGCTTAAGGACAAATAAAAGTTTAAGTATAGGGGAATTTGATAACATTCATTTAGCATATGTATTTTAGAGTGATTTCACATGATTTTATATATTAATCAAGTTAGTTTTATTGTGAATTTGAGCATAATTTGTTAATATTTCATTTGTAAGGACTTTGGAAGCGTTTGAAGAATTATTGGAGGATTTGATGGAGTTTGGGAACTTAAGTGAAGAAGTGCATTGATAATATTGAATGAGAAATTAGTGATAGCACTAATCATAGTGGCTCCTAATTAGATAGTACCATTTAAACTCATGTATGATGTAAGTGATATTATAGTAGGAGCACTCTTAGGGCAAAAGAGAAACAAAATCTTCCAAATAATTAACTATATAAGCAAGATCTTAATGAGGCTTAGAGAAATTATGTAACTATTGACAAGGAGCTACTTGTTGTAGTGTTCCACATGTGATAAGTTTCGATCATACTTAATAGGATCTAAAGTGACAATATACACAGATCACGTAGCCTTAAAGTCCTTGTTGAACAAACCAAATGCTAAACCAAGGCTAATCCACTAGGTTCTCCTATTATAAGAATGTGATTTGAATATCAAGGATAAAAGAAGATGTGAGAACCTAGTAGCTGATCATTTGTCGTGAATCACCATTGGCGAATGTGATCAACTTATTCATGAAAACTTACCAAATGAGTAACTATAGATAATCAATTCAACTTAATTGCCTTGGTATATAGACATTGTCAATTATTTGATTAGAGGGATTATGCCATATGGTCTAGATTATAACCAATGAAGGAAATTTCTATGGGAGGTGCAGAATTACTTTTGGGAAGAATTGTACCTAATCAAGTGCTATGTAGATCAAGAGATGAGAAGTTGTGTAACCATAATAGAAGCGTAAGACATTATCACCTACGACCACATGAAACTTATAAGGGGGCATTTTGGTGCACATCGTCTAGCAACAAAGATCCTGTAGTGCAGTTTCTATTAGCCCACTTTTTTTCCAAACTACAAGGAGAATGAGATGCAATGCTTAAGATGTCAATGAATAGGTAATGTATCAAAGCAAAATGAAATCCCACAACAAGGAATACTTATTATCGAATTTTTTTATGTTTGCTAAATATATTTCATGGGACCATTCCCTACATCAATGTCTAATAAATATATTCTAGTAGTAGTAGACTATGTTTCAAAGTGGGTAAAAGCAGGCTCCTTACCTACTAATGATTCTCGAAATGTCCTCAAGTTTTTAGAGAAAAACATCTTCATACGTATTCAGTGATGGGAGAACACATTTTTGTAATAACCAAGTTGATAGTTTATTAACTAAGTATGAGGTTAAACATAAGGTGGCCTCACCATACCATGCTCAAATAAGTAGATAGGTTGAATTATTAAATTGAGAGTTAAAGAAAATTCTAGAAATGAAAATTAGCACTTCAAGGAAGGATTGTGCTTCTAAGTAGGATGATACATTAAGGGCTTATAAAATAGTCTACAAAAACCCCATAGGGATGTTCCCTAATCAAATGGTTTGTAAAAAAGCTTGTCACCTTCTAGTTGAAATCGAGCTCAAGCATGTTAAGCAATTAAATTCCTAAACTTTGAGAAAAACTTAGTAACAGACCATCAAATACTGCAATTAGAGGAACTAGAAGAGTTTAGGAATGAAGCTTTCAAAAATGCTAGAATCTATAAAGAAATGATAAAGTGCTAGAAAGATAAGAAGATACTCTTCAAGAATTTCGAAGTAGGATAAAATTTCTCTTGTATAATGCTTGATTAAGGTTATTTCATAATAAACTTTGATCAAAGTGGATAGGGCCATACATCATAATAGGAATGCTACCTCATGGGGTAATCGAGATTAAAGGAAAGGAGGGAGAAACTTTTAGTGTAAATGGACACATGCTAAATCCCTTCTTCAAGACAAAAGAAACTGAACCAATGAAAAGAATTGCTTATTTGAATGACCTACTATGATATAGCACCAAAAAGCTAAGCTAAAGGCTTGAAAACAAGCACTTAGCGGGAGGCAACCTGACTTACTATCCTTTCTTTTCTTTTTATTTAAGTTTATGTCTAAGTATTTTCAATTATGTCTCTTTTATGTTACAAAAGTACATGTAAATAAATAAAGAAAGTGTTATATCCATCAATTTATCAACAAGCTTAGAAGGGAATTGAGAATTCAGATTACACTGAGAAACTAGGGGAATTATGTTCGGACTTTCTCTTTTCTATCCCATTCCATATGCACTAAGTTATGAAATATACATCTAAATTAAAGTTAGGGGTAGGAAAGTTAGACATAAACATCAAAGCTATGTGAATTTAGATGAGCTTTGCCTTAATTAAATGACAATCCCTACTATGCACCTATAAGATAGTTTCTTTTTGAAAAGTATAATGCATTTTCCTTTATGCTTTGTGCCTCAATTTTTGAGTGTGTTATTAGTAATAAAGTTTGCATGAAGAAAGTAAGAAGAAGTGATTAGAATCTTATTTTTAAGGAAGTCTCTCGTGAATAAGTGATAAACAGTTCTCAAAACTATATAATCAATTCATAACACCCTTGCTTTGTCTAGTTATGCCCAATTTAGGTGTGGTTTAGAGGTTTAGGGTTAGGAAAATGTTTTGATTGGGTATTATTCTTAGTATTTTTGAAAGTTGACCTATATATATATATATATATATATACCACTCTTTTAAGCAATTGAGTGGCTTGTTAATGTTGTGCAAATTGAAGTAGGTATTGAATTTTACTTGAACATTCCCTCATCAATGCACAATGGATGACCAAAAAGAAAAGAAAAGAAAAGTTGAAAAGAAAAAATGATGGGAATTGAACGAAAATCATTACAATAAAAAGTATGATCCCATCATAAAGGAAAGTATACTTGCAAAAAGAAAGAAAGAAAGTGAAAGAAAATAGATCAAGGAAGAAAATTTTGAAAAATCCAAAAAAAAAAAAAAATATAGAGAGTAACGGGTAAAGTATGGAAGTTATTCCAAAAGTTCGGGAAGGGAAGTAAGGTATGAGTCAGTGGTCACTCTTTATTTGCATGTCATTACCATGCTAATGAGCCTAAAAGGAAGAAGTATATATGCACGCCAACCAATTAAATATCGAGACCTCTCACTTAGCCTGAAATGTTATACTAGAATGCAAATTTCATAAGCATAACCTAAATGAGAAAGTTAACTTTTCTAGGCATTGATTCTTGACTTAATTATATGATCTTTGATTTGTGAGCATTTGATTTAATATAAGTATAGCAATTTCAACATCACTTTTGGGGATTTTTACAGCTTATTGAGAATATGCAAATTTCAATTCAATAGTATAGAATACTCTTGATTATATATGAGCATTAAGGAAGTGCATGCTTGTTGTATCATTTCTAGAAAATTTTGATCTTTTCTCGCTTTCTTGAGGATACGTAAGGTTTTAAAGTTGGGGATCATGATCACAACTTAAATTACACAATTTCGACAACTTTAAAACTTCCATTTGTATATAAATTTAGCAAAAACTTTTTAAGTTCATATGAAATTGGAGTTTATGCCCAAAATTGACCAACTTGTGTAAAATTTCTAAAAATACATGAAAAAGGCTTAACTTTAAATGAATTTAATTGATTTTGTACCTTATGTGTAGGTGTACGGAAGGTACCATAAACTGGTAGCTCTTACTGTTCGATTAAGAAGGCTAAAATGAAGGGTGCTAGTAAATTTGCCTTACTGATCAATCGGTAGCCTTGCTACTAACCGATTGGTAGGCTCTCAAGCAAAAGGGGCACAATGAACTTTTAGGCAATTGATCGATGGAGAGAATGTATAGGGTCGTTTTAACTCATGCGATCAACTGGTAGAAAAAATTAGGCTTAGGGTTTTTCTTATTAAAACCCTAACACTCCTTCAACACCATGTTTCATAAAAAATAAAGGCAACCTAGTGCTGACACATGTTCAACTAATTATGGCATGTATACGCCCTAGGATCATGACTATGATCTTAGGTACATTCTTCTTCATGTATAAGTTGTATTTTTCAATAATATTCCTTGATGGGTTCTACATGGCCAAGGTACATTGCTATGATCCTATACCTTTTCTATTTGGATGCTATTTCTTTTTTGGACATCACTCTATTGAGTAACTCGGTAGCACATTCTTTTTTAATCTCTAAAACTTCTAAAATTGCTCAAAAACTTATTAGGTGCTAAAAAAAAACCTACAAATGAAATAATAACTAATTAAGCTCTAAATCAACAATAAATAACACAAATAATGGATAAAACTATATTAAAATATATATGCTAATTGAGTGTTATCAGCTTCTTCGCTTTACTGTACTCTACTGTCAAAGCAACTAACTTCCACTCACCCTTCAATTCATATATTGTAATTCTTATAAGCTTGTAAACTTCTAACTTCAAATGAAACTACTCTTCCTATGGGAGATCAAGATACAACACCATGTTATGGTAATTTGTGGTTGCATGATACTTGGGTAACTAGTTAGCTCTAGGTATCATGTCAAAGTCCACAATATCTAATAACCAAAGATTCATAAATAACATTCCTCCTCGAATTTCTATTGGCACATCTTTGCATAGTCGATTTAACATTTCTCCTATTTCTGAAGGAACATCAATATTGAAATGATTTTTATAACTATTTAGGTTTTAGATCACATATAAGTATGAACAAATGCACTTGACACACTTAGTGATATGCAGCAGGTCTTGAAAACCAAGGATGAGGTGCTAAAGGTTTGAATGGGAATAAGGAACAAGGAGTGAAAATGGGGTTTTAATGGTGAATGTGTATGGATATTACACACCAAGACACAAACACAATTAAGGGTTGAGCTAAAAATAGGATTCGATATAACTCATGAATACTAAATGTTACTCAAGGTTCAAATGAGGGTTAAATGTAACTTAGTAACTAGCTCAAATGAGGGGTTCACCACAATCTTAAGGTTAAGAATGATAAGAACACAAGAAAGATTAGAGTAAATTAAAACTCAATAATCTGACAAATGCAAGCTATAAGAGCTCAAAAAAACCTTACTCAAAAGAGGAAAGTTCTAAGTGTGATCATTGTATGTATATTCCTTTTTTAATGATTCTCTCTACTTATTTCAAATGTTGCTATTTATAGCAAGTCCTAAAACCGTAGTAGCAAAACTATAAATAATGTACAAGGTCTTAAGCTCTAAAAAATGGGCCCAAAATTAAAATAAAAGAAAATATTCACAAAAGTACAAAACTATACATTTAGTAGAAGAAGTTAGAGTGCAATAATTTAGCCTATCCTAGAAGAAGCAGGATCCAAACTGGGCAGGGTTAGCAGTTGGATGTCTAAGTTTGAGTAGTAGTCTTTGAAGTCTTGTAGTGTTTGGCCAAGATTCACACAGTTGCCAAATTCTAAGGTTAGTTGGTATTAATCTCTCCATGCTATGTCGAGTAGATTTATGGCCTTGAGTATTCGGATGTGTACGATCTTGGCTTCTCAGTAAACTACAGACTTGACGCCGAGTAGCTCCTTCTCTTGCTCTTAGCCTTCTAGTATCAACTCTTTCTTAGCAAGAGTTGATCGACCTAGGCTTTGAATAGTTTGGCCTCAAGTTAGAGTAGGTTGACTATAGTTTCTAATAGGTCAATATTGGCTTGGGATAGGTCCGTCTTAGCTTGAAGATAGTCATAGGCTAATTCCTATCATTACTACAAGTCTGAAAAGAAGTCGTCCTTGACACTAAATAGTGAGCGCAGGCCAAGATGCTGAATAAAATTCTCTTTCCTTTTCTCTGCACCATAGGTGCTGAGTGGCTCTAGATTTCCTCAACACTTATGGGGGTCAAGTAATATCTCTTCTTGTCCTTCTGAACAATGTAACTGTTAAGGAAGCCATCATGGATCACTTTTCGATCATACTTCCATGGTCAGCCAAGAAGTAAATTTGCTGCATTCGTAGGTACTACGTCAAAGCCAATTTCATCCTCATATTGCCTAACCTTGAATGCTATTAGAGCTCTTTTATGCACATGAACCATACCCTTGTTATTAAACCATTTCAATTCATAAGGTCAAGGATATAGGTAAGCCAACATCCTTACCTTCTCTACTAATTCAATAGAAACGATATTGGTGCAGCTTCCTCCATCAACAATCTAGGAACATGTCTTCCCATTCACTAAACATCAAATATGAAATAAATTCTTCCTTTGTTCAGAATCTACTTTCAAGTCGGGTCATAGGCTCGCCATGGTTAAGAGTTCATCAAGATTTTTAGCATAAATATTTTCTTCTATTAGCTAGTCTTCTAAACTCTCATCACTTTGACTTTCTACTTAAGCTTCGAGTCCTTTGCCCTTCATGTTCATCACCTTTTTAATCAAACATTAAGAAGAAATACGCTCGTAGCATAAGCCCTTGAAGCATATAACTTCTTAAGCCTTAGTGTCGAGTACCTTTTCTTTCTTTACCTTCTTTTTCTCGAACTGATATGATCGGCTAAACTCACCTTTCTCCATCTTCCTCTTAGGTCCGCTTCTGTTAGCATACCTCTTAAGTTCAGGGCTAACTTGTTGAGATCGGTTAGTCAGCCTTTGATGCCTTCTCCTCCTTTATCTTTCTATCCTTAATGCTAGATTGATCAACTTGTCTAATGAGTTAAACGGGTACAATTCAACTATGTCTGTAATGTCATTTTAGAGTCCACTTAGAAACCTAGCAATGGTGAGGTCTTATGACTCAACAATCTCACATTTGATCATTAAGCTCTCAAACTCTTGCAGATATTCTTCAATAGTGTTTCAACCTTACCTTAAGTGTTAAAAAATGTAGAGCATCTCTTGCTTGAAGTATGTCGGCATAAAGCGTTGGTTCATCAATCTTTTCATAAGTCTCCAAGTTTTGATCGGCTCTTCTCTTTCGACATCTCACTTAGCCACTAACTTTTTGAGTTGGTTGGTTCACCTCAAATTGACCACTTCTATTAGAGCTCTACTTAGCCATATTTCTTTTCGCCCTCCACTCTCTTCTTCGGGCTCCTAGTTTCTTGACATCAACAATACCATCATTGTCTCTTCTTAACTCAGGTTGGTTTCCTTGTCTTCTTAGCTCGATAACTCTTCTCAATTGTCACTTATCATTATGAAGCTCATTATAACCATTTCTACTGGTAAGTGTTCATTCCCTTCTTTCTTCTTAGCCAACACGTTTAAGGTCTCTAGCTAAACCAGTAAGCTCTTGGATAGAATTAGTGATATTTTGAATCAGAAATACCAAACTATCAATGAGTCTCCTCAAGCTTTTATGAGAGTTATCACTACTATTATTGACACTATATTAAGACATTTTTATTAGTATAGTAATTTCCATATGAAATTGAACTAACACGATTTACAATAAAACATAACTACAGTAACCTATAAATGACTACTACTCGGCTTCTATAGCTACCTACAATCGATAAACACTTCTACAATAGCTAGAATCAACTACTAAAATTACTGTTACTTGACTTAACAATAGGACAATACTATTATTACTAAGAACACAAACAATACACTACATTATAGAACGGCAACTAATAAATGTTCAAATGACAAAGTAGACTTTGAAGAACATTATCATACAGATCTTCCTAAAGCTCTAATATTAAGATGATATGTAGTGGGTCTCAAAAATCGAGGATGAGATGCTCGAGGTTTAAATGGGAATAAGGAACAGGGAGGGAAAATGGGGTTTTGATGGTGAATGTGTATGGATATCATGTGTTAAGATATAAATGCAATTAGGGTTTAAGCTCAAAATAGGATTCAATATGACTCACGAACACTTAATTTCACTCAAGTTTCAAATGAACGTTAGATGTAACTCATTACCTGACTCAAATGAGGGGTTCACCACAATCTTAAGGTTAAAATTGATAAGAACACAAGAAAGATTGAAGAGCTAATCAACACTCAATAATTCAATAAATGCAAGCTCTAAGAGCTTAAGAATAACCTTATTCAAAAGAGGAAATTTCTAAGTGTAATCACTATATGAATATTCTTCTTCTGATGATTCTCTCTACTTATTGCAAATGTTGCTATTTATAGTAAGTCCTAAAACTCTTGTGGAAAAACCATAACTAATGTATAAGGCCTTAAGCCCTAAAGAATGGGCCTATAATTAAAATAAAAGAAAATATTCACAAAAGTACAAAATTGTATGTTTAGTAGAAGAAGTCAACATGTAGTCATTTGGCTTATCCTTGAAGGGGTAGGATTCGAACTAGGCAGGGTCTACAGTTGGATGTTTGGGTTTGAGTAGGAGTCCCTAAAGTCTTGCAGGGATTGGTTGAGATACCTAAAAGGTCATCCCATAGTTGCCAAGTTCTAAGGTTAATTAGCACTAATCTCTCTATGCTGTGCTGAGTGGATCTATGGCCTTGAGTACTCGAATATGTGCTCTCTTTGCTTCTTAGCAGATGACAAACTTGATGCCGAATGGCTCCTTCTCTTCTTCTTATCCTTCTGGTATTAACTCTTTCTCGACAAGAGTTGATCAGCTTCGATTTCGAATAGTTTGGCCTTCGGTTAGACCAGGTCGATGTCAACTTAAAGATAGTTGCAAGCTGATTACTATCACTTAACGTGACATAGATAGGTTTTGTTGACAACAAAGATATTTCATGGACTCATGGTCCATGTAGATGATGAAATCATGTGGTAATAGATAGTGTTGCTAGACTTAAAGAACTTAGATGAGGGAGTATAATTCTTTATCATATGAAGAATAATTGAGGGTGTCTTTGCTGAGCTTCCCACTAAAATAAGCCACTAGTCACTGATCTTGCATTAGGAGGGTTCTGATGCTTGTGCCCAATAAGTCACATGTAAGATCAAATACTTTGTTAAAATCTAGCACCACTAACATAGGGACCAAGGTTAATCTGGTCTTAATTTCCTCAAAGCTCACTTGAGCATTCTCTATCCACTTAAACTCTAAATTCTTCCGAATCAACTCGTTGAAGGTATGGCTACCAAGCTAAAGTTGCATATGAACCTTCTACAGATTTAAGCCAGACTATGAAAGCTCCTTATATCTATAGCACAAGTCAGAGTAGGCTACTTAAGGATAGCCCCCACATTCTCCTCATCAACTTAGAACCCACTATCTAATACAACATACATAAGAAACACCGCATTAATTTGGAAAAATGAGCTATTCTTCAGGTTCCTTGTATAATTTCTCAACTTAGCAAACATCAAAGATTGCTCTTAAGTACTCAATATGGGATGAGAAGTCAATACTATAAACTAGGATATCACCAAAATAAACCACAACGCATTTCATGTTATAGATGACCTTAACACATGGTTCATAAGCAACAAGAAACTGTTTGGTGCATTAGTAAGGTCAAAAGGCATAATGAGCCATTAGTAAAGGCCATCCTTCATCTTGAAGTTCATCTTCCATTCACCACTTAACATCAAGTGAATTTGGTGATAGTTACTCTTCAGGTCAACCTTTGAGATGATCCATGCACCATGAAGTTGGATACGCTAGGTATAGCTTAAGCAAGTACACTGAGTTAAGTTATAGTATAGATAAAATGGATTATGAGTCCAAGTGTTGATTCTATGAGAAACTGTACATAGGAGTATAATCTAACTATTTTTAGCAATTGTATCCCTAGATTGTTCAATTACCTAACTTATAAAACAAAAGATTTATTTGAATAATTAAAGGTGGATAGGTAAAGAGTGCTATAACAAATTAACTAAAATAACATAAACAAAAGTAAGCAAGAACAATAATAATTAAAACAATTAACGAAAAATATTAAATAAGAATAATAAGACAATTAAATGGAAGAAAAGAACACATTCCTTAGTAATTCTTCAATGTTGTTTACCAACTAGTTGTAAGTGACTTATTCAAAGTCAATTAATTGATTAAATAGGTGCACTTGCCTATTTAATCAAGTAAAGGATAAAATATAGGAGTTTAAATTGTAAGACTTGGTAGCTTTAATTAGAGGCAATCAAACAACTAAATTTGTTATCATGGTTGTCAAGTCTTAGATTTATTCATCTATAGACTATGGGGTTTTCTGTCTTTAACAGCTATGGCTAGGAACACCACTCATAGTATCCTAGATATTATCTTGAATACTTAGATTTGACATTTCAAGTAATGCTACTACCAACCCAACAACTCAAAAGCATTATTACTATACTACTACTTTAGTAATTTCCATTACTACCTCAAAAATGACGTTCTATGCCTAATAGTAACTATACTACAATAACAACAACTACTCTGTTCCCTAATAATAAAGCAAAGCGCACACTACACTACAATTTCAACACTCAATATACATCCATAGAAAGGAAAAAACACATAAAATGTTAGGACTCTATTGTAATACATACTCAAACACCATACTGTATAGGACTTATTGCAACCTCAAGCTCTAATACTAGGTTTATATGGTGTGCCTAAGGAGCTAAATAATCACTTAAGGCTACCACAACACCAGTAAGACCTTTATATAGTGAAGAAGAAGCCAAGGGAACAATGGAAATAGTAACAGAATGTGAAACAACCCTATAGATATTACTCATTGAGGGGTTTAATGCATCTTAACTCTAAGTTTGACATGACTCACAAGCTTATGCTAAGGTTTACTTATCACTAGCCATTCTTACCATATAGTTAGACAAGAGTGTAGGGTAACATGGAGGAAAACTCCTAAGTGGAAGAAGGTATTAAATATTTGACACATCTTTAGGGTTTGACACTTTGAGGGGCACCACAACGAAGTGAACTAAAGGAAACAAAAGGAAAACTAGCAAAAGTTCAAGCAACTACCAAATGGATATGATTCACCAATCAATCCTACTTAGCCTATAATTTAACGAATGTGACTTACCAATTTTGAACTGAAGGGTCACTCACCACTACTTTTTGATAAAGGGAATAGATAAGAGTTGGAGAGAAATGAAAACAATGGGGTTTCTTAAAGGATACTTAAATGATCTGATATTGATGAGTTATGTTTATGTATAAATAAGTGGGGGTTTATATACCTGTCTTTACATGTAGGAAAAGACAAAAGGGTATCCTTACAGTAAAGTTGCATAATATATACTAAAAGGGGTAAAATAGAAAAAGATATTCAGTATGGAAGAGAAAAGAATCCGTTTGGAATGTTGTACCAAAAGATACGTATTGATAGGAATCAACCTACGACTATCTTCAAGCCAAAGCCAAGGCTGATCAACTCTTGCTGAGAAAGAGCTGATATCATAAGGCTTAAAGGAAGAGAAGGAGTCACTTGGCATCAAGTTTGTCATTTGCCAAGAAGTTGAGAGAGCACACATCTATGTAGTCATGGCCATAGATTCTCTCTGTATGATACATAAAGTATAGTACAACTAACCTTAGAACTTAGCAATTATGGGACGACCCTTAAGGTATCTTGGCCAAGCATTGAGAGACTTTAAGGACTCCTACTCGAACCTGGACGTATAACTATCGACGCCATCCAGTTTAGATCCTATCCTTCCAAGACAAGTCGAATGACTGCATGTCGACTTCTTTTGCTAAACGTACAATTTTATACTTTTGTGAATATTTTCTTTTATTTTAATTATGGGCCCATTCTTTAGGACTTAAGGCCTTGTACATTATTTACAATTTTGCCAGTAGTGTTTTAGGACTTGCTACAAATAGCAACATTTGTAATTAGCAAAGAGAATCATCAAAAGAAGAATAAACATATAGTGATTATACTTAAAACTTTCCTCTTTTGAGTAAGGTTATTCATAAGCTCTTAGAGCTTCCATTTGCTGGATTATTGAGTGCTAATTAACTCTTTAATCTTTCTTGTGCTCTTATCAATCTTGACCTTAAGATTGTGGTGAACCCCTCATTTGAGCCAGTTAGTGAGTTACATTTAACCCTCATTTGAATGCCAAATGACATTTAATGTTCATGAGTTGTATCAAATCCTATTTTGAGCTCAACCCTTGATTGTGTTTATGTTTTGGTGCGTGATATCTATACACATTCATTGTCAAAACCCCATTTTCACTCCTTATTCCTTATTTCCATTCAAAACTCGATTACCTCATCCTCGGTTTTTTATACCCACTATGTATCATGTGTCACGCAATAGCTAAATGTTAGAAATATGGCACAAGTAGGCAAAAATGAGAGACGAATTTATAGTTAGGAGCCAACTTAATTTGGATCAATTTGGGGGGTTATTCCTTCTAAAGAGGAGTCAACTTAAGTTATGGTTGGATGTCTATAGTCAGCTTGGGAGCTTGACTTAACTAGTCTCGAGCTATTTTTTAAGATAAAGCATAGTTACTAGGCAAGAGTGGGTCTAGTATACGTGAGGATCTAACAGTCAAGTTCATAGGGATTAGTTCAGAATTGGAATCCCCATCTTGGATTTGGCTTCGAGCTATTAGTCTTTGTATAAGTCCTTAGAGTCCTCTAACTCGGCTATGTATGATCGATCTAAGGGGTTGATTCCTATCATCTGCTTAAGGGTCAGAAATGTTTTTCCTCAAATCTAAAGTGCTCTTTGCTCCGTTTCTTGGTATGCTCATAGGGTCTTCTTCTTTCGGGTGGTGAGGAATCAGATCAGATATATTGAAAGTGGGGGGAGACACCATAGTTATTTAGTAACTTGATCTGATAGGCATTGTGATTAACCTTCTTCAAGACCTTAAATGGACCATCAGTTCGAAGAGATAGTTTGCTTTAGCTCAAGTGCAGGAATCATTCTCAATTGAGGTGAATCTATACTAAGTCTCTTAGCTAGAAAGTGACAGTTTAGTGACCTTGGCTACTAATCTCTTGTTGTCTCTTATTGAACTAGGTAATCTTCTTAGTTATTGGTTGGTGTAGTGCTTGTAATTCTTGGGTTCAGTCAACTCTGAATTGATTCTCTTTTGTAGCTACTGGGGAATCGATCATATCTAGGGGAATAATAGGATTAAGGACATAGAGAACCTCGAATAGGGTCTTCCTAGTGGTGTTATGGATAGTCTAGTTGTATGTGAACTCTACAACTCGTAGGTACAAATCTTAATCCGTTAAGTTCTTTCCCACAATAGCTCTAAGTAAGTTGCCTAGTGTCTTATTCACCACTTCAGTTTAGCTATTAGCCTGAAAGTGGCTATTGGAGCTTAATATAAGTTTAGTACTAAGTCTCCTCTAAAGAGCCTTCCAAAAATAGCTGAAGAATTTTGTGTCTCAATTTGAAACAATAGTCTTCAATACCTTATGTAGTTAGACAACTTCCTATAGAAACAAATCAGCAATGTATAAAGCATTGTTATTCCGATGGCATGAAATAAAGTGTGTTATCTTGTTGAAGTGGTCCACTACAACAAATATAAGATCTTTCCCTCTAAATGTCTAAGGCAACCTTAGGACAAAGTCCACACTAAGGTTGTCCTAAGTTATAGTTAGCATCAGCAAGGGCATGTATTCTCAATAGGGCTCTCTCAACTTCTAACTACCTTATGGACATCTTTGGCTAAATTAGACCAGTAAAAGTTTTCCTTCAGCAAATTAGCTATTTTAGTCTCTCTAAAATGACCAAATAATTTGCCACTATGAGCTTCCCAGACTAACAACTCAAGCATAGAATAGCTTGATATACACAACCTTCAATCCTTAAATAGGTAACCATCCTTGAGATAATACCCCTTAATAGCAATTCCATCATTACACTACTCTATGATAAGGCTAAAATGAAGATCATGATCATATTGCTCAGTGATGAGTGAGAATCCTAATAATTTTGTTTGTAAAGTGGTCAGCAAAGTTTTCCTTCACAACAAAGCATCACCAACCACATTTACACTTCCCTTCTTGTATCGGATGATATACAAGAACCATAGGTGTTCTTATATCTATCGTAAGTGACACATTGGTCAAATAAATAAGGTTGTCTAAGCAGTAGATGTGTAGCTCCCATAGGGATGACATTGCATACTACTTCATCCCTATGTATACTCTTAATACTAAACGATACGATTACTTGCTCCTTCACATGCAATGTATCCTTATCATAAAGCTAATGTAACATTTAAGGTCAAAGATGCTTAGAGGTCAGTAGTCCTAGCCCCTATGCGAAGGACTTTACAATGATATTTGTGTAACTTCCTCCGTCCACAATGATTGTGCACAATTGGCCCTTAACAATATACTTTATATGGAATAAATTTTCCCTTTGGTCTTCTTCAGTGTTCGATAGGGAACTGAATACTCATCTCAAGACAAAGGTCATCACTTCTCCTTGGTCAGCATAGACACAAGTCTCACTATGTCTCCTCGGAGCACCATAATACATCAGTTCGGGTACTCAACAACCATGTATTAGAAGCCTAAGCATTTAAAGTATTTCACCTCATTGGTCTTCCATCTAGAGGTTTGCCCTTTCTCATACGTCCTTAAGGTCAACTTAGTTTTGGTTCAGCCTAGTTAACTTGCTCGACCCTACTAGCTTGCTCGGCTTTCATTAGGTTAGTCATTCTTGTCCTCGGCTCGATATAGCCTTCTCAGCTCGACTTAAATAGGTCGGTATGGAATTGGGGTTCAGGAGAATGTTTGCCCTAGTCTACTCGAAGCACTTTTCCTCTAGTTGTAGGCCTTCTATGGTATCTTAATCACATCTTCCAAGGTAATAAACCTTTGCACCTCCACAATGTTATGAAACTCAAATTTGAATTTAGAATTAAACCTCGATACTATGCAAGTCTCAAGTTTGTCTAAATCGGCTCGGATCATAAGCATCTAGAACTCTCTCACATAATTATCAATAGATCAGCCTCCTTAGCAAAGTTCTTGTAACTTTGTAAATTAGTCCTATAGGTAAGTCTTGAGCATAAATTTGCCCCTTAACAATCTTTTCATCTCACCCTAAGTCCTTACTCCTCACCTTTCATCCTTTGTTTTAGCTACATTTAGATTCTTCCATCACATAATGACATACCTAGAGAACTCAAGTGTAGTAAGTTAGACCTTCATAACTTTTGTATACACATTACAATGAAACACCTTCTCTTCCCACTTGAAATATTCATTTGCATCTCTACTTCCACCGAAGGTTAAGATCTAGGATCTAGAACTTAACATTGTATAGTCCTTGAGAAGCTAGGGGTCCTTACTCCTATGCTTAGTAATTACTAGCCTCTTCTTCCTCCTCTCCATACTTTACTCAATCAATCTCCTCATCATCTTCCTCAACTTCCTTTAACTCTAATCTTCATTCAGTAGCTCGGTCTATAACTCCTCCAGCTCATTGCAGTTGAATTGGGCAATTAACTCAGCCACCTTCACCATAACCTCACTCTTGAAAATTTTCAGGTAAGTTGTGTAGCAGCATGCCCTAAGGTTGCTACCTATTAACTTATATTACTATAACTAGTCTCTTAATAAGGTTAGTGAACGTACTAAGTTTGTCATCATGATAACACCTTGAACACTCAAATCGAACATGATACAATACTTCTCAAATAGATTAATAGCACAATACACAAAGCAATGCTTCCTTACTACCTAAGATGTCGATTAATACATTAACAATTTTAACACCAAGTAATAACTTGAACAAAATAGAAATGAACTTGCTCTGCTTTCATAGTGAAAAATACAGTAAGAATAGAGTAACAATGAAATCACACTTGTCAACACACAAATCTTTACTACATAACTCATAAGACCAAACTTGCTTCATGTAAACATACTGCAACAGCTATGGAAGGAACATAACAACCACTAACAGCAAAGCAAACAAAAAACTTCACTACAACTTCATACATTCCCTTACGCAATCGTACTCTGGTACCAGCAAAGTTGATGCATCTTTAGGGTTTGATACATGAAGAGGCACCACAATGGAGTAAACCAAAAGAACCAAAAGGAAAACTAGCAAAAGTTCGAGCAGCTACAAAATGTATATGAAACACCACTCAATCCTACTTAGCCTACAATTCGCCAGATGTGACTCATTGTTCAAATTAAAGGGTTACTCGCCATTATTCCTTGCTAAAGGGAATAGATAAGAGTTGAAGGGAAATGAGAATACTGGGGTTGCTTAAAGGATACTTGAATATTCTAATATTACTGAGTTGTATCTATGTACAAATAAGTGGGGTTTTATTTACCCGTCTACTAAAGTTACTTTACATGTATGAAAAGACAAAAGGGACGTCCTTACAATAAAGTTACATAATATATACTAAAACAGGTAAAAGAGACAAAGAATATTTAATACAAAAAACAAAAGAATCCTTCTAAAATGTCGAGCTAGAAGAAACGTGTCACATAGTAGCTAGATGTTAGAAATATGGTACTTGTAGGTGAAAGTAGGAGAAGAATTTGCTGTTAGGAGCCAACCTCATCTGGATTAGGTCAGGGGTCAATTAGTCCTTCTAAAGAGGAGTTAGCTTGAGTTATGGTAAGATGTTTGTGTAAACCCTTAAATTTCTCGACTTAACATCTGAAGTAGACTTAAGTGTGTTAGATATTTTTAGGAGTTGACAAGGCTAGTGAAAGTAAAAACCCTTAAATAACTAATAAATCGCATGTAAAATTTTTCTACCTTACACATATGTAAACACTAAAGATTTCATCTGAAAGTGATAAAAACTCTGAAATCATAACTTTAAGGAGATAAAAGCACTAATTCACCATAATTTACCCTAAAACCCTAATTGATAATATAACCTTAGTATTATACCAAATCATTGGTAAAAAATTAAAGATAACTTTTAATTAGTCATAAATACATATAATACTAAAGTAATCCTTTAGAAACTAAGATATTGCTTCATAGATCATATTCATCTACTAATTATATAACTAGGTTAATATTACATAGAGTTAAGAGTTTAGTTGATACTTATGTTATATGTAATAAGTATTAATACCCTAAATGAAACTTTTCATGTTGACTACATTAGGTGGCCTATCAAAAGATGTATATAGAATATAAATACCTAAAAGAAAATCTCATCACCTTTTTTTACTAATCAATTCACTAAACTTCTTATTTCCTTAATTTTCTTCCTATTTTTTTTTTAAACACTTCATTATGTACACTTAGATTACACGTAATTGTGAAATGTTGACTAAGTCAACCTTTGACTTGGTTAACATAATGAGAAGTTAGCATAAGTATCATTATCAACTAGAATCTTCTCTTCTTTTCTATTGATTTCTTTTCTTTTCTTGAGATTTTTTTTCTTTTTCTCTTCCTTCTTACCATCCACTACTTTCCCCACTTAGGACCCCACTTGTTTTTATTTTTAAAGCACAAAAAATAACACAAAACTAAATCCTTTTCTTCCTCCCAAAATTGTGATTCCCTTTCCCTTTCATTCTTTCTCAATTTTCAAACTTTACATCCATATTTTAAGGAGAAAAAAGATATGTTATTATGTATTGTTCCATCTTATTTAATAGTTAGATGTATAGATTAGGTTAGGATAGAAAGTTTATGTGTCATGTACACATATGTTATTAAAGGAATAAAGTTCCAATCTTTATTCTTAGAAGTGTAGGATAGCTTTAGTAAATGGAAGAAGAGCATGTGTACATATATCTAAGTATATGTATATAAGAGTATACATAATAAATACATGTATAAAGACATTTGTACATAAGTATCCATTGTGTACATAACCTAAAAGAAGGCATATACTAACTATATATACATATACCATGGTAAATATACCTTTAAAGTACAAAAATATGAAAATTGTGAAGCTTTCTTAAGAGGGGACTTTAGGAATACGAAAATACATATAAAAATACGTATATCAGCATATGTATAGATGGGTATCTATGCTAGTATATGTATAAGTACATAAGTATACATATTAGTATGTTAGAAGCATAAGTATATATATAACATATGTATAAAGTGTATGAGTACATAAGGATAATAATGGATGATGATATAAGCAATGACATAATTGAATAATGATGTAATTAAATGATGACATAAGTTATGATAGAAGCGATTGATGGCCTAAGCGATAACATAAGCATAAGCTTGTAAAATAATAAATTATAAGACTACGTAAAAATATAAATATATATATATATATATATACATGTACTTAGGAGTCGAAACTCTTTTAAACCCTAATACACTTCCTAAATTGAATCAAACTTAATTAAGTACACAAATTAGTAATACTAATGTAAAATTCCCTAAGTGTAGGAATCTAATGGCTAATTAAATCATTAAGTCCTAAAATAATATATAAACATAAGTAATAAGAATAATTAAACTTCAATAGTCAAAATTTAGTAAATTTAGTTTATATAATAAAATAGGGGTTTTAACATCCAAAACAGACATCACCGTATGAATGTACATTTGAAAACGATGAAAAATGTCTATAAATTCATAAATATCAAAAATAGAATAAAAAAGTTACATATAATTAGTGATAAAGTCTAATCAGATAAAAATTGATAGCAATCTAAGTAGAATTAGGTAAATAGATATCTAGAATTACTAGTTAATTCAATTGCTTACTATTGTTATTATATCATAATGATTAGGTAATCCCAATATAGGCGAAGATCTACCAATTGATTACAACAACTAGAGTAAGTCATCATAGCTGAGTGAGTATTTACCCTATGATTCCATGCTTATATGTGATTGCAGATAGAGGAATTAAATGATATTGTTAATTGATTGTTGTATAGGGTTAGGAAATGCTTGTGTATGTTATTATATGTTGAGATATGAATTTACCTTAAGTATAAATAATACTTTATTGTTGCATGGTAGTGTGGATAATGATTGTGTATACTATTAGATGGTCACATCATAATTGGACTTAACTATACTCGACTTATAAGAAGAAATTGGTATATGCATCAACATGCATTACATAGACATAATTCTAGCCATCACATCACACGGAGGTAAATAGAGACCATTTGGGGTTTATTATTATAAATTTATTGGTTCTGTATAGTGTACTCGTACAAAATAACCTTACCTTAGCTCGTAGGAATAATAGGCATTGGAGGTACCAACCACTTAGCTAAAGGTCGAGTCTAAAAGCCTCCGTTTAGGGGTAAGTGTGAACTACGGGGGCCTACTCACGATTATACTAGAACTTGGTTTTTTATGAAAATAAAGGATTTGTTTGATTTAAGTACGGAACGTAAAGTTCCATAGCAAAGTAAGTTCTAGTATAATACTTGGATCTAATCGATGCCATATATACTCTAATCCTGATTTCGGAGGACGTTAAATCTGAGTGATGTATATGGACTAGTTAACTATACATATTGTTTGGCATTCTAATTGTTTATTCATTCATATACGTGATTATAATGTATTTATAACTTGCTTATGGTGTGGCTGAATGTTTTGCTCACTAAGTTTAGGCTTATACCCCTTAAAGTTTTGCTGCAAGATGGCTAATTTGTTGAGGTTGGTTGGAGAATGACATAGGATAGCTTGGGGAACTAGGCATGAGTAAGCCATTCGGTGTGATGAGAGAACTGATTATGCAGACTTTTACTTATATACTTTTGTTTTATTAGTAATTTAGCCCTCGATGTACTAAATTACTTTCTACTTTAAACTTTGTAGTTCAAATTTTATATAAATATGCTATGTGATGACATCATGTAGATCTAGATGTTCTTGGGAAGCTAGTATGTATGAAGAGTTCATGATTGGAAGGGTAACCAATCAGGGTTTTTTCATACAGTATAGGTCATCTGCTACGAATAAACCATCTTCAGTTCGTAATAGTTTATGGTTAGCTTAGAAGCTTAGCTCAGCTAGTCTTGAGCTATTTTCTAGGATAAAGCATAGTTGCTAGGCAAGAGTAGGTCTAGCATCCGTGAGGATCTAACAATCAAGTTGGCAGGGAATTAGTTTGGAAAAGGAATCCCTATCTCAAATTTTACTACGAGCTAGCATTCTCTGTGCGAGTCCTTGGAGTCCTTTAGCTTAACTACCTGTGATTGGTTTAAGGAGCTTATTCCTATCAACATTCTCGATAGCTCATGATTACATCTACATGTAATGAGGTTATTCATAGTGAGCCTCCTTATGACAATAAAGGAAAGGGAAAATTACAATAAACAGTAATTACAAATATGCTCAAAAAGGAAAGAAGAATATCAGCAAAATAAGAAAATACAATACACTGAGGGAAATTTCTAATGCTATATTCTAGCACAAATATGACAGTAGGAAATAGAAGATCAAACTCATTTATGTTGAGGTGAGTTTAGAGATAGAAGAATAGGTTAGTCATCAACTAGAATTTGGTTAAGGTCTATTTCCAGGATTGCAGTGAAGTTAGGATGGACTATAGAAGGTCAATAATTAAAAGCTTATAACTTAGAAGGTTAGAGAACAGTGATCAAGGATTTATCACTATTAAGATCGATTGGCTTGGCAAATCGCAGGTTAATTGATAGACTGTGAGCCTAAAGGTTAGCAATATGAACATCAATAGCTCAAATCACTATATTGGCATGCTTAAGAAAGGAATTCATCTAAAGGTTAAATTGGTATTGAAACTCGTCCTTAGCTAGTTGTAGTGTTAGGACTCACTTGATTAGTTCTTCGAAGCCTTGAATCTAGCTTGGGTGATTGGTCCAAAAGTTGGTACTCCATCAAATCAATAAACCCTAATTCCATAAAAGTAGTACCACATATTTAGATGTAAGGGAAGAATATTCAAACTCATTAATGCACCAACTTATACACAAAAACAAAAAAATTAGGATAATTAATTCTTTAATCAAGCTCTTACCTAAACCTCTACATGGTGAGACTAGATTACAGATTGACTTACCAAATTGAGCTAAGATCCTATTAAACAATGACCTTACTAACATAATGTAAGACTCCTTAGCTAGAACTAGAAAAATGTAGTTTCAATTGAACCTTCCCCCATGCTTTCATAACCATTAGCCACCTTAGTTCTCATTTCACATCATTGGTTTGTCCATGTCTAAATTAAACAAATTCACATGAAATAAATTCCAAGTGATGGTAACACTTGCATGCCATCTTGAATGAACAAACTTCCCAAACAATGTTACATTCTTATTATCAAAACAAGTTAGGAAAGTTACAGATTGTCCCTATACCAAATGAAGATTTTTTAGGGAGTTGAAGATCGTACCTTTACTTCCTCCATCATCGACCCCACATAATTACTTCTATCTTCATTTTAATTAAACAAATCTCACATGACAGAATCCTAAGGATGGATAGTGACATGTTCATGCAACTTTGGATACCTAACTTCCCTCATCTAAATCACTTTCTCATTGATGCAATGTCCTAGGAAACATTTTGATTGTTTTCATAACTAAAGATGAAATCATTGGAACTGAAACTCCCTATCACTTTTTTTCTCCCCTTTCACTAATGGTGGCCGTCCCTCTCACATACTCACCCATTGTCTCATTTTTACTTTCAATTTCACTCCTAAAATTCAAGCTACATAAAAACATAAACTCATTCTTTCTCCATGCCTTTGTTCACTGGAAACACACATATATGTACCACATGTCCACCTTTCTTTTCCATTTCACTCATACATCATCTTTCATTTTCACTTTAAACCTTATTCGTACATCATTACCATCTTTACTTCAACATCAATAAAGAAAACCACTAATTATTCTCTTCTTGATCTAGCCATGAAACAAACTACTCTTTTCTCATTCCATTTTCATTTTTCCATCAATCCTCTTTGACTTTCCTTCTTAAATCAACCACCTACTAAATCACCATAATTCTTACCTGTTGAGTTACGTACCCCTCGCATCTAGGAGTAAGGAAAAAGGAAACATCTAATAGATATCCATGAAGCCTCATCAAAATTTCCAAATCATGGCATGATGCATTTATTACTCCTAAATTTAAATGAATATGTCATATTAGCATTTAAGAATGATTGATGTAATGGTCAATCATGACATTTTGTACATCTTACTTAAACTTATGAATAGAAATATTAGGCTATGAGCACTTATATGTAAGAGATGTTGCATTAATTTCTAAAAGTATATTAGAAACATTGTTTTTCAAAAGTTTATAGATAAAAGATTTCTTAGAAAAACCAATCCTATTTGCAGTAACATGAAGAAGGTGTTCATGGGACTTGTCTTTGATCTTTAATCCACTCGATAAGAAAAATCAACTATTGTGATGATCAAAGAATTGTTAACAAAGAAGAGTGATTGATAGTACAAGTCACCTAACGGACCCCTTAACCTGAAATCACTAAGAGGAGTAATAACATAACCAAAATTTGAGAATCTTCTATAAAATTGTATTGAAGAAGGAATTTTGAAGGGTTGAAGCTTAATCGGATAAATTAGAACCAACATTAGAAGATTAAGATGGAAATTGAACAAAAGACCCATCCAAAACCTCTTAGACTAGCATCAAAAGAGGTGATCTTAAGCTAACCCATCTCGATGTTTGTATAACTAAGATTATGAGTGTTTAGTAAAAGTTTAGAATTAAAACAAATTAGCCAAGTGATGATCTAGGGTCATAAATGAGAAATGGGCTTAAAAGAGGATCCTTAAGCCTATAGAACATAAATTAAAGTCCTAAGATCTTAGCTATTAGATCTTAAACTACCATAAAATCTACCACTAAAATAAGTTTTTGTGAGTTATGGGCTTAAAGAGATGAGTTGGGCCTTAGCTCATCGCTTAAGGAGAAGGAATTGGCTAAAATCCAAGAAAAAAAGGACTAAAAGACTACTAAATGGGCCCAACATTATTGGGACCTATAGCTAACCTAATATTCCATAGCAAAAGCTGACAAGTGTGGTAGTATTAGGTTGAGTGAAGTATAAGCTATGGCTTAAGAAAAGATGGACAACTTAGGTGTTCCAGCAAAACTCAAATATTTTTAGTAGATATGGCTCATCGTAAACCTTGTATGAACTAACTAAGCTTTATATGTTTTAGAAGCTAGTTGCGGGGGTTGCTCACTACAGTGCTTCTTAAAAGGGCTAATAAGAGTTAGGTGTTGGACTAAGCAACATGAAAGCTTACTTGAATACAAAAATGAAGTAAATATTGAATTTTCAATGCATTGATGATGATTAACTAAATATTTTGGCTTTATAAAATGAAGGTATTTATACTGATCTTTTAAGCAACCCCTTATACATGGATAATTACAAAAAGGGACAATTAATATAGAGGAAAATCAGAAGTATAATGTACAAACAAAAGCGCAAAGATGAGAAAGATAAAAAGAATATTCTAATAAATATACTACTGTATTAAAAATTCATAGATACATGTTATAGTATGCTTGGTATGAACTCAGCTTAAGTGGGGTGGTCTTTAGGTGATCTTGAGTTATTGATAGCTGCGCATTTCTAGCTTTTAACTTATGTAGCATATGAACTATGAAATCTAAGGGTAAATCAATAGGTTGGTTGAGCAAGGAAGGCTATTTAGGATTTTGGTCAAGGGAGATGATTAGACGTACCGTGCTATCAAGTCTCTTAGCTCTAGCATGCATGATGGGACTACAGGTCTGATTCTTATAATTCCCACTAAGTCATTGTAGATTCATGATCAAATCCAAAGAGTTCCTTGGTTGACATCCTTCTTCTTCAAGTATAGAAAAACTTAGATAAGTAATATTGAAATTGTTAGACACTCCATACACCTTAGGTAGCTCTAGTTGATAAACATTATCATTAACCTTCTAGACTATTCTAAATAGTCATTCAGCTTAGTTAGATAACTTGCTTTTCCTCTTGTTTAAAAATTCGCCCTTGTTTAGTTGTAACCACTGAAGCTACCTAGTTGCATTTTCTTTTCACTCTAACTTCTTTAATCTAAGTTCTTAGCAACTTAGGTACATTATCACCTTCTGATATATCTGATGTAGAGCTTAGGCTTAATTTACGGGATCAGGTTCTCCTTCATTAGGCTCGAGTATGGGCACTTGACCAAGAGGTAACTCAAGATTGAAATCATAGATAACTTCAAATGGGGTCTTTCCTATCATATGTATGAACAACTTGGTTTTAGTAAACTCCATTATTGAAAAATATAGATCCCAGTCCATTAAGTTTCTTCTATAATAGCATGGAGTAGAGATCCTAATATTCTATTAACATATCCATCTATTTAGGGATGGCATGATATATTGAACTATAGCTTAGTCTCTACTTAGTGCCACAAGGTTTTCTATAAGTGACCTATGAACTTTAAGTCTTAGTCAAAGACAATACTCTAAGGTTTTCCATGTAGCTCATCTGACTTATTGTTTAGTCTTAGGACGAGTACCTATACTTAATGGTAATTTAGTTCGCAACTCGAATGTCCATATACATTCTTTAAGTTTCATCCTTCTTAGGAATTAACAAAATATGTATAGCACATGGACTTAAGCTTTTCCTCTCATATCCTGTCTTTATGAGCTCATTTACCTATCTTTGGAACTTAGTGGCTTACCTAGAATTCATCCAATGGGCTAGCTTGTTTAGTAATGCAACTTTAGCTTGCAAATTAATGTAGTAATTAATTCCTTTAAAGAGAGGCAAGCCCATAGGTAACTCTTTAGAAAAATGGTCTATCAACTCATCAATTAACTTTTGGATATCTAGGGTAACTCAACTTGCTCCCTCAACTCCAACAATCTTCAGAGTAGTAAGTAGGTTAGCACATCTAACTTCAATGCCTCTTATGTTCAATTCAACTCATTGCTAAAGTCTTCTTGGATATCTAGCTCAACTTCACTTGCTTATATTGACTAGCTAAGGGTCATGGGGTTCAACGAAATTCTCCCTCTATCTTTTTGATATGCATATATGTTCTAGAACCCATAATGCATAACCTTTCTATGAAATAGCCATAGTCAACCTTATGTACGATGAGTAAATAAGGAAACGTCGCAAAGGAATTCTTCATGGTGTATCCTAATGGAGATTAGAAATAACACCTATCTGAAAACATGAATCGAACCCTTCTCATTTAACTAGTAAAGATTATACGACTTAAGATGTTAGGAGTTCAGTAAGTTTAACTACTATATTAAGCTAATAAACACTATAATGGTGCAGTTGCTACTATCCACTAGTAGGGAGAAAATTTGTTCTTCATCTTGAATGTGATGTGGAATAAGTTTTCGCTCTATCTATTCTCCTTAGATGGCTCTATGCTCATAGCTCAGCAGACAACCAATCTCAAAAAGTTTCTATCCTTTTCATAGATATTCTTCACAATGCCTTTAGAAGTCTCCTTAGTACATTCAACTGCTTTTGCCTTCTCATTAACTTCCTCGTTAGTCCTATCTACCTTGCAGGTCATCACTTCTCACTTAATGACCATAGCTTAGCGATTTAAACATTAAGCAACCATATTTCTAAAAGCTTAGCACTTAAACACTTGATTTCACTTATCTTCCGTCTTGACATTTAGCCCTTTTCAAACTTCTTCAACATCTCCTTCTCAATACCTTTGAGGTTCAGATTAGACTTAAACTCTTCTCTCTTACTTAATTTCAAGCTTGTTGGTCCCTTAAAGATAATACGGAGAGGTTGGGATTATTGAACAAGTCAGTTGGACTAAGATTACTATAACCTACTTCTCTTCTGCTTTTCCACTCATTAGTCAATCTAATGGCTTCTTCTAGAGTATTAAAGTGTAGGACATCAACCATGTCTATGACTTCATACCTTAGGCCAGTAAGGAATCATGAGATAATCTAAGCTTCTAGCTCATTTATTTCATATCCATTCATCAACTTTTGGAATTCTCAATCATAGTTGTAACAGTTCAATTAACTTACCTTAGTTCTTGCAATTTTATAAAGGTATGTTGCAAGTAAGAATACAAAATGAACCTAACTCATAAGATACATTTCAATTCTGCCTATGTTGAAGCACCTCAGTAACCATCTCTTTTTTGCATGTCTTGAAAATTTCTCTACCTCATGGCAAGCATATCTAGAAAACTCTAGGGTAGCCAATTGCACTTTATCATAGTCCTTATATTAGTAGTAGTGAAAAATCCTCTCAATCGTTTCTTCTTAGTCTAGGTAACCATTAACATCACTTATGCCATTGAAGGTTGGAATTTCCAACTTGACACTATTAGTAGGTTGTGATGATTAAACTCCTCTCTCATCAACTTCAAAAAAAATTTTCATCCTTATCCTCTTCTTCAAGATCCTTTAAGCTAATCCTCCCATAGGCTCTTCTATCAACTCCTCTACCTCATGCATATCAATACTTTAATACTAAAACAAACATATGACTTAAACACAGCTACTCCTCCATGTCACAACATATAAGCTCTAGTACCAAGATGATACATCATAACAACAGTTAACAAGTGTAGCAGTATTAGTGTGACTCAAGTCCAAGCTATGGCTCAAGAAAGGATGGAAAGTTAAGGGTTCTAGCAAAACTTACACACTAATCAGTGGATATGATGAACCATAAACCTTACACAAACTAAATAACTAAGCTTAATATGACATATAAGCTAGCTACGAGGGTTACTAGCTACAATCCTTACTAAAGGGGCTGATAAGAGTTGGATTTTAGACTAAGTAACATGAAAGCTTACTTAAGAGCAAAAATGGAGAATATACTAAATTTTCAATGATTGATGACGATTAATTGACTATTTTTTGCTATAAAAAAATGATGGTAGTTATGCCCATCTTTGAGGGCAATACCTTACACATAGATAATTACAAAAGGGGAAACAGTTCAAAAAAGGAAATTGTAGCTTTAATGTACAAAGAAAAGGGAAAAGATGAGAAAAGACAAAAATGAATATTCTAACATATATAGTATAGTATGGAAAAATTCATAGAGACATATCATTGTTTGTTTAGGATAAACCTAGCTGGAGTTTAGTAGCTCCAAGTGATCTAAAGTCAAGTTAGTAGCTACTCAGTGATAGCTTTTATCTTAGGTAACTTAAGAATTAAGCGATCTAGGCGTAAGTTAGCAAGTAGCAAAATAGGTCTCCCACTAACATGAGACATTCAAAAGTACATTAAGCAATCTGATGGTTAAGTTGGCTAAGTTATCCTACAATTTAGGACATATCAATTGCTTCGAATTGTAAAAAGGAGTAAGGAAAGGCCTTTACTACTTGAGCCATACGTATAAGATTTAGATGTAAGATTCTTAGGGTGGAGTATATAGGAGATTAGAAGAACAAACATGTCAAGATGGCTTAGCAAGGAAAACTCTTCTAGATTTGTCCTTAAGGAGATGATTCAACATACCATACTCTAAAGTCCCTTAGCATGAGCTCACATGATATAACCATGGGTCCAATTCTTATCATCACCACAATGTGCAAAAAGAAATGAAAGTTAGCAAAGATCATAAATGAATTTTGATGGGTCCATATTGAACTTAGGCCTAAAACCTAGCTTAAAGCAAGGAAACTTACTAAATGGGCCACCCATAAGCTAAAAGAGATAAATGAAACAATGAACTCAATTGGACCACACCAACATCATAAGTTCAATTGTGAATTAAAGCCCATTAAGCCATAGGAATTGATTGAAAATGAAAATAATAGGCCATACCTACAAACCAGCCCAGAAAATGAAAAAAAAAATGTAAAAAGAAAATGGGCTTCATAATCTTACTAGCTTACTTCAAAAAGTGTAGATCCTAACTACTAAAATGGACCCTATCTTGTAAATCCATCTAAAACTATATGGCTATAACCATGAAAATCAAACTCAAAATGAAGAAGTTAAGACCTAAACAAGATTTAAGAATAAACGAAGAATATAGCAAATTTAATCGAGTAAATAGGATAGTTTTCTTCTTTTATTAGCACTTGCTAATGTAAATTTTAAATTATTTACTAGGAGACTTCAAGTTAGATTAGGACCTACTGAACGACTACTTTGATGCATAGTTGACATGGCCAAGTGAGTGTGCTATCATTAATGCACTTGTTTATGCTTGTAGCATAGTGAATGTTACATGTTAACATATCATATAGTAAGTGAGTTTGCTTGGAGATTAATTGGGTTTATATACGTAATTGATCTTGCTTGATTGTTTGTTAAGATACTCTAATTATATCAAAACATAAATTGGATGATCTATAGCATAATGATATCTTATACATGGATTGTTTGTTAAATACTTAGTTGGTCATATAGTTAAAACTTAACTATATTCAGCAACTAATTCAAAACTAGACATCCATAACATAAAATTTACATAGGTATAAAAGTTCATCAAATTTATGTGATTATATGGAAAGGTGACAGAGTCAAAGCTTTGGTATTGGATTCCCTTATACAACGTAACCTATCTTGATCTTTAGGAATTAAATGTCATTAATTGTTTCTCAAAATAGATAATTTTCCCCAACTTTAAAACTCGCATTTGTGTGTGAAATTAGCAAAAACTTATTAATTTTACATGAAATTAGAGTTTATACAACAAATGGACCAACTTATATAAAATTATAAAAAATGCATGAAAATGGATTAATTCTAGAAGAATTTGATTGATTTTATAACTTACATGTAGGTGCATGAGAGTTACCATGATCTTAGTAGCCCTTACCATTCAATCAAGGAGGCTTAATTTAAGGGAGCTAGTGAATTTAGCTTATTAATCAATCGGTAAGCTTACTATTGACAAATTAGCATGCCTTAAAGTATCAATGATAAAGTGACCTCTTGGACAATCAATCGCTAGAGAAGACGATGTCATGAATAGAAAGTACATGGGTAAATTCACGCATGCCAATCGGTTTGTACTATCTGCATCGATTGATCGGTAGAAGAAATTACGGTAAGGGTTGTTTGACTAAAACTATTGTCATGATCCTAAAGGGGGCCAAGTACAATTACCTAAATTTTTTATATCACGTATGTACCCATAATACGAAAACCGCCTTACAAGTCAGAGGTTATAAGACTTTAAAAAAATTAGTCAATAAAGTTTTCAATTTTTTATTTAATTAACTTATTATAATATATAAGTGATTATGGATATCCAATAAGCTACATCCATCAGAACCGCAAAGAATCGGTATCCCTACCAAAAGATAAGATTAGGTAGTAAAGTTCTAGAACTTAAACTTACGAAAGTCATAATATATAATTCAAACAAAATATACAATCTAACATCAGATTCTAACTTCTATGTATCTTGACGTTAGTACTCAACACTCGACTTTTAATCCATGCTCGATTATCTATCAACCTGAAAAGGAAAACTATTAGGGAGTAAGCCACAAGAGCTTAGTGAGTTATCCTTCATACTATACTAACAAGCAGGTTATCAAATAGTTTATTAACAAACATATGAATGCATGAATAAACCGTATGCTGAGCAGCATATGTGTAATTGATCGGTGCTACATACAATATCGTATTTAACACCCTCTAAAATAAAGGCTGGAGATACATTAGAATCAATCACAACCGAGCTCTAGTACCTGAGGATTTTAACCATATATAAACATATATAGAAATTCCTTGTTTCATAAAACAGGTTTTCATTTCCAAAAGTCAGTAGTATACAAATATCCAGGTCTAGCGATAAGGTGGCCTCTATAATCTACGCTCACACCTTATAACAGTTGTCTCTAGACGCGACCCCTAGGCATCCATGGTTAGCAACTCCGGCACCAATAAAACCCGCAAGCCAAGGGTAAGGTTTCGTTATACCAATGCTTCTACACTATACTAATCAAATCATCTAGGAATCCATCCCTCCAAGGCCCTTCATTACTAACCACGTAAGGTGATGGTCAGAACATTATATGTAATGTTTGTGCTCTATGTATGATCTATTTAATTTTAGTTGAGTTGATTAAGATTAAGTTAATTTATGAGGTAGTTAAACATTATTAACAAATCATTCAAATTATGTAGCAATCAATGATATAACCAAATCTTCAATTGTCACATTTAACAATATTTTGCACAATAACCAATTAATATCAATCACATGCATAGCGCAAACCCCATGCATAAACTTATTAATATTTAATTCATGTGCACTAACTACGGGCATAAAACAAGTATAGAGTCATTGAGAGTACTTACTTGGTCATTAATTCTATCAACAGTTGTAATAGTCTACTTAGTAAATTAGGATCTGTATTGGGATCGAGTGACATTTAGGGAATATGAAAAGTAATAAGTTTAGGATTGAAATAACTAAACTAGAATGCTAAGTTGTACTATTTACTTAACTTGGTTATTGATTTGAGTAAAATTATCAATTCGAGCTTTTTTATCGAATCGCATATAACGTTTTCAATTTAGCTCGAATCTTTATGAACTTATAGCCTATTCTTACCACTTTCAAGCATACTTTCTCGTAGCGAGATCTATTTTGGAAGTTGTGACATGCAGTTTGAACCATGATATAAAAATATCACAAAATTTATTATTTTAATTTAAAATTTCATAAAAATTAATTGAAGTTTTTTCTTAGTATATTTATGATTTAATAAGTATTTAAATCATATGATTGATAATTTTCTTATTTTAAGCTTATTTTGCTCTAATTGCTTATTTTTACCTATTTTTGAGATTTTAGAATTATTAATTCAATTTTTTCTACTTTATTAATCAATTAATTAATATTATTACTAATTACGAAAATTAATTAATTTATAATAAATAGTGACGTAGTAATACATAAGAGTGACACGTATCAAGTTTGCACATTTTTTCGAATTTTCTATTATTTCCTATTTTATGGTATAAATATGTATATATAAAAATACTTATGATTATATTTTATTAAGTTTACTAATTTACTTAATTATTAATTTTTTCTTTAGGTTTACGATATTTATGCATATATTTATTCATTTATTAACTTACTTTATTTATTAAACTATTAACATAGTATTTGTATACACAATTTAAGTATACTCATATTTTTACATATATATCACTATTCATATACGTATATTTATATGTATACTATACTTAATGTAATAAATTATTTTGACTTTAATTAAATACTATATACTATACGTATAAGTATAATATGGAAGTATTTGTATTTTATATACATATACACTTATACGATTATATTAAACATATATATATATAATATGGAATATAACTAGTAATATAATACATACATATAATATCTAACCTAATACACGTATAAATATATACAAAAATTCTTATTAAAATGAAAATATCAATTATAAATATACATACATATACCTACTATTATACATGTTCTTATATATATATATATATACTAAATACTATGTTTATATTTACATGTGCATATATATAGAGATATATATATATATATAACATTAAAAAAAAATAGCTTACATATGTACATGAATACTAGAATACATAATACAGACATATATATATATATAATATACCAAATTGTAATCATCCATACATATATAATACACATATACATATATATTTATGTGCATATACCTATATATATGTAATTACCTAAATAGTGAAAATACTAAATACATACCTTATGTATTCTTATTTGTACATATACACATATACATAAGGAAATACTTAGTATATCTATATTATATACACATTCATGTAATACATGAAATAAAATAAAAGAAAAATAACAAATATCCAATATATATGTACATAGTATAAAGCATATATACATGTACAAAATTTAAATAATAACTTACCTAAATCCTTTAGTAATTTAATTACTCAATCATCTTGGTCCCCTTCTTCTTCCACTTCTTTTCCTAATTTCTTTTGTTGTTTCAATTTGTGTGAGTGTTTTTTCATTTTTTCCAACTTAAAAAAATTTGGAGTCGCTACCCGACTAGTGTCGGGAAAAGGGGTTAAGTTATAACCAATTGAGTGAATTGATTATAACTTAGTTGCTAGTCTATCGATTAAAAAACCAATTTACAAAACGGTTGTTTTGAAAGCCAAAGAATTAAGTTTGAGGGCTAATTTATTAAATCCTAAATAGGTACCATTTTTTAACTTTCTGAATTTAATTTTGCTTTTCAAATATACCCTTTTTAATTTCTAAAAAATCTAATTATGATACATGCGACTAAATTGATTAATAAATATATAAAAATAAAAAAAATAAAACTTTTCATATTTTAAGTCGCCCCATACCTGCGTACAAGTGCCTACTTACCCGCTATTCGGGATCAGACGCACGTAGTTCTTTTAAAGAAAATATAGCAAGTTAATTGATTTTAACTTTTGAAAAATTGCCAGGTTTATGTTTTTACTTATTTTGAGTTAATTTGAGAAAAGATTATAAGAGGTTCTAAGTTAGATTTTATTTTTGAAAATTCTAAATGATTCTAATTTGAAAATTGATTTCATTTATTTTTAGAAAACTCAATTTTTCTAAGTGTCAAAACGATTTATTTATTTATTTTTACTAACCTATTTATTTATTTTTATTATTTTTTTATACTTATTCTATCTATTTCTATAAATAAATAGACTACTTCTTTTCTCTTTTTTTTTTCTTCTCTTTCTTTTTTTCCATTCTTTTTCCTTTTTTTTTTTCTTTTTCTCATTTATAACATTTACAAATAAACAAATGAATAAATAAATAAAAAGGAAAAAAGAAAAACTAGGTCAGTTCAGATTAGCTCAAACGGCTCGAATCGGCTCACTTCGGCTTGGATCAGCTCACTTCGGCTTGGATTAGCTCACTTCGGCTCACTACAGCTTAGATCAGCTCGGTTGGCTTAAGTCAACTCACTTTGGCTTGGATCAGCTCGATTGGCTTACTTCAGCTTGGAGTTGGCTTGGTTAGCTCGAGAAATCCAATAGTAGTGATTTTCGTAAAAACACCATAAGGAATGCTATCCTAGAGAGAGGAGAACAATACTAGAGAGAGGAAACTTCGATTTTTGCTTTTCTAAAGTGTTTCGAAGTTTTTGTTGTGTTTTGAAAATGAAGAATAGACCCCTACTTATAGGTGTCACGGTCGAGTTAAAGATGGAAAAAATTAAATGCAATATGATTTTCTTCCATTTTTGGATTGGACGAATCTGGACAATATGTGGTGCCAAATACATAGTTTTGTGTATATGAATGTGCCAGAGTATGTCGAAGTGTGTCTACCACACTTAGAAGTGAGTTAGCAAATGACATGGCCCATAATGTGGCGATGACATGGCAATAAAGTAAGAAAATAAAATAAAAATTATATTTTACACCTTCCATGGATTGAACTCAGGATCTTCAAATCATATGCAATATTAAGTCCAGATGCTTATCTAGCTGAGCTATTGGTTTTTCCTTATTCATATATGTAATTAATCGCACATATAGACCAAGTTGACCTGAGCTATATTCAAATTAAAGCGTAGACTCAACAGCCTTTTATTAAAAAACTATTCAAAATAAAATCATACTCTATTTAAACAACCTAAAAATTATTATTTTCTAAATTCCCTATTTTATTTTATGGCTTTTCAAATTTCTTATTTTTTTGTATATTTTTTTTTTCTAAATTTCTTATTTTTTGTGTTTTTTTCCTATTTTCCTTTTTTTTTATATTTTTCTAGAATTCTTATTTTTTCTTTCATCATTTTTTTTTGGATTTATTTAATTTTCTATTTTTTTTTTAATTTTTCTAATTTAGAACCCTATAATCTAATTTGAAAAATAAAAGGGGGGAGGGGGTGCAAAAATTAGGTGTCTACACTCATCCACTTAGATTAGGCATTAATTAAGATAGGACATTTGCTTTATTATTTTTGTCCTTTGTCCCCTTAATTGTATGACACTTGTAATTTAGAATTATGCACATTGGCTACTGAATTCAAGTGCTGGAATTCACATGGTAATGAGAGAAAATTTGGGAAAGAGACATAAAATTAAATATAGGTAATTTTTTTAAACATAAGAATCATAAAAATAATAATTGTATATTAATTTTGAAATTTTATGGAAATTTATTAATTTAATTGGTACTCATTACAAATATAATTTTTACAAATTATTTTAACATTTTCATTAAAAGTTTTATATGATTACGTGATTTAATCGATAACTGTAATCGACTACGATTATATCACTATTAAGTGATATTTATTTATTTTATGAGCTTAAAGTTATAGTTTTAGGGTTTTGAATAAGTTTGGGTTTAATTTCAAGTATTTGTGCTCACATCGGATTTAGGGTTTTTGTATATGATTTAGGTTTCGATTAAAATTTTAATTCTTTTATTACTTATAATATATTCAAATTTATAGTGTAATAAATTTTTTTATCTTACTCAATCTTATTAACTCCTAAAGTTATTTACAATATTTGAGCTTAATCATACACTTAAATGGTTAAATTTGCGAGGTTTACAACTTTAATCCTCTTAAATGCTGCATTTCATAAAACACGGACATGACCTAGTGTTGATACGTCTCTACAGATCGATCATAGACCTTTACATCAATTGTTTAGTAGTCTAAAAATATATATACTCATGTTTGTAACTGGAAATGTGAGCTACAATTAGGTTTTGTCTAGGAATTAGTGTAGTTTTGCAAGCTCATTCCTTTGTTTACTTTTTCATTATGTTAGGATTTAAGGATCTAAAAAACTCTATTTGCAATGATTTTTTTTAAAATTAAAAATAAAAATTGAATCCTTAAATTGTTGATGGATCCATATGGTAAGTTAAATTGATATGAGAGAAGATCTTTTACATTATGTGAATCTAGGTCACGATGTGGATCTATAGGTTTTGTGATCTCATAAGTCCCCTCGACGGTATCCATACTTAAATGAACACACCTAAAAAATATATTTTAGTATGACAACACTAAAACAAATGTAGGAAAAACTTTCATAATACCTTATGTTTCACTCTCTATTTTTGGTCTACATAGTTTCTCTATTGGTTTAATGTTAATGATATAATGTTAGAGTAACCCTAATAGAGAGATGTCTATATCTATATATAGACTAACAAAAATATCTTCTAGAAGATATTAGGAGATTTGGTGAGATATTAAAGGATGTTATTAATAAAAAACGTTATTTATTATCTTTTACCAAAAATAATAAACATAATTATTTATCATTCTCCAATCATTAGGAATAATAAATATTTCAATACTTCATGCTAGGATTAATCAAAATAAACCTATAAACTCTTATGTTCGTTCTTTGTATGTGACTCTATAGGTTTACTTAATTTTGGCAATAGGCGTAAAAACTCCTTTTGAGCTTATAAGACATAAGTAACCTCTAGCAAGACATTATATCTACCTAAATTAAGCAAAGATCAATCATCTAACTTTACCTAATCTATAACTTACATCATAATCCTCTTGTCACATGATATCTAGATTGAACAAAAGACATGGATAGTGTCACCCTTGTATTGTTCTACCTTATCATTTCTTGATCTCCAAGTAGATTGATATGACAAATGAAATTGATCATATTATCAATTCATTTGAGTGTGGCCATGTATTTCTCAATCTCACTTATCAAGGGGGCTAAAGATATCTATCTCATAATAAGACGAACAAGTCCCATCTTAATCAGTCATCTCCCTTTACGTGATTCACATTCTGCCTAATCACAGCCTTTATAATTATCTGGTTAGAGATAACATTTGATTGAGTTGAATCATAATGTTCCTCATTTTGGAAACAATAGTGATTTTAGGTCTAAGGATATAATGACATTGTTATAATGAGAACCACTTATGACAATAATCCATGTATTGATCGCATAGCAAGTTAGTCTAGTACATGGTTCTCTAACATGTAACTATTACTAACACATTATTGGAGTTTACTACTACATTTTCAACATCTGCTATTGATATTATTTTTAATATGAGTGGTTAAGTAGATTTTAGTGGGTTGGTGATAATGTAGATGTTGCAAATGGTGTAACTTTATAGTTATGATATGGGTATGTGTATTTATATGGGATTTTGACGATTGGCAATTCATTTGAACTCTGTTAGGTGCTTGATGATAAAATTTTCAATAAGTTTCCTTATGATTCCAAGACTGAGAGGAGATTAGTCCTAGGAAGTGTACTTAAGAGTTAATAGGATTGCGTAGTGTCAGACTGAGAGGAGATTAGTTGTGTAATTCCCACCTTGAGTCATTAAGTTGGTGAAATGTTGATAATGGGTTCTTACTTCTGCGAGATTGAGAGGAGATTAGGTGTTCCTCATTGATTTCACATTATGTTATGTGGTTTAAGTAGATTAAGATAGGTTATAAAACTAAGAGGACATTAACTCCCAGTCTCTAAAACTAGAATACTTAATTTATGACAAGAATTGAGTATTTAGTTGATTATGTAAGGAAATGAGACTAAGAGGAGATTTTTCGCTGTATAGTTGAGTGAGATGCCCTACTCGAAGTCTACCTCAAGTGAATCCCATCAAAACTCAATTAAAAACCATATATAATATCTTAGTGGCATGCCGTCACCTCAACATTGGAAACATGTCACAAGCCTACATCTTCATCATTTGTGTTAATTGTTGCTTTTCACTTGTATTTTAATTTCAATTTCAATTTTCAATTCCAAACTCTCTTTTCAATTCACCTAGATTAGAGTAGCAGGTTAGTATCTGGTACTTAATCAAATCCCTTTTCCCTATGGAATTCTACTTAGTGAACACTCACCAGTATTATTACTATAGACGACTTAGATTACTAGTCATTTAAGATGACAATGTTTTGAATATCTTTATTTATAAAGTATCTTTATGTATATCATTTTTATAATTGTCTCATGTTGTTCAGCAATTTTTGGCCCCGTTGCTAAGGAAAAGGCATTTGTGTCAATATCAAATAAACCGAGGATGCTAATCTTTGGCATCAGTACAACTTTAGTATACTTATAGTTTAGTCCATAGCCTACTTTAATTTTTATTGATTTTGAGTAGTTTAGTCATTAAAGTATTAATCTTTATCTATTTTCTTGCTCAATTGAATCAATTTAACTAGTTTGCTATTGATTTGAGCTTATTCATGGATAAAGTTTGAATCTTTACTATTGAAATTGATTGAAAAGTGTTGAATTTGTCCCTAGCTAATTTGTATCGAGTTAAGAAAAGTGTTGTTTACATCCTTGCATTGAAACTTATAGGTTGTAGTTTGGTAGTTTGATTGGATTGGAAAGGAGTAGAATTTAGGACTATTTACTTATATGCGATGAGAGGTAAGAAGATTAGTATAGGATTTTGAACTTGAAATAGAACGGACTTTTTATTGTAAAATAGGGAATGAAGCAAAGAATAATTGAGAGAAATGGAGAATCAACAAGGATATGGACATAGAGGAAATGGAAATGGGAATGGTAATAATCGAGCTTTATGGGAATATTGTATCTTAGATTTGAATGAAGTTGTACCATCATTCACTTAGCCAACTATTCAAGCAAAAAATTTTGAACTTGAACCTGCTTTAATTTAGATGGTGCAACTCGATCAGTTTAGTGGAACATCATTTGTGAACCCCCATGAGCACATTCAAAATTTTTTGCAACTACGTGCTACAATGAAAACTAATGTGAGACCCTACGAAATAGGCTCTTAACTTAAAATTAGATAGTTCGGAAGTGATTCGCAATATTTAGGATGGTCACAAAATTTGATTGATTAAATCCAAATTTTGTACTGAAACTAAGAATATTAGTAGAATGATGAAATAATTAAATATTATATTATTAGGTTATTCGTAAATTATCTAAAATGAGTTTTGGATATTTAACAAAACAACAGAGATAAAATATATTCTCACCAAAATTAATAAAATAACATAAATAATATTTAGGAGTGTTTATTTACATTAAATATGAGTTTATATGTAGGTAAGAATATCCAAAATTACTCAAAATACCAAATAAATACAAAAATATATTCAAATAATCAAAAGAAATTAATAAAAACTTAAGAAAATTATTTGGCAATTTGTAAACTGTACTTTAACGCATGGCACATCGAGGATATAGAATAAGATACCTTTTGAAAGGCTTTAAGACAACTAAGATATGGGACTTAAAAGACTAGATGACATTTAGCACTACATTAATTCTCAATCGACAACTCCTCTCCTATAAATTCAGATGGGTCATTTTAGGAGATTGGTTTAGCCTTTAGCCTCCATAGTATTTAGCAAAATTATGAAAAACAGCTAGAGGGTTGGGAGCAATTTCGGAGAAAATTTACAAGAGCAATTGCAATGAAGGCTAAATTAGGGTATAGGCATTGAACAAACATTTAGGAAGCAACTAAGATGACTACCCAACGATGGACCGCATGCTTGGTTGTGCTGACAATAGTAGGGTGCTTGGAGGTAGTGGTAACGATTGAGTCTAGTAAGCACTATAATTAGCTTTGATTTTTAATAAAAATAGTAATTATTGTTCAAAATTATGAAAAATTGTATTGTAACATTTTTTTATGTAATTCTTACGAAAAATATTATTTTGTTCAAATTAAGTGTCGAAATATATTGCTCTTAACAAATCGCTAAACTGGACTCGATTTCGCTTTTGTTTTCAAAAACATTATTAATATTATTTCAACTCCAAAATTTTCTATGAAACACCTATTATGTATATTGAATTAATTTTAATTTTTTTTTGTAAAAATTATTTTTCATAATTTTATCTATTTTTTAGGCCTTAAAAATCCTATTAAATAACCATTTTCCTAAGTATATTTAGTGATTTTTCAAGAAATTGACCTATAACCTAATTTGGTAGGAATTTTGATATTTTATAACATTGAATAAATATTGGGAGATGAGTTTCATCATGTTAGGTGTATTTTTTGGGTAATGTAAAAATTTTTTATGTAACAATGGTGTTAGGTGCATTAGATTTGAATATTATGGATTTAAGGTTAGTATATGTGTAATATGAGAAATATCAAAATAATGGGGTCAAGTGTAGTTTAAATAAACTTGAAGTAGCAATAGGTTATATGATGCACAATAAATCTATTTCTAAGTGCCACTTATGGGTTTTATGTTAGAACATAGGGTATGGTTGGATCAATAGCTACTTCAGAAAGTATATCAGAGATAAGGTTTATAATAGTTTACAAGGGGTTTAATTAGAATCTAAATTATAAACTACATTCACCTAATTTAAAGTTAGTTAAACTTTGTGGAATATGGTAGATGGCATTTATGAGGTTTATGAATGAAGCGTAATTAGGAGCTGGATAAGAAACTGATTCAAACGGCGAAATTGCAGAAGAAATTAGAAGTTGAATCAAAACTTAGCTAAAAATGAGGATAACTACAAGAGACTTAAAACCTAAATAATTAGATATAGTAAAACCTTAAACTAAGGATAATAATCTGAGTTACAAAGTAAAGCTCATATATATAGTTACATGAAAACTAAAATGACATATGTATTATAGGGACTATCAGCGAAAGCTAATGAGTCACACTTTAACTACGTTTAGGATCAATAATTAACTATATTTTGAAGTATTGTTTCATAGGACATGGAGGCTTATAGATAGTTTGATTGTGTGCATGTCTCTAAAATTAATAGCATACTACTATATTCTTATTCTAGTTTGCAATTGATTGTATTATGTGACAAGGATTGATCACCCTAAATTAGACATATTGATATACTACTTGTACTATTAATCAAACATATATTGCAATACACTAGGGGATGCTTAAAATTCTATAACCAAATACCAATACCTTTAAAAGTGATGACACTAAAGCACAATAGCCTCTTCTTCATTCTTAATTGAACTAAGTGATAGGAAAGAAGATCATGACAAGGATAAAGGTAGTGGTTCAAAGGTGGTCACTAAAGGAGCGGTGTCTCCATTATATAAGCCTGGGTTTAGTAGTGAGCTATTGTACGTAAGCTAAAACTCCTGAACTTAGATTAGAGTAGTTGTAATTTCTCTAATCTCACAATAGACCATATAATGTCATGAGAGAACATTTATTTATTACATTGCATTTAAAGCATTGTCTGATGACTCTATCTATGCTTGATGTATAGTCTTATGTCTCCATCTTGGCTTACTAAGCTATTAGTTCCTTACATCCCTATAGATATATTTGTAGGTGCTAACCAAGAAGTTACAATATAACTACCTAGAAGTTAATGACTGTTAGATCTTAGGGAGTGAGAGTATAAATTAAAAACAATTGAACTTCTGAAATTTTGATTCTTGTCTTTTACTAATTCAATTTCAAACTATGTACATATTAAATCACTAGGTTACTAAATTTGTAAATAATATTGGAATATTTGGATTTTATTGTAAGTCTTAACTTCCACAATAAAATTTTATTTTTCTTACAAACTATTTACTTCAGAGCAGGTTAGTCATAGATACCTAGTGTAAATCAAGTCTATGATAGCAATTGTAAGGTTAGGTTCTATCATAGGGTGGTTTACATAATGGGACTATTATAACTTTGCCGCTTTGGGGCATGGAAGTTCTCAGTTAGTATTAAGGTGCAGTTGTAGTGAACATGCTTTAAAGCATCACAATTAAAAGAAGTAGACATTGTAGGAATACAATAAGAGTGGGTAGTAATATGTAGGTAGCATAGGACTAGATTATAAATTATAAAATAAGTAGTAACTATAACATTAAACTAAGATAAACATTAACAGATTTTAAATCCATCAATGGTGTCATTTGATGAATTGATTGTTAGTTGGAGTAATTCAAGTGAAATAGGGAAAAGTCTCTAATGCATCTCTGGGTTAGGACATATGGAGAAGCACCACAATGAAGCAAATCGAAAGTAAACAAAGAAAAAGCTAGTAAAGCTTAGGTAGCTACCGAATGGATATGATAGATCACTCAATCCTACTCGGCCTACAATTTACCAGATGTGACTCATCAATCCAAACTGAAGGGTTACTCACTACTACTCCTTACTAAAAGAAATAAATAAGAGTTGAAGGGTAATGAGAACACTAGGGTTACTCAAAGGAAACTTCAATGATTATTTAATAATGATCAAGGTTTTCATATAAGTAAGTGAGGGTTTATATACCTAACCACTAAGGTTGCGCTATATGTATGAATATTCAGTATGGGAAAGTAAAGAATCCTTCTAGAAAGTTATGCTAGAAGATACGTATTACTCGATGCCTAGATGTTAGAAATATGGTATAAGGTGGTGAAAAAGAGAGAAGAGGGCTTTTAGTTAAGGGTTGACCTGATCCAGGTTGGAGCCCAATCAGTCCTATTATAGAGCAATCAGCTTGAGTTAAGGTCGAGTGCTTATGATCAACTAAGGAGCTCAACTTGAATAGTCTTAGAGCTACTTTCTTGAATTTCTTGTCATTGTACAATTGCTAGGCAGTAGTATATGATGTACTGCTGGCCAGTAGTCCCACTACTCGCATGCGCCTCTAAGGCCTCTAATCCCTCTCCCGAAGAATTATCTCTCGACAACCTACTAATGACGAGAAACTATACATCGAAGAAAGGTAGTTGAACTCCCTACATTGTCATATGTTAATCTGTATACTCGGTAGTAATGATACTAACCATTCCTTTACCAAGGACCCTATGCCAAGTACTCCTAACAACTACTACTGAGAATCTCTTACCAAGTAAGGAGAGACTCACTTAAATGGTCAAGTAGTTTTCTCTTGGCAAACCACCAACACTTTCATCCCGACCCCTTTAGTGCAACAACATGTTGACCTTTCCCACCTGCTGTGCTCAGAAAATATTTGTATAGGACCAATGTTACATTGCCAACTATCCACCTCGTCTGACATTTAACTACTTTTCCACTTTTGGTTTATTGTCCTTTTTACCATTTTCATATGTACTAGGAATTCCCTTTTTGTAAATACTTTTTTGTAATTTCTTTATTTGTAATGTTGCCCTAAGGAATTACTATAAATAGTCATTTTCACTCTTGTAAGCCAAAGATAACCTACATCTTAATATTAAATACTCTGTTCTTGTAAGACAATCCTCTCGAAGTCTATACCCCTTACACTCTTATCTAATCTTGCTAAATAGCTCAGGATTAGTGGTGAGTAAACCTTGACATTAACTTGTACATCATATCAAGTGAGGTGTCAAGTCGTATTGTGTATGTTAGTGAGTCATATCCTCCAAGCAACTTCACATCAGCTACTCTTATTCGATTGTAGATTATTTCCCTCTAATTTTCTTTGATATCTCAAGGGACCCATTTAAGTTCAATTTTGCCCCGATAAGTCCTAGTGATAACCGAGCTCCTAGGTACACCATATATTCTTAGTATCAAAGCTTGAGGTTAAGATTGAGAGCTGTGTAGTGTTAGTTTACTATATCTACTATTTGAGATATTTGTGTGTAGAAAGCATTTACTTGAAGTATCTTTGCTGAAGCTTACATTGAGAATGTCAAACCCTAGTGTACAGGGAGAGATTCACAATGTTGAGAGTGATGCTTATGGTCACGATCGAGTTAGCCAACAAGTACCATGTAATACTGATAAGTAGATACAAAATCTCATTGTTATTGTGGCCAACTTAGCTATCTTTGTAAATAGGGTCTTAGAGGCTGGGCCACGTAAAAGAGTTACTAAACAAGGTCAAAAAATAAGAGATAAGTCAAGGAGGTAAATAAATGAGTAAGCCCCGGAAGCCTTTCTTATGAACCAAGCACCACCATGACATGCCAACAGAGTCACGAGAAGAAGGTTAGAGTTGGACAAAGAGGAAGAGTATGAAGAGGAAGAAGACTAGTATGATGGGATGGATGAGAGTGAGTTTAAAGCACCAAGAGGAGCTAAGCATCTTAAAGTATAGATCCAGAGCTTTAACAAGTCTGGTAGTGTTCATGATTACCTCGATTGGGAAGATAAGATAAAAAAAAGATATTTGACTTCTATGATTAAGAAGATGCTATCCGCATTGGGGTAGCTATGTTAGAATTTTCTAGGTATGTGGCAATGTGGTGGAAGAAGTTACAAAATGTTTGTTTAAGGGCCCAACGTAAAGTTCGAACATAGAACGAGATGATGAGAGTTCTGAGAAGTACGTTTGTTTTTTAATACTACGAGTAAGACACTTTCTAACAACTCTAAGACTTAAGGCAAGGTAACAGATCCATAGACGTTTATGTTCGAGGGTTTCAGTTGCTCATGATACGATTGATGTTAATGAGCCTAAGACCCAAACTATAGTACGGTTCATCTCAAGACTCCAAGCTGAGATTAGTCATGTCATGGAATTATAGAGCCTCATAACTCTGGATGAAACCATCCATGTAGCCTACAAAGTTAAAAGGCAACGGCGAAACCAGACTAACGAAATGTCGAGTAGCAGAACCATGACGCCAAGTAAGAATGGCCTACTGAGTCGAGCAGGGAGTAACAAGGCATCAAACAGATCCAAGGTTAAACACCGAGGTCACAAGCCGAGCCGACTAGTCGAAGGCCGAAGTGAGAGGAAAACCGAGGAACTTGGGATCCGAAGAAACCAGGGTTAGAGCTCAGGATGGAAAACCTGAGAAATCAAATGTTTTAAGTATCTTAGCTATGGATACATTGCTAGTCAATGTCTAAACCGCCGAGTCATGACCAACAAGGGAGATAAGCCCCAGTTTGAAGTAGAAAGTGCGAGTAAAGGAGAGGAAGAAATGGTAATAGATTAGATGCTGGAAGAATTTAAGGAAGATTCAAGAGCTGAGATACCCCTTAAAGGCAGTGCTTAGTATTTCTTTATTGTTTCGCAATCTGTCAGTACTTTGGTGGCTAATGAGAACGAGTAGAAGAGGGTAGTTAAGGTTATGAAATTACTAACTCTTCCATACCCCAAGCCATATAAGATTCACTAGCTAAACAAGAGAGGACGATTACACGTTTCCAAGTAAGTTAGAGTACCGATTACTATTGGTGATAAATACAGGGACAAGGTGTTTTATGACGTCCTACCTATGTATGCATCCTACATATTACTCAGCCGAACATAGCTATTTGACTTAAGGGTGCTACATTATGGGTATAGAAACACCTATATGTTTCAAAAGGACACGAAAAAAGTTATATTGATGCTGATGAGACCTAGAGAAGTATAAGAAGCCCAAGAAAAGGTTGCGAGCTCAACTTGCACGAGAGGTTAAACTCGAGGATTATGTGCTGCTCTTAGTCAGGAGACTCCTAGAGGTTAGAGAGGCTGAGAACTTACCTGCCAAAGTGCTGCAACTATTTTAAGAATTTACTGACCTATTTCCATCCGAGATGCCGAAAGGATTACCTCCCTTGAGAAGAATTGAGCATTGCATCAATCTTCAACTTAGAGCAGCCCTACCAAATCAACCTACTTATAGACTTAATCCTAAACAAGCAACCAAGCTGAAAAGGCAAGTTGATGAGTTAGAGGATCGCAAATATGTCCGTAAGAGCATGAGCCCATGTACCGTCCCAACCATGCTAATACTGAAGAACGATGGATCATAAAGGATATGTATTGGCAGCCGTGCCATCAATAAGATTAATGTTAGGCATCGATACCCAACCCACAGTTGGATGACATGCTCGACAAGTTATAGGTGCACGCATCTTTTTGAAAATAGATCTAAAGAGTAGCTATCATCAAATATGAATGAAACCGAAAGATGAATGGAAAATAGCCTTTAAGACTCAAGATGGTCTATTTGAGTAGATGGTTATGCCATTTGATTTAACTAACGTACCGAGTACATTCATACAACTCATGAATCATCTACTTCAAGCATTGATAGGCAAATGCATTGTGGTTTATTTTGATGATATTCTGGTTTACAGTATCGACCTTCTTCTTGATATCGAAAATTTGAGATTGGTGTTTAACATATTCCGTATCAAGAAATTATTCAGCAACTTGAAGAAATGTGCATTCTGTTAGAGTAAGGTTATATTCCTTAGATATGTCGGTTTAGGGAGTGGAGTTCGTGTTGATGAGGAAAAGGTTAATGCTATTAATAAGTGGCCTATGTAGTTAAGTGCAGCCAAAGTAAGGAGCTTCCATAGCCCAACCTCTTTCTATCGAAAATTTATCTAGAACTTCAACTTCATAATTGCATCGTTGACTGAATTGACCAAGAAGAACGTTGAGTTTAAATGGATAGAAAAGGCTTAGAGCAGTTTTGAAGATGTGAAGTGTAAGCCGACATTTGCTCCAATACTATCTTACCAGATTTCAAGAAGGTTTTTAAGGTTGAATGTAATGCATCTGGTGTTGGCTTTGGTGCTGTACTTATGCAGGAATGACAACCTATTGCCTACTTCAGCAAAAAACTTTGAGGTGCTCCCTTGAATTACTTAAATTTTGATAAGGAGTTCTATGCCCTTGTCTGTACTCTCTAGAACTAAGAGCATTACCTAGTGTCGAGAGAATTCGTCATCTATTTTGATCATGAATCTCTTAAGCACCTTCATGAGCAATAGAAGCTTTCTCGTCATTATGCCAAGTGGGTCAAGTTCTTAGAGACCTTTTGCTATGTCATTAGGTATAAGAAGGGAAGCACCAATACAGTAGCTGATGTACTTTCTTGTCACCATACCCTCATCATGATGTTGTAAGCTAAAGTAATTAGATTTGGCACATTACTTGATCGATATGAGCATGACCCACATTTTGGGCCTTTAATAGCCTAGTGCAGTAATAGAGGAGTTGTAGATGGATTCTACTTAAGTGAAGGGTTCTTAATGAAGGGCAAACAAATGTGCATGCCGAGTAGTTCTATAAGAGAGCTACTAGTTCAAGAAGCTCATGCCAGGGGTTTGGCTGGCCATTTTGAGGAAAATAGGACAATTGAGATATTGAAGGAGCATTTTTACTAGCTTGGGATAATAAGGGATGTGCATCGAATATTTAAGGGGTGCAAGGTGTGTAAGTATGCTAATGGAGGAGAGAGCCCCATGGAGAATACACGACCCTGCCAATTTTCTAACGACTATGGATCAATATAAGCATAGATTACATGTTCAGCCTTCCCCACATGTTGAGAAGACATGATTCGATCATGGTAGTAGTAGATTGGTTCAATAAGATGTGCCACTTCATTCTCTGCCATATCACTAATCTCTTTTTACAGAAGATTGTGTGACTACATGGAGTGCCGAGAAGTATTGTGTCTGACTATGATTTGAAATTTACGAGTTTCTTTTAGAAAACCCTATGGAGGAAACTTGGCACTAAGCTCCTGTTCAGTGCCTCTTGCCACCTTCAGATAGGCAGCCAAACTAAAGTAGTTAACAAAACCATCAGTAGTCTCCAACACGCTACTATTGGAAAGAACTATAATGACTGGGACTTATGCCTGCCCATCATTGAATTTGCTTATAATTGCTCAACTCACAGCTCTATTAGAACGTCACCATTTGAGGTTGTTTATGCGCTTAATGCAAACTTACCCTTAGACTTAATTAATAATTCATCTACACAAAGGGAGAGTCAATCCGGCCTATAGTGTACCGAGAAATTTCACAAGTTGCACCAAAGAATTACCGAGCAATTAACCAAAACTGTGGCTCAACGGAAGGAAATGGGAAGCCGTGGAAGGAAACGAATCATTTATGCTCATGGGGACCTTATCTAAATACATCTTAGCAAATAACACTTTCTTAGTAAGAGAACAAATAAACTATCACCCAAAGCGGATGGACTCTATAAGATCCTAAGGCGCCTTAATGATAATGCCTTCCAGATTGAGCTACCTGAAGGTTTCAGTGTATCTACCACATTCAACGATGCTAACTTAACTCCATATGTGCTCGATGATGACAAAGGCTAAGATTTGAGAGCACATCCTCGACAACATGAGGAAACTAATGCACTACTGGCTAGCAATCCCATTACTCACGCGCATGCCTTTGAGGCCTCCAATCCCTCTTCCGAAGAATCCTCTCCCGACAACCTGTTGATGATGAGAAACTGTACATTAAATAAAGGTGGTTGAACTCCCTGAGCCTCGTACATTGTCATATGTTAGATATTTAACTACTTTTCGACTTTTGGTTTGTTGTCCTTTTTACCCTTTTCGTATGTGCTAGGAATCCCCTTTTTGTAAATACTTTCTTCTAATTTCTTTATTTGAAAATGCTACCTTAAGGATTTACTATAAATAGTCCTTTTCTCTCTTGTAAGCTAGAGATAACCTATATCTTAATACTAAATACTCTATTCTTGTGAGACAATCTTCTCCAAGTCCATACCCCTTACACTCTTATCTAATCTTGTCGAGTAGCTTAGGATTAGTGGTGAGTAGACCTTGACATCAACTTATGTGTCATATCAAGTGAAGTGTCAAGTCGTATTATGTTCATTAGTGAGTCACATCCTCCGAGCAGCTTCACGTCAGCTACTCTTGTTCGATTGTGGACCGTTTCTCTCTAATTTTCTTCAATATCTTAAAGGACCCATTTTAGTTCATTTCTACCTCGATAAGTCCTAGTGATAACTGAGCTCCTAGGCACACCATTTTGGCATCTCAAATGGAAAGAGGTTAGCAAATTCCTAAAGTAGTTGTAGTATTACGGTAGGTAAGTTCTCGGCCTTTCTAACCTCTAGGAGTCTCCTGACCAAGAGGAGTAATAGTCCATGAGTTTAACTACTCATGCAAGCTAAAATCAAGAAATCGCTAAGGACTTTAGCTATAAAGATCATGCAAGCTTTTCTTGGGCTTCTTGCACTTCCCTAAGACTCATTGGCATCAATTTAACTTTCTTCCCATCCTTTTGAAACATGTAGGTGTTTCTATACCCATCGTGGAACACCTTTAAGTCAAATAGCTACGGTTAGTTGAGTAATATGGAGGATGCACACATGGGTAAGAGTTACGCAGCACCTTATCCCTATACCTATCACTGATAGTAATCGGCACTTTGACTTGCTCGGAAACAGGTAATCCTCCTCTCTCGTTTAGTTAATGTATCTTATATGGCTTAAGGTGTGGAAGAGTTGGCAATTTCATGGCCTTAACTAACCTTTGCGCGATCATGTTAGTATAGCTCCCTCCATAAATGATCACAACGCATAGCTTGCCATTCACCCGGCAATTCATATGAAAGAGGTTCTCTCTCTACACGTTCTTAATAGCCACCAAAGTGCTAAGAGATTGTCAAACAACAGAGCAATACTCAGCACTACCTTCAAGGGGTATCTCGGCTGCCAAAACTTCCTCAAATTCTTCTAGCATCTAATCGGTTGCGACTTCTTCCTCTCCTTCACTCATACTTTCTGCTTCAAATTGAGGTTGATCTCCCTTAATGGTCATGACTCGGTGGTTTGGACCTTGACTAACCCTATGACCATAACCAAGGCACTTAAAACATTTGATTTTTTGGGTTTTTCATCCTAAGCTCTAACCCTACTCTCTTCGGATCTCAAGTTCCTTAGTCTTGCTCTTACCTCGACCCTTGTCTAGTCGGCTTGGCATGTGACCTCGGTATTCAACCTTAGATCTGTTTGATGCCTTGTCACTCCTTGCTCTATACGGTAGGCCATTCCTACTCGGCATTTGGCTAGCCTGGTTCCATCGTTGCCTTTCAACTCTCTAGGTTACATGGATGGTTTCATCTAAAGTTGTATGGCTCTACAATTCCTCAGCTCAAACTCCTGAGATGAACCATGCTATAGTTCAGGTCTCAAGCTTGTCAACATCACAATGTATCATGAGCAATTGAAACTTTTGGACATAGTCATTTATGGATCTATTACCTTGCCTTAAGTCTTGGAGTCGTCGGAAAGTGTCTTGCTCATAGAGTTCAAGAACGAAACCTACTTCTCAAAATTCTCTTCATCCTGTTCCATGTTTGGACTTCACGTCGAGTCCATAGATGAACATTCTGTAGCTTCTTCCACCACATTTCTGCATACCTAGAAAATTCTAACGCGGCCACCCTAATGTAGACAGCTTCTTCATAATCGTAGAAGTCAAATATCTTTTCAATCTTCTCTTCCCAGATAAGGTAGTCATTAATACTACCAGACCCGTTGAAGCTTAAAATCTATACTTTAAAATGGTCGGCACCTCTTGGCTCTCTAAACGCACGTTCATCCAACCCATCATACTAGTCTTCTTCCTCTTCGTATTCTTTCACTTCAACCAACTCTAACCTTCTTTTCGTAACTTTATCGACATGTAGCATTGGTGCTTTATTCATAGGAAAGGTTTCTACAACTCACTCATTCATTTGCTTCTTTAACCTATCTCTCATTTCTCAGTCCTACTCAGTAACTCTTTTACGCAAACCCTATTTACTGAGACAACTAAGTTAGCCACAATAGTAGCAAGATCTGATATCTGCTCATTAGTAATACATAGTATTTCTTAGCTAACTCGACCATGACCATGAACATCACTCTCAACATCGTGAATCTCTCCCTGTATACTAGGGTTTAACATTATCAATATAAGCTTCAACAAGGACACTTCACTTAAATGCTTTCTACATACAAATATCTCGAATAATAAACACAATAAACTAACACTACACAACTCTCGATCTTAACCTCAAGCTCTGATACTAGCAATATATGGTATGCCTAAGAGCTCAATTATCACTAGGACTTACCAAGGAAAAATTGAACTGAAATAGGTCCTTCAAGGTATCAAAGAAAATTATAGGGAAACAGTCCACAATCGAATAAGAGTAGTTGATGTGAAGCTGTTCGGAGGATGTGACTCACTAGTAAACACAACATGACTTAACACCTCACTTAATATGACATACAAGTTGATATCAAGGTCTACCCGGCACTAATCCTAAGCTACTCGGTAAGATTAGATAAGAGTGTAAGGAGTATGGACTTAGAGAGAATTGTCTCACAAGAACAAAGTATTCAGTATTAAGATGTAAGTTATCTTCGTCTTACAAGAGAAAATGACTATCTATAGTAAGTTCCTAGGGTAGCATTATAAATAAAGAAACTACAAAAAGGTATTTACAAAAAAGGGGATTCCTAGTACATACGAAAAGGGTAAAAAGGACAACAAACCAAAAATGGAAAAGTAGTTAAATGTTAGATGAAGTGGGCAGCTGGCAGTGTAACATTGGTCCCATACAAATATTCTCTAAGTGTAATTAGCAGGAAGTGTCAAAATGTTGTGGTACTAAAGGGGCCGGGACGAGAGAGATGGTGGTATGCCAAGAGAAAACTATTCGGACTTTTAAGTGAGTCTTTAGTCACTCGACAAGAGATTCTTGATAGCGGTTGGTTCGAGTACTCAGCACTGGATCCTCAATAAAGGAATGTCGACATCATAACTACTAAGTATACAGTTCAACATATGATAATGTGGGGAGCTCAAGGAGTTCAACCACCTTTCTTTGATGTATAGTTTCTTGTTATCAGTAGGTTGCTGAGAAAGGATTCTTTGAGAGAGGGATTGGAGGCCTCAGAGGCGTGCATCAGTAATGGGATCGTTCGTTGATAGTACATCAAATCTCATGTTGTTTCTAATTGAACTTGGTGATCTTCCTAGTTATAGATTGGTATATTGCCTACAATTCTTAGGCTCGTTCAACTCCGGATTGATTCTCATCTATAGCTCCTAGGGTGTTGATCATGTCTAGGGGAATTATAAGGTTAAGGCCATAGATGACCTCAAGTAGGGTCTTCCCAATGGTGCTGTAGATAGTCCAATTGTATGCGAACTCCATAACTAGTAAGCATAGATTCAATTCCTAAAGTTCTTTCTAACAACAACTTTAAGTAGATTACTTAGTGTCCTATTCACCACTTCAATTTGGCTATTAGTCTGAGGGTAGCTATTAAAGCTAAACATAAGTTTAGTTCCAGGTATTCCCCAAAGAGTCTTCCAAAAGTAGCTTAAAATTTTGTGTCCCGATCAAAGATAATAGTTTTCGGCACCCCATGTAATCGAACAACAAATCAACAATATATAAAGTATCATTAGTCCGATGGCACGGAATGAAGTGTACTAATCTTGCTGAAGCAGTCGACTACAATAAATATATTATCTTTCCCTCTAGATGTCTAGGGTAACCCTAAGACAAAGTCAATGCTAAGGTCAGCTCATGGTAAGGTTGACGTCAGCAAGAGCATGTATTCTTCATGGGGTTCTCTCTTCCCTTTAATACACTTGCACACTTTACAACTACCAACTACCTTATGAAAGTCCTTGGCTAAACTTAGCTAGTAAAAGTTCTCCTTTAACAGGTTAGTTGTCTTAGTCTCTCCATAGTGAACTGATAATCCACCATAATGAGCTTTCCTAATCAACAGCTTATGCGTCGAATAGTTTGGTATGTATAGCCTTTGGTCCTTGAATAGATAACCTTCCTTAAGATAATATCCCTTAACAACAATTCCATCCCTACACTATTCTATGATAGGGCCAAAATGAGGATCATGAGCATTTTATTCAGTGATGAGTGAGAATCCTAATAATTTTGTCTACAAAGTGGTCAGCAAAGTTTGCCATCTTGACAGAGCATCACCAACCACATTTGTACTTGCCTTCTTATGCTAACTGACGTATAAGAACCCTTCCACAAACTCTAACCACTTAACTTGTCTTTTTGAGAGTTTATTTTAACTCTTAAGTTGCTTTAGAGACTCATAGTCTATTAAATAACAAACTCTCATGGCAATAAATAAAGTTGCTAAACAATAACAACTTGGTATAGAGAGTATGAAACACTCTAGTTAGACTATTAATTTAAATCATAAACTCCTTTAAGTTAGTAATGTTGGAAATCAAAAATTAAGATCCCAATTTGATTATTTTAAATATTTATTTTACGTACATATTAAGTACATTAAATTTAATATTTTACGTAAAAGATATAATAATTTTTAGTACTTTACATTATAACATTTGCATAAAACTTTATTTTTTCCTACGCAGTATTTATATAATCTCATTATTGTTAATTCTATTTTCTTTTTCTATATTTTAGACACTACCTTATCTTCTATAAGCTTCTACAACCTACCTTAAATCCTAATTCTTTTCTTTTCTGCCATAATTTTTCTCTCTCTCAGAATCTATTTCTTTTTTTTTTCCCTCACCTGACTTCTCTCTCTCTCGCCGCTATCGCCTTCACACACTCGTCATTCCTATCTTCCCCTTGCCTTCCTAAATTTCATTTTCTTTCTCTCATCACTGTCTGTCCTACTCCTCCTTGTCCTTACTTTCAATAGCCTTCGGCCTCACCCCTGACCCTTCCTTCAATCCTTTCTCTCTCGAAATCCCCATTCCCCTACTCTCTTCTCTCCCCTCATAATTACCCTAATCCCTCTCTCTCATTAAATAGCTTCGCCTTACCCCACCCCCCCATACAGCCCCCCCCCCACCAAAATCAAATTAGACTGGACCCTACCTTACCCTTAACTATTTCTTTTTCCTATTAACATCATGCTAAGTACACAATCAAACCTAATCTCAAATCTCCTTTAGGTATTATTTATTTGTATTTCTCTTTCACTTTGATTTCAGTGGCGTTAGACCGACCAATTTCAAAGCTTGTTTAATAATGTGTTATTTAACTTGTTGTTAAGCAGCTAGTTCGAATCCTTTTAGGTTATTCCATTCTTTACACGCTCCAAATTACCTTAGTAAATGCCATTAATTGATTATTTGAATATATTATATTACAAATTATAATTTTTGTATTATTATTTATGATAGGTTTTCGTTTGTCGTCAACCAGTGTTTCTATCTCAGTTGTTTTCGCTATTCGTTTCCAATTTCATATTCGGTAACGTACTTATAATATATATCTTATTATCATTATTTTATTTATTATTTCCATTGATATTGTTGAATTAAGTACTGTTAGTATTCAATTTCTACTTTTAATTATTTATTTGTTATGCTATATAGTGTTATTTATGTAAGGGTTATTGTTAAAATTATTTTATCATATTTTGGATCGTTAGTTATAGGTAAATATATTAGGGCCAATTTCAATTTCTATTTCTATCATATTCAACTTAGGTCACTATTTTTTGTTTATCTATAGATTTTGCTAATAATCATATTTTAGATGACAATCTTAAATATCAACTCGGTGTGCTATAATACTATATTATGGTTAGTATGTCTCATTTTTTTTTATATCAACGGTATTTCAATGTAAATATTTTCTTTACCTTAGTATTATGAATATATAGTATATTTTATCGTATTTAGTATATTGATTATAAATGTATACGTGTTAAGGCTAAGTTTCTGTTTATTTATATAATAGATTATATTATGCTTGGTATGTCCATTTTATGTATCAACTATTATTATGTATTTTCTTACGAGTTGTTATCAATTATACTATTTCCCAGTTAAGTACGTATTTATCATATCAATTTGATAATCTATATTATTCAATACTTTAGTTATGTATTCTTTTTATACTTTCTTATATATATATAGATATGTTATATATATATATATATATTATGTACTTGATGAATTTTTATAAAAGTGATCTTATATATATAGTTATATCACCTTTTTGGTTTGATCATATTATGTTATAATTATTTTGATTCGACCATTTTTTTCAAGAACTTGATTGAATAGATCATTAGTATATAAATAACTCTGAGGTAAGACTTAGTCTTTGAATGTAAGGGTTAACGTGCTACTTAAGCGATTCGAGTATTGTTCAGTTTCCTTTATCGAGGTTTGACTTTTGTTCGGCTTTAGGATTAGAGTATTGTATTTAGTTTTTGAGCGATTCTAAGTATGTGGTGCTTGCTTGTATGTTTACGCATGTTAGGGCTTATATTGCAATTGGACTAATATATATACTTAGCCTAAATGACTTAGACTATTGGTTATGCTTCACCCACTCGCATTAAGAGCTCGTAGTGGCAATTCCTTAAAGTAGCAACTACCGATCATGTATGAGGTTTCCTTAGTAGACTTTCATATGAGATGATGCAACTAGAATTTTAGGTCTCTAGAAAATGGACTCTAGGCGTAAAGGACTTAAAAGGAAAGCATATATTTATATCTACTTATATATGTGGATAAGGATCAAGATGTAGTGGTGTCATGAGTACTCCTTTGTTTGTTGCTATTTGAAATTAAAGATAAATAACTTGATGTTTATTTATATGCTGTTACAATTGTATTACATGCATGTCTGTGATCTAGGTTTGACATCCATGTATGTTTGTGCACTTGTACTAGGCTTCGGCTTACTTTTCTATTTTCACAACTGTAGGTTGATTCACCAATTTACAACTATGGAAATTACTATCATCGAGTTAGGAAGGGGAGGCGGTTGGTTAGTATGTTATAGAAGATCAAGATCTGGTTATTTAGTATCTTTAGGACTAAAGTGACTTATCTGTGAGTCACTCAAATTTATGTATTTGGAGATTTCTTGATTCATACCTGTTAAGTAGTTGTTATAAGTTATTTTAGAGGTTATAGTTGGCTTGAGATCCATAACGTATTCCCAATTGGTAGAGATACTATAACGACCTAACAGTATCATTGTCGTGATAGGTCGCCGTGTACCGTATAAAGGTCTATTATCAACCCCCTTGCTGATCATAGGCCTTTCATACAACACACAAGGCTCCTTCCACTCTACGTTACCACTAGGCCCATAGACAAGTAATATAGAGCAATTTAACTAAAATAATATAGAGCAATTTAACTAAAATTACTTCTATGTTATAAATTAACTAATTATGTAGGCTCATAAGACCCACACCAAAACAATATTACAAACGAATGCAATTCATAACGGAACTGCATAAAATCTAAGTTATGCATAAATATATAAAAGTATCTAAATATCTATAATCTATTACAAAATGTCCTCTTCGCTCTCTGATCGCTCTAACCCGTCTCTACCCGAGACTTACCACGGGCATGCCTCGGCCAGGATTGACGAAGAGGTTCTCCTGCACCAACAAAAATCTATAGGGGAGTAAGCTTACGCTTAGTGAGATAAATGCCTTCATCAATACCACACGGCAGAAATTTATTAGATGCACAATCATATGAATGCATGAACAAACAGTATGCCATACAACGCATGCAGTGACCTAGGAATTACATACGACTCAGATTTTCGCCCTCTGAAGTCGGGGTTTGGAGATAATTAACCGACCCAAACCAAAATCCGGGTTCTAGACCTTGGGTTTTATTTCATTTGCACTATCGTGCTCATACCAAAACAAAACTCTACATATATACATATATATATACTTCCTTTGTCAAAATCAAATCATATCCTTTAAAAATCCCAAGTCTAGCGGTGTGGTGGCCCCCGCAGTCCACAAACACACGCCCTAAGCAGAAGCCACAAGACTCGGCCCCTCGCCGACGGATGGCGTCTCCCAGCGCCTAGTAAGCCCATCAACTTAAGACAGAGACTTAATATATATGATGGCATAACTAGTGCCCAATCCTGCATGAAACTCGTATTCCTGTGAGTCCCTTCCCATCTTCTGCGTGAAGCGGCAGTCGGTGTTACCCGTATGCAATATGGGGAATGCATGATTCATTTTGAGTAATCTTAATCATATAAGTGATTAACTTTATTTTCAGGGTGATCAATCAATTTCATTCCATACAATTCACAAGTATATATTCATGCAAACAATTCCCATTATTATCTATAATTAACAAGTCATCACACTCATCCATAATTTCATACACATGCATCTCCCATATCCCACAAGCATCCAAATTTATAAATATAAGATTAGGTGCATCTACTTTACAAGTACAGTCAAGTAAAGAGTCATCAGGAATTTACTCACTCTACCATGTGGTTCAATCAAAGTAGTCCAGAGGCAAGTCGTCTTCGAAAACAGTATCCCCTAGTCATTGAAATAATTTTTATAAGGAATTGAAGTAAACTTAAGAAACTATGTAAATTTTCCTTAAGTTATATTCTTAGCTAATTTTCGTAATTTTTCCGGTTTTTACCTAAAGTTCAATCGCGTATAACTTTTTCGTTTTAAATCCGATTTTTATGATCTTATAGTCAATCTTCATCGTTTTTGAGTGTAATTTAATGTGGTAAGGTTATATTTTTTAAATGAGGTATGTAATTCTGTCCATGGGTCAGAACAGTAGCGTTCCTCATGTGTTGGAGTGTTTTTGGGCCTTGTTTGGTAAATGGGCTTTTGATAACTTGAGGAATCCTTTGGGCTTGACCTTTAAATTTTATCCTAAGCTTAAAATACTCCTTGAGATTATATTTACAACTTTGATTTATATTCCTAAGGCTAACAACCACTTCTTGGGCCCTTTAGTGAGCTTAAGTTGTTAAATGGGCTTGTTTTTAGTTCAAACTAAGGTTTATGACTTTGGTGGGCTTATGGGGCCCTATGTGGATTTCTTATGGGCTTCCAAACAACCTTTCTTGATAATTTAAGGTGCTGATCAGATTTTTGTTGAAGGCACATCCTAGAGTTTTAGGCTTGTTTTGGGAGTTTTAAGCTCGGTTTTGAGTTTTAGGCTTTCTATGCTCACTATCCTTGCTTTAGTTAATCTTTTCACTTTGTTCTTTTGCTTTTATCATATTTTTAGGCCTCATTTTCCCATGTTCCAGATCTGTTCATGTTGGTCCTAAGGGGTCCTCACTTGGTTTTTCAACTTGTTTCATCATTTCCTTAAGTTTAGGGGGTAGATTTTGCACTTAACTACTTGTGTACAAATCTTAACTTAAGTTTCCTTCCATCAAATGATCCTTTAACTCATGTTCCACATAAAGAAATAACAGATCTCATACTTAATACAACTCCCATATCATGGCTCATGTCATACAAAGTTGGTTTCTTCATAAAACTTCATGTGATGGATTTTTCCTTAACTTAAATCTAGATTTGAGCATGTTTAACTAAATAGAAACAAAATCAACATTCAAATGGCCATGGAACCCTCACATCCAGCATGCATATCCTCCATTAAAGTTCTCATTTCAAGGTTTCCTTAGCTTAAAATCTTCCATTCAAAACATTAAACAAATGTCTTCACAAAATACTAACTTTACATGCTCATATTTCAACTTCATGTAAGGGTTTTATGGTTGGTTTCTTAAAACGATTTTTGGAGATTCTAACAACTTAAACCTTTCTTGCATCTTTAAGAAATCCAAGTCTCCTAACATAAATATCAACCCACACATCACAAGAAATACTTATTTGTCCTTAACACAAAGTTTGGTAGTTGTGCACTAAGGTTCCTCTTAAGCCTTTAACTTTGCTTCCTCCTTTTTGCCTACCTTTTGAAACCCGAATCTTTTGGTCTTTTGGAAAGGGGTTTATGGAAGATTCTAATGGTCTTAAATGTCTTAAATGATGAAGGAAAATGGCGCAAGTGCAAAGGAAAAAAAATGCCGTGAGTTGAAGCTTTCAAATGGGAGAAAAATTGATTTTGTGGGGTAAGGTTGTTTCCCCTTTTTATGTTTGTTTCAAAAGAGAGAATGATGAAGTGAAAGTGAAATTGAAAGTGAAAGAAATGGGGAAGAGTATGGCCGGTTGGAAATGGAGAGAGAAGGAGTGTTTAAATGTCTTAGATGTGTTGCCTTATAGCTTACATAAAGTCAACAATTGCAACTCTTGATGATGTAAGCATTAAGGGATGAATAGTGATGTGTAAGAAAAAGTGATTGATGGGTGAATGACCAATGCATGGCCCCCCTTTCTCCCCTTTTCAGATCTACCATTTTATGTCTTTGCATGCCATGGAGTGGTCTTGTCTGCTTTATTAAAGTAAAGCTTATTAATTCTTGTGAAAAATTGTCCATATTTTGTATAAGTGAAGAGGTGATAAGGAAATTGTCTTATCACTAGATTTTGATAAGTTATCAATTGATAAGTTATCTAAGGTGATTGGTTGGTCTACTTATTTATGTTTAAGGCTTATACATGAAGATAAGGACATAGCCTTATAGAAAATTGTTTTAGGATTTCTATCCTACATTGTTTTGTAATTTATGATTTGATTTTTATAAAATTGTGAAATTTTATAAAGTTGGATGAAATTATTCAAATTAAATTATCGATTAATTATTTAGGGTTAAAATTCCTTAATGGCTTTAAGGTTTACGGTTTTAAGTAGCTTTAGAGCTCGTAGTTCTTCAAGCTCAGGTTTTCTCGATAATTGGCTTTTGAATTGTAAAAATTTAACTCGTTTCAAAATATAAATTTAAGTTTTTAGTTTAGTTGATCTTTAGGAACATTCGGAAAGTACTCTTAATTGAGTCTTAGGCCCACTAAAAGTAGGGTTTATAGATACGAAGCGGGTTATGGCACCCTTCGATTGTGAGGCGTTATAGACTATAACTCCTTTTCGTACACAAAATAGTTCAAGGCAGGACTATTAAGCTTCTCATTGTGGTAAGTAATGAGTCATCACTCTTACGTCAAGACAGCACCAATTCCAACTCCTGATGCATCACATTCTAACTCGAAGGTTTTGTCATAGTCTAGTAATGATAGGATAGGCGACAAGGTGAGCTTTTCCTTAATCTCCTTAAAGCGTAGTTCAGTTCGATCATTCTCCTAGAATCCATCACCTTTCTTTGTCAACTCTGTTAGGGGGCCAGCTATTGTACTAAAGTCGTTAAAAAATTGTCTATAGAAAGAAGTTAGGCCATGAAAACTTCAAACCTCAATGACATTATTTGTCATCAACCACTCTAGAATAGCTTAGATTTTCTCTTCATCTTCTCGGATTCCTTCCCCTGATACTACAAAACTTAAGAAAATCACCTCATTCTGGCAGGATGTACATTTCTTCACATTCCTATATAACTTCTCAGTCTACAAAATGTTAAATACTACTCAAAGATGTTGAATATGATTGCTCAGGTTAACACTATATGCTAGTATGTCATCAAAATATACGACCACACATATGCCAATGAAAGGGCGCATCACATGGGTCATTAATCTCATGAATATGCTTGGCGCATTAGTAAGTCCGAATGGCATAACCAACCAGTTGTAAAGTTTATGCTAAGTCTTGAAGGCAGTCTTCCACTCATCGTCCGATCCTATACGAATTTGGTGGTAGCCACTTTGCAGATCGATCTTTGAGAACATCTTAGCACCATAAAACTCATCCAACATGTCATCGAGCTTTGGTGTCGGATATCTGTACTTGATAGTAATTCGGTTGATTTCTTAGCTATCAATGCACATATGCCATGAACCATCTTTCTTAGGAATAAGCAGAATTGGTGCCATGCAAGGGCTCATGCTCTCCCTTACATACCCTCGCTTTATGAATTTATTTACCTACTTTTTCAGCTTGACAGCTTATTCAAGGTTCATTCTGTATGTGGGTTGGTTCGGTAGGGTAACGCTTGGCTATAGATCAATATAATACTCTCTACCTTAGACTGGGGGCAATCCCTTAAGCAATTGTTGAAGGAATAGATTAGCGAACTCATTTAGCAGGCTTCAAATTTCATTTAGAACATTCTTTAAAGCTCTCACCTCTAATAATCTCATAATCAACAAAAACATAGGCTCATTAGTCGTCTCAGTAGATCAGAGCTCTCTTTGGCTCATAACTAAGGTCTTCTTCTTATTGGCTTAGGTGAGTTGATGATGACTCTTATTTACATGGGTCGGGGTCATAGGCTACATCACAATCCTCTTTCTATCCTTCACAAAGGCATAGGTGTTCATGTATCCACAATGAGTAACAGCTCGGTCAAACAACTAAGGTCGTCCAAGTAACAAGTGTGAAGCTCTCATAAGAATGACATCACAAACTACTTCACCCTATACACACTCTTAATATTAAACGATACACTCACTTGCTCCCTCACGTGCAATGTACCCTTATCATGAAGCTAATGTAACTTGTAAGGTCGGTGATGTGATAAGTATAAATCGCTCTATACTTTTTAGGTACATTTAGGCATAAATTGACCATAATTGTGTTTATTTCTAAAGTTCTTCTTACTTAATTGTGTAATATATCAATTTCATATGGTTCAAGAGCAAGCAAAATATTTATTCAAGACAAAGTAAATAGGAGATGAAATTACATAAGAATAAGAAGATTTAGAGCAATCACAAGCATGATAAAAGAAGATCCAAGTGCCCAACGCTCGTTACTCCCTCCATCACAACTGTAATTAAGGGAATGGCCAAGGTTGAAGCTGTTTTTCCACCTATTCATTACGGCCATAACTCCACCTTAGAAGGATAATCATGCCCTCTATCATAGCTGTAATGAGGTGGAATATTTGCAAAGAGAAGATTACTCCTAAAGTCATGGGCATGATGGAAGTAGACCAAACTGTTCTTCTTTAACATTATCATATAAATCAATGTGTAGAATAGGCCTTAACACTAAGGGGTGTCTTAAAGTGATATATTTTGAGCCCTTTGACAAGAATAATATAAATATGCCACAATTTTTAGACAAAAGAAGGAGAACATTAGATCATACATCATATATCATATCACCAACCCACAACACACCTATTCATCCATCTTTGTATCATTTTGTGTTTTGTTCAGTTTTTCTTCTATATAGTCATCAATGTAAATCGTATTCTTCCCGGAATCACTCGAGAGAGCTGACAAGGCTTTGTTCATGTATTTGTAAGACTTCTACAGTAGAATGAAAAGGGGATTTTCTTGATTCCCTTTTCTATTTCTTTTTAATTATGATTTTTGTTAGTTTATCATGTATGAGTAGTACATTAAAGACTTACTACATCCGCTTAATATAAGTAAGCACATGGAATAGTAGCTTATTAATGTTTGCTATTCCTGATGAATTGAACTTGATTAGTCTAAGTATAGTGCAATGCACAAAACATTGACTTAGGGAAGATTTCAATAAAATATGTTGAGAGACAATTCTATTGAATAGATCTAATTCATTAGAACACTTTACGTTTGATAGTAGAGATATTATTAGGAAAGTTGCTGCATTTCTAGGGAAGTTGACAACTCACATATCATTAAGGTTATCCAAGTTAGCCATTAATTCAGAAGAGATTCTAATAGACACAATTAGAATTAGACGTAATTAATTTTGAGAAGAATGCTTACATATTAGTGATTCCCTATTAATAAAAATCAGTAGTATAAGATTAGTGGAGATATTATGCTAAATAGTAAAGCAAGGCTATCTATTAAGTGTCATATTAGTAATTACTTTTGTAATCATTATGTTTGTAATTTAGAGTGTCAACAAGTAATCACTCGCTAAATTTAGTTTGCTAAATAATAGGAAGATTAATTAGTACTAGTGTTTGTAGTTATTCCTAGTGGAGACGACCCTATACTCATCCGTGCTATAAAACGACAAGTACACTTGCCTATTGAATCAAGTTAAGAATAGAATATAGGTTTATAAATTTTAAAACACGAAAGCTCTAATTAGAGGTGATCAGGATGTTTTGAGGTCGACAGACCTAACTTCTACACATAGGACTATGCAATAACATTAGCATAACTTCCCTCATCCAAAATGATTATGCATAATTGGCCCTTAATGATATACTTAGCATAGAATAAATTCACCCTCTGGTCTTCCTCAAAGTTCAATAAGGAACTTAATACTCATCTCAAGACTAGGGTCATTACTTCTCCCTAGTCAGCATAGATGTAGTTATCCTCTTCCTCCTTCACTTTAGGTTTTTCAACATCTATTTCCTCTTCGAGCTTGCTCTCAACGGTGCTATCTATTACATTTGCTTTAAGCACCTTAGCATGTCCGTTTGGACACTCAACAACCATGATCCAAAGCCGAAGCATTTAAAGTACTTCACCTCATTAGTATTCTATTCGGAAGTCTAACCTTTCTCATATGTCGTTGGGTTAGCTTAGCCTCAGTTTGGCCTAGCTGACTGACTCAGCTCTATTGGCTTACTCGGCTATTATCAGGTTGGTCATTCTTGTCCTCAACTTAGTATAGCTTCCTCAAGTTAGCTTGAATAAGTCGACACAGTACAAAGGCTCGTGAGAATGTTGGCCTAGGTCAACTCAAAGCACTCTTCCTCTACTTTTCGACCCTCTACACTATCTTAATCACTTCTTCTAAGGTATAAAACCTCTACCCTTTCATGATGTTGTGAATCTCATACTTGAGCCTAGAAATAAACCTCGATATTATTTGTGCCTCTAGTTTTTCTACATCGACTCAAATCATAAGCATCTAGAACTTTCTAACATAGTCACCAATAGATCGACTTCCTTAGCGAAGCTCTTACAACTTTACAAACTTATCTTATAGGCACAAATCAACCTTATAGGTTTCAAGCACAAATTAGCCTCTTGACAACCTTTTTATCTCATCCCAGGTTCTAACACCTCGTCTTCCATCCCTTGCTTTAGCTGCATTTAGATTCTTCCACCCCATAGTAGCATACCCAAAGAACTCAAGTGCAGTAAATTGGACCTTTACAGCTCTCGTATACTAATAACAATCAAACACCTTCTCCATTTTCTCTTTCCACTACAAATATACATCTACATCTCCACTTCCACCAAGGGATAGGAATTGGACTTTGACATTGTCTAGTCCTTGAGGAGCTCGAGGCCTTTACTCTAGTACTCAGTAATAACCAGCTTCTTTTTCCTCCTCCCTAAACTCTTTAACATCCAGTTCCTCATCATCTTCCTCAATCTCTTCCAACTCCAATCTTCATCTAGTAGCTCTGTTTACTACTGCTTTAACTCTCTACAGTGGGGTTGACAATTAGTTCGGTTACTTTAGCCATAGTGTCTCATATGGAAATTTTCTTATAAATTATGGTGTTATACACATAAGGGTTGTCGTCTATTGACTTACATTGCTATGATTAGACTCTCAACAAGGTTTATGTATCTATCAAGTTTGTCATCAACCAACCCTAGAGTGTTACTACCATCATGACCATGACCAAGTTGAGCACCACTACTTTGGTTACTAATAACACCCTGAAGACTCAAATCTGATATGGTACAACACTTCTTAAATGATTTAACAACTCACTAACAACTTTAATACCTAATAATCACTTAAACAGAATATAAGCGAACTTACTCTATTTTCGCATTGAAAAACAGAATAGTAATGAAATTACACTTACTTATATACAACATACTACAGTAGCTATAGAAGGAATACAATAGCCACTAACAGCAAAGCGAACCAAAACTTTACTGCAACTTCATACACTCCTTCGCGAGACCTTGCTCTACTACTAACGCAGCTAATATGTCTCCGAGGTAAGATATACGAAGAAGCACCACAATGAAGCAAACTGAAAGTAAACAAAGAAAAAGCTAGCACAGCCTGAGCAGCTATTGAATGGATATAATGCACCAGTCCATTACAGTCGACCTACAATTTGTAGGATGTGCCGCATTAGTATAAACTGAAAGGTTACATGCCACTACTCCTTACTAAAGGGAACAGATAAGAGTTAAAGGGTAATAAGAAAACTAAGGTTGCTTAAAGGAAACTTCAATGATAATCTAATATTGATCATGGTTTGCGTACAAATAAGTGGAGAATTATATACCCAGCCACTAAGGTTACTTTACATATATGAAAATACAAAAAGGTATTCTTATAAATAGGTTACATAATACATACTAAAAAGGGTAAAAGAGACAAAGAATATTTAGTATGGAAAACTAAAAAATCCTTTGGGAAAGTTGTACCAGAAGACATGTGTTGCTTAGTGTCTAGATGTTGGAAATATGGAATAAGGTAGCAAGAAAGAGAGACAAAGGGCTATTGTTAAGGGCCGACCTAATCTGGATTAGGTCGGAGCCTAGTTAGTCTTATTATAAACTAGTAAACTAGAGTTAGGGTTGGGTGCTTATGATTAGCTTAGGAGCTCAACTCGGATAGTCTTATAGTTACCTTCTTCGATGTCTTGTCATAGCATACCTGCTAGGTAAGAGTAAGGCTAGCATATGTAAGGATCTGATAGTTAGGTTAGTAGGGGATTAGATTGGAATAGGAATCTCCATCTCAGATATGGCGTTGATTTAACATCCTTCGAGTGAGTCTTTAGAGTCTTCTAGCTTAGCTGTAAGTGATTGGTCCAAGGGGTTGATTCCTATCAATTCAAGTATTATAAGCTTAGAGTAAGGTTCATTCGATTCTAAGGATACTTCCATGCCTACTCTAATTTATTCAGGAAAATATGGGAACCAATCAATAATCCCTTAAGGGTAACGTCTAAGAATATATGGTACGCCAATCAGAATATCAATAACACTAGCGAAATAAGGTTTCCCTCTTCCAAATCCTATTGAGAAATAATTCACTAGAACCATTTAAGCCATAGTTCCCTTCACTTTATAACATTCTCTACTCAAAGGCAGTTATTGCAGTTTATCTATTATACTAAAGACCTGAATTAGTTTATGTTAATGTCCATGAATCTCCTCAGCTACAACATATCCAATCAATAAACTTACCAATAATCCCTTTTACAGTCTTAAACATATCCCAACCAACAGTTTATGAGAATAATCTTCACATCTCAACTTTATATTAGATGAGAGACTAATAAGAATCAACCCCCTAAGCTACTTACCTACAGCCAAGCTAAAAGACTCCAAGGACTCACTTGAAGGATGTTAGCTCAAAGCCATATCCGAGATGGAGATTCCTATTCCAAACTAATCCCCTACCAACCTCACTATCAGACCCTTATGTATGCTAAACCTACTCCTGTCCAGTAGTTGTGATATGACAAGACATCTAAGAAGGTAGCTTTAAGACTATTCAAGCTAAGCTCCTAAGCCGATCACAAGCACTCTACCCCAACTCAAGCTAACTACTCTATAACAAGACTAACTAGGCTTCAACCTGATCTAAATCAGGTTGGCCCCTGACTACAGCCCCTCTTCTCTCTTTCTTGCCACCTTATACTATATTTCTAACATCTAGCCACTAAGTAACACGTGTCTTCTAGCATGACATTCCTAACGGATTTTTTACTCCTCTATACTAAATATTATTTATCTCTTTTACCCTATTTAGTATGTATTATATAACCTAATTGTAAGAATACCCTTTTTCTTTTTATACATGTAATGTAACCTTAGTAGCTGGATATATAAACCTTCACTTGCTTATATGCAAACCATAATAAATTTCAAATTATCATTGAAGTTTCCTTTAAGTAACCCTAGTATTCTCATTACCCTTCAACTCTTATCTATTCCCTTTAGCAAGGAGTAATGGTGAGTAACCCTTCAATTCGGACCGATGAATCACATCTATCAAATTATAGGTCAAGTAAAATCGAGTGGTGCATTATATCCATTTAGTAGCTGCTACAGCTTTGCTACTTTTTTCTTAGTTTGCTTTCAATTCACTTCATTGTGGTGCTTCTCCTTGTGCCTATCCTAGAGATGCATAAGCTTCACTGGTATTAAAGCACAATTCTGTGAGGGAGTGTGTAAAGTTATAGTGAAGTTTTGGTTTGCTTGCTATTAGTAGTTACTATGTTCCTTTCGTAGCTACTGCAGTATGTTGTATGTAAGTATAGTTTCATTACTACTCTGTTTTTCATTATAAGAACAAAATAAGTTCACCTCTATTCTATTCGAGTGATTATTAGGTATTAAAGTTGTAAGTGAGTTGTCAAATCGTTCTAGAAGTATTGTACCATGTCAAGTTCAAGTGTTCAGGGTGTTATTGGTAACTAGAGTAGTAGTGCTTAACTTAGTCATAGTCATAACGGTAGTAATATCCTAGGGTCAGTTGATGACAAACTCATAAACCTTGTTGAGAGTCTAATTACAGCAATGCAAATTAACAAACAACAATCTTAAGTTGTACAACAATATAACCCATAAGAAAATGCCCTTGAGAGACACTATGGCTAAGGTAATCGAACCAATTACCCAACTCAACCACAGTGAGCTAGAAGAGTAGTAACTTGAGCTGTTAGACGAAGATTGGAGTTGGAAGAGATTAAGGAAGATGATGAGGAGCTGGATGTTGAAGAGTTTGGGGAGGAAGAAGAAGAAGTTAGTTATTATCGTACACAAGAGTGAGGGCCCCAACCTCCTTGAGGGCCAGACATTGTGAAGGCCCAAATCTTACTCTTCAATGGAAGTGGAGACGCAGATGAATATTTGGAGTGGGAAGAGAAGGTGTTTGGCTGTTATGAGTATACAAAAGTTATGAAGGTCTAACTTACTGCACTTAAGTTCTTTAGGTGTACCACTATGTGGTAGAAGAATGTAAATACAGCCAAAGCAAGGGATGGAAGACGAGATGTTAGAACCTAGGATAAGATGAAAAGGTTGTTAAGAGGTAGATTTGTGCCTAACACCTACCTATAAGATACGCTTGCAAAGTTGTAGGAGCTTTACCATAGAAGCTGATCTATTGATGACTATGTTGAAGAGTTCTAAATGCTTATGATTCGAGCCAACGTGGAAGAATCAGCGGCTTACATTGTATTAAGGTTCATCTCTAGGCTCAAGTATGAGATTTGTAATATCGTGGAAGTGCAGAAGTTTTATATCTTGGAAGAGGTGATTAAGATAGCATAGATGGTCGAAAAGCAAAGGAGAAGTGTTTTGAGCCAACTTGGGCCAACATTCTCGTGAGCTCCTGTACTATACCAACCTGTTCAAGCTAGGCCAAAGGGGCCATACCAAGCTAAGGACAAGAATGACTAACCTAATAATAGCCAAATAGGCTAATAGAGCTAAGCCATTCAGCTAAGCTAAACTGAGGCTAGTCCAACCCCGAGGACATATGAGAAAGGTTAGACCTCCAAATGAAAGACCAATAAGGTGAAGTGCTTTAAATACTTAGGCATGGAATACATGACTACTAAGTGTCTTAACCGACATATTATGGTACTTTAAGGAGATGTAATGAATAGCACTAAGGAGAGTAAGCTCGAAGAGGAAATGAATGTTGGAAAACCTAAAGTCTAGGAGGAAGAGGAAACCTGTATCTATGCTGACCAGGGAGAAGTAATGACCTTAATCCTAAGACGAATACTAAATTCCCTACCAAACTCTAAGGAGGACTAGAGGGAGAATTTATTCCATACTAAGTATACTGTCAAAGGCTAATTATACACGATTATTATGGATGGGGGAAGTTATGCCAATGTTATTGCACAATCCTTTGTGCAGAAGTTGGGTCTACCAATCTCTAAACATAAGGTAGTTAGTAGTTATGAAGTGTACAAACATGCTAAGGGGAAGAGAAAACCCTATAGAAAATACATGTCTTTGCCAACACTAACCTTATCTTGGGCTGACCTTAGTATGGACTTTGTGCTAGGGTTGCCTTGAACATCTAGAGGGAAAAATTCTATATTTGTTGTAATGGACCGCTTTAGTAAGATAGCGTAGTTCAATCTGTGCTATCAAACTAATGATGCTTTATACATTACCGATTTGTTTTTGTAGGAAGTTGTTTGACTACATGGGGTACCAAAGACTATTGTCTCAAATTGGGACACAAAATTTTTGAGTTATTTTTAAAAGACTCTTTAGGAAAGACATGGAACTAAACTTATGTTCAACTTTAATAACTACCCTCAAACTGATGCCCAGATTGAAGTGGTGAGCAAGATATTAGGCAATCTACTCAAAGCTATTATAGGAAAGAACTTGAGGGATTAGGATCTGTGTCTGCCAGTTGTAAAGTTTGCATACAATTAGGCTATCCACAGCACCACTAGGAAGACCCCATTCGAGGTTGTCTATAGCCTTAACCCTACAATTCCCCTAAACATGATCGACACTCTAGTAGCCATGGAAGAGAGTTAATCTAGAGTTGACTGAGCCCAAAAATTACAGGTGTTACACCAGTCTATAACTAGGAAGATCACTAAGTTCAATTAGAAACAACATGAGATTAATAGCCAAGGTTGCTAAACTATCACTTTCGAACTAAGAGACTTAGTATGGATTCACCTCAACCAAAAGTGATTCCTACACTTGAGACAAAACAAATTATCTCCTCGTACTGATGTTCCGTTCAAGGTTCTGAAGAGAGTTAACCGTAATGCCTACCAGATTAAGTTACATGATGACTATGATGTTTCCTTTACCTTTATTGTATGCAACCTGATTCCACACTAACTAGAATAAGGTTCTACAAATGCCGATGGAGGACAACTAAAGACTACTCTAGATTTGAGGATAAATCTTTCAACCCCTAAGTAGATGATAAGAATCAACCCCTTAGACCAATTACCCACAACCAAGCTAAAGGACTCCAAGGACTGACTTAAAGGATGCTTGCTCAAAGCCATATCCAAGAAGGAGATTCCTATTCCTTACTAATCCCCTGCTAACCTAACTATCAAACTCATACGTGTGCTAGGCCTACTCTTGCCCAACAGCAATGCTATGACAAGACATTTGAGAAGGAAGCTCCAAGACTATCTAAGCTAAGCTCCCAAGCCAATCACAAGCACCCAACCCCAACTTAAGCTAATTACTCTATAACAAGACTAATTGGGCTCCTACCTAATCTTGATTAGGTCAGCCCCTGACTGTAACCCCTCTTCTCTCTTTTTTGCTGCCTTGTACCATATTTCTGACATCCAGCTACTTAGCGACACATGTTTTTTGGCATGACTTTTTAGAAGGATTCTTTATTTTTCTGTATTAAATATTCTTTGTCCCTTTTACCCTTTTTAGTACATATTATGTAACATAATTATAAGAATGCCCTTTTGTCTTTTCATACAAGAAAAGTAACCCTAGTAGCTAGGTATATAAACCTCTACTTACTTGTACACAAACTATGATCAATATCAGATTATCATTGAAGTTTTCTTTGAGCAACCCTCGTGTTCTCATTATCCTTCAACTCTTATATATTCCCCTTGGTAAGGAGTAGTGGCAAGTAACCCTTCTGTTCAAACTGGTAAGTCACATTCAATAAATTATAGGAAAGTAGGATCGAGTAGTGCATTGTATCCATTTGATAGCTACTCAAGCTTTGTTAGCTTTTTCTTTGGTTACTTTTGATTCATTTTGCTGTGATGCTTATTCGTACGCCTTACCCTTGAGATGCATCAACTTCGTTGGTATCAGAGCACAGTTCTACGAGAGAGTATGTGAAGTTGCAGTGATGTTTTGGTTTACTTTACTGTTAGTAGCTATTGTGTTCCTTTCATAGCTGCTATAGTACATTATGTGTAAGTGTAGTTTCATTACTACTTTACAGTAATAACTTGTAGAAACCCAAAATGAGGTTTAATTAGATGTATTATGTAAACATGAGATGGTTAACTAAGAGTAAGATTGAGGATGGTATAGAGTAAGATTTAGGGGAAGAAGAAGAATCTTAAAAATAACAAGAAAATAAAGAAAGAACATAAAGAAGGGAGCTAGAAGTCGAATTGAAGGATGGTCCTATTGATGGTGGCTTTCCATTCTAATACGCGAGTGCTTGGAAAACAAAACATAGTTATAGGGGGCACCAGTACAGCCACTTTAACACTTAAGTTAGCCTTATTGTGACGAGAATAAAACTATAAAGAAATAATGAAAGTTAAAGAATGAAAGAGGGTTGTCTTACGTAGGGGTCCTTTCTTGTATTTTTAACAAGTTAGCAGAAGTTGCACTTAGGTTAGATTATTAAAATGGGCTTAAGTATTAGGTTAGCTAATATAAACTGGTAGAATAGTTATTAAAAAATCCTAATGAACACTTGCCCCCACCTTTCTTTGGTGACAAGGTCAGCAAGAGAGCACTTAGGGAGGTTGATTTTTTAGGAGCTCTAAAAATGTTTGTAATGTAAAGCCTAGAGAGGCTAAAATGCCTGAAGAAGTAAAATCCAAGAGTGATCGAAGCACTTGTAAATATCAGTGCGTTTGGAAAGCGAGGGCCTAAAGAGGTAAACGCTAGTGTACCTAAAAAGGCTAGGAAAGCATTCAAGTCTTCTGAGCTAAGCATACTCTATGCTAAGTACAGCCATAAGATAAGCTAGTTGTCCTCTAACTCGTTAATGTATAAGACTTTGTCTTATTCACTCATCATCCATGCAAGTTATAAGACATAAAGTATTTTACCCATCACTGAAGTTAGATTGCAATTAGGACATTTGTAACTTCAATCCGAACACCACCTCGGCACAAAGCATAAGAATAACAATTAAGTATCAGACCTTTGCAAATGGTGGTTACAAACCAAGCGCTGACTATTACGAACCATGAAGAGATAAAATAGTGATTACTCAAACATGTAAACTCACACAATGAAGACAATTACAACCCATAGAAAGATAAAAATGTGGTGGTTGCACTTTCGCATGCAAAAACCGTCATGCTTCTTCTCTTATGATTTCTTGTATTTTCCAAAAATGAGTGCAACATGGTGGCTCAACTGGTAAAATACACCAAAAATACCCAAAACTAAAATAGAAAATGTTTGAAGCCGTATTGCATTAACAAATTACAATCAAATATAACTTGATGAAGAAAAGAACTTCAACTAAGTACAATAAGGAAATGTAAACGAATGAAATATGTGACGAAAATACCATCAAATTCCATACTTTTAGAAATACCTTTTCAAGAGGTAATTGTCGATTATGCTATTTTTCTTTTTCTTTTAAATCAATTCCCATAGACAATGCCAATTTGATAATGGTGGTTTTCCATTTTAGTTTGCAAGTACCTACAAAACAGGACACGGCTACAAGGGGTGCAAAATGGTGCTTTGATACGGCTACTCTAATATCTAACTCAACCCTCTTGTGATGAGAGCAAAACTGTAAAATAATAAAGAAAGTCAAAGAATGAAAGTGGGTCCCCTTCCTTTCAAGTCCCCTTACTTAGGTCTCTTATCTTATATTTATAGTAAGTTTGTAGAAGTTATACTCAGACTAGATAATTAGATCGGGTTTAAGTATTGAGTCAGCTAATATAACCTTATGGAGTAGTTATTAAAAAAAGCCCTATTAACAGGCCTTGATAAGGATATGTAGGCTATACTGGTGCTAATTACAACAAACATGGACATAAATGAAATGGAAAATAAAGTTGGAAGTGATAACAAGAAACTAATTCAGTAAGTAAATCAGAGCCCATACCAAAGGCACCATCAGAACCTAATTCAAAAGCAAACCTTTTACAGAATGAGAATGTGGCTCATGAGGTAAAAGTTAGTAATGACATTGAAGAGTTTGATGATGATAAAAGTATATGAAGAAATTACTACTCTGGATATTCCTGGGAAAGTTTAGCTGAGTATTAAATCAATAAGTAGAAATGATGATGGTTTAATTGAAAGATAACTATGGTGGAATTCTTCTAAATGAATGGTTGCTATTGGTAACTCGACTAATGAATATATTATAATAGCTGGTTCTATTTTGTTGAGAAATTAGAGTTTAATTCTAACTTATTTGCTAATGTATGTGGACATACTTCTAGTCCTTTAATATAAATATATGTATTGCTGTAATTTTTATGAATGCGCATTTTTCGGTTATATGTATATATTGTAAACATTCTATGTATTTGCTAGTTAAGGTTATAAAAAAATCACATATGCTTTGGTGATTCGTCTTATAAATTTTTTGTATGTAGAGATGGATATAGAATTTGTAATTTTTAATGTAAAATGATGTTGTAATTTGTTTGTCAATCGTTCAACTCTTATCAAATGAATAATGAATCGAAGGCTTATCTCCTTAGAGCTTATAAGCAAAGTGGAAGTGGGTTAAAACAAGTGTAAAGTAGATAATGGAATCTTTTCATCATGTTGAGGCAAATGAAATAATGTCAGTATGTGGCACTTATATCCAGTTGTAAGGGATTGATAATTATTAAAGGGTACATGAGAAGTGAGATAAGATTATGAAATCAACTATGATAGGATATATATTCAGGTACCATAAAATAGTAGTGGTGAAGGGAGTCATGATTGACAATGGAAATGAAAAATTGCAACAGAAAGTTTGGTGAAAACCAAGACCCTCAATCATAAGTTTCTTTACTGCCCCATCGATAGGACATACCCCCATTCTCATAGGAAGTGAACTTTATTGGAAAGTTACTCACTAGTATACCTATCATGATATGATAGCAGGGTATAATGATCTAGTATCTTATTACAAGAGAAAATAGAAGGGGTAGAAAGTCTCAGGAAGTGAAATAGAGAGTAGATAAACCTCAAGAGATTGGGAAGCTGTTTGAATTCACTAGATAAGCATAATGTTTATAAGGAAAAATGGATAAGCTGCTTTAATTGATAATTTGTTTATTAAGGAGGGAGAATATCAAAGATTAATTTATGGTACATTCATGTTGAAGTTAATAGTACAAGATGGGTAAAGCTTGAGAACTAGAAAATTAAAAAGAAAGATTATTTATTAAGTGCTCGATAGTAAGTTTGAAAGGGATATTTCTACATTGGTGTTCAAATAAAGATGGTAGAAGAACTATCTAAGTTGAGGAAAGGAAGTATATATGTGACTTGAAATAGGATTATGAAATATGAGTTGATGTAATATACCTATACCAATTCCATATAGAGATGAGTTAAACTAAGGAACTGTTTCTTATTGGATTTTTCCTAGTTAAGTACTAAGAGTTAGAAGGTTGCTACTTTACCCTTACTAATGAGATGGTAGAACAAGTATGTTAACCAAGCATAACCAATTAAGGGTATAAACTTAAGGAGTCAAAAGAATAGTATAGGTTTTCGATTAAGCCCCTACTCAATAACTCTTAGATGGATGATAGTTGTTTAGGTCAAAAGAAAAGAAGCTAGTAACTACGGAAGAGAGTGGGGTAGTGGTTTCACTTAAGTTATGCATGGTTTGAATTTTGTGACAAGTATGAAAATATTGAGTGTTGAAAATAGGGAACATATTACTTTCTTAGATGTAGTGCTTAACTTAAGGAAAAAATATCCTAGATGCGGAGATAGGAACTGTGACATTCATAAAAGTTTGACAATGAAGTTGGTTAAGAGTTTTCAGTATCAAAAGGTTAGACATTCTCTTAAGCACTATCTATAGATGGATAAAAAAACCTAAGATATTAGAGAACCCAAAAATACTACTACAACTGCTTGAATATTTGCTATGGAAAATATAAAATGTGATGAAGTAGATTTCTATTAATTAGATGAGAGCATACTATTAAGATAACTTTGAAGAGATCTTAGGAGTTGGAAAGGAAATCGATGAAGGAGTTATGATTAATATATTCTCATATCTCTTATCTTTGGAAACAATTGAAGTATAAGTTGAATTATATTAACTAGATCTCAAATTCTATAGATAAAAGAAATCAGTTAATAACCATAAGAATAGTATATAGACATTGTGGAAGGTGAAAGGATGAATTTCAGTTGCAATAATTAATACTGTAGTGATCATTCTTTGCATCCGAAGTTATGAGTGAAAATGAAATTAAGATGATTAGTATTACCTTTATTTGGTAAGTTAAAACCTCTACTAGAGGAAGGATACTAACCCAAAAAAGTTATAAACTGTGGTTATAGTAGAATTTAGGGAAGAGATAATAAAAGTAGTTTAAAGTTAGTCCTTATTGAAAAATGTAATAGAATTAAGGAAACAAAGACAGTAGTAGATAATCAAAAGTTTTGTAGATACTTGCAAGTGAGAGAGTAGGGAAAGTACGAAAAATACTTAATCTATTAGAAGTATGGGAATGTCTAAATGCATTCCTGAAGATTTATATGGTGTAACTTTACCTCGAAAATTGTATATTATGATTAAGTTACCTAACGAACCAAACCCATAGCTAAATTCCCATATTAGGTGTCGCAAATGGGACTTTAGAAGTTAAAGTAGTGATTTCAAAGAATTATTAGATGAGGGATTTACTTGCAAGTAATTCTACATAAAGGGCACTTATGTCATTTGAAAAGAAAATATATATGGCACTATGAAGACTAGGTGATAAATAAATTGACTATTCAAAATAAGTATCTACAACTCTGAATTCATGAATCATTTGATTAATTATAAGGAGTAACTAAGTTTTCCTAAGGTAACCTTAGGTTTAGATGCTATTGATTTTGGATTACATAGGAAGAATGTACGTAAAACTATGTCTAAAATATGATATAGACAATATGAATTCTTACTGATTCCTTTTGAATAACAAAGCATTGGTTATATTCATAGAATTGGAGAATCACATACATACCAACTATGTTTGAAGAAATTTGTTATGATATTTGTGGGTAGTATTTTGGTTTACTCAAAAACTAAGGAAAAGTACACAAAGCTTTTGCGGATGACATTACAAAAGTTAAGTAATGAGAAGTGGTATGTTGGATTGAGGAAGTGTGATTCCTTGATTGGATAAGATTTCTTTCCTGAAGCAAATTGTAACTGGAAAGGAATTTCTATGAATACTAAAAATGTTAAAACAGTGAGCACATGGAGATAACTAATAATCACTACTAGAAAAGAAGATCCATTGATGTAACCAAATGTATAAGGGAAGTATGAGTTAACAATATACTTCATATGAGCAATTGCAATAGGTAGTCCAACAAAAGAATGGCAAATCTAAGATGATCAGATTTCTCATTTGTTGAATCCCCTATCATGTTAATTATTGAAACATATTATGTCATGTCATGTCTTATCAAGTAACTAGTGAGTTCATATCAATACCTCCTCTCTTAATAACTTTGTTGATCAAAAGTCACTATCATTCTTATTGACCCAAGCCAAGTAAAGTTGAGTTGATCCAAATTGTCAACAATCTCACTTGAATTCAAGATTTGCCAAATTTACTTCTGTTGACCCTACAATAATTCCTTTTTCATAGATAGCTAACCTTACAATGAAAAATTATGGCAACGGTATAGCTATTGTGCATTGTAAGTAGAAAAGTGTAAATAAGAGAAAAGATTGGTGGCATGTGATAGACCAATATCACTAATGATTGTAAGTGAAACTTTGAAGTAAGTGACATGAAGAACAAAATAAATGATAAAGTAATAGGAGCATTTAAATGGGTATAAAGTTGAGAACAATATAATGTAACTAGAAGACTGTAGTGGTGGAGTTAAGATATGATTCATGTCAAGGGTTAAATGCAAAGAGAAAATGGGATTGAAATTTTGAAAAAGGAAAAAATGAAGCATCAATTCAACAACTTAATTAGAAGATAATTTGAAGGATTCAAAGTAAACCACAACCTTAAGAATGTATATAGATATCCCTTAGAGGAAAGATCTAAAATGCAGTAGTTTTGAGGATGAAACTATTTATAAAGAGAATGGAGTGTGAGACCTTACAAAATAAGTTATTAACTCAAAATTGGTCAGTTTGGAAACGATTTATAAGATTTAAGACGATTGTAGAACTTAACCGATCAAACCCAAATTTTACAATGAAGTTAAGAATATTAACAAACGTAATCTCTTAAGTTTCTATTTAAGAAAATGGAATAATTAAATAGTATATTATTAGGTCATATGTTAATTATCCATTATATATCAAAACCACATAAAATGAATTCTACTAATTAATGAAACACTAGTGATAAATTATATACAAACCAAAAATCATAAAATAACCTGAATAATATTCAAGAATGCTTATTTGTATTAAATATGAGTTCACGTGTAAGTAAAAATACCTGAAATTATTCAAAATACCTAATAAATACTAAAATATATTGAAATAATTAAAATAAATTAATAAAAAATTAAAGAAAATAATGTGAAAATTTGTAAACTATACTTTAGGCATGGCATATCCAGGATATTGAATAAGGTACCTTTTGAAAGGCTTTAGGATAACTAAGATATGGGACTAAAAAGACTACTTGACATTTGGCACTAAATTAATTCTCAATCGAAAACTCCTTTTCTATAAAATTTGATGGGTACTTATAGAAATTAGTGTAGCCTTAACAGTGTTTAGCAAAATTACTGAAAACAACTAGATGGTTGAGAGGAATTTTGTAGAAAATTCAAAAACAACTGCAATGAAGGCTAAATCAAGGTATAGGCACCAAACAAAGATCTAGGAAGCAACTAAGATGACTACCCCATGGTAGACCCCATTCTTGGTTGTGCCGATAATAGTGGGGCAGTTAAAGGTGGTGGTAAGGATTGATTTTGGTGAGTGGTGTAATTAGCTTCAATTTTCATAAAATTAGTAAAAATGGTAATTATTGTTCAAAAATTATGAAAAAAAGTATTGTGACATATTTTTTTATATACTTCTTATAAAAAATATTATTTTATTCAAATTAAGTATCAAAATATATTACTCTTAACAAATTACTAAACCTAACCCAATTTCGCTTCTGTTTTTAGAAACCTTATTAATATTGTTTTGGCTCTAAAATTTTCTATAAAACACCTATTACGTAAATTGAATTACTATGAAATTTTTTGGTGAAAATTATTTTCCATAATTTTATCGAATTTTTAGGCTTTAAAAATCCTATTAAATGACCATTTTTCTATGTATATTTAGTGATTTTTCAAGAAACTAATTTGAACCTAATTTAGCAAGTATTATGATATTTTATAATAGGGATAATGTCACTAGAAGTATCCGAACTTTCATTCTTTTTCATTTTAATCCCTAAATTTTAAACTTGTTCATTTTAGTATCCACCTTTTTAAATGAGAAAATTTGTGTCTCTATAATAACGATTATTATAAAGAATATTTATTTATTTCACATTAAAAAGTTGAAATACTAAAATGAAATAAAAAATAATGGTTGAGCACTAAAAAGTTAGGGTACTAAAATAAATGAGTTTAAAGCTTATGTATTAAATGAAAAAATATGAAAGTCCACATACTTGTGCTAGCTTTTTCTCTTTTATAATGTTGATAAAATATTAAGAGATGAGTTTTGTGGTGTTAGGTGCATTAGATTTGAATATTGCAGATTTAGGGTTGGTATTTATGTAATATGAGAAATATTCAAATAATGGGGTTAAGTGTAGTTTAAATCAACTTCATGTAGAACTGGGTTATATGATGTAATTTGAATCTGGTTGTAAGCACTACTTGTGGGGATTCATGTTAAAACATAATAGATGGTTGTATCTAAAGCTACTTTAAAAAATAAATCAAAGATAAGGTTGATAATAGCACACTAGGGAGTTAATTAGAACTTGAACTAGAGACTACATTCACTTGAGCTAAAGTTAGTTAAACTCTATAGAATAGGCTAGAAAGCATTGCAAAGGTTTAGGAGTAAAGTATAATCAGGAGCTGGATTAAGAGGCTAAATTAGAGACGAAATCGAAAGCTGAATCAAAACTTAGCTAAAAATAAGGCTAACCGCAAGATACTTAAAGCATGAATAATTGGATATAGTACCACCTTAAACTAATGATAATAATATAGGTTACAAAATAAAGCTTATATATATAGTTATATGAATATTAAAATGACATTTGTTATTATAAGGACCATAGGCGAAGGTCTATTGCTAGTTGCACCTTAACTAAGCAAGCGGGAAGTCCAAGTGAGTTTGAGATCAATACATGACTATATTTTGAAGTATTGTTTCATAGTTCATAGAGGCTTAAGATTATACTTAATTATGCTTATAGGTAGTTTGACTTTGCCCATGCCTATGTATATATATCTCTATCCTTAAAAGCATACTATTGGCTTGCTACTCTAGTTTGCAATTACTTATATTATGTGACATTGATCGATTGCCTTAAACTAAACTTAATGATATACGACTTGTAATCTTAATCGAACATGCATTACAACCTAGTAGTGGATGCTTAGGATTCTTCGACCAAATATTAACACCTTTAATAGAGATAACATTGGATCATAGTAGTCCCTTTTTCATCCTCAATCAAACTAAATAATAGGATGAGAGGTCATGATAAGGGTGAAGGCGGTAGTTTGAAGGTAGTTGTAGCAAGAGTAGTGTCTCTATTGCATAAGCTTGGGTTTGATTATAAGCTGTTGCACGTAAGCTAAAACTTCTTATCTTAGATTAGAGAGGGCATAATTTCTCTAATCTTACATCAGACCAGACAACGTCATATGTTGGCATTTATTTGTTGCATTACATTTAAATTACTATTTGATAACCCTATCTATGTTAGACGTAGAGTCTTATGTTTCGGTCTCAGCTTATTGAGTAGTTGATTGGTCACATCCCTATATATATTTTTGTAAATGTTGATTAAGAAGTTATGCTATAACAATTGTTAGATGCTAGATAATGAGAATATAAAGTGGAGAATAGTTGAAATTCCAAAGTTTTGATTCTTGTCTTTTAGTTTTTTGGTATCATACTATGCTCATATTAAATTACTAGGTTACTGGATTTTATAAATAATGTTGGAATATCTAGATTTTAGTGTATGTCTCAAGGTTTCTGAAATTAAAAATCTTATTATTATCTTCCGAACTATTTATTTTAAAGTGAGTTAATCATAGAAGCCTTATGTAAATCAAGTCTTTGATAATAGCTATAAAGTCAGCTTCTATCCTAAGGTTGTTTTCATAGCAAGACTATTATGTCTTTGCTACTTCGAATGTGATAACTAATGGGGTGTCCAATGATGCAATTTGCTTGAAGTTATTTCCATTTTCACTAAGTGATAAAGCTAGAAGTTGGTTGGATTCCCAACTACCTAATTCCATCATCACATGGGATGGCTTAGTCGAAAAGTTTCTTTCTTATTTCTTCCCATCGAGTAAAATAATGAAAAAAGGCATGATATTACCATGTTTAGACAATTGGAGGGGGAGTCTTTATTTGAAAGTTAGGAAATTTAAGGAGCTATTGAGGAAGTACCCTCGTTATGGTTTACCCTTGTAAAGTATCGTAAATACTTTCACTACTGGTCTTGGGAGTTAGTTAATGATGATGGTTGATGCTATTGGTGGGGGAACCATAATGAGCAAAAATGTTGAAGTTGCATATGACATGTGAACAAATGGCTTCACATGCTCATGGTTGGCATTCTAAGAGAGCTTAACCAAAAAAGGGTAGCAAGTGTAAGTGAAGAGGAGGAAATAATTCGACTAAGAGCATAAGCTACCTCGCCAACCATTTAGTTCAATCTAGTAGAAAAAACGAAACAAGCTAATACCCCTAAAAGAAGTAAACAACCTTATAAGTATTGTTGTAGTAAAGTAAGGCATTTGAGCATAAACTATCAAATTTAGAACCCCTTTGCCCTATTAAGAAACAATTAAGAGGAACAAGTTAATACAATGGGGAATTTCAATTAAGGACAGAGAAACTATAACCCTTACTTAAACACCTACAAACCAAGTTAGAGAGACTATCTTGACTTGGAGGGGATGGGGGTGTGGTAACCAAGGAAGAGGATTCAATAGAGGCTTCTTAGGACTTAAGATACAAGTTGGTCAATGCCAGTCTCAACCTCCACCTTTACCTCTACCTCTACCTACCCAAGGTCATGAAGAAGAATCCCTAGAGCAGTCATTCAGGAATTTCATCCAAAAATGCGATTCAAGAATGGATGCCGAAGAAGCTACCTTGTAAGAGATGTATAGATGGATGATTCAATATTATATCAACAAACCTATAAGGTAACTACTTGGCAATACCAAGAAAAACCCAAAAGATTAAGTTGGAACATCAAGTAGAAATGGTAAGGATGCTAGTGTAGGAGAAAGGGAGTTTTGTTTTAGCGGAATACAAGTGTTTGGAGGTGAATATTGGAGACTAGAAGATCTTGTTAAGGAATAATTTAAATTTGGTGGTGAAGGAATATTTGTAGAAGAGGAGTTAATGGCTATGATTGAAAGGGATCCATAACCTAGTGGTGAGGGAATATTTGCAAAGGAGGAGTTAATGGCTATGATTGAAAGGAACCCAATTGATGAAATTTAGGAGAATTTAGAGGAAGAGGAAATTGAAGAAGAAGCACCTAGTAATGATGATGTGTACAATTTAGAGACAACTAGAATGTAAGAAGTTAATGAGGAAGAGGATCTTAGTGAATGTGAAGGCATGGAAATTGATGAATCTGAGGAAAATAATCTCAAGAAGTTTGCATCTAAATAGGAGGGAGAAATAAGTTTAGAAGAGAAACCTAATCTCGATGAGTTTAAGATTTTGGACATAGTACTTGAGGAGAAGGGTGCTAGTAGTTTCTAGTTTCCTTACAAATTGGATGATCTAGGGAGATTTACCATACCATATACCATACTAAATAAGTTTTTCCTGAGAGTGATTTTGGATATCAAATCATTAGATGATTACGTATTTGGGAAAACTATATAGGATTTAAGACTAAAGAATTTTATGAACACAAACCTATATTACATCTACACCATTGATGGTAGTTAGACCATACCTTGAGGAGAACTCTACTTCATACCCATTAGTATTAGACCATGTGACTTCTCGATTGATTTCATAGTAACAAATATGAAAGATGAGGAACAACCCTTAGTTTTTGGAACATCGTTCTTAGCTACCTTAGGGGCTATATTGGACATGAAAAGGAGGGTGATTATCATAGAAAGTGGAGAAAAGAAAGTGATGCTTCAAGCTATGGAATGACTTTAGCAATTGAAGGAAGGAGAACAAAAATTAGACCAAGAAAAAGAATTGGAGAAGGGTAATCGTTTGAGGAAGAGAAGGATTTATGAGAAAGGAGAGTTGAGCTTGAGCTAAGGAGTTCAAGGATTTCAGCCCAAGAGGAAGCAATCAAATATAAGGACCCATCATGAATCAACAATATCAACCTTGGTCTTACACCTCCTAGTTTTTATAATTTAGGTCTTTTTTAAACCGATCAGTACTAAATTCTTACACGTTTAATACTGACTCATGATTAAAATTTAAAGAAAACCAGTTCTTTCTGTATTTTGAAAAACATTTTAGAGTCACCACCCCACTTAGGTTAAGAAAAATAGTTAAATTATAACCAATTAGGTGAATTGGTTATAACTTAACTACCGATCTATCGATTAAACTAATTCTATAAAATGATTTTTGAAACTAGAGATCTGGATCCAGGGATTAGGAATTTTAAACCCTCACAGGTATCATTAACTTTCCAAATTTAATTTAAACCTTAAAAATCACCTTTCAAATCTATGAAAAAGAACTTGATTATTAGTTACTCCAATTAGATAACTAAAGTAATCTTGAATAAAAAAAAGGGGGAAAAGTAGGTTTTTTATTTTTTTCCGCCACCCCGTAAGTATCTACATACCCGCTATTCACGATCAAACGTACGTAGTTCTTTTTTATAAAATTTTAGTGGGTTGATTGATTTTAGTTTCAAAAGAAGGTTGAGTTTACATTGTTATTCAGTTGAATTTATTTAAGGAAAATTTCCTAAACAATTATAATCAGTATTTTATTTTTGAAAACTCTAAAATAGTCTTAATCTGAGCAAAAGGTCCATTTATTTTTATTTTTGGAAAACCCAATTTTTTCCAAGTGTCACAACGATTTCTACTAACTTATTTATTCACTTTTATTATCTTGTTTACTTCTTCCTTATTTACCTACTTCTATTAAACTAAATAAACAAACAAAAGACTCCCTTTCTCTTTTTTCATTCTTGTTTTTCTTCTCTTTTTTCTTCTTCCTTCTTTCTTCTCTTTTTATTTTTATTTTTACAAGTGCATGAATAAAAGGATAAAAATAATAAAAATAAAAATAAAAAATAATAATTAAAAAAATTTACAGACCAAGTTGGGCTCGAGTTGACTTGGGATAGCTCGATCGGCTCAGAGTTAGCTTGAGTTTGCTTGGTTAGCTTCAATTGCCTCGGTCAACTTCAATTGGCTCATATGGCTAGAAAATTTGAATCGTGGTGACTTTCCCAAGGTTTTTAAGTATAAAGATTCCGATGGTAGCAGTAGTTTTCGCCAAAAATGGCCATAGAGGTAGCTATCCTAGAGAGAGCAAGAGATCAAGCTAGAGAGAGAAAGCTTTGATTTACTTACCTGGAGCATTTCTAAGCTTGTGTTATGTATTCTTGTGTGTTTCTTAATCCCTATTTATACTAAACGAAGCATAAATAAGCTTGGAAAGGCCATTAATGGAGAAATCAACCATGAATGGAGATGTTGAATTTTTTGTTATTTTCTCAATTTTGGAAATGATTTAATACCAAATTTTAATTTAATTTAGATCAAAAAAGGGTTTTGATTCAAAGTATGTTAAATGGGCTACACAATTTCATTATTAATTCAATGAAATCTTGTAGTATATAGGGTAAAAAACCACCCTAAATGAGGCACACTAAAAAAGGAACAATACTAGAAATATGGAAATCAAAACATGAAGAAGGAGAAAAGAGGGGGCACAGACCACATGCGGGGCATGTATAACACACCCCCATACGCACATTATAAAAATAAAAGGCACACTATTGCATATCCTCTACTCCTTTCTCTTTTAAAAACAAGGCCAATGGCCCTTGGCTAAAACTTAAGAACCAAGCTTTTGATCCTGGTCTAATACCCATCTGTTTTATATATATATATATATATATATATATATATATTATACATAAAATAATAATAATAAAAGAATAAATAAACCAAAAAAAAAATAAATAATATTAAAGCATGACTCCTTAAAAAAAAAAGGATTTTCTTTTTCTTCTTTTTTTATTTTTATGCTTTTTGGTTTTTTTATTACTTTTTAAAAATATTGTTTTGTAATTTTCTTATTTTTTGTGCTTTTTCCTGTTTTTGTATTTTTCTAAGCTTATCATTTTTTCCTAAATTTCTTATTTTTATTGGTTTTGTTTTAATTTTCTATTTTTTATATTTTTCTTAATTGAGAACCCTTTAACATATTCTAAAAATTTTGAAAAAATAGAAAGAGAGGTAACAATTAGATGTCTACAAGCACCAAAAAGTCACGTGGAAGGCTTAAAAATAAGCGCTTGGCAAAAGGAAGTGTTTTTAGTTGAGTCTTTTTAGTTATGTATCTTTTATGTTATGTAAACACATGCAAATAAATAAAGGAGGTGTTGAATTCATTGATCTTAAGACACTATCAACTAATACAGAAGGGGAATTGAGAGTTTGATCACACTAAGAAACTAAGGAAGTCTTGTTCTAACTTTCTCTTTCTACTTCCCATTGCATATGCATTGAATTCTATGACATGTACATTTAAATTAAATTTAGTGGTAGGAAAGTTAGTCATAAGCATAGGAGTTATGTGGTTCTAAATGAGCTCTAATGATTTGATTAAATTAATCTCTTCTACGCACTTATAAGAGAGTTTCTTTCTGAAAAGTTGGATCCATTTTTCTTTATGCTCTGTGCCTTAATCTTTGAGTATGTTATTATTAATAAAGTTTACATGAAAGAAAGTAGAAAGAAGTAATTAGAGCTTTATTTTAAAAGAAGTCCCTTGTGAATAAGTCATGACCATTTTTCAAAACTTTGTAATCAATTCATGGCATCTTTGCTTTGTTTAGTTACGTTGAATTTAGTTAAAGTTTAAAGGCTAGGAATTAAGGGAATATTTTGATTGGGTGTTAATTCTTAATGTTTTTGGGAGTTGACCTATATATATACACCATTCTTTTGAGAAATCAAGTGGTCTGTTAAAGTTGTGTGAACCGAAGTTGGTATTGGATTTTACTTGAACATTCCTTCATCGACACATAATGAATGCCCAGAAAGAAAGGAAAAATTGAAAAGAAAAACTGATGGGGATCAAGAAAAGTCATTACATATCAAAAGTATGACCTCATCACAAAAGAAAATGTAGTTGAAAAGAAAGAAAGAAAGAAAGAAAGAAAAATGAAGGAACTAAAAAAAAGTAAGAAAAATTGAAAAATCAAAAATCCAAAAAGAGAATAATGGGAAAAGTATGAAAGTTATTTGAAAAGTCTAGGAGGTGAAATAAGGTACGATTTAGTGGTTACTCTCAATTTGTATAACATTGGAATACTTAAGAGACAGATAAGGAAGAAGCATATATGTAGGCCAACCAACATTTAGTTTAAAATGTTAACTTTTCTAGGCATTAATTCTTGAGTTAATTACATCGTCTTTGATTTGTATGCATTTGATTTACCATAAGTAGAACAATTTCAACATCATTTTTAAGGATTTTTGCATCATATTGAGTGCATACAAAATTTGAGCTTTCAATGATATGACAGACTTATAATTACATTTTAGCATTAAGGAAGTGCATGCTTGTCCTATTATTTTCTAAAAAAATTGATCTTTTCTCACTTGCTTAAGGATAAGCAAGGTTCTAAAGTTAGGGGTAAGGATCATTGCTCAAAATACACAATATTTTCCTGAATTTAAAACCAACATTTATGCATAAAATTAGCAAAAACTTGTTAATTTTATATGAAATTAGAGTTTATGCACAAAATGAATCAACTTATGTAAAATTATAAAAAATGTATGAAAAGTGATTAATTCTAGAAGAATTTGATTGATTTATATCTTATGTACAGATGCATAGAGCAACCATAGTTTTAGTAGCCCCTAGTGTTCGATCAAGGAGGATTAATTAAAGGGAGCTAGTAAATTTGTCTTGCTGATCGATCAGTAGCTTTGCTGCTGACATATTAGTATGCCTTAAAGTATCAGGGAAGAATCGACCTCTTGGACGATTGATCATTGGAGAGGACAGCATCATGAATAGAAAGTGTAAGGGTGGATTCACACATGTCAATCGATCGTTACAATCTATATTGATTAATAGGTAAAAGAAATAACAAGAAGGGAATCTAGTGTTGACATATGTCTACTAATTGATCAGTAAACCACTCACATTTGTAGCCAAAAATACGAGCTGCAATTAGGTTTTGTCTTAGAATTAGTGTAGTTTTGCAAGCTCATTGCTTTGTTTACTGCTTTATTGATGTTTCTACAACATTTAATACTTGTTTTCAAGATTTTATTACTTATTTTTAGTTATTTGAAGTAGTGATTGAGTGTTATTCAACTTTTTCATCTTCTATCCTCCTGTTATTAAGTTGATATCATTTTCCATTGTTCATTAATGGAGTTTGCTACTGCATTTTCATCATTTACTATTGTCATTATTTTTAATATGAGTAGCTAAGTAGTTTTTAGTAGGTTTTTGATAACGCAAATATTGTAGATGGTGTAACTTTGAAGTTATGATATAGGTATGTGTATTTATATGTGATTTTGATTATTAGTATTTCATTTGAACTCTTTGAGGTGCCTAATAATGAAATTTTCAATGGGTTTCTTTGTGATTATGAGACCAAGAGGAGATTAGTCCTATGAAGTGTCCTTAAGAGCTAATGGGTTTGTACGATTATAAGATCAAAAGGAGATTAGTTATGTAACTCCTAAGTTGAGTCATTGAGTTGATGAAATGTTGGTAATGGGTTCTTACATCTATAAGACCAAGAGGAGATTAGGTGTTCCCAAATGAATTCATATTACGTTATGCAGGTCAAGTAGATTAGGGTGGATTATGAGATTCAGAAGAGATTGACCCCTTAGTCTCTAGGACTAGAATACTTAATTCATGATAAGAACTAAGTATTTACATACCTAATATCTTAATGGCATACCTTCACTTCTACTTCGGAAAAATGTCACAAGCTTATGTCTTTTATCATTTGTCTTAGTTATTACTTTTTGCTAGTATTTTAATTTCAATTTCAATTTTAATTCCAAATTCTCTTTTCAATTCACCTAGATTAGAGTAGCAAGTTAAGATCTAATAGTTAACCAAATCCCCTTTCCTTATGGAATTTGACCTAGTGAATCCTTACTAATTTTATTATTGCAAAAGGGTCGGATTACAGGTCCGTTAAGACGACATTGTTTTGAAAATCTCTATTTATAAAGTGTCTTTAAATATATCAGTTTTATCAATGTCTCATGTAGTTTGTTAGTTATCAGAAATGTTGCCCTTTGTTTGAGATTGATTCTTAGAAATTATCGCTTAAGGGTAAGTGAGAGCATGTGCACTTCTTGCATCTCGACCCTTAACAATAGGATTAATTGGTAAAGAGAAAAAGTGAATAATCTAACTAAAGGAAATAGGTGAGATGATAAGTTCGGGTAACAATGGGAGTTAGAATTGTGTTATATGTAGCTTTTGAATGTTTATATGTATTGTTGCATTGCATATTCTTGCTATAGTCATATGTTGCACAATAATTTGTTTGTTATTACTTAAGTGGTATAGTATAAGGGTATCTCACTAAGTTAGACGTAGCTTATACCCCTTAGACTTTTGTTGATGAAAGACTTGTTGCTAGTATTGGGATGGGCGATGCTTAAAGTTAGTGATCAGGTTTTGAGAGCATGAGAGTCAAAGCTAATGGAACCAGTGAATAAGACTAATTTAAAGTTACATAATTCATAGTAGACGTAACTACTTATCATCTGTTTAGTTATAATTTGTATTAAGTATGATTGGCAATGGGATCTACATCTTGAATCACTTGGGGATACTGCTAATGAGAGTACCTGAACTTTTGAGTTTAGGTAATTTAATACCTAAATATTGAAAACTTAAATTTCTATACTCGAAAATTATAATTTTATTCATTCAAATGTCTACATTTCATAGTCATTATATATATGATGGGCACAAAACTACTCGAAATCAAAAGTTTAAGTCTCAAGTGAACAAATTCAATTTTCAAGCATTAGGATTCATGTTTTGAATGTTAAGGTATTAAACTGGGTGAAATGAAAGCTTTAGGCTCTCCTATATGCATTAATCCAATCACTTATCATTATTATGGCTTGTATTGTTTAATTAGTTTAATCATGGTCTATAACTATGCTTGTGACTAACAATCTCCTTTGAATAATCTATAGTTGAAAGTACACCTTATACATTCTATGTAAAGTCCTAAAGTAGCAAGAAAGTTAATCCTTTATCTTCATGTAGTGTAAGGTAGGCAGCCACATTAAGGAATCCCCTTGAAGCGTGACATAATTAGTTATTCTAATGCTCAAAGTGGATGATAAGAAACTATACGTAATCTAACATGTAAAGTACAAAAAAGAATGACTTAGAAGAGGATTTGTTTTCTATTTTATTACCACAAAAGGGGAACTAATGTGCATATCAATACAACTTAATCTTTTCAAATTAAATTAAGAGAAGTTATATCTTCCTTTGGTCTACACAACTACCATTTTAAATTTGTAAATAAATAAACTAAGTACATAAAAGGATGCAACGAGGTACAAATCAAAAGAAATAAATATATATAAACAAGCAACAATCTAAATAAAAAATTAAAAAAATGAGGACAAAAAAAAGTAATCTAAATTGATGAGGACAACTTTAAGTAATTAATAGCATGGCAAAGTATAAATTAGAGAATTCGATAATGTCATCTATTTGTGCTTCACAAAACTCTATTTATAAATTAGTATACAAAACATTAAAATTTAACATCAATATTTGTTAAAAAGGCATACATTTTTTTTTTCTAAAAATAAAGGAACAAAATCAACATATATAATTAATAAGTGGTGCATTTTATATCCACCACTACTTGTTATAGTACTAAGACCAAGTGTCATGTGATAAGGTATTTGGTGGCATGGGCAGCCTAATTAGTTGCATCATTAATGTACCTCCTACTTATTGATTTTTCTCATTCTATCCAATTTTGTTTATTTTAGACTATCATTTCTTTTTGGATTTGATCCACACAAACATCTCTCAGCTTGCAAATTCCATCAAGTGATTGTACACAACATATGAGAAGCGTTCAACTATTATTTAAATTCCTTATAAGCATAGAGTATGCTCTAAAATTATCAACTATGGCAATACCTTATTGCTTTGGTAATCTTTACACTAAACTTGTTGGACTCAATCATGTACCGCCATCTCTTATTACATTCTTTGCTAAGTATATATTTGTAGCTTCCACTTGATGTTACAATCTCCTCTCACTTTCTCAACAAAGAATCTTTCTAGGATGTCATGTCAAAATACATATATCAATTGGTGGCGAGTCATTAGAAATATAGCATAAAGTGGACAAACAAGAAAGGAGAGTTTGCAATTAAGAGTCGACCTACTCTAGATCAGGTCGGAACTCAGTCAGCCATTTGCTGTAGAGTAGTCATCTTGAGTTATGGTCGGACATTAGTAGTCAAGTCAGGAGTTTGGCTCCAACAGTTTTAGGGGCTATCTGTTCGGATATTTTGTCATGATACAGCTTTTCGATAGGCCCAACATAGGTGATGGCTCGATAGTCAAGTTGGCAGAAGAAGGAAACATAGAGGATATCGTAAGAATCTTTGTCTTAGATGGGGCTTCAAACTAGTATTCTTCAAACGAGTCCCTAAAGTCCTCTAACTCAACTACGTATGATCGATCTAGGGGGCAAATTCGTATCATTAACTCTTGAAGTAAAAACGCACTATTTCATTAAAAGAAAAGTACCTAATACATGTCAACGATACCCTTGCTTACCGTCATACCTATACCAACCTGATATAAAAACTCCTTTTTCTTCATTTTCTACTGATTCCTCTTGGTAATTTATAGGGTTTAGGGTTTTAGTTTTAGCCACCCTCTCTTCTTTAAGCTATCTTAGGTACTTTTAGCATAGTTTTATGATTTCTCTTGAGTTTTCTTGTATTTTTATGATCGTAGTGTAAAAATCTTGGGTTAAGGAGCTCGGTTTGGTAATATTTCTTATACCTTTTCCATGTTTAATGCAATGTTTATTTTCATGTTAATGTGTATTATGTGTTCAATGTTTATTCTCCATGAATGTGATAAATAAACCATATTATGCTTATGGGAAGTGTGTGAACATGATGAAATAGTTGGATTATTGGTGTTTTTGTATTGTGATTGTGTAAATTTAGAATTTTACTTAGTTCTATGGTTTAATTAGGTATAACTTGAATGTTAAGTTAATCTCAAGCTAGATAGCATTTCTCACACATTGGACCTTTGCCCATGTTATCCTAATAGGGTTTAGATATTGTAATAGGAATCGAAAACCCAAAATAGAATCTAGGATTCCTAATTTGAATAGGTAATTGTTGAGAAATACAACTTAAATTGTTAGGACCCTATAAGGGACATAGTAAGATTGCTTAAAATTTTTATGTTACCTGTATACCCATGATATGAAAACTATCTTACAAGTAAAGGGTTGCAAGACTCTAAATAATTTATCACTAGTAACAGGGATCAAGTATTAATCGCTCACTCTCGAGCCCGAACGCTTTCTCAAATGGTTCGTAGAGTTGTTCGAGGTGAGTTAAACACTAAGTAGTAGTGTTTATCCTTGTTCAAACTGTCAAGCTATTTTGCTCTTCACACTCTCCAGGAAGCTGCCAAGGCAATTAGCCGATACGAGGAACTGACCCCTTTGCAATACCCTAGTCCAAGTACCAAATCAGGAAAATAGCCATCTCAATAGTGCCAAGGTCGAGTTAACAATTTTGAAGAGCTGACTAGCCAAGGCTAACCTGAATGTGAAGTTATCCCTAAGCTAACCCTTATCCAGCCCTAACTGTCAAGGTGTCGAACTACTGATGCTGAACAACCCTGATCAAAGGACCACTCCTCTTTGGCTCACAATATTGTCAGAATCACAGACTGAGTAAAATACGTATGTACTATCCTTTCTAACATCTATACTATCCTTTTGAACATAAGGCATTCTTTTGCATGATTTCATATTTTCCCTATAAATTATTCTCCTTTATTTAGCTAATAAAGATCATTCTTTTGTAATTTCTATAACTAAGGACTTACCCTAATAGAGTATTATAAATACTTACATAATCTAATAGCTACATGACGAATACATAATACACTAAACCTTTTACTCTCTTTTGAGTTAAGTATCATTTTTGCTTACTCTTGAGCTACTCTTATCTAGCCCATTTAAACGTAGACTAGTGGCAAGTAACCTCCGACAATACTTGTGTGTCATATTAAGTGTAACCCAAACTCATATGAGGTGTTGATGTGTCATATCCATCATTGGTGTATAGGAATCCCTGTTTACCTCTCAACTATCATTTACTTTTCAAGCCATCTCGTGACTTAGACCCATCCCCTTTGGTTGTACGTCATATTGAGTTTGTGTGTTCATCCATAAATCCATATCATCTTGGTATCAAATACTTGATTATGTTCGAAGCTGGATTCTACTACTGTATTTTTTGAGTAATTTGTTATTGCTCTCGTAAGATAATGGTTTAATTGTTAGTTTTGAAGTTTAGTTATTGAGAAGTGTTTTATAATCCATTTTCTCCTGTTTTCGATACGCAAAACAAAGTATAGTTGACTGTTAGTTTGTTGTATAATTGTCATTATGAAGTAACCATCAATATTAGATTCAAGTGTTCAAGGGATTTTTATGAAACCAAGAAAGTGGTACTCGATATGGCTAGGGTCAAGAAGGAAGCTTCACATCTCAATTAGTGGGTGACCACTTAGATAGGCTTACTGACTTGATAGCTAGTTTGGTGATTATTATCCAAGAAGATAGGCAATGGGCTAGATATAACCTTACTAAAGAAAGCAAATAGTAAGGACAAGGTAATAGTTAGTTTAGCCAAGTTAACGTCTTAATTCAACCACCCAAAGTTGAAGGAATTGGTAGGGATGCTAAAGAAAGGCTAATGCTTGAAGAGATTAAGGAGGAAGTAGAAGGAGATGACAAAGTAGAGAAGTACTACAAGCTTGAGGAAAGAAATGTACGAACTCCTAAATTCAAAGGATTGAGAATGTGAATTCTAAGTTTTTTCTGGAAATGGTGATGTCGAGGACTACTTAGATTAGGTAAATAAGATTGAAAAGTAGTTTGAATGCTACAAAGAGCCTAATAATGTAAAGGTTAGACTTGTTGTATTGGAGTTCACTAGTTATGCCCGCTTATAGTGGAAAAACTTGCAAGCCACCAAAAGAAGGGAAGGAGAATAAGAGATTAAGAGTTAAGATGAAATGAAGTATGAGATTGGGGAAGTCTTGGAAACCTTGGATGTTAAAACGCTTAATGCTGCAATCCAAGCTACCTAAAGGATAGAAAGGCACTGAATAGGAAGATTCTAACCACCTGTCAACCATCCTGGCAATAGCCGACCTGTTCCGAGCAGATTTATATGAATAGAACAAAGCAAGGCTACTAAGACCCGACTTGCTCAAACTACCCAAATCGAGGAGAAGGAACCCCTAAAGAAGTTTGAAAAAGGCCAAAGTACAAGGAGAAAGACAAGTAAGATTAAGTGTTTCGAATGCCAAGGCTTTAGGCACATGACCGCTTAGTATCTAAATAGACAAACAATGGTGATCCAAAGCGAGGCACCGACCGTTGAGTTCAATAATACTAATGAAGAAGTAGAAGAGTTAAAGGAGGATGGAAAAACTAAACTATCAGAGGAGGAAGTTATCTATAGTAAAGAAGGAAACTTTATACCAACCACTCTAGTGTTAAGGAGGACAATGAGTGTCAATCTTCTACCAAAAGATGAATAGAGAGAAAATCTCTTCCATATTGGGTACAAGGTAAAAGACTCATCATATGCGCTGATTGTTGGCGATGGGAGTTACACTAATACAACCTTTACATTTATAGCCCAACAACTGAAATTACTGACTATGCCCTACTTGAAACCCAACAAGCTTCATTAGCTTAGTGACAAGGGAGCCCTACAAGTGAACAAACAGGTGTTTGTGCCAATCTACATTGGCAAGTATAGAGATTAAGTACTGTATGATGTATTACCCATGAATGCATCTTACATTCTACTTAAATGACCATGGATGTTTGATTTAGTTGTTATATACGACAGAAGGAGGAACACATGCTCTGTAAAGCATGAAGGCAAAAGGATGAAATTAAGTCCTATGACCACTAAATAGGTAAAGGTCATGTAATCTAAACTAAGTCGAGCCCTGAAGAAGGAGGTTTTGGTATTGACCCAAACTGAACTAAAGAAGGAGATAGAGCTTAAAAGACTGACTTATCTGCTAGTTTGAAGAATTATGGAGTTGAGATCCAAGGAGGAGTTGCTTGTAGAGGTAAAAACCTTACTAGAGGAATTTGCCGACCTATTTCTAGAGGAGCTACCGAAGGGTCTACCCCCAATCCGAGGCAACAAGCATGCAATTGACCTATAGCCAAAAGCTATACTACCGAACAAGCCTACCTATAGGCTGAACCCTAAACAAGCTGCCAAGTTCCAAAGGCAAGTAGATAACCTTATGAAGAAAGGGTATGTAGGTAAGTCCCTTAGCCCTTGTGCTATTCGGGCCTTATTAGTATGAAAGAAGGATGGTTCTTGGAGGATGTACATGGATAACCAAACAATCAATCGAATCACCATCAAGTATAAGTATCGAATACCTAAGCTTGATGATATGCTCGATGAGTTAATAAGAGTAAGAGTATTCTCCAAGATCGACTTTAAATTTGAATACCATTAGATCTAAATGCGTAAATTTGATGAGTGCAACTGCATTCAAGACATGACATGGCTTATATAAATGGCTAGTAATACCATTTGGACTATCTAATGTATTGAGCACGTTTATGTGCCTGATTAATCATGTCCTTTGAGAATTCATGGGAAGGCTTGTTATAGTTTATTTTTATGAAATTTTAGTGTACAATAGTAACCTGAAGATTTACTAAGAGCATCTTTAAAGAGTCTTTATAAAACTCCAAGCTGAATAGCTCAATGCCAATCTGAACAAGTGTGACTTTTGCTAACTCGTGGTGATCTTCTTCGGGTTTATCATGAGCGGAGGTGGCATCTAAGTCGATGAAGAGAAGATAAGGGCAATCATAGAATGGCTTGAGCAGACCCATTCTAATGATGTGAGGAGTTTCCATAGCTTAGCATCATTCTATCGCATATGCATAAAGAATTTTAGTACGATTGTGGCTGCACTGATCGAAATCTCAAAAAAGAATGTTGAATTCAGATGAGGAGAGAAAGAGTAAAAAAGCTTTGAGGAAGTGAAAGAGAGGATAACTACAGCCTCTATCTTAGCTCTATCAAGCTTTAATAAGGTGTTTGAAGTAAAGTGTGATGCATTCGGACTAGGCATAAGTACTGTGTTGATGCAAGAAGCCCCGACTTATTGCCTACTTCAATGAAAAACTTCGATAAGCTACACTCAACTACTTAATCTATAACAAGGAGTTATACTCTTTAATTTGGACCTAATGGTATGGCAACAATATCTCTACCTAAGGAATTTGTGATCTATACTGATCACGAATCCTTAAGATTTCAAAACTGCCAGTTGAAGTTATCTCGGAGACAAAGCAAAGGGGTCAAGTTCATGAATTGTTTTTCTTATGGCGTAAAATACAAGAATGGAAGGAAAAACGTAGTAGCTAACGCCCTATCAAGACGACATACCTCCTAATCGAGTTGCAAACAAGGTTACTTAGTTTTTCAACCACAAAGAAATTATATGTTGAGGACTTACACTTTAGTCTTATCTATGCCCAATGTAAGGAAGGACAGACATTGGATGACTATCACAGGGAAGATAGATACCTATTCAGAAGGAGGAGGCTATGTATCTCGACCTGTTCCATAAGAGAATTGCTAGTACGCAAGGTACATGATAGAGGATTAACATGACATTTTAGCTAGTGTCGAACCTATAAAGTACTGTCTGTAAGATTCTTTTAGCTAAGAATGATGAGAGACGTACAGTTTGTATTGGAAAGGTATATAACCTGTAGGAAGGCAAAGATACAAGTTGGGTAAGGACATTATCTATCCTTACCTGTCGCAACCACACCATGGTCAGAGCTAAGCATGGACTTTAAGTTGGGATTGGTGAGGACGTCCCTGAGAGAAAGACTCCATTATGGTAGTTGTGAATCGATTTAGCAAGATGGTACATTTTATGCCCTGCTCCAAAACTAACTACGCTTCGGTTATCTCTTTTCTTTTCATACAAGAGGTGATCAAGCTTCACGGCATGCCCAGAACCATTATTTTTGCTCGAGACCCCAAGTTCATGAGCTACTTTTGCAGGATACTTCGGAGGCGAATGGGAACTAAGCTATTATACAGCACGTCCTACCATCTACAAACTGATAGATAAACCGAAGTTGTCGACTGAATTATGGGAACTTTGTTACGGGTTACTATAGGAAGAAGCATGATCAATTGTATGACAAACATTAAAATCGCCTACAATAGACCACTAATAGTATGACAAACATGTCTCCATTTAAGGTTGCCTATGGATTCAATCCTGAGCTCCTGATGGACCAATTACCCCAACCAAGTCTTGATGATGATCGGCCAACTAAAGAAAGAGTCGAGGCCGTCAGAGCTACGCACCAAAAGGTTATAGAGCAATTGAGTCGAGCTAATACTAAGCTCGAGAAGCAGAGCTGAGGATGGAGGAAGAGAGAGTTTTAGCAAAGTGATTTAGTTAGGATACATCTTAATAAGGATCGGTTTCTAAACTTAAGGAAGAGCAAGTTGTCTCCCAAAATCGACGAACCTTTTAAGGTGCTTGAAAAGATCATTCCTGATGCTTATAAGATTAAATTACCTGAAGGATATGGAGTCTCAGACTCCTTCAACATTGCCAATCCCTAACCTTATACTCCCGAGGATGGGAAACTTGAAGCCGAACTAGATTTGATCCTAAATCCCAAACGACCCGTAGGGGATGATAGGTATCAAGGACTAATCACTCGCTCTCGAGCCTAAGGGCTTTCTTAGATGGTTTACAGAGTTGTCTAAGGTGAGTTAAACACTGAGGAGCAATGTTTATCCCTATTCGAATTACTTAGCTACTTTGCTCTCTACACCCTCTAGGAAGCTGTCGAGGTGATTAACCAACATAAGAATTGACCCCTCTACAACACCATAGTCTAAGCACTAAATCAGAAAAACAACCATCTCAATAGTGCCAAGGCCAAGCTAACAATTGTGAAGAGCCAACCAACCAAAGCTGACCCAAATGTAAAGTTATCCCTAAGCTAACCCCTATCCAACCCTAATCATTAGTGTGCCGAACTACCAATGCTGAATAGACCTGATCAAAGGACTACCATTGCTCGACTCACAATATTATCAGAATCGCAAACTAAGTAAAACGCATATGCGCTATCTTTTCTGGTACCTACACTATTCTTTCTAACAAAGGGTACTCTTTTGTACAATTTCAGATTTTCTTTGTAAATTATTCTCCTTTGTTTAGCAAATAAGGATCATTCTTTTGTAATTTCTATAACTTAGGACTTGCCCTAATAGGGTACTATAAATACTCGCATAATATAATAGCTGCATGATGAATATACCGAACCTTTTACCCTCTTGAGCTAATTGTTCTTTTTGCTTACTCTTAAGCTACTTTTATCTAACCTATTCAATCGTAGATTAGTAGCTAGTGACCTCTAGTCATACTTACGTGTCATATCGCGTGTCATATTAAGTGTGACTTAAGCTCACATGAGCCATTAATGTGTCGTATCCATCATCGGTACACAAGAATCCTTACTCACCTCTCAACTATCATTTATTTTTTGAGCTATCTTGCAGCTTGGACCCACCCCCTTTGGTTATACATAATATTGGGTCTGTGTATTCATCCATGAATCCATATAAACTAAGGTCTCTGATTTTTTTTATTAATTAATATATTGTAAAATATATATAGTTATGGATATCCAATATTCTACAGTTTCTCAAAACTGTAGAGAATCAATATCCCTTACCAAATAATAAAAATGGGTAATAAATACCTAAAATTTATACTTACCGAAATTGTAAAATCTACATATATAAAGGTAATATTTATAATTTAAAGTTCAAATTAGCTTTATAATCTACCTCTAATTCTAACCTCTAAAACATCTCAATACTTACATTTAACACTCGGCTCTTATTCTATGTCCGATTATCTACCATCCTGCAAATAAAAACTATTGGGAAGTAAGCTGCAAGAGCTTAATGAGATATCCTTCGTACTATACTGACAAGGATGTTATCAAAGAATTTATTAATAAAACATAAGAATGAATGAACAAGTAGTATACCGAACAATATATACAGTTGATCGATACTGCATACAACATAAGATTTAACGCCCTCCGAAGTAAAGGTTAAAGATTTATCGGCAATAATCACAATCCAGCACCTAGGTTTTTAACCATAAAATTAAAAGTTTGTATTTCACAAAATATATTTTCCATTTCCAAAGTCTAATAGCACACAAATTCTCAAGTCTAGCGGTAAGGTAGCTCCCGTAGTCCATACTTACACCCTACAATGGAGGTCTCTAGACTTGATGCTCAACTAGACGATCAGCGTCTCCAGAACCTAATAAGCCCGAGGGTTAGGATAAGATCATATTGTACGAGTGCACTGTAGTAAAACACTTTAATTCAATATATAGAAACAACCCTTGCAAAACCTCTCTTTACTTCTGCATAAGGTAATGGCCAAAAGAAGTAATGCAATTTATGGTTGATGCATGATCCTTTAAATTTAAGATAAGTCAAATATAATTAAGTTAAATTATTAGGTGATCAATCAATATCAGTAAATCATGTAACAATCAAAATACAACCAAATCTTCAATTGTCATATTTAACAAGATTTTGCATAACAATCAGCCATTATCAGGCATATGCATAACCTAAACCCCCATGCATGTAGTTATTAATATTCAATTTAGGTACACTAATTACAAGTACAAAATAAGTATAAAGTCATCGGGATTACTCACTTGACCAAAGCTAACATAAATGTTAGTAGTCAATAGGCAGCTTGCGTTTCTGATAAATATTTCCTAATAAATAGATATGAAAGAAACCTAATGAGTATCTAGACGTCGTACTAAATGGTCTAACCAACTTATTATCTATCTTATTATTCCCATTTCCACTTAGGTTTTAAATTTCATATAACTTTTTAGTTTTACTTTAAATTTTTACATTTTCATAGTTAGTTCTTAACGAATTTGCATTACTTTATTTTATGGTTAATAACATATAGTTTATTTAAGATTATACAAGTTTAGATTATGCAACTATTTGTAAATTTTATATCAATATTTTGCGATAACATAATTTAGTTATAGTATTTGCGTATAGTAGAATATATATTAATGTAACGATATACATATTAGATAAAGTAATAGAGTTGGGTGGGACATCTTGAAATCATTTATTTAAATATTTGAAAACTTTAGCTTAGTTATCTTGTAGTATTATTCTAAGATTATATTCTGTGTGTATGTATACCTATATTTAATTTATTTCCCCGTAAATGTATAAAATTTTATTTTATTGTTATCAGTATTAATATTACTATTATTATTTTTATTATTATCATTATTGTTTTATATTAACACATATTGTTATTTCATATATAAGCATATCTTCTTTGAAATGTTTTGACTTTTAAGGGTATATGTGTATGTATAACACTTTAATCTTTTTAAGAACTCCATATTTTATAGATATGTCTAATTTATGCTTTGTAATAGGCATCTATTGGTTTCCTTTCATTGAAAATGATATATGTATATTTTTAAATAATTGTATTTAGTTATTTCTTTATTTAATTGAAGTCTTATCATAGTTTATTTATTTGCAAGGTCATATTAATTAAATAATCTAATCAATTTACTTGTATCACTAGGTTTTCTCTAAATCCTAAATTACATATATCTTTTCATCTTAACTTCAATATTTACAAAATTATAATCGATTTTTATCGTTTGGATGCACAATCACACAACGGAGTTCGTTTTGAATGTTAAAACCCTTATTTTTCAAAATAAGCCTAAATTTCTATAAATTTAATTATTTTGACTCAAATTTTTTTATTTATTAATTTTCGAGTTTTCCTTATTATTTTGTGACTGAATTAATTTCTAATTTTTATATTTTTTTGTGATTTCTTATTTTTAATTTTAGCTTATGTAGTCTTTATTATTTTCTTATTTTAAGCTTCATTTATTATTTATATAATTTTTTTATTATTAATTTAATTAATTAATTTTATTTTTATTCTTTAATTATTTCAAATTTTTTGGTTTAAGTATTTAATTGAAATTACACTGTTGACGTGGTACTATTTTAGTGGTCCACGTGACATTTTATTAAACTTTCTCGATCTTACATTTCTGAAATTATATTTTATTATTAGGTATATTTATATATTATTATATTTAATTAATTAATAGCTTATGGGCCTTAATTGTATATTATGGGTTTCGACCCATTATATGTATATAATTATATATGCACATATATTTTATATACTTATTATGTTATATTAAATAAATTCATTATATGTGTATACTTATATGCACATACATATGTACCTATGTGTTCTTATTCATTTTATTATAATTAATACATTATATTATGTGCTTATACTTAATATATTATTATATATATTTATATATGTACATGTAGGTATACTTATATTATACTAATATAACACTTATATCTATGCATGTATACATACATATATACATGCATTATACTCCTAGTATATTATTAGGATATGTACATATATTCATGTCCATAGACATATATAAGTATTTATACTTAGTTTTATACGTACTTTTATATGCATATAAATATACATATATTTATATTTTCTTAGTATAATTTTAAGGGAATACTAATATATTAAATACACATATATATGTATATTTTCAGTTTTGCATGTATATACAAAAATACTTATCATTTCATATATGTTTATGTACACGCTATGATGTATACACACACACACACACACACACACACACACACACACACACACACACACACACACACACACACACACACACACACACACACACACACACACACACACACACACACACACACCTATTACTAACTAATCATATAACATGTACTTACATATATCTATATGTATACATTAGTATATTTACATATAAACATAATTTCCAAAGAGCTAAGATTATATACATTAAAAGTTAATACATATATTTAAAATTGTAATACCATATACTAAAATACATAATAATACATGTCCAAAACATCAAGAGTAAAAATATACAAAAATACCCAATAAAAATATATAATACATACTTTACATGAAAGAGTTATTTCTAAATATATATATAAAGGAATTATACTTACTTATTTGGGAAATTAATTTAGTATGAGAATCCTTCTCTTGTTATCCTTTTTTGATGTTGTAAAATATGTAGTTTGATAGTGTTATGGAAGTTGAATGGTAGGTGAAAAAAATGAGACATGGAATCTTGAAATTGAAGATGGAGAAAGAGAGAGAAGATGGCAGTTCAAATGGGGTGGGGATGTTTTACACAATTCTTAAATTTTTGTGACAAAATGAAGAAGTTTGAAGAGAATTCTAGGGGTCCAAAAAAGTTTACAACAAAAAGAAAGGCAAAAGAGGGAAAGAAAAGGAAAAGGAAGGAAAAGAAAAGAGAAGAAAGTTCAAGATGATGGTGACAATCAATCTTTGACTCAGTCAAAGGTTGATTTAGTTAACTCTTGAATATTTTATGTATTATGTAAATATATAATTTGGAAATAAAAAGAAAACAAAGAAAAAGATAAAGTAAGAGGGAAAATAGAAAATTAAATATAATAAAAAATAAAAAGGTTTTAGAATTTCCTTACACATTTCTAATCCTGTAAATAATATTTAGAATAACAATTAATATAATTACAAAGTAAATTATACATCATGTTATTAATATTTACTATATATTGTCTAAATAACCAATAAGTGTATAAATTAACATACTACTAACTTATCCATATAAACATAAAGTTAATATTAATTATAAAGTAATATTATAAATTTTTGTGAATTAATTTAATATTTTTCCATTTATAAGAATTTAGAAGTTATCTTTAATTGTTCACTAGCAATTTTACGCGATTGAGCATATCGTTTAGTTATTTGGCTCAATTAGGATTTTATAATCTTCGTAGCAAATTGATACGTTTATAAGCTTAAATTTTTTATTTTAGGGTTTTGATCTAATTTAAGTTTGATTTCTCATTTGTATACGTGTATAGAATTTAAGGTTTTCATCTGTGTTAAAGTTTTTATCAGATTCAAGGTAAATCTCTTGCAGTTATATATATTTAGAGTTTAAGGTTTTCATATATGATTAGAGTTTTAATTAATAAGTTACGGTTTTTTATATTCATTTTAAGTTTCACATTTAAAATTTTAATCGATTTTAAATTTAATAACTTTATTAACTTAAGGAAATCATCTATAGTATGGAAGTTAATTATATACTCAAAAGGCTAGAGTTACGGAATTTACATAAATCATTATATTTACCTTGAGCTAAAAATTGCTTAAAATGAGAAATCAATTCTAACATAGTTATTTAAGTAATGAATGAGACTTAAATAGCTAGCCAATAATATCAATGATATATTAATAATAAAATGCTCCTACTACATGATAAAATTTACAAAAAGATGGTCCTATAAATTCTGAGTGTAAGTAAAATTCATATTTAAACTATCATAAATACTCTAATGCCATAGCTACAACGATCTTAAACAATTGTTTGCTTGTTACTCATACATCTTTTATAAAGAAATATATATTCGAATATCGATAAATTGCTGAAATCGATACTTAATTTCATTGTAGTTTTTACTTCTATTTAGTTAACTTGCATTCTCTTTTATTTAAAATTGCTCAATCGGTTGCCTAAATTAGAGTAAAAATAGTAAAATCTAGTATTTAGTTATCTTTCAAAACTCTATTCTTTCCTTTATTGTAAAATACAACCTTGGTTACTCTCCCTATACTATCAATAGACCATTATACTTGCCGTTTGTTCATGATTTCCACTAAAATTTGTTTATTTCTATCCACAAGTAAGTTCATTGATAGTATAACATTCTGCTATTTTAAAAAGAAGCAAATTCTTATTTGTGAGTGATAGTAAAGAAAGTGAGATCATGACACCAATAACCTCATTCTTGAAATGATTAACTCAAATGAATTTATTCTACCTTCACTCATTGCTCTTGGCATTAAATAAGATGTGATGTTCAGACTCGAATGCAATCATGTTAATCGATATTCTAACTCTATCCCTTTGACCCTTCTCAAGATTCAAGTTCTTATGACAAGTTTGATCTATTGGTTAAAATATGGTAGTAAATTGTTTTCGATTTGTGTATGAGTTACAAATAGTGTTAAAATTATGTGGAAGTTGGTTTTGATGAAAATGTTTACAAAATGTAAGAGTTTGAAATATTTTGTTTGTGATTTAGGACTTACCAATCGGTTAGTGGGAGAGCTACTAATTGATTGCTATAAGTTTGAAACAAGTAAGAACATTCAGTGCTCAAGAAGTGCCTTATCAATTGATTGCCATCTTGAGTATCGATCGATCGGTAGTGCAACTTCTCTTACCAATTAGTCACTAGTTTGACTACCAATCAATTGGTAGCTTTGAATTCTATAGAACTACAAAATTCGTCCTTGCAACTACATACAGAATTTATAAACTCCCATTGTCTCCTTTAAAACTCGTACTCCAAAATCCTTAATCCATCATTTCCCTTCCTAATAACAACATTTTCAACTTCCAAATTCCTAACACATCACTTTATCAAGAGAATCACAATCTAACTAGAAGAAATCATTACTTATTTGGTGGTTTTAAGTCTCCTTGTTCAATTCTTCTCCAACCTTTATTTCTTGTGAACTCCTTTTAACAATCATATCCTTAGACTCAATTCAACATTCTAACAATAGTAACAACACTAGGAATCTACATCTATCATGCTTACCACAAGTTTCATAATTTTAATTCATTAAATCGTCGAACTTTTCCACTCTTTTGTCTCCTATCATTACATTAAAGAGAATTTCAATAGATTTTTATATTCTTCACACCAAACTACAAAGATTTTGGGAGATTTTCACTTGCCACTAAGGTGTTGTACTAGAGATAAGGGAGAGGGTGAAACTATTGTATTTTGGTGAGAAGAAAGAGAAGAAAACATTATGGTAGAGTGGGAGAAAAGAAGGGAAGAAAAATAACAGGTCCAACTTGAGAAGGCATGTGCCAAAGCATATGTCTCTTAATTCCTGATTGACTGTGTTGTCTTTAATCCTTTTAGTTATTCTCAAAAATGCCATTATCTCTATTTTATTTATTTTATTGTAAAAATTCAGGTTATTACACTCTAAATATTGGAACGCTGAATATTATGTTACTTGTTTCACCCCCATTAAATAAATGAACTTTGTTTTTCTGCATCTATTGACCGTAGACTTATATGCGGTATGGCATATGTTTGTGTGCGGTAGAACACCTATGTGTTAATCTTCGTAGCTAATTCAACTGGGATTTTTTGTTTTCAAGAGATAGGTACAATCTAGCCATTGGGACTAGAAATGGGAGGAACACTAGTGCACGTGATATTTATAGATTATTGGTGAATTTAAATCATATCTAGGATATTGATATTTCTTTAGATAATAGTATATTTTTACCTTTTGGACATTATAAAAGTGTTATGAACAAAATGGTGTTTAAATCATTATAAGAGTTGGAAGACTTATTTATATATTTTAGATTTTGTAGTGCGATCTAACTTTTATATGTTTTCGTCGAGGCAGGAATATGGGGACAGCTAAACGCATCTTACACTTGCGAGACATTACAAAGCATGTAGTACTTAATTATAACATATGATTTTATAATCAATATAATAATTTTTCTGTTTACACCTAACACAAGGGTCTTAATCAGGGTCTCTCACGACTGAGATTTTTAGGTCATTAACTATAACATGCTTAGCTTCATAAAAGTGCGATGAATAATTACTCCTTCCCTATAAAGCTATCACTGCATTCAGTTTGCAAAATTGTGATTTAATAGAATTTTTATTACTAAAATATAAAAAAAATGTAATTATTCATAAAACCAAAAGAATAGTTAATACTTCGTCTTTTTTCAGCATATTCCGCATATACATATGAAAGTGTAGTCCAGCAATTAAATCGTGGATTAAAATAATGGCATATTAGTTTCTTTAGTATATTCTTAATTTATTATTAACATCATTTTAAGTGTGACCTAGTAATGTAATAATTATTACTTGTCTATATTTCTGGGATTCCCATTTTATTTCACTCTTACTCTATTATGTGAATCAAACATAATTTAAAAAGTACATTCTTCAATTTAACTCACTCTAAGTGCAGCCAAATAAAACAATAATTATTAATTTTCTATTCTCTTTTTTTTTTCACGAATTACAGTTTTATTTCTATATTTTTTCCATTATACGAACTAAACGTACTGTAGTGGTTTTTATTAACTTGCTTTCATTTACAGAACTGACTTTTCTAATTTGTTCCTGCACCTACTTATTTATTTTGATATTAAGTCCATTCATTTTCTTTAGAATCCTCGTTTCAGGGTATTTTATTTAAGACGCATAAATTACAGTAATTTTACTTATTGGCATAAATTTTACCTAACTACATTAGGACCTGTGATACTTGAGAGAAATATTGTAAATAAAAGTCTCATCAAATTGTTGTCATAAGGGAAAAGTATAAAAAAAAATCTCTAACGTATATCTATATATATATATATATATATATATATACGGATCAATTCTTAACCTTTTATTTTATTTAGTTTATTTTAGTTCAAATAAATTTATAAAAAAAATCACTCCGTTAGTTTTTTCGTTTTGTATAAACACATTGAGGATTAAAATGAATTAAATAAAAAAGATTAAATACTGATTTGTATATACAATTAAATGTTAAAAACTAATTTATATATATAGATAAATGTTAAGAATTTCTTTTACTTACGTGAACCAATTATATAATAATATGTGTCTATACTAACAAAAAATTTAATGGAGTTAACTAAAGAATTTATTTGATATAATTTGAAAAGATTAATGATTAAAATGAACTAAATAAAAAATAAAAAATTAATTCATAAAAATGTAAAATATTAAAAACCTTTTTTATTTTTTTTTCCTCATGAATATGACTGGTGTATTACAACAACTGCCTTACAACAATATCAATAAATAATGTTGATGAGTTTTTTTCTTTCTTTTTTTTTTTTTTCCTGCCGACAGTAAGCCCATTCTTTTTAGAAATATAATTATTTCCCTGGACACGTAAAGATAAGTCAGAAATCATGCTTTAACCTTCTTCAGCGACAGTGAATGCGTATAATTAACGAGACAAAAACGTCGGAATCGAAGAAAAACGCGTGTTGAAGTTATAGTTACGATGCTGGTTTAATGTAAATATATAGATATGTAAGGATCGACCATTTAGAAATAGGCAAGAAATACCAAGATCAAGTATTTGCTTGGTACAGAAGTTGACGTTGTATTCACCTATTTAGTAACCATGGTTTCCTATTGCAACACTTTTTCCGACAAAATAAATTAACTTGATACGAAAAATTCAATCAAATTATATTCTTTATACAAATAAACAATTTCCGTAATCAAAACTACTAAAATGAAGCTGGTATCTGCAAAAACGCACACGTGTATGTATATGTAGACTCACGATGGTTCAGATACCGACAACTAATGTAAAGCCAAAAGAAACCCTATTCATATATTTACTTTTCTCCCCGTTTTACTTCATCCTCAAGGCGCTGTTACCTAGAAATATACGTTCTTCCCACAAGTTTCAAAGGCTCTCCATCTCTATCCATATTTCTATGCACCAACGTTACATATCGGGTCCAACCTAGCCCGAAACTGACATTGCCCCAACGGGTCATGCGCCTAGAGACTGGTGAATCATGATCGGCCTAACTTTCAATGGCTTGTGACTTATCTTTTTTCTATTTTTTATTTTCTTTTTTTTCTTCGGATAATTTCATTTTTCACCTTTTCAAAATTCTACCAGCTAACACAAGTGAATTTGAAAATTTAAAAATAAATAAATAAATAAATTTGTATAGTAAATATCTATATAATATTTCGTTATGTAATAACATTATACCGTACATTGGAAATTATATTATACATGAAATATAATAAGAATATATCTATTATATTTTAAACAATTTCAAAATTTTTTTTTATCACATTGCATTAACAATTACCTATATATTTGATGCACAAAATCACACAATCATATTTCTATAATAATTTTTATATATCTTTTAAAACCTTTAATATATTTCTTAAGTTTTATATTTGAAAAGCCAATCATATTTATGTAATTAACCATTTTGATTTTTTTTTTAAGAAAAAGTCCTACATTAAAAAATAATTTTTATTATAGCACTTTTAGTTTCTAAAATAATAGTAATATCAGTAACTCCTAGATTTGAAAAGAAAAAAAACCTATTAAGGGTTTTTTATTTTTTGAAAAAATTAAGTACCGAATACATGAAATAAATAAAAAAAATTACAAATACTAATCAATTGAATAATTTTGAAAAATTTATCTTTTTTTTTTTCTCATCAAACTGGATTGAATTGCTAGTTTACTTTCTAAGTCACTGACCTGCCGATTCAAGTGAATCACTACCTATAACCTAGTTCGACATGTCTAATCACAAATTGGACTTGATCAATTTAGATTCGAACCAATTCATTGGACAGATAGACTAGGTTCAATCCGATTCACAGGCCAAACTCGGCCCTTCCCTTATTCTAATTCTACCTCTTTGGATTCACCGGTGGCTCGATCCCGACTGCTTAAAACAATACCCATAAATGAATTTAATGAGCCTTGTCCGTTTAAAAATTTCGTTCTTTCCTTGGACATGCAAAACTATGTCTGGAATTAACATTTCCGATATTTCATGTGTAACTAACAAGACAAACGCATCCGTTCAAAATATAGGTACATAGGATGCTGGTTTAAAATTATATTCATATGAACGTTGCTGCTAGCGTTGGATAAATGTTTACTGCCTTTAGACTCCTATCTCCAGTGTGTAGCCATGAATGAATCACATGCATAATTTTGTGAAACAAAGTTTTATAATTAAGTATTAATTCCTTATTCAAGTGTGTGCTTGTAATTGGTGGACACATACTCGAAATAGAAAATTTAGAGCGGCAAATATCTAAACTGTAGTACCATCCACGTAAAAAAAGACAAAGAAGCTAAGGCATTTAGTACTATCCAGATGTGTATTAACTTGGCTTCACAAGTTGTGGCTGCATCCACCCGATTCGCGACCATACTATATTGAACATTATTTGGCAACAGAAAGTCATCATCGTGCTTACCTAACGGAACTTGATAAACCAAATCGCTCGTCAAGGTAAACTCCCACGTAAGAGTTAAAAATAATAATAATAAATGATGTCCAAACAATATGGCGAAAATAAAACCTTGCGTAAGCAGCAAAATAGCTGACTTGTCGAGGAAGAAGATAAATTTACTAAACCAAAGAATAAATTTCAGCAAATCATACAAAATGGTCTTGCTTATTGCTCTAAAATTTAGTTGTAGGCAATTATATTCCTATGCTTTTATATTTGTTCCAGTAAGCGCATAAGCTTTTCTTGTGATAAGTTAAAAATAATTTTACCAAAAATGTCCTTGATTTATCGACTTTTGAGCTTTTGTTTTGTAAGGTAGAGTTCTAGTTAGCTTCAATTAATACTTATTTAATCTTTTTCTATATTTAGAATTGCAATATAGTTTTGGAGTCTCCAAAGTTATTCTTTTTAAAGTTCATAAAGTCATTCCCTTAAATAGTTAAAATAAGAAGACAAACAGCATAATTTTGGATCCATGTCCTTAATTTGAGAATCATTAGATTAATTTTTATCAGCTTATTGCAACTAAAAAGATGAAGAGCCTACATGAATTTTTCGTAATAGAAAAATGAAAGCACTTAACCGTACACAAGCAAAGCTTAGGCGATAGAATAATGCATATTATATGACATTGTGATGGTGTCCTTCTAAATTGCAACTCAAACATGCAACAAAAGAACTTGAAACGTAGCACTTTGAATGTTTGTTACCCTGTTAAATATATATATATATATATAGGTATTAAAATGAATCTCTTAGCTTTCATATAGACTGTAATAGTTAGGAACGAGGAACCATATGATAACAATGGGTTCTCTTTCACCACTTGGAAAAGGGCATGTTGTATGTCTTCCATGTGCAACTCAAAGCCACATAACTGCAATGCTGAAACTAGCAAAACTCATCTACCATAGGGGCTTTTACGTAACCTTTGTCAACACCGAGTTCACCCATAGACGCATCCTTAACTTCCAAGGTCCTGCTGGTTTCATCAACCATGGATTGCCCATGGGCTTCCAATTCCTAAGCATGCCTGATGGCATCCCATATTCTTCCAATCGAAATGACACCCAAGACGTACTGTCTTTGTGTCGAATGTCTAAAACTTCTCTGCCGGATTCATTTTGCGAGCTCATAGCCAATCTCATCGTAAGTGCATCTTCCGGTAGTTCTGGGTCGGCAGTGCCTCCTATTTCTTGTATCATTGCAGATGCTTTCTGGTCGTTTACTGCTAGTCCTGCAGCTGATAAATTTGGGATCCCTCTCGTACTCTTCTGTGCCATTTCGCCTACGTCGTTCTTTGCGTTGAAATATTTTCGCGCGATTGAGCAAAACTGCCTCCAAAGAGGAAAGCATAAGGGTAATATGCCAATATGACTCGTCAAGAAGTTTAATTTTTAATCTAATCATTCATATATTTATTTTACACAAGAGTTTTTAAACATCGGATCCCATTTAGTCACTTAATCAAAAGCCTTGTCTTGATTTCTTTCGATATTGATTAAAAAACTATTTATGGAATGGTTATTATACTAATCCCAAAAGCTCGATGAAGATGGTAGTCTACCATGATCAAAATGCGCATATAAAATAGGAAAAATGATTTTCCTTCTGAAAGAAAGAAGGGAAAAAAAAAAAAACCCTTACTTTTCTCATTTTACATTCTCGCAATTCTTAGCCGATATTACTTGCACCCAAAAAAACAAAGGAAAAAGAAAAATCTTAATCGACATCACTAAAGATCGTACGCTATTCATTATTTTCAACCATCATTTGAAAACAACTAGTTTTTGTAACCTATTGTCATTGTTGTAACCATATCTAACAATCAAATTTGAGAAATGTTATGAAATAGGTTTATGACTCGCTTTCCATATAAAAAGAATCATGATAAATTTTTATTTCCTATAAACATAGCATAGCATGAAATAGTGTGATTTGTCTAATAATGATATATTTGATCTCATAAAATGAGCATCACTAGAAAGTGGTCACTAGTATAGAGCTTATGAATGTATCAAGATAGTACAATATTAAACTAAACCATAAGTAAATGTAGCAATTAAAAAACTTGAGTCATACTTAAATTATACTCATTTAAGATCGTTTTGTTTTATACAATATGTTTTACTTCAAATTACAATAGTATTATTGATTAAACTCAATTTATACTTTGAAAAACGAAAAAAAAAAAAAAAAAACCTCAAATTTATACAAAGGTCAACTTGAGATTAATTAGGTATGTGAGTTCCTCATGTTGGGTTTCAAGCTTGATTTAAGAAACTGTTAAGAGTATCACAAGTCAAAGTCGACTCTTCAGTAAAAGTTTATATATTCATAACATGATTGGTTTTTCCATGAGCAGGCGAAAGCAATGAAACAGCATGGTATCTAGAAGACACATCAATTGATTGTATTGCTGATGTGGTGAATTTAAGGTTGTACGATCTACCAAGACCTTTAGGGGCCGCAGATCCTAATAATTTTATATTACAAACGGCCATAGAGGCAGTTGAAATGGCTCATAAATCAGCTGCAGTAATATTCCATTCATCTGAAGTTCTCGAGCACGAAGTCCTTAATGCTCTTTCTTCTCACTCTCCTCATGTTTGTCCGATCGGCCCACTTCAGCTGCTTCTTGATCAAATACCGGAAGATCAAAATCATTTGAAATATATAGGTTGCAATATGTGGAAAGAAGATGCACGGTGTTTGCAATGGCTAAACTCTAGGGAGCCTAAATCCGTGCTTTATGTGAATTTCGGGAGCATAGCATTCTTAACACCGGAGCAATTGTTTGAATTCGCCAAGGGCATATGTAATAGCAATCACCCCTTTTTATGGATAATAAGTCCAGATCTTGTCAAAGAAGAGATCAATAATATATTGCCTTTTGAGTTCATAGAGGAAACAAGAGAGAGAGGTTTTCTTTCAGGTTGGTGCCCACAAGTGGATGTGCTCAACCATCCATCTATTGGAGGATTCCTAACGCACTGTGGATGGAATTCAACACTAGAGGGTGTTTGTGCTGGAGTTCCAATGCTTTGTTGGCCGTGTTTCGGCGACCAACAGACTAACTGCAGATTGATCTGTAACCAGTGGAAGATTGGCTTGGAAATAACCAAGGTTGTAAAGAGCGATGACGTGGAAAGTCTTGTGAGGAGATTAATAGAAGGAGAGGAAAGTGAGGATATGAGAAGAAGGGCTCATGAGTTGAAGAACTTAATGAGAGAGGCTAATACTCCAAATGGTTCATCCTCCTTGAATTTAGACAAGTTCGTAAATGTAATATTATCCAAATGAATACAATCATTTCTTTTTTCTTTGGTTAAATTACCACCATTTCATACAAAGGAGTTGTGAGAGCATTAGCAGTTTCATTTATGTAGAGAGGATTAAGTATATCATGCTGTTCTCTTTTCCTTATTAATCCAGATGATTGCGTAAAAGGAAATAGAAATCCGGACCAACTGATAAAATGGAGAAAACATTCATGCTATTGGCACCGGCCAAAAGTTAGGCAGAAATCTTGAGTCTTATCTCATAACAAATTCAAAAATAGAACCCGCACCACGAATTCGATATCTCTAACAATATGGATACTGAATCAACTTGACTGCTGCGATCAATCCAAGGAATATGTTTAAATATTTGGATTTGAGAAACACGAATTTAATGTAATCGGATGGGAACTATTTAAATTCAAACTTGAATTTAATTCAAGAAACATTATGACAATTACTAGGATTTTTTTTTTCTTTTTTATTTCCTAAGTAAACTTTATTGCCTATAATAATAAAGTGGGATACACACTTCGGTATCTTTAAAACTTTTGATTTTATTTTAATTCTTACATAAAGACAGTAAGTCAAGCATGAATTCATTTAACATATACATTACGGATGAAGCATTCATTAGTGAACATCAAATGCAAGATTTACAGACCATTAGAATTGCATGATCAATATACAATAGGTTAACTAAAGGGCTTAGGGAATTTGTTTTATTCTGGGATGCAACTTTTTCGACACAAACATTAACTTATTTTGTATATAGCCGGCAGAAGTTCAAAACTTGCATAAAAAACTTTAAATTATCTAATATATCTTATTGGTTCAATGGATCACTCAACAAATTTAAACACATCAATAAAAAATGAAAGCAAGACAATATGTGTCAAGAACCAAAAAGAAATTAAAACTAGTTACAACGTTAATATCAAAGCAATATGAAATTGTCAATACAAAATACTTCAAAAATTTTTTCCACAATCTTGAATCTTAGACATGCTTTTTCTCATCAAAATCTTAAAAAGAAAAAAGAAAAGCTGACAAAATAAATAAAATCTTCAATCTTCTTTATATGATATTATCTTCTTTCTAAAATAATATTCCTAGGCCTAAAAATAAAACACAAATATATTGGTAAAACAATATTAGTTTGTAATTTCTACATTAAAATATAAAATAAGTAGCAAAGTGTTAAGTATAAATTACTTTACACTTCTAAGGCATATTTAGGCATAAAATTTGTTCATAATTATGATTCAATTATTAAGTTTTGATACTTAATTGTATAATGCATTGATTTCAGATGAATCATAAGTAAGGAGATGAAATATACATAGGAGCAATAACTTTTAAGTCAATCATGGCTATGAGGAGAAAAAAACTTTGAAGCAGAAACAAGAATTATTCAATCACGGATGTGATGAAGAATTATTACAATGACCAGTACTAATCACGCTCTTAATCACGAGTGTGATTAGGGAAGCTTTGATAATCCCCCTGTCAATCACGACTGTCATTGCATAGCAGAAGGGTAATTACGCCTTCAATCAAAAGGGTGATTGGTTATAATAAAGCGACGATGAGTTCACATCCACTATTAAGGTCATGATTAATGTAAAAATCTTGTTTTCGAGACTATTACTCCTTGAATCACGAGCGTAATAAAAGTAAATACAACTATTCTTCTTCAACATTTTCACACAAACCAATGCGGGGAAAACGTTTTAACATCAAGCGATGTCTTAAAGTAGTATATTCGAGTCCGTTGATAGGAAGAGTATAAATATATCGTGACTTTTGGGAGAAAAAAGAAGAAAGAGCAGATCAAGAGATGAAACATTAGAATGAATACCATCAGGAAACACAGGAGATCATAGAATCAAGACCATTAAGATTTTCTTATTCATGTTCCTAGTGTAGTGATACTGTGAAGTGAGTTTCTATAACATTCTTCATTAACTTCGAGAGAATTATGAAGAAATTAGTATCTATATACTGTTGTACCAGAATCCTTTAAATGAATCAAAAGGGGTATTATGTTGTGTTTTAATTCTTTTTTATTATTTGTCTATATTTGTCCTTTTCTATCATATTTGAGTGATAAAATAAGGTTTATGAAGTCATTTTAACATGAATGTCTTGTGGATTGTTACTATTCTTAATAATTACGAATTTTTAGTGATTAGAAGTTCATATAAGTTGAGATAGTATAGTGCACGACACAATCTTATAGTAGATCTCAACGGAATATGTTGAGAGATGATTTCATTGAGTAGATCTTAATCATTAGAATAATTTACTCCTATTAATGAGATATTATTAGGAAGTTTGTTTCATGTTTAGGGAATTCAAGGATTAGTAAGCTTTTAATGCAATCTTGACTTGTCTACTCTTTGAGAAGAGATTCTAAGGAATGCAATCAAGATTAAAATTAAATAATTTTGAGAAGAGCACTCATGAATAGAGAATTTCTGTAGATGAGTAATTACTAAGAGAGATAGTTCATAACCCATGTTAATATGATAAAGTAAACTTGCTTTGTAAATTGTTCTTTTCGTGTCATGATTATATCTGTTGTGTTTTCTTGGTGTAATCATAGAATTAGTATAGTTTAGTTGTATAAATTAGTTAAATTACTTCATTAAATTAGTTAGTAGCTAGTTAATAGGAAGAATATTTAGTACAAGTGTGTAAATCCCTTTCTTAATTGAGACAACCCTATACTTATCTGTATTAGCAAATGATAGGTATACTTGCCTATTTAACCGAGTAAAAGATAAAATATAAGAATCTAATTTGTAAAACTCGAAAGCTCTATTTAGAAGTGATCAAGTTTTTAGCACTATTGCTGCGAAGATAACATCATTATTAGGAAAATTAGGGTTCCTATTCTTTTAGCATTTGTTTTCTTTTATATTTGTTATTAGTTTAGTTAAAATATGTGTACTCATATTAGCTTATTTGCTAATTTGTAGTTTATGACCCGGACCAGCACAATTGATTTAGCTAACTTCAATCCTAAACCAGAGAAAACACTTAGAATTAACTTAAAGAAAGTTCAAGAGTATTTTGAGAAGCAAGCATCTAGTAGTAAGAGAGTAAGAGCATGAGAACTATTGACAATTAGAATAGAGTCCTCCAAAATGAATAATCTAAATCAAAACATCAAGCCACCATTAAAAAACCAATTCTTAAATCTAGAAGATGGTATCTAAGGAGATCTGCCATTGAATTTGGACCTACCTCTTGATATAAATTGAAATATATTGCAAGTGAGAAACGAGCCAAGAGTGAATTTGCCTATGACTCTTAGGATAATGTTGGATTATTATAGACCTAACCTAGATGGGGCTAACACCAACATAGCTTAGCTTTAAGTTTAAGCCAATACATTTGAAATTAAGTTGAGTATCATTCAAATGATCTAACAATGTATTCAGTTTAATGGGTTTAGCAAGACCCCAACAACCATTTGTAGCAATTCTTGGAAATGTGTGACACCTTTAAGATAGCTACAGTTTCAAATGACACTATCTACCTCAAGCTATTCCCATTTTCATTAAGATCCAATGCAAAGCAATGGCTCAACTCTATTCCAAGGAATTCTATAAAAAATTAGCAAGAGATGGTTGAGCTATTTGTAAGAAAATACTTCCCACCCTCGAGGATAGCTAAGCTAAGGGTAGATATCTCTTCTTTTAGTCAAATGGATTCAGAAACTCTATATAAAGCATAGGAGAAGTGGAAGGAATTGTTAAGGAAGTGCGCCCATCATGGTCTTCCATATTAGCACCAAGTTCAAACATTCTACAATGGATTAAACTATACCACTAAGTAGTTCATTAATTTAGTTAGTAGAGGAAGCCTAAACCATAAGTCATTAGAGCAATGTATTCAATTATTTGAAGATATAGCCAATAATCATTATCAATAGTCATTTATAAGAAGAAGAGAAAGAAGGTTAGCGGGAAAACATGAGTTGGATGCTACTTTTACTCTAGCACATAAGGTTGAAGTGTTAACGAGAAAGCTTAATAGTCTCACATTAGGTTAGAACAAGGTTTTAATAGTTTCAGATTCTGAGTTGGCAAGCTCTTCAAAGATTGATCAAGTGGAAGAGGTTGACTACATGGGGAACCCAATAAGACCAAGGAATGATCCTTTCAATGATACATACAATTTAGGTTAGAGAAACCATCTAAATTTCAAATGGAGCAACAACACTAGTTAAGTCTCTCAAATGTAACCTTCTGGATTTCAGAAACAAGTGCCTCCTCCTTAGAATAAAGCAATTTTCATTGAGGAAATGTTAGCTCAATACATCAAGACTTCTAAAGCACGTCACTAGACTGCCAAAACCACTTTGAGAAATCAAGGGACATCAATCCATAACTTAGAAAATCAAATGGGGTATATTGCAAAAGCACTTTCAGAAAGGGTTCTAGGATCTTTTCCGGAAAATATGGAGGCAAACCTGAAAGAATAAGTCTAAGTTGTAACTTTAAGGTAAGGAGGACTTAAACCTTCTCTCATTACGGAATGAAGCTGCATACTCTAAGAACATCAAGCTTGAGACGTTAAATAAGCATGTATTCTTGATTAGTCTATCAATTTCATTTTGTTTGTTTTGAGTATTTTGAAATTTGTTGAGTTTTAATGTAATTAATTGTTGTAATTATTATTCATTTGATTTGTTTTAAGTATCTTTATTTATAATTTGATGCATAAAGAAAGGAAACATTAAGTGAAAGTCATGGAAATTCAAAGGAAAGAGAAGAATTTCATAAAGTGTAAGGATGAAGAGGGACGGTAGAAGCCCAATACGTATCTCGGTCGTGATAAAGGTAAGTATTTAAATTTTTCAAGCATAGCATCTATCACGAGATTAATCACGGCTACGATAAATTAATAGGGTTAATCCACCTATTCATTACGGTTATGATCACTTCCCTAGAAAATTTCACACTTCAATCATGGTCGTAATCATTACCTTAAGTGTTTTTCAATTCAATTACGGCCATGATAAAATGAGTTACATATGAAATTTTTTGTCACAATACTGGTCATAGGTTTGTTCACGCCCGTAACTATCAAAGAGTGAAGGCTGTGATATTTTAAAAATTTTGAGCATAAAGTTAATCATAAGGCTTATCACGTTCGTAACCAAGCTTAAAAAGGGCATCACAACTCGAATCATAACCATAATCATATTGTTGCCTCCCCGCTGTATAAGTAATTTCCCTCTTTCTCTCTCTCCTCATTTCATACATTTTGAAAATCTACCCTATGATACTCTTACCATGCCTGTTTTCTACAAAACTCCATCCTTATTTTCTTTACATCAACCCTTATTCCACTCACTTCTAACACTTGCATAATCATTTTTCATCGCCCTTACACTTTTCTAAGGTATGATCTTCCTCTTTTTCTTTCATTTTTTTTTTATATTTTCATAGATTTAATTCTTGTTACTTTAGGGTTTATATATATGTGTTTGCTATGATCTATAAGAGTGTTGTTATAGCAATAGTAGTTATGTTTATATTATATTTAGACTTTAACTTGCATGGTTTATGTGATGGAAGTTTGCATATCAAGATTAAACCCTAATCTCTATTGATAATGATCAAATTAGGGATTTTTGCAAATTGAGCCTAAATTGATGGATTAGCCTCATCATAGTACTTAAGTGTCATGTAGAATTGGATACTAGTTGCTGCTATTTATGTTGAAGTGTTGTGTTTATGTGTAATGTTGTGAAATCAAGTGTTATATAGTTAAGGGAAGATGCTAATCCTTAGTTGACACTCAGGTTATAAGTTGAGTCATTATGAATTCATTTGTGTAATGTATGCTTGGAAGTTAGTTAGGGTTGATCATGATTAGTCGATAGATGCTTTATGTTTAAAGTTGAAGGAAGTTGGAATGAGTTTTGCTTAGTCTGAATCGTGCTTGAGGAATATGTGACTTTAAACTAACACTGATGTTTGTAGATGACACTAAAAAAATCAACCACATCTTAACATAAGAGGCCAAGGGCCGATCGTTCTCCTTCTCATCACCCTAAATGATCCGATGCAATAAGTTCTAGTAGGGTAGTCACTCTACCAACTGGTATGACTGTGGAGTAGAAAGAGAGATTCAAGGAATTTACTACTAAGAAGATTATTAAGCTACACTGTATCATAAATTAGGATGTATTGGGGGAATACAACTTAAAGATAGGCATGTAAAGATTGTTGAGAAATGGGCTATGGGTGAAACTATTCATGGTTCAGGAAAAGACATATAAACGAACAACTTTGGCTTTCCTCTCGTCATTCAAGGTTAAGTATTAATATATTGGCTCAAAAATGGACAATGAGGTAGAGTTCTTTGCATTTGAATGAACTCATACCTTCGACATGTTAACATTTATACAAGCGATGGGGTTATATACTCGAGTTGAGCTTCAATGAGTGAGTTTTGGAGAGAAATCTCTAATAAGAGTAGTTTCAAGGTAAGCAAATCAAAGGCTTCCACTTTAAAGAAGACCAGTGCTCAAGTTTTCTACTATATTCTTGTGAGGATGATTAATGAGAAGCATAAGGGCCCTAAGGTGGTAGAGGAGCATGATTTATTGCCCTTATATAGTGTACTAAAGGGGTTTCCGGTGAGTATGGGCATCTTAATCACATTTAGACTCTATCAGCAAGCATTTGATAAAAGCAAGGGTATTTTCGTTGGAGGACTAATTACAAGGATCCTTAGGAATTTGAGGTTATGGCTTACAGGTGATAGGCTAAAAGATTCTTATGCTGATCCAAAACTGCTACCAAAAACCCTTTTTAATCAACAGGGTATTACAAGAGTCTCGGATCCTAATTTAGATATTGAGGACCTTAGTGCTCTTGATTTTGCACCATCCACATCAAGCTTCTTAATAAGTAATTTAAGGAGATTGGAAACTGATGTAGTTAATATTAAAGAGACTTAGAAGGGAATTGTTGAGCTTTTGAAGAATATCACCACTAAAGTAAGAGCAGCTATTTCCTCTTGTTTCTCTCATCCTCAAACCTAAGACAATACGGGTCCTAATTAACCTTTGGTTTCCCCACCCGTAAGTGCTCCAAAAGAAGAAGAAGGTCATGAAGAGTCGGAAGAGGAAGGATCTGGTGATGAGGAGGAAGGATTAGAAGAGGATGACAATGATGATGAAGAACTCAAGGGGCCTAGTAAGAAATAGCCGGATAAGGTGCTAGGGGTGAGAGTAAAGAAGAGTCATTCCGAGAGGATAAAGACGATTCGAATGACGAGATAGGAGGTGAGGTTGCTAACTAACTTGTTTTCTTTCTTTTATCATATTTTGTTAGTTTTTCACTCATTGTCTATTTGAGAGCTTAACATTAGTGATGCACTATTCATGGAGACCGTCATGTTATAAGTTTATTGTATTTTGTTTTTGTTTTGTCTTAATGGTCAGGTGTCTTTTATTGTTCGATTTTTCATAATGTTTGAAGCTGTACTATACAATGGTTTAAGAATCAATGAATTAGTCAAACTTCATGTTTCAAGGAAGTCCAATTTTCATTATTTATTGTTGTTTTTCATCTTTCTAGCTATGCCTTTTTTATGCCCATTTTATGTTTGCTTTCCTTAGATATTGAGGACAATGTTTCTCATTAAGTGTGGGGAAGGATAAATCTTGTTTATCAAAAGTCTTCTACTTAAGTTATTTGTTTTCAAGTTATGAGTTTACTAAGTAGATTGTCAACTTGGCATAGTAGTGCTCAATTTTGTGCATAACTGCTTCTTGTAGACTTAGTGTACATGATCAATATTATAGGATAAAATCTATGTGGAGCACGCTTACTTGTTACTTAATGAATGACTTTAGAGGATAAAAGTGAATTGTAGTCTCTAGTTCAAAGTTAATTGGTTGTGCTTCTAAACTTACTAAGTAGTATATTTACTCCTTAATTACTTTTGGAGCTCATTTAATTTTGAATGAAAAGGGCACATGAAATGATTCACTTGTTGGTACTTCTTGAGAATCTCTTCAAAATAGAGTTAATTAAAGTGTTTAAGGATTTAATTAGTTAGGGCAAGCTTTGGTCTCTCAAATGAGTAAAATTTGACCCCACTACTAATTTCTATTTTGATTACTCTTTAATAAGGATATATAAGGATTAAGTTAGTAAAGGCGGACTTTGGCTCCACAAAAGGGCTCTAACCCCATTGCTAATCTTTGGTCTTTATACTTCTATTGAAAATAAAAAAGAAAAGAAAGAAAAAGAAAAAGAAAAAGAAAAGAAAAAAATTGAAAAAGTAATGTAGAAGTTGTTTTTAAAAAGATTCAATAGAAGAAGTAGAAATACAAGAGAAAATGGATGTAATGTATTTTTTTTTCTAGATTAGTGTTCTTAAGAAATAATTGAAGGGTTTTTGTACACTTAAGGAAGTGGATGAAGTATAACCAATTTTTCTTTGATCTATTTGACTTTATGCCAACTTTATGCTTTTAGAAGCTATCGTTAAATAGTAAAGGTAAAGTGTGTTTTTACTTTGATTAGTCTTAGAATATTGGCTTGTGTGTTCTAAGGACACAATATTGTAGGCACAAAGTTAATGCACTAAGAATGCTTTATCAATTGCGTAATTGATTGTTTTTTAAGTATTTGCTTGAGGACAAGTAAAGCTTAAGTGTAAGGAAGTTTGATAAGTGTAAATTTCTTTACACTTATAAGGCATATTTAGGCATAAATTTGTTCATAATTGTGATTCAATTATTAAGTTTTGGCACTTAATTATATAATGTATTGATTTTAGATGAATTATAAGTAAAGGGATGAAATATACATAAAAACAATGACTTTTAAGTCAATCACAACTTTGAGGAGAAGAAAACTTTGAAGTAAAAACAAAAATAATTCAATCACGAGTGTGATGAAGCATGATTGCATTGACCAGCGCGAGCGAGATTGGGGAAGCACTGATGATCCCCCTATCAACCATGCCTATCATTGCACAGCAAGAGGGTGATCGCTCCTTTAATTGCAAGTGTAATTGGTTATAATGAAGTGACAATGAGTTCACGTCCATTATTACGACCATCATTAGTGTAAAACTTTTGTTTTCTGAAACTATTACTCCTTGAGTCACGGGCGTAATAAAAGTAAACATAACTATTCTTCAAACTTTTCACACAAACCAATGTGAGGAAAACATTTTAACGTCATGCAGTATCTTGAAGTAGTATATTCGAGTTCATTGATAGGAAGAGTATAAATATACTGCGACTTTTGAGAGAAAAAATAAGAAAGAACAGATCAAGAGGGGAAACATTAGAACAAATACCATCAAGAAATGCAAGAGATCATAGAATCAAGACCATTAAGATTTTCTTATTCATGTTCCTAGTGTAGTGATACTGTAAAGTGAGTTTCTATAACATTCTTCATTAACTTCAAGAGAATTGTGAAGAATTTAGTGTCTGTATACTGTTGTTGTTGATTGTCAGTTTTCACTCAACTTATACTCATCCTTTTGTCGGCTGAGATGCCGGGTAATTGACTCTCTTGGCATTCGCCTTCTTTAGAAGATACATGGCACTTATTCCATGTATAAGAAGCGCTCCTAGTTTGAATTCAAATATATGGTGCGACTAGTTGTCATAAGTATGGTTATATTTTACAATCACTTGCTATACTTACATATTAGGGGAGATATCAAGTCAAGAAGGCTCCACATGTCATAATAGTTACCTCAATAACTGCCTTAGACATAACAATCATCTATAAATACCAAAAAGACACTCTATAAGAGCTCTCTGACACTTCATATTTAGTTATTTATTATAATAAATAACCATTCTAACTTAGGCATCGAAGTGGCTACACTTGACTGGCCCTAGTATCAAGTATTTTATTCTCTTTTGTAGGATTATTTCCTCATCCAAAAATTAACCACTAATATTTGGCATTGTTTATTTTTCTTTAAACATGACTACATAGCTAGAACTAGGATGACATAAAGTATAGGTGTAGCTACAGTTGCTAGTACTTCCTTCGAACACCCTAATGGAGGGAGTCAACATGCTGATGAATAACGATTGGCTCGACTCGAGCAACTTTGACTTAATTTAGCTAGAGAAAATTTCGAGCTAAAGAAAAGACACGAACAAATCCTTAACCTTCTCCATAAAAGTTTTCACCCGAATTAGGAAAAAAAGCATGGTGATGATGATGCCAACAATATCGACGATTCCATTTATTCACCTAAATTACCAAAAAATTAAGTTGAAGTTCAGCACGACCTACAACTCCTGCTTTAAAAATGATTGGTAAGGGTAAGCAACTGCAGTACATGCATCATGTAGGACCCTTGCATGTCAGTATACCCATTTCAGAGATCAAACAGTTCCAAATCAAGAAAAGTCCTCTTATCCTAGAGATTTTAGAAGAAATAAAATCTCGACACATCAAGCTGCCTCAATTTGAAACATATGATGAGATGAAGGACCTCGAAGACTACTTGGAGTACTACTAACATTGGCCAAGTTGCATGGTTTAAGCAACGCAGTGGCCTATCAAGTCTTTCCCTCAACCTTGAAGAATGTAGCCAATACATCATTCAAACACTTGAAACCAAATACCGTATCATGTTTCGATGAATTAGTAGAAGTGTTTCTTTAATACTTCCTTGTTAGTAAACTTCCTGTTAAAGATTCTTTAATCTTGAACACCATCAAATAAAGGTCCGATGAGTCAATCAAAGATTATTTGGCCAGATTTATGGCTAAGATAGTCCAAATCATAGAAATGGATATAAGTGTAGCCCTCAATGCCGTAATCGATGGTGTCAAGCCTTATGGAGATTTTTTCAAGTCTCTCGCAAAGAATAAGCCAAAAAATTTCCTTGAGTTTAAGGTTAAAGCTACCTCATACATTTGATAGCAAGGCAACATAAAGGCACGATGAGAGGGTGATCAAAGCTAAGGAGATGGAAAGAAAGACAAATAGAAAAATGCTAAGGATAGACTTGGCATAGACAACGACAACAGTCTAGACACCGAGAGGAAAAGATTGAGGATCCCGTCATTCTCATCCCACACGCTTATTAACTATCCAATCTCAGATATTTTGATAGAGGTTTGTGCAGAAAGAGGTGTCCTCCAATGGCCGGAAAGAATGCATGGAAATCCCTAATGAAGAAATTCAAACAAGTATTGTAACTTCCACCATGACAAAGGTCACAATACGAATGAGTGCATTTAACTCAAAAATGTAATTGAAGATATAATACAACGTGGGTACCTATAAAAATTTCTAGCAAATGATGCCAAAAGAATTGAAAGACCGTCTTAGAGGAGAAGAGAGGAACATGATGATGACACTCAGCTAGCAATGGCTATGAGAGATGCAAGCGATGTTAATCCCAATAGAGCACCCAACAAAGTAATTAATTCAATTATCAGTGAACCTAATATAGGTCGAGTTCTTCGAACTCAATTAACGCTAGGAATTACGTTTGTAATATTCACAAAAAGAAGGCTAAGATTGATAATACAATATCTTTCGGGGAAGAGGATTTTGAAGGCATGTAGAAGTTGTATGATGATGCACTTGTCATCAATGCGAGAGTCGCTAACTTTGAGGTCAAGAAGATTCTTGTTGACATGAGAAGTTTGGCCAATATCATTTTTCAGCATGCCTTCGATCAAATGAGGCCCAAGATCAAAGTGCAATTGCGGTCTTATAAGTATGACTTCTATGCTTTCAATAATCAACTCATCTAAGTAACCGAAGTTATCTCTTTGCCTGTATAAATTGGTGATGATTAGTATGTTGCATAGGACAAAGTGGATTTTCTCGTCATCAAATGTTGGTCTCCTTACAACATAATAATGGGATGGCCATGCCAACATTTATTCAGCATCGCCTCTTCAACGGCACTTCTAAAAGCCAAGTTTTCCACTTCTACCGGGGTCAATATGTGCAGAGGGGATTAATAATTGACACATTCCTTATATATAAGGGCTTTGAGGAGAGAAGAAGTGTTTTAGGTCAAAACCAGCCCAAAAAGCAAGTTAGTTGGCATAAAAAATGCTAAGAATGATATAGAGGAGATTCCTTTAGAAGATGATCTCGAGAAGACAACAAGGATAGAAAAACCCATGTCAGTAGATGTCTAGCAAATTCTAATTGACTTCCTATAAGCTAATGCTGACGTAGTCGCATGCTCACCATCAAAGATGCCAGGTATTCAATGAGACATTACCATACACAAGCTCTAGATTGACCTGAATGTAAAGGTGGTCAAACAAAAAAAAAGACATTTTGTACTAGAGAGACAAGTGGCAATAGAAGAAGTGGTTCTGAAATTATTAAAGGCAGGATTCATCTAAGAAAAGCCTTATCTGACTTGGTTAACAAATTGTATGCTGGTTAAGAAGTCTAACGGCAAGTGGTGAATGTGCATAGACTTCACGAATCTCAATAAGGCCTGTCCCATGGATTGATCTCATTGCCAAAAATAGATCAAATGGTAGATACAACTGTAAGACATGCGTTGCTTTCTTTTATGGACATTTTCTCTAGTTACAATCAAATTAGGATGAACAAGGTAGATGAAGTCCATATGTCTTTCGTTACCAATTTTGGAACATACTGTTATATGGTAATGCCCTTTGGGCTGAAGAACGCTTGTGTTACGTACTAGAGATTAGTAACAAAGATGTTCAAATCTCAAATCCATCAGAATTTTGAAGTATATGTGGATGATATGATTGTGAAGAGCATAGAAGAAGATCAGCATCTCACAGATCTAGAGGAGACGTTTGCCACATTGCAAAAATATTGCATGAAACTTAACCCATAAAAGAGCGTATTTGGTTCAACATTAGGGAAAGTTCTTGGGTATATGGTCATACAATGCAGCATCGGGGCCAATTCAAGAAAGATTTAGTCCATAAGGAATATGAAATCACCTTGTACAATTAAAGAGGAGAAAGAACTCACTAGGTAAATTGCTACCCTCAATAGATTTGTGTCGAGAAGTGCAAATAGGTACGTATAATTCTTTAAAATTTTAAAGAATCCAAAGGAATTCAACTAGATTGAAGATTGTGAAAGAGCTTTCAACGAGCTTAAAGAATTTCTTGCGTCACCCTCGATACTTTTGACACCCATTTTAGGAGAAAATTTATATTTATATCTATCAGTCAACTACCAAGCACTTTCCTCTATATTGGTCTAAATTGATGTCAAAGAGTATTGACCCATATATTACCTGAGTCATGTTCTATAAGGGCTAGAGCTTCAATACACCAAGATAGAAGAATTTCTATTAGCTATGGTTCTCTCGGCAAGAAAATTCAAGCCGTTCTTTGAATCACACTAGATTATTATCCTCACCGATTAACTACTGCTACAAGCATTGTAGTAACCCGATTCCTTAAGGAAGATGACGAAATATTCCTTAGAGCTTAGTGCCCATAGTATACAATATAAACCTAGAACGGTACTAAAGCCCCATGTATTGACAAATTTTATAGTCGAATTCATTGGAGATGAAGATTGTGTAGAGATTGCCGAGAAACCTATCTGTTTTCTCTATGTCGATGGTTCTTCAACATGAGAAGGAAGTAGCGTAGGCTTAGTTCTTCAGGGCCCTCATAATGTCAAAGTTCATTATACTTTGAAATTTAGATTCCCAACCAATAAAAATAAAGCAAAGTACGAAGCTCTAATTGTCAGACTGAACTGGTAAAAAAAATTAATGCCGACAAACTCGAAGGTTCTATAATTCCTAATTGATGGTAAATCACGTCACTAGAAGTTATGTAGTAAGAGAAGAAGAGATGAGCAACTACCTATTAGTGTTACAAACGCTCGCAGAAGAATACCTATCTTTTTCTATTCAGTAAATTCCAAGAAGTAAGAATATTGCTGCTGACAAGCTATCTAAGTTGGCTACTATGGCATTCCCTAAGCTGAATAAGAAACTATTCATCAAATTTCTCCCACATAAAAGCTTGTCTAATCTCTCACAGAGTTACGAACTAGCTCTTTGCCCAAAAGAAGAATCGTAGATGGATTTCCTAATGAATTATGTAAAAGATGGTACTCTCCTTGACGACAAAAATGAGGCGCGAAGATTGGTTTACCAGGCTGTAAACTACAAGCTGATTGATGGTTAGCTATATAAGCATGGCATATCCTAACCCTACCTTCAATGTCTTTCCTCGGAGGATGCACAGAGGGTATTATTTAAACTTCATGGTAGCATATGCAGCAATCATGTGAAAGTATAAACACTGTATATTCGAGCACTACGACTTAACTATTATTGGCCAACTATTAAAGAAGATGCGAAGGGCGTTGTCTAGCAGTGCCTTCAATGCCAAAAGTATGAATAGTCAAGTAAAGCACCCGCAAGTAAATTATATAGCCTAACCAGTCCTTGGTCTTTTATCTAATGGGGGCTAAATATCCTCGGACCCTTTCCCAAGTCTACTGCCCAACGATAATTTGCCATTGTTATTGTAGACTACTTTACCAAATGGGCTGAAGCCAAGGACGTGGCAAAAATCCCGAAACAGAAAGTGGAAGCTTTCATCTTCAACGCCATCATATTGAGATTTGGAGTACCCTACATGATAATTATAGATAACGGCTCGAAATTTGACAACAATAGGTTCCAAATGTTTTGCGAAAGGCACAGCATTCGGCTTAACTATTTGTCTATAGCACACCATCAAGCAAATAGATAAGTTAAAGCTATAAAGAAGATCATACTGAACAATCTAAAATTGAAAGTGGATCAAGTTAGGGGGAAGTGGGCCAATGAACTACCAAATGTCCTATGGGGATACAGTATCACTCACAAAATTGCAATAGGAGATATACCATTTAAGTTAGCATACGACACTAAAGTCGTGCTGTTAATTGAGTTAGACTTGCCTAATTTGCATATGCATAATTTTGATGTAATGCTTAATCAAGTTGGATTAATAGCGAGTCTAAACACTATTGAGGAAATTCGAGATGTTGCAAAAGTTAGCGTCACGGCATACTAACATAGAGCAGTAAGATACTACAATCAGAAACTTAAGTACAAGGTTTTCCAACCTGGAGATCTAGCTTACCGTAAGATGGAAGCAATAGGCGCATAAGTAAGTCAAGGAAAGCTCGGCGTAAATTAGGAGGATCTTATCAGAATCTGGAAAGTCATTGGTGAAGGGGCTTATCGACTAGAAAGGTTAAAAGGATTCATCAACCCTCGAGCTTGGGATGCTAATAATCTGAAATTTTATTTCAATAAATGTCGGATGACTTCTATCGTAACTCTTTTAGTGGAAGCCAACAAGCTTGTAAGACATTTACAAAAATTATATATTTGAAGTCTCATTGTATTTTGGTTATAATTGTTGAATGAATGAATTCTAGGCTATATAGCAAACAAGCTAATCTAATTTCTAGCCTAACACGATAAAAGAACTATACAAATTAACTATTCAACCGAATAATGTAGCTAATCACACCTCAAACGGTTAACGGACATTATAAAACATATGAACTAAAACATGCCGAGAAACACATGGCATATAAAGTAAAACATGCCAAGAAGCACATGGTGTATGAAATAAAGCATGCTTAGAAATGATAGGCTTGTGAAATGAAACATGCTAAGAAATAGATGGCACGTGTAATAAAACATGCTAAGAAACATGTATCGTGTGAAATAAAACATGCCTACAAACGATAGGCTTGTAAAATGAAACAGGTCAACAAATAGTAGGGCATGTGTATTAAAACATGCCAAGAAACAAAATAAGTACATTAAAGCATGTTGACGAATGAGAGCACGAAGCAACGTGCATAAACCAAACAAATCATGAAAGCTCAATTACACGAAAGTCTCATACACTTGGCATTGCCTTGATTATATTCTAGTGATTAATTATAGGAGAATGAAATATGGTAATACAATAAGTCCTACATCCTATTCTCAGATTAAACAGAAGTGATTCTTAAATCTTTTGCTGGGGCTTCCTCGGCAACTGGTTTCTCGGAGTGGGCATGTAAACCCCTGAAAGTTTCGATCTAGTTTTTGAAATAGATTCAACTATAGTAGACAATTTAGGAGTCGACAAGGCTAATTAAAGTGAAAACCCTAAAAGACTTAATTAATCGCGTAAAGAATTTTTCTACCCTAAATGTTTCTAAAAGCTAAAGATTCCTTTCGAAAGTGATAAAAACCTTAAAAATGATTCCATTAAGGACATATGTACACCATTCCATCATGATATACCCTAAAACCCTAATTGAAAATATAATGCTTATATTTTGCAAAATCGTTAGTAAAAGGTTAGAGATAACTCTCATTCTTACTTATATGATTCAAATTCTTAAGTAATCCATTAGGAACTAAGATAATGGGTCATAGATTATATTTATTCCTTAAATATATGATTAAGATAGTCTTACTTAGGGTTAGGATTATAGTTGAAGATTAGGTTACATATAGTGAATTTTAAGACTCAAATTAGCACTTTTTACACTTGTTATCCAAAGTAGTTTATCAAATGAGATATATGGACTCTAAAGACCTAAAGTAAGATCTCATCAACCATATTTACACATTAATGCATCATATACCTCAATTCTTCTCAATTCCTTCATTTCTCTCCTAATTTCCCTTAATTACTACATTATGTGCACAAAATTACACATACTTAAGGAATGTTGACTAAGATAATACATGTTGACCAAATTTCAAATGTTGACCAAGTCAACACATGTTGACCAAGTCAACACATGTTGACCAAGTCAACACATGTTGACTAAAGTCAACATTTTGAAAAGTCAACAAAGGTTAAGAGATAAGAAAAATATCTCTTATGTAATGATGTCTTCCTTTTCTTTTCTTTTGGATTTTTCTTTCTTCCTTTGTTTCCATTGTTGCCGTCCACAAATTGTCCCCTTAACCCCACCACATATTGTCTTCCATTAAGAGAAACAAAACAAAAATTCCTCTTTCATGCCGTGAACTCCCCTTCCTTCTTTCCCTTTCATTTCTTCCCTTTTTTCTCCTTCATTTCAACATCATAAAAGGTATGTTTTTAAGTGCTTTATCTTACTTTTTATTAGTCATTAGTTAGTTAATTAGGTAGATTAGATAAGTAGTTATATGGTTAGTTTTGTCTTGAAGAAGAGGAAACAAAGTTTCCTTCTTTAAGTGTAGAAACTTGAAGTTTGAAAGAGAAGAAAGAAAGACATGAGGATATGCTTCTATGTATGCATACATAAGGAAATACCAAAAGAGTATAAGTAGAAGAACCTCTATACATGAGTATTTAACATGTACATAACCTAATTTAAGATCAAATCTTACTAAACATACCTATACTACACTAAATATGTACATAAGAACACAAAAACATAGAATTAGTGAGCTTTTCTTAAGGAAAAATTTAGGCATACGAAATTTTAGTATAAAATATGTATTCCACCGTATAGGTATACGGGTATGTATACATGTATAAATACGGTATAAACCTAAGTCTAGGTATAAGTATAAGTATGTATAAAGTATATGTACATAAATATAAAAGAAAGAGATAATATGTACATAATACATATGCATATGACATAAGCATGATGAAAGGCTTATGTAAGCATATGATGAGGTAAGTGATGACATAAGCATATGATGACATAAGCCATGACATAAGCAAGTGATGACATAAGCCATGACATAAGCCATGACATAAGCAAGTAATGACATAAGCAATGATATAAGCAAGTGATGATGTAAGCGATGACATAAGCATAAGATTAGAAAATAAGAAAACTAAGAAAAATGTAAGTAATTAGGTAACTAAATTAGTAAAACCTAATACACCTTCTAAATTAGATTATACCTAATTGAGTACATGAATGAGTAATAGCAAATTAAGATTCTTTCATTGGAAGAATTTAAGGAATAAAAGATATAAACATAAGTAATAAAAGTACTTAGGTTTTCATAACTAAAAATTTCTATAAATTTAGCTCGTAACATAAAATAGAGGTCTTAATATCCAAAACAGATATTACCATGTGAAAATATGTTCGGAAACGATGAAAAATGATTATAAATTCATAAATATTAAAAATAAAACGGAAAAGTTACATACGATTGAAATTAAAGTCCTACCGGGTAAAAATTAATAGTAATTAAGTAGAACTAGGTAATTAGATGTTTAGAATTAGTAGTTAATTCAAATACTTATTAGCATTGTTATCACATAATGATCAGGTGACTCTGAGGTGAGCGAGGACCTCCCGATCGATTACTACGATTAGGGCGAACCGCTATGGCCGAGTGAGTATTTACCCTGTGATTCCATGCTTGATTGTGATTGTAGATAGTGGACTTAAATATTATTGTTAATTAACTACTGTGTGGGGTTCGGGATATGCTTGTGTATGTAATTGATTGTTGAGTTGTGAATTTACCTTAAATGTAGAGAATGCCTTGTTTGTTGCATGGTAGTATAGAAAATGATTGTGTGTATTAATGGATGGTCACAGCATAATTTGAACTAACTTATACTCGGCTATAAATAGAAACTAAAACATGCATTAACATGCATAGCATGGATACTATTCCGGCAGTCACATCACACGGAAGTAAAGAGAGGCCATTCAGGGGTTGATATTATTGATTTATTTGGTTATGTACGGTGCGCACGTACAAAATGACCTTACCCTAGCCCGCGGGAACACTAGGCGTTGGAGGCGCCAACCGCCTGGCTAAGGGTCGAGTCTAGAGGCCTCCGTTTAGGGGTGAGTGTAGACTGCGGGGGCCCACTCACAAATATACTAGAACTTATGTTTTTCTGAAAATAAAAGAGTTATTTGATATAAGTACGGAACATGGAGTTCCTTAGTAAAGTAAGTTCTAGTGTAATACCCGAATCTGATTGGTGCCATGTAAACTCCAACCCTGACTTCGGAGGGCATTAAATCCGAGTTACGTATATGAACTAGTTAAGTATACATATTGTTTGGCATTCTGTTTGATCATTCATTCATATGCGTGACTATAATGTACTTATAACTTTCTTGTTGTATGGTTGAGGGTTTGCTCACTAAGCTTAGGCTTACACCCCTTCAGACTTTTGTTGCAGGATAGCCTGTTCGTAGAGACAGGACGAGGGATGCCACAGGTTAGCCTGGGGACTTGGGCAAGAGCGAAGTGTCCTGTGTGATGAGAGGAAAACAATTTATGTAGACTATTCCTCATGTACTTATGTTTAACTTATGTTTACCTTATCATTATGAACTTAGACATACTTAAATACTATGTAATGTAAGCTTTTGAGCTTAACTTCTATATAAAAATGTTGTGTGATGATATCATGTGAATCTGGATGTACTTTGGAACTAGTAGTCGTAGAGCCTTGTATATTATGTGAAGAGTTTTTTATTGGAAGGGTAACCAATCAGGGGTTCTTCATACAGTATACGACGTCTGTCACGACTAGGCCTTCCTCAGTTCGTGATAGGGCAACTTCTTTGGCTTAAGCTTCATTATCACTTTGATTAATACTCTTAACACCCGTCTCATTGCCTTCATCTTATTCAGCACTACTAACTTTGTCTTCAACGTTAACAAAGTCGAGACATGAGAGATCATAATCCGGATGAAGCTTCAAGACCTCTTCTCTTGCCGCTTGAACTCCCTCCAACAACTTTCTGCGTAAAAGCTTCTCGTATTGCTGACTTAGAGTGACTATAGCAAAAGCCTCTTCAATAAATGACTCCTTCCTCACAATCTCTTCTAACTCAGTAATACAGCCCGAGAAGTTTGAGTTGTTGGTCTCTATCTCCTTTATCTGTACCCTAAGTTTGTCTTCATCGTCACTTATCGTGCAAATAGTTTGGCATAAGCCCCAGCACTCTTTCCTTTTCTTTTGCAATTCCTCCTTCAAGCTTTCAGACTCTTTATACTATTGTTTCATTTTAGCCTTCAAGTTAGATATTTCATTAGTAGCAAGGTCTTGTGTTAATTTCTTGGCAGCAAGTTCCTCCTTAAGCTTTCTCACCTCCATCTCAGCCCTAATCCTTGCATTCTCAACTACAGCAGTTTGGGTCTTTGATGCATTGTACACATCCTCAACTTTCTGCAACAAATTAAGTTATTATAATTAAGAACGATTAGATATTACACAAATATAGCAGAGGATATTACCTTCTTTGCCTTTCTGTCGATCTCATCTAAAGCTATAAGGATGTGAGTGCTTGTTTAGAAAAAGAAAACGTGTTAATTATTCGAAGGAACTGGAGAAGGAAAATGTTTATGGATACTCACATCATACAATTTGGCCACAACATGGGCCTTATTCTAACTGCCAACCCTATTGACATCCTTGTTAATGATATCGTTGCCTTTCGAGAGAACAACCCCTTTCATTAAAGCCAAAGATTTTGTCCTATCTCCCAAGCTTGAGTTAGTATCCAAAATTTGATAGCTCCAACAAGGGATAAAATACTGGTCGATCTCATTGTTTGGCAAGAATTCGGTGCTAGTAATGCCGAGAGATTTAGAACGCATTGCCTCCTTTGCCCTTTCGTCTAGGCCTTTGGACTTCTTGATAAGTGGTTAGCCAGTAAATTCCTTCCCTAGTCTTTTTTCACCACTTAGAGCCACCACAATCACCTGTGATGAGCCTTCTGCAGCAATTACATTTTCATCCTGCTCATCAAGGTATGTCTCTCGACATTTACTATTCTTCAGCTCGACAGAAGTTTGAATAATCATGATTGGAGGCTTCTGAGAATGAACCTCGGTCAACTGTATATTCTTATTCTCCTTCACTCTTTTGGCAAGATGAGAGATTTATGCAATTGTATGCTTTGTTGTAGCCTCCTTTGTTAGTCTCTTTGCGATAGCAGTCTGTATGGTAGTTGCAGAGGTAATCCCCCTCCTATTAGCCTTAGACTTCTTAGCCTTGGCTTGAGCAAGTAACTTTGTAAGATCAACCTCTTCAATACCTATATCTATAAGACGAGTAAATCAATTAATATCAATAAGGAAAAAATATGAACTTACATGTTCTGTACCGAACAAGGCTCAAAGGTTACTATTCTCCCCTAGAGTTTCGAGAACGACTTTCCTTATGGCTATACTAAGCATAGTGGCAACACATCAGTATACCTTCTTTTTCAGAAAATATTGGTTTGCCATTTTCATAACGCCATATAATTCTCTTGATGTTCTAAAAGAACATTTTATTTCTCCTACTCTCTTAAATCTTCTTCACTATTGCTACATCATTCGGCATTAAATCTACACCCTTTGTATGTATCGACTTAGTTCATTGGGTCCAGATGTCCAAGTCCTCATTAGACACTATTGATACGAACTTATCATGCCACTTGTGAATTTTGGATTCTAACTCGTTTATGAACTTACGCCTATGCCTTGTAGCAACGAAATATCACCCATTAGGCTGCCTATGGATAGTGAAGAAAAATCTAAACAATTGAGCCATAGCCTTAACATCAACCTCTTCACATACTATCTCAAAAGTCGCTAGAAGCCGATATGTGTTAGGTGAGAACATATTTGGCATGACTCTGAAGTAGTTGAAGAAACCTCGAACAAAAGTTTAGAAAGGGAAGCGCAGCCCAAAATCTAGATACTTCAGGTATACATGGAACTCACGCTCCTATGGAAAGCATACTCTCTCCCCGTCTCTTAGCTTCCTCAAGTTCCACGTTTCAGGAAGATCTCGTTATTACTGATTGTACTTTATGATGAGAACTTTGTTGATAGAATTGGCGGTTCCATTAGGAGAATCACAAAAGTAAGCTATTATGTTGTACAAATATTTTGCTGAAGACCTCTCTTCCTTATCCTCAGGATAATTATCTTAGGAAGCTCGTTCATCTGAGCAAGTTTATCCTACCTTACCTCTATACTATCAGCTAAACTGCTCAAAGAACATGCTACCTCACTCCTATTTTTGGGGGAAAGAGTGGCCTCCATTTTTGTTGCCTTAAAATAGGATAAAACAAGTCGACGAGCAACTTTAGGAACCATACTTGGACAGTTGCATGAAATGAAATAATAGAAGTTAAAGAGTAAGATTCTAAAGATTAGAAAACAAATGAAAATTTTAGATGCAACTAAAGAAGTGAAATCTGAGTATGAACAGTAACTTATATATGGACTATCCATTTTCGTAATTGCAAATCTACTTTTGACAATATTGACGCGCTAATATGATAGTCCTGTGGATTGTGGATGCGTGTCTTATGACAATAATCTAACGGTTGAAAACTTTATGACAGTTATTAGGCTTGTAACAAAATGATGACCTATGTGACAAATGTCGTGCCTACAACTTTTTGGTTTCCTAAACAAGTGAAAGTTTTGAAATGGTGATGTTTCGCTAGGATGTGATCCGTCTTACTTCTCATGTCACTGGGCATGAATCTAGAGACTCTCTCCGCTCAGCTTCTGCTACAATATATATATATATATATATATATATGTATATATATATCTATAACTCCCTTTATCTACCATTTGAACATGGGAGTTAGGGGCTAAATGTTGATAATCAGTTTTCGCTCAATTTACACTTGTCCTTTCATTAGTCGAGATACCAGGTAATCAACTCTCTTGGCATTCGCTCTCTTTAGAAGACATATAGCACTTATGCCATATACAAGAAATGCTCCTGGTTTGAATTCAAATCTATGGTACGACCAGTTACCATAAGTATAGTTATATTTTACAACTGCTTGCTATCCCTATATATTATGAGAGATATCAAGTCAAGAAGGCTCCATATGTCTTCACAGTTACCTCGATAACTGCCATAGACACAACAATCATCTATAAATACCGAAAGAAAACTTTGTAAAAGCTCTCTAATACTTTTTATTGAGTTATTTATTATAATAAATAATCATTTTAACTTAGATATTGGGTAGCCGCACTAGACTGGGCCCCAGTACCAAGTATTTTACTTTCTTTTATAGGGCTATTTCCTTATCTCAAAATTCACTACTAACAATTGTACCAAAATCCTTCAAGTGAATCAAAAGGGGTATTAGTATTTTTTCTTCTTTTATGTTGTGTTTTAATTCTTTTTTCTTATTTCTTTGTATTTGTTCTTTTTTTATCATATGTGAGTGATAAAATAGGGTTTATGAAGTCATTTTAACGTGAATGTATTGTGAATTATTACTATTCTTAATAATTACTAATTTTTAGTGACTAGAACTTCATATAAGTTGAGATAGTGTAGTGCACGACACAATCTTACAGTAGATCTCAATGGAATACATTCAGAGACAATTCCGTTCAATAGATCTTAATCACTAGAACGATCCACTCCTGTTAATAGAGATATTATTAGGAAGTTTGCTCCATGTTTAGAGAATTCAAGGATTAATAAGCTTTTAATGCAATCTTAACTTGTCTACTCTTTGAGAAGAGATTCTAAGGAATGCAATCGGGATTAGAATTAAGTAATTCTAAGAAGAGTACTCATGAATAGAGAATTCCTACAGATGAGTAATTATTAAGAGGGACAATTCATAAGCCATATTAATATGATGAAGTAAACCTACTTTGTAAATTGTTGTTTTTGTGTCATAATTATATCTATTGTGTTTTCTTGGCGTAATCTTAGAATTAGTATAGTTTAGTTGTAGAGTTTATTTAAATTACTTCATTAAATCATTTAGTAGTTAGTTAATAGGAAGAATATTTAATACTAGTGTTTAAATCATTTTCTTAGTGGAGACAACCCTATACTTATCCGTACTAGCAAATGATAGTGCCTATTTAACTGAGTAAAGGATAAAATATAAAAATCTAATTTATAAAACTCGAAAGCTTTATTTAGAAGCGATCACAAAGCAAATGATACACTGATAGTATATTTATTAAATGATATCTCTATTGCTCTCCTTCTATTGTCTTCATTTATTAAGTTACAAAAACTATATCAGCTACAATTGTACTTATATGCTTAGAAATGAATTTTCTAAAATACTTTAAATAAAATTAAAATTTAATTATTAAAATTATCTCAATTTTTGAATTATCAAATGATATAATTATGATATTTTTTTTCCTTATAATATCAACTTTTAATTACAAGTATTTGCATCTCAAAGGAATAACTTTAAGAAAATTTTAGAAAAATAATTTTAAAAGATACAAATCGTATAGTGTGTATGCAATTTAAATGTAGACATCCAGTTGAACATGCTCCTTAGAATACTATTTAATTAAATGCTGATTGATCTAACAATTGCTGCTCCCCGTTGTTTTATGTGATTTTTCGGTCAAAAATAGAAGTAATATGCTATATCAAGTTACGCATCTATCTCAACTTCGTAAATTCCTTCGGTCTACGATTATGATCATATTTCATGACACCGGTACGATAAAAATAAAACAAAACTAAAGAGACACACCTGTAATAATGTCCTCAATAGAAAATTTAGACTACGATTACTTAAAATTCATAAGCATTCCAAAACAAGCATGAACTATCCAAAATCTTTTCCGATGCATATTTTGTCACATTTGATATAACGAAATAATCCAAAATGAAATGGATTAGATAATTGAATGATAAATTATTTCCTATATCTCGAAATACATATGAAATGGAATTAAGTGAAATGATATTAAATATCTAAATAATATTATTTATCAAAAATACTCTTAACTATTATATGATATGATTTATTTAAAAATTAAATAAATAGTTTTAATTAACCCTTATTAATGAAGGGAAAATAGAATTGCTATTTTATCATTTTAATGGCAGAATTGAGATCAGAATTGAATTCCTCGTGAAGTGGAAATTATCGATCTATAAAATCGCGATTTCGAGTTTTAAATATACTTCTAAATATCGAGAAAGAGAATGAATGTTGAAATTGTAATTTCATTTAAATTTTTTTTTTTTCTTACCAAACTTGATAATAAGAATCACACAACCCAAACTATTGACTTCTCTAAATCTATACTAAACAATTCATATAGTGAATCAGTCATACTCGACCCATATATCCTAGCAAAAATATTCTGTAAGCATTTTAAACTTCGCAGCACAATGAAAAGCCACTTGGCTCAGCTATAATACTAGACCTAGAAGGATTGAACCGGACACCAACTGAACTCTATTATATAGCAGAAAACAATGCATCGATAGGTAGCCTTACGTCACTAACATTTTATAGTATTGCATTAAAATATTTAGTCCACTGTTTGGCTTTCGTATTAGATTAAATTACTGGATAGAAGGGCTCTTGAGTTAGTGGATAAAAACTAAAAAATATATACCATATGTTTAGTGATGATGTAAAAATCTATTTTGTAATACAAATTAAACACATTTTAAAATTCCAAAAATTACGTTATAACAAATATATTCTGTATCCAAATCATTGTGATTTGCTAGTTGGTACATGTAAATAACAAAAGGGAGGGCCAAAAAAGTTTTCAACCCATGCAAAGGTATCTACATGAGTGAGAAGTAGAAAACTTATACTGTGTTTTTAATTGATTTATTTTTCTGAACACCTCATTTATAGGCAAACAAAAATTTAAAAAAAAATACAAGCCTAATAAATAAAGAATTGTTATAATTACCTTTCTATTTAATTTAGTAAAGGATAAAAATTGATGATAGCAATATTCATAATTAAGTAAATAAGTGGCTTTTGATCGGCTTGTTTAACTAGCTTTTTAAATAGATTTAGGTTAAGATTTTTTGCCCGTTTAAAAGCGAGCTAAATTAACTCAATGAGTCGAACTGACTTGGCTTGTCTAATATATTTATGTATTTGGCCCACGAATCGGCCCATTAATTCACTTTTTAAACAAGTTAGGATAGAGATTTTTTTATTTATTTAAAAGTAGGTCAAATGAGCTTAACTATTTAACCTATAGGCTAAAGTGGGTTACATTGAGTTAACTCGTTTAATATATTTATGTTTTTAACTTGCGGATCAACTCATTTAACTCACTTTTTAAATGAATTAGAGTTAAAACTTTTTTAATCCGTTTAAAAATAATATAAATAAGCTTAACTGGTTTAACCTATGAGCCAAAATAAGTTTGGCTAGATTGAGTTATTTAACCTATTCATACATCTCTATTCACAATTCCAATTGTTTTGGGAAATCAATATGAGTTTATATAACCTCTTGCAAGCTGTAAATGCAACTTTTCACCAAAAAGTCTTCTCGACGACTTCTTATTGTTTCGTTGCAAAGCCTCATATTTTGGAATGGTAAGCCCTGTCGCGAATATTTCTGCAACGTAACCTCTAGTCCTGCTATGCTTTATCTCAATGTAACCTCGTAATACGTTTTCTCTAATAAAATGATAATATATCTCCACGTGCTTGGTTCTTTTACCCTAGCGGATTGTGGATTGATTGTCACATAATTTTATTGCATAATTAATCGTTTGATGTTGATCGAGTAATTGCTGTTTAAGCTATGTACACTGCTGAGCTGCTATTCTGCACTCCACTTTTGTACTTGGCAGAGATACAATGAGTTGTCTCTTACTGCACAAAGACAACTCTTGATCTGGGAGTGGACATATACCTAGCCGTCAAACGATGTGTATCATGGTCATCAACATAATCGGCGTTACAATATCCATTTACTTCACAAGCAACACCTTTTTTGTAAACTATCCCATAATTAATAGTACTCGAGAACGTGTGAATTCGATATATTTTAACCTAACATTGTACTAGATTTATGTGTATATTCTTATATTTGTGATAGGAAAAATATACAGAATCGGAAAATATATACAAATTTTATTGCAAATGTAAAAATATATGAAAAGTGGAAACATGAGTTGAGCACGCGAGGTGGGAAAAAATGAAATACATTGTCCATCAACTTAATAGCATGGAGAACTCTGTCCCAATTCATTTTGCAATTATAAAAGGGCCCGAGAGGAAATAATGTGGGGCTTACCGTGGACCATCACTATTGGATCCTTCCCTACACATTGCTAATTGAATTAAAGCTTGGTGAAGGAAGCTATTCACAATTGAAATATGTTTGGGGAGGTTCACCGTTGACCAAGACATACCAAATCATTGCCTTCCTTTTGGATATCGCAAATGACACCTGAACATTTGGATGCCTGATTGCTAAGAGAGTTTTAGAAGCCGCAAATCAGAAACGGAGAGACATCGAGGTCACGGTACGTGAGAAACGAAGAGACATTGAGGTCACGGTACGTGAAGTCGAAGACGAAGGCTTTTGTACTAGATTTTCAGTTGTTTAATAATTCTTAAATGATTTCGTACACACTTTCTTTTAGAAATATCGGGTTGTTAATGATAAATATTTTTATAATATGTTTATATTTTACTGCAATCATGTACTATATTATTTTATACGAGAGATCGATGAAGTCTAATTGTTAATTATTTTTATGCCTATATTATAGTATAGTTAGATAATTGGATTATTCCTATTTGAGTCTTGATATCAAAATTTTGTGTTTAAGGCCTAAAGGATAGGATTATAGATTGTATTTTTGAAGCGGAAAAATATTTTATGGATCATCAAAATTCATCATTACTTAAAATGAACTTGCACTCTGAGCTTATTGTGGTGTTCTTTTTAATTTCTTACTAAAGGAATTTAGGAGAAATTAATTTAAGGTACTAGTCAATTACATATTGAAAAACAAAAAATTGTATTTTTGAATCCATGTTAAATTAACTAGAAGAATCTAGAAAATTAATTTGGTTGGGTAATAATTTGATGATTCGAAATGTGAAATAGATTATTAACCTATAGAAAATGTTTAGGACTAAAGAGGGAAATAAAATATTTTAGCAAATTCACATGCTAATTATAATTATAGTTTAGTTACCTTACGATTTGCATATTTTGGTAGATTCAGTTTTCCTACATCGTTATTGATTGAATCAGTAAAAGTTCTCTTCTGAGCCACTTATTTTGTTTCCTTAATCTTAGTTAGTTTTGATAATTTAGTTTAGTTTTATTTATTAATTTCTTGAGTGCATAGATAACAATGGAATTGATATTGGCCTAATACTTGATTTAATCCTATGAGAACGATACTCTACTCACTTTTTGTTATTTAATCAATCCAGTATACTTGATCGTGGTCAACATTAATTTAAAAATTTCATGGATCAAACTTGTTGGTGTCTATGTCGATGATTATAATTAATATTAGACTGCTTTGATTCAGTTATTAGTTTGAGGGAGAAAAAAAATTAGTTATCTTTATTTTAATTGTTTTCCTGCTTTTTATTTTTTCTCATCTTTTATTTATTTTAGCTTCTTTTTATTTTTAGTTTAATGCATTTGTTTTTATTTTCTTTTTCAAGTGTTTTATGCAAAGAGTTGGAAGTTTGAATTTTATGCCATTCCATCTCGAGATAGATTGTACCTTTCATAGGTTATTGTAAGAAAATAGAAGTTGATTGCAATTTGAAAATTCTGAAATGGTAGAGGATGACAATAATCAAGTGGCTTTGACTGGAAGAGCTTTACGAGATCATGTCGTGCCTATAGTTACGGCTCTAGTATTCAGAGACCAACAATTGAAGCTAATAATTTTAAGCTAAAATGTACACTCATTCTAATGGTTCAAGTAAACTACTTTAGAGGATTACCACATGAGATCCAAATGAATGTATTGTAGTATTTCTACAAATTTGTGATACTTTAAAAAATAATGGTTTGTTTGAAGATGCCATTAAATTTGAGACTTTTTCCATTCTCTTTGCCTAATAAAATTAGTAACCAATTGAATTCACTGCCAGAAGAGTCAATAACCACTTTGGACCAGCTTTCTCAAAAATTTCTCTTAAGATTCTTTCCACCAACAAGGACTGCAAAATTGAGAAATGACATCACTTATTTTGTTTAGATTGAGGGAGATTCATTTTAGGATGCCTCAAGGAGATATAAAGAAGAACTTAAAAAGTGTCTACATCATAGTCTATCCACTTGGTTCATTGCCCAGACGTCTTACAATGGTTTACGAGCTACATCTACATCGATGGTGCATGCTACAATAAGGGGTACCAATCATGGCTTAAAATATGTAATTTTTCTAAACTTAAAAACTCGCATTTGTGCATAAATTTAGAAAAAAATTGTTAATTTTATATGAAATTAAAGTTAATGAACATAATAGATCAACTTAAGTAAGATTGCTAAAAATTGCATGAGAAAGGATTGATTTTAAATGAATTTGCTTAGTTTTATGTCTATCTACAGCTATACGGAGGCTATTGTGGTTTTAGTAGCCCCTACCATTCAATCATAAAGGCTGAAATCAAGGAATTTAAGGAATTTGCCCTACCGAGGCTATTGAATGATTGGTCTGCCCTAAAGCATTAGGTTTACACTAATGGACCAAGCGATTGGGCGAAAGAGAGGACGGTAAGGTGAGCAGAATGTGCAGTGATAGTACCATCTACTTTGATCTATTGGTATCATTTACAGCAATCAATTGGTAGAAGAAATTAGTGTTAGGATTTTTCTGACTTAAAGCCTTAATCCCTAAACTTCGCTTTTGATAAATTACGGAAATGACTAAAATCTGACATGTACCTATCGATCGATTGGTAGACCATCTCACCACTCAATTGGTAGCCTAAAATTATAAATACTTGCACTTGTAACAAAGACGGTGAGGTGCAATTAGGATTTTTGTGGTGTTTAGTTAAGTTTTGCAAGCTTACTGCTTATTTACTATTTTATTGCACTTATTTATGATATTTACTATTTATTTTTATGATTTTGATACACATTTAGGTAAGATAAATAGTATTATCATCTTTTGTTCATCTAATCTCTTGTTCGTGTTTTATCATGTTGTTTCTTTGTTCAATAGATTCTTCTGCTATATTGTCTTTTATTATTGCTGTCATTGTTAAAACTATGATAGGCTGAGTAGCTCTCAGTAGGTTTATGATAATGTCGATGTTGTAGATGATGAAACTTTGTAGTTTTGATATGGGTATGTGTATTTAAATGGAATTTTAATGTTTGGTATTTCATTTGAACTCTTTAAGGTGCTTGTTAATGAAATTTTCAATAGGTTTCCTTGCAATTATGAGACTAAGAGGAGATTAGTCTTAGGAACTACCCTTGAGAGTTAACGGTTTTATATAATTACAAGACCGAAAGGAGATTAATTATGTAATTCCCTGATTGAGTCATTAAGTTGGTGAAGTATTGATAACAGGTTCTTATAACTATGAGACTAAGAGAAGATTAGGCATTCCCTATTGAATTTACACTACATTATGTGGTTCTAGTGAACTAGTATAGTTTATGAAACCAAGAGGAGATTAACCCCCTAGATTATAGGAATAGAATACTTAATTTGTGATAGGAATTAAATATTTAGCTGATCATGTAAGAAAATAAGATCGATAAGAAATTTTTTGCTACATAGTTGATTCACTTGAACTATATATATAAAAATAAATCACGAATATTCCAGTAAGTACACTAAGTCGGAATCAAGTAATCAGAGAAAGTAAGGTGGTTAATCTCTCGAGGATTAAGAAATTACTAATCCTATGCTAGTTCTTATCAATAGTCAGGCTATCAAAATTAAATTAATTAATCTAAAACTATTGAAAAGAAAATAACAATGAAAAATCTAAAATTAAGCAATCAATTGAGAATTGTAGGAAAACAGAATCCACCCTAGATTACACAAATCAAATTGTTATCATATTATATAGATTAATAGCTATATGGTCATTCAAGTGAAATTATTATACCTTAAAACTTAGGGATTTAAACCCCTAATTAATTCAGCTTCCATATCTTCCAATTAATAGTGGATTCTAAATTATAATCATATATCTTTCGATACTATGATTATCTAATGTCTTAAATCAATTATCCCTAACTTCTTAATAAATAATCAATCGCCAAACATTGCATTAATTTCTGGATAATTTCTAATTAATTCAATTAACAACTCTACTTTCATATTGATTAATCAAGAATTTCTAACAAACCCTAATAAGTTCCTATATCATTAAGGTTTCTAACAATTATAATCAATTGAACAATTATAATCGAAATCATAGAAATTGCAATCATGAATCATCTATGTATCTCTTAATCATGTAATATGAACACAATCATCATCTTAATTATCTAGGGTTTCATCAATTTCCATAAATAAATTTAGCCAGCCATGAATTTGGAAACAAAAACACAAATACTAATTGAAATTGCAAGGAAATTCATAATTGAAAGCATAAGTAATTCACAGAATTGCATAAGAATAATTGACATAAATGTCACTAATTTTGTATTGGAAAGAAATAATCTTTAATTGCAATTTCAATCTTAATCTCCACAACATAATCAAAATCCTCTCAATGATCAAAGTGCTTCTACTAAAGAATTTTACAAAAACTATCTAAAATTATTCTACAAAGCTCAACGTCTAAGGAAAAAGTGTCTAAAAATTCTCTCAAATAATAAAACATAAGCTATTTATATGAAAAATTAGGGTTGGCTTGCATGAACTTTCCTTTTTTTTTTCATAAAGGCTAGTGGTACAAGCTGTAAGCTGGCTGTTAGGCTGGCTACCTTTAATTCTAATATTCAAACTTCATTTATTTGCTTAAAATTCCTCTAAATCGCCTATAATTCCACTCTTGAAATCTCTAATTCCTGAAATGTCCAATTGAACATAATTAAGTACCAATTCTTAATGATTTCCATAAAATCTATAATAATGCTATCTTAATTTGCACTTTAAAACATGAAAAATATGCCTTTATCAATAGGTGAGTAAGATGCCCTACTCGTGATCGAGCTTAAGTGAATTTCATTAAAATCCATCTTTATGATCCTAACAGCATACCCTCACAACTACTTTGGAAGTATGTCACAAGCCCACATCTTATCAATTTTGCAAATTTTTACCTTTTCCTCTCATTTTAATTCCATTTACAATTCCCAACTCTCTTAGATTAGAGTAGCAAGTTAGAATTTGGTACATAACCAAATCCCTTTTCCTTAAGGAATTCAACTTAGTAAATACTCACTAATATTATTGTTGTAGACAATCTAGCATACTAGTCAACTAAAAGATGACATTGTTTTTGAAACTCTCATTTACAAAAGTTGTGTCTTCAAACCTATCAATTTTATCAGTACATCATATTATGCTGTCAGTTTTTGGCACCATTACCAGGAAAAAGGCAATTGAGTTATTATCAGATAAACCAAAGACTCTAAGCCTATGCACTAGTGTAGTTATAATTATTAGTTTTAGTTTCTAGCTTAGTCTAATTTCTATTAATTTTGAGTAGCTTAGCTATTAAAGTTTAAATATTTATCTATTTTCTTGCTCAATTGAGTTGATTTTGCTATTTTGTAGCTAATTTAGACATAAAGTTTGGAATTTTACTATTAACTTTATTGGAAAAGTATTGAATTTTTTCCTAGCTGATTTGTGTCAAGTTAGGATGGGTGCTATTTATATTTTTACATCAAAATTTGCAGGTTATAGTTTAGAGGTTTGTTGGGATTGCAAAAGTGTAAAAATTAGGCATGTAGGCATTGTAGACAATAGAACACTTTAATATTACTTATTCCCATCTACACAAGACATAACTTTGATCCTTGACCCATAAAAAATTCAAGTAAAGAGCTTTCAACTTAATCTTAAGTTGATTAGGTTTGTTCAGGTTTGGTAATTTGGATACCCAAATGAAGGTCCAAATGAGTACATTCAAGAGTTTCATCAGTTTTGCTCAACAATTGAATATAAATTAGTTTGGAAGGATGCATTAAAGTTATGGTTGCTCACATTTTCCCTCAAGGTAGTGCATGATGTTGGTATTATGGATTAAAAGGGCAAGTTGTAAATACCTAGGAGAAATTAGCTTCTCATTTTCTTACATGTTTTTTGCCACTAAATAAAGTTGTTGCCCTTCGATTTGGGATATTAGCATTTACATAAAAGGAGAGAGAACCTTTATATGAAGCATGGAAATGATTTAAAAGGTTATCATGACAATACCCTTACTACGGAATCTCTAAGGATATCAACTTTAGAAATTTTATATTGGACTTGGTCATGAGGATGGATTGCTTGTAGACACTACTACTAGAGGTAATCGAAAGATTTATATTAAAAAAAGGAGTCACCATAATTAATAAAAAGTGAAATTGGAGTCCATGGGTAATAGACCCTAATTTCAATTACTAGTTTATAAGTTTTGTAAAAAAGTTATAGAAAATGGAAATTAGAAATCAATTAGGCTCTAAGGCTGTCTTAATAAAACCTAAGCAATTTCCAAAAAAAAAAAAACCCATAAAGTAATTAAGTGGACCTTAAATAGGTTTTCAAATAAATTGGGATTTTTTGAAAACCACTCAAAGCGAGATTAAGCTCACATAGTGCTCAATTGATGAAATATTTAGTTTGTTGACTTATTTCATTTCTTGAAAACCACTTTTCACTTTAAACTCATTAAATTTTATTAATTTAGGGAAAATAAGTTTTTGGTCCACTTTTAAAAAATCCTAGAAAAATTCCTAACTTTTGGAAAAATGCTAATTTATTCTTTTTTTATGAAAAACATTTTCTTTATGAAAGAAAAAATATGGGAAAAAGAAGCCCATCTTTATTTGAAAACCATATGTAAAACCATGTGAAGAGAATTATTCAAAACAAATCATGCAATAAAGATTATTAAATTGTGTAAACATAATAACACACTAACAATAAAGAAATTATAAACTTGCTAAGTTACTAATTAACTAACAAGATCATTGCTATTTTTTTTTTTAATTCTTTTAAACGATGTCTTCAAGCAATAACTGAACATGCTTATTTAATCACGGCAAAAGACACTAATTCACTTATAAAGCTATACCTAAACATGCTAACTATTTTATTATGGCCTAATCATGCACATTATTCATTTATTAAAGCCTAAGCATGCAAATTATTTATTTACTAAAACTTAATCATGAAAACATTACAATTATTGTATTAAAATCCAAGCATATAAAAAAGCAATAAACAAGAAATAAAGTATGCAAAAACTAAATAAAACATTATTCAAGTGAAAATAAAAGCTACAAATTATGAAAAGACATCTTTCATTTTGTCAGTTTTTTTGGATTTATTTATTTATCTTTTTGAGCCAACAAACGACACAACCTATAAAGGAAAGAAGACTTACTTGTGCACTAATCGATCCGTGGCTGATTTGGGGGTTGTTCAATCAGTCCTTAAGGTTAAGCCAATGGCTTTGGACTTTTGAGACGTCAATCTACAAAACCACTAAGTTGATTTCCAAAAAACTTGAGCTTATCTCTTGCAATTTTAACAAAAAGTTGAAGTTCGTTATGAATAAACCTTAAAAACTTCAATCTTGATTCAAATTTAAATTACTCCCTTACTTTACGAAATTGGAACAATCCGCCTAATAGGCATTGCTCTAAGATGGATATAGAATGTTTTACTATTTTACCTCTAATCAATTTTCTTTATAATTAGAGAAATAGAAGAGAGAGAGTGAATTTTGCATTATAAGCACCTAGAGACAGAAACTATCAATTGCATGTAATGTGGTGATTTTCAATGCTTAGGAGTTGAATGAATATATGGAGGGAACCTTTATTTATAGTGCTAGGTCGAAATTCCTCCTTAAGAAACTTCCATCTTGGTAAAAGATTAAATTTATAAGCCTCTAAAATCATATTTGGAGCAACCAAACCGAGATTTAGGGCCCTCAAAAAACTTATTTGATGAAGCCTAGATTTCACAATTAAGATAGAAAAGTTAGTCCAAGGAACCTAATGAATTTAAATTTAGAAAATAATGATCCAAAATTTCAATTTTACCCTTATAAATATGATTATTCAATATAGAGTAAAAATAATCGAAATCACTAAAAGTAAGCTTCGAATGTGACAAAAACTTAGAGATAAATTAATTAAGTTGTAAAATGAAACAATATAATATAATATACTATATGAGTATGCATGTATTTTTATGAGTATACCTGGTATATATAATAATTATACTTGTAAATTAACCCAAAATGATATAATTATATATAATATGTAATGAATTCATAAAAATAAATAAGAAATATATCATAAAAATAAAAGATATGTTAGAAAATAATTATACGAGTACAATTACACATTATAAGTGATATATACATTGAATATATACTCATATATTAATAACATAACTAAATATTAACATAATATCCCTAAATTACTTAAATTAGACTAAAATATTAGTGAAACTTATCCAAATTGCAAGGGAATTTCATAAAAGTGGCGTAGCACATTCCAACAATAGCAACATGATGAATTAAAAGACAATTCACTCAATTTGTGACACCTTCTACTCAATTGGACAAAGAAAAATTACAAGAAAATTTCTTAAAGGTGAAGGAAAAATCAATTAACCCCAAATTCTTATAAATATGACTTTTGAATTTCAATTAGACACTTTAGGAACCAAGAGCATTCAAAGAAAAATAAAAAAAGAAACAAAAATTAGAAAAAAAGGGGGAACCACCACCCTACTCCAATTCCCCAACCTGTTGACAATATACTATTGAACCTTTGGTCACAAGGAGTCTATGCCGCATCTAGCCACTTTGACCACCACTTGACCACCATTGACCACCGAAGCTCTGACGAACAGTAAACTCCCAAACATGCTCTATTTTTCTAATATTTTCTAAAAATACTAAATCAACCCACAAAATTATAATAAAAAGAAAGAACTATACTCCTGGGTTATTTCTAAGATGCTACAATGTCATGAATTTATTTTTGTAAAATATTAAATACTTCCCAATACAATAATCTGAATTTTGTAATAAAACATAAATTACCTAAATGATATTGTTTCATACCCAATAATTTTCTATAGGATCCTTATTAGATGTAGTTTAACTGTATGTAGCATGTTTTTTATTATGTACATGTGTAATATTTATTATATTTTTGCACCCTAATATTATAAAATTAGAAATTTTTGAAATAAAAGGGTTTTATACAAATAAATGACAAAAAGGATAGATACTAATTTTTGATGAATTGTAATGATATTGGGATATATTGAAAATAATTTGGCATTAAAATAATAATATTAGGTTAATTAAATGTAATTTAGGGGAAAAATTATAATTTTGAGTATATATGCAATAAACCAATAGCGTGAAACCAAGTGATAACTAAATTTTCCATATTTTTAGGAGTTTATAAAAATTTTTGAGGAATTATTTGATGATCCAAGTTATTTATTACTAATTTATATAGTAAAATAGTTTAAATTACAAACCAAGACTCGTTTTTAGTAATAATAGGTTAAAATGTGATAAATATTGAAATAAAAACTATAGAGATACATACTGGTCAGATTTAGTAAAAATGAATTTTTTAATATATTTAATGATAGTTTTATGATTAAGGTATGATATATACATATTAGGGTTAAATAATACTTATATTATTGAGTTATATTGGTAAATTTTATAAAATATAATTTAAATACATACAATAAGTATAATATGATAATATTCATTATAGGCATGTATAAGTATATTAGAAGCTCGAATTATCCATATGTATGAACCCAATGACACTGCTTTTATGTAATATAACCTATATCTCTATAATATTACAAAAATTTACGTACTACGATAACCTTACTATTATTAAGACACAATTTAACTTATTAAAAGTACGTTTCAATAGGATTGAAATGATATATTATATGTAATAGTATAACAACGTATATTATTAATATTTAATAACTTAGCTTAACTTATATAATAAAACTATATTCTATTATATAAAGAAAATGACAATATACTTTAGATATATAAAAATATATTTATATATATAGCTATTTAGTGAAATACCTTTAGATAGAACCTTAACAATTTCATAACTCTTACTAAAACTAAATTTGGATTTTGTATATATAGAAGATCGCTTGATGAATAGAATGCTGAAGATACAAATCTTCCACAGTAAGCGTCTAAACGAGTAGGTTGGGAACGTAACTTTACCGTTTGTTAAGATGCTGTATTAGAGTATCTAGAGACTTAAGAATACTTCTATTAGTGATTGTAATTAGTTGTTTGCACGCATACCATACGTGTGATTGGTATTCTATTGTGATAGAAGTTAAACTCCTTAGCGTACTATTCTACATGATTGCATCATTTTTATATTGTATGAACTTGTCTGGTCACCTCTAATTGAAACTAATAGTGATTTAACTATTAAAGAAACTAGACATACGTAAAACCTATTAGGGGAATAATTAGGAGTGTTAGGCCAAATATTAACTCCCTTTAATGAAGATAGTTGAAATGGTCATTTCCCTATCCTTAATCGAACTAAATGATAGGTAAGGAGATTATGGCAAGGGTAGAGACCATGGTTTGAAGGTAGTCACGAGAAGAGGGTGTTCTCTATTGCATAAGCCTAAGTTTGGTTTGAACTGAGTTACGGTAAAACTTCTTAATCCGGGTTGGAGCGGATATAATTTCTTCAACCTCACAATGGCAAATAACATTGTGTGATGTTTCAAGTTATTAATTGTATTGCATTTCATCATAATTAATAACCTTGTTTGTGATTGTATGGTACTCTGTTGACTCCATCTCACTTACTAAGCTAGTTCTACTTACATACCTATAAACTCTTTTGCAAGTAACAAGTGAAGGTCAGGATATTTAGATATCACCATGCTAAGGTTAGTGTGTAGTTGGTTAGAAAAGTGAGGAATGAGAAATTCATTGAATCTAGGCTTTTTACTTTTCTTTTGAGTTTTGAGGAAACTAACTAGAAATTCCTTAAGATGCCTACTAGTTTTCTATCTTATTGTAAATAGACTTTAAACTTGTAGCTTTTGGTAAACTCTGATTATAAATTTATGACTCTAAGTATGAAACTGTTTATGTAAATACAATTGTGTTATGAGATAACAGGTTGTATAGAACAAGTATTTTGTAAAGTTATACTACAGGTTTGATTGATTACTAGTATTATAATGGATGCTTTAGGTTAGCTAAGTCATGTATGCCTTGTCTACACTATATCTACACTATATCTACAATAGCTGTTGTGAGATCAGCTTCCATTTTAGGTTAATTCACATGATAGGACTGTTATGACATCTCTTATTCAGGGCATGATGAAATTTTTGTGACAATGACAAGTTTTGTAATGCATTTCGATTCTTTCTATTTTTGGCCAAAATTGATCCCCTTTTTGCATGAATTAATGACAAATAAATGTATACATGTGTAATAGATCAAATATTTGTGACAATGGCAACTTTTGTAATGCATCTCGGTTCTTTCCATTTTTGGCAAAAACTAATCCCCTTTTTGCATGAATTAATGGCAAATAAATTTTTATATGTGTAATAGAAGACATCCTTGCATATTTTAATTAAGTGTCTTAAGGCATCTTGTAAGGATATGCTTTAATTTTTCCATATAAAAATGGACCAACGCATAATACCTTTTTATGATTTTTCAATTTTTTGAGGTTTTTCATTTTTTTTTTTACTTTTCTTATTATTTATTTTCATATTTTTCCATTATCTTGAATTTATTTGTATTTTAGGTCTTTTCCAAAAAGTAATGGATTCTAAACTAGAGATTGACCTGGGGAGAGCAAAAATAAGGTATTTATAGTTACTTCTCTTTATGATGAAGTTTAGTGAAAACATTACCACAAATACTAAAAGTAGACTCCATTTTTGCTCGTATAGGAAGAAGAGAATCTAAAAAGGTTTTTTTGTTGGTGACTTTTGATAGATAAAATGGGTTACCTATAGAATGAACCCTTTTGACAAGCTATTTATTTAAGGAAAGTGGAAAATGCTCCTTATGGTCTATCTTAGTGAGACCTTTTGATGAGATATTCTTTCCTAAAGTGAGCGATAGCATTGAGGCTATCTTGGGAAGAGGCTCTTTATTGTCTATCTTAGCAAGGCCCTTTAGTAAGATATCTTATCTGAAGGTATGACAGTGTTAAGGCTGTCTAAAAGGTAAAGAGCTCCTTATGATCTACCGAGACCCTTTTGTGAGGTATCCTTTCTTAATAAAGTGATAGCGTTGAGGCTATTTATGGGTAGGGCTCCTTATGACCTATGTATATCCCATTCGATGGAAATGACAATGTTAAGGTAGTTAAAAGAGAAGAAAGAGCTCCTTGTAGTCTATTTTAATGAGACCTTTTGGTGAGATATTCTTTCCTAAAAGGTATTTCACGGGTTAAGACTCGTATGAGATATCCTACCTTAAAAGGAATTTGATGGATCAGGGCTCTTGTGAGATATCTTACCCTAAAAGGGATTTAATAGGTTAGAGCTCCTATAAGATATCCTAATTTAAAAGGAATTTAATGGGTTAGTGATTTGAAACATCTTTAAAAGGATGGATGGCAACTGATTGGCCAGTGTTCTGAAAGAGAGTAGAAAGTGCTCTACCGAGCAAATAGTATAGGGAAATTTTAAAATAGGATAGCATTCTACTAAGCAGGTGATCCTTGAGAATTTTAGAATGGGACAGTACTTGATTAAGTAAACAATTATGAAATTTTTTAAAATAAGATAGTGCTCTAATGAGTAGATGGTCCATAGGAATTTTAGGATAGCACCCTATTAAGTAGGCGATCTAAATAAAACAAGATAGCGCTCCATCGAGCAAGCTATCCAAATAAAGAAGGATAGCACTCTGCCAAGCAAGTGATCCATAGAATAACGCTCTACTAAGTAGACGATCCTTAGGAATTTTAAGACAATTCTCTATCAAGCAGGCGATCCTAATAAAATAGTACAACATTCTACTGAGCAAGCAATCCTTACACTATTGAAAAACTAGACAGTGCTCCCTTCATGTAAGTGATCTAGAAACTTTTGAAAATGAGATAGTACTCATTTGAGGGAATGATGTCGATACTTTTAAAAATAGCACAGCACTCCATTAAGCAAGCAATCTTAAATTCTTCATAAAAGTTGATTGTAAGAAATTTAGATATCTAGAATGAGCTTGAATTTATTTGACCAAATTAAAGGAAGGAATTGAATGGTAGGTGCTCCCTGATGTTGTTGCTAATGAGTAAGTCCCTTAACAAAATTGAGAAGATATTTTGGTTGTTTGTTACAAAGGGAAGACATTTTGAAGCCATGATCCAACTTGTATGGATGGTTAAATCATTATTTTGAATTGAAAAGTTATGCATTGAGTTTTGATCAAACATAGAGGATCTATAAGAATAGACAAAATTGGTCATCGAAGCAAACATCTCATAATTGGAGGAGTATGACTAGAGAATATTAACAAAGACTTGGCCATCGAGACCAAAAAAATTCTTAAATGAATTAGGATTGAATTTTCAAAACTTGGCCATTAGGCAGCTACCTGAATTAAGTTATAAGAAGGCCTAAAAGACTTGGCTTTGAGAGAAGTAAGAATGGAAGGTTTTTTAAAGTTTAAATTATTTTAGAAATTCTTTTTCTTTTTTATTTATTTATTTATATATTTTTGCAAAATCTCTTTCATTTTTGGGATAAAATTAAAGTTGTGGTTGTTATTGCAAATAACAATTTTTTTTTCTAAAATAAGTAAGGAGGCCTTACGAGCTCTAGAGGCTTGTAAATGGTAAGCTTGCCCCATTACTCGATAGTCATTTTCTCTTTTACAGACATTATTTGAAGCTTAGGTTTAAGCCAAATGGACCTCTTGGGTTGCCTATCATTGAATTTCTTAGAACTTTATCATGGTTACTCTTGTTGAGCTTCCAATGCTATGGGCTTTGATCTTTAACATAAGGCAAATGATCTCTTTGGATTGCAAGTCTTCAAATCTTCTTATTTGAAATAGGTATCCCACTCATTGAATCATCTAGTCTAAGAGGGTTTCCACATTCTCTCAGTTTGCATTTCACTCATGACTCTAGATTCAAAAAATTATATTCCATCTTATAAGTGATATGCCTTAGTCAATCAGTTATGTCTTTTTTAAACTTATAATGTATTGATAATCAGTTTTCATCTCTGTCTTACTCATCTATTCGGCTGCTGACATGTTGTACAATCCAAATTCTTGATACCTCACAGAATGATCAGTATTCTCAGCATTACGTCAAGTAACTTAGATCCATCATAAATTGGAATTTAAGTTCATGGCACAAACAGTTATTACAAGCATGATTATGATTATATAGCTATCCACCGTCCCTACATTTTAGGGAAGGTGTCTGATAAATAAGTTTCCACGTGTTTCGATAGTTATTCTAATAGCTACTCCTTCAAATAGGACAATCTCATATAAATATGTAAAAGGAACCTAGTAAGAGGAGGTTAATAACTCTCAACTTATTAGCTCTATTACTTTCATTCCAACTTATTAACTTAAGCATTAAAGTGGCCATACCGGACTAGCCTCGGTACCAAGTGTTTGTCATATCTTTACAAGATATTTCCAATTTCTAAACTTCACTAACAACATTTGGCGCCGTCTGTTTTGCCCTAAATATAGCTACATGGCTAAAACAAGAGTGTCTAAGAGTGCAAGTGTTAGCACTACCTCCCGACACCCTAAGGGGGGGAGTCGACATACTGAGGAGCAGCAATTGGCTAGACTCGAGCAACTTTGCCTTAACATAGCCAAAGAAAACCAAGAATTTAACAAAAAAAACATGAGCAGGTCCTTAACCTCCTCCATAGTAATATTCACTCAAACCCAACCCAAAATAACCAAGGTGATTACAATGCTAAAAAAAGCGATGATTCTATTTATTCACTAGAGTGGCAAAAAAAGCAAGCCAAGAATATGATAGGACCTTCAGCTCTTACTTTTAAAAGGAATGACAAAGGCAAGTAACCGCAATAGGTACACCATACGGGTCCTTTGCTTGTCAGTACCCCTACTGCCTTAAGCAAGTAGTTCCAAATTAAGAAGAGTCCCTTTATTCCAAAAATTTTGGAAGAAGTGATACCTTGGCATATCGAGTTGCTACAGTTTAAGACTTATGACAGAACAAAAGACCTTGAAGACCACCAGGACTACTACTATATGTTGGCTAAGTTCCCTAGTTTAAGTGATGCAATAGCCTGTCAAGCTTTTTCTTCAACATTGAGGAATGTAGCTAATACATGGTTCAAACATTTGAAACCAAATATCATTTCTTATTTCGATGAGTTAGCAGAAGTGCTCCTTCAATACTTTCTTGTAAGCAAACTTCCTATTAAGGATTTTTCATCCCTAACACCATTAAAAAAAAGTCCAACGAGTCAATTAAGGATTACTTGGCCAAATTTATGGCCGAGATGGTTCAAATCCTAGAATTAGATACGAGTGCAGCCTTCAACGCCGTAATTGATTGAGTCAAGCCCTATGGAGACTTTTTTAAGTCTTTCGCAAAAAATAAGCCAAAAACTTTCATTAAGTTTAAGGCTAAAGCTACCTCATAAATTTATTAAGAAGACAACATAAAGGCATGGCAAGAGGCTGATCAGAGCAGAGGAGATGGAAAGAATTAAAAGTGAAAAAGTGTAAAGGATAGACTCGGTACGGACAATGACTACAGTTTAGATGCTGAGAGGAAGAGATTGAGGATCTCGACATACTCATCCTATACACCTGTCAATCATCTAATTTTGAACATTTTAATGGAGGTATGTAGGGAGAGAGGCATCCTCCAGTGGTTAGAAAGACTGAGAGGGAATCCCTCGAGGAGAAACTCCAACAAATACTTTGATTTCCACCATGACAAAGGTCACAATATAGACGAGTGCATTTAACTCAAGAATGCAATTGAAGATGCAATCCAATGTAGGCACTTGCGCAAATTCTTCGAACTCAATTAATGACAAGAATTACATTTGAAATATTCAAGGCAAAAAGGTTAGGATCAACAATACAATATCTTTTGGAGAGGAAGATTTTGAGGACATCCAAAGGCCATACGACAACACACTTGTTATCAATCCGAGAGTTGCTAACTTAGAAGTCAAGAAGAGTCTTATTGATACAAGAAGTTTAGCTGACAACATTTTTCAGCATGCCTTTGACCAAATGACGCCTAAGATCAAAGCGTAGCTACTGTCTTACAAGTATGATCTTTATGCCTTCAATAATCAACTCGTCTAAGCAGCTGGAGTCATTTCTTTACTAATACGGATCAGTGATGACAATCATGTTGCAAAGGATAAAGTGGATTTTCTTGTTGTAAAATATTAGTCTCACTACAACATGATAATGAGACGGTTGTGCCAACATCTATTCGGCATTATCCCTTCAACTAAGCCAAGTTCCCTACTCCTATGGAGGTTAGCATGCGCAAAGGAGATCAGCAATTGGTACGGTCCTTATACATAAGGCCCTTGAGATGAGAAGAAGTATTTCAAGTTGAAACCTATCCAGAAGGCAAGTTAGTAGGCATCGAGAATGTTGAGAGTGGTACTGAGGAAATTCCTTAAGGAGATGACCTAGGGAAAACAACAAGAATTGGGAAACTCTTTTCAGTAGATACTCGATAGAGTTTGATTAACTTCTTACAAGCTATTGTTGATGTGTTTGCACAGTTTCCTTTAGACATACCAAGTATCTTGAGAGAAGTTATGGTACAAAAGCTTTAGATTAATTTAAACATAAAGGTAGTTCAACAAAAGAAGAGGCATTTTGCACTAGAGAGATATGCCTCAATAGAGGAAGAAGTCCAAAAGTTATTGAAGGCAGGGTTCATCCAAGAGGAGCCTTATCCGACTTAGCTAGCCAATTGTGTTCTAGTCAAGAAGTCTAATGGTAAATGGAGAATGTGCATAAACTTCACGGATCTTAACAAGGATTATCCCAAGGACTATTTTCCATTGCCAAAAATTGATTAGATGGTAGATGCAACCACTGAACATACTTTACTTTCCTTTATGGATGCTTTCTCTGGTTATAACCAAATTAAGATGGATAAAGAAGATGAAGTCCACATGTCTTTCGTTACCAATTTTGGAACGTATTGTTATATGGTGATGCCCTTTAGGCTCAAAAACACCGACGTGACATACCAAAGACTTGTTACCAAGATGTTTAAACCCTAAATTCATAGAAACGTCAAGGTATATGTTAACGACATCATTGTGAAGAGCATGAAGAAAGATCGGTATCTTGCTGACCTGGACGAGACATTTGCCATGTTAAGGAGATATGACATAAAACTCAACCTATAGAAATCCGTCTTTGGTGCAACATCAGGAAAATTTTAGGTTATATGGTTATTTGGCACGATATTAAGGCTAACCCAAGAAAGATTGGAGCCATAAGGAACATGAAATCACCTCGAACGGTCAAAGAAGTATAGGAACTTACTGGGAAAATTGCTACCCTCAATAGATTTGTGTCAAGAAGTACTGATAGGTGCATAAAATTCTTTAAAATTTTAAAGAATCCAAAATAATTCAATTAGACTGATGACTATGAAAGAGCTTTCATCAAGCTTAAGAAATTTCTTACGCCACCCTTAATACTCTCGACACCCATTCTTGGAGAAAACTTATATTTGTACCTTTCTGTCAATTGCCAAGGTATTTCTTTCTCATTGGTTTGAATTGATGGAAAAGAGCATCAATTAATTTATTAATGTGAGTTATGTTCTATGGGGCTAGAGCTTCAGTATACAAAGTTTGAAAAGTTGATATTAGTAGTGATTCTCTCGGTAAGAAAGTTAAAGCCGTATTTTAAAGCTCACCAAATCGTTGTTCTCACAGAACAACCATTGCAACAAGCATTACAACGGCCCAATTCCTCGAGGAGGATGATAAAATATGCCCTAGAGCTTAGTGCTCATGGTATACAATATAAACTTAAAATGGCATTAAAGGCTGAAGTACTGGTAGATTTTGTAGCCGAATTTATTGGTGAGGAAGATTATATGGAGTTTACCGAGAAACCTATATGGTTCCTTTATGTTGATGGTTCTTTGATGCAAGAAGGAAGTGGTGTATGCCTAGTTCTTTAAGGCCCCAATAATGTCAAAGTTCATTACGCTCTAAAATTCGGATTCCTAAACAGCAACAATGAAGTAGAGTATGAAGCTCTAATCGCTAAGCTGAAAAATGGCAAAACAAATTGGTGTTGAGAAACTTGAAGTGTTTTCTGATTCCCAATTAGTGGTGAATCAGGTGATAGGAAGTTACGTAGCAAGGGAAGAAGAAATGAGCAAGTATTTACTAGTGGTACAAACGCTCACAGAAGAATTTCAATCTTTCTCCATCTACAAAATTTAGAGAAGCAAGAATATTGCGGCCGACAAGTTATCGAAGTTGGCTAGTATGGCATTCCTTAAACTGAGTGATAAAATTTTCATTAAGTTTCTTCCGTAGAAAAGTTTATCTACTCTCTTACAGAGTTGTGAGTTGGCTCCTTAATTTAGAGAAGAATCATGGATGCATCTCTTAGTGAACTATCTAAAAGATGGTACTCTACTTGGTAACAAAAAAGGAGTACGAAGATTAGCTTACTAAGTTGCAAACTATACGATGATTAATGGTTAATTGTATAAGCGTGGTGTATCTTAACACTACCTTCGATGCCTTCTCTGGGAGATGCCTGAAGGGTGTTATTCAAGCTACATGGTGGCGTATCCATTAACTACGTAAAAGCACAAATACTACATGTTCGGGCACTTTAACTCAGCTATTATTGGCCTATTATGAGAGACGATGTAAAGGAAGTTGTTCAATACTATCCCTAGTCCCAGAAGAACAAGTTGCTAAGTCATGCACCTACAACTAAGTTATATAGCCTAATCAGCCCTTACCCCTTCACCTAATAGGGGCTAGATATTCTCGGACCATTTTTTAAGTCTACCACCCAATGACAATTCGTCATTGTCACTATAGATTACTTCACTAAATGGGTCGAGGCTAAAGCGGTGGTGAAGATCATCGAGCGGAAAACGGAAGCATTCATCTTCAACTCTAACATATCATGGTTCGAAGTTCCTTACATGATAATTATGGATAACGACCCATAATTTGAAAATAATAAGTTCTGGACATTCTGTGAAAAGCATAGCATTCGTCTCAACTATACATCTGTAGCATACCCTCATACAAACGAATAAGTTGAAGTCATAAATAAGATCATACTACACAGCCTAAGAAGGAAAGTAGATCAAGTCAGAAGGAAATGGACCGATGAAGTACCGAATGTTGTATGGGGATACTGAACCACTCATAGAACTATGACGAGAGAGACAACATTTAAGTTAGCATATGGTATGGAAGCCGTGTTGCCGATTGAACTAGAGTTACTTAATTTGTGGATGCATAATTTCAATGTTATGTTTAATCAAGTTGCACTAACAACGAATCTAGACACTATTAAGGAAATTCAAGATATTGCAAGAGTTAGGGTCGCAATATACCAGCGTAGAGTGGCAAGGTATTACAATCAAATAGTGAAGTACAATGTTTTCTAACCTAGAGATTTGGTTTGCCGTAATATGAAAGCTATTTGTGTACAAGTGAGTCAAGGAAAGCTTGGCGCAAATTGGGAGGATCTTATCAGGATCCGGAAAGTCATTGGAGAAGGGCCCTATCAACTAGAAAGGTTAGATGGATCTATCATCCCTCGAGCATGCAACGCCGAGAAACTGAAATTATATTTCAATTAATCTGTTAGATGATTTTTATCACTACTCAATTGACGATAGGCAACTTATGTGTAAGACTACAGTACTTACTTATGAGAATTATATTTGGTCTCCTCATGTTTGTTTTCGTTATGATAAATGAATTAATGAGCTTTAGGTTACGCGGTAAATGAATTGATCTAGGTTGTAGCTTAATACAGTTAACAAACTATGCAAGTTAACCTTATGGCCGAGTAATGTAGCTAATCTACACCTCAAATGGCTAATAGACTATTTATAAAGGCATAGAGAATGAGCATGTGAAATAAACCATGCCAAGAAACAAATAACATGTGAAATAAAACATACAAAGAAATAACTAGCTTATGAAATAAAACACACTGAGAAATAACTAGCGTGTCAAATAAAACATACTGATGAATAATATCATGAAATGACACCCGTATACCATATATGCTATGAAAGTGCAATACGTAAAATAAAACGTATTTGAGACTTGTATGAGAAATATTTTCATTCAACAAAGGTTACAAGCACTCGGTAGTGTATTAAAGATATTTCAATTGATAGTTACACAAGAACGCAATGTACCAATACAATAAAAATCCTATGGACTACTCTCAGATTCAATAGAGGTGATTTTTAAATCAGTGGCTGGGGCTTCTTCAGCAAATAGGGTCTTAGAGTAGGAAATTTCCTCAACATGAGCTTCATTATCACCTTGATTCATAGTCTAGCACCTATCTCGTCACCTTCATCTTTGTTGGCATTGCTGACTTTGTTTTCGACGTTAACAAAAGTCAAAGTAGGAGAGATTGTAATTAAGGTGAAGCTGTAAGATCTCCTCTCTTATTACTTAGACCCCTTCCAATAATTTCTTCCTTAAGAGTCTCTCGTATTGCTGACAAGGGGTGACTATATCAAAAGCCCCTTCGACTGATAGTCCTCTCCTTACAGTCTTGTCCAATTTAGCAACATGGATTTATAAGTTCAAGTTATTGGTCTCCAACTCTTTAATCTGCATTTTAAGCTTATCTTCATCCTCACTCATCATACAAAGAGTTCGGCTCAGGCTCCATCACTCTTCCTTGTTTTTTTGTAGCTCCTCTTTTAGGCTTTTAAACTTTTTGTATTGTTCTTCCATTTTAGCCTTCAAGCTAGAGATTTCATTGGCGGCAAGGTCATATACCAACTTCTCAGTAGTAGGGTCTTCTTGGAGCTTTCTCGCCTCCATCTTAGCCCTTATCCTTACATTCTCACAGTAATAGTTTAGCCTTTCAATGCATTGTATGCATCTTTAACTCTCTATGATAAGTTCATTTAGAACAATCAAGAATGATTAGGCATAACACATGGATACAACTGAAGATATTACCTTCTTCGCCTCTTTGTCGACATTATCTAAAGCCATCAGAATGTGGCTACTCATCTAGAAAAGGAAATGTATTAGTAACCCAAACGAATTAGATAATTAAAAGTAATGATTATGGATACTCACATCATACAATTTAGCTACGATATGGGCCTTATTATAATCGCCGAACCTATTGACATCCTTCTTAGCAATATCTCTATCTTTCGGAAGAATTATCCCTTCTATTAAAGCTAAAGATTTTGTCATGTCTCCCGAAGCCGAGTTAGTATCCAAAATTTGGTGGCTCTAATAAGGGATGAAGTACTCATCAACCTCATTGTTGGGGACAAATTCGACACTACTGATGCTAAGAGCCTTTGACTACATTTCCTCTTTTGCCCTTTCATCCAAGCCCCTGGATTTCTTGGTAGGTGGTTGGCTAATGAGTTCCTTCCTCAATCTTTTATCAGCACTTGGTTCTGCCACAATTGCCAATGATGACCCTTTTACGGTAGTAGCATTTTCATCCTCCTTGCTAGGATGTGTCTCTAACGTTCATCATCCTTGGACTCAATAGAAGTTTGAATAATCTTGACCAAAGGCTCCTTAGAATGAATAACCTCGATCGATAGTGTCTTCTCACTCTCCTTCTATTTCTTAGTAAGACAGGTGGTCTTTTATACTGATGCTTGCTTCGCTGCAACCTCCTTTGTTGCCTTCTTAGTGATAGTAGGTCGAGTCGTGGTTGCTAAGGTAGTCACCCTCTTATCAACCTTAGATTTCTTCACCTTAGCCTAAGCTAGTAGCTTGGTAGGATTCACCTCACTAGTATTCATATCTGTGATATGAGTAAACGAATTAATATAAACATGAGAAAAAGATTAACTTACATTTTCCGTACCGAGTAAGGCTTAAAGGCTATAATTCTCTCCCTAAGTCTCAAGAACAGCTATCCTCTTGTAGCTATACTTAACATGGCAATAAATCTTAGTATACCTTCTTTTTTAGGAAAGATTGGGTCTCTATTTTCATAATGCCATATAATTATCTCGGCGTCCCAAAAGAACATTTTGTTCCTCTTTATTTCTTGAATTTTCTTCACCGTTGCTGCATCATTCAGTATTAAATCTATATCTTTTGTATGAATCGGCTTAATCCATTGGATCCAGAAGTCCAAGTCCCCATCATACACTATTGACACGAATTTGTCATACCACATATGGATCTTAGATTCTAACCCATCCATAAACTTATGCCCATGCCTCGCAGCGCTAAAGTACCACTCGTTAAGCTACCTTAAAATAGTGAAGAAAAACTGAAACAACCGAGATATAGCCTTGACATCGACTTCTTCACAAACTATCTCAAAAGCCTCTATAAGCCAATATATGATAGGTGAGAACATACTTGGCACGACTCTGAAGTAGTTGAAGTAGCACTTGACAAAAACTAAGAAAGGGAAGTACAACCTAAAATCTAAATATTTCAGGTATATATGGAACTTGTACTCCTTTGGGAAGCATACTCTCTCCCCATCTCTTAGCCTCCTTAAGTCCTATGTTCCGGGAAGGTCTTACTGGTACTAATTATACTTTATGATAAGAACCTTATTGATAGAACTAGCGGTTCCATCTAGAGAGTCACAAAAGTAGGCTATTGTGCTGTATAGATATCTTGTTGAGGACCTCCCTTCCTTATCATCAGGATAATTATTTACATAAAGCTCATTAATCTGAGCAAGTTTATCCATCTTGCTTCCATACTATTAGCCGAACTGCCTGAAGAACATGCTACCTCACTCCTTATTTGGGGGACAAAAGTGGCCTCAGTTTCCGTTGCCTCGGAATCGGAGAGGACAAGTTGATGAACAACTTTGCGAACCTTACTTAAATGGTTGTACGAAATGATATAACACAAGTCAAAGAATGTATGGTTGAAGATGAGAAAGCGAATGAAAGTTTAAGATGCAACTAGAGAAATGAATTTTGATTGTGAATAGTACTTTATATATGGATGATTTGTCCTCGTAACTGTAAATTTGCTTTTGACTGTAATGATGCGCTAACCTGGTAATGGTATAGATTGCTGACGTGTGTTTTGTGATAGAAATCTAACAGTTAGCAACTTTCTGACAGCTATTAGGCTTACAACAAAATGAGGACCTAGGTGACAGATGTTACGCCTCCAACTTCTTGGTTTCTCGAACAAGCAGGAGTTTATAAATTGCAACCTTTCAACTAGGATGTAAACTGCCTTGTTCCCTCTTTTGCTCGGCATTAAAAGAACTACTCCCATTCGGCCTCTAATGCATTATATATTGCTCCCTTCATCAATTACTTAAACACAGGAGTTAGGGAGAAAATGTTGATAGTCAGTTTTCATCTTCGTCTTACTCGTTCATTTGGCTACCGATGTCTCGCGCAATCTAAATTCTCGGTACCTTACCGAGTGTCAATATTCTCAGCATAATTCCGAGTAACTCAGATTCATTGCAGATTTGAATTCAAGTTCATGATACGAAGGGTTATTATAAGTATGGTTATGGCTACATAGCTATCTAACTTCCCTACATTTTAGGGAAGATGTCTGATCAAGAAGTTTCTATGTATCTTGATGGTTATTCTGATAACTGCTCCTTTAGACAAGACAATCTACTATAAATATGGAAAAGGAACCCAATAAGAAGAGGCTAATAACTCTCAACTTCTTAGCTCTATTACTTTCATTCCAACCTACTAACTTAGGCATCGAAGTGGCCACACCGGATTGACCCCGGTACTAAGTGTTTGTCTTATCTTTGCAGGATATTTCCAATTCTTAAAATTCACCAACAGCATAATGGGCTTTAGGTTAGTGGTTTCAAAAGGATTAATGAATGGGTTTATTTTGAAAGAATTGTCTTTCTAACTCGAGTTTACAAGTCAAGAACCCTTAGGATAAAATTTAAATGAGCTTACCCTAGTTTCACAAGCAATTTTTTAACCTATGATAATTAAGTCCCTTTAATTAAAAAGCTTCTTAGGGGTAGTGTCATAAGAGGGCCATAGAATGGGATGGCCCTTAATCTTTGAGCAGCCTTGTCTTATTGTCGTGCTTGGGCTCTTTGGTCTTTAAAAGACGCTTTGAGAATTTGGGCTTCGATCACTTTCTAGTGCTTATTTCTGACTTATTGCTTTTTCTCAATGGGTACAAATGGATGCCCTTATTTCTTTTCTCTCTTCTTCTTCTTCTTTTCTTCTTTTTTTTTCTCTCTTTTTTTTTCAATTTTTTCTTTTCTTTTGCCTTTTTCTTTTGATATTATCTCTTTGGCTTTTTGAACTCTTGTTTCCTTCTTTTTCCTTTGTTTTCCTTTATTTCCTTTCTCTCCTTGAATGGCTTATAGCTCAAAATATGTCAGTCTTCTAAAACTAAGGCTCTTCTTCATTTCAAAGGAAATAGATTATCATGGGCAATGATTACTCATGAATTGAGGCAACTAAGGTAAGCACAAGTTAATTTATACTTTTCCTCTTAGTTAATGATCCTAACCTCCTAATTGCACCAAGGTGAGGTGATTCTTGATGAGGTTTAATTTTAGAATCACTTCTTTATAAGGCTCAAATGGGCTTACAAAGGGTAAATGTGTTTGGGTATCAAGTTCAAAATGGACTTCCTTTAAGGAATGAGTCTAAATTCTACACATTAATGTTGTTCAAATCTCAACTGTGTTTAGGGTAAGTGTTTGGGACTTGTTTTACCTCTTTTCCTTTTAAATTATTCAATTGGAGGGATAAGTTTACTTGTAGGATCTTTAATTTTTCCCAAAAGTGCCCTAAATTAGATGCCCCCAACTTTATGGACACATGTGCTCCCATACTAATTTAAAAATCATTTGCCTTAGAACTAGTCATTTAAGGTAGACTTCTAATCAAATTTCCCCTTAATTAAGATGGGCTTATTAGCTTAGCTTTCTTTGAGGGTTTGTTGGTTTGCCTTATCCTCTTCATGCCTTAGTGGTGAAGGATCCTATCATCTTCTATTGGACTAATTGTTCCCTAAGTTTGAGCTTCAAACTCTAATGAGTAATCCCTTTAAGTAACAATAAATACTGGCTTTAGTTTATCTTGAGCTTTGGATTTATCTCTACTATTCTTAAGGGTTGTTCTTGGCAAACCATTTTCAATAGGCTTTCCTTTTTTTATCCCTTAGCATCAAATCTCAATGGTTCCTTAGAATGTGATATGTTTCAAACTTCAGATTCAGAGCAAATGACTATGAACTTTAGGTTGGGTTGATTTGCTTAAAAGTGACCATTAAATCCCGTAAGGATCTCTTGCAAGTCAACAAAAACCTTTTTCTTATTTTTTATTTTCTAAAACCTTAATGGAAGGGTAAGAGTAGACAGTAGTTGTTAAACTAGCTTAGACCTTAAAAGGTGGTTAAGGAGTGGAATGCCTTGTAGGTTGGCCTAAAATCCTAAATGAAACAAAAGATGAAGCAACGCTTTATGAGCTTGCTATGACCTAAAAACTTGATCGAAGGAGTGAAAGTGTCATATGGAAGTTAGCTAAAAAGATTATTAGAGAAGGGAAAGTGCCATGTAGATTAGCTTAAAACCTTTAAAGATGATTAAACGGTGCTATAGGCTAGCTTAAAACCTAAATATATTTGTAAAAGAGGGATAGCACTTTAGGAGTTAGCTAAAACCCTAGAAGATAATTAAAGAAAGGAAAGGCCCTTATGGGTTGGCTCAAAGCTTAAAATATTCGTAAAAGAGAGAGAGCGATTTGAGAGTTGGCTAAAACCTTATCAAAACTAGTGCTTATTTACAAAGAGATTGCAATCTTACGATATAATTGAACTTAATATGATGAATGAGTGAATGCTTGATATTATTGAAGGGTGATAAACAATAAGGCTAGCTAAAAAGTGATAGTTATTGACAACTTGAAGAAGAATTTAAAGAAAGATTTAAAGTTTTTTTTTTTCCTTTAGGTTATCACTCTATCCTATACGTTATAATCTAAGGAAAAGATAAATGGTAGATATGTATTATTTTCTTTTATTTTGTCTCTTTTTTTATTGCAATATTTACAAGACACTTCATGTTATAGGAAAAAATTTATGAGGGGACTTAATGAAAAAGAAATTATATTTAGAAAGATGGACAATATTTACATGACAAAAACTAAAGGCAATGAGATGACACTATTTACTGCTTAAGAAAAGGATAAAGACCTTTTTCCTTTTATGCAATTGAGCAATTATCTAACTAATGGAAAAGATGACAAAAAGTTACTTCTAAATTTATAATGTGATGGATTAAACATTGTAGAAAACAAATTTTATTTAAGGATTAAAAATATTTTTAAGATATGTTATAAATAACTGTAATTTTACAACTCTTTGACCCTAATGGGAAAGTATTATTCACAACCTAAGGACAAAACAAAGACTCCCCTTTATTAGTTTTTTTTTTTTTTTTACAATTTTAAAAAGTGATAGCTGAATATGCTAATAAGGAAACATGGTGATGATTTAATCTTATAACTACTAACAAATTGATGGGGAATAACAACTTAAGGAAATGATAAAGGTATGTTTTTGTTTCTTTTTTACTTTGAATTTTTTTAACCTTTTTTTTTCATTTTTTCATTTTTCAATTTCGTTTTTGGTATTTATGACAAGAAGGTTTAATTAAAAGTTCTTAAAGAGTAATCTAATAGAGAAAAGGTCTAATACCACTATTTATATGACTAGTAACTTACAAAGAAACTTATGGGTGACAATAAATAATAAACTAAAAGAAATATTACATGGAAATTAAAAAAAAAAAAGGGTTACGAGTAGGTTATAATTATTAGTAGCAAGAATTCTTTTGATTTATAATGTGATGATTTGGAAAACCTAGTGGAAAAAAGAATTTTCTTAAAGGTCAGAAGATATGCTACAATTAGCAAGCTAGTTTTTATTTTAGAATTTATGTGCAACTCTTTTTGTATTAGTTTTAGTTTATCGTGGTCTTAAAGAGATTTTGTCATCAATTAGGTGTTGAACTTATTTTTGAGTGATGACATAAGTTAAATGTTAATTGATAAGCTCATAATGTCTCCTAAATTAGCGACTATTTTACAATATGGTAGGTTTAAAATAAAGATTATTTATAAGCTGTAGGAAAAATATTAGTAATAATTATAAGAACCTAATTATTAGGAAAATAATTATTTACAAGGAGTGCTAAAAGATAATTTTGTTTTAAAGGTGTTCAATTTAGGATTATCCAAGGGGTGAAAGCTTAGGTTGGAAATATTTCATAATGTGACTATTTAAGAAGAAAAAAAAAACATAGCTATACATAAACAACAAATCAAACAAATAAATCTCATAACGAATGAGAAGCATGTAGATGCAGGACAAGAATTAAGTGATAGTGTAGCGATTATATTAAGTTGTAACGTTATTAATATGCAAAAGAAATATAAAATGGGTTGGACCCTTGATGGGCCTATAACTCTCTTTTTTTTTTCACAAAAGGTAAATGGTTTACAAAATAATGAAGTTATAACTTTTACTCATTTACAAAAGGCTACACTATTTTTCATTTCTGAGTAAGGCCTCTCATAGATCGCTAGCCTATTTGAAACTTGAGTGGAGTTAGCGAACTTGGCTTTGAGTAATGGTTACACCACATCACCTAAAACTTATACAATGGCTTCCCTCTTAAGTTCTTAAGATAGTCCAAGTTTGACCACATCTAAGCATACATTTCATGAATAAAACCATGCTCTAGAATACATTTGGCCTATTAGGTCCCCCTTTACTTATTTATTTTATTCCTACATTGCTAAAACACAAGTTAATAAAACTATTACAAATGAACAAAACAAACATTAAAGCCTAATTAAGAAGTAATCGGTCAAATAGAGGAAAAACCAAACTATTTTATTTTTTCCAAAATCAAAGGCCTAATTAATTTATGGATTTCTTTTATGGCTAGCCTACAAATCGATTCCTAATGGAGTCACCAAACTATCAAGTTGAAAATTTCATTTCTCTCTTTTCTTAGCCTAATTCATATTAACTCCAACCCACTTAATATAAACCTTTTGATCAAACTAAGAAAATATTTTTTTTTAAATAAATTTCAAAAAAAGTAGTCGCCACTTGATTGAAATCGGGAAAAAGTGAAACTAAAGTCCATAGGTAAATGAACCCTATTTCCAATTATTAGTTCATGGGTGTTCAAAAAAAGTTTTAAAAAATATAAACTGGAAATCAATTGGGCTCGTAGGTTATTTTATTAAAACCTAAGAAATTTCTACAAAATAAATCCACGAAATAAATAAGTGAGCCTTAAATAGGTTTTAAAATAAATTAAGAATTTTTATTTTTGAAAAAAATATGAAAATGGGAAAAAGAAACATTTTTACTATTTTGAGCAACTCGAACTACCTATGTACTCTCGAAGTAAGGTCAAGCTCACCTAGTTCTCAATTGATGAAAGATTTAGTTTATTGGTTTATTTCATTTTTTGAAAACCACTTTTCATTTTAAATTCATTAAATTTAATTAATTTAGGGAAAATAATTTTTTTTTGTTCACTTTTAAAAAATCCTAGAAAAATTTCTAACTTTTAGACGAGGACAATTTATTACTTTTTTATGAAAAACATTTTATTTATGAAAGAAAAAAGAAATTTTAGGAAAAAGAAGCCTATCTCTATTTGAAAATGTTATTATTCATATAAAGTAAACCGTATGTAAAATCATTTGAAGAGAATTATTCAAAATAAATCATGCAATAAAGATTATACAAGTGTGTAAAAATAACAACAGAGAATAAAGAAATTATAAAAATGATAAGTTACTAATTAACTAACGAGAGCGTTGTTTAAAAAAAAAATTAAACAATATATCACATAACAATTCAACATGCTTATTCAATCATGACAAAAGACACTAATTTACTTTTTAAGTAAGACCTAAACACACTAACTATTTTATTAAGGCCTAATCATGCCCATTATTTATTTATTAAAGTCTAAACATGCAAATTATTTATTTACTAAAGCTTAATCATACAAACATGGCAATTATTTTATTAAAATCTAAGCATATGAAAAAGCAATAAACATGATATAAAGTATGCAAAAACTAAATAACACATTAGTCAAGTGAAAATCATAACAACAAAAGATCAAAACACATTTTTCTTTTCTTTTTAGATTTTTTGGATTTTATTAATTAATTTATTTTTTTAATCAACAAGCAACACAACATACAAAGGGAAGAAGACCTACCTTATGCGTTGGTTGAACCATGGCCAGTAAGGGGAGTCTAATCGATTCTTAGGGTGAAGCCAACAGCTTTGGACTTCTAAAGCATTGATTGACAAAACACTCAAGTGATTTCTAGAAAACCTGAGCCTATCTCTTACAATTTCAACAAAAAAGTTGAAGTTAATTATTAATAAACTCTAAAAACTCCAATCTTGATTTAAATTTAAATTACTCTCTTCCACCACAAAATTAAAACGATCTACTCATTGGACTTTGTTCTAGGATGAATGAAGAATGATCTACTATTTTACCTCTAATTGATTTTCTCTATAATGAGAGAAATTAATGAGAGAGTGGATTTTGCATTATGAGCACTTAGAGAGAGAAATTAACAATTACATGTAATGTGGTGATTTTCAATACTTGAGAGTTGATTGAATGCATGAGGGAGACCTTTATTTATAGTGCTAGGTCAAAATTCCTCTCTAAGAAACTTCCATCTTAATAAATGGTTAAATCTTTGTGAAAATGGCAAGTTTTGTAATGCATCTCAATTCTTTGCATTTTTGGCTAAAAGTGCTCCCATTTTTTCATGAATTAGTGGCAAATAAATATGCATATGTGTAATAGAAGATGTACTTGAATATTTTGGTAAGCATCTTGAGGCATCTTTCAAGGATATGCTTCAATTTTTCCAAATAAAAATCACGTGCAAAATACCCATTTATTCATGTTATCCAATTTTTCCTTTTTTATTTAAGAAATTTCCTTCAATAAAAGTTCAAAATTTGAACATACTTTAACAAAACAATTTGTACATGATATATTTCCCCTCCAATAAAAATTCAAAATTTGAAAATATTCTAATAAAACAATTTGTACACAATGTATTTCCTATTTTATTAGAATTTTCAATAGCCAAAAAACGCATCAAAATTGGGAAAAAGTTACTTGGTACACTTGCCTCTTTTGACCAAAAGAAAGTTGAAGCTCGTAGACATCATCATGCAATTAAGTAAGGAGAATAAACGTGATTGCTGACTTTGGTCAACATATTGCCACATGTCACCATGTAGTTAGACTAAGTGGTGCCATGTAGATGACATATAGCGCCTTAATATTATGTTACATGGTACTAAAACAAGGTGCCACATAGCACAGTAACTTCATAACATGTATCTTTGTGGCAACACAATCATATCATTCTCCATTTTTCTTTTTCTCTTTTCTTTTTTTTTTTTACTTTTTCCATTTTCTTTCTTTTTTCTTTTTTCCATTTCCCTACAATTATGTTTTCTACTTACTTTTTTTTTGTTTTAACATTAAAAAAAGAAACCTAACAAATTATCCAACCTCTAAAAAATCATACCACGCACTTCAATGAAATATGGAGCCTAATAAATGTCCACTCAAAATATTTTAAGAAATGATCTAATTTGACTAAATAAAAAACCTAACTTTTACCTATGTTCGTCCTTTATTTAAAAACTTCAAATGGCCATAAAATACTCATTTTTAGTCTAATTGAGGAGTGACTTACGACTGTAATCTCCTAAAAATGTACATTTTCAAAATATTTTAAAATGAGCAATCTGAATTAGGCCAAAAAAATTATTTTTGATAAATGTCCATTTTTATTCGACATTCCTAATTTGATCAAATCGTGTACAATTATTTTGACTCGAAAAATGATTTCTACCCTAAATGAACCATTGTGCAATAATTTTTATGATTTTTTATTTCTTTTTCGAGTTCTCCTATTTTTCTTTTTTTTTTTTTTGTTTTCCTTATTTTTCAAGTTTTATTGTCTTTTCTTAATTTTTCAATTGTTTGGTATATTTTTATATTTTTCCATTTTTCTGAGTTTTTTATATTTTGAGCCTTTTTTGAGAGTAAGAGATTCTAAGCTAGAGATAGACCTAGGGAGGGCAACAATGAGATGTCTATAAGCATGAAGCATGGGATTTGCTTAATGTGATAGCATATAATGATAGGAATAAAAGAGCTTATGCACATATGAGAGAGGTTGCCAAGGAGTTGATTGATGGAGAAATAGAATGGCTAAAAGAGAGTTGCAAGGCTATCTAAGTAGCTTGACAAACAAAACATGGTTACTTATGTTCACACACAAGAGGCCCAACTATTTGAGGTTTGTGCTGAACATAAGTTTCCTTTTTATCAACAAGATTGTCTAAGATTAAGGCCTGCAAGGACATTAAAATATAGAACTAAGACTTCACCTATGCAATCACTAGTGAACTTACTTGGAAAATCATCGAGGTTATCACTAAATAAGACTAAAGAGACTTGTTCATGGATGGATCTAATGATTTACTTAAGGGATCTCTAAAGAGTAGCCTAAAAGATAGGGAGGAACCTCGCAAGTGCTTAAATGAATTTCTTCATAATCATGACATAGAATGTTTACAGTTAAGAAAACATCTCAAGGAATTCATAGACATACCACATTTGCTTAGGGATAATGATAAATTAGTAGAAAGCGAGTAGTAGTCACCCAATAAAGTTAAAGCAATCTAGCTAAGAAGTGGGAAGGGAATGAAACAACCATGTCTCGAAAGGGAGTGTGAACCTATAACTAGGAATGAGAAGGAGAGGGTAGATGAAGAATAAGAAAAGCAAAGAGATGACCCTCCCCTTGGGAAGGAACCTAAAGCATGAGTTTATGCCCCACCAATAACCTTCCTAACTAGGTTAAAACAACAAAAATTAGATTGGCAACTTGCTAAATTTTTAGAAATATTCAAATAGTTACATATTAATGTACTTCTTTTTTAAGCTCTTGAGCAAATGCTTTCATATGCAAAACTCATGAAACAAATTTTAACTCGAAATAGGAAGATGAAATAGGAAGTAATGATGCTTTCCGAGGAGGACCTTGCTATCATACCAAATGCATTACCAAGAAAGGTAAAGGACCTTAAGAGCCTAATAATTCCTTGCATAATAGGAGAGACATTCGAAAATAGATGTTGTGTGACTTACGTATAAGCATAAATTTGATGCCATACTCCATATTTAAGCTTCTTGAACTAAAGGAGAGTAAGCCAACTAGAATGACTCTTCAATTGACAAATAGAAGTGTGAAATATCTTTGGGGGATAGCTGAAGATGTGCTTGTAATTGCTGATAAATTTGTTTTCCTGGTAGGCTTTGTTATGCTAGATATGGATGATGATAAGGGTGTTCCTTTAATCTTAAGAAGACCTTTTCTAGCCTCCACACAAGCAATGATTAATGTCAAAGAGGGAAAGCTTATGCTAATTGCGCTTGATAAGGAAATTACGATTGAGATGCCTCGAGTAATGAAGTTATCATAAGGGGCTGATGATTGTTACACCATGGAATTAACTGATGATCCAATGGAAGAGCCATAAGGAGAAGAAATTGGAGAAGTAAGATTTAGTAAGTAAAGGGAAGATTTTAAATGGAGTGATAGGGATAGTGACATAGACAAAGAAAATGATTTAGAAGAGGATACGATTGAAAAGGTAGCTAGATTTTGGTTAGAATTAGTTGAGCCATTAGAAATTGAACTTAGTGAGGATAAAGCCCCACCATCAACTGAAACCCCAACCAAGTTGGAATTAAAGTAGTTACCATTATCAAAATCACAACTCCATTGTTCATTTAAATTTATAGAATTAGTAGAATTGTTTAAAATGATACAAAATCGATAAAGTCATAATCTTATAGAATTGTATATGAAACTACATAATTTTACTAAATGTCTTCACATAAATGATTTTATATTCATTAAACTAAGAAAAACATTCTAAAATCATAAACTAGTAGAATTGTCTTTTTGACTTGCAAAATTGACAACTATGGTTACCAAACAATCTGAAATATGCCTTTTTAGGAGAAAGAGACACCTTGCTAGTGATAATGGCCTCTAATTTATCAAAAGAAAATGAATAGAAATTTCTAAAGACACTTAGAGGGAATGGAAAGGCTATTGGTTGGACCATAGTAGATATACATAGCATTCAACCTTCACTATGTGTGTATAGAATCTTTCTCGAATCAAAATGCAAGCCTATTTGATAGGAATCAAGGACTAATTACGTAATCCTAAGCTTGAGGGCTTACTACCCTAGTATATCGAGCATGCTATTTCATCATTTATGTACATATTTCATGATTTTCTTAACTTACAAACTTCTATTCTAAGTGCTAGACATGTATCTTACATAATACCAAACTTAGTATGCTCGTAGTCCATCTTTTATGCAAGAGATTCATGAGCTTATCACTTAATGTAAACTAGCTATGTTATCACCTTATGTGCATGTCAATATCTTCATGGAAATATTAACTCCTAAGCATGGCATACCAAAGTACTTAATAAAGTAAAGAACTTACTCATCCTAAATGAGTACAAAGGCGGTTGTACACTCAGAGTCCTCTTTGCTCCTTACTTTCCTTCCCTTTTTTGTAAGCTCCTTAGGTAACCAAAGCCTTAATATTTAAGGTCGGTTTTTGGGTTTCCTAAAATAACTTTTGATGTAGACAAAGTGAAGGCAATAAAAACAAGTCTTTGTGTCGTAAGTATGTATGCATATATGTGGTGGCGATTGTAAGAGAAGTTGAGGTTGGTTTCTTCTTTTGGTTTGTATGTTTGAAGTGAGGAAAAGAGGGTAGAAAAAGAGAAGAAATGGGAGAGAGTGTTGTAGTTATGTTAGGTGTGCTTTTGCACTTAAACTTAGCACAAAAGTTTTACTTTGAAATATTGGATGATGTAAGCATTAAGGAGCAAATAGTTCTTGTGAAAGACAATTCGTTTGATGTGTGATTGACATGACATGGCCGCCTATTACCTTTCTTACAACCAACCATAGAGTATCCTTTTTGGGGTATGGGCCTTGTCATTTCACATATTTAAAAATTAAGTTGATAAGGTGATGAGATAACTTATCCATATGTAGTATAAGTTATGATGATATATGGAAATGGCCTTATCATTAGCTTTTGATAGGTTATCAAGTGATAGATAATTTTAACTCTAAAATGATAAGTTATTTCATGTGGTTGGTTGGTTTACCTATCCATATGTAACATAGGTTATATGGGAAAATAAGGGAGTTGTCTTAAGTGTAAATCTTTTAAGGTATGATTCTTAAATTAATTTGTAGGTTTGATCTACTTCGTATGGAATTTTATAATTTTTTCAAGTTGAATAAAATTATTCAAATTAATTTTTTAATTAATTTTTTAAAGTCACAAGTCTTTGATTATCCTAGGGTTTAGGGTTTTAGATGACTTAGAATCCATTATTCTTGTATTCAAGTTTCTATCAAAAATGAACTTTTGAATTGAAAAACTAGGTTTGTTTTCTAAATGTAAGATTTAATTCTTATTCTAGTTGATCCTTGGAAATGATCGAGAAGTATTCTTAATTAATTACTTGTCCCTTAAGTAGCAAGGTTTATATCCTCCCTCCTTTAAAATAAGTTTTGTCCTCAAAACTTAGAGGCATACTTAAATCTTCAAATTACTGGGGGTACTTTTGTCTCACTTCTTCCTCATCTTCCCATGCAGCTTCTTCTCTCTTGTGGTTCCTCCAAAGCAGTTTGACATACTCGATCTCCTTGCTCCTTAATTTTTGAACTTTGTTATTGATGGTTTGGACTGGATGCTCTTCATATGTTGAATTTTACTTAAGTTGTATTGGCTCTAAATCAATGGCATTGTTTGGGTTGGGTACATGTTTCCTCAACATCGACACATGAAACACATTATGTATTCCAATCACATTTGGAGGTAGTACTAAGTGCTATGCAAGGTTTCCTACTCTTTTGAGAATCTCAAATGGTCCAATGTACTTAGGGCTTAACTTCCATAAGTCCTTACCAGATGTATGCTCTCAATCGGACTTACCTTTAAATATACATATTCTCCCACATTGAACTCTAATTCTCTCCTCTTTAAGTTGGTCCAACTGTTTTGTCTATCTTAGGCTTCTTCATTCAATTTGTAATGATAGCTACTTTTTCGGCTGCTTCCTAAACCAAATCTAGTCCCAAAACTACCTTCTCAACATCATCCCAAAATAACGAAGATCAGCAATTTCTCCCATATAAAGTTTAATATGGTGGCATCTAAATGGAGGAATGGTAGCTATTGTTTCATGTAAACTCAACCAAAGGTAGGTAAGAATCCCAATTTCCCTTAAATTCCATGACACAAGCTCGAAGCATATCCTCTAATGTTTGAATTGTCCTCTTTGATTGTCTATCTACTTGGGGGTGATATGCTATATTGAATTTCAATTTCATTCCTAATACCGTTTGCAAGCTTCCCCATAACTTGGGCACAAATCTTGGATCTCTATTAGACACTATTCCAGTTGACACTCCATACAAGCGTACTATCTCTTTCAAATATATCCAAGCCAACTTCTTTAGGGAATAGGTCATATTGATAGGTAGAAAGTATGCCAACTTCATGAGTTGATCACTACTACTTATATAGCATCATGATTTGCTATTGTTTTAGATAGTCTACATACGAAATCCATAATAATCTGATCCCATTTCCATTTATAGATAGATAATGGTTGCAACTATCCTCTTGGTCACTAGTACTCTACTTTAACTCTTTGGCATGTATTGTCTATTAACATTTAGATTGCAACATCTTGCTTCATCCCACTCCATCAAAAGTTCTTCTTGAGATCTTAGTACATTTTAATCCCTCCAGGGTATACTGTATATCTAGAAGAGTGGGCTTCCTTCAAAAGCTCCTTCCTAAGTTCAAGGCTATTAAGTACACATATACGTCCTTTCATTTGAATCATTCCATCTTCATCTTGGCTGAAATCTGTATACCCTCCAAGTATCATTTCCCCTCTTAAATGTTGTAGAGTAGGGTCCTCTTGTTGTGCTTCCCTGATTCTTTCTTGCAAAGTCAATTGAAGAACTAAGTTATATAGTTTAGCATTCACTTCATGCCATGAAAATTCTAAGTTCTTCCTCTTAGATTCCTTAATCAATTCCTTTTGTTCAATGAAGAAGGATGCAACTTCTACATGGTTCTTTTAGCTTAAAGCATCAACTACTGCATTTACTCTCCTTAGGTAGTAATTGATGTTAAGACCATAATCCTTTGTCAATTATAGCCAACGCCACTGCCTTATGTTCAACTCTTTCTAGGTAAACAAGAATTTCAAGCTCTTATGGTCGATGTAAATCTCATACTTGACACCATATAAGTAATGCCTCCATAGCTTTAGTACAAATATTATGGCTATTACCTCCAGGTCATAGGAGGGATAATTCTGCTCATGTGGTCACAATTTTCACAAAGCATAAGCGATTACCTTTCTATTTTGCATCAATACACACTCAAGGCTATTCTTAGAAGTATCACTATACACATAAAAAAGGTTCTTCATTGTTGGGCAAAACCAAAACCGGTACTATGATCAACCTCTTCTTTAGTTCTTGGAAACTCTCCTCTTTTCTCACTCCATTCAAACTTCTCGTTCTTTTGAGTTAGCTGAGTAAGTGGTCTAGCAATTCTTGAAAATTCCTTCATAAACGTCCGGTAATATCCAGCCAAACCAAGAAAACTTTACACTTCGGTCATGTTTTGAGGCCTTTTCCAATCAATAATGGCTTTTATCTTTTCAGGGTCTACTTTTATTCCTTCTCTTGAAACTACATGCCCTAAAAAGGACATCTCCTTCAACCAGAAGGCACAATTGGATAACTTGGCATATAGCTTATGTTCCCTCAAAGTTTGTAGTACTAGTGTCAAGTGTTCTTGATGTTGTTCTAGAGTTGATGAGTATACCAAGATATTGTTAATAAACAGAATTATACACTTATCCTAATATGCTCTGAACACCCTATTCATCAAGTCTATGAACATTGCAGGCACATTCGTTAATTTGAATGGTATCACTAAAAACTCATAATGTCCATATCTTGTCCTGAATGCCATCTTAAGCACATCCTCCAGTTTTATACTCAATTGGTGATATCCCAATCTTAGATCAAAACAAGAGAATACACTCGTGCCTTATAGTTGATTGAACAAGTCATCAATACGAGGTAAAGGATACTTGTTCTTGATGGTGACTTTATTTAACTCTCTGTAGTTGATATAGAGTCTAAGAGAACTATCCTTTTTCTTAATGAACAATATAAGTGCTCTCTAAGGTGAGACACTTGGTTTAATGAACCATTGGTCTAGTAACTCTTGAAGCTACCTCTTTAGTTCTTTCAATTATATTGGAACCATCCTATAAGGTGCCTTAGAAATTAGCTCAGTTCCCGGTACTAAATCAATGGCAAAATCTATTTCCTTCTTAGGTGGCAATCCTGGTAGCTCTTCTAGAAACACATCAGGAAATTCATTTGCCACTAGAATCTCATCCATTCTTGGCCGTCCTAACTCAAATTTAATGGTGTTCATCCAACTTGTCTCCAACATTAGCTCAAAGGAGCTTAGTTCATGTGTTCCCATTATCGTTGTTTCTCCTTGAAATTCCATCTTGGAGCTTGAGATTCTAGGTACTTTAAACGGCTTTTTTCAAAAAATAGTAACTTTAGGCTTCATCATTTCTCGTCCTTACTTCTTTGCAGTATCCAATACCTTCGCTTTCTCTATAACCTCGCTGTAGGTCCTTAGCTGAAATTCTAAAACCTTCCTTTTCATTTTGGGCTCCAATCCCCTCACAAAGATTTGCTTCTTTATCTAACCACTATTGTGGAATTCAAGTGGGGTAAACTATAGTAAGCATGTAAGGTCTACCTCATACTGCTCATGAATGTAGTTCCTTTTCCTAATTCCAAATAGTTCATCATTGTATTTGATCTATAGGCTCTCTAGAAAGTAGTGTCTCAAGGATTCCTCTCAGAAGCTTTCCTATGTAATTAGGTATCTTAAATTTCCTCTCTTAGTCTCCCATCATGTCCTTGCTCTCAAACGGATTAGATAAGTACCATAAGTCAATCTTAAATGACGTAGTGCTTTAAATGCCTTAAATGATCTTTCCAGTTGCATCAACTAATCCTTGACCTCATCAGGTTGGTTTGCATTCCCATCAAAATACATATTGCATTTTTGAAATTCTGGCAACAGGTTCCTTTGCTCTCAAGGCTGATGAGGAGCTAAATAAGGGTCTTAGGCTAGCCCTACTAGTGGTAGCAGAGGTGGCATTAGAGGTGGTGCTACTATTGTATATTGCCCTACCATAGCCATAAGTAGTTGAGCAAGCATTTGAGAAACATGCTCTTATGGTGCTAATAGCGGAGGTGCTTGATTTCTTTCTAGAAATGTCCTTAATAGAGCATTATTTGCTTGTATTGCCATAAGTATTTCTTCAACATGGTCAACTAATGCACTTTGTTCCAGATTTTGTACTAGTGGCACTCTATCCCTTGGAGGTCATCTCCTATGCCTCTATTCACTAAAAATAAAATTTTTAAGATTAAGTTTCATGTGATTAATTCATATCACAATTTGCTCATTCCAATCCTTTATTTAGATAAGTTAACTTCATTACTTGAGAATGTAATGTCCTTATTCAATTCATTCATTATAGAGCATTCTTTGTCATATTGCTTTGGGATTAGATTTAAATCACATAAAACACATAATTGGTTTTGCATTTCATAAGTTCCCCAAAGTATACATAAAGTTTAGTTACATACCCTTCTAAAATTGCATATAATTCTTATGGCTACTACACTAGCACTTAATATAACCTTTAACCAAATACACACATAACACAATACATAAAGATCTCACTACAATTTTCTCTCAAAATAGGCAAACTATACCATTTGAAACACTTTGGGGATCAGAACATCCATAACTAGCGACGCCATATAGAAGGCCTTACTTCATCATTATCCAACCATCCTACCAGTCCAAGCCTTCTCCTCGAAAGTATAGTCGTTGATCCTATACTCGGTTCGAATGATGAACCTTAGTTTGACATCCCTTGGTATAACTCATAAGGCAACAAAAATTCAAAAGGGTCAAGCTTGAGGGTCTCCTCCCTCTAGTATTCTCTCGGAACAATAGGTAGAATCTCGATATCATCCTCCCACTCGGGGGCATCCGAAGGTATCTCAATAATATCTAGCTTCACCTTTAGAAAGATGTTAGTAAGAGCAATAGGTGGAAGAATGCCAAGCTGTCCATCCAACTGAACTACCTTAAGATGATTCGCTCGTAAGTTACGTACCAAAGCATAACTATGCCCAAATTGGTACCAATGCACAAAGTTGGGCTCATTCATCCTCTAGCCATCTTAAACTAGGAACACCATCTCAGCCTCGATACTAGATCCTTCCTCCCTTTCTAATAAGTACACTAGCTTTACATCAGATAAGACTAGGTCAGGTGTTCTAATCAAAATATCTCAATATCAACTCCTCTAATAGGGACTCAGTCCCAATCTCTAAGACATCTATACATCTCTTATCCTATAAGGCATTCTAACTAATGCCATGTCTTCGTAGAGGATCCTCAATCTGCGATGACACTTGATAAGGGTTTCACCTTCATACATGCATAAGATTATTAAGCTACGGTGAACCCTAAGTGTATTCCCCTGATCAACATAAAAACTTAGTTAAATGTTACACATATTATTTAAGATTTTGCCATCTACTTGATCATTTAGAAGTCTTATCTCGATTTTACCTCTCTCTCCCTTACTTGGTAGGAAATCCTAGCATTTAAGATCAGGTTTTACTTTTCCTTATCATTGTTTTAAACCAAATGCTTTGATACCACTTAAATCTATTATGACCTGAATAGTATCATTGTCGTAGTAGATCGTCGTGTATTATATAAAGATCTACAAGCAACCTCTTTGTTGATTATAGGCCTTCCATATAACACACAAGGCTCTTTCTACTATATGCTACCATCAAGCCTATAGATATACACTATTAAGCTCATTAACTAAGATTTACTGTTTAAATACAAAAATAATAAAGTTAAAATGTGGATTCGTAAAATTCCACAACAAAATATTGAAACCCATCTAAAATCCTATAAGAGTCTACATTAAGAAATTTTAACAATAGAATTAAACTAAAAGAAAATAAGTATTTATAAGCTATTATTACAAAATTCCCTCTTCACTTTTAGAAACACATAATCTCGTCTCGACACGAGACTTACCTTGAGCATTCCTGCCCAGATACATGAAGAGGTAACCTTGCATCAAAAGAAATCTATTAGGGTGTAAACTTATGCTTAGTAAGTTAATGCCCTCATCATACCGCAAAACAATTTTATTAAATTCACAAACATATGAATACATGAACACTCAAATTACTTAGAGAAATTCAATCGATACAAACCATCAACTGGTTTCTCACACCTAGGTTTTTATCCACTTACACCAATGAGCTCAAAACAGCTCAAACTTATGCATAATACAAACAACTTTACTTTTCATATAAACAAGACATGGCCCTTCACTAACTGTTAATATCCCTTGGCTACTAGTAAGCTTGATAGCTAGAACAGAAACTCAATATTATATAAAAAGCATAACTGTTGCCTAATCCCAACAAAAGGCCCCTCTCTTGTGAGTCCCTTCCCATCTTTCATGTGAGGTAACAATTAGTATAGTTAAAATGCAAATATGAGAAATACATAACTCTTTGAATTCCTTAATCGAATAATTACTTAATCTAGTTTTCATTTTGATCAAACAATTTCATTCCATATAACTATGCATAACTATCATCATAAATAATTTCAATTATTATTTGATTAGCAAATCATGGCATCTAATCATAATATTATACACATACATTTTCCATATCCTACAAGCATTTAAATTCATCATATAAATTTAAGTGCAACTATACTACAAACAAAACCAAGCATGAGGTAATTGAGAATCACTTACTTGGTCATAGGTTAGTTGTAGTAGTTTATGGGTAGGTCATCTCCAATGGTAGGGTCCCTTGAACATCGTAAATAAGATATTATAAGGAATTAAAATAAAATTGAGAAGGCTAAGCTAAAATCCCTTTAAGTTACACTTTTTAACATAGTTTCTATATTCTTCCCGGTTGTATTTAAAATTTCAATCATGTATAATCTTTTCATTTTAAATTTAATTTTTATAATCTTATAGTAGATTTCCATCGTTCTCAAGTGTAGTTTAATGTGGTAGGGTTAAATTTTCAAGATAAGGCCTGTAGTTCTGTCTACTAGTCAAAACAGTAGTAGTCCTCATGTTTTGGTATTCTTTTATGTTTAGTTTGATTATTGAGTTTTTTGTTATCTTAGGAAATCTTTTGGGCTTGGACTTAAGACTTTATTCTAAACTTAAAACACTCTTCAAAGTCAAATTTCCATCCATGTCTTATGACTTTCATGCTATTAACATTTTCTTAGACTCTTATATAGACTTATGTGATCAAATGGGCTTATTTTTAGTCTACACTAAAGTTAGTGACTTTGATGGTATTAGGGAGTTTTACGTGGGCTTCTTATGGGCTTCAAAACAACTTTTCTTGATAAATTAATGTTTTGGTCAGAAATTTGGTGAAGGCCCAACTAAAAGTTCTAAGCTTGTTTAGAATGCTTTTAGGCTTAGCTTTAAGTTTTAGGCTTTATAGACTTATTATACTTGCTTTCGTTGGTCTTTTCACTTTGTTTTATTATATTTTTAAGTGAGATTTATTAGGGTTTTAGATTTGGACAGTTTGGAGTTGTGACTTCCAACTTGGTTTTTAAACTTGTTATATCATTTCCTTAAGTTTAACTGATATATAAAAAACTTACACTACTTATATTCCAACTCCAACTTAACTTTTCTTCTATGAGGTGATTATTTAGCTTATGTATTGAGTAAAAATTATGAATCACATATTTATATTAAGATTTATACCTTACTTTACATCTTAAAAAGCTTATTTCCTTGTAAAAACATCATGTAAGTGTTTCTCCTTCATCTAAGGCTAGATTTAAGCATATGTAACTAAATGAAATTAAAAGTAACATCTAAATACCCTACATATACTTCACGTCCAGCATGCTATTTCATCATCTATGTACATATTTCATGATTTTCTCAACTTACAAGCTTCTATTCTAAGTGCTAGACATGTATTGAGCCTGAATTTTCTGGTTTTCTTTTAATTCCATTTCATTTCCTACTTTATGATTAATAGTAAACCCTAACCCGTTCAATATTAATTCTCGACTAAAGAAATTGGAAAATTTCGGTTTGTTTTAATTAAAAAAAAAAAATTGGAGTTGGGAAAACGAGAAATTGTAACCAATTGGTTGGATTGACCACTATTTAGCTATTGATCTTCAATTTCAATTTGATTAAAAAAAAACTAGAATATTTCAAATTTAAGGGTTAACCGATTAAACCCTAATAGGTAATACTATTTATTTTCCAAAATTAGGTTTATTCTTCTAAATTATCATTTTTTTATATTTTTAAGAAAAAATGAAAACCAAAATAAAATAAAATAAGGAAAACCTAACTTTCTACAAATTTTAACGTCGCCCCGAAGGTACCTACATGTAGGCTAAGACCTTGAAGGACATTGAAAACACGGTTGTACCCCCTATAATTTAACTAACCAAGGTGAGCAAAGCGCTCCTTGAGCTGGCTAAGACCCTAAAGAGATAAAAGCTTTATCGTCCCTCCTATGGGTTGACTAACGAAGGCAGTCAAGGCGCTCCTTAAGCTAGCCAAGACCTTAAAGATAATTGAGAACCTGGTTGCATCCCTTATAGGTTGACTAGCTAAGGTAGACGAAGTACTCCTTAAGCTGGTTAAAACCCTATAGATTTGAAAACTTGGTTGTGCCCCTTATGGGCTGACCAACTAAGATGGATAAAGTGCTCCTTGAGCTGACTAAAACCCTAAAGAGATTGAGAACTTGGTCGTACCCCCTATTAGCTAACTAACCAAGGTAGGCAAACACTCCTTAAGTTAGCTAAGACCATAAAAGAATATTATGAACTTAGTCATGCCCCTTATGGGCTAACTACCTAAGGTGGGTGAAGTGCTCCTTAAGTTGGCTAAGACCATAAAGATTTAAAAACTTAGTTGTACCTCTTATAGGTTGATTAACCAAGATGAGCAAAGTGCTTCTTGAGCTAGCTGAGTGTAAGCCCCAAAACTAAGCCAATTAACTGTAGGATTGAACTTAGAACTTAAATTTTGGACGATCGGTTAAGAAATCTGATCATACCCCAAATTATAAACTATTGAGAGAAATATTAGTAAAACTGACCCCATAAAATTGAATTTAAGAAAATAAGAAATAAAATAGAAGACTATAAAATTTTCAAATTTTAAGCATAATAAGTACTAATTACTGAAAATGCGAAAAATGTAATCAAATAACTAATAAATTATTAAAGATAGATTATATGTATACTAAAAATTTTAGAATGACTAAAATGATAATTAGGAATGTTCACGTGTACCCCACATGTATTTACGTATAGATAAAAATACACGAAATTACCTAAATTGACCAAAAAACTAAGTAAATGATTAAAGAAAATTATAAATTAATTATGAAAAAATCAGAAAAAAAAATTAGAAGACGATAAGATGAATTAAGATCAGGTCGTGGCATGTCAGGATAAGCGAAAGAAAAATCAACCAATAAAATTTGGACAACATAAAAGCAAAAAAAATCAAGGAAAATGGGCAAAGTCTTGTCAAATTAATGCATAATAATTACAAAAATTGTCTATAAATAGCAAGAAAAATTCAGAAGCTCATTTGGCCAGATACAAATCATAGAAAATTAGAGAGAGGCAAAAATTGAGAGAAAATTTGGTTTAAAAAAAATTAGAAAAAACTGTGCAATTAGAGCCTTTAACGGGAACTCCCACCAAACGAGCAGCTAGGAGTGGACGACCACCACCACCACATGGTGGTGGCAACGCCCATGCCGAACGACAAGGCCACGAAGGCCAGCGGTGGTCAGAGCCACCCAGATCGGTGAGTCCGATTTCCCGCCCGATTTTGTGTAATTTGTAAAAATAGTAAATATTATTATAAAATTATGAATTTTGTTATTCTAGAATATTTTTGTATGTAGTTTTTAGGAAAAATATTATTTTGATGAAAATATGTCTCGTGATATAAGGTCCCTAAGAAATCGTGTAAAATCGAACATGTTTCGGTTTAGAAATAAATGACCTTAGGAGTGTAGTTTCGAGCCTAAAATTTTTGTGTAGATTAATTAGATGATATAGAATAGTGATATGAAGCCCTCTTTCAAAAATTAATTTTCTAAATTTTTAGATAATTTTTAGGCCCTAAAATGAGGCATAAAATGGGTAATTTAGGGTTAATTAAGTAATTAAATGATTAATTACTGATTTAGTAAATAATTATATGTTTTAGGATGTTGAAATCTAATGGATTATGTTACTTGTAGCATTTAGGGTGTTATATGTAATTATTAGGTTAATTATGTAGTAAATGATTAATAAGGAAAAATAGTTAACTTTAAGTTAATTTTGTAAATTAGGGAAATTAGGAGTAAAATCTGATTTAGGATGAATTTAGATATTTTTAAATGATAATTGATGTTTAGGGATGGTAATTAAAGTGATAGAAATATTAGAAATGCATTATGTACATAATAGGCAATAATGCATAATATGTAATTTTTGAAAATATAATAAATAGAAAATATTAGGATAAAAATTGATATTATATAAATAATAAGGATATATAATAAATATGATAAGAAACTTGAATTTATGTAATTATATGAAAAATATAAAAATTTCTCATATTAGGAGTAAATTCGATACACTAATAAGGATATAAATATACTGGATGAAATAAAATACTGATTAGGGGTAATAATAATATTTAGGAGTTAGGAAAGTAATGTGATTAATTTCACATTATGAGTTGAAATGAATTTCTAGGGTTGGAACATAAAACATTACTTAGAAATTGAACTAGAACCGAATTTAGAAATCGATGTGGAAACCGAACCCGAACCTAACCCCAAACCTAGAATAATTATAAAATACTTAAGACCTAAGACCTAGATAATTAGGAATCTTAAACCCTAAATAAAACATAACAATAAGCGTTATAGGATAAAACGAACCTATAATAGTTATATGAAAAACTGAAACCATGTTTGTGTTATAGGGATGATCGGCGATGGCCTGAGCAAATCGGACTTCAAGTGAGTGAGCGAGGAGTTGAGGTAAATTGGGATTAATACGATGCTGTATTTTGGAGGCTTAAGATTATGCTTGGTTGTGCTTGTTAGATAGTTGAATGTGTACATGTGCTTGATTATGGGTGATGCTATGATTCTGTTTATTGTTCCGGCATATATTATATGAATTGTATGAAAGGATTGATCACCCTAAACTGGACTTAGTCAAATATCCGACCAGTAATCATAATCGGACATGCATGGCAACCCGTTAGGGGAACTTAGGACTCTCCGGCCAAATACCGACCCCTTTGAAAAGGATAGCACAAGATTGCAAAATGGTCCCTTCTTCATCCTCAGTCGATCTAAGTGATAGGAGAGGAGGTCGCGGCAAGGGTAAAGACAGTGGTTCGAAGGTAGTCGCGGGAGGAGCAAGGCCTCCATTACACAAGCCTAGGTTTGGTCGTGAGCTGTTACATTAACGGCAACTCCTCAACCCGGATTAGAGCGGGTGCAATTTCTCTAATCTCACGACGGGCCGAGCAACGTCGTGCGATGGCATTTGCCTGCACATGCATTGCACCTAATAAGTGATTGAAAACCTTGTTATGTGTATGGTATAGTTTTAAGTCCTCCGTCCTAACTTACTAAGCTATGGTTACTCACATCCCTATAGACGTCGTATAGGTGCTGGCTAAGAAGCGGCAACAACTACTCTGAAGCTAGCAACTGCTGGATCCTGGGGAGTGGGAAAAAACATTGAAGAATCAACACATATGTTATTACTTTTAATTTCTGAATTATCTATAACTTTTCTCACTTTCTTACATAAATGCTTTATCTAAATTACAAATTGTTTACTTCAAAGTGGGTTAGTCGTAGACGCCTTGTGTAGATCAGGTCTAAGATAGCGGTTGTAAGGCCAACTTCTATCCTAGGATGGTTTACACGGTGGGGCTGTTACGACTCTGCCACTTCGGGGTGTGACACTGAGGCCCTAGAGAGATTGAGAACTTAGTTGTGCCCCCTATGGGGCTGACTAACTAAGGCAAGAGGAATGTTTCTTAAGTTGGCTAAGACCTTAAAAGACGATTAGAACTTAGTCGTACCCCCTATAGGCTGACTAACCAAGGTAAGCGAAGTACTCCTTAAGCTAACTAAGACCCTCAAAGACTATTACAATTTAGTTGTGACTCCTATGACCTAACTAACTAAGGCAGGCAAAGTACTCCTTAAGCTGGCTAAGACCCTAAAGAGATTAAGAACTTGGTTGTTACCTATATGGGTTAACTAACCATGACGAATGAAGCACTCTTTGAGCTGGTTGAGACCTTAAAAGATATAGAAAACTTATTCATGCCCCTTTTGGGCTAACTAACCAAGGCAAGTAAAGTACTCCATGAGCTACCCTAAATATTTGAATACTTAGTCATTCGCCCTATGGACTAACTAACCAAGGCGAGTGAAGTGCTCCTTGAGTTGGTTAAGACCCTAATAGACATAGAAAAGTTGGTCATGTCCCCAATGAGCTCACTAACCAAGGTAGGTGAAGCGATCCTCGAGTTGGCTAAAGCCTTAAAAGATATTGAGAACATGGTCATATCCCTTATGGACTGATTAACCAAGGTAAGTGAAACACTTCTTGAGTTGGCTAAAACCTTAGAGAGATTAAGAACTAAGTCGTGCCCCCTATGAGATGACTAAACAAGGTGGGCGAAGTGCTCCTTGAGCTGGCTAAGACCTTGAAAGATATAGAAAACTTAGTCGTACCCCCTATGGGCTTGCTAACCAAGGTAGGCGAAGTACTCCTTGAGCTAGTTAAGACGTTAAAAGATGATTAGAACTTAGTTGTGCCCTCTATGGGCAAACTAACTAAGGTGGGCAAAGTACTCTTTGAGCTGGCTAAGACCTTAAAATATGTTGAGAACTTGGTTGTGCCCCCTATGGGCTGACTAACTAAGGCCCGGCAAAGTGCTCCTTCAGTTAACTAAATCCCGAAAATTGAACATAAATCAAGGCAATGCTCTATGAGTTGGATAGAAGCCTAAGAAACTATGGATTAGGACTACACTTTAAGAGCTAACTAGATCCTTAAATGAGAATATGAATCGGGATAATGCTCCATCAGCTAGCTAAATCCCTAAAAAGATGAATAAAGGGCAAGCACCCTACAGACATACTAAAATTCCTATATGACAGTTGAAAGTAAAACCGAGGGACCTGACCAATTCAGAAAACTCTTGATTTGAGAAATTTACAAAGGAGGAATTTGGTGAAAATTGTTTATGACATAAATTGAAGATTTGGCCATTAGGGCCAATGTGGATGGAAAAAACTTGTAATAAGCCTTTACTTTCTCTCCTTCTCTTTCTTTCTTTTATCTCTCTTCTTTTTCTTGAAAGTCTTCTTACGGATACAAATCCTTATTTAAAAAGCAAATGCTATAACCATGTAGGGTATCTCATATCCACCTTAGTTTCTATCCCTAACGTTGACCTTCTTAGATAAGCCTTAAACATTCATTTCATAAGATAATGGTAACTTACGATTAGTCTAGTCGAAGACGACTTCCTTATACAATCTCTGTCTAGATTTCACTCTTAACTAATATTATAAAATTTATAATCCAATTTTCAAGTGATAAACCTTAATCAATCTATTAGGTCATTTTGGGTTTCACATTATGAATTAGGCTTTTAGTCAAATGGTTTCAAATGGGATTAACGAGACAGTCTATTTTGAAAGATGTTCCTTCATCCAACTAGGGTATACAAGTCAAGAACCCTTGGAAAAAAATAATTGTGTACTTGCCCTAGTTTCAAAAATAATTTTTATTAAAAATAAATTATCCCTTGAGATCATAAGAGCTTTGAGTAAGAAGGTATTGTGGGTGGAAAGTTCTTGTGTTTGAGATTTAAGTGGATAGAAAGGTTTTGTGTTCGTGATTTGGAGTGTGATTCTGAAATGGATATAGGTTTTGTGTTTTTGATTGGAAATGAGATTCAATACCTTATGTTTTTAGAGCAACTTGAGCCTTTAGGCCTTCTTTGTTTAGGGCTTTTCTTAAGCTAGATGTTTGGGCCTTTATTCCCCTTTATTTCTTTTAGTTTTTTCTTTCATTTTCTTTTTTCCTTTTTCTTCTTTTTTTATTTTATTTTTCTTCTTCTTCTTCTTCTTCTTCTTCTTTTTCATTTTATTTCTTTCTTTTCTCTCCCCAAAAATAATTATCTGTTTTGTTAAGTTTTTGTCTATAGATAAATCAAGGCTCCAAATCCGTAGGTTCAGAGTGTATAGGCTTGGGTAAGATATGTGTGGTCTTTGAGGTATTTGGAAAAGTGTTGGCTCTTCTGTAAAGGGAACGATTTATCTAAAACAAAAGCTATCTTTGAATTGTTGATACCTAAGATAAGCATAAATCAATTTTATCCTTCTCTCCTAATGAATGACCTTAACCTTCAAATTACCCCACTGTATGGTGGTTCTTAATAGTGTTTACATTTGAAAGGACATCAAATCAGTTTAAGGGGGTTAACAAAGGAATATTGTGTTTGGGATTTGAAAATAAATGTCTAACTTCATTTTGGTCTACATATCAAATTCAAAATAGACCTCCTTTAAGGAATGAGTCCAAAATGTCCTCACCATGATGTCTCTCATCTCTCAAAGTGTTTAAGGGTTAATGTGTGGGATACAGCTCGCCTTTTTTCATTCTAAGCCTTTTTAAAAGTGAGTTACCAATTCCCTACATAAGGATTGATTTACTATAAGGTAGAGATTGACCTTACTCCAATCCTCTAGTTGTGAAATTTCAAAGACTAAATGCCCCATACCTTTCGTGTTATCACTCTTAAAGCTCCTTGGCTTTCATGTATGGTTTCAGGACTAGTTCTTCAGAGTTCAAATGGGCTGACATTGATGTTTTTTAAAATGGAAGGGACTATGAATTGCCCCTTTTTTTGTACCAGGGATCAAGCTTAGGAGGGTGTTTCATGGTCTTATATTTGACTTGATTCTGTTTAGACTTGATAGACCAGGGGTTTTGGTTTGGTTCGACCACTTCAATGGGCTAGGGGTTCATGTTTGGTTAGCTATTTTCTCGAGCCAAGTGGATATGTTTAGGTTAGCTACTTTAATGGGCAAAGTGATTGTGTTTGTCCCAAGCCCTATAAGGACCACTTCTTCTTCTTCTTTTTTTCTCTTTTTGAAAGAGAGAGAGGAAAAGTTATGACTTTGATGTTATAGAAAACAAGTGATGGAATTGTAAATGTAGGATTGCTTTCTTAGAATTCTATATACCTGCCTATAGAATTTGTATAGAACAACACTACCAAGGGTCTATTTACGAAGGAGGAAGTCTAAAGGATGAAGAATAAAAGACTAAACAAAAAAAAAAATCTAAATGCTATTTATTCTAAATGAGAAGGGCTATTTACAAATTGTTAATCTATCCAAAAGAATGAATATTTCTAGCTAGTAGAATACCAAGCAAAATGGTAATTACTTAAAATTATTTTACAAGTTTGATTCTTTTTGTTTTGATTCTTTTCTTTTTATATATTTCTTTTTGTTTTGAGTGGGGTAGCTTGATCAGCTTTGGAAGATCGTTGCCCCACAACATTTGAAGCTTACATAATGCAATCCACACCCCCCCCCCCCCCCCCCCCTTAAATAAACTGCAACCAAAAGTGTTAGTACAAAGATAAACAAAATAAATAAATAAATAACTAACCTAAGTTTTCTCTCTTTTCTTTTCTTTTCTTTTTTTTTTGAAAAACTAATCCTAATTTCGGTGAATTCTAGTACCTAGCCCTCTTAACGATCCCTAGTAGAGTTACCAAACTATTGAGCCTTAATTTTTTGGTTTTCTTTTAATTCCATTTCATTTTCAACTTTTTTATTAATACTAAACCTAACCCATTTAGTCTTAATCCTCAACTAAAGAAATTAGGAAATTTCGGTTTTTTTAACTAAAAAACTTTTAGAGTTGCCATCCGATCGAAATCAGGAAAAAGAAAAATCATGACTAGTTAGGTAGATTAACTATGATTTAGCTACCGATCTTCAATTTCAATTTGATAAAAAATCAAAGGGTTTCGAATTCTTGGGCTCACCAATTAAATCCTAACGGGTACGACTATTTATTTTCCAAAATTAGGTGTATTCTTCTAAATTATCCCTTTTTAATATTTATAGTAAAATAAAAAAAAAACCAAAAGAAAATAAAAAACCTTAGTGTGTTGATTCTTTTTAATTTTTGAAAAAAAATCGACTGAGTTTACATTGTTACTGATTCAATACATTCAAATAAAACTAAAGGGCCATAATTCTTGGGTGTTTTTGTTTTATAAAGAAACTCTCTAAAAATACTTTTTTTAAAAAGGGTCTTTTATTAATTTTTTATTTAAAAAAATAGTTTTTTATGTGAAGAATTAAAAAAAAAAACTTAATGCTAACAACACCTAAGTTATTATATATATATATATTTACAAATCATGTTATAAACTTAATTGATTAACTAATAAAATAATAATAACTAACTAAATAAAGAAACAAATAAATAAATAATAATAATATAAAAAAAAAAAGCAATCAAACTTGATTTGGGCGATTCAGTAAAGGAGTAGCGACGTACGGACAATGCAATTCGTATGTATACTGGATGTTTTGGATTCAGTTTGTGATAATTGAAGTTGCAGCTACGTGGAGCTACTAATTGTATGGCCTATTGTAGAATGCTACCATAGGTGTGGATAAAGTCAGTGGCGTAGCTATTTGGTCATCGTGGCTGTTGTTACATGCCGCGTAAGTGCCATGTTCAATGCTACTATGATCAGGCTCAGCTATGGAGTGAGGGACGTGAAGTACTAGTAGTGTCAGGACTCTAAAGGGAGTCCAGTAGGATTATCTAAAAATTTTCATATCACGTATGTACCTATGATATGGAAACCATCTTGCAAGTTAGAGATTATTAAACTCTAAATGATAAATCATTAAGATTATTGATTTTTAAGTAATTAATTTATTATAAAATATAAATATAAACCACTATAGATGTCTGATATTCCACAGTTCCTCAAAACCGTAGAAAATTGGTATCCCCTACCAAATGATAAGATTAAGTAATATAAACTTAAAAGTTCAAACTTAATAAGGTTGAAAAATTTAGTACATAAGTAGTATTTATATTTAAAGTTTCACATGAACTAAACAACTTCTCTCTAATTCCAACCTCTGAATGTCTCGGTACTTACACTCAACACTCGGCTCTTAACCCATATCCGATTATTTATCAACCTGTAAAAGAAAAACTATTAGGGAATAACAAGAGCTTAATAAGTTATCCCTCATACTATACTAGCAAGCAAGTTATCAAATAAATTATTACAATCATATGAATGCATGTATACATAGCACGCCAAACAATATATGCAGTTGACTAGTACTGTATATAATATTGGATTTTAACGCCCTCTGAGATAAGGGATAGAGATACATCGGCACCAATCACAACTAGGCTCTAGTACTTAGGTTTTTAACCATAAATTGAATTATGAATTTCATAAAATACATTTCCATTTCAAAAAAAATATAATAGTACACCAAAATCCAAGGTCTAATGGTAAGGTAGTTCTCGTAGTCTACACTCACACCCTACAACGGAGGTCTTTAAACTCAACCTTTAGCTAGACAATTAGCGTCTCCAACACCTAGTAAAACCCTTGGGCTAAGGTAAGGTCATATTGTACGAGTGTATCGTACTCAACAGTTTAATTCAATATATATAAACAACCCCTACATAGCCTCTCTTTACCTCCACATAAAGTGATGGCTGGAATAAGAAATGCAATACATGGTTAGTGCATAGCCCTTATTAATTTAAGATAAGCCAAGTATAATTAAGTCAAATTATGTGGTGATCAATAAATATTAGCAAACCATCCAAATCATGCAATCAAATCCTTAATTATCGTATTTAACAATATTTTTTAGGGTAATCCATCAGTATCAAGCACATGCATATCTCGAATCCCTATGCATCAAGTTATTACTATTTAATTTAAGTGCACTAACTACAAACACAAAATAAGTATAGAGTCATCAGGAGTACTCACTTGGCTATGATGTCTCGTAGTAATTGTAGTAGTCCTTAAGAAGATCCCAACCTTCGTCAGGATCACCTAATTATTATAAGATAAAAACGATAGTAAGTAACTGAATGAACTAGTTATTTTAGGTATTTGTTGATCTATTTCTACTTAGGTTTCCATTAGTCTTCAATCAATTGAACATTATCACCAATCGTATGTAACTTTTTCATTTTATTTCTGATACTTATGAACTTATAGTTATTTTTTATCGTTTTCGGATGTACGTTCATACGGTGATGTTTGTTTTGGACATTATAACTCATGTTTTATGATATGAATTAGATTTATTGAAATTTTAACTGTTGAAGCTTAATTATTCTTATTAGCTAGTCTTATATCCTATTTTAATAGTTAATGATTTCATTAGCCATTAAATTCTTACATTTAGATGATCTTACATTGGTATTACTAATTTATGTATTTATTTGAGACTAATTCAATTTAAGATGAATTTTAGGAGTTTAAAGAGTTTTCAGCCCGTATGTATGTATATACATATATATTATTTCCTTATGTCATCTTATATTTTATTATTTTATAGGCTTATGTCACCGCTTATATCATCCCTTATATATACTTTATATTTATACTCTAATGTATTCTATACATTGATTATATATATACTTATACTTCTAATAGACGTGTATGTATACTAGTATACTTATATATATGCCATATTTATATCCGTATATATTCCCACATATATATACCACTACATACGTATTTTTATACATATTTTCGTATGCTTAGTATACCCCTTTAAGAAATCTTCACGAAATCCATATTTTTGCACTTTAAGGGCTTATTTAGTAAGGTATATGTGTATATACTTACTATACTCCTTATTTTAGGTTATGTACATAAAGGGTATTCATGTACATAGCTTTCTATGCTTATGTACAAGTAATTGTCCTATTCTTACCTAAGTATATGTACATCTATACTATGTATTTTACTCCTATATCTAAGAGTTCCTACACTTATGTACATGTATATAAAAATCCTATTTATGTCAACATATATGTACATATTACATGACAATTCCAAAACCAACATAACATACACAACTAATTACCAATTAAGATGAAAGATTATCTGAAAACATACATCTTTTTCCTTTTAGATAAGAGTGAAGAGTTCACTTAGATTTTAGGAGATAAGGTATGTATTAAGATAAAGGTAAAAGAAAAAAAAACCACAGAAGTTTAGAAAAGGGGAAGAAAAACAAGGGGGTTATGGTTTTGATAAGAGCGGAAAAAGGGGATTTTGTTGTGTTTTTAGATGTGTTTAGAAGAAGATAGAAGTAGGGTCTAGAAGGGGGATGAAGGGATGGCAAAAAGAGGGGAAAGGAAAGGAAAAAAAATCAAAAGATAAGATAAGAAATCCTTAGAAAATGAAAGAAAGCTCTAGATGACAATGACATGACTTTGGTCAACATTTGACTTAGTCAACTCTTTGAAATTAAGTATAATTTGTGTGTACATATGAGGTAATTAAGGAGATGAAAGGAAATTAAGGAAATATGGAGTTTATTAAAATGATTAGTAAGAATAGTTAATAAGATCTCTCTCTAAGTATTTAATTCTTATATACATTATTTAGTATGGTACTTAATCATGAAATATGCCATTTATTATATTAATATTAATTACATATAGTATAAACATCAACTACATACTTAACTCTATAAAATACTAACCTAAGTATATGAGTAGAAGATGGATGTAATCCATAATGCAATATCTTAGTTTTCTAATAAATTAAATTAGTATTGTATACATTTATGAATAAATGAAAGTTATCTTGATTATTTGATAATGATTTAGTATGATACAAAGGATATATTAGCAATTAAGGTTTTAGAATAGATTATAATAACTTAGTACTTTTAGATCCTTGAAATTATAATTTTAGGGTTTTATCGCTTTTAGGTACAATCTCTAGTGCTTATATACATTTAGGGTATAAAAATTTTATATACAATTGAATTTTTGGTTGTTATCTTAGAGTTTTTATCTTAAATAGCCTTGTAAACTCTTAGAAATATCTAACTCACTAAAATTTACTTCAGATATTAGGTCGAAAAATTTAGGGGTTTACAGTTAGAACATAGCAAATTGGCTAGAGTTAATCTACCAGATGTTGCCGTAGATGGTGATGGAGTATGATTCGAAGTTGCATGGCTATGAGGAACTGATCTCGTGCTTGTTAAGTATGATTAGGGGTTGAGTTGTTGCTACTGATGGATGCATCTGAAGTTTGGTCGTAAAGACAAGACAGTAGAGCTTGTGTCGTATTTTAGTCAAAAGGGATGGTACTTTTTTATTGAGCTATTGTTTGTGGGTTGTTTGTTGCAAGCTGTGGGGGTTTGGTTATTGTTACGTACAGTAGAGACTTGGTTCGCTACTTAGACGTTGGTTGATGGTCACGATGGAGTCATGTATGTTGTTTTATAGTACGATGGAAGAACGATCGAAGCTGTTGTTGCTAGTATAGTGGTCATGTTATGGAGGGTGGCAATAGTGCTCAAGCAATGCTTATTGGAATTGGTAGTCACTTAAGTACGTAAAAGAGTAGTCTACATAATCGGATACACAACTATGATCTATTCGGGTGATTTGCAGTGGAGCGTCACTTGTGGATGAGTCGCCGATTGGCATCGGGTTATGTGCAATCGTGTTGTTGCAACTGGACAAGAGAGAGTTGAAGCTAATGTTAGCTTGTCCCTTGTTGTATTGGGGACGAAAAGAGGATGAGAATGATCGATGCTTGGCATTGCAGATCAGGTGCTGTCTGTGGAATGTACTGCAGTACTTGTGTCGTTAGGGGTGTTCAAACGTGTTGTCGTAACTAATTGTGTAAGGCTACTGTATGGACGTTGGGGGTTGGCTGTACAATTGAGTTTCATGTATTGTGAACTATAGTTTGGTTGTAAAGTTAGCTTTAGTGTCACGTATGTGAGCATTAGAGAAAGAGAAATTTTTTCAAATGTATATCCCCCTTTTGCCATGCTATTCATATTTATAAAGTCTAAAAAACAAATCTTAGATCATATGAAGTCGAATCTTTTGTATCATTTTATATCCAATTTGATAAAAATCAATTTACGACTGAATCATTTATATCGATTCAAATTCGATTTGATAAAAATCAAATTAGATTTGAATCTCATAGATCTTTATCACATTAGATTTAAAAGATTTAATTAGATTTGGATCCCATACGCTCAATTGATTTTCAAAAAAATGAAAGAATGAATAAAAATAAAAGGCACATATGTGCTTAACAAGATTCAAACCCATGATCTCAAGTTATCCTAATATTAATATTACAATACTTATCTGTTAAGCCGTTGGCCTGTGCCTTAATATTTAGTACAATTAAATCATATTTGGACCACGTAACTCTCTAAAATAAGCTATTTGAGCCGAACTAAAACTAACCCTAAACCGTTTTCTTTTTCTTTTTCCTTCCTAAAAATCATTTATGATTTTTCTTTTTTCTACTTTTTTATATTTTTACCTTTTTTCAATTTTTATTGTTATTATTTTTTTAAATTAAGATCCTATTAAAAAAAATTATAACTACAAGCGGGGGCAAAAATTGGATGTCTACAATATTTATCTTACATAATACCAAACTCAGTATGCTTGTAGTCCATCTTTTATGTAAGGGATCTATGAGCTTATCACATAATATAAACTAGGTATGTAATCACCTTATGTGCATGTCAATATCTTTATGGAAATTTCAACTCCTAAGCATGGCATACCAAAGTACTTAACAAAGTAAAGAATTTACTCATCCTAAATGAGTACAAAAGTGGTTGTACACTATGAGTCCTCTTTTACTCTTTACTTTCCTTCCCTTTTTCATAAACTCATTAGGTAACCAAAGCCTTGATGTTTAAGGTTAGTTTTAGGGTATCCTAAGGTTTCCTAAGATAACTTTTGATATCAGCAAAGTGATGGCAACAAAAACATGTCTTTGTGCCATGAGTGTGTATGCATATATGTGGTGGTGATTGTAAGAGAAATTGAGCTTAGTTTCTTTTTTTGGTTTGTGTGTTTGAAGTATGGAAAAGAGAGTAGTAAATGAGAAGAAATGGGAGAGAGTGTACTGGTTATGTTGGGTGTGTTTTCCGCATCCGTAATGTCCCTTTTTGTTTCAATTAAACTTAGTACAAAAGTCTTACCTTGAAATGATTGGATGGTGTAAGTATTAAGGAACAAATAGTGCTTATGAAAGACAATTGGTTTGATGTGTGATTAACATGGCATAGCCCCCTATTCCCTTTCTTACAACCAGCCTTAGAGTGTCCTTTTTAGGGTATTGCTGTTGTTATTTCACATATTTAAAAATTGAGTTGTTAAGGTGATGAGATAACTTATCCATGTGTAGTATAAGTTATTGTACTATATAGAAATAGTCTTATCACTAGCTTTTAATAGGTTATTGTAGAGACCTAATTTTTGCCCCCCTTTTTATTTTAGGTTATAAGGTCCTAAATTAAGGAAAAATAGAAAAAATAGAAAAATGAGAAAACCAAAATATATGAAGTTTATGAAAATACAAAAAAAAAAGGAAAATAGGGAAAAAGAAAAAAGAAAAAGAAATTTAGAAAAAATACAAAAAAAATTGAAAAATTTAGTAAAATATATAAGAAATTTGAAAAGTCACAAAAAATTGAAAAAAAAATAGGGAATTTAGAAAATAGGTTTTAGATAATTTAAATAAAGTAGATTTTTAAACTAAATAAAAGACCGTTGGATTTGGACTTATATTTAAATCTAATCAAGGTTGATTTAGTAATTTAATTGCACGCACATATATATATATATATAAGATATATGTTAATGATCTAATGGATAAGTATATGAATAAGGCATTAAGTTTAGTTAAACATCAGGGAAACATGTCGTTAAACATCAGGGAAACATGTCGCTTTATGATTCACCTTTACAATAAATTTTTTTTCTCATATTTTTCTTCCTTTTGATTTTTTTTTTTTTTTAATATACAGAGATTAGGAAGAGGGATTAAGTTTTTTGAAAACATACATGGATGCAGTAGTAGTAGTGATGATGGTGTGTATGATGAATTCATTGTTTTAAAAAACATACACAGACCAGAGGACATTTTCGAAACAAACAGGGGGTGGGGGCTCCATTTTTTCGCATAGGGGGATTGAATATTCGAAAAAGGCACGAAAGGGGGGAAAATTCATTTAAAAAAAAAGAAAGAAAACATATGCACGAAACCCACAGGGGAATTATTTTTTTCCATACACGTACACACAAAAGGGGGAGGATCCATTTCAATTCAACTACATACAGCAATCCCTGACCTTTCTCGCTCTTTTCGCGCGCCTTCTCTCTGCTCAGACCACCACGCAAGTGCGACACAGCATTGGCCTGCACGTCTCAGATCCCCACTTGCTTGACACGCAAGTTACTACACAACAGCAGCCATGGTCACAAATCCACGTCGAGCACCAATGCTTGTAGCATACACCAAGCTGCTACTATCTAACGCCTGATCCAAATTTCATCCATGCACAACACAATCCCAACAGCACAACAACTCTAGTACGTCGTTGACCACCCAACGGAGGCTAACTCAATCAGCGCGAGCACTCACCGACCGAGCAAACCCAACGCCCCGAACCCACACACATCACCGCACGACAGCCTCCACGAATTCACACATCGTTTGCAGCCGCCTTCCTTCACCGACGATCCCAAGACCAAAACCAAATCACCCCCCACATACACACAGGAATCAAACCTGCCATCCTCACCGACTGCCACTCAAACCGCCATAGAAACCTGTGGTGATACTCTAACCCCCCTAAGCCTAATCCGATTAACATAAAATTATTGTCTCCCGCTCGATTTGGTGACCAAAACGGCCTCGGAAACAACTCCTTTGGCTAGCTGTGCGCGACCCCACCTGAACTCTCCAACTGAACCAACCCGTAATCTTCGATTAACCCGCGACCCGACCATAGTGCCTAATCCAATTCACATAAAATTATTGTCTCCCGCTCAATTTGGTGACCAAAACAGCTTCGGAAACACCTCCTTTGGCTAGCTGTGCACGACCCGACCCGAACTCTCCAATCGAACGTACCCGTAGAGCTCCAACAGACCCACAACCTGACCGTAGTGTCCAAACCCGATCCGTTTAGCTTAGTCCGACCTTCTTGTGATTTGGATATGTTTACTTCATTTTATTTTATATTTATTTATTTATTTTAATTTGTTGTTTCATGTAATTGTAATGCTTGTAAATAAAAAAAAGGGAAAGAAAAAAAGGGAAAAAGAAGGAAAAGAAAAAAAAAAGAGAAGAAAAAGGAAAAAAAAAAGCGAGGGAAGAGGAAGAAGTATTTTTCTTTTATTTTCATGTTTTAGCAAAAAAAAGAAAAAAATATATAAATAAAGTAAAAAATGAAAAGTAAATAAATAAAAAAAAAGAATAGTTTAGTTTTATTTATGTATTTATTTTAAGCATAATAGAAATAGATAAAATAATAAATAAATAATGATAATCAAATAAAAAATAATGAAAATTGTTCTTATCACTTAGAAAATCCACTTTTCAAAAATAAATAAAAATAATTAGACTTTCTCCAAACTAAGGTAACTTTAGAGCTTTCAAAATTAAAATCCTAAATCAGGTCTATTAAAATTTTTCCTAAATAAATCTAAATGGGTAAAAATATAAACTCAACTGCTTTTAAAAAATTAGAATTAATCAATTTGATATATTTTTGGTGAATGAACTACAGAAATCTAATCTTGAATAGTGCATACGTAAGCACCCGTATATAAGTAGGACCAACTTAAAATATGAAAGTTTTTACTTTTTCTATCTTTGTAAAAATTTGTGTAAGTTAACTATTTTGGTCACGTGTTATATGATTAGTCATTTAGAAATTAAAAATGGTATATTTGAAAAGTGAAGTTAAATTCAAAAAGTTAAAAAGTGATATCCATTTAAGGTTTAATAAATTGGCTTCCGGATCTAAATCTCTAGTTTTTTTTTTTTTAAAAAAAAGAAAATTCATTTTATAAAATAGTTTAATCAATAGACCAGTAACTAAGTTATAACCAATCCACTTAATTGGTTATAACTTAATTTTTTTCCCAACTTTGATCGGGTGGTGACTCCAAAGTAATTTCAAAATGTAAAGAGAACTAATTTTCTTTAAATCCTAGTCGAGAGTCAATACTAAACGAGTAATGATTTAGTACTAATCGGTTTAGAGAATACTTAATTCAGAAAGAACCCAAGAGGTGAAAAACCAGGCTTAACAACATGATGACTCTACTAAGGATGTCAAGAAGCTTAGCCACTAAAGAAAAATTTCGAAATTAAAATTGCTTTTCAAATTACCCATGTTGTTAAGTTGTTTGTTTATTTATTTAATTATTTGTATATTCATTTGTTTATTAGTTATTGACTTCGTGTACGTGTTTGCTTTAATTAGAATATTTATTTTGCATATCACATAAATTGAGGCATGGAGGTTTATCTATTGCATCAAAGATGTAAGATAGATGCAGTCAAACTGTAATGACTCGGCCAGAACTACTCCCATCGAGGTATTGTTCGCTTTTGCGTGGAACGCTGTATGGTTTTGTTCTTTGGTGTAGCAGCTTCGCAGGAGGTCACCCATCTTAGAATTGCTCCAACTTAAATATGCTTAATCTCGGAGTTTCAATGTACTCTGAGCCACTACACTAAGAAATGCCTCGATGATTAGAGTTCCTTCACTCCGCATGTAAGGGGTATTACAATCTACCCCCCTTACAAAAATAATGCCCTTATCAGTTTTGTTGTATAGGTCCAAGCTTACTATCAGGTTGGGACTTACCCTTCCAGCTAATAAAGTCCTTTGATACCATTGGTAATGACCTGGCTAAAACTCTTTCCACAAAGGTATTGTTCGCTTTAATGTGGAGCATTGTATGGTTTTGTCCTTTGGTGCAACAGCTTCCTAGGAGGTCACCCATCCTAAGATTGCTCCAGCCTGAGCATGTTCAACTTCGGAGTTTTGACATACTCCAAGCTACTACACTAAAAGGTACCTTGATGATTAATGTTCTTTCTTTTCGTATATAAGGGGTGTTACACAGACCTAGGCCATCTTAGGACCCTAGGAAAGAAGCCATTGTGTATGTTCAAAGCGTAGTAAGGTAACCACTACCCTACTTAAGCTCATTGTGACCAATGAAAGTGTTTTCTAAAAATAAGTGAGGTCACAGAATTTAAGAACCTTTTAAAACCTATTCTGATTGCATATACTTTACTCCAAGCTTAAGTTGATACAATACCTTTAAGAAATTGTAACCCTACTAATCATTCAAGAGTTTTTGCAAACAAGCTTTCGAAAATTACAATAGGGTTGTAACTTAAGGAGTAATGTATTAACCCAAGTAACCTTAACATATACATATTTCCACTTTTTTTTTTCATTTGTTGCATTGATGATTGATTCTTGTCCATGAAATGTATATACTTAGGGTGGTAAACAACCAAGTGAATGATCAGGCAAACAATAAGCCACTTGATACCTTTAGGATTTGTGAGCAGATGTTGAGAGATGAAATTGCCTATTTGAAGGAAAAGCTCAAGTATTCTAAGGCTCACAAGTGAGCCTTAAGGTCCCTTCTAGCATAGGTCATTGGGGATACTTATGAGATGATATAAGACCTTAAGGTCCATATACGAGACTTAATGCAAAGTTTTTTCCAATTCAGAACATAGAATAAACATTAAATTCCTAAATAAATGTTAGGTTCTTCGCCTTTTTTTTTTGTATACTAATCTTTTTTCAAAACAATAAAGCTTTCTTTAGTTCATTATTCTTCGTTATTTAGCATTTTCATCTTTGTAAATAGTCTTTCAATAAACATTTATCTAACTACTATTCATTCTCATTGGGGAAATGTAAATAAAATCCATAGACTTGTAACTAGCAACCTAAAAAAAAATCACTACACTTATTTGTAAATAATTTTTCTTTTTCTCTTGTACAATAAAAATTTCCTTTTATCTCTCTTAGAAAAAAAAAGAAGAAGAAAAATGAAAAAAATGAAAAACAAAGGAAAAAATGAAAAGAAAAGTTGCCGATAGTTATAAATCTTTATGGGCTTAAGGAGCCAACACAAACTCCAGCCTCTGGCTTACTCAAGTAACCAACCCAAATACTTGGTTTCCAAACCATACGAGACCCTCGATCTATTAAGGAGGCCAACATGAGCCCCTTAGCCCATTTAGCCCAAACATGAGGCCCATTAGCTCATTTAGCCAAACGTTTGACCTTTAGCCCACTAAAGCAACTAACTCAAACACTCGGTTTTCAACTTGCACAAGATCCTTCAATCTATTAAAGAGGCCAGGATGAGCCCCTAGGCCCATTCAACACGAACATGAGCCCCTTAACCCATTTAACCTAAACACCAATCTTGGGCTCATTCAAGCGATCTACCCAAATACAAGCCACTAGGCCAGGTAACCAAATCAAACATCAACCACAGCCCGTTAAGCAACTAGCCCAAACACAATCTTCAACACCCAAATGTAATTGAACGAAGCTAAAACCCTAGGTCTATTTAGAAAGCCGAGCCCAATCGTAAATCAAGCTAAAACATAAAGTTAAAATACTAGGGCATGATTTGAGAAACTAGGGGACAAAACCGATCCTTATCCTAGGCAAATAAAAAATAGACTCCTCCTTAAGAAATTGGTAACTCACTTTTTGAAAAGTTTAGGATGAGAAGAGGCAATCTATACCCCATACGCCAACCTGAAACGCTTTGAGACTTAAGCAATATTATGGTGAGGATACTTTGGACTCATTTCTTAAAAGAGGTCCATTTTAAATGTGATACGTAGATTAAAATAAAGTTAGGAATTCATTTTCGAATCCTAAACATAATCATCTATTATTCATCCTATTGGACCTATTAAGAGAACTTTTAAATTTAAACCTTATTAAGAACCACTCTACAATTGGGCAATTTAGAGGTTAGGGTCATTGATCAGAAAATGAGGGTAAGATTGGTTTGCGCTTGTTTAAGTAACATTAATTCAAAAACAACTTTTATTTCTAATGAATTATTTTTTCTTTGAAATGAAGAAGAGCCAATTTCCTTTCCAAACACCTAAAGCCCATACACTAAAAATCCATGGATATAAGGCCTGGAATTGTTTAAAAGAAAAACTCTACAATGGAAACAATTACTCTTGGAGCCAAAAGAAAAGTGAGAATAGTAAAACATAATAAGGCAAAGCAATTTAAAAAAAAAAAAAGGAGAAGAAAAGAGGCAAAAGAATTAAGCTTAAGCGTAAGACAAAAGCCTTAAGAAATATTTCATATCCTAGTAAGGGCAGCAAACTGAATCAGAAGGTAGGGAATTCAAGCTCAAAAAGCCACAAGAAACACAACGCTCTAAATCACACTCCAAAGCCCGAAAACCCAAATCTCCATATCCACTTTGACACTTTAAAGCCTCTCTTACCTACACTGAATCATACAAGGCCTCCTAACCTACAATATTACCCTTACACAAGTAAAAGCTCTTTTGATATTGAAAGATAATTTATCTTTAATAAAGATTGTTTTTGAAACTAGGGCAAGTATACTTCTAATTTTTCCCTAAGGTTCTTGACTTGTATACGTAGGATTAAATAAAATATTTCTTTTAAAATAAGCCTCCTAATTAGTCCTTTTTAAAACCTTTAAACCAAAAGCATATATTCATAATGTTGAATCGAAAAAGACCTAACAAATTGATAAAAGCATATCACTTGTAAAATGGACTTTAACTTTTTGGAATTGAAGTCAAGAGCGAAATCTAGATTAAGAGCTAGTAAGGAAGACCTCTTTGACTAAACTAATTGTGAGTTATCTTTTCCTTAAGAAAGGAATGTCTTGAAATCACAAATGCCCTATGAGAAGCCCTAGGGTCAGGGGCATTAAGAAACTCTACATGATTACTAAGGATAAGGGTATTTATAAGATTGTTCCTTAAATAAAAATTTATATCCATTAGCAAAACTTTCAAAAAAAAAAAAAAACAAAAAAAAGAGAGAGAGAAAAATAAAAAATAGAAGGGAGAGAAAGTAAAGGCTTATCACAAAATTCTTGTCGAATCCATGTTAGCTTAAGTAGCCAAGCTTTTAGTCTATGTTATCCGTTTCATTTCCAAGGTGATCATTTTTTTGAATTAACCTTAGTAGTTTTTTAACTCTTTTTCTAATCAAGGGGCCTATCTCTAATTCATTTTTTCATAAATGCTTTTTTAACAATCTTCCTATAAATACTTTTCCAAGTTAAGAAGTCCTTTAAAATTAGTTGTTTTCCTTACCTTGCATCTTCAATCCTTCATTAAGATTCCTCTTAGGGTTCTAACTTGCTTTTGGAGCGCTGACCTCTCTTTTATTCTTTTCAGGGTTCTAGCTAGCTTTTAGAGCACTATCTAGTCTTTCTAAGGTTTTAGGCATCTCTTAGAGTGCTATCCCTTCTTTTAATTCTTTTTAGCATTCTATCCAAACTTTAGGGCCCTATCCCCCTGTTCTAAGGTTTTAGCTAACTCTTAGAGCGCTGATCTCTCTTTTATTCTTTTTAACGTTCCAACTAGCTCTTAGAGCGTTATTCCTATTCTATTCTTTTTATGGTTTTAGCTAATCGTTAAGGCATTATTCTATCTTTCCAGGGTGTTGGCAAGCTCTTAGAGCACTAAATCTTCTTTTTCTTTTTAAGGATTTAGCCTGCCTTTAGGGCGCTATCCCATCTTTCATTTTAAGGATCCCATAGCCTTTAGGGCATCATTTCATCTTGCTTTTTAGGCTACTAGCCAGCTTTTAACCCATCTGTCTTCAACTCTATATAGGGTCTTTAGTGAGCTCGTAAGGCGCTTCCTTCACCAACTTTCCCTTAAAGAGCCCACAAGGCACGTCTCCTCATTAGCTTTCCCTTAGTGGGCCTGTTGAGCGCTTTCTATCATCAAATCCACTCAAGTAAGCCTATAGGACACATCTCATCATCAACTTTCTTTTAGCGAGTCTATTGGGCGCTTTCTTTCAACTTTCTCTCAATGATCCCATAAGCCACTTCTATTCCTTTAGGAGGCCCATAAGGTACTTTCTTCACCAATTTGTCTCAAGTGAGCCCATAAGAAACTTCTCTCCATCAAATCCTATGGTAAGCCTAATGAGGCACCACTAGGTTTTCTAGATCTATCAAATTTAAGGGTTGCTAGTCCTTGAGAGGTACTTTCGCTTAGGTTAGTCAGCTTAAAGGAACACTACCTTCGGCTTAAAGGAGCACTATTAGGTTTTCCAAATCGATCAAATTTTAGGGTTGCTAGTCTCCGAGATAAGCTTAAAGGAACACTACCTTCGGCTTAAAGGAACACTATTAGGTTTTCCAAATCGATCAAATTTTAGGGTTTCTAGTCTCCGAGAGAAGCTTCCACCTATGTTAGTCAGCTCAAAGGAGCACTACCAAGTTTTCCAGATCGATCCAATTTTCGTGTAAGTTAGTCAGCTCAAAGGAGCACTATTAAGTTTTCTAGATTGATTTAATTTTAGGGTTGTTAATCTTCAAGAGACACTCCCACTTAGGTTAGTGAGCTTAGTTAGGTACTACCAGGTTTTCCAAATCAATCCAATTTTATGGTTATTAGTCCCCAAGAGACGCTCTCGCCTAGGTTAGTTAGCTCAATGAAGCATTACCTAGTTTTCTAGATTGATCCAATTTTAGGGTTACTAGTCCTCTAGAGATGCTTCAGCCTCAGTTAGAGCTCAAAGGGGCTTTGCTTAGTTTTCCAAATTGATTCAATTTTAGGGGTGCTAGTCTCTGAGAGACACGCCCACTTAGTTTATTTAGCATAGTAGAGTACTACTAGTTTTTAGTTCAGGGTTTTAGCCAACTTTAGGAATGCTTATCCATTTCATTCAATTTAGGATCTTAGGTAGCTTTAGGAGTGCTTGCCCATTTCATTTAGTTCAGGGTCTTAGCCAACTCTAAAAGTGCTTTGCTTACCTTGATTATTTAGCTCATTGGGGAATGACCAAGTTTCCTTATTTCAGTTTAGGGTCTTAGTTAACTCTAGGAGCCCTTCACTCATCTTAGTTAGTTACCTCATTAGGGCATAATCAAGTTTCTTCATTCTAGTTTAAGGTTTTAGCTAACTCAAGGAGTGCTTTGCCAGCTAAGTTTTCTCATCCTGTTTAGGGACTTAGTCAGCTCTAAGAGTGCTTTACTAACCTTGGTTAATCAACTCATTAGGGCATGACAAAGTTTTCTCTTCTTTTAGGGTATTAGCCAGCTCTAGGAGCACTTTATTCGCCTTTGTTAGTTAGCTCATTAGGGTACGGCTAAGGTTTTCAATTCTTTTTAAGGCTTTAGCCTGCTTAAGGAGCGCTTCGCCCGTTTCACCTCGAGCATGATCAAACCTTAAATTCTTCTTTCAGTCCTCTAGCCAACTCTTAGAACGCTAACCCTCTCCTCACCAAATCTTCAGTGGAACGGACCTAAGATAGCTAGTTAGTTGTATTGCTTCTTAAGATAAAATCTACCCTTGAGGTAAAAATAGTCTCTTTTGTCTTTGTGGCAAAGTTTTGCTCAAATTTTACTATAAATAGGGTAAGCTATAAATACCTAATTGCTCTATTTTTATTTTTATTTGAGGTTATAGGGTACTAAATTAAGGAAAAATACAAAAAATAGAAAAATAAGAAAACCCAAAAATATAAAGTTTAAGAAAATACAAAAAAAAAAGGAAAATAGGGGAAAACACAAAAAAATAAAAAATACAAAAAAATTGAAAAATTTAGAAAAATACATAAAAAAATTTGAAAAGTCACAAAAAATAGAAAAAAAAATAGGGAATTTAGAAAATAGTTTTTAGGTAGTTTAATAGAGTAGATTTTTAAACTTAAATAAAGGACAGTTTCACCTACAGTTAAATTTAAATATAGCTTAAACTGATCTAGTTCATACGTATAAACAAAACACAGGTTAATAGTCTAATAGATAAGGTATTAAATTTAGTAAGAAATATGGGGTTGAAAACTTATTAGGGGCATGAGAGTGGTTTTTATCTTTTTCTTTTCAAACTTTGTGCGTTGTCACATGTCTAATTGCAACATGTGACACTTTATGATTCGTTTTGATAATAAATTTTCTTTCCCCTATACTTTTCTCCCCTTTTCCTTTCCTTCCCTTTCCTTTTTTTCTTTTTTTTTTTTTTAACATATAGAGATTATAGGAAGAGGGATTCGATTTTTTGAAAAAACATACGGAGGGAGGGAATTTATTGTTTTAAAAAACACACACAAACTAGAGGACATTTTCGAAACAAACAAGTGGGGGCTTCATTTTTTCGCACAAGGGGATTGAATATTCGAAACAGGCATGAAAGGGGGGAGAATTCATTTAAAAAAAAAAAACATATACACGCAACGCATAGGGGAATCATTTTTCTCCATACACTCATGCACAGAAAGGGGAGGATCCATTTCGATCGAACCACGTACAGCAATCCCCGACCTTTCACCCTCTTGTTGCATGCCCTCTCTTTGCTCAGACAACCACACAAGCGCGATACAGCGCTGGCCTGCACGTCCCCGATCCCCACTTGCCTGACACACAAGTCACTGCACAACAGCAACTACGGTTACAAATCTATGCTGAGCACACTTCAAGCACTAACGCCTGCAGCATACACTAAGCGGCTGCTGTCTTACGCTTGATCCAAATTTCAGCCACGCGCAACACAACCCCAACAGCACGACAACTCCAGCACGTTGCTGACTACCCAACGTAGGCCAACTCGATCAGCGCGAGCACTCACCGACCAAACAGACCTAACACCCCGAACCTACACACATCACCGCACGACAGCCCCTACGAATTCACACATCGTCCGTAGCTGCCTTCCTGTACTGACAATCCCAAGACCAAAACGGAATGACCCCCCACATACACATACAAACAAACCACGAACCGAGCCCACCATCCTCACCGACTGCCACTTAAACCGCCAGAGAAACTTGTGGCGCTTCTCTAAACCCCCTTAAGCATAATCCGATTCACATAAAATTGTTGTCTCCCGCTCAATTTAGTGACTGAAACGACCTCCAAAACACCACCTTTGGCTAGCTATGTTCGACCCGACCCGAACTCTTCAACAAACCGACCCATGGATCTCCAACCGACCCGGGACCCAGCCGTAATGCCTAAACCCAAACCATTTAGCTTGGTCCAGCCTTCTTGTGATTTGGATACGTTTACTTCATTTTATTATATATATTTTATTTAATTTAATTTGTTGTTTCATGTAATTGTAATACTTGTCAATAAAAAGAAAAAAGAAAAAAAGGAAAAAAGAAAAAACTGAAAAAGAAGAAAAAAAAAGGGAGGGAAGAGCAAGAAGTATTTATTTTTATTTTTATTTTTTTTATTTTCATGTTTTAGCAAAAAAAAGAAAAAATAAATAAATAAATCAATAAAAATAAATTAAAATGATAAATAAGTAAATAACAAAAGAATAATTTTGTTTTATTTATTTATTTTAAGCATAATAGAAATAGATAAAATAATAAATAAATAAATAAATAATAATCAAATAAAAAATAATGAAAATCATTCTTATCACTTAGAAAATCCACTTTTAAAAAATAAATAAAAATAATTGGGCCATCTCTAAGTTAAGACTGCTTTAGAGCTTTCAAAATTAAAAACCTAAATCAGGAAAGGCCGAGTATGAAATACATGCTTAGGTCAATCCAAGGCCACTTAAGTATGGGTAAGGGTATGTACTCTCCATATGGTTCTCTTCTTCCTTTCATATGTTTACAAACCTCATACCTGTCAATAATTCGGTGCACATCCTTCATTATCCCAAGTCGGTAGAATTTTTCTTTGAATATCTCAACCATCTCCTTTTCTCCAAAATGGCTGGCTAAGCCCCTAGCATGAGCTTCTTGGATGAATAGCTCTGTATTTAAAGCACTCGGTACACAAATCCACTTCCCTTTCATCAAGAACCCTTAGCTTAAATAGAATCTATCAATAACTACTCCAATGTTGCATTTGGCCACTATAGGCCCAAAATACGAGTCATACTCACAACGAATGGGTAGGGTGCCAAACTTTAGTATGTTGGCTTGTATGGTCGTGATGAGGGTATGACGATAAGAAGGAGTGTCAGCCATGATGTTTGTACTCCCCTTCTTATATTTGATGATGTAATAGAAAGTCTCTAAGGACTCCACCCATTTGGAATGACATTAAGAAAGTTTTTGTTGCCCTCAGAGGTGTTTGAGAGATTTGTGATCTAATTAGATGATGAATTTCCTCGGCAACAAGTAATATTACTAGTTTTGTAGTGTTTAGACAAGGGCATAGAACTCTTTGTCATAGGCCGAGTAATTTAGGGCAGCTCCTCTAAGTTTCTTGCTAAAGTAGGCAATGGGTTGACGTTCTCGCATAAGGACAACACCAATGTCAACTCCAGACATGGCATATTCAACCTGAAAAACTTTCTCGAAATTTGGTAGGGAGTATTTAGACTTTAAATCTTCAAAACTTTTCTAAGCTTCCTCTAACCACCTAAACTCAGAATTCTTCTTGGTCAGTTCGTTTAACAGCGTTGTTATGGAACTGAAGTTTAGGATAAATCTCCAATTGAAAAAAGCTAGACCATGGATGTTCTTGAGTTTAGTAGCATTAGTCAGTATGGGCTACTCAAGAATAGCTTTGACTTTCTCGTCATCAACTCGGAATCTTCCTTCGGAAATAACACATCTGAGGAGTATGACTTTGCTCTAATAGAATACACATTTCTTTAAGTTGTCAAATAACCTCTCAATAGGGAGAATGTTGAATACTAATCGTAAATGCTTAATATTGGTATAAGGCCAACACTGTAGACTAAAATATCATCGAAATGGACCACAACACATTTGCCAATTAGTGACCTTACTACATGATTCATAAGTTGCATAAAAGTACTTGATCCATTTGTTAGACCAAACTTCATTACTAATCACTCAAACAGACCATCCTTTGTTTTGAAATAAGTTTTTCACTTATCTCCAAGCCTCATTTGTATCTAATGATAGCTACTTTTCAAGTCAATCTTTGAAAAGATGTGAGCACCAAGCAAAGTTGTCAAACTTGCGATTATACCTAGAATCATTGGAGGATTTGTAAAATTGGAACGTAAAATCAAATCATGAAAATTTAAGTTTTAATAACTTATGTAAAATAGCTTTAAAAAATTATAAATATACTTATAGTAATTATTTAAAACTTGAAGTAAATGATGAAAATTAAGAAAAAAGAGGAAGAAATTAAGTTTTTCTTTTTCCATAAAATTTATTAATATATAATCTAACATGTTTGGAAGAAGGACAAATAGAGTTGAAAATAAAATTTTTCCTAATTTTTTTTAAAAGCTATAAATTAAAGAGAACCAAACATTTCAACTCATTTTAAGTTATTGAAGATGTAAAATAAAGTATATAGTTTTCCTTATAAACTTTGTTATTAGAGCTGAAATTTAGATAAAAGTTATGAACATAAAATAAGAGATTAAGAGAGAAAGAAAAATGTAAAAAATTGGAATAGGATAAGATAGTTGTTATAATGCCTTAATAGTATGGCTTGTAAAAGGATAGTTATATTATTTTTTTCTTTAATTTTTTTTTCAATTCAACTTAAATATGTAGAATTGGTAAATTTAGTAAAAAACATAAGTTTCTATTAAGTTTATATGTAAACTCGATTAAAAACGTAAGTTTTTATACAAAAAAAGATTCTATACTCAAGTTAACTCGGGAAAACCACCTAAAATCATAAACTCATAGAATCGCACAGGTGAAATCACGATTTTGACAACTATGGCACTAGGTAACTCATCAATCATATCATCAAGTCATAGGATTAAGTATTGGTATTTAATAGTAATCGTATTGACAGCTCGGTTGTTAATGCACATTCTCCATGACCTATCTTTTTTCAGTACTAGAGTAGCAAGCATGACACATAGGCTCATGCTCTCTTAGACATACCCATGATCTACCAATTCATCTACTTATTTCTTTAACTTGGCTATCTACTCAGGATTAAGCCTATAAGTAGGTTGGTTCGGTAGCATTACTACTAAATGAAGGTTAATGTAGTGTTTAATGCCTCTTATGGGTGGTAAACCTTTCAACATCTTGATAGGAAATAGGTTCACTTACTCTTCTAGTAAATTTCTTACCTCGGCAAATAAGTTCTCGGCTTCTCTCAACTCCATAAGTTTCCTTACTAAAAGGAGCACACACTCCTTGGCCTCGACTTTATGGGAAAATTAAGCTCGAGAAATCACAAGGAATTTCCGTTACAATGATTTAGCAATGCCTCCTTAAGACTCATAGGGATTAGTATAACGTTCTTTGTCCTTTTGAAACGTATAGGTATTCTTATGCCCATCATGTAATACCCTTAAGTCAAATAACTAGGGTCGGCCAAGTAAGATTTACAAAGCGCACATGGTAAGGATGTCATACAACACCTTGTCCTTATACCTATCACCAATAGCAATCAGTACTCTAACCTATTTAGCAATAGGTAAACCTCCTTTCTTCTTCAGCTAGTGAATCTTGTATGGCATAGGATGTAGAAGGGTCAGTAACTTCATGGCCTTAACTACTCCCTATACTATAACATTAGTGCAGCCTCCTCCACCAATGATCAAGGTATATGGCTTGCCATTCACTTGGCAGTCGGTATGGAAGAGATTCTCCCTTTACACATTCTCGTTGGCCACAAAAGCATTAAGAGATCGACACATAACAAAACAATATTCGGCTCCTACTTTAGGAGGTGTAAGGGCATCGAGGTCTTCTTGAAACTCCTCCAATGTTGGTCCAACTTCCACTTCCTCCTTTCCTTTACTAGCACTCTCTACCTCAAATTAAGGTTTGTCTCCTTTAATTGTCATGACATATCAGTTCAGACATTGACTAGCTACGTATCCATAATCGAGACATTTAAAGCACTTGATCTCTTAGGTCTTCCTTCTTAAGCTCTGACCTTAGTCTCTTTAGACTTATGGTTCCTTAACCTTACCCTCACCTTAGCCTTCTTTAGGTTGGCTCGGCACTTTTCTTCGGTGGTCCACCTCGAAACTATTTGGTACTCAGTCATAGTTTGATCAACTTGGCATGTTACTTCTATTCGGTAATCCAGGTCAACTAATCTGGCTCCGCCTCTACCTCTTAACCCTTTATGCTACCTTGTCTTAAGTCTTGGAGATGTCGAAAAGTGTCTTGTTCATAGTATTTAGGAACGAACCTACTTCTTAGGACTCTCTTTATTTCACTCTATGTTTGGACTTCTTATCGAGCTCACAAGCAAACATTTTGCAACTTCTTCTACCATATTGCTGCATATCCAGAAAATTCTAATGCAACCACTCAAATATGAATGGCATCTTCATATTCATAAAAGTCAAAGATCTTTTCAATCTTCTGTTCTTAGTCTAAGTAGTCATTAGCACTACTAGACCCATTAAAGATCAGAATCTGTACTTTGAGATGCTCGCCCCCCTTAGGAGCTTTAAGCTCACATTCTTCTATCTTAACATATTGCTCCTCCTCTTCATACTCTTTGACTTCATCCAACTCAAGTCTCCTTCTCACAACTCTATCAGCACAATAGGGTGGTGCTTGCTACTCTTTCATCTGTTGTCTTGGCTTATCTCCCATTTCTTAATCCTATTCAATGACAACTCTCTCATGTGGCCTAGTCTTTAAGACCCTTCATATAGAGATAGTTAGATTGGATACAATAGTGGTAAGGTCTTTTATTTACTCATCAGTAGTATGTGGTGTTTGTTGGGTAACACGACAATGACCATGAGCATCACTTTTGGCATTGTTAATCTCTCCTTAAGCACTAGGTTTTGACATTCTCAAATTGAAGCTTTAGAAAATACTCTTCACATAAGAAACTCTTATGCATACAAAAAATACCAAACTAATAGTGAACTAAAAACTTACTCTGTTCTTCCAAATGAAAATAGAGTAATAAAACAACAAATTAATAGGAACTATCACAACACAGCTCTCTGTCATAACCTTAAGCTCTGATACTAGGATTAAGTTGAACTATCTTGGGAAATGAAGTTAGAAGTGTTGGCCCTTTTATTGGTTCGGAGAAAGCTCGACCTAAATGCTCTAAATGTCGAGCTACTTGTCGAGGTGAAAGATATGATAGATGAATTTGTTGGCCTGTTTCTTGACAAGATTCCTAAGGGTTTGCCTTAGATTCAAGGAATTGTACATACAATTGACATACAGCTAGGGGCTACATAACCAAACAAACCAGCATATAGGTTAAATCTTAAATAAGCTGTTTAGCTTGAAAAGCAGGTTAATGAATAGAGAGAACAAGGATACGTTAGGGAATCCTTAAGCCCTTATCTAGTACAAGCTTTATTAGTGGCAAAGAAGGATAACACATGGTGAATGTGTGTAGATATCAAGGTTATTAACCGGTTAACCATCAATTACTGGTACCCTATACTCGAGCTTATTGATATGCTTGATGAGTTGCATAGAGCAAGAGTACTCTCTAAGATTGACCTCAAGTTCAAATATCAACCGATTTGAATGCAGGAAGGAGATGAGTAGAAAATTGCATTTAAGACTCGTCATAGATTGTGTGAATCGCTTGTAATGCCATTTGGGTTATCGAATCTTCTAAGCACTTTTATAAGGCTGGTGAACCATGTACCTCAAGAGTTGATAGGAATGTTTGTTGTTGCTTAATGATATTCGTCTTCACAATTGTAATGACCCGGCTAGAACTACTCCCATCGAGGTATTGTCTACTTTAGCATTGAATGCTATATGATTTTGTCCCTTAGTGCAACAGCTTCCCTAAAGGTCACCCATCTTAGGATTGCTCCAATCTAAGTACACTCAACTTCGGAGTTTCGACATACTTTGAACAACTACACCAAAAGGTACCTCGATGATTAGAGTTCCGTCTCATAACATATAAAGGTTATTACAATCCACCCCCCCTATAAAACTAATGTTCTCATCGATTTTTGTTACACAGGTTTAAGACCACTACAAGGGAAGGATTTGCCCTTCTAATTGGTAGAGTGCTCTAATACCACTAACTATTTGGCTGGAACTCCTCCCAACGAGGTATTTTATGCTTTAGTGTTGAATACCATACAGTTTTATCCCCTAGTATAGCAGCTTTTTAGGAGGTCACCTATCCTAAGATTACTCCAGCCTGAGTACGCTTAACTTTGGAGTTTCGATATACTCTAAGCCGCTACATTAAAAGGTACCTTGATGATTAGAGTTCCTTTTCCTAGCATTTAAGGGGTATTACAATAGTCCTGACCAAAACATGTATTGTGAGCATCTCTAAGTTATTTTCTTTAAACTCCGGGCTGAAAAGCAATATGCCAACTTGAAAAAGTGTGACTTTTACCAATCTAAGGTGATTTTCTTAGGTTTTGCTATGATTGGTGGAGGCATTTGATTAATGTAGAGAAGGTGAGGGCGATTATTGAATGGCTAGTATCAACCTTTTCTGTTGACATCCATAGTTTCCATGGGATGGCATCATTCTACTGCTGCATTATGAAGAATTTTAGCACTATTGTGGTACCCCTTACAGAACTATCAAAGAAGAATACTGAGTTTAGGTAGGGTAATAAGGAACAACAAAGTTTTGATGCAGTAAAGGAGAAGTTAACTACCACTCTTGTCTTAGTTCTCCCATCCTTTAAAAAAGTTTTTGAAGTAGAAGACGATGCATCAAGGATAAGCATAAGAGCTATGCTAATGTAGGAGGGCTGACCTATTGCTTACTTTAGTGAAAAGTTTTGAAGACTTTTACTCGACTACTTAGTGTATGACAAGGAGTTCTGTACCTTGATTTGAGCTCTAACAATTTGGAAACATTATTTATTACTAAGGGAATTTGTGATCAATACTGATCATGAGTCCCTAAGATATTTGATGAGTCAACCGAAGTTATCTAAGAGACAGGCTAAATAGGTTGAATTCATAGAGAGATTTTCTTATGTCGTTAAATATAAGAAAGGCAAGAACAATGTGATGGCTGATGCCCTCTCACAGTGACATTCCATCTTAATAAGATCTAAACAAGGCTTCTTGGATTTTCAATGATCAAAGGTCTATATGTTGAGGATCAACACTTCGGCCTAATCTATGTTAGGTGTAAGGAAGGATAAGCTATTGATGACTACTGCCGAGAGGATGGATACTTTTTTAGGAAGGGCAAATTGTATATCCTGACCTATTCCATAAGGGAGTTACTAGTGTATGAGGCACATAGGGGAGGATTATCTGGTCACTTTAGAAAAGCTAGGACCCATGAAGTGCTTACTACGAGATTCTTTAACCTAAGAATGATGAGAGATGTGTAGGTTGTATTGGAAAGGTGTGTTACCTGTAGAAAGTAAAGAGTTGAGTTGACCAAGGCCCTTGTTTATCATTGCTTATCTCAACCAAACAATGGTTTGAGCTGAGTATGGACTCTGTTTTGGGATTGGCATAGATGTCCCTAGGGAAGGGCTCCATTATGATGGCCATGGACTAATTCAATAAGATGGCATACTTTGTGCCATACAATTTAACTAATGATGCTTCAATTATTTCTTTTCTCTTTTTGTAGAAGCAGTTAAGTTGCAAGAAGTGCTAAGGACTATAGTTCCAAACCAAGACCCTAAGTTCCTAAGCCATTTTTGAAAGAAATTGTAGAAACTACTAGTAAATAAGCTATAGTTTAGTACATCCTACCACCTACAGATAGACAGACAAACAAATAGAGGTCATCAACAGAACCTCGGGTAGCCAACTTAGAGTTGTAGTTTGAAAGAACTTGACTAATTAGGATCTATGGTTGACAATAATCAAGTTTGCCTATAATAAGACATAATATAGTCTATTGGGAGTTCTAGCCCAGTGATTTAGTATAGATTCATCTCAACAAGGATCGATTACCTAATCTAAGGAGTTTTCCCCAAGTATAGATGGACCATTCAGAGTAATCGAGAAGATTAGCCTTAACCTGTAGAGTAGAACTACTAGAGATATATGGAGTCTCTAATTCATTCAACATTGCTAACCTTAGCTTATACTTCCTTAAGGATGAGCTACTTGAACCCAACAAAGATTTGGTCCTAAATCTTAAACAGCTCAAAGGGGGCATAGGAATCAAGGCCCACTCACATGATCCCGAGCTCAAGGGCACCTTGCCCTAGTATGTCGAGCTACTTAGAAGGACTTGATCTCAAAAGAAGAGGAGTTCCTGTGAGTTGATTACATGTTTCCTAAGCTCTTCCAACCAGTTCATAATCTCTTTAGTGGAGGACGTTCCCACAAAAGTTGACAACTCCCACTTGTATCAAGGTTGAGTTCTCATGACCTTAAGCTATTAAGCATCTAAGCCTACAATAGCCCAATACTGAGTTAGCCTCCCAAAGCTAACCTCTTAAGTCCCAATAATCAAGTTAAGTGCCTCTAAGTTCTTGAGCTACTAAGTTGCTGACTTGATGCCTACTTATTAAGCTTCACCCTATACCCAGCAACCTTTTGGACCATAAATTGAGAAGCCAACACATGTCCGACCTATTGAAAGCCGTACTATCTTTGCATAGGATGTTCCTTTTGTGTTATTTATTGATTTGACCCATACATAATATGTGTTTTCCATTTTTAGTAATAATCTTTTTGTAATTTGTAGTAACTTTAGATTTACCTTAATTGGGGCATATAAATATCCCCTCAATTGTAATGGCCATAGGCCTATCCTTAAGTATCAAAAATAGAAATTTCCTTATTTTTCCTTCTTGTGCTTGTATATATCTTCGAATGGAGAAACCTTAATCTTCCTGTTCATGTGATACCATTGGTTGTGTATCCATCTACATCAGTGTCTATGTTACTATTGTTCAACCATAGAGACTACTTAACCCCATTGCATAGGAACTAGTAAAAAAGGAAGTGGTTAAATTGCTAGATGTAGGGATAATATACCAAATTTCACATAATAAATAGGTAAGTCCTGTTTAAGTAATCCTAAAGAAGGGAAGAATGACTATGGTAAGAAACAAGAAGAATGAGTAAATCTTAATAAGGACTACGATAGGATGGCGAGTATGTATAGACTATCAGAAGTTGAATGATAGCACTAAAAAAGATCACTTCCCCTTGCCATTCTTAAATTAGATGGTTGAACGACTAGTAGGGTATGGATACTATTACTTTCTAGATGAATATTTAAGGTACAAGCAAATCCCAAAACATTAAAGGATCAAGAAAAAACTACTATCACATGTCCATATGGGACAATGGTGTTTAGAAGAATGCCATTTAAACTTTGCAATGCATCAATAACTTTTTAGAGATGCATGATGTCAATATTCTTCGACATGATCGAACATAGGACTTAGGTGAATACAAATCATTTTTTTGTGTACGGAGAAACATTTGAGAAATGTCTTGAGAATTTGGTAGCAATTTTGAGATGTTGTAAGGAAACCCACTTAGTACTTAATAGGGAGAAATGCCATTTCATTGTACAAGAAGGAATTGTTCTAGGACATAAAATCTCTAAGTAAAGAATAGCAATAGATAAGGAAAAGGTAGGAGTAATCACTAGTTTCTTCCACCTACTAATGTAAGGGGCATTCAAAGTTTCCTTAGCCATAGTGGGTTCTATTGTCAATTTATAAAGGATTTCTTTAAAATCCCAAGACCACTATTTGACCTACTAGCAAAAGACATACCTTTTGATTTCAACTTTGAATGTATGAATGCATTCAAGATATTGAAGGAGAAATTAATGATAGCACCAATCATAATGGCTCCTGATTGGGCACTGTTGTTTGAACTCATGTGTGATGTAAGTGATATTGTAGTAGGTGCAATCATAGGACAAAGGAGAAATAGAATCTCCGAAACAATTTACTATGCTAGCAAAATGCCCAATGATGCTTAAAGAAATTATGCAACCATTAAAATGAGCTGCTTACTATGGTGCTTGCATGTGATAAATTGTAATCATACTTAATAGGACCTAAAGTGACAATATACACATATCATGAGGCCTTTAAGTACTTGTTGAACAAACTAAATGCTAAACGAAGGCTAATCTACTAGGTTATCTTGTTGCAAGAATTTGATTTACACATCAAAGATAGGAGAAGTAGTGAGAACCTAATAGCTAATCACTTGTCACAAATTAGTATTGGTGAAAGTGAGCAACCTATTCATGAAAGTTTTCCAAATGAGCAATTATACATGGTCAATTCAACCTAGTTGCCCTAATATGCAAACATTGTCAATTATTTGGTTGGAGGGATTATGCCATAAGGCTTTGACTATAATCAAGGAAGGAAATTTTTGAAAGAGGTACAAAAGTATTTCTTAGAAGAACCATACCTATTTAAGTGTTATGCAAATGAAATAATCAGACGTTGTCACCACAACAGAAGCACAAGACATCATCACCCATTGCTATATGGAACCTACTGGGGACATTTTAGTGCATATCATACAATGGCAAATATCCTGTAGTATGGTTTCTACTAGCCCACTATTTTTGCTAACAGTAAGGAGTATGTAATGCAATGCTTCAGTTGTCAATGAATAGGGAGTGTATTAAGGAGAAATGAAATGCCATAATAAAATATTCTTATTATTAAAATCTTTGATGTTTAGGGAATATATTTTTTGGGATCACTTCCTTCATCTACGTTTAATAAGTATATTCTGGTAGTAGTAGACTATATTTCAAAGTAGGTAGAAGCAGCCATCTTACCTATTAATGATTCTCAAAATTCCCTTAAGTTTCTTAAGAGAAATATCTTCATACATTTTAGCGTACTATGAGCTATAATCAATGATAGTGGAAGACACTTCTATATTAACCAAGTTAATTGTTTATTAGCCTAGTATAGGGTAAAACACAAGGTAGCATCATGACACTACCCTCAAACTAGTGGATAGGTTAAACTATTGAACCAAGAATTAAAGCAAATTTTGGAAAGAATTGTTAGCACTTTAAGGAAGGATTGAGCTTCCAAGTTAGATGATGAATTGTAGGCTTATAGGAAAGCTTATAAAAACCCCATAGGAATGTCCCCTTATCGAATAGTTTATTAAAAAGCTTGTCACCTTCCATTTGAAATCAAGCATAAAGCATATTGGGCCATTAAATTCCTAAACTTTGACAAAAATTTAACCGGAGACCATCGAATGGTGTAGTTAGATGAGCTAGAAGAGTTTAGAAATGAAGCTTTCGAAAATGCTAAAATCTAGAAGGAGAACATAAAGAGGTGGCATGACAAGAAGATACTTTGAGAACATTGAAGTAGGACAGAAGGTTCTCTTGTATAATGCTTGATTAAGGTTATTTTCTAGTAAAATTTGATTAAAGTGGATAGGGCCATGCATAATAACAAGAATACTACCTTATGAAGCAATTGAGATTGAAGGAGAGGAAGAAGAAACCTTTTTGAGTAAATGGGTACATGGTGAAACCTTTCTTTTAAGAAAACAAGAAATGAGCCAGTAAAAAGAATTGCTTATTTAGAGGACCCACCATGAATCAATATCAAAAAGCTAAGCTGAAGGCTTAAGAACAAGCCCTTGGTAGGAGACAACCTAACCCACCATCTTTCCTATCTTTTTATTTAGTTTATATTTGAGTCTTTTCAATTCCAAAGTCTTTTTAATGTCTCTTTTATGTTACATAAGCACATGTAAATAAATAAAGGAAATGTTGAATCCATTAATTTAAAGGCACCATTAATGAATTCAGAAGGGGATTCATAATTCAAAACATACTAAGAAATCGGGGGAGTGCTGTATATACATTCCATTGTATATACATTTTATATATATTTGAATTAAAGTTGGGGTTTTGATTGGGCTTTAACGACTTAATTAATTTCATGATAAGTTATCCCTTTTGTACAAGTTGGATCCATTTTTTTTTTAATGATCTATGCCTCAAAATTTGAGTATGTTATTATTTATAAAGTACACATGAAAGATGTAAATATTTCATTTTTGGCTCCCCTTTAATTTTAAAATTTTTAAAATAGGGTAAGGAATCCTAATTTAGGGAAAAAAAGTAAAAAAAATAAAAAAAATTTAGAAAAAAACACTAAAGATACAAAATTTAGAAAAAAAGAAAAAGAAAAATCTAGGAAATAAAAAAAAGGAAGAAGAGAAGTAGATAATTTAATTAGTTTTAGTTTTTTAAATATCATTTAGGTTGGGTTGAATAAAGGGTGTTGGGCTTAAGTTGGAAATTAATCTAGCCCAAGCCACCTGGTCTATATATGTAATTTGATTGCATATAAGGATAAGGCATATACTAACAGTATAACGATACTACACTTTTACTTGTACTTAAAATGACATAAAAATCATAGGCTTGAATCTCATTATAAGCATAAAGTGCCTTTTATTTTTTTCTACCTATGGATGCTATGTGTTCACATCTGTTTAGGCCGACATGTGGAAAATGCTGATTGGATGCCACGTTAGTGAGCTATATCTCTCCCCTTCCCCTCCTTTCCCTTACTTTCCCTTTCTTTCCCCATAAAACACCCCATACCCTAGACTTTACCTCAATTTCTCACACAAATTCTATACGCAAGCACCCTTTTTCTTGCTTTAATCTCATACTCCACATGGCCCTCTGAGAATTAAATCCAAAAACATGGTCAAATTCATTCATTTAACCATTAAAATTGAGTTTGAAGAATGGGTAAGGAGAGGGAAATCTAGGATTTAACATTAATGGCGAATTATCTATTGAGGTCCATTTTTTTCCCTTCTTAACACTAATCCCTAAGCTCTCTCTCTCTCTCTCTCTCACTAAAGTTCAAACTGTCAACCATTGACCTTTGCCATCAAAATAGCAACCCACAAAAGCTCAATCATACATATACTTTCAATCACAATAAGTAGAAAACCAATCTCTCATCACAGATTGCAATAGGGTATACCATTGACACTTTACCTTCATCCACACATCAAGTGCCCAATCCATACTTCATAGACACACAAAACCTAACTTCCTACTCTGATCAACACACAAGAATCTAGTCGCAACTCCACACATCATTAACCATCCTTCAACATCCTTATGCTATGAGACTAATAGTAACTAATCCCTTTCTCAACCCATCGTCTAACCACTTTCAGTCCTTGTATACATACATGATCTACAGCCCAAACTCCATGCAGTAGCCCTATTGAAACCTAACATCTCCTAGTAAACCCGTAGCCGATAGCCCTCTCATTCTATACATACAGAAACACGATACATATAGCCATGAACCCTAACCCGACCTTTTGTTACACAATACCAAACAGCAAAACCCGAAGACTAACACTGTGTTACAGGACCCAACACCGACGCCGACCATCTCTCTTGTGCACCATGCAACTCAAGTGACCCACTATTGCAATAGATTCTCAATATAGTAGTATAGCAGCACCATCCACAACGCCTCAACCATTTTCAGTAGTATCTCTTAATTGTCAACCCTATCAACAGCCACCCAATCACAAGACCAATAAATCTCAATCGCTCTACTAACGCGGTAACATCTATAAAACTATCATTAACCTAATACACTTAGGCCTAATCTCGCAAGCCCAACATTACCAATCACACGCGCAATACTGTATTACTCTCACAGCCACCGATGTCTGTTGCTCATCAGATACGACATAAGCTAGCATGAAACACTGCCTTACCTTCGTCGAAACCATGAAGTCTAATTTGATTCACATGAATCTAGCATTCCCTACAAAAAGAAATCTACCTAAAACACTTAGGAGACGTTGTTTACTATTGAAGAATCATCCCTAGTCCTCACATGCAATACATGTGCTTGGGTTAACCAAGTTTGACGCATATCCACTCCAACTCGAGTTTGAACCATACCTGTTTGGTCTCAACTCATGCATTGATGTATTTGGTTTGGTTCTTTTTTCTTTCTTTTATTTTTCTATCATATTTTTGTTCTTTTTAAAATTATTTTATTTTATTTATTTAGTGTAAATTCTAATCTAATTGTAATTGAAAAAAGAAAAGAAAGAAAAGAAAAAAAAAAGGGGGAGAAAGAAAAAAAAAAGGAGGGATAAGAATCTTAGCATATGATCTTTTTACTTTATTTTGATTGATGCATAAAAAAAAATAATTAATTAAATTAATAAAAATAATTAAAAAATAAAAAAGAAGGTGAATGACGTTTTGCAGCTTCAAAAAATTCATTTTCAAAAATAAGATAAAATCAACTTTTCAAAATTAAGGCCTCTTAGAATTTTCAAAAAATAAAAACAAACTAAATTTAGGTTCCTTTATAATTTTTTCTTAAATAACTCAAGTTACATTTGAAACTTATACCTAACCATTTCTTAAATTAAAATCATCCAACATATATAACTTTTGTCGAAATGAACTACAAACATCTAATTCCGATTAGTGGGTACATAAGTACCTTCAAGATGATATAAAATTTGAAAAAACTTAGTTTTCAATTTTTTAGCTTAATTTTTTCAATAGAATCCAATTCATTTACTAGTGATTAAATTTTATTTTAAGAAAAAAAGGGTGATTTTGAAAAGTGAATTTAAATTGAGAAAGTTAGAAGTGGTACTTGTTAAGGGTTTAATAAGATAGCCCTTCGATCCAAAATCATTAGTTTTCAAACCTTTTTTCTAAATGTTTTTTTTTAAGTGGACCAATGACTAGGCTAAATCAGTTTATCCAATCAATTTAACCAAACCCTTTTTTTTCCTAACTCCGATTGAGTGGCGACTCCAAAACGTTTTTTGAAATAAAAAACCTAATATTTTTTTAACTTATAGTTGATGATCAATATTAAATGGGTTAAGGTTTAATATTGATTAAGTTAAGGAAAACTAAAAAATAAAAAAATGGGGAAAAAATCAAGCTCGATAGCTTGACGACTTTACTAGGAACGTTAAGAGTGTTAGTCATCTAATGAATTAATTTTTGAAATCACCTTACTAAGAGTAATTTATTTATTCATTATTATTTTCTATGTTTGTCTATAATTGTACTAACTTTTTTCTTAGGTTAGCTCATTGGGTAGGTTTTAAGTGCTATGATATAATCACTACTTGAGGTTGATTGGGCTACCTTACTTAAGCTTCGATGTGATCAATGAATTGGTCCTTCAAAAATATATAAGATCACAGAGCTTAAGGATCTTTAGAACTTACCCTAATTGTTTACATGACCGATGAATAAATAGTAATGAGTCATATCACCAATGAAAGGTCAAAACTTTATTGGAATTCTGTTATACCATAAAAATGTTGTAATATACTTTTTCTATCTTATAATAGTGGAATTCCGATAAAGTCTCGACCCTAAACCTTTGCTACATTACTATTTAGTCATTGATCCTTTGCATCTGCATCTACATACCTTCATCTTTTCTTGTCTTTATGTATATATTTGCTTTAACTCATGTTAGTAAATAATTTTCTTTTTCTACTAGTTAAGTCACCATTTTAGAATAAGACCATTAGGCTTTAAACATACTTGTAGATTAGCCTTTGTCATAATTAAAATACCTCATCACTTGTTAATAGTCTTACTTGCTTTAAAAGGTAATTAAACTTAAATCATAATTTTTTCCTCCTCTTTGTAAAATTTTAGAATCCACCACTTTATAGATTATCATAGACTCTCTTAGCTTTGTAAGTTATTAATCCCCTTATCAGATTCACAAATCCCTATTCATCTGTTTAAAGCCTTATAATTGTAACATAGATCTCCTTACTAGCATTTCCCTACCTACTAGATTATATCTAGATTGTCCAATTAGAAATCATTTGTAAATATCAGTTGTCTCATAAGAGTTTCCTTTGTAAAATAATTTTTTTTCTTTTAAAAACACTTCCTATAATTATTGCAAGCAATCATTTACATGTTGTACATACTTTCCTTTATTCACCATAAATTTTTTCTTACTTTAAGTTTTTTCTCATGTAAATATATCTCACTTGCATTTTTTTTTCTTTCTTGTTGTCCCTTGTAAGATGTTTCATAAACTTTCTTTTTCTTTGCTTTGTTAAAATTCTCTTTAAAGGAAGTTAAGACAGTCCTTTTTCTCTACGTGAAAGAAAAGAAAAAAAAGAAGAAGAAGAAGAAAAAAGGTTGCTAATGAGTAAGAATTATTTCAATCATGTTCAAATGGTCGATGATAAGATTGCCTCCCTAGAAAAAACGGTACATGAAATGACCTAATGGTTGTAGATCCTGTTCTTGATAGTCACCACCCTCCAAGTGTCTCAAGATTCAAACCTGAAAAAGAGACACTTGAATCTAGAAGAAAAGGTAGCTACGCTATACTACAAAAGAGTATTATAGACCTTGAAATGGCAATGGGTCTAGTACTTAAAAGATTTCAACACTCGACGTTCAATACTAATCAAATGTCAGTAAGCCTAAAAAATGAAGGGGGCCTAAAAGGAGAAGAGCCAAGATGAGTGAGAAAAAACAAGTCTAAGGAGCTCAGAGGAGACAATTTACTCAACTAAGAATCTCAATGGCCTAATCTTTCATCATCTAAAGGAAAGAAAGATTCTAGCCTATGAAGCCCCTAATCCAAATTACAGACTAAATAGCTTTGACTAAGAAGCTAAATGCAACTATCATATGGGATAGAAGGGGTACTCTACTAAAAAATGCTAGAGGTTAAGGAACAACATTCAAGAGTTGATTGATGCAAAGGTCATTTAGCTAAAGCTTCAAGAAGTTAGTCCTCCTTTAAGTCACGAAGGGAGTTCAACTAAATCACCTAAAGGCCCAATTCCATCTACTAATACCTTTTAACAAGCTTACATTTTGTCTTAAGTAATTGGGTAATAAAATGAAGTAAGTTAAAGTAGGGGCAAAGAATGATCAAGTTCTTTTCAGCAAAGTATGTACTAAAGTCATAAGAAGATGTTTTAAATGGCTTTGTAATGTCTGAATAAAATTATCTTTGTTTGCCTTTAAATTGGGAGGTTGCAGTGTAATTAATATTAGGGCAAATGAAGATACATTCTAGTATCTTATTTTGAAAGTTTAGAATGAGAGGTAAACTATATCCCACGTGCTGATAGGCATTTTTGGATAATTGTTATGTTGGTTTATATTAGTTGTTCCAATATCTAAGCCTAGTCTAATGACTCGGTCTAAGGACAACCTCTATTGATTTACTATAAATACTAAGCAAGACCCCTAGGTAAGGGGCCCGTAATCTCCATTCTCATTCACATAATCATTCAATATTCTCTCTTCACATGACAAGAAGGCTGACTTAGGTATCGAAGTGGTCATGTCGGAGTATCCTTCGGTGCCCCTCGAAGCCGTTTTCATATTTTGTAGGTATTCGCATACTAAGACGAAAATCAATCATCAATAATTAGCATCATTTGTGGGAACATATAATATATTTTCACGATTCCCAATGTTCTTTGAAAATGGATGGGGTGAGATGTTTCACCCCCTTTGGTTGGATTCTCCCTTATTTGGTTCACACTAGTCCTTTTTCTCTGTTATTTTTTCAGATCTAGACAAATTGGGGTATAATCTATTGGTATTTTTGGCCCATTGGCTTCTTGTCTGAAATCAACATGCCATTATTTGCTTCTCTTGATCATATTCCTGTGATCCTGAATGTTAATTGGAGTTATTGGCTTCCATATGCAATCTAAGAACTAAGAAGGGTTAGGTCGGTTTTTTCTAGCACGAGTTTAGTAACCGCAAATTCGTCTTCCTATGGTTCGTAACTACTGCCGCTTAGTTGGTAACTATAACTTAATGTACAGTTTATTTTCCTTCAACCAAAGAAGTTAAGGAAAAAGGAGCTTGGAAACTGCTGAAGATCCGCCACAAGCCACCTTCATTGTTGGATCTTACGGAGTTCATCCCTAGTTATCTAATGCAAAGCCTATGTGATTTCAGCGAAGATACCCATCTAACGCGCTTACAGAATTATCAAGTCCCCTTATGCTATGTTACGTGTAGTGTTTCCAGATTTGATTTCAACTCTCAATACCGTGATGCCAATTTGCGCATGAGTTTAAGGAAGTTCTACTCTAAGCGCTACACGGCAAGTCCATGCACTGGTTACGGAGAACTATATGAAAGGATTGAGTAATTGTTAACCTCAGCTATTATAGAGCGCTGGAAATCGATTTGATCTAGGGACTTCAAATACGAGAATGACCGAGTAATTCACTAGTATGGCATAACTGTTTAAAGTTTCACGTGGTAGCCATAGTCCGATGAGAATGAACTCATCATCAAATTTAGCCGTGCAAAAGGAGGTAGTGTGCAATTAGTGAATCCATTGTCCGAGCTATTTAGCTCCTAAATTCTAAGCTGTCCGCCGTGGCCGAGTAACATCAGCCGAGCGCCAAGTTGCGGTACTCCAGTTTGTGTCGAGTAAAGGCTGCTGACCGTACTGGGAAGTCGAGATGCCAAGTATGTCTAAGCCGTGATATCCAATGCCGAACAACATTTAGAGTTGAGAGAGTGACTAAATCAACTTCCTTGCTGAATACGTTTGAACCAAAAAACAAGGCTACCAAGTATACTTAGCCAAGGCCAAGTACCAAATGCTTGAGTCCATGCCGAGCTCATTGCAATAATGTCAGCTTAAATTCCGAGAGAGCGGATGACAACCCATAATCACCTTCCAGAATAGTGAATGCCGACGCTTAATAATCTCGGCAAAGCAAAGGCCGAGCATCTAATAAGCGGAGAGATACTACAACAACAGCCGAGACATTCTACACCATGCTCTACATTGTAGCAATCGAGCCAAGAACTCCCCAACTGGGAGTGAGTGCCTATTTAAAAGTTACTGAGATGCATCAATGCCGAGTCTCTATCGGCCTGCAAGGTTATCGAGATGCTGACTGCTTCTCGAGTTAATGAAGTCCCCAATCGCTGCAGCCAACTAATCTAACTTCCATGACCGTACCAAGTCATTGAGCCAATATGCTTGAGCGTGTTCGAGTTCTTGCCATCCAACTACCGAACCTCGGCAGCTCAAAGTGCTGAGCTCCATAGGCACCGAAGTAAGTCTGACCCGTATAGCTCATGGCTGAACCAAGCAGTTCGTGACTTGCCGAGTATCTCAACAGGGCCAAAAGCCGAGTCCATGATGGCAAACTCAAAATCTCCTCCCTTAGCTTTAATGCAGGCCATGAACTTTGGCATCTTATGATCTCAACATAGTCGAACCGGCCATACGTTGACATCCTAATGAGTACCAACAAGTACATGCCGCAAACCAAGATACGCCTAACTTGAACAGTAACTTCTTATGGTCTAAACGTGGCAACCAAATTTCTCATAACATAACGCAACACTGCCAAGATTTCTATCGACTGGAAAGTGCCAAGATGCCGAGTATGTCCGAGTTATACCAACTCCCAATACTCTACGCGGAGTTGCTAAAGAGCTACCACAAATATGGTGTCGAGTTTAGCCGGCCTTCCAAGTAGACACAACTACCAAGCCTTTTGTATAAGTTATGCTGAATAGCCAAGCTATATGCAGCGAGCCCCCTTACTGTACTAATCGTCAAGTTCTACCAAAGCTTGAGCTATGAGCTATCTGTCACGGAGTGGATCAACCCAACACATATGCAAATAGCGAGTTGAAGCTTATACACGTTGAGCTCACAATTCTTTTGCAAGCTATTAGTATGGGATTTGTCTCCTTTCATCAACTTCTGGAGCAGAGCTTAGTCTCCAAGATTAATTGCTACCAAGCAATTTGCATAAGCTCTTTTAATTGGCCTTGAAAATATCTTAGCACTCCATAGCCAAGCAATCTTCATGCCGAACAATTGTTGCCGAATCTTGTTCCTAAGCAATCTTACATACGCCATTTTGTGGCCGAGAAACCCTTGGTAAGTTAAGTTTCAATCCATGATATCGCATGCTATGCCAACTATGATATTCGTGATACCATATTTTGCTCCAACTTGTACAAGTGCGAGTGCACATGCTAACTTGTAGCAACTTAGTTAATTACTGAGTTCGTAGTTTGAACTACATACTTCACTATCCAATAACCATGTGGTCATAGGGCGATTGTTGCACTCATAGCATTCGAGGGGCCATGTTCTTTGAATCCATCACGATGGTGCAATCTAGTTTTAATATGCAACTAATGGCAGCGAACTTGTTTCAATTTGTCCCATAGCAAGCCATATTTATATGTGGTGAGAATCCTACATTTGAATATGGCATTGGCTTTGGCTTGAAGTTATAGGTTCAAATTTCACTAAGTACACATATACATGTGGTGAGGATCTCGAGTATAAGCTTATGATACAAGCTAGTGGCCAAACCATACATGCTAGTCCTCATTAATTAAAGATAAGTAAGCCTTACCCCTACTTATTCTTGGTTTGTTAACCATCGAATATTTGTTTTGGCTTTCTCAAGCCCTTACCTCCTCAAGCGCTTTACCCTTTTCAGGTACTGCAGCCTCTTCAAGCACTTTGGCCTCCTCAGGCCCTCACCTCCTCAGGTACTCTAGCCTTTTCAAGCCTTAGCCTCTTCAGGCATTTTAGCCACTTTAAGTGCATTAGCCTCCTCAAGTGCTCCAAACTTTTCAAGCCTTTGCCTCTTTAGGCACTCTAAGTCTTTTCAGGCGCTCTAGCCTCTTTAAGTACTTTGACCTCCTTAAGCCATCGCGTCTTGAGGTGTTCCAGCCTTCTTAAGCCCTTGCCTCTTCAAGCACTCAAGCTTCTTCAAGCCTCTGCTTTTCAAGGCATATCGATATTTATAAGCGCTCCAATTACTCCTACTCTTCACCTCTTGAGGTGTACCTTGCCTCTTTAGGCGGTCCTACCTTTTCAACCACTCTCCCCTCTATAAGCTTTTGCTTCTTCAAGCATTTTAGCCTCTTTAGGCTGTGACTATGAACTTTTCCAAAAATCCCAATAAATCAACCTCCTCAAGTTCTCTCTTTTTTGACTTAGTCACCAAAGAAAGTAGGGGGTGGGGCAAGTGTGGATAGGTATTTTCGGATAATTGTTATGTCGGCTTATATTAGTTAATCTAATATCTAAGTCCGGTCCAATGACTCAATCCTAGGACAACCTCCATTGATTCACTATAAATAATAAGCAAGACCCCTAGGTAAAGAGCCCTTCTTCTCCATTCTCATTCACATAACCATTCAACATTTTCTCTCTATATGATAAGAGGGCTAACTTAGGTATTGAAGTGGCCATACTAAAGTACTCTCCACACCCCTTGAAGCTGTTTTCATGTTTTGCAGGTGTTCGTACACTGAGACGAAAATCAACTGTTAACACCACATACTAATCTAAAACACTTTAAGAGTTGAATGACACCATGGTGAGGATGTTTTGAACTCATTATTTAAAGGAGGTCAATTTTGAATTTAATACGCGAATTAACAGGAAGTTAGGTATTCATTTTCAAATCTTAAACACAACTATCCATTGTTAACCTCGTTAGACCAATTTAGAGAATTTTCAAATTTAAACCCTATCAAAAAGCATCCCATAATGAGGCAATTCAGAGGTTAGTATCAATAATTAGGAGAGAAGGATGAAATTGGTTTACGCTTACTTTAGTAACATTAATTCAAAAATAACTTTTATTTCGAATAAGTATTTTTTTTTAAATGAAGAAGAGCTAACTCTTTTTGAAACACCTCAAGCCTATACCAAAGCCCATACATTTGAATCTCTTAATGACAAAACTTAGCAATATAGATAATCACTTTTTGAACTAAAAAGAAAAAATAAAAAAGGGAAAAGTGAAGAAATAATGGGGCAAAGTAATAAATAAGGAAAGAAAGGAGGCAATAATAAGAAAAAAGAAAAAGGAAAAACTTGAAAATCAGGCTTATGTGTAAGAGAAAGTCCCTCAACCGAAGAAAAAGCCCTAATAAACGAAAAAAGCCCTAATAAAGAAAGCCCGGAAGATGTAAGGCCCATAATTAAAGCCTAAACAATCCGAAAAAACATAAAGCCCTTATGCCCACTCTGAACTACATGTCTAGCTTAAAAAAAAACTATATATACACTCATACCAAATCACAAATGTAAAGGCCCCTTATCCATCACAACATAAGGCCTACCCACCTATAATACCTCCCTTGATAAAAGTTCTTTTGATCTTAAAAGATAATTTATCTTTAATAAAGTTTATTTTTTAACTTAGGGTAAGCACACTTCTAGTTTTTTTTTTTTTTTTCTCAAGGGTTTTTAACTTGTATACCCAGCTTAAATAAAAGCATTTCTTTCAAAATAGGCATTCTTGTTAGACATTTTTTGAAACCCTTTGACAAAAAGCCTAAATTCATAATGTTGGACTGAAAAAGACTAAACAGAGTGATCGAGGTATATCACTTGCAAATTGAACTATAATTTTTGGAACAATAGTCAAAAGTGTAATTTTGATCGAGAGTTCCCAAGGAAGTCCTCTTCAACTAAACTAATCATGAGTTACCTTTTCCATAGGAAAGCAATATTTAAAATCACAAGGCCCCATAAGAAAGCCCAACATTAAGGTCTAAAAAGAATATGAGATGCCTTATATTGTTACCAAAAAGGGGGATGATTATAAAATTTTCTCCATAATAAGAATTTGTACCCATTAGCAAACTTTCAAAAAAAAATTAAAAAAAGAAAAAAGAATAGAACAAGAAAGAGAGAAAGTAAAGGCTTATCACAAGTTTTTTGTCTGTTTTCAAATCCATGCTAGCTCAAGTAGCCAAACTTTCAATTCAAGTCATATGTTTCCTTTTCAATATGGCTACACCTTTTAAGCTGATCATATTAAGCTAAGTCATCAAGGGACTTGATCCTTAATGCCTTTTTTGTCAAAAATGTTTTTGACTAAATTATTTATCTATAAATATTTTCAAATTGGTTACATTCCTTCCTTTGCATTGTTAATCCCTTGTTAAGTTTCCTTTAGAGTTCTAGCCAGCTTTTAGAGTACTATCCCATCTTTTGGTCCATTTTTTTATGATTCTAGCTAACCTTTAGAGTACTATCCCCTATTTCATTTATTTTTATGGTTTTATCTAGCTCTTAAAGTGTTGTCCAATCTTTCATCATTTTTAAGATTTTAGCGAACTCTTAAAGTACTGTCTTAACACAAATATTTTTTTAAGATTGTTAATCAGCTCATAGGGTACTTTTCTATATTGATTTCTTTTTGTCTAGCCCAAAAAGTGCTTCCCTTTACCAATTTCTCTTTTACCAATCCCATAGGGTACTCCCCTTTACCAATTTCCATTAGGGTTTCAGCAAGCTCATAGGGTATTTCCCTTCATCAATCTCTCTTTAGGGTTTTAATAAGCTCATAGGGTACTTCCTAATCAATCTCTCTTTAGGGTCTTAGTCAGTTTAAGGAGCGATTTGCTATTTACCTAGATTAGTCAGCTCAAAGGAGTAAGACTAGGTTTCAATTTGTCATTTAGGGTCTTAGTCAGCTAAAAGAGCTCTTCATCCATTCACCAAGGTTAGTTAGTTCGAAGGAGTACAACTAGGTTTTAATTTATCACTTAGGGTCTTAGTTAGCTCAAGGAGCGCTTCATCCATTCACCTAAGTTAATTAACACAAAGGATTATGACCAATTTTTAATCTAGGGTCTTAGCTAGCTCAAGGAGTGCTTTACCCATTTGCTTAGTTAGTCAGCTTAAAGGAGCACAACCGGGTTTCAATTTAGGGTCTTAGCTTGCTTAAGGAGCACTTTGCCCATTCACCTAAGTTAGTAAGCTCATAAAGGTATGATTAGGCTTTCAAATTCATTAAGGTCTTAGCTAGCTCAAGGAGTACTTCTCTCATTTGCTCAATTCAGCCAACTCGAAAGAGCATGACTAGGTTTCAATTTAGAGTCTTAGCTAGCTTAAGGAGTGCTTTGTCCATTCACTTAGGTCAGTTACCTAATAGGTATATGACCATGTTTTCAAATTCTTTAGGGTCTTAACAAGCTAAAGGAGCACTTCGCCCATTCATATAGGTTAGTTAGCTCAAAGGAGCATGACTAGGTTTCAATTTAGGGTTTTAGCTAGCTTATGGAAGGTTTCGCCTATTTGCCCATGTTAGTTAACTCAAAGGAGCATGACAAGGTTTTAATTTAAGGTCTTAGCTAGCTCAAGGTATGCTTCGCCTATTTGTTTTGGTTAGTTAGCTTGAAGGAGCATAATCAAGTTTCAATTTAAGGTCTTATCTAGCTTAAGGAGCAACTAATTGTGCTAATTGAAATCATTAGTCTCACTTGTTATATAACACTCATTAATGTGCCTTAATGAACTTTAAGGACTAGGATATCAAGAGTAGCAATTTTAAAGACTGGATAGCACGGCATGGAAGCTTTCTACTCAAAGTAAACCGGTACTTTTTATTCATTAATAGTCGTTACATTGAAAGAATTGAACAAGGAGCCATATGAGGTGAAAATCTCATGTACAATTCTATAGAGCAGTAGTAAGGGTGCAAAATAAGTTGATTTATGGACAATATCTTTATTGTAAAGGTTGTAATGCTAGAGGAATAATTCAGCCGTTCACTTAGGTTAGTCAGCTTATAGGGGTACAACCAAGTTTTCATTTTCTTTTTAGTGTTCTTGCTAGCCTATAAGGGCACTACCTTCTTTAAGTATCTTTTTTGTCTCAACCAGTTCTTGAAGCACCTTCTCTATCTTTTACCTTTCACCATTCACCGAATCCCTAGTAGATTAGACTTAGGTTAGTTAGCTAGTTATAATGCTTATTAAGACAAATTCATCTATAGGGCAAAAATAATGTCTCATTTTATCTTTGTGATAAAATTTTATTCAAACTTCACCATGAAGAAGGGTAGTTATAGATACTTCATTTTTGTCCCACTTTAATTTTAAAAATTTTAAAATAGGGTAAGGAGTCTTAATTTAGGGAAAAAAACACAAAAAAATATAAAATATTCGAAAAAATCACAAAAATAGAAAATATGTGAAAAATAAAAAATGTAAAAGATTTATAAAAAATAAAAATAAAATAAAAGTCTAGAAAATAAAAAAAAATAGAAAAAGAAGGCAAGTAGATAATTTAACTAGGAAATTTAATTAGTTTTAGTTTTTTAAATATCATTTGCGTCGGGTTATGTAAAAGGTATTGGGCTTAGGTTGGAAATTAATTTAGCTTAGGCCACTTAGTTCATATATGCAATGATAAGGCATAAGCCAACAGCCAGATAGTACTATACTCTGATTTGTACATGGAATGACATGGAGATCCTAGGTTTGAATCCTATTGTAGGCACAAAGTGCATTTTATATTTTTCCACCCATGGATGATGCGTGTTCACATCTGGTTGGGGCTACATATCAGCCTAACACATTGTAAACGCTAACTGAATGCCATAGCGAGCTATTTCTTTCCCTTTTCCCCCCTTTCCTTTGCTTTCCCTTTCATTCCCTACAAAAACAGCCTATACCCTACACTTTGCCTTAGTTTCTTACATAAATTCCATACTCAAGCACCCTTTTTCATGGTTCAATCTCACATTCTACATGGCCCTTTGGGAAATGAATCTAAAAACATGGTCAAATTCATTCGTTTGACCATTCAAATTGAGTTTGAAAAATAGGGAGAGAGGAAAATCTAAGATTTAACATTAATGGTGAATTAACCATTAAGGTCCTCTTTCTCCCCTATTCAACACTAATCCTTGAGTACTATATCTCTTTCGCCGTTCCTCAAACTATTAACCATCGACCTTCGCCATCAAAACAAGAACCCACAAGAGCTCAATCATACATACGCTTCCAATCACAAGAAGTAGAAAAACCGATCTCTCATCATAACTCGCAATAATTTACACCATCGACACTTTACCTCCATTTACACATCCAATGCTCAATCTACACTCCACAAACAAATAGAGCCTAACTTCCCACTCTGATTAACATGCAACAATCTAGACACAACTCTACACATCACTACCCATCCTTTAACATCCTCAACTTGCATAACTAACAGTGACCAACCCCTTTCTCAATCCATCCTCTAACTACTCTTAGTCCTTATAGACGCATACGATCCATAACCTAAACTCCATGCAATAACCCCATTGAATCCTAACTTATCCTAGTAAACCCGCACTTGACAATCCTTTCACTTGGCACAAATGAAAACATGATAAACACAACTATGCACCCTAACCCCAACCTTTTGTTGCATAATACCAAACACTAGAACCTAAAGACCAACATTGAACGATAGGACCCAATACCGATCCTGACCATCTCTCTTGTGCACCATGCAACCCAAGTGACCTACTGCTACAGTGCCTAGACTAGTATTAGTAATAACTCGCAACTACTACCCCTATCAATAGCTACTTAATCTCACAACTAATAAACCTTATCAACCTACCACACTCGAGCCCAATGTTGCAAGCCCAACTTTACCAATCACACTACCAACACTTCATCATTCTCACAATCACCAACGTCGGTTACCTAGCAAACGCCACATGAAGCACCATGAAACACCACCCTACCTTCATGAAACACATGAAGTCTAATCTAATTCCCATAAATCTAGCATTCCCTACAAAAAAATCTACCTAAAACACTTAGGAGAAATCATCCATTGTTGAAGAATCATCCCTAATCCTCACGTACAATGCATGTATTAGGTCATCTAAGTTTGACCCATATTCACTCCAACTTGAGTTCAAACCACACACCTTTAGACTCAACTCGCACATTGATATATTTGATTCAATTCTTTTTTCTTCCTTTTTTTGTTGTATTTTTTTTTCTTCTCTTTAGTTACTTCGTTTTTTTTTTATTTAGTGCAAAATTCTAATGTAGTTGTAATTGAAAAAAAGAAGAAAAGAAAAGAAAATAAAAAGGGGATAGGGAATCTTAACTTATTAAATTTTTACTTTATTTTGATCTAAGGATGTAAAAAAAAAAGTGAATGAATGAATTAATAAATAAATAAGTAATAAAAAAATAAAAGAGAAGGTTAATAACGTTTTACTGCTTAGGAAAATTCATTTTTCAAAAATAAAATAAAACCAACTTTTCTAAAATGAGGCCTTTTAGAATTTTCAAAAAGTAGAAACAAACCAAATTTGGGACCTTTTAGAAATTTTCCTTAAATAACTCGAATCTAATTAAAAACTTAAACTCAATCATTTTCTTAAATTAAAATCAACCAATATACATAACTTTTTGAGAAATGAAATATAAATGTTTGATCCTGACTAATAGGTCTATAAGCACATCTAGGGGGACCTAAAATTTTAAAAAACTTAGTATTCCATTTTCTAGCTTAAATTTTTAAATAGAATCCAATTCGTTTGCTAGTGATTAAATCTTATTTTGAAAAAAGGGTGATTTTGAAAAGTTAGAAGTGATACCCATTAAGGGTATAATAGGATAGGCCTTGGATCTAAAATCTTTAGTTTTCAAAACTTTTTTCTAAAAATTGGTTTTTTAAGTGAATCAATGGCTATGTTAAATCGATCCTCTCAATAGATTTAACTTAGCCCTCTTTTTTGCTAACTCCAATTAGGTAGTGACTTCAAAATGTTTTCTAAAAAAAATCCTACTTTTCTTTAATTCTTATTCAAGAATCAATATTAAATGGGTTATGATTTAATATTAATCGAGTTAGGAAAAACTTATAGAAAAGGGGAAAAAATCAAGCTTGACAAAAGATGGTAGGAGGAAGTGATTAGGATCATATTTTGAAAAAGTCCCTTGTTATTAAGTTGTGAACACTTCTTAAAACTTTATAATCAATTCATGGCATCTTTGCTTTGTTTAGTAATGCTCAATTTTAGCATGGTTTAGAGGTCTAAAGTTAGGTAAATGTTTTGAATAGGTGTTAGATTTTTGTGTTTTCAGAAGATGACTTGTATACATATACCATTATTTTAAGGAATCGAATGGTCTGTTAATGTTATGTAAATTGAAGTGGGTACTAGATATTACCTATGTGTTTCCCTATCGGTGTATGATGAATGCCCAAAAAGCAAGAAAAGAAGAGTTGAAAAAGAAAATGATGGGAATTGAGCAAAAATCATTGCAAACCAAAAGTATTATCCCATCACAAAAGAAAAATGATGGTGAAAAATTATAAAATCTAAAACAAGAATAATGGGCAAGATATGAAAGTTGTTCTGAAAGTTAGGGAGGTGAAGTAAGGTATGATTCAATGGTCACTTTCTATTCACATGACATTAGCATACTTAAGAGACCAATAAGGGAGAAGTATATATGTAAGCCAACCAATCAAACCTTGAGACCTCTCACGTAGTATGGAATGTTAAACTTGACTTCAAATTTCATAAGCCTAACCTAATGAGAAGTTAACTTTACTAGGCATTAATTCTTGAATTACTTATACATTCTTTGATTTGTGACCATTTGATTTTGCATGTGTGAAACAATTTCAACATCACTTTTAAGGATTTCTACACCATATTGAGCACATGCAAACTTCAGGCTCCTAATGATATAACATACTCTTGATCATATATGAACATTAAGGAAATACATGCTTGTCCATCATTTATTGAACAATTCAATATTTTCTAGCTTAATTGAGGACAAGTAAGGTTTTAAACTTAAGGGTGGTGATCATACCTCAAAATATGTAAATTTTCCCAACTCTAAAACTTGCATTTGCGCATAAATTTGTAAAAATTTGTTAATTTTGTATGAAATTGAAGCGTATGCACAAAATTGGCCAACTTAAGTACAATTTCCAAAAATGCATGAAAAAGAATTGATTTTAAATGAATTTAATTAGTTTTATATCCCACATGTAGGTGCACTAAGGCTACTATGGTATTGGTAGCCCCTACCATTCGATCATGAAGGTTGAAATCAAGGGATTAAAGGAATTTGGCCTATCGATCGGTCAGTAATAGCAGCCTTGCTACCAATCGATCGATATGCCCTAAAGCATCGGGTTTACACTAATGGATCAAGAGATTGAGTAAAAGAGAGGATGGTATGTGGTGAATACAATGTGTAGTGATCGAATCATCTACACCGATCGATTAGTACCATCTGCATCAATCGATCAATAGAAGAAATTAAGGTTCGGGTTTTCCTAACTTAAAATCATATTCCCTAAATAATGCATTTCATAAAACATGGAGATAACTGGGGACTGACACATGTATACCGATCGATCGATAGACTAAAATTATAATTACTCACATTTACAGCAAAGAATGCAAGCCACAATTAGGATTTTTACACATGTTTGTGATATTTAGTATTTGTTTTTATGATTTTGATGTACATTTAAGTAGGATTAAAGAGTATCATCATCTTATGTTCATCTAATTTCTTGCTCTTTCTTTTTCATCTTGTTTCTTTGTTCTTTAATGGATTCTTCAACTATATTGTCATCTATTATTGCTGCTGTTGTTAAAACTATTAGTGGCTAAGTAGTTCTTAGTTGGTTTTAGATAATGTAGATGTTTTAGATGGTGAAACTTTTTCGTTTTGCTATGGGCGTGTGTATTTAAGTGGGATTTTAACATTTGGTATTTCATTTTATCTCTTTTAAGTGCATGTTAATCAAATTTTCAATAGGTTTTCTTTACAATTATAAGATTGAGAGGAGATTAGTCATAGGAACTACCCTTAAGAGTTAATAGGTATACATAATTATGAGAGTAAGAGGAGATTAATTGAGTAATTCCTTAATTGAGTCATTGAGTCGGTGAAGTATCAATGATATGAAATCTAGAGGAGATTAGGTGTTCTCCATTGAATTTACACTACATTATGGGGTTCTATTGAACTAAGATGAGTTATGAGACTCAAAGTTGATTGATCCCCTAGTTTTTAGAACTAGAATACTGTAGAGGGGTAAATTAGTCTCATAGGCTTCAAGCACAATAACGACATGGATTTGACTCTTTAAGCTAAGGTAGTAAGGCCCAGAGAGTCAAGCTCATGAAATTCGAGATGATCAAGCAAGATTTGGTATGGTAGGCTCAGAGTAGGGCCCATTAAATCAGTCTACCTAATGCAACCTTTCTTAGTTTACTTCACACTAAAATATAATAAAGCCCTTTATTTATGTCTAAACCCATGCAAATAGCTCATTTGAGATCAACTTATAAAAAGCTTCCATCCTAGCCATTGATTAACATCATGATCCAATGAGTCGAATCTACCTACCATCTTTTATAAATACTCTATTCATTTCCTCATTTGAGGGAGGAGACAAAATTCCAACTAATGTTGTTACTCTGCTAAAATCTTATCTCAAAGATTAAAACACTCAAATATCCTTAGAACACTACCCCGTTCTTTATTCATTATGGAGTATGATTCCATTACGCTCCTCCACCTATCACCTTATAGGTTAGAGCCTACCAAGACTATCTACTACTCCTCCCTATCCCAACTCACTTAATCATCCCATATGTGTAAGTTAAATCATTTCCTTAGTCACATGTAGTGCGATTTATCACACCACATGCACATGACCTCTCCCGATTTGAACCTCCCACACATTTCTTGGTGACTCTATTGGGGAGGAAAGATTTGATTTTTACACTGTGGTACCTCCATAAAGAAGGTTTACTAATCCTACGGATGGCAACAATTAAGAACAGGATGGTACTATTGTTACCAATCATTAAAACCCACCTCTAATGGGAGGTATGAATAAAGGACATGGTACTCAGGAGGTTGTTCCCGATAACACACAACTAGCACAAGAGCTACAACAAACCAATTAGAGTCTGAATGAGCTTAGGGAAATAATTACCCAGCTTGTAGCTATTTTAGTTGCTTTTGCTGCTACGTAGCAAGGACAACTACGGTGGGTTCCTTTAATGAGATGCAATAATATGTTACACAAGTTTGTCAACTACTTAATCCCTTGATTACTAGTGAGAGAGACACTGCTAGAGTTGAGGAGCAGCCTCTTGCGGTGGAACTTATACCCATGCAGTATACCCTGCTCAAACTAATAAATCAAGGAATTCATATAGGAGGTTCATCATCTTTACGTATCATTCTCCGTGTTACAAATGTTGAATCTGTACACCTTACCCCTATGAATCTGACTCCAACAAATTCTATGCTTGTGAATTTCACTAATCCTATTCCTGCAATACTAATAAGGATAGAAACATTTACTCAAAGAGCTTCATTTGTGACTAAAGAAGATTTGGACATATACATGAAATAAATTTAAGCAAAGTCCACAAGAAGTATAATAGAGCTGAAGCTCCCATACCATCCATACATCACCATCGAATTATACCTAAAGGATTATGTGAGCCTGAAGTTCATGTTGTTTAATGGGAAGAAGGGGAGCGTTAAGAAACACTTATTGAAATTAATTGAGACCTTAGAAGTTTATGGCTTAGATGATGATTTAAATTTGAAGGAATTCTCAAAATCCTTCACACAAAAAGCTTATACTTAGTAAGTTAAACTCCTTTTAGGATCAATTAACTCATGGGGTGGAATGTATAAGATTTTTTTTGGAAAAATTCTTCTCTATTAAAGAAAAGATCACTCTCACTAACATAAGACATTTGTCAGAGGTCCAAGGAGGATCTCATGGACTATATTGAGTGGTTCATAGAATGCTCTTTTGATATACAAGACATTTATGATGAAAGGGAGTTAGTTAAGATTTGTATTCAAGGAATGTTTTTAAGTACGTAGTCTCTCTTGAAAATCTTCTATTGGTTTCCTTTGCGGCGTTAGTTGAAAACGCTTGAAGGACCAACAACTCTATGGCACGACAAAAAAATGAAATTACAAGGTTCAATAAGTGGTCACCTTCGGTGAATTTAACCCAAGAGGAGAATCCTAAATGAGTAAAAAAATCTAGAAGTGAGAAGCTTGTAAACACTAAACAATCTTTGGTATAGCCATGCTCAATGGGAAAAGTGTATACGCTACTTGACCAATGGCTATAACATGGAAATATTAGACTTCCTAGAGTTGAATGCTTATGGATAGATGAGGAAAAAAGTGACCCCAAGTTTTGCAAGTTCCATAACAGTATAGGTTACCCTATGAAAGATTGTTGGATAGTAAAGAAAATATTTAATGAACGTATCTAGAAAGGATAATTAATTATTAAAGACGGTGATGTTTGAAATAATCCACTTCTAGCTCATAACACTTGACGTGATCTTGTGAATGTTATCACTCATGACCATACAAAGATGGAAAGCATGGACATACAACTAGTTAAGGTGCATAAAGTTAAACATGGAGGATTTGAGGTCAAGATGAGTAGAGATGATAGGGTCATCCTCACTTTGTTAATAACTGCTAATGTTAAGAAATTCTTTAATCTCATCGACTTTGATGAAGATGCTCAATTTGAGGTAATGACCATGCTCATGAGGATTGTACAAGGCCAACATGAGCAACATACTACATCACATCCTATAGAGAGAATGGTTTTCACAAATGAAAATGTAATTACATTTTAGGATTGTGCAAGGCCAATACAAGCAACATACTGACATGTGTATAAGGAATCCTAATCACAATTGCCCTCTATATGTAGAAAGCATACTCAATGATTATCTTATCAAGAGGACTTTCGTCGACAATGGATCTTCACTAAATGTTATGCCAATGTCTACTTTCAAACCTACAAAGATAGATATTTGATACTTAGTAAAATGAGCCATCCTATTGAATAACTTCTATGAGTCTTCCATGAAGACAAGAGGGTGCGTCAAAGTAGATTTCAATGTTGGATCTATCGACAGCCCCATATGGTCCTATGTGATCGATGCACCTGCATCATACTACCTCCTTATAGGAAGGACATAGTTGCATGACCACAACATAATACCATCAACATGGCATCAATGCATAAAGGGTCATTGGGGTGAGGAGGATGTCTTCATTCCTACAATAAAGGACTCGTTTACATATAATGAACTACACTTTGCTAACATAACCTTCTTCAATGAACATGAAGAGGCGACATTGCTAAATTCTAAAGGACCTCCCAGCATATCTCTCCCTATAGTAGAAGAAGCTTAAGCACTAACATCTAAGAAGAAAAGGATGCGTGGTTACTATAGAGGTGTAATGAATTAGAAGAGAGCTAATAAAATTGTGGAAATCAAAGGTGCTTCATAAAAAGAGGTATGAAAACTACTAAAAACAGAGGATGACTTTATTAGTTTTCTCTTTTCTCTTTTCTTGTTACATGTAAGCAAAGTGATAGTCACTTTTTATCAATGAAAGAAGTTTCTTTCTGTATCACTAACATTATATTATAGAACATGATTCTATCTGTTTATGCTTCTCGATTGTCATCGTTGCTACTAAGTAAGAGCCTATTCTCCTAAGCACGTAAGGATTATCTTATAGAATAATTTACATCCCATTTGGGGCATTTGGACCCTTTTGATTGTTTAAAATAAAAATCGATAGCAAATATGACATATAGTACACACATTGTTGTTGCTTAGTAAAGAGCTTTGAATCTTAAGCACACAATGATGAACTTAGCTCGTATATATAACCTGGTAAGAGCATTGCCTCTTGAGCGCAAACAAGTTGTGGCAATCTTGCATATTTCTTATGTTGTCCATGTGATCCAAATGTTTCTTACCATCAAACAATGGAGACAATCTTGTTGATGAGCAAATTGACATGTTAACACTTCAATCCAAGTAATACTTTGGTAAGCCAAATTACACAATCAAGTAGTGGGGAATACCCTCTTAACAAATGAAAAAATATTATTGATCATAGGCAGTCAGTGCCACTATCATTGCATATGCACGATTGAACACTTCTCAAAAGGGATCTTCTATAGTTATTATCATTAACATGAAAAAAATCTCACCTTAAGATGAGATGATGTGTAAGATCCCTTAGATCACCAAATCTAAGCAATCTCACAATTATGCCTATCTTAAAAGAGACCTCCTTAGATCATTAAGTCTAAGCAGTCTTACAATTACACCTATTTTACAAGTGGCCCCCTTAGATTGAAGAGTCTAAGCATTTCAAAGTAATGCCGATCCAAAATTTGAAGCCCTTACTTAACACTAACGTGACTAAGTAGAGCCTTTGCTCTCTATTGTGTAGTGTTACAATTACACTTGCATGTGGTGATCTAAACCGTAATGTTCTAGCTCTTACTACACCTTATGATAGAAAGGAGTACATTTTTGCACAAAAAACTACAAAGAACATTGCTGCATTTCTCGTTCCACAGTGAACTTTCTTTTTTAATATGTAGATGAATGAAAATAAATAAAGTAATGACAGGGGAAGTGTTGTTAAATAATGTAATGTGTAAGAAGGAAAAGATGAAGGGAGCAAGGAGAATTGAATATCGAGTGATAGACATGAATGAAAGAAAGAAAGATGTTGATGAATCTATAAATGAGAAGTGCTATGAGAAGAGAAAAAAAATATGAAAGAGAAGAATGAAAAATGTTTGGATGAGTAAAAGAAAAAAAAAATCAAAATGATAAATGTGTTTAGATAGTTGAATGTATGTAGGATAGATGAAAAAAATTGTATTAATGGAGTACAAATGTGAGGAGGCATCTTGAGAAGGAAAAACAAGAATCAAACAATAATAATATAAGAAAGAGGGACAAAGAAAATGATGAATGAAGGTTTGAGAGTGTCTTTCTTGACTGTGTATGGTGTCTATATTTTCTCAAAAGAGAAATGAATGTGTAATGATGGAGGTGGCTATTGGAATATATGATGGGAGCTGCTGAGCTAGGTGGAAGGGTGATGCTACATTTTGTAGTAAACAATTAATAGAAAAATATGCTCAAGACATACACCAATTTCACCGGATGATGACACCTCATTAATCCATGTGTTGATGGATCTACGAAATGTGAAATTTGATTGACCATTTAATTACACAACAATGATGAAGGTTATATTTGTGCACACCAAGTAAAAAAGAAAAAAAGAAAAATCCTAATGTATATTGTACACTAGTCAGGTTATGACACCTAACTTAGATAATGTGCTTATGAACATTGTAAGGTTATGCATAATAAACCTGATGTGTGCCCAGATATCAGTAGGCTAAATGTATACAATATATGACTTGGCTTCTATGGTCATTCATTCTATACAAATTGGGAAGCAATAATATTTCTGTGTATATGGTATTATTTTCATATCAAATTGAAGGTTATAGGTTAGAGTAACCTTGATGGGCATGGCTTTGAATAAGTTGAGGAAATAACTGTAAAAAGTCTGGGTTCAACATGGAATGAAGTTCAATTTTTGATATGGCTTGGACTATTGCCTACTTACAATTGGAGATTCCATGGAATTATCAAATAAGGTACTATAAGAGTATTTTTGAAGGAATATTCTAAATAAAGGTTTGAAAATCTTATAAGGTACTTCAAGACTATTGCCTACTTACTAGTCATAATACAACAAATGAATTTGGTTAACACAAAGTGTTTACATGACATGTGAAGATCTTATAAGAAGAGTACTCTTATAAGAGAAGAAAATCAAGGCAATATTAACACATGGGGTCGGCCCAATGAGGTTGCCATTGTGAACTTAGCATATAAATTCAACTTAGTAATATTGATACATATAAATTCAAGAAGAGATTGAATGTACAGTTCAATCTAGTCAAGGCATGACACACAAATAAGAGGTGCTGAAAATTCACATACTAAGTGAATTCTTGAATAAATTTGGTGGTAGTACAGATGTTGAGTAGCCCACGAGCGCAACTATTCGATAGCGTACGTGCCAAAGTCAATTGAAATATTTATTTGATGCTTAAACACCTTTTGACTCCATCCGAAGGACTTTGGTCAAGGGGCAAAATTTAGAGGCTAAATCTAACTCATGGGCTTTAATCCCAATAATAACATGGATTTGACTCTTTAGGTTAAGGTGATAGGGCTTAGAGAGTCAGGCCCATGAAATTCGGGATGATAAAGGGAGATTTGGTATGGTAGCCTTGGACTAGGGGCTGTTAGATCGGCCTACTCAATCTAACCTTTCTTGGTTTTGCTCACACTAAAATATAATAAGCCCTTTATTTAGGTCTAAACTCATGAAAAGAGCCCTTTAAGATCCATTTATAAAAAGCTTTCATCCTAACCATTAATCAACATCATGATCCAACAAATCGAATTCACCTATCATCTTCTATAAATACACCTTCATTTCCTCATTTGAGGGAGTAGACAAAATTTCAACTAATGCCGTTACTCTATTAAAATCCTATCTCAAAAATTAAAACACTCGAGCAACTTAAGAACAATACCTCATTTTTCATTCATTGTAGAGTTTGATGCCATTATTCTCCTCTAATTGTCACTTTATGTGTTAGAGCCTACCAAGACTGTTTACTTCTCCTCCCTATCTTAATTGACTTGATCATCCCATAAGTACAAGGTAAATCATTTCCTTAATCACATATAGTGCGATATATTACGTAGCATGCATGTGACCTCTCCTAATTTGAACCCCCACACAAATACTTCATTTGAGTTAGGAATTAAGTATTTAGCTAATTATTTAGGAAAATGAGATTAAGAGAAGATTTTTCGCTATATAATTGTAGACATCCTTTTTTTGCCCCCCTACAGTTTTAGATTTTTTTTTTTTTAGAATAAGGAAAAATGGTCTTAATTAAAAAGTACCAAAAAATTAGAAAATATAGAAAATAGAAAAAAAATTGAAAAGAAAATGGAAAAATACTAAGATTTAGGAAAAATAAATTTTTTAGGTCTTAGGATGTTTTTAGTATGTTGGGGTATTATGGAGCAGATGATTTCATAAGGCTTCATTTTAAAGGAATTTCATTTTATTTATTTCCTCATTTATTTAAAAAAAAAGTGAGAACGTGACTTAGTCATTTAGGATCTAATTTATGGCTCGAAGCTAAGTTTAGTGTAGTATCTTATTTGTTTATTTATTTTTATCTATATTTATTTTTCCTTCTTTCTTTTGTTTTATTTTATTTAAAAAAAAAAAGAGAGAAGGGGGCTCGATTGGGCTAAAAGCCTTGCCATCTATTTGAACCAGGGCTAAAAGCTTTGTGAATTGGACAAAGCAAGCATGCCTAAGTACGTTAAGAGCTTGCATTTTATTGTTCAAGTAGGTGTATGCAGCATGCACACTTGCATAAGCATGTTTGTCATGTACGACACATACAATTAGTATAATTTTCAGCCATTTTCTTACGATTTCTCCCGAATTCCCCAACAAATACCTTAAGTTCCCAACTAGGTGGCCTCTACTTGCAACAAATTTTCGAGGCATTTTCATATGTTTCCACATGGAATCTTGTTGGAATCATGTACTAGGCATGGCCTAGTTTTGAATCCAACCTTTATTTTGTCTAAATTCAGCTATCTAAGTAGCCAAAATCAGATCAAAAATTGAGGAAAAGCTTAATATACTAGATATCCATTTTACCTCAATATTTCAAACTTAAGCAAATTGGGAGAGAATCAAAGATTTTGGAGTGTATTTCAAGTAAGAATGAAACTTCATTAACACGTTTTGACTAATTTGTTGAATAAGATCAATTCAAATTGAAATTCAATGATTTTGAATTAAAACCCATTCATTTAATTTTTTTCAAATTTAATTCGATTTTGTACTTCCCATGCTTAAGTGAGCTTAGATTAATATAAATTAATGTCTTGGAAGGCCATTGGATCATCAAGAAATGATTAAAAAAAAAATACACACATACATAGTTATCTTGGTTTCCCCCTCTCTCTAAGCATGACCACTTTCTCTCTTTAGGTGGTAGCTTACATATGGTGTTTTCTAGACAAAATCACCACCATGGTAAGCTTCTTTCCCACATAAGCTCTCGAACCTAACCACTTAATGCCTCTATCATGACCATTGACGTTTGTTTCAAACCAAAGCCCCCTCAACTACTACAACTATCACAAAACCCCAACTACACCATCATTTACCGTCTCTCTTTAACCCAAACCAACTACAGTATGATACTTACAACCCTGAGAAACCTAAGCCTAACCATCTTTCACACTCCATCAATCACTAACAACAACGATGCTCAAGCTTTCTCCCTTTACCCCTATTCGAATCGCCCTTGACTACCCTCAAACGACCAAGAAAAGTCACCACACCACTATTAGCCCTTTCTCCAATGGGTTTCACATAAAACTCCAATCACCTACTAGTTTTGGTTGCCAAAACTACCCTTGAGATCCCCATTTGGTCGCTATTTTCCTTCTTCTCTCTCTCTCTTTTTCTCTTTCTCTTAGTCCAATCACGTTCTAAACACATACTTCAACCTAGTTTGACTTGATGATCTAACCCAGATTTGCTCCATAGCCTCGTCCTCTCTAGCATTTAGACCGACCCCTTCCTCTTTTTTTTTTTTTTTTTTTCCTTTGATGTTGTATTATCATAAAAAAAATAAGAAAAAGAAGAAACAAAAAAAAAAAAGAAACGAAAAAAAGAGAATGGATGAAAATGTTTATTTATTTATTTATTTTTCAATAAAAAAAAATACAAATAATAGGAACAAATAAAAATATTTATCACCTAGAAAAATTACTTTTCAAACAAAAAATGTTTTAATCAATCATTTTCAAAATTAAGACTTCTCTTAAAATTTTCCAAAAAATGAGAACACCAATCTAGGACCTTTTTCTTTTAAGCATTTTTCTTAAAATCAAATTGTTAAAAACGTAAACTTGGCCAAAATTAAAATGAATCCACAATTTAAATTTTTTATTGAATGAACTGCAAAAAGTCTAATCCCTACTAGACGGTATGTAAGCTTTAATGGGATGACCAAAAATAGGGAAATTATTTTTATTTTCCTTTTTTGTTAATAAACTTACATCTTATTTTTCTTTAACTATTTTTCTTTAATTATGGATGTAGAATTAGCTAAAAGGGTATTTTAAAAGATAAACTTAATTTCAGAAAGATCAAAAGTGGTACCCATATAGAGTTTAAAAGATAAACTCAAATTCCTTGGTTTTAAAAGATTGGTTTTCAAAAATGATTTTATCACCACCCAGTAGCTAAGTTATAATCGATTCATGCAATCAATTATAACTTAACCTTTCTTTCCTTTTTCTTGATGCCAATTGGGTGACAACTCCATTTTTATTTTTCAAAATCATATGAAAACCAAGTTTTTCTTAATCCCTAATTGAGGGTTTATATTGAATAGGTATAGGGTTCGATATAGATAAGGTTATGGAAAATAATCAACTCAGGAAAAATTTGAGCTCAATAGTTTAGCAACTCCACTAAAGACATCAAGAGAGCTAGCCATTTCAAAACTTGCCGAAATCAAATATGTCTTTCTAAATACTCATGTTATTTATTTATTTCTATATTGTTATGATTTGTTTCGTGTAAATATAAATATTTTAATTGCTATATTCGCTTTTTGCTTGTATCATACTTAGGATTTTAGGGGGAATGATTACATAAAAGATGTAAGGTAGATATGGCTAGACCTAGGCTGTCTTAGAACCTTAGGACGAGGAGCCATTGTATAGGTTCTGAGTGTAGTGGTATAACTACCGCTCGCAATTGATTAGGTTACCTTGCTTAAGCTTCAATGTGAACAATGAACCGTTTCTTCAAAAATGCATAAGGTCACAAAGCTTATTGACCTTACTAATGATGGAGCATTTTAAAAATGCAATCATTTTTTTTCAATAATAGAGTAGCAACTTAAGGATTGTTATATTAACCCAATGCAACTAACACATGCATGTTTCCACTTACATTCTCTTGTTTCATTAATAAACAATTCTTTTTCATGAAATGTTTATGCTTAAAGATAATGGCAAGTGACCAAGTGAACAATTAGAGAATTGATAGGCTACAAGACCTCCCAAGGATTTACAAACAGCTGTTAGAAGCTAAAATTGCCTATTTAAAAGAGAAGCTTAAATGTTTTGAAGCTTAAAACTGGGCCTTAAAAGCGTTTCTCAGACAAGTCCTTGGAGAAACTCATGAAATGCCAGAAGACCTTAGAGCTCATCTACGAGACTTAATTTAAGGTTTTTTAGATGATAGCTAAGGGGCCTTAAATAAATGTTAAGCTTCATTCAATAATAATCTAAGATAAATGTTAGGCTCTTTATCTTTGTTTTTAGGTATTCTAATTTTTCAAGGTAAAAAATGTTCCCTTTAGTGCATCATTCTTCATTCTTTAGTATTCCCCTTTTGTAAATAGTTCTTCAATGGCATTCATCTAACAATGTTCACTCTCACTCATGGAAATGTAAATAAATTCCATAGACTTGTAAATAGAACCCTAAAATCAGTACCCTTATTTGAAATTATATTTCTCAATTTTTGTAAAATAAATCCCGATCTCAGGGAAAAAAAAGGCAAAAAAATTAAAAAATAAATGGAAAGAAGAAAAGTTGCTAACGGTTCTAAATCCTTATAGGAGGCTGACAAACCAAAACCCTTAGCCCATTAAGGCATCTAACCTAAGAAAAGAACCTTTGGCCTGTCAAGGTTGCTAACCTAAACGACCCTTAGCCCAAAAGGTAGCCAACTCAAACACAAATCTTGGCCTATAAGGTAACTAACTTAAAACAAGCCACTTAGGTCATTCAGGCAGTCAACCTAAAACATGAACAGTTAGCTCATTGAGGTAACTAACCTAAATGTTAACCCTCAGCCCATCGGGGCAACTAATCCTAACATAAACCTTAACCCATTAAGGTAGCCAAACCAAGCCAAAACCCCTGGTCCATTGAGAAAACTGAACCAAACCATAAACCAAGTCAAAACAAAAAGTCAAATACAACTTCGGTCTCAAACTCAGATCGAATGGAAAATAGTGTTTCACACTAGGGCATATTTTAAGAAACATATTTTAAGAAACTGTAGGCCAAGGTCAATCTTCTATCTTAGGACAAATCAATATAGATTCCTCTTTATAGAATTGGTAACTTACTTTTAAAAAGTTTAGGATGAAAAGAGGCAAACTATATCCCCTATACAAACCCTTAAACACTTTGAGAGTTGACTGACATCATGATAAGGATACTTTAGATTCGTTCCTTAAAGGAGATCAATTTTGAATTTGATACTCTGATTAGAATGAAGTAGGGATTCATTTTCTAATGTCCCCATACACAAATATCTTTGTTAACCTTATTGAGCCTATTTAAGGAATATTTTAAAATTAAACTTTGTTGAACCACCCCAATAATGGGGCAATTTGGAGGTTGGGTATTTAATTGGGAGAAATAGATAAAAACTAGTTTGTACTTGCTTTCGTAGCATCAATTCAAGAATAATTTTTAATTTTTGATAATTTATTTTCTTTAAAATGTAGATGAGCTTAGAAGAACTTTATACATGAAATCTAAACACTTTAGGAAGTCAATTAAAGAGAATGACTAAGAAACAACAAGAGAATGGATAAAAAAAAAAAAAGAGGAAGTAGGAGAAGAAGAAGAAGAAAGAAAAGAGGCTTGAAAATTGAGCCTAAATGTAAGAGAAAAGCCCAAAAAGATATATCACATCCCAGCAAGGGTAGCAAAACTAAATCAAAAGGCTTGGAATTAAAGCCTAAATAGCTCAAAAAAAAAAAGAAGAAGCACTAATTCACCTTCCTAGGCCAAAAAAAAAAAAGAAAAAACATAGCCTCCATATCCATTTCGAATCATACTCTAAATCACGAACACAAAACCCTCTTACCCATCTTGAATCAAACAAGTCCTTTCCACCCACAATACTTCCTACACTCAATAAAAGCTCTTATGATCTTAAAGGACAATTAATCTTAAATAAATTTTGTTTTGAAACTAAGGCATGCATATTTCTAGTTTTTGCTAACCAGTCCTAACTTATACACCCGAGTTGAAAAAGTAAATCTTTCAAAATAAACCTTCTTTTCAATCCCACTTGAAACCATTTAACTAAAAGCCTAAATTTACAATATTGAATTGAAAATGACCTAATTGATTTATCAAAGTGTATTAGTTACAAACTAGACTATAATTTTTTGAATAGTAATAAAGAGTAAAATCTAGATCGATAGTGCACAAGGAAGTCCTCTTCAACTGGACTAATCATGAGTTACCCTTTTCTTCGAAAAGGAATGTTTAAAATCACACGGTTGCACTATGAAGCTTAACATTTGGATCAAGAGACATTTTCATAGACTAAAAAGGATATGAGATGCCCCACAGGGTTACCAAGGAAGGAAAGGTTATAGCCCTCTTACTTCTTAAATGAGAATCTATACCCGTTAGTAAACTTTCTAAAGAAAAAAGAAATAGACAAAAAAAAAGTGGAGACAAAGTAAAAAAGAAAAAAAGAAAAAGAAAAGAGAGAGAAAGTAAAGGCTTGTTATAAGTTTTTTCCATCCATTTTTGAATCCATGTTAGCTTAAGTAGCTAAGCTTTCAATTCATGTCATCTACTTCCTTTTCAATGTGGTCACACCATTTAAATTAACCACAAATGGTTTTTGATGTTCATTAACTTTTCTTTTTTTTAAATTGAAGAGACCTTGTCCCCCAATACCTTTTTTTCCATAAATGGTTTTAAAAAATTTCCTCTTTTGAACATTTTTCAAGTCAAGTGGTCTTTTAAACTAGTTGCATCCCCCCATTTGCTTTTGCTTTCTCTGTTAGGGTTTTTGCTAGCTCATAAGGTGATTTCGCTTCATCATATCTTCTTTAAGGTTCTGACTAGCTCTTAAAGTCCTATTCCAGCTCATATTTTCTAGTAAGGTTCTAGTTAGCCCAAAAATTGTTGTCTAAGATCATGTCTCTCATAAGTTATTGAGTTAACCTACAGGGTGCTTTCCTCCCTTTGATTTTCCTTTAGGTTTTAAGCTAACCTATAAGATGCTTTCCCATTTCTCAATCTTTCTTAAGGTCTTACCTAACTTTTAGAGTGCTCTCCCATCTTACATTTCTCTTTAGTGTTTTAGTAAGTCCATAAGGCACTTCCCTTTACCGATTTGTCTTTGGGTTTTAGCAAGCTCATAAGACGCTTCTCATTACGAATTTCTCTTTAGTGTTTTTGCAAGCCCATAGGTTGCTTCCTATTACCTATTTCTCTTGGGGTTTTAGCTAGCCCGTAGGGTGCTTCTCATCACCAATCTCTCCTTAGTGTTTTAGTAAGCCCATAGGGCACTTCCCTTCACTAGTTTCTATTAGGATTTTAGATAGCCTATAGTAAACATTTCATTTACCATTCTCTCTTAATGCCTTAGCTAACCTATAGGGCTCTTCCCTATTCCCAACTAGCTTTCAAAGATTCAGCAAGATTAAGGATCACTCTTTCCTTCCTAGGATAGTTAGCCTTGAAAAGCACTATTAGGTTTCATGTTGATTTTTTTGTTAGGGTTACTAGTCCCTTAAAGATGCTTTCACTTCAGTTAGTTTGCTCAAAGAACCATAGCCAGGTTATTTAAAATCAATTCATTATTTAGGGTTACCAGTCCCCTAGAGACGCTCTTACTCAAGTTAGTTAACTCAAAGAAACACATCAAGGTTTTCTAAAATCGATTCAACATTTAAGGTTACTATTTCCTTAAAGATGATCCTACAAAGGTTAGTCAACTCAAAAGAGCACGTCCAGATTTTCTAAATCAATTCTTACTTAAGGTTGCAAGTCTCCTAGAAATGCTCCTACCTAGTTTAATTCGCTTAGATAAACACTTCCAAGTTTTCTAAAATCAATTCCCATTCAAAGTTGCTATTTCCTCAAAAACACTCCTACCTTGGTTAGTCAGCTCAAAAGAGTATGATCAGGTTTTCTAAAATCAATTCTCATTGAGGGTTACAAGTCCCTTAGAGACATTCCCACTAGGTTAGTAGCTCAAAAGAGCACTTCTAAGTTTCAAATCAATTCCTATTTAGGGTTGTTAATCCCTTAGAGATGCTCCTTTTTAGGTTAGTCAACTTGGAAAAGCATTATTAGGTTTCATATCGATTTTTCATTTAGGGTTACTAGTCCCCTAAAGATACTTCTACCTAGGTTAGTCAACTTAAAGGTACTTGACCAGGTTTTCCAAAATCAATTCTCATTTAGAGTTGCTAGTCCCTTAAAGACGTTTTTTCCTAGGTTAGTTAGCTTAAAGAAGCATAACTAAGTTTCAAGTCAATTCTCATTTAAGGTTGCTAGTCTCTTAAAGACACTCCTTCATAGGTTAATCAACTTAGAGGAGCACTTTAAGGTTTTAATTAATTTCTCATTTAAGGTTGCAGTCCCTTAGAGATACTCCAACTCAGGTTAGCCAACTCAATATAGTACACCCAGGTATTCTAAATTAATTCTTATTTAGGGTTGTTAGGCCCTTAGAGGTGCTCCTTCTTAGGTTAGTCGGCTTAAAAAAGCATTACCAAATTCATATCAATTTCTCATTTGGGGTTGCTAGTCCTCTAGAAACACTCTTGCCTAGGTTAGTCATCCAAGAAGGAGCACAACTAAGTTTCATATCAATTTCTTAGTTAGGGTTGTTAATTCCCTAAAGATGCTCCCACTTATGTTAATCAACTTAGAAAAGCATAATTAAGGTTTCAAATCAATTTCCCCAGCCAGCTCATAAAGCGTTTCCATTTAAGGTTCTTGTTATCCCACATGGCACTACCCTCCATTCTAGTTTCTTTTAAGGTTCTTGCCATCTCTTAGGGTGTATCCTTTACTCAATTTCACTTTTACAATCTTACCAACTTTGACAGTACTTCCCTTTCTTCAAAACTTCCTAAGGTTATAGTTAGCTTGTAGGGCACTATACTATGATAAAAACCCATTATTATGCCACGTCAACTCTTTGAGTGCCTTCTCTCTCCTTCATCTTTCACCTTTTACTAAATCTTTAAGAGATTAGGCCTAGGATAACTAGCTAATTACAGTGCTTCTTAAAGCAAATTCATTTTTTAGATAAAAGCGGTGTCTCTTTTTATTTTTATGGCAAAGTTTTGCTCAAACTACACCGCAAAGCAAAGCAGCTGTAAACACCTTATTTTTGCTCCCTTATAGTTTTATAAAATTATTGTTAGAATAGGAAAAAGGTCTTAATTCAAAAATAAAAGAGATTAGAAGATAGAAAAAGCATAACAAAAAAATGGAAAAGTACAAAAATTTAGGAAAAATAGATTTTTTAGGTCTTAAGATGCTTTTAATGTCATTGGGTGACATGAAACAAGTGATTTCATAGGGCTTCATTTTAAAAAGAATTTTATTTTATTTATTTACCTATTTATTTAAAATACTGTATGTATGCGACTTGGTCTTTTAAGATGTAATTTTTGGCTCGAAGCTAAGTTTAGTGTAGTATCTTATTTGTTTATTAATTTTTATTTATATTTATTTTTCTTTGGGGGGTGAGGGGGCTTAGTCAAGACTAAAAGCCTTGCCATTTATTCCAACTAAGGCTAAAAGACCTGTGAATTAGAGTAAGTAGGTACGCCCGGCCCAAGCACATTAGGTGCCTGTGTTTTATTTTGCAAATAGGTACATACAGTGCATATGCCTACCTAAGCATGTATGCCACATACGATGCATATGACTAGCAAAATTTTCTGTCATTTTTCTTATCATTTCTCCCAAATTCCCTAATAACTATCTCATGTTGCTAGCACAGAAGCCTTTATTTACTACCAATTTTTAACGCATTTTCACACATTTCCACATGAAATCTTAGTGGAATCATATGCTTAGTGTGGCCTAGTTTTGAATCCAACCTTTATTTTGTCCAAATTCTATAATCTATGTAGCTAAAATCGAATAAAAAGTTAAGGAAAAGCTTAATATATGGGATATCCATTTCACCTCAATCTTTTAAACCTAAGCAAATTTGGAGAGAATCAAAGCTTCTAGAGTGTATTTCGAGTAAGAATGAAACTCCAATGACACGTTTTGACTAATTTGTTGAACAAAATCAAATCAAATTTAATGATTTCAAATTAAAACCCATTCAATATATATTTTCAAATTTAATTCGATTTTGTATTTTCGATACTTAAGTGAGCTTAGATTAGTATAAATTGATGTCTAAGGAGGCCATTAGATCATCAACAAATGATAAAATACACACATAGCGATCCCAATTTCCCTCTCTCTCTAGGTAGTTTCTTGCATATGTTGTTTTTTGGACAAAACCGTTACTATGGCCAGCTTCATCCCCACTTAAGCTCTCGAAACTGATCACCTAAAGCCCTTATCATACCTACTGACATCTATTGAGAATTGAACCCTACCCTCAACCACTGTAACCACTATAAAACCCAAACTACACCACCACTCTCCATCTCTCTTTAACCTAAACCAACTGCACTACGATACTCACCAACATAAGAAACCTAATCCTAACCATCTCTCACACTCAATCGATCACCATGAGTAATAATGTTAAAGCTTTCTCTCTCTACACCTATTTAAACCAACCTTGAACACCCTCAAACAACCATAAAAAAGTCACTGTACCACCACTATTAGCCCATTCTCCAATGAGTTTCACATGAAGCTTTAGTCATCCACTTGTTTTGGTTGCTAAAACCATGCTAAAGCTCCCCATTTGGTTATTATTTTCTTCTCTCTCTCTCTCTCTCTGTGTCTAATCACATGTTGAACATGTGAACTAACCTAAAACCTAATCCCAACCATCTCTTACACTCAATCAATCACCATGAGTAGCAATGTTAAAGCTTCTCTTTCTATACCTATTCAAACCAACCTTGAATACCCTCAAACAACCACAAAAAGTTAATGTACCACCACTATTAGCCCTTTCTCCAATGAGTTTCACATGAAGCTCTAGTCACCCACTTGTTTTGGTTGCTGAAACCACCCTTAAGCTCCCCATTTGGTTATTGGTTTCTTCTCTCTCTCTCTCTCTCTCTAATCACATGCTGAACATGTGAATTAGCCCAGTCTATCCCAATGATCTAGCCCATTAGCTAACCTTGATTTGCTTTACACCCCTAATCTGTCCTCTCTAACATTTAGTCCGATCCCTTCCATTTTCTTTTCCTTTGATGTTGTATTGTAATAAAAAAATAAGAAAAAGAAGAAAAAAAAAAGAAAGATAATGGACGAAAATGTCTATTTATTTATTTATTTATTTATTTTTCAATTAAAAATATATAAATAACAAAAATAAATAAATAAAAATGTTTGATCACCTACAAAAACTCACTTTCTAAAGAAAAAAAAGTTTTAATCAATCATTTTCAAAATTAGGTCTTTTCTTATAATTTTCAAAAAATGAGAACGCCAATCTATGACCCTTTTCTTTTAGGTATTTTTCTTAAAATCAAATAGTTAAAAACATAAACTTGATCAATTTTTCAAAATTAAAACAAATCCACAAATTAAAGTTTATATCGAATGAACTGCAAAAAGTCTGATTCCTATTAGAGAGTACGTAGGCTCCTATGGAGTGATTTAAAATAAGAAAATTATTTTTATTTTCCAGTTCTATAAATAAACATACATCTTCTTTTTATTTAACAAATTTTCTTTAATTGTGTATGTAGAATTAGTTGAAAGTGTATTTTAAAAGATAAACTCAATTTCGAAAAGATTAGAAGTGGTATTCATTTAGGGTTTAATAAGTTAGCCTTTGGAATCAAATTCTTTGGTTTTAAAAAAATTGTTTTTCAAGGTAATAAAAGTTACCTTTAGCACATCATTCTTCATTCTTTAGTATTCCCCTTTTGTAAATAGTCCTTCAATAATATTCATTTAATAATATTTCCTCTCACTTAGGGAAATATAAATAAATTCTATAGACTTATAAATAGAACCTTACAATCACCATCCTTATTTGTAACTAGATTTCTCGATTTCTATAAAATAAAGCCCTATCTTTCTCTCTCAGAAAAAACCAAAAAAAAAAGGAAGAAAATAAAAAAAATGGAATGATGAAAGGTTGCTAATGGTTACAAATCCTTATAGGATGCTAACAAACAAAAACCCTTAGCTCATTAAGGCAGCTAACCCAAGACAAAAACCTTTGGCCCATTAAGGTAGCTAACCCAAATGACCCTTGGCCCATTAGGTAACTAACCTAAATCAACCCTTGGTCCAAAAGGCAGCTAACTAAAAACAAGCCCCACAGCTTGTTAAGGCAGTCAAACCAAAACATAAACACCTAGCCCTTTTAGGTAGCCAACCTAAACGCTAACCCTTAGCCCATCAAGATAACTAACCTAAACACAAACCTTAACCCATTAAGGTAGCCAAACCAAGCTAAAACCCTTAGTCTATTGAGAAAACTAAACCTAACCATAAACCAAGTCAAAACATAAAGTCAAATACGACCCTAATCTCAAACTCATATTGAATGGAAAGTATTGTTTCTCGATGGGGCATATTTTAAGAAAATGTAGAGCAAGGTTAATCTTCTATGCTAGGGTAAATCAGTATAGATTCCTCCCTAAGAAATCAGTAACTTACTTTTAAAAACTTTGAAATGAAAAGAGGTAAACTATATCCCTCATACAAAGCCTTAAACACTTTCAGAGTTGAATGACATTATGATGAGGATACTTTAGACTCATTTCTTAAAGGAAGGCCATTTTGAATTTGATATGCATATCCTCATGAAGTTGGGAATTCATTTTCTAATATCCCTACATAGAGATATCCTTGTTAAACCTGTTAAGCCTATTCAAGAAATATTTTAAAATTAAACTCTTTCAAAAACCACCCCTATGATGGGAGCAATTTGGAGGTTATGTTATTTAACTAGGAGAAATAGATAAAAATTGGTTTGTGCTTGCTTTAGTTGTTTTGAGTCAAGAGTAATCTTTATTTTTGATAATTTATTTTCTTAAAAATGGAGAAGATATTAGAAGAACCCTATATATACAGTCCAAACACTTTAAGGAAACAATTACTTCTAAGCTTAAGGAAAATGACCACGAAACAATGACAGAATGGGTTAAAAAAAAAGGGGAAGAAGAAGGAGAAGAAGAAGAAGAAAGAATAGAGGCTTGAAAATTGGGCCAAAATGTAAAAGAAAAGGCCCAAAAATATATATCATAAATCAGCAAGGGTAACAAAACTGAATCAAATGGCTTGACATCAAAGCCCAAATAGCTCAAAAAATGCAAAGCAATGAATCAACTTCTTAGCCCAAAAAAATAAAAACACAAAGCTTTCATATCTATTCCGAATCACACTCCAAATCATGAACACAAAACCTTCTTGTTAGATATCTCGCATACTCATATATTTTAATGATAACAAAAAGGGATAAATACTAATGAATCATTAAGAATTTAGGTATATAGAAGGATTTTTAGAAAGTTTAACTTCGCAAAAATGAGTTATAGTAAGAAACTTATTCAGAAGGTTTGAATTGATTAAAAATGGACTAGTCTAAAATTCTTCAACAAGAATTTCAAAAGCTTTATAAGCATAAGTGGTATAATACATCATTTAGAAGCTGGTTTAAAAGCTTCAAAGAAAGAAAGAAAGGAAGAATTGATACTCTTCAGATGGTTGATCTGGAAACATATGACAGTATTTTTAAATTCAAATTTAATAAGACTTAGCTCTATTAGGTTGGGTGTATTAGGAAAATACACTTAATCCTATTTTAGTTAAAAAGGAATTAAGATCCATGGGGATTTTTAAGCAAATTAATTTTTGAAAAATTAAGATACGTACAAATACGGATAAGGATAAGGATGAATCAGATCTTATGTAACTTTAAAACTTGAATAATAGTTTTATCTAAAAGTTTCTAATGAGGCATATCTCCTTGATAAATTCAAATTAAAAGATTAATTGGTGGTTATGGATTGAAGTTTATTTGATCTAAACAAAATAAGGAGATTTTTCTTTTTAAATTCAAATGACGAGATCCTCTCAAAATATCTAAGGATTATCTTTGGCAAACTAACGATTGCATAGATACAAAAAAGTTAATCTTCAACATATTAGCCATCGGCAGATTTCAATATAAAAAGAAGAAGCATTCAAAATATTTGGATAGTACTTAAAAAAAGAAAAAAGGTTCTCGCAAAACAAATAGTCCTGATCATATTCAACCTTCTAAAAAGTCATAGAAAGTCCTTCAAATAACTCTTCAAAAAGTTTCATCGAAGCAAACATTACAATAATCGTCATTTCCTTTGGAGCGAAATTGTTTAAGATTTACATTTTTATTCTCTCTTATAACTTGAAATTATCATTTTATTGTTTGAGTGTTGAGACAAATACATTTGTACTCTATAGTTTTGTATTAGCCTAGATTGTTGAGAGACTAGATGGGTAGAGTAGAGTGTTGTAAAGTCCATGTGTGACGAGTGCTTGTAATCTTTTATGATTTGATTTAGTGGATCAAGTGAAATGGAACCGATGAAGTGGATCGGGTCTCCAATAGTGGAGTTGAAAGAAAGTTGTGAGCAGAAGGCCAAAGCTCTATAAAATCTCAACCTAATATTCTCCTTCCTTACTCTTTTAATTTGCTTTATTAATTGTTGTGTGTTGAATTATTAAAATATCACTATTTACACCCCCTTTTCTTTATATCTTACATAGGACCAACAATTGATATCAAAGCCTCACTCTAATATCTTCTAGAGTTCAAGATCATAGGTGAATCAAGTGATAGTTTAACAATTCAGCCTTGTAAGGTACCATTTTTTGGTGGAATTAACTGTCCTTATTAGAAATTCAGAATGGGGACTTATGTGAAGACATCAAATTATTAGGCTTAGCAAATTATTTCTACAAGAGATCTTAAAGTTCCAACCATCATTATGTTAAGAGATGATATCACCGAAGTCAAACTCAATTCAAAGGCTAAGGATCTTGTGTTGAATACTACTGTACATTTAGAATTTTATTTAATTACTTCTTATGAAACAACTAAGGACATTTGGGACACTTTGGTGCAATCTTATGAAGGCACAGAACCAATCTAAGATATAAGAATCAACTCATTGGTTTAACAATATGAAATATTACAAATTCTCCATGGTGAAGAAATCAAAAACTCTTCTAATAGATTTACTACTATAACTAATGAACTGTCTTCTCTTAGCAAAATTATTAATGATGTAGATATAGTTCATAAGATGCTAAGGATTCTTCCCAAAAATTAGGATGCAAAGAAAACTGCCATAGAAGAAGCTTGTGATTTAAAGACGTTGACCCTAAGTCAACTACATAGCAAGCTCATAGCATATGAAATTGATTTTCTCAAATCAGAAAGTACTTCAGAAGATACAAAGAAAAGGACTATACCTTCAAAACTAAGGAAATAGCTACTGATTCAAAAGGAGAAAATTCATCTAAAGAAGAAGAGGAGGATGTGACACTTCTAGCTAGAAAGCTCAATAAATGGCTTAAGAAAAAGGGTAAGAAAACATTTACTAAAACATTTACTACTAATATGAATTGGTTTGTTGATACAAGAAAGGCAATCAAAGAAAAAGTTCAAAAAGGAAATTAACTGTTATGAATGCAAGAAGCTTGGACATATCAAATATGAATGTCCCATGTTAATTAAGAAAATGGAGAAATTCAAGAAGAAATGCAAATCTCTAATGGCAACAAGGAGTGATCTGAAAGATTTATAAACTGAATCAGAAGGTTTAGAGGAATGTGAGGAAGCAAATCTATGTCTTATGGCACTTTCTAAAGTAGATTTTAAAACAAATTTCAATTCTAATTTAGAAGTACTTGACGATATATGTGCTAAAATTAACAAACTCCTCAAAGCTCTTTCTGAGTCAAGCAACAAAATATCTAAGCTTGAATCTAAAGTAAAAATGTTGAAAACTGAAAAACGTGCACTTAATTATGCTAATAAACTGCTAGTAGATGAAAATGATTTTGAAAGATTGCATATTGCTCGTGAAGACTTAGTCAATGAAAATATTATTCTAAAAGAAGAAATAAAAAATTTAAAGAATCGTGTGAAAGACTTATTCAAGTCTATCAAGAATGCTTTTCTCAAGTTTGATGAGAGTGATAAAAAGTTACAAATGTTATTTTCTAGCCAAAGGATGAATAATTCAAAATTTTGATTAGGTTTTGAATTTGGTGAAACATCTAAAACAAAGAAAGAAATAGTTTTTGTAAAATCAAAAGATGAAAACCAAGAAATAATTAAAGGTAAGGAAAGCAACAAAGTGTTTGAACCTATCAAAAAGTACAACAAAAGGGTTTCTTGAAACAATGACAAGTATCCTTTCAAAGGATACCACAAAAGGTTAAACAAAAGGTATTTAAAAAATAATCCAAATCTAAGGAAAGTGATAAGTAATAGGTATACTAAGCAAAAACCTTATGCTTGTTTTCTTTGTAATAAAATACGTCATATAGAGAAACATTGCTTTTATAAAAAAATAAAAATACAAGCTCAAAAATAATCAAGGTTCTATTCAAAAGACGAGCTTAAATTTTCATAGACTTAAGCTTTGCTGGGTTCATAAACAAATTTGATTATGCTTTAATGTATGCAGGACTATGAAGCAAAGATAAAAGGAACATGGTATCTTGATAGTAGATATTTAAAACACATGACTGGTGATGCTTTGCTGTTCACAAATCTAAAATGGAAGGAAGATGGTTATGTGAAGTTTGGTGACAATAGTAGAGGTAAAATAATTGCAATAGGATTAATTGGTTTGGTACCTCATTCAATCAAAAATGTGTTATTAGTTAAAGGATTAAAACATAATTTATTAAGTCAATTGTGTGATAAAGGATATAGAATAATTTTTTAATATAATAAATGTGTTGGTTTTAATAGGGATGGTTTTAAGCTATTTGAAGGTTTCAAAATGAAGAATGTTTATCTAATTAAACCATTTGAAGTACCATTTGAAAACTGTTTTATTTCAATAAATGATAATGCTATGCTTTAGCATAAAAGACTAGGACATGTGAACTTTCAATAATTAGAGAACTTGTCTAAAAAGAACTTAATTGAAGGATTGTCAAAACTACATACTCTTAACAATATTCGTTGTGCTACTTATCTTAAGAATAAAATGAATTCATCTTCTCATAAGAGTAAGAAGGTTATCTCTATTCAAAAACCTTTAGAATTATTGCATTTAGATCTTTTCGGTTTAACTCGCATCTTAAGTTTAGGAAGAAATAAGTACGGGCTTGTTATAGTAGATGATTTTTCTAAATTTACTTGGATCTTATTTTTGCTTCATAAAAGTGATGCTTTTAAAAGTTTTGAAATCTTTTCAAAAAAGTTAAAAATGAAAAAGGCCTTTCCATTATCAATCTACAAAATGATCACGGTAAGAAATTTGATAACTCAGATTTTATCTTGTTTTGTAAAGAAAAAGGCATGACTCATAATTTTTCCATACCTTATACTCCACAAAAAAATGGAGTTGTTGAATGTAAAAATAAGACTATCCAAGAAATGGCAAGAACTCTACTTAATGAAAGTAATATAACCGATTACTTTTGTGCAAAAGCTACTTCAACAGCTTGTTATATTATAATCGAGTATATGTAAGACCCTTGATAAGTAAAATTGCATACAAGATCTATAAAGGAAGGAAACCTACTATTTCATACTTTCATTCATTTGGTTGTAAGTATTTTGTTAAGAAAACAGGAAAAGTCTTCAGAAAATTTGAAGAGAGAGTAGATGAAGCCATCTTTCTAGGCTACTCTCTGAACTCAAAAGCATACTGAGTATGCAATAAAGAGACAAAAGCTGTAGAAGAATTAATAAATGTCAAATTTATTGAAGAAACAATCCATGAAGAATCAAATGATGAAATTCAATTTGTTTCAAACAAAAATAGTACAATATATCTTGATTCAAAAGGAAAGACAAAACCTCCTTCAAAATGTACATTAGAAGCTTCAAGGATGTTGGATGAATCCAAAACAAAACCTGAATTAGAAGGTAATTCAGAAATTAATACTAGATTAGTTGAAAAAAAACCCAAAAGTTAAGTTAGAAGGTTCTGAACATTTTCATACTCCACCATCAACATCAAAATTTAAATCTAATCATCCTCCTAAGCTTATAATTGGTAATGTTATATCTAGAATAACAACAAGATTAAGGTTACAAAATTTTGAAAATCATTTTGCTCTTATATCTGAAATTGAGCCTTACTTAGTTGATGAAGCTTTAAATGATAGTAACTGGATCTTGGCCATGCAAGAAGAACTCAATCAATTTCAGAGAAATCAGGTTTAGAGTCTAGGTCTAAGATCTAAAAACTAGTCAATCATTATAATTAAATGGGTATTCAAGAATAGACTGGATGAGCATGAAAAAATAATCAGAAACAAAGCATGGTTAGTAGTTAAAAGTTATTCATAAGAAGAAGGAATAAACTATGATGAAACCTATGCTCCTGTTGCTAGATTGGAAGCTATAAGATTGTTACTTGATTTTGCTTGTTTGAAAAATTTTAAGTTGTATCAAATGGATGTAAAAAGTGTTTTTCTGAATGGTTTCATATAAGAAGAAGTATATGTTGATCAACACACTTGATTTGAAGATCCCTTCAAATCGGGTCATGTGTTTAAGTTAAAAAAGGCTTTATATGGACTTAAACACACTCCTTGTGCTTAGTATGACAGATTAAGTCAATTCTTGATTAAAAATAACTTTCAAAGAGGAAAAGTAGATACTACACACACCATGAAACATTATGAAAAAGATATGCTAGTTGTATAAATCTATATTGATGACATTGTGTTCGGTGCAACTAATGAAATATATTGCTAAGAATTTTCAAGTTTGATGCAGGAAAAATTTGAGATGTCACTCATGAGTGAAGTAAACTTCTTCTTAAGATTACAAATCAAATAGTCAGAGAATGGAATATTTATTCTCCAAGAGAAGTACTCCAGACAGATATTAAAAAAATTTGGTTTTGAGAATACCAAAGCGTTTTCAACACCTATGAGTACCTCAACAAAGCTTGACATCATAGGTAACAGGAAAAAGGTAAATGAAAAACTATATCGAAGTTAATTAGATCTTTGTTATATCTAACTGCTTCACCACCTAATTTTTTTTTAGTACTTATATGTATGCTAGATTTCAAAGTTCACCAATTGAAACACACTTAACTACAGTTAAAAAGATCTTTAAATATATAAAAGGTACTACTAAATTAGGAATCCGATATCCTAAGAGTCAAAATTTTGACCTTATAGGATATTTAAACACTGACTATGTAAATTATAAAGTAGATAGGAAGAGTACTTTAGGAACTTGTTAGTTCTTATGAGATAAGTTAGTTTCTTGGTCTTCTAAGAAATAAAATTTACTTGCACTTTCAACTATAGAGGCTGAATGTGTATCTATTGGAAATTGTTGTGCATAAATACTTTAGTTGAAACAACAATTGGATGACTATGGACCACGTTATAAAAATATACCCATTAAATGTGATAATACTAGTGCTATTAATTTAACAAAAAATCTGATTCATCACTCAAGGTCAAAACATATAGAAATAAAGCATCATTTCATTCATGATCATATAGCAAATACTGATGTGAGTGTTGATTTTATTCCAACTTATTATCAATTTGTTAATATTCTTACTAAGCCTTTAGACAAATTAAAAGTTGAATTTATTTGTAATGAGTTAGGTATTTGTAATCCTTTTTGTTAATTTAGAAAGCTTTGTTATTATTTTTCTTGATCACGTGCAAAGTTTTCTCATATTTGTTGGACATGAAAAATTTGAGGGCCTTAGCATGTTCTTAGCGGGTCCACAAAATCCTCCTTAATGGGTCCATTACGTTAATCCACTCTCTTTGGTTAATTGCTTCTAACATTGCTAGTTTAATCACTTATAAAAGCCTCATTTTTCTCTCCTTCTCTTGCTTCACCAAACCTCTCCTATTCCTCTCTTAAGTTTTTCTCCAAATCAAACTCTATGGTACCCAAAAAATCTACCTGCATTGCAACTAAGGGGATTAAATCCAAAATTCAAAATGGTCCTAAGAATCCTATCGTTCTTAATGAAAAAGATCCAGACACCACCATTCCTACAAACCTATAACCTAATCCACTCCCTAAAACACACCAAGATTCATCAAAGAAAACTCTAACCCTAGAACTTCATGATGAAATAGAAGAAGATGCTCAAGAAGTAAATCAGAAGAACACCTCTATGGTACATTTGGAACAAGTTTAGGAAGTTAATCAGAAGGTTGTTCAAGATGTTCAAGAATCCAGTTCATTCGAAGAAGTTGCTAAATCAAAGGATTCTTATCCCTTAGCAAGCTATTTGAAGAAGTTTTTAAAATAATTCCTTCAAAACATGCCTCTATTCCAAAGCTAAGGAAGTCTCTTTGGAAAGCTAAGGCTACTACTTAGGTTGAGAAGACTTTGAAATCTCCCCAGAATGTGGAAAAATCACCCAAAGTTAAGATGTTAATTCCCTCCTTCAAATCAAAGGATAAACCCAAGAAGCGGTATACTGTAAAAGGTAAAAATCTTTCCATCAAAGATTCATTTTATTTAGACCTAGAATTCTTTTATAAGACCGTTTTTTACTAGAAGGACTATTTGAATAGATTGGGTTTAAATGGTCTAGTAGATTTGCATGGAGTAATATATGGAGAATTGATAAATGAATTTTATATAAATCTTGATAGCAAAAATCAAGAAGCCTAGAAATCAACTGTGTTAAGACAAAAGATAGAAATAAAAAAGAAAGACATTTTGAAATGCTTTGGCATTAAAGAAGTGAGTGAAGATGAGAGCTTAGGATAGTTGACAAAGGAGAATTTATTCACCAAATTGAATGATGGAGTTAAATTGGCAATAGGGAGAGATATCTTTAGTATTGATTTTGAATTGTTGGTTAGAATTCTACATAAACTTTTCAACTCATTTGTATTTCCTAGGAAGGGTAATGTAACCTCTATAACTAGAGAGGATGCATTAGTAATTTTGGCAATGTTAGGGAAAAGATAGGTAGATGTTATGAAATTGATGAAGCGACACATATGGTAGCATGTGGATGTTAGGCCATATGGAAATATGTTGATGGATCTTTTTAGTTTTGAAGAAGTTAAAAATCCCAGGAGAAACAAATTGTCCTATTTCCCCTATTAAACTTAATGAAAGAATCTTTAAACAAATGGGAATTTATGTGAATGGTAAGCTTTGGAATTTACATAATGGAGGAATCTTTGTTCATCCCTCAAATTTGAAAAGAAGGGTCATTATAATTTAAGAAAAAGGCAATGAAAAGAAAAGGAAAAGAGGAAAGGAGGAAAGGAGCCACCTGAAAAGAAGCTAAAGAGGAAAGGGAAATTGATTAGAAGATCAGGTGGCATTGAATTTAGGGAACCAACTAGGATAGCTTCAGAAAGTCATTTAGATAGTTCAGAGCTTCAACTAGTTCACTATAAATAAGGAGGAAGCTCAACATTTATTGAGCAACTTTCTCATGGAATCAAGGAAGTTGTAGGAAAGCTTGTTAGGGATCAAATTATCAAAATGAAAGATTTATTCAAAGCTTGGGTTGAAGAATCTATTATTGAATCAAATTCTACTGAACAAGCACATCCTACTATTGATCTTGAACCCCCTATACAAAACCAAACCACTGAACCCACTGAACCTTCTAAACCATCTACTCCCACATCTGATCCTCATCTCACACCTACAAAACCATCTATTCCTATTTCAAATACCCCTTTCACTCCACCTGAACCTGATCCTTCTACTCAACTAACAGATTAGACTATTTTCAGTCATGTTCCAACTTTAGATAAGACCTTTTTCATTTCTCTACAATCTCTTGACAAGTCACCTTACATTGCTACTCTTATTCTTAATCTTGAAGAATAGATACCTCCTGAAGGCCATACTACAACTTTATCTATAGCTTCCACCAAAGAAACTTCTCTACCTATTCCCATTTAAACCACACCAACTTCTGATAAAAGCATAGAACCATCTCCTAACAAAACTCCTCCAACTTATTCTAGCATATTCAAATGGTATGCTAAGAAGAAAACTAAGAGATCCAAAAAAATGAATGTTTTGTTTTTTGGTTTTTCAGCTTTATAAGAACTATGTATTGGCATATTTTGTTTTGTCCGCTTGTGGACTTGCTTCTTCTTGTTTCTATTTTTGTTTCTAAACTTAATAAAGATACTTTCTTAATCAATGTAGTATGATCTTTTATTTATGTTATTAAATTATTTTGCACATGGTATAAAGATTAAGGCGGAGTTCATTAATAATCATTCAAGATGATAAAAAAAAGGGGGAGAGAAAAAACCAAAAACAATTGTGGACTACACACTACATGCATTACACACTACCTGCACATTGCATGAATACGTGATTATGAATTCTTATTCATTATTATTATTATTATTATTATTATTATTATTATTATTATTATTATTATTATTTTGTGATTTAGTTTTATAATATTGCTTTTTGTTATTATTAAAAACTGGGAGAATATTAGATGTCTCTCATACTCATATTTTGGTGATAATAAAAAAGGATAAATACTAATAAATCATTAAGAGTAAAGGTATACAGAAGGATTTTTAGAAAGTTTAATCTCGCAAAACTGAGTTGTATTCAGAAGGTTTGAATTGATTAAAAATGGACTACTCTAAAATTCTTCAGAAAGAATTTTAAAAGCTTTATAAGAATAAGTGGTATAACACAACATTTAGAAGCTGGTTTAGATGCATCATTGAAAGGAAGAATTGATACTCTTCAAAAGTTTATTCAAAAAATTGATTTCAAAACACATGACATTATTTTTAAATTCGAAATTTAACAAGATCTAGCTTTACTAGATTGGGTATATTAACAACATACACTTAATCCCATTTCACTCAAGATGGAATTAAGATCCATGGGGATATTTAAGTGAATTAATTTTTGAAAAATTAAGATATGCACAAATACGAATAAATATAAGGAAGAATTGGATCTTGTGCAACTTCAAAACTTAAATATGAGTTTTATCCAGAAGTTTTTGATAAGGCATATCTACTCGCTAAATTCAAATCAAAAGATTATCTAGTAGTTATGGATTGAAGTTTATTTGATCTAAACAAAATAAGGATAGTTGTTTTTGAAATTCAAATGATCGAGTTTCTCTCAAAATAACCAAGGATTATCTTTAGTAAACTGACGATTGGATAGATATGAAAAAGTTAATCTTCAACATATTAGCCATTAGAAGATTTCAATATAAAAAGAAGAAAGATTCAAAACGTTTGGATAATACTCTGAAAAAAAAGGGTCTCTCAAAACAGAGAGTCTTGATCAAATTTAACCTTCTAAAAAGTCACAGAAAGTCCTCAAATATCTCTTCAAAATGTTCTACCGAAGCAAACATTACAACAATTGTCATTTCCTTTTGATCAAAATTGTTTGAGATTTACATTTTTATTCTCTCTTGTAACTTGAAATTATTATTTTGTTGTTTGAGTATTGAGACAAGTATATTTGTACTCTATAGTTCTATATTAGTCTAGATTGTTGAGAAGTTAGATAGGCTAAGTAAAGTATTGCAAAGTCTTTGTGTAATAAGTGCTTCTAATCTTTTATGATTTGATTTTATGAATCAAGTGGAACGGTACGGGTGAAGTGGACCGGGTTCCCAACAGTGGAGCTAGAAGAGAGCAGTAGGTAGAAGGCTGAAACTTTATAAAATCTCAACTTGATATTCTCTTTCCTTGCTCTTTTACTTTACTTTATTAATTATCGTATGTTGAATTATTAAAATATCACTATTTACTATTACAAGTTGTTAAGAGGGGTAATTTAATTCTTCTTATATCACAAAATTTAAGAAGCTCAACATTTAGGTCGGGAGACATTTTCAAAGACTAAAAAAACTATGAGATGCCCCACATGGTTGCCGAGGAAGGAAATATTATAACCCTTACTTCTTAAATAAGAATTTGCACCCATTAGCAAACTTTCCAAAAAAAAAAAAACAAACAGAAAAAGGGGAGACAAAGGAAAGAAAGAAAAAAATAAAGAAAAGAGAGAGAAAGTAAAGGCTTGTTATAAGTTTTTTCCATTAATTTTTGTATTCATGTCAACCTAAGTAGCGAAGCTTTCAATTAATGTTATCTACTTCCTTTTTAATGTGGTTATACCTTTCAAGTTGACCACAATAGTCTAAGTCATTCTTCCTGAAGTGGTTTTTCAGTCCATTAACTTTTTTTCTTTTTTTAAATGAAGCGACCTTATCCCTGATACCTTTTTTTCCATAAATGGTTTTCATCAATTTCCCCATTTGTAAATTTTTCAGGTTAAGTAGTCTATTAAACTGGTTGTATCCTCCCATTTGCTTCTACTTTCTCCGTTAGGGTCTTAGCTAGCTTAAAGAGCACTTTCCCTTCATCATATCTTCTTTAGAATCCTAACCAACTCTTAGAGCATTGTCCTAGCTCATATTTTCCATTAGGGTTCTAGCCAGCTTAAAGATTGCTGTCCCAGCTCATGTCTCTCTTAAGTTCTTCAGCAAACCTACTGGGTGCTTTCCTCCCTGTGATTTTCCTTTAGGGTTTGAGCTAGCCTATCAAATGCTTTCCTATTTCTCAATCTTTCTTTAGGTCTTAGCTAGCTCTTAAAATACTCTCCTATCTTACATTTCTCTTAGGATTTTAACAAGCCCATAAGATGCTTCCCATCATCAATCTCTCTTTAGTGTTTTAGCATGCCCATAGGAAACTTCTCTTTACCGATTTCTCTTAGGGTTTTGGTGTGCCTGTATGGTGCGTCCCATCACCAATCTCTCTTTAGTGTTTTGGCAAGCCCATAAAGTGCTTCCCTTTACTGATTTCTCTAAGGGTTTTAGCAAGCTAGTAGGACGCTTCCCATCACCAATCTCTCTTTAGTATTTTAGTAAGCCCATATGGCAGTTCCCTTTACCAATTTCTCTTAGGGTTTTAGATAGCCTATAGGGAACTTTTTGCTTACCATTCTCTCTTAACGCCCTAGCTAACTTATAGGGCACTTCCCCATTTCTAACCAACTTTCAAAGATTTAGTGAGCTCAAGGAGCATTATTTCCCTCCTAGGATAGTTAACTTAGAAAAGCATTACTGGGTTTCATGTCGATTTCTCCATTAAGGTTACTATTCCCCTAAAGATGCTCTCATTTAGGTTAGTTAGCTCAAAGAAGCATGACCAGGTTTTTTTAAATCGATTCATTTTTTAAGGTTGTTATTCCTATAGAGACACTCCCACTTAAGTTAGTTAGCTTAAAGCATGGCTAGGTTTCAATTCATCCTTTAGTGTTGCTAGTCATTAGTGATACTCTTGCATACGTTAGTTAGCTTAAAGGAGCACATTCAAGATTTCTAAATTGATTCCTACTTAGTGTTACTAGTCCCCTCGAGACAGGCTCTCACCTAAGTTAGTTAGCTTAGACGAACACTTCTAGGTTTTCAAAAATCGACTCCCATTCAAGGTTAGTAGTCCTTTAGAAATGCTCCCGCCTTAGTTAGTTAGCTCAAAGGATCACGGCTAGGTTTTCTAAAATAAATTCTCATTTAAGGTTTTAAGTCCCTTAGAAATGCTTCCACCGAAGTTATTTATCTTAGAAGCGCACTTCCAGGTTTCAAATTGATTCCTATTTAAAGTTGCTAGTCCCCAAGAGATGCTCCTATTTTGGTTAGTTAACTTGAAGGAGCACTTCTAAGTTTCAAATTGATTCTTATTTAAGGTTACTATTCCCTTAGAGATGCTCCTGCCTAAGTTAGTCATTTTACAAAAGCACTACCAGGTTGCATACCGATTTCTCATTTTAGCTTATTAGTCCCCTAAAGATACTCTTACCTAGGTTAGTTAGCTTAAGGAGGACAGTTAGGTTTCTAAAATCGATTTTCATTTAGGGTTACTAGTCCCTTAAAGTTGCTCTTACCTAAGTTAATTGGCTTAAAGGAGTACTATCAGGTTTCATATCAATTTCTCATTTAGGGTTGCTAGTCCCATATAGGTGCTCCTGCTTAGGATAGTCAACTTAAAGAAGAACAGCTTAGTTTTCTAAAATCAATTCTCATTTGGGATTACTAGTCCCTTAAAGACTCTCCTACCTAGGTTTGTCAAATCAAAGAATCATGGCTAGGTTTCAAATCAATTCTCTTTTAGGGTTGCTATTCCCTTAAAGTTGCTTTTGTATTGGTCGGTCAGCTTAAAAGAGCACTTAAAGGTTTTAAATTGATTTCCCATTCAGGGTTGCTAATCCCATAGAGACGTTTTAGCCTAATAAAGCACGACTAGATTTTCTAAAATCGATTCTTATTTAAGGTTGCTAGTACCCTAGAGATGCTCACTCCTAAGTTACTTAGATTAGAAAAGCACCATCAAGTTCATATCAATTTTGTATTTAGGGTTATTAGTCCCCTAAAGACGCTCTTGCTTAGGTTAGTCAACTTAGAAGGAGCACAACTAGGTTTTAAGTCAATTTCTTTAAAAGGGTTGTTAGTCCCTCAGAGATGCTCCCGCCTATGTCAGTTAGCTTAAAAAAGCACGATCAGGTTTTCAAATCAATTTCCCTAGCTAGCTCATAAAGTAATTCCATTTTAGGGTTCTTGTTAGCCTATAAGGGTACTACTCTCCATTCCTATATCTTTCAAGGTTCCTGTTAACTCTTTGGGTGCTTTCCCTTAATCAATTTCACTTTTATAGTCTAACTTACTTTAAAAGTGCTTCTTATTCATCAAAACTTTCTAAGGTTATAATCAGCTTATAAGGTATTATACCATTCTAAAAAACTACTCTTAGATTACAGACAGCTTTTCGTGCACCTTCTCTCTCCTTCATTTTTCACCTTTCACTAGATCCCTAATGGATCAAGCCTAGGATAGCTAACTAGTTGTCATACTTTTTAGGGAAAATTTATTCCTAAGGTAAAAATGGTATTTCTTTTTATCTTTATAGTAATGTTTTGTTCAAACTGTACTATAAAGAGAGGCAATTGTAAACAACCCATTTTTGCTCCCTTGTAATTTTAGAAATTTTTTTTTAAATGGGGGGAAAAATAGTCCTAATTCAAAAATACAAAAATATTAGAAAATACAAAAAACACAAAAATAAAAAATTGGAAAAATAAAAAATTTAAGAAAAATAAATCTTTTAGGTCTTAAGATGTTTTTAGTGTCATCGGGGAGGGGGCGTTCGATTACAGCTAAAGGCCCCATGAATTGGACTAAGTAGGAATACCTAAGCATAAGTACGTTGGGTGCCTACAATTTATTTTTCAAATAGGTATACGTATGGGCATGCACATCACGTATAATGCATGTGACTAGCAGAATTTTCTACCTTTTTCTTGTCATTTCTCTCAAATTCCCCAATAGATACCTCATGTTCCCTATGCAATGGCCTCTATTTGCTACCAATTTTCAAGGCATTTTCATACGTTTCCATATGAAATCTTGGTGGAATCATGTTTTAGGCATAGCCTAGCTTTGAATCTAACCTTTATTTTGTCCAAATTCATTCATCTACATAGCCAAAATTGGATAAAAAATTGAGGAAAAGCTTAATATACGAGATATCCCTTTCACCTCAATCTTTTAAACTTGAGAAAATTAGGAGAGAATTGAAGCTTCTAGAGTGTATTTCAAGTAAGATTGAAACCCCATTGAAACATTTCAACTAATTTGCTGAACAAAATCAAATCAAATTCAATGATTTTGAATTAAACCCATTCACTTGATTTTTTATTATTTAATTTAGTTTTGCACTTTCTATACTTAGGTGAGATTGGATTAATATTAATTGATGTTTAGGGAGGCCATTAGATCACCAAGAAATGATAAAAAAAAAAAACACATACATACACACATATAGTGATCTTGGTTTCCCTCTCTCTAAGGTGTAACCACTTTCTTTCTCTAGGTGGTAGCTCATGCGTGGTGTTTTTTGAACAAAACTACCACCATGGCTAGCTTCTTCCCCCCTTAAGCTCTTAAGCTCAAACACTTAAAGCCCCTATTGTAGTAATTGACGTCTGTTGTAAACCAAACCCCCTTCAACCACTATGAAACCCTAACTACACTACCACTCACCGTCTCTCTTTAACCCAAAGAAACCACACTATGATACTCACCATCACGAGAAACCTAAGCCCAACCATCTCTTGTACACCATCAATCACCATTAGCAACAACACTTAAGCTTTTTCACCTTACACCTATTCAAACCAACCCTGATGACCCTCAAATGACCATAAAAAGTCACCATACCACCACAGTTGGCCCTTCTCCAATGAGTTTCACATCAAACTCTCGCTACCTACTTGCTTTGGTTATTAAAACCATCTTCAAGATCCCCATTTGGCCACTATTTTCTTCCTTCTCTCTCTCTCTCTCTCTCTCTCTCTCTCTCTCTCTCAATCCAATCATGTATAGAACACCCAATTCGACCCGACGATCTGACCTAACAATTGACCTAGATCCACTTCATGTCCCTAACTCGTCCTCTACAACATTTGGTCTAACCCCTTCCTTTTTCTTTTTTCTTTTTCCTTTGATGTTGTATTGTAATAAAAAAATCTTAGAAAAAAGAAAAAAAAACAAAGAATGGATGAAAATGTTTATTTATTTATTTCTTGATTAAAATAAAAAATATATGAAAATAATAAAATAAATAAATAAAAATGTTTTATCACCTAGAAAAATCACTTCCTCCCCCCTCCCCTAAAAAAAAAAAAAACCTTGTAATCAATCATTTTCAAAGTTAGGACTTCTCTTAAAATTTTATGAAAATGAGAACTAATCTGAGACCCTTTTCTTTAAGCATTTTTCTTAAAATCAAATAGTTAGAAACATAAACTTAGCCAATTTTTTTAAAATTAAAATGAATCTACAAATTAAAGTTTACATCTTCTTTTTGTTTAACTAATTTTCTTTAATTGTGAATGTAGAATTAGTTAAAAGTGTATTTTAAAAGATAAACTTAATTTTGAAAAGATCAAAAGTAATACCCGTTTAGGACTTAATAAGTTAGCCCATGGACTCATATTCTTTGATTTAAAAAAATCATTTTTCAAAAATAATTTTAAAAAATCATTTTGCATCCTAGTAGTTAAGTTATAACTGACCCATCCAATCAGTTGTTAATTAGTTATAACTTAACCTTTCTTTCCCTTTTCCTAACCTTAGTTTGGTGGTGACTCCATTTTTCTTTTTCCAAATCATATGAAATCCAAGTTTTCCTTAATTCCTAGTCGAAGGTCTATATTGAATTAGTATAAAGTTTAATATAGATTGGGTTAAGAAAAATAATAAATTTGAGAAAAATTTAAGCTTGGCAATAGTTATGTAGGATGCTTTACTCAGGAGTGCACTCAAGCAAATTCCATCAAAACCTAATTAAAATCCATCTTGACATCTTAATTTCAATGGCATACCCTTACCACTACATCGAAAGCATGTCATGAGCTTACATCTTTATCATTTTTGCTAATTATTACCTTTTGCTCTCATTTTAGTTCCATTTATAGCTCTCAGCTCTCTTTTCGACTTGCCCAAATTAGAATAGTAGGTTAGAATCTAGTACTTAACTGAATCCCTTTTCCCTAAGGAATTTGACTTGGTGAATACTCGCTAATATTACTACTGTAGACGATTCGACATACTAGTTAGATAAGAGGTGACACTACTTTGTAAGCTCTCATTTACAAAACCTGTATCTTCAAACCGATCAATTTTATCAGTACGTTATGTCATCCAGTTAGGCACGCATAAGAGTAAGTCATATGAGCCAACATATGAATTGATTGAGGACATGGCCACCAATGCATATGGCTGGGAAGTTGAGATAACAAGACCTACACTTACAGTAATGAATAAAACAAAAACCACATCATAATTAACAACTTAAGTTACAGTACTGACTACACAGGTGAGTAAATCACTGCATCTAATTCTTTTAATGCTAATCTAGTTGTTTATTATGAGTTATGTGTAAGACCTTATGCCAATAGTGAATGCTTAGTTGAAAATCCATTTGCATAATTAGAAGTATACAAGTAGGTTAAACGAGTTAACTTAACCTAACTTATGAGTTAAATGGGTTAGGCTAATTTTGCTAGCTTTTTAAAAGGGTAAAAAAACCTTAGCCCAAACCTGTTTAAAAAATGGGTTAAATGGGCCAATCCATGGGCCAAAAGCAAAAATACATTAAATAGGCTGACCTAAACTTTCCCACTTTAGCTCGTAGGTTAAAGAGGCTAAGCTCATTTGGTGTACTTTTTAAATGGGCCTAAACTTTGTTTCAAAAGCGGATTAAATGAGTTGGCTTGTGAGCTAGAACTTACTTGCATACCTCTATGCATTATCATCAAGTGAAGCTCTTAAACAAGTTAGTCTTGCTAACAATTTTCAAAGAGGTAACCAAGGATCATATTCAAACACCTATGATCCTAATTAGAGAAGTTGCTTAAATTTTACATAGAGAAATGAGAGCAATGCATTAAGATCACCATCAGGATTCTAGAATTAGGTTTTGAATCATAATGCACTACTTCTGTAAAAGCAATTGTTGGAGGAGATTATGGTAAGTTAAATACAAAAAAATGACACCATATTACAATACTAGCAAGGTAGCATTCATAACTTAGAAACATAAATGGGTCAAATGTCACAACAATTAAGCAATAAGCCTTAAGGGTCTTTGCCTAATAATATTGAAAAAAATCCTAGCAGTGTTAATGCTATTATGCTAATGAGTGCTAAAGAGTTAGAAGAGAGCAGTAAAGTAGATCAAAAAGCCTAATAGTGAGGTGGAGACTGTAGAGATGAATAAGGTAAGAAAAAAATGGAGGATTCAAAATGTAAGACACTAGAGGTAAAACCATATGTTCCTCTAGTTCCTATTCCAAGGAGATTGAAGTAGCAACAGTAGCAGCAAGATGTCTAATTTGCAAAATTTCTTAATGTATTTGAAAAGCTTCAAATTAACATTCCTTTTGTAGAAGTATTCCAGTAAATGCCATCTTATGTGAAATTCATGAAGGAGTTGCTAACTACAAAGAGAAAAATTGATGATACAAAGCCTATTATGCTTATAGGAGAGTGCTTCATGATAATGGAGGATGATTTATCTCAACTTCCTCAAAAACAAAGAGATTAGGGTAGATTCACTATCCCTTGCACTTTTGGCAATTTTCATTTTGATAAAGTTTTGATAAATTCTAATGCTAGTATTAATTTAATACCTTTGTCTATTTTCAAGAAACTTAGATTATATGACTATAAGTAGACACATGTGAGATTGCATCTACCTAACCGTAGCATTAATAAGCTGTTTGCTTAGTTGAATAGAATAGATGAGGAGTGGAATTGCAATTACCACATAATGGAATAAAGATGTAATAAGTTAGGATTATGTGTTAAGGTGTTTACTAATATATAATCTAATTGTAATTTATTTGTTTACTAACCAAAATGAAACTAAAAATAAGTCAAGATTAAAAATTGAAATGACAAAAATACCCTTACCCGACAATAAAAGAATAATAAAAAATAAATAGGCACTAAACATGGGATGACAATTGTTACACCCCCTGCATCTTCCACCGTCGAAACCCTAACCCAAGGGCAGAGCACCTAAAAGGACATAGCAACGGCCTAACGCCTATAAGAAGCGCACCTGGATCGGTCTGTTGGTTGTGGTCACGATCCACGTAAGGAAATCTGACGTACTTTCCCATGTTAGCCACCATCAAAGGAAGCTGCTGAGAGGAGATCGCGTTTAAATTGCAGTGCGACCAAATCGGTTATTTCATCAGGCTTTATAAGATGTTACGACCCTTCTAGTAGTCGTTGATTGAAAAATCATTGACATGTTTCACTTTCGCCAATTTCCCTTGTACGATAAATTACACTAGCTATCGCTAAGAAATTTTCATGGGTGTTCTTCTTTAGTTGGATGGATAATTTTCCCAAATTGCATGTTACAGCCACCATTTTTGTAGCATAATGGTAGCTTTGGACTTGTCATAGTCTTGAACATCAGAATTTTGTTCCCAACTTCATGAAAACATGCGGATTAACCCATTCATAGCTGATTGGTGATGGGTGAAGGGGTGTACACCAGCGTAATTTGGCTATGCAAAGAAGACGAACGTTCCTGTTATTTTGGCAAGTAATAGTCATCATTTAATTGAAAGGAGAATCTCTACAAAACTTACTGCAATATTTGGTAGTGTTAGTAGCCATACCATTGTCGGTGTCGTTCTATATTGTTTATCCCTCCATGTATAATTAGGAATGGACATGTGAAAAAAAAAAGTGGAGACATATTAGATACCAAAAGTCTTGGAGCATATTGTTGATGTTGTCTTGTATAAGGAGCTTGGTACCATTTTCTATGTTTTCAAATCAGTGGTGGTTACTTATTATTGTTATTTCCATGGAGTAGGGTCATATGAATCCAATTTTCTACTGTTTTTTAAAGGAACTCGCACAATGTGGATGATAAAAAGTAAAATTGTCATAGTTGGAATTCTTTCCTTTAGTGGTTGGTTTTGGCTTGAGTGATAATTACAAGTTGTGGTATAATGGTAGTGCGCTGGTGGTGCTGTCATAGGAGTGTTGTGTCATGGTAGACACACTGTCGTAGTGATGATAGGACAAAAAATCCAAAGACTAAACGAGTCAAAAGTATTTTTGATATTGTTTCAATAGTACTGCTTCAATGGTAGTAAGATTGTAGAAACTGCTTGCTTGAAATAAAAGAGGCTGCTATCGTTTCAATGATACTTCATATAGCAATAAAACTGTTAGTTTAGTTGTTATTAACTTTTAATAATTGATCAGATCATTATTTGATTATTAGCAATAATGAAATGTAGGATCTATAGCATGTTAGTTGCTGCAATGCTAGTGTTATAGTTATAAATTCAAAGTGTTCATTGGAAAATATTTTTTTGTTTGATGAATTATCCACCCCCCCCCCCCCCCCCCAAAAAAAATTTGCTTTGTTCTATCAGTACTTTCGGTTTCTCTCTTGTCCTCAATTTTGTAGGGTGACAACACCTAAACACATCTTATCTTTAGTGGAGCATGTCTAGCGCATCGGCCTCAGCCTCCTCTATGGACTTGAAGTGGAAAAGGATGGACTGTCGTTGCAGTAAAGAAGCTGTGGTATTGTCATCCTGGAAGTCGAAATCTTTTGGAAGAAGATTTCAAGGATGTCTTATGTAAGTTCACCGGTGCGATCTTCAGTTATCCTTTCACACCATGCATTGAACACAACCTTTGTGACCTTGGTAGGTTGGAAATAGCTGCAACTTCTTCGAATGTATTGATCATCCGACACGTCAATATGGACTGAAATTCGCGAAGAAGGTTGCTTGACCAATTGGAACACCAACTGGAGAGTGAGTGAAGTGAACATAATGAATTGATAAAGAAAGTGAAGCATGATTTGCAGCTAGAGCAACGAAGGGTGAAGGATCTGCACGCCATGCATGAGGTTATGAATTCTCGAATAAGGAAAATGAGAATTCTGTCGTCTATTTCGTTGATCGTCACCTTTGCTACGATCTTGTCCCTGATGTCACATATTGGAAAGGATGTGCACAGGGAGGTGTATCGATGCCTACCGTGACGTTATTGTTGTAATGGCTTTTTTATGTACGGTTTCTCTCTCTCTCTCTCTCTTCTTCTTCTTCCTATTTTTTTTTAAGGGCTGGGAACTTCTCCTTGTATTACCATACACAATGCTGGGGTTGGTCCTGAAAGTGCATTTTCTGGTGTCATATGTTGTTGATGGGCATTGCCTTTTGTTCATGATGGTGAGAATAGAGTTTGAAAGGAATGCGACAAGTGCAGGAAAGTTCCTACCATTGAAATTCCACTTGAGAAAAAATTTTCATGTGACTTTGGGAGTGAATGTATTATAACATCCAAAGATGATTGCTCTCCTTTATCACATTATTATTTATTTTCTTTGCGCCTCATTGAGACACAATTTTCTTGAAAGACCTTATAACATTTGTTTTGCTGTCCTATATGCCTTTAATATAATTGCATGCCTAGCTCTTGCCTGGAGCTAAGCCTTGATAACTATCGCAAGCTATTATATTAAACTAAGATAAACATTGTCATTAAAAGCTGTTATATTAATATTAGAGGATTGAGAAGCCAATTGGAACGTTTCACTTTTGCCTGTACTAAAAGCATGCATGAACATGACATCATTATATACCTTTTCTTTTTTCTTCTGTTATTGCGGCGAAATTTGTCACAATGTTAAATTGTGGTTGTTCAGTTCTTTTCTATTCCAGTATATTATGCCTTCAAGGGTGATGAAAGCATTATAGCAGAAAATTATTTACGCAGGAAATTATATTAACATATTACAGCATACAAAGGTGATGAAAACATTACAACAGGAAATTGTCAACACGTAATAGTTTGCCAACTGAGGAATTATATTGTTCATCCAATTCAAAAACTGCAGAGTCCATAGACTAACCATGAACCAGAATGAGACAAAATGAAAGCTGGAATAGTATTAAACTAATAAATGGGGAGAGGATCGTTGTATGACTTGCTTTCAAAACCAAAAACTAGATATTCTTTAGAAAAATGTAGGGCCAGCGTTGACAATAGACTTATAAAGTGCTCACACGCTCATCAGCAGGATCAGACAGAAAAAGACGCTGTGAACCATTACGAATGGCTTTATCAGCAGCTTCACAACTAATCACGGGAGAAATCATGTAGGACAGGGTTGTTACGTGTGAATAGCAATAAACCCAAAAGCTTAATTAAAATGATCAATAGCTGGATTTGTGACTGAAAACTCACAACCATAGAATAAAATCGATCAACTACAGGTCAGTGAATTGTGTAAATTCACATCTTGCAGTGAGCATCCATATTGTCAAACAAATAAAAACAAAACAAGCTTAACTTTTAGATCTAAGTATTGTCATGTGACAACACAGCTAGTGGAGTGATCCCCCATGCAAATGGTAGGCTCCTGGCCATGAGCAGCCATTGCCTCAATATGTCCATAGAGGTACCTATGCAACTTTTCTTTACTTACCATTACCAAACGAATATTCCTTACTATAAGATAATTACGCAGGAACATGAAACTGATTGGGGAAATGGGAAACAAAGAAACTAGGAAATAGCTACGTCAGTAGCATAAACTTCAGCCACTGCACAATAGATTCCCACGCCCATATCTTTACATAGACAATAGGGTATCAGCTTACATTTGTCCATCCATGTGGTGCTTAGCAGCACACTAGCTACACATACATAAAGTTTGTTAACATCAGCAGTAACTACATATTTGATATTAATTGTCACCCTTACACAACATACACCATAAGCATGGCTTAGACATGGTTTTATATTACACATCAATAAGGGGCAACTTGAAAACATCCTTGCATTGATCCATTCAAAAGCGTCTCCACAAAATCCCTACAGACTAACAGATCACAAAACAACTGCAGACATAACCCCAATGCCTAAGCCATGATTGCAGCATCTCCAAAATAAGTTAACTAACATGGTGACATATAACTTACTAGCCAAAAAACACATAACCCATCCATCTAAGTCAAATGTATTGAAGGAGCCTACAGACATAGCTCAAGCGCTTTTTAGGTAATAGCTTATAAAGCATTGAGACATTATACGACTTCTCCGGTAGCTTAGTCAGTGCTTCATCTACTTTTTCCTCAGTTAGACCTTCAATGCTTTGGTGTATAGTTGTAAACTCCTCCATCTTTGCAGTAGTCCTATCGATTGTGAGCTATTAGACCATGTCTTCAATTGAGAACTTCATGTTACTCATTCCTAATTCAAAGCTCTTGAAGTTGGAAGAGGCCTTAGATGTTACATCATCCCTGTGTAACTGCTTCCTCTTGGAACTAGTTCGAGTTACACATCAGTGGATGAAGACCTCATCAGCCTCCTTTATTAGAGGTACCACCTTGAATTACTCGGCATATGATAAGGAGCTCTATGAACTTCTCCAAACGTTTCAAAACTGGTAATATTACCTACTATCGAGGGAATTCATTATCTACACAGATCATGAATCTCTCAAGCATCTTAGAGGACAGCAAAAACTCTCCTAACAACATGTTAAATGGATGGAATTTTTAGAAACCTTTTACTATGTCATCAAATACAAGAGGGGAAGCACAAACACGATGGTCGATGCCCTTTCTCATTGGCTTATTCTCATTACAACATTACAAACTAAGATACTTGGGTTAGTACCCTACCTAATCAATATGAGTTTGACTCGTACTTCGGATCCATAGTAGCCAAGTGTAATATTGAAGGAGTTGTGAATGGGTTATACTTAAGCTAAGGATTTCTGATTAAGGGAAAACAGGTATGTGTGCCGAGAAGTTTTGTTAGGAAATTACTTGTTCAAGAAGCCTATGTTGGGGGCTTAACCAACCATTTTGGCAAAAATGGAACTACCAAACTATTGAAAGTACATTTCTATTGGATTAAGATGATGAAGGATGTATGGAAGGTGTATAAGCAAGCCAAAGGAAGAAAGAATAGAGAATATACACCTCTACCTATACTTCAAAGGCTATGGACCAATCTAAGCATGGATTTTACACTCGACCTACCCAGAACACCTTAGAAACATGATTATATTATGGTGGTGTTTGATTAGTTCAACAAAATGAGCTACTTCATCCTTTACCACAAAACCAATCATGTTTTATTTGTTGTTAACTTCTTTTTACGAAAGGTCGTGTAATTGCATGGCATCCCAAGAAGTATTGGCTCAGATTGTGATTCAAAGTTTATGTGCTTCTTCTAAAGAACACTATGGGAAAAGCTCAACATTAAACTCATGCTCAATACTTCTTGCCACCTACAAATAGATGGCTAGATAAAGGTTACAAGTAGAACAATAGGAAACCTCTTATAAGCTACTATTGGGAAGAATCTACATAATTGGGATCTATGCTTGCTTGTAATTGAGCTCACTTATAATTGCTCTACCTATCACTTGATTGGAAAGTTTCCTTTCAAAGTCATCTATGGACTTAATCCAAACTTTCCATTGCACATGATTACTAGCCTGACCTCTCAGGAAGAATGTCAATCAAGTCTATAGTGCATTAAGGAATTTCAGAGACTACATCAGATGGTTGCTAATCAACTAGCTAGGACAGTTGCTCAATAACGAGAGTATGGGAATAAAGGGTGAAAGCATGTCATTTATAACCTTAAAGACCTTGTTTGGCTTCACCTCAATACCCAAGAAAGAAGACAAGTAAGATGTTCCTTATATTGGATAGCCCTTCAAGATCCTACGGAGGATAAACAATAACGATAATGAAGTGGAATTACCCGAAGAATATGGAGTATCCCTTACCTTCAATGTATCCAATCAGATGCCATATGTACCGAAAGAAGAAGAAGATCAAAATTTGAGGGCAAATCTTCACTAACCTTAGGGAGTTGATGGAGTGCCAACCTCTAGACCCTTCACCTAAGCCCACCTCTAAGGCTTATAATCTTTCATAAGGAGGATCTTATCTTCTCAGCCTACCAATAACAAGCTCTAATACATGGAAGAGCTATGGAAGAACTCTCAAAGGCCTTAGCTCAAATACACTTTGCTCTACTCGTACTCTTGTCCAGTTATTGAAGTATTGACTTATTGAGCATTAAGGTCAAGATCCATAACTCGATCACCTTAGCAACCTTTAATATAGCACAATAGCAATAACCTTAACACCAGACTAGCCCAATAACCTTGCTTTGAGAATCCCAACACATAAACCCAATCACGGCATGCCACTTATCATTCCTTTTTCTAACAATGTACTATATTCTTTGTACTGTTTTCCTCCTCTACCCTTTTAGTAATGTACAAAGTTTGTAGTCTCATATTACCCTTTATTGTAATTACACATATTTCCTTGTTAAGGACTTACTATAAATGGTCCTTTGTCTTTTGTAGTCAAACTGATCTTATACATCATTGTCATGAGTACTCTAGTTCTTGTGAGACACCATTCTTTGAGTACATCCCTTTCACGATTTATCTAATCTTTCTCGATAGCTTGAGTTTAGTGGCGTATAGTGCTCCTCGATAAGTCATATTTGGAGAGTAGCTTCATGGATGATACTGTGTTTGCTGACCCACTTCCTCTTTCTTTGATATCTCAAAGGATCTGCCTATTGCTGTCATCCATGGTAAGCCCTAGTGATTAACGGAGCTCTTAGGTACATAAAGCTCATTATCAATTGTTCAAATGAATGCCTTATAAGAAAAATAGATTACAATTGAAACAAGTATGACATTGTACCTTAAAATATCTCCATCGACCATCTAGGCAATCATCTACAATTGGTTTTGCTTCTTAAGCAAGTGTACACTTAAGCGATGAGTGGCATTTAAGAAGGTATGGAAATATCAACTAGCTTGAAGTTATACTTAATTACTCTGTTCTTCTAATAACATACAAGGATGTACAAGAACATAGCGACTTGCTCATCTATGAGCAAATTCTTTATAGCTTGTAACCCTCTAATACTTTCTAACTTTCGCACAAATTAGAAAATGCACCTATCTACCTTAAGTTACTTAAGGCATGTGATATGGTCACTCTGAACAAGCCTTCTAATGTAATCGCGATGTTGGTAGAAATTTAATTCATAGTTTTGAATTAAGGACGATGCGAATGCAAGGCCATGTCATACAATTGGAACTTCAATCGATAAGCAATGTTACAATATTTTAACTAGAAAGATATTAAGAAGCATGCAATTCTCTTTTTCCTTCACACTTCATTTTCATGAAAGCTCAATAGATCCATAACTGAAAAATTGAAAAGTTGCACATAAATCAAGTAATCGATTGTAGATAAGGTGAATCATATGAAAGAGCATCCTTGTTAAACAAACATCGAAGTGCCTATCCATAAGTTCAATGTAAAAGAAAAACCAACTTTGCGGCTAAGTTGGAGGAAGGTACTAGTTGCAAATAATGAACCCAATTACAGTTGAAGTAGCAAGGTAATAAAATTTTTGGACAATCCTGACAAGAACAATTTGATTTCTTCATAAATAAGGACAATGATTTTGACAATGTATAGGCATCTATGAAAATTGGCTTGATTTTTATGGTTAGTTCAAACATTATAAAACTGTAAGTAAGATAAGTGAAAGCACTTTTGAAAACCACTTCTGGAATACTTGCAAGAAAATTGTTTTTAGAGTGATGATAACCATTTCTTCATTATACATGCTTAAGCACTCGAGGAAGTAGCTAAACTCTTTATGAATCACTTTGGAAAGAAGCTAGGAGTATATTTACCTACAACAAAGGTCTAGCTAGATCCAAGATAAGCAACATCTTCACATGAACAACAACAAAAGAACCACAATGGGTTGGTCCAAAAGCAACTTAAATGGCATATAAACAAAGTCATCTACAACAAACAAGTGATAGAAATTCAAAAAAACATGGTCTACTTATGCTCCATTTCATCAAATGTAAGGAAAATGGGAAAAAAAATAACAATAAAGATGGAGAAGATAAGGTAGATCAGTAACTCATCTTTACCTTCCAATGTTTGATGTAAGTATGCATTTGATTCAATTAGGTCCTCACTAGATCTACTCTCCTTAATAACGTAATCTCTAACCTTAGCTAAGGTTTCGTTGGAGTGAGTGAGAACTATGCTACTATACGTGGCTACTATTCCGATGAAGCTAAGGTGGACATGAAGATTTGGAAGGGGGGAGTGATTAGGGTTGGTGATGGTTCATAGAGGATATGAGAGATGGGTTAATTAAGGTTAGGAATGAGATTGGGTTTGAATTTTGTTTAGGATGCAATTGTTTTATTAAAGGGCAAAGTATGGAAATTTTTTACTTTAGGTGGGGGTAATCTCAGTATAAAAATGTAGGAATAGCTCTGGAGTCAGGATTCATGAGGTAGACTTTAGAATTTCTATTACTTAAATTTTTGTAATTGAAATTCTTAAGAATTCCCATTATGTGGTCCCAACCCCATTAGGAATAGGAGGGAATGACAATTCCATTCCCCCTAAGTGAACAGCCTATAAATATCTAAGGAGTATTATTGAGAATGTTTTAGTAAAAGTAGACAAATTTATATTTCCATTTGCCTTCATAATCTTAGAAATGGAAGAGGATAGAGATACTTCCATGATACTTGGCAAACCATTTCTGGTGACAGGTAAATTAGTAATTGAAGTGGAACAATGAAAGCGTACTTTAAGAGTAATGGATGAATAGGTAACTTTGAATGTCTATTATGCTATTAAGAATTTTTATGATAGTAAATCCTGTTATACCATTGATATGGTTAATAAGCTTTTATTTGAGTCTGTTGAAGGGGAAGCAAGTATGGAGACTATGGAATTAGTATCAAGAGATGATACAAATCGATCTAAGGACTGACAAGGACGGCTGCAAGGGTAGATCCAAACTTGCAGAAAGCTTGAAGAATGAATTGGGAATTGCACGAAAGACTATAAAAGTATATAAGCAGACCCTCAAACAACTTCAAGGATATTCATTTTTACCTTTTTGTATTCTTTTATATTATTTCTTTAAAATAATACCCTTTTTGTCTTTTCTCTTTTAGGCAAATTGCCTTAACTTATTAGGTATAAATACCTCTTGTATTTGTAGCCGTAATCATCAAATTAATAGTAATACACTTGACATTTTTCCTCTTACATAAACATTGCTTGTTTACTTCTCGTTTCACTCTTATTCTAACCCTTAAGTAAGGCTAGGTGGTGAGTAACCTCTCCGAAACAGTTCGTACGTCATATCGAGTTATGTTGTGAGTCTTCGGAAGTTTCATTGGTGTATCGTATCTTTTAGAGCTACTCATGAGTTTTTACTTATCCTTTTCCTCACTCTTTTATGCATTCCCCATCATCTCTTTTTAAGGTTTTGACAAGCTTCGACTCATCCCTACGACTAGCTTTATCTATTCTTGGCTGCGATCCGCATTAAGTAATGTAAATTTTTGTGATGTAGAGTTATAAATATCAAGTCTGTACAAGTCAATGTAAATAGTGATGTACTTAAGTTGTAAATCTTATGTATATACTCAAAGGTTTATTGAATAGTACATTGTGTTTTCTGGAATTGTTGTAAACCGCATAATTTAGCCTTTTAAGTATAGAATCGAATTCATATAGTGTAGATGATTTCTTTAAGTTCATCAAGATAATAAGTTAAAAATAGATTAAAAATTTAAATTTAAAACTCAAAACAAGTCAGAAAAACCCTAATTGAAACTTTAATCACGAATAAAAACTTTAAACCTTGAATATGTATATAAGAGATTAACCCTAAACCTAATAAAAACCTTAATCGCATATAAAAACTTTAAATCTTATACGTGTATAAATACTAAAGATCAAATATGAATATGATAAAAACCTTAAGACTCAAACTTTTAGCATATAAACGTACTAATTTGACATAAGAGCTATAAAACCTTAATTGAGCCTAATAACTAATTGAAACATCAAATCGTGTGAAATTGTTAGCAAACGATTAGAGATAATTTCTAAATGCTTATAAACATAAAAATATTAGATTAATTCATTAAAAAATATAAATATTATTGCATAATTAATATTAATCTTATATTTACATAGATAAGTCAATATTATGTTAATTTAAATATTATTGGTTATTTAGATAATGTATACTACATTTTAATAACATAATTTATAATTTACGTTGAAATTATATTATTTACTATTCTCTATATTATTTATAAGATTAGAAATGTAAAAGGAAATTCTAATATATGTTTATTGATTTATTGTATTTAATTTTCTACTTTCTCTCTTATTTTATCTTTTTCTTCATTTTTTTTTGTTTCCAAATTATTTATATATAAAACATAAAATATTCAAAGAGTTGATCAAGTCAACTTTTGACTAAGTCAAAGTTTGATCAAGTCAACATGTCTTTATCAAATGCATTAAATCTCCTTATGCAATGCATTTAATTTTCCTTACCCTTTCTTTCTATTTTCCTTTTTCTTTTCTTTTTCTTCTTATATTCTTCCTTTAGCCATAAGCCATGTGTCCTATAAGATTCTACAATTTTTTACCACCTTCTAACTTAACATATATATAAACATATAAATACTTTCATATATACCCTTATATAGTATAAAACATATACATACATAAGCCTATACGTAGAAAATGTTAAGTATATATATATATATATATATACATAAATGTAAACTGAAAATATGTATATATGTGTATAGGTATCATATTGAAATTATTTTAAAATAATAATTAGAAAATATAGAAATACGTATAAATAGACATGTATAAACTTGTGTATAAATACATACAATAAAAAGTATAGTACATGTATAAATACATGTACATATGTATGCCTATATATATAGATATACGTATGTAAACATGTATATACGTATAGATACATATAATAAAATATCAAACATAATAAAATAATTGAGGATAAAAGTATGTACATAAACACATATGTATAAGTGTAATTGTACATATACAAAATATATTTATTTATTGTAATATAATATAATATATATACATATGTTATAGGCCAAAACTATAATACATAATTAAGGCCTATGAACTAGTAATTAATTAAATATGATAAGATATATAAGTATACTTAATAATAATATAAAATTTAAGAAATATAAAAATCAAGAAAACTTAATAAAGTGTCACGTAGACCAATCAAAACATGAAACGTCAACAAATATATCCAAATAAATAATTAAATCGAAAACTTCAAAATAATTAAGTAATGATAACAAAATTAATTAAGTAAATTAATAATAATAACAAAATTAAAATAAATAGCAAATTAAGCTTAAAATAAGAAAATAAAAAGACTACATAAATTAAAGTTAAAAATAAGAAATGACAAAAATATAAAATTTAGAAATTAACCAAGTCATAAAATAATAAAGAAAACTTGAAAATTAATAAATAAAAGTATTTGAGACAAAATAATTAAATTTAAAGCAATTTAGGCTTATCTAAAAAACTGTGGGTTTTAATATCTAAAACGAACCTTGCTATGTAAACACGTGCATAAAAATGATAAAAATCGATTATAAGTTTATAAATAGCGAAGTTAAAATGAAAAGGCTGTATGTAATTTAAAATTTAGAGAAAACCGAAGGATATAACTAAATTGACTACACTATTTAACTGATAAGATCTTATAAATAAATAATTATGATAAAACCCTAATCAATAAAGAAATATCTAAACACAATTATTTATAAATGGACATATATAGATTTCTATAGGAAGAAATTGATAAACACATTTAAAACACAAATAAGACATAATTATAAAAATAGAACATTCTTTCAAATGTCAAAATGTTAAATTTATGCACATGTACTTAAAAGTCAAAACATTCTAAAGATGATATGTTTTTTATATGTAATAACAATATATGTGTTAATAAGAAACGGTAATAATAATGATGATGATGATCACAATAACAATAAGATAAAATCATGTAAATAGAGGAAACAAATTGAGTATGAGTATACATAAATATACAATATAATCTTAAAATAATACTACAATATCATTGAGTTAAAGTTTTTAATTGTGTAAATATATGATTTCAATATTTCTACCTAACTTTATTACTTCAACTAACTTATCTTACTATACATAAGAATCACAAATAAATTATAATATAATAATATGCTAATATAAAACTTATGAAAAGTGGAAAGATCCAAGCTCATATAATATTTACTAAATTATATATTATTACTTATACAAAAAAAATAATATTTCCTAATCATTATAATAAATAACTTAAACTATGTTTATACTGTACCTGGGTCATAGTAGGAAAACAAATAAACTACAATAGGCATATAGTTAATTGAGGAGCCTAGCTTTTTAGAATACTTATAAGTTCTATTATCTTTTAGGTACTCAATTTTCAAGTATAAAAACCCCCCAAATGCTTGGAGAATGAGTAATAATCTAAGTGAGGGAGTTCTAATAACCTATTATGTACTTGTGCATGTTATTTATGTGATGTTATTCCTGTTGTTATTACCTATATATCTAAATGACCGTTTTACTTATTTGCTATCATTCGTATGATCACTTTTTTAAACTGATAAATATAAATATCTAACCAAAATAACCAATCGATAGCAAGAAGACTTGCTTTATTATGCCCGTAAGACCTTAGATAAATTTTGATTGTGAGAAGACTCACATATTTATGCCTATAGGGCTTGATATATGTTGATAGCGAGAGGACTCGCTTAGTTGCCGAGTGTAAAGTGAAGATAAGTATGTTATTATTAGAATTAGTTAAGACTTTTATAGGCATTATAGAAACATCCTTTGTAGAAAAGGTTTGTATGTTAGAGTTCAATATAATTTAATATTACTTGTAATTTTAGAAAGTTAGTATACCTTGTCTTATTATTTGGTAGGAGATACCGATTCTTTACAGTTATGAGGAATTGTAGAATATTGGATATCTATAGTTATTTATATTTTACAATAAATTAATTAATTAAAAATCAGAAACCTTAGTGATTAATCATTTAGAGTCTTACAATCTCTAACTTGTAAGACGATTTTCGTATCATAGGTGTACACATGATATGAAAAATTTAGGTAATTCTACAAGGCCCCTTAAAGGGTCTTGACAATTGTAATCAAGTATGATGATGCAAAGTAAGAATCAAACCAATAGTAAAAGTTATGTATACGGTGGATATTAGGTGAATTAATATCATTATTATGATAATTTATAAGTGCAAATCACAAGAATTCTGCAATTCATGAAATATTTGTAAAAATAATAATTGAATGACTTATGAATAGATATGTGTACAGGTTTTGTAAGTTATAAATATTAAGTGTATGGTGGTTGAAATTGGAAGTAGAAGTCGCAATAGAAGGACTAAGGAAAATCAGAATCCTCCACTACAAGTACCATCAACTCCAAGGGAGCAACTTAGAGTTGATATACCCTACCACCACAAGAAGCTATTCCCATTGGGCAATTACTTGCTCATATGCATACAATGATGAGACAATAAGGAATGTAGATTCAATACCTTATTACTAGTGGTAATAGGAGGCTAAACAAAGAGTAGAATGACTTTAGGATGTAAATAAGCTTGTTGAGTTGAAATAGGCAAATTGGTAATTTGAAGGAGAAATGGGTAAAGTAGCCCTTGCTAATGATTGGCTAGCTCAAGTTGAAAGAAGTTTTGAGGTTTTTAGAATTTTGAAGTCCTAAAAGCTAGCATATGGTACCTTTATGTTAAAATTAGCTGCTTAGGTCTAGTAGAACTCAAGAGCAAGACAATTAGGAGATAATATTACTTAGCAGAAATTTAAAGAGGAATTTAAGAATGAGTATTTCCCTTATATTGTTCAAAACAAGATGGTTCGGAATCTATTCAAACTTAAGAAGGGAAGCATGAGTATGACTCAGTATGAAATTAAGTTTAATAGAATGTTGTGGTATGCACCTACTTCCTATCGAGATAATCCTGAGCTAAAGAATGAATTATTTCTCATTAGGTTTGATCCTACTATGTGTTGTAAGCTAGAGAATTATGGATTCACTACTTATAATGAAGCGGTTGATAAGACAAGGCAATTAGAAAACAATTGTATAAGAATGTAAATAATGTGGAGCAAAAGGGTCAATAAGGGTTATTGACCCATTTTATCGTTTAAGAGATTGTATCCAGGTGTTACTAGTAGTTTTGGGTAGAAAAGGACAAAACAAGGAACTTTAGCTAGTAACCCTATACATTTAGTGCCTGATTTGAATTTTTATGATAAAGATGACAATGTTAGGTGCTAGAAATGTAGAGCAATTCATTTTCCTAGACAATGTGCTTAACTTAGGGGAAAGTGTTTTATATGCGGTGATTAGAACCATGTATTGCGAGCTTACCCCAAAATGAAACTAGTAAAATGTAACAAATGTGGTAAGCATGGACATTTTTCCAAGTATTGTCTATAGATTGGAGAAGGAGTTAGAAGGACTTGAGGTTTTCGTAACACAACTATACCTGCCCATGTTTTTATAGAGGATATGGAAAATGGGGAGGATAAAGATTTCGTTGACTAGATGGAGGAGTATTATCACGATTATATTGAGAAAATTATAGGAGCTAAAGAGGAAAATGATGAAGGACTTGTGACAGATATACACTCAAACTATTTATTTTGATGATAATTCAAATGTAATCATATACTTAAATTGTGAGATTTATGAATGTAAGTTTGATTAGTAATCATAGTATTAGTATATTCTAAGAAATGTGCTTATAAATGGACAACCTACTTTTACATTATTATATAGTAGTGCATCTCATCCTTTTGTAAGTCAAAAGTTCATGAATGAGAAGGGGATTATTGTAATTAAATTAATACAACTTATAGAGTTAGAGCACCTATTAGGGAGAAAGTAACAACTCGAGAAGTGGTGGATAATGGTCAAATTAAAATTTAGGAGAAAGAGTACTCTATAAGTCTTATAATATTACCTTTATGGGGATACGATGTAATTGTAAGAATAGATTAGTTATCTAAGTATAAAGCAAATGTGGAATTTAGTAGTAAAACTATTACTCTAAATGATTGAGAAATGGTGTTTCAAGGGAAAGTAGGTGAAAGTAAATTAAAGTTAGCTGTTGTTGAGATATGTAATGAAATGTGTGGAGTAAAGGTAGAAGAGAATGATTAGAAGTTTTGTTGGGGATTTGCTACCGAAGTGAAGAAAAAGGGTTCTTTAAGTAGTAGATATATTCATAATATGTGAGTTTTTAGATGTGTTTCCAAAGGATCTACCTAGTTTAGATCCACATTAAGAGTTAGACTTCACCATCAAGTTAGACCCTAGAACTGAACTTATTTCTAAAGCTCCATATTGGATGCCATCTATGGAACTTCAAGAGTTAAAGAAGTATCTTCAAGAGTTATTAAATAAAGGGTTTATTTATCTGAGTGTTTTACCATAGGGAGCACCGATATTATTTGTGAGGAAGGAAGATGGTACTATGAGATTGTGTATAAACTACCGACAAATAAATAAGGTTACTGTTAAGAATAAGTATCCACTACCCAATATTGATGATTTGGTTGATTAGTTAAAGGGTGCAATTGTGTCTTCTAGAATTGATTTGAGATTGAGGTATCATCAATTATGAGTTAAGCTGAAGGATGTATCTAAAACTATATTTAAGACTCGACATGGAAATTATGGATTTTTAGTGATGCCTTTTGGTTTAATGAATGCCTTGGCTATAGTTATGGAATTAATGAATCGTATCTATCAACCATATTTAGAAAAATTTGTTATGGTGTTTATTGATGATATTCAAATTTATTCAAAAATGAAGGAAGAGCATGCAAAGCATTTACGGTTAACATTGTAGAAGTAAAGAGAAAATAAACTATATGTTAAATTAAGTAAATGTGATTTTTGGTTAGATAAGATTTCTTTTCTAGGGCACATTGTATTTGGTGAAGGAATTTCTTTAGACCCTAAAAAGGTAAAAGCAGTAACGGAATGGAAGCAGCTAACCTCTGTATTGGAAGTGAGAAGTTTTCTAGGTATTGCTAGATACTATTGACAATTTATAAATGATTTCTCTAAGATTGCAAGATCATTCATTCAATTGGGATGTCAAATTCAAGTGGAGCAAAGAATGTAAGCATAGTTTCCAATAATTGAAGAAGTGATTAGTTATGCCGCCAATGTGACTTCATAACATAAGTTGGTGTGAGAATTAGTAAAGTTAAAGATTAGGTTTGACTAATGTGCACCTAATGGTTAAGTGATGAATTTGGTAATGTAGCCTACTTTGTTTGAAAGAATTAAGCAAAAGCAAGAAGATGATTAAGACATGAAGGAAGTGAAAGAAAATTTAAGCAAAGGGGATGATTTGATTTTAAAGAGGATGAAAGAGGTATATTAAAATTTAGAGGAAAGATATCTGTACCATAAGACCTTGACATAAATTAAAAAAAAAAATAGATGAAGCACATATTATAGGTTATACCATACACTTAGGAGGAAATAAAATGTACCATGATTTACAATCAACGCTTTGGTGGAAATGAATGAAAAGAAATGTTGCATAATATGTAGCAGAATGTATTACATGCCAATAGATTAAAGTAGAACATTAAAAACTAAGTGGACTAGTGCAACCTTTGGAGATACTGAAATGGAAATGAGATCATATTACATGGATCTCATGGTGGCACTTTCTAAGACACAAGCTAGCCATGATTCAATCTGGATGATTATTGATAGACTGACAAAGAGTACACATTCCTTATCTTACTAGATAGGAGATTTAATGGAAAAGATGTCTAGATTATATATTCGAGAAATAGTAAGATTATATGGTGTACCTAAAAGCATTGTTTTCAATCAAGATAATCCATTTGTATCTAATTTTTGGGAAAGTTTACATAAAACCTTAGGTGCAAAGTTACAAATTCGTATAGCTTATCATCTGCAAACAGATGGGCAATCTAAGCAAAAAATTCAGACTTCAGAAGATATATTGTAAGCATATGTATTAGATTTTGGTGGTCATTGGGTTAAATATTTGCTATTGATAGAGTCTGCTTATAATAATAGTTATTGTGAAACTATACAAATGATACTTTATGAAGCATTATATGGAAGAAAGTTAGATCACCATTATATGAGGACCATGAAGAGTATGCAATGATTGGACCTAATATGATTAACTAAACAAATGAAAAAGTTAAGATTATACAACAAAGATTGAAGGCAGCTTAAGATCTTACAGAGATCATGTTTATGTAAAGATTAGTCCATTCAAGAGACTTAGATGGTTTGGCCTAAAAGGAAAACTGAGTATGCCCTTATATTGGTCCATTTGAAGTACTAAAGAAAGTAGGTAATGTGTCCTCTAGAATAACCTTACCCTCAAGTTTATTGGGCTATCATGATGTATTTCATGTTTCAATGTTAAGGAAGTTTGTTAAAAACCCATATGCAATCATAGAAATAAATATAGTAGAATTGAAGAGGAATTTCCAAGTTGTAAAGCAACCTATAAAGATACTAGATAATAGCATTTAAAATTTAAGGAGTCGAGATATAGAATATGTAAAGGCACAATGGAATGAAGGTATAGATTTGAAAGCCACATTGGAATTGAAAGCAACAATGATGAAACAATATCCTTGGCTCTTCAAACTTCTAGGTTAGTAAAGGAATATAAGCAATCATTTTTGGTTAGTTGAGCAAGACGTAGATACATAGAAGTTTTGAGAATAAATTTTTTTGAAAAGGGGTGTAAATGTAAACCCTATAATTAGGTGTTAGAGGTTCAATATATAAAGTTAAGGCGATGGAGTAAGTTATCCGATCGAGCTCAAATTTTATGATGAAGTAAAGAATAATAGTAAAAGTGATACATAAGTTTGAATTTAGAAAAATAAATAATTAAATATTATAATATTAAGTTATATTTATATTACTTATTATTTATTAAAAACATGTAAAACAAATTTCAATATTAAATGAATCGATAGAGATAAATTATATAGATATTAAAAATCATAAAATAACGTAAATAATATTTATGAGTATTTGTTTATACTATATAAGTATTTACGTATAGGTAAAAATACCTGAAATTACTTAAAATAACTAATATATATTGAAATAATACTAAATTAATTATGACAAATTAATACAAAATCAAGAAAAATGGTGGAAAGTGTAGAAAGTTCTAGATTTAATGCATAGCAAGCTAAGAATCAAAGAGGGAAAAATTAACAAATAAGAATTTGACATTTAGAAAGTAAAAAGGAAAAATGAAAAGGGACACTTAGCAATAAAAAATTGCAAGATAATACTTAAACACCTTTATAAATTTAGAGCACCCCCTTTAAAACTTATTTTGGTCAGTTTAGTGTCAAAAAAATAAAAAAGGAGAGGTGAGAAGAGAAGAGAGAACTAATTTACAAAAATTATACAAAATATAGTATAAATAGGGCTCTAGAGAAGAACCCATACTCAATGATCACCTGGAAAGGAATGGCCACTACCATCTGATAGTGGAACCACTGTTAGGGGCTACTGACATAGTGGGAGCCACCATTGGGGGCTAGAGGTGATTTGAGTGTAAGTTTCTTCTTTTATCTAATTTTTGTGTAAATTCTTAAAAATATCAAATCTATATGGAAAATTATGAAAATTGGTATTCTAGGATATTTTTATGTATAGATGTAGGAAAAAATATCAATTCAATAAAATTAGGTCTCGGGATATGATGGAAAGACGAATCTTCCCATCCTAGCCAACTCATGTAGAGGCCGAGTATCTCCTTTCTGACCCATTTTACTTGCCAAGCTGAATAACTGCCTATCTCTTATATGTTGTATGCCGAAAAGCAAAAGGCTGAGACAACGACCTATCTTCATTCTCACATATGCCTAGCCAATTACTTACTCAGCTACACCCTTACCAAGATGCTAAGAGAAAGAGTTTGGACTGACCAAGCCACACTTATTAGGATAAGCAAGCTATTTGTACCTTTTTGTTTACATCTTCTAATGACATCACCAATACAACATCACTATGTATACAAAATCATGTGTAGAATTCGTTGTGCCAATGATTATTTTCCTTATATATTTATTTTTACCTTTTTGTATCTTATACATTACTTCCTTAAGAAATGCCCTTTTTTATCTTTTCCTTTTTAGGCAAGTTACCCTAACTTATGGGTATAAATACCCCTGCATGTGTAGCTATAAAGGAAAATCAGATTATCATTAATATACTTGAGTACTTCTTCTTTGCATAAACACTACTTGTTTACTCTCAGCATCACTCTTATCCTAACTTTTGAGTAAGGCTAGGTGGCAAATAACCTTTACTGGATCGATTCATGCATCATATCGAATTATACCATGAGTCCTTGGATGCTCTATTGGTGCATCATATGCTTTGGAGTTGTTCGTAGGTTTAATTACTTTTTTTTTTTATTTGCATTTGTCTTTTCATACTTTCTCCATCACTTCCTTTTTAAGCTTTGTACAAGCTTGGACCTATCCAACGACCAGCCTTGTCTGTTTTTTTGTCACAATTTGTATCATCTTAGTATCAAAGCGGATGTTTTGTATAAGCTGTAGTTGTTTCATTTGAAGTTCTGTTATACTCTATTTTACATGTGTGAAACAAAGTAAGTTACTGTGTTCATCTTCGCTGCTGTGTTTGTTAGTTGTTAATTTCTTGAAGTGTTTGTTTGAGCTTTGAATATATGAATAAGATGACAAACCTAAGTGTGAATGTTAATATGGGAGATGAGAATAGTAGAGTTGTCCACCATGGATGACAGTCTCAAGGAACCTCGAAAAGCACTAACGAGAGACTTGACGAAGTAGTTAACCTCTTGATAGATCTGACTTGAGCTGTTTATGTATTGGCTTGCCGACCCACTAAGGCTATACAAAACACCTTACAAGATGCTTAACCTATTAGAGGTTAAAACCTAATTTGACTAGTTCGAGTTATAGAAGTAGGTGGACAAGTGAGGAGAAAGATTGATTTAATAGACATGGAAGACAAGGGAGAAGAAGAGTATTTTGAAGAAGAGTGTATATGAGTCCCCAAAGCATCTCACCACGTGAAGCTTCAACTTTCGAGCTTCAATGGATTTGGGAATGCTGATGAATATCTAGAATGAGAAGAGAAAGTGGAGCATATCTTTGACTATTATTAGTATGAAGATTATAAGAAGGTGATAACTGCCACTATTGAATTCTCTGTGTATGCCGCCATGTGATAGAAGAATTTCAAAGCTATGAGGAGATGAGAGGGCTATCGAGAGATTAATACTTAGCTTAAGATGAAGAGAATACCAAAAAACAGATTCATGTCAGAAACTTATCTTCAAGATACTTTCACTTAGCTTTAGGAGTTGAGGTAAGGAAGCCAGTCTGTTGACGAGTATATTCAAGAACTTCAAATGCTTATGATCCATTGCGAAGTAAAGGAATCACTAGCTCAAACAATCTCAGGATTCATTACTGGGTTAAGAGGTGACATTCGAGACATTATTGAACTCCAGTGATTTACCACAATGTAAGAGGCCATTAAGATAGCCTAATGAGTAGAGAGGCAAAGAAGGAGCTAAGTACCGATTAAGATGCCAAGTAGTCAACCTAGATAAACAAGTCATTGAGCTTAGTTGAGTACCGAGCCAAGTTGAAAGGTAGATGTCCATGTCGAACTAAGAGGCCGACTTGACATTGAACTATCAACCCAAACTTATGAGAAGGGGCAATGGTCTAGTAGGAAGATAAGCCAAACCAAGTGCTTCAAATACCAAGGGTTTAGATACATGGTTACTTAGTGCCCCAATCGATGAATAATGGTCATCAAGAGAGACATCTTGAAGTTGGAGATAGACGATATAGATAAATAACTCGAGGAAGAAGAGATCCTTACCAAGAAAGAATTGATTAAGGAGGACATGTTTGCTGAGGACTTAGACCAGTTACTTATGGTTGTCCGATGTACTATGAACATGGAACCCTTACAAGAGGAGAAGCAGAGAGACAATTTGCTTCATTCTACCTATAAGGTAAATGATCAAGTGTGTGCCCTCATTGTGGATAGTAGATGTTGCACCAATATGGCATCAATCGATCTTATTTTGAAACTGAAGTTACCGACTACTGTACATCTAAGGTTGTACATGTTGTATTGGTTGAGTGAAAAAGGAGTATTACATGTCACTCAGCAAATACTACTACTAATCACTATAGGGAATTATTCAAACCAAATTCTCTATGATATATTGCCCATGTATGCTTCCTATGTATTGCTAGGTAAACCGTGGTTGTTTGATAGGAGAGTTATCCATGACGGCTATAAGGATACATACATGTTAGAGAAAGATGACCGAAAGATTACATTGAACTTGATGTCACTAAGAGAAGTTAATAAATTGCAAACAAAACTTATCTGCAGATTAAGAAAGGCTATAGTAATGAGTAGAGCTGAGCTTCAAGAAACCATCAATGCTAACAAGCTAACCCTTATGTTAGTCAGGCGCTTATTAGAAATGAAGGAGTAGGGCAAACTATCCCAAGAAATCATAGAGTTACTTGATGAGCATGCTGACTTATTTCCAAAATAGTTACCTGAAGAGTTGAGCCCAACTTAAGGCATAAAGCACTGTATTGAATTAATACCTAGTGTTGTATTATCGAATAAGCTAACTTATTGAATGAATCCTGAATAGGCTTCTGAGCTACAACATTAAGTCAATGAGTTACTAGAGCAAGGATATGTTTGAGAAAGTCTTAGCCTTTACGCTGTGCTAACACTTCTAGTGCCGAAAAAGGATGGAACCTGGTGGATGTATGTCAATAGCTAAGCTGTAAACAAGATTACAATCAAGAGGAAGTGGTATTCTTGGACTATGTAGTCAGCAGAGGAGGCTTATGAGTGGATGATGAAAAGATTCGAGCAATTGTAGAGTGACAGGCTCTTACTACTTATGCTAACGTAAGAAGTCTCCATAGCTTGGCTTCATTCTATAGAAGATTCATTAAGAATTTCAGTACCCTCATTACACCTCTTACTAAGCTCGAACACCGACTTATGATGGGGAGAAAAGGAGGAGAAGGGCTTTGCTAGGGTAAAAGAAAGATTGACCTCCATCCTAATGTTGGTTCTACCTAACTTCAACAAAATATTTGAGCTAAAACGTGACGTACTAGATATTAGAATAGGTGTTATCCTAATGTAAGAACGCCGACTAATTGCCTTCTATAATGAGAAGCTCAAAAGGCTATAGTTAAATTTCTCCATGTATGATAGGAGCTCTTGGTATTGATCTGAGCACTGCAAGTGTGGTAGCACTATTTATTACCAAGAGAATTTGTCATATATATTGACCATGAATCGCTGAAGTAGCCCCGAAGTCAAACGAAGTTATTGAAGCGGTAGGCGAAATGGGTTGAACTCCTTAAGGGATTCAATTTCATGATTAAATATAAGTAAGAAAAGAGCAACGTAGTTATAAATGATCTTTCAAGGTAACATGTGCTTTTAACCAAACTGTAGACCAGGCTATTTGGGTTTATAAGTATTAAAGACCAGTAGTCTGAGGATCTACACTTTAGAACCATAGTTATGTGATGCGTTGATGGAAGGATAGTGGATAAGTATCATGTAGAGAATGGTTACTTATTCTACGGTGGAAAATTATGCAAGCTGACTTGTTCACTGTAGGATCTATTGATCAGGGAAGCCTACAGTAGAGGACTCTTTAGACATTTTAGAGAAAAAAAGACCTATGAATTATCAACAACTATGCTGTGTGCAAGAGGGCTAAGTGTTGAGCTGAGTAAGGGAAAGCAATGCCTTTACCTATTCTAACAAAGCCATAAACTGAATTAAGCATAGACTTTACTCCTAGGCTACCACAAACTATCCAAGGCAAAGATTTTATAATGGTCGTTAGGGATCATTTCAGTAAAATTGCACACTTCGTACCCTACTCAAAAAATAACAATGCTTCTACTATTACTTCTCTTTTCTTGAAGAGATTGTATAGTTATACGGTATACCGAGAAGTGTAGTCTTCGACAAGGATCCAAAGTTCTTAAGCCATTTTTAGTAGACCTTGTGCCGTTGGATAAGAACCAAACTACTATTCAATACTTCTATCATCCCCAAACTGATCGCCAAATGGAGGTGGTTAATCGTACTTTGAGATCACTACTCTGAGCTACAAGAAGAAAGAACTTGGCTGATTGGGACATTTGCTTGCCGGTAATCAAATTCGCTTACAATCTTACATTACATGACATCACTAAGCAAACACCCTTCAAAGTGATCTATGGTTTTATTCTCGAGTTGCCCCTCGACTACAGCCTTGTACTTTTACCTATGCAAGAAGACCTTAACGCAAGAGCAGGAGCACAATCCCTCTAATACATCTATGACAAAGTAACTCGATGCATCGACCAAGTTGCTAGAAGAATACGAGATAAAATTAAGGTTAGAACGGCTAAACAATTCTAGCTAAGAGACTTGGTATGGCTTCACTTCAGTAAGGAACAGTTTTTTAGTAAGAGGAGGAACAAATTATCTACCTAAGCTGAAAGACCATTCAGATTCCTCTAGAAAATTAATGATAACTCCTACTAATTGGAGCTACCCGAGGACTATGGGGTTTCTAATACCTTCAACGTTACCGATCTCAGTCCATTTCACCTTGACGAAGAGCTGAATGAAGACCATTCAAATTTGATCCTAAATCCAAAACAACTTAGAGGAAATGAGAGGAATCAGGCTATCAGACCACTAACCCACAATTGAGGTCGAGGACTAGAGGGACTAGTAAGACAAATCCTCCTATTCCAGTCAACTTATGCTGATGTCGAGTATCTCCTTATCGACCCATTTAGCTTGCCAAGCCGAATGACTACCTATCTCTTACGTATTGTGTGCCGAGAAGTGAAAGGTCAAGACAATGGCCTATCTTCATTCTCACACATGCTTGGTTAATTACTTATTCAGCCGTACCTTTGCCGAGATACTGAGAAAAAGAGTTCGGACTGACCAAGGTACCCCTACTTGGACAAGCAAGCTATTTGTACCTTTTTATCCACATCTTCTAACGGCATCACCAATACAGTATCGCCACGTATATAGAATCATGTATAGAATTCGTCCCACCAATAATTGTTTTTCTTGTATATTTATTTTTACCCTTTTGTATCTTATACATTACTTCCTTAGAAAATGCCTTTTTGTCATTTCCCTTTTAGGTAAGTTGTTTTAACTTATGGGTATAAATATCCTTGTATTTGTAGCTGTAAAGAAGAATTAAATTATTATTAATACACTTGAGTACTTCTTCCTTATATAAACACTGTTTGTTTACTCTCGGCATTACTCTTATCCTAACTCTTGAGCAGGGCTAGGTGGCGAGTAACCTAATCGAACTAATTCATGCTTCATATCGAATTGTATCATGAGTCCTCGAAAATTCCATTAATCCATCATATCCTCTAAAGTTATTTGTGGGTTTGTTTACTTTTTTTATTTGCATTTGTCCTTTCATATTTTCCCCATCACATTCTTTTTAAGCTTTTGACAAGATTGGACTCATCCAATGATCAACCATGTTTATTCTTAGTCACAGTTTACATCAAGATATATTACCATTAAGAAATCACTAAACCCAAGCTAATTTCGCTTTTGATTTAAATGACCTTAATGATGTAATTTTGAGTCCAAAATTTTTGTATCCATTGTCTAGGGTATATATTACATTTCTATGAATATTTTTTCCTAAAATTAATTTTCCAAAATTTTACTTAATTTTTTGGGTGTCAAAATCTTAATAAAAGACCAATTTTTAGGAATTATTTAGTAAACTATTTTTAAATTAAAGTAAATTCTAATTTAGGATATATTTGGTCATCATAAAATATAAATTGATGATAGGATATGGTATTTGTAGTTTTTGGGATGTTAGATATGTTTATTTTGTATGTTATGTGTTAAATATGTGTAAATTAATAATTTGTGAAGATGGAAATTATATAATTAGAAGAAATTAGATTCAAATTGATAATATTATAACATTAGGAATATCGTATAAATATGACATGGAATATAAATTTAGGAAATTATGTGAAAAATTTAGGGTATTTTCATATCGAGAGTAAATTTAGAAGTCAAATCAAGAGTAGGATGCACAATATAGGCTAGAATATTAACTAGGAGTAAGATACCCAAATATAGTTAGATGAATTTCACATATTGAGTCAAAAGGAGTTCCTAAGGTTTGCGAATAAAAACTATAACTAAAAGTTGAATTAAAACCTAATTTAGGAACTAAATTGGAACCTAATTAAAGAATTGAATCAAAAACTGGTTTAGGATTAGATTGGTAAGAAGTTATATAAATCTTGAATAATTAGGTAAAAATTATGATTTAAAGCTTATATGTAATAGGAGCATAAATACTAAAAGGGTATTTATATTATAGGAGTGAGTGATGACAAACCGACCATACATAAAGCTTAAGTGAGCAAATTAGAGATTTTAAGTAAGTTGGGATCAATACATTATTGTATTTTGGGGTACTATACTATGGTACTCGAAGACTTAGGATTGTATTTGTTTGTGCTTATAGGTAGATGCTTGTGTGTCTTTGATTATTTGGTTGTATAATATGCTTTATTGTAGTGGTTTGTTGTGATTTTTGTAGAGTAAAATTATTCGATCACCCTAAAGTGGACATAGCTATATTCGACCTAAATGCCTTAATTGGACAAGCATTGTAACCCATCAAAGGATGATTAGGATTATCTAACCAAATATCGACACTTTTAAAAGGGATACCGCTGTAGCATTATAGTCTCTTCTTTATCCTTAGTTGAATTAAGTGACAAGAGAGGAGGTCGTGATAACGATGAGGGTAGTAGTTCAAAGGATAGTCATTAAGGGAAGTTACCCCCATTGCACAATGCATATGCGTTGCAACTCCTTAAACCTGGATTAGAGAAAGTGAAATTACTCTAATTTCACAACGGACCGAATAACGTTATGTGATGACATTCGTGTGTTGCATTACATTTAATTAATTATTTGAGAACCTTACTTATATCTCTTATACTACCTTATATCTCTATCCTTAATTACTGAGCTGTTAGTTGCTCATATCCTTATAGATTTTCTTACAAGTGACAATCCAAACACTGTGTTATAACTATACTAAAGTTAGTACCCTTTTAAAGAACTTTTGAGGAGTGAGGATCAAACTAGCTAATCAACAAAGTCTTTGAGAGTTTTGCTAATGACTTATAGATAGGAGAGAGTGATCGTGAAATATTTTACTTATTTTAGATTGCTATGTTGTGTAAATATCTCCTAGGATCATAAGATAAATATATATATATATATAAACATTAGTTAAAGTTCTGTATGTAATTATATCAATAATCTTATATGAACTGTTTACTTAAATGTAGACAGTTATGAATGCCTTGTGTAAGTCATATCTACTGTAGTGATTATGAGGTTGATTACTATTTTAGGTTGGTTTGCACAGTAAGACTATTGCAACTCCAATTCTTTAAGGTGTAATGCTATGGTGACCAAATAATCAAAGGTTGTGTACCTAAATCTAAATAGTTTAGCATTTTGTAGCATTGTCATTCAAAAGAAGGAGGAGGATAGTTTGGAGTTAAAAGAACTATAGTAAAAATTCTGTCTCGTGGATTTTATCGGCCTAGCTTATTTAGTGACTGTCAAAATTTTATTATGCCTTATGGTCAATGCTAAAGAATTGGAAATTTTTTTAGGTGACATGAATTACTACAAAACAATATTCTAGTAATTAAACTTTTTGATGAATGGGAAATTGATTTTATGGGTCCTTTACCCTCATTTTTCAAATAAATATATACTAATGGCTATTGATTATGTTTCAAAATGGGCAGAAGTTGTAGCTTTATAAACAAATGATGCTTGAGTTGTTGTAAAATTTTTGAAAGAGAGTATTTTTACTAGATTTGGGGTGCCTAAAGCAATAACTAGTAATGGGGGCATGCTTTTTCGTAACAAGTAATTTGAAAATCTTTTATCAGAATATGTAGTTACTCATAAAAGTGCTATCCCTTATATCATCCATAGACTTATGGTTAAGTAGAGGTGTCAAATAGAGAATTAAAGCTCAATCTAGAAAAGACTATTAGTGCATCTACAAAAGATTGGTTGTTAAAACTTAATGATGTACTATTGGATTATGGGATAGCTTTTAACACATCAATAGGCATGTACCCATATAATTTTTTTTTTGGTAAATCATGTATTTACCTATAGGGCTTCAACATAAAGCATATTAGGCTATTAAATTTCTTAACATTGATATGTAAGCTGGAGGTGAAAAGAGATTGCTTTAGCTTAATCAATTAGTAGAGCTTAGAGAAGAAGCTTATGACAATGCTCGAATCTTCAAACATAGAGCAAAGAGGTGGTGTGACAAGAACTTATTGAATTTTTACATGGGCTAAAAGTTTAATTATATAAGTATTGACTCAAATTGTTCCCAGGTAAGTTGAATTCATAACTAATGTTTCTCCCTATGGCACTATTGAATTGAAACAAAAGCCAACCGCATTTTTATAGTAAATAATCATCTTCTAAAATCTTTTTACAGAAGGAAGGACATTAATGGAAATACAACCATCACTGACTTAAGAAATCCTGCTCCAACAAATGAAAAGTCAGGTTGGTGACTATAAATTAAGCGCTTTGTGGAAGGTAACCTACACATTATCTTTTGTTTGCTATAAAAAAATTAAAATAATAAAAGTTCAATTTCTTTCTTTGCATTTTCTTTTGTTTTTCTACTTTTTCCAGGATTGTTTTAGGTTATCCATTGAAGTATGATTAAGGAAAAGCCCAAAAAGAGATATCACACCTATACCTTAGGGGAGTATTTTTACTTTTACTTTGTTTTTATTTTTTTTTCCTAAACATTGGGTGTAATGATTGTTTTAAAGTTAGGGGTAAAGTCGAATGAAATGGACTAAATTTTTTACATTATGGTTGGTTGTGTACCATATGTAATCTTTATGAGCTTTCATGAACAACTTTTGCATTTGAGATTACATTGTTTATGGAAAAATATTGCACAACATATGTAAGGTCAATTTTTATATTTGGTAAAAAAGCAACTTTTTAGAATTATTTTTTTAATTTTTCACTAAATTTTACTTGATCACTTGTGAACTTTTGACACTTAAATTTTGGCATCTACCTTAGGTTTAGTTACGCGTTATTTGAGCTTTGATCTGAGATTTAGAATTAAGGTAATGTTACTGATTAGGAGTTAGTTACTTGCCTTTTTAAGTTTTCTTTGATGTATGCTTAGTTCTTAGCAGTCTTTAGAGCATTATAATCTTTAGTTAATGAATAACTGAAATTTGTCACTTGGAAGTTTTCCTAAAAAAGTAATAAAGTTAGGGGCTAAAAAAAAAAAAGATAATAAAAAGTGTCAATATGCTCCAATTTCTTGAGTCAAGCCTAGCCTTAAGTATTATTTTGATCTTCCTTAAGGTGTTCGGATAATAAATTTTACTTACCAAGAAGGTAATGAAAGGCACTAAAAAAAGTGAAAGCAATTATAACAATATATGTAGTTGAGTATTAGCCTCAGTTTGTTAGAAGAGTAAGGTTTTTTCCTATTACCAATGTAAGAACTAAGTTAGCAAGGATTGACTTTGGTCCATTAAGAGAGTGAAGCTTTCTTCCATTGCCAATGTAATCATGCATAATTAAAAAATTGAATTGAATTTAAAAAAGAATCCCAATTGAAAAAAAAATGGAAAATTTTCAAGGGATGAATGAATGTAATATGCATTTAGTTTAAATTATGATACTTAAGGAGATGAAAGAGGGGAATATGTACATTGTAGCTAAGTGTACAAAGTGTGAGTAACTCTCATTTGATTGGCTAATAATTTACCTGATTTCAAGTTTCTAAATCTTAGTTTAAATGACATGATAACACTTTATCTTATACAGATTAGCTTTTGAACTTTAGTACTTTAATGTTCCTAGTGCATTTCATTCATGATTGAGTAAATTGTGCATATAAAAGTTGTTGGAAGTTCATTTCATCTTTGAATGCAAATTGACAAGAGAACCATATCTCTCAAGCCGTGAGTAGATGTTGTACGATTCATGATTAGGTTTTTCGTTAACAATGTAAGGTGTGGAATAATTCATGTCCTTGATTGTTTTTATTAATAATATTTTACTTGAGGATAAGTAAATTATAAAGTTAGGGGTACTTAATAATTTGTGAATTTTATATATTTTAACCCAACATTAGACTACACTTATATATATATATATATATATATATATATACTTACGATTGGAAAAATACATAAAGTCAGAAAATATACACACATTTTATTATAAGGTAAAAAAAATTAGAGTTGAGCTCACGAGTTCAAAACAAGTGAAATACACTGTCCATCAACTTAATCACATGCAAGACTTTGTCCCAATTCATTTTACAACTACAAAAGTATCTAATAAGAAATAATGTGGGGCTTACTGTAGACCATCACTATTGGATCCTTTGCTACACATTACTAATTCAATTAATGCCTTGTGAAGGAAGCTACTAACAGTGGAAATATGTTTAGGAAGGTTCACTGTAGACCAAGACATATCAAACCATTCCCTTCCTTTTAGATATTACAAATGATTGCTGAACATTTGATTACCTTTTCCAACGAGGAGGTTGAAAGGAGACAAAAAGACATTTGAGGGTCATTTAGTTCATTGAATGGAATTAATAAGGAATGGAATGGAGATTCTAAGGAAATGTAATACATGAGTAATAAAATTAGAATTCTTATTAAAATGTTTAGTTAGATAAAAAGTGTAATAGGGAATAAAAAGGTAATGGAAAGTAAAAGACAATTATACCCTCTTCTATTATTGTCCTTCCTTTCTCTCTCACTATCATCCATATACTCTCTCTCTCTATTTTCCTCCCTTTCTCTCTCTCTATCTCTAATCTTTCTCTCTCTACCTCCGATCTTTGCTCTCTCTTTACCGCATTCTAATAATCCTTACAAAAACATATACATACAATGACAATGGTGGTAGCATGAGTGTGAGGAGAGGATTTGCTGAAAGCATGAGAGAGAAGAATGGTAGTGGTGTACCATGGTGAGTGGTAGGCGTGGTGGTGGTTGGGAATGATTATACTGGTAATGAGTGTGGTAAATAATGAATGGTGATGGGTTTTTGTTTTTTGGATTTTTGTTAGCCTCTCTCTCTCTCTCTAGTTATAGTGGGAAAAAATTTTGGATCTTACAAGGAATCAAAATTCTTTTCTTTTAGGATAGATCTGGATGCAATGATTATAGGGACTCAACTTTTTGATGGAATTGGAATTAGGTATGTGAAAATGGAATTACATTTAATGAATAATGGGTTTGGTTAGTAATAAAGTGGGAATGTGCATTACATTCAACTTAACTGGACATAGCATTGGAGAATTGGAAGTGGTACAAAATTGGAAAAGATGTCCCAACCATCAAATAAGAAGCAACAAGAGGGAGATTTTTTTAAGGGAAAATGGAATATTCAGAGGATTGCAAAGAGAATTTCAGAAGCCATAATTCAAAAATGAAGAGGCATTGAGGTCACGAAAGACAAAGGAAAATTCAGAAAAGAATATGAAGTCGAAGTTGAAGATGAAGATTTTTATAGCCAAATTTTCACTTGTTTATCAATTCTTGGATAATTTTGTATACACTTTATTTTAGAAACATTAGTTTTTTTAATAATAAATATTTTCATGGCATGTTTCTATTTTATTGTGTGTTCTTTCTATATGATCATGTGCTAAATTATTTTATATTTGAGATTGATGATGTCTAATTACTAATTGTTTCTGTGCCCATAGTAAGGATAGTTAAATTCTTAGATTATTCTTGTTTAGATCTTGATACTATGATCTTGTGTTTAGGGCAAAAAGTACAGGATTATTGAATGTATTCTTGAAGTGGAAAAATATTTTATGGATCATCAAGATTTACCTTTAATTAAGTTAGCAAACTCAGAGGATTGTAACTATATTTAATTAAATTGAATTTACACTTTGAGCTTATTGCATTGTTCTTTTTACTTCTTGGTTAAAGGAATTTAGGAGAAATTAATCTAAGGTACTAGTCAATTACATATCGGAAGATAAGTAATTGTATTTTCAAATCCATGTTAAATTGATTACAACAATCTAGAAAATTAATTTGGTTGGTTAAATTTGATGATTCCGGAGATGAAATAAATTATTAACCTAGAAAAGAACTTTTAGGACTCACAAGGGAATTAAGTACTTTAACAAATTTAGAAGAATAACCAAGTAGCTAATTATAATTATAATTTAGTTGCATTACGATTAGTATATTTTGGTGGATTCAATTTTCGCACTTCATTATTAATTGAGTTAGTATCAGTTCTCTTCGTGATCCATTTGTTCTATTTCTTTAGTCTTAGTTAGTTTTGATAAGTTAGTTTAGTTTAACTTATTAATTTCTCAAGTACTTGAATAATAATAGAATTAATATTGTTCTAGTACTTGATTTAATCCTCATGGGAACATTATTCTACTCACTCTTTGTTACTAAATTGATTCAATATACTTTATAGTATTCATACTTATTCAAAAACTTTACGAATCAATACTTTTGATATACCTCAAAATTTGACATATCACTTCTACATGAGATTCTTTGTGTTCTGCATGAATCGACTTACCACATCCATAGCATGTAATATATAAGGTTAAGTTAAAGTAAGGTAGATCGAACTACCCATTAGCTCTCTATACATTATGGCATCCTCTAAGTCTTTTCCTTTGGTTAAACATGATGTTGTGTTTATCTCTATCCAAGTTAAGATTGGTTTGTGATCTAGCATCCCATATTTTTAAAACAAATCTTGAGTATACTTTTACTAGCATGAAAACAACCCTACCCTTGTTTCTCTTAACCTCAAGTCCCATAATGTGTTTTAATTCTCCAAGTTCATTCACTTGAAAGTATATATTAGCTTTTGTTTGATGAATCTCATCTTTGTCATCTTTAGTGGTAATGAGACCATTCACATGCACTAGTAGTATCGTTATCTTATCATCTCACTCTTTTACGAGTAAGCTTAAGTGTGCTGGTGCCATTAAATAGCCATTTTATATTAAGAATTCAACAATTTTTCTTTGTTATGCTCTTAGTAGTCCTTTTTTCCCAATTTTTGTATCATAGCCCTTCAATTTTTTTTTTTTTTATAATTATTGATATAATTGCAACATATGTTATCAAAATTTTGAAACTCTAATTGGATTTCCCGACGAACCTTAATTTTATTGAAAACAAATTATAAATTTTCTTACTTTGATATAAGTAGAAGTCATCCTTTGCTATAGTGGTGGTTGTGTGAAGTCATCCTTAGTTAGTGATGCCATCATCCACTTTAACTATGACATAAGCGAAATTAGAGATATAAAGTAACTTAAGAGTAATGTGAGTGAGAGAGATTCAATGTAGCTTATATGTGGGTGAGAAGAAGATAAAAATATAATGTACACATCGTTAAGAGAGAGAAGAGAATATAGAGTGTGGAAGTAAAATGAGAGTAATGTGATGAAGAGTGAAAAGGTGGTAGAAAAGTGAAATAAAAAATACATAACTTTTAATCTAGGTAAATAAGGATAAAGAAAATGGTTTTAGGCTCCTTCATCTAGTTAGGACATTTTCGCATTATTGCTAGATCTATAATTAGTGTGCACCTAGAATTATTCTCTCCCCTATAGCCATTTGTTATAAAGGTTTCTAGAGGCTGCACTAATTAATGTGACCTAATAACATGAAATTGGTGTAGAGATAGTTTTTCTCTAAATATCCCTTAATTTTAATTTCTTTACCATAGAAAGTGGAATAAAATTTACACTTGCACAAAGGTCACATAAGTGTTCTTGAACAACAGATTATTTATGGTGTACTCTCGTGTAAATTTACCTAGATCTTTTAACTTATGAGAGAGAGTAACTTTTAATGCATTCCTAAGACAATATAACCATCTCTTTCCTATTCAAATTTCTATTCTTACTCAAAAATTCTTTTAAAAACCGTTTACAATAAGGTGTCCGCTCAAATGCATCTTATAATGATGTTTATTTGTAGTTTCTTGAACATATGCAGAAACTTAGCATATTCTCATCATGTCTCTTCTTTTTTCAACAATCTTAAAAAGGGTATTAGTGGTACACATAGCTTTACCATGGGTTAAAAACTTCAATAGTGAACTCCTATTGTGTTGCTTTTTCTACCTACTTAGATGTGGAAATTACAACATCTAGTAAACCCACATGCTTGCTTGATCTCAATGTAACTTCCTTTGTAGGCTCATGAATGTTTTTACATCACAGCACTACCAATCTTCTTTTCTAATCTCTTTAAACCCTCCATGGTCATATTAGCAAGTTTCTCAAGTATAACCTCTTAGGTTCGTTTTTCATCCATTATAGATTTCTTACTAGCAACTGAAGAATCATCACTTGTATTAATGCCCTTTAATATAGTAATTAGTTTTACCATCTCTATCTTACCACTTGAAGTCTCAATTCTCTCTATATTACTTAGCTCAGCACCTTGTTATGTGGTAACTAAGCTATGTAATATATATTCCATCTAATTCTCCAAGCTATAGATGGATAAGTGGTGGCTTTCCAATTGTGTATCCTACTTCTACACCAAACCCATCATCATCTCTTCTAGATAATGTTTCTTTTCATAACTTAAGTTTACTGGATATATAGATGATATTGTAGTACTATAATGCCATGAAAAGATTTGATTATGGTGCCACTTTAAATTCTAGGTATTATAACACATCCCCAAGTTCTCTTTGAATTGATGGCTACTAGCATAGTTGACCTACTCTTACCTCAAATTTCTTAATAAGGCAAAAGAATTACAAACTTGACATTTTGTGCTCTTATGTAGGCCACCATAGGAATTTTAAACAACTTGAGGATTAAATTGTAAAGTTGACATGAGCTAGTTAAGTGGTCAAAGCTACTATTTGGGTTATTAATTATGTGATTACATTAATCTCATGTACCTAGGGAACTGTTCTTTGTATTGTTCTCTTAGTTAGTAAATTATGAGAATTAGTCGTCATCTCCTCAATTGGGTTCTTTTAGAAATTACATCCACCATTTTTTGCTAGGCTTATAAACAATTATAAAATGTTTGAATTAGTAACCAAGTAGGTAGCCCATGATATGAACATCTCTTTAATAAGTCCTTCATCTCTCTTAGGTCTTAGATAAAGATTTGCCATCATATTGTGTATAAGTTATTATCTCTATTGTCAAATTGGCAGTATGGGCTATTTGAAAGAGGCCCATTAAAAATTACTCTAGCAATTGATTCCATATTGTGATCATATTAGCTAAGAGTGATTTCAACCAACTTTTGGCTTCATCTTATTAAGAGAAAGGGAATATACATCATCTTATGTCGATAATGTCATAAATTTGAAAGGGAATAATTAAAGCTTTACTACATCATCTGATGTCGATAGTGTCATAAATTTGAATGAACTTTGCATTATGCTCGTAGAAGTCATCATGAGCAGTACCACCAAATTGATTGGCTTAAATTGTTTGAATTATATACTGTAGAGGACTAAAAATTATTATATTAGTTATTGGGTTAAGCATATTATTTATTTATACTTGATTCCTTAGGTTAGGTAATAGGGCCTAAAGAGTTTAGTCTATATATTGGGATGATTCACCGATGTTTGACTTAATGGGCTTAGAATATGGATCATTGGATCAGTCCACCTGCCCCTAACCTTTCTTAGGTAAGTTCATGCACTTATAAGGAAAGTTACTGACCTTAGGCCTATTAGTTAGCTCATTTTGGATAACTTTAAATTGAGCAAGTTTTTTTTTCATTCGTTGATCATCTAAATGATTAGATAAATGCTATCTTACCCCTGATCTTATAAATACCCATCATTTTCTTTTTATTTAGAACTCTTAGAGAGAATAGAAAAAAATAGCGCTTTGTGAAATCTCTATTCTTTAAGATCCAATAAGTAATTTAAGTAAAAAATTAATCTCATTCGCTTAAATTACAAGGTAAATGCCTAAAGTCTCTTAAAGCTATCTTGTTTGTTATTTGTGCATTCAAAACGCTAAGATTGCATGCTCTTCCATCCTATCTTGTTCTCACCTAATCATCCCTTTGGGTGATAGGCTCGCTTTACTTCTTTAAAGCTACATGTAGCACATCACTCATGTAATACGTCACTCGTGCAATACACACGTAATTACTCCAATCAAACCCCTACATCTACATATGCCTAGCTCCACCAACTATAAGTGCCCTATACTCCCTCAATACATGGTTAATATTTGCTTGTATTACTCTCAAATCAATAATTGGAACTTAGTGTCTTTAATTAACTAATGAAAAATTATGTCAATTTATGAATCAAAGGGCATCAATTTCGTACTCAATGTTTTTCTTGCAAAGAAAATTGAATAAAAGTAGTTAAAAACTAATAAAACGAACAAAAAATAAAATATTTATGTATTTTCAGTTTTACTATTTTTAGTTGTCCTTTTTTTAATAACAGAAATAAAAAAAATTAATTAAAGAAAGAATACGACAGAATAAAATTAGAATCGATAATAATAATATAGCAACCATAATGATAATCTATGCTAAAATGACTATGGATGAAGAAAAACATAAGGCTATCCAATGGAGCAATGCACATTGTTGATTCAATCAAATAAAAACCTAATGCAAACAGATCAATCGAATAAACACTGTTAAGTGCAAATATTTACATGAGCTTACGTAGTGCATATTGATGAGCTCATGTATATTAATGCAAATACTTTAGAATGAAAAGTAAATAACTATATGCACAGAATGAGATGTGATAGGAAATCTTACATATTAACAATGGAACACCGAGAAAAGAAAGATAGATAAATAAATAAACAAAGAAATAAATAAATAGAAGGAAAGAAAGAAAGAAAAAAAAAGCCTATAATGTGTAACCTGATGATAGACACTTGATGAGTAAAAAAGATTATAAGACAAAAATCTAGTGCTAATGAATGAGAAAGTAACATAGAATGCAGTAATATGAATGAATATTAAGAGTGTAATCTATTTATTTTATATTATAATAAATATAAGAAATGAAAATTTGAACTTTTTAAAGGAGAGAAATCGAAATATAAAATCTACACCTAAATAAAATACTTAGTCTATATGTAACCCGAAAACTAAATTTGCGCAACTTTATAACGATACCAAAAACTTGATGTTCCAAATCATTATTTTGAAAACAAAAACATATATTTTACTCACAAGTACACAAGTAGCATATGCAATACTAAACTGATAAGACTAGGTCGAGCCTATAGGGATTGAACCTAGCTCCTAGTTATATTAGTCATACTAATATTAGGTAGAACCCAAATTTCTCGAATAAAAATAATTTAAATCTACTCCAAATTAATAGAAAATTATGGGAATGCCAACTCCTCAATTGACATAATCAATGAACCAACAAAATAAAATATTGGAAATGATATTAACAATCAAGATATTAAAATATACGAAAATGATAAACTATGAGAAATTTTGTAAACAAACTTTGTTAAGAATTATGTATTTGATAAAGACTAAGTCGCTTGTCTTTATATTGTTTAGATGATAAAATCTAAAAATTATTATTCATTTATTTTAAAATATCAATAATGTCCTTATCTTTTATCATTACTCTAAAATATGCCTATTTCATTATTTGGTCCTTCAGTGGTTTAGATTATTTTTTTCAAATTTCCTTTCAAGTTATCAAGGTAATTAAGCATGGAAACCACTTTGTTTCGAAGTGTTAATTACCTTAATTGATTAATTAAATCTTTCAAATCTTAAGAGAGATTATATTGTTATTTATCAACCATTTTATGTTCTAAACCCAACTATAATGCATGGTTCCTTAAATATTACTTGTAAACCAATATTAGTTTATCATATAATTGATTGAATCAATTTTATAATTTTAGATCTTAACCCGATCTAACTTGATTTCCATAAATTATAAAACACTTTGCACAATGACAAAAACATGAAGAACACACAATATTCAACTATTTAATATAAAAAAAATCATAGATCTATCAATCCAATATTCTTAACAATGAATTATAATTCATTATTATGATAAATACACAAATCATAAGGGAAAAAAATACATAATCCACTAACAAAAATGATATAAGAAAGTAGAAAACATAATCTTTGTTAAAAGTTTAGAAATATGAATCATTCTATATCTACATAAATCATGTTATCACTTAACATTAGTGTGAATCTAGTTTAATTACAAACACTTAAACTAATAAGTAATATTGTCAGACCTAACTTAATTACTTAAATATATGAGAGGATCAAAATTAAAAAGATAAAATCGAATTTAATCATGATGTGACTAGAGCTAAAAATGGATTGGATGTAATTGATTTTATGATCGAATCAAGTCGAATAGATTTAAAAGGTGGAGACAAATTCAAATTTAACAACAACAATAATAAGCACTCTACGGAAACATCAAATTCAGCGGTGGAACTTTGTCTTTGGTTCTCGACCCTATGGCCGACCTCTCGTTTGTGTGTCTTCGTTTGTTGCGCGAATGTTATCTTGCAGCTGCCTGTTGTCACACATGGATGGGGCTGGGTCATCACATGGACCTTTCGCGCATCAATTGCTTTGTTGACATTTGGCAACTTCAATTGGTGTATTCCTGGTTTGGACTGCACATGGGCTGGACATGTCCAAGCACGTGGACTTCGTACGTTTTCTTTTTCTATTGAATTGGACGGCTGGGACATATCATCCGCTTGCTACGCGCTTAATTGCCTAAAGTTGGGCATGTTGCGGAGTTTAATTATTGCTGGGCACATGGAGACAAGGGCCGACATATGCATGTATGATCCATTAAAAAGAAAAAGCGTAGTATATGGTCAGGATAAAGATATATAAATTTTATAGTTATTAAGATACATTATTTTTTTACTACCTGTAAATTTTATTAGGGTATTTAAATCTTTAACACACATGTACTCGTATTTTGCAAAATTGAAATACCATTGTCTCCGTTACTTTTAACATAGACCATGCAGATCTGCTGGGAAAAATGAAAAAAGATAAAACCGAATGCATTCCTTCTACTGCCCCAAGCCTAGACTTTCCACACACTCCAACAATCATTACAAGTGCCAACCATGTCTATAATTAAACATCACTCCTATCGGGTTTCTCTTTCAGGAAACACTAACATAGAGGATAGTTTCTTTCTTCTTAGTAAAATGCAGTAAAGGTTCAATATTTTGAATCCAAATGAATACGCGAAAGGAAAATTTAATCAAACCGACATCCATTCATAGCCTATTATGCTATTCCCTATGAATGTTTGCATTATTATGTCCATTTATATTTTGGAAGATTTCAAGCCATGGTTTATGCAGATTCAATAATTGATGCCTACATGGAGCCAAAAGTCGATCCTGAAATTATTTGCACATTGTCCATCATCCTTCCCTTCACTTTCTATGGCAAGTGGACTTGCACTTACTCCTTCATTCTATTCCTAGAGATCTTTGTTGTCTCCGTTACCGCTTGGATTGCCCGTTTTGCACCCAGACCTCTCAAATCAGTCAAAAAATAAGACCACGGTAATCTAGATGTACACTTATTTTTTCCCCCAACGTGCTTACTTGATTGTGTTAAAACTAATAGATACATAATGGTGTTTGGGTTCTTTGATCTTAAGAAATACAGCAATAGTATAAAGGGCCGTGCAGCCAGTAAGGATATATGCCATTTGAGGAATCAAGCTTTAAAGCAAAGAAATGAAATATTTTTATGGTTTTCCTGTTTATAGATAACCAAAAATAAAGGATACGAATAATTTAGATTTATTGATATTATGCACCAAAAACTAAATTGAACTCAGGTTATTTAATTCTTAATTAATATGACTCATAATCAAGAATTAAATAAAAGATTTCTAATTATCTAATCAATATGATGAACGATTGAATAACAAGAATGATTTGATATATTATGTAGAATAGGATAGATTGAAGGGATTGGTTTTCTCACTATGATTTGACATGTGAATTGATAAGAAAAGGGTTTTGCAACTCTCTTAGGAGAAAACTCAATTTCATTCATAAAAACTAACTTCGATGTTACAATGTGGTTACAAGTCTATATATAGAGTCTAGCTATGGTAAAATACAAAATAAGGAGATATTACAATGTAAATTAATAAATAAAATACATAAAATTAGAACTCCTCTTAAGTAACACAACCTAAAATAGGTACTACACCCCATGTATAGCAATCAAGCCTAATAAAATAGATACATGCCCGTATCCTACATATTTTGGTATTATACGTCTAAGCTTACACATGGTGCACATCATTTGCCGAACTGAGTCACGACTATGGACACGATTGTGCTTTGGCATGTGATCCTTTCATTTACCTAGTAATTCTAGATTTGGATACTTTAAAGTTCCTAAAGTTATAAATCAATTATTGTTATTGCTTAGATTCTTTTTAAAAAAGGTGACATTACAATAATGTCACATGATATTTTAGAAATTTAGAAAAGAATAACCATTTATTTATAACTTTATGAAACTTTAGAGGATCCATTTACAATAATTCCTTCACTCCTAAAGATTACACATAAGTTCATGGGTTGATGATCTCATCATATCCTCTCTTTTAGAGAAGATTTGAACCAACTCTTGGATCGAAAGTCCTCGTAGATTGAATATTATGGACTATTGTATAAAGAGTCTAGTGCGTCTTGATAAGCTTGGCAAGCTTTGGAAAATCACAAAAATTATCATGTTAAATGGTTAGAACAATATAGAAGGCAAAGGCAATAGGAAAGAGAATTCAATGAGTTGATTAAACAAATTAAAAGGCATAGGAAGAACCTAACTAGAAAATTTTTAGAGAGTATAGTAGTGGTTGAGAATAAAGAGGTTTGTGACATTATTGTAAATGAAGAGAACGCTATTAAGAAGAAGTGATCTAAATATATAAAATATGGACAGTTTGCTATCTACTATCGAAAGCAACAATCTATAGATGTTGAGGAGGATGGAAAAATGGATGAACCAAAAATTCATGAAGAGGTAGAGATTATGAGAAGGAATGACAAGGCTAAGCTGGAAAGTTCAGTAGTAGGCTCTAATATAGTTCTTGACATAGCTATGTTGTTATTAAAGCCTAAGGATAATAGGGATTATAGGTATTTAGATTTTCACCTTCCACTGGCACAATTGGTTTATTTTGATTCATTGATGGGATAATATGGAAGTGTTGTATGCTACAATTTTATTACACATATTAGACCATATAGATTATTTATAGGTATTAATCATGGAATTATTAATAGCTATTTACATTGGAGTGGCAAACTTCTTACACTTAGTGATGTTGTCAAGGAGTTGGTAGTATATGGTAGTTAGAAATTATATGGGCACCCTAGAAGGTTGAATTTTTATGGGTTGATACAAAATTTTATGATTAAGAAATGAAATATCAATTTAGCTTGTAAGGAGGCTAATTTCTTCTAGTGTGCTAGGAGATCATCATTATTTGTTTTGCCTTTATTGGAGATTAAAATTCATCATATTAATATGTAGTTGATAGATAGAGTCCATAGCAAATGGAATGTGCTTACATTATGTTTGCTGAATTTGTTATTGAGATCATGAGATGAATGGTATAAACTACATGGAAAGTTCTTAGTTGCTGACAAAGTTTTGGTGGTGAGCGATTGATAGTTCTTAGAGTTGAGGCTTAAATGCTCTTAGAAATGGTAATCTAGAGAGGATTTATAACTATAGTTCATGAGTTCAAATTGATGGGGAGGCTTTATTTTATTCTTTTTAAGTTTCATTTTTGTAGATTTGTTTATGACTTAGGAGGAAAGTAGATAAAATTCAAGGTAGAATTTTCACCACCCTTAGGTTAATGGTAAGGATTAAGATCTAAAGGAACACCTTCCATATGATGAGGAGCTTCAAAGGTATGATGAGGGGTTTGAATAAGAGAATTGGATGCAATTGGTATGGATCACGGTCCAAAGCACAATTATGAACTTAAGGTGTGAATCTTGGTTACAATCTTTGATCATGATTTAAAAGTGTATTAGTGTTATTAGTAGATGAAAGGTACATGGTTAGGATCATGCTTGCGTTCCTCAACCATAAACCCTTTGTTAGTCTTGTTTCCATTATTTTAAAAAGGATTTTGATTAGTTGTCTTTTAATTGACAATATTCGTATTTTAAGTAGACTACATCATGGTTATGCTTGAGAGGTTGTTAGAGGCGATTATAGGTATTTTTGTAACATTATGTTTAGAAGAGAGAGAGAGCTTTTTAATGGGATTATGAATTCTTGACATCGTATCATTGAGCCGTTGTGTTCTTTCCTTTAAACTTATCAATTCTATTATAAAATTGTGGTGTTCTTTTTTTTTTTTGTTATCGAGATTATTGTATATAATATGGATAACCTAATTAACCTTTATTATTGAAATTACAATATATAATATTAGAATTTCTTTAATATAGATTATCTCATATTGTTATATGTCATATCAATTATAGGATCTAATCTAATTAGTTCGTTTTACTCTTCATGAATCATCAAATAGTAAATCATCCATATTTGTTTATTTTCCTTGATTCTTGAATCAAAAAAATCATATCTTTCTGATATAAAACCTAAAGGATTCAATCTTTTCTTTCAAATTCAATAGTAATGTCACTAATTAATCATATAATACCTAATCGCATCACATAGATACAAAAAAATGTTACAAATTAAAACATATTTGTGAAAATGAAAAAGGACACAAATATTTAAAGTATAATTTCCCTTAGAGTAAATAAGGCATTCACATTAATTTATTTGTTTTGAATATGGTTAAAACATAAAATCATTTATTTCAAAAAATTATAAACAAGAAATAAAAAACTTGCCTCGTACAATTTTGAGGATTTGGTATTAAAATAAACATTAATAGATAGAACTTATATTCATACAAACTATCAAAATTATAGGAAAACAAATCATGACTTCAAAAAAATATTTTAAGTTTTCTCTTTTTTCAGTGGAACCAAAACATAAACTAACATAAATCAATCCTTATACAATGATAAAACAATATGAACTAAATATACATTTGACAAAACTAGTTGGATTCAATGAAACATTAGGATTTTCATTATTAACCAAGACAAATCTTTCATCAATAGCACAAAAAGCTTTGTTAGAGGGGAGAAACAAGTCAGTTCTTTCTTATGGTTTTATCTTGCCTTAGCTAAGAAGTTTAAACATCATTTTCTTTATCTGACACCTTGAAAATGAATAAATCATTAAAGCTATTAGCAAGTTCTATGTAACATTTAGTAATAAGTAGACAAATAGAAGAATCCATGTTGTTCATTTTTATTAAGTTAATAGCTCCATTTGAATTCACTTCAAGAATCACATTAATTAGATTAACTACTTAGCTAGTTTAAGGCCTCTAGTTACACTCTAAAACTTTGCTTCTAAGGGAGATACAACAAAAATTCATTATGAGAAACCATCTAGAATATTTTCCTTTCCATCACAACAAATTTCTCTAATATTAGCAAACCTCCTATTTTTGCATATCACTCCATCATATTTAGCTTCAATCTAATGACTTAAACCTTGAACCTCGAAGTATGCCAAAAGCTAATTATTGTTTACGATTATGTGTTGCTTTCATATTACAGCAGGAAGACCAGTAGCCAATAGCTTAAATTTTGCTTGATTTATCCATTTAGGATTTATTTCACTTGGCTTAAACATAGGTGTAATACTTTGCTCCCATATTTTCAAGGTCTTAAAAAGAAAATCAACAACTTATATATGGCTAACCTTTCTTACAATTTATATCCTTTTAAGAAGGCACTTCTTTTTAGTCAAACTTCTTAAATCTTATTTAGATAACCCAATGAAACATTATGGTGCATTATAATTATTTTAAACCCTTTTCACAATACAACAATCCTCCAATGGACATTGCACTATTTCATTTTCTTCATTGAAAAACAAACACTTTAAATAAATATTCAATCTTACTTTATGCAGGTTATCCCCTATGGGTAAACTATTATGCAAAATTTTTCATACTAAGAGTTGAACTTTTGGAACAGTAGAAAGCTTTTAATCCTAATTCTAGTCATCACCTTCTTTATCCTTCATAGTAATAATATAAGTTAACTTAGCCATGACTTCATTACTCCAATGATACAACTAAATTCTCATTTACAGTCATATCATTAAGTACAGTATACTTAATAAAGCTATAATCTTCTTGTTTAGTAGGAAATCAATTCATTCCTCCTTCTATTTACCTACACCTCTCTAAGCATTAGTAAGAATAACTTCTTTACTTCTCTACTAAGTGGTCTATGAATCATATTTCTTAGAGTTTCGTGCTTATTCCATTTTGTAAACTAGAAATTTATATCCCATTATTCCTTGTTTTGATCATCAACTTCTCCTTTAGCTAGCAATTCATTTTTTGGAGAAAAAGCTTAAATCCCTTCTTAATATGAAATTCATTCTCATCATCTTGTGTTTATACCTCATAAGTTGTATCCATAAGATATATTTCTTCTTAACTTTCTATGCCATCTTCATAAGTTTTACCTTAGTTCTCATCTTTAGATTAATAAAAAAAGACTTTCATCATCTTTCATCTTTTTTAGCTTTTCTCAAGCAACCTAATGAGTCCTTCTCTTCTTTTCTATAAAGCCCTAAAGGAAATCCTTGTTAATTCTCTCAAGTTTCCTTACTGAACTAAGCGAAGAGGTAATACTTGGGAGTAATAGTTCTTAATACTTTCCAATTAGAAGGACACAATAATTCTTTGCCTCGTTATACTTAATAAATTTACTTTCTAACTAGTTAGCTTGCTTCTGACTTTTTTAGTAATAATGTTTAAGTCCGTAGTCTTTAGGGGACCCAAATCTCTTATAAGGATTGCATAAGCACTTACTCATATTTAAGCAACAAACATCATTGTTTGAAGTTTAATGTCCTATCAAAATCCAAAATTTACTATAGCAAAAAGTTAAAAAAATATGAAAAGGAATAGATAGATGAATCTTTGATGGCTATGATTAAACAAGATTCAAACTTTAGCATGATTTATGGGATATCAACTTTGAGAAGAAGGCTATATAATAGATAAAAAACTTTAGAAGAACAATAACTAGAAAAAAAAAAAACAATAAGAAAGAAAAATAAAAGTTAACTTATTCATTTGAGCTTAAGTCTAATATTTACATTACAAAGTACGAGTTAGAAAACTAAATTAGGAACTTAATTAGAAGCTCATGTTGTTAAGCTAATTTTAAGGGTTCTTTACTATTGTTTTATTCATCTTTTTATTTTTAAGAAGCACTTTGAGAGTGTTTATGTTATTATAGATTTATCAGCTTTTACTAGGGAGAAATTGCATGAAGCAGAGCAATAACTTTATTATAGTTTTTGTGTGAGAAAGTTATTATAAATCTATATAGTTTTCAATTGATGTAGATGTAAGAGGATAGAGCAATAACAAACTATAGCTTGTAGTTATATATCGATTCTCTCATTATTTATTAAAAATATAATTTGGATAGTAGAGCCTAGTATGGAGATAAAAGAGTAGAACAAATCAAAATAATGAACCACTATGAATCTCTAATTAATATTCTCTTCAGTCTATTTATTTTGCTAGTATAACATTTAATTTGTCTATTTGCTAAATGTATTGAAATATATGTCACTACTTAAAACATTACAAGAGGAGCTTACTTATGGAAAAACTTAAATTTTCATTAAAATCAATTCAATTCCTTTTCTGGACAATCTATTGGGATCACCAAGAAATATTTTGTTGTGTTTTCTAGAAAATAAAGGAAATTTGTAAATATCATATATTGTAATGAATGTAAGTAATAAAGTATTTTTTACTAGTATCTTGTAATAAAATTAATATATTTGTTTATATTATTGATATATAGTTCAATGTTAGTTATAAATCATATTTTGAATGTGGTTGTTGTTGTTATAATTGTTAATGTATTTAGGAATGTTTTTCCCCCTACATAATCCATTATTTTGGTTGATTTTGATGCAATATTAATTGCAAATCACATCGTAAATGTAGTTGCTTCTGTTGTAGTTGTTTATTTGTTTTGGCATATTGAGAATACAAATGTGCTTATAATTATACAGGAGGGTTGATTTTTATATATGTTTTTGTGATTTTGCAGGTAAAGTATTATAAGCAATTAGAAGATGCTTTTTACACAAAACACAACTACTAGCTACATTTTGTCTACGTCATCATTTTAGCTATTAAAAATGAATGGACAAGCTGCATTATACTGAAAGCACAATTTTTAGGTGCATTCTCTTCATAATATTATGACTATGCCAACCAAAGTGAAAATCATCTTGTATTTGTGCATTTTGCTTGCATTTGCCAAATTACTTTCTCATGGACTATCGCTTAGTCTTTATGTTTGGAAAATGCATTATTTTTATGCAATTCTCATTTAGTGAGACATTCATATTCTTTATCTCAATTATTTTTTTAAATGGTAATCAAGTTATCAAGGTATTATGGCAAGAGGTTTTTTTTCTTCTTCTTCTTCTTCTTCTTCTTCTTCTTCTTTTGGTAATATAAATAGTAAAGCTATTTAAATATAGGGGACTAAGCACCCTTATCACTAAAAGTATTAGAACTATGAGCTCCATAAGTTTGGTTAGAGCATTTAGCTCCAATAGTCGCATCATAACAAAAGAGGAGCAATACGCTCTAATAGCAAATCTAGAAGATTTCTTCTCCTTATAAAAACCATAAGATTGAAAAGCATTGTTTAACAAACATAAATTGAAAGAAAAAGGAGCAAAAAATTTAGTAACACATTCTTCTTGTTTTTTGAACCATCCGACTAAGGCACTAGCCATTGCATTTGTTTCTTGTAGTATTACTTCAAGCTTCCATTAGTATAGATGGGATAGCTTTCCCTTGCAAGCCATCAAAACAATATGATGTGAAAGTTCATAACTAAAATCTCTTAAAGTAACAAGTAAGATGCTTTTGAATCAATGCATATTTTAACAAAGGTATAATTCTTATTTAGACAGTAAGACAACCCCTAATATATAGCCAAAAGCTCGATAGATAATATATGTAATCAACCAAGATTCCTTACAAAACCAAAGATTCATCTTCTACAATGATCTCTTAATAAGACTCCTTTTATAGTTGCCTATCCATTTGAAGTAAGAGCAAATCCATCAGTATTTTGTTTTATCCAATTTAGCATAAAGGGAGACAAAGATAAGTTTATGCACTCAAAACAATATATAAACTTTCCTTTCTTATAATATATGCCTAAAGCTCATGTGAATAACTCTCATGTTATGAAGTCAATATGAAGGAGTATGGTTGGAATTATGAAGGATGTGATTTTTAGACATTTATATCTTCTAAAGCATAACCCTAAAAGTAAACTGATTTGATAGCCTTAATCAAGCAAGTTACTTTATTCATTTCAAGAAAGCTTGTTCATATGACTAAGATTTCCATTTTCTTTCAATATGGGCAATATCTCTTCAATCTCTTAAAGCATACTGAATGGATTCATCCAATGAGCCACATCTTAAACAAACTCCATTGAGAAGAATATATATATTTCTAAGTTCTATAGTAGTAGTAAAGAGAAGAGTGTTCAATCACATAAGAATAATTTGATCTTTGGAGGAAAATTGAATTGTAGATTTAGTCTTTTTATCATTATAAGGAGTTGGTAAGAGAACATCATGGATATCCTCCATTGAAGGGTTACTACTAATAAAAGTACTATGATAAGTGAATTATCTATCTAACAAAGATGGCCTTATCTTTTGTTCTATTAGATCCAAAATGTCAAAACCAATTTTCTCAACATGCCATTTAGTTTCAAATTTCCAACAATAATGAATAGTAAGTTCTTTTGCATTTTTAAGCCAACGACCTTGAATTAAGTTTCTTACCATCCCAACTCTTTCTCACCAAACACTATAGAAAATGGTGCTTCTACCATTTCTTAAGGTTACATAAGGTGAATTTTGAATTAAACACTTACTCTCAAGTAAATCTTGAGTGACAAAGGAAAGAGAGATATTTTTCATTGTGTCTTTTTGAAATTTCTTCCTATACTTATCTTTAACATGTTGTACTAGACATAACTTCTTGCTCTTAATCTTAAAAAGTCTCTTGATAAAGTAGGCTTGCTTCCTCACATTCAAGTTCAATAGACTAAGCTCTCAAAACTCCCTTAGCGTTAAGATCTTTTCCTAACTAACCTAGTGAGCTTTGTTTTCTTTAGAGCATCCATTCGAAAAAAAGAAAAAGAAAAAGAAAAATTAATTGGTAACTTGAGTTATCTTGGAAAGGATTTTTGCCAGGAGTTTACTTATCTACATGTAATATGCTAGTATAGCTTCAAGAGTTCATTTGGCCAAAATAAATCTCCATGCATACTCAAATTCCTTTCTTTCTGACCACTCATTTTCTTTTAAGCTTTTTCAATTGTGCAATTCAATTGGCTAGCTTTGGTTTTAAACCTTTATCAGAAGGAAAACTTGAATGTTTTCTAAAGGAGGAGATTGATTTGATGCCTAATAAAGAAGACAGTTCTTCCTTAGAGCTATCAAGAAAATTTTTGGAAAAGAAGATACCTAATTTCTAGTTACTCACCTCAAGAACAGATAAAGAAGAAAAAATATCTAAGGTTCTAAGGATGACTTCAATATTTTTTGGGTTTAGATTTCATAGTAGAATAATGTTGTCATGATAAGTAACAAGAGAGAACCTAACTCTAGAACCTCTAAGCTTGGAAGGCTCTCAATTCACTTCTACCATCTTCTTTTGAATATATCTACCAAAAAACTCTACGCAAAGAATAAACAAATAAAAAGAAAGAGCGTCGCGTCTTCTTGTACCTTACTAGGATGAAAAGCGAGGAGAGCCTTGCCATTGGCAATAACTTCAAAAGTGGAAGAAGAAAGACAATTCACGATAAGCTTAACTTAAATGAAATCCCATTCACTAGCATCGAAAGCTTTTTCAAGATCTAATTTTATAATCATCCATTTTTTTATTTACCTCCTTTCCGATGATAGTTATACAAGATTTCATTAACAAGAAGAACATTATCCACTACCTTTCTTCTTGGCACAAAGTTTGCACGCACAGGTGGATTAAGTCATCTAGATGAGGCCCGAGTCTTTGTACATGGATCTTAGTAGCTAATTTATGAAGCATATTACAAAGCCTAATAAGCCTGTAATTCTTGTTATGACAAACATCACCATTCCCAGAGATGAGACAAAGCTGAGTTTTGCTCAATTGACTAGGGATTTATTGTGAATTATAGATGGAAAATAAAAGCTGAGTCATCATTATACATGGATCTTAGTAACTAAATTTATCTTTTCATCTTTTTTTCTTGTCTTATTATAGCAGAAGAAAAAAAAAAAATTATATTAAGATGAAAAGATGACAGCACACCGTGCCATGTCCACAGCTAGATGTATAAATTCGATTAGAATGTGAATGTGCCCATAAACTTTGTGACCAATGTATTCAGTATACCATGCAAGATTATCCGCGAGAGAAACTAATCTAAGCCACAACCTATATGTGGACACAAACAAAAACACCCTTTTCAACCACAAAAATATTGTATTTTTCCGAGATAACCAATAAAATAGAGGAATAAAACAAAACAAAATGAATAAAAGTAGAAGATCACGAAATATCCTTAAATTATATTTCAGCTGTAGCTTAGAGGTGAATCCAGTACATTTTCAAAACGTAATTTTATGTCCGTATGACTTTTAGAAATATGTAAATAATCCTTATATTGTTACTAAAATCCCAAAATTATCGTTACAAAAATATCATAAACAACGATGATTTTATTGTTTTAATGATAAATGTGCACAATGATTTAATAGTTCACGGATAAAGCTTAAAAGAATGTTTGGTGGGTATACAAGTTTCGTATATTAGCAAAAGGCCGGAAAGCTATAAAGCAAGGTCCTTGGAATTATTGCCTTTTTCAGTGTTAGCGGTAAGTCACTTGTGAGGGAAAGGTGAGAGGATATTGACACAAAGAAGATGGATGCTACTTCTATTTCCCATGTTAAAAAGCGTCATGCCGTTTGTCTTCCTGCTCCAATTCAAAGCCACATCACTGCAATGCTACAACTGGCAACGCTTCTCCATCACAGAGGCTTTTTCATATCTTTTGTGAATACTGAGTTCAATCATAATCGTCTGCTCAAGGCAAGAGGTCCAAGTTTCCTGCAGGACTTGCCTCTCGATTTTCAGTTCCTAACTATCCCGGATGGAGTCCAAGACATTCGTTCTCTGTGTCATTCCATCGGGAATTACTTGAGTGAGCCCTTCAGTGGACTAGTTAACGATATCAACAAGAAGGCATCATCAGATCACCAGGATGGTGTTAGGATCAGTATTAGTGCCAACAACGTTGTTGTTCCAGTGGTTACTTGTATCGTATCGGATGGTTACATGTCCTTGTGTAGCGTTCCCTCTGCTGAAAAGTTTGAGCTACCCCTCGTCAGCTTGTGGACCATCTCGGCCTCTTTCTCTAATGGCTCTAAAACAGTATCGCCATCTCCAGGAGAAAGGTCTCACACCACCAAGAGGTACTAGCTAGAAATCTTGAAACCCTGAACTCTCCAAAAATAATTGGATAACTGCGTAAGATAGCGGAAGCCAAAGGTTACGGATATGAAATTTAAATTGTATAAATCACACACAAAAATATAAAAATAAGAAAAAGCCTTTGAAAGAAATTGTAGTGAGTAATCACCACAGTGGACCTCCTTAAGGATTAATAGACACTAACATACACCTATGATTGATTGATAGTAGATGTAAGATATATAATGGAAATCTTATTTTAGAAAGGTTGAAAGACTTTGAAGATTCAAATGGAAGAAAGAAGCCATTGGAGTCTCGTATAAAAAAGAAGGAAAACATTAAGAGCTAAAGATGTACTTTCCCCCTTTTTCTTCCATCAATGACTTCATTCATATTAACAGCAAAGGTACTTGTTAAATATTCAACTTATTCAAGCTTAGTTGAGCTTAGTTGAGTTATGCTCCAGTTTTCTTCAAAATATTTGATGGCCATTAGTATTCTTTTCTAGTTAAAACATTTTGGATAACTTTTTTATGTCAATTTTGGTTTTAACTATAACTAGTTTAAGTTCTATAATATACCAATTTATTTTTATTAAGTTATTTACCATTTTATAGAGGTCACTTAGGGTAGTCAGAACGTATTTCCCTTAAAAATTATAACTTTGTATAATTTTGCAAAATATCTCTAATTTATAGATGGGCTTAAGTTTATCAACAAACGATTTGATTTTTCTTGAAACATTTTATAACTTTGTAGGTTCACATAGAAAATATTATAAATCCGCTTAAATCCATAAACAAACCTTCAACAATTGTAAATTATCTAAAACATTTGTGATATTATTGAAAATTTAGTAAATTTACTTATGGTATTTATTTTTTATTTTCCATAAAAACTTTTATACCTTCGTAGTTTCACATAATTCCATAAGATGACTTGAATTGTGGTAACAACCTCTTATGTTTCGTAACTATAAAAAGATATTCGTAAAATGCCATGTGCTTTAATTTCACTAAAATTCATAAAATTACTCAAGAAAATTGAATTTAGTGAAAAGTTTGGTGAAGCACTGCTTGTTACGAACATTCAAGCAATATTGCAAATATAATTAATATTAAGCTCACTTTATATTTCAGAAAACTACATACTGTTGGTAAGTTTACTTGAATCTTGTAAAACTACTCAAAACTTTGTGATTCCTTGATCAACTTATTTTGTTTCTAATTTATAAAATCACTTCTATGCTGTAAAATTACACAAAATGTTGGTAATTTGTCTCAATTTTTGTAATTAGACCTGATTGAAGTTCCATTACGAAACTTTACGAGCTTCTTATAGAAAAGTATGAGATAAAACTAGCTAAAAGGACATGTGTAAGTGTCATTTAAGTCATAGATTCAAAATGAAAAGTCATAAACCATATTATAATAAAGAGATAGGCCATCTATATCCTACACAAGTCTAGTAAATCACAACCTTCAAAGTTTATATTGTGATAAAAATTGGATATATGCCATGAATCAGCATATTGATATAGAAAATCAGTCATGGCCTTTATCAAATTAAATATATAATTAGAAAGTTAATAGACTAAAGTACAAAATAATCTCTTACTGTAAAAATATATTTATTCATAAAAACGCATTCATTAAGATTCTAGAAGTACTTTCTTGATTCCTAATTCTTCTTGAAGACTGCCTCAAACGGTCGGTAGACAAGGTTTTACTTACTGGGGAAAGTATTTACAAATTGATCCAATTTAGAATTTTTTTTGAAGAATTCAGCACAACAGATTGTGTATAAATAATGCAAGTAAGGGCAACTTGCAAAGTGGATTTCTAGATACAGTCATCGACTTTGTAGCAGGCGTGAGAAATATGAGAATTCGTGACATCCCAACATTTCACATGATCGATGATCCCAATGACACTATATTGAACTTTAATGTGGAGCTTGTTGGGAGAATGGATAAAGCTACAGCAACAATCATTCATACTTATGAGGCACTTGAATCAAACGTTTTAAGCGCCTTTTGGTCTACACATCCTAACATTTTCTCAATCGGTCCGTTCTAGTTCTCGCTTAATGAGATTACCGAAGGCAAGAATCATTTAAAGCATATAAGGGGCAACCTGTTAAAGGAAGACATAGAGTGTCTTCGGTGGCTCAACACTAGACAACCTTAATCGGTCTTATATATAAACTTCGGTAGTATAGCGTTCTTGACGCCAGAACAACATGTGGAGTTTGCTACAGGAATATGTAATAGTAAACGGGTAATTAGGCCTGACCTAGTTAAAGGAGAAAACGCAATCCTAACTCCTGAATTTGTGGAAGAAACAAAAGGAGGGGGTTTTTTCTCAGGTTGGTGTCCACAAGAGGACGTTCTCAACCACCCATCAATTGCGGGATTCTTAACACATTGTGGATGGAACTCGATCATCGAAAGCATATCTGCTGGCGTGCCAATGCTTTGTTGGCCTTGTTTTGGTAATCAAAAGACAAACTGTAAATACGTATGCGGTGACTGGGAGATCGGTTTAGAGATTTGTAGTGATGTCAAGCGAGAAGAAGTGGAATGGTTAGTAAGGGAGTTAATGGAGGGCCAGAAGGGGAAGGAAATGAAGAAGAAGGTCGTATTGTGCAAGAGTCTAGCAAAGGAGGCAATTGGTCCAGATGGTTCATCATTTAAGAATTTAGATCGATTAATCCGTGAGATACTGTCATAGACATTCTTTTAGATAAATAAGTTCATTGTATGGGAGAAAAGTCTGAAAAATTGGTTTATTTCTTTCCTAGTATTGTCCATGATGATTATCAAATTATGAACATTTGGATCATCTCTCTTATTTATCAAAACTCAAAAACTAAACGACTTTATATCATCTTATATTTGCAATTTCACGTTTAGGTTTGTATGAATTCGAACTCGTGAAATCTGCTAACACCTACAGGTATGAATTAAACTTCAAATAATATTGAGTTTGTGTTTAGAATTCTGAGGAGACTTGGGTTTTGATGTGTGGATGAGCTAAGAAATCAACAAAAGATAAAAGATGAATGTTTACAGCGATGCGGCATTCAACGCAGGTTTTGAGCATTCGAATGGCTTAGATGGTGGATACTAGAAGCTTCATATTTTGTGTTTTCTTATTGTTTATTAAGTGGTTTGATGAGTTATAGTTTGAGGATTTCGTGAGCTATTATCAATGTACACCCACAATGCCTATGTCTAATATATAAAAATAAAGAATAAAGAATAAAAAAAAGCCTAAAAGCTAAACGAAACAAAATATTATAATATATTTTTCAAAAAGAAAAGGGAAAAGACATAGTTAGAGGCAAGTTTAACATTGATCGAAGATTGAGGATAGTGTGATAGTTTTGAGAAGTAGAAAAGTGATAGAGAATCGAACCTACTAAGATGCAGCATAGCATAATAATGATGACCACATCATTGCTCATTAATATTATTTATTATTTTATTTAAATAATATAATTATATATATAACCAATTAACTAAAATAATAAAATAAATTCAGGAAAGAAAAGAAATTTGTCACACACGCACACATAAACACATACATACACACAAAGAAATAAAATTTGTATATATGAACTTATTACTTGTAAAAGGAAAAATAATGCTTCATAAACTAGTTAACACACATACACAAACGTACAAAGACGCAAAATTGTATACATGAACTTATTACCAGTAAAAGGAAAGCTGATACCTATTTCCATAAAAGAAAAATAAAGCTGAGTCTCTGCAGATTCACGTGGACTAAACTTACTCTAATCTTTATACATATTTTGAAAAGGAAAATATACAAGATAGTTTTCTTAATTTTTTTAATTTATTTTATTATTTTAGATAATTAAATATATATAATTATATAACTAAAATAAAATAATAAATAATGATGATGCCATGTCATTGTTTGTGCTACATCAACATCTTAGTAGACAAAAGCATGGATGTAACCGTAGGTTTTCTAGAAAGTAGATTCTTTGTATCATATACAAAGTTTATTGGGATGGTGATGCGATTTAAAAAAAAGAAAAAGAAATAAGATAAGTATATATATTGTTAGTAATTATTGCTACTTTTTTTTTTTTTAATGTGACATCCACTTTTTGGATGAGTTATCCATTTACTGCACCAGAAAGAGAAAAGCTTAAGCATTAGCAATATTTTAGCATATACCAATTTCATAAAACATTAATGGAAAGAAAAACTACCCAGTATTACTAACATATGTTAGAATATCAATGGTGCTTGTCTACTTTTTGTTTAAACACATAACATATTAATAAGGATGAATCTTTTCTCTAGGGGATAGTTCGGTATATTATATTGTAAGGCAATGATACATAAGTTTAGATATCAAAAGAACCCTATATTATCCATTAAAATCATCATGAGATATCTTGTAAAATCTATAATTTTATGTTCACCTATGAAACTTATACATTTTCTTTAATACCTTTCTTTTAAAATTAAAATATTATTAGTCACTCATATTCAAAATCATCATCCTAAGATTGTATGTCAATATTGTTTATGAAAGTAAATGATAATAGATATATACGATGAGTTTCAATAAGAACATCCAACTATAAACTATAATATAGGCTTAAATTCAAGATTAGAGTCGGATTTGACTATAAGACTGAGGTTTATTCTAATATAGTCGATTAGACAAATATGGTAGAATTTGGATTATTTAATCTTGTCAAATTATATCATATACGTATTCGCAATCTTAGATTATATATGTGAAGTTCACAATATTCTACTCATATGGAGAAATTACGGTTATACTTGAACCATGCACTTATAATATAAAGTATATAGATTTTAAGGAAACTTTTAAGGTGGTAAAATTCATACTTAGTACTGTACACTAGACTACAAGATCAAAAAAATTAAAACTAGAAGCTATCATGTGACATCTATTTTAGAAGCTACTTAACCATGTAAGATCTAACTAGTTCAATGGTCTAAGGAATTCTATTGCTTACTTTTGCATAAGACTATAAAAATAGTAACATAAAAAGGGGAAAATGGAAAAAAAAAAGAGTTGAAATAGGAACCTAAAAAGAAATGAGAGTTTCAAAATTTGAGAAATTAATATGAGATTATTTGAGTTTTGATAGGATAACAAGTCAACCTAATTAAGCAAATGCAAGTAACACACTTAAACAAGTATTTTGATCTAAGGCTAGTTGATTAGCTTATCCAAATTATTAGAAGATGAACCATAAGGAGAAGTCCCCTTTTGCCCACTTCCTCCACTCCATAACCTTCTTCATCATTTTCATTCCCATTTCACCCTTTACTACATCCCTCGTAAGCCTCTCCAATTCACCTCCATTGAAATTATTAGTAATCTTTACACCAATACTTTACTCAACACAAGTGAACCTACCATTTTTTTTGCTAATCACCGAAGCATGGCCTACAAGGTATTGAAACTCTAACATAAAAACTCTTTATAGTTGAGTTCCATCCATAGTGTGTTAAAAACCCTTTAATAGATGGATGGTTTAAGATTTCTTCCCGCAAACATTAACTTGAAAAGAAACCCCTTCCTTTGGTTTCTTCCATAAACTTAGTTGGTAAGATTGCCTTTTTTTCTTTCATAAGGTTAGGCTTAATCACCTAAAGAAAAGCTTGTTTGCTATTGCATAATCCTATTGTTAATTTAGCTAGTTGTTGTGGTGTCAATGATGCTATGTTGCTAAAGTTTACTTGTAAGATCAACTTAAGTTCTCTAGTATTGAGCCAATGAAGACATTCTATATCTTCCTTTAGTAGGTTGTGTCCTAGGTGCATTAGATGGTTTTCTTCTTATGGAATCTTATTAAGGAGTTAAAATGCATCAATTGTATAAATAGGAGAAGAAAAAATTGATGAAAGAGCTACTAGATCACGTCTAAAGCATCATAAGTGTAGATAATTGCTATTATAGCTTTGTTATTTTTTTTTCTTTTGACATAATCTAGGTAAAGTGCATCATATCACCATTAGCATCACCAAAGGGATGAAAGAGAGGAAGGTCTCAAATTCTTATAATTTTTATGCCTAGCATTGAGTTAATGATGGTCTTTAAGAAACCTTCTTCTAGATTGTTACTTTTTGCATTGCTCAATCTAACAGAAGTTGCAAATAGAACCTGTCCTTTTGTTTCCTTTTAATATGTGATTCTTGTATAATCTTTTGAACACTAGAGATGCAAGACTTATATATGAGAGCACTTTGATATAACACAATTTGGTTTCATCAAATACTCAGTCTAACCAGAAGAATAATGCCAAAACACTTGTCTTATATTGTACTTAATTATCTAAACATAGATCTAGTTCATTCTATTTGCCTAACTTTTCCAATTTCTCAATATACTTCGATTAGCTAGTGTTAGCCACCCATATATATGTATGTATATATATACATATATGTGTGTACAGTTCAATTTCACACCTACAGCATGCAAATGCTATATTCCATGTTGTGCACTAAACTAATAACTCTTCCTTTTGGTCTTTTCCTTGTAGTTTCCTGAACAAGCAAGTGTTACTATGAATATGCTAGCCTCGTAGACTTACAAAAAAAGAAAATTCAACTAAGTATGGTTCTAAAAAAGATCAAAACACAATCAATTTGTATAAAACTTATTTAAATGCTTATGAATTTTAATTGCATGAAATTTCTTTAATAATTAGCATAATTAGGTCTAAACACTTACTAAATTACATGTAAAAAAGTAAGATTAATCTATGTTAGGTGTAAGGAAATCCAAACTTATCAACTACCCCTAACTTAAAACCTTACTTATCCTTAAGTAGACATAAATCTTGACATGTACACAGGGAGAAAGGGATAATCTCACAAAACATATTAGTAATCAAACTTGCATTCACCAAATAAGAATTCCCTTATTCATGAATATTAGGATAAGTGATTAAGTGCCTTAAACTTAAACATTTAGTAGAATTACATAACTAATCAATGATTTCTATGGTTGATACTTTCATTTAACCATAGATTAGATAATCTAGGATTAATTAAGGTATAATAATAAAGGAAAGAGATTCTTACATTTCATAGGATGATAAGGATGTATTTAGCCTTAATCCCTTACTTGAGCCAACCATAGATCAATGAGAATGGAAAAATTAGCTTCTCTTGTATTCTAATTTTCCAAAAGATTTTGCATTTTTATATAAGACCTTTATTTACACATGCATCTTAAGTTTTGCTTAGGGAGCTCTTTATTCTTTACCTTTTTTCACAATATAGACACTTATGACTCATGAATCTATCCAAGAATGATTCATTCAAGGAGTTGCAGTTACGCTTATTAGATGCACTTGGCATCTATCTATACTCTCTTTTTATTTTTCTATTTTTGTTTCCAGTTTTCTTTTTTATTTAGGTTTTACCCCTAACTTTTGTCTGTAGTCACTTTCATTCTATTTTGAGTGGGAAATTGATTTTTAGGCATACTAATTTTAGCATTCTCACTACATCCACAACCAGGTAATTAAAAGTTTAAAGAACATAGTACATGAAAAGTCAACTTTTTGAAGTGCAAAAACTTAACTATAGAAAAATACAAACTCCTTATTCTCATATCATGAATAAAAAATTAGATAAAAAGATAAATGTCGAATCGTGGATTTTGTTAGTTAATTCTAAAGTAGGGTTTGCAATTTACTAGACTCTTATTCCATATTCATGGACACAATAAAACTACGAGAGTAGATGCTTGTTTCGTATAGCACAATTTATAAGAACTATGTAATAGTCAGTGAAAAGCAAGTTAATTTGACAACCAGATGGTTTAATTCATAAGATTATGCAAGAATTATGGATCAGATATAATGGAGCTAAGGTTTGAATAAAAGTAGTGATCAACATGCATGAATGATTGGTGTACAATCTAGCTCAAACAATTCAACTCAACAAACCAACCTTTAACTCCATTCTTAGTTTTTTTTTTTTCCCTAGATCAACTCGAATATAACATTATATCTTATTTTCAGTGTAACAAACAAAATTAAAGGGTAGAGATAAAACATAACTACCTTGAGGTTGAAGTCAACTGGCTTTCCTTAATCCTTGTTCTTTCCTTAAGTCCACTTCTTGCTTTAGTTATACTTTTCATCAATTTCCTACACAATACAAAAGGAAAGTCTCAAAGAACCTCATATAACTAATAATAGAACAAAAGACGTTAACATGATATAAACTAAAAAGAAGAAAAAAAAAAGATACTAGATCATGTTGGATAACCTCTTACCTAGTTCTTGAGTTGATAGTCCTATAGCTAGACTCTTCATCCTCCTTTCTTCTTTAAGGTGTCTCGAAAATAGGGTACCTTTAGGTCCATTCTTCAGAGTTGTCCAACTTTGCTTGCATAAGCATCCATTATGGAGGTCCCTTTTACTCTCATAGAAGATGTCCTTACTCGTTTTGAGTTAATGTCTAATTACATAATGTAAAGGCATTCCTCAATTTTGCTAATTTGTACTTGAGTACAAGATATAACCATTTATTAGTTATCCGAAATTTATTTTTATTTTGTAGCTTTCCTTCAGAAGACATTCTCTCCTCAACTATTTCAAATTTTCCATCATTATCATTTTTTGAGTTTTAGTTGATCTCTTATGTAGTCATTAGCCTCAATCTTAGTAGCATTAGAATCCTTGCTCTTTATATATGAAGGTTTAGCTTAAGTACCTACAAGTGCTTTCATGACAACTTGTTCCTTAGGGTTCTTCACTATGTTGCTTAGGAGAGCACCTTGTAGTCTGGTACTAAGTATCTAAACTATTTATCTAAGACTAGATTCTTGAAATATCATCCTTCTTAATAGGTCACTTCCTCTTTCTCTTTGGCACTAAAAGTTTTTGCTAGGGTCTTGCTTTAAGTGTAAACAAAGATAAAAAACCATGGCTTACTTGAGGATTATCTCCATACTCAGGGTTAGGGTTTTGGTTGCAATTGTAAGTAAAGTTTCTTGGGTATGGTTTAAAGTTATTTTGGTTATTGTTATTAGCTCCCCTCTATAGGTAGTTATTTATATAACTAACCACTTAAATACTATGATCCTATTTAGCCCAATAATAATAATGATTTCACTCTGTATGGTTAGTTCCTCCATAGGAATTGCAACCTCAGATTGTTCTTGAACTCCTTTAGCATCTAACATCTTGTTCAATTTGCTAAATGATGAGTTTCTAATTATACATATTTTATTTAGTGATTTTTTATGATTTTTAGTGATTTTCCTTGATATTTGAGTTTATTTTCAATTAATAATACTTAATTGAGTAAAAATTTTTTTTTTAGGTTTTGAAATGATCTACACGAGAAAACGAGAAAATAGAAACAAATTTTACTAAAATCAAAGCTAAAATGAGTAAGTTATAAAGGTCTGAAAATCGATATAGCTGAATAACATGACCGTATCATTTCTAGGAAAAATTAGAGCTGATTTTCTACTGTTATAGCCCAAAACATAACCAAAAGACATGACCATGTCATTGATTGTGTCGTTTCCATCTTATTAAGAAAAAGAGAGAGAGAAGACAAATGTAAAGAACAGTTAAGTATACAACCAAAAGATACAGTTGTATCCCCAATCGTGTTTTTTCCAACCAACTTATTTTTTTAATTTATTTCCTATATAAAGCCTTATTAGGGTTTGTTTAAAAGAAAAACTTTTTGGCATGAAATTGAAAGAGTTTTTCAAGATAAGAATACTTAAGGAGTAAGAAGTTCATCAAGAGTTCAAGATTCAAGATTTGATTAATTAGACTTCATGACTTTCTTTTATATGCTTTGTTTTTATATTCCTATTTTACGATGTATGGTGAGTAGGTCCTTGGTATCTAAGTTTTGTGAAAGCTAGATCTGTTCATGTGATATTATTATTGCTTGATTAATTTAATTCTTTAATCTTTCCTTGATTCAACTATGTTTGCTTTATGATTTAGGTTATTATTTTTACGGATAGTGATCTAGAGTTTGATATCTTATAAGATAATTAAGTGATTTTTTATAAGATTAGATCTGGGCATAGTTGATGAGGATTATTGCAAGATTAGAGATAATTTATAAGAGTCTTCCAAAATTTCAAATTAAAGTGTAGAGAATTCATTGTTCAATAATGCAATCATAGATCATAATATTGAGAAAATATTCTAATAGGTGATTCTAGGGTTATGGTTAATTGGCTTGAGAAAGTGATTAACTTTCATAGAAAATTCTCCTAGTTAAGAAATATTAAAGAATAAATTAAGTAATCTTTAGGAAAATCACATGTTAGATTTAAGGGAAGGAAGATCTAAGTACAACATTAAATCTTGAATTGATTGAATTGCTTTCTTGTTAATTCTTGAATTGCATCTTAGTTAATCCTCAAATTAGTTTTAGCAATAATTTAGATTTACTTCTTTAAATTTCTTGAAATTTAATTTGCTAGTTAAATAGTAGAGACCTAGTAAGTACTAGTAGTGAAGTCTTTGAGGGATTGACATTCGGACTTATATCTACTATACTATAAACTAATAGGTACACTTGCCTTATGCCACTAAACAAGGTTGCCACTTATGACTTTATTAAATCAAATTTACTCTCCTCTTTTATACTATATTTTTTTAGTGATGTCATGTATCATATGGTTGTAAGAGAATTCCATCACAAGCAAACAAACATCCTAATCAGCTAAGTTCTTCCCTATTGTAGTTAGGGTCAATGATCTTAAAGTGTGGTTAACTACCTCTATTAAGCCATTGGTTTAAGTTTAAGGATGAGAAAAAGTACTTCATAGTAGTTTAATACCCATACAATGTTAAAGAATCCTCCAGAAATAGCTTAGAAACTTTAGATCCCTATCCGATACTACACTTCTTAGCATACTATGTAAGCGAACAATTTCCTATAAAAAGAGAAAAGTAATAGCCAAAGTATTGTTAGTTTTGGAGCAGGGCATAAAGTGTGCTATATTACTAAATTTATCCACAATGACCATCACATAATCTTTACCTCAAGCAATTCTTAATAATTTGAGCACAAAGTCCATGTGCAACTCTGTCTACAGTTTGGCCTAAACAGGTAAGGCCATTACTTTTCCTTATTCAGCTTGATATTTAGCCCTCTTACAAGTAGCACAAATCTTAATAATCTAATGTACATCTTTCCTCATCTTAGGCCAAAAGAATCTTCAACTTAATAGCTCATGCACCTTATTCTCTCCAAAATGGCTAGAGAGCCCTCTAACATGAGCTTCTCTTACTAACAGCTCTCATACAAAATAAGTAGGCACGCATAGCTTGCTGCTTCTAAATAGACAAGCATCTTCCATATCATAGTCTGCTATCGTTCTTCCCTCTACTCATTGTTCAAATATAAGACAAAAATAGGGATCTTGAGGATACTATTCTTTGATGTTTGCAAATCCCGAGAGTCTTGTTTATAACTTAGTCAAAAGAACATATTAGCGTAATAAGGCATTGGTAACCACATTAGCCTTATCTTGTTTGTACTTTATCACAATGTTGAATCCTTCTAGGAATTCAATCTATTGCGTTTGCCTCTTTGATAATTTAGCTTGACTTTTGAGGTGCTTTAAGGATTTATGATCTATGAAGATGTCAAATTCTCTTAGCAATAAATAGTTCTAGCATACTTAGAGTACTAAGATAAGTGCTAGGTGTACTTCATCATACATTGAGTAGTTGAACTAAGGTCTTCTCGGGTTCTCACTACAGTAAGCAATTGGCCTACCTTCTTACATTAAGACAATGCTTATCCTAATGCCTTATGCATTACATTTAAGCTAAAAAATTTTATTGAAGTTAGGAAAAGCTAATACTGGTGCAAAAGTCAATCTTATCTTCACCTTAATAAAACTTCTCTCTTTTTTCTCTCCCCACTTGAATTCAACATTCTTATTTGTCAATTTAGTAAGGGGTATGAATCTTTAATAAAAGGATGTTAGTCTATGAAAAATTTTCACTTCAGCATAGGTGGTTGGGGTTAGCCATTTGATAATAGCATGTCTCATCATCGACTCATAGGTCTCCTCCACCAACTACGTATCCTAGAAAAAAAAGTTACTCCCAGTAGTCTCTTGGCATAGAGTACATTAAACATGGCATGAAGATGCTCAGAGTAGCTCGGTAATTTAGTACTATAATCAAGGATGTCGTCAAAGTGTACCAAGATACACTTCCCTATAAGGTTTCCTAGCACATAATTCATCAATCTCATGAAGGTGCTTAGGGCGTTTGATCAGCCAAACGACATCGCCATCTACTCATAAAGACCATGCCGAGTCTTGAATACAGTTTTCAACTATTCTCCTAACCTCATTCAGATTTGATGGTAGCTATACTTTAGATCAATTTTACTAAAGACCTTAAATCCATTCAATTTGTCTAACATGTCATCAAACCTAGGGATAAGATACTGGTACTTGATCATTATCTTGTTCACAGCTCTACTACCCGTGCACATATGCTAGGTACCTTCTTTTTTCAAATCGAGGAGAGCTAGTATAGTACAGGGGTTAAGACTTTCCCTTACATATCCTTTCTTTAGCAATTCATTAACTTATCTCTAATGCTTAGCAGCTTGTTTGAGATTCATCCGATAAGTTGGCTTATTTGGTAGGGTAGTGTTGAGTATTAAGTCAATGTAATTTTCAATACCTTAGGAAGGGGGTAATCCCTTAAGCAATTGTTTAGGAAACAACTCGACATACTCATCTAATTGCTCCTTGACTTCGCTGGTAGCTTAATCTATTCCTTTACCTTTAATAGTTGTCTGATCAACAGAAAGGTTAGCATGTCGATCTTAATAGCTTCTCGAAGCTTGGCTTTAATTAAAATCAAGGCTTTCTTGGATCTTCAAGTAAGTTTAGCATGCAACTTGCTAACTTGAATCGACATTATAGGGTTTAAAGCAATTTTCTTACCATCTTTTTCAAACTCATATGTGTTCTCGAAACCATTATGAATAACTCTTCAATTAAAACGTCAAGGTTAGCTTAGCAATACATGAGACACATACATAGGCTACACATCACTTAGAATTTCATCAAAATAATTTCCAATAGAGATTAGTAGTAATACTTGCTGAGTGATATATAGAGCTCTTTTCTTGTTTAGCTAATGTAGTTATAAGACATTGAATGTGAAATGGCTAGCAATTTGAGCTTCTTAACCAGGTCGCATATGCTACATTAGTGCAACTTCCACTATCTATTATGAGTGTATAAATTAGCTTATTCACTTTACAAGTAATGTGAAATAAGTTCTCTCTCTACTCCTCCTCAGTAAAGGGTTCTATACTCATCACATATCGAACAAATAAAGTTAGTTTGTTTAGATCCTCAACAAATACATCCTCTTTAACAAGCTTATCCTCCTAGGTGGTATCTTTCTCAAAAACAACCTTCGCCTCAGGCTCCTCATTAGTACTATCCACGTCAAGTTTCGAATTGTCTCCTTTGATAATCATAGTTCCTTTGTTCGGACACTAGACAACTATGTGTCTAAACCCTTGACACTTAAAATACTTGATCTAGCTCATCTTCCTCCTATATCCTTACCTCTTCTTATAAGTTCTCAGTGGCACTTCTTCTTCAATTGGTCAGCTCTTCTGTTCAACTTTGATAACTATTTTTTTACTTAGCTTGAGACTTTGCTAAATGTCGAGCCTTATTTTGATTTTCCTTAATTTAAGCTATATTAAACCCATCTCGCATAATATAAATTACTCGAAATTAAATTAATAAAAAAAATTTTTCTTTAAAAAAAATAATTCAAAGCCTCCAAGTAGTAAAAATGGTAAAAAAGTCAAATTAAGGTTTTCGAGTAGGAAAACCTTAATTTAATTACTAGTTTACGGATTTTCTAAAAAGTTAATCTTTCATAAAATTTAACAAAAAAATTTGAATTTTAGGGCTAACCTATTAAGGGTAACTTATCATGTAAGAATTTAAAAAATATATATAAAGAGTCTTTATTTTTATAATTTTACAAAAAAATGAAAAAGGATGCAAAGGATATGAAGATGCATAAAAATGATTTTTTATTATGAAATTTCCCTAAAAAAATGAAAGGATAACAAAATATTTTACAAATTTTATGGTTATCTTGGAGGTACTTATGGACCTGCTAATTATGATTAAACTAACCTTAGTTCTCATTTTTAAAAAAATTTAATGAGTAGGTTCTTTTTAATTTGAAAGTTGAGGCCAGATTTATGTTTATCCCTTTTTTTATTAAGAAAAATCTAAAAAAAATTATAACTTTTAAAAACCTAAATTAAGATTTTTATTTAGAGAGAAACTTTTCTACGTTATAAAACTAAAAAAAAAAAAAAAAACCTAAAGTATTTATATGCAATTTTCCATGAAATATGCAATTAATATGGAAAACATACCTAACGAGGAAAATAGGTCTAAAACATGCAAAAGATGTTTGAATCATAAAAAAAACACCTAACTTTGAAAAAAATTCTAAATCATAGAAAAAATATTTAACTATAGAAAAGATGTTTAAATCATAGAAAAAAAATATCTAACTATAGAAAAGATGTATAAATCATAGACAAGATGTTTAACTTTGAAAATGATGTCTAAATTATAGAAAAAAAATGCCTAACCATCTTAATCCTTAAATATATGCGACTGAAATGCAAATTTTATCCTAATTGTATGAATCTTGATAAAAATATGCTATTGTACCTAAAATATACAATATTTCTAAAAAGATGCAATTTTTATGAAAACAACCATGTAATATGCTAGGTGTAAAAATATTTATTCAAAAATTTTTATTACATTACATGGCAAAGAAAACCTATTACTAAAAATTAATATCAAAACTTGTAAAAAGAACCCATGTTTATACTTATTTGTCATAACTAAAATATCATAACTATGAAAACCAATACTACATATATTAATGACACTAAGAACAAAATTGTGTACTAAAAGGAAACAAAAAATTTAGTAAAATAACACTATTAACTAGAAAAGAAAAAAAAAAAAAACTCACTCAACAACTTAAGAAAGTTAAGTCTAGGGGAGACACTCATAAAGGTTGGGTCAATAAGGAAAGTAACTCTAAAGACTAACAAGGCATTTTGAGCATCAATTTGAGTGGGGAATTCGAGTTTTGAGACAAAGTTACTAATGAAAGGTAGATTAGTGATGGTGTTTTAAGCTCTACTAAGACTTTAATGGATGTTGAACTTGTTGTGATAGTGCTATAACGTAGTACTGGTGTGTTGAGTAGGGTTATCGTGGTGTTAAGGCATGTTGCAATGATGTAAGGGGTCATACGTGGTTAGGGCCATGACTGAGGATGGTAGATGTTGGTTGCTTGAGTTACGTGTCACAGTTTTAGGTTTTATTGGTAGTCGTCCAAGCACTTGGCTGTTGTTGCAGTTGGTTCTTTATACGTATGTTGTTGCATGTAGCCGATGAAGATGATAGTAGAGTGAGAGGGTTCATCGTAGTATACGGCTGTAGGTTCTATTTTGGTTTATGAGACGGTGATTAAGTTTGGTAGAAGAAGGTATGGTTGGTAATGGTAGTAAGGGGCATGGTTAATACGAGAGTGGCTGCAAGAGGGTGGTGCTGTGTTAGAGTGGTTTAGGACTATGTGTGAACAATGTGATCATGCGATTGTGTTTGGGCATTAGGATCATATGACTGGGTTTGGCTATGGCACTACTGATGGTGGCTGAGCTTATGAATGTGTTGTACGATGCTAGGTGATGGGTTTGTGATTATGTATAGGGCGTAGAATGTTTGGATCAATAGACCAATTTCCCTTTTTATAGATTAATGAACCTATTGTTATTGAATCTTTTGGATCTCCTTAAATTTGTTGGGATAAAGATTCAATCTTTGCTTAGGCTTTTAACAAATCTTTCATTAATATGATTTGATGATGTTTCAGTTAGATTCATTAATCCCCTAATGATTTTGTCATAATCTTACTAAATCTACATAAAATAATGGAGATTTGATTATTTTTGTTATAGATTTTGATTTTAACCGATTTTCTCGTTCTTTCTATCCATTTTTCAGCTAAGGGGGGGAAGATACGTGACCTTGCCAATAAAAGAAAAACAAAAAAAATGTGCATGGTGCATGGATCGAACCCTTATCCTCTAACTCTTTTCATGCCCAAGTCTTAGATCTATGGTAGCTCACTTGAGCTTCTTTCTTGTCATTGTATGCAATCTAATTACACTCAAAGTCTAAAATCTATGTTCAACTTTACTTTGGACTTTCACTATTAAGCACAATTTGACCCAAACCAATTTAAAATGATCTTAACCTTATTATAACCCAAAATATACATGTTAAATTTATTTTTAATACTACTTTTTTAAATTTAATAAACTTGAGTCTTATTTTAATTAATCTAATTAAAATATTTAAATTGGAAAAAAAATCATTTTATAAATTTAATATTTTACTTGGCTAATTAAAAAATGTTTTTTATTTAATGAAGCTAAATTTTTTTTAAAGATTCTAAATTTATTAAATCGTGTATGTACTTTTGATTGTTGCTTGATTCAACCCTAAATGATTGATTAACTAGACACTTTTAACACTTTTATTTTTTTAATTATTTCATTTTTCTTTTTCTTTTTAAAAATTTTTAGGTTCTTTTAATTTTTCACTTTCGTTTTCTTTTTGCATTCTTGGTAAACTTAGCTTGAAAAGAAAAGAACCTAAAATAAAAAAAAAGGTGGCAAAAAATGTGGTATTTACACTTAGCTTAGTAACTTCCTTAAGTAGGTCTGCTTGATAGGACTGATCGGCTTACTGGAGGTTGGTTAGGCCTATTCCTTCTTTAGTTTTCCACTCATTAGGCTATTCTTATTACCATATCTAATGTAGTAAACTATTGAAACTCCGCAATATCTTGAACGTCGCCTCTCAAGTTAGTGAGAAATTTAGATACTATTCTAGCTAATGGTTCATCCACTTCACATCAAATCATGAGTATTTAGAATTCTTCAACATATTCATCAACAGTTCAACTTTCTTATCTTAATTCTTGAAGTCAAGTAAAGGAATCTTGCAAATAAGTTTTTAACATGAATTTGCTTCTAAGTATCCTCTTTATATCAGGCCAAGTATTTACTTCCCTATATCCTTTTTGTTTTCTCATAATTTAGAAGTTCTTCTACCACATTGCATCATAATCTAAGAACTCTATAGCAATAGTACTCACTTTCTTACAGTCTTCATATTGGTAATAATAAAAAACATGCTTTACCTTCTCTTTGTAATCTAAATAGTCATTAATGTTTCCAAAATCATTGAAGCTTAGAATCTAAAGTTTGACATGGTTGGTAGCTCAAGCTGCTCGAGCTTACTCCTCTTCCTCATTGTACTCTTCTTGTCCTTTTTCATTCATATCATTGAAGTCACTTCTTCTCCACATATGTCCTCTTACTCCTTTACCTCGATCTTATTGAGTTGGGATCTAACCTCTCGTAAGTCGAGCAGCTTTGGTAGTATTATACATAGGCTTGATAGGTCGAAAGGCCAATACATGACCAACTTTATTCAAATCGACTATAAGATTAGCCATCTCATCAATTCACTCATCTATATTTCTAAGAGTGTTCAAGGGTTGTCATCCATGTGGATAACATTGCTATTGTTATCTCTATTACTAACATTGACATTTGGATTTGTCATACTCTCAACAAAGCTTAGTAACAAACATAGAATCCACAAAATAAAAGATATTGTCCTCTTAAGCTAAACAACTCATGCATACACTTGCCTATACACAAAAGTTCAAATTGATTCTAAGCATAATAACTACTTTAAAGAACAATAAAACTAGTTAGAAATTTTCTCTATTTTCATATTCTTTAAACAAAGTATAAAAAAGTATATAGCAATAGCAAACTACTACACCTTCTACTTACCCAAACACTCAAAGTTAACCTCTACATAACTATTATACACTATCATAACAAACACTACTCATAACGAAGCTCAAACACAACTTACCCAAACAAACCTTTCCTTTGATATCAAGATGATATGTCAAGGCAAGACTAGACAAGAACAAACAAATTGGATAGGACTAAGCTTGTAGAAAGCTTGAAGTAAAAGTTGATGAAATGTGAAATACTAGAGCAAGTAAACAAAATAAACAAGCAACTACGAATGATTCTATGCATGTGATGCACTACTAAAACTTTGTAGACTAACAAAACTAACTTAATATGATGTAAGAGTAGCTCGATGAGGTCACTTATCACTTAGCTTGCTTAAGGGTTTGGATAAGAGTAGGAAAATGGAGTAAGCACGCTAGCTTACAAAAAGGAAGTATATTCAACATTAGATGATAGTTGTAGCTACATATTATAAAGGGTATTTATATTAGAAAAGTTAGGGCATCTTACCTAAAAATGAAAAAAGACAAAAAGGGTATTGTTTAAAAGAAGTAATGCATAAGTATAATAAAAGAGTACAAATTAAAATTAAAAGAAATTAATGATTAGTGTACTAGATCCTTTCATGTGGGGGCTATACACATAGCGAGCGATCACTGAGGACGCTTCTAGCATAAACAAATAAATTGTACAATCAGGTTGGTAATTGCTGAGTAAAGGTGTCGAGTAGACCTAGGGGTTCTTTTAAGGAAATGTAGGTTTGGATGCGCTCTAGGGTTTTCTGTACTAATACTACCGAGCTACTGGTAAGCATGGTCGTAGCCGAGTAGATATGTAAAAGGATCGAGTTATTAGTGGAGCATATTTTATGTTAGCATATGATTACTAATAGATGAGAAGTTACTTTGGCCTTGGCAGGAGTTGTTTAGAATAATAGAATTCGTTCATTAATCCCTTAATGCCTCGAGCTTGGGTTAAAGGCTTAGTTGTTTGATTCCTATCAATTACCTTCTTGTCAACTAATCCATTTCAATATTCTTCTCCATTTAAATCATTTATATTTACACCAACTTTGACACCAACACAATGTCCTTCATCCATATTTTCTACCAAAACAAACCTCATTTCTCTTAATCATCTGTAAAATGTATAATTAATCTCTAGGTCAAATAAATCCTTGAACTTATGGATGCTTGCTAAGATTTTGAACATTAGTGGGATCTATGATATAAATGGAAAGCGTACTAATTGTTTCAAGCATAAGGTGATGATCTAAGGTTGTATTTATTATGGATAAAAGAAGAGAATTATTGGTAAGCTATTGAGTACTAGTTTATGCTAACCTACTCTTAGTTAAATAATCAAAATTCAAATTTTAAAATGGAATACATGTTAGATTATAGGACTAAAATAGATCTACAATAATTAAAGCATGGATTTTAGAGCTCTTTAATTCACCTCAGAATCATTACTTCCATTGTAGTTTGGCTCATCAGGGTCCCTCTTACACTCTTAGTAACCCTACTTAAGTTCAACCCAGTCTCTTCTTATCTAATCCTGCTCACTGCCAAGCTGATTCACTATTCTTCGAAGCTTATTAGAGCTACTATCACCATGTTCAACTTGTTCTCTCCTTTCATATCAGCCAATAAGCCTATAGCCTCGAACTAATACAATTAGGTCCTAGATTGGGTCTATGAGATTCTAGATTTAGTACTCGAAGTTGTCAACACATCGACTAAGACTACCTTAGGGATTGTTAACTCTTGTTGATGTTATCCTCGGTCATACTTACCCTTTAGTGCATAGAGCGTTCTTAAGGGAATTTCCTCAAACATACAATACACTTAAACATTACACCACATATAAACCACTATAACTTCAAAATCTCAACTACCTACAATGAAGCAATACTAACAAGCACCATTCAAACACCAACATGGTAAATGATAACTCACAACAACGTTTGAAAACAACACTAACTCCTAACAATAACATGAACAATATACATAATACTAATATGACTCAATACAACCGCAAGGTACTTGAAACAAACCTATAATAGAACCAGAAAACCTACTACTAAACTTTGAAAAACTTAAATGACATCAACAAACATATCTCCGTAAATCCTTGATATCGAAAAGTTGATATTCCTCAATGGGTTCGGTTGAAGCAAAATGCTACACAACAATGAAAAATAATATGAAGGGCATGTGGGTTATGGGTCTCAATCGAAGAAATCAATAAAATAAAGGGTATGTATGCAAATATAGCTAGATATGACACATCAACTGCAAATACAAATGGGTTTTGAGTTGAAATAGAGCTTGATATTATTTACATGCTTCAACAGAACAGCTAAGGGTGCAAATGGGAGCTAGATACTGCTCATTAACTCTCAAATGAAGAAAATTGCCACACTTTAATAATTAGAATGATAAGATTAATGGATTAAAGAGGATAAAAAAACTCAATAATTTAGAGAGAACATTGAGGTTTCATTAGTAAGCTTCAATAAGAATACAAAGGACATATTCATAGTATATTGTCGCTAAAAATTGAGGTTAATTTTGTGGAAGCATTGTAATTAATTACAAGGCTTTTAAACCCTAAAGTAGGCCTATAAAGTAAAGAATAATAAAATAATAGACTATACATAGAACTTGGCGTCCTAGTGTGAGGTTGGATAGAAAACTTATTCAAGTTGGTCAAGAGTTAGTCAAGTTAGGCATGAGATAGGTTGAAGGTTGATGAGATTAGTTCATAGTGAATGCTTAGAGGCTCCTAGATGCTTGGATGAACTACTTATCAGGTTGGCTCAAAGTTGCTTAGCTTGATAACTAGATGAGATGATTGCCTAAGTCCAATATAGATGGTAGATGTTTGAGTTACCCTTTATCCTATGTAGGTTGGTACTTAAGGTTAAGTTTAAGCTTTATGGTTTTAATCTAGCCTTTTTCCTTTATCCCTTAGGTAAACAAAGCTTGAGTTCTTAAAGGTTCGATAGGACTTGAACTCCTTTTGACCTTATTGATCCATTTTCTTTCTTAAACTTGGTCTTCTTTTGTTAGGCTGGACAAGGAGAATATATTGGCTTAGTCTTAAAAGTAGCTAGCAGTGGTTAGAAAGAAGTCAAGTGCTAATTCCTATTAGAGCCTTGAAAGCATGATGTATTGTTTTATTTATTTATTTATTTTTAGATTCAAACACTAACCAAAATTTCATTAACAATAGTGTCTATTACCCTTTATTATTTTTGAAGCATGCAAATGCATACTTCATCTAGAAATGACAAGACATTAAGATTTCTAGTTTGTAAAAGAAAAGTGCATTTCCTCATGAGTGAATATTGACATAACTTATGATGGATGCTTGTATAGGGGGCAATATTAAGCTAGTGCACTTATTAAGTGATAATATAGATCACATAGGAGGCTAAGGTTACTCATCCTATAAGGACAACACACTTACTTACCTTAACTATTCTACTTAAAAGAAAGTAAAAATAACAACATTGAACTAAGGGATAAAATTGACTAAAAGAAACACATATTAGTTAACAATTAATGACAAATAACATAAACTAATAGCAACATTAAATAACCATAAACAATGACATCTAGACTCTGATTGCCTAATAGATTAACATGTAATAATTCTATGGTTGTTAATGTATTCCTTATTCTTATTAACTAAAAGAATTCAATTACTAAATTAATAAGAATCTCTTTTATATTAATTTCTAATTCTAATTATATCCTATTTGAATCACTTTTGTAATAGAACAAATTAGAATAGCACTAAGAATAGGAATTCCATAAACAAACAATACAACAATATTAATTCCAAAAGAAATTTATAACTTATCGCTAAGTTTAAAGTAAATTCCTTCAATTACGGTTGATTTATTTATGTATCGAGTCTCACGACCTCAACACATAAAAATTCTAACGATTGAGTTGAAACTCTAGAAATAATAATTGAATCAATATAAATTATGCATTTGATTTAATAAGAAATAAGAAATTTCATTAGAATAAATGCAATTAAGTGCACTATACATTACCTCATGGTTAACAGGTCTTGATATCTATAGATTTACTCTACCAACATGATAAAAGTGACAACTTCCATGATAAAATGAATGAAATCTCTAAGAAATGCTATGAAGCTCTTTTATTCTTTTCTTTAGTATCTCCTTCTCTTATTTGTTTATGTTTGAGCCCTATCTATATAACTCTGACAAAATGAAAATCAAATGGAAAGTTTCATAAATCATGGCATGTCTACAATCAAGAACCATAACTATGGAGTTGGGGCATGAACTGCTCCTTATAATATTTCATTGAAAAATTGACTGAAATTAAATTATGAGGGAATCATAAACTATAATCATAGTTGGAAATTGAGGAAAAGACCTTTATGGCTAGGAAAATGATCGTAGAGTAGGATCATAACCAATAATCACAATTGTAGAGTGTACCAGCAATCTTGTACTTAGTATAAAATCTTTCAATTTAATTTAAAATCAAGGATAAGGGATTCATGGTCAAGGAAAACAGCCATAGAGTTTACCCATAGCCTTCTCTAGCTCTTGATTGTTGACCAAATCCTCCTCTGACATTGGTTGTCTTTAAGTAATTCTTCAAAATTGGTGAAATTCTATTCAAAAATCACATAAACTCCATTCTTTTCACTTTTTTACCTCATTAAAGCCCTAAAATCAATAAATGACTTAATCTAGTAGTAAAATGATCAAAATCATATTAAAGTAACTCAAAATAACCATAAAAATACCATAAGAAACAAGTGTATTGTGACATTTACTTGTCATTAGGTAAATGAATCAATCTTTAACAATTATTGAGAAATCAAGACAAGATTACCAAGTCTACCTAACATAATTCAAAATATTGAAAAAATCACATTAACTACATCATATGATAAAATTCGATGCATCCCTAAAATCTTTTTTATCAAACATTATTAACAACTTGTATGATTTTTTCCCTTTCCATCTTTCAATGCAACCATTACATAAATACTAGAATTGAATAGCTAATTCTTATAAATCAAAGTTTAATCATGTTGTTTAACCAAAGATACACTTCTAAATCATTTCCATTTTGTATAATCAGGCAAAAACCAAACACAACCCCTTATATTTATCTAAGATGTATATAGATTTCTCCTCAATTACAATCAAGGGTAAATACATTTTGTATTTACTCAGCCCTGATCATTGCCACAATAGACATTCTTACTATGAGGCTGTTTAATTTAATTAATCACTTAAGCTTTTTAGTAGCAAGAAAGCACTTTTTTTCTTTTTGAGGGACCAAGGCCAATCCTTATTGATTTAGCCATTTTTATTTTTATATTGATAGCAGGAATGAGCCTTCCTCTTTTGAGAGACCAAGGTTAATCCATATCAATTTCCTTTTATCATTTCTTTTTTTTTTTTAGTAGAATGGTAGTGGAAAAGAGTTTTGCTCTTCTAAGGGATTGAGATCGATCCATACTAATTGCTTCTTTATCATTTTATTATTATTTATACCTTTAGTGACCTAAACTTTTTAGAGGAAATTAGAAGAAACAAGTTTCATTTTCTTATTTACTAAGACTTATAGTACTCTAAAAATCAATAAAGGAATAAGCATATATCTAAGTATACTCTTGAAGTAGTATATGACTAGTGTTTAATCATAATTCATTTAAGTATTGCCTTAAAATCTTGGGTTAAATAATATGTCTTTGTCCCACAAGAATTCCACTATTCAATTTTAGCAACTTATAAGCCATGTAATAATAATTAAATGCATGCACTATTTACTAATATGAGGGGATTTTAGACTTGAAAAATAAACAAAATAAAAAAAGTGGGGTTAAAAATTGACGTATTGATTTTTTGAATAATAGAATAAGATATACTATTTTCTATCATACCCCTTTCTTACACTTACTTTAGTACATTTCCTTAATGTACATTATTCCAAAGCATTATAAAAATGCATAAAAGGACAATAAAATAAAATATAATAGAGAAGAGGGTATTGGAGAGATGGTACTCTACTAAAGGAGGGTAATTTGCACATGAAAGTCCATGAGAAGGATCATTGCAAATGTTGTCTACTAGTCAACATAAGATAGATCTAAGAGAAATTGAGAAGAAAAGGAAAAACATATGCAACAAACAAAAAATTTTATTATTTCATTAATAAAAGAGAATTAAACATGAATCCAAAAATTAAAAATTACAACCTAACTAATAATTATTTAGAACTAATAATAGAAACTAAAATCATAACAGCTAGAAATTAGCAACTCAATAGAAAAATTCAACACTACAACACCTAAAAGAAGTCTAAATCATCTTCATTATTTTCATCTTAGCCACATTAATCAATTCCACATCCATTGGTAGTGGAATTTTTATCTTGCCTTGATTGGCAAGGATACTACAAAATTTCTTCATTCTAGTCTAGCGATGGAAAAATCGCTTGAGAAATTGTTTAAAAATCTCATGTGAAGTGACTAATTTTTGTACTTCATTCTTTAGCTTCTTCACTTCCTAACCAAACTCTCTTGATTGATGGAATTTTTGACTTCTTTTCCTTTCAAGGGGGCTTATTGATGTTATCTGAAAGATGTCCTATTTGTAGGAAAGTTGAAAGTAACATCAAGTTTACATCTTAGATCATGGCTAGCTAAGGTTTATTAATAAGGAGTTTCAGCTTCATTACAAGGACCATGACATATAATCCACATCCAATTAGATTGACATAAGTGTCAGTAACCTATTGCCTTATGTAGAAAGATAAGGGAGCCATTAGATAGATTGCATACCCCTCCATAAGGCTATAGAGGAAAAAGACCTCATGCATGGCTTAATCCCTATGCTCTTCCTTCTTCTGCTAATAGAGTAGGCGAGTAACCAATAGAAGATTCAATGTGTGGGATTTTTGAGTTGGGATCCTCTTTCAAATTTAGGCTTGTAAGCTTTCTATCCACTCAACTTTTGCCAATAACTTATAAGGGTAACTCAGCAAGGAAGTTCACATGGTAAGGTGTAAAACTTTAGAGATTGCACATAAGCCTTATCATAGAGCCTCAAGAATATCCCAAATTTAACAATAGAGATGTTGAATACGGTGTTTCTTAGTCTAAAGGATCATGTATTTTAGGCTCCACATGGGTTTTGGTCATGCTCCATAGAAAGGCTAGTAAGTAACTCTAAGGTGAGCCCCTTGTAAACTAGCTTTTGGATACTAAACAATCTGTCCTATCTTACCTTCTTAACCATGGCTTGAATTTCGGGTTCCATGTTGGCTTGTTTGAAGATTTATCAATCAATGAAGCTAGATTGAGAAAAGGTCTTTTTGGTAAGGATTTCAAGTTTAGCTTGGTGGTTAAGGCTATCAAACACCAATACGTGTTTATGATGTGGTGGTAGAGTTGTTAGTAGATCTTCTTTTAGGATTGCTTGGGAAGTGGTCCTCTAAGTAGTTCAACGGGTCGTTTTTAGTTGAGTAGGAGCCATGGATTTTGAATGAGAGGCTTTCCCTACAGTTAATTCTTTGGCTATTGGAGTAAAGTGTTTTTTTTTTTTTCTTTTAAGAATCACACAACATTAAAGATAGATATACATAAAGCATACTTATTATGTTATTGTCTCTCTAATTGGAAACTTTCTTTTAATCAAATATGGAAAGTGTATAATCTCAATCTAGGCAATAGCTAAGTTAGTGAGATTTCTTTGAATATTCATTAAAGCTTAAACAAGTAAGGTATTAGAAAGAAGGAAAGTGATTCTTTTGTAAAGGGAGTTTAAATTACAAAAGCTTGAAAACAGGCAAGTAAGATTTGACTATAGCTAGATTGAATCATTATTGCATACCCATGATCAAGATGACAACGATGGTTCTTCCCTATATTAATTCCTCGAATTTCAACTAAGTGCAATTTTATGATGAGAGGTTTGCTAGTAGGATCATGGACGTGATCCCTGCCCATGGTTCTCATTGAAAACTTTTTCAATTTCAAGCAAATTTTCTTTACAAGAGGTCTACGATTGGGATCATGAGTGTGATCTTCAACCGTGGTTCTTTTTTATCCTTGTTTACCTCTTTGATTACCTAGGCTTTCAGCCCTGGTTTACAATCATGATACTTTTCTTCTATTCCTTAGCAAATTTAACTCCTTAAGTGTTTCCAACCTATATCACCAAACAAAATAAAAAAGAAATAAAATGTAATTCAACATAGAATCAAAAGTAAAAAGTAGGTTAGGTTGCCACCCAAGAAGCGTTTTTATTTAACGTTGTTCACTTGATGAACTAAAATAGAGGTTACCTACTTTCTTGAATTAAGTGGAGGTGAAACTTAGTGTGACTATTATGATCGAACTATCCTCTTAGATATAACTTAAATTGGTGTCCAATTACCTTAAATGCTCCTCTCTTGGAATTTGAGATCTCCATCATTCTATAAGGGAATACTTGTGTCACTTTTTAAGGATCAAACTACGAAGATTTCATCATAAATAGAAAAAGTTTAACTAGGATTGGTATAAGAGAACCTTGCTCTAACTCAAAATTGTTTCCATTACTTTTTCTAGTTGTCATGGTAACACTTGGCTCAATCCTCTAATGTCCTTGAGTTTCTACAAGCTAGATGATGCCATTTGATCACCTTTAAAAGAAGCTTCCAACTTTTAAATTTATAAACCTATATTCTATACTTAACTCGGTTCAACAAGCAAGTAATGAATTAAAAATTGAATGAGTATAGGGTCATCTCTATTAAGAGCGAGTATAAACACTAGTACTAATTAATCTTCCTATTATCTAGCAACCCAATTTATCAAGTGAATAATTATTAAAACTCTAATTTGTTAATTAAATTACACCGATCTACAATCTAATGCTAAATAACACGATGGCTACAAAAAAAATTACTAACAACACATTTACTATGTAGACTTCCTTCTCCATATAGCATAATATCACCATTAATCTTATCCTAATCATTGTTATCAATAAGGAATCACCAGAATGTAAGAATTCTTCCTAGAATTACTTAATTCTAATCCTAATTGTGTCTATTAGAATCTCTTCTAAATTAAAAGCTAACTTGGATCACATTAACAATATGTTAATATGTCATTTTGCTTAAGAATGCAACAACTTTCCTAATAATATCTTTACCATTAAGAGTAAGGTATTATAATGAATTAGATCTATTCAATAAAATTATCTCTTGACATATTTGATTGAAATCTAGCCTAAGTTAATGCCATACACCATATTGTACTTAAATTATTAAGTTCAATTCACTAGAACTAACAATTATTAAGAAGCCACTATTTCATGCACTTGATCAGACTAAGTTAGTGTAGTTGTCTTAAACAATTACTCATACATGATAAAATAATAACATAAACCAATAGAAATTACAATTAATAAGAAAGATAACAAGGAATCAATAAACCCCCCTTTTTATTTCATTGTAGAAGTTTCATAAATACATGAATAATAAAGTCTTATCAAATCTCTTAAATAGTTTTGGGAAGAATACGATATATATTAGTGATTTTACAAAAGAACAACGAAAAAATACAAAATAGGTACAAAGATGGATGAATGGATGTCATGTGGGTTGGTGATGTGATGTGATATGGTATAATCTAATGTTCTTAATGATGTTAATATCCTTTGTCTGAAAATTGTGGTTTACATATATTCTTCTCATTAAAAGGCTTGAAATATACCACTTCAAGACACCCCCCCCCCCCCCCCCCCCCCCCCAAAATTGTTAAGTCCCATTCTACGTATTGATTGATGCGAAAAAATTAAAGAAGAATAGTCATTTCCACTCTCATCATGCCCATAACTTGGGGCATGATTGTGTCGAAAAATAAAAATCTTCACTATTCATGGCTGTGATTAAGCACATGAGCTCTTCAATGGAAACATTTCATCTCATTATTCCTATTATCAAAGGAGTAATCATCCTCTTGATATACAATTATAGCCGTGACTAACATAAGGATTACAATATCTCCCTTAATCACACCCGTAATAAAAGGTGTGAATAGTGCTGGACACTCAAATCTTTCATTATCATGCTCGTGATTGAATGTATCTTGGTTTCTCTCAAAGTTTTCCTTTTCTCATGGTCGTGATTGCCTTAAATTGTATTGTTTTTGTGTAAACTTTATCTTCTTTCTCTTGAATCATCTAAAATTGATATATTACACAATTAAGTATAAAAAACTTAAGAAATAAACATATTTATAGTCAATTTATGCCTAAATATGTCTTGAAAGTATAAAGTAAATTACTCTTATCAAACTTCTCTACACTTAAGCTTTGCTTGTCCTCAAGTAAATACTAAAAAACAATCAACAAATTGACAACTTTTTCGATTGCATATTCAACAAATCATTCCTGGTGGATTAACTTTGTGCCTATCACATTAAGCTCTTAGAATATACAAATCAATATTCTAAAACTAATCAGAGTAAAACAAACTTCACCCTTACTATTTAATGATAACTTCTAATGATACAAAGTCAAATAGAACAAAAGAATATTGGTTACACTTCATCCACTTCCATAAGCATATAAATCCCCTTCAATTACTTCTTAAGTACACTAATCTAAAAGAAAAATATTTTGCATCCATCTTTCTCCTGTATTTCTACTTCTTTTATTAAATCTCTCCAAAGACAACTTACATATAGCATTTTTAATTTTTCGTTTACTTTTCTACAAGCTCTTCTACTTCTCCTCTTTGTTCCTACCCTTACCACCCCCTTCCCCCAACTCCCCTACCTTTTTTTTTTTTTGGTAGAAGAATAAAGACCAAAGATTAGCAGTAGGGTTAGACTTTGTTCTTCTAAGGGACCAAAGCTTGCCTTTACCAACTTTATTATAAAGATAAAAATTAATAGTGAAATTAGCCTTCGCTTTTCTAGTAGACTAAAGCCCACCCTTACTAATGAAATCCTTATATATCCTTATTGCCAAGTTATAAAGACAAAAATTAGTAATGGGATCAAACTTCACTCTTCTAATGAAACAAAGCTCGTACTTACTAATTTAGTCCTTAACACTTTTATTTACTATATATTGAAGAGATTCTTAAGTAGTATCAACAAGTGAATCATTTCATTTATCCTTTTCATTCAAAATTAATTGATCTTTAAAAGTAATTGGTAAGTAAATATACTACTTAGTAAGTTTAGAAGCATAACCATTTAACTTTGAATTAAAGACTGCAATTTACTTTTAACCTCTAAATTCATTCATTAAATGATAAGAAAGTATGCTTCACTTAGTTGTTATCCCACAATTTTGATCATGTACACTAAGTCTACAAGAAGTAAGTAAGGTACAAAATTAACTCCTATTTTGTCAAATCTACAATCTATCAAGTCAATTCATAATTTGAAACAAACAAACTTTAGTAGAAGATTTTTGATAAGTGGGGCTAACCTTCCCCACATTAGAGAAAGACATTATTCTTAATGTTTAAGGAAAGCAAATATAGAATAGGCATATAAAAAGAAAAACAAGTAAAAAAAATGAAAGACAATAATAATGAGAACAAGACTCCCTTGTTTGAAGATTGATCAATACGTTAGGTCCTTAAATAGTACATCCTCTAACACTACAAAAATGGAACAACAAAAAAGACTTGACCGTTAAGACAAAATGAAAACAGAACATAACAAACACATGATACGAGTATGTCTATTAAGAATACATCATTGAGGTTAAGCTCTCAAATAGTAAGTTTGAAAAGAAAATATATAAAACAAAAGAAAGGAAACTAGTTAGTCATCATCGGCTTCGATCTCCTCATTTGAGCCGTCATTGTCCTCCCCGGATGACTCTTCTTCATTCTCATTCCCAACCCTTTGTTTGTTGCTTCTTACTAAGCTCCTTGGGTTTCCTCCTCATCATAACTATCTTCTTCTTCAAACCCTTCCTCCTCATCACTAGAGTCTATCTCTTTCGACCCATCACCCTCTTCTTATTGAGTACTTACTAGTAGGGGAATCGGAGGTTGATTAGGACCCACATCCTCCTAGGTTTGAGGATGAGAAAAACAAGAGGAAATGGTTATACCTACTACTGTGGTGATGTTTTTCAAGAATTCAACAATCCCCTTTTAAGTTTATTTGATGTTAGCTATTTTAGTTTCCAAGCGCTCCAAATTTTCAATCGAGAAACTTAATGTGGTTGGTGTGAAATCTAAAGCACCGAGGCCCTTAATGTCTAAGTTGGGGTTAGATACTCTTATAATACCCTACTGATTGAAGGGGTTCTTAGAAGTGGTCCTAGTTTAGCACATGAATCTCTTAGCCTATCATTAGTAGGCCATAACCTTAAGTTCTTGAGAATTCTCATGACTAAACCTCTAATAAAGATACTCTTGCTCTTAGCAAATGTTTGTCGATGAACTCCAAATATAGTGAGGATTCTAACATTCAATGGATACCCCTTAACCACATTATACAAGGGTAGTAATTCATATTCCCTTACTATCTTAGGACTTTCATGCTTCCCACAGATTGTCTTTACAAGGATGCAGTGGAAGATTCGAGCACAACTTTTCTTTAGGGTAGAGACTTTTGACTTGCTTGCCCAGAAACTGCTCTCATTAAAGAAAAAGGGGAAGATCATATCTTAGAAGAGTGTAAGCATGCAAGTGTTAGAAATGGTTGAAATAATGGTTGATGTTGAGAAAATAGGGATTGAGTTTCTTTAGAAGTCGGCTTGTAGGTGTTATCATAAGGTAGAGTTTTAAAATGTATAAGATATGAGGAGAAAGAGAGGGAAATTTCTTATTTAGTAGGTTGTTATAGAGAAATCATGATCGTGATACGAGGTGTGATGGTTCTATTGTCCTTAATCATGAGCTTGATGACTCTAATGATTAGCACTATGATAGAAAATTATTAGATTATCATGGCCTATAGCCTTTACTAGTTACGGGAGTGAATAACCCTATAACTAGCATTGTGCAAAGTTTTTTAAGTGTAGCCTTTTTGATCATGACATTGAATAAAGATGTGAAATCTCCTAAGGAAGCAATCACAACTTTGATGGATAAGTAGATCAGCCTTATTAATTAATTATGACTATGATTGAATTCGTGATTGATGCTATACAACAAATCTTAAGGGCATCCTTATGGTCACGACTGTGATAAAGGGTGTGAGTATCCTTACTAAATCTAAAACTAATGAGTTGCTAACCATTAGTCCTCTTACTTACGAATGGCTTCGAGGCCTCCAATCCCTCATATGAAGAATTCTCTCTCGTTAACATGCCAATGATAAGAAACTCTATGCAAAAGAAGGATGGCTAACTTCTTTGATAGCTCTGGAAGGTTAGAACTTGCTTTGTTTTCTCCCTCTTATGCCGAATGATCGAACCTATAGTTGTGAAGAACATCTTGTCGAGTGACGAGACACTATCCTCCCAGTTGAGTACTTCTCTTCAGGCTTATTACTAATACTAACTACATTCCTTTCTCGTCTTAGCAAACCCTTATATTGCGATAACTTGTTTCAACTTAGCTACTATACCTAAAGAATCTTTATATGAAATGAATGTTATGCTGCTACCTATCTGTTTCATCTAACACTGTAATAATTTTCCCTTTTTGTCATTTATCCTTTTTGCTAGTTTTCGTCTGTACTAGGAATCCCCTTTTTACGTATGCCTTTTTGTATTTCTTTATTTGTAATATTGCCCTAGGAAATTACTATAAATGACCTCTATTCCTTGTAAGTTGGAATCATCTTACTTTACAAATAAACATTGAATATAATGTTCTTGCAAGACAACTTACTCTAAGTCCATTTTTATATACTCTTATCTAATCTTACCAAGTAACTCAAGATTAGTGGTGGGTAGACCTTGACGTTAACTTGTACATCATATTCAGAAAAGTGTTAAGTCATGTTGTGCTTGTAGATATGTCATATCCTTCAAGCAGCTTTACGTCAACTACTCTAGTCAATTTGTTAACCTACTCACTGTAAGTTTCTTTGATATTTTAGAGGATCCATTGGTTTAAATCTACTAGGGTAAGTGTTAGTGATAACTGAGCTGTTAGGCATATCATATAATCTTAGTATTAGAGCTTGAGATTGAGGTCGAGAGCTATGTGGTGATAGTATCTACTAGTTCGTTGTTTGATATACTTTGTTTTCATTTGGAAGAATACAGTAAGTATACAGATCGTAGTGACCATTGGTTCATGTGGCATTTATGTGTATGTGTAAGGATTTCTTGTATGGAGTATTTTCTGAAGCTTCATTTTGAGAATGTCAAATCCTAGTGTTCAAAGACAAACTAACAGTACTAAAAGTGATGCTTTTAGTTGAGGTCGAGTTACCCAACAAACATTATGTACTATTGATGAGCAAATACATCACCTTGCTACTATTGTGGCCAATTTAGCTGTCTTAGTAGCAAGAGTCTTAGAGACTGGGCCTCTTGAGAGAATTGTTGAATAGGATTGATAGATGACAGATAAGTTGAGAAGACAGATGAACAAATAGCATGCACTAGAGCCCATTCTTATGAACTAACCACCACTCCGACATACCGAAAGAATGGTAAGAAGGAGACTAGAATTACATAAAGTGGAGGAGTGTGAGGAGGAATAACAGTATGATGGAGTTGAAAAGTGTAGACTTAGAGCTCCTAAGGGCATCGAGCACCTCAAAATACAGATTTTGAGCTTTAATAGGTCTGGTATTATTGATGACTACTTGGACTGGGAGGAGAAGATCGAAAAGATATTTGACTTTTATGATTAAGAGGATATTGTTTATATTAAAGTAGCCAAATTAGAATTTTTCAGATATGTACCATATGGTGGAAGAAGTTACTGAATGATTACCTGAGAGCTTGACGAGAAGTCCGAACATGGAATGAAATGAAGAGAGTCTTAAAAAGTAAGTTTGTTCCTAAATACTGTGAATAAGACACTTTTCAATGTCTCCAATACTTGGGATAAGGTAGCCAATCAATGGATGACTATGTCTAAGAGTTTCCGTTGCTTATGATTCAATGTGATGTTGACAAACCCGAAACATAACCTATAGCATAGTTCATTTTTGAGCTAAGGATTGAGATTGGTAACATAGTAGAGTTGCAAAGCCTTATGACTCTGGATGAAGCCATTAGGGTGGTATAGAGAGTCGAAAGGTAGAGGCATAACTAGATTAGTTGAATGCTTAGTAGCTGGCTTATGCTACTGAATAAGAGAAACATGTTGAGCCAACTAAGGAATGACTGAGCATCAAATAGTTCGAAGGTTGAACGTTGAGAGCAAGTGCCAATTCAACTAGGGAATGACTGGTAATCCTAACACTGCCACAACTTGTTTCCACTAAGTTGTTGTACTTAGAGAATCATTGTATGGAATGGATGTTTCATTGCTACTTATCGATTTCATTTGATATTGTAATATTTTTCCCTTTTTATCATTTGTCATTTTGCCCTTTTTTGTATGTACTAAGAATCTCCTTTTTGTAATTTTTTTATTTATAATGTTGCCTTAGGGACTTACTATAAATAGTCCCTTCTCCTTGTAAGCTAGAATCATCTTACTTTACAAATAGACATTGAATACACTAGTCTTGTGAGACAACCTACTTTAAGTCCACTTTCATACACTCTTATCTAATCTTACCGAGTAGCTTAAGATTTGTAGTAGGTAGACCTTGACATTAACTTATGCATCATATCAAGTAAAGTGTTAAGTTGTGTTGTGTTTGTAGATGGGTCATATCCTTCAAGCAGCTTCACATCAACTTCTCTAGTCAGTTTGTCAACCTATTTACTCTAAGTTTCTTTGATATTTTAAAGGACCCATTAGTTCAAATCTATTGCGATAAGTTTTAGTGATAATTGAGCTCCTAGGCACATCTAAAACGGTTATGATAGATAGATAGATCAACCTTGTTAATTAATCATGATTGTGATTGAATCTATAATTGATGTTGTGAATGAAAAAAAATTAAATACTTAACTTTTATTACGGTTGTGATGCTCATTGCCTTTCTATCTTCCATTTACATTGCCATACTTAGTGAAAATTTTCTTTTCCTTTTTAATTGCCATGACTTCCACTTGGTCTTTCTTTTCTTTTTTTTTTTACATCAAACAATCTACAATTACACTCAAAACAAAACAAACAATTAATAATAACAGCAACAAGTAATTTATACTTAACAAACTTCAAAGTATACAAAACAAAATTGCTAGTTTGTTCAAAGAATGCATACTTATTTAACATCTCAAGCTTGATGTTTCTAGAGGCTTTAGCTTCATTCCTTGAATTAGAGAAGTTTTAACTCCTCCCTACCAATCAAATTTTTCATGGTATAACTTTAATCGTTGTCTATTAACCTTAAATGTTCCCTTTTTAGGATGAGTTACCTCTACCATTTTGAATGGGTATACTCTCTTCACTACAAACGGACTTGACCACCTAGACTTAAGTTTCCTATGGAATAGCTTGAGTCTAGAATTGTATAAGAGTACTAAATCTCCTTCTTTGAATTACTCGGGTTGTTTTACTCTTGGATCATGTAATTATTTAGAATGATTGTTGTATACACTGTTGTTCTCATAAACCATCTAGTGCCATTCATCTAATTCATTGATTTGAAGATTTCGACCATTTACCAGCTACTTCAAGGTCTAAATTGATTGTTTTGATAGCCCAATAAGCCTTGTGCTCAATTTCTATTAGTAAATAGTCAGCCTTTCCATAAACCAATTTGTAAGGTATAGTACCTAAGAGTGTTTTATAAGCAGTCTTGTATGCTTCTAAAGCATCATCTAACTTTTCAACCTAATCCTTTCTGTTATGAGTTATTGTCTTTTCCAGTATTCTCTTCAAATCCCTATTAGATACTTTCACTTAGCCACTAGTTTGTGGATGATGAGGATTGGCCATCCTATGATATATTCTGTATTTCTTAAGAACTTGCTCAATTTGAGTATTGGAAAAGTGGGTCCCCTATCACTAGTCAATGCCTAAGATGCTTTGAATCTAGTGAATAGCTTCTTCAAGAATCTTACCACTACTCTAACATCATTCGTTCGCAAGGCTTGAGCTTTGAATCATTTCAATGTATAATTTATCACTACTAGAATGTACTTATTCCTTAAAGAACTTGTGAATAAGCCTATGAAATCTACTCCCCAAATGTCAAAGACTTCACATTCCACGATATAATTTTGTGGCATTTCATCCCTATTGGAGATGTTCCTTACCATTTGACATATATTGCAAACCATTTTATACTCATAAGCATCTTGAAATATTCTTGGCCAATAAAAACTAGCCTCCAACACCTTTTGAGCTATCTTATTAGCATTGTAATGGCCTTTTGTTAGCCCACTATGATAATGGAACATGATACTTTGTCCCTTTTGATGTGAAACGAAACATCGGATTATCTGATCAGCACATACTTTGAATAGAAATGGATCCTCCTAGAAGTAATTTTTTAAATTTGAGAAGAACTTCCTCTTCTTATGATAGTCCAAGTCTTATGGTAGAACCTTTCCCAATAAGTAATTTGCTATATTTGTAAACCATAGAGTATCTTGGTCCTTGGTTGCATGAATAGAAAATAAACTCTCTTTCGTAAACTTGTCAATTATATCTTCCTCCTGTAATGCATTCAAATGTGGGTTATCCAATCTAGATAAATGATCGGCAACCAAATTTTCAGCTCCCTTCTTGTCCCTTATCTCTAAATCAAACTCTTATAGCTACAATACCCATCTAACTAACCTTAGTTTTTCATTAGGCTTGGTTAGAAGATATCTTAAAGTTAAATGATATGTGTAGATAATTACTTTTGAAAGAATGAGATATGATCAGAACATATTGAAAGCAAACACTATTGCTAACAATTCCTTCTTGGTTGTGGTATAGTTCTCTTGGGTCTGACTAAGTGTCTTGCTAGCTTAATATATAAGCTAGAAGTATCTATCTTTTCTCTATCCCAATACTGAGCCTACTATAGAGTCACTTACATCATACATCAAATTAAATGGTAAGTTCCAATCTAGAACTACCATTATAAGAACATTTGTTAATTTCTTTTTTAATACCTCAAAAGTATCCAAACAATTAGTATTGAATTCAAATGGTATATCCTTTTCCAAAAGTTTAGTTAAAGGACTAGTTATTTTGGAGAAATCCTTAATGAATCTCCTATAAAATTTGGCATATCTTAAGAAGCTGTGTATAGCTTTAACCGATGATGGTGGCAGTAACTTCGAGATCACTTCAACCTTAGCCATGTTAACCACAATCCCCTTATTTGATACCTTATGATGTAAGACAATACCTTATTGTACCATAAAATGGCACTTCTCCCAATTAAGAACTAGACTGGTCTCCTCATATCTCTAAAATATCTTTTTAAAGTTAGTAAGACATCCTTCGAATGTGTCCTCAAATACTGAAAAATCATCCATGAAGACTTCCAATCCACCTTCTTCCATTAGTATCTTATGAGTATAAAAAGATGGGTTGTCTCCTTAATATTTGATATCTTCCGTGCTATTATCCTTTTATGCTCCTTTAAAACTAATATAAGCTCCTTCTTCTATATTGAATTTAGTTTTGATGAAATGATAACTGGGAGTCTTGCATTGTTTGCCAAAAATGCATACTCTAAGTAAGAGGGTAATTGCTTCAGTTTTAGCTCAAGTAATTCCTCTATTGACAGCTTTGATAGAGTGATGTTGTTTTGGTTGATCTCTTCTACCCCTACATCTTTCTTTTGCATAGCTTAAACTTCCAAATGGGCAACCACCTCACATATCTCTCTTGTTCCATCTAAGTGTTCCTTCTTAGTCAAACATAACTCCAATGGGTCATTGCTTAGAAATTCCTGTACAAAATTAGAAATAGTAAAATCAAAGGAGTCAATAGTGAAACTTCATCATTGGTTGTCATGGATTGCTCGAAAACATCTGGCATTGGAATCACCATCTCATCTCCTCTCACTCTAAGGATAAGTCTAACATCCTTAATGTCTATTACTACTCCTACTGTAGCTAAAAATGGTTTCCCCAGTATTAGTAGAACATCTCTATCCTCATCCATATCAAGGACTACAAAATCTATTGGGAAAATAAAATCTTGAACTTTCACCAATACATTCTCTATTACACCTCTTAGAAACCTCATAGACCTATTAGCCAATTGTAGACTCATTCTTGTTACCTTGGGTTCACCTAAATTCAATCTTTTAAATAGACTATATGGCATGAGATTAATACTTACTCTAAGGTTTGCTAAAGCCCTTTTTACTGGTAGATCACCAATCAAACATGGTATGGTAAAACTACTTAGGCCCTTGAGCTCAATTAGTAGTTTGTTTATAATTACAGCAAAACACTCTACCCCAAGAGTAACAATAAGTAGCTCTTCTAACTTCCTCTTATTGGATAACAATTCCTTAAGAAACTTGGCATACTTAGGAATTTATCCTAATGCCTCTACTAAGGGTAGATTGATGTGAAATTGTTTGAATAATCCAAAAATTTGCCATTCTCTTCATCATCATATGCCTTTCTTAACCAGGTTGAATATGGTAAGGGTAGCCTATAATTCTTAACTAAGATAGTAAGCTCCTTCTCTTCTAGTTGATTGATTTGCACTAATTACCTTTCTCCTCTAGCATCCTTACTCTCTTTCTCCTCTTTAACTCTCTCAAGAGCTTGCAATTCTTGCCTACTCCTTAAAGTCATCACTTTAGCCTGTTCTTTTAGGTTTACCTTAGTATTTCATGGAAGAGATCCTAGATCTCTTTTAGAAAGTATTTTTTCAATCTACCGTAGATTTTCCAAGTTATGGATTGATGCCCCTTGAATTCTATAAGCGGTTTCAATAGCCTGGTGACGTGTATCAAAATACTTGATAAATTGAACCAACATTTCTTGCAATGATCTTAGTTTAGCTTAAAGGAGAGGGATTTGTCTTTGAAATCTAGGAGGTTGCATGTTCGAACTCTATCCATTGTTACTACTCCACCGAAAGTTTTGATGGTTCCTTTAACTTAGGTTATATGTGTCGCTAAATAGATCATTACAAGGCCTGATAGGATTTCCCATATAAGCAACTTGTTACAATTGATTTGATTCAAATGAACTTGTGAAGTCAAACTCTACTATTGCTAAAGCTTTGTTCTAACCCATCATTAGGCCATTTAACTTCCTTAATAACATTTCTACCTTAAGAGCTAAAGAGGAAGTAGTATCCAATTTGTACTTTCCCATTGGTCTTTTCTCTTTAGCTCTCATAATGACCAATGATAGTAGTTATTAACAATGTCTTTAAATAATTGGATGCATTACTCTGGTGACTTGTGATTTAAGTTTCCACCAGCAACTACATCAATGAGCTACTTAGTTATGTAGTTCAACCCATTGTAGAAAGTTTGAACCTGATACCATTTTTGAAGCCTATGATGAGGACATTTCCTAAGTACATCCTACCATCTCTCGTAGCCTTATATAATGTTTCCATCTCCAACTATCTAAATGAAGAGATATTTGCTCTCGGCTTGATTGTTCTTGATGGTAGGAAATATTTTCTCATAAACGGCTTTAACATTATTCCTTAATGAGAATGGGAATAATCTTAGATGAATAACATCCTTTGACACAACGCCTATCTTGAATGTATGACATATTTCCAACAATTGCTACAAGTGATTATTAAGGTCTTCTTCATTGAACTCGTTGAAATGGACACATTGTTAAATCATCTGAATAACATTTAGATTTATCTCGAAAGTGTTCACTTGAACGTAAGGCCAAGCAATGCTTGTGCTAGCCTTATCCAAGTTGGGTCTACAATAATCTAGCATTGTTTATAGAGCCATAGGCAGATTTATTCTTAGTTCATTCCTTGGGTGTACTATATTCCAATTTCCATCAAGAAGTAGGTCTAAATTCAATGGTAGAACTCTTTGGATGCCATCTTTAGGATTCAAAAACTTATTTTCTAATGGTGGCCCAAAATTTTCATTTTGGTTATTCATTTTCAACAACTTTGATGTCTTCATTCTAATTCTCAATGGTTCACATGCTCTTATTTCCTTACTATCAGACGCTTTCTTCTCAAAATATTCATGGAATTTCTTTAAGTTATTTCTAAGTGTTCTCTTAGGTTCAAGATCGAAGTTAGCAAGATCAGTCATGTTTCTTTTAGTCATAAACTATAAATACTATCAATCTAATTCAACTTGAGCATACAATATTTTCTTAGAAATAACAAAACAATAAAAAATACAAGCTAGATGCAAAAAAATTTTAATTTTCCTAATGATGTCATTCTCCAGCAAGAACGCCAAAAACTTGATCACTTTTAAATAGAGCTTCCAAGTTTTAAAATTTATAAACTTATATTCTACCCTTAATTAGGTTCAATAGGCAAATGTACCTATTGTTTTATAGTACGGATGAGTATAGGGTCGTCTCTATTGAGAATGAATACAAATACAAGTACTAATTAATTTTCTTATTATTTAGCAACCTAATTTATCAAGTGAATAATTATTAAAACCCTAAATTGTTAGCTACATTACACTAATCCACAAACTAATGCCAACTAACACAATGGTTACAAAAACAATTACTAACAACACACTTAATATGTAGACTTGCTTCTCTACATAGCATAATATCACCATTAATTTTATCTTAATGATTGTTATCTGTAAGGAATTACTAGTATGCATGCATTCTTTATAGAATTAATTACTTCTAAACCTAATTATGTCTATTAGAATCTCTTCTAAATTAATAGCCAACACAGATTACGTTAATTATATTTTAACTTGTCAATTTCCCTAAGAATGCAACAACTTTCCTAATAATATCTTTACCATTAGGATTAAGGTGTTCCAATGAATTATATCTATTTAATAGGATTGTCTCTCAACATATTATTTTGCAATCTAACCTAAGTCAATGTTGTACACTGCACCACACATAGATTATTAAGCTCAATTCATCAAAACTAACAATTTTTAGGAAGCTACCATTCCATGCACTTATCATGCTAACTTAGTGTGGCTAGTCTTAAACGTTGACTCATACATGATAAAATAATAATATAAACCAAGAGAAATTGTAGTTAATAAGAAATAGAATGAGGAGTAAAAAAAAAAAAAAAAAAACTTTTTATTTCACTATAGAAGTCTCACAATTACATGAACGACAAAGTCCAATTAGCTCTCTTGAGTAGTTCTGAGAAGAATATGATATACGTTAGCGATTATATAGAAGAATAATGAAAAAAATACAAAATAGGTACAAAGATGGATGAATGGATGTCTTGTAGGTTGGTGATGTGATGATGTCTTGTAGGTTGGTGATGTGATGGGATGTGATATGATATGATTTGATGTTCTTAATGACGTTGATGTTTTCCTTTGTCTAAAAATTGCAGTTTATATATATTCTTCTCGTCAAAAGGCTTGAAATATATCACTTCAAGACACCCCTTGGTGTTAAGACCTGTTTTACACACTGGTTCGTTTATAAAAGAAATAGTGTTCTTCGATCGCACTCGACTATCTCTTTTAGAATTCATTTGTGATCTTTGTTTGCAACTTTGACTTGTCAACTAGTTTAAGGATGGTATAGAGTTGCAATCTGATACATAAGTCCATATTACTTCAACACTTTTTCTAATTGGATATTGCAAAAATCAATTCCACTTTCACTAATGAGTGCCTTAAGAGCATTGAATAAGGAGAATAAGCTTTTCTGGAACCATTTCACCATGCTTATGTCATTATTTGGTAGAGCTTGAGCTTCTACCTGGTTAAGTACATAATCTACCACTATTCAGATGCATTTGTTTTTATTCAAATTTAGAAATGATTTAATGAAGTCAATTGCCCAAATATCAAAGACTTTACAGATCAATTTTGGGTTCTGCAGCATTTGATCTCTCTTGGATATATTCCTTACTCTTTGATATCTATCACACAACTCGACAAATTTCTAGGAATCACTATATAGTATGGGCTAATAAAAAGAAGACTTGGGGACCTTTAAGCTATTTTAGTTGCACTAAGATGTCCTTGAGTTAGGCCTACATGACAATGTTTTAAAATCTCCTAACCTTCTAAGTGAGATAAACATCTACAAATTATCTGATCTATACAAATTTTAAAGAAATAGGGTTCTTCCCCAAAGTAACTTCTAACATCATAGAAAAGCTTTTTCTTTTGTCTATAATCTAATCCCTTAGGAAGACTTTGAGCTACCAGATAATTTGCTATATTAGCCAACCAAGAGGTTTCTTGAGGACTTACCTAGTATATTATTTCTTTTTGGAACTCATAATTGATATCCTGTCCATTTAGCATTTCTAGTGATAGATTTTCCAAACACAAGAAGTGGTCTACTTCTAAATTCTTTATCCCTTTCTTGTTTCTAATCTTCAAGTTGAATTCTTAAAGTAATAATATCTAATAGATCAATCTTGGCCTAGCATTGATCTTATTTAGCAAATAATACAAAATGGACTGGTCATTATAAACAATAACTTTAGAAAAGGTTAGATACCTCTTAATCTTGTCGAATTTAAAGACCACTATCAATAGCTCCTTTTCTATGGTTGTATGACTCACTTATATTAAATTGGCTGGAAGTGCTTTTCTTGCCTTTGACCTAAAACTTCCCTTACAGCATAATCACTAGCATCGTACGTTAGTTCAAATGGTAAGCTCCAATTTGGTGCTCCCATTATAAGTGAATGTGTTAATTTTTCTTTTAAAGTATTAAATGCTTCCAGATAGTCTTTAGAAAATATAAATGGAGCCTCCTTATTAACAACTGGGTTGGTGGACTTGCTATTTTTGAAAAATTTTCAATGAACCTTCTATAAAACCTTAAAAAAGTTAGGAAGCTACGTAGCAATAATTGATATGCGAAGGGAAAATTTTGCAATGGTGTCAATTTTTGCATGATCCACCTCAATACCTCTCTAAGACACCTTGTGTCATGTACTATACCCTCTTATACCATAAAGTGGCATTTTTCTCAATTTAGTACTAAATTGGTTTCCTCACATCTTGCCAATACTTTTTCTAAAGAGCGATTGCTCTCTTGTGATTTGTCGACACATTTGAAAGCCTTCCTTTTTGTTGCCTAATTAATTCAAAGGAAACTATGACATGCAATTTTGAATTCTCTTCTAGAAAAGCCTACTCCTAGTAATTCAGTAGTTACTTCAATTTTAGGTCAAATGACTCCTCGACATAAGGCTTTAGTTTTGCTTTTTTTTCCTACTTAATCCTTTCAAACCTTCTTCTTTCCATAGATGGAAGATTAGCTTCCAGTTATGCTTTTATGTCATCCTAAGCTAGATCACTAGATGACCTTTCTTGGTTTCCTTATTTTAAGCAAGAATTTAAAGGGCCTTGGTTAAAAATTCTTGCAAAGCACTAGACATGGAGGAATTAGCAAGATCAAGACAGCAACATTTATCATCTTATTTAGCACATTTTTTCATTGCCTCTTTTATTTTTATTTTTATCTCCTCTTCTCTTACCCTTAATGTAATCTTAACATAATTGGTGTCAATTATAGCTCTAGTTGTAGCTAAAAAGAGTCTTCCTAAGATGAGTGGTACTTCTATATCTCCATCAATGTCTAGAATAAAAAAATCTATAAGAAAAGTGAATTTATCTACCTTAAACAATACAGCCTTAATTATACCCCTAGGGTGTGTTACAAATCTATCAACTAATTGTAAACTCATTCAAGTCAGTTTTGGTTCTCCTAGGCCTAGCTATTGAAATAATTTATAAGGTATTAAATTTATGTTAGCTCTTAGATTAGCTAATGCTTCTTTTATTGATAAATTTCCAATTAAATAAGGGATAAAGGAACTCCTTAAATCCTTTAATTTTGTTAGAAGATTATTCTAATGGATTGCTAAACACTTGTTGCTTAAAATGATTATTGACTATTCTTCCAATTTCTTCTTGTTAGAAAGCAACTCCTTCATGAATTTTGTATACTTAGGCATCTACGACAAAGCCACCACAAATGGTAAATTAATGTGCAATTGTTTAAAAAGGTCTAAAAAGTTACCATATTACTTATCTACATTCTTTCCTTAACCTTTAGGGATATGGAATTGATGGTTTACACTCTCTAACTCTTTAGGGCTCTAATTCTTCCTTAGGTGGCTTTGGAGTTTCAATGACTTTGTCTTTCGATTCTTTAGTCAATGGCTTTAGATTAACTTGGTTCTTTTTAGGCTATGTAGTAGCTTGCAATTCTTTATCACATTGAAAAGTTATAGCTTTTGCTTAAACTTGTGGTTAAGGTTCTTGTTGCTTCTCAATTGAAATTTTTGCACATTGCTTAATTTCTTTTTCGATGCTTGTCAATCTAGCATCACAACTCTATATATACCTCGTTAACATATCTTCTAGTTTTCACATCTCCTCTTGTTGAGTAAGACCTCGAAATCAATGAAAATTTTTTCATACAGTTAGGTTGAGTCACATAAGAACAATCACTTCGATAAGTGAACCAATCCTTACTCCATTCTTCATGGTTGTTACAAGGCATATGTTGAAATCCTTATTAATTCATAAAATTGCCAAAGGCTTTAGATAATATTGTCCCATATATCCCTTAAGATTAGCTAGATTTGGCATCCTAATTGGATATTATGTTAACATAAGATGGCTTGCTATCTTTTTATTTAGTGCATCTACCTTAGCTGCTAAAACTGTAGTAGTATCAACATCAACCATGCCAGGATTCCTTTTACTAGGTCTAACACTTTCCTAATGATTGTTGTTCATAGCCAAACTTTCAAGCAAATTTTGAGCTTCATCAAGCTTTATCATATTTGGTGTTCCACTTGTAGTTGAATCAACAAACTGTTTAGTGGAAAATTTTAAAACATTATAAAAAACTTTTACCTGCATCTATGGTAGGAAAGCATGATTAGGTATTTTCTTATCAACTCTTTAAAACATTTAATGCATTGTATATGGTCTCAATGTCATATGGAGCAAATGACGAAATGTCACTACGAAGTTTGGCTGCCTTAGCTGGATGAAAATATTATTTTCTAGAAATTTCTTTGTTAATTCTTTCGATGATGTGATAGTGTCTTTTTGGAGAGAAGATAACCACTACTTTGCTTTTCTCTATAAAGAAAAGAAAAACAACCTTAACCTTATCCCATTGTCTACAGCTTTATCGATTCTATTGATTTTGAAGGTAGCATATATCATTGGAAAATAAACGATATGTGTATGTAGATCCTCTTCTAGCGAACTTGGAAAACGCAATTGTTGTTAGACCATTTGAATGATTATGGGAGAGATCATGAACTTATTTATAGCGAGAGTTGGTCATGCTATGCTAGAGTTGGTTCTAGTAACTGTGGCTTAATATAATCCAAACGTAGTATTTGGTGTTTCAACATTATTGGCCAATACTTCAGCCTCCTTAAACACATAAACAAGAAAATTAAATTAGAGTTGAATTAGCTAAAAAGAAAGAACTAGAAAAGTAAATAGTGGAATAATAAAGACACAAGCTTTCTTGATATATAGTCCCTAACAATAGCACTAAAAGCTTGATGGATGCTTAGATGGGGTAATATTAGGTAAGTATACCTATCAAGCAATAGTATAGAGGATACATGAATTGATGGTTATCGATCTTGTATGGACTACACACTTACTCTCTCATGTTTGATTACTTAAAAAAAGTTACAATAGTAATATTGAAATAAGGGATTAAATTGAATAAAAAAAATATTAATTAATAACTGATGTAAAATAACATAAACTAATATGAACCAGAAATAACCATAGATAATGATATCATGACTCTAATTACCAAGAGATTAAAATGTGGTAATCTTAAGGTTCTTAATGTATCTACTATTTTTATCAATAGGAGGAATTTAGTTATTAAATTAATAAGAATCACTTCTTTATTAATTTCCAGTTCTAAATATATCATATCCGAATCGCTTCTATAATAGAAAAAATTAGAATGGCATTAAGAATATGAATTTTGTAAATAATTAATATAACAATATTAATTCTAGAAGAAATTTATAACTTATTGCAAAACTTATAATAAATCTCTTCAATTGCTATAAATCTATTTAAGTATTAGGTCTACAACCTTAGTACAAAACACATAATTGAATTAATAAGAAATAGGAATTTTATTAGAATAAATGCAATTGACTACATTACATGTTGCCTCAGGTTTTATAGTTCTAGATATCTACAAATTTACTTTATAGACATGATAAAAATGACAACTTGTATGATTGAATGAGTAAAATCCTTAAGAAATGATATGGAGCTCTTCTGTTCTCCTCTCTACATCTCCTTCTACTATGCATGTATTAACTCTATCTTTATGATTATAACAAAATGAACTTCAAATGAAACATTTCATAAATCATGGCATGTCTAAGGTTAGGAACCATGGTCGTGGAGTTAAGGAATGAATTGCTCCTTACAATATTTCTTTGGAAAATTAACTTCAATTAAATTACCATTGGATCATAGCCAATAATTGTGACCTCCTATGATCTTGCACTTAATGTAAAATCTTCAAATTCAATTAAAAATTAAGGACGAAGGCTTTATAGCCAAGGAACATGGCTGTAAAGTTTACTCATGTTTATTCTCTAACTTTTAATTCTTGACCAAGTTCTCATCTGATGCTTACTACCTTTGAGTCATTAATTAGTGAAATTCTCTTAAAAAGTCGTATAAATTTCATTACTTTAACCTTTTATTCCATAAAAGCCTTGAAATCAATAAGTGACTTAATTCAATACCAAAATCATATTAAAGCAACTCAAAATAACCATTAAAATACCATAAGAAATGGGTGTAAAATTTATAGTATCAACTTATTTGACAAAAAGTTGTGTTATTTGAAGCAATTTGCCATAGAACTTGATAAAATACAAGGATATCAAATCTCCTTCATAATCATGCTCACATGCATAATGAAGTTAGCTTCATCTTTGATAAAAATTTGAGCAACCATGTAAATTTGACATGGTAGTTAGGTTGGCACATGAGCATGACTACACTTGGACTTGTCCCATGGGTTTCACAATCATGAGTGCATAAAAAATTTGAAGGTATAAGCACGGATAGCCTAAGGTCATGGGACCCAAGTGTGAGCATATAAGAATGAGCACAGAAGTAAGTAGATAGCGTGTAGGCCTTTTTATGTAAAATTAAAATAAAAATATTATTTTTAAAGTTATGTGGAATATTTAATTAATTAACTTATTTGTTTAATTTGTTTCTTTATTTGAAAATCACCAATAACTCAAATTTTTAAAAAATTGTTTACTTTGCCCTCCTAATTCTTGTTCTTCCTTAATTTTTAATAAAAATTTCTTCACTTTTTCTTCTATAAATAAAAAGTTATATTATTTATTATATCGAGTAAATATACGTCCGTACTATATGTATAGTACATAGTATATATTATATGAATTGTTCAGGTGGTGGCTACCTGGGCATCCAACTTTGCAATCTTCAGGTGCTCGGCAGCAACCCGAAGCTCTCCCACCTGCTTCTACAGCTGCTCTTCCTTTCCCGCATGGCCCTACAATAATTTCTGGCACTCTTCCCAATAGGCCCTCTGGGGCTGCAACCGCGATTCCTCCAACTCAGACTTGAAGCTGAGCTTGGCCTACTTCTCTTGGTCAATACACTCCTTCAGTTGCTGTAATTCTTCTCAGTCTTATGATGGACTTCCTTTACCTCCGCACCCTTCTTGTAGACCTCCTCAAGTTTCTGCTTGGCTTCCTTAGACGCCTGCAATCTCCAGAAAAGCACCTGAACGTCTTTTAGAAATCTAACATATAAACACGGAAAAGACGCCAATACTTAAAAACAAGGTCTTCATAACAAGACGCCTGGCCTATTGCCTTATTAAGCTAATCCTTCAGGATCGTGATGCCTTTCATCAGATGCACATGCATCTACAAGAAACAGCAACTAAAGGGTTGAAAAACCAAACAATATTGAAAGGAAGGAAAAAGGAATTCATGAAACACTTACATCATTCAAGCTACTATAGATCAACTCTTTCGCCCTAACCGCTTCAACACACTAGAAGTTCTCCCCAGCCAGTGCCTAGTGGCAAGGGAGAATCAAGCGTCTTTCTAGTGCAGCATCAAACTCCCGAACATCCCACTGGGGCTGGAACGGTCCATCCCCATATCTACCCTTGGATATATGTATCCTACTCAGTCACCTGCTTATCTTGAGGTAAATCCTACAGCGACTGGTCCATGGAATGGGATGCCAAATGAATTGAAGCATTGTTCACTTTCAGTCGTTTTCCCTGATCAGTGACCCAAATAACTTGTAGCGCAACCTCAATAACAGAGATGGAATCCGCATTCCCACAAGCATATCCAGTGTAGAACCACCCGCTCCAATAGCAATTCATAGAGCTTAATTGCACATATTTTATAGGTAGATTTTATAATTTTTTATAGATTTTTTTAGTGTACTTTTAGTATATTATTTACTAATATTTTATTTTTGGCACTTACACTATTTTTTATATTTTCATATTTTTTTTTATAGGAAAAATGCATGAAGTTGGAAAATATACACATAATGATGAAAGGCATGAAAAATTTCAAGGAAAAGATGAAAAATCCAAATTAAAAATAAAAGTAATAAATAAATTCATTTAAAGGAATTAAAGAAAATATATGATTTTTATATCCAGACATTTGTAGGACATGTAATTAAATATCAAGTGCTAGGAGCAATAACAATACTGTCATGACAAAAGATCTAAATATTGGTATGACATGTAATTAAATATCAAGTGCTAAGAGCAATACTGTCATAAAAAAAGATTAAGACATTAGTATGATAAGTAAATAGGCTTTAAATACTAAGGGAAAACTTGTTCAAAGGAAAAAATCAAAACCCATACTTTTCCTATATGTTATTTTCTTTCCTACTATTCCTTATGGTTTCTTTCGTTTGCCATACTAGAAAGCTCAAAGGAGAACACTCAAAAACAAGCCAAAAAGTGAGTTTCTACATAGGATTAACTGAAATTGGGTAAGTCACTACTTGTTTTTTGAGGGAATTCATTTTTCTTTTATCTAAGCACAAGAAACTCAAGAAAATTATAGCTTTACAAGGAAGTAACACTAGAATCACTGGTTGGAGTGTTAGGGCACAAAAAAACAAAGTGCAAGTCAAGTTCCTTTTACAATTTTATAAGTTCTTTTCTTTTCTATATTCAGAGTTGTATACACTACGGAGAGCATGTGTGTACGTATAGATTTTGTGTGTGGTGCATAACGTATAAGGGTATGTGCATGTCTTAGAATTTCTGTGTAAGTATGTGTTTGGAATTTTGTGGCATCGGGTAAAGTATATGTACAAGCATGAATTTGGAGTCGTGACATGTACTGAGTGTGTGTATAGGATGGTGTGTTGAGATTATGTGAGTGTCAATGCCATGAATGTATTTGTATTAGGGGGATATTCAAAAGATAAATGGAGTATGATTTGGAAACATAAAGTATGGAGTTAAGAAGAAAGACGTATTGGGTTGTGAAATTTATTAAATTTTGAGCTAGCTTTAATATTTTAAATAGGAAAGAGGATGCATGGTATTGAATCTTTGAGATAGGAACTCCAAATATGGGATATGTATTTGTTGAATATATGTGTTAGGCTAGTGAATATAAATTAGACCAAATTGATACTTGGACTTAATCATGGTGCTAGTTATGTTTGGCTTTGACCGCCTATTGCTCGAGTACATTAGTGCTAGTGAGGCACCTAATGATCTTTGTGTGACGTTGTCCCTTATGGAGTCTCATACTAAAATGGCCCAAGTAGATCTAAGATGATTTATGGCACTCAAGTATTAGAGAGTACCCAACATCAATACTTATAAGTATCTATATATAGTATGTTAGGAGTTATGAGTAACCCTAAGTCTCAGGATGCTGCGATTGTGATGTTTACGGGCCTAAATGAAACATTAAAACTATTGTTTGTTGCATTTAATAGCGATATTGTGTGTATTTACTTAACTGATTCTTGTGTTTTACGTACATGTGTATGGTATCTTATACTGTACTTTGGCTTACCCTATGAGGATTATTATTTTCAGTTGTAGGGATAGATTACGATGTAGATGATGGGGTTTATGTTGAGAATTTCTATTATGACTATCTTTAATACGATGAGGAGGAAGATTATTACTATCATAAAGATGGAGCTATGACATGGTAGTTTAGTTGTAGGGGTGGACTAAAGGATTTGTATTTATTTTTGTTATAACTACTTATTTAGGAAATTTGTGTAGTTATGGAGTCGCCTATGACTCTTGTTACTAGATTTAGAGGAATAACTATTGTCGAAGCTACGAGGCTCCAGTTTATGACTTAGAGTCTTTAAGTGATTTAAGTTACGGAGTTATGCTAGTTTCTATTTTGTTAATGCATTTGAATTGAGTGGTTGTCATCCGACTCTAGTAACATATTTGAGGTTGTCGATTGTGAGTGATCCCTATATGCTTTAGTGTGTTTGACTCTAGGGTCGAGATGTAATAGAGTTGTAGGGCCCTAGGTTATGGGGCATTAGAAAAGAAAATTGAATGCAAGAGCTTTATAAGAAAATAATACTGCTTTACATCAACTATAAGTTGTGTACTTGCATAAGGAAGAAGCCTGCACACTGTACACAATGTTTCATTTGAGCATTACGATAATCCTACACATTGTGTGTACACTAACTCTAAGCAATGTACCTTTTATCTTGTGTAAGAATTGGAAATATTCAAGATAGATACACTTGTGTCTTGTTGGGCCACTCTTATAGGATTCCTTTGTACTATAAATAGAAGGCCTTGTAATAAAATAGACAACTAGCATATTGTAGTCAATTGTTATTTTTGTTAATTAGTCAAGGGTTTTAAATAGTAATTTGGTTCTCTTTTCAAGATTTCAACATCAAGAACAATAGGAGCAATTATTATTTCATTCTTTTTAATGTATTCTTGAGTGTGCTTTATTGATATTATTAATTGGATTGTTGAATTATTAGTTAATGAATTGATTATTTCTTGAAATCTTTAATTTTCTAATCACTATAATATATATTTTTTATTTTATTGAAATAAATGTTAATTAAGATTGTGTTACAAGACCTTTTCTAATTAATTACTATGAGTTGCATAATTTAGATTAAAGAAGATGTAGTGATATGCTCTCTAATTCAATTAAGGGTTAGGAATAAGAGTAGATTAATTTAGTTTATCATTTATCTTATGATAAAGAGGATAAATTGATTAATCTTGAGTAATTAGTGAATTTGCTAGAAGGAATTCCACCTAAGGCTTAATTGCTTTAAGAATAAACCTGTAAAAGACATTGTATTCTCATTAACCAATATTTCTAATTATTTTGGTTATAATTTAATCTTTGAAGATGTTGAATATCCTAATTATTTATTTTGTTAAATTAGTTTTTATAATCTAATTTTTTTTATAAACCATTAATTTTATTAGCCTACATTTAGATAAGACTAAAACCAATAAAAGTTAGTCACTATTCCATACGGGTTTGACATGGTTTTACGAGTTTTATTGCTGCATAGGTGACCCAGTGCACTTGAGTACAAATAGCTTTTAGTATAAATAGTGGAGTTTGATCAAGAATATCAACTTTTGGCACTACTGCCTAAGAATATGCTATGCTAACTTTAGCTTTTAGGACTATTTAGAGTTAGGTGCTTAGTTTTGTTTATTTTCTTTGTTCTTTTTTTTCGTTGTCCATTTTCTCTTATTTTCTTTTTGTTGTCAGATTTCTACTTTCTTTTATTTTATTCTTGTGGGAACTTCTTTTGGAAGATTGTGGAGCCTGAGGCAACTATAGATAATGAATGTATCTAGTCTTTTCTATTATGTTATATTATATAGCTTCGCCTATGAATTCTTTCCTTCAAGTAGCATGAGGGCGAATCATCATATGAGGTGTGGTTAACATTTCACAATTTAATGAACATATGCCCATACTATGATACACCTACTTAGAACTAACTATTGACATTTTATGATAGCACTAAATATCATGATAAATTCATAATTGAAACTGTGATTGGAGGACCATTGATAAATATAATAGTGATGCAAAAAATTAAAATAATTGATGAATTGACATATTGTGAACATGATGAATAACCTTCCTCTATAAATTATGTGATCTCAAATTTAGAAAAAGAAAAATATACTGAGAAATTAATGGGGATTTGGTGTAAAAGTGGGGAAAAAAAATGAAAGGAAGAGTTTAATTATCCAAAAATTTGAGAATCAATTAGCATAGGTACAAGAGATTTTGACCACTACATTGATGGCTATTTAGACAAATCAATCACAAAAAGATCCTTATGAAAGGAAGAAAGAATTAGATGCTTTTGAGTTTATTATGATTGAGGAAAAACCAAAATTGCTAATATTTGTGTCAGAGGATCACAAGTTGATTGTAGCATTCAAATGACAAGATAGGTTAAAACAAAAGAGAAACTAGCTTAGGAAGTTGTAGTTGAGAAGCTTGCTAATGTAATCATAGAGGGGTTTCAAAGATTAGAACAACAATTTCAAATTGTTTTGAAGACTTTTACCCCTATTTTAGTCAATGCGATAAATCTATGGTCAATAAGAAGGTTGAATCTCAAGGAATACTAATGTCTACATTAAAACCAAAAGAAGTGGTACAAAAAAGGTACATTCCTAAAGAAAGTGAGCTTATTGCTAAATAAGTTATGCTACCTATACCCTTTCCAAAAATGTTACTTAAAAAAAAATTGATGAAGATTTTGAGTCCTTTTTTGGAGATGTTCAAGAAACTGGAGGTTAATATTCCCTTAATGGATCTATTAGAGCAAACACCTTGTTATAGATGCTATTGAAGGAAATAATAGCTATGAAAAGGAAAATTAATGTGAGAGAAATGATTGTGTTGTCTCAAGCATGCACTAAGGCACTAAAGGTTACATTTCCCCTTAAATTGAATGATCCAGGAAACTTCACTTTGAATTTCACAATAGGAAATGAAAATCTTAAGAATGTGTTTTGCGATAAAGGTGTGAGTGTAGATGTGATGCCCTTTTCTATTTCAAAGAAACTAGGATTACGTAATGTGATCGAAAGAACTAAAATGGTAATTCCTTTAGAAGAGCTAAGGGCATTATTAAAAATAAACTCTTAAAAGTGGACAAATTTATACTCCCAATGGACTTTGTAGTCTTGGATATAAGAGAAGATCTAGAAATTCCTTTCATCCTTAAGCATCCATTCATGGCCACTTCTCAAGTATTAATTAATGTGAAAAATAGAAAAATAGTATTAAGGTTTGAAAATAATGAGCTACGTGTGAATATTACATAGAGATGGAAAAAGAAAGACCCTCACTTTACTAAATCACAAATGATATAGGATACTCCACTACTTTAATGATGATTAGTCAGCTGTCAGAGAAACTATTAATAAGGTGCCTCAAGGATTTAAACTACCTTAGTAAGGGAAGTAGAGATTATCGATCCAACAAAGTTAAACAAAAGTGCTTACTCGGAGGCAATCTAAGCTCTATTCAATTTTCATGTATCTTTTTATTTTATTTTATTTTAGTTGATGTTATTTTTTTACTCCACTTGCAATTATTTTAGTTTAGTAGCCTACATTAAAATTTTGTAGCTTTTAATTACTTTATCTCCTCATTATTTATGTGGTGTTTTATTGTTTGTATCGTAGGATTTAGGTAGGAAAAATTTGGCTAAGGAAGGAATAGAAAAGCAAAAGGTGAACTTAAGATCTGAGAGAATAATGAGTAAGAGTCATGCTTGCAATTTAAGGTGTGATCCTCTTGCCTTGTGAGTAAGGAATGTAGAAGAAAATAAAATTTCAAGAGGATAACAGGTGAGGAGCATGCCCTTGTTTTAAGGTGTGATCCACTCAAATTTAGTAAGAAAAATTGGTAGAACATGAAGTATATTAGATTTCCTTAAAATATACACATCGTGTATCCCATTTATTCAACACATAATGTAATCACATCATGTAACACCTTCACTAGAGCAAAATAATTAGAACATGACGTATGTCTTCTATAATAAATCTGTATAGGCCATGTAACTATTTTCTTAAAGCCCTACCTTTTCTTTTATAGACTATTTAACACAACCTTCTCTTTCTTCTACTCTTCACTTTCTACTTCACTATCTTCACTCATGTACACAAGAACATGCACACTCTTATAGCTACCTACCTACATCTTGTAAGAAATAAACTAAGGTAAGGTATGTCTTGTAGCTCTCTCTCTCTCTTTACAATATCTTTTACTACATACATGTATGTTTTCCTTATCTAGTTTTCTATTTTTCTTCAATGGTTAAGATTTTAGAATCTATGATTTTGGTAGACCCTAGTGCTCTATAATTGGTAGATCCTTGATTCTCATTGCTAGAAATAGCTACTGTTGCAATTAGTTGATCTTTTTCCATAGATATTACCTTGAATTTCATGGATGAAGCATAGTATTTATTCACGGAATTTCATAGTCTACATTATTTATATGAATTTTTTCACTCTTTTGAATGTTCTTTCACATGAAAATTGTATTTGCAATGTGAGACTAGTTAATATGTTGTTTTATAAGGTTTATCAAGTAGGTACAATTCACTATTTAGTAAATCAATTTGACTATACTCAAGATTTTTCGATATTTAGGCTATGGAAATATGAACTAGTTGACATTTAATTTTTATTTTTATTTTAATTACATTAGTTTCTATATGTGCTTGAAAAATTCTATGTTCAAATGTCCATGTTAATTCTCTACATTTACAAATTTTTGGCATAAGTGTATAGAAATTTATCTGTGGATATGAAGCCTTGTTTTCATGGATTTGCAAGAAAATTTTAAGAGGAAGAAGGCAATGAGAAACAACTCTAGAGATTGAAATTTCATATGTAAACCATTCGGTACTTCAATTTCATGATGATGATTAGCTAGAGATGTTTGCTAGACTCTAGAACAGAAAATTTATGGATACATGTTATATAGATTGGTAATTACTCGAGAGACTTGGCATGGATGCTCAAGTAAGAGATTTATTTATTTATTTTTTTGTGGCTAGGACATATTATTTGATATCAAAGAACTTGTTTATAGGGGGCTTACTCTAGAGTTCCTCATGATTTTTAAGCTGTAAAAGGATGATTTGACTTAGGGAGTGGACAATGAGATATATTTCTAAGTAAATGATCAACCTTACATGATGGAGTTGACTCATTGTGCTGATGGAGTCATATGATGAGCAATGTGCTAAGAACAACGAGTTTATATAGCTACTAGTTTCTTAGCCTTTAGGACTTGATTAAAGGAGATATTGAAGTGCCATCAGTATGCTTATAGATTCTCTTACCAAATCTAAGGCATTTACTTCAAGAGTGCCAACTCATTGATATAACCACTACTTTTTTACTTATACATTAGTGGAAGAGGAGATAGTAATGGTATAGTAGGCACCTATGATATGTTCTACTTACATAGCATGATTGAAAAAAGGCTACTATACTTGAGAGTGATTCTGGCTTTTTTATTCATCATTAGGCAACTAATAGGAGGATTGGTAATATTTGTGTTGGACTTTACATCACAAGATTGGTAAAAGGAATGAAACATTTTGAAAGGATTGAAAATTGTGTTTTTTAGAGCATTAAAGGAAGCTGATTAAGCTTAGTTTCTTAAGGACTATATTAGTGCCTAGGGCTCTAAGATGAAATGCTAATGCCATTGATGAAATGGATGAGGATGTCGAGGACAAACCATAAGAATCATTGCTACTTCCACTAACTAGTATAAGGATGGATGAAACTTCTAGTTTTAGTGCACCCTTACATGCTATAATGGACATATTTAGGTTAGATGGTTTGGATGATCAAGAAATCGAACAATTTGGTTAGACAACATGCTTACTATCACAATAGAGTAGATTTATATTTTGATTTTTTTGTAGCTTAGCTACATCTATTATAGTTAGCAAGGGATTAACCTTACCAAGTCTAATGTTACTTTTTGATGAACCTTTATTTGTGTTGGAAGAGTAATGGCAAGATGTACTATTAGTTTAGTTTTATATTTTTCATTGTAGATACTTTTACTTGCCTTTCGTTTTGTTTTTATTTCTCTTTTACAATGCCTTTATGAACTATAATTAGGATTGGAATCTTGTGGCATGGTAATTTTAGGTTCAATATCAAGGCTAAAACCTAAGAAGTTTTAGTTATATCTTTTATCTTATTTTCCCTTATTGACTTTTGTACTTTTATGGATTATTAAAACCTTTGGACCAATTTACAACTTAAATGTGGAGAGAAGGAATAGATTAATTAAATACTAGTAGGAAATCTATAAAAGTAATTGAGCTTATTTGGTATGATCTCGTGCTAAAAATTTTGCAAAAAATTAATTTTTTAAGAAACATAGAATCAATTTGCTTCATAATGCACATTCATTAACCATTATTTTTCATCTAGAGAAGAAGCAACTTTTTGGGATAATTTTTTCAATTTTTGCTTGAATTTTGCTTAGTTATAATGACCTTTGAATACAGTGCTAAAATTGAATTATGAAATTTGTTTGAAGTATAGAGTTTTTTGTTATTTAAATTTAAATTTAGACTTAAAATTGGGGTGAACATTGCTGACCAGGGATTAGTTGTTTATATTTTACTTTAATGTATATTCATTCTTTAAAAGCCTTAAGAGCCCTCTAATTTTTGACAAATGAATAAATGATGCTTATCTCTTGAATATTTCTTGAAAAATCAAAATAATCGTAGATGATTGTGAAGAAAAAAAGTTAATAAAAGTGAAATATTGATCTTAGTCCCTTAAAAGAATAAGGGTTTTCCCACTACTATTATAAAGAAGTTGGTTCAAATTAGATGGATAATCTTTGGTCTCTCAAAAGAGCAAGGTACTTTTTCATTACTAATGTGGAAACTAAGATAGTATGGATTGGCCTTAGTCCATTAGAAGAGAGAGATTCTTTCCCATTGCCAAAATGTTAGTGCTTAAGTGAAGGAATTGTATTGAATTGAAAAGCCTCTAGCCAAAAAAATTTGAAAGAAGTAAGATGAAAATCAAGGGACTATATGATGTAACATGCATTTTATTTTAATTATTGTACTCAAAGAGGTGAAAAAAGGGATTGTATACCCTTTAGTTTTTAAAATATGAACAACTCTTTCTTGATTAAGTTTTTATTTATTGTGATTTTTATTTTAATCTTACTGTAATTTATATAGATTAATTATTGAATTATAGTATAGCTCTTAGAAGCTAATACATGTATTTGGTGTAATTATGTTTTAAGGGCATGTAAATATGACGGAGTGCAATTCTATGGAATAGAAAGTTATTGGAGCCTTGAATTTTGATATTTCAAAGGATGAATTTTAGTGGAAGAGTATATACTCTTGTTCCTAAAGAGATTGTGTGTTGTATTTAGTTTTGACTCTATAATTTAAGCATTCAATGAATTTTTGTCCCTAAGAATTTTTCACTGTTTTGTTTGCTTTTCTTGAGGATAAGTAAAAGTTTAAGTATAGGGGAATTTGATAAACATTAATTGTACTTATTGTATAGGCAAATTTTATAGTATTTTTTATAGACCTTTTAGTATAGTTTTAGTATAATTTAGTAATTTATTTGCTAATATGTTATTTTGTCACTTTATTATTTTTATATTTTTGATTGGAAAAGTGAATAAAGTTGGAAAATATATACATGATGATGAGAAGCACGAAGAATTCCAAGGAAAGAAAATTGAAAGCTTTAGAGCCTTTTAGGTAAACAATAAAACCACGTACTAGCTACATGTTTTGTACTTGCATAAGGAAGAAGCCTACACACCATGCATTATAATTCATTGGAGCAATGCAATAATCCTATATGCCATGTATATATTAAGTCCAAGTAATGTATCTTTTATCTTGCATAAGAATTGAAAATATTTAAGAAAGATATATTTGTGTTTTATTGAGCCACTCTTATATGGGATTCCTTCTAATATAAATAGACGGCCTTGTAATATAATGGATAGCTAATATATAAGTCAATTGTTATTTCCCTTAATTATTCTTGGGTTTTAGAAAGTAGTTTAGTTTTCTTTACTGGATTTCTACATCAAGGATTATAAGAGCAATATTTAATCATAAACTAAGGATTAGAACTCCTTACAGGTTGTTTTGTTCTTTTAATATATTCTTAATTTGAATATTTTCTTCTCTATTATTTATTGTGTATGCTTTATTCATATTGTTCATTATATTGTTGAATTAATGGTTAATGAATTGATTATTTGTTGAAATCTTTAATTCCCTAATCATTACAGTATATATTTTGATTTTATTAGAATATATATTAATTAAGATTGAGTTATGAGACTTTTTCTAATTGATCAATATGAATTGGATAATTTAGGTCAAAGAAGACATAGTAATATGCTCTTTATTTGATTTAAGGTTTAAAAACAAGAGATGATTAATTTAGTTTAGCATTTATCTAGCAACAGATAAGATAGATTGATTAATCCTTTGTAATGATTCACTTCACAAGAAGAAATTTTACATTGGGCTTAATTGCTTTAAGACTACACTTGCTATAGACATCATATCCTCATTAGTTAATATTTCTAATTATCTTGTTACAATTAAATATTTGAAGATGCTAAATATCTCAATTATTTATTTTGTTAATTTAGTTTCTAGAATTTAATTATTGGTAAATCCTTAATTTTATTCGCCTACATTTAGACTACATTAATATTAATAAAAGTTAGCCATAATTCCGTATAGGCTTGACCTAGCTACCGCTAGTTTTACTAATGCATATGCGACTTAATACACTTGTTAGTACAAGTATGCTTTTTTTATTTTTTTTATAAAAAGTAGAGTTAGGTTGAGTGTATCAACAACCTAAATTTTGGGAATAAAACTCGACGGCAATGCAAGATTCGCTTTCCCTTGAGAAGGAACATTTATATTTCAACTCCCCTTCTTTGTCTTTATTTAAGGATAGATAGAAGAGCACTTCGTACACAATAGCTTTGCAACATTTAGGTCTAAAAGCCTCTTATTTACAAAAAAGGAAAAAAAAAAGATAGGACTTAGCACTTATATAGGAAAGAAAAAATCACGTAGCGTATTGAACATAAATCCTACAATTGATGAATGAGATATCACAACACAGTTAAAGGTAACATCCCCCCAACTAGTAAACTTACCTTAGCATGACATTTAAATAGCCACCATTCCTATAGTGATCTTAATACTCTCCATCAAGTTCTTCTTATCAAGAAATTTGATAAATGCTAATTTATACTTTTTTTATTAGTTATTTTGATAATATTTATTTGTTTCTTAGATATTTTTAGCAATTTTGGTGTTTAATTGGTTTATATTTTCATTTTATGCTTTGTTTGATAAATTTGAAAGTTTTGATCAAGTTTTGGACGATTTGGTTTTGAAGCATTGGAAATGATCACTCCCAAGAGTATTGTCCATGAATTGAAATCACATGCAAAAGAAGGAGTAGATAAAGAAGAATTGATGGCTAGAGAGAATTACAGTCAAAATCATAGGTATGCTTCTTCTATTTCACTTATTCGCAATTTTTTAGCAAAGACAGATTATGCCCAAGAGTCATGATTGTGAACATGGGACATATATATGTTATTTCTTATGAATCACCTTATTTTTGAAAAGATTTGAAGTCCTAGAAGTTACAATATACTTGTAACTATAAAAAGGCTTTATAACCATACTTAGTTAGGAGAGAGAAAGATCATAACTTAGGCATATTATTCTTCTTCTTCTTTTGTTTGTTTTTTTTTTTAAATGTTTTAGATTAATCCCTTTTGGTTTTCAAATATTGTGAACTTTAGTTTTCTATGTAATTTGTTTTCTTTTATTATCAACCTATAATTTCTTCTTGTTGTTGTCTATTGCACTGGTGCTTGTTGTCTTCGAATTATTATTACTAGCTATTGATTTAATGTTTGAGTTTATTATAGAGTTTATGAGATCTTATAATCAATAGATTGGTATAATTAGAAGTAAGTGAATAAACTAATGTTCAACTATTTGGTTTATCTAGATTAAGGTAACCTAATAGTCAAATTCAAGGACTTAATGTGATCTTGATATATTCTATTGAAGAAGTGATTCAGGTAGATTATTGTTATGGTTAAAAGTTAATTTTAAAAGTGATTCCAATTAACTTTAATTAGGAATTCCTATGGTCTAATAATTAAGTATGAGATTGATTGAACACATAGCTATTTTAATGGGATGAATAATTGAGTACTAAGTTAATGTAATCATAATTTTAACTATCTCTTGCTTTGTTATTTATTTTATTTCAATTAGGCTAATTTAGATTAATTGGATTTCAGTGATTGAAGTCGTTTGTTAGTTTAAATATTACGAATCAGCTAAGTATAAATATTCTCACTTATATGTAGTCCTTGAGGGATCAACTACTAGACTCAAATCTACTTTGCTATAAAACTGTTAGGAAGACTTACCTCCTATCAAAATTCATCTTGAATAGCATTCGCATCACAACAATATTCGTATTGAATAGTAATATCCTCCTTAATCTTTTTTGTCGCATTTTTATTACTAGGACCTAAGTTATCCAATGGTGACATCCTAATCAGCCTTACCAACGTGTCTAGAGGTTAACAAGTCCTCTAACATTAGCAATGAAGAAAGTCACTTTCCACTTCTTTACATATGACTCCAAGCCAATAATCAGTTTCTTGTTACCATCAACTATTCAGGTTATATTAACCTTCATATGTCCATTCAAGGACATAGAATTGCCTATGCAGTGAAGATGTGGCCTTCAACCCATAACGTTGGCAAATAGCTTCAAAAGCCATTAACAACCATCTAGTTTGTAGTATCAAATGCACAAAATTAAACTAATGGTAGATGGTAAAAGCATTTTGCAACTTTGGCAAGTTAACTTTGGTGCTTAACACCAAATGCTTTATGTAATGGCAAAATCACTCATCTATTATTAAGGTTAACCCTTAAGATGATTAGCAAAATTGGTCTTCCTCAAATCCAACGTCATTTTTACACCCACGATGTTAGCCATCCCATTTAGAGTTATACCCTAGCCAACTTCATCATAAAAGGCCTTCATTAGCAAGGGCATCTTCCTTGTCACTAAGATAAATGTCTTAGGAAATCAAGTCTGCAATAGCATCCATTTCCATCTCCTTGCAAAGCATCACCATTACCTTTGTGATGTTCCCACAAACATAATCAGACCATTGTCAGGTTAGTAGGGATACCTACCTCCATCCATCATCAATCATGTTATTGGACTTCAAAAGCAGATTGAGATATACTCATGCACTTAGAAAAATTGCAATAAAGAAAGGAAATGTTCAATAAACATCTTAATAGAGAACAAACAAGAATAAGTGAAAAATGTAAGCAAAGGAAAAGCCTAAGCCACCTTTTGTAAATAATGAGAAAGGCATGTTAAGTAAACCAATCTTGATAACTAAACTGATGGTTCTTTGGAAACCCAAAGGATAGTACAAATAATAAGATAGATCAAGCCATATGCAGCATGTGTATCAATCAATTGTCACATCTACTTACAATGACATACAATCATTATCTATGTCCCATCAAGCTGTAGTATGCTCACTAATTACCTAAAAACTCATGCGTACTAAAAAAAATTCAAGTGCTAAAGTGCATATTGCACACCTACCTTAATAAAAAAGGTAAGTATGAAGAAAGTTATACACTTAGATGAAAAACTACTTAGACATTAACCAAGTCACACCTATTTTTCAAAACCTCTCAATACACTAAAGTCACTTGGTTATTCGACCTCCCTTAAGAAATTATAAAAGCAACATAAGTAGCTTAGAGCAACACATAAAGGAAGTTACTTAGAAATATAAATTGGTCGAATATAATATATTACATTTACAATAGCCAAGCGATACTAGCAATTTGTTAGGGTCAATATGTTCACCTAATATGGTATATTAATGATCCAACAAGATTATAAGAAATAACAACACCACATATCTTTGCAACAAATTCATTGTTTTAGTACAACTCTAAGTGAGGACAAGGGCCCTTCGCTTGTAACTATTTTCTTTGATCCTATTGATGCAACTCTCTATTACTTTTAAAAAAAGCTAGAGGAGAAGCCAATCTCTACGGCTTGTCAAACCAAGAAATAACCCCACTTCAACTATCGAAATCTATAAAGAGCTACCTTATTCGATAAAGGCTATTGCTACCAACATGTTGGACAAACCTTCGGTACATGAAATAAGAAACAAGGACCTCTCCTCTCAAAATCAACAAGAGTGTGAATGTAGTATAAGGAAGTACTTACATAGAAACGGGAAACAAAAACCTTAAAATAGGAAGCATGGTAACAAAAGCATAAGGAAAAGAGGCATTGAAAACCATCAGTCTCCTACCTTAAACCCTACCCTACTACTAACACTTGCTTGCTTAGTTTACTTTATATCAACAATGGAGACAAAGCAAGCAAAGCATAGTGATCTTAGCAACCTGGTGTCAGCTAAGCTTAACCCCCAACCATGAATTGCAAAACAAGGACTTCGAGCCCCTCTATCCTCAAACTTAGTTGTCAAACTTGTGAGTCAACTTGTAAAAACTTATGAGTTTATGCTTCTACTTAACCTCCCTTAGTTTACTCGTTAATAAACACGGATGGAGACAAAATTGCAATAGACTCATGGCTGGAATCTTAAAACTTGTTTGAATTGTGAGTTTATATGCACTTATGACGAGTTTAATATACCGATGCATATCAACCAAGTTAATGGGCTTTGATACTTTTTATCCAACCCATATGTCACATGCCCTCTCTCATTTACTCAATTACTTGACTAAAGAACAGAAAATTCATCTACTTAAGGTTTCTTTTGTTACTTTCTTCTCCATTCTTTTTCAAGAACATATACTCATTTTATTTTGTTCTTTCCATAGTTGATCTGATAGTAACTTGTTGAGACTTAAGTTCACAATCATGTTTAATCGTCCACATTATCTTTTGTCATAGCTTACACTTGCACTTTATAGATTTTTGTTAATGAATAAAGGTGTTTATTTATTTATTTTTCTAGTTCTTTAGTTCTACTTAGTTTTATTTAAAATATGTATCCTTTGAAACAATTTTATCATTCAAAGAGAGATTGAGTTTAGATGCTACGTTCAAAGAGTGGATAGTGATTCTTATAATAAATATCTGTATGCGTGCACATATGTATTTGTACATAGAACTAGAGAATAAAGATTCATCTTTCTAAGAAAGTAGGTCTCAATACTCTATTTTGGTTTGAATGTTTAAGATACTAGATCTAGCTTATCTTTCTCAATCACATCACATGTATAGTTTGTATAGGGACCATACATGTTCAATTATGAGTTAGTTTGTAATTTGTAAACATAGTGCTCTTTTTTTTATCGACATATAATACGATAGAGTAGAAGTTTAGTCAAATTGTAGCAATTAAATATGATTATGCTAGAGCATTTCTTGATTTGCTAAGATGAGACCTATTGTATGCAATTTCTATCCATTTTGATAATAATGTGATTAGCATAATCATACCTAAAGATGTTGGATTGGAACACATTACATGCAAAAGGATATGTAGCATCAGTGTATTGATCTTGCTATCTTTATTAAATAATGATTATTGCATGTTTCTATTCTCTAACCGAGCACAATGAATATTTTAGTTTTTGAACCATTATCTTTGGCTTGTTCATTTGCATTTTCTCTCTTTTATGGATATAGGGAGGTGATAAGAGAGATGGTGGCAATTTTGATAATCATAAAATGGCTAGTAATTTTTATTAGTTCTTATTTTGTATTAAGAATCGACAACCTTTTTTATGACGATGATTAATTATTTGCACTATGAGTCTATAACTTATGCTTAGTTATCTATACTATAACTTTTAGTGTAACTTATGGCTAAAATATATGCTAAACTTCTTTATATCTATCATTCATTTTATCTTATTTGACTAATTATAATAAAATTTATAGTATCTAATAATTATTTTACATATGTTGTAGACTCTTACTTTTTACATTTTGATTCTATATTCCAACCCTATGAACCACCTTATAGTTCTACATAGAATTGCAAGTTTGACAAATTTGGTTCCAGAAATAATATCATTTAAGTTCTACAATATAAGAAGCAAGGATAAAACATAGATAAGTGAGAAACATAGGATAGTTATGTAAAATAAAAAATAGAAGTTGATTGAGAACTATAACTATGAACTACCAAAAGTAACCTCAAAGGAATTACTAAAGAAGAAAACTAGAAGCTTGTTTATTATTAGAAGTAAGCTAGAAGCAATAAGAATATGTAATTTGAAGTAGGCCAAAAGCTTAAATGGAAATAATATATTTAGGGCTTAACACCAAGTTAGATGTATTTGGGTAATACATTTATCTAAATATTATAATAAAGATTTTATGGGAATATCCACAATTATTATAATATTAAAAATATTAAATATTATGGATAAAATCTACAAAAAAAAAAAATGAGAAGCAAGAAATATTGAAGCTAATATTGAAGACGTAACACTCGTAAAACAAGAAAAGGTTAACAAACACATAAGATGGAAATGTATATTACAACGACAATTACCATAAGAAGCTTTGAAGAACTCAACAATTACTTCCATATTGAATCCTTCGTAAAAGTCTATATAAGAAGCTACACAACAAGAAACAAAGAAATATTATTATCATAAAGTTATCTATTTATATGCTATTCAATATTGTGTGAAAGTTTAGAGGAACCTCATTGTAATCCTTGACAAGAGTTATTAATCCCTTGAAAATTAAGGAGACTATTTAAGAAGAATGAGAGGAACATTCTATAGATTTACATAATCCTATGGTACAGATTGTGAGGTAAGGTAGGGTAGTGGAATTGTTGACCTCATTGTAACATTCTTTGAAATAGTGGAACTATAGTATGGACAACCATATCCTTAGCCATGAGTTAGAAGAGCAGATTGATGTATAAGGCGAAACCACTATAAAGAGTAGCCTGATCTTCTCATCTCTACTCTTTTATTTTGACACAACTTATTTAATTATTTATAGCTTTCATGCAATTAGTCATTGACAAATATATGCATAAAGATATAAGTGTTGCAATTGAATAATTAAGAAGGGTTACACATGAAAAAAATATTCACCTTTGTAACAATCGATTCAACCTAACTTCTTGATAGTTTAGTAAGACAAATTGAATAAAACTCAACCAGTTCAAGCAAAACTAACCGTAGATAGTTGACCTCATAACCAACACCTTATGACTAAGCATTACTCCTAAAGAGTAGAGGATTGGGAGGTAAAGACAAGGGATGCCTTCCCTTAAGTAGTCTTAAGGGGTGAAGGACAAAACAAAATGACTGATCAAGTGGATAACACAAATCTACCCAACAGTTAGGACTCCAAATAGTGTTTTCGCATGCTTTTAGACTTCATAGGTTATGGGACTCAATCAAAGCCCTACAAGAAGAGCTACCCCTACTGTATGACACCAGGAGAGCTTAACCCTAAAAAAAAAAAAGAAACCTCTACTTCCCTTGTTACTTTGCAACCACCAAAAGTAGAGGGGTAAGTTTTAATGGTTATTCTTAAACATAGGTCAACCTCCTTAGCTCAAAGTTGAGTGCCCCAACTTCAAAGACTATGATCTATAATGGGCTAAGTCCGATTGTGTCGAATGTGCACTTGAGAGTGCTAACTCACGACTTATTGATCCTAATAAGGGTTTACTAACCATCTTAGGCCAAGTATTGGAGGTTAGCTAAATGGTAGCTCCATCTTAGCCTATGGGCCTAAGGAATTAAAGGGCTTAACCAAATGAAAACTTATGTTTTCACCTTTGAGGAGCCCCTAACAATATTTTGAACCCCATCTATTTCCAATCAAAAATACCTCAAAGCTTAGCCATACAACACTTACATTACATTAAATGCGATGTGACTTTAATGGCTCATCTCTTGGAAAGCCTTCATAGCACAAGTGTATAACACCATTAAACATTTACAAGGAAAAGATAAACACAAGGCCCAAAAATAATTGTTTCCACTACTGTTAGAAGATCTTACCAATTTTAAGCCTACAAAATTTAAACCATGCTCTATGAGTTGACGGAAGCTTAGGGGGTTGAAAGTATAAACACTCAATCACCTAAGCTCTACAAGTTCTATTTTGAGACATTCATTTCATACATTCTTCATTCCCTTTTTTTTTTTTGTCAAATTACTTGCTATCTTTCAGGTGTTATTGACTTAAATGTCAAAGTAGCCCCACCAAACAACCCCCAGTTGTACTACTCACCTCATCTATTTTATAGTCAAACCTAAGGCATATAGAGCCCTCCTTAGGTTGGTCGGTTTAATGATTCAGTGTCAATTGTCCTCTATCAACTAGAATCTTAAGATGACACAACAATAGAAATTAAGAAGGATAAATAAACTACCTAATATACTAGCAAAAAATCTTAGATATTGAAGAAACACAATAGAAGTGTTTATAGGGGTAAGGATCTCTCAAAAGAGAATGTTATAATTTCATTCAATATTAAAAGTGTCTAAGCTGCTTTACAATAGTGAAACAAGCCTTTAAATACTTGCTTATTGCAATCTTAGGGTAAAGGGAAAATATGTAATTAAAATAAAATACAATGAAATAAACATCAGCTAATTAATAGCTTATAACATGGATGAATCTTATAATATATGAACGTAAATTTCCATCTTTACACTGTATATGATTATTAGCTTTATTTCTCTTCATTTCGCAAGGGACACATAGTATAGGAATGACACAGCCATATAGTAGTAGTTGAGAACTTAGCACTAGATGTTAGACTTGTTTAGTCACCATTCTATTTATATGTTGGGCAATACGATTGTGTAGGCCTAGCAAGTTCCATTTTGGTCTCCAAAATGATAATTCCTATGATCCCAATCCTTCCCATGGCCTTCAACTCGATGTCTGTCACTTTTAATGACATTAAACATATTCATGAATATCATCATGTAATTACTATATGTTATATGGACTTTACATTATTAACCTTCAAATAGCCATAGTTTCCCCATTTCACATAATATTTTTGCATTTTTTTATATTGTTTTTATTGTTATTTCAAGACGTACGCAACTATGTTAAAATAGCAAATTAACCAAAATGCCAAAACTATGGTAAGAGGGAAGGTGTGAAAAAACTGTCATAGAATAAGAATAACAACACTTAGCCATCATACTTCCTAACGAGAGTAATAAATCTCTACAAAAGTAAAAGCATTGACTTGTCAACATGAGATTCGAAATTTACATTTGCAAGTAACCATGATAGCTAATAATTTTTTTTTTTGTAATATAAACTGATAGGAATCAAGGAGCTCTTACTCAATCCTAAGCTTGTAGACTACCACCTTAGTCTGTCGAGCTCTCTCCTAGTAATACATAGATGAGGAAGCTAGTCTCCTATCAAAGGCTAACCTATTTAAGTACTTAAGCTCTTACTAAAGCTAACTTATATCTAGAATAGAGGAGAGTTATCCTTAGCCTAACTTATCCTAACCCAACTCACAATATGTTGACTTGATCAAGATTAACTTAAAAGTCATCACTTCAACTCGGTTTTAATGCCTTTAAGCTTCCTAGCTACCTTGCCAACCTTCAGAACAAGTATAAGGAAGATTTCAAAGGTGTCTAGAAGTGGCATGATGACGTACTAGTTATTAGTGCAGGCGTTGCCAACTTCAAAGTCAAGAAAATTCTTGTTGGCACAAGAAGTTCAATTGATATCAATTTTCAATATGCATTTGATCAAATGAGACCTAAGATCAAGGTGCAATTAAGGTCTTATAAGTATGATGTCTATAACTTCAATAATCAGATTGTCAAAGGAACCAAAGTAATCACATTGCCGATTCAGATCAGTGATGATGAGCATATTACAGAGGATAAGGTGGACTTCTTCATCATCAAATGTTGGTCCCATTACAATATGATAATGGGAAGGCTGTAGTATCACTTATTCGACATTGTCCCTTCAATTGCACATCTAAAAGCCAAGTTCCCTACTCGTATGGGAGTTGGTATGTATAAAGGAGATCAAGAACTGGCATGATCCTTATATATAAGGGCCTTAAGACAAGAGGAAGTATTTTAAGTTGAAACCTATCTAAAAGGCAAGTCAGTTAGCATAGAGAATGTTGAAAATGATTTTTTGGAAATTCCTTTAGGAAATGATCCTAGGAAGATAACAAGGATAGGAAAACCCTTGTTAATAGATGTTCAGCGAAGTTTGATTAACTTAGTGCAAGCCAATGCTAACATGTTTGCATGGTCACCTTCGAACATGCCTAATATTCCGGGAGAAGTTATGGTACACAAGTTCTAGATTGATCTGAATGTGAAGGTGGTTTAACAGAAAAAGAGACATTTTGTACTAGAGAGATAAGTAGCAATAGAAGAAGAAGTCCAGAAATGATTGAAGGTAAGATTCATTTGGGAAGAGCCTCATCTAACTTAGCTTGCAAATTATTTATTAGTTAAGTAGTCTAATAGCAAGTAGCAAATTTTCATAGACTTTACGGATCTTAATAAGGCTTATCCTTAGGATTGTTTCCCATTGCTAAAAATCGATCAGACGGTATACGCAACTGTAGGGCATGCGTTACTTTCTTTTATGGATGCTTTCTCTAGTTACAATCTAATTAAGATGGATAAGGCAGATGAAGTTCACACGTCTTTTGTTACCAATTTTGGAGTGTACTGTTATATGGTGATGCCCTTTGGGTTAAAGAATGTTTGTGCAACATACTAAAGATTAGTAATAAAGATGTTCAAATCTTAAATCTATAGAAATGTTGAAGTATATGTGGACAACATGATTGTGAAGAGTATGAAGGAAGATAAGCATCTCGCTGATCTGGAGGAGACGTTTGCTAGGTTGAGGAGATATGACATGAAACTTAACTTATAGAAGTGCATTTTTGGTGCAACATCAAGGAAATTTCTTGGGTATATGGTTTCTCGATATGGCATTGACGCTAATTTGAGAAATTTTGACACCCTAAGGAATATGAAATTACCTCAAACAGTCAAAGAGGTATGGGAACTCATTAGATGAATTGCCGTCCTTAATAGATTCGTATTGAGAATACAAATAGGTATGTATAATTCTTTAAAATTTTAAAGAATCCAAAAGAATTCAATTGGATTGACGGTTGCAAAAGGGCTTTTAATGAGCTCAAAGAATTTCTTGCATTACCCTTAATATTCTCGATACCTATTTCTAGAGAAAATTTATACTTATATCTATTAGTCAGTTACCAAGCTTTTTCCTTTGTATTGTTTTGAATTGATGGTGAAGAGTATCAACCCGTTTATTATGTGAATCATGTTTAGTAGGGGCTAGAGCTTCAGTACACAAAGATTGAAAAATTTGTATTAGTAGTGGTTCTCTTGGCAAGAATGTAGAAGCCACATTTTAAAGCTCACTAGATCATTATCTTTACCGATCAACCATTGCGACAAGCATTGCAGCAGCTTAATTCTTCGGGGAGATGATGAAATATGCCTTAGAGCTTAGTGTACATGTTGTATAATATAAACCTAGAACAGTACTAAAGGCCTAAGTATTGACGGATTTTGTAGCCAAATTCATTAGAGAGGAAGATAGTGTTGAGGTAGCTGAGAAACCTATTTGATTTCTTTATGTTGATTATTCTTCAACATAAGAAGGAAATGGTGCAGGCCTAATTATTCAAGACCCCCATAATGTTAAAGTTCATTATGCTTTGAAATTTAGATTCCTAGTCAATAACAATGAAGTAGAGTATGAATCTCTAATTACCGGATTGAAACTAGCAAAAGAAATTGGTCCTAAAAAACTTGAAGTGTTCTCTGATTCCTAACTAGTAGTAAATCAGGTCATTGGAAGTTATGCGGCAAGAGAAGAAGAGATGAGCAAGTACCTATTGGTAGTATAAATGCTGGCAGAACAATTCTTATCTTTCTCCATTCACAAAATTTGGAGAAGCAAGAATATTGCTGCTGACAAATTGTCGAAGTTGGCCAGTATGGTATTTCCTAAGCTAACCGAGAAACATTTCATTGAGTTTCTTCTATATAAAAGCTTATCTAGTCTGTCGTAGAGCTGTGAGTTAGCTCCTTGCTTGAGAGAAGAATCATGGATGGATTCCTTGGTGAATTATATAAAAGATGGTACTCTCCTTAACAACAAAAAAGAGTCGCAAAGATTGGCTTACGAGGATGCGAACTATACACTAATTAATGGTTAGTTGTATAAGTGTGGCATATCTCAACCTTAAGTTTGATGCCTTTCCTTGAGAGATGCCTAGAGGGTATTATTTGAACTATTTGGTAGCACATGTAGTAACCATGTAAAGGGTCAAACACTGTACATTCGAGCTCTAGGACTTGGCTATTATTAGTCGATTATGAGTGAAGATGTGAAGGACGTTGTCTAGCACTATCCTCAATGCCAGAAGCATGGCTCACCAAGTAATGTGTTAGTGATTGAGTTATGTCACTTGACTAGCCTTTAGCCTTTTGCTCAGTAAAGGTTAGACATGCTCGAACCCTTTCCGAAATCTATTGCCTAACTACAATTTGTCATTTTTGGCATGGATTATTTTACCAAGTGGGTTGAGGCTCAAGCAATGGCAAAAATCATTGAACTTAATAATCACAGATAACAAGATTAGGAGTTCCATACATGATAATCACAGATAACAATCCATAGTTTTACAACAAGAAGTTTCGGGAATTTTGTGAAAAGTATGGCATTTACCTCAACTGTACGTCTATAGTATACCCTCAAACGAATAGATAAGTCGAAGTCATCAACAAGATCATATTAAATAGTTTAAGATAGAAAGTAGATCGAGTAAGGGGGAGATGGGTAGATGAACTGCCAAATGTCCTATAGGGATACAGAACCACTCATAGAACTGTAACAAGAGAGACATGACTTAAGTTAGCATAAGGCAAGGAAGCTGTATTGCTGATTGAGTTGGACATGCCTAATATGTGGATGCATAATTTTGATGTTATGCTTAATTAAGTTAGATTGATAGCAAATCTAGACATTATTGAGGAAATTCGAGGCATTACAAGAGCTAAGGTCATAGCATACTAGTATAGAATAGTAAGATACTACAATCAGAAAGTGAAGTATAAGGTTTTCCAAGTTGAAGATTTGGTCTACCATAAGATGGAAGCCACTAGTACGTGAGCAAGACATGAAAGGCTTAGTGCAGATTAGGAGGATCCTATCAAGATCTAGGAAGTCATTAGCAAGGGGCCTTATCGACTAGAAAGGTTAGATAGATCTATCATCCCTTAAGCATAGAATGCTGAGAATCTGAAATTTAATTTCAATTAATCCATCAAATGATTTCTCTTGCCACTCATTTAGCAACAGTCAACATGTTTGTAAGACTACAGTACTTATTTATGAGAATTATATTTAAAGTCTCATTATGTTTTTTTTTTTCATTATAATTACCAAATTAATGAGTTCTAGGCTACATGACAAACAAACTGACCTAGGTTCTAGCTTAACACGGTTAACGAATTATACAGATTAACCTTACGGTTGAATAATGCGGCTGGCCCACAACTCAAATGGCTAACAGATAGTTTAAAAACGATAAGTGTATGGAATAAAACATGCTGAGAGAGTTAGGCGTGTCAAATAAAATATGTCAAGAGATAGTTAGGCGAGTGAAATAAAATATGCTGAGAGATAGTTAGACATATGAAATAAAACATGCTAAGAGATAATTAGGCATGATAAATAAAACATGCTAAGAGATAGTTGAGCATATGAAATAAAACATATTGAGAAATAAATAGCATGTGAAATAAAACATGCAAAGAAACAACTAGCATATGAAATAAAATATGCTAAGAAGTAACTAGCGTATAAAATAAAACATGCTAACGAATAAGAGCATGAAGCAACATGCGTAAACCATACACACCATGAGAGTATAGTATGTGAAATTAAACGTATTGGAGATTCATATACTATTTTTGCTCAACAAGTGTCGTAAGTACTCGACATTGCCTTAAATATATTTCAATTGATAATTACAAGAGAATGTAATATGACAATACAATAAAAGTCCTATGGCCTATTCTTAGATTGAGTAAAAGTGATTTTTAAATTAGTGGCTAGGGCTTCTTCGGCAATTGGGGTCTCAGAATGGGCAACTTCCTCGAGATGAGCTTCATTATCAACTTGATTCATACTCTCATCACCTGTTTCATCACCTTCATCCTCGTTGGCATTACTAACTTTGCATCGACGTTGATAAAGTCAAGACAGGAGCGATCGTAATCAAAATGAAGCTTCAAGACCTCTTCTCTTACTGCTTGGAACCCCTTAAACAACTTCTTCCGTAGAAACCTCTTGTATTGCTAATTAAGAGTGACTATATCGAGAGCCTCTTTAACTAATGGTCCTCTCCTAACAATCTCCTCAAACTCAGCTACATGGCTCTATAAATTTGAATTGTTGGTCTCCAACTCCTTTATTTGCATCTTAAGCTTATCTTCATCCTTGCTCATCATGGAAAATGGTTTGGCCTAAGCCCTAACACTCTTCTTTCTTCTTCTTCAGCTCCTCTTTCAAGCCTTCAGACTTTTTGTACTGCTCTTTCATTTTAGCCTTTAGGCTAGAGATTTCATTAGTAGTAAGGTCATGCTAACTTCTTGATAGCAAGTTCTTCTTAGAGCCTTCTCGCCTCCATCTCTATCCTTATCCTTGCATTCTTGGCAGTAGTAGTTTGGGCTTTTGATGCATTGTATGCATCCTTAACTCTCTGCAGCAAATTCATTTCACATAATCAAGAATGATTGGGCATAACAAATGGATACAACTTAAGATATTAGCTTCTTTATCTCTTTATCGGCTTCATCTAAAGCCGTTAGAATGTGGCTACTCATTTGGAAAAGAAAACGTGTTAATAACTTAAACAAATTTGATATTAAAAGCGATGTTTATGGATACTCACATCATATAATTTGGCCATGATATGCACCTTATTGCAACCACTGACCCTATCGACATCCTTCTTGGCGATATCTTTGTCTTTCGAAAGAATAATCCCTTCCATTAGAGCTAATGATTTCATCTTGTCTCCTATGGTCAAGTTCGTATCCAAATTTTGGTGGCTTTAACAAGGGATAAAGTACTCGTTGACCTCATTGCTGGGGATGAATTTAGCATTATTTCAATTGCATTGCCTCCTTTGCCCTTTTGTCTAAGCCCCTGACTTTCTTGGTAAGTCGTTAGCTGATTAGTTCCTTCCATAGTCTTTTATCAGCATTCGGCATTGCCACAATTACTTATGATGAACCTTCAGTGGTAGTGACTATTTGATTGTCCTTACCGAGATGTGTCTTTCGATGTTCATCATCACTGGACTCAACAGAAGTTTGAATAATCATGACCAGAAGCTTCTTAGAACGAACCTCGGTCGATAGTGTCTTCTTACTCTCCTTCTTCCTCTTGGTAGGATGTGAGGTCTTTTGTATAGCCATTTGCTTTGTTATAGCCTCTATTGGTTTCTTTACGATAGCAGGTCAAATGGTAGCTGTTGAGGTAGTTGCCCTCTTATTAGCCTTGGCTTGAGTTAGTTGCTTTGCTAGATTCACCTAAACAATACCCCCATCTGCGATACAAGTAAACGAATTAATATAAACATGGGAAAAAGATGAACTTACATTTTCCATGCCGAGCAAGGCTTAAAGGCTACTATTCTCCCCCTAAGTCTTGAGAATGGCTGTCCTCTTCTAGCTATTCAGCATGGTAGTAACTCATTAGCTTGCCTTCTTTTTAAAAAATGATTGGTTCTCCATTTTCGTGATGCCATATAATTCTCTTGGTATCCTAGAAGAACATTTTGTTCCTCTTCCTTTCTTGAATTTTGTTTTGCTATTGTTACATCATTTAGCATTAGATCTATATCTTTTATATGTATTAGCAAAGTCTATTGGGTCTAAAAGTCTAAGTCTTGGTCAGAAACTATTGATACGAATTTTTTGTGCCACTTATAAATGTTGGATTCTAATTGATCCATTAACTTACGCCCATTCCTCGCAACGGCAGAGTACCATCCATTAAGCTATCTTTGAATGGTGAAGAAAAACCAAAACAATTAAGGCATAGCCTTAACTTTGACTTCTTTACAAACTATCTCAAAAGCTGCTAGAAGTTGGTATGTGTTAGGTGAGAATATAATTGGTGCGACTCTGAAGTAGTTGAAGAAGCCCTTAATAAAAGTCAAAAAGGGAAGCACATCCCAAAATCTAAATATTTCAGGTATATATGGAACTTCCGCTCCTGTGGGAAACATACCCTTTACTTATCTCTTGGCCTCCTCAATTTCCATGTTAAAGGAAGGTCTCACCAATATTGGTTGTATTTTGTGACAAGAATTTTGTTGATGGAACTAGCAATTCCATCTAGAGAGTCGCAAGAATAGGCTATTGTGTTATATAGATATCTTGCCAAGGACCTCCCTTCCTTATTCTCGAGATAATTATCTACAAGAAGCTCGTTAATTCAAGTAAGTTTATCTTACCTTACCTCCATACTATCAATCAAATCGCCTAAAGAACATCCTGCTTCTCTCCTTATTTATGGGGGAAAATGGCTTCAGTTTCCATTGCCTCATAATTGGATAGGATAAGTCAACGAGCAATGTTGCGAATATACTTGAATGGTTGTACAAAATGAAATAACATAAGTTGAAGAATGTGAGGTTAAAGATGAGAAAGTGAATGAAAGTTTAAGATGTAATTAGAGAAATGAAATCTAATTGTGAACAATACCTTAAATATGGACCTCATAACTACAATTTTTCTTTTGCCAGTATTGATGCACTAATTTAGAAATGGTGTGAATTGCTGACACGTGTTTCATAACAGAAGTCTAACGACTGACAATTTTCTGATAATTATTAGGCCTGCAGCAAAATGATGACTTAGGCAACAAATGTCATGCCTCTAATTTCTTGGTTTCTCGAACAAGCAAGAGTTTAGAAATTACGACCTTTCGATTAGGATGTGATCTATCCTACTTCCCATCTTGCTTGGCATTAATCTAAAGAATCAGTCCTCCATTCGACCTTTAATGTTATATATATATATGTCACATTCTTTATCTAGTATTCGAACAAAGGAGTTGGGGGGCAAATGTTGATAGTTAATTTTTGCTCATCTGACATACTTATTCATTTGGCCACCAATAAGTCGAATATTTGAATCTCTCGGCATACCTCTAGAAAGATGACACACGGCACTTATGTCGAGTAACTTAAATCTATTCTTAGTTTGAATTCAATCCCATGGTATGAATAGTTATCATAAGCATGGTTATGTTACACAACCGCCTACTCTCCCTTTATATCCGGAGAGATGTCAAATCAAAAAGCTTCCATGTGTCTTAACAGTTACTCTGAGAACTGCCTTAGACATTACAGCTAGCTATAAATATGGAAAAGAAACTCCGTAAGATCTCTCTAATACTTTACTGACATATTTTTTATATAATGTCACCCTACTTACTTAGGCATCGGAGTGGTTGTATCGGATTGGCCTCGATACTAAGCATTTCATTCTCTTTTGTGGGATTTTCCTTTATCCCAAAATTTACCAACAATAAGCTACACACAAATTCATAGGTTATGTTGTCATATAGTAGAAGAATCTATAGGCCAATTGTTGAATAAAAGGAGAACCTAAGATTAGAACATAGCAAGAGAAGACATGATCAGATAATGCAAAAATAGGATACATTTTCTATAGTTAGTTAATGCTATTCTAGACTTTAATCTAGTGAATTTTATGTTATTTTGAGCTTAATTCATTTAAATTTCATTTTCAAGGAATTTTGAAGCACTTTATAATGTTTGAAGGGTTTTAGTCCTTTTTGGAGTAAGTTAAAGTGAAAATCATTGATTAGGAAATGAAGTGAAGGAAGTTCGGATGAGAATCAAGCGAAGAATGAAGTCCTAGATGGATTATGGCTAGGGTCCATAGTCGTAGTCCCCACACATGTTCCTCGTGTAGACTAATTTCTTCAAATTCAAAGTTTTTATATAAAGAATAAGCATATGACTAACCATTTTGGTCGTATACCAAGGGCATGGTTATCCCTTGATGAGCAAATCTATACTTTTGTAGCTCATCTTCCATTTTTGGACATGCAATATTCACTTAATCTTTTATTTTTTCAAGTCTTTCTATGTAAGCCTTACTTCACTTCTTATAAATAAATTTTTAGGCTTAAGTTTTTGGAGAGAGCCCCCTTTAGGTAACTTGTTGTTCAGGATTATGGTAGGGATCTCTCAATTTTCTTTCTCTTTTCCTTTTATTATGTTGTTCTTCTTTTAATTTATTCTTTGTAAATATTATTGAAATCTAGTTCTTGTTACAACAATCCATTCTTTCCATCTATGATATTATTCTTTGATGATGTAATTGCATATATCATCTTGTTGTTAATTAGTATTTACCGCATTACTAATTTGGTGCTTGAGTTTTGTGTAGAGTCATAGGGTCTGCAATGAATTGACAAGTGTAATTAGAAGAGCTTCAATGCAGTAAGAGATTAGGTATTGGATCATTTTCAGATTAGGGATACCTAATAGCAAGTTCTAGGTGCTTCATCTAATCTTTAAATGCTCTATCAGTAGCAATGCAAAATGCAAGTAAAGTAGGTCTCATGGTCAGGAATTAGCTAAAGATACAAGTTCGGCTATTTAGAATTCGATTTCTATAGGAATAGGATTATGAATCTGTACCGTCTAGAAAATAATTGAGATTGAAAGGTTGCATTGAATTAGAGAGTAAATAATAATGATTTACTAAGGATCATGTCCTCTTTATTTTAATCTATCCATGCTTGTTAATTAGTCTAATTTAATTGCTTTGTTATTTTACTTGCTTATTTTTTATTTACTTTATCATTCTAATTTTATTACACCTTATTCATCTTTCCTACTTTATCATAATCATCCTTGTTTTGTAAAGCTAGATAATTAGAAATTTTAGATAAATTGCTAGTAATTAGGTTCTTACATACTAGTTCCCTGTGAGATCAATACTTGGATTTACATTCGTTTTATTTTATACTATGCTTTCACTAGGTAAACATGCTTATTAATGTAGTATACGCGTGTTTAAGTTTTTAATACTATTATCGAGGAGTCAAAAAGAGTAACTTAGTTAAAAACTTAATTTTCAATTATTTTAGAACTTTTGTAATAATCTTTCCTACAATTCTTTTGGTATTTTCTCTCTCTATATGCTTTTAACTAGTAAAGCGTATAGGTATTAATAGGGAAATTACACTAAGTAAAGATTTAACTATCGAGCTAATGGTGTAAAACAATAATGCTCTTTTGAGGGTAGCCCATAATTTAGTTTGGTTTGTTTCAATTTAGTTATTTTTATTCATTTATTATTGCATCATGAGTCCATTCAATTATTGAATTTTGAATTATTAGTTAATGGATTTTCCTTGCATGAACAATTCTTGATATGCATAAGTAATAGTGAATTTAAAGTTATCATTTGATCAATTTGATAATTGGTCCATATTTTTATTCCATTTTTGCTAATGTCGAATTTTCTCTAAGATAATTGCAAAAACCAAGTTAAGGAAGCAAAATCACATGAATCCAATGAATCCAAGGCCTGGAGATGAACACAACTAAGGTTCATCCCTATAAACCTAGCATATGTTCCCTTAGCAAAAAAATTTGCCAAAAAATTTAAAGGAAAACATGGATGAAAGGTCCTTAGGCAAGGACTACGCTCATAGTTGCGCCTAAGTAAGGAAAAAAAAACATAATATAGACCACGACCAAACTTTACGGCCGTAGACCGTATCCGTATTTTGGAATAAGTTTAAAAACCATGGGAAAAACAATCCTCATGCATTCTACCACATACTTTCTCTCCCTATACACCCACATTCTTCTAGTTCTCTCTCTATACTCCTTAAATCATCATAAAAAAACCACTATCCGACCAATACATCACAAAATCAAGGCACATACATTATCTCTCAATTATTTTCTTAAATACATGCTTAGATTGTGACAACTTGCGATTTTTTATGAGGGTTTTGTCCTTTCATGCATGTGTTTAGATCACCATGAAACATGTTTCCCATGCATTGTTTACTAACAATTCTATAAAAAATGCGTTGTTTGTTATGTTTAGTGGATGAGAAAGTGAGAGAAAATTGAGGGAAGAGATGAGAAAGTGAAGGAAAGTAATGGAACTTATGGTTGATACTATTCCTGACATGTAAGGTACATAATTCAAGCTGAATATGTTGAAACTTGTTAAATGTTGAAATTTTAATTAATCTATAAATTTCTAGAAATTATTAGCATAGATTTTTTTAGCACATATCCTATATTTATGTTATAGTTAGGAAATTTGGTGTTGGTAATTGCACAATCATATTGTGAAAGCAAGTTTTCAATTGTGTATGCTAATATTCACTATCAATTGAGACTATGAAATTATAGGTTAAATTAAAGATTAAAAATTAACATCTTTTTAGCTTTTTAATTTCCTAAATCCATGTTTTGAGAAATTAGCATTATATGGTATTACGCTATTTCATGAATTTCTTATATTGAGGAAAAATATGAGGAATTAGTATATGTTAAATGCTAATATCTTTGTTGATAGGATCATGCAACTATGACTTGATCAACCTTATTTATGCATTAATCAATGACTTTAGTGAAATTGGTATTATACTATACAATTCCTCTTTTAATTTAAATCATTGCCTATATTGCTTAATGAATAAATTAAGATTTACTAGGGATGATAATTGAACTTTTTTAGCTTTTTGAATTATCTATTATTTATATCACATTAATTATCCTTTTTATCAAAATTTAAATTCATTCTCTTTTTGATGTAGAAAAATGCCTTAGGAAGAGAATGTATCTTGCAAGAATGTCAGCCTACATGCTATACACCTGCTTTAGTTTAACCTTCCATTGTAAGAGGGGAGATACACCTGACTTTCCTAGAAGGAATTTAATCAGTTAACCTACTTAAATTAGGAGGTATTAGCTCAGTCTAGCTATGAAGCTAAGATTAGATAGTTAATAGAATTTAAAGGATGGGACTGGCTATTGACAATCAATAAGGCAGTGTATAAAGAGTTGACTCTAGAATTTCATAGCACATTCAAGTTAGGCACTAAAAACCTCTCTCTTGATAGGTAGAATTCTACTCATTTTAGATGCTTTGGCCATCAAGCCAGCATGTTAATTGCTAACTTAGGCATCCATACGAAAATATACTTAACTAATTATATTAGGACCTAAAAGTATAAGGAATTACCATATAAATTGTCTTAAGGAATGCTTGAATCATTTAGTATGGGGTGATCTGACTAGAAGAGGAGGAGTTTATAATCTAAGGAAGTTAAAAGCTTCAAAACTGACTGACCTTACTGTAAGGTTGATTCACTATGTTTTGGCAAGGAATATTACAAGCAAAGGGAACAACCAAGGATGTTGTATATTTACATAACTCGTTTGGTGACAAGTTCACATGACTTTCTTGATGTACCATGCCTACAAAATCTAGACTCTTTGACCCCTCTCACATATGATGTTATTAAGGTAATGCAACTTCAACCACTACTTGAGGTCCCACCTAAACTAGCTGGTAAGGTTACCACTTCATCATCTTCCTAGCGACGAGTTAAGTCTTCCTTAGTGATTGGTATTTTTAAGAAATTCATGAGGAAGATTTTTAAGAGATAAAGGACATTGTAACATAAGGTAGACCAAGCTCTAGCTTAGCAGCCAACGATTATGAATCACTTTTAAATTTAGCCACCACCACTACTATCAATGCTTAAGCTAGACTCCATAGAAGAATCACTTAGGGATGAGATTGAGGAATAGGAAGATGAAGACATAGAGGATGAAGAATGAATGTCTCTTGCACTATTACTCTTCTAAAAAGACATGGTTTGATGTTTTTGGTTTGCTTTAAATGACTGTAATAACCTATACTATTAATTGTTTCTATATTTATGTTTTGTAAGTTTACAGAATACTAACACTATGATGCTTTAATCATTAGTTCTATTTATTTTATTTTCTTTAGTTTAACTTTTTATTTTCTCATCTTAGTTAACTCGTTTCTTTTATGTAAGGAAAACTTCGCCCACTTAATTTGTAGAAGGAACTTAGTTTCAGACTTTGCTTTTTTCAAGATCAATGCCAAAAACCAAGGAAATTCCTTCCTTTTTATTTTTCTTTCTTTGCTACTTTTGAATTATGTATTGTATTATGGTATGTACATTGGGGACAATATACAACTTAAGTATGTTGGGAGGGGGGGTAGGGCCAAAAGGTCAGATAATGTTATCTAATATTTATTGAGATATACACTTAAATTTTAGTAAATTTTTCTTATAAATTTTAGATATTTGCACTCCTTACATAAACAAGAAATTTTTTTTTTTAATTTGCCTATTCCTTTATGGATTTAGAACACTTTGCTGAATTAGAGTTATTAAATCTTTAGAATTCAGAGTTACTTTTCTCATAAGTTTAGACTTAGCCATAGACTTAAGATTAGGATAGATATGAATACGTTAAGAACTAGCTATTTTGACTTATAAGCTTGATTTCAAAGGATAGTTATCTATCCTTCTTTTTCAAAATAAATTGTAGATTGGATAAATGAAGGAGATTTACCATTAAAAATTCTTTGAAAAATCAAAGTAATTGGAGGTGTAAATTGAATAATTGAATTGAGTTGATAAAATAAATTACTAAGGATTGGTATGAATTGATCTTAATCCCTCATAAGAGTATTATTAAAAATTGTTAAGTATCAACGTTAGTCCCTTAAAAGAGTAAGGTGCTTTCCAGTTGACAGTTGTTAACAAAATTAAAAGAGCTATGTTAGTAAGGATTGGCCTTGATCTTTTAAAAGAAAGAGGTACTTTCCAAATGTTAATCAAGCTTTAAAAAGAAAAAAATCAAGTTGAATTAATAAGCCTCCTAATGAAAATTGAAAGAATTAGAGAGACAATCAAAGGATGAATTAATATAACATTCATCCAATTTAGTTTTTCAAGATAATATTACTTAAGGAAGATTTGCTCCTCTTTAGTTAGAGTGAGGAAATCCTTATAACTTTTTTTTTATTAGTTTATGTCTATTTAATTTCTAGTTTAGTTTTTTCTTAAGCATTGTGACTAACTTTAGATCCTTTACATTGATCACTGAAATTTAGTAGTTTTTTAATTATTATTTTCTAAGTGCTCCGAATGCATTATAAAGTTAAGGAACAAGTGTGAATCAAGCAAAATTTTTGTTTAGTATTATACTCTTGAGGGTGCACTTTTTTAAAATTCTATTAATCATCTTGTACTTGAAATGTTTTCTTTAATTTTCATTGTTTTGCTTAAGGACAACCAAAATATTAAGTGTAAAAGCATTTGATAATTTAAAAATAGGATACATTTTCTCTAATTAGTGCTATTTTAGATTTTAATCAAGTGAATTTTATGATATTTTGAGTTTAATTCGTTTAAATTTCATGCATAGAGACTTTCGAATCATTTCATGAAGTTTTGAAGGTTTTAATCATTTTAATAATGAAGACATTGATCATGTAATGAAATAGAGGAAGTTTAGACGAGAATTGAGCAAAGAACAAAGTCTACGAAGGACCATGGCCAGGGTCCTTGGATGTAGTCCCCACATGTGTTCCTCTTATTGACTCATTTCTTCATATTTAAAGTTTTTACCAGAAGAATAAGTACACAACCAACCACTACGACCGTGTATCTAAGGTATAGTGGTCCCTGATGAGCGAATCTTTTATTTTTGTAGTATATCTTCTATTTTTGGACATGTATTATTCATTGAATCTTTTATTTTATCAAGTCCTTTTTTATAAACTGGCCTCATTTCTTATAAGTGGATTTTTAGGCTTAAGTTTTCAAAGAGAGCCCCCTTTGGGTAACTTGTAGTTTAAAATTATTGTAGGGGTCTCTCAATTTACTTTTTGTTTTCTGTTTATTATGTTGTTTTTTCTTTTAATTCATTCTTAGTGGATATTATTGAAATGTAGTTATTAGTATGGTAGATGCTCGATTATGAGCCATGAGGCGAAGGTTTGTTCTCAACCACTACATACGGGACACCTTAAAATGCTGTAAGAATTGACATAAGGAGAACATGGTATGAATGGCTATATTTAGGTTTTCTAAATGCTTTTGATCTAATGTAAGGTTAAGGAATTAGAATCCAACACCATTTTTAGATTCATTAGTTGGTTAAAATTTCAGATTGGGGAAGTGTTGGATTATCAAAGGTTCACTACCTTAGAAGATGCCATCCAAGCTACATAGAAGGTCAAATGTAGAAGGTGCCAAGGTTACACCTGAGCTCTATCGAGCATGTCTCAATCTACTCGACCTATTACATGCAAGCTATTTAAGACGAAGACGAGTAGATATGAAGTAGTGAAAACTAAGCTAAAGTTATGACCTGCTGAATGAGAAGTATTAAAGAAGTGATAAATATTAGGATAAAAGATTAGTGAGATTTAGTGTTTAATGCTAGCATTTTTAACACATGGGCACCTAATGTCTTAATAGAAGGACTATGGTTATCAAAGGAGAGGTACCAATTGCTATTGTAGAGAGCATTGAAGAAGAAGCTTACAAGTTGAAAAAAAAAAAAGAAAAAAGAAAAAGTAGTGTCAAGTACGATGAGCTCCCTAAGGAGAATGAGGTTATAATAGATGCCTAACAAGGTAAGATCCTAAACATAGTCATTTGATGAGTTGTGAATATAACTTCACCAAATGATGATGTGTAAAAGGAGAACTTATTCCTTTTGGGTTAGTGAGTGAAGGGATAGTTGTGTGTAGAATCTGAAACTAACAACTATGCCTTACCCTTAGCCATACAAGCTACTTTGGTTACAAGAGAATGGTGCCCTACATATCACCAAATAAGTTGTTGTTTATATCTCCATTGGAGTTTACTATGACAAGGTGTTATGAAATGTCTTTCAAATGTATGCTTCACACATCTTACTAAGATAACCTTGGTTGTTTGACTAGAGAATCATCCATGACAGCTTCAAGAATGCTTGTACTTTTGAATGTGAAGGGAGGAGGATTGTATCGAATCTTATGACTCTAAAACAAGCTAAGAACATGCCAACACTAATGAATTAAGCTTATAAGAAGAAAAGCCTGTTTATATCTCGAGTTGAGTTTTCATAAGATTTGAGGTTGGGTACCTTAACCTTCTTCTTGATTTAGAGGCCATTGAATAAGAAAGAACAAAAGGAAGACTTTCTTATCTAGGGTAGAGGATTATTGATGAATTCATATATTTATTTCTTGATGAGTTGCCAAAGGATTACCCCCTTTTAATAGAGTTGAGCATGCCATCGACTTATAGCCAAGAGCTACATAATTGAACGAGCTTGCATATAGGTTGAATCTAAAGCAAGTTACCATACTTTAAAGATACATGAATGAACTAATCAAGAGAGGTTATGTTCTAGAAAGCATGAGTCCATTTGTCATACCCTTTCAATAAGTGCCAAAGAAGGAGTAGTCATGGAGAATGTATGTAGATAGTTGGGCTATCAACAAAATTTCCATCAAGTGTAGACACCCAATCTTAAGGCTTGATGACATGTTAGATGAACTACATAGAGCTTTAAGCTTGATCTTAAGTCAGGTTACAATTAGATCAGAATGCAACTTAGAGATGACTGGAAGGCCACATTCAAAACTAGGTACGAATTATATGAGTAGATGGTGATGCCTTTTAATCTATCAAACCCCCTAAGCATATTCATGTAATTGATGACTCATGTGCTTTGTGATTTGATTAGAAAGTATGTGGTAGTCTAATTTAATGACATACTTATCTATAGACCTAACTTAGAGAGCCATTGTGACCATCTTTGAGTTGTCTTCACTATACTTTAAGTTGAGCAACTTTATAGAAACTTGAAGAAGTATGACTTCTATTAACCTAAATTATTCTTCTTAAGCTTTTTTATGTATAGAAGAGTAGTTAGAATTTATGAAGAGAAGAACTAAGTCATCAAAAAATGGCTAATTCAACATGTTCTATAGATGTTGAAAGCTTATATGGACTAACTTCATTCTATTACCTTTTCATTAAGAACTTTAGTGCCATTGTCACTTCTTTCACTAAGCTATCAATGAAGAACGTAGAGCTTAAGTGGGGACAAAGAGACGATAGAAGCTTTGAAGAAGTGAAAGGAAAGTTAACTTTTGCCTCAATTCTTGCTCTCCTTAACTTTAAGAAGTTGTTGAAGTTAGGATGTGAGGCATCAAGGGTTAGCATATGTTGCATGCTAATGCAGTAAGGTTGATCTATTTCCTACTTTATTGAAAAGCTAAGAGGAACCACCTTTAATTACTCTATCTATGACATTGAGTTTTAATTGTTAATATGAGCATTAACCATCTAACAACACTATTTGTTGCCTAAAAAATTCGTCATTTACACCTCCCATGTATTATTAAGGTACATTAAAACCCAACCGAAGTTGTCTAAGAGATAAGCAAATTAATTCGACTTCATGGAAGGTTTTTCGTATGTGGTGAAGTATAAGAAAGACTTTACCAATGTAGTCACCAATGCTCTATCCAAAAGACATTCCCTCATGACCAACCTATAGACATGGCTTCTTACATTCTCTATTATCAAAGGATGTATGCGAAGGACCCACACTTTTGGTCCAATTGTAGTGAGATATTACAAGGGATGAATGATGGATGATTACTTCATAGAGGATAGATATCTATTTGAGAGTAGGAAGCTGTGTATCTAGACCTATTTTGTACATGAGTTGTTAGTATATAAGACACATGGTGGTGAATTATCCAACCATTTAGGCAAGAACAGGCAAATGGGCTAATAAAGTCTAGATTCTTTTGGATGATGATGATAAGGGATGTAAATATTGTGCTAAAGATATTTACAAACTATAGGAAGGCCAATAGCTAAGCTAAACAAGGCTTATGCTTACCCTTATCTATCTTAGCCAAACCATAGTTTGAGTTAAATATGGACTTCTTCCTTGGCTTATTAAGGACATCGCATGGGAAAGATATGAGGATGATCATCGTAGATGCATTCAGTAAGATGGAACACTTCATTCGAAGATAAAAGAATAATGACACTATTTAAATTACTTCTTTTATTTTTTTAATATTAGGTCATCAAACTACATGGCATATCGAAGACCATTGTGTGTAATAGAGTATTGAAGTTCTTGAGCTACTTCTAGAATACCATATAGAGATGCCTCTAAACTAAGCTTATGTTTAGTACTTCACACCATCTTCAGATAGAACGACAAACCAAGTTCATAAATCAAGCACTTAGTTTATTGCTTTAAATTGTAGTGGGAAGGAACTTAGCAGATTGTGACTTTTACCTACCTATGGTGGAATTTGCTTGCAATCGACCGGCACATAATGATAAACAAGTCTCCATTGTATATGGGTTAAATCGGACCTTCCCCTTGACAATGTACCCTGCCTAACTGCCTAGAAAACTAGGATTTTGTTGATATATATGAGGTCTTAATGATCTTACATTAGAATTTGATTGAGCAACTAACCTAAGATACCTCCAAGATTAAGTAAAAAAGCCAATGAAGAAAGGTTAAAGAGTTTAAGCTTAAGACTTAGTATGGTTTCACCTAAGTAAACATGGATTCCTAAGCTTGAAGATGAGCAAGTTATCACCTAGGGTATAAGGATCATTTACAGTTATTGAAATGATCAATTAAAATGCCTACTAAGGCAACTTGTCAGAATTATTTAGAGTATCTTATTTCTTTAATGCTGTCATCCTAAGCTTTGCATCCTTGAGAAAGACTAGAAGGAAGCCCATTTAAATTTGATCCCAAACCTGAAACAACTCATAAGGGATGATAGCAATTAAGGGCCTCTTTCCCAATTACGAGTTCATGGACTAGCCACATTGGTCTTTCAAGCTCCCTCTTAGCTATACATGGATGAGGAAGCTAATATTGTATTGAAAGCTAACTTATTTGAATACTCAAGTCCCTACCCATATTACATTGTCAATGGGATAAAGGAGAGCTATTTGCATCTTGGCTTATCCCAAGCTAGCTTGAGATATGATTACCTGATCAAGATTAGCTTGAAAGTCGTCACTTTAGCTCGACCTAAATGCCTTTATGCTTCCTAGCTATCTTACTAACCATCATGTTGAGCCAAGCTAGTGTTGTCCTCTATCTAAGAGCTAATTTACCAAGCCAGTATCTACTTACTATAGAATAATATGGGTTTTTTGCTATTTTTACTTTTCTAACCTTATAGGGTATATTGGGTGCATATTCACTTGTCTAATGTCCATTTTATCCTTATAACATCATGTATATACTAGTATTAGCATTTGGTACCCTTTTAGGTAAAGGTACCAAACCTAGGAGTTGCCTTATATGGCATGTATAAATAGCCCATTATGTAATTAGTGAAATCAATCAATAAATATATTCTCCTTTTTACAATCATCATCTTCCTACTTGTTGTAGTATGTTTGCTTTAGATTAGCAATCCCTAAGTATAAGTATACACTTACCTAACACTTGAGTAAGGTTAGTGGTGAGTTAACCTAGGAAGCTATCTATGAGTATAGACACCCCATTATTGTTCGCTAATGCTTTTAGGAGTTTTCTTTTTAAAGGAAAGTATCCTAATTTAAAGTTAAAAACAATTAGAAAATTTAGAAAAATATAAAATTTTTTGAATAGTGGCAAAAGTACCATAAAATTAAGAAAATAGGTTTCTTTTTTAATAATAAGAATCTTAGGTAATTTTAATGCCTTTAGGTCTCATTGTTCAGTTGATTGCAAATGTACCAAAAGCTTGATATTCAAGTCATAGTAAAGGTTAATTGTCTTTATATCGTAAAAATGAAGCTAACTTAAATTTCAAGCAGCACCTCAATTGGTAGATTAGAAAATTGCTAAATTGAGCAAACATTGAGAAATTCATTTTACATATGCAATTTGCCTTAGTCATTTGATTGGTTACATTCATTTTTTTTTCTAAGACCAGTTAAATAGTATTTAAAATTGACCTAAACTTGATTCTCTACTTTGGAGTCATTCAAGGTCAATTTACAATATATGTGATTAGATTGCATAAGATAGAGAACAAGTTATTGATTTATTAGCTAAAGTGCATATGTACATCCCATAAGTTAGACATTCAATTCCCTAGGGTCTATGCACCTTTGTCATTTTTTCAATTTTATTTTATTAAGAAAAGTAAGTGCCATATGTTAGCTAATTGTTGGCTAACTGTACTCTACTGTTCATTGTCTCCTTCATCTCCTCCCCCTCCTTTGTTTTTTCTCTTCCTTCCCCGTCTAGTATGATTCAAGCTTCATTAAGGATTTTCAAAGCTGCCTATTGGTTTTTTAAGTAAAAGAAAATCACCAACGTACTATTTTAATCGGATATCTCAACAAAATCTAATCAAATTCAATGATTTTGAATTAAAATGCTTTAGAACCGATCTACTCATCTCTTTGAATTAATGGAGAATTTAAGACCTTCCAACATCATTTAGGTATTGGTTAGCATAAATAAATGCATATGGATTCATTTTTAGCATCAAGCAAATTCAAAACACATCCTATAAGGTAGAATTCGAGTTTTCTCTCTTTGAACTTTCTAATCTGTAATCACCCTCTCACTAGATTTCCTCCATTTTTTTGTTGTTCTTGAACAAAAACATCAACACAATGAGCTTTGTTGAGTTCCAAATCCCTTGAAAACACCATTTAATTACTTCAAGTAGTTCCCAATCAAATTCAATATCCACTTTCTCTATCCTCATTGTTGGCCTTGCTTCGCCCATAGCCATAACTATACTACCTGGCATGAGACCCTCAATAACCCTCTTACCAACACCTCTATAAGCTTCAATAGTAATCATAGCAACTTACAATCAACCTCTCTCTCTACTTGAACCACCAAAATCTGAACACTACCCATACAACCTCCTTATACCATCAAAACATTTTTCATCAATAAAAAACTCATGAGTATGATTCCTTGCACAAAAGACCTTTTAGATCACCATCGCCTTCTCCTTTAACTCAATAAGCCCAATCAACATCCATTTTTTATCTACTAAATATTCGAAACCAACCCATACCTACTCTTTAACCCAGTTCACATCTCTTTTCTATCTTTATTTTATTCTTTTTTTTTTGTTTTACCTTTTTTTCCTTCCTTTATTGGTGTAAGTAGTATAGTATACTAAAATTATAGAAAAACAAACAAAAAGGAAGAAAAAAAAGGGGGAATAAAAGAGTGAAAAGAGGAGTTTTCGAAAGAAAAAAATAATCAATTTTTTATCTTCTCTTCCATTTTCCAAATAGTTCTTTTACATATTTATTTTCAATAAAAGAATATATATATATATATACAAATTTGTATGAAAAAGAACTTTTTCACTTAGAAAAATATATTTTACTAAGTAAATAAAATAATAGACCATTTTTTAAAATTTAAGGTTTCAGTTAGAAGTTTCCAACAAGTAAAGGACCTCAACCTAGAAATATTCTAAAATAAAATAAAATGGTTAAAAACCTAAATTTCACTTTTCCCTAAAAATAAAATAAACCAACATATTAAAATTTTATAAAAATGAACTATTGAAGTCTGATCTTAAATGAGAAGTACGTAAGCACCTATGAAATGAATTAAAATATGGAAAAATGATTTCCCTATTTTGTAAATAATTACGCTTATTTTTTTCAATCTCTTCTCTTTTCTAAATAAATACAATTTATTCACTTATTTACTTGTAAATAAGAAATATCCTTCCAAATTAAATGGGTATTTACAAAAAAAAAATTAATTTGAAAGGTTAAAAATGATACTTGTTTAGTATTTAATAGATAGGCCTTGAACTGATGATCTCTAGTTGTAAAAATTATTTTTCAAAATTAGTATTTTTTTTTTCCTAATATCGGTTGGGTTGTGACTTCAAACATTTTTCAAAATTCATTAGAAAATAGATTTACCTTAACTCTTAGTTTGCGGTAAATATCAAGATAGGTTAAGGTTTAGTATTAAATTGGTTAAGGAAAATAAACTAAAAACAGGCTCAATTACTTGATAACTCAATTGGAGATCGTCAACAGAGATAGTCACTTAAACTTTTCAAAATTAGAGTTGTTTTTCAAAATACCCAAGTAAAGTTTTAATTCATTATCGTAAATACCTCATTTTTGGACCATCTAGTTTTACTAAATTTTTCTTAAGGAACAAAGAAAAAGGGCTCTAATTTATAAATGCAGAAAAATATAAAATTTTAAAAATATATTAAAATTTAAAAAATTATAAATTTAGAAAAATACCAAAAATAAAAAAGTGAAAAAATAATAATTTTTAGGATATTAGTATAAAGTAAAGCAACAAATAAATATTAGGTAAATAGGAATATTAGGAAATAATAATTCAGAATCATTTAGAAATAATAAGAGTTTAGGCATTTTAATCACATTGGGTATGGCCTTTTAAATAAAAAGTCTATTTAGGGGTGTTTTGGCAAAGTTGTCAAACTCGTGATTCTACCTAAACTCGCTAGAACGTCAGTAGAGTTAGAAAGTGAAATCAAAATATAAAAATGTAACTTTCTACAACATATATAAAATAACTTAAAAATTTGTATGGATATGTTTATAGTAGTCATTCAAAACATGAAATACATAATGAAAATAAAGAAAAAAAGAAATTAAGCATTTTTTTATGTACAAAAGACGGATAAACAAAGTGAAGCTAAACTTTCCCCCCCTTTTTTTTTCCTTTTGAAAAAGGCAATGAATTAAAGAGAAAAATATTTCTATTCATTTTAAATTATTGATGGTATAAACTAAAACATATAGTTTTCCTTGTAATTTTTTGCCATTAGAGTTAAAATCTAAATGAAGGCTATAAACATAAAATAAGGAACTAAGAGGGAAAAAAGGAGGAAAAAATTGAAATAGGATATAGAAGACGATGTGATGTCCTAATAGTTGATGGCTTGAATAAACTTAGTTGTATTTTTTCATTTTTCTTTAGTCCATTCACTTTGGATATGTAGAATGATTTTACATACGAGTTAACTCGAAAAAGCATCCTAAAATTGTAAACACAAAGAAACGAACTTGTAGAATCGTGATTTTGATAACTATAAGCTTGTGTTTAAGCCAAATTCTAAACTTAGATATGGCCTAAGCTAATTTGTACTTTAAATCCAATTCATTTGGACAAGATGCTGCGATACAAGCTAATGGCTTAATGGCAAAACATAAGCATACATACATAAGAGGTCTAGGTTTGATCTACCCTTAAAGCACTTATGCCTTTTTTCATTTTTTTCTTTAAATGCTACATGTTAGCATTTGATTGGCTGATGCAAACATTTTCTTCCATTTCCCATTTTTTCCTTCTATTTCTTACAAAGAACATGCTTGGAGTGCTTAGTTTAGACCAATAGCTTTTTAATGATTGTTGAATCTACCCTTTTACATGAAAAAATTCATTCGTTTTTTTTTTTTTATTAAATTGGCCCTCACAAATCAAAAGATATCATGAATCCAAAAATCAAGTTTTTGCATCTCTTTCAAATCTACTCACTTAAAGCAAGTTTTGAAGCTTTTGTTTACTTCTTTTGGTCAATATGTCATACTTTTCAATTTGAGATATCTCTAGAATCTTGCAACTTTCCTCATTTTTGAAGATTGCCTAAAGCTTGAAATAATCACTCAACTATCATTGCTCCTTCCATGCTAGTTAGAGCTTGGTTTAATATAAAAATAACACCCCTTAACTCTCATTTGATCATTAGATCCTACTCCCATTCACTGTCTCTCTCTTTAGGTTATGCTTTAAACAAGTCTAGTGTCGCCACCAATGAGTTCCCTATACCCTAAGTGCCTGAGCCTAGCCCCTCTTACCTACTGCTGTGCTCTTATGCTCCTCTAATAACCCAACCCTCATCACTACTCCTATCACAACCCAATAGTATCGTTGTCGTAGTAGGTCACCATGTACCGTATAAAGGTCTATTATCAACCCTCTTTGCTGATCATAGGCCTTTCATACGACACACAAGGCTCCTTCCACTCTACGTTACCACTAAGCCTATAAACAAGTAATAGAGCAATTTAACTAAAATTTCTTCTATGTTATAAATTAGCTAATTGTGTGGGCTCATGAGACCCATACCAAAAAAAATTACAAACAAATGCAGTTCATAACGGAACTGCATTAAATATGTGTTATGAACAAAAACATAAAAGTATCTAAACGTCTATAAATTTATTACAAAATGTCCTCTTCACTCTTTGATCGCTCCAACTCGTCCCTATATGAGACTTACTATGAGCATGCCTCGGCCCAAATTTGTGAAGAGGTTTTCCTACATCAACAAAAATCTATAGAGGTATAAGCTTAAGCTTAGTGAGATAAATACCCTCGTCAGTACCACATGACAGAAATTTTTCAAATGCATAATCATATGAATGCATGAACAATCAGTATGCCAAACAATGTATGCAGTGACCTAAGTACTGCATACGACTTAGAATTATGCCCCCTGAAGTTGGGGTTTGGAAATAATTAACCGACCCAAACCAAAATCCGGGTTCTAGACCTTAGGTTTTATTTCATTTGCACTATTGGGCTCATGCCAAAACAAAACTCTCTCTCTCTCTCTCTCTCTCTCTCTCTCTCTCTCTTTATATATTTATGTATACTTCCTTTACTGAAATCTAATCATATATTTAAAATCCCAAGTCTAGCGGTGTGGTGGCCTTCGTAATCCACAAACGCACGCCCTAAGTAGAAGCCATAAGATTCAGCCCTTCGCCAACGATTGGCGTCTCCCAACGCCAAGTAGTTCATTAGCTTAAGATAAGAACTCAATATATATGATGACATAGCTAGTACCCAATCCTACAGGAAACTTGTATTCTTGTGAGTCCCTTCCTATTTTCTACGCGAGGCGACAGTTGGTGTTATTTGTATGCAATATGGAGAATGCATGATTCATTTTGATTTCTTAATCGTATAAGTGATTAACTCGATTTTCAAGGTAATCAAACAATTTCATTCCATACAATTCACATGTATATATTAGTACAAACAATTCCCATTATTATATATATAATTAACAAGTCATCACATTCATCCATAAATCCATACGCATGCATCTCCCATATCCCATAAGCATCCAAATATATATATATATATATATATATATATATGTTTAGATGCATCTATTCTACAAGCAAAATGAAGTAAAGAGTCATCGGGAATTTACTCACTCTATCATGTAGGTCAATTAAAGTAATCCAGAGGCAAGTCTTCTCCATACACGGTGTCTCATGGTCATTGAAATAATATTTATAAAGGATTGAAATAAACTTAGGGAACTAAGTAAATTTTGCTTAAGTTATACTCTTGACTAGTTTTCGAAATTTTTTCCAGTTTTTACCTAAAGTTCAATTACGTATAACTTTTTCGTTTTAAATCCGATTTTTATGATATTGTAGTCAATCTTCATCATTTTCAAGTGTACTTTAATGTAATGAGGTTAGATTTTCCAAATGAGGCATACAATTCTTTCCTTGTATGGTAAATGGGCTTTTTGATAACTTGAGAAATCCTTTGGGCTTGGTCTTAATATTTTATCCTAAGCTCAAAATACTTCTTGAGATCATATTTACAACTTTGACTTATATTCCTAGAGCTAACAACCACTTCATAGGCCCTTTAGTAGGCTTAAGTTATCAAATGAGCTTGTTTTTTATTCAAATTAAAGTTAGTCACTTTGGTGAGCTTATGATGCCTTAGGTGAATTTCTTATGGGCTTCAAAACAATCTCTCTTAATACTTTAAGGTGCTGGTCAGAATTTCATTGAAGGGTCAACTTAGAGTTCTAGGCTTGTTTTGAGAGTTTTAGGCTCGATTTTAGAGTTTTAGGCTCAGTTTTGAGTTTTAGGCTTTGTATGCTTACCATACTTTCTTTGGTTGATCTTTTCACTTTTATCATATTTTCAAGCTTTTTTTTCCCATGTTCCAGATTTGTTCATGATGATTCTAAGGGGTTCTCGCTTGGTTTTTCAACTTGTTTCATCATTTCCTTAAGTTCAGGTATTAGATTATGCACTTAAACTACTTATATCAAAATCATAACTTAACTTTTCTTCCATAAGATGATTCTTTAACTCATGCTCCACACAAAGAAATAGAATATCTTATACATAATACAACCTCCATATCATAGCTCATGTCATACAAAGTTGGTTTCTTCATAAAACGTCATGTGATTGATTTTTTTTTCCCCTCAACTTAAGTCTAGATTTAAGCATGTTTAATTTAACTGAAATAAAATCAACATACAAAGGACCCTTCAACCCTCACGTCCAGCATGTTCATCTTCCATTCAAGTTCTTGTTTCAAGATTTTCTTAACTTAAAATCTTCCATTCAAAGTGTTACGCAAGTATCTTTACAAAACACCAACTTTACATGCTCATATTTCAACTTCATGTAAAGGTTTCATGAGTTTGTTTCTTAAAGCGGTTTTTTGTGTTATAACAACTTAAACCTTACTTATATCTTCAAGAAATCAAAGTCTCCTAACATAAATACTAACCCACATATCACAAGAAACACTTACTCGTCCTTAATGCAAAGTATGGTGGTTGTGCACTAAGGTTCCACTTAAGCTCTTAACTTTGCTTCCTCCTTTTTGCCACCTTTTGGAAACCCAAGTTGTTTGATCTTTTGGAATGGAGTTTGTGGAAGGTTCTAATGGTTCTAAAAGATCTTAGATGGTGAAAGAAAATGATACAAGAATAAGAGGAGAAGTTGCTGTGAGTGAAGTTTGAAAAATGGGAGAAAAGTTGATTTTGTGGGGTAAGGTTGTTTCTCCCCCTTTTATGTTTGTTTCAAATGAGAGAAAGAAGATGTGAAAGTGAAATTGAAAGTGAGAGAAATAATGGAGAAAGTGGCTAGTTGGATTTGAGAGAAAATGAGTGGCTAAAATGTCTTGAAAGTGTTGTCTTGTAGTTTTTACAAAAGTCAACAATTGCAACTATTAATTATGTAAGCATTAAGGGGTGAATGGTGATGTGTAAGAGAAAGTGATTGATGGTTGAAAGACAAGTGCATAGCCCCCCTTTCTTCCTTGTTTAAATTTTCCATTTAAAGTCTTTTTGGGCCATGGAATGGTCTTGTCCCATTTAATGAAGTTAAGCATGTAAAATCGTGTGAAACATTGTCCATATGTAGTATAAGTGAAGGGGTGATAAGGAAAATGTTTTATCACTAATTTTGATAAGTTATCAATTGATAAATTATTCCAACTCTCAATTGATAAGTTATCTACAGTGATTGGTTGATCTACTTATTGAAGTGTAAGGCTTAGGCATGAAGATAAGGGTATGGTCTTATAGAAATTGTTTTTAGGTTTTCATCTCACATTGTTTTGTAATTTATGATTTGATTTTAATAAAATTGTGAAATTTTATAAAGTTGAATGAAATTATTCAAATTAAATTATCTATTAATTGCTTAGGGTTAAAATTCCTTAATGGTTTTTAAGGTTTAGGGTTTTAACTGATTTTAAAGCTTACAATTCTTCAAGCTCGGGTTTTATCAATATTTAGTTTTTGAATTGAAAAATTTAATTCGTTTCTAAATATAAACTTAAGTTTTTGGTTTAATTGATTTTTGGGAACATTCAAAAAGTACTCTTAATCAAATCTTAGGCCCACTAAAAGTAGGGTTTACAACTCTACTCACCACAAACCACTACCCTCATGCGCTCTAAGTGCAAACCACCTACTCAAGGAGCTACACCACCACCTAAAACCCTTACCCATACTCGTTTCCAACTTAAACAAACCCCATGTGAATAGCATACAACCACCAAAGTTGTTTAGATTGTAAAGTCGCAAAACTACCACCATATGCTAAGACGTTACCACAAAAAATCCTTTCACCAATCATTTTGTCATGAAAGTCAAATTTCCCTTTCAAAATAGACCTTAGAAGCTATTGTGAAAGGTTGCTTGTTACTTTTACTTCACTAGCCCATGACTCAAATTTGTGCTTGTAATCAACCTAACACCCTAACCTTTGACCGAAGAATCAAATTCTAGCCAAGATCTGGTGTTTATCCTCCTTTTCCTTCTTTTTTTCTTTCTATTTCTTTCTATTTTAGTTTTTTTAGCTACTTGTTTACATTACAATTAAAAAAAGAAAATAAAAAAGAAAGAAAGGCTTCTTTATTATGTAGTTTAAATATGTTTTTTTCCCTTCTTTTTAAAAAAAATCTTTTTCTCCATTTTTTTTCCTTTGAAAAATGAGTGTTTTCCTTTAAAAATAAAATAAATATAAATTTATCATTTAGAAAAAAATTTATTCAAATAAAATATATATCTAATAAACCTTTTTTTCAAGTTTAAGGCCTCTTTTAGATTTTATTCAAATTTAACACCCATTAGGACCATTTTCCTATATTAAAATTAATCAACAAGTTATAGTTTTGTGAAAAATTGAACTATAGGAAATCTGATCCCTGCTAAAAGGTATATAAGTAGCTATAGAGTGAGCTAAATAGGAATTTTTCTTTATTTTCCCTTTTGTAAATAAATTTAAGGGGAAAATACAACTAATCTCCCTAAACTTTAACTTAAGTGCATATTGAATCTCCAAACTTTTAAAGTATGGTTTTTTCTCCCAAACATTCATAAATTAGTAAATAACTTTTGTAAGTTGAGAATAACCCTTTTAAACTTTTATTTTTATGTGTAAATATCCCCTGAATACCCCTATAGTTTAGGGATTGTTTATATACTAAAATTAAATTTTAAGAGGTTATTCTCAACCTATAAGAGTTGTTTACCAATTTATGAAAATTTAAGGATAAAAAATTACACTTTGAAAGTTTAAAGAGTCAATTTGCACCTAATTTAAAGTTTATGAAGGCTATTTGCAATTTTCCCTAAATTTAATTTCTTATTTTCTTTTCCTTTTTTTTAAAATTAAATTAATTTTATTTATTTATAAATTGAAAATTATTCTTTCTAGATAAAACATATTTTGAAAAATGAAACTAAAATCGGAAGGTTAAAGGTAGTACTCATTTAGGGTTTAATAGAATAGCCCTTAAATCTGGAACCTCTAGCTTTCAAATATCATTTTCTAAAGTGATTTTCTCACACAGTAGTTGCTACATTAAAATCAATCTACTCAATTGGTTTTGGTATAACTTTTTTCTCAACCTCGTCAAGTGGTGACTCCAAATATTTTTAAATTTATGAAAATAAAAATTTTCTTAACTCTTTGTTGAGAGTTAGTATTAAATGTGTTAGGGTTTAATATTAATTCATTTAAGGAAAATAAAATTAAAAAATCAAGTTTGATGGTTCGGTGACTCTACTAAACACCTTTAAGAGAGCTAGCTACTTAAACTTGTAATTTTTTCAAGTACTCATGTTAATTTATATTTTTTCCTTATAAATATTTGTATTTGCTTGTACTAACTTGTTCTTGTAACTAACTTTTGGGTTAAAATCTAAGGGATTTATTGCGTCATGATTGTGTGTTAGATATAGTCAAAATTAGGCTATCTTAAGGCTCTAGGAAAGGAACTATTGTGTAAGTTTTCGATGCTATAGGATAACTACCTTTTGAAGCTGATTAGGCTATCCTACTTAAGCTTAATGTGATCAACAAACCATTTCTTTGAAAACGTATAAGGCCACAAAGTTTAAGGACTTTTAAAGCTCGACCTGATTGCCAACACAAGTCATTGGATTGGCAAATAAATAGCAGTGTACCATACCATTGTTGCTATATCATTAGAGGCTATACTATTATTTCCCTATAAATTCCATGTATATTAGTTATTTGTATTAAGTCTTTCCATTTATAGTTTCCTTATAAATTTTGTTTTCATTTAATAATCCCCTTTCCATTTAAATTTCTATTTTTCTTTTTGTAAATATCAAATTTTCACTATAAACACTATTGTTGTGTAGTTGTAAAATAGTCATTGTAATTATGAAATTTCAATAAAGTCCCATCTCTAAACCTTTTATATTACCACATTACCATTTAATAACTAGTCTTTTGCTTCTACATCTGCATGCCTTTGTATTAAGTATTTTCTTATCTTTATTTATATGTAAATATTCACACTTATTTTTCTTATGTTTGTAAATAATCATATATGCTACCTTTACTATCTTTATAAAATATTGTGCTTCCCTTAAAATTTATTTTTTAAATCAAAAGATTTCCTTATATATTATAAAATAATTTTCCTTTTGCCATTAGTTAAGTTGCCATTTTAGAATTGAATGGGACTATTAGGCTTCATTTTTTATAGGCCATATTTGGAAATTATTCTTCATTTCTTATTATATAATCTCTAAAATAATTAAAATCCTTACAACTTATAGATAGGTTTCCTCACTTTAGAATAAGAAAATAGGACTTAGAAATAATCATTAGTTTATAAACTTTTTCCCTCCCCCTTTGAAAATATTAGATTGTAATGTTAAGTGACAAGTTCACTACCTTATAGATTCTCATAGGTTTTCATTTTCTTGTAAATAGACTCCCTTACCCATAAAGACAAATTTTTTTTCTTGCCTTTAAATTTGTAAATAATTAGCAATTGGTTTATACCTCTTTTCCTCCTCAATTTTGTATATCTCAAAAAATTGTTCACTATATCGAGTCTTTCTGCTGTAAATATTTGTCTTCTTGAGATTTTATTCTAGAATAAATGTTTTTTTTTTTTATCTTGTAAATAGATCTTCTTAGTAGCCCTTCCCTTTTCGCTGAAATTTTTTTTGGTAGAATAGTTACGTAGCTTTTATCTTATTAATATTAACTCTTCAAAACCTTAGCTAATAAGTGATCATGGTTCAAAATATGCAATTTTTCCTAACTTTAAAACCAACATATACACATAAATTTAGCAAAAAATTGTCAATTTTTTTATGAAATTAAAGTTTATGCATAAAATGGTTCAACTTGAGTAAAATTGCTAAAAATAAATAAAAAAGATTGAATTAAATGAATTTCATTAGTTTTATATTCTACTTATAAGTGTATGGGGGCTACTATGACCTTGATAACCTTTGCCGTTCATTTAAGAAGGTTAAAATCAACAGAGTTAGGGAATTTACCCTACTGATCAATTCGAAGTCTTGCTACCAACTAAATAGTATGCCCTGAAGCATCAATAGGACACCTATCCCTAAAGCAATCGATCGATGGAGTAGATGGTGTAGTGAATAGAAAGTACAAGGATGGAATCACTCATATAATCGATTAGTACTATTTACACCTATTTATTGGCAAAAGGAATTAAGGTTAGGGTTTTTTTTTACTTAAAACCCTAATCAAGTTTACGTTGCATTTCATAAAACTTGGAGGCAATACTAAGTCAACATGTGTCTACTGATTGATCAGAAGCTTAAATTTATAAATACTTGCATTTCTTATTGAGATGATAAGCTATAATTAGGATTTTACTAAGGTTTAGCTTAGTTTTGTGTATTCTTTGTTGTTTTTGTTGTTTCATTGCATATTTTATGTTACTCAATACTAATATTTAAGAGTTTAATGCATATCTCTTACTATTTTGTGTAGAATCTTGATTATTTATCATCTTGTTCATCAATTATCCTCTTGTTCTTCTCTTGTTACTATGAGTAGCCGAGTTAGTTTTAGTAGGTTTGTGATAATGTAGATGTTGTAATTGGTGAAACTTTATGGTTTTAATATGGGTTTGAGTATTTAAGTAGGACTTTGATGTTTCATACTCCATTGAAACCTAGATGCGTTTAATAAAATTTTCAATAAGTTTTCCTTGCGATTATGAGTCTAAGAGGATATTAGTACTAAGAAGTCCCTTAAGGGTTAATGGGTTTGCATAATTATGTGACAAAGAGGAGATTAATTGTGTGAACTCCTATTTGAGTCATTGATTTGATGATGTATTGAAAAAGCAGTTTTTGGAATTATGAGACCAAGAGGAGATTAATTATGCCTTGTTGAATTCACACTATCTTATGTAGTCCTAGTACTCAGATAGGTTGTAAGACTAAGAGGAGATTGACCCCCCCCAATTTCTAAAATTGGAGTACTTAATTCGTGACATGAATTAAATGTTTAGCTGATTGTATCAGAAAATGTGATAAAGAGGAGATTTTTTGCTATAAAGTTGAGTGAGATGCTCTACCTAAAATTGAGCTTAAGTGAATTATGTTATAGCCCAATAAAAAATCATCCCTGATATCTTAACAACATATCCTTACTACTACTTTGGAAGCAAGTCATAAGCCTATGCCTTTATTATTTGTGTTAGTTGTTATTGTTTGCTCTCTTTTTTACTTTTATTTTCAATTCCTAACTTTCTATTTCACTTGCCTAAATTAGAGTAATAGGTTAAAATTTGGTACTTAAACAAATCCTTTTTCCCTAAGGAAATGACTTGAGAATACTTACCAATATTATTACTACAAACGATCCAATACACTAGTTAATTAAGAGATGACATTGTTTTGAAAACTTTTATTTATAAAATCTGGTGTGTACTAATAAGCCTAAATTACTTGACACTTTCTAGGTATATTTAGGTATAAATTGTTCAGAATTGTGTTCATTTCTAAAGTTCTTAGTACCTAATTATGTAATATATCAGTTTCAAATGATTCAAGAGCAAAGAGATGAAGTTTACGCCAAACAATGTGACTTAAGACAATCATGGCCGTAAGGAAAGGAAAACTTTGAAGGAAAATCAACATGCATTTAATCACGTACATGATAATGGAAGAACTGAGTACCCAATGCCAGTCATGCCTTCTCTCATGTATGTATCTAAGGGAAGTGTTGTGATCCCCCTATTAATCACGGCCATAATTGTATATCAAGCTGGTGATTACTCCCTCAATTACGGGTGTAAGGAGATGAATAAGTCTGATGAGAAGTTCACATCTAACGTTAAGACCATGATAGATAAAGACTATGCTTTTCAAGATGATCATACCTAGTGTCATAGGTGTAATAGGAGTAGACACAATGATTCTTATTAAATTGTTTCACTTGTACCAATGCATGGAGCAAGTCTAAACACTAAGGGGTGTCTTAAAGTAACGTATTTCAAGCCTTTTGATGAGAAGAACATAATTACACCCCAATTTTTAGACATAGTACATCATATATGATACATCATACCACATCATCAAAGGATCATCATAAAACATCATTCGAAAAGAGAACATTAGATTCTTGGTGTTAGAACTTAAAGACCTTTTGCTTTAATTCTGAACCACAATACATTTATTAACTTAGTGTACCAATTGTATCTTTACATTCTTAGCATAATTTTCTATTTCTAAATCATGTACTTTTCTTAAAGCTACTCGAGACAGCCAATGGGAATTTATCATTCGTATACTTGTGAGACTTCTATAATGAAATCAAAAAGGGATTTCTACTCTTTTACTGATTCTATGTCTTATTTTTTATTAGTTATGAGTTTCATTAATTTGTGTCATTGTTTTATCATGTATGAGTAATAATTTCAGACTTGTTACATCCACTTAGTATGATCAAGTGTATGGAATAGTGTAGTACACGACTTTAACTTAAGATGGTTTTTAATAAAACCTGTTAAGAAATGATTATATTGAATAGATTTAATTCATTGGAACAACTTACTCCTAATAATAGAGATATTATTAGGAAAGTTATTGTATCCTCAGGGAAATTGGTAAGTTATCATGATGTTAATGCGATTCTAATTGGCATTAATTTAGAAGAGATTCTAATAGGCATAATTAGGATTAGAAGTAAATAATTTTAAGAAGAATGCTTACAAATTAACAAAGCCCTGTAGATAACAATTAGGGGTGATATCGTGCGTTGTGGTGAAGTAAGTCTACATGTTAAGTGTTGTGTCAATAAGCGTTATTGTAACCATTGTGTTAGCTAAAATTAGTTTATGGATTAGTGTAGGTTAGTTAGTAAATTAAATATTTTAATCTTTTCATCACTTGATAAATTTGGTTAGATCAAGGGAACATTAATTAGTACTAATGCTTATATTCGCTCCCAATGGAGATGACCTTATACTCGTCCATGCCAACAAACAATAGGTTTACTTATTTTTTGAATCGAGTTAAGGATAGAATATGGGTTTATAAATTTTAAGACTTGGTATCTTTAATTTGAGCCGATCACGTACATGTCACTTCTTGTCAATTTTTGGTGTCATTGTTTGGTAATGACTTATGTTTTCAAATCTATCATTATTTATTAGTGCATTACATTATCATTAGTTTTTGGTGCCATTGCTAGGGGGAAGGCAATTATGCAAATGTTAGATAAACTAAGGTTTCTAAACCTAAGCACTAGTGTGGTCATAGTTGTTAGTTTTAGTTAGTAGCTTAGTTTAATTCCCGTTAATTTTGAATAGTTTAGTTATTAAAGTTTTTAATCTTTATTTACTTTCTTGTTCAATTGAGTTGATCTTGCTATTTTTTTGATAATTTGAGGATAAAGTTTGATACTTTAAAATTGAATTTGTTGGAAAAGTGTTAAATTTATCCCTAGCCAATTTGTATCAAGTTAGGAAGAGTGCTGTTTGTATGTTTGCATCAGTATTTATAGGTTATAATCTAGAGGTTCGGTTAGACCGAAAAGGAGTAGATTTAAGAACCGTCGCTTTGTATGCGAATAGGGGAAGATAATTAGTAGATGAATTTGAGATTGAGATAGATGGAACATTTCATTATAGGATTAGGGAAAGAAAGATAGGGCAATTAAGAGAAATGGAAAGTCAATAAGGATCATTAAATGGAAGAGATGGAAATGGAATTAATGGAATAAAAATGATGGACATAGAGGTAATGGAAATGTCAATGGTAATAACCCAGCCTTATGAGAATAATGTGTCACAAATTTGAATGAAGTTACACCACCCATTACTTAGCCAACTTTTCAAGTAAATAATTTTGAACTTAAATCTGTCTTGATTTAGATGGTGCAACTTAATAAATTTAGTGGATCACCATCTGAGGACCCTTATCAACACCTTCAAAAAATTTCGCAATTATGTGCTACAATGAAAATAAATGGGGTGTCTGAGTATGATTTATTTGATGTTATTTCCATTTTCATTAAGTGACAAAGGTAAGAGTTGGTTAAACTCATAACCACCTAATTCTATCACTATAGGGGACCACTTAGTTCAAAAGTTTTTATCTTATTTTTTTCTTATTGGATAAAACAATGAAAATAATAAATGGCATTACCATGTTTAGATAGTTTGATGGAGAGTCATTATTTAAATGATGAGAAATGTTTAAATAGTTGTTGCGGAAGTAACCTATCATGGTTTACCTATGTGAAGTATTGTGAATACCTTTTATAATGGTTTGGGAAATCAAATAAGGGTGATGGTCAATGATATTGTTGGGGAAGTATAATGAATAAAAGTATAGAAGAGGCATACGAAATCTTTCAACAAATGGCATCACATGCTCATGTTTGACATTTTGAGAGAGCATAATCAAGGAGAGTAATGAATGCAAGTGTAGAAGAAGAATTAAGTTGACTTCAAAAGCAAGTTGCCTCGCTTATCGCTTAGCTCACTTAGATAGAATAAGCTAAATAGGTCAGCACTTCTAATAGTCATAGGCATCCTTATGAATATTGTTGTATATGTGATGGAGCAAGGCATTTGAGCATAACTTATTAGGTTGGAAACCCCTTTGCCCTATTAAGAGATAGTTAGGAGGAACAAGTTAATGTAGTAAGGAATTTCAATAAGGGATAAAGACATTATAAACCTAAGCTAGAGAGACCATCCTAACTTATCATGGGAAGGTAATCAAGGGGGAGTATTTAAAAGAGTTTTCAAGGGCCTAGGCTATAAGTAAGCCCACACCAATTTCCTCCTCTACCTCTATTCACACAAAATCCAAAGGAAGAATCTCTTAAGCAAGCATTGAGAAATTTTATTCAAAAGTACTATATAAGAATGGATGCATAAGAGGCTACTTTGCAAGAAATGCACAAATGGATGGTTTAGTATTATGAGAACATTGACTCCTAGGATAGCTACCGAGCAATACTAAGCAAAACTAAGGAGATTAGGTTAAGACATCCAATGGAAATGGTAAGGAAGCTAGTTTAGGAGAAAAGGACATATACTTTAGTAGGAAGCAAGTGTTTGAAGGTGAATACTTGAGGTTAGAGGACCTTAACCTTGTTAAGAAACAAGTAGAACTTAGTAAGGAGGAGATATTTACACCATCAAAGGAAAAGTTAATAGCTAAACTTAGAGAGGATTATAATAATGAAATAGGTGAGGACTTTAAACAAGAGGAAATTGAAGAAGAAGCACCAATGGTGGTGGTGTATATAACTTAGAGACAAATAGAATGAGGGAAATTAGTAAAAAAGAGGATTCGAGTGAAGAGGAAGTTAAGGAGGTTCTTAGTGAATGTGAAAACATAGAAAGTGATGAACTTAAAGAAGATCATCCTCATAGAGATAAGGAAGAAGATCTTGAAAATTCCAAAGAAAAAAGGGTAAAGTGAGTTTAGAGAAGAAACCTAATATTAATGAATTCAAAATCGTGGGGATGGTGCTCGAGGAGAAGGGAGCTAATGGTTTTCAATTTGCCTACAAATTAGAGGATCCAAAGAGATTCACCATGGCACGTACCATATTAGATAAGTTTTTCTCATGAGTTATTTTCAATACAAGTGCAACAAATAAATTTATGATGGGGAAAATTATACAAGAATCAAGATTGGAGAGTTTTATGAAGGGAAGCTCATATTATATGCAAACCATCAATAGAGGTTGGGCCACACCTTTAGGAGAACTGCACTTCATATTTATTATTGTAAGACCATGTGACTTCCCCATTGACTTCATTGTAATAGATATGAAGGATGAAGATTAACCCCTAGTTTTTGGAAGATCATTCTTGGCAACTTTTGGAGCCAAGGGTGCCAAATTCGTGATTCTACGTAGAATTGCTATGGAGTCCATAAAATCATAACATAGAATCAAAACATAGAAGCATAAGTTTCTATAACATTTATAGAATAGCTTGAAAAATTTGGAAATTTGCTTATAATAATTATAAAAAACCTATAATAAATAATAGAAATTAACAAAAAGAAAAGATAACAATTATTTTAGTCATACTTATAAGTAAATTTCTGTAAAACCTAATTGCATCTTTCATTCAAATTATTGAATATTGCAACTATTTACTCACTATAATAGAAATAGAAATTTAAAAAAAAAGTCAACATTTGCTCATAATAATACTTTGCATGTGCTAACATAGTAACTACAACAACAACTCTTAATCAAGTGAAAATAAGTCAAACATAATACAAACAATGAACCACATAAATCATAATAAAAGTTATGGTTTAATAGTCTAAAATAACCATCTAGCACAAATCATCAACTAAACCATTATCGTTAAAACCATCACTACCATGTCTCTCATCACCATGACCATCACCATTATCATCATTGTCTTCTTCATCATCAATCTCAACTTCATTATAAGTATTATTACTAATAATTTCCATATCTTCTAGTTTTAAATCTCTTGAAGTAGCCGCTTTTACTTCATCTTCAATAACATTGGCTTCAATATCGTGAATCTCTAATTCATCTGAAGTCTTACTTCCATGACTCTCTAAATTGATATAGCCACCAATTTCCTAAACATCATCATCTCCATCTTTCTCCTTACCCTTAGGACGTGAAAGGATATCCAACAAAACCACATTTGATGAATGAACTAAACCTTCTTCCACAACTATCTAATCATCATTAGATGAGAGATCTTCAACTATAAAACTAGTAGTGACATCAACTTTTTTAGATTTCTTATCTCTCAACTTCAAGTTATACCTTACAAATACTAAGTAGTTCATCTTTTTTTGGTGCAACTTGTTCCTCTTTTTCATATAAACCTGAAAACTGAAAAGAATATATATAATATTGATATATCTTTAGTACATATAACTAAAGACAAATAAAATAATTATTTGCACCATACTATTCAAATGCACTCCAATTACACTCAGAACCAAAAGAACCACAAGTTAAGCCTAACATATGAATAGCAAACTTTTTTAGTTATGAGCATTCATCACCATATGAATCCTACCATTTTGCTAAAGCTTTTTCATCTCTTACTAGCTTTGCAGCTTCAAAACCAAATAGTCCTTTTATATCCTTAAATTGCTTAAGTTGTATATCTATCTTATACCTTTCAACTGGATTAGGGACCATATGTTCTATATAACTATATAGTCAAATTTTAACTTTAGTATCAACTTTAAAGTTAGAACTATAATCGCAATGGGGTTTTAAATAGTATACTACAACATGCAAGGGTCTATGTAGTTAGAGCTCACATCTCTTGTTAATGATTTTCAATATAGGTTTGTAACTACATAAAATGATAATGAGATTGTTTAGCAAATTGAACTCTTTAATAAACATTACAAATATATATATATATATATATATATAGCTAAGGAGTTAAGAATAGATGTTATTACCTTTTCTTGACATTGTTAAAATCTACTTTAATCTTTTCCTTATCACCATCCATTTATAGATAAATGAAGCCCTTAGTTTGTTGTTCATCTGAGTCCACCAATCTAAGCACTTTAACAAGAGGAAATGCAACTTTCTAGAAAATAATAACATTCTTCCAACAACTGCTATCCAAGACTAGCCATTAAATCTACTTTCTACCTTGTATGCTTAAATACTTACAAGATTTCCAATGACTTGAAGTGAACATAGTCATTAGTGTACCCTTCAACTCACGAAGGTAACCCAAAGTCAAATAAGAAATGGCAAGCGAGTTGCCCTAAGCCTAATCAGCTCTCTCCCTTTAGTGTAATTCCTTAATATTGAGATAAGTATAGTCCTAAAGTAAATATAGGTGGTGATTTGCCTCCCTTTTGCATTGTTCCACAATGGATCTTCAATTGCTTCTCAATATTCTCTAACATCAAATCATTGCAGTGTACTGCATAAGGCATCTAATATAATCTTTTTCGTTTCTCCATCAATCATTCTCCTGCTGCTTTATAATTTGCAGCATTATTTGTAATCACCTGTACAATTTCTCTCTAACCTTCTCCACAATATCATCTAACAAATCAAAAACATTGTTAGCCGTCTTAGAGATATCAAAAGTATCAATAGATAATAAGAGCACTATTCCTATAGGGCTATTAACTAAGAAATTCCATATGGAATACCTTTTTCTATTAGTCCATGAATGTGACATAGTAGAACAAACTGTTTTTCTCCATTTAGCTTCATATTCCTTAAGTATTCCATTGTTTGAGCAACTTCTTTTTCCAAATATATTTCCCTAAGCTCATAATAAGGAGGCTTAAGCGCACAACCATATCGACCAATCACCTCAAGCATCTTCATAAACTTTAGATTTTTTACTTAGTTAAATGGAATGGCACTAGTGTAAAAAAAAAAAAAAGAAAAAGAAAAACAAGTAATTTGTTAACAACATTCTTCTCTCATTTCCTTCTTCATAAACTGATTAGCCATTCCTTCGGTTGACTGTATTCTACCATTGCTTTTTTTTCATAAAGAAATGCATGACCTTCTTTTCCTTTTTCTTTAAGGGTAATTGTTCTACCTTATCATCATCAAAATCTTTAATCCCATGAATTTACTTTCTCTTCTTTTGTGATATTTCTGCCACTTTCATCAAAATTGTTAACATTTCTTTTCTAACATCCTTTGGCACACTTATACATGGCCTTATGTCTTTATGTGTAGATGCTATGTCATTCTTGAATTTATAAATGCTTCCATTAACAATTTTGGTACAATATTTGCCTTTTACCCTTTTCTCATTATTGTCAACATGAACTCCATGCACCCAACTAGAGTCAAATTTGTTTCTAGGAGCATTTCTTCTTTTGGAGCTCTCCATAGTTAATTTAGAAGATGACATCTCAATATAAACAACCTAACCACTGTCTAATTCCCTGTAAAGATATAGAATAAAGTCAAAATTAGAATTCAGATATAATAAATAGAAGATTTTAAGTATTAACATAAAATAAAAAAAATAGAACTTATTAAATATATGGAAGAATTACCTCTATATCGAAGGTAGAAACAAAAATAGACCTTATCTTAAGTGTATCACAACGGTCTTTAACTTTATGCAACTTTTGGAGTATTTTTTTTAACAGATATATACAAGGCTAATTTAATCAACTAAGGTAAATAGAATTTTAAAGGGTTCGATCCAAATACAACCTTGATAAATCATTTGTTGAACATCTAGTATTGTATTATCTATCATTAACTATAACATATGGATATTTTATATATTCAATTAGCTTATCTAAATCTCTAATAAAATACGAGAATGCAGATATCGTTCGTCAATATACACAAATTAATATATATATATATATATAACAATATTTTATTTGTATGAAGCTTTTATATTGAGAAGTAGCTTCTATTGATTCCATAAAGAAATTTAGTCGACTCAAAAATTGAATCCCTATATCTCGAGTTATAGTCCACACTCCACAAAGTCTTAAGGGTGTTTTATTGACAAGTAGCTTTACCAATATGAGCGGTGAAATTGTATTCAGTATCTATTTTACAATAAACCATTTTGTGGCACCTTGCACTAGGTAAGTAATTTATAGTATTTAGATACTTCATATTTGTAATTTTCCGTTTACTCCGATCTCCTCACTACAATTCAACTACTCGGAAATAATTAGATTAACACAAATACTAACTATTATTGAAAACCTTATCTCCAAACATGTCCGGAATAGGGTGGTCCAAAAAAAAAAACAAAACAAAACATGTCCGAAATAGAACCAATGTACGATGGAAACTTAAGAAACTACTTAATCAGGATGCCTATTAGAATTAGTAACTCCTATTTTAACAGAAAACATGGTTTAGCAAAATAAAACATGCTCGAGCCATTTTGTTGGATCTCGCCTTCGAATTATTATCACATGGATTATTTCATTTTAAACAATTCAATATTTATAAACTAATGTAAACACTAAACAGTATAGTAGAAAGATATTGAAAGAGAAATGGTTCTGTTCTACAATGAAAGTGCAAAAATGAACTTGCTATAGGTCTATATTTATCAGGTATCACATGAAGCCGCAACAAAAGTCAAACTTAAATTTGGAGAAGCTCACAACCAAGGACCTTATCATATGACCTTTACCTATTAGGACTACTAAAAAATTAAAATATTTGCACCATCACCCTCAATTGAAAAATCGACTTTGGCGACTTTGGATAACTCAATATGTTTGACGAATATTTTCTTTCCCATCATAATTTTTAAATTCTAATTTTACTTGACTCATAAAAAATAAAAATAAATAAAAAGAAAAGAAGAAAAAGAATATCCTCCTGTTAAATTGTTAATTGTGATCTATGAGTCGAGTTGAATCTATGACGAAGTCAAAGGAACACAAGAAGTAGTTAACTCCTTGATTTGGATTTGGATCGACTAGTGCAACAACAAGAAGCACACAGTCTTAAGTCTCTTGACTTGTGAAGAGAGGATGAAGAAGAAAGGGAACCCTAAGGTAATGTGTACGTGGAACTTTCTAATACAGACACTAAAGACTAGAGATGTAAACAGAGTGAATGGGAAAATGAGAAAACTCGTTAATGGGTTAGGCCGATTAGATATTTTACATTTGAATGAGCCTAAGTTAGTGCATGACACAAACTCGGTTGACATGTATGTATGCTTACGACTCTAACGAGTTGTCTCAAGATCCCACCTTGATTTTCTCCCCAAATGAAGGTAAGTAAAAACGTAAACATGCATCTTTCTATGTATTGACTCGTGATTTTGACAACACTAATCCTAAATACAATGATCCTTTTATCAACCTTGTTAAGTCTTTTAATGGAGTATTTTCAAAATTAAATCCTATCAAGAACCACTCCACAACGGGGCAATATGAAGACTAGGGTCATTAATTAGGAGAAAAGGTTAAAACTAAACTTTTCTTCCACTAGTTGAATTAATTTAATACTACTTTTTTATTACTGATGATTTATTTTCTTTGAAATGAAGAAGAGCTTATAAGAGCCATACACACTTAAAATTTAAACACTTTAATATATAAACTACTAAATAAGGGAAGTGACCTTTTTAGGTGAAAAAATAGATAGAAAGAAGGAAAAATAAAAGAATGAGGCAAAAGAAGGGATAAAGGGAAAAATGAAAACGGAAAGCTAAAAAAGAAGGGAAAGAAAGGAAGATAGAAGGGTGATTCGGCTCAAAAACATGGGAAAAGACCCAAAAAGCCTAAAAATTCCAAGGGCACAACCCAGCCGACCAAGGAAGCTAAAGAAGGACTAAATTAGAAGCTCTAAAATATAAAGTCTACTTAGACCATTTGAATCACAAAGCCTCCTTACTCATTACGAATTACAAACACAAAACTTTTCCATCTACAATACCACACATTCTATAAAGGCTTTTCTAAACATAGGGTATTATTCATCTTAAATAAAAATTATTTTTGAAATTGCAGAAAGCATATTTTTAGTTTTTCTAAAGGGTTCTTGGAAAATTAAATTTTGATTGAATAAATGAGCTCTTTTAAAATGGCTTATACATTATTATCCATTTATCGAATTGACGACCTAAAACCATTTCACATTTTAGTCCAAAAAAGACCTAAAAGATTGACTGAAGCACATCACTTGAAAGGTAAGCCATAATTTATGCAATTATAGTCATGAGAGGAATCCAAACTTATTAGCAAATCTTCATAATAATAATAATAATAATAATAATAAAAGAGCAAGAAAAAAGTAGAAATTTCACAAATAAGAATGTTTTGAAATTTCATTATCTCTTATTCTGTGTTAGCTCTAGTAACTAAGTTTTGAACATTTAAATCTAAGTTAACAATATCCATCTCATTTAAAAAGTCTATTCAAATATTCTTTTCCAATATTAGCCCCAGTTCCAAGTTTTGACCATTTCAAATCAAGTTAAGCATTATTTTCCTAAATCAACCTTAGTGGTCCAATTCTTTGCCTTAGCAACTAGTCCACAACAACTTACTTCCTAATGTTTAAGTATAAGGATTTACTCCTATTTAAGACAATCGCCCCATGCTTGATGTTACCTAACTCCTTCTAAATCAAAGGTTTAGTCTCCTAATGTTCGTTCCATCTTAGACGACTTTTCAATCAACACATATGTCATGTCAAGTTTTCAAGGTACATAAGTATTCAATAATGACATCAACTCTCTGCTATATTCCATATGGATCACTTGCTCTTTGGAGTACTATTCATGGCCAATAAAGATTTAACATCGCTTGCTCTTTAGAGCATTATATTATTTTTAGATCATCTATTTGTTAGAGCACTATCCTAATTTTTTATGATGTTATGATTGCTTGCTCAATGGAATGCAATTCAAATTCTAAAATTTTTCAAATTGCTTACCATTGTATGTTATCTTAATTACAAGATTTGTTCAGAACACCTACTTATTTTAAACATTATCCTAATTCTATATTTGTTTGGATTATTTGCTCACTAGAGCATTATCTTAATTCAAAGTTTGATCATATCACCTACTCAATTAAGGCCCTATCCTCCTGAATCCCCTTTTTGACTAGTTTTTAAGGTTTTAGTTAGCTCATAAAGCACTATCCTTTCTAAAAACCCCATTTTTAACATATTTTAAGGTTTCGGCTAACTTATAGATGGAGACAATTGCCTCAAAAGATACTGTCCTAATATTTGGTTATTGAGTGATTACAACCACCCTCAAAAGCTATTCAAGTTTTTATGATTAAGTTATAAAAGGAAGATATGATTACCTAAATAATGCCTCAAAGGATAGTTATAGTTGCCCATCTACCCTAAAAAGCTATTAAATTTTCTATGATTGAACTTTAAAAGGCAAATATGATAGGACAGTTGTAGCCACCCTAATATTAGTTATTAAGGTAGGTATAACCACCCTAAAAGACACTTAATGGGGTGAACAACACAACTTAATAAGACCCTAGTAGGTAGTCCAAATTTCCATAACAAGTCCCTAAAGGAGCAAATGACTTATTAGAAATCTATTTTTAGTTGTATAGTATAAACTAAATACATGTATAAATAATTTAATAACCTCTAAAGGAATTAGAATTATTGCAATATATTTATTCATTTAGGGAATTAAATATAATAAGAAGACAATATCTCAAAAGAGAAAAGAGATGCACACTGGGTGCATTCCTCTAAAAAAATTTTAATAAAGGGGCTCCTAGAAAAAATATTATGGTTAAGAGGCAGCGAAGGCGTATTTCTAAAAAGCGCCTTCAACTTGTTTGAAAATAATAAGGAGGGAACTTTTAAGTAAAGCACCTTCTTTATTAATTCAATAATAAAGAAAGCATAATTCTAATAGGTGCCTTCTCCTTGGTTGAACTTAAAGAAGAAGGCACATTCAAAAAAGACATCTTCTTTTTTTTTTTTATGTTTTAAAGAAGAAGGCGCCATTTTGGAATGATTCTTCTTCTTTGATAGAATATAGAAGAAGTTACTTTTAGGAAATGTACCTTCTTTGTAAATGCCTATCATGTAATATCCAGTAACCAAAGAAACATTAAGAAGCGTTCTCATATGGAAGTGTATATAACAAAAAAAGTTATGTCATAATTCATGCAAAACAAAATAAAGTATAAGGTTAGTCCCTTCTTCTCTTATTTCTAGTGAATACATGAGCTACCTTAAAAACTAACCCTTGCCTAGATCCACTATCATTGGTAGTTGATGAAGCTTATGATTCCTTTATTTGAATGTACTTAAGGGGTGGCTTCTATAAATATAGGTGGAGTAGCTACTAGAGCTTGAAGGGAACTCTTACTTGAAGAACTCATGGAGTGCCTCCCTCTTTTTTGTCAAGCGGGTAGTGTACATGTTAAGTTAAGCTACATTTGCATAGAGAGGGGACTAAGGAAGGGGTCTTGAAGGAGCTAAATGGAGGGCCCAACAGGCTCCCTATGTTACGATAATAGATAGCTAATGGGGGGAAGTACCATCGAAGGCCCTACAGCATTAGGTTTTAGTCAACCTAATCCTTATCAACATATAAGGCCCCTCATCCTTATGCGGCTACCATGCCTAGGTAGATTCAGTAGGTTGTAGTCTAGCTTGTCTATGTCATGCTACTCTTGTACCTATGCCTCAATTAGATGAGGCAAGTATAGTGTAATTGTAGTATGGACCTCCAACATCTTCATCCCTTGATCAACATGTACCCAAGCAATGAAGTAGTCGGCTTAGTCCATTGATATCGAGATTTGCTAGAACTCCATTGGTTATAAAATAAAAGAGCAATAGCATAAGTTGGTGTAAGATGACAAAACATGAACAGTAGGTGACATATATATACTTACCATTCCCCCAAGTAGAGATCTATGATGACAATGTACTAGCATGTAATGGTTTAGTAGCATCACTTATAGCTACGCGTACCTTTAGGACCCTTTATATGAAGCATATGAACATGTCTGTCATTTCAAATGCTATTATGGCCTATGTAATCGCTAATCCAATCAACCTCAGTGCAAACTCTCGAGTCTATACATTGTAAATGCTTTGTCTCATCCATGACACAATTTAGAGGAACCTTCTACAACACCCTAAACTAGCATACCACTTGTGAGTCCCATATGCGATAAATAAGAATCGAACAGATAAATTTGGGATATTAGTAAAACTAACCCAATTAACCTAAAAAGTTATGAATAGGCTCGAGACATTATATGAGAAGACCGCATAGACTTAGATATTAAAAATATAATAAAATAATAATATAACTAAAATAGTATAGTTTAACTATATTAAGTATTATTCATCATAATCATATAAAATAGGTTTCGTTAGTTCGTAAACTTTTATAGAAAAATTATATATATAATAAAATTAATATGGGACATAAAATAATATATATAATATATGAATATGTGTTATGTGTAATTTTAAGCTTATACGTATATTTGTAATTAGTAAAAAATACCCTTATATATGCATTTAATGTTAAAATAACATCAGAAAATTAATAAAAAAATCCTTAAAAATGATTAAAGAAACATAGGTAGCTAGAATAAAGTGGTTTAGGTATGTGTAAGCATTAAGGATGGATGTTTATGAATTTGGATATGTGATTATGCAAGGTTAAGAGTAATACTTAACAAAAAATGCCAAAAGAGAGGAGGAAAATTTATTTTGGCATAAAAAAACCTTAGCAATTTCTAAAAGACCTCTCTAACATATTATAAATGCAAAGTAGGATTTGAGCAAATTCAATGGGGAATTTTGAGACTAAAGGAATAAATTAGAGAAATTATACCAAAAATAGGGGTCATATGATTATAGGAGGATACAACATCCTAGAGAAGTGCTAGAGCTCAACCACCACCACCACTAAAAGCTACACCAACTACATAGTGGTTTTGACAAGGAAATTAGAGTTGTTCATGTTTAGAGCCTCAAATTTCAATAGGTGTCCATTCTTGTTCGATTTTGTAAACTTTTACAAAAATGATAATAGTGCCCATAAAATTATGAAAAAAAAATTATGCCTACATATTTTTATGTGTGGAATCTAAGAAAAATATCATTTTGTATAAATTTTGAAAATAACATGAAATTCCTTAAGAAATTAGAGAAATCGGATGATTTTCGAGGTTGAAATAATTTGAGTAAATAATATAGTTTTTACTTCAAAAATTTTCTAGAAGCTATCCTATGTTAATATTAATTTTCTATCTAAAAGTTTTTCATGATACTATTTTTCATATTTTTATTTGATTTTTTAGCTTTAAATTATGCCCAAAATGGCATTTTAGTGAAGCATAATATGTTTCTTTCAATAATCGCACTTAAATACTAAGTTTGAATCATATTTGGAGTATGGATACTATTATGGAGTGGTTGGATTGATTAGTAAAGTGAGAAGTCATTAGGAGTTAGAGGTTGGCCTTAAACAGTAAAGTTAGTATTTGATTATGTGATTAAACTTGAAATAATTGATGAATTGTGATGTAATATATGAGGAATTGGGAAGTAATGAAACTGAAGAAGGTTTGTTTGAAGTGTTATTGCTATTTTTAATTCAATTCTACAATTATAACTTAAAAGGAAAGTTAGTAAATTAACTAAACTTAAGATCTTGGTTGAGAGTAGATAACAACTGAGAGGATTATGAGGATGAATTTAACACTAAATTGATACTTAAAGAGTAGGTTTGAAGCAAAAATTATGAAGTAAATGTAAAAACAGGGGAAGCAATAGATTAGTTAGAGGATGATTTTATAAAAAAATCCTATAGGTAATAGAGTCAAAGGATAGCTCAAAGGATTGTCGAATAGGGTGCTTAACTTAGAAAAGTTCTAATGCCATCTTAGAAGCAAAAATTAGTGTAACAAATAACACTTGTATAGCTTAGAGAGTAACTTAAAGGATTTTTAGACTAAAGAAAATTACTATAAAACTACTTAAAACCAAACTTAGAAGATTTTTTACTAAAGAAAACCGCTATAAATCACTCAGACCATAACTTAAAGGATTTGGCTAATTAGGTTAACTTATGAAAATTAATAAATGGTCAAGAAATCATGATTTTAAGTGAAATTAACTTACAGAATTTATGACTACATAGCCAAAAAACATATAAAACAAACTAATGAATTAAGACTTGAAAACTAATCTATTGTATAGTTTTAGGAATAGTTGAAGGGTAACGAGGTAACAGTTAGGACTAAATTACTAATAGGTATAAGTAAGTTGAGATCAATGTTTTACAGCATACTAAAATATCATATCAAGATACATAGAGAAGTAAGAGTGTTTGTTTATAGTTGTAGTTAGATTGTTTATGCGTGTGCTACATGTCTACCTGTGATACTAGTTGATTATTAGGAGTTGAATTCCGAGTGTTGGTTTTTGCTTAAATATATCATGTCAAGCGTGTATGAACTTAGTTGCTTGCTTAATAATTTGAACTAATCTTGAGTTGATTAAAAGCCTGATGCAAATTAAAGGTAAGGTTAGATAAGGCCGATTGCTGGGGAGAGTTTAAGCTTGCCAATGTAAGACCTACAATTAGTTACCCAAAGCTTGACTCGTAGAATATAGGGTGATCGATTAAAAGACCCAATCGAGCCTAAATTATCAAATAAAGTTAGAAATATTAGCGAAGGTGTTCCCATAAGTTTGGATTTAAGAAAATAATTAAAAAAATAAAAGAATATAAAAATTTCAAATTTTAAGTATATTGCTCGTTATTTATCGAAAAGGCATAAAATACATTTTGATAATTAACGAATTACTAGAGATAAATTATATGCATACTAAAAATTATAAAATAACCTAAAAAACATTTAAAAAAAATTATTTGTACTATATATGAATTTATGTTTATGTAGAAATATACGTAATTACTTAAAATAAGTGAAATGTACTAAAATAATATTAAATAATTAAAGAAAATTCATAATTAATTAAGAAAAAAAATAAGGAACGATCCAGATTTGGGTCATGGCAGCTGGGTAAAATAAGAAAAAATTCAGTCAATTAAATTAGAACAATATAAAAGGCAAATTAGAAGAAATAAGGCAATTGTCCAATCAAATCAATGCATAATAAATCCCTAAGACCTCTATAAATACTCCAAATTTTTTAGAAGCTCATCTTGGATGTTAGGAAGTTTAGAAAATTAGAGAGAGGTAAAATTGAGAGTAAATTAGAATTTTAGAAAAAATCATAAAAAGACCGTACAGTTGGGACCTCCAAGGAGAACCTAGATTCGGCGAGCAATTGGGAGTAGAAGGCCACCACCACTACATGGTGGTGGTAGTTCCCAAGTGGGCCGATATACCCATGGCCACTGATTATGGGCGGAGCTACCCAAACCGGTGAGTTTGATTTTCAGCCCAATTTTATGTAATTTTATAAAAATAGTAAATATTCTTAAAAAATTATGAATTTTGTTATTTTGGAATATTTTAGCATATTTTTTAGAAAAAAAATATTATTTTGATGAAAATATGTCCCATGATATATGGTCTCTAAAAAATCATACAAAACCGAACATATTTCACTTTAGAAATAAATAACCTTAGGAGTGTAGTTTTGAGTCCAAAATTTTTGTGTAGATTACTTATGCGATATAGAATAGTGCCAAAAATCCCTTTTTCAAAATTATTTTTTTTTTAAATTTTAAATAATTTTTAAGCCTTAAAATAAGGCATAAAATGGGTAATTTAGGTTTAATTAAGTAATTAAATGGGTTTGATACACATTTATATGTTTTAGGATATTGAAATCTGATGAAGTATGATACTTATAGCATTTAAGGTGTTAGATGTAATTATTAGGATAATTATGTAGTAAATAAGTAATAAGGTAAAATAATAAATTTTAAGTTAATTTGGTAATTTAGGGTAATTAGGTTCAAATTTGATTTGGGTTGAATTTAGACATTTTGAAATATTAATTGATGTTGAGAGATGATAATTAGAGTGATTGAAATATTAGATGTGTAATATGTAAATAATAGGTGATAATACATAATACGCGATAATACATAATACGCAATTATTGAAATATAATAAATAGAAGATATTAGAATAAAAATTGATATTATATAAATAACAAGAATATGAAATAAATCTGATAGACAACTTAAATTTAGGTAATTATAAGAAGAATGTAAAAATTTCTTACATTATGAGTAAATTTGATAAACTAATAAGAATTTAAGTATATCTAGTAGAATAAAATATTGATTAGGGGTAATTATTGTATTTAGTTATCTATAAGTAATGTGATTAATTTTACATTATGGGTTGAAACATATTTTTAGGGTCCGTACATAAAACAATACTTAGAAATTGAACTGAGACCTAATTTAGAAATTGAAGTGAAAACTGAACCCAAACCTAGAATAATTATAAAAGATTTGAGAACTTAGATAATTGGACATATTAAACCTTAAGCTAAAGATAACAAAAAGTGTTATAGGATAAAAACTAATGTGTAACAATTCTATGAAAACTGAGGCAATGTTGGTATTATAGGGATGACCGATAATGGTCTGGGCGAGTCAGACCTCGAGTAAGCAAGCAAAGAGTCTAAGTTAGTTGGGATTAATACGTTGTTGTATTTTGGAGTCTAACTTAGTTGTGCATGTTAGATAGTTGGTTGTGTGCATATACTTGATTATGAGTGATTTTATGATTTTGTTTATTGTTTTGGCTTGTATTGTATGAAGTGATCAATCACCCTAAAATGAACTTACCAAAGATATGACTTGTAAACATAAATCGGACCTGAATAGCAACCCATTAGAGGAAACCTAGGATTCTTCGACCAAATACCAACTCCTTTGAAAGGGATAGTGCTAAATAGTATAATGGGTCCCTTCTTCATCCTTAGTCAAACTGAGTAACGGGTGCAGAGGTCACGGTATGGGTGAAATTAGTGGTTCAAAGGTAGTCATGGGAAGAGTAGTATCTCCATTGTACAAGCTTGGGTTTGGTCATGAGCTATTATATTAATGGCAACTTTCTGCTCAAATTAGAGCGAGTACAATTTCTCTAATCTTATGACGGATCGGACAACGTCGTATGATAACATTTTCTTGAATATGCATTGCACCTAATAATTTGGTTGATAACTTTATTTATATTTGTGGTATAGTTTTAAGTCTTCCATCCTAACCTACTAAGCTGTAGTTGCTCATATCCCTATAGACACCGTTGTAAGAGCTGGCTAAGAAGTGGCTTACAATCACCTTGAAGCTAGCAACTATTGAATCATATAGAGTAAGGAAAAACATTTAAAGAATAAATATATATTTTTAATGTCTAAGCTCTTATCTTAAAATTTTTCATTTCTGAATAATGTATTAACTAGGAAATAAATTACGATGAAACGTTGTAAAAGTTAATTATAATAACTGAATTCTAGTATGTATACATTATTAGGTAAATGACTTATTTAAATTACAAACTATTTATTTCAAAGCAGATTAGCCATAGATGCCTTATGTAAATCAGGTCTAGGATAGCGATTGTAAGGTTAACTTTCATTTTACAATGTTTTATATGATGGGGTTATTATGACTCTGCCGTTTCGGGGTGTAACAGCTGAAACCTTGAAATGAGTGATGGGAAGTGCATGAGAAAATAGAAAATAAAGAAGATAAGCAAACCCACAAACAGCTCTAAAGGATATGATGCATTAGTAGAAGTTTCAAGGATTCACGACACAACTCGATATTATGTACGGGATGTTCTAATGAGGTTACTTACCACTCAACCTTTCTTAAGGATTAGGATAAGAGTAAAAAAATAGCAAAAAAGCTAATGAGAGCAATGCTCAAAAGAAGGAATATCTAGTGTATTGATGTTGATGATGATGCGACTACATGCATAGTAGGTATTTATACTCGAAAATTAAGGTAGCCGGCCTAAATAAAGAAAAGACAAAAAGGGATAGTATTTAAAAGGAGTAATATACAAGGAATGATGAAGGACATATTGGAAATTACAACAAAAGTAACTTTTCTTTGTGGAGGATTCTGTACATAGCTGCTCGGATACGTAACTTGTTGTGGGTGGATGATTCTCTAATAGAAAAGACAAATTCTGCATAGTTAACTTGAATTTTGCCAACCTAAGGTGCTGAGTAGGGATGCTGATTTGAGGTGGACTCATCCTAGAAGGAATGGTTGCAAACATATACTAGAGCTTTCATCTTCTTAACACCGGTGTTGTCAAGCTTAAGGTTGACTCGATCTCAACCAATTGCTGGTGTGTAAAGGGGTAGGTTACAAGTAGAGCATTTATCTAGTTGGCACATAATTTCTGAGAGATATGTAATCACTCGACTCAACATAGGGAATTGACCGACAGCATATGTCAACTTAGCTTCGGTAGTATTTGGCTAGAGTAGGAGAATTTGCTTTGTTAGTCTTTCTAAACCTCGAGTTTGGCTGCGAGTTAAAGGTACAATAGCCGAATTCCTATCTAGTTAATTTGGATTTGGGATTAAATCTAACTTATCTTCATTCAATTCTCCTTTAAGGTGATAGGGACTAAGGTTGGCAATACTAAAAGTGTTTAAGACCCCATAATCTTCGAGTAGTTCTAGCCTATAGGTGTTGTTGTTGATCTTCTAGAAGATTCTGAAAGAGCCTTTAACTCGAGTGGATAGTTTGTTCTTTCTCTTGCTTTGGAATCTCTCCTTACTCAACTATAGCCATACTAGGTCTCCAAACTAAAACTATATTGATTTCCTCCATTTAGTCGTTTCTCGCATTTTCTTAGTATTTTAGGCAATTTGTTGAGTAACTTTGCCATATATATGTTGTAAAGACTCTATCGTGCTCTTATGTTAGGTTCTTCTTACTTAGATTTGGGTACAAGGGTGTAATCAAAGGGCAACTCAAGATTAAAGCCAGAGACAACTTTGAAGGGGGTTTGCTTGGTGGTGTCATGCGCTATAGGGTTGTAAGCAAATTCTACCATAGGTAAACAAACATCCTAATTGACCAAGTTCATACCTATTATAGCTTGGCACAATAATCATAAAGTACAATTAACCACCTCTGTTTAGCCATTAGTTTGGGGGTAACAAGATGTATTGTATAATAGTTTAGTCCCCATCCAATGTTGCAGGGTTCTTGAGGAATGGCTTAAGAACTTTGGATTCTTGTTTGAGACTGCATTTCTTGATATGCTATATAACTGAACAATTTCCTGCAAAAAAAGAGAAACAACAATTGAAGTATCGTTAGTCTTAGAGCATAGCACAAAGTGTGCCATCTTGCTTAATTTAACTACGACAACGATTATTGGATCTTTACCTTGAGCAACTCTAGGTATTCTTAGGATAAAGTTCATGCTCAACTCAATATAGGGTCTGGTTAGGATAGGCAAAAGCATTACTTTTGTTAGATATCTCCTATATATTTTGATGATAACAAAAAGAGTTAAATGCGAATGAATCATTAAGATTGTAAGCTTATAGAAAGATTCTTAGAAAGTTTAATTTTGCAAAATTAAGTTGCATTCAGAAACTTATTTAGAAGGTTTGAATTGATTGAATATAGATTAGTCTGAAAATCTTTAGAGAGTATTTCAGAAGCTTTTACACAAAGAATTGATACAACACTTCAGAAGCTTATTCAGAAACTTCAAAAGCAAAAGGTTGATATTCTTCAAAAAGTTTTTTAGAAAGTAAGTTTAGAAGTATGAGATTGAAAAAGCTTTAAATCGGATTTGACTAATCAAGGCCTAGCTTCACTAGATTGGGCATATTAGGAAAATACACTTAATCCTATTTCACTTAAGTTGGAATTAAGATCTATGGGGATTATCTTTGAGCAATTTAATTTTTGAAAAATCAAGATATGCTTAAGTATGGATAAGGATAAGGTTGAATTGGAATTTATGGAAATTTAAATCTTGAATATGAGTTTTATCCGAAAATTTCTATCAGAAGCAAATTTGGTGGTTATCAAATTGAAGAAAGATAAGGAGAGTTATTTTTTAAATTCAAATGATCGAGATCCTCTCAACATTTCTAAGGATTATCTTTAGTAATCTAATGGTTAGATAAACATAAAAATAAATATAATCTTCATCAAATTAGTTGTTGGAAGATTTTTATATAAAAGAGAAAGGATTCAAAACGTCTAGGTACTGCTCTAGAAAAATCTCTTAAAAAACAAAATATCAAGATCAGATTATACCTTTTGAAAAGTCATAGAAAATCCTTCAAATAATTCTTCATACAGTTCTACTGAAATAAACATTACGACAATCATCATTTCTCTTTAGAATGAAATTAATTGAGGTTTATACTTTTATTCTCACTTGTAATTTGTAATTATTATTTATTGTTTAAGTGTTAAGACAAGTACATCTATACTCTATAGACTTGTATTATCTTAGATTGTAGAGAGGCTACATAAGCAAGGCAAAGTGTTGTAAAATCTATGTGTGATAAGTACTTGTAATTTTTATGATTTGATTTGGTGGATTAAGTGGAATGGCACTGGTGAAATAAACTAAGTCCCCAACAATAGAGCTAAAAGAAAGTAGTAAGCAGAAGGCTAAAGCTCTATAAAATCTCTACTTGATATTCTCTTTCCGTACTCTTTTACTTTATTTATTGCTGTGTGTTAAATTGTTAAATATCACAATTCACCATTATAAGTTATTAAGAGGGGTAAAGTTTACTTTTTATATATTGAAAATTTTCAAAAATTTAAAGATATCAATCCTTCCCCCCTCTTGATATCTTATACAGGACCAACAATTGGTATTAAAGCCTTGCTCTGTTATCTTCTAGAGTTTAAGATCATAGATGAACCAAGTGATAGTTTAATAGTTCAACCTGATAAGATACCATTTTTTTTATGGAACTAACTTTCCCTACTAGAAATTTAGGATGGAAACTTATGTAAAGGGATTAGATTATCAAGCTTGGCAAATTATTTCTGTCAGAGATCTCAAAGTTTTAATTGTTATCACAATAAATGATGATATCACCAAAGCCGAACTCAATTCAAAGGCTAAGAATCTTTTTGTTGAACACTATTGCATGTTCTGAATTTTATCTAATTACTTCTTGTGCTATAGTTAAAGATATTTAGGACACTTTGCTGCAAACCTATGAAGGGATAGAAACAATCAAGGATACAATAATCAACTCGCTAGTTCAACAATATGACACATTTCGAATTCTCCTTGGTGAAGAAATCAAAGACTCTTTTAGTAGATTTACTACAATAACTAATGAACTGTTTTCTCTTCGCAAAATTATTAGTGATGTAGATATGATATGCAAGATGCTATGGATTATTCCCAAAATTTGGAATGTAAAGAAAAATGCTATAAAAGAAGGTTCTGATCTAAAGACGGTTCTGATCTAAAGACATTGACCTTAAGTAAACTATACAATAAGCTCATGGCATATGAAATTGATTTTCTCAAATCAAAAAGTATTTCAAAAGACACAAGGAAGAAGACTATAGCCTTCAAAGCTAAAGAATCAGATACTGATTTAGAAGGAGAAGATCCATCTGAAGAAGAAGATGAGGACATGACACTTTTGGCTAGAAAGCTTAACAAATGGCTTAAGAAAAGGGTTGAGAAAATGTTTACTAAAAGATTTACTACCAATAAAAATTAGTCTATTGATACAAGGAAGGCAATCAAAGAAAAAGAAGAAAAGAAGATAAAAAAGGAGATTATTTGCTATGAATGCAAGAAACCTGGGCATATCAAATATGAATGTCCCATGTTAGTCATGAAAATGGAAAAATTTAAGAAGAAACATAAATCTCTAATGGCAACATGGAGTGACTTGGAAGGTTCAAAAACTAAATTAGAAGGTTCAAAAGAATGCAATGAAGCTTCTCTATGTCTTATAACGCTTTTTAAGGTAGATTCTGAAACTGATTTTTATTTTGACTTAAAAGTACCTAACAATATATGTGCCAAAATTAACAAACTTCTCGAAACTCTTTCTAAGTCAAGTAATAAAATATCTAAACTTGAATCTAATGCTAAAACGTTGAAAATCGAAAAGCATGCACTTAGTCAAGCTAATAAACTGGTAGTAAATGAAAATGATTTTCTAAAAAATGACTTCGAAGGATTGCATATTGCTCATGAAGCTTTAGTTAATGAAAATGTAATTTGAAAAGAAGAAATTTAGAATTTGAAAAATCATGTGGAAGATCAATCTAAGTCAATTAAGAATACCTTTCAGAAGTTTGATGAAAGTGACAAGAAACTACAAATGTTGATTTCTAGCTAATGGATGGATAATTCAAAATCTAAACTAGGTTTCAAATTTGCAAAAACATCCAAGAGAAAGAAAGAAATATTTTTTGTTAAATCAAAAGATGAAAATCAAGAAATGATTAAAGGTAGGGAAAACAACAAAGTGTTTGAACTTATTAGAAAGTACAATAGAAGGTTCTCTTAAAGCAATGATAAGTATCCTTTCAGAGGGTACAACAATAGGTTGAATAGAGGGTATTTCAAAAAGAATCCAAATCAAAGGAAAATGGTAAGTAATAGGTATACTAAGCAAAAACCTTATGCTTATTTCATTTGTGATAAAAAAGGTCATATAGAGAAATATTGTTTTTATAAAAAATACAAGCTCAGTAATAACCAAGGTTCAATTCAAAACACGAGCTTGAATTCCCATAGACCTAATCTTTGCTAGGTTCGTAAATAGATTTAATGTGTGTAGGACTATGAAGATAAGATAAAAGGAACATAGTATCTTGACAATGGATGTTCAAGATACATGACCGGTGATACATTATTGTTTACAAATCTAAAATGGAAGGAAGATGGTTATGTGAAGATTGGTGCCATTGGTAGAGGTAAAATAATTGTAATAGGATCAATTGGTTTAGTACCCCATTCAATCAAAAATGTATTGCTAGTTAAAGGATTAGAACATAACTTATTAAATATAAGTCAATTGTGTGATAAAGAATATAGAATAGTTTTTGAACATAATAAATGTGTTGGATTTAATAAGGATGGTTTTAAGCTATTTGAAGGTTTTAGAAAGAAGAATGTTTATCTAATTAAACCATCTGAAGTATCATCTAAAAGTTGTTTTATTTCTATAAATAATAATGCTATGCTTTGGTACAAAAGACTAGGACATATGAATTTTCAATAGTTGAAGAACTTGTCTAAAAAGAGTTTAACCTTAGGTTTACCTAAAGTACATACTCATGAAAATAAGAGTAAGAAGGTTATCTCTACTCAAAGACCTTTGAAATTATTGCATTTAGATCTCTTTGGCTCCACTTGCACTCTAAGTTTAAGAAAAAATAAATATGGACTTATGATAGAAGATGATTTATCTAAATTTACTTGGATCTTATTTTTGTGTCATAAAAGTAATGCTTTTAAAAGTTTTGAATTCTTTTCGAAAAGAGTTAAAAATGAAAAAGACCTCTCCATCATCTGCTTACAAACTGATCATAGCAAGGAAATTGAAAACTTTGATTTTATTTTGTTTTGTGAAGTCAAAGAAATTTCTCATGATTTTTCTGCATCTTATACTCCACAACAAAATGGAGTAGTTGAATGCAAAAATAGGACTATATAAGAAATAACTATAACTCTACTCAATGTAAGTAATATAGCTTATCATTTTTGGGCTAAAGTAGCTTCAACAACTTATTATAGCATTAATCATGTATATGTAAGACCCTTGACAAATAAAACTGCTTATGAGATTTACGAAGGAAGGAAACTTACAGTTTCATATTTTTACACATTTGGTTGTAAGTGTTTTATTAAGAAATCAGGAAAAGCCAAGGGAAAATTTGAAGAGAGAGCAAATGAAGCCATCTTTCTAGGCTACTCTCTAAACTCAAAAGCATATCAAGTATAAAACAAATAAACACAAGTCGTGGAAGAGTCAATAAATGTTAAATATATTGAAGAAACAATCTATGAAGACTCAGACGATGAAATTTCAATTGATAAGAAGAATACACTTTGTCCTGATTTAGAAGAAGGAAAAACAAAACCTACTTTAGAAGGTAGTTTAGAAGCTTCTAAGATGTTTGATATAACCGAAACAAAACCTATATTAGAAGATACTTTAGAAACTAATACCAGGTTTGTTGAATAACATTCAGAAGGTAAGTTAAAAGGTTTTAAACACTTTCATACTCTACTATCAACTTTAAAATTTAAATTTAATCTTCTTCCTAAGCTTATAATTAGTAATGTTAGATCTAGAATAAGAATAAGATCGAGCTTATAAGGTTTTGAAAATCATTTTGCTTTATATTTGAAATCGAATCTCATTTAGTTGCTAAAGTTTTAAATGATAGTAACTACATCTTAGCCATGCAAGAAGAACTCAATCAATTTTAGAGAAATCAAGTTTGGAGTCTAGTTGCAAGACCTAAAAATAAGTCAATCATTTGAACTAAATGGGTATTTAAGAATAAATTGGACGAGCATGGAAAAATAGTCAGAAACAAAGTACAGTTAGTAGCTAAAGATTAGTCACAGGAAGAAGGAATAGACTATGATGAAACCTATGCTTCAGTTGTCAGATTGGAATCTATATGAATGTTGCTTGCTTTTGCTTGTTTGAAGTATTTTAAGCTATATCAGATGGATATAGAAAGTGTTTTTCTAAATGGTTTCATAAAATAAGAAGTATATGCTAATCAACCTCCTGGATTTGAAGATCCCTTCAAATCAAATCCTTTGTTTAAATTAAAAAAGGCCTTGTCTGGACTTAAACAGGCTCATCATGTATGGTATGACAGATTAAGTCAATTCTTGATTAAAAATGACTTTCAAAAAGGAAAAGTAGATACTATACTTTTCATGAAACATTATGGAAAAAACATGCTAGTTGTACAAATCTATGTTGATGATATTGTTTTTGGTGCAACTAATGAAATATATTGCTAAGAATTTTCAAGTTTGATGTAGGCAAAATTTGAGATGTCACTTATGGGTGAATTAAACTTCTTCTTAAGATTACGAATCAAACAATCAAAGAATGAAATATTTGTTCACTAAGAGAAGTATACCAGATAGATATTGAAGAAATTTGGCTTTGAGAATACCAAGGATTCTTCAATATTTATGAGTACCTCAACAAAGCTTGACATCTTAAGTAATGGAAAAAAGGTAAATAAAAAACTCTATCATAGTTTAATTAGATCTTTACTATATCTAATTGCTTTACGGCTTGATATTTTGTTCAATACTTATGTATGTGCTAGATTTTAGAGTTTACTAACTAAAATACACTTATGAGTAAAAATTTTGATATTATAAGATATTTTGATGCTGACTATGCAGGTTGCAAAGCAGATAGAAAGAGCACTTTAGGAACATGTTAGTTCTTAAGAGATAAGTTAGTTTCTTTGTCTTTTAAGAAACAAAATTTAGTTACTCTTTTAATTGTAGAAGCTGAATATGTATTTATTGGAAATTATTGTGCTCAAATTCTTTGGTTAAAACAACAGTTGAATGACTATAGAATAAGGTGAAAAAATATTCCCATAAACTGTGATAATATGAGTGCTACTAATTTGACAAAAAATTTAGTTTATCATTCAAGATCAAAACACATAAAAATAAGGCATCATTTCATCTATGATCATATAGCAAATAATGATGTGAGCGTTGATTTTGTTTTAACTAAATATCAGTTTGCTGGTATTTTTACTAAACCTCTAGAAAAATTGAGATTTGAATTCATTCATAATGAACTAGGTATTTGTAATCCTTTTTGTTAATTTAGAGAGTTTTTTTTATTATTATTTATCACATGCAAGTTATTTTCTTTACATCTGCAGACACAAAAAATTTTAAGGGCCTTAGCATCTTCTTAGTAGGTCCACAAAATCCTCCTTTGTGGGTCTATTAAGTTAATTCACTTCCTTCAGTTCATTGTCACTACAGTAGTAGTTTAATCTTGCATAAAAGCCTCATTTCTATTCTCTCTATCTTCCTCTTCATCAAACCTTACCTATTCTTCTCTCATTTTTTTTTTCTCTCATCTCAACTTAAATAGCACGTAAAAAATCTAACCACATTATAGCTAAAGGGATTAAATCAAAAATCTAAAATGATCCCAAGAATCTCATTTTTCTTGATGAATAAGAAATAGAAACTACTAAACCTACAAATCCCTAACCAAATCTACCTTTTGAAAAACACTAAGACTTTTCCAAGTAAACCTTAACCCTTGAACTTCAGGATGAACCATTAGAAGGGACTACCTAACAAGTGAGTCAGAAGAATGCTTCTAAAGTACATTTTGAACAAGTTCAGGAAGTTAATAAGAAGGTTGTTTAGGATGATAAGGAATTTAGTTCATCCGAAGAAGTTTCTGAAAGAAATCCTTTAGAACCTGACCCTGTTCCTAAGCCAAGGAAGTCTCTTCAAAAATGTAAGACAACTACTTTAGTTGAGAAGACATCAAAATCTACCTAAAAGTTGGAAAAATCATCCAAAGTTAAGATGTCAATTCCTTCCTTCAAATCAAAGGACAATCCTAAGAAGCGGTACACTGTACGAGGTAAAAATCTTTCCATCAAAGATTCATTTTATTTAGACTTAGAATACTTTGAGAAGAATGGTTTTTACTAGAAAGATTATTTGAATAGATTGGGTTTAAATGTTTAAGTTGATTTATATGGAGTGATAATATGGAGAATTGATGGATGAATTTTATAGAAAGCTTAATGGAAAAAAAGAATCTTTAAAATGATGGGAATTTAAGTGAATGAAAAGCTTTAGCATTCAAATAATAGAGGAATATTTGTTCATCCCTCAAATTTGAAAAGAAAGGTCATTATCATTAAAGAAAAAGGCAATGAAAATAAAAGGAAAAGAGGGAAGGAGCTAACTTAAAAGGAGCCAATGAAGAAAGGGAAATTGATTAGAAGATTAGGTAGCTTTAAATTTGGGGAACCAACTAGGACAACTTTAGAAGGTAACTCAGATAGTTTAGAGATTTGGCCAGTTCACTACAAACAAGGGGATAGCTCAGCCTTTATGGAACAATCTTCTAAAGGAATCAAAGAAGTTGTAGGAAAAATTGTTAAGGATCAAATTGTCGGAATGAAAGACTTATTCAAAGCTTGGGTTAAGGAGTCTATTATTGAATGAAACCCCATTGACCAAACATGTCTTACTGTTGATCCTGAATCCCTTACATAGAACCAAACCACTAAACCCTATGAACCATCTGCGCCTACATTTAAAACTCATCTCACACCTATAAAACCATCTATTCTTGTTTCAGATACTCACTACCTACACATGATCCTTCTACTCAACCAACAGATTAGACTGTTTTCAATCCTGTTCTATCTTTAGATAAGACCCTTATCATTTTAGTACAATCTCCTGACAAGTCACCTCAACTTGCTACTCTTGTTCTTAATCCTGACAAATAGACACCTCCTGAAGGTCATACTAAAACTTTATCTGTGGCCTTCACTAAAGAAACTTCTCCACTTGATCCTATCTTGAACATACCATCATTTGACAAAAGCAAACAACCCATTTAATTTGTTATAACATCCTCTAAAGCTACTCCATCTCCTAGCAAAGCTCCTCCATCATATTCTGGTAGATTCAAACTATATGCTAGGAAGAAAATAAAGAGATCCAAAAAACGAATGTCTTTCTTTTTAACTTGAGTAAAAACTATATGCTGGCATATTTTGTTTTTTGTCCTCCTATAGACTTGATTCTTGTTATTTCTATTTTGTTTCTGAACTTGGTTATGATATTTCCTTAATCAACGTAGTTTGATCTTTTATGTCCGTTATATTTTATTCATACTTGCACATTTTATAAAGATCAAGAGGGAGTTCATTAATAATGATACCAAAAAAGGGGGAGAGAAAAACCAAAAACTGTTGTAGAATACATACTACATACATTACATGAACATTGTACATTGCACAAACATGAAATGATGTTATGAATCTTTTGTGCATTTTGGTTTTATAATAGTATTTTTGTCATCATCAAAAAGGGGTAGAATATTAGATATCTCTCATATATTTTGATGATAACAAAAAGAGTTAAATGTTAATGAATCATTAAGAATGTAGGCTTACTAAAGGATTCTCATATAGTTTAATTTCATAAAACTAAGTTGTACTCAAAAGCTTATTGAAAAAGTTTGAATTGATTGAATATAGACTAGTTTGAAAATCTTTAGAGTATTTCAGAAGCTTTTATAAGAAGAATTGGTACAAAACTTCAAAAGCTTATTTAAAAACTTTAGAAGCAAAAGGTTGATATTCTTTAGAAGGTTGTTTAGAAAGTAAGTTTGGAAATATGACATTGAGGAAGCTTTAAATCAAATTCAAATTAATCAAGGTTTAGTTTTACTAGATTAGATGTATTATGAAAATACACTTAATCTAATTTCACTTAAGATAGAATTAAGATCCATGGGGATTATCTTTCAGCGAATTAATTTTTGAAAAATCAAGATATGCTCAAGTATGGATAAGGACAAGGTTGAATTAGATTTTATGGAAATTCAAATCTTGAATATGATTTTCATTTGGAAATTTCTAGTAAGGCATATCATCTCGACAATTTCAAATCAGAAGCAAATCCAATGGTTATTGATTGAAGGTTATCCAATTGAAGTAAGATAAGGAGTGTTGTTTTTTAATGTCAAATGACCGAGAACCTCTCAAATTATCCAAAGATTATCTTTTGTAATCTAATGGTTAGATAAACATGAAAATAAAGATAATCAACATCAAAATTAACAATTAGAGGATTTTTATATAAAAGAGAAAGGATTTAAAACATCTAGGTACTGCTTTGGAAAAATCTCTCGAAAAACAGAAAATCAAGATTAGATTATACCTTTTGAAAAGTCACATAAGGTCATTCAAATACTTCTTGAAAAAGTTTCACCAAAGTAAACATTGTAACAATTGTCATTTCTCTTTAGAGAGAAATTAATTGAGATTTATACTTTTGTTCACACATACAATTTATAATTATTATTTGTTCTTTAAGTGTTGAGACAAGTACATCTGTACTCTATAGATTGGTATTAGCTTAAGTTGTAGAGAGGCTAGATAGGTAGAGTAAAGTATTATAAAGTCCATGCATGACAAGTACTTATAAGTTTTGTGATTTGATTTAGTGGATCAAGTAGAATGGCACCGATGAACTAGACCGAGTTCCCAATAGTGGAGCTGGAAGAGAACAGTAGGCAAAAGGCTGAAGTTCTATAAAATTTCTACCTAATATTCTCCTTCCTTACTCTTTTACTTTATTTATTACTATGTATTAAATTGTTAACTATCATTGTCCACTAATATAAGTTATTAAGAGGGGTAAAGTTTATTTTTTGTATATAAAAAGTTTCAAAAATTTAAAGATGTCAATTCAACCTCCCCTTTTGATATCTTATATGGGACCAACACTTTCCATTGCATGGCTCGACATTTGGCCCTCTTGTATACAATACAACCCTCAATAATTCAATGCATGTCTTGCCTCATTCTCAACCAAAAAAATTGTCCACTCAAAAGCTCATATGTTCTTTACTTCCTAAAATGTCTAGAAAGCCCTCAACCATAGGCTTCCTTGATAAGCAACTCCCTTATTGAATAAGTTGATACACATAAATTTCCACTTTGGAATAAGAACCATCTTCTACATAATAATTATCCACTATTCTTCCATCTATGCATTACCCAAGTATGGGCTCGAAATATAGTTCCTTCAGATATTGTTCTTTAATACTTACAAACCCAAACAACTTGATCTGTAGTTCAATCAGGAGTACTTGTCTCCTTGATAGAGCATTTGCAACTACATTGCTCTTGCCTTACTTATACTTAATCATAAAATTGAATCCTTTAAGGAATTCAATCCACCTCACTTATTGCTTCAACAATTTGGTTTAACTTCGAAGTTACCTTAAAGGCTCATGATTGGTATAGATGATAAGTTCTTTCAACAATAGATAGTGCTACCACATTTATAGCACTCGATAAGTGGTAAGAGTTCTTTATCTTATACAGAGTAGTTCAATTGAGGTCCTTTGAGCTTCTCACTATGGTAAGCAATTGGTTAACCTTCTTGCATTAAGACCATACTTATACAAATGCTTGATGCATCACATTCCAACTCAAATATCTTCTCAAAGTCAAGTAAAGCTAATACAAGGGCGGAAGTTAACTCAATTAAGGGTATGGCTATGGTACTAAAATTCATGATAAACTTTCTATAAAAGGATACTAGTTTGTAGAAACTTCATACCTCAACATAAGTGGTTGGAGCTGGCTACTTGAAAATTGCTTAGATCTTCTTAACATCCACTCACAAGCCTCATCTACCTATTACATAACCTAGAAATACCATTTCCTACCTAGAGCACATCTAATACGGCACGAAGATGTTTACAATGACTCAACATGTTAGTTCTATATATTAGGATGTTATGAAAGTACACCATAACACACTTCCCAATCAAGTTTCTTAGTACATGGTTCATTGGTTGTGTGAAAGTGCTCGAGGCATTTGATAAGCCAAAAGGCTTTACCATCACCTAATAGTATTTATACCGAGTTTTAAATGTAGTTTTCTACTCATCCTTTAACCTCATTTGAATTTGATGGTAGCCAGACCTGAGATCAATCTTACTAAAGACCTTAGCTCCACTTAGTTTGTTTGGCATGTCATCCAACCTAAGGATCAGATACCGATACTTAATCATGATCTTGTTAACAGCTTGGCTATCAATACACATTCATTTGGTACCATCCTTTTTCAACACTAAGAGTGCTGGAATAGCATAGGGATAGAGGCTCTCCCTTACATACCCTTTCCTTAGTAGTTCATTGACTTGTCTTTGGAGTATAGCAACTTGTTCATAACTCATTTGATAAGTTGGTTTGTTTGGCAAAGCAATACTAGGTATTAAGTCAATGTAATGTTCAATGCCTCTAAATTGAGGCAAACCTTTCAGCAAATGTTATGAAAACAAGTTAGCTTAATCGTCCAACAATCTTCTTACTTCAGCGGGTAGTTTGGTCCGTTCCTTCAACTCTAGTAGTCTTCTTACCAACATAAAAGTTAACATATCATCTTTCATAACCTCTCGGAGGTCAACTCTACTTAGCATTAATGCCTTCTTGGATCCTTAAGCAAGTTTAGCATGTAACCTACTAACTTGACTTAGTGTCATGGGATTTAAAGTAACCTTCCTACTATCTTTTCAGAAAACATAGGTGTTTCAAAATCCATCATGCATAACCCTTTGGTTAAAGAGTTATAGTCAGCCTAATAACACATGTGATGTGTACATGGGTAGTGTGCTACAAAGGATCTTGTCGAAATAGAAGCAATACTTGTTAAGTGAAATGTAGTGCCCCTTTCTCATTCAACTAATGCAACTTATGAGGCTTTGGATGTGCTATAGTCAATAACTTTAACTTCTTAATCAGATTGGCTGATGCCACATTAGTGTAGCTATTACTATTTACAATAAGTGCATACACCTGATCATTCACCTTATACGTGATATGGAATAAGTTCACTTTCTGCTCCTCCTCATGTGAGCTTTCCAAACTCATTGTACACCGAAAAACTATAACCAACTAATCCAAGTCCTTGGCAAACCCATCTTCCTCCACTAGTTCATTCTCTTAATAGGGTTCCTTCTCAGGAATAGTCTCTTCCTTAAGTTCGTCATCAGTACTATCAACTTCAAGTTTTGAGATGTCTCCCTTAATGACCATGGTTCATTGGTTTTGACATTGAGCAGCCATATGTCAAAACCTCTAGTGCTTAAAGCACTTGATTTGGCTCATCTTGTTATTAGACCCCTATCCCTAGTATGTTTGAGTTAGCACATCACTGTTAGGTAGGCCTTTTTGTTTAGCTCATACATCAACCTTTCTAGTAAGCTCGGTACTTGACTGAGCTTAGTAACTTCCTTAGCCTGGTTGGCTCAATTGAGCGGGTTAGTATTCTATTTCTTCTTTGTCTTTCTACTCATTGGGCTATTTGTATAGCCTCATCTAGTATAGTAAATTGCTGGGGTGCCACAACGTCTTGGATATCACTTCTCAACCCAGTAAGGAACCTAGAGACTATTTATAATGATGGCTCCTTTACTTTAGAGTGAATCATAAGAATTTGGAATTATTGGACATATTCGTCAATAGTTGGGCTTCTTGCCTTAACTCTTGAAGCCGAACAAAGGTATCCTATAAATTAGTATCCACCAAAAACCAATTTTTTAGTATTCTCTTCATCTTAGGCTAAGTATTGATCTCTCTATATCCTTCTTGTCTTCTCATAACCTAAAAATTCTTCTACTATATGGCGGCATATCCTGAGAACTCAACAGCAGTAGTTCTCATTTCTCGTAGTCTTCATATTGGTAATAATCAAAGACATACTCTACCTTTTCCTCTCATTTCAAATACTCATCCGTACTTCCAAACCTATGGAAGCTCAAGATTTGAAGCTTCACATGGTCGGTAGCTCGGGGTGCTGGAGCTTGTTCTTCTTCCTCATTATATTCTTCCTCTTCATCTTCATCCAGATCTCCCAAGTCAATCCTTCTTATCACTCGCTCACTTACTCTTTTGCTTTAAACTTGTCGAGCTAGAATCTATCCTATAACAAGTTGAGCAACTTGTGGAGTGTTCTATACAACTTCAACTGGGAGATAAGCAATTGCATGACTAGCTCTAGTCAAGTCCCCTAAGATGCTAGCCACCTCATCTAATGTCTCTTGGTACTTTTAGGAGTATTATGAAGTTGTTAGCTATGGTAGGCAACTCCACCATTATCATCCCAAATTCCAACAATAACACTTAGGTCTATCATTTCTTTGATAAATCAAATATCAAACTTTTTTATTTTGAGATGGTCTTGGCTTTATTTCTTCTAACTAAGCAATATACACACTCCTTAAACTAGATACTCAGTAACTTGTAGCTACAGCAACTACGCTATTGAATAAGTCACAACATAGAAACTTACTCTATTTTCAAGTGTCTATAATAGGGAAAAATAGGGTACTCAAGAACAAGTTACTATACCCTATTGTTGTCTTAACATACCTTAATAATCTTCTCAATAATTTTGATACACTATGATAACAAGCACTACTTCGCAATCCTAAATACAACTTACCTAAAACAAAATCTCCACTTTAATACTAAGATGGTGCAAACCAAAGCTAAAGGTAAACAGCCAATTGCTAGGGTGGGTCTAAGCTTATCGAAACCTTGAAACAAGTGATGGGAAGTGCATGAGAAAATAGAAAAGAAAGAACTTAAGCAAACTCACGAACAACTTTGAAGGATATGATACAATTGTAGAACTTCCAAGAACTTATGGCACAACTCAATATTATGTACGAGATGTTTTGATGAGATTACTTACCACCTAGCTTTTTTTAAGGGTTAGGATAAGAGCAAATAAGGAGCAAACAAGCTAATGAGAGCAATGTTCTCAAGAAGGAATATCCAATGTATTAATGTTGATGATGATAAGGCTACATGTATAATGGCTATTTATACAAAAAAAATAGGATAACCTAACCAAGAAATGAAAAGACAAAAAGGGATAGTATCTAAAAGGAGTAGTATATAAGGAATGATGAAGGGCATATTATTGGAAATTAGAACAAAAGCAACTTTTCTATGTAGAGGATTCGATATATAGCTGCTCGGATACGTGGCTTGCTGTATGTAGGTAACTCTCTAAGAGAAAAGACAAATTCTACATAGTTAGCTTGAACTCTGTTGACATAAGGTGTTGAGTAAGGATGCCTTTCTAGGGTAGACTCATCCCAAAATGGAATGGCTATGGGCATGTGCTATAGCTTTCATCTTCTTGGCACCATTATTGTTGAGCTTATGGTTTGCCCAGTCATGATCAATCATTGTTGTGTGAATGGACAGGCTATAAGTATAGCATTTGTCCATTTGGCACATAATCTACTAGAGATGCACAGTCACTTAGTTCGACATAGGGAATTGGTTGATAGCATAGACCTACTTGGCTTTGATAAGAGTCGAATGGAGTAAGAGAATTTGCCTTGTTAGTCCTTACAAACACTTAGGCTCGACTTTAGGTTAATGGTCCAGTAACTTAATTTCTATCAAAACTCAACCTGGCATTTACAATAACCTAATAGGGGTAATAATTACGTTGTTAGACTAAATACTGACAATTTGATGAGGATGGAAAAAATAGTTTTTTCCCTACCCTTAGTTAAACTAGATGATAAGAGAAAGGGTTGTAGCAAGGTTGAGAACTATGATTTGACTGTTATCTAAGGAGAAGGGTGTTCTATATTACACAAGCTCAAATTTAGTTTAATAGTGTCGTTTTGAAACTCCTTAAAATCTAAGTTAGAGTAGATGGAATTACTTTAACTTCATAATGGACCAATAATATGTAGGAAATAGTTTTAAGCCCAAACTTGAAGGAGAATGGTTGCCCTTCTCATCTTATAAGCTATGTCCTTAAAAGTTAGTCATGGCTATCTGTACAACCAAGCTAAGCTTGCTAATCCTTAGTTATACTGGTCAGCTCGTTTGAAGTCCACTAGAAGTGGAAGGAACATGAGATGTACCATGTTCCCTGACTTGTCTACAAAGACACACCCTCCCAAGATCTGCAAGATTTATGCCCTAGTATATTTGCTAATTTTCTCCTTATTATCCCTACGTAATAGGAACCTAAAATGTCTCTACAACCAAGTTAACTTAGCACATCCTCTTTTGCCCTATTTGATCTCATACATGACACCAAGCTAAGCCATGGATATCGAAGACCATGTTTGATATGTGTTACCGATAATTGGCATGCTATCTATAAGAGGCCAAACTAAACCTCAACATCTTGTAGGGTATTGGTGTGCTCCCCATGAGCTATGTGAAATGTATATGTCTCCCATCACCAATGTTCAATGAACGTAATGATTAAGTGGTTGTTCAGTTAGATATATGGGAAGTAACTCAACCCTATGATTCTAACTTACTTTAGTTAGGGCTCCATACAAGGGTCTGACTCACTCTCATCTACATCCTAATCATAACGTAGCTCTCATTCTCGACATCGCACTACAAGTGCCTCAATCGATTGTAAAATACATCTACCACATGACGTGATAAAGTAATGAAATATCACTATAACATATAGTCATAAGGAGAATTAGTTGTTAATAGCTTATGTATCCTACCCAAACCCACTGTAACTTATGCCTATCTTATCCACTAAGAATTGATATATCAATAGGTCTAGGCTTCATTTATCTTGTAATATTTGAAATAGTAGAAAGTCAAACATTAAGACTGTTAAGAGAAGAATAGTGATGACAATTGAGCAAAATTTCGCAACATTTATATCAACTTTAGCATTATTCATTGAATTACCCTCTCGATTCCTATATTGACGTGTTCCTTTATTTTATCCTTTTCTCTTACAAAAGGTGCATATTATTCTATCTAGATGTCCTCTTACATCCATCTTTATGTGGAACCCTTTTGTATGGGGCTTACCCTTCATACGTTCGAGCAACAAATCGAGTCAAACTCTCTATAAGTATGGAATAACTAACCATGTCGACTCATCTCTGATTAGGAAGAAGTGTACTCTATAACACTATGCATGATGGTAGATTTGTATCATTCCTCAATCGAGTCCATGACATTAAACTGCTCAAATTGAGTTGCAACTATTACATGTAAGTAAGGGATCTATATACCATTTGTTGCAGGTATACATACAGTTATTGAAGTCGAACGTTTACACATGACTACCTCCTTTTATCCCATTGTTGATATGCTTACTACCTATCACAACCTCATACATCTTGCTATAGTTGTTGAATCTCACCATACAATGAGAACTAGCTCACTAAACCTACTCTTCTAAGATATCTATAGCGGATTTTGTAAATGGTGAATTTTTAGTGACTCATTCCACTGCCTTGTTATGTATTTTGTCCTATGATAATACATAGTGATAAAAGATCTTCCTAACTAGCGTTGTAATAGGTAATCTCAACCACTTTTTAGAACTCCATTATAAGCTTTCAAAAGGTTCAATGTCCTGTAATCGAATTGGTAGCCACCATCATGGGCAACTATCTATAAGTCCATTAGTAAAGGCTGAAACCAATAAGGAGTTAGGTTAAGGACCTTCTCCATAGACTTTTCGAACTTTCGAGGCTAAGCTTGCATTATACCAAATGTAGCCCACTTCATGCATTGCTTGTTCTTGTGTACTTTAGTGAAATTACTCACAATGTGGCATATACACCAACACTAAACCATAAAGGGTAAATGCCATCCATTTTCTTCCCTCCCTAAAGCTAACTAGATACCTATCTCTTTATCTGATATAAGGGATATGGTCTCTTAACTTACTCTCTCACTATGGATATGTTGCCTCAATTTCCTTAGAAACCAACCTGATGCCTCCGTAGTCTCTTTATCTACTATTGAAAAGGCTAGATGGACTATGTAGTTCACACCATCTACCCTATAAAACTTCCATACTGTAGGCTAAAAGTGTACCAAACCCATGTAACTCCATTAGCCTTGGTTCCCTCGACCTACCTTACATCTACTTAAGTTTTGTCTTAGGATTTCTCCTTCATATGGCGCTGGGTAGTCTTAGAAGATCATTGTACAATCTATCCTAGTTGCCATAGATTGCTTCGATAGCCTCTATCTTTATAGACCACAACCTTCTATTACTAAGCATATACTTGAATTATTCGTTGATAATGCTGCATAACAAAGAAATTTTTTTATTGAGGTCTTCACTAATAACATTCAGAAACACCCCTACCATTATATTTGAATCTAACTAGGGGTAATCTTGAGTTATTAGTTGATTTACACATGTATGGGATCCATCTACCTTGTCATGACCTTAATGCACTTTAACTTTTTCTTATATGCCCTCAATCACTTGCATTCGCTTTTGTGCCTTGAACACACCATTGAATGCTTTCTCTTTTTAGATTTTGTAGATTTAAAGTTTGCATAATACTTGATGTGATAGTACTTGATAGCTCTTAATAGTTCATTCTTCTCATTAGATCACATACCTATATGTAGGTCTTCAGTAGTTTGTATGTTGCTAAACTCTTCTTTAATACTCCTCTTGAATTGTAAGTATCCATCATCTCTACCTTTGTTGAAGAATGGTATCACATCCCTAACAATAGATCTGATCATCTAATCATCCAAGGGGTTACCCGATGCTTGTATAGGCTCTATTGAGCTTGAGCTAGAGGTGTAATAGTCTATAGGTAACATTACCAATATATAGGAATGACTTCTACCCATCACAAGAATAATCGGAGGTAATGAAGGCATATCAATTTTAACACCAATGCTGCTATCATTATCATCATCCTCTTCATCTAAATTGGGATGATAATCATCATCACCCTCATCCTCATCATCTAACCTTCCTACTCATTGAACTACCTGATGATGTGAAACTTCCTTCTTAAATACCAATCCAACTACCTCATCGACCGTAGTATCGTCACCCCATGTAAGGGTAAACATTAGTAGTAGGTCATCTTCATAATTAATTGGCTTATTAAATTGAGTTAAAGGCACATGCACTACATTTACTATAGGGGTTCTGTTTAATTCTATAATCCTCACATATGATTGGTAAATGTGGGTTTGCCTAAATACTTTGGCCATCTCAATTAAATTTTCCATATCATCATCATCTTTTATGGTAATTAAGGTATTGGACACAATTCTAGAATAAGCGTTGGGATGCCACTACAATATCACAACCTTACCTTCACTTGACAAACCCTTTCAAATATTTCTAAGAAGTTCAAATTTGTTCTTACTTTTAACATCTTTACCAAATCCCAATCATACTTCAAGTCCAAATTTCCCCTAGACAAAAGAGTATGTTTTGTCAGCATCAAAATAATTAAAAAGGAAAGAAGTGAAATCATCATTCTTTTTATTTTTTATTTTTTTTTTAACTTGAGATAGAGTTTACACAAAGCTTAACCTACTCATACTTAAAATATTTGAAGCTAAGAAACCACCCAAGGCCAATTATTAACATTATGAGACAAAGAAGGCAAACATGGACAACAGATCTACTTCAAAAACTTTCTATAATTAAACTTCGATGTTTCTCATTTTGTATAATTATTTTTTCTTATTTATTCTTTTCCTTAATTATTCTTTTATGATCATAAACAACTTCAAAGTTTTCTAAAGGGGTAATGAATCAAATATCCAATAACGTTATCTCATAAAGCTTTCAAAATTATACTGTATTTTTCTCCCATTTTTTAAGTGCTAAAATAACGAATATAAAATCTAAATCCTAGACAAAAGATCATCAGAAATGTTCTCCATGCTAGGCCACTTGAGGACCCTCAACTTTCCATCCTGCACTACTGAAAAATCAAAGTATGATACATTATAGAATAACAGCTTAGGAATTCTTTTGTTCTTTTTTATAAGTGACAATAAAATACGTAAAATATGAAATATGAGGATGCTGAAGTAAAAGTATGAAAGAAGAGATTTTAAGAAAAGTTTTTCTTTTTGTCAATGATTATAGCACAGGTTATTAAAATGCTTGATCAATAGGGGTAGTTCAAGGATATATCTATCACTTCGATATGCTAATTGATAGAATTTGACCACTTATATCGCTCCTTAGGATTTATCATTGTAGAAAACTTAAATTATATGGATTGGTAATTTTTAACTTATTTTGTAGCTAAATGGTTATGGGGGAGGATTAGCACTCATGGACATGCCAAAAGAATTAGAGATGAGCAAAAATAAACTTTGCATTAAGGATCCCTACTTATCACATCTGCAAATTCCTTTAGAACATTAACAGCTACAAAACCTAAAAATAAATAAAATCAGAAAATTAAGTGCTATTATAGTTAATGGCAAGTTTCGTATTAGTAGTTTTAACAAAGGGCATTTTGGGAATAGGAAAGTTTGGCAAACCTTAGGTATAAAAGGGGAACTTAGGGTTTGAGAAACCCTTTTCTAGCGTTATACCTTATATTGTAGCCTTGGTTTTCTAGAGTTTCAAGTGATTTGAGAAGTGACGTACTTAGGAGCTTAGTTATCACTAGAACTTATTGTAACATATTTGAATTAATGGGTCCTTCAAAATATTGAAGAAAGAAGAGTAAGTAGGTTTTCGAACTGACTAAAGTAGCTATCACGAAGCTATTCGGAAGATATGACACACTAACAAATACAACATGACTTAATATAATGCACAAGTTAATGTCAAAGTCTACCTACAACGAATCTTGAACTATTTAGTAAAATTAAAAAAAAGTGTATAGAAAATGGACTTGGAGAGGGTTGTCTCATAGGAGCAATATATTCAATGTATCAATAAGGCAAGATGATTTTGACTTACAAGAAAAATGGACAATTTATAGTAAGTCTTTAGGGTAACAATATAAATAAAGAAATTACAAAAAGGCTTACGAAAGGGAAATTCCTAGTAGATTTGAAAAAAAGGAAAAAGGGTAAAAAGGATAAACAACAAAAAGGGAAAAAATGGTATAGTGTCAGGTGGAATAGATAGGTATCAGTGTAACATTGGCTTCGTACATAGATTCTCTTATCACAACAGGCAAAGGGAATCAAAATCTTATAGCAACAAAGAGGCCGAGTCTAGAAGTAATGTCATGAGAACAGGAAGGATGCCAAGAGATGAGTACTTGGCTATGGTCAGAGTAGCTGACATTACTTGGTAAGGACTCTCAGTGGCAGAAAAGTCAAATTACTTGACACAGTCTTCAACTAAGGAATAGTTAACATCGACCTTAGAGAGGGAACAAAGCATGGTATAACCTCCTGGAGTTATCAAAGAATTTAGCCATCCGTCTTTCACATAGAGTTTCTTGTCATTGGCAGGTTGCCAAGAGAGGATCATACGGGTGAAGGATTGGAGGCCTTGAAGTCATCTACGAGTAAGAGGATTAGTGATCGGTAGCTCATTAGTTCTTTAAGGTTAAAGATTTGCCCTCAAATCTTGTCCCTCTTCTTCATCGGGTACATAGAGTATCAAATCAACCACATTAAAAGTAGTAGATACATCATATTTGTCGAGCAGCTTTAGCTCATAAGTATTGTCATTGATGCGATCATAAATCTTAAAATGTTCGTCTGATCTACGAGAAAGCTTGCTTATTCTCTTCCTAAGGAAACATTCCTTACTGAAGTGGACTAAGATAAGGTCTCTAGGGCTACAAATCACTCATCTCCTTTTGTAGCTTCTTTCTTCCTTATGTCAGGCTACAATCTATACTAATTGTTCGACAACTTTTTGATATAACTTTTGGAATTCCTTGGCACACTACAAGCCAGATTGGCTTTTCCCTTATACAGTCGAGCTAACAGCTATATCTAAAGGCAAGTTTAAGTTAAGTCTATAGACAAGTGAACTCAATGATAAGTAAGCATAGGTCCCAATCATGTAAATTCTTATCCACAACTGCTCGTAGAAGGTTACCAACTATTCTGTTTACTACCTCGATTTGGCCATCTATTTAAAGGTAATAAGTACTATACATAAGCTTAGTTCTGAGTTTCCTTCATAAGGTTTTCCAGAAGAAACTCGTGAACTTCAAATTACAGTTGGATATAATACTTCTTAGTAGCTCGTGCAAATGTACAATTTCTTGCAAAAAGAGGTTAGTAATAACTCCATAGGGTTTTCCAAAAGAAACTCGTGAACTTCAAATCACGGTTGGATATAATACTTATTGGTAGCTCATGTAAATGTACAATCTCTTGCAAAAAGAGGTTAGCGATAAATAAAATATCATTAGTTCTATAGCAGGGAATGAAGTGGCTCATCTTATTAAAATGATTGACCACAACCATAATGGAGTCATGTCTTCTTAGTGTTTGGGGAAGGCTGAGCATGAAATCCGTGCGTAGGTCGATCCATAGGTACTCAAGTATAGGTTGGGGTGTGTACTTTCTATACGACTCATACCTTCCTTTTGCATATGTATACACCTTGCACCTTTCAAGAACTCAGTGTATGTACCTCATTTTCCCAAGCTAGTAGAAATGTTCTTTCAGCATTTCATTCGTCCTCTTTTCTTCAAAATGGCTAGCTAAGCCTCTAACATAAGCTTCACAGATAAGTAGTTCTCTAGCTGAACCACTTAGCACACAAACTTGATTTCCCTTTATCAAGAACCCTTGACTCTAGTAGAATCTATCCACAACGCCTCCAACATTATACTTGGCTAAGAAGGGCCTAAAATACTAGTCGTACTTATACCGATTAGGCAGCGTGCTGAATCTAAGTACCTTAGCTTACATAGTCATAATAAAGGTATGACAATGAGAAAAAGCATCTACCATAGTATTTGTGCTCCTCTTCTTATACTTGATGACATAACAAAACATCTCCAAGAACTCAACTCACTTAGCATGGCATTGAGAAAGTTTTGATGCCTATGAAGATGCTAAAGAGACTCATGATTTGAGTAGATAATGAATTCTCTTGGTAATAGATAATACTACTAGTTCTACAATGTTGAAACAAAGGCATAGAACTCCTTGCTATAGGTTGAGTAATTTAAGGTAGCACCTCGAAATTTCTCACTGAAATAAGAGATTAGTTTGCACTCCTACATGAAGACAGCACCAATGCTGACACCAAAAGCATCATACTCCACCTAAAAAACTTTCTCCAAATCCAGTAAGACGAATATTGGAGCAAATGTCAACTTAGACTTCATACTTTGAAAACTCTTTTGAGCTTTCTCTAACTACCTAAACTTAGTGTTCTTCTTAGTCAATTCAGTTAGCGGTGCAGTTATGGAACTGAAATTCCAAATGAATCTCCGATAGAATGAAGCTAGACCATAGAAGCTCTTAACTTCAACAACACTAGTTAGCATAGGCCACTGAAGAATAGCTTTGACTTTCTCATCATCAACTAAAACTCTTTTCTATGAAACAACATATCCAAAGAATACAACCTTACTTTGACATAATACACATTTCCTCAAGTTGCTGAATAATATCTTAGTATGTAGGATGTCGAACACCGATCTTAAATGCTCAAAATGAGTGATGAGGTCAGCATTGAAGACCAGAATGTCATCAAAATAGACCACAACACATTTGCCAATCAATGTTCTAAGTACATGATTCGTTAGTGATATAAATGTAGTCGGTGCATTAGTTAGTCTAAATGGCATTACCATCCTTTCAAACAAACCATCCCTTATCTTGAAAGCCATCTTCCATTCATCTCTAAGGCTCATTCGTACTTGGTGGTAGCCACTTTTCAGATCAACCTTTGAAAAGATGTAAGTTTCATGTAAATTGTCGAGCATATCGTCCACCATAGGATTAGGTATCAGTACATAATAGTAATTTTGTTGATGGTACAATTGTCGATGCACATTCTCTATAACCCATCTTTCTTATGTCCTAAGATGGTTGGCACAGCACATAGGCTTTTACTTTCTCCAATGTATCTATAGTCTACCAACTTATCTACTTGTTTCTTTAACTTGGTTGCTTAGTCAACAGTAAGTTTATAAGCAGGTCAGTTTGGTAAGGTAGCTTTAGGCTAAGGGTCCATGTAATGCTCAATGCTTTTTAGGGGAGGTAAACCTTTCAGCATCTTGTTAGGAAAAAAGTTCGTATAGTCTTTAAGTAGAGCTCTCACTTTGATTGGATAGTTCTCAACATCTTTCAACTCTTAAGAGTCTCCTGACTAAAAGGAGTACATAGTCCTTGGCCTTGACTTCTTGGGTGAACTAACCTCAGGAATTGCTAAGGACTTCTGCTGTAGTGAACTAGCAACCACTTTTTAAGCTTCCTGTACTTCCTTAAGACCCATGGTTATCAATATAATTTTCTTCCTACCCTTTTCAAAACATGTAGGCATTCTTATACCCATCGTGCAAGATCTTCAAGTCAAACAGCCATAGTCAACTAAGTAATATGTGAGAAGCATACATGGGAAAGACATCACACAATACCTCATCCCTATACCTATCACTAATGGTATTTGATACTTTATCTTGCTTGGCAACATGTAAGTTATCTTTGTCATTAAGCTAGTGAATCTTATATGACCTAGGGTGTAAGAAGGTTGACAATTTCATGGCCTTCACTACCCCTTATGTTATGACATTGGTACAGCTTTCTCTATCAATGATCAAAGCTTATGGCTTGCCATTCACTTAGCAATTCGCATGGAAGAGGTTCATGCTATGCTTATTCTCATCAGCCACAAATGTGCTAAGGGACCGTCGAATGACAAAACAATACTCGGTACCACTCTTCGGAGGTATCTCGGCATCAAGGTCTTCCTAAAACTCTTCTATCATTTGCTTTACTCCCATCTCTTCCTCTCCTTCACTCACACTCTCTATTAAAACCAGGGCTTGTCTCCCTTCATGGTCATGACTCGACAGTTTGAACATTAACTAGCCACGTACCTATAACCAAGACATTTAAAGCATTTAATTTCTGTAGTCTTTCTTTTAGAGCTTTAAGCTTAGTCTCTTCGAACTACAGGTTCCTCAGCCTTGCTCTTACCTTAGCCTTCTTCTAATCGAATTGACACTTGCCCTTGACATTCTATCTCGAAACTATTTAATGTTCGGTCATTCCCTAATTGGCATGCCATTTCTATTCGACAGCATAGGTTAGCTACTCAGCATTCAACTAACTTGGTTCCACCTTCACCTTTCTACTCTCTATGCTACCTTGATGGCTTCATCTAGAGTCGCAAGACTTTGTAGCTCTACTATGTTATGAATCTCAATGCTTATCCCATAAGTGAGCCACACTACAATTCATACCTTAGCTTCGTTAACATCATTCATATCATAAGCAATTGAAACTCTTGGACATAGTTGTCCACTGAATTGTTACCCTATCTTAAATCTTATAGATGTTAGAAAGTGTCTTGTTTGTAGTGTTTAGGAAAGAACCCACTTCTTAGAACTCTCTTCATTTCATTTTATGTTTAGATTTTGTATCGAACCCTTATACGAACATTCTGTAGCTTCTTCCACCACACTGCTACATATTTAGAGAATTCCAATGTGGCTACTCAAATACAAACAGCATCTTCATAATCGTAGAAGTCTAATACCTTCTCGATATTCTCCTCCTAATCTAGATAGTCATCAACATTACCAGATCCGTTGAAGCTAAGAATCTATAACTTAAGGTTTTCGGCACCTCTAGGTGCTTTAGACTTATGCTCATTAATCCCTACATACCATTCCTCTTCTTCTTCATACTCTTCCACTTTATCCAACTCTAACCTTCTTCTCACCATTCTATCGACACAATGGGGTAGTGCTTGGTTCGTAGGAAAGGCTTTTGGTGCTTGTTCATTCATCTGCCTTTTAGGCCTATCTTTCATTTCTCGGTCCTGTTCAACTACTCTCTCTCTCTCAACCTAGTCTCTAGGACTCTTTGTATTGAAGCAGCTAAATTAGCTGTAATAGCAGTAAGGTCTTATATCTGCTCATCAATAGTATGTGGGGTTTGTTAGGTAACTTAACCTCAACCATAACGATGAGTATTACTTTCAGCATCGTTAATCTCTCCTTAAACACTAGGATTCAACATTCTCAAAACAAACCTTTAGAAAGCACTCTTCACATAAGAAATCCTTCCATACATACAAATACCATGCGAACTATGAACTATAAATGTATTCTATTCATCCATATGAAAACAGAGTATTTCGAACAACAAACTAATAAGAGCTATCACCACATAACCCTCAGTCACAATCTCGAGCTCTAATACTAAGTTTATATGAAGTGCTTAAAAGCTCAGTTATCATTAGAACTTACTGTTGTAGATTATGACCAATAACTGATAAGGTCAGTCGCTAAATGAGTCCAAGCTTATAGAAAGCTTGAGAGGGAAGTGATGGTGAATGTATGACAGGATAAATGCGAATGAAGAGTAAGCAAAAACTTAAAAATAGCCTAAATGGATATGACGCACCAATGGAACTTTCAAAGACTACTAACACAACTCGATATAATGCATAAGATGGTCTGATGAGGTCACTCACCACCTAGCCTTGCTTAAGGGTTATGATAAGAGTGATGCCAAAAGTAAATAGGCAGTATTTATACAAGGAAAGGAAAATGCTCAAGTGTATTAATGATAGTCGATCCGTTGTAGCTACAATTACATAGGTATATATACCCATAAGTTAGGGCAACTTACTAAAAAGAAAAGAGACAAAAAGGGTATTTTCTAAGGAAGTGATGTACAAAATATAAAAGGGTAAAAAAGAATATTTAAGAAAAACAATCATTAGTCTAATGGATTCTATACATGATTTTGCATACATGGTGATGTTGTATTAGTGATGCTATTGGAAGATGTGGACAAAAAGTACGGTTAACTTACTTGTCCAAGCTAGCATGGCTTAGTCAGTCCGGACTCTCTCTCTAGGCAGATCGGTAAAGGTGATGCCGAGCAAGTGATTAGCTAGGCATGAGTGAGAATAAAGGTTGGCTGTTGTCTCAACCATCCACTTCTTAACATACTATCTATGAGAAATAGGCAGTCATTTAGCTTGGCATGAAGAATGGATTGGTTAGGATATACTCGGCTTCAGTAGGAGTTAGTTGGATTAGAAGAATCTACCTTGCTAAGCCTTCCAGTCTTGGGGCTTGGTTGTGGGTTAAAAACTTAGTAACCTAATTCCTATCATTCTTCCAGGTTGATTTGGATTTAGGATTAAACCCAAATAATCTTTAATCAATTCTCTATTGGCGTGATGTGGACTAAGTTTTGCAATGTTGAAGATGTTAGAAACTCCATAACCCTTGGGCAGCTCCAATCTATAAGCTTTTTTGTTGATCTTCTAAAGGATTCTGAAAGGTCCTTCAACTCTTATGGATAATTTGTTCCTGCTCTTGCTCGGGAACTGTTCCTTACTAAGGTGTAGACAAACCAAGTCTCCTTGTAAGAATTGTTTAGCCATCATATCCTTGGCCTTCTCTCCCATTCTTCTAGCAGCTTGGTCAATATGTCAAGTGACATTGTCATAAATGTGCTGAAGGGATTTTGCTTTAGGTCTTGTGTCTGGTTCTTCTTACGCAAGCACTAGTGCAGGGGTATAATCAAAGGGTAACTTAATATTGAAACCATAGACAATCTCAAAGGTGGTTTGCTTGGTAGTATCATCCACTCTTCAATTGTAGGCGAATTTGACCACTAGTAAGCAAATGTCCTAATTGACTAAGTTCTTGCCAACTGTAGCTTAGAGTAATGATCCCAAAGTATGATTAACTACCTCTCTTTGGCAATCAATTTACGGGTAATAGGAAATACTAAATAGTAGTTTGGTTCCCATCTGATGCCACAAGGTCCTCTAGAAATAGCTCAAGAAATTCAGGTCTCTATCCGAGGCTACATTCTTCAGTACGCCATGTAACCATACGATCTCTTGCAAGAAAAGAGAAGCAACAATCGAATCATCGTTAGGTTTGGCGCAAGACACAAAGTGTACCATCTTCTTGAACTGGTTACCACAACCATTACAAAATCTTTGCCACAGGCAGTTCATAGTAATCCAAGGACAAAATTCATGCTCAATTCTACCAGTGATTTCGTCAGAATAAGTAAATGTATTACTTTCCCTTTTTCGGCTTAGCGCTTACCCTTCTTGCACATGACATAGTTTTCAACAATTCAATGCACATCTCGTCTCATCCTAGGCTAAAAGAATCAGCCACTCAGCAACTCTGATGCCCTTTTCTCCCTAAAATGTCTCGACAGTCCTCCATTATAAGCTTCCCTAATTAGTAGCTCCCTCAAGGAATAAGTAAGCATGTATAATTTTTCATCTCGAAACAAGTAACCATCCTCCATATGATACTTGTCTACTATTTTTCCATCGACGCATTGTATAACTATTAGTCCAAAGTGTGGATCCTTTAAATACTGATCTTTGATACTAATAAACCCAAACAGTCTAGTTTATAGTTCATTCAAAAGTACATGTCTTCTTGAAAGAGCATTTGTAACTACATTACTCTTTCCTTGTTTATATTTCATTAAAAAATTAAATCCCTTAAGGAATTCAACCTATCTCGCCTGCCACTTCAATAACTTTATCTAACTTTAGAAGTACCTCAACGACTCATAGTCAGTATATATGATAAATTATCTCGGTTGTAAATAGTGTTGCCATATTTACAGTGCTAGATCAATACTAAGAGTTCTTTGTCATATATGAAGTAATTTAACTATAGTCCTTTGAGCTTCTAACTATGGAATGCAATTAGTCAGCCTTCTTATATTAAGATAGTACTTATTCTAATGCTTGATGCGGTACATTCTAGCTCAAATATTTTCTCGATGTTAGGTAGAACTGACATCGAGGAAAAGGTCAATCTTTCTTTTATCTCAGTAAAGCTTCTCTCCTCCCTTTCTCCCCATAGGAAGTCGGTGTTCTTCTTTTTTAGCTTAGTAAGTGGTGCGGCAAAGATGTTGAAATTCCTAATGAATCGTCTATAGAATGAAGCCAATCTATGGAAACTACTCACATTAGCACAAGTAGTAAGCTTCAACTACTAGATGATTGTTTGAATCTTCTTGTCGTCTACTCATAAGCCTCCCCTACTTACTACATAACCTAGGAGTACCACTTCTTCCTAGCAAAAGCAACACTTCTCTAAATAATCTCAAGGCATAAAGGATATCTAAAATTACTCAAAGATGTTTACAATGACTCGGTATGTCAGTACTATAGACTAGGATATCGTTAATATATACCATAACACACTTCCTAATCAAGTGTCTCTACATATCATTCATTAATCTCTTGAAAGTGCTTGGGGAATTCGATAAGCTGAAGGCATGAGCATCTATTCATACAATCCATGATGAGTCTTAAAAGCCATTTTCCACTTATCCCCTTGTCTCATGCAAATTTGAAGGTAGCTAGACTTAAGATCAATCTTGTTCAAAATCTTGGCTCCACTTTGCTCATCCAGCATGTCCTTCAATCTTAGGATAAGATACCTATACTTGATTATGCTCTTGTTCATGGCTCGGATATCAATGCATATTCACCAAGTTCCATCCTTTTTTGGCACTAGAAGCGCCGACATAGCGTAAGGGCTGAGACTTTTTCTAACATATCTTCTCTTTAGCAACTCATTAACTTGATGTTAGAGCTTAGAAGCCTATTCTGGATTCATCCGATAGGCTAGTTTATTCAGCAATACGGTATCAAACATTATCTCATTGTAATGCTCTATATCTTGAGTAAGGAGTAACCCCTCGAGTAACTATTCTAGGAGCAAATCAGCATAGTTGTCCAGCAACTCTTTGATTTCCTAAGGTAGTTTACCCTACTCCTTCATTTCTAATAGTCTCTTGACCAACATGAGGGTCAGCTTGTCAACATTGATGTCCCATTGGAGCTTAGCTCTACTCATCACCAGAGCCTTCTATTATCTACAAGTAAGTTTTGTTTGCAATTTATTTACTTCTCTCAATGGTATCGAGTTCAATGTAATCTTCTAACCATCCTTCTCAAACGTGTACATGTTCTTGTAGCCTTCATGGATAAATTTCCTTTCAAATAGCTACAATTTACGTATGAAGTACACATGGGAAATACATTATAGAGAATCTGGTCAAAGTAATTTCTTATAGTGATCGGTAGTAGTATTTACCGAGTGACATGTAGTGTTGCTATCTAACTCAACTAGTGCAACTTGTACAGCCTTAGATGTATAATAGTTAGCAACTTCAATTTTGAAATAAGATTGGCCAATGCTACATTAGTACAACTTCCACTATCCTTAATGAGAGCATACACCTGATGATTTACCTTACAGGAGGTATGAAACAAATTCTCTCTCTAATCCTCCTTTCATGAGGGTTCCATGTTCATTATGCATCGGACAACCATGATCAACTACTCCAAGTCCTCAGCAAACATATCCTCAGCAAATACATCCTCCTCAATTAGTTCTTTCTCGGCATTTCCTTTTTCGATAGTGATCTCTTCCTCCTCAAGTTCCTTTTTAGTACTCTCTACCTCTAGCTTCATAATGTTTCCCTTGATCACCATAATTCTTTGGTTTGAGTACTGAGCGGCCATATGTCTTAACCTTTGGCACTTGAAATACTTGATCTGGCTTATCTTCTTACCAAACTTTACCCCTTCTCATAAGTCTAAGTCGGCACTTCACTATCGGGTTAGCTTTTCTGGTTGACTTAAACATTTACCTTTCGGGTCAGCTTGATAATCGACTAAGCTTAGTGACTTCCCTATCTAGGTCTACTAGTCGGCATTCTAGTAAGTACTTAACTTCTTCTCTATCTCTCTATTCGTTAAATGATTTAGATAGCTTCATCCATTGTTGTGAATCAGTGGAGTTCTACAATGTCCTAAATATCACCTCTCAATCTCGTAATGAATCTAGAGATTGTATACATTGGGGGTTCCTCCTGTTCGCATCAAATCATGAGCATTTAGAATTCCTAAACATACTTTTTAACTGATCGGCCTCCTTATCTCAACTCTTGAAGTTGAGTAAAAGTGTCTTGCAGATATGTTTTTGGCATGAACTTGTTTCGGAGTATTCTCTTCATCTCAGGCTAAGTATTAACCTCTCAATATCCCTCTCACCTCCTCATAGCCTAAAAATTCTTCCAACACATGGCAGCATATCCAGAGAATTCAATAGTAGTAGTTCTCACCTTTTCATAATCCTCATACTGATAATAGTCGAAAACATACTCCATTTTCTCTTCCTATTCCAAATATTTATCAGTATTCCCAGATCCATTAAAGCTCGAAATTCGAAGATTCACATGGTCAGATGCTTTACGGGCTCTAGCTCACTCCTCTTCCTTGTCCCCTTCATCTAGTTCCCTCATGCTTATCCTTCATCTTACTCCTCTGCCTTGAACTCGTCGAGTTAATTTTTTACCTTTAACAGGTTAAGTAGCTTGTAGGGCATTTTGCATGACGTTAGTTGGTTAGTAAGCTAACACATGAAAAGCTTGGGTTAGATCTACCATGAGGATAGCCACTACATCAAGTCTGTCGTTAGTGCTTGTAGGGGTTTCTTGAGATTGTAGTTCATAGTAGATAACTCCACTGTTATCATCTCCAACACCAGTAATTACGTTCAAGTCAATCATTTTCTTTACTAATTCAAGGCTCAAACAAACACTTTCGTAATTAAGAAAATCAACAGCTAGCAAATACAATAATTAAGATGAACACAGTAACTTATTTTATTTTACACACGTTAAATAAAGTATAAATAGAACTTCGAAAACCAAATACAACTCAAACAAAACCTCCACTCTGATACTAAGATGATGCAAAAAGCTTACAAAGGGAAGTGATGGTGAATATGCGAAATGACAAACACAAATGAAGAGTAAGAAAAAGCCCATAAACAACCCCAATGGATATGATGCACCAATGGAATTTTTGAGAACTCATAGCACAACTTGATATGATGCATGAGATGGTCTAGTAATGTTACTTGCCATCTAGCTTTGCTTAAGGGTTAGCATAAGAGTGATACCAAGAGTAAATAGGCAATGTTTACGTAAGTAAGGAAAATGCTCAAGTATATTAATGATCATCAATTTGTTGTACCTACAATTACAAGAGTAATTATACCCATAAATTATGGTAACTTGCCTAAAAGGGAAAACACAAAAGGGCATTTCCTAAGAAAGTAATGTATAAAATACACAAGGGTAAAAATGAATATTTAAGAAAAACAATAATTGGTCTAATAGATTCTACATATGATTTTGCACATGTAGTGATGCTGTATTGGTGATGCCATTAGAAGATACGGATAGAAAGTACGATCAACTTACTTGTCCAAGTAAGGGTAACTTAGTTAGCCTGGACTCTCTCTCTCTCTCTCTCTCTCAATAGAATAGCAAAGGTGATGTCGAATAAGTGATTAGCTAAGCATAGGTAGAGATGAGGGTTGGTTGTTGTCTCGGCCATTTACTTCTTAGTACACTATCTATGAAAAATAGGAAATTATTTGGTTTGGCATAAAGAACGTATTGATTAAGATATAATCAGCCTCAGTAAGAGTCGATTAGAGTAAAAGAATTTACCTTGCTAGGCCTTCCAATCCTTGGGCTTAGCTACGGGTCAAAGGATTAGTAACTTGATTCTCATCACTTACTGTAGCAGATTTGAACTAATGGGTCCTTCTAAATATCGAAGAAAGAAGAGTGAGTAGGTTTACAAATTGACTAAAGTAGCTGACATGAAGTTGTTCGAAGGATACGATACACCAATGAACACAACATGACTTAACGCTTCACTTGATATGATGCATAAGTTGATATCAAGGTCCACCTACCATTAATCTTGAACTACTCGATAAGATTAGATAAGAGTATATAAAAAATGAACTTGGAGAAGGTTGTCTCACAAGAATAGTATATTCAATGTATTAGTAAGGTAAAATGATTTCAGCTTACAAGGAACAGGGACTATTTATTGTAAGTCCCATGGCTAATAATACAAATAAAGAAATTGCAAAAGGGTATATGAAAGGAAAATTCCTAGTACATATGGAAAAAGGGTAAAAAGGATAAACGACAAAAGGGGAAAAATAGTATAGTGTCAAGTGGAATGGATAGATGGTAGTGTAACATTGGCACCATACATAGATTCTTTAATCATAACAGGTGAACAGAATTAAGATATTGTGACAACAAAGAAGTCAAGACTAAAAGTGATGACATGAGAACAAGAAGGATGCTAAGGGAGAAGTACTTGACCGTAGTGAGGGTAGCTTACATTATTCATTAGGGACTCTCAGTGGTTAAAAAGTCAAATTGCTTGGCACAATCTTCGATCAAGGAATAGTCTGCATCAGCATAAGAGAGGGAATAAAGCATAGTTTAACCTCGCGGAGTTGGTAAGGAATTCAGCCATCTTTCTTCCGCATAGAGTTTCTTGTCATCAACAGGTTATCGAAAGAGGAAGGAACTAGAGACACCAAAGATTGGTGAGATCAGGTTATGGGAAGCTAAGGTAAGTGCCTAGAATGTCCATTTATTAAAGAGTTTCATTGGATTATTATTGAAAAGTTCATTTTCCTGGTTTGGTGGTGAGAAAAACATAATTGCTAAGTCTTCCCAGGTGTTTTATAAAAGAATTTGGAGAGAGCATTCAAGGTAAGATGTTTACAATGATTTGTTCTTGAATTTTCTTGACGAATCCCTACAAGATTTTGTTTTGGTCAGTAGAACACTGTAGAGAACAAGCTTAGGGTTGTCCTTTGCATGTCTAATGGCATATTTAAATTAGTGGACGTGCTAGAAATAAGCCATAATAGGTACAATTCTAGTCATGCACCTTATACTTATCGCTTCATTGTTTTTTGTTTTGAATAGCAGAGATGAGATGTGTTTTGGGTTGTAAGAGAGTATTTAATCTACATTTTGAGTAGTTTTAAAGTGCTTTGTTGTTAGGTACTTTTTTTAAGGGTGGTGACACACTAAATTGGTGAAAAGGGGGTATGTTAGAGGGATGATCATGTTGCTAAAATCTATAGAATTTTGCATATTGTAATAGGCATCTGGATGCCATCTCCCATAGTATCCAAACGCTAGGGGCCTATGATGCTCCTTTGGAGCATGGTATTTGGATGCTAGATGAACTAGCATCAGGACACCTTGACACTTATTTCTTACAATGGCATCCCTTTTTTTGAAGTTTTTTTTCTTATTCTAAACCTTTTCTAAATCTGAATCATCATCCCAAACGACTTGTAAATCAATCTATCCTCACAATGATCTTAGGTTCCTAAAGTTACTTGAGTCACTGGTGAGTGAGGTTTATCTTATTAAGTTAAACTACTTTGGTAGTTGAACAAAAAAACTAAGTATATTATTCTTTTATGATTAGAATGTGAGGTGCATATATCAGTTTTTAGTGAGTTAACGAAACTAGTTACAGGATACTTACTTATATGGTTGTGTTTTAGGATAGTGGATATAACCGAACTAAATAATTATTAGACTTTAAATGAATGTGTTACATATGCTTGGTTGAACCTAAGTGATTGGGAGAACCAACCCTTGGGGTAACCCCTCAATGATTTTTGCATGATGGTATCTTGATTAAAGTTTCACTTAGAAATGATCCGAGTAGATTTTGGAGGTAATATGGTTGCTAGGGTGTCAGGAGGACCCATACCAACACTATATGGTATTATATATGTGTGTCGAGGTCTTATGTACTTGTATATTGCTTGACAAGCTTAAAAAAAGATAAATAAAAGAACGGTTGTTGCATTATTGTATTTAATACATTTGTGTATGTGTAATATTAGAATTGCATATTCACGTACATGTGTTTGATGTGTTCCGTACTAGGTTTCGGCCCATCCTTCCTTAAATTTATAGATACAGGTATAGGTCAAGGCAAAATTAGTGTAGTAACTTGAACTTCAAGGTGTTGTAGTAGCTTTTTGTAATTGTTATGGAGATATTAGTAATGATTCTATGTAGTAGAGCAAGATTGAGGTTTTAGGATGAATTTGTTATCAAACGTTTAGTATTTACTTTTATTATTTTATCTTGGGTCATGAAAAGCTGCTTGAGACTTCACTAGTCAAATTATGTAGTTGAAGCAAAATAGTTAGAGTTTCTTTTATAATCTGTATAGAGATGCTTTAAAAATTGTGAATTTTATTTTGGAGTTATGTAACTTTATTCAAGTTTTATATTTCATTGAAATATTGTTAAAGAACATTACATTTATTTAGAGAAATAAAATTTTGTGATCTTACTAGAGGTTAAATTGTGATTGTTTGAAAATCTTATTTAAGTTTTACACTTGATGTATCAACAGAGGGTAGGGATACATGGTAGGCTTTAGTACTCCGGGTTCTAGGGTATTACAGTAGCAATGATAGTTTTATATCTTTCACTAACATAATCAACTAGGAATAGACTCTTAGCTTGTATTGGCAATAGCTTTTACAAGACTACATAGAGTGAACAAGAATAACACCTTAAGCCATTAAAAAGATTTTGCTCCAAGCCTTTTAATGGCCAATCCAAAATTATCTCAAAACATTGTACACATATATAAAGAAAATTAACCCTTTTTTAAGTAATTGTAAACATTTTAATTCAACAATTCTTATGTTCAAGGAGGTATTCCATATATTCTAGTTCCTAAGAGCTATAATCAATGTCTTTCCTACTCTTGTCCTTTAACTTCATCAATCCAACAATTTTAAGAAAGAGTTTTTCTTGTGGCTTCAATCTTACTAAAGCAATAAATTATTGTAACCATGCCCATGTTCCATGCTAAACAACTACATCAATGTTGAGATACTATGATGATACTCAATGTTCGATCCTTTCTTCACCACATCGACATAGAAATTGCATGATATTAACTCAAACTAAAAAGAATACCATAATTGATTACCAATGATATATATCATATAATGCCATAGAATTGCCAATAGGTTACTAGGCAATAAATTCTTAAGGAACATAATGTAAGGGATAACACTTCACCTCCTATATGATAGCAAGAGTTACACTAAAAAATAAAAAATATCCAGTGTCAGAAAATATTCATCTTTTAGCAAACATTCAAAACACATACAACTTCCTCATAGTAAGAGGACACATGCATATTATTAAAAGAAATAAAACCAATAAATACAAGCGACAAATTGGCCTAATTATATGTAAATAATTATATTATACCCATTGTCAATAAGAGTAGGTCCAACCATGAACAGATTACTATCTACTGCATGTACTTGGGAAGATTCAAATGGAAAACGTTTTTTACATTAAAGTCAACTTTAAACCCATGTACAACAATGGACAAAACAACTTTTACAGTGAAAATAAATAATCCTCGAAAACATGAATAAGACAATAAAAATAATAAGCTGTTAATTCCTCATGACACTCCTACTTAGATTATTGTGGTTAGCCGATTAGCCGATATATACACTCTTCATATAGTGGATCTTTGTAAAGCTGGACTTCACTGATAGAAGAAAATTACATGATGAAGTCTAAAAGTTGCACTAGCGAACAAAAGCTTAAATGCTAGAAATTCAAGAAGTGTATTCCAATTGAAACCTTCCACGAAGTTCATAAGAGAATGATAACATGCATACTATCAACAAAAAGACGAAAGAATTTATTATTAGTATTGCACTAGATGTAGGAAACTATTTCCATAATGATACAATGTGGCTCACATTTCGAATAATAAAAAATCCAAGCAAATGGATATTCCTGCTTAAGCCCCAAGCCCGTCTTCCCAATGACAATATCAAACAGTAAATAGTAACTTGGCAGAAAAAAAGAAAAATTTGAGAGACACCATAAAATAATTAAAGATACCATTATTGGTTCTAACATTACAAATCTAAAGAAAAATGTTAGTATAAAAATTAAGGATCAGGTAATTAGGAGAGAAATTAGAATGTGAAACTTAGAGATTTCACCAAAATATAGCCTTCTTTTGTCGATGTAAATATCAAATTTATCATGTTATTTCCCTTTTACAATGACGTTATTGCTTCTCTACATGTGACACACTAGTATAGTGCTCTTAAAACTAACCTTAGAATAAACTAACCATAGAATAAACAAACAATAATTGAAAAAATATACTAAAAGGTTGTTGGCTTAGACAAATGTCGTGCAGAACCTCTAAGAAGTTAACACAAATCAGTGCAAGGAACTTAAGTAAAGTTGTAGAAAGAATGTGCCCATGTAGTTCATAGCCATCATTCTAGAAGCGAACTAAAGGAAAAAAGTTAACTAATATAGGAGACAGTACAATATTAGAAAAAGCGAAATCCACGTGCAGGATTTTAGCGATTAGACCATTATAATATCAAAACATTGGAAGATGGAAAAAGAAAAGAAAAAAAATAAAAACTCTGAAATTTATAAACATATACATCTTATGAAAGTTCCTACACAAGCAAGATCGTGGCAATCACTATGCTTTAAATTAGTGCATGCAATTAGACATGACAGCCTTTAATAGTTTTTCTCGCTTAAAGTAGCTAATATGCCACCATTATCTATAAACAATTCTACCGAGGCAAGCATATGTGACTCCAGTAGCTAATAATTAAAGGAATCTTTAAAATTCATGATGGACTAAAGGATGAAAAATCAACATGAATTGCTTTAAAGCGTCCATGTTTACATATTACCAAAAGTATACAGCATGTACAGGTAGCTATGCAGGTTTTCATGTAAATCCTAAAAAATTTTGATAACCCAAAAGCAGAATTGGATGAAGGAGTCTTTGGATAGTCCTTAGAACCATCCAAACATAATAATAAAATTTAAGTAAAAAAATCAAACCCTAAGTATTCAATCAAAACCCTAGTTGAAGTAAGCTCTAAAAACCTAACTAAACAAACACAAACTCTAATACTTGAAAAACCCTAGAATGATAGTAAAACCCTAAAAAGGTCATCTAACCCTAAATAAGAGATCAAAAACCCTGTTCTCACTAATAAACATTAATGGTAAGGTTGAATCGATTAATACAAGTGATCAGTAGTATTAAGTGATTGAAACCCTAACTTTTGAGCTTGTACATGAATCAGATTTCTATAAACGAGCACCAAACCCTAAGGGAACCTTAAGTACACATGTAAGGAATTTAGAATAGCTAAATTATAGTATCAAAGTCTAACAAAACCCTAAACACATCCCTATTGCACTTAATTAGCCTAATCATGCCTAATCACCACTAATTCCCCTAATCAAGCCTTAATTCTTAACCAACCCCATTACATCTTGATTAGCTACAAGTCAAACATGATTAATGACCAAAAGAAAAACTCTTAATTCTCTTTTAAAATATCTTGTACCTTATGGAGACAAAATCATACACAATTTGGCAAAAAGCATAATAGTACATGGTCCCCCTTTTATACCTTATCCATTTTTTCTCCTAAAAATCAAATTTGGTCCCCTTACCTCCCCTCACTCTCACAACCAACCATCCCCATTCCATCCCTCATTGTTATTTTCTCAAACCTTAAACACTCTCAAATCCTCTCAAACACTCACTTAAAAATCAAACTCCTCAAATCCTTCCCTTCTTCCTCTTTTCAACTACACCAACCACCACATTGTCGACCACCTTATCATCACCACCACCAATCTAAACCACTAAACACTAAGCCTCATGCTACACCCAAACCTTAAGCTTACGGTATACAACTACCTTTGAAGCTATCATTAACCTTGTTCCAATAAGTGTTTAGCATAGGTTTTCCATAGTTTCCTTGTAAAATAATGTTGGATACTAATGTTTTCTTTGTTAAAACTTATTTTACAGCAATGCCATAGATGTTCTAAGGTGTTTCAAGAAGGTCAACAAAAATAAGTTCAAGAAAAACCACCTTTAGTAGAAGTTATAACACAAATAGGGTAAGTAGTGTAGAGTAATGTTAGTTGAGTAGTGAATCATCAAGTAAGATGATGAAACCCCATTCCCCATGCATGCCACCCCTTGTATATTCTCTCACATACATTTTTACAGACTTTTACAAAGTGATTAAGGTTTAGATTAGTAGAAACATTAGTTACTTAAGTCAAAACATCATAAAAATCAAGTGTCATATGAAAATGAAAAGTTTGACCCTAAAAACCACTCTTGGCCGCCACTTTCATTAAACTACCACATCTAAAAAATTTTTTAGTAGCTTCATAACATGTTTATTTAGTGTTAAGTATGGTTTAGGATATAATTAATCAAGTTAAGTAGGCTAAAGTATGGTTAAGGACCTAAACTAACTTTGTTAGTGATTATAGGCCTAAGAATAGTGTTAATAACCCTAAGAACCATAATGAACATATCTATAACCATATTAAAAATAGGCTAAACTTAATTCCAATATTAGGCTTAAGTCTAAAAAGGCAAGTAGGCTTGAGCCCAATTCCTTAAATAGTGAACTAGACACAAAAAGCCCAACAGAACTAATTTTAGAGCCCATGTAGCTAAGTAACTAGATTTGAAACCTAGGTTAAAAGGCTTATGAAGAGTTGTTTAAAAGGCTCATATAACCCAAAGGTTCATCCAAGACACCTACTAAAGGCCCCTTAGTGATTTAGAGCCTTAAACTTAGTAAAAAAGCCCATTTGGACCTATAGAAGTATCACCAAGACTTACTACAAAATTTTAAAGTGTTGGGTCAAAAAACTCATTTAAAATAGTTAAAAGAAGCTTAAAATTATTAAATATAAAGCCTAAAGTCAAAAACTAAGCCCAAGACCTAAAACTACGCCTAAACCCTAAAGTAACCCAACTCACCATTTGGGCCCATGACCATGTAGGGCCTAAACCAAAAATATGCTAACCTAGAAACTTAAGAACAACTTCACCAAATAAAAAAAAAAATTGAAAAATGATGAAAAAAACTGTAAGATCACAGAAAATGGAATTAAAACAAAGAAAATATGCCTAAATTATGAAAAAAACTAACTTCGGGATAATGAATGGTAAGCCTAATTAATTGGTGGGAATAAAATACTCATAAAACTTAATTATCTTCTTTATGAGGTGAGGAGTTTGACTTACACGTAGTAGAGGATTATTAAGATTGCTGAGCATCATCGTCGAGTGAGTATACCACCCTTACTTTGCTTGTTTGTGCTTGTAATAGGCAAAATATTTAATTGTATCCAATAATTGAAATTGCTACATGTTAGGGAAAAGATGCAATTGTGTGTGTTTGATATGATTGACCTTATTTGCAAAAATATCTTAAGTTGATATGAATATTATATGCTTATTACATTAAAACTTAGGATCTTAGGGTGTCGGTATATATATTGATTGGTCAACCATGAACTGGACTAATAAATGCTTAACCCATAATTAAACCTAAAATGCATCACATCTTATAACGTAATAATATGGGCAACAACATCATGCAATAGAACAGGGTATCATGCTTAGCTAGATCTATATTGTATTTTAGGTATTAAAAATTATGATCATATGATGTACTTCATGCGACATGTTCTTACCTCGACCTTTGGTAACTATTTAGCTTCGAGGAGTGCCACCTTTTACTTGAGGCCATGCCGTATCTATTGCTAAGAGTGATGTTGATGACAAGTGACTCTAAATTAGATGTGGATACCTAAATCTTGACGTGCCGAAATACTTCCTAACCCGAGTAAGGGTAGGCTTTAAAATCGTGCTGTATACAGTTACTGGTAAACTATATATGTTGTTGCATTGCATATGTTTAACCATGCATTCATACGCTTACATAGTAATTTACTTGATATTGTTTGTTGTAGAGTGGGTAGATTACTCACTAAGCATTCGAGTTTACCTCCTTATAGTTTATTGTTGCAATAGGACTTATAGTTGTAGTTAGGCTACGAGATGCCCAAGGTTAATAGCACTCACTTAGGATTTTGGGATACAAAGAGGACGAGAGCTTGAGCGAACACGTTATTTATTATTGGACTCTCTTTATTTTCAATCATTGAATATTTTAGCTTATTGAGTACCTCAAACTATCTCAGTTCTAATGGCTAATTTTGGGTAAACCTAATATCCCTACTTATCTATGTTAAGTCAGTAATTAATTAGATATCTTAACTTTAATTTATATGCTCTATCTACTATTACTTAATGCTAGTTACTAGGAGAAGGTTGTTGTTATATAATGCTTCGTATAGTGTATTGAAGGCCCTTCATCAAGAAGGTTACTTAATCTAAAATCTTCACGTATTACATGGTGGTATTGCTATAACTCAACCTACCTCTGGGTTGTGACAATATTTAAGTGGTATCAAAGTGCCTAAGTTTAATAAGATAAAACTTAATCCTTGATTCTTAGGAAAAACCCACCTAATGAGTAGAGAAGGGTAAAACTGGGTTAGAATATTGTTTATGTAAAAGACTTTAATTCAAAAGAGTAATAAAACCTTAATTATAATAAAACCCTTGTGATTCTAAGAGGACTTTCTAGTTCTTAGAGAGTGATGGCTCGAGTTCTAAATGGAAGAAGGTAAGATGCTTCTAGATTACCAATGCCATCTCTACTTGCTTTGTGAGGACTTGGCCTTAGTGGGAGAGCCTCATAATATAAGCATTATATTGTTATGGTAGAGCAATAAGCTTATAGATCATTGGAGGTTCTGATGCGAGGAGCTACTCATGGGTTTAGATGTACCAATCTATACAGATACTGAGTTTATACATGTTTTAGAGCATGAGTCTTGGGTTAGTAGACTCATAAGACTACCTCAGGAGGTCACATTCTTAGTTAGCGACTCTTACCGACCCTTAGCCCCAACTTTTAGTGAGTGGAGGCAGGTTATGGGGTTATATTCGCCAGGAACCTTAGGGGTGACTATCTAATATTACTCTAGATCGATATCTAGTGGGCTATAGATGCCTTATTGAAGGAGATGGAGTAAGCACATGATATGCTAGAGTCATCAGATGATGAGACTGAGATATTAGAAGAACCGATGTTAGAGGACCTCGCTATAAACATGATGGAGATTGATGGAGCCAAGCAAGAGTTACATTAAGAGGAGATTCTACAGGAGGTTATACCCTTAGTAGCATTAAGCGATGACTACCGCTTGGAGTAACCTCATTATTGACAAAATTAATGAAATGAAATGTTTATTATGTCTAAGTTGTAATGTGTTCTCTTATGTTATAAATATGAATTATGAGATTATGAAATTTCTTGAGCTTAAAGAACTTGTTGAATTGTGTTGACCTTAAGAATAGGTGAGGACATGGTAGACTACCATTAAGGCAAGATCACCTAATAGATCCACTATAACAAGATCCCCCTAGATATCGAGCAGAGGAGGTGCCGATTGCAGTATAGGAGATGTTGAGGGCCTTTAGTAAGAGGGATAGGACCTTACCAACACCCATTCCAACCCTTGTACCGATGGATGAGTTACCCTTACTAATATCGCCTCCAGCTGACCGAGTGCACCTAACCCCTACAACACCCCTAGATCCCTTACCTTAAAGGTACCCAATGCTAGAATTTATCAAGTGCACCAAGTATTTTGATGGGGTAACCAACCATCTAGAGGAGGTAGAGGATTGGCTCATGCAGGTTGATTAGACATTTCAAGCATTTGAGATCCCTCACTACATCCGAGTCACCTATGGTACTTATATGTTGAGATTCCATGCTAGGACATGGTGGGAGTCAAAGAGGAAGACTACTAGGGATTCAATTACTTAGGAGGCATTTAAGAGGGAGTTCATTTCAAATTATTTTCTTGAGTCATTGAAATTATAATATAGTGATGCCTTTCTCTCTATCCAGAAAGGCAGCCATACCATTAATTAGTGTAAGGTAGAGTTTAATCGATTGTTACAGTTTACTAATGAGGATTTTGTAGGATAGTGACAAGTTGAGGATGCAAGTATTTATCAAAGGATTGGATCCTGACACTAGGCACTATGTGTACAAGTTCTAACCTTAAGATTTTCGTAAGGCTATTGAGGTAACCCAAATTATTAAGAGTGCTAGGAGTTCCGAAGATAGGATAGAGAGGCATAAGATGAATAGTTTTAGGAAAAGTCCATTTGAAGGGCCCACTTTTGTTAGGAAAGGGAAGAAGCTTTTGATGAGTCATGGCCATTAGCTGAAGCTAGGTATGATAGGTTCTAGGTCAAGGACTGGCATAGTCAAATGTTGAAAGTGCAAAGGACATTACCCTAAAGAGTGCCCTTAACTAGAGCATAAGTGTTTTGAATGTAAGGATAGAAATCATTGCATAGTTGAGTGCCCTAAGAAGGCTACCATGATGTGCTTCATGTGTAAGCGAGTAGGACACCTTGCTTCTATTTTCCCATAGAGGAGAGTTGTACTAGCTACCTAACAAGCTTGCCCTATGGCCCTTCCTAGTCGTCTAATAGCATACAGATAAGTTGAAGGTCCAAAACCCATGTAGGCTAGACTAGGAGTGCTTGCACAAGCTAGAGTTTACAACTTAGGGGGTGAGTAGGACTATATGGATGATGGACTGGATGAGGATGTTGTTGTCTATGAAGAGGGTAACACCACAGATACTAGACTTGTTATGGGTATGTAACCTAACTCATACTTTCTCTTTTCAAATTTAATAGTAAATATAAAAATGAGAAATATGGGAAGTAGGAAGAGAAGAATCTAGGAGAATTAAAAGATGCCTTAAAACTAACTAGCTAAAATAATTAAAACTATGATGGTTCAGGGAATATCCATATCTCTAACTTATCTATGTATGCCTTATTTAATCTAGGAGTAACCTACTCCTTTATCATGCCTAAAGTTGCTAAGCAGCCAAATTGCAAGTTACGGTTGCAAAGTCATGCTTTGGGATTAAGACTCCTATTGGGAATGTGATGGTAACTTGAGAAATGGTTGAAAATTGCCGTTTAAAAATTCAAGGTGAAGTAGTTTGCACTAATTGGATGTTAGCAGTAAAAGCCAAGGTAGATTGCTAAAGCAAAGAAGTCGAATTTGAAACTATGGATGGGATAAAGGCCACTTTTAGGGGACAGTTGGCGATTAGTAAACTGGGTGAAGTATATTCACTTGAGTTAATACTGGATGAAGAATTTTGAGCTTAGGTAGAAGTCAATTTAAACACCATTGAGGTTGAAAAGAGAAGCCCTAGTTGGAGGAGATTCGATTAGTTGATGAACTCTTTAATGTTTTTCCAAATCAACTCCTATGGTTGCTACTTAAGAAAGAGGTCGACTTTGTTATTGATATACTACTAAGCACCAAGCCTATATCTAAAGCCACTTACAAAATAGCATTGGTGGAACTAAAGGAGTTGTAGGAGTTACTTGACAAAGGATTCATCCAACCTAGTGTGTCACCTTGGGGAGCACCTTTGTTGTTTGTAAAGAAGAAAGATGGGTCGATTAGACTATGCATAGATTATTGAGAATTGAATAAGGTAACTATCAAGAACAATTATCCCCTACCATGGATAGACGACATGTTTGATCAAGTAAGAGATGCGAAGGTCTCTTCACAAATTGATTTGAAGTTTGGATACCAGTAGTTAAGTATCAATCAGGATGATGTTTTTAAGACTACATTTAGAGTGAGGTATGGGCATTATGAGTTTTGGTTTAACTCATAATGCCCTTATTTCCTTTGTCGACTTAATGAATTGTATCTTTTGAGTATTATTGGACAAGTGTATAATTGTCTTCAATGATGACATCTTAGTATATTCTTCCTCTCCTAATTAGCAAAAAGAACATTTGAGAATGGTGTTGCAAATTTTCAAAGAGCATAAGTTATATGCCAAGCTAACTAAGTGTGATTTTTGGTTGAAAGAAATCTCTTTTCTTAGATACATAATATCAAGTGATGGAAAAATAGTAGATCCTGAGAAGGTAAAGGCCATAGTTGAATGGAAAAGACTGGAGATAATCACCAAAGTGCATAGTTCCCTAAGGTTAGATAGGTACTATCAGAAATTTGTCAAGGACTTCTCTACACCAGCTCAATCACTCACCTAGTTGACACAAAAGAATGTGAAATAAGAATGGACCGACAAAAGGGGGTAGAGCTTTTAGGAGTTAAAGCACAGATTGGTGTCCATAGCTAATCTAGTCATACCTAATTCTAATGAGCCTTTCACAACGTACAATGTTGCCTCAAGAAATGGTTTAGGTTATATGTTGATGCAAAATGGAAAGGTCATAGCCTATGCCTCATGACAACTAAGGCCATATGAACAGAATTACCCTATACATGACTTGGAGTTGGTTGTAGTTGTTTTTGCTCTTAAGAATTGGAGGCACTACTTGTATGGCCGAATGTATGAGTTTACATAGACCATAAAAGAATCAAGTACCTTTTCACCCAAAAAGAATTGAATAGGAGGCAAAGAAGATGCCTTTAATAGATTAAGGATTATGATCTTGTAATCAATTACTTCTTTGGATGGGTAAATGCTGTTGCATATGCATTGAGACAAAAAAAATCATGTAAAAGTTGTTGCAACCAAAGGGTTAAGGTGGAACATCAAAGGCTAGGAGGATTGCTGCAACCTCTACCAATCCTTAAATGGAAGTAGGAGTAGATTACTATGGACTTTGTCAATAGATTACCTCGAACCCCAATAGGATATGAAGCCATATGGGTGATTGTGGATAGACTTACCAAGTTAGCACATTTCCTCCCCATCAGCATGACTTACTCCTTAGAAAAGTTAGCATAGATCTACATAAGGGAAATTATGAGACTCTATGGTGTTCCTATGAACATAGTTTTAGATTGAGATCCAAGATTTGTATCAAAGTTCTATGGAACTCTACAAAAGCACTTGAGAACTCAGTTGAACTTTAGCATTGCTTATCATCCCAGTTGAATGGACACTCTAAAAGGGCCATCTATACCTTAGAAAATATGTTGAGAGATTATGCAATAGAGTTCAAGGGAAGTTGGGATGTGTACTTACCCTTAGTTAAATTTACCTGTAAAAATAGCTTCCATTAAAGTATTCAAATGCCACCTTATGAAGCCTTATATGGATAGAAGTGTAGATCTTCCTTATTTTGGTATGATATAGAGAAGTTAGCCTCCAGACTTAACTTAAAACAAGAAGCTGTATAGAAAGTAGTTATCATTAAGTAGAAGATGAAGGAAGGTCAAGACCACTATAAAAGTTGGGCTGATTTGAAAAGATGATGATAGGAATCAACCCCTTGGACTGATCATGTGTAGCTAAGCTAAAAGACTCCAAGGACTCATTTGGAGGATATTAACTCTAGGCCATAGTCTAGATGGGGACTCCTATCCCGAACTGGTCCCTTACTGACCTGACCATCCAATCCTTATTTATGTTAGATCTGCCCCTATTCAACAGCAATGCTTTATCCTATAAGACAACCTAAGAATAGCTAGGGCAAGCTCCTAATCCAATAACAAGCATCCGAACCTGAATTGAGCTGACTCCTCTTCAGAAGAACTGTTTGGTCCCTGACTTGATCCAAATTAGGTCGGCCCCTGATTGTAACACCTTTTTGCTTTTCACCTACTTTGTATCATATTCCTAATGTCCAACTACCAAGCGTTACGTGGCTTCTAATACAATATTCCACAATGATTCTTTCTCCTTCTACACTATATATTCTTTCCCCCTTTTACCCCTTTTAGTATTATTTATGTAACCTATTTGTAGAATACCCTTTTGTCTTGTTATACATGTAAAGTAACCCTAATTGATAGTTATATAAACCCCTACTTTCTTAAATGCAGGGGATCATCCAATTAATATAGAAATTATTCACTTTGAGTAACTTTACTGTTCTCATTATCATTCAACTCTTGTATATTCCCTTTAGCAAGTAATGGTGAGTGACCCTTCAGTTCAAACTGATATGTCATATCCTATGGATTGTTAGCTGAGTAGGATTGAGTAGTGCATCATATCTATTCAGTAGCTGCTTGAACTTTGCTAACCTTTTTCTTATTTGTTTTCGTTTACTTTGTTGTAGTGCCCCTCTATATGTTCGACCTTGAAGATACATTAGCTTCACTGGTATCAAAGTACGATTTTGCAAAGGCGTATAAAGTTACAATAAATTTTTGGTTCACTTTACTATTAGTAGCTATTGTGTTCCTTCTATAACTATTACAGTGTATTGATATGACAGCAAGAGTAGATTAATTATTACTCAGTTTTTACTTTGTCTTTTATTATGAAAATAGAGTAAATTTGTTTCTATTCTATTTTAGTGACTATCATGTATTAAAGTTGTTAGCAAGTTGTTAATTTTCTTAAAAAGTATTATACCATATTAGATTCAATTATTCAACATGTCACTAGTAACCAGAGTAGTAGTGCTCAACCTAGTCATGGTTATAATGGTAGTAACACCATAAGGTCAATTGATAACAAACTTAATAGACTTACAAACCTTGTTAAGAGTCTAGTCACCACAGTACAAGTTAATAGACAAACCCCAAGGTGTGTAGTAGCAAAAACTTTAGGAAGATTCCCTCAAGAGATACTTTAGCCAAGGCAATTGAACCAATAACCCAATTCGAATGCCACAAGCTGGAGGAATAGCAAACTAAGCTACTAGACAAAGATTAGAGTTAGAGAAGATTCGGGAAGATCATCAGGAGTTGGATAATGAAGGGTTTAGTGAAGAAGAAGTGCATTATTACTAATTATAGGGATGAAGACGTTGAGTCCCTTGAAGGCTAGACAATATCAAGGTGTAAATCCTGCCTTTTGGTAGAAGTGGAGATGTAAATGAATACATAGAATGAGAAGAGAAGGTCGAAAAAGTATTTAAATATTATGGGTACAAAGATGCCGTCAAGTTCCAACTTGTTGCACTGGAGTTTACTACATATACCATTATGTGGTGAAAATATCTAAAAGGAAGATTTATGCCCAAGACTTGCCTATAAGATACTTTTGCAAAATTACAAGAACTATACCAAAGAAAGCGATCTGTTGATTATTACGTTAAGGAGTTCTAAATGTTAATGATCCAAGCTAATATAAAAGAACTAAAGGCCCATACAGTATCGAGGTGCCTTTCTAGGCTTAGGTATGAAATTCACAAGATTGTAGAAGTATAATGGTTTTAAATATTACAAGAGGCCATCAAGATAGCATAGAAGGTTAAGAGTTAAAGGAGAAGTGTTCTGAGTTGACCGGGCTAACATTCTCACGAGTCCCAGTATTACATTAACATGATAAAGCTGAGCTAAGGAAGCCACTCAAGGCCATGGATAAGAATGATTGATCTGATGATAGCTGAGCAAGCCAATACAGCTAATCCAGTCAGCCAAGCTGAGCAAAGATTAGGCCAACCTTATTGGTATATGAGAAAGGACAAACCTCTAAACGGAACACTAGTGAGGTAAAGTGCTTTAAATGCTTAGGCTTTGAACATATGGCTACTGAATTTCTAAACTAACGCATTATGATGCTCTGAGGAGATGTAGTAGATAGCACTAACAAGAGTAGGCTCGAGAAAGAAGATGTTGGTAAACCCAAAGCCGAAGAGGAAGAAGAGGCTTGTGTCTATGTTGACCTAAGAGAAGTGATAACCTTATTCTTGAGACAAGAATTGAGTTCCTAGAAGGACTCTAAGGAGAACCAGGAGGAGACTTTATTCCATACTAAGTATACTATCAAAGGCCAATTACGCATGATCATAGTAGATAGAGGAAGTTGTACTAATATGGTTGCACAATCCTTTGTATAGAGGTTATGCTTACCGACCTTATAAGCTGCATTGGCTTTATGGTAAACGAAACCTATAACCAACTGACCTAAGATAGTAAGAAGAAGACCTTAATTATGACCTAAAGAGAGGATTGATCTACTAAGAAGGTTGAAGAACCCATGTTCGTATTAGTTAGAAGATTGCTAGAGATGCGGGAATTACATAATGTCCTAAAAACAAATTCAAAAGTTGCTAAATGAGTTTTCCAACCTGTTTTTGGAAGAATTTCCTAAAGGACTACCACCAATTCAAGGCATAAAGCACTATAGTGATCTATAGCTAAGCACTACCTTATCGAACCAACCTACATACAAGATGAAGCCTAAGCAAGCCGTTGAGCTGAAACAACAAGTCAATGGACTCATTGAGCAAGGATATGTAAGAGAGAGCATGAGCCCTTATACTATACTAGCTTTGCTCATTCTGAAGAAAGATAGTTCATAACGCATGTACATCGATAGCCGAGCAATTAACCAAATTACTGATAAGTACAAATACCTGATACCATGGCTCTATGACATGTTAGATAAGCTTTATGGTGCCAAGATATTTTCAAAGATTAATCTATAAAGTGGCTACCACCAAATTCGCATGAGGCTAGGTGACGAATGGAGAATTAGCTTCAAGACCAGGCATAGACTCTACAAATGGTTGGTTATGATGTTTAGACTTTCTAATGTATTGAGCATGTTCATGAGATTAATAAACCATGTAATTCAACCTCTAATTGGAAGATGTATGGTTGCATAAATTGATGACATCTTGGTATTTAGTGCCAACCTGAACAACAATGTTTAACATCTTCACCAACTATTTAACATTTTACAAACTGAGAAGTTGTATGGAAACATGAATAAGTGTATGTTTTGCCAAATGCAAATGATATTCCTAAGGTTTGTAGTGTTAAGGGAAGGAATCCGTACATATGAGGAAAAAATCTAAGCTATTTTGGAATGGCTGATGCCAAAGAACATCACTAAGGTCCGAAGTTTTCATGGCTTAGCTTCCTTTTATAGGTGATTTATTAAGGACTTCAGTACAATCACTGCCCTATTAGCCGAGTTGATAAAGAAGAGTAAAGGATTTAGGTAGAATGACTTAGATGAACAAAGCCTTAAAACGATTAAGGAAAAACTCATCTCGACCCCTGTCCTATTACTACCAGATTTTGATAAGTCCTTTGAATTAAAATGTGACATATCAGGGGTAGGAATTAGCACTGTCTTGATGCAAGAGTGATGACATGTTGCTTTCCATAGTGAGAAACTTAGTAATCCTTCCCTGAACTATTCTCTTCATAAGAAGGAGTTGTACTCACATTTCTAAGTTCTCACTGTTTGGCAACACTATCTGCTATCATGAGAGTTTGTTATATACATTGACCACGAATCCTTAAAGCATTTTAGGAGTCAGAATAAACTCTCAAATAGACAGGTTAAGTGGTTAGAATTTGTGGAAGAGTTCTTGTATGTCATTCAGCTTAAGAAGGGAAGTGCAAATGTGGTCACCAACATTTTGTCACAATGGCAAACCTTCTAACCACTTTGTAAGCAAAATTGTTGGGATTTTCACTCATCACTAAGCATTAAGCTATTGACTCTCACTTTGGTCCCATTATTAAACAGTGCTGAGAAGGGGTAATAGTTGGAGGATATTATCATTAGGATAGCTATTTATTCAAGGACTATAGGTTATGTATTCCAAACTACTCTACATGTGAGCTATTGATTAGGAAAGCTCATAGCAGAGGATTATTCGGTCATTTTGGGGAGGCCAAGATAGCTAATCTATTGAAGGAAAACTTTTATTAGCTTTGTTTGGCTAAGGATGTTCATAAGGTTGTTAGTAGTTGTGAAGTGTATAAGCATGCTAAGGGGAAGAGAGAACTCTATGGAGAGTACATGTCACTGCTAACGCCTACTTTACCTTAGGTTAACCTTAGCATAGACTTTGTCCTAGTGTTGCCTTCAACATCCAGAGAGAAAATTATATTTTTGTCACAGTGGACCACATCAACAAAATGGTGCACTTCATTTCGTCCCATTGAATTAATAATGCCTTATATATTGTTGATTTGTTTTTATAGAAGATTGTTTGACTATATGAAGTACCAAAGACTATTGTTTCAAATGGGAACACAAAATTTTTGAGTTATTTTTGGAAAGCTCTTTGGAGAAGAATTGGAACTAAATTTATATTCAGCTCTAGTAGCCACCCTCAGATTGATGGCCAGACTAAAGTGGTAAATACGATGCTAGGTAATCTACTCATAGCTATCGTAGGAAAGAACTTACGAGATTGGGATCTATGCCTACTAGTTGTGGAGTTCGCATACAACCAAACTATCTATAGCACTACTGGGATGACCCTACTCGAGGTTATTTATAGCCATAGCCCTACAATTCCATTAGACATGATCGGTACCTAATAGCTACTAAAGAAAGTCAATCCGAATTACACCGAGCCTCAAAATTGCATGAGCTACACCAATCTATAATCAAGAAGATTGCCAAGTTCAATTAGAAGCTATACGAAATTGATAGACGAGGCCATCGAACTGTTTCTTTCCACTAAGAGACTTGGTGTAGATACATCTTAACCAAGAACAATTCCTATATGAACAAGTTATCTCCTCGATTTGATGGTCCATTAAAGGTCCTAAAGAAATCAACCACAATGCTTACCAAATCAAGTTACCTAATGACTATGGTGTTTCTTCTACCTTCAATGTGTCTAATTTGACCCCTCACTAACCAGTAGAAGAAGACCCTGCAAATGGCCTTAAAGAAAGATTGCAAACTACTCCTGATTTGAGGACAACTCTTTCTACCCCCAAGTAGATAATAGGAATCAAACCCCTAGACTGATTACATGTAACCTAGTTACAAGACTCTAAGGACTTATTTAGAGGATACTAACTCTAGGTTGTAGCTGAGATGAGGACTCTTATGCCGAATTAATCTCCTGCTAACTTGACCATCCGATCCTTATTTATGTTAGATCTACCCTTATTCAACAACTATGCTTTATCCTAGAAGACAACCTACGAATAGCCGAGGAAGGCTCTTGGTCAGACCATAAACATCTAGCCCCAAATCGAGCTAACTCTACTTCAGAAGAACTATTTGGTCCCTAACCTGATCTAAATCACGTTGGCCCCTGACTGCAATGGCTTCCTACTTTTCACCTACTTTGTATCATATTCTTAATATTTAGCTACCAAACAACACGTATCTTCTAACACAATATTCCACAATGATTTTTTCCCCTTCTATACTATATATTCTTTCCCCCTTTTATCCCTTTTGGTATTATTTTTGTAACCTAATTATAGAATACCCTTTTGTCTTTTCATACATGTAAAGTAACCCTATTATATGGGTATATAAACCCTTACTTTCTTGTATGTATGGGATCATCCAATCAATATAGAAATTATTCATCGTAAGTAACCTTAGTATTCTCGTTATCATTCAACTCTTTTCTATTCCCTTTAACAAAGAGTAATAGTAAGTGACCATTTAGTTTGAACTAATGTATCTATCCTGTGGATTTTTAGTTGAGTAAGATCGAGTATTGTATCATATCTATTGAATAGTTGCCTAAACTTTGCTAACCTTTTTCTTATTCATTTTGGTTTGCTTCATTATAGTGCCTATCTATATGTTCAACCCTAGAGACGAATCAAATGAAAGGTGGAATTTCAATTGGACAATCATGTGCAACGCTAGGTGAGGAAGATAAAAAGTGTGCACAGGGCAAGTACACAGGGCAAACTGAGCCCTTAGTATATTGAACCATTTGAGTTGTTAGATTGAGTAAGAAGCATGGCTTACCGACTAAACCTGCCACCAAACTTGTCAGGGCTACATAATGTCTTCCATGTGTCAATGCTATGGAAGCACATCTCGAATCCAGATAGAGTAGTGGCATTGGAGTTAATGTAGTTAAAAGAAAACCTCACCTATGAAGAGCACCTCGTCTATACTTTGGATAGGAAGATTCAAAAGTTACGAACCAAGTAGATTAAGTATGTCAAGTTTCTATGGAGGAATTACAAAGAAGGGGAGGAGGGTACTTCAAAAGCCAAAGTAGAGATAAGGTGTAGATACCCAGAGTGTTTAAGACAACAAGTAAGTCTTCTTCAAGTTTTAAGGGCCAAACTTACTTTAAGAGGAGGAAGTCATAAACCCTACGAAATTTCAATAACCCAAAAGTGGAATCAGATGAACGAGTCCTTAGATAGTCCCAAGAACCATCCAAACATAATAATAAAACCTAGGTAAAAGAATTAAACCCTAAGTATTCGATCAAAACCCTAATCGACATAAGCTCTAAAAACTTATCTAAATGAACATAAACCATAATACTTGAAAAACCTAAAAACGATAATGAAACCCTAAAATAATCATCTAACCCTAAAAAAGTGATCAAAAACCTAATTTTCACCAATAACACTAATGGTAAGGTTGAATCAATCAATACAAGTGATTGGTGATATTAAGCGATACGAACCCTAACTTTCAGCTCATATGCAAATTAAATTTCTATAAACAAGCACCAAACCCTAAGTACATGTGTAGGGAATTTTGAATAGATAAAGTATAGTATTAAAGTCCAACAAAACCTTAAACAGATCTTAATTGCACTTAATTAGCCTAATCACAACCAATTACCCTAATCAAATCCTAATCCTCAACCAACCACATTACATCTTGATTAGCTACAAATCAAACATGATTAATGATCAAAAGTCAAACTCTTAACCCCCTTTTAAAATATCTTATACCTTAAGGGGACAAGAACATACCTCATTTGGCAAAAAGCATAATAGTACATGGTCCTCATTTTGTACTTTGTCCTTAATTTCCCTAAAAATCAAAGTTGGTCCCTTCACCTCCCTTTACTCTTACGATCGGCTATCCTCATTCCCACCCTCATTCTTATTTTCTCAAACCCCAAATACTCTCAAATCCTCCGAAACACTCACTTAAAAATCAAACACCCCAAATCCCCTTCTTCTTCCTCGTCTCGACTTTCCAAATCCCCAAATCCAAGCATAAGCCAAGCTAACACTATCAGCTCAATTTGCTGAGTAAAGAATTTCACTATCACTAATTTTTCTTTTATTTATTGTAGGCAATTATACTACCAAGTTGCAATCCATATTGAAATTGTAGCAACTCCATACTCAACCAAACAACAACAACTAAAGTAAAGCTCTACAGTAAGCCAAAGGCTTGAATCACATGATAGCAGTTGCATTCACTTCAGACAGTAGCTGGCTAAGTATTTTCTAAGCTATTAGACACCTACACTTGAGCTTCTTCACCATGCTAAGAAGATCCTTTCTAAATACAGTATAGCAGGCCGTGAGTGCTAACACGGATGACATCAGTTGAACAATACCAAAACCGACAACAACTTCAGCACAATAGCAAGATAGTCTATACAGCAGCAACCATCGAGTAACTAAGAAGTGGCTTAAGTGCTAGCAAACAGCAGCCTAATTCAACTAAGAGCAGCCAGTAGATGAACCAACCAAGCAATCAACAACTGCACCTAAATTGTAAAGCCACAGTAGGTCAAAACAGAACACACGACAAACTCCTAGCTCCCACTAGCCGAGAAGCTTCCATGCAGCAGCAACCAAGAACTTTGAATGATAGCAACTATAGCTCTCTAAATCCAATTAACTAAGCGCTATAGCCAATAAGAACTAAGAACTAAGCATGCTAAACTCAACTTGAACAACAGCTAACACACACAACCATATGACGAAGCGGCATCGAGTAACGAATAGAGTCTTCTTGTCCAAGCTGTTAATTTTTAATTGCTATTTACAAATTAAGCAACTAACTACTCAGATTGAGTTGTAGCTCTTTCTTTTCATGGCAAGAATGAGCACCAACTAGTACTTCAACACATCAGCAACAACTCCTCACATCAATACTTTACAATTGAGATGCTCCATTAAGTTTCAACAAGACTTCTGATCAAACCGATCAGTCTATGATGTGCAGCAAAATTGAGTTACCCTTAAAGTGACAAGAAATTCATTTCAATTTTTTTGTTTATTGTAGGTCATGGATTTCCATAATAATCAGCAACTCCAACTAAGAACTCTAAGCATAACATCCATGGCATCCATTTCACGAGCATACGGACTTCCATCAACAGCTGCAATGAATTGCAATAGAGCTACCTAGTCGAGAGGGCAGTAGTTGCATTTGAACAGCAATAGAGGCATTAAATCGAAACTGCAGCAACTCAAGGCCTGGTTCCAATTCGTGACAGCAACTATAACCTCTTCAATTAGCAACCACGACATCCAACTCCAAGAGTGGTAGATGACTTGAACAGTAATAGCAAAGCTTCACCGACCAGTAGCTATTCAACAAATAGAGCACAACTGCAACTTCCTGCACTTGCCGAGAAGCTCTTGTCCATACAACAGGCCATCGAATTCCATCATAGCCACTAAACCGAGAGTAGCAACTCCAATGACAGTAATAAATTCTAAGACCGAAATGAACACAGCAATTGTAATATATTAAAACAGGCCATGGCTGAGTCCAACTAGCAGTAGAGCACCAAACTGAGGACGACATAAGCAGAACATAAGTGTTGAAACAGAGAATTATATTGGTCATATTCACAGGCCATTTACTTTTGTTTGGAAAATAAAATCCAAGTGTCAACCCATTATATATTAAGTGGCCTACGTGAAGACGGAATGGTAAAATTGCAACAGATTTTCCAGGGGGTCCAATAACTCTATTTGGAAAGAATGCATCGCATGGTGCTGACCTCACATGAATTTGCATAATCACATTCTTTGGGTCATATTTTAGACTAGAGGCCTTTCTTTAATTGTACACTACGATTAGAGGGTCAGAGGTTTTATTTAAATGGCAACATGTAGACGAGCCGAGAAAGGGGAAGATAGAGACGAGGACATTAGGGATGAGAAGAAAATTCCAATAGCTTAGGGATTTTGAATTTTTTTCTTTTCTTTTTCAGTATAGTGAAGAACAGAATTTTCTTATTAATTTAATTATGTTTCGTTTAATTTCAAGATTCTAAATCATTTTATTTTAACTCATTAGAGAACTATCCTAGGTTCCAAATGAATCAAGATTTCTTGATTTTGTATCAAGTTTAAGGATTGAATATACCAATTGAGAACTTTTTTCCTTATTATTTTAATTTATATATAGCTTGATTCATTTAGGTTTTGTGATGTGGTATTATACTTAATTTATTTGGGTTTTATATTAATAGATTTGATGAGTTGATGTGTTTTGTATATTATTTTAATATCGATTTTGAGTATTTAAATATTTTTCTATTGTGTTCATCATCTAGTTATTGAGTACTTGACCATTACTTTTTAGCTAAATAGAGTTAAAGAATATCTAGAAGAGTTTCAATAACTCGTATTGAATGTAACTTGAATTTTTTAAAAAGCTTATCATAAGGATACATAGGTTTTAATTAAATTCATGAACTCACGTACTTAATTCAGTTAGAAATATAGTTTAGGTCATCAAAACATGCTTAAACCATATTTTTAATTAGAATAATAATTTCAGTATGAGTGAATTATTATTTACCTCATAAATACAAATAAATTACCTTAATAGGTGAATTCATGATATAATTAGAATTTCGCTGGTCTAGAAGGTGGCAAGTTCTTTTGAGTTTAGTTAAATCTCTTTTAGTCAATTTTGAATATCAATTTAAGACATCACATTTATTCAAAAGAGAATAGATTTGCAAATCCCAATTTGATTTTTTTTTAATCTCCCAAACTTGAGATCCTTATAGTATAGCTAAGACATTTAGTATAGTGTTTACCTCATTATTTAGTTTTAACACACTTTTAGTTTAATTATGGATAGCTTAGCTTAAGGAAAAACTCAATAGATTTAATACTTAGCACCTAGCTCCCTGTAGATTATGACCTTGACTCATCTTTTATACTACTTCTACGACCCGATACACTTGTCAGTTCATACACTCATGTTTTTAGCGAATCAGTTAGTAGGATGGTGAAACCCCTATTCCCCATGCATGCCACCCCTTGTATATCCTCTCACACATATTTTCACACTTTTATGAAGTGATTAAGGTTTAGATCAGTAGTAGCATAGGTTATTTAAGTCAAAACATTATAAAAATCAAGTGTAGCAAGAAAATGGAAAGTTTGACCTTAGAAACCACTCTTGGCCAGCACTTTCACTGAACTACCAAATCTAGAAACTTTTGTTTAGTAGCTTAATAACATGTTTATTTAATATTGACTATGGTTTAAGACTTAATTAATCAAGTTAAGTAGGTTAAAGTATGATTAAGTCCATAAACTAGCTTAGTTAGTGATTATAGGCTTAAAAATAGTATTAATAACCTCAAGAACCATAATGAAAAAATCTATAACCATATTAAAAATGGGCTAAACTTAAGTCCAATGTTAGGCTTAAGTTCAAAAAGGTAAGTGGGCTTGAGCTTAAGGTCCTAAATGATGAACTAGATATAAAAAGCCCAAAAAAAAAACAATTTTGGAGCCCATGTAGTTAGGTGACTAGATTTAATCTCTTAATTAAAAGGCTTAGGAAGAGTTATTTGAAATGGCTACATAACTCATAGGCCTATCCAAGACACCTACAACAAGCCCTTTGGTGATTCAAAGCCTTAAACTTAGTAAAAAGGCTCATTTGGACCTATAGGAGTATCACTAAGGTCCACTACAAAATTTTAAAGTTTTGGGAAGAACAAGGCCATTTAAAATACTTAAAAGAAGCCTAAAATTATTAAATACAAAACATAAAGCCAAAAACCAAGCCTAAGACCCAAAAGTAGACCTAAACCCTAAAGTGACCCAACTCACCATTTGGGCCTATGACTATGTAGGGCCCAAACCGAAAACTTGCTAACCTAGAAACATAAAAACAACTTCTCCAAATAAAAGAACATTCGAAAATGACTATAAGATCACCAAAAACGAAACTAAAAAGAAGAAGATATACCTAAATTACGAAGACAACTAACTTGGAGATAGTGAGCGATAAGCTTAGTTAATTAGTGCAAATAAAATACTCATAAAACTTGATTATCTTCTTTAGAGGATAAGGAGTTTCACTTAGATATGGTAGAGGATTACTGGGATTGTTAAGTGTCATGGCCGAGTGAGTATGTCGGGGCAAATAAAAAATTGTAAGTGTTTGATATGATTAACCTTATTTATAGAAATATCTTAAGTTCATATGAATATTATATGCTTGCTACATTAGAACTTAGGATCTTAAACTGTTTATATATATATATATATATTGATTGGTCATCAATGAACCAAACTAATAAATACTTAACTCCTAATTAAACCAGACATACATCACATCTTATAACATGATAATACCGGCATCGGTATCATATAATAGAATGGGGGATCATGCTTAGTTGGATCCATATTGTATTTTGTGTAATGAAAATTGTTATTGTACATTGTACTTCATACTTCATGCAACATGTTCCTACCTTAACCTTTAAGAACTACTTAACTCTAAGAAGTGCTACCTTCTACTTAAGGCCTTGCCTTATTTATTGTTGAGGCTGATATTGATGACAAGAGACTTTGAATTAGATGTAGATACCTAAATCCTAACGAACTGAAATACTTCTTAACTCAAGCAATGGTAGGCATTAAAACCATACTATATACAGTTACCAGTAAACTGTATGTGTTATTACATTGCATATGATTGACTACACATTCAAATGCTTACACAATAGCTTGCTTGATATTGTTTATTGTAGAGTTGGTAAGTTACTCACTAAGCAATTGAGCTTACCCCCTTATAGTTTATTGTTGTAGTAGTACTTGTGGTTAGACCCAAGCCATGGGATGCTCAAGGTTAGTACCACCAGCTAGGGATTTTGGGATGTGAAAAGGATGAGAGCTTGAGCGAACTCTTTATTTATTATTAGATACTCTTTATTTTCAGTCATTAAGTATTTTTAGCTTATTGAGTAGCTTAGAATGCGTATGACTGTTTATCTCAGTATTATATGACTAATTTGATAGCCTAACTTTAATTTGTATGCTCTACTATTACTTAATGCTACTAATTAGGAGAAGGTTGTTTCTATGTAATGCCCCGTGTAGTACACTGATGGCCTTTGATCAAGAAGAGTACTTGATCTTAGATCTTCGTGTATCATATGGCGGTATTGCCACAACTCAACCCCCTTCAATTTGTGACACTTTAAACATAGATAATTCCTTTTCTTTTTCTTTATTGTTTATGTAACAAATAACAAATAGTATAATTTGTCATTAATATCATTGATAGCTTTTAGGAAGGATGCCTCATTGTAAAAACAAACAATAAAAGGTACTAATTGAATCATGTATGAATATGCACAATAATTAGTTAATTAAATTAATGGAACATAAACAGCTAGAAGATTAGAAAAAGAAAGGCACTTGTCCATATTCAATACATATAAAGACAAAGTAACTAGTAAATATAAATAGTACAAGGCAGTGATATCATACCATCTATCTTACCATTCAATACCCTCTAACTTTTATAAGTGATAACATTCAGTTAAATTTTCCAAAGAGACTCAAGAATACACATATAAGACATATTATAAATGAAGAAAGATGTAACACTATATGCATCAAGCCACGGCCTATTATAACTCACTTATACGTTTGATCTCTTCACATTATATTAAATTTAGAATTACGTAGACTATGAAAATTGTAACAACTTAAAAGGGGGACTCGTAAGATTACTATCATGACTTGAGGGGGCTAGTCGTGATAGTCGTCGTATACCATACAAAAGACTATAGATTGAATTCTCTTACAATCGATAACCTTTTATACAATACACAAAGCTACAGCTATAACTAACAACCAAGAGTTGCGCAAGCATAAGCAATATCATTTCATGATAATAATAATAATAAGATAAAAAAATATAAAACATAATCTATTTATATAAGAATTTATATATAAGAGGTCTTTAAAACTTCTTAACTCAAACTAATATCAGTTTATCACATATTCAGTTCTATAATCTAGATAATCTATCATGTGAACACTCTGATCATGTCATGCTCCTACATCAACCCTTTGATGAACAACTAACCTCAAGCATGCGACGGCCCGACTCTACAAACAACTCAGCCTGTGAGAGAAGACTATAAAGGTATAAGCTAACTAGTTTAGTAAGATAATTCCCTCAACGATATCACAATCAAGTTATAAATTAATTAAATTCAATCAAATGAATGCATATCAATTAGTATGCTAAACATATACATGCAGGTAACTAGGTATTGTATGTAACTCAGATTTAATGCCTTCTAAAGTTAGGGTTGGAGATACATCGGCATAGTTTGATCCGGCTATCATACTAGAACTTATCTCATAACAAAATTCCGTGTTTCGTATTTAAAAATGTAATGGTATATCTATTCTCATTTTTATCATAGACGAGTTCTACATATAATTGTGAGTAGATTCACGTACCTCTTAATCACCCCTAAGTAAAGGCCTTTAAACTAGACTCTTAGCCAGGCGGTTGGCGCCTCCAACGCCTAATAATCCCGCGAACTAGGATAAGGTCATATCACATTTATGTACCTTACGAAATCTATAACAATTAAATAATCAATCTACGTATAGCCTCTTGTTACCTCCGTGTAATGGGATGACCAAAATTAATTATGTGGTGTAGGATTATGCATGTTTCAAGTTAACTTTTTCTAGTCAAGTAAAGTTAGATCGTATTATTCACTGATCAACAAGGTCACAAACAATTAGTTCCTAGTGAATCTATTATGTAACAACTAATATGTTACCATACTTTAAAGTAACTTCACCATTAACAACAATCATCATATATAAAGGCAACTCAGGGTCAAGGTCGAGATCACCTGAGAATGAGGAATATAGAAAATTATAAGTATGAGAATTTAAAGCTAAACCAGTATCGTAATTTTTAATGTTTACTGTACTTAGTTACTCCAAATTGTTGATTCGAGTTTTTTATCGAATCGCGTATAACATTTTCGTTTTAGTTCGGATCGTTATGAACTTATAGTCTATTTTGATAATTTTCCAAACGTATTTTATTGTAATAAGGTCCATTTTAGACCTTATGACTTACAATTTAAACTATGTTATAAAAAATATCACAAAATTTATTATTTTAATTTAAAAGTTATAAAATGTTAATTTGAATTTTTTCTTAGTATATTTATAATTTAATAATAATTTAAATCATATAAATGATAATGTTGTTATTTTAAACTTATTTTACCCTAATTACGTATTTCTACCTATTTTTAAGATTTTAGACTTATTAAAATTATTATTACTTATATTTTTATTATTTTTTTTTATGATACACATACACACACACACATATATATATATATACTTATTACTATATTTGATTAACTTTTTTAATTTACTTAATTAGAAACTATTTTTCCTAATTTACGATACTTGTATATATATATATATATTTATTTCTTACATATTTATAACGTTGTTTTATTTCGTAAATATTATGGTATATTATATCCTATTTAACGTATAGAATACTTATATATGATATACATATACTTACTAGTATAATTATACACATATTCACGCCACATAGATATATACATATATACATATAAATAATAATAGCTTACATGTATACGTGAATATACAAATACAAAACACATGTATATATATATATAATATACGTATACTTATACTTATATTCAAATATGAAAATGAAGATTATACATCAATACATAAATATACATCTTCACATGTACATATGTATATATATATTAAGGCTTAATTAGTGAAAATACTAAATACTTAGCACATGTATTCTTATTTATACTTACCTATATATACATATACCATATATTCTACATAATAATGTATATATACATGTCCGCATTCATATGTTTATACACATAAAAGAGATCTACATATATATTAATTTATCTACTCATATATATGTACATGTAATAGAATACCTAATATATACATGCATATACTATATAATATACATATGTATAAATAAATATACTTACCTAATTATGTTGATAAGAGTCTTAATTTCCTTCTTTCTTTTCTCATCCTTCTTCTTCCTTTTCTTCTTAATTTCTTCTTGTTCTACTCTGTTTTCTTTTTGTTTTACTTTCTTTTCTTTCTTCACTTTGTATTTCGGTTTGATTCTTTGGTTTTTTTCTTCTAAATTTTTTTCTTTTAGTTCCAAACGTATGCAGCAATTTTAGGACACAAATAAATAAGAAAAAAAAAAGATAACCTAATCACTTCATTAATGAAGATAAGATAATATAATCATACCTAATATTTTCTTCTCTTCCAAATCCAACACTTGAAGCTTAATTCTCTCACGTAGGTTGCTATGGAAATCTACTCGAGTTCAACATGGAGCAATAAAAAAATTAGAAGCAGAAAGAAAAATTTATCAATTTAATTGATATATGTAACTTTTGTAAACATAATAATCATATAAATAATAATTATAAATTAATTTTAGAATTTTATGAAAATTTATTAATTTAATTGGTACCCATTAGAATTATAATTTTTATAAATTATTTTAACGATTTCATTAAAAGTTTTATGCGATTACACAATTTAGTCAATAATTGCAATTGACTATAATTATATCACTATTGAGTGATATTTAATTATTTTATAGACTTAAAGTTATTGTTTTATGGTTTCGATCAAGTTCAGGTTCGATTTTGGGTAATTGTATATAAATCGGATTTAAGGTTTTCGTATGCGATTTAGGATTTTGATCAATTTCTAAGGTTTTTATTATCGGTGTTATATTCAATTTATTAAATTTCATAATATTTTATTGTTAGTAGCCTTATTGACTCATGATACAGTTTAGAACACTCAAACTTAAATTAAGGTTCAGACTACCAATTTTCTAGAGTTTACAATTACTTAAAATTTTAATATCACATATACACCCTATGATATAAAGATTGCCTTGTAAATTAAGGCTACAAGATTTTAGTTAGCATGCTTCTCATCAAACATGGTCTTTTAGGGAAAATGCAAATAACCCCTCCAAATTTTGACCTAACTGTAGATTGACCTCCTAAACTTTTAAAGTATGGTTTTTATCTTTTAAACTTTGATAAATTGGTAATATAAAAAACATTTCCTTTTTTAGTTACAAAAATTACATCATAGTCAAAATTTAAGGGGCTAAAAAGTACATTTTGATGAGTTTAGAGTGATATTTACATATCAAAATAAAATTTTAAAGGGGTTATTCTCAACTTATAGGAGCAATATAGAAGAGATTTCCTTTTTTAGTTAAATGAGAATCACATCATGGTCAAAGTTTCAGGGCTTTTATAGCAAATTTTGATGAGTGTTAGGAGGTGTTTGTATGCTAAAATTAAAGTTTAAGAGGGTTATTCTTAACTTATGGGGGTCTTCTACCAATTTATCATTGTTTAAGGGATCAAAAACCACATTTTGAATGTTTATGGAGTCAATCCACACCTAATCAAAGTTTAAGGGAGTTATATGCAATTTCCCCTAATCTTTTTCCATATGTCTACTTAACTATATGTATAGCTATAAGTGATCTAGCAATCCATAATTGGTTAGAGCCATAGAGAGTTAGAATCACCAACTAAACAATAAAAAAGGGTATCTGAATTCTAACATTCATATAGCCACTAAACACTTTCAAAGTTTAATTTGATTATCCTATTAGCTTTTCTAAACTTATCCTTTTGCTTACTCAGCCCATTGGAGCACTTGAATTCTAGCTTATTCCTAACTTTGTAAGACTTGCAAAAGAAACTATTGAACAGTAAGCTACATCTAGCTTAGTGAGTAACCCTCCTATCCTATCAACAAGTACGTTCAAAGGAGTAAATTAAACAAGCATATGATAACAACATCCATATGCTATGCACACATCATATATAACTTGCAGAAAACTGTATAAGCCATGGTTCTAAGCTTATCATTACTCGGGTTTTAGAAGTATTTAGGTACGTTTGGACCTAGGTCTGTATGTCTAATTCTAGTATCATTTCTCTTAATAGACTCGAAGTAGTAGATATGGTTCAACCTCAAGCAAAGGGCAACACAATCTAAAGCCACTTAGATCCCAAAAGTTAAGGTAAGAATATGTCACATGAATACATTGTGCTATAACAATAATAACACATCATATAATAGTTAAAATAAATCCATCATACATGATCTCCTACTCCATTACATAGTGTTGATGCCCTTAATCTTAATGTAATAGGATGCTATGCATGTTTCGTTCATTTAAAGGTCAAATAATTATTAGTCCAATTTAAAGTAATTGACCAAAATACAACAGATACTCTAAATTCCTAATAGCTAATGCAACAACCAATCTTGGTTCCAATATATTATGGTCTTATTAAGCAATTGCAACAAAAAACAAATGCATGTAAGAATTCATACCAAAGCACATGTATAGTTAACAACACTCTATACCATAAGTAAATACAAGATATAATAGGGGTCAGTATATATACTCAACCGTAAAGTCTAGCAATCTAAGTAGTCCTTGGAAGTGTCGTACCAGTTATCTAAATCACCTGAGTAATGTAATTAAAGTAAATAAGACTTTATTTAAAATTAATCTGTTAACTAGCTTCATTATGAATCCTTATTTCTACCTATTTTCCATTTTGGTTATTCCTTTATTGTTTTAAATTGGAATGTCGCATTCTCATTGTCAATTTTCATCAATTGCAAGTATTCTTTCATTTAATGAGGTTTACTTAAGGTGTTTAGGTTCATAAGGCTTCAACTTGGTAAAAAAATTTCGTTGGTCAAAGGTCTTAGTTTGATTGCTTTAGTGCTTGAATCTACTTTTGGGTATTAGGCTTAATTTTAGCGATTAGGCATTGCACTTCGGCTCTTAGGTATTTATTTTGTCATGAGGTCTAATGTTTTTGAGTTTTACCTATGTCCTTGTCTATGGGCCTCATACCAATTTACTTAGTCTTTTTAAGTCCTTACTTAAGGGATTTAAGCCTTATCTTGGGCCTACGTCCATTTCTAAGCCATGAGCCCATTTTATTGACCATTAAGCCTTCATTGTTTTATTTTAAGGTCTTTATTTTAGTTAGTACAATTAAAGTTTAGGCAGATGCCTATTTTTATGGGTCAAAAGCCTAAATAAGCTTTTTAGTTAGTTATAAGCCCAAATTGAAGTCTAAACCTATCATAGGCCTTCTAAAATACCTAATGGGCTTCACAGGTATTTAAACTTTATATATAGGTGCTAATCATTTCATTCCAAATGGGCTTAAGGTTTTTCCTATATGGTTTAAGCCAAATTTGCATTATAGGGTCTCAAACTTGAATATAAATTATTTAAATGGGCTAAATATCCTGATGGGTCCACTAAATAACCCATTTTAATTACTAAGTGTTCCTAATCTAGCCTTATCTAGTTTAAGGCTCCAAATTAATTTCTCTAACCCAATATGTCATTTTGGGTTATTTTATGCTTCTAGGATCTTATTTAGCTACTTAATGCCAAGATTAAGTCATAAATCCTAGTTAATATTAATTAATCATGTAATTAATATATTGAACTAGAAATTATAACATGTTATCCTAAGTAAAGGGGGGGGGGGGGATTCAAGTGAGTTTCTAATGGCATTTTAATTATTTCTCTACATAAGTTGTTATAGCATGTTAAAACCACTACCAAGATGCATTTTAAGCTTAGGTTTTCTCAGATGAACATGAACAATAAAAAATATGATGAAGATACAACTATGCACGCTTCGGCCATAGCATGTGGTTAGGGTTTTGATGGTGGTTTCTCATTATTTTATCAATACATAGAACATTCTATGTAGAATGCATTCTACATAGAATGCAAGTAACAAATGAGCTAAATATATAAATGAATGTACTGTTATATGACTCTAAAATGACATAACATGATTATAACATGTTTATCTAATATGTCTAATCTTGAACTCTTAAGATATTATAGGTATAACTAGTCTAAATAGGAAACTAAAGTTGAGTAGGTTTTACCTTAGGCTAATATGCATGAGTTTTAAATTGTCCACTCGAAAACAAAGTTAAAACATACTCCTTTAAGACCAAGTGTTTGTTAATAAGAAACTAAGGGATGTGTTGATTCAAATGTTGGTAACCACTTGTGATTTGGTGGTATGTGGTGGTGGCAGTGACAAAAGGCAGTCAAGTGGATAGGGGCATTTAACAACTCCTTTTGTTTTTCCTCCTTTTACCATTAGTTTTTGTGTGCACTACAAGAAAGTGTTTCCTAAGGTTTTTTAAGGGTAAAGAAAGAAGTTAAATAAGGGTTTTAGTAAGGTGAAATGATAGATCATGAAGGTAGAGTAAGGGGGACAAATCCTTTCCTCTTTTAGTTACCAAGTATTAGCTTAAATTTAGGGCACTTACTTTTATCATTTTTGCAAAACAAGGCAAGTTGTCTCCAAAATATTCCAATTGCCAATTAACCTTTTTGTCTTGTCTCTTTAATTGATCTAATCAATTTTTTAAATAGGAAGCCTAAGGTTGGTCGATGGATTAAAGAACAATTAAGCTAATTAGGATGCAATTAAGGTCTTGCCATATCTTATCACTTTAATTAAGTTTATTGACCTATCTTACTTCATTTGTTAGAGTCTTTTAGTATTTGGGACAAGTTATGGTTTTTGGATAGCTATGAGATTAGTGACTTAGGGTCTATGAGTGCTAGAGAAATTATTTGTGATTAACAAATAGTTTAAGGATATATTTAAGGTTTATTAGTTAAATTAAGGTTTTCAATTTTTTATTAGGCTTTAATCAGTCTATTGATATTTTGTAGCCATTTTAGGGTTTTCCATATATTAGGCTTTTTAGGGTTTTACGCGTATAATTAGGGTTATAGGGTTTCGCTTCCATTAAGTTTTTTTTACTTATTGTTTACACTTTCTAACTTATTATTTAAGGTTCATTCATTTTATTTAGGGGGTTTATCATTATATCTTAAGCAATTTAGGGATTATCCATTAGCTCATGTATCTAACTCTAAGTTCAAATTCAAAAGTTTGCTTGGTTTACATTGTTTCCCTATGTATAATGTTAGTATTATTAAGGAGATATTTTCATATATTACATTGGTTTCATAAGATCAATTACTCTTGACTTATAATTGATTATGATGTAAAACCTAATTAGAAGAATGAGGTGTAATTAACTTTCTAAGTCTTAATTACTAGTACACTTGATAGTAATTAGGTATAGTTTAGGGCTTAATGTGTCAAATTAAGTTAGTAAAGCTCATTGGCTCATCTTGCCCAATTAGTTTAGGGAATTGTGACCAATTATTGCTACTCGAGCAATTTTAGAAGGTAGATTATGGTTTTTGGGAAATTAAGCAATTAGTTTATAATTTGCAAATTGTTTTTCTATTTAATTAGATTTCAATAGTTAGATTAAGGTTTTGAATACTAGATTAGGTAGAATCATTTTAAGGATTTGAATGTATTAGGGTTCTAATTAGGGTTATCTATATCAATATTCATTTTTGTCTTAGTTTATCCTTCACTTGTCTTAAGAAACTCTCATTGGCTTCAGCTATCGATCTCTTTCCCATTAAGGTTTGGGGTTGGTTTCATTAGGTTATGTTGATATCAAGAATTAACATTAGTTATTAGCATTTGTATATATAATTTTAGGCTTGAGTGTAGGGGTCAAAATAGAGTCAAGGCTACCATTTAGGATTTTAGGAGTTTAAGTTTAGGTCTTTGAGCATAGTTTCTTAGGTTTAGGGTTAATTATCTTCCCAGTATTATGGGTATCTTTCAAGAAATTTTAATAACTTCGAGCACCTTATCTAAGAAATTTGAGGGGCTTACAAAAATGGCCAATATTAACATCTCAATGTTATACTTTGCAACAACTTTGGTCGAAATTTCATGTTTCTAATAACATAAACTCCCTTCTCTTTTACATCCATTCACCATAAAGACAAAAAGAAGCTCAAACTTGAAAAGACTCCTAAAAGTGGCGAATACATCTTAGCTTAATCATGTCTCTCCTTTATCTACAACATTTAGCAAAATAGATCTTCATTGTTTCAAATTTCACTCTCTATGTTAGCAAAAATTGATAATGCACCATTCACAAAAAGATGATAACACAAATAAACAAGGCTTGAAAAAATGCAACTTTGCTAAGGAATCACTTGTAACACTAGCAACTACTATCATGGGGGTTCACAGTAAAGAGGCAACAAATCTTGCTCAAGATACCTTGCTTTTTCATGCTTACGAATCCTAATTCCTCTAGACAATATAAATGATTTAAGGTTTTCAATTGATTTCATCTTCTTTAATTTTCTCTTGCGATCTTCCCTAAAGATTCAATTTTTAGGATTAATTCAAACGATTTAGGGTTTTTGGCATAGTGAATAAAGAGAGAAGGTGGCATGATTTTTATAGTATTGATGAAGAGAAAGAGAGATATGGTTGCATAGGTTATTTTGTAGCGTTGATGCGTATATATATATATATATATATATATATATATATATAGAGAGAGAGAGAGAGAGAGAGAGAGAGAGAGAGAAAGGGAGATAGGGATGAGTAGAAGTGAGAAGGATATTTATTTGATGCATGGTTTTCTTTTTACTAAGAAAAAGCAAGTCTTTTCATTATTTTTAGGCTCAATATTTTTCATTAAATAATTTTTCCCTCCTATGTCATTAGATGACCACTTAAAAAAATCACCCACTCATTTAAATACTTATGAGTGTGAATTTAATATAGTTACCCCCAAAGATATGCCCTAATAAGTCAAATTTGTTATAGTAGACTGTTATAGTAGACTTTAGCTAACTCTTTGTGTGTCACCCCTTTCAGAAACCTCATAATCTTTAGCTAGCTCTAGCTAACTCCCCAAGTGCTACCCTTTTTAGAACCTTAAATGGCTTTCACCAGCTCCTAAAATGCTACCCCTTTCCAAAACCTTATAGGACTTTAGTTAGGTCTTAGAGCATTACCCTTTTTCTAGAATCTTATAGGGCTTTAGCCAACTCTCAATAAGCCATTGTTCTTCAAAACCTTATAGAGCTTTAGGCATCTTTTAAAGTGTTACCCTATTATAAAAACCATATAGAGCTTTAGCCTACTCCCAATATGTAACTGCTTCTTAGAACTTTATATGGTTATTGTTAGCTACCAAAGTACAACCCTTCACTTAGTATCATCTTAGGGTACTTGTTAGCTCCTAAAGCACTACCCTTACATCAAAACATTTAGTGGATATAATTAACTCCTTGGGCACTATACCCTTTTGAAAAACCAACTCTTATTTCTCAACCTAATCTCAGAGCATCATCATCCTCTTCTAATAGAATACCTACTTTTCATGTGTCCCTAATGCTGATTGTGGTGCTTCTTAGTGTAATTTATCTTTAAGGCAAAAGTGGTGTCTATTTAGTCATTATAGTAAAGCTTTCTCAAACTTCACCATAAGCAGGTATTAACACTCCAGTTTTACCCCTTTATAAGTTTTTATAAATATTTATTTTTTAAGAAAAGGGTCTTAATTCAAAAATTAAAAAAAAAATAGAAATTTTAGTAAAATACAAAATATTTAGAATTTGCAAAAATAGTTTTAAAAAAGCTAGAAGATAAGTTTTTTCAAAAAATAAGAATCTTAGGAGATTTTAAGGTCTCTAAGTCTCATTGTCACATCAATTTCATTTTTTAGGACAAAGAGAATTAAGGTATTCATATGCGATATAGTGATTATGAGCTTTAACAACTAATCTTATCTTTTCCAAAAAGCATGATATTCAAATCATGGTGAAGGTTAATTACCTCTATATCATGAAAAAGAGGTTAACTTATATTTAAATGGTATCTCAATCACATTTAAAATGGTTGATTTATAGTAAAAAGAAATATTAAATTAATTCAACAATAAACAACCTAAAACTCAAAAAACTATGAAATCAAGCTCATCTTGAGAAATACCTTTCGCATGTGCATAATGCTTAAATTTAGCCTAAACCAAATCCTTTACTTCATAGTCAGTCCAAGTTGGTTTACAATATATGTAACCCAATTGCATAAGATATTGAGAATAAGGCACTAATTTAGCAACCAAAGTGCACATGAGCAAATTTGTAGCACATCTTACAAGCTAAAATTCAAGTTTTCTCTATCTAAACTCTCTAACTTTTGACCTCTCTAGATTTCCTCAATTTTTAGTTGTCCCCGAACAAAAACACCACCACAACGAGCATTGTCGAGTTCTAAATCTCTAGAAAACACCATTTAATAACAATCTCCACTTTCTCTCTCATCATTATCAACCTTGCTTTGCTAACCATCATAACTACAATTAGGTTGCAAACCAACTACACTACACAAATCAAGACCCTCAACAAACCCCTTGCCAACACTCTATAAGCTTCAATTGTAACAATATGACTCACACACAACCTCTCTCTCTACTTGAACCACCAAAATCCAACCATAACCCAAATAGCCTTCTTATACCATTATGCTACCACCAAACCATCTCTCATAAATAAAAAAAAAATTAAAAAAAAAAACAACTTGAGAATATGCTTTTTATCACTTAAAATACTCTTTCATTCTACTTAGAGCAAGACATGACACCATTACCTTCTTCTTTAACTCAAAAAAGCCAAAACTAGATCCAGTTTTGAATCATTAGAGATTTGAAACCAACCCATATCTATTCTCCAACTCAGTCCATATCATTTTGTTTTCTTATTTTTTTTGTTTGTTTGTATTTTTTTTTTCTCTTCTTTTATTGGTGTAAGTAGCATGGTAAACCAAAATTACAGAAAAATAAAAAAGAAAAAAGAAAAAAATTTAGAAATAGAAAAAGAGGAGTTTTTGCAATAAATAAAATTTTTTATTTTGTTTACTCCTCTTTCTTTTTTTTTTTTTCAAATAGTTCTTTTACATACTTATTTTTAGTAAAAGAATACATATACAAAAATAGTAAGAGAATGAACTTTTTCACTTAAGAAAATATATTTTCCCAAATAAATAAATGACTCAAGGTTTCGTTTAGAATTTTGTAAAAAAAAAAATGCCTTTTCTTAGAAATTTTCTAAAATAAAATAAAATGGTTAAATACGTGAACTTGATTGTTTTCTTAAAACTGAAAGAAAGGAACATCTTAAATGTTATTGAAAATGAACAATAGAAATCAACCTTGTATAGTAAGTATTTAGGTACCCATATGACAACTTAAAATATGAAAAATTTTATTTTCCTCCTTTTGTAAATGATTAAGCTTAGTTTTTTAAATCTCTTCTCCTTTGCAAAAAATCAAATTTTAATCACTTACTTACTTTTAAATAGGAATTATTCATTCAAATCAGAAGGGTATTTTGAAAAATGAATTTAAATTTAGAAGGTTAAAAGTGGTACCATTTTAGGGTTTAATAAGTTAAACCTAAAACTCAATATCTTTAGTTTCAAAAATCATTTTCTGAAAATTGATTTTATCACATATTGATAGCTAAGTTATAGCTAATCTACCAAAAATGGTTCTAACTTTACTCTTTTGCTAACCCCTATTAGGTGGTGACTGTAAACTTCGTAAATTTTACATTTTAGATATAAAGTTGAAATTAAGAACCAGTAGATATTATCTATACCCTACAGGATTGAATGAATTAATACTCTCATCGTATACACAGATCCTAAACCATAAAAATGTGCAACCACGTATAGTAACCATTAACAGAATAAAAAGGCCTAAGACCTAAACTTAGAGAAGCAAAACCATAAAGTAAACCACAAACATAGAGATAACATTAAAATGGTAAATTAGACTTGAATTTCATTAAATTGCAAAAATTTGATACCAAACAATTAGAAATATTACTAAATAATAACAATTAGATAAATTAAGCCAATTAAAGTAATTGAATTAATAAAATTGTGAATTTGCCATACAAGTGTGCATCGTACCAAACCTATGTAATTTCCCTTTTACATAACATTATTTATAAGATATAATACATTATATCAATGACATAAAATTGAACCAATTAAAACACTAAATTAATAAATTGATTATAGATATTTTGAAATCATGGAACTTCAATATCAAATGATTAAAGATGTCATTAAATAATAGTAACTAACTAAATTATGCAATCTAGCGAATAAAATTTATTAAACTAAGAAATCAACCCTATGAATATGTATTTCTCTAAACATATGTACATGTATAATTTTCTTTCACGAATGATATACTATAAAACGTCAATTGATTTAAATCAAAGCAACTAAGCCAATAGATTAATGAAAATATATCCTTACCCCTACAAGACTAATTGCACCATACATACACATATATACGATATAATTTTATTCATGAATGCTAAAATGTACAAAACACCACATAATGGTACATCAATTTAAAATGAAATTATAATTATGCATCCTGTATATGAGTTGTACTATATACATAAATAAAAGTAATTTTATTCATGTATTATAGAAATTTGAGATTAAAACCATAAATAATAATTTGAAAACTCTAAACTAGACCTTAAATTATAAGATCGTAAAAGTTAAACCCTAAATTTGTTAAAATCATAGATTAACTCAAGACCTCAAAATTTCTCTAAACTATACCATTCAATATTAGAGAATTAAAGTAAATTACTAAACATTACTAAGTAATTACATTCAAATAACTAATGCCTAATTAGAATGGTTAACAAAAAAAAAAGGATTTTAGCCTAAACTATCCCTCATTTGTAGTGTTACCCCTATCCTTATTTCAAGTATGCATTTGAAAATTCTAATCCTAAAACTAAAGGAATTAGGCTAGTTAATTCAATTAAGAGCCAACATGTAAGGACCCTATAGGGAGCCCAATAGTATTGCCTAAAATTTCCATATCACGTGTATACCTTTGATAAGAAAACTGTCTTGCAAATCAAGGATTGTAAGACTCTAAATAGCTATTCAATAGGGTTTTAGATTTTAATTCATTAACTCATGGTTTAATATAGACAATTATGAATATCCAATATTTCACAGTTCCTCAAAACCACAAAAAATCGATATCTCTTACCAAAATAATAAAATAAGATAGACAATTGCAGAAAATTCTATACTTACTAAAGATGCTAAACTTAATTGCGTTGTTAGTTGTTTTTGAGATAATTCTAAATTAACCTATAAGAAAAAGAATTGTTGGGATATAAGCTTACGCTTAGTGACATAATTCCCTCGTCAATACCGCATAACAATTTTATTTAATGTACAAACATATGAATGCATAAACAATCAGAATGTTAATCAATACATGTAGCAACCTAAGAACTACATGCAACATAGAATTATGCTCTCTATAGTTAGGGGTTGGAGATGATTAAGCGACACAAACCATAACCAAGTCCTAGCATCTAGGTTTTTTTATACCAATTGCACTATTGTGCTCAAGTCAAAACAAAATCATATATATATATATATATCACATACTACTTTTATATGGAAATTACTCTGTCCTTTTACATCTAATACTTTACACCAAAATTTCCAAGTCTAATAGTATGGTGGCCTCTACAATCCATAATCATATGCCTAAGCAGAAGCTACAAAACATGGCCCTTCGCTAAATATTAGCATCCCGTACCACCTAACAATTTACTTAGTTCAGGATAGAGACTCACTAAGATAATGATGGTGTAGCTAATGCCCAATCCTATAGGAGGACCTCCTCTTATGAGTCCCTTCTCATCTTATACATGAGGTAGCAATCGGTATAGTATGATGAGATTATAGGAAGTGCATGATTCAATAAATTTCTTAATCAAAAAGTACTTAATCCAGTTTTCATGGAGATTAGATAATTTCATTCCATATAACTATACATAGATATCATCACAAATAATTCCCATTATTATCTAATTAACAAGTCATAGCATTTAATCATAATATCACATACATACATTTCCCATATCCCACAAGCATCTAAGTTCCTTATATAAGTTTAAGTGCATCGACTCTACAAGCAAAATCAATAATGGAATCATCAAAAATCACTCATTTAGCCATATGGATCAGTAGTAGTAATCTAAGGGCAAGTCATCTCCAAAAGCTAAATCCCCTAGATAACACATATATCATGCTATAAGGATTTGAAATAAAACTTAGAAAGCTAAGCTAAAAACCCTTTAAGTTGTACTTTTAACCAAGTTTTGTATTTTTCCTAGTTTTAATAAAAAGTTCAATCATGTAAAATTTTCTCATTTTAAATCCGATTTTTATGATCTTATAGTCACTCTTCAATGTTTTCAAGTGTACTTTAACGTAGTGAGGATATTTTTTCAATATGAGGTATGCAAATCTATCTATAGGTTAGAACAGTAGTGATCCTCAAGATTTGGTGTACTTTTGGGCTTTGTTTGATTATTAGGCCTTTTGATATCTTAGGAAATCTTTTGGGCTTGGGCATAGGATTTTATTTAAAGCTTAAAATACTCCTTAAGGTATGATTTCCAACCTTAATTTACACTCTTAGGGCTAATAACAACTTCTTGGGCACTTATATGGGCTTAAGTTGTCAAACGGGCTTGTTTTTTATTCAAATCAAGAATAGTCACTTTGTTGGGCTTAGGAGATATTTTATGGACTTATTAAGAGTCTCAAAACAACTTTTATAAGTGGGATATGTTGCTGGTCAAAGGCTAACTTGGAGTTTAAGGCTCATTTTGAAAATTTTAGGCTTGGTTTTGAGTTTTAATGTTTATACACTCATCATACTTGCTTTAATTGGTCTTTTTACTTTGTTTACTTGGTTTTATCATATTTTTAAGTGACTTTTATTATGGTTCCAGATCTGGCCGTGGTGAATCCAAGGGGAATTCACTTGGTTTTTTAACTTGCTTGATCATTTTCTTAAGTTTAGGGGTTAAATCATAAACCTATGTTACTCGTATTCCAATCTTGACTTAACTTTTCTTCCATTAGAAGATTATTTAGCTTAGGCTCTACATGGAAATAATATTTCTCATACTTATCATAACTTCTATGCCATAGTTCATATCTTACAATGTTGGTTTATTCATAAAAACTTCATGTAATGGATTTTCCTTTACCTAAGGTTAGATTTGAGCATGTTTAACTTAATAGAAGTGAAAATAACTTCCAAATGACCTACATATACTTCACGTCCAGCATGATGTCCCCTCTTTCATGTACACATTTTATGATTTTCTCAACTTAAAATCTTTCATTCTAAGTGTTAACATATATCCTTACATAACACCATCTTAGCATGCTCATACTTCAACTTTCATGCAAGGGGTTCATAAGCTTACTTCTTAACATGGACTAGCTATTTTATCATCTTATGATCATGCTAATATCTTCATGAAAACATAGTCTCCTGACATGGCATATTAAGTCACTTAAATAAGAAAAAAACTTACTCGTCAGAAAGCGTAAACAAGGTGGTTGTGCACTAAGTATCCTCTTATGCTCCTTGTTTTTCCTCTCTCTTCTTGCCATCTCTTTTGGAATCTTAAGTATTGATCTTAAAAGTGGGGTTTTGTGGGTATTTTAAAGTTTCTAAAAGTGGCTTTTAAAGTTCACAAATGGAGACACAAAATGAACCTTATTGCTGTAAGTTTGAGGCTTAGAAGTGGTGACAATGTTAGGATTTTGTGGGGTTATGTTTCCTCTTTTGTTTTCCATTTAAGTGAGAGAAAAGGAAGTGAAAATAAAAGTGAAATGGGGCAATGAGTGGCTAGCTTTGAATGGGAGGGGAAGTGTGTTCAAGAAGCTTTAATTAGTTGTCTTTTAACATGCATAAATGCTAACTTTTGATAAGACTAAATGATGTAAATATTAAGGAGTGAATAGTAGATTTATAAGACAATTGAGTGATTAAAAGTTGATAAGGTATGGCCTTCCTTAAGCTCTCTTCCCAACCAGCTATAGGGTGTCCTTTTGGGGCATTTTGTTGTCTTGTCACTTGTTTGAAAATTAAATTGATAAAATAATATGATAACTTGTCTTTATATAGTATAAGATATGGTGACATATATAAAGCGTCTTATCACTAACTTTTGATAAGTTATCAATTAATAATTCATTCCAACTTTCAATTGATAAGTTATTTAAGGTGATTGGTTGGTTTGTCCATATGTAACATGGCTTATATGTCAAAATAAGAGGATTGTCTTATATGTAATTCTTTTAGAGTTTTGTTATTAAATCAATTTGTAAATTATAATTTACTTCTCATAAAATTTCAAAATTTTCTAGAGTTGAATAAATTTTTTTAAACTATATTTTTAATTATTTATTTAGGGTCATAAGTCCTTAATTATCTTAAGGTTTGGGTTTCTAGTAAGTTTAAGTACTCTTTAGGGTTTTTTACCAATTCACGAGTAATTAACTTACACTTAGGAGCTTAAGGTTCGATTAGCTTAATTATTTAGGATCATTACTTTATTATGCAACATATATATATATATATCACATGATACATTAGGAAAAAAGAAGAAATTGATTAGTATTATTATATATATATATATATTGTAAGGCTACTTATGTACATAAGAAAAATTAATTTTGTAAATTTATTAATTTGCTCTTTTAAGTAGCTAAGTTATGTTGTTTGTTATTATTTGAAATTATCTTTGGTTCATTCGTTATTAGCTTTATACAATTTCACAAAATTAATGATAATTTTATTGATTTGTACCTTTTCAAGCTTTAAGATATCTTATAGAGTTAAAAAATTTCACAATTTGGTATTTACAATTTCTATTAAGTTAGGTTCACATTTTTAAAAGTACGTACATATAAGGATTAGGGTTTTTATGCGTGATTAGGGTTTTCAAATAGTATAATAGGATCTTTTATGTTCGTTTTAAGTTTCAAATTTAAAATTTTAATTGGTTTTCATTTTATGTGGTTTTCTTAACTTAAGAAAAATTCTACGATTCTTTAGTTTGATACTATGTTTAGGATGTTAAATTTACAGAGTTTACAAAATAAGTCCAACTCCTCTTTAACAGATAGTTATTGTACAATCCCCATGTGATGAGACTACACTCAACCCATCAATTTCTAAATTTGGTTAAGCATACCCTTGTCAATATATGTCGATATTAGATAGTTGACATTTTCCTATCTTTGGAAGCTTTATATGCAATTTTTTTCTCTAATTCTCATAAACACACATCGCCAAATATTTTCTCATGTAACATGACATGTGTGACAAGTGACCTAGTTTTGCACACTCTTAGGAAGAAACTTTAGTTTGAATTATGGAGGTTTTTTTTTTTTACATGAAAGGACCTTGTTTACTCCTATTATTTACCATAAAAGGCTAAGATTACATTCCCCTATAAGCCTTTGCAAGATTATACTAGAAAAATAAGACTACATTAGACAAGTAATAGTTAGCTCCCTCCATAAAAGGCAATTAAATTCTTAATTAGAAAGCTGCATGTAAATCCCATGCATTTTTTCTAAAAAATTATTATACATAAAGAAGACATGACAACTACCTTTTTCAATGACTAAGAATCGCTAATTTAAGTAAAATTTACACATAACTAAGAATCCATAAGACATGTGTATAAGATAATACACCAAAGAGATAAAGGATATGGAGTGTACATTTGGAGAAGGCCAAATCAAATACACTTCCCCACTCCCTTTTCTCAAATCTACCAAACCTTTTCCTCTTACTTCCACTGAAGCTAAACAAGACAATTGAAGAGTAACGAGCTAGTTGGGAGAAAATTTGAATGGTTTAAACAAATCCTTAGGATGATAAGACTAAGACCCCATAATTTCCTAAATGAATTATACCATTTTTAGTAGGTTGTCATAAGGCACCCTTTCAATCAACCAAAGAAAGAAGCTTGGAAATGATAAGCCTAAGTCTTCTTCCCTAGCTTCCTTATGTCAACCACCCTCCTTCATACCACCCAATATCATCTTATCAATCTTTTTCTAGAAACCCCCAAAGCTCAAGTGAAAAACCACCTAAAGTCATCCAATAACCAGCAAAAAACATGGTACATGTACCAATTTAAGTTTCCAATACATAAAGACCTATTCTTAAGTAGAGACACTCCTTTATACTTTCTTATTTTCACAAACCAATTTAAAACACGCTCCCAATTCCCCTGTACAAGTATCACTGATTCAAACCCTCCCTATACTCTCCATATTTTCTTTTCCATTCTACTTCCATACCACATAATACCCTAATGCTACTAGTTATCACTTAGACTATTCCTTTGGTATCTTCTACTCATCTTCATATCACAACTTTTCAAGCTTCAAGTAAAGGTCAAGGAGTTGATAAGAAACACTTCTAAGGAGCAAGGATAAACCTATGTACACCACAAAACTAGGTGCCATCCATCCTCTAACAAGTAGTAAAGTTTTCCTTATTTCTTTTGGTATAATCTTAGAACCCCCATAAATAGAGTTTCTTTCCTTGTATTGTTATTTATGACTCTAGGATCCTTTTATGTTAGGAAGAGCTTCTAACTTTTCTTTAGATATAATCTTGTAAAAGATAGTTCTAGTTGACTACAACTTGCAATCCAACAACAAACAAGTGTACACTTGAAGATATATGAGGAAAGCTTCGCAAACTTAAGATACACACTAAAAAAGACCATATATGTTGTTGGACATACGTTGTAAAAGTACTCCTATAATGTTTTCTTAACTTAACACAACTTATTTAGACATAAAAATACAACTGTGTAGTTACATGGTAAGTGTATGTAGTATTGTTAAAGGAAACACAATTAAAATCTTAAGGGAACTCCTCATAAGTCACGGTCACAAGGATTTATAACTAATCACGAATGTTTTGTAGAATAAACTAACAAATAAGAGGTAAGAAACAAGGAATAAACAAGTTTCTAATTGGAAGACAAGTCGATTTAGGGCCTTAAGTTAGTATGTGGACTAAAACTCAATAAAACAAGTTTATAAGTAGATTCTAGGAGCCCCAAACCCAATTGAACAAATCTAGAGGTAAGAAAAAAAATATGGATAAAATCTTCATTTGTTAAGTTTTGATCCTAAACATACAAGTCCAATAGAGATAATAATCCATATTGTTGATAGTCAGTTTTCGTCCACTCATCTTATTTGTCCATTTAGTTAACAACTAGCCGAGTAATCTATATTCTTAGTACCTCGCTAAGTAACCAACATTCTCGGCACTACGCCGACTAACATAGATCTATTGTTGATTTGAATTGAAGTTCATGATACGAACAGTTATTGCATGCATAGTTATATTACATAACTACCTACTCTCCTCACATTTTAGGAAAGGTATCTAGTCAAAAAGCTTCCACATATCTCAACAGTTATTTCAATAACTGCTCCTTCAAACATGATAATCTCCTATAAATACGAGAAAAAAAACTCTATAAGAGATATTTGATAACTTTTAACCACTTTACTTTACTCTTCTAATTCTTACTGACTTAGGCATCAAAGTGGCCGAACCGAACTAGCTCTAGTACCAAGTATTTTTCTTATCTTTGTAGGATATTTCTAACTCCCAAAAGTCACTAACAACATTTGGCGTCATTTGTTTTTCCTAAATACACCCACATGGCTAAAACTAGAATGACCAAGAGTATAGGTATTGACACTTGTTCCTAACACCATGAATGGGGTAGTCGGCAAACAGATGAGCAACGACTGGCTAGACTCGAGCAATTATGCCTTGATTTGGCCAAGGAAAACTCAGAGTTAAACAAAAAGCATGAATAGATCCTTAACCTCCTTCATAATAATATTCATCTAATTAGAACAAAGAGCATTGCAATCATGATGCCAATAATAGTGATGATTCTATTTATTCACCTAAGTTATAGAAAAAGTAAGCCGAAGTTGTGATGGTACCCTTGATTGTTGATTTCAAAAAGAATAACAAAGGCAAGCAACTGCAAAAAGTGCACCATACAGGCCCCTCCTATGTCAATACCCCTACTGTAACAAGTAAGCAATTTCAAATTAAGAAGAGTCCCTTTGTTCTAAATATTTTAGAGGAAGTAATATCTCGACACATAAAGCTACCATAGTTTGAAACTTGTGACGAAACAAAGGACCCCAAAGACTACCCGAAGTACTACCGTATGTTGGCTAAGTTACATGGATTAAGTGATGTAGTGGCTTGTTAAGCTTTTCCCTTAACTTTAAGGAATGCACTAGCACATAGTTCAAACACTTAAAACTAAACACCATTTCTTTTTTTGATAAATTAGCATAAGTGTTTCTTCAACACTTCCTTGTAAGCAAACTTTATGTCAACGATTCCTCAATCCTTAACACAATTAAGCAAAAATTAGATGAGTTAATTAGACACTACTTAGCTAAATTTATAGCTAAGATGGTTCAAATTCTAGAATTGGATATAAGTGTGGCCCTTAACGTCATAATTGATGGAGTTAAGCCTTATGGAGACTTTTTGAAGTCTCTCACTAATAATAAGATGAAAACTTTTTCCAAGTTCAAGGCTAAAGCCACCTCATACATTCATTAGGAAGATAACATAAAAGCTTGGCGAGAAGCCCATCAAAATAGAGGAGAGAGAAAAAATGACAAGAGAAAAAGTATGAAGTACAGACTCGGCTCATATGATGATCAAAGTTTGAATGCAGAGAGAAAGAGACTAAGGATTCCGACATTTTCATCCAATGCACCCATCAATCATCCAATTTCAGACATATTGATGGAGGTATGTAAATAGAGAGGCATTCTACAGTGGTAAAAAAGAATGAGAGGAAATCCCTCAAAGAGAAATTCTAACAAGTACTATAACTTCTACTGTAACAAGGGTCACAACAAAGATGAGTGCATATAACTCAAGAATATGATTGAAGATACAATTCAATATGTGCAATTGTGAAAATTCCTAGCATATGATGCCGAAAATATCGAGAGATTGTCCTAACGAAGACATAAGGAATAAGAGAATGACATTCGGCTATCTATGGCTAAAAGAGATACTAAGGATGCGATACCAATAGAGCACCTAACGGAGTGATCAACAGCATTGTCGACAAACCTACTATAAGCCAGGCGAGCTCTTCCTGCTTGACGAACACCAAAAATTACATCTACAACATCTAAGGCAAGAAGGTTAAGATCAATAACACAATTTCTTTCACAAAGGATGACTTTGTTGGCATCTAAAGACCGTATGATGAAGCACTAGTTATTAGTGCAAGAGTCTTAAACTTTGAAGTTGAGAAGATTCTTATTGACATAGGAAGTTTGACTGATATCATATTTTATTATGCGTTAGACCAGATGAGACCCAAAATCGAGGCATAATTAAGATCTTACGAGTATGATCTATATGCCATCAACAATAACTAGTATAAGTAGCCAAAGTAATTTCTTTGCCAATATAAATCGATCATGACAAGCATTTCGTAGAGGATAAAGTGGACTTCCTCTTCATCAAATGTTGGTCCCTGTACAATATGATAATCGAACGGTCGTATTAGCATCTATTTTACATTATCCCTTGAACTGTACATCCTAAAGCCCTGTTCCTTACTTCCATGGGAGTTGGCGTATGCAAAGGGGATTAGCAATTGGCAAGGTCCTTATATATGAGGGCTTTAAGACGAAAAGAGGTATTTCATGTAGAAATTTGCTCAGAAAGTAAGTCGGTTGGCATAGAGAATGCCAAGAGTGATATTGAGGAAATTTCTTTAAGAGATGACCTTAGGAAAACCAGGAGGATTGGGAAACCTTTGTCAGTAGATATTTGGCAGAGTTTGATTAACTTCTTGCAAGCCAACACTAACATGTTTGCATGGTCCCCTTCAGACATACTAGGTATCCTGAGAGAATTTATGGCACATAAGCTTTAGATTGATTTGAATGTGAAGGTCATCCAACAAAAGAACATGCATTTTGCACTAAAGAGATAAGCAGTAAGCGAAGAAGAAGACTAGAAGTTATTGAAGGCATGATTCATTTAGGAAGAGCCTTATCCAACTTAGCTAACCAATTGTATGCTAGTCAAGAAGTCTAACGGCAAGCAGCGAATGTACATAGAGTTCATGGATCTCAACAAGGCCTGTCTTAATGATTGTTTCCCATTACCAAAAATTGATCAGATGGCAAATGCAATCGCTGGACATGCATTACTTTTTTTTGTGGATGCTTTCCCGAGTTACAACCAAATCAAGATGGACAAGAAGGATGAAGTTCATACGTCTTTTGTAACTAATTTTGGAATGTATTGTTACATAATGATGCCCTTTAGGCTGAAAGACCTAGTACAACCTACTAGAGACTTGTTACCATGGTATTCAAACCTCAAATTCATAGAAACATTGACGTATATGTCAACGGCATGATTATGAAGAATGTGAAGGTAAACTGGCATCTTGCTGACCTTAAGGAGACATTTGCTACATTGAAGAGATACAATATGAAACTCAACCCATAGAAATGAATCTTTAACGCAACATTAGGAAACCTTTTAGGATACATGGTTACTCAGCATGACATTGAGGCTAACCCGAGAAAGATTGAGGCGATAAGGAACATAAAATCCCCTTACACAGTCAACAAAGTATAGGTAATCACCAGATGAATAGCCACCCCAATAGATTTGTATTAAGAAGTGTCAATAGGTGTGTAAAGTTCTTCAAAATCTTAAGGAATTTGAAAGAATTCAAATGGTCTAACGATTGTGAGAGAGATTTCAACAATCTTAAAGAATTCCTTATATTACCATCAATACTCTCAATACACATTTCAGGAGAGAATTTATATTTCTATCTATCAATGAGGTACCAAGCTATTTCTTCTACATTGGTCCAAATTGACAACAAAGAGCATTTACCTGTTTATTACGCAAGTCATGTTTGATAAGAGCCAAAGCTTCGATATACGAAAATTGAAAAATTTGTTTTAGCAATAGTTCTCTTAGTAAGGAATTTGAAGCTGTATTTTGAACTCACTAAATCATGTGCTCACTGATCAGCCATTGTGACAAACACTATAACAACCTAACTCTTTTAGGAGGATGATGAAATATGCCCTAGAGATAAGTGCGCATGGTATACAATACAAACCTAGAACGGTATTGATGGCTCAAGTGCTGGCAAATGTTGTAGTTGAATTCACTAGTGAGAAAGATAGTATGGAGTTTGCTAAGAAACCTATTTGGTTCCTTTATGTAGATGGTTCTTCGACGAAAGAAGAACATGGTGCAAGCCTTGTTCTTCAAGGCCTCCATAATGTTAAAGTTCATTATCCTTTAAAATTCAGATTCCTGACCAATAACAATGAAGCAGAGTATGAAGCTTTGATTGCCAAACTGAAATTGGAAAAAGAAATTGGCGTTAAGAAACTTGAAGTGTTCTTTGATTCACAATTAATGGTAAATCAGTTCATGAGAAGTTACATAATAAGAGAAAAAGAGATAAGCAAGTACCTATTGGTGGTATGACAACTCGCAAAAGAATTTTAATCTTTCTCCATCTACAAAATTTCGAGAATCAAGAAAATTACGTTCAATAAGTTGTTGAAATTAGCTAGTATGGAATTCCCTTAGTTAGGCAACAAACTTTTTGTCAAATTTCTTCCATAAAAAAGTTTATCCACTCTTTCACAGAGCTATGAGTTGGCTCCTTGCCTAAGAGCAGAACCTTAGATAGATCCCCTAGTAGATTATTTAAGAGACAATACTCTCCCTGATGACAAGAAAGGAGCACAACGATTAGCTTACCAAGCCATGAATTACATGCTGATTGATGGTCAACTATATAAACACAGCATATCACAACCATATCTTCAATGCCTTCCTTCGAGAGATTCATAGAGGGTGTTATTTGAGTTGCATGATGGCATATATAGTAACCATGTAAAAGCGCAGACATTGTATGTTTGGACACTACGACTCAGTTATTATTGGCCAACTACAAAAGAAGATGAAAAGGAAGTTATCCGGTACTATCCTTAGTGCAAGAAGCATGAGTCACCAATTCATGTGCCTACAACTAAGTTATGTAACCTAACCAACCCTTGGCCATTCACCTAGTGGGGGTTAGATTTTCTCAAAACCTTCCAAATTCTACAGCCCAACGACTATTCATCATTGGTGCTGTAGATTACTTTACCAAATGGGAAAAGGTTGAGGCAATGGTAGTGGCAAAGATCACCAAGCAGAAAGTAGAAGCATTCATTTTCAGTTCCATCATATCAAAATTCAAAGTTCCTAACATGATAATCAAAGATAACGGCCCATAGTTTAACAACAATAAGTTTGGGCATTTTTTGAGAAGTACGGCATTTACCTCAACTATAAGTTTGTAGAACACCCATTAGATGAATGGACAAGTTGAAGCCCTAAAAAGATCATTTTGCACGGCCTAAGATAGAAAGTATATCAAGTTAGAGGAAAATGGGCTGATGAACTGTCAAATGTCTTGTGAAGGTACTGAACTACTCACAAAACTGTGACAAGGGAAATGCCCTTTAGGTTAGCATATGACATGAAAGTCGTATTGCTAATTAAGTTAGATTTGCCAAATCTATGGATGTAGAATTTCAACATTATGGTTAATCAAGTTGGACTAATAACGAATTTGGACACCATTGTTGAAATTCAAGATATTGCAAGAGTTAGGATCGCGGCATACCAGCATAGTGAGGTAAGGTATTACAATCAGAAAGTAAAGCACAAGGTTTTTCAACTCGAAGATCTAGTTTGCCAAGGTCAAGTTTATTTTTCACCGTCTTGATTTTTTTTATAAAATTAGGTCTTCTCTAAACTGATCAGCACTAAACCCTACTCGTTTAATATTGATCCTTAACTAAGGTTTAAAGAAAACCCTATATTTTTTAACTTGAAAAGATTTGAGTTACCACTTAACCGAAGTTAGGAAAAGGAGTTTAGTTATAATCAATTTGATTGATTGATTACAACTTAGCTACCAGTCTATCGATAAAAAAAAAAAATTATAAAATGGCTTGTTGAAAACTAAAGGATCTAGATTCAGAGGTTATGACTTTTAAACCTTACAAGTACCATTAACTTTCTAGAATCAACTTTAATCTTTAAATTACCTTCTTTATTTTATAAGACAAAACTCAATTTAACTATATTAATCGGACAAATGAAATAATCTAAACTAAAGAAAAAGGAAAATTAGGTTTTCTCATGTTTATTGTTGCCTCATAGTTGCCTACGTACCCACTATTCGAGATCAGACCTACAAGTTCTTTTTGTGTAAAACTTTAGTAGATTGGTTTTGTTTTAATTTGAAAACAATTAAGCTTGCGTTTTACTTAGTTTGATTTATTTAAGAAAATTCCTATAGCTTCCTAATCAGTATTTTATTTTTGGAAACTCTAAAATAGTCCTAATTTAGAAAGAGGTTTATTTACTTTCATTTACTTTTAGAAAATCAATTGTTCTAAGTGATTAATCTTATTTTATTTATTTTTCTTTTCTATTTATTAATCCCCTTTTTATTTTGTCACTTAATTTATTTATTATTTATTATGGCCTAATTATTTTTATTTAAACTAGTAAAATAGAAAAAAAATTTACCTTTTCCTTTTTTTCTTTTTTTTTCTTTCATTTTCCTCATTTTCTTTTTTTTTTATCACATTTACATGAGCAAACAAATAATTAAATAAATAAAAAAAACAAAACAAAGAAAAAGAGAAAAATAAATATAAAAAATCGGACAATTGCAATAGGATGCGCAAAACAGACCTAATTCGATCAAGTTGAAGTGATCGAGTTTGATCAGGTTTGGGTCATAGATGGAAGGAAACCAGCACCATGTGCAGGAGAAGCTCCAAGCATTTTCCGACCACCTAAATAACGAGGCAAAGGGATTTTAGTGAGTATCCTATTAGATTTATGGAGGGTAGGAAAAGTGCCAAGACTAGTGGAGCTCAAGTTGGTGCTTTTCGGATGTTGGCAGTAGGTAGCGATGGTGGTTCAGCCGTTAGGGGGCCCTTAGGTATGCTTGGTTAGTTGGGGTAGGGGTTTTGGAGAGTGGGGAGTTAAATTGTATGGCTAGTTTAGGTCGAAGACAGTTGAGGGTGGTGCTTCGAGGAGAGAGAGGGGCGATGGTTAGGGTTTGATGGATGGTGTTTGGTTGAGTGACTAGGGGGCATAGTGGTGGTTGTAGGTGTAACTAGTTGAAAACTAAGAATGCGAAGGTTGCGGCTAGGGTAGTGGTGTTCCTCGAGGGTAACTAGAGGGAGAGTCGAAGAGAGAAGAGAGCTAAAGTAAGAGAAAAAGTAGTTATGAGTGAATTAGCTACTCGTAAGTGATTATGTATCCTTGTTGATGGTTCATGAGCTCCAATTTATAGTTGAATTCAACCCAACAACAAAAGAAAGCTCAGATTGAAGTTAATGGGAATGGTCAAATTTACAACTTTTTCCCAATCGTTGAAGCTCAATTTGAATGCGTAATTGACCGAATTTAGATGCATTTTCTATACCAATTCATAATAGGCTATGTTTAGATTGCAATTTCGCTATTGATTTGGCAAAATTGTAATGAGAAAAGGTCCAAAAATCATGTTGAACTGGGCGATCTGAAGTGGAAAGCATTGGAAATCTAGAAAAAGATGAGGGAAAGAGAGCAAAAGAGAGGAAAACAAAGGGAAAAGGAAAGAAGGGGAGGGGAAAATAGGTTGTTGTGGCACTAACGTAACGCCATGTCAATTGTACCGACCAACGCCAATATACCACGAACCATTTGTGACACGTGGCAGCTGACATGGCATGTTAGGTGGCGCCACCTCAACAAGGTCACCCAATCTGATAATGCCATGTATCATGACGTATGGCACAATAAGATCTTGACATGTGGCAGTGTGCTAGTAAATAGAAAATAAAAAGAAAAAAAAACCTCCTTACCTTTGCCAAGATTCAAACCCAAGACCTCATACTAAAATACGTTAATATGTCCATATTCTTAATAATTAGGCCGTTGACCTGTACCTTATCCATATATGCAATCAAATTACATATATGGCCTCGGTCAAGTTGGAATAGATTTCAATCTAAGCCTAAGTTCAACAGCCCAACTTCTAAACTAAAATTAAAATAAAAAATCTATCCTAATAATATGCTATTTTCTAAAATCTTTTTCTTGATTTTAAATTTCTACTTTTTTATAATTTTTCAAATTTCTAAATTTTTAAACTTCATTTTCTAACTTTTTATCATTTTAAGGTTTCTTTCTAAAATTTTCTTATTTTTTAAAATTTTTGCATTTTTCTATGATCCTTATTTTTTCTAAATTTCTTAATTTTTTTAGGTTTTCTTTAATTTTCTATTTTTCTATTTTTTTTTTCTAATTTAGGGCCTATTGAGAAAAGAAAGAAAAAAATAAAAATAAAGGAGACAAAAATTAGATGTCTATAGTCAAAAGATGGAAGCTACTGATACACAAGCAAGTTAAGGAAACCTTAACACGAGCTAGGAGGATCTTACCAGGATCTAAGAAGTCGAGAAGTCATTGGCGAGGGGGCTTATCGACTAGATCTATCATCCCTCAAGTATGGAGCACCGAGAATTTGAAATTATATTTCAATTGATTAGTTAGATGATGTTCATCTTCACTCATTTGTAAGACGACAACTTACTTGTAAGACTATTACTTTTTTTATGAGAATTATGTTTGAAGTCTTATAATGTTTCTTGTTCTTTTTATGATTGCTAAGTTAATGAGTTCTAGACTGCATGACAAACAAGTTGACCTAAGTTCTAGTATATCGCAATTAATGAATTGTATAAATTAATCTTACAACCGAGTAATGCAGCTAGTCCATACCTCAAACGGCTAACAAACAAAGTCTATAAAGAAGCAACAATTGCGCATGTGAAATAAAATATGCTAAGAAAAAATTAGGCATATAAAATAAAACATGTTAAGAAACAATTGGGTGTATGAAATAAAACATGCAAAAAATAATTGGGCGTATGAAATAAAACATGCCATGAAACAATTAGGTACGTGAAATAAAACATGTCGAGAAATACTTAATGTGAGATATAAAACATGCTAATGAATATGAACGTGTGAAATAAAACACATACATCATACATTTCAAAAAAGCATGATGTGTGAAATAAAATGTATTCAAAGCAATTAATATAAAAGATACTTTCATTCGATAAAGTATCGATTACAAACACTCGACCTAGTAGAGAAAGCAATGAATAAAGATTACAAAGAAAATCCTAAGACCTATCCTTAGAGTCAACATAAGTAATTTTTAGATTGGAGGCTAAGGCGTTCTCCAAACAAGCTTTTTTCTTGATACCTAGGGCTTCAAAGCCGAAGTATTTCTCTTTCCATACATAGGGGATTTCTTTTGATAAACATTCTTCATCTTCCCTTAGATCCTCCACATGAGCTTCGTCATTACCTTCATTAACAATCTCAACACCTGCCTCATTGTCGTCCTCCTCATCAACACTTGCTAACTTCCTTGTTGGGGACGGATTCGACACTACTGATGCTAAGAGCTTTAAGCCATATGGTTTCCTTCGTCCTCTCATCCAGTCCCTTGGACCTTTTAGTAAGTGCTAAGCCAATGAGTCCCTTCCTTTGTCTTTTATCAACACTCAGTGCCACCTCCATCATTAATGATGACCATTTGACAGCAGTGGGTTCTTCAACCTTACTACGAAGCAAGGTCTCTCAATCGCCTTTCCTTAGCTTGGCGACAGTTTGAATACTTTCAACCACAGGCTCCCTAGAATGAGCAACCTCAGCCGACAGAGTCTTTTCACCCTCCTTTTGCTTCTCGGCTAGTCAAGTGGTTTTCTTTTATGTTACCACCTCCTTTGTTGTGTCCTCCTTCACTGTCTTCTTCATGGCAGTAAGCTAAGCAGTTGTTTCTATAGTGGCAACCCTCTTATCAACTTTTGATTTCTTAGCTTTAGCTTAGGCCAATAACTTGGTAAGATTTACCTCACTAGCACCCATATCTATAACATGTGCAAATAAGTTAATATTAGCATAGGAGAAAAGAGTAAACTTATTTTCTCCATATTAAGCAAGGCTCAATGGCAACAATTCTCCCCCTAAGTCATGAGAATGGATTCCCCCTCTTAACTATACTCAGTACAGTGGTAAATCACTAGTGTACCTTCTTTTTTGGAAAAGATTGGTTCTCCACTTTCATAACGCTGTATAATTCTCTCAACATCCCATAAAAACATTTTGTCTTTCCTCCTTTTTTGAATTTTCTTTAATATTGCTGCATCATTTAGCATAAGATCTATATCCTTAGTGTAGATTAACTTAGTCCATTGAGTCCAGAAGTTCAACTCCTCATCAAATATTGTCAACAGAAATTTATCATGCCACTTATAGATCTTAGACTCAAACCCATCCATGAACATATGCCCATGCCTTGCAGCTACGAAGTACCACCCGTCAAGCTGCCTCCTAATCATGAAGAAAAATCAAAACAATTGAAGCATAGCCCTGACTTCAACTTCTTCATAGACTATCTCAAAAGCCGCTAGAAGCTGGTATGTGTTAGGTAAGAACATACTTAGCACGACTCTAAAGTAGTTGAAGAAGCCCTTCACAAAAGCCGAGAAAGGGAAGCACAACCTAAAATATTTTAGGTATATATGGGATTCGCACTCCTTTGGGGAGCATACCATCTACTCTTCTCTAGGCCTCCTCAGATTCCATGTTCTAGGAAGACTTTACCAGTACTAGTTGTATTTCGTGACAAAAACTTTATCGATAGAATTAGTAGTTATATCTAGAGAGTCTCAAAAGTATGCTATTTATTATACAGGTATCTCATCGAAGATCTCCCTTCTTTGTCCTCGAGATAATTATCCACAACAAGAAAATTTATCTAGGTGAGTTTATCCTAACTCTCATCAATACTGTCGACCAAGCCACCTAAAGAACATGCTACCTTACTCCTTATTTAAGGGGGAGAAGTGGCTTTAGTTTCCATTGCTTTAGATTTGAAGAGGACAAGTCAATGGACCACATTGCAAATCATACCTGAATGGTTATGAGAAATGATATCACAAAAGTAGTAGAATATCAGAGTGAAGATGTGAAAGCAAGAAGATTTGTTTCTAATTTGTAATAGAAATGAATTCTGATTCCGAATAGTCCTTTAAATATAGATAGCTTATCCTTGTAACTGCAACTTTGTTTCTAATGGTAATGATGTATTGATTTGATTGTAGTATAGATTGTTGATGCGTCTTTCGAGATAGAAGTCCAACGGTTGACAACTCCCCAACAATTATTAGGCTTATGGCATAATAATGATTGAGGCGACAAGTTTCATACTTCCTACTTTTTGTTTTCTTGAACAAGCAAGAATTTGAAAGTTGCAACTTTTTTATTAGGATGTAAATCGTCTTACTTCCCATCTTACTCGACAACTAAAGAGCTACTCACCACTCGGCTTCTAGAGCATTATGTATTACTCCCTTTGTTAAATTTACGAACACAAGAGTTAAGGGGCAAAAGTTGATAGTTAGTTTTCGTCTACCTATTTTACTTATCCATTCAGTTGACAAAAGACCAAGCAATCTATATTCCCAGCACCTCACCGAATGATTGACATTTTTGGTACTACGCCAACTAACACAAATCTATTGCTAATTTGAATTCAATTTCATAGCGCAAACAGTTATCATAAGTACAATTATATTACATAATTGGCTGCTCTCCCTATATTTTAGGGAAGGTGTTTAGTCCAGAAGCTTTCACTTGTCTCGATAGTTATTTTAATAACTACTCCTCCAAACATGAAAATCTCCTATAAATACAGGAAATAAACTCTTTAAGAGATATCTGATAACTCTTAACCTCTTTACTTTACTCTTCTCATTCTTACTTACTAACTTAAGTATTGGAGTGGCCATACCAAACTGGCTTCAATACTGAGCATTTTTCTTATCTTTGCAAGATATTTCTAACTCTTAAAAGTCACCAACAACACATATAAAGCTCAAATGGGTTACAAGACTTGAAACGGGCCTAAAACCCCTAAATAAGCCTAGTAAAAAATCACAACTAGTAGAAAAATGAAAATACTTAAAAGAACCCATTAAGAACTTCCTAAGGCCATTAGGACATTTAATAAGCCCATCTTAAGAACCTAACTTAATTGTAGCATAAAAGTCTACTTAAAGACTCATGGAGTAAAAGATGGACTTGATGTAAGAAATGAACATAGGATTTAAAGAAACCAGCTACATACAAGTAATAAAGCTCGAGAAATAACCTAAGGTCCAAAGAAAGCCAAAATAATGAATGGGGAAGCCTAATAACTTGAAAACAGAACTACAAGAAGGTAGATACTAGAAATTTTATCACTGATCAGACCATTGTTTGAAAATGTAGGCCCCATCTCTCAAAATTAACCTTACCATGTCAAAGTGCATCCAAAACCAATGGAAATCAACCATAAGATCATAAAATTGAAACATAAAATGAAAATGTTATGTACGATTGAAGAATTAGGTATAATTAAGGAAATTACATGAATAAGTAACAAAACAAAAGAAGTAGACTTGGCAAATTAAATAGGGTAAGACCCTAAAATGATAGATTCTTATCGTTTTCATCTATAATGGTCAAATGACACCAATTTTGAAGTTAAGCAAACACCTAAGTACCATGATTAGCAACTATGGCTAAGTGAGTATTCCCGATGACTTTATATTTGTTTTGTGCTTGTAGTTAGAGCACCTAAATTATATATTAAGAAAGTAATGCTTAAGGTTCAAGATATGCATGTGGTTGATTATTAGTTGTTTATTGTTTAAAATATTGTTAAATATAATAAATGAATAATTGGTTGTATGGTTAACTGCTACATAATTGGATGATTTGTTATTAGATGATCACTTAATAATTGGACTTAATTATAAATGACTCGATTAAACTAAACGGTTTATGCATAACCGTAACATTGCATCCTTATATTGACTACCACCTCATACAAAAGGTAGGAAGGAGCTCGTAAGAATAGGAGCTCCTGAAGAGATTACTTTAAGAATATAATACGTTCCATATTTATTGATTCCATATCTTAACCTATGGGCTTACTAAGCACTAGGAGACATTAACCATATGGCTAAGAGTCATGTTCTATGACTCTTACTTAGGGCATGTGACATGTAATGTAGAGGCCATTACACTGTTAGACTTAAGATTTCATTACTTTTTGTTTTGAAAAAGGAAAAAGTTGCTAAGTATGAATTTTCTTTTATGTGTGTATGAATTTACTAATTTGGCTAAAAACCTAGATACTAGAACCTAGTTAATGGTGTATATCGATTAATAATATCTAGCCCTAACTACAAAAGGTATAATTCTAAATTCCATATAGTTCTTAGGCCAATGTATGTATTTGTTAGCATGTTGTTTGATCATGCATTCATATGATTGTTTAATTAACTATTATAAAAGATATCTCACTAAGCTCGTATAACCTACTCCTCAACAGTTTTCCCCTTACAAGTCAATCAATAGCTGGGACTAAGATAGGAGTAGAGTGCCAAGTGCAACCATTGGGTGATATAATGAAATGCTAGAATTCAAAAAGGATTGTTTAATTGATTTAGAACACTCTATGAAACAACTAATCTCTTAATTAAGTTTAGCATCTTTAGTAAGTTTAGAAATTTCAAGAATTTTCTACCCTATTTCATTATTTAGTAAGGGGCACAATTTCTCTACGATTCTGATGGATTATAAACAAATTAAGGTATCCATAGCTATTTATTAAATAAACTACTTATATGTAATATAATTAAATGTGAATAGAAAATAATTAGTTAGACCTTGTATCCTCTAATTTACAAAGTGCTTTTCATACCATGAGTTCATATGTATTATGAAAATTTTAAGGTAATCTTACCGGGCCGCTTCTATGGTCATTATAGCAACTCCAAACATTTCTTACAATCTAAAAGAAATAAGATTTTCCTTAAATCTTAGTCAAAAATTAATATCAAAATGGGCTAAGTTTTGGTATTAAGAGGGTTGAGGAAAATAAGCCAAAATTGTAGACTCAATAACAAGTCCTATAGGGTAGTGACTTAAGTCCATGTGAGGTGACTATGAAGTCATATCCATTCATTTATGGGCATGTTTACTTAAAATTCAACTACAATTTATTCTTCTAACCCATCTTGAGGTTAAGACCTACTCCTTCATGTGTCCATCTATGCAAAGTAACACAACATAAATCATTAAGGAAGGTCACATTGATTATATATGACACCATTATCATTGAACACATTTGTTAGGTTATGCAATCTCACTCAAAACCTTTTATTCCTATTAGAATAACTAATATAGAAAAGGGATAGGAGTGAAAAGCTAAAACAAATGAAATTCATATATTGAATTGTGTGTAATCAACCCTAAGCTAATTATAGCCACATAAGAACTACCATACAACTTATGGCCAAAGAAAGATAGTAAAAAGTTTATTCTCAATACATTTTTGGTTAAAAAAGAAAGAAAGTAATCATTTCTATTCATTCCCTTCCCTCCCCCCTACCCAACATTCTTTAATAAGTAGTTTATTGCTTTGAATAACAGCCAATAGAACTCAGGAAGTTAGTTAGTCAAATTTAGGCATGTAATTTATGACAACAACTTCAAAAACATATGGGAGTAGGAAACAATAGTTATTAGTAGCAAGAAAGTTCCCATCAACAAAATTGTGGTAGTGAACAACTACAGTAAACATCAAAATTCTACCTCTTCTTAAATCATGGATCATAATTGTTGGTCCTAATGAACAATCAAAAAAAAGGGTTGAATTGATTATTGTGGAATTCTAATGCTTAACCAAATTTTACTTCTTGATGTTCAATATCACCTTTACTAAACTTATCATTATGTCTTAATATGCTAGAAACATTAAAATTTTAGATTAGAGATTTTCCTATGAAAACCAACTTAATACTTAGCAATTCTAGCTCTTAAGTAGACACAACAATCATGCTTCTAATTTTAAAAGTATTATTGTACAGATGATTTTGATAAATTGAATGGTCCACAACCACTCAAGAAATTAAGCAATATATCAAAGAAACAATAAATAGATTGCAAGTAAATGAAGAATGTAAGGATCAGAAAGTCAATAAGCATATATAAAGGGCTCTACTTTATACTTTAGTCTACTCTTCTAACTTGTAGCCATGGATACAATTATCTACATCGCACTTCTACTATTTAAAGAAATCTTCAGATAGAGGCCAATAGTTCCTAAGGTTTTTCCCTTGCCTCCAAATTGAAAGTCTATAGAATCTCCCTCCCATCTTCTCTCAAACAGTATCCCATTAACTATTGAAAAGATTAATAACTCCTTTGCAGATTATAATAGATTTTCTCACACTTTCATACAATACTCACTAAAATGAAATCCTCAAATTATAAGCTTTATCTCTAATATCGCATAACTGTTTATGAGCTTAACTAAACAGTAATATCACAAAAACTTTATGTAGCTCTTTCCTTTTCTTAATTCTTTCTTCACATATCAATTTCGTTGATCACTTCATCTTAAATATTTGTGGCTCCTAATGTTCAAATGTTCTACACAATAGTAGTCATTGTATAGCAATTACATCTTCAAATCTTTGTGATCTTGTTGCTTTACTGTATTTGTTGATACTCTTATCTATCATGCGACACTTTCCTTATACTTCATTTACCTAGAAACTTTTGTTATTCCATTATATACAACACTCTTGCAATCTTCTAATATTGCATTTGTATCCCTTGGCTTATCTAAATACATTACCTAAATCTATCTCCACAGTACCAGGCCTTGACTTGTTCTTCATATAATGAGCTTTTGACCACTTCTTACTTCTGAAACATCATTTGCGGTTCTGATAAGTAAATTTGTTAAGCCTTACACTTTTGTTGTTTTTTTGTTCAATTTTTTTCTTTTCATCCTTCATATTGAAAATAATGTAGCTATGTCTTGTGCTTATTTTAATCAACTTCTAATAGTAGTAGTTTTGGAATCAATGTTCGCCATGGATATTTGTTTGCTTATCTCTAATTCTTCATGTAACTTCTAATCTTCTTAGCTTTTCATAATTCAATTCTTTATTTTTCTCAAGTAATTTTAAGAGTATAATTCTATCTTTTGCATATTAGTTAGCTCAATTAGTGATAACAAAATAGTTTTCATTATATTTTGTTATCGTCAAAAGACATTTGATTTGTGGTTAATCATAAAAAATCCTTCTGTTTAGGCTCTTGCCTTGATAAGAATAAATCTAACCTTAGAAACTAAAGAGCTTCAAAGATGTCGTGATGGGCTACTATAAGAACCTTTCCATCTACTTTGCCTTAATCTTAATGCTCATGTTAAAAACCTTCAACCCCTATTATACAACAAGATATGGTAGGATCAATCTATAAGACAGGGAAATTTAAGAGTTGCTTTACCGATGAAGAGTAGTAGATATGAATTAAGTGACTTCATATATGCACCTTCTACTCAAGTTTTACCGTCTTTCCCTTTCTTAGTATATCTTATAAGTTCTCTTTCAGATTTTCTCTTCTTAAGGTAGCAAGGGTTGGATGTCAAATGACAAATACAAAGATAACATATATTAGTTTGTACCATAGACTAACATGTAAAGTATGAAAAAATGGAGACTAATTAAACTCTTAAGTTTAAAATTTCTATACTCATACTGTTCTTTCTAAAACACCAAAATGTAAGGGAAGGCATAGCATGTTTTAGTAAAAACAATTGAAATATATTTAAAAAGAGTATAGATTAGAATTGAGAAATTATAAGCATAGAGGTATCTTCTTTTTTAGATAGAAATGTGCCATAAGATATTGCAAATTGCTTAGCATTCCTCTTTTATTGAGCCGACACCTAACGAACTCCAAAAGAAATTAAATCCGATATCTTGGTTATCCTATGAATTATGCTTCATAAAAGAGAATTTATAATAGAAATGCTTGTAAAAGAGCTCTTAAGGGGGTCTCCACTCTTCAAGCCTTTTGTATTATTTTTGTGCTTTCCCATTGTTTTATGCCTTTATATTGTTATGAACCAATAAGAGATTAAATGAGAAAATAAAAACATTTTTATGAATTTGTAGAAGAATTTGATTGCAAACCATAATTCTCTCTAGAAGAAAGACAAGGGCACTATGGCTGACACTAACCAATTTGGACTAACAAAATATCTCACCCCTTAACTATTATTATTAACTCTTATTATAATACACCATTTATTCCTATTTACAAACATGTCACTACATATTCTATTTTCTATTATGGGATCACCCTTGAATCTTGTTTTAAGCCTATTAATAACAATATTAGGTGCAGAAATAGGTTTAGGAGTTTGCCTTTGTTTCCTAATGATGAATGATGATTTTCTGCCCCATTGGAGAGAATTTGATGATCTCTTGGTTTAAACAACGACAAAGGAGTTTTCCTTTCGAAGCTAAATGTAATCCTCCATTTTTGGAGCTCTCTTCAATGCATGAGACATAGCCATGAACTGACCTTGTATATTTTACTTGATTTGATCATATTTTCTACAAGTTAAAATTAGGGAAAAAAATACTGGATAGAAGTGGCAAACATGACATTTTGATCCAAAAATCTTAATAATGGAAGAAAATAACCCAAATTTAAATAAATAAAAAAGGAAGTCCCTCATTAATTCAAGGTAACACGTCTTGGGAAAAAAAAAGAAATTTAAATCTTCTAAAACTAACCCATCAAAAAATTAGTATACAAAAGTGACAACATGACATCAAGGAAGGATTTTGACCATATATTTAGCAAAGATAACATCTAAAACATGCTAAAATCAAATGAAAAAAGAAAAAAAAAAGAACGAGATGAACTTACATAACAAAAAGATTTAATTCCCTTACACTAAAGATATGTTTCTTGATCACTAAGTTTAGTTCCATACTATAAATAAAGCCCATAGCCATGTATTCCAATAGACAACTACAAGAAATATCAATTAAAGTGAGAGAATTTCTCTTATTTTTTAAAAAGATTCAAGTTTAGAGTTCTACTAAGGAATCTGAGTTTCTTTGGAGAAACTAAAAGGCTTAGGCATGATATTCATTGAAATTGATTGAGAGCTTTTAAATAGTGGGAAGCTAAGGGTCGAGAACTGCCACCACCTCGTCAAAAATCACCTAAAACCCCCTTGAACTAACTTTTCATTCTTTACTACATAAGGTAAGTTTTCTAGGCTTTACACTTTGTTCATGAGTTTTGGTGAATGTTGATGTGTAATGCATGTAGTCAATGCTAGTAATCTTGTTATGAGATTCAGTTTAGATGATTCAATATGCAATTTATCTTATTCTTATTATAATTTGGATATGAATATTGAAGAAATCCATGTTGTGATGGTGTCGTAACATTAATAGTTTAAAGAATTGTGTTGGTTATAAAAGTTTTGATAATTTGATCTGAAATTTGTTATAATCCATGTTTTAACGATCTTGTAACATTAATGATTCAAGAAATTGTGTTTGTTATAAAAATTGTGATAATTTGATGTGTATTTTGCTATAATCCATGTTTTAATGATCTTGTAACATTAATGGTTTGAAGAATTGTATTCGTTACAAAAATTGTGATAATATGATCCTTGTTTTGAAGATCTTGTAACATAAAAATTGCGCTATTCTTGTTATGATTTTTTACAAAAACAGAGTTTGACGTAACTTTAATGATTTAAGAAAATATGTTTGTTCTTGTTAGAATAAAAAGTTGATCATGATTTGATCTTAATTTTGACATAAGATGTTAATCCTTAAAGAGGTTTTTGATTTGTATTGTTAATGTTTGATTCAAAAGTGTATTGGAAAGGGTTTAAAAAGTTATTTGTTTACAGCTTTTGTTTCTTACGATTTGCTTATGTTATGTTGGATATTTTTCAAAAATGAAAAGGGGGTTACTTTATGGAAAAGTGCTTTGTCATTTTACCCAAAAAAAAAAAACCATTTTTTAAAGATAAATTTAATTGGTGTCTTTTAGAGAAACTAGAATTTTTCTAGGTCTTTCTTGAATTTAGGACAAAAGAAATTTTTTTTTTAAATTAATTGAGATGTAAATACTTAAAGTGAAACATTTCTCGAATAAAACTAACAAACCTACTAAAACTTTGCAAAATAATTTTTAGAACTACGTGGGCTTAATTTGGCTAACAGACATATAAGCACTTCAAGTAGCTCACAAAAAGTATAAAAAGAAAAAGAAAAATTCAATTATTGAAATCCTTTATTTTTGTTTTGAAAAGAGCTAAAAGAGCTTCGTATTTAGTTATGGAGCTTTTATGGTGACGTTATTGGGTTTTAATAAGTTAGCCCCTGATCTCATCTCTTTAGTTTCTTTTTCTTTTTTTTTTTTCCCCCTAAAAATGTCTTTATAGAAAAAACTCATAGTTTAGTGGTCAAAATTAATGCCTATCCATGAGCTTTAATTTCACTATTTTCTTAACTCGATTAGGTGGTGACTTTATTTTTATTTTTTTAAGAAAATTGAACTTTTTCCTAGTTTGGTTGAGGAACTTATACTAGGTAGGCTAAGCTTAATATATGTTAGATTATGAGAAAGAAGAAATTGAATTTTCAATCCAACAAATTGGCAACTCTACTCAGGACTGCCTTAGTAGCTAAACGTAAAATATCCATATTATTATTATTATTATCTGGGCCTTTTTTGTAAAAATATTAATTTTTTACATAATTAAATGCTTTTTATAAATAGTAGTAGTAGTGTTACGTATTAATTGTGTAGCAAAAAAAAAAATGAATGAAAAAAAAAACAAGTGGGTACCCTAATAGGCCTCTTGGGGGAGTTTTCTTTGATCATGATATGTTTAGATGTGATCGAACCTATAGTTCCCTAATATCCTAGAAGGGGAAGGCGATTGTATAAGCTCCAAGTGCAATAATATAACCATCGCTCGAGGCAAACTAGGCTAACTCTACTCAAGTTTTAAATGGGCTAGTAATCCATATGAAGTTTCAAATGTGTTTAGATCCAACCTGGTTAGCTAAATAAATTCAGTTACTCAACCATCTGATGTGGACCGTGACCAAGAACAGACAAGGCCAGTTGTTAGATGGGTCTGAACTTGCAAAAAGCTTGAAAAGAAAGTAATAGGGAATGTACAAGAAAGGACTAATACAAACAAAGAGTAAACAAAAACCCACGAATAGCTCTAGAGGATATAATGCACTAATGAAACTTCCGATGACTCACGGTACAATTCAATATAATGTACGATTCAATCTAGTAAGGTTACTAGCCACTAAGCTTTGCCGATAGTAAACAAGTAGTATTTACACAAGGAAGAAAAATATTCAAAAGTGTATTAATGATAATCTATTTGTGCAACTATAATTATACGGGAATTTATATCCATAAGTTAGGGCGACTTACCAAAAAGGGAAAAAAAGGGCATTTCCTAAGTAGATAATGTACAAGATACTAAAGGGTAAAAATATATATTAAAAAAAATCATTGGTGAAATGGATTCTATACATAATTTTGTACATGTAGCAATGTTATATTGACGAGGCCATTAGAAGATGCGAACAAAAAATTATGGTCAACTTGCTTATCTAAGCAGGGGTGGTTAAATCAGTCCAAAGTCTCTCTCTCGTCATCTCATCAAATGCGATGCTGGGTAAGTAATTGGCCAAGCATGAGTGAGAATGAGGGTTAACTATTATCACGTCCTTCTGCTTCTCAACAAATAATCTATGAGAGATAGGTAGTCATAGGCTCAGCATGAAGGGTAACTCGATAAAGAAGTACTCTACTTCGGCAGGAGTCAGCTAAAGTAGAAGAATCCACCTTGTTAGGCCTTGTAGTCCTTAAGCTCGACTGTTGGTCAATGGCCTAGAAGCTTGATTCTTATCACCATCTCAAAACAAAAGACTATAAGAGTATTAAGCCTAATTTAAGCATGCTTATGACTTAGTTTCATCATTCACATGGTTATATACCAACTCAAATTCCATAAGGCAAACTTTGCTATTAAAGTTAACCTAACCCAATCTTGCAGAGTCAAGCTACTTGAAGCCCTAACTTACTATTAGATCAAGATTTTCTAAAACTTCAGTGTAGAAGATTTAGAGTGGGTAGCTAGATGGTATTGAACAAACACAACATTTTGATCTAAAAATCTTATAAAATAATAAAGGAAAATGGCTCCAACAAAAATAAAAAATAAAAAAGGAATTCCCTTACCAATTAAGTGTAGCACATCTTAGAAAAAAAAAAAGGAGTTTGAATCTTCTAAAGCTAACCCATCACAAAATTAGTATATAGAAGTGGCAACAAGACATCAAGGAAGGATTTTGGCAATTTATTTAGCAAAGATAATGCAATACCCTACCCTTTAGGTGTTTGATTAAAAATTTTCTTTACTTTTGGTACCTAAAGACGATTTGTTACTATCATGTCTAAGTTAAGGATAAAGTAGGACCTGTAATTCACCTTTCGTATAACTATATGGAACTCCTATTCTAGAAACACTTCTCATTTGATTTCATGAATAAAAGCAAAAACCTTTATAATAGTAGCTACCCATAATATCACAAGTGTAAAATCTTCTACAATACATAGCTTCATCAAATGGTCTATACAATTCATCTACAATTTCTATATTGAAACCTTCACATAGTAATCAAATAATCTTCCGAAAGAGCTTACTAAAATCTAAAGCCAAATCTACAACTATTTATCTCATAACAAAAACTGTAGTCACTTATCTTTCTCCAGTCTTTTAGCTTCCATAATGTAAGATCTTGCTTAACTTCTTCCTAACCTAAGGATAAGAAAACTTATCCTCTCAGCTTACTGTAAGTTAAGTGAGACTAGATAGACAAACAATAATACAATACAGTATCTCATAATAAATACATATCAAACTATCAATTCCAATCAAAACTCACTTTCTTCTAACCAAGCAATGTAAATGTAACATATGCGTGCCATGCTCATGTACATGATATGCATCGATGTCGATATCTTGGCCTAGCCTTAGCCTAGTCCTAATCATTTGGGTAGTTGGTATTGTCAGGCATCTAAATTATCTAATTTAAGAACCTTGAATAGAGTTTAACAAACTTTACCTAATCGATGCTATGTAGTGCTATATGCTTGAAAACCATTTGTAAAACAAGTATCACAAATACAAGCTCCTAGAAGCTAAATTGTTTCCTTAAGAAGAACCTGGTTTTCAAGATAAACTTAACCAAGTAAAATCCCAGTTTTAGAAAACATGACCTATAGGTCTTTTTTGTACCATGCCATGAACACATCATCTACATAGGATGATCCAGTAATCCCAAGAAATATAAGCAAGCTTATTCATGAATTTATTAGACAACTTTTACTTTATTCCATTTACATTTCCCATCTCTAAAACCTCGATATCAAGTTCAATTAAGTGAACACCTTAGGAGGTAAGGTAAGTACTTAGTACCTAGATTCTTATCCAAGCTAATTTAGATTTCAATGAACAATTATATCCAAACAATATATAGATCCACAACATCAAGTACAACTAAGCAATACACAATTAAAGTTAATATAGCCAATGGCCAAGCTTAATTCATTCAACAACATGTACCAAGGAGTTGACAAGGCATTTCATGACTCAACAACTAGCATGTTACATTCATTTACATAAGATCAATCTTAGGCACTATAGTTAGATAAGTTCAGACTAGATAAAATCTACTCTAGAATATAAGCAATCCACTTACCAAAGCCACTTTATAACTTTCCTAACAACTCAAGCGTTATACCACTGCTTGTCCACCCATATCTTACCTAAACATTAAGTACATGACCCTTAATTAATTATATGTTGAGTATAAGCTAAATTAAGAACTTACTTGAATATATAATTTACGGTTTAAGATCCTTCTCTAATACAAATCCCCATTCTAAGGTAGTCTCTTACTAAGGTTCTAACTAAGTTTCTAATTCACTTCAGTTACATAGGGATTTCCTTCATAAAACTTTCTAACCTACATTTTGACTGACTTTCTTCCTCACAATTAAACTCGAAGGTGCTAAGAATCATATCACATACACAATGTAGTTTTTGACCAACTTTTTGACTAACTTTAGTTTATATAGTTTATTATAGCCAATGTTCTCACTCACTTTCATCACATACACGATGAAAAATTGGTCGCTGGGATGTTTTTCTTAAGGAGCATGTATGGCCACTCAAGATTTTGAAATCTAAATTTAGAATTAGATTTTACATGTAAAAATACATAGGAAACTAAGTATCATAATTTTTAGGCATCAGGTGATATTTTTAGTAAATTTTGAAAAATGGGGTAGATATTTTAACTTACTATTACGACATGCTTTGGCTACTATTGAGGATAGAGGTTTTGTCGACGTACCTTAGCAATACCCCTTCCTTCAAACCACAGTAATGGTTCACTTCAAGGTTGAGTTTGGACAAGGGTTCCCACAAATCCCTTTCTTAGCCTATTTTCTTCTATATTTTTCCTAATTTTATCTTAAGCACTTACTACCTTGTTCTAAATTTTACAGAGTGCACTAAAAGGACTACACTTATGATTGGAATTGATCTTCCTAGTTTACAATGGGTTTAAGGTCGATTAAGGATCCCTCCCCTTGCTAAATGTCTCTTTTCCTTAGTTTTTTTAAGCCATTATGTATCTTAAGCTTAAGTTAAATGTAATATTAGGTTCATGTAGGTTTACCATGCCCTATCTAGCTTAAAAGTAAATCCTAAAGCTGTCCTTTTCAATTTCTTATTCATTATGTATAATTAGAATATTAACTTATGTATATTTGTATACTAAATATTAATTTTTCCCTATTTCGATATCTATAGGTATGCCTATATATATATATATACATATATATAAATATAAATATACATAACACATATATTAATTATTTTACTCCCACTAAATCTAATTTATTATTGTATTATAGGTTTACAATACAAATTTTAATTGCTAAGTAAAATTATACTTTTATTAAATTTAATAGTTTATACTTTATTTTATTAGAGATACTTTACTTAAACTCTTCTTTTAACTTCCATGATGTCATCTTAAAGTTTTACTCAATTCCAAGAACTTTTTCGAAAAGCCCTAAATCTACTAATTCTAAGCAACTACAATTACTTTATGTAGTCATACTTGTGATTTGTACTTTTTATAACTAGTTTACTTGTTCACTTCCTAAGTCATATTTGCTAAGTTACATGTTTATTAAGAATGTGATATCATTCCAAGTACTCGATAGTTGGTTAAGGACTGGGGTCTCACAGATGACATCCAAAACATGCTAAAATTGGGTACGAAAAGGGAAAAAAAATAAAAATAAGGTATACTTGCATAATACAAAAAATTTAATTTTCCTACACAAAAAAAGATGTTTCTTGATCACTACTCTCAATTTCACATTATAAAAATGCCTCTTAGTCACACATTCCAATAGGCAATTACAAGAAATATCAACTATAATAGGAGAATTTCTATTATTTTTAACAGAAGTTTTAAGTTTAGGGTTCTACTAGGGAATTTGAGTTTCTTTAGAGAAATTGAAGGGATTGGTGCAAAATTCATTGAAATTGTTTGAGGACTTTTGAAGAGTGGGAAGTTAGGAGTAAGGAACCACCACTGCCTCATTGGAAGCCACCCAAAAACGCCTTGAATCAACCTTCAATTATTTGCAATGCAAGGTAAGTTTTGTAGGCTGTAGACTTTGTTCTTGAGTTTTGGTGAATGTTGATGTATAATGCATGTGGTTAATGCTTGTAATCTTGTTATGAGATTTAGTTTAGATGATTTAATATGCAATTTCTCTTGTTCATGTTATAATTTGTATATGAATATTGTAGAAATCCATATTGTGAAGATCTTGTAACATTAATAGTTTAAAGAATTGTATTGGTTATAAAAATTTTGATAATTTGATGTGAAATTTGTTATAATCCATGTTTTAATGATCTTAAAACATTAATGGTTTAAGAAATTGTGTTTGTTATGAAAATTGTGATAATTTTATGTGCATTTTGTTATAATCCATGTTTTAATAATCTTGTAACATTAATTATTTAAAGAATTCTATTTGTTATAAAAATTATGATAATATGATCCATATTTAGATGATCTTGTAACATAAAAATTGTGCTAATTGTAGATATGTAAATTGATTTAGTTCTTGTTATGATTTGCTACAACAACATAGTTTGATGTAACTTTAATGATTCAAGAAAATAAGTTTGTTCTTGTTAGAATAAAAAGTTGATCATGATTTGATCTTGATGCTGATATAATATGTTAATCCTTACAGAGGGTTTTGATTTGTACAATACTTATTTGTTTTTGTTTAATTCAAAGTGTTTTGGAAAAGGTTGATAAAGTTGTTTTTCTCAAAAAAAAAAAATTGTTTCCTACAATTTGTATATGTTATATTGGATATTTTCCCAAAATAAAAAGGAGGGTTTTTTTTTATGGAAAAGTGTTTTATCACCCTTGAAAACATATTTTTTAACAATAAAAAAATGAAAAAATTATTTGGTGTGTTTTTTATAAACTAGAATTTTCCTAGCTTTTTCAAAAGTGGGACAAAAGATTTTTTTCTTAAATTAATTAAGATGTAAATAGTTAAAGCAAAACATTTCCTAAATAAAACTAGCTAACCTATTAAAGCCTTATAAAATATTTTTAAAAACTATGTAAGCTTGATTCTAACTAGTATGTAAACTAGTATGTAAATAAGCATGTAGGCAATTTGAGGGACTCCTAAAAATAAAAATACATATTTTTTCCATTATTGAAACCCTTTATTTTTATTTTGAAAAGAGTTAAAAGGCCTTTGTATTTATTTATGGAACTTTTTATGGTAACCTTATTAGGTTTTAATAAAATAACCCCCGAATCCATCTCTTTGGTTTCTTTTTATATAAATATTAAAGCTTATCCACCCATGGGCTCTAAGCTCACTATTTTCTTGACTCGCTTACGTGGTAACTCTTCTTTTTTTTTTTTAATTGAAGGCCTACGAACTTATAATAAGTAGATTAAACTTAGTATAAGTTAGATTAAGGAAAAGAGGAAACCGAATTTCCAGCTTAACACTTGCATCCAACTATTTATTTACATTGATCTATTCAATAACTGAATAACAAATATACACCATTGACCTCACACAACAGACTCATGATATAATCCAACACAGTACAGAATGACATTTTTACAGACATAATACTTAAGAACAATTATACACAAAAGTTAATTCATCACTTAAGAATAATTATACATATTAACAATAATACACAAAAAACTCTAGTTCACTACATCAACAACGTTAGTGGTGCAATGTGTAACATTTATTTTCCCCTCGAATGCACACGTACTCTTACGTATCAACTTCTAGGTACCTTCATCCTCCTCTTCCTTTGGATTTTTGTCATCAACGCACTCTCTCTCTCTCTCTCTCTCTCTCTCATTCCTTGATATATTCCAAATGAACAACCTTTTAGACTTGTTTCCCATAGTAAATGATTAATTGCATTTAAAACATAGACCTCTTGCTCTTTTATCTTTCAACTCTACTTAGATTAGTCACTTTATATAAGGTGTTCAATCACCTTAGCAAACTAAAGCCTCTTCCATTATCACTAAACTTCTCTATTCATAATCATACGAAGCTTATCACTTATGTTAGGTATTTAGGTTTTTGGATCTCCATATCCACCACAATATACTCCTTTAAACTACTAATGAATAGCGCTACTTTGTGGTCAAGAGTTAAGGGAAGCATTTGTGCTACTATTTGAGTGAACTTCTTTTGAAATTCCTCTATCATGTCCACGTGCTTCAACTTAGCCAATTCACTTAGAAGGTTATGTCTCAATGGAGGCCTAAATTGTTCAGTACACAAAGTTTTAAAATCATCTTATGAAATGCTAGGTCGATTTATCCCAACTTTAAGGAACTAGAGTTGCTCTTCTCCCTCAATGTTTTAACCCATAAGCTCCACATTTTCTTCCTCTTGGGTCTTTTGATGTTTAAAAAATTGCTTACACCTATTTAGCTACCTAATAAGATGAGCTAACCCATTGAATTTACCAAAATCCAACTGCACATACTTAAGTACCGGTGTTCCTATATCTTCTCTACTCATCATTGTCAAATCTCTAACTAATTTGTCATTGCCCCCACTTAGTTGCTATTACTCCTTTCCCTTTCCAATTTTGGCTAACATTTGCTTAGAGAAATTTGTGAGCTTGAGTGACATTTCCTCGATTTGGGGCCTATCATCCTTATACATGGCCATAAAGTTCTTAAATTGCTATTTTTAATACCAAATTGTTATAGGGTCACCATTAGAATCTTGTTTTAGACCTATTAACAATAATAGTAGCTATGTAAATTGGTTTAGGTGTTTTCCTCCTATGTTTCCTTATGATGAACAATGGTTTTTGGGTTTGTTGGAGAGAACCCGATTGTCTCTTGATTTAAAAAACCACAAAGGGGTTTTGTTTTTTAAATTGAATGTAATCCTTTCTTTCTATAAATAACCCCCTTGAATACATAAGACATGGTGGTTGACTCATATCTAACTCTACATCTACATTGACCCATTCAACAACTGAATAAAAAATTGACACCATTAACTACACATAATCAACTTATAACACTTCAACACTCTAATACATTAACTGTGTAGGCATAATACTTAAGAACAATTATACATGTGACTTATAGAATAACTTAAGAACAATGATATACATAAATAATAACATACATAGGACTAATTCACAACATCGACAACATCAGTGTCGCAATATATAACAATTTCTTTTATTACACAACACATACCTATAGTACAAATACAATAAAACTAATACATACTCATCATAGCAAACACCTATTTGCATACACACACCATACTATTACATACACATAAGTATCCAATACCTTAAAATAAAAAAAACACTCTATAAAACACTCTACACAAGTTTCATATCAATTCCATCCCATCTAAAAAGTCTCCTTTCCCTTAAGGACAATATAAATACTCATACAACAAGATTAGCCTACCCCAACTTTGATAAATTTTTTTCTTATAACCAAATCAAATCATGATGAACCAAGTTTCAACACAAAACTTAAGTTAGATCCACTTATACTATTTAACCAATTCGAAAGCTCACAAGCAATGAATTAATGAAACTTAGCAATCTTTTCAAAGTTTGAAACTTTTTGCAAGGGAAAAGCTATGAGAAACTTGATTAAAAGATATGGTTTGGAGGAATTGATACTAAGCAAGTGCACCTATCAGTTTTAATATAGTAGACGTGAGTCCGAGTCGATCCCTCAGAGAACTCAAGTACTAATACTAAAGTTAGCTCTATTATCTAAATGGAAAATTGCAATGAGTTGAATGAATTAAAAATACTAAAATTAACAAACTAATCTAATTATGAGACTTCACTAAGAAATTTAGGAAGCGATAAAATTAAGAATAACTTCAAGAAGGCAAATAACATATTTAGGAATTGTTTCCCCTAGTGTTTAACATGTGATCACTAAAAATATATCCAAGTCCATCTCTATTATTCTTGACTAAAGGGATTTATTTACCATAATCCTAAATTATTTACTTAAATCTCTTCACGTAGTAATATAATTTAGAATCGCATTAATGTATAATTAATTCCCACACAAAAATAATAACTTTCCGAAAGAATCATATATCTTATCTCTAAGTATATATGCAATTCTCTTCAATTATGTCAAGATTTTAGTACACATGTGATTTCTCAATCATTATGCATAATATTATAGATTAATATACTAGAAATATCAATTAATAATTAAAACACATAATTGAATCAATAAAGATAGAAACTTTATTAAAAATCATCAATAAAAGCAAGACTCACATGAAACCCCGTGTTCTACAATCTTAAATACAAGAATCTTAAGCTATTATGATAAAATTAAAAACAAATTGCAACAAAATCAAAAAGTAAAACATAAAAAACCCCTTTTGTCAATAAAAAATCTCTTAAATCTTGAAGTTAGGTGTTACTCCCACCTTTTTCTCCTCCTTCTCTTCAAGTCTCCTCTCTTTCGAATGTCCAAAAGTTATGTGCAAAACCCTCATTAGTCTTTATATAATGTATTCTGAAGTTTTTTTTATCATCACCAGACACAGCTTATTATACAGTTGTATCTCTAAGTTATGAAACTTACTGACCCTGGTACAAAAATTATCCTACTTAGACATAGTCTAGGGACATGGTTATATCCTAGACTAAATAACTTTTTGACTAAAAATTACTACTTTCACTTATTGTTTATATAACTTCAAAACTCATTCATTTAAACTCCAAATTAAGTGAAACTTGTTTCCTTTTCTTCATATCCGAGAACGCATTCAAACTTTGAAATCAAAATTTTACTCAATTAAGTATCAATTTCTTAAAAAAAACAAAAATATAAGAGAAATGCTATAAAATCACCACGTGAAGTGTATTTAAATAAGAGTTATCAAACTTCCCCATACTTGAGCATTTTCCTATTCTTAAGTAATTAAATAAAAAAAAAATTGAGACAAGAAACGCTAAACAAAATTTATCACTACTTAGGAAACCGGTGAATGAATATACTTGACCCGAAGAAAACTAAGAAAATCATTTTCAATTAACTTGCAATAATAAAGTTAATCAATTTCATCCTTAACAATGTCATAATTTCACTTAACCATATTCGAATACACCAACAATAATTAATAGTAGAGTTCACTAGTTAATTTATAGAAGTTAAAGTTTGCCTGAGTCATTTAATTAAAGATCCCTAAACTAGAAATTAGATTTAACATCTTGCTAGCTAAGAAAGGGTCATAAAAATTTTGTCGATTTGACTAAAGTGTATACAATTCTCTCTTCAATCACACCAAGTGCTATAATCCAAAAAAAAAAAAAAAGCATATTTTACATCCACTCATCCTTCAATCATCCCCCTAATTCATGCTTTTGTTGGGAGGTTTTTAAATTTACTTCATTTAAGCATAATTACCTTTAATGGACAATTGTATTGATAGAAGGAAAGAATCTTGCTCTTCTAATGGACCAAGACCAATCCATACTAACTTATCCCTCATATTGATAGCGAGAAAGAACCTTACTCTTTTGACGGACCAAGGCCGATCCATGCTAATTTTTTTTTTCATTGGTATTAGTGTTAGGACTCAATCTCACTCTTCTGATGGACCAAGATAAATCCTTTCCAATTTTTTTTTATTTAACTATTCATACACTTGTTATTACTTTCCACCTCTAATCATTGCAATCTTTTCGGGGTTTCTCAAAAGAAGAATTTCATTTGTTTGTTTGTTAAGAATTATAAGGCTTTAAAATTTCCAAGAGAAAGGTATATATTAAAATAAATTTAAAAATCACCATAACTAATTCTCAACTAGTAATGTTGCTCCAATATCAAGTCCTAGAGTCCCGAGCTAATAAATTGTAACTTTGCCCTCCAAAGATTCAACTAATCAATTCTAGCAAAGTATAATAAGATCAATAATGATCAAGATGAAATAGTTTATTTGGCCCAACACTTCAAATTCCAACACTTGTTAATCACCTATTGCAAGTTAACTTAAAATTAATTAAGTCGAATGTGAATTATTAGTTTCCTAAATAGTAACAAATTTATATATATTCCTTCCCTACACTTAATAACGTACAGTATCTTCAATGTATGACTAAGAAAGCACAATAGCAAGATATGAAACAATTAAAAAAAAATCATAGGGAAAAAGGAAATACATGTAGAAACTAATACTTCCTTGCCTTGAAGCATAAGATACTCTAGTGGAGAAAGGGTAGCTAGTAGCTTAACAATAGTAGCCAGTAGCTTAACAATAGTAGCCTCATGAGTAGAAGATGATGTAATAGATTTGGACCTCCTTCGAACAATCTACTTTTCACAATTTGCCATGGTCACTTGGATTGTGTTGCTTTTCATGAAAAAGTTAGTTAATGAAAAGTGGAATATGAGAAGAAGATGGAGAAAAGAGTGATTTCATGTTTGTATTTGTGAGTGTTTGTGAGTGTGTGTTTGTATTTTAAAAGTGTTGTGCAATGTGTGTATATATCGTATAGGTACTGGACAAACACAGGCTAGGATACAATCGTATCCCACGCCTATGTAACTTTTTGTTCTTTTTTTTTTCCTTGCCTAAATTCATGAATTTAAAAATTAAAAAAAAAAACTAAAGAAATAAAAGTACTTAAACTAAAAAAATAAAAGAAAAGCTTATGACTAAAATTGAAACAAATAAAAGAAGCAAAGCAAAGTTAGATAAAAGAAAAATAAAATAGAATAAACTAAAAGAACTAAAGTGTGAGCAAAGTTAGACATGGGTTACCTCCCAAGAAGCACTATAGTTAACATTGACAGCTCGACAAGATATATCTTCTCATTCATGATTCTTCATCTAGGTGGAGATTGGACTCCTCTTGTATCTCGCTTTCAAACTTTCCATACGAGTGTAAACACTTAAGCCATCGACCATGCTAATTCCATTTCATTAGTGCCTGACTTCCATCGTTTCTCTCCTTATCATGCCACTTATCAAATTCATGTAGCCTAAATTTCTTCATTTTGTTCACTTTTAGCTTGGATGTGGTTGTCATTAGGAGTTTTGAACCTTTCACCACAAAGATATATTCCAAATGATTTCTTGACTGTTTTGGTTCCAACATCAGTGGCTTCTTTTCAAGGATCTTAAGATCCTTTGGCTTGAGGAGTAGATCAACCATCTTTTTGTTCACAATAGATTCATAAACTTCTATTTGAGCTACCACTTCTACATGATTGGGGTTAGTCATCAGATTTTCATCTCCCTTTTGCAAGTAATAGCCTAAGGAATCTTTATCAAGCGTTTCCTATACACATGTAGATATAACGACATTAGTGGCATTAATATTATGACATGTGTCCTCTGAGTCAAGAAATTTGTCTGTTGCCTTTGGAGTTTTAAAAACTATTTCATCATCCCCAACTCGTAATATCAACTTATGCTCACTAACATAAAAAATACCCCTAATACTGGCTAGGAAGGGTCAACCTAAAATGATTGGCACCTCAATATCCTCATCTATATCAAGTATAACAAAATCCACAAGAAAAATGAATTTGTCTACTTGTACTGAAACATCCTCTATGATGCCTCTAGCGTATGTAATAAACCTATCAGCTAATTAAAAACTCACGCACGTTAGTTTAAATTCTCATAACTCTAGCTTTTTGAACAATTTATACAGCATCAAACTTATACTAGCTCCTAAGTCTACTAAAGCATTATCTACTAACAAATTGCTAAGCACACAAGGAATAGTAAAACTCCCTAGGTCTTTTAATTTTTGTGGCAACTTTTTTTAGAGAAGTGCCAAGCATTCCTCATTCAATTTAACGGTTGTAAGCTCCTCCAACTTCCTCTTGTTCAATAGAAGATCCTTTAGAAATTTCACATACTTTGGCATCTGCAAGATAACGTCAACAAGAGATAAGTTAATGTGTAATTGTTTGAAAATATCAAACAATTTACCAAATTCCTTATTTTGATCTGTGTAACTTTGCTTAAGGCACTACGGGTGAAGGATGGGAGGCTTGTACTCTTTCACTTTCGGTGGTTCCATACCTTTTTTTTTTATTTTAATGTCTTTTCATCTTTCTTACGGTTAACTTCCACTTTTTTCTCAACTACTTCCTTACCATCCTTTTTCTCCACTAACAGTTTTCTACCACTTCTCAAGGTCACTACACTAACGTTTTTCTTAGGATTGATCTCAGTATTTTCTCAGAGTGTCCCTTATTTCCTTTTAGAGATCATTTTTGCAAGTTGACTAATTTGCTTCTCAAGATTGTGGTTGGAAGTCTCTTGATTTCTCAACGATGATTCAATGTTGGATAGTTGAGCCTCATTGCCTTGAATATATTTTGTAAGAAGTTCTTCTAAATTGGATTTGTTCTCTTGAGGAAGGGGAGGTGGTAATGGTTTTTGAAATCCAAGTGGGCTAAAGTTATTCTTCTGCTGGCCTTAGTTTTAGTTCCCCTATGACAAATTAGGATGATTCCTCCATGCAGAATTATAACTGTTATTATAGGGGTTATTTTGTTGCATAGGTAGATTTCCTAACTAATCCACTTGATCTAATTATTCTTGTGCTCCATAACCCTACATGCCAAAGTCACTTACATTCAATTGTACTTGTTAAGGGCCAATAAAGAATGCATCAATCTTCTTACTCAATAGATTCATCTTAGCTGCCAAAGCAGTGGTTAAGTCTACTTTATAAATTGCCATAACCTTTTACCTGGCTCTAGTATTTTCCCATTGATAATTGTTTATTACTATTCCTTTAATCAGGTTTTGTGCTTGCTCGAGTGTCTTTGTGTTCAAAGGACCTCCTGTAGATACATCAATCATCTGTCTCATAAATAAATTAAGACCATTATAGAAGATTTGAATCTACATCTATAATGGGAGACCATGATGTGGCATCCCCTAAGTAAGTCCGAGAATTACTCCCAGGTATCATGTAGAGTCTTAACTTCCAATTAGGCAAAACAAGAAATTTCGTTCTAAAGTTTATCAATCTTTGCAAGTGGGAAATACTTCTCCAAAAATTTCTCTACTAATTCATTCCAAGTTGTGATTGAATTTCATAATAAGGAGTTCAACTACTGCTTTGCTCTATCCCTCAAGGAAAAAAGGAAATAGCCACAATCAGGTAGCATCATCCATGGCTCTATTAATTTTAAATGTATCACAAATCTCTAAAAGCTAGAGATATGAGCATTAAGATCTTCATCTTAGAAACCATTGAACTAAACATATTAGTGCACCATTTGTATTATGTTGGGTGCAATTTGGAAGTTAATAGCCATGACAGTTAGCCTTGTGATACTAAAGTCAGCTCTTATAAGTGTAGGCCTTGAATAGTCAGACATAGTCCAGTTTGCTTCATTACCGTTATTAACCATATGTGGTGGAGCTTCTTCATTGATGAATTGAGTGTTAGCATCTTCACCCTCTTCCTCAACCTCAATAATTGACCTATCTTCTGTAGTAGTCACAATTTGTCTAGGTTATAACCTCAAATTTTGAAGGATAGTTCTTTGAATTTCAGGGTCAAGTTCTATCAATTGTAGCTCAAGGTAATAAAAAAAAAACAATGAAAACAAAAGAGAAAAAAAAAATGGTTAAAGTAATAAAGTAATTACTGTTCTTAATATTGAAGTTCTTAGCAACGATGCCAAAAACATGATATAGGGTAAGTGTACCTATCAGTTTTAATATAATGGATGTGAGTCCAAGTCAACTCCTCATAGATCTCAAGTACTAATACTAACCTTTGTTCTATTATCTAATCGGAAATTGTAATAGGTTGAATGAATAAAAAATACTGAAATTAACAAACTAATCTAATTATGAGACATGATTAAGCAATTTAGGAAGCGATAAAATTAAGAATGACTTCAAGAAGGCAAATAACATATTTAAGAATTATTTCCCTTAGTATATAACATGTGATCACTAAAAATATATCCAATTCCATCTCTATTATTCTTGACCAAAAAGATTTATTTACTAGAATCTCTTCACTTAATAATATAATTTCGAATCGCATTAATATACAATGAATTCCTACATAAAAATAATAACTTTCTGAAATAATCATATATCTTATCTCTAAGTACACGTATAATTCTCTTCAATTATGTCAAGATCTCAGTACACATATGATTTCTCAATCATCATGCGTAATATCATAAATTGATACCCTAAAAATATCAATTAATAATTAAAACACATAATTGAATCAAGAAAGATAGAAACTTTACTGAAAATTATTAATAAATCCAATAGTCATATGAAACCCTAAGTTCTACAGTCCTAAATACAAGAATCTTAAGCTATCATAATGGAATTAAAAACAAATTGCAACAAAATCAAGAAGTAAAACATGAAAAACCCCTTTTACCAATGAAAAATCTCTTCAATCTTGAAGTTAGGTGTTGTTTCCACATTTTTCTCCTCCATCGCTTCAAGTCTCTTCTCTTTTGACTATCCAAAGTTTTGTGCAAAACCCTCATAAGTCCTTATATAATGTATTGTGAAGTTTCTTTTTTTGTCATCTTATACAGCCTAGGACATAGTTGTATCCCTAGGTTGTATAATTTACTAACCTTGGCATAAAAATTGTCCTACATGGACACAATTGTGTGCCAAACTATGTAAATTTCTAACAAAAAATTACTACTTTCGCTTATTGATTATGTAATATCAAAATTTCATAACTCATTCATTTCAACTCCAAATTGAGTGAACTCAATTCGTTTTCTTTATTTTAAATCCGAGAATGTGTTCAAACCTTAAATCAAAATTTTACTCAATTAAGTATCAATCTCTTAAAAAAAACGAAAAATATAAGGAAAATAAAATATAAGGAAAATACTATAAAATCACCATGTGAAATGTATTTAAAAAAAGAGTTATCAAGAACATGAAAACAACAATTGTAACTTACTTAAGGTATGATGTCTAGATGTTACAAGAGCTCGCTTTTGAACTTCAAAAGAAGAAATTTACTGGTTTAATCTAGAGCATGGAGTCTAGATGCTACCTATCAAGGAGTCCAAATGTTAGTTGTGTTATGTAATTTTTGCAAAACAAGTCAACATGACTCTAACTTAAAACTTCTCTAATCTTCCTCCCAACTTTAATATACATCAAAACATAATCTAAATTCAACTACTAGCTATTCCCAACTCTAATCCCTCAATCAAATCACAAACTCCCAACCTTCACAATCTACTAACAAATTTCAACTTTCAGCCATACCTAATAACTAAATAAAAGGAACATAAGAAAACTTACTTGATACAAGATAAGAGCTCAAAACCTCCAAAAGCAAGGGAAAACCTAAAAGCTATAGCTATACAACCACAATGAAGTCTGTATTTTAGTACCTTAGCTTACAAAACCACTTGAAACGTAAGTTTATGGCGAAGAAAAGCCTAAAAATGGAGTCTAAGGATTTGACTTACCTTAGAATAGAATCGAGCTTATCAGGAATTGTCCTTAGAGTTTTGAGCACTCAAGAGGTCTTTCCAAAGCTAAGTTTTAGAGAGCTTTCAAGGACGAAGAAGAGGAGTAAGGTTAGATTGGCTAATTGAAAGTTTAGGGTTTTAGAATAAGGCATAAGGGTTTTAGGGTTAATAAGATGGTTAGGCCCAAATGAAATATTTGCTAAATTTCCATCCATTTTGAAACAATTTTTCCATCTATTTCTTTTAGGCATTACATGATGAAACAATGTAAGGCTAAAGGCCTTAGCAGTAGAGAACATAGGGAAAAGCAAGATACACTGAGTGTAGATCTTTAGCTAAACAAAGAACCTATTATGATAATTAGGTTCATGAAAAGAGAAAGGGTTGATCAAACATGCCTAAGCATTGGAGCTGCAATAGCTTGTTACTTTAAGAAAACCCTAGCTTATACTTTCTTCTTCTTCTTGTTTCCCGTTCCACTTCCTAATTACAAAGCTAGAAAATTGTCGATTGATAGATCATTTACTACGTTACTCCATAGCATTTTGTATCATTTGCACATTATATGGTTAAATTGTATATGTAATATAGTATAGTATTAAAAGATTATCTTAAAAGTATCTTGCAAGTACAATAATAATGATAATTGAATGAAAGAAGATTAGAAACCATACAATTTGCCTATATTATCTTACTTTAGCAAAGAAAAAAAAACTAAAACTATATCAAAAGACGATGAAAAGGGGTACATTGTGCCATATCCACAATTAGATGAATAAAGTTCTCTAGAAAATTGAATACATCATACCACATAAACTTTATGAGCATTTTATTTAGTGCACCATGCAACATTTCTAGATATGGAAAAACTAATCTATTTACAATGCTGTTAAATCCAAACTAATTCATATGGTTCAATTTTATTTAATGTGATCTCGTCATAAAATCCATTTGGTTTAATTTTTATCCAATATCAATTGAATTATAATTGAATCAATTCTACCTTTTTAACATTTAATCATCCTATATATCCGAATCAATTATTCAATCCAAATCTAACAACCTCATGTGTACCACATCTATACGTAGATCCAAGAAAACTGCCTTTTCAACCTTATAAGTACAATTGGATTTTCCATGCTAACAGACGAAAACAAAAGCAAAAGAATCCCAAGCATATCCTTAAATTATTATTTAGCATAAAGGTAATTTAACATCTTTATAACTTCTAGAAATGTTCAAAGAATCCACCTATTGTTATTAGAATATCGTCATTATTTGTAAAAGTATTATAAATAACAAACATTGTAGGATTGTAACAATGGTTTGAGATATCTCCATGTTGACCCGTATCCATAGCTTATGGATATACTTTATAAACTTTTATAGCACGTTTGATTTGTGAAATGGATAAAGTAAGAATAAAACCATAAATATTAAAGAAAGAAATAAAATTATTTCTTATAATCCTTTTGATGTCCATAGATAGACATAGAAATATGCTGAAATTTAAAAAAAAAGAATAGATAAAAAAACTCTTTCGAATCCAATAAAAAAATTGTATTTCCCCACTCACTTCATAGTGATAACAATTTCATGGATAGCTATTCCACTAACCAAATATAGAAATAATTTTGTAGCACTGGAATACCCAATAAGGCTAACTAATTTGCTATTAAAATGTCAGTTTTCCTCTGATCTTACAAAATCTATCACTTATATTGTCATGTGTTAAAATACTATTGGTAGTTACCCACCTTAATTTAATACCAATTTAATAATTTTTCCATAATCTAGATTATAGTAATGAGATATGCTATAAATATCTCATGCCAGTCTAGTAAGTCCCAAATTTTAAAGTTTATATTTTGATAAAAAAAAAATGGATTTATGCCATGTATTAGCATACTCGTATAGAAAACTAACTAAGACCTTTATCAAAATGATCAGATAATTAGAAAGTTAATTAGACCAAAGTACAAAATAATCTCTTACTGTAAAAATTTATTGATTCGTACATATGCATTCATCAAGATTTTAGAAATTCTTTCTTAATTCCTAATTCTTCTTGAAGATTGCCCCAAACGGTCAATAGAAAAAGTTTTATTTGCTAGTGAAAGTATTTACAAATTTATCCGATTTAGTACCGAATATGGTTTTTGAAGAATGCAGAATATATATATATATATATATATATATATATATATATATAGATTGTGTATACACAATGCAGATAAGGGCAATTTGTGAAGTGGATTTCTAGACACAGACATCGACTCAGATTAAAAACATGGGAATTCGTGACATCCCAACCTTTCACATAAGTGATGATCCCAATGACGCGTTACTGAACTTTAATATGGAGCATGTTGGGAGAATGGACAAAGCCACATCAACAATCATTCATACTTTTGAGGCGTTTGAGTCAGACGTTTTAAGTGCCTGTGCATCTATGCATCCTAACATTTTCTCAATCGGTACGTTCCAACTCTTGATTAATGAAATAACTGAAGACAAGAATCATTTAAAGCACATAGGTAGTAACTTGTTGAAGGAAGACAGAGTGTCTTCAGTGGCATAACACTAGACAACCTCAATCAGTCTTACATGTAAATTTCAGCAGTATAGCGTTCTTGACTCCGGACCAACTTATGGAGTTTGCTACAGGAATATCTAATAGTAAACAAGCATTTCTTTCGTTGATTAGGCCCGACCTAGTCAAAAGAGAAAATGCAATCCTACCTCCTGAAATTGTGGAAGAAACAAAAGGAAGGGTTTTTTCTCAGGTTGGTGTCCACAAGAGGAAGTTCTGAACCATCCATCAATCACTGGATTCTTAACACATTGCGGATGGAACTCGATCATTGGAAGCATATCTGCTGATGTGCCTTTGCTTTGCTGGCCTTGTTTTGCTGATCATAAGACAAATTGTAGATACATATGTAGTGAATGGGAGATTGATTTGGAGATTTGTAGTGATGTCAAGCGAAAAGAAGTGGAATGGCTACCGAGGGAGTTAATGGAGGGATGGAAATGAATAAGAAGGCTATGGTGTGGGTGAATCTAGCAAAGGAGGCAATGGGTCAAGATGGTTCATCATTTTGACTTGAACAACTATCAAATTGGATGAGATTTGTCTTTTGAAAGTCTCCAAAAAAATCATAATAGTTATAGGAAAATAAATAAATAAATTATTGAATGAAAAAGGTTTCAAAATTGAGCCTATTAAAAAAAGAAACAAGAAAAAAAGAAAGAGAAAAAAGTGAATGAAAATACTAAAATGTTAAAGAGTCTAGCTGTGGGTCTCAATGACTTGAGCAACTATCTCTACGAGCTACCTCCTTCATATGAAATAATGCCTATCAACTTAAGTGATAAGCTAAGAATTGTCAACTAAAAACTCTACAAGAGTCAAGAGAAAAGCCAATGTGAAGGGCAGGTTCGTATAACAGTGAAAACATTCAAAATTAGATCGAGTTTATGGATAGTTCAAATAGGTGTTTTAGTAGCTAGTAGCCTAAGATTGTCTAACTTAAGACTTACTAGCCAATTGAAACTGCTCTAATTCAGTTAAAAAATAATGAATGAAAAGAAATTCCTCTATTCAAAATCAATAGTAAGGAGAAGATCAAAGGATGTTTTAATGTAGCATGAATCTAGTTTGAGTTTTTGTAATTAAAATAAATATAGAGATGATTTCTTTCCTCTTGAGTCATAATAGTGAAATGCTTATAACTCTTTCTTAGTTTATTAATAACTGTTTTAACCTTTAGTTTAGTTTTCATTTAAGTGATAAGGCTAACTTTGATTTTTTGGATCGACTATTGAAATATAGTATTGATCTCAATGTTAACATTTAAATGTTCTAAGGGCATTATTCGATGAAAGAAGGGGTAATTTTGGTAAAAGCTATTAAGCTTTTGAACTAAGGATGCAATTTTCTTATAAAAGGTATTGATGATTTTGTCATTAAATGTAGGGTAATTTAATAACACACATTCAGCACATATATTTTGTGCTAGTTTATAGAGTTGTTATTGATTGTTAGTGTTATTTTTAAGGTATTTGACGCTAATTTGTAATTTAGTTCATTTGTAGGATGTTGAAGAGTCTTTGGCAATTTTTTGAAGGATTTGGCGAAGTTTTAAAACTTTAATGAAAACTAAACTGACTATTTCAATTGAAGGAAGAAATTTTGATTAAGAATTGAAGTTTAGAGGAGATCATGGTTAAAGACCATGCTAGTACTTCTAGTCGTGATCCTTACATCCAAGAATTTCAAGAGTTTTAATTACAAAGAAAGATTACGCTTAGGGTTCATGGCCTTTTTTTTAGGTTAAAGAACATGTTGATGCAAGGATCTCCTATTTTTGGAAAGTTTCCATGTAACCCTTGTATTAAAGCATTATAAATAGGAGTTTAGGTTAAGTTGTAAGCAAAGTTCCTTTAAGAGTAAGTAGGGTAATTAAAGATTAGAGTTATTTCTTCCTTTCTTTGAACTCTTTTGATATATTTCATGTTTTAATTTAGTTTTTCTTAGTAAATTATTATTGAACACTAGTTCATCTATGTCACATTTTTTTTTGGCTATTTAATCAATGATATTATTATTGTAGTCTAATTACATTATCCTTATTGTCTTTAAATCAAAATTGCCTACTATTGATTTAATGTTTGAGTTTGCTATAAGTTTATAAGATCCTATGGTAAATGGAGTGATATAATTAAAAGTAATTAAATAGACTTAGGTTCGACAATTTAGTTACCTTGATTAAGGTAACCTAGTAGTGGAATTCAAGAACATAATGTGATATCAAGATATTCCATTACAAAAGCGATTTGAATAAAATTTGCTTAAGGTTAAGAGTTGATTTGTTGAAGAGATTACTATTCACTCATGTTAGGAATTCCTATGGTTTAATAAGTAATTGAGATTTCAAAGTTACATAAAGCTAGGTAGAAAATAATAAATTTGCTAAGGAACATGTGTTCTTTAATCATTTAGTCTTTTTTTCTTATTCTTTTTATTTATTTTGCTTGTTAGGATTTTATCTAGTTGATTTACATTTCAATTAGTTTAATTTCCTCTTAATTGTTGAGTTATATAATTAGAAAATAAGGAGAATCACTAGTAATCCAATATTACATCTAAGTTAATGGTTCCTTAAGGGATCAACAATTTAGACTCAAATACATTTATTATATTATAATTTGATGGGTGTACTTTCTGTAAACCCCCGAAAGTTTCGATCTAGTTTTTGAAATAGACTCAACTATAGTAGACAATATAGGAGTCAACAAGGCTAATTAAAGTGAAAACCCTAAAAGACTTAATTAATCGTGTAAAGAATTTTTCGACCCTAAATGTTTCTAAAAGCTAAAGATTCCCTTCGAAAGCAATAAAAACCTTAAAAATGATTTCATTAAGGACATATGTACACCAATCCATCATGATATACCCTACAACCCTAATTGAAAATATAATGCTTATATTTTGCAAAATCATTAGTAAATGGTTAGAGATAACCCACATTCTTGCTTATATGATTCAAATTCTTAAATAATCCATTAGGAACTAAGATAATGGGTCATAGATTATATTTATCCCTTAAATATATGATTAAGATGGTCTTACTTAGGATTAGGGTTATAGTTGAAGATTAAGTTACATATAGTGAACTTTAAGACTCAAATTAGCACTTTTTACACTTGTTATCTAAAGTTATTTATCAAATGAGATATATGGACTCTAAAGACCTAAAGTAAGATCTCATCAAACACATTTACACATCAATGCATCATATACCTCAATTCTTCTCATTTCCTTCATTTCTCCCCTAATTTCCCTTAATTACTACATTATGTGCACAAAATTACACATACTTAAGGAATTTTGACTAAGATAATACATGTTGACCAAATTTCAAATGTTGACCAAGTCAACACATGTTGACTAAAGTCAACATTTTGAAAAGTCAACAAAGGTAAGAGATAAGAAAAATATCTCTTATGTAATGATTTCTTCCTTTTCTTTTCTTTTTGATTTTTCTTTCTCTTGTTTTTTTTCATGGTTGCCGTCCACAACTTTCCTTCTTAACCCCACCACATATTATCTTCCATTAAGAGAAACAAACAAAAGAAACAAAACAAAAATCCCCCTTTCATGCCGTGAGTTCCCTTCCCTTCTTTCCCTTTCATTTCTCCCCTTTTGTCTCCTCCATTTCAACATCATAAAAGGTATGTTTTTAAGTGCTTTATCTTACTTTTTATTAGTCATTAGTTAGTTAATTAGGTAGATTAGATAAGTAATTATATGATTAGATAAGTAATTATAAGTAGAAAAACCTTTGTACATGAGTATTTAACATGTACATAACCTAATTTAAGATCAAATCTTACTAAACATACCTATACTACACTAAATATGTACATAAGAACACAAAAACATGGAATTAGGGAGCTTTTCTTAAGGAGAAATTTAGGCATACGAAATTTTAGTGTAAAATACGTATTCCACCGTATAGGTATACGGGTATGTATACATGTATAAATACGGTATAAACCTTAGTATAGGTATGAGTATAAGTATGTATAAAGTATATGTACATAAGTATAAGAAAAAGAGATAATATGTACATAATACATATGTATATAACATAAGCATGATGGAAGGCTTATGTAAGCATATGATGAGGTAAAGGATGACATAAGCACATGATGACATAAGCCATGACATAAGCAAGTGATGACATAAGCAATGACATAAGCAAGTGATGATGTAAGCGATGACATAAGCATACAATTAGAAAATAAGAAAACTAAGAAAAATGTAAGTGATTAGGTAACTAAATTAGTGAAACCTAATACACTTTCTAAATTAGATTATACCTAATTCACTATAAGAATTAGTAATAGCAAGGTAAAATTCTTTCATTAGAAGAATTTAAGGAATAAAAGATATAAACATACGTAAGAAAAGTACTTAGATGTTCATAACTAAAACTTTCTATAAATTTAGCTCATAACCTAAAATAAAGGTCTTAATATCCAAAACATATACTACCATGTGAAAATATGTTCAGAAACGATGAAAAACGATTATAAATTCATAAATACCAAAAATAAAACGAAAAAGCTACATACGATTGAAATTAAAGTCTTACCGAGTAAGAGTTGATAGTGATTTAAGTAGAACTAGGTACTTAGTTGTTTAGAATTAATAGTTAATTCAAACACTTACTAGTATTGTTATCACATAATGATCAGGTGATTCTGAGGTAAGCGAGGACCTCCCAATCGATTATTACGATTAGGGCGAACCGCTATGGCCGAGTGAGTATTTACCCTGTGATTCCACGCTTGATTGTGATTGTAGATAGTAGACTTAAATATTATTGTTAATTAACTGCTGTGTGGGGTTCGGGATATGCTTGTGTATGTAATTGCTTGTTGAGTTATGAATTTACCTTAAATTCAGAGAATGCCTTGTTTGTTGCATGGTAGTATAGAAAATGATTGTGTGTATTAATGGTTGGTCACAGCATAATTGGAACTAATTTATACTCGGCTATAAAAAGAAACTGGAACATGCATAGCATGGATACTATTCCGGCCGTCACATCACACGGAGGTAAAGAGAGGTCATTCGGGGGTTGATATTATTGAGTTATTTGGTTATGTACGGTGCACTCGTACAAAATGACCTTACCCTGGCCCGCGGGAACACTAGGCGTTGGAGGTGCCAACTGCCTGGCTAAGGGTCGAGTCTAGAGACCTCCGTTTAGGGGTGAGTGTGGACTGCGGGGGCCCACTCACAATTATACTAGAACTTATGTTTTTCTGAAAATAAAGAGTTATTTGATATAAGTACGGAACATGGAGTTCCGTAGTAAAGTAAGTTCTAGTGTAATACTCGGATCTGATTGGTGCCGTGTAAACTCTAACCCTGACTTCGGAGGGCGTTAAATCCGAGTTGCATATATGAACTAGTTAAGTATGCGTATTATTTGGCATTCTATTTAATCATTCATTCATATGCGTAACTATAATGTATTTATAACTTGCTTGTCGTGTGGTTGAGGGTTTTGCTCACTAAGCTTAGGCTTACACCCCTTTAGACTTTTGTTGCAGGATAGCCTGTTCGTAGAGACAGGACCAGGGATGCCACAAGTTAGCCTAGGGACTTGGGCAAGAGCTAAGTGTCCTGTGTGATGAGAGGAAAATAGCTTATGTAGACTATTCCTCATGTACTTATGTGTTTACCTTATCCTTGTGAACTTAGACATACTTAAATACTATGTAATGTAACCTTTTGAGCTTAACTTTTATATAAATATGTTGTGTGATGATATCATGTGAATCTGGATGTACTTTGGAACTAGTAGTTGTAGAGCCTTGTATATTATGTGAAGAGTTTTTTATTGGAAGGGTAACCAATCAAGGGTTCTTCATACAGTATACGGCGTCTGTCACGACTAGGCCGTCCTCAGTTCGTAACACTTTCCTTAGATCAACAACATAATTCCCAAATCCTCTTTCTCATAGTCTTCATCATTTCTCATTTCCAACTTCAACTGAACTTCTCGTGATCACTACTTCAATAGCTTAAACTACTCGTTACATCTAAATCCAAAAAGCATAAACCCCTTAACCAACACCAACTAACTCCTTAACATGCTTAGGTTAATACCAAGAAGTCAAAAACCAAAGATAACTCATGCTCCTTTGGTAAGGTTGTAACTTTCATCAACAACTTCTAAATGTTTGTGTAAGAAATCAATTAGCTATAAAACCAAAAAGACTTTAGAACTTAGAGTCCAATTGTCCATAAAACTCTAAAGTTCCATAATATTTGTTTAATAGAACTTCATAAAATTCACCATTTACAAATTATCAAGTGTTTAAGATGAAACCAAGTTAAACTTTACTTTAAGTTAAATGGAACTTCGACTTTAGGTTGGTAAAAAGGTGTTCAAAGCTTAGAAAATCTTTAGACACTAGGTTTAGCGACTGAATGAAGGAAAAATAAAGTAGTTCAAATGATAATGTAGGAGAACCGACTAATTGATCCTTAAGAGGAGAAAACTAGCTAAGTCCACTTGTTGTACTCACAACTCGTCCTCCTCTACAAAAGCACTTCAAAAACCACCACTACTCATCTCATACCTCTACCTAACTTTGAAATTACCTTGACTAAACACCAGTATTAATTCCAATACTCATTAAACTCCAAAACCCACATAAAAAAGTGTTCAATAACAACTCAACAACTCCATTTCAACATCAAATAAACTAACTTCTCAAACATGGAAATAACTAGAAGAAGAAGAAGAAACTTACTTGTATAGCTCAAACACTTAAAATAACTCGAAAATGAAGCTAAACACCACTAAGAATTGTAATAAACAACTTGCTTCAAATTATTTTCATAATTAAATCCAAGAAGACTCCTCTAAAATGGGGTAATGAGAACAGAAACAAACTTGATTCAGGATAACCTTCAGGAAACTTACCTTAAGCCCTTAATCAAGCTACTCTTGATGTTGATTAGAAAGGGTTGGGTCTAAATCTACCAAGAGGGGAAAGGGTTTAATGAAAGAGTTATTTTAAGAGGGTTTATACCAAATGAGGTAAGGTTTAAGGAATTGGAAACTAAGTTTTAGCGTTAGGGAAGATGCCTTTAGCCCACTTCTCCAAATTTTGAAAAATGCCATCACCTCATCTCCTCCTACCCTACCCTAACCCCCAACACCAAAAATAAAGAACTTTTGTCCATAAAAGTTTACCTAGAGTAAAAAATAACTTAAGTACTTTCTCTCATAGTTATTAAAATTAAGATTCTATGAGTTTATGATTTTAGGAGGCTCTTCCATATTAACTTAAGCGTAAAATCTTTTTTGTGTAGAAACTTATGCTTTTAACTAAGTTACATATTAAACTTGGTGAAAACTTATATTTTTAATCGAGTATATCGATTCTACATATCTTAATTGAATGGGCTAAGAAATAAAAATAATTATAATGAAGCTTCTACAAGTCATCAATTATTATGGTATTACATTATCTTTCCTATACTATTCTATTTCCTTTCCCCTTTTACTCTAATAAGCCCAAAATCTGTTGTATTTTATTTAGTCATTTCTCACGATTTTCTCTTGCGATTTGAGTTTAATTTTAGATAATGACACTTAATTAAGTAAAATTTTTCTTTCTAGGTTTGAAATGATCTATGAAGGGAAATGGAAAGATAAAAATGAGTTTAACTCAATTTTGAGCTAAAATGAGAAGTTATAAAGATTTGAAGATCGATACAACTAAAAAACATGATTGTGTTATTTGTAGGCAATTTGCAACAATTTTTCAATGACCATGCTATTTACATAACCATAGGATACAACCATGTCCTTGGTCATATCATTCCTAATTTTGAAAAAAAAAAAAAAAAGAAGAAGAAGAAGAAAGTGAAAACATGATCACAGTGAGTTACCCAACTAGGGAACACAGTTATGTCATGTGTTTTGCAGCGACCATTATTTTTCTCAACTCTTATATAAAGCTTCTTCAGGGTTTTTTAGCAGTACTTTTAAATGACCTCTGAAGAGCTTTTGAAGAGAAAAACACTCAAGAGAGCAAAGCTTCAAGAAAACTTTAAGATTTAATCTTTATTTGATTTTATGATTTATTCTTCTACTTTTTTGTATTCTTTGATTCAAGATTATTATTTTATGATGTGTAGAGAGTGGATTTTTGGTATCTAAGTGTTGTAGAACATAGATTTACTCATGTTATATGTTTTTTATTAGATTAATTAATTCTTTACTCTTTTCTTGATTCTACTATGTCTACTTCATGATTTAGATTATTATTTTTATAGGTAATAATATAGAATTTGATATCTTATAAGAGAATTAAGAAATTTCTTATAAGATTAAATATAGGCATAGTTTATGAGGATTATTGTAAGATTAGAGATAATTTATAATATCTTTCCAAAATTTTGAATTATATCATAAAGAATTCGTTGTGCAATAATGCAATTTTAAGTCATACTATTGAGAAGAGATTCTAATAGGTAATTTTAAGATTAGGGTTAATTGGCTTGAGAAAGTAATTAATTTTAGTAGAGAATTCTCATAGTTAAGAAATATAGAAGAAGAAATCAAATTACCTTTAAGGAAAATCACATGTTAGATCTAAGAGAAACAAAGATCAAGATATTGTTTATGAATCTTAAGTTAATCTATAATTTTATAAGCTTTCTTGTTTATGTTCTTGAACAATTTTTAGTTAGTGATAATTTACCATTTGCTGCAATTAATTTAGGTTCTTTAAATTCTTGAACTTGAATTTGCTGGTTAGATAATAACAATCTAATGAGTATTGGTAGCTAAAGTCCCCGAGGGATCAAACATGAACCTAATTCGCTACTACAAATTAATAGGTGCACTTTCCAAAAACAACCAATTAATTTGTGATATTATCTTTTATTCTCTTAGTGTAATCTTAAACTAAATATTTTTTTTTTCTTTAGTGCAATATATGACAAGAAGCCATTCATGAGATTTGTTAGAAATTGACCTCGAGATCGAGAGTATAGTTTCAATGAATTTATGGCAACTAAGATTTAAGGAAACAGTGGAGGTCATCAATCAAAGGTCCCCTTTAAAGATCAAGGATGAAGGTGAGCTAAATGAGCATAAATCTAATCATGAGAACTTACACAATGATATTATGGCCAACAACAGGGAATAGAATTGAACTATGTCGAACTATTCTAAGCCATTATTGATAGGTACTCAGTCTTACGTCAACTGACCAACTATTACAGCCAATAACTTTGAGATCAAGCCGAATATCATTCAAATGGTGTAGCAGTTTATACAATTTGACAATTTACAAGATGAAGACCCCAATGCACATATTTCCAGCTTTTGGAAATATGCGACACCTTTAAGATTATTGAGACAACTAATGATGCTATTCGACTACACCTCTCTCCATTTTCTCTACGCAGTCAAGATAAGTAATGATTGAATTTCTTAGCAAGGAATTTAATCACAACACAAAATGAATTAGTAGAAAAATTCTTAGAGAAGTGTTTTTCGATTGCTAAAACTACAAAGCTTAGAGCCAACGTCTCTTCTTTTGTCCAAATAGAGGGAGAGACCTTATATAAGAAATGAGAGCACTTTAAGGACTTACTAAGGCGGTGTCTACAACATGGCATCCCCCTTTGGATGGAAATGCAAACTTTTTATAACGATTTCAACCCCTCTACAAGGCAAATGATAGATGAAGCAGTTGGGCGTGCTCTTAATACCAAAACACTTGAGGAAGTTTAGGCTTTTATAGAAAGAATGGCCATGAATAACTACTTGTGGAAAAACCCTAAAGGAAAGTAAAAAGTTGTGGGTATGTTAAAGTGAAACACTGTTCAATCTTTAACCACTTAGGTGGAATGTTGAGCAAGAAGATAAAATCATTATCGGCTATTTCGAACCAAACACAGATTAGCCTCTATAACTTTTGCCAAGATAGGTTTATAGGTAGTAAACAAATGGAACAAGTTGAATTTTTAAGGAAACCCTCAAGACCCCAATATAATCCTAACAGCAACACCAATAACCTAAGATGGAGAGATCACCATAATCTTCCATGGGGAGGTCAGAATCAACGTCAAGGCGAGTAGTGGCAGGAAAGGAATCAACTTTAGTAAAGATCAAACTTGCCTCTGCTAAGATTTAAAAAACTGTAGCAACCCCATCAGCTCTAAAAAAGAAGTTGGAAAGTTTCTTAGAAAAATGCATTGAATCTAACAAGGAACACATGCAACAAATAGAGGCCTCTTTAAGAAATCAAGAAGCTTCTATCTACAACCTTAAGAATTGGATTAGTTAGATTGCTAGGATGTTGAACAAGAGACAACAAAGATCACTACTTAGGAACACTAAACCAAACCTCAAAGAGCAAGTTAAGGCAGTAACCCTTAGAAGTGGAAGAGTCTTGTAAGTTGAAAATATGGAGGATGAGAAGGAAGTGTTTGATGAATTTACCAAAGTAAAGAGGAGAAGACCTTAGATCAGCGTAGAGTCATGGATCATTGGCATAAAATTCCCTATCCACAGCGCTTAAACTAAGAGTACAATGACTAGCAATTTGGTAAATTTCTTGACCTTATTAAATAGTTACATATAAACTTACCACTTGTTGATGCTCTTTCACAAATGCCAAAGTAAGCTAAGTTCTTGAAGGACTTGCTATAAAACAAAAGGAAGTTAGAAGGGATCTCAATAGTAACACTCAGCAAAGAATGGTCAGCCTTGTTGTAGAAAAAGCTGCTAGAGAAGCTTAAGGATCCTCGAAGTTTTACTATTCCTTATATTTTTGGTGATTTTCTTATTGATAAAGCTTTAACAAATTTAGGGTCTAGTATCAATCTTATGCCATATAAGTTGTTCAAAAGGTTAGGGTTATGTGAGCCTAAGTCCATATGAACGAGTCTCCAACTAGTAGACAGGTCCATTACCTACCCTAGAGGAATTATTGGCCATGTTTTAGTTCAAGTCAATAAATTCATCTTCCTAGTAGATTTAGTAATCTTAGATATGGACAAAGATCGTGAGATACCCTTTATATTAAGACGACCCTTTTTAGCAACTGCTTAAGCCATTATTATTGTTGGTGAAGGGAAACTAATATTAAGGGTAAGAGATGAAAAGATAATTTTTAAGGTTTCTAAAGCCAGAGTAAATCTACTAAGTTAGATTACACTTGTTATCGTTTAGATGCTACTAAATCTATCATTTCTAACTATTTATAGGAGATATTGAGAAAGGATTCATTAGAGTTGTGCTTGTCAAAAGGAGAAGAAGAAGTAAACAACCTCAAATGCAGCAAAGTAGTCACACAACTGGAGGTGACTAAATCAATTGAAGATGGTATGGGGTTTGAACAAATTAAGAGGGAAAAGGAGACAAGGTTAAAGCCCTCAATCTAACACCCACTGGTTCTTGAGTTAAATCTATTGCCAAATTGCTTAGAATATGCCTTCTTAGAGAAGGATTTGCAGTTATTGGTGATAATTGCCTCAGATTTGGGAAAAGATCAAAAGGATCAACTTTTAGAAGTTTTAATGAACACAAGAGGGTATTGGTAAGGAAAATTTTAGTCATCATGGGGATAAATCCATCTTTTTGCACCCATAAAATTTTGATGGAGGAGAATCTTAAACCAATGGTGTAAACCTATTGACAAATTAACCCAAACATGAAAGAAGTGGTCAAGGTAAAGGTAATTGAATTACTGGACGTAGGGATGATATATCCCATATCTGACAATTCACAGTTAAGTTCAGCACAAGTAGTCCTAAAAAAAGGTGGCATGACCGTCATGCCTAATGAAAAGAATGAGCTAATTCTTATGAGGATAGTAACTAAGCAGTATATGTGCATCATCTACCAAAAGTTGAATGATGCTACATGAAAAGACAATTTTCCCCTTACATTGGTGGAATAGATGTTGGAGAGACTAAACAGGCGCATGTATCATTATTTCTTAGTCAGTCTATCAGGATAATTTCAAATATTAATTATGCAAAAAGATCAAGAAAAGATTACATTGACATGATCCTATGGTACATTCACTTACAAGCGAACGCCACAATGCATTAGCTACTTTTCAAAGGTGTATGATGGCCATTTTTGAAGACTTGGTTAAGGATATTGTGGAAGTCTTCATGGATGATTTTTTGGTATTCAAAGACTCATTCGAGCGTTGCTTATAGAATTTAGAGAGGGTTTTGATATGATGTAAAGAAACCAACTTAGTTCTTAATTGGGAAAAATGCTACTTCATAGTTCAATAAGGCATTGTCCTCAAGCACAAAATTTCAAGAAGGGGTATTAAGGTATATAATGCAAAGATTGATACAATTGCTAAGCTACCACTCGCAACTTCAGTAAAGGCAATTAAAAGTTTTCTTGGATATGCAAGGTTTTATAGGTGATTTATCAAGGACTTCTGCAAGATCATCAGACCATTAACTCGATTACTGGAGAAGGACATGCCCTTTGAATTTTCCCAGGATTGCATAGATGCATTCAATACTCTTAAGGACAAGCTCACTAATGCTTTGATAATGGTGGTTCTTGATTGGAATTTACCATTTAATTTAATGTATGATGCTAGTGACTATGCGATGGGAGCTATCCTAATTCAAAGGAAGGATAAATACTTCTAACCTATTTAATATGCCAACTAAACTTTAACTAAAGCATAGGAAAATTATACAACAACTGAAAAAGAATTGCTGGCTATTGTCTTTACTTTCAATAAATTCCATTCTTATTTGATCTTATCTAAAGTAATCGTGTATATTGACCACTCTGCTCTTAGGCACTTATTAACTAAGATAGATGCCAAGCCATGCTTAATCAGCTGGATCTTACTCCTTTAGGAGTTTAATATAGAGATTCGGGACAAGAAAGGTGTAGAAAACTTAGTAATGAATCACTTGTTAAGGTTGGACAACTTGGATCTGGAAAAGTTGGTAGAGCATGAGATCAATGATGAGTTTCCTAACGAACAACTATATGCTATCAATAAGGTAGTTAGTTTTGACACTCTATGGTTTATTGACTTTATGAATTATTTAGTCGCTAAAATTCTTCCCAAGGGACTTTTACATCAGTAGAGGAAGAAATTCTTCTTTGATATGAAATACTACTTTTAGGAAGACCCTTATCTTATTTAAGTATATACAGATCACATGATTAGAAGATGTATGTCAAACCTTGAAGGATGGCAAATACTTAAGCATTGCCATCTAAGGTCGGTTGGAGGACATCAAAATGCCAAACGTATGGCTCATAAGTTCTTAAAAGCAGGATTTTATTAGCCTACAATCTTTAAGGATGCTCAAAAGTTTGTTGAGCCTTAAGAAAGCTATCAAAAGTCAAGCAATATCTCTCAAAAGGATTAGATGCCCCAAAACCCCATCTTGGTATGTGAAATTTTTTATATGTGGAGCATAAACCTTATGGGCTCATTTCTAAACTTAAATGGAAATAAATATATTTTAGTGGTTATTGATTACATTTCCAAGTGGGCTAAGGCTCAAGCCTTACCTACTAATGATGTTAAGGTAGTCCCTAAATTTTTCAAAAAACTCATTTCCCTATTTGGCACTCTTAAAGCGATAATTAGTGATAGGGGTACATACTTTTGTGACACATAGTTCTATAAAGTGTTGAAGCATTATAATGTAAATCATAGCTTAGTAACTCCATATCATGTACAAACAAGTGGCTAAGTAGAAGTAACCAATAGGAACTTAAAGAGAACCTTAGAAAAGACAGTAGAGTATCATTGGAAGGATTGGTTAGATAAGTTAGATAATGCTCTTAAAGCCCATAAGACAGCGTATAAAACACCAAATGGAACCACTCCATCTAGACTTATGTACGAAATAGCATGTCATCTTCTAATGGAGATCAAACATAAAGCTTTTTAGGCTATCAAAATTGTTAACCCATATTTTAAGCTTGTAGGTAATCATAGGAAAATTGAATGAGCTTAGTGAATGGCATGACTTAACCTATGAAAATTCTTGAATCTACAAAGAAAGGACCAAGAAATATCATGATCAACTGATAAGTAGAAGACAAACATTTTAAGAAGGGGATTAAGTCCTCTTATACAATTATAGACTCCGTCTATTCCCTAGAAAGCTTAAGTTTAGGTAGTTCGGGCCTTTTATGATCACATGACCATTTTGTCATGGAGCGATTGAAGTCATACATTATGAGAAAGGTACATTTAAAGTTAATAGTCAACATTTGAAGCTTTATGCAAGTGGAGGGTTTGAAAGCCATGAACTCAAGGAGTTGTAACTCCTCAAAGATGTCAACAAGTAAAATTTCCATTTTTTTTAGCTATCGACGTTAAATATAGCGCTTTCAAAAGGTAACCTAAGTTTTTTATTTGATTATTTGATTTGAATTTTTCATTTATGTACTCAAAAAAATTTAAGGAATTATTCATTTTAACATTTGCACATTTATTTATTTTTTTTCACTTTGTTTACTCTAATTTAATTTCCTAAACTTAGGATTTTAGATTAAGAAAAAAAAAAGGTATGGTTATGTCTTGTACCATATCATTCCCAAATGTCCTCATGTTGGAATTTTCGACCGATTACAGTAGGTTACATGACTGTAAAACACGACTATGTCTCGAGTCTTGTCATACCAAACATATAAGGTACAACATGGGAAATTCCTTCTCACATCCAATTTCATTTAACATACACATACACAACATCCTCTCTTCTCTATACTAATTCATACCTAAAAACACACATTCAAGCTTACACTTGCTCCATAATCTCTTATCCACGCACACCAACTTAAAGATCTTTAATCTTCACTCCACTTCAAGAATCCAAGTAAGGTCTTGATCTTTCTTTTTCTTTAATTTTTCAACAAAGACTTACTTTGGTTTCACTTTTATACGTGTTAAAGTTGCTAGAACTTAAGGCTTTTGCATGTTGATACTTATTTAGTATGAGTTATGATAAATTTTACTTGTTTTAAAAGTTGGGTAGTGATTCAATCTAAAACATGATTGTGATCTTGATTTTGGCACTAAATCTAGATTTTAAAAGACATTATTATTGATATGGTCATGTCTATTATGATGCATATTAAGGCATGTAGCATTTCTTCTTGCATGCACGGACTTTAATTTTTCAACACATAGGTGTGATTCTTGTAGCTCAATTATGTTAGGGTTTTAACTTAATTTCAAGATTTGTAGCTTTTGATGCCTAAGGAATGTAAGAATGATTCATTCACTATGCTAAGATCACATTGTGTAATATAGGATTATGTGATTACATGGCTATTTCTTAAAAATCCCAAATAATATGGCATGGCTACCTTATGTTTGATAAAATTACTCTAACTTTTCTTATACATTCTTCCACATTTGTACTTAGTTCTTACATTGTTGATCATTATAAGTATGGGGAAAGTGTTGTTGACCATTTGTTAACTTTAATTAAATTCTTTTTAATGTAGAACATGGCACCAAGGCAAAAGTTAGACGTAAGGCAAAAAGATAAGGTGGTAACATCATCTTTCCAACCTTCTCCATCCCTAGGACCACTCGTTGCAATCGACATCCAGATGTAGCCCACGTTATGGTTTACCAATAAAACCGCTATAGACTGATTGACCCGATTTCAATTATATACATTTGGTGAGATGTTATATTTAGATTGGGATGTTATTGAACAATTGAATTTTCTAAAGCATGTGCAACAGTTATTATCAGCTCGACCATAGGTAAGATTGCTAACTTTCCAAGCACTGATTTATAATGAATTGACACTGGAGTTCCTATGTATATTGTAGATGGAAAGGCTAATTAAGATTCAAGGACCCCAGCGGAAGGTGAGTTTTAGGATGAATAATAAGTTGTATTCAATGATAGTTGTGGAGTTTGGTGTATGTTTAAGATTATATGATGTTAATTATGTGAATATGCAAGAATTCCTGGAACTCCCATGCCAAATTCTTTATGATGTTGCTTCATGGCAATATTAGAAAAAGATTGCTAAAGGTTCTAAATATGAAGCCAAATCAAGTAAGGCTTCCTATCTATGTCATCTTAAATACCACATAATTCATTAGGTTTTATCAAATTCCATAATAAGATGGGGTAAGAGCATGAGTGTAGTTGGTAAGGTTGAGCTTATGGCTTTGTATAGTATAATAGAGAAATGTCCAATTAACTTGGCCATGCTGTTAGCTCAACACATGATGAAGCAAGCCTAGAGTATTCATGTGCATTGGAGAAAATATTGTGGACCTTATAATACTCTTCTAACAACTGGATCGAGTGTTTTTAACAAACAAATGCCAAAACTGACAGTAGTAGGGGAGATAAAGCTATTAAGAAGAGAAACTACTAGGAATATGCACTTGAAGTTGGATAATGTTGAAAGCCATAGAGGAGCTAGTTCTAGTTCGAGCCACAGATCGGGTTCTCAGCTTAATCGAATAGAGGATATGTTGAAATCTCCAAATATTCACTAGGATAGGGCCAAAAAGAGAATGGGCAAGATGCTGGCAAAGCAAAATTGCATCACGCAATTCTTTTGCAATGTAGGTAAACTGAATAGTTTAAAAATTCTTGATGTTTTTCTCAAGTCTCCATCCTTGCCCTTCATGTAAGAAGTAACTTAGGAACCAACCCAAGAAGAAGAGGACCAACAAGAAAAAGAGACAAAAGAAGATGTAGAAATAGTTACAAAAGAGAAATGAGCTCAGGAGGAGAGTTAAGAAGAGGAAGTCGATGATGAAGAGGATGATGAAGATCCATATTTTAAGGAGAACGATGACAACTATGGATGATGAATAAGGGGAAATATCTATTTTTACTTTCATGATATTGCCTAGGATGTATTTCGGTGCCACGAACTTGATTTCTTTTTAGACTTTTTTATTTATTTTTGGATTTTATTTTGCTTTTCTCTTTTATTTATTTATTTTGTGTTTTTATGGAAAGACAGTATTTGTTGCAAAACTAAAAGATGAAGTTTTTAGGTATTGATGTTAATTTTTGTACTTGCAAATTTGGTGTTGCTTACTTCATAACTTCTAGATCATGCAATTTATTTCTCAATTTTCAAAGGATTATCAGTTCTTTCTTCCCCTATTTATATTCCTTTACTCATAAAGTATTTTGCCTTGATTTAGTTTTCATGTATGACTTAATTCATACATTAAGGACAATGTATGATTTTAAATGTGGGGGCGGGGATATAGAAACTCATAAAAATTTTTGCTACTTAAAAGACCAATTTTTCATATTTAACCTAATTTTTTTTAGTTGACTTACGATTATGTTAGAAATTGGAAACTTTCAATGGATTGTAATGAATATATATAAATACTTTATCTTTGATGAATGAATTACACTTTTCTAGAGTTGATAAGTAAAATTATGTGGAGTAAAATTATAGGTTATTTAGCTTAGGATATTTAGGATTTAAGATTAGAGTAACATTACTAGTTAGGAGTTAATCATGATTATTTTAGAAGCTTGCTTTGATGTCTACTTTTTTCTTAGATGACTTTAGAGCCCTCTAATCCTTAGTAAACAAATAGATGAAATTTGTCTTTTGAGAACCTTCTAAAACTTGAAATAGTTGAAAGTGGAAAGCAAACACAAGTGCATAGATAATCAATAATAAAAAGTCAAAATTGATAAATATTCACCTTGGTCCCTCAAAAGAGAAAGGTTTAATTCTACTGCCAATGCTAAAGTAAATTTAAAGAATAGATCAGTATGGATCAGCCTTGATCCCCCAAAAGAATGAGGTTCTTTTCCACTACCAATATGAGAGCTAAGTTAGTATGGATTGGTTTTGAACTATCAAAAGAGCGAGAACCTTTCCATCTGCTAATACAGTTGTCCTTAAATAATATGCTCGATTAATAATATAAATTCAGTGAATTTGAAACATTCCCAAGCAAAGTAGGAACTAAGGGGACAATTAGAGGATGAGTAGATGTAGTATGTGTTTACTCTAAAATATAGCACTTAAAGAGAATGAAGAGAGGGTTGTATACATTTTCGCTAAATAGGATAAAATTTTTATGACTTCTTCTTGATTAGTAGGATGTTAAATTTGATCTTGAGTATGTGAATCTTTAATTAAATGGTCCAAGTAAACTTTAATTTACATGGATTAGCTTGTGAACTCTAGTATTTTGTGTCTATTGGACATTGAGAAAAAAATTGAGTATGAGAGTTAAGGAAGTTGTTTAAAGAAAATTGATTAAAGTAGCAAGTTGAACCTTTTTCTAGGTTAAGTGTCAATTTTGGTTTTTTTCCTAGTTAATGATAGTTTTTAATGCAAGAAGTCTTATCCTTTTTTTTTTTTTGATCTATTTGCTTTTGCTTAAGGATAAGCAAATTCTTAAGTATGGGGAAATTTGATAAGCTTTCAACTGGTTATATTTTATCTTGAAATTTGAGTTTATTTTTAGATAATGATACTTAATTGAGTAAAATTTTGTTTTCTAGATTTTGAAACAATCTACATAAGGAAGCAAAAAAAGATAGAAATAAGTTTCACTCAATTTAAAGCTAAAATGAAAAAGTTATGAAGGTTTGAAAATCGATATAATAAAATGACATAACTGTAACGTTTGTGGGCAATTTTGAAGCAATTTTTCAATGACCACATCAAGTTACACAACCAAAGGACATAACCATCTCCTTAGTCATATCATTCCTAGATTTTTTAAAAACGAAGAAAAAAGAAAAATGGAAGAAGAAAGTGAAGATACAATCACAATGAGTTACACTACCAGGGGAAACGGTCGTATCCCCGATCGTGTATTTTGTAGTGACCTTTATTTTCTTTAACTCCTATATAAAGCTTCTTTAAGGTTTTTTATACAGAACTTTTAGACAACCTTCAAAGGGCTTTTCAAGAGAAGAACACTCAAGAGAGCAAAGCTTCAAGAAAACTTTGAGATTCAATCTTGATTTGATTTTATGATTTACTCTTCTACTTTTCTGTATTCTTTGATTCAAAATTATTACTTTATGACGCGTAAAGAGTACATTTTTGGTATCTAGGTCTTATAAAACCCAGATCTACTCATGTAACATGATTTTTATTAGATTTAATTAATTCTTTACTCTATTTTTTATTCTACAATGTATACTTCATGTTTTAGATTATTATTTTTGTTGGTAGAGATCTAGAATCTGACATCTTATAAGGGAATCGAGAGATTTCTTATAAAATTAGATCTAACCATAGTTTATGAAGATCATTACAAGATTAGAGATAAATTGTAATATCTTTTCAAAATTTTGAATTATATCATAGAGAATTCGTTGTGCAATAATGCGATCTTAAATTATGCTATTGAAAATAGATTCTAATAGGTAATTTTAATATTAGGGTTAATTCACTTGATAAAGTGATTAATTTTAGTAGAGAATTCTCATACTTAAGAAATATAGAAGAAGAAATCAGATTACCTTTAACGAAAATCACATGTTTAATCTAGGAGAAACAAAGATCTAAATACGATTTATGAATCTTGAGTTAATCTATAATTTTATAAGCTTTCTTGTTTAAGTTCTTGAACAATTCTTATTTAGTGATAATTTGCTATTTGATGTAGTTAATTTAGGTTCTTTAAATTCTTGAACTTAAATTTTCCAGTTAAATAATAGAGATCTAGTGAATATTAGTAGTCAAAGTCTTTGAGAGATCGACACTTAGACTTAATCCACTACTAAAAATTTATAGGTGCACTTACCTAACATCACACACTCTCCTAGTCCTTTATTTCATGTTCATCACATTCATTCAAGTTCTCGTTTAAATAAAAAGGTTTAAAGGAAAACCATATACTTTCAATTTATACCATTAACAATTTAAGATGAGTCGAAAATTTTGCTTCTTTTTAATTTATTACTTTAAAAACAAAATGGAAAAAAAGTTTAGTTTTGACTTTGCATGTCCTTCTTCCATATATGTTAAATTATATATTAATAACTTTTTATGGAAAAAAAAAAGAGAAAACCTTATTTTCTTCATCCCCATCATATATTTCAAGTTTTTAATAACTACTATAAGCATATTTATAGTTTTTTGAAAACTATTTTATATGAGTTATAAAAACTTATGTTTCTATATTTCAACTCCATGTTTTGAGTTTACAAACCCTTTAGTGATTCTAAGTAGAATCATGAGTTTAACAACCTTAATGTAGAGAATGTCATAAAGGCAAAGCACATGAGAGAAGTTTGAAGAAGAAAAATGAAACCTTAGTTTGTTGATCAAGTTGCACATCAAGGTTGTCAAATGTAAAAAATGTTGTTAATCTTACATAAGATGCTCAAATACACTTGTTGACAGTGATCTCTAGAAAAAAAAGTTTTATGGTATTATTAAATTTAACATACAATTATCAGGAAGCTTACTCAATTCCTTATATTTACTTCTTAAGTTTACACACCATGTAGTCCTTTCCTTCAACTAAGAAACCCTCAAGTTATTCCATAGAAGCTTCTTCCTTAAGATCTCCATTAAAAAAGATTGCTTTCACATCCATTTAGTATAACTCTAAGGGCACGTTCATTGCATGGAATTGGATTCCATTCCCTCCTTATATTGCCATCACTACGTTTACTTGATTTTTTGTCATGGAATTGCAATTCTATAGGAATTCGTATTACTTGAAATTAAGTAATAGGGATTTCTTAATTCAACAAAAAAAATCACTCACCACTACTGCCACCATCATTGACCACCACCACTATCGCTACTACCATCGTCGTCGTCGCCACCACTTCGCCTTCACCACTATCAACCACCGTAGCCACCTCTACCACTATCGCTGTCATTACCACCACCATCGCCACCACCATTACCACAGTCGCCAACTACCATTACCTATTACTTTAGAATTAGTTGAGAAAGAAAATAGACCAAAGATTATTTAGTCATTAAAGTTATATTACATGTCTATTCTTAAATTAGTTATAAATTCAACTAAATAAAGTAATATGTATTATACCCTTAAACTATTCTTTACAAAATTCCAATTCCACTCTCTCCTCATTCTATTCCATGAACTAAATGTGCTGTAAATGATAATAAGCCATTAAAGCCATAATTATCCTTAACAGTCTTTCTTTAAGACTAGTGAAAATGTCTCTTTATAATCAATACCATCCTTTTAAATCCAACCCTTGGTAACAAGTCTTACTTTATATTGTTCAATGTTGCCACTTGAGTCATACTTTATCTTATAAACCTATATATAATCGACTCATTTACAATTCTTTGGCAATCAACGAAGTCCTAAACTTAGTTTTGTTCCATAGATTTTAACTCATCTTTCAAGGCACAAATCCATTTGTCAAACTTAGCATTATATATGGCTTCTAAAAATGAAACTTGATCCTTATTAACTCCAAAATCAAAATCATGTACTTGCAAATAAACCATATAATCTTCTAGAATAATCAATCATCTTTCCCTCTAAGACTTTCTTAAAGGCATCCCTTGTGGTTCATTTACATTAGATGATTGTGAGTTAGTTTTATTATAAGGTATTTCATTATTTAAGTATTGTTTTGTATAGTTAAACTAATGTTCGATAATTCGATCTACACTTAAGTGTTTGTTTAGATAAAGGAATACTTCAGGGTGTCCAACTTGAATTTTCTCGGTTTTTATAATTTTTCTTAACTCGATTAAGGATTAAGAAAAATTTGGTTTTCTTTTTAATTTTGAAAAATACTTTTGGAGTCGCCACTCAATTGAATTTAGCAAAAGGTTAAGTCTTAACAAATTAGATAGATTAGTTATAATTTAACTATTGGTATACAGAAAAACTAATTTTGAAAACGATTTAAAAAAACCAAAGTCTTTTTGTCTAGGGGCTAACCTATTAGACCCTTACGAGTATCTTCAAAACTTTCCGAAATTAACTTTATTTTTCAAAATGCCCTTCCAATGAAAATATTTTTTTAGAAATAAATAAAATTACATCTAATTATAAAAAAAAGAGCAATTGAAATATAATTTTAAAAAGTGGGAAAAATAAATTTTATACATGTTTTATATCGTTCCGTAGTTTCCTACGAGTATCTATATACCCATTATTTGGAATTAAACTTCCATAGTTTGTTCAATAAAAATTTTAACTTATGAATTCATTTTAATTTTGAAAAATTATTCAAGCTTATGTATCTTAGCCATTTCATTCTTTCATGTGGAGAAAAATTTCTACATAAGGTCCTAATCTTTTTTCAAGAGTTTCTTTGAAAAAACTCCAAATAAATCCTAACATTGCAAAAGGGTTTATTCATTTTTATTTTTGGAAAGTAAACTTTCAAGGTGATAAAACCATTTTCTCTTCTTTTTCATCATTCTTTCTTGTTTTTTTATTATTATTATGAATATACATATTTTGCTGAAGCATATTAAAAGGAAAAAAAGAAAGCAAAAATATCTCCCCTTCTTTCTTCTTCTTTTTATTTTATATTTTTTGCCTTCTTTTTTTTCTTTATTATTATTATTATTTACAATAGAACAAAAGAAAAGAGAATAAACAAGAAAGAAAGAAAAAAGAAGGAAAAAACTACAAATAAAAAATACAAAACAAAAGAAAAAGAACGAGGACCAAGTTGTAGCATGGACGCATGTCAGGAGGAGGTGAACCAAGTCGGACTGCGGGTTGTTGGGTTTGAGTTGAGTTAGCCTACTCAATTCATTTGTAATGTACATGCCTAGCTAAAGGAGGAGAAGGCGATAGTGGAGAGTTGATTTAGGTCGTTTTCATGCAAGTTTCAAGCTGAGAAAGCTATTTTCATGAAAATTATATTGGAGATAAGGGGTTTTGCACAACTATCATGGTGTTTGGTGGTAATTTGAGGGTGGTTAAAGTTTAGATGATAGCGGGTGGCGATGGTTGACTTGTACAATGGTTGCTGGATGACAAGTGGTAGTTATTTCTCAAGTTTTAGGATGTTATGAGTTCAACCATGGCATTAGTTATGGCAAAGGAGTGGAGATGGCTAGTAGTTTTCGGTTGTAGCTGTAGGTGTTAGGGTTTCATGGTTGTAGCTATAATGGAGTTGCTAGGATGTATGACTAAGGAAAAGCGAGGGTAGAATGGAAAGCTCGAGAATTGGGGAACTCAATTGTGTTTCCAATTTTGGTTGAGTTGCTTCGAGATTGACCTTATCTTAGAGAAAGAAACACCCACCACTACTAAGGAGAGATTGTAACGAATGTATGTTTATGTATGTGTTTCAATGAGAGCCAATGATCAAAACATGAGTGAGGAACTCCTATTATACTAATTCAAGCTAGACTATGTAAGGAAATAGCCATTAGTGGCTAATTCACCATGATTTTTTTTCTTTTTTTCCTATTTTTCATTATCGATATGATCCTTGAAACGAATGAATCTGACCATGTTTTTTAATTCAATACGAAGAACACCATATGGAGTACAAGATAGAACAAAAAAATTATGTGTACATGTGTGGAATTCACACAAAAAAGCTTAGCAAAGTGTAGGATGTGAGCCATTTTATGTAGGAAAAAGAGGGAAAAGGATGGGGTGGGTAAGAAAGATGATAACGTAACACCACATAGACGCCATGTCAGCCATACGAATGAGTAAAAAAAGTGATACGTATTCAATGTGACATATGGACTAACAAGCTTACGAAAAGATAAAGGCATAAAGTGTCTACTTGAAGACTCAAACTTAAGACCTCTTACTTATTTTAAGATAAAAGACCAAGCTCTAAACCATTAGGTCATTTAGCTCGTGTGCAAATTTTATTTGCAAACAAATTGTATATAACCTATAACAGTTTAAGCTATTCTATAAAATAAAAAACCATTGAATTAAATTAATCAGCCTAATGACCTAATATAAATTTAAAATCTCATTCTTCTTAAAAAAGTACTTTCCTAAAAATGTTTTATATGCCCAAAAATCTATTTTACTTAAAACGTTAGATTTTCCTTTAATAAAAAAGATCATCTTTCCATTTTTTTCATTTATTTTCTTTTTTTCTCTTTTATCTTATTTTCATGAAATTTTTTATTTTTCATTTTTCTAAAATTTCTATGTTTTTGTATTTTTCTTTTTTTTTTTTAAACTATGACCCTTTTTCCTTATTCTAAAAAAATAATTACAAAACTATAGGTGGGGGGGGGGGAATTAAGTATTTATAGCTACTCTTCTTTTATAGTGAAGTTTGAGTAAAACATTGTTACAAAGACAAAAAGAAGATACCATTTTTCCCTTAACGATACATTTGCATTAAGTAACGCTATAACTAACTAGTTAGCTTAGGTTTGATCCACTAAGAATTTGTTGAAAGAAATAAGATGGTGCTTTATGAGCTGATCGAGACACTAAAGTGACTTTTAAAAGGGTTTAACACCCTAAGAGTTGGCTAAAACCCTAAAGGATACTAAAAAGAGGGTAGTACCCTTATAGGCTCATAAGAACCCTATTTAATACTGAAATAAGGGTAGCGTCTCTATATGCTAGCAAGGGCCCTAAACAATATTGAAAAGAAGGTATCCCTATAGGTTGGCAAGAACCCTAAATGATACTAAAAAAAAGGGTAACACCCCTATTAGTTGGCAAGAACCCTGAAAGGATACTCAAATAAAAGGCTACGGCTATGTGGGCTTCTAAACTCTACTTATAGCGGGCCTATGATTTGACGAAAAGTACTTTCCGAGCATTCCTAAGGATCAACGAAACTAAGAATTTAAGTTTACATTTAGAAACAAATTAATTTTTTCCAATTCAAAAACCAATTATCGATAAAACTTGAGCTTAAAGAACTGCGAGCTTTAAAGTCACTTAAGACCCTAAACCCTAAAATAATTAGGGACTTTTAACCTTAAGTGACTAATTGATAATTTAATTTGAGTAATTTCATTCAACTTTAAAATATTTCACAATTTTATAAGAATCAAATCATAAATTACAAAACAATGTAAGCTGAAAACCCTAAAACAATTTCCTATAAGACTATGCCCATATCTTCATATTAAGCTTTACACATAAATAAGTAGACCAACCAATCACTTTAGATGACTTATCAATTGAAATTTGGAATCATTTATCAATTGAAATTTGGAATCATTTATCAATTGATAACTTATCAAAATCTAGTGATAAGACACCTTCCTTATCAACCCTTTACTTATACTACATATAGACAAATTTTCACAAGATTTCACATACTTAACTTTATTAAATGAGACAAGACAATTCAATGACCCCAAAAGACACTCCATGGCCAGTTTGAACAAGCAAGAAAGGGGGGCCATGCTCTTGTCTTTTATCCATCAATCACTTTCTCTTACACACCACTATTTACTCCTTAATGTTTACATCATCAATAGTTGAAATTGTTAACTTTTGTACAAGCTACAAGACAACAATTTCAAGACATCTTAAACATACACTCCCTCCCATTCCCAACTGGCCACTCTTTCCTTCATTCCTCTCACTTTTAATTTCATTTTCACTTCTACTTTCTCTTACTTGAAACAAACATAAAAGACAAAACAACCCTACCCTACAAAATCCCTCATTTGGCCACTATTTCCAAGCTCTACTCACGGCACTTTCATTTTCTTTTCTTGTATCTTTTTCTTCCAACATCTAAGATTCTTTAGAACCCTTAGAACCTTCCACAAACCCTATTCCAAAAGATCAAACAACTCGAGTTTCCAAAAAGGTGAAAAAAAGGAAGTAAGATTAAGAGCTTAAGTGGAACCTTTGTGCACAACCACCATACCTAGCTTTAAGGATAAGTAAGTGTTTCTTGTAATAAGTGGGTTAGTGTTCATGTTAGGGGACTTTGATTTCTTGAAGATATGAGTATGATTATAAGTTATTATAACATCAAAGACCATCCTAAGAAACAAACTCATGAAACCCTTACATGAAGTTGAAATATGAGCATGTAAAGTTGGTATTATGTAAAGATACTTGTTTAACCTTTTGAATGGAAGATTTTAAGTTGAGAAAATCTTGAAACAAGAACTTGAATGAAAGATGAACATGTTGTACATGAGGATTCAAAGATCATTTAGATGTTGATTTTGTTTTCATTAAGTCAAACATGCTCAAATCTAGACATAGGTTAAAGAAAAATCCATTACATGAAGTTTTATGAGGAAACCAACTTTATATGACTTAAGCTATGATATGGAAGTTGTAATAAGTATGAGATCTTTTATTTTTCATATAAAGCATGAGTTTAAGAATCATCCTACAGAAGAAAAGTCAAGTTAAGTTTGAGTACAAGTAGTTGAAGTTCATGATCTAACACCTAAACTTAAGGAAATGATGAAACAAGTTGGAAAACTAAGTCGAAAGCCCTCATATACAAACCAACCAGATCTAGAACATCCTTAAAAGACATTTAAAAAATGATAAAACTAAGTAAAAAAAGTAAAAAGACCAATCAAGGTAAGTATGATAAGTATATTAAGCTTAAAACTTAAAACCAAGCTTAAAACTTCCAAAACGGGACTCAAATGCAAGTTGAACCACCTTTAAATTTCAAGAAGCCCACAAAACACTCTCTAAGCCTAAGAAAGTGACCACTTTTGAGTTGAACCAAAAACAAGTCTATTTGATAACTTAAGCCTACTAAAGAGCCCATGAAGTGGTTGTTAGCCTTAGGAGTATAAATTAAAGTTGTAAATTTGATCTTAAAGAGTATTTTGAGCTTAGGATAAAATCTTAAGACCAAGCCTAAGGGATTTCTTAAGTTACCAAAAAGCCTATTTACCAAACAAGGCCCAAAAGCACTCCAAAACATTAGGATAGCTACTGTTCTAACCTATGGATAGATTTGCATGCCTCATTTCGAAAATCTAACCTTACAACATTAAAGTACACTAAAAAGCGATGAAGATCGACTATATGATCATAAAAATCAGATTTAAAACAAAAAAGTTATATGCAATTGAACTTTTAAGTAAAAACCAAGAAAAATCATAAAAACTAGTCAAGAATATAACTTAAGGGATTCTAGCTTAGTATCCTAAGTTTATATCAATTCCTTATAGCATTATGATTTCGATGATTAAGGGACACCGCGTACAGAGACGATTTGCCCTTAGATTACTTTGACTGACCACATGGTAGAGTAAGTAAATTCCCAATGACTCTTTACTTGATTTTTCTTGTAGAATAGATGCACTTAAACATATATATATGTATATATATATAAATTTGGATGCTTGTGGGATATGGGAAATTCTTATGTATAAATTTATGGATGAATGCGATGGCTTGTTAACTGTATAATAATGGGATTTATTCGTAATAATTTATACATACAATTGTATGGAATGAAATTGTCTAATCACCTTAAAAATTAAGTTAATCACTTATATGATTAAGAAATTAAAATGAATCATGCATTCCCTATAATGCATACGAATAACACCGACTACCGCTTCACGTAAAAGATAGGAAGGGACATACAGGAGGATAAGCCTCTTGCAGGATTTGGCACTAGCTATGTCATCATTTTTATTGAGTCTCTATTCTAAGCTGACGGGTTTACTAAGTGCTAGGACATGCCAACCATCGATAAGGGGCCGAGTCTTATGGCTTCAGCTTAGGGTATGTGTTTGTGGACTACGGGGGGGCCACCACATAGCTAGACTTGGAATTTTAAAAATATGATTTGTTCTTCGGTAAAGAAAATGTATATAAATATAAATATATATTTACAATTTTTTTTTTTGCTTAAGCACAATAGTGCAAATGAAAGAAAACCCAAGGTCTAGAACCCGGATTTTAGTTTAGGTCGGTTAATTATCTCCAAACCTTAACTATAGGGGGCGTAATTCTGAGTCGTATACAATTCCTAAGTTGCTGCATGCGTTGTTTAGTATACTAATTGTTCATGCATTCATATGATTATGCATCTAACAAATTTCTGCCATGTGGTACTAACGAGGGTATTTATCTCACTAAGCTTAAGCTTATACCCTGATAGATTTCTTTTGATGCAGGAAAATCTCTTCACTCATCCGAGCTGAAGTATGCCCGTAGTAAGTCTCGTATAGGGATAGGTTGGAGCAATTAGAGAGTAAAGAGGACATTTTGTAATAGATTTGTAGATAACTAATTACTTTTACATTTTTGTTTATAATATAGATTAAAATTTCTAATGCAGTTCCCTTATGAACTGCATTTGCTTATAATATTCTTTTTGTGTGGGTTTTATGAGCCAACATGCCTAGTTAATTTATACCATAAAAGTAATTTTAGTTAAATTGTTCTATATTACTTATCTATGAGCCTAGTGGTAACGTATAATGGAAGGAGCCTTGTATGTTATATGAAAGGCCTGCAATTAGCAAAGGGGTTTATAGTAGACCTTTGTACGATACACAGCGACCTACCACGATAACAATACCGTTGGGTCGTGATAGGGCTACCAAGAACCATAAAATGATACTGATTGGTGGTTAACACTGCCGTAACTTGGTAAGAACTCTAAAATGATATTGAAATGGAGGGTAGTACCCTTATAGGTTGGTAAGAACCCTAAAAGATACTAAGATGAAGGTAGTACCCCTACAAGCTATTAAGAATCGTAAAAGGATACTAAAATAGAGGGTAGTACCTCATGGGCTAGCAAAAACCCTAAATGATACTAAAAAGAGAGTAGTTCTTATAGGTTGCAAGAACCCTAAATATTATTGTAAAGAGGGCAGCGCTCCTATAGACTAGCAAGAACCCTAAAAGATACTAAAATGGAGAGTAGCACCCTTGTAGGCTAGCAATAACCCTAAAATGATAGTGCTTTATGAGCTAGTTAAGGATATTGATTTAAAACTTAGTAGTGCTTTTCTAAGCTGACAAACTTAAGCAAGAGCGTCTCTAAAGGCTTAGCCACCTTAAATGATAAACTGATAGAAACCCAGTAGTGTCTTTCTGAGATGACTAAGGTAGGCAAGAGCATCATTAGGAAACTAGTAACCCTAAAGGAGAATCAAGTTAGAAAACTTGGTTGTACTCATCTGAGCTGACTAACCTAGGTAAGAGCATCACTAGGGGACTAGCAACACTAATTAATAATCGATTTAGAAAGCCTAATTGTACTCGTTTGAGTTAACTAACCTAGGTAAAAGCATCTCTAGAAGACTAGTAACCTTATATGATAATCGATTTAGAAAACTTAGTCGTGGTCCTCTAAGTTAACTTACCTAGGCAAGAACGCCAGTAGGGGACTAACATACCTAAATGATAATCTATTTAGAAAACTTAGTCAAGCTTTTATGAGCCAGCTGACCAAGGTAAATAGGTAAAGTGCTCTCTAAGCTAGCTAAGGCCTTAAAGAGAATGTGAGATGGAATAACAAGAACCTTAAATAGAATGTGAGACAAGATAACACTCCTTGAGCTAGGTAAGACCCCAAAAATAATTGAGATACAATAGTACTCCTTAAGCTAGCTAGAACCCTAAAAGAATGTGAGATGGGTTAGTGCTCCTCCAACTAGCTAGAACCTTAAAAGAATATGAAATAGGACGGTACTCGTTAAGCTAGCTAAAACCCTAAAAGAGGATGTAAGACAGGATAATGCTCCTTAAGCTAGCTAGAACCTTAAAAAAGAATATGAGATGGGTTAATGCTCCTTGAGCTAGCTAGAATCTTAAAAGGATTGTGACACAAGACAACACTCCTTAAGTTGTCTAAAACCTTAAAAAAGAAAAAAAAAAGATACGAGATGAGGACAATTCTTTATGAGCTAGTTAGAACCTTAAAAGAGATTTGAGAAAGGTTAAGTACCCTAAGGGTTGGTTAAAGACCTTAAGAAGCAAAATTAGGGGATGTAACCTATTTGAAAAAACTCTTGACTTAAAAAATTTATAAACGATGAATTTAGTGAGAGCCATTGATGATGAAAAGGCATTAGGGATAAGGTCCCTTGATTTGTAAAAGAGTTAATAAACATAAAAAAAATACATAACAAAGAATGACTTAGACTATTATGATCAACTTAAAAGGTGTTATTATAGTGAAAAGGGAGTAGGTGACATGAATTGAAAGCTTGACCACTCTAGTCAACATGGACTTAAAAAACATTGTAACAAACCTTTACTTTCTTTCTCTTTTTGCTTTCTTCTTTTGTCTCTTTTTTTTTATTTATTGAAAGTTTCTTAGCAATACAAATTCTTATTTAAAAAGCAAGTACGATGACCATCCCCTTTCTTAGTAACCATGTAAAGTATCTCATACTCTTCTCAATCTCTAAAAATGTTTCTTTACCTCAATACCATCAAGGCTAATTTGGTGGCATGCTAATTTCCTTAATGGGGCCTTATTTCTTAAGGAAATGATAACTCATGATTAGTCTAGTCGAAGAGGATTTCCTTACACACTCTTGGTTTAAATTTTGTTCTTTAGTATTATTGTAGAAATTATGGTCCAATTTGTAAATAACATGCCTTGATCAATCTATTAGGTCTTTTTTGGTTTAGCATTGTGAATTTAGGCTTTTGGTCAAATGGTTTCAAGAGGGATTAATGAGAAAGCCTATTTTGAAAAATTTACTTATTCAACCTGGGTGTATAAGCCAAAAACCATTAGGAAAAACTAAAAGTGTGCTTGCCCTAGTTTAAAAAATAATTTTCATCAAAGATAAACGATCTTTTAAGATTATAAGAGCTTTTATTGAGTATAAATAGTATTATTGGTGGGAGGCCTTGTGTTTGTGACTCAAGATGGGTAAGGAGGTTTTTTGTTTATGATTTAGGATAGATATGTAGGCTTTATGCTTTTTAGTTAGGCACAGTGCCTTGCATTTTTTGGAGTATTTTAGTTAAGGCTTTTCTCTTACATATAAGCCCCTTTTAAAAGCCTTTCCTTTTTCCCCTCTCTCTTCTTCTTTTCTCTCTCTTTTTAATTTTTTCCCCATTATTTCTTACTCTTCTCTCTTTTCTTTAGCCCTAAGAGTGATTATCTCCATTGCCATGTTTTTGTCTTTAAGATATTCAAGACCCTGAATCTATGGATTCCTAATGTATAGGCTTAGATGATGTTTGTGTAAGCTTAGGGTATTTGAAAAGGAGTTGGCTCTTCTTCATTTCAAAGAAAATAATTTATCGAAAATAGCAATTTTCTTTAAATTAATGTTATTGAAGCAAGCACAAACTAATTTTATCCTTCTCTCTTAATTAATGATCTTAACCTCTAAATTACTCCAGTATGGGGTGGTTCTTAACAGGGTTTATATTTAGAAATACTCTAAGTCAGTTCAAAAGGGTTAGCAAAGGATAATTGTGGTTAAGATTTGAAAATAAATTATTAACTTCATTTTAATTTATGTATGATATTCAAAATAGGTATCCTTTAAGCAATGAGTCTGAAATATCCTCACCACTATGTTACTCAACTCTTAAAGTGTTTAATGGTTAGCGTATGAGATATAGTTTACCTCTTTTCATTCTAAACCACTTAAAATTAAGTTACTAAGTCCCTATGCTAGAGTCTATATTGATTTTCCCTAAGGTAGAAATTGACTTTGTCTCTTAGTTTCTCAAAATATGCCAGTGTGAAACAATACTTCTCATTCAATTTGAGTTCAAGACTGATGTTGTATTTTCCTTAGTGTTTTGACTTGGTTCATGGTTTAACTTAGTTTTCTCAATGGACTAAAGGTTTTGGCTTAGTTCAACTTGTCAAGCTTTATTTCAATTTCTTTAATTTAACCTATATTAAGACTAGCTCGCTTAATATAAATTACTCAACATTAAACTAAGGAAATACTTTTCTTTAAAAAAATTAAAAATTAGAGGTGCTAACTAGTTCAACTACTAAAACCCTAATTTGGCCATTGATTTATGAATTTTCTAAGAAAATGATTTTTAGAAAAAATAAACTAGTGAAAATAGGATTCAGGGGCTAACCTATTAAAACTAAGTCACCATATAAAAACTAAAGAAAAATTGATGAGCTTTTATTTTTATAATTTTCTAAAGATACTAAAAATATACCTAAATATACAAAAGATTAGTAAAGTGATTTTTCATTTTTTTTATTACAAATTTCTGAGAAAAAGGGAAAAAAAATTATTTTTTATATGATTACCCTGAAGATACCTATATACTTGTTATTCGAGATCAAACCGGTCGTAGTTCTCTTTTTATAAAATATTTAGTGGATGGGTTATTTTTATTTCGAAAACCGAGTCAGGTTTACATTTATTTATCAATTTATTATTTATAAAAAAAATAAGAAATCTAATTTTCTCGATTTAAAAGAAAACCCTAACTAACTAAATCTTTTTAAAAACTTGATTAAGATTTTTTTATTTTTAAAACCACTACGTGTCAAAAATATCTTTTCTAAATCCTAACAATAAGATATGTTAAAGATACAACTAAAAACATATATTTTCCAAATCTCAATCACTACATACGTATCTCAATGCATTTATTTTTCAAAAATCACGATTTTATTAAAAATGCAATTTAACTAAATTGTATTAAACATTGGAATTATTCGAAAATCAAGTAAACAATATGGAAATAATAAAAAGATCTGTACTAAAATGAAAAATTAATTAGTAAAAATAATTGAATTAAAATAAAATAAATAACAAAATAAAAAATTTTACCTACAAGTCGAGACATACATAATTAGAAGGTGGACAAACACTGTTTTCAGATGGTCACGGGCGAAATCGAGGGTATGTTGGTTGCCGTTTGCACTTATCAAGGGCTTGATCAAGGGTATGTTGGTTGTTGTCTACACCGATCACGAGCGTGATCGAGGGTATGCCAGTTACTATCTCCATTGATCAAAAGCATGATTGAGGGTATGTTGGTTGCTGTAGTCATATGTTTATGTGTTTGTATATAGTGTTTGCGTGTGTCATGTGTTTGTGTATAGCTTGTGGACATGCTATTGTGCATTTCTGTAGAATATGAATTAGGGGAGGATGTTGGCATTACAAGGATGAAAGTGGTCAGGCAATTGAGGAGGCTATCTAAGAGCCTTGACTTGCTAATTACGTACTGGACATGTAGCTCTTTGAATTGGGATGGTGTGTGAATTGTTGGGCTATGTTCATTTGGTCAGGACTTTGGTGAAGATTCATATCTAGTGAGGGTATAGATTGAACTGTTAGTTGTGACTTGGAATTGGACTATGCAGCAAGGAATGAGGACTTGCATGGAGATTAGATTGGTTGGATTTGGACTTTGCATTGAAGTGAGGACAACAAGGTAAACTCGCTTTGAATGTTCAGCCGATTATGTTTGCGAATTATGGAGTTTGTGATTTAGGGAATTGTGTTGTGGGAAAATAAAAATACCTCCTTAACGTCACATGCTATTGTGTTATTTATAAATTTACAATCATATCTTTTGTATTCAAGATATAGAAGATACGATTACAATCCTTCGAAGATTTAACCTATCTTTTAGAAACTCTACTCAATTTAGGTTTTCTATTTTTCAAGGCCCTATCTGATTCAATTTAATTTAGCCTAACAACTCATTTAATAAATCTTAAATTTATTCTAGCCTAATATAAATTAAATAAAATTCCATTTTAGATCGAACTGGGCTAAAATCATTTTAACAAAACCCGATTCATTAGTGACTTAATGATTTATTAAATTGATCACATATTGTTATTCAATTTGATTGTAAACGATTCAATTCGATATGACTCGACTTAACTTAATATGACTCGACTTAACTTGATACAACTCGACTTGACTTAATTAGACTCGCTACAACTTAACTTCTTTCTTTTTTTCATTTTTTCATTTTTCTTTTAATTTTCGTTTTTTAATTATTTTTATTTTTTATTACTTAATTTATTTTTTCCTGTTTATTTATTAACTTGGCACAATTAACAAAAAATTAAATAACTAAAAAAAATAGCAAAAATAAGGTGTCTACAATTGCCTATCTTTGTAGGAAAGTTCGATTAAAACTTCGCTACAAAGATAAAAGAGACACCCATTTTTATTAGATCCAACTCAAATAATCCAAAAAGGATATATCTCTTCAAGATTAAATCTTTGTTTTAGTGGACAATCTAAAGATGATAGATCTCTTTGAGACTTCAAATGTTTTGGTTTAGTGGATAATCCAAAGAAGATAAATCTCTTTTGGGACAAATCGCTCAAAAGGATAAATCTTACAAAGACAGGATAAGATGACATGAGCCAATGCTCTCATGAGCTAGTGATCTTTTAATTGACTGGATAGTGCTCCTTTGAGCAAGCAATCCTATAAAGGAATAGATAAGATAGCGTTCCTATGAGAAAGTGATCCAATAAAAGATAAGATAGCGCTCTTTAAAGCAAGCGATCCTAGTTCTGATTGGATGGCGCTCCTATGAGTAAACGATCCAACAAAAGATAGGACAACATTCCTTCCAGCAAGCGATCCAAAAAAGATTGAATGGCACTCCTATGAATAAGCAATCCAACTAAGGAATAGATAGGAAAGCACTCCCGTAAGCAAATGGTTCTAAAAGGAATAGGATAATGCTCTTTTGAGCAAGCGATCCTAGCAAAGGATTAGATAAGATAGCATTCCTTTGAGAAAGTGATCTAACAAAAGAATAGATAGGATAGTGGTCCTATGAGTAGGCGATCTAACTAAGGAATAGGACAGCACTCCTTTGAGCAAGCAATCCTAGAAATAGACTAGATAGCACTTCTACAAAGGAACAAATATGACAACACTCCTTTAAGTAAGCAATCCTAAAAAGGATTAGATGGCGCTTTACTAAGCAATCAACCTAACTAAGGATAGGACAGCGCTTCTTTAAGCAAGCGATCTTAGAAAAGATTGGATGGCGCTCTTATGAGTAGGTGATCTAGCTAAGGAATAGATATGACAACCTTCCCATGAACAAGCGATCCTAAAAAGGATTAGATGGCGCTCTACTGAGTAAGCAACCCAACTAAGGATAGGATAGCACTCCTTTAAGCAGGCGATCCTAGAAAGGATTGGATGGCACTTCACTGAGCAAGCGACCCAACTAAGGATAGGATAGCGCTCCTTTGAGTAAGTGATCCTAAAAAGGATAGGACAACGCTCCTTTAAGTGCCTTTGAGTAAGCAATCCTAGAAAAAATAAGATAGCGCTCCTTTGAGCAAGCAATTTTAGAAAGAATTTTGATGAGTTTTGACAAAATAATCTAAGACTTGAGTTTAAAGGATTTTGATGATTCTTTGAAAATATTGTTCTTTGACAAGTTTTTTTTTTTTTCTTAAAAAGGTTTCATTTCTCTTTTGAAAAGGTTTTTCTCTCTTCTTCTTTTTTGTCAACAAATTCAAAAACACTCTTCGATAGAAAATTGTGTAGCTAACAAATAAGAAAGTTTTGAAAACTCTAAAGACCACAAAGAAGGGGCTAACTTACCCCTTGCCCGTTGGTCACTCATTCTCTCAGTCTTATTTCTTGGAGCATAATTTATGATCTTTGAACATTTTGAGAATCACTAATTTCTAACTTAAGATAATGTCTGTTCATGTTTTTAACAAAGCACTCAACTCTTCAATTTTCCACTAAGGGGATAAATATCATTACTTGAAATATTTAATCAAACTGGACTTCCTTGCACTCTCATAAATTTGTTTTTACTCTCAGCATCAATTCCAAAAATTATAGCCTATCTTGTAAGTGGTACATTCTAGTCAATCAACAAGTCTTTTCTAGGTTTGCAATGTAAGGCTTTTGGTTAATGGTTTTAAGCAAATGGATATCAATGTACTTAGCCAATTTTGAACAAAATCACATGTAATCCATCTCAGGTTTATAAGCTAAGAACCTAAGAGAAACTAAACATGGGCTTGCCCTAGTTTCATGGGTAAGTTTTGCTTAAGATAATTCAATTTCCTTTATCAATAGAGTTTTATGAAGGGTGGTATAGTAGGTTAGATCATAAAATGAGAGATGTACTTTTAGGCTTAAGAATTGAAAGTGTTTAGCTTTTGGATACAATCATAAGTTTAGACTTTTGGCTTATTGGTAATTTTTTAAAGGTGATCACCTTGCTAATACTTCTATTTTCTTCTTTTCTTTCTTTTTTTTCTCTCTTTTTTGTTTTCTCTTTTTTTTTATTTTCTTTTTTCTTCTTTTGTCAAGGTGGTCACCTTCCATTGTTGATTTTTTCACTTAATAGGATTTGAAGCACCAAAAGGTAGGTTCTGGGTGTATAAGCTTAGGAGAAGTGTATATGGCTTTGAAGTGTTTGAATGTATAAGCCTGAGTGAGGTGTATATGGTATAAAATTCTTTTTCATCCTAAAGAAATTGAATTATCTATAACAACATTTGCTTATGAATTAGCACAACTAAGGCAAGCACACATTAGTCTACTCCTTCTCCAGATTGATAACCTTAACGTCCTAATTCCCCTAGTTTATGGTGGTTATTGGCAAGGCTAATTTTAAGAAAAATCCCCTAAACGTTCAAATGGGTTTGCAAGGGATAACTGTATTCAGGGATAATGAAATGAATGCTTAATATCATTTTCATACGTGTACTAAGTTTAAGACTGGCCTCTTTTAAGGAATGAGCTCAACTACTTACCTTGATGTCACTCTTTTCTCATGTGTGTCTAGGGTTAGTGTTTAGGACATGAGTTGTCTCGTTTCATCTTAGACCTTTCAAGTAATGTGTTATCATTCCCTTAAGTGGAAAGTTTTAAGTTTCGAGTTCACATTTTCTTTATCTCTTTTCACTTATTTGAAATGCCCCTATTTAAATCAAGTTAGCTTCATAGCATACAAGATAAGAATACACATGAAGACTACTTTATTTAATAACTTGTATCTATTACAAGCTCCAATATGAAAGAAAATTCTAAAAAAAATGCAGGAACTAAAATTATTTCCTATTTCTTACCCTTATTCTATCACTTCTTCGAACTTAGCCCATTCAATTGGATTGATCTCTTAGAGATATACCTAACTACTTTAAATGGTGAGCTACCTTGTTAGATGATAGTAGTAGACCCTCAATGCCTAATACTGGAAGTCGTTTGTTTGATACTTCTTCAAAACCTGGGGAAGGAATATCACTGCTAATCAACCCTTCAGTCTCTAGAAAATTTGGTTAGATAATCTTAGCTTCAATCAAATCCTATATCTTATGCTTCAATCTTCAAAAATCTTCAGTAATATGCCCCACTTTGCCTACATGATAATTACACCATTTGTTAGGGTCACGATCCCTTGGCTTGTATTTCTTTGTTAGGTTTTCACATACCGGTAGTCCTACATCTCTCAATTGGTTGAAAACTTGGGCCATTGGAGTCTTAAATTGCATAAATCGCCTCCTCTTATTATGGATAGGCTTGCCTGGATTCTAAGCTTTCCCAATCGGCACATCTACTACTGACTTCTCTTTCATTGAATCATCTACATGCTTAAGCTGTAATCTCCTATTCATATTAAGGTGTAAGTTTCCAAGTTGCTTGAGCACACAACCTACAGCCATTTCCGTACTCGTGAGCCTTTCTTTTAATTTGACCATTCAAATCTATTTCTGTTAACTTTTCCAATCCTTATATCATATTAATAGTGGTCTCTGTATAGAATTTGGGCCTTATATCCCTGACAAAGTCCAATTGGACCAATTTTTCGTCAATCAAATCTTGGACTTTATTCTTCAACTCCCAGCAATGGTCATTAGCATGCCCCTGCTGACCCATGTGGTATCCGCATTATACATTGGGATCATATTTATGAGGTCTATACCTTGGTGTTAAAGTCTTAAGATGTAGTAAACCCTCTTCTTTTAGGCGACAATAGACTTGAGACATACAAATCGAGATATGAGTGAACCTCCTTCTAGCTGATTTTTAGCTTAACTTATTTTCCTTAAGCTCTAGACCAATGCTTAAGGCACTAAGCTTACGTATCATTAGCTAAGACATCATAGTGTTCACAACAGCCTTTGAATCCAATAAGGCTAATCCCTTCCCTAGCAATCTCTTACTCTAATAGTATCTTCAATGCAACCACCAGCTACAACTACGTCTGCGAACGTAGAAGCAGTATGGCCTAAGAGGTAATTATAATAAGGTTCACCTAATGTGTGAATGAATATGTTGATCAATTCATTTTCTAGCAATTATACTATAGCTTGAGCAGTTGTAGATCTCTATCTCTAAGCATAATCCTTAAAGGACTCAGTCAGCTTCATTTTCATGTTTTTCAAATCCATTAAGGATGGAGCCACTTCTTCATTGAAATTATACTGTTGATAAAAGGCTCGAGCCAGCTTATCTTAAGTATCAAGCTTAACCAAGTCTTGTTAGGCATACCAAATCAACACCGACCTATTTAGGCTATCTTAGAGAGTTTGAATCATCAACTGCTTATGTTTAGAGAATTAGGCCATCTTTCAAACAGAAAGCCTAAGGTGAAGTTTAGGACAACTTGTTCCATTATGCTTTTCAAAATTTGGTACCTTAAACTTCTTGGCTAACTCATGGCCTTCAAAAGCACAAATATTGCTCTAGCCCAAATCACTCTACACTTCACGATCCTTAAGACCTCCCATTTTCTCTTCAATTTTCCAAAAGATGTCTTTTTCCATCTTCATTAATTTCTGCACCAATTCCTTCCCTAGGCCTTTGCTGCTATTGTTGATCTCATGAACTGGCAACACTGTAGACTTATCTGTCTTAGATAGTATGTCAATAGGCCCCTAAGCATAAGTATAGGCCATGGTCTCGACTTACTTCGCATACTTTCCTAAAACCCCTTTGGCTATGGTTATTCTATGTTCAAGAGCTTTAAACATCTTGTTTTTGAAAATGAGTAATTATGAGCTTCAAGTTGGGCCAGATCACTTAAAAAAAATAATCTTTTAAAGTTTGCAAGAATCCCTTCTCGTTAGCAATACTGCATCGAGTTGTTAGTTTTGAAAACTATTCTTTTTTTTTTTTGGAAACTTTTATTAGAAAATGAATGCTTTTTTTATGTCATAGAAGCCTAATACTAACATCAACGAATCTAAACAAAGAAAACATAAGATGATGATAATATTACAAGGAAGATATGGAGAAGTAAAAATTATTTTACAATGAGAAACTTATTAAATAAACGACACAAAGGTGACGACTCATGAAAAAAACTCTATCAGGACCGTGACAACCTAAGGGCTAAACATGACGAATGAGAACATAGACATTTACAAGATTAATAACCTGAAGATGGAAAATAATTCACAATGGAAATCTAATGATTAAATCTTTTTTTATTTTTTATTTTTTGTATTTTATTAGTTTCTAATATTATGATACATGTGAGGCATTGTAATAGAAATCAACTAAGTAAATAATCATCATGAAACTGGTTTTTGATTATAAAATACCATTTCGAAACTTCTGCTTTTTAAAAAAAATTTCCGAAAGCATTGAAAAAAATGACAATTCCATAATAATCCTCACCATAGCTAACTTCCATAATTACATGCCAAAAAAAAAAATTTACAAGTTGATACAAAAACTTTTCTTACTTATTGTTTTTCTTTATTTTATTTTATTTTTTGTTTTTGTTTAATGAAACTATCAAGAAATTTAAAAAATGAGTAAAAAAATTGCACAATTAATAAAGGTTATTGTTTATTAAAGCTGTAAATTTATTAATAATCATAAAATTCAGCATATACAATGAACTAAAATAAAAGAAAACTCCTAACTAATCTTTTAAAAAAAACACTCAAATCCTATATCTATATGAGCTGACGAATTTGGCTTGGATACGATTCACGAGGTTGATACTGACTTTCCATATCTATATTACATAAAATGTGAAACGGTGCAATTATTTACAACAAAACCACTAAATTTACAATAAAGATAGATATGACATTCATAATTTTGCAGTCTGTTCAAAAAAAATTCTTAGAAATTACACAACTTTTCACTGACCAATAAATGATAAAAATAAAACATATATAATGCAAGAAATGAAAATGATTAGATAGAAATAAGCATTGGCAAAATAAAATCAAATATATAAAAAGATGGAATATACTACACACGCATGTAATGTAACAAGGGCCGGTAAATAATAAATTATAAGAAATATGATAAACCCATAATCTAAAAGTACCCTTATATATAAGTACGTTTGAAATAGGATTTTTTTAAAAAAAAAAAACATGAAGCTTGTGAATACTTATATATAAGGGTCATTAGTTCTTTTTAAATTTCCCTTTTAAAAAAAAAAGAAAAAAAGAAAATTGAACCAACTGTATATTAATCGAGCTTTTCCTATAATTTAAACATAACTACCCCTTTTCAAAAAGAATTATGCAAGAGGGTAAGATTTATGGGTCTCAAGCTCTGTAGCTTTAACGCTTTTTGGAGAGAAACCTAGTGGGCTACATCGAAGTCTAAGTAGGTTCACCATCACTACCAGGCAATGATAAAGACCCCAGCAACCTGAGGATTCCACAATGGCTGTCTCAAGCTCTATAACTTTAAGGTTTTTCGGAGAGAAACCTAGTAGGCTACATCGAAGTCTAAGTAAGTTCACCTATCACTACCAGGTGACAATAAAGACATCAGCAACTTGAGGATTCCACAATGGCGACCCATCCTAAGTTCCTAAGGTAGTAGGTTCAACCACATCTAAATACACAAATGATTACTGAAAATAAAACCCCCCCTAATTCCATAAGGTTCATTGGGCCAAGCTTTTTTTTTTTTCTTAGGGCTTGCATCACTATAAAATAATTAGTATAACTATAATACAAAAACAAAAAGATAGTAATACAAAAGCCCGTCAATAATTTTTTTAATTTTCACATGGTTAGTCCACTAAGCATCCCCAATGGAGTTGACAATTCTATCAAGCCTTATTTCAATTTCCTTAATCTAACCTATATTATGCCCAGCCTGCTTAATATAAATTACTTGACATTAAACTAAAGAAATACCATTCTTTAAAAAATTTAAAAATTGGGGTTATCAACCAATTCAACTAGCAAAAAATGAAAATAAGGTTTTTAAGTGGGAAAACCCTAATTTGACTACTAATCTATGAATTTTCTAACAAAATGATTTTTAAAAAAAATAAACTAGAGAAAATCAGATTCAAGGGCTAACCTATTAAGACTAAATCACCATATAAAAACTAAAGAAAAATTAATGGGCTTTTAATTTTATAATTTTCTAAAGATATTAAAAATATACCTAAATATACAAAAGATGACTAAAGTGATTATTTATTTGTTTATCTCATTATGAATTTCTAAGAAAAAGGAAAAAAAAAATATTTTTTATACGATTACCTCGAAGGTGCCTGTATACCCGTTATTCGAAATCAAATCGACCATAGTTTTTTTTTTATAAAACATTTAGTGAGAGGGTTATTTTTATTTTGAAAACCAATCTAGGTTTATGTTTATTTATAAATTTATTATTAAAAAAAAAACTAAGAAATCTAATTTTCCTAAATTAAAGAAAACCCTAACTAACTATATCTTTTAAAAAACTTGACTAAGACTTTTTCATTTTTAAAACCATTACGTGTCAAAATTATCTTTTCTAAATCTCAATCACTAAATATGTATCTCAATGTGTTTATTTTTCAAAAAACACAATTTAACAAAATAAAAATTTTCACTCACAAGTTGAGCCGCACGTGATTGGAGGGTGGACGAACACTGTTTTCAAATGGTTACTGGCGCGATCGAAGGCGTATTGGTTGCTATTTGCACTTATCATAGGTGTGATCAAGGGTATGTTGGTTGCTGTCTACACTAATTATGGGCGTAATCGAAGGCGTATCAGTTGCTATCTCCACTGATCATAGGCGTGATCGAAGGCGTATTGGTTTATGTATTTGTGTACAGCGTGTGAGTTGGAGCATATGTCGTACGTTTGTGTACAGCGTATGGACCTGCTGTTATGTGATTGTATGGAATGTGAATTAGGGGAGGATGTTGGCGTTGCGAGGGTGAGAGTGGTTAGGCAATTGAGGAGGCTGCCTAGGAGCCTTAACTTGCTGATCCTGTATTAGACGTGTTGCTCTTCAGATCAAGATGACATATAAATTGTTGGACTATATTCGTCTAGTCAAGACTTTGGTATGTGTTCGTATCCAGTGAAGGTGTGGATTAGAGTACTGGTTATGACTTGGAATTAGATTGTACAGTGAGGATTAAGGACTTGCATAGAGATTGGATTGGTTGGATTTCGACTTTGCGTTGAAGTGAGGATAACAAGGTAAACTCGCTTTAAATGTTCAAGTGATTGTGTTTGTGAATTGTGGAGTTTGTGATTTAGGTAATTGTGTTGTGGGAAAATAAAAATACCTCCTGAACATCACATGTCATTATGTTATTTATAAATTTACAATCATATCTTTTGTATTCAAGATATAGAAGATACGATTGCAATCCTTCGAAGATTTAACCTATCTTTTAGAAACCTTACTCAATTTAGGCTTTCTATTTTTCAAGGCCTTATCTGATCTAATTTAATTTAGCCCAACAACTCATCTAATAAATCTTAAATTTATTTTAGCCCAATATAAATTAGGTAAAATTCCATTTTAGATCGGACTAGACCAAAATCATTTTAACAAAGCCCGATTCATTAATGACTTAATGATTTATTAAATTGATCACATACTATTATCCGATTCGACTATAAATGATCCAACTTGATTCAACTTAACTCGATATAACTCGACTTAACTTAACTAGACTTACTATGACTTAACTTCTTTATTTTTCATTTTTCTTTTAATTTTCGTTCTTTTTATTATTTTTTGTTTTACTTTTTTATTTTTTTTTTCTATTTATTTATTAAACTGGTTCAATTAACAAAAAATAAAATAACTAAAAAAAATGGTAAAAATAAGGTGTCTACAAAGCTACTTTGATGAGTTAGGGTTTATGTTTTTGGGTTAACTGCTCTTATATAGCTAAAGGTAAGTGCTTAGGTTGGATGCCTAAATAGGACAAGTGTTTGTGTTTTGGGTTGGCTGCCTTAACAAACCAAGGGTTTTATTTGAGTCAAGCCTATAAGAATTTATAATCATTAGCAACTTTCTTTTATTTATTTATTTTTTCTCCTTCTTCCCTTTTTTTATGAGAGAGCAAAATAGGGCTTTATTTTTCAAAAACCAAATGCTCTACTTACAAATAAGGATAGTGATTTTGGGGTTTTATTTATAATCCTATGGAATTTATTTGCATTTCCTTAAGTGTTAGATGAATGCTACTGAAGGGCTATTTACAAAAGGGAAAAACTAAGGAATGAAGAATGATTTACTAGAAAGGGAAGTCTTATTATTGGACAAACTGAAGTACAAAGAAAAACATAAACTAAAAGCCTAACATTTATTCTCAATTTTTATTTAATGAAACTTGATATTTATTCTAAGCCCCTTATCTACAATCCCTACTCTAACTCTTATACTTTTAGCATTTCATAGGTTTCTTAAGGACCTGGTTAAGACAGGTTTTTAAAGCCCAATTGTGAGCTTCTAAACATTCAAGCTTCTCTCTTAAATAGGCAATCTTGGCTTTTAGTAGCTATTCGCAAATCCTAAGGAGGTCTTGTAGCCTATCAATTCTCTAATTGTTAACTTATTGATCACTTGCCATTATATGTAGGCTTACACATATTATGGATAAGAATCATTTATGAATGAAATAAAAGAATGTACATGGAAACATGCAAATACTAGTTACATTAGGTTAATACATCATTTCTTAAATTGCAACCTTACTATTGAAAAAAAATGATTATGTTTCTAAAACACTCCAATATTAGTAGGGTTGCAACCTTTAGGAGTAGTATACTAACTCATCGTTTAAGGGAAGTATACACAATTAATGTAGGTTCTAAAGATCTTTAAGTTTTGTGACCTTACATGTTTTCGCAGAAACGGTTTATTAGTCACATCGAATCTTAAATGGGGTAACCTAATCTACCTTAAGTTGTGATTACCCCCACAATACTCAAAAATTAAACAATGCACCTCCCTCCCCACCCTCCAACACTTACCCCCCACCTGCCTACACCCCACCCACGCAAACACCACCACCCCCTTCGTTCCTAAAGTCCTAAGGCAGGCCTTATGCTACAACCATATTTAGGTCCAACCATATTTACCCTACAACCTTGATGCAATCATTCCCCCTAATATCTTGAGTAAGTTGCATGTAAAACGAATATATCAATTTAAAACAAAGTATATTTACATGAAACAAATCATAGAAATAAATAAATAAATAATATGGATATTTTGAAAGGAAAATTTAATTTTGAAAGATTTTTAAGTGGCTAACCCTTTTGATGTCCCCGATGGAGTCGTCAAGTTATCAATTCTAAATTTTCCCTATTTTTATTATTTTTCTTAACCCGACTTATATTAAACCCTATACTCATTCAATATAGGTCATCGACTATGGATTAAGAAAAACTTAGTTTTCTTTTTAATTTTGAAAAATACTTTTCAAGTCGTCGGCTGAATGAAGTCGACAAAAGTTAAGTCATAACTAATTGGTAGATTAGTTATAACTTAACCACTAGTTTATAGAAAACCCAATTTTGAAAATGGTTTGAAAACCAAAATTTTTTAATTTAGGGGTTAACCTATAAAACCCTAATGGATACCACCATAACTTTTCAAAATTAATTTTATCTTTCAAAATTCCCTTCTATTGAAAATATTTATTCATAAATAAATAAAATTACATCTACTTGTAAACAATGAACAATTGAAATATAATTTATAAAAGTGGGAAACATAATTTTTTTTACATGTTTTAAGTTGTCCCATAGTTTCCTACGAATGCCTACATATCAGCTATTTAATTTTAGGTTTCCGTAGTTTGTTTGATAAAAACTTTAATTTGTGGATTCATTTTAATCTTGAAAAATTGATTGAGTTTACATATCTTCACCATTTTATTCTTTTATGTTGAGAAAAATTTCTAATCCTAATCTTTTTTCAATTATTTCTTTAGAAAAACTCTAAATAAATCCTAACATTGCAAATGGGTTTATTTATTTTTATTTTTGGAAAGCAAATATTATGAGTGATAAAACCTTTTTCTCTTATTTTTCATAATTCTTTCTTATTTTTTATTATTAATATATATATACATATATATTTTTTTGCCGAAGCATATTAAAAGGAAAAAAAAAAAGAAAGCAAAAACATCTCTCTTCTTTTCTATTTTATCTTTTTAGTATTTTTGTAATTATTGTTATTTTTATTATTTACAATAGAACAAAAGGAAAGAAGATAAACAAGAATGAAAGAAAAAATAAGAAAAAAATACAAATAAACAATACAAAACAAAGGAAAAAGAGGGAAGAAAAAACTATAGTACGAATGCAGATCAGGAAGAAGCAGACTGGGTTGAAGCATAAGCTATTAGGTTCAAGTTGGGTTAGTCGACCCAATTTATGTACAATGTACATACTTAGACGCAAAAGGAGAAGGAAAAAGTGGAAGGTCTATTTAAGCTGTTTTCGTACGAGTTTCAAGTAGAGGAAGCCATTTTCATGAAAATCAAATTAGAGATAAGGGATTTTGCATAAGTATCACAGCATTTGGTAGCGATTTGAACGTAGTTTAAGTTTGGACAATGGCAAGTGGCAATAGTCGACTCATGCAGTAGTTGCTAGACAACAAGTGGTAGTTGTATCTCAAGTTTTGGGATGCTACAAGCCATGGCATCAATTATGGTAAAGGAGTGGAGATGGGTGGTGGTTTTCAGTTGTAGCTATAGGTGCTAGGGTTTCATGGCTGTAGCTTTACTAGAGTTGTTAGGAGGCATGGTTGAGGAAAATTAAGGGTGGAATGGAAAGCTTGAGAACTAGGGAACTTAGCCATATTATCAATTTTGCTTAAGTTGTTTCGACCTTAACCCTTTTATACTATTTTGAGCTCGAGTATGTAAGGAAACAGCCATTAATGTCCAATTCACCATGAATACAAAATTGTCGATTTTTTTTCTTTTTTTCCTATTTTTCATTATCGATTTAATCCTTGAAACAAATGAATCTGACTACTTTTTTAGATTAAATGCAAAGAAGACCATGTAGGGTATAAGATTGAACCAAAAAATTATGTGGTTACATATGGAATTCACACAAAAAATCGTAGCAAAGTGTCGGCTGTGAGCTCTTTTTGCATAGGAAAATGAGAGAAAAGGATGGGAAGGGTAAGAAAGATGCTCACATCGCACCACTTAGACAACACATTAGCCATATGTATGAATAAAAAATGCCATGTGCTCGACCTAATACATAGACTAACAAGCTTATGCCACATATAATCTTCTTTTTTTTTTTAGGCAAAAAGGAAAAAGGCACAAATTGCTTACTTAAAGACTCAAACTCATGACCTCTCACTTACTTTAAGATGCAAGACTAAGATCTAAACTATTAGGTGATTTAGCCCATGCTCTGCTTTTATTTGCAAACAAATTGTTGTTAACCTAAAACAATTTGAGCTATTCTATAATATAAAAAACCAGTAAATTAAATTAAATTGCCTAACAACCAAATATAACTTTAAAATCTTATTTTTCTTAAGAAACTACTTTCCTAAAAAAAATTTATATGCCTAAAAATTTATTTTACTTAAAATGTTTTATTTTCCTAAAAAAAATTATCTATCTTTCTATTTTTCATTTTTTTTCCTTTTTTTCATATTTTTATGAAATTTTATATTTTTTTATATTTTTCTAAAATTTCCATTTCTTATACTTTTTCTAATTTTTCAATTTTTTGTATTTTTTGAATTAAGACCCTTTTTTCCATATTCTAAAAAAAAAAATTTAAAAGTATAGGAGGGAAAAAATAGGATACCTACAAAGGGTAGATGGATCTTTATTCCTTTGATATCCACAATTCCTCTATTATCATTCCTCCTAACTTCACCATTTTCAATGAATCTAGCATCACCAATTTCAAGAACTCTTAAACTATTATTAGGATAGGAAAACCTTTACCCATTGGATTTCTCTAGGAAACATATAAAGTGCCAATTAATCAGTCAAGAATCCAATTGTCTTTCATGTGAAATATAAATATGTGCTTCCGTAGGGCAACCTTAAACAAACAAGAGCTTTAAAAAATTTAATAAGAGTTTTAGAAACTACCTTACTACAAAACCTATTTAATAGATATACTTTAGTTTTTAGTGCATACATCCCTAATGATTTAGGTAATAAGGAGTTACTTTTCATACTCCTCACCATATCCATGATCGTTCAATTATGCCTTTCTATAACACCATTTTATTGAAGCATACCAACCATAGTATATTGCACATATATGTTATGTTTCTCAGGGAACTTTGCAACTAAACTAGGACATTATCTCGTTTCATCATATTTACCACCTAATATAGGGGTAGTAAGTAAGATCGAAAAAGGAAAAAGGAGATTAGGTTTTGTTAGAGTATCAAAGAAAGGAGAACAATTTGAAAGGATAAAAGGCAAGGAAGAGCTAAACATGTTCGACAACTTTAAGGGTCCTAATATTATTTGCCACCGCTATGGGCCAAGACTACTGTGCATCATAGGCTTTGATATTAACCTAACCCAGCATTACTATGCATTGCATTCTAGTAACTTCTACGAGTCTTTCATGCACATGCATTATATTCCTCTTATACACGTGTCAACATGACACTATTCCACTACTCAATATCAATAACTAACTATTTAGGGAAGATATATATACACACCTATGAGGTACAAAAAGATATATAGAAAAATACAAAAAGATTCTTCTAACTAGTTTAGCTTACATCCAAGCTTAAATTTGCAATTGCATCTTATTTCTTTAATTCTTGAAACCCATTACACATCACCACCTCTATCTAACCTTATGATTTTCAAGTTTTTATTTAATTGTCTTTCAACTTCCTTAACATATATCTCAAAAGCATCAATTGCTTAAGATTTTTCATTAAACAAAGAGATAAAACAATAAAGATAAAAATCATCAATAAAAGTGATAAAGCATTTTTTTTACCAATAAAAGTTGGAATATCAAAAGGCTTACATATATTTTAAGAAGCTAGGTGCGTTTTATGACACTCTTCTTGCTATGTTTAGGTTGCTTACCATTAATACAATTTACGCATGTTCTCCAAATTTGGAAGGATTTCATTCCTCATTAATCTTTCCAACCTTTCTTTCGAAATATGACCTAAACATTTATGCTACAAGAAAGCTAAATTCAACATGATATGCTTCATTCCATCATTATGATAAATGATACGTACAAAATCAGCAAAAACAATGTCAAGTTCCAATATATGCAATCCATCACAAAATGTACCTAAACTAATTAAAGAAGTATTCTTACGCAAATTGAAACACCCATGTCCAAATTTAACATAAAAATCGAAAACATCAAATTTTAAAATAGAAATCAAGTTCTTAGAAGCTAAAGGAACATAAAGAGTTTGAAACAAATTTGGATGATAACTAGTATACATAACCGAAAAGTAAGTCCCTTTGCCTTTGATAGGAGCCTTCATACAATTTCCCATCAATAAAAAAATTTCCTTTAGGTTTATAGTTTAGATCATACTGAATCCCTCTATCACATTGGATATATAAGATATAGCACCAGAATCATGCCACTGAGTATTATGAGGAACTTTAGCAAAGTTTGAATCAAAATAGATTAAAAAAAAAAATCAATGTTACCTTTCTTTTCGAACCAAGTATTACACTTTAGGCAATCCCTTTGATATTGTCCTGTCTTACCACATAAATGGCACTTATTTGCCTTTTGTTCCTTTTTTTTTCACCTTGTAAAGCTTTGGTAGATATTTTCTTTTTCTTAAGCTTGTTGGCTCTTACAATAAGTTCTTTCACCAACTGCTTGATCTACAAGGTTGATAAAATGACTTCCTTATTTCTTTAGCCTCAAATCCTCCTAAGTGAGTATACTAGATAACATACTACATTCCACTTATCCTTAATGGTGTTATAGTTAATTTAGAATAATCCATACATAGGAGGTAATAGGTTAAGAATGATTTGCACTAATAAAAATCCATCTACAGTTATTCCTAAGGTCTTCAGTCTTATTGCAATGTTAGTCATCCTAATGACATGCTCTTCTATGCTCTTTGACCTAGTAAACTTCATGGTCATTAGTTCCACCATTAGAGTACCCATGAGTGAATTATCTATTAAAGGAAATCTTTCCTCTACAAATTTATGGTATTCCTTAACACTCTCTGTCTGTGGAAAAGTAGTATCAATACTACTGGCAATAGTCATTCGCATAAACGTAAAACTTAATCTTTTAAATCATGTCCATACTTTATGATATAACTTTTCTTCCTCACTGCTTAAATTCATAATAATAGTAGACTTTTCTTCTAGCAATGCCAAGTCAAGACCCAACACATCTAAATGGAAGTTGGCTTGTTCACACCACTTAGAAAAGTTTAATCTATTGAAACAATAACAGAAGAAGCATGCGCATGGAGTGAAATGGTTGTACTGCTATATAAATACTTATTAGATAAACAAACATATAATAGATTCATATATACAAATAATCATAGTATATTACAATTCTTCTTTGGGTGGAAACTACATTATATAAATGTCATAAATAACCTAATTGAGTAATTAAATATTTCAAGCTAAGTATATATACTGTCTTTAGATATACAAATATATCGAACCAAAATACCAAGTCATCTCCATTATGCTCAAGAATCATAAAATGATGATTTATATACCAATTCATCTCCATTACACTTAGTAATCATAAAATGATGATTTATCTCATGTAAACTATGAAAGTCTACTGATTAATTGATCATCAATTTATCCATTTAATTTCAATAATGGACACTTCATCAATATTATGGATAAATGATAATTTTATGTATAATATATACTAATCATCATCATAGTTTAGCTACTTGGTAAAAATCGACTAGATATAATATATAACATCATGCGTACACATTCTAAATATTATTTTAATAAAGGTAACACTTCTGATGATAAGAACATAATAGAATAATATTTAAATTTCATACTTGCGAAGCACGACGGGTAATAATTATCATAGTAGGATCTATTCATCCATTAAGCCAAACCCTAAATTCGTTAATATTTTCTAAATCAATTCTTATTCATCAACCAATAATTCGATTTTGAGGTCAGTAATCACATCCAATCAAATAAGCTAGCGAGAATAAGATGTTCTCTAACTTAAAAGGGGGAAGCTTTGGCAAAAAAAAACACACACACATATATAAAATACGAAGATCCATGTGATTTTTCCATCAGACATTGCCTAATTTACTTTATTTGGATAGTTATGATTATCGCCTCTAATTCCGAGCACCTCAAAACTGAGGGATTTCAAAGTAGTTAATGGTTTGGGCCTAAGCAAATGAAATATGCAAGATGAGTCTAGTAATGGGCAAATCCAAGCATCACCTTACGTCATCAATTTATGTTCACATTTAATAGGTCATACCGTTTAATATGAAAAACCTTGTGTATATGCATAATGTGTTTCTTCAATTGAATGTAAGGTGAAGTTTTCATTGTTGGCTTGAACAGCGCATGAACTACAGACCAAAATTCGTCTAAAGATAAGAGATCTATCTATTCTCAATCAATCACAAAGCAGCGTCATAATAAAAGTCACGTCTATCTCTGGATTCTATAATAAAAAAATAATGTCACCCATATTGAAATAATTTGTGAAACCCAAATCAATAACAAATCGAAAATTACCTTGTGAAAGAAAGTAGTAGAAGACGAATGATATATGCAAAAACTAAATATTCAAAACCCTAGCTCAGATGCCATATGTAAAAGAATATAGGGTTTAATAGTACATAAAATGAAGATCTTAAACAAAATGATTTTTTATATGAATAACATACCTAAAATGGAATATGTGTCCATTTGTTGATAATTACAATAGATAACAAATTTTCTTTGTATAAATTAGTTTCTCTTCCTTTACCCTCTTTCTTTTCCTTATAGAAATTTTAGGACGAAGAACTATACCTATAACCCTAATGGCCGGGAAGAGAACCAATTTATATCTATTTAATTTTTAATTTGTTATGTACATCTGGTATCTAAATAAGTAGATTAGACTTCATATACTAATAATTTAATGATTAATATTTAAGCAATTATGATTACTTCATAAATAAAACAGTTTAATAACAAACCTTAATTTATAGAGTAACTTTCCATTATGACGCCACGTTATTTGAAAAATTTCTCACATTGGATTGACATTTAATCTATAAAAATATTGGTGGAAATTACCCAAAAAATGGATAGTTGTGGATATATCTACTTCAACCTTCGTACTCGTTATTTCATAATGTACTTCTATTTGTATTGTACGTTTGTCAAGGGATAAGAATATATGATGTAAATTATAAACTGCAACATAAGAGTTCATGATTATATGATAAAAACATTAAGGCAGAAAGTGAAAAAATACAATTATGTACCTAATATTAAATACAATACAAGTAAAATCTCATTTTACCATTACTTCAACCATGGTACCCTTAGGAATTATTTGACTGTGTAAAATTTATGGAACTGGATAAGACAAATTTTGTTGTTGCAATATGAGCTTAATATTACTCAACAAAAAAAAAGACCGGAAAAATTGGACAAAATATTAAAAATTTGTATAATATAAGATATGGTATAAAAGTTGACTTCATTAAATAAAAGTACAAGTATTAAAGATCTTGATGTAATTAAATAAACATTAGATAATATCAGTAATACAAATATTAGAAAACATTTAAAATTTGTATTTTAATTAATATAAAGAGATAACTAAATAAATATTAATAATATAAATATCAAAATATATTATTAAATCTAATACAAGTATATAGCAAATGAGAAATAATTTTATTTTATATTTAATGTTATACAAATTAAATATGGTACATTAAAACTATACCATCCTATACTTTTGCTCTTGTTAGGGGTCACAAAAATTAACCTCTTTTGCACGTTTTTGCCCATATCGAAATGGTTCTCACTGAAGCCGTGTAGTAAAACATGTGTCCGGTGTTAAGTGGAAAAAGGAAATAAGTGGTGATATTTGCCCTACGGGAGTAACCTGGAGAACACTAGAATGAAATTGATAAATAGAAATTTTACAAGCTTTTTATGCTATGATACTTTCTTGGTAATTTCCCATGATACGACTATTTAGATACTCAATAAATACTTACTGAAAGGAGGTACCCTCACTCTCTTTCTTTTTTTCCTTCTCTTTTACTTTCCATGCGCTCTCTCAGACCTCTGCAACGGTCCTCTTTTAATAATGACCTGCTCTCTCTCTCTCTCGCTCTCTAGCTTCCATCACTCTCTCCACATTAATCCTGTTTTATCTTAATCCTCCGTACTCAATCAAAATCCACTCATCATATTGCTTTTTAAAATCAATATTATTATCTTCATAATGAAAACGGGCCTTAAATGAAGATGAAATTATTCTCATAGGGCAGATCATAGCCATTTCGGTTTGATTTAGTTCATGTTGATTTTTTTTTGGGTATTTTGTTAATGGTATTCACCGGTAACTGCTGCATAAATCAATTAATAGCAAATCACATCGTACTACAGTTCGGTATTGTCTTATTTCACACGGTAAAATGACTTTTAAGCACTCCATATCGTGAAGAATACGCAATTCGTTCAGTCCAAATCGACGATGATCAAAATTATATAGTAAAGACTATAGAAAGAGAAAGTCGGAGTAGTAAGTTTCGTCTGTTATGACCAGTCTCCTAACGACCCATACCATCTAATATAAAATAATGATTACGTCCTATAGAGTCGAAATAAGAAAATATCTTAGAGTACGAACCTTTCGCCAATACATACTGTTCAAGAACCAATTATCATATTAGCTTTTAAGTAGAGTGACATAAAACGGCTCAATTAGAAGGTACTTATTTCTCACAGTGACTGGAGAATAAAACTTAAGTGATTAGAGGATGGAGCAAAGGATACTCAAAATGTTCTCTGTGCTGATATCAATTTTCTGTGGGACATTGTGAAAACCATTAATTGAATTAAAGAATTCTTCTTTTCAATTTTACGTCTAAACTCTATCTTCTTTTATGAATGAGTGGTTCGCTGTCTTCCTAAAGGTGTGGAAGTCCCTCTCGGTTGTTTTATATCATGTTCAATTAAAAATGGTACTTGTAAAAAACTTAATATTTGAATTTGAAGTTTTTTTTTTTTCATTTTTCTTTTTTGGCGAACCTGATTTTGAAGTTGTAAAATATTATTTTCAATTAAATTTTTACTTACAAAATTTACTGTACCTCTATCATATTAATCAAAGAGTATATATGTGAACCCTAAAATGTGGAAATAGTAAATTGAACAAGTAAAATCTTGATTAAATATGAAATTTATTAACTTTAAATATATATCTGTATATATTGGTGTGTCTATATATATATATATATATATATCTATATATCAAAAAGGAAAGTTAGTATAGTTTACACGTAAACGTGACTGCAAAAATAGAAATAGCAGTGTGAAACATGGTTCAGGAAATATGAAACGGATCAAGGAAAAAATATATACAAGGGTCATCACGAGGGATGTCCCCGTAGAATAATTAACGTTTGACTCGGCTTTAATTTGTGGGGAAATAGAAAAGGTAATGGTGTTGCCCAATCTATGCACGCATCTTATTTCTTGGTCGTGTGGGCGAAATGCACGTGGGACCAAACAAGAATTTGAAATCAAAAGGAAAACAGACACTTGCCCCCGGCCGAAAGAAACCAAATATTCCTTTTGCATCAAACGAGTCCCATGCGAAAGCTCCCATTGATGCTGAAACTTGAATACTTAAGACTATGGCTTCTACATACGACTTTGAGCCCTCAGAAACGAAAATGACTAGAATAACAGGGGATGAGTTCCGGATTTCTCGAAAACCCCCATGGATGGTTTCAGGAAAAAATACTTAAAACTGAGCTTTCGAGTACCTAGATATTAGTCCCTAAGATACAGCCCAGACGTAAATGATCGTAATAACTCTGGTTGGATTTCGTGCAATCTAGGTTAATGCTTAAATGCGGTTGGAAACCTCTCAAACGTCTACTATCCAAAATATCTCAGACTCTCTTCTCTCTCTTTACTTTCGTCTCATTTAGGGTTTCTACGAGGAAAGATGAAACCCTAGTTCTCTCTATTCTCACGTGCTAACGGTCTTTTAGGAACAAAGGCACATTAAATCTTTGTATTTTCATTTTTTCGCTAATTTCGTATCTAAACTTTCTTTTTTCTATTAATTTAGTACTTAAATTGTTAATTTGGTTTCAAAGTAATATGTTCGTTAATAAGCAAAGTTAATAGCAATTACAATTTTCTTTTTTTTTTTTACATTTTAGTATTTATACTTTAATTTTGATTGCATTCTAGTATCTATAGTTTAGTTATGATTAATTTTAATATTTATTCACTAATTAATTTATTAAGATTTTATTTTTATTTTTCTCAACTAGCATATTATTTAAAAAATTAAAATATATTTACATCCAAAAACTTCAACCGTATGTAATTTGTAAATGTGATATTTTGACTTTAATAGACCTTATATTATCAAAAGGATTTTAACATATACTTTTATTTAAAAATAAGATCTACTATGTATTTAAAGATACATAGGATAAATAAATTTTAAAATATTTATAACCTGTAAATTAGTTATCATTTAATGTTAAACGAATTTTTTGACATGTCGAATAATATATCTCTATAGATTATTATTTTTTTTATATATATTTTGGTAGTATCGTAATACTTTTTTTTTCTATAAATTTGCAATCCCATAACTTGCTAACCGAATGTTGTATAGCTATAGTTTTATAAACTTTAGAAAGTTAGGTTACGACTAGCCAAAAGAAGCAAAACAGAAAGCTTGGTTATGAGCTACCTAAAATCTATCATTTTGACTTAAAATTACATAGTTGAACATCATCCATTTTTTACATATATTGGTCAAAATCTTTTATATTTTTTATAGTTTATAAATGTCTAGAGGAAAAAATGTAATTCCTATTATTTATTTGTTTATTTTTTATTTTTTTTATTAGTCTTTCACTTCCATAATTCTTTAGAGTATTGTCTCTCTCTTTCACTTTTCATAATGGTTCACATGAATCACAAGTGTCTTATAAAATGTGCAATTTCTCATACATTGAAAATTTCCTTGTTTTCATGAATTTATTTATTTTTTATTTTAAATGACCTTTGTATTTTGTCAATATTTTCTTCATTTTATCAATTTTCTAAAATTTTGGTAACCTTTTTATAATTTTTATGTTTTCATACCCTGTAATGTGATTGTACAATTATAAGGTCATATTGACTGTAAATTCTTCAACATTTTGTAATTTTTATAATCTTAAAGTCATACAGATTTTCAAGTGTACAAGATATAAAAGAGTCAAGTAAGTACACTTAAGAAAACTGATGAATTTAAACTATATAATTTTGCATCAAAGTAATAATTCTTCAAAAGCTAATAGCATGAACTTTCCAATGGTTATGGCTATAAGCAATCAAATAATGTCTAGTTTATAGGATATGGAATCATAAAGTTTAAAAGATTAATATCATATTATTATGGGAGGCATATGCAAAACTATTATGTGGAAATGTATTATTAAACAAGTAAATGATTTTCATTTTAAAACCAAATGATTGTTAGTTTGCAAGTTATGACTAATTTAAACCATGTATAGTTCAAGTAGTTAAAGTACATATACTAGATTTTATTTTCAAATAAAAGCACATCTCAAAATCTTCCTAACAAATATAATGTTAGCTAAAACCGAACATTGCATGTAAAAGATAAGCATAGAAGTTGTCAACATAAAAATAATTTTGTTTAATTATCAAAAATAATTTATTAATTAAGAATTTTTTATAGATTAATATATGATCAAGCAGTAAAATATATCTAAGTTAAAATAGAGACACCAAACTGTAATAAAAAGAAAAGCCTAAATGCTAAAATGCAAAAAAAAAAAAAAAAAAAAAGTAACGGAAATGCAAAATTGGAACTAAATTGAAAGAATAAGCAATAAATCACAAAAAGTAAATTATAGATACTAAATAGCCAGAAATTTATAAGTATAACTCTTTACGTTCAACTTATGTTTCTTACTCTTAAGCGCTTGTATACTTTTTAACTAATGTTATTACCTTATCAGATTAAGGGTTGTTATTTATTGATAAGAGTTTATTTTTAGCTAACTGCACATTGAGAAAGGTTAAAGAAGATACTTAAAGATTTTTTAGGTTAAAGATGATCGCTTTTTTTTTTCTTTTATATATCTATTTATTCATTCTCTCTATAAACTTCTCTAAATGTTCAACAAGTAACTACAAATTTGTTATTTCTTGCTTAAAAATAGTTTAGAAAACTAAATTTTGTTTATATGCTACTATGTAACATTGCAAATATTGCTAATATGCGACGTATTCTTTATGCTAACTCAGCATACGAGTGTTCCTTTTCTAGTCACATGTAATATTTTTCTTTCCCTTAAGGAGAATAGCCTTGTCCTTAAGGTTGCAGGAAGTATAAGATAAGTGAAAAAGACTCCCAATCCTCTAAAAATCATTAAGGTGCTATAAGTTTTGATGATTATCTGAAGGAGTTAAAAATGTTGATGGTTAGAAGCAACATATTAGAACTTAGAGAGTAGACCATTGCACACTTTCTATCTAGAATAATATATAAGATTATAATATCAAGTTCATGATCCATCGATAATGTAGCTATCTATCGTATTTACCACTTATGTGTTACACATAAGGCTTTTGAAATCACCTAATGCGTTACAGTCCAATTTTGTAATTTCAAAATCCTTATTAAATTTATAAAAATTTGATTCAAATTTTAGAAATTCTTGTAATAAAAAAATGACAAAACTTCTTCGTGAACATCATAAAAAACAGATTTTATATATATATAACCAAAAGATAAAGAGTCACATCATTCTAAAGATTATGGCTCATAAGCTTACCAAGATATCTACTTATAACTAAGGCTTGAAACATAGTAAAAGTCCATAAAAGTACATATACATACATACATACTTTCATCTATAATATCTCATAGCCCTCAAAAGTATCTATGGTGTTAAATCGGTGAGTGTAATCATGTAAAGTTACTAAAGTAGTATAGCGTCATGAAAATAGCTAGGAATGCCTTATAACCCCATATCATCAATAGCATCAAAATCCCTTGAAACAAGGTAATATGGTATTAGAATCTGGACTTTATTAGAACTTATTATTCTTATCCTTATTTGAAAAGAATTAAAGGGATAAGCTTTGAAGAACTTAGCATGACAACAACCAAATCCACATTCTTCATATCATACGTACCTAATCAATGCAACAAGCAATAACCATTTGTTATATTACAATTTAAGTGAAACATGTGGCAAGGGAGTACTCATGCTTTTGGATAATTTAGGAATGGGATCAAACCCTACCATAGTAGGCATCAAGATCGAACTATACTATAGCAATCATCAAGTGTTGCAACAATAAATTAAATTACAAAAAAGAAAAAAGAAAAAAGAAAAAACCCTAAAAGGTAGTCTTATATGGAGAGTTCTATAGTCCCCTCTTATCGACTACCCCTCAAGCTACCATAGTAACCTAAGGTTCATCTATCGTATCCTCTTAATGCTACAACTACAACTATAAACTAATTTAGGGGCTTCATTGCGCTTGACCAAACAACTAAGCAAAATCAATACATAGTAATTATTAGGTCAACTTTATGTATAAGTCGATTTTAATAATCCTAACCTCCTAGCAAGTAGTACCTAAGGTCATTACATACCTATTACATAAGCCTCGTACACAAAAGAGATAAGTATGTCATAGTTCCACCCAAAAAGTAATAACCAATAATTAGGTGATAACATTTCATTCTTGATGATATATGATCATATTTTACTAACTCATACTAAAATTCTTCTTGATTAGTCTTTATATTAGTTAAAATTCATCTAAGTTAAGGGCCTTGAGGGGTTAGTTGTCCCAATTTTTTTAAAGGGGAAATCAAACCCATTTTATTTAATAAATTTAATTAATCCATTTGAGAAAGTTATTTTCACGACCTAAGGGGCTGTTAAGTTGTGGCAATATCACTGTATACTATGGAAAGATTCGAGATCAAGTATTACTCTTGATTAGAAACCTTTGACACATTACACAAAGCATCTACCTAGTCTCAACACTACTGGAGGACTCGTATCAGGCATATAATAGAGCAATAAACATTAACTATAATATTGTAAATAAGTCTAACATACCCTAACAAGGTCAAACATTCCTCGATTAAAGTCATATACTTCCAAATTTAAAACTATACTTGTAGTCCAAGCTACTAAAAAACATTAAAAGATAAAATAAAGTTTAAAAAGTTTGAATAATGACCACTCATAGTCTCTTATCCCCACTAGTATCCCCAAAGCTAGTACTACTAACCTTGGCCATCCTACGGCTTAACACCAACCATAAATCTTGTTGTAACAGCAAAACTATAAGAGGGTAAGCTACAATTGCTTAGTGAGTAACATTTCTATCTTACCAACAACCAAGTTAATTAATCATCCATATGCAACATAAACAAGTATATGAAATGGAACATCATACATAACCTGCCGATGACTGTATAAAGCACGGTTTTATGTACATTAGTGCTTGGATTGGGAAGTACTTAGGCACATTAGGACTTAAGTCTGTATGTCTATCATTTGAATGAATTACATCTTCTCTTTGTAGACCCAAAACAACAAACATAACTCAGCCTTATGCAAACGGTAGCACTCCTTAAAACTAAATAGATACCAAAGATTAAGGTAATAACTTATTGTCTGAGTATATTGTACAATACAATAGTAATACAATATAAATACCTTAGCAACATGCATGATTTCATGTTCCCATATGTAATGCTCATGCCCTTTATATAAAATGCATAAACGTGCAATGCATGATAGGTTTTTATTGAAGTTGAATAATTGTTATTCTAGTTCATAGGTAACCAACCAAATATATATGATAGACACTCTAAATCCTTAGTTACTAATGCAACATCCAATTCCCAATTTAAATATATTATTGTATCTTTAACAAGCAAGTACAACCAAGCCAAGAACATGTATATAGCCTCGACCTCGAGTATAATCATTTCATATATATATATATTTATATATATAATTAAATGGTGCTTTATACTACAAGCACAAGCAAGATAAGATAAAGGTCAATGTACTCACTCTGCCATGAAATCTAACAATCCCAATAATCCTCGATTATGTCAATATTAGGGTCCTCATCACCTGGATAATACAATGAAGGCGTATAAGTATCCTATTTGTACTAACTATATATTCTTCTCACTCTAGATTCTTATCTTAACTGTTTTTGTAATCTAGTCGTGATTTCATTTCTTTTAATCCATTTTTAGTGATTTTATTATCATTTTTCATTGTTTTTGAGTGCTCATTCATTTGGTAAGGTCCTTTTTGAGTATTTGAATTGCTAAGATTTTGGTTTGGGCCTAAGATGTTGGTTTGATCGCTTTAAAGTTTGGGCCTTACACTCAATATTTTAGACTTTCATTTAAGTATTTTTAGTAGGATTGCTCTATCTAAATCTTTTAGTTTCTAATTTGGACCTTGATATTGCTCTTATGTGTGTAAACTAAATCTTTTCTCTAATTCAAGGCCTTAACTCACTAAAAGGCCTATAATAGATATCTTAGTTAGGCCTTTAGGCCTTAAGGCCTAGTAGGTGATGGGAATTAAGCAATTAAACCATTGACCTGCAGCCGAGCCTGACAACTGGAAGGCCCAGCATAGTGGATTCTTCTACTCCAACTGAGGCGAAGTATCTCCTTGTCAACCCGTTCTTCATGCCAAGTCGAATGACTCTCTATTTCTATTAGATAGTATGCTGAAAAGAAGAAGGCCAAGAGAATTACCAAACCTCATTCTCACTCATGCCTGGCCAATTACTTAGTTAACATCACCTTTACCGAAATGACGAAAGAGAGACTCCAGATTGACTCAACCACCCCTACTCGAATAAGCAAGCTACCTATACCTTTTTGTCCGCATTTTCCAACGGCCTCACCTTTATAGAATCATATGTAAAATCTATTACACCAATGATTGTTTTTGTTGAATATTCATTTTTACCCTTTTATATTTTATACATTATTTCCTTAAGAAATACCCTTTTGTCTTTTCCCTTTTTGGCAAGTTACCTTAACTTATAAGTATAAATATCCCTTGTACTAATAGCTATAATCATTAGATGATCATTAATACACTTGATTATTTTTCCTTCCTTATGCTAACACTACCAATTTACTCTTGGCATTACTCTTATCCTAACTCTTAAGTAAGGCTAAGTAGCGAGTAACCTCATTAGACCATCTTATACATCATATCAAACTGTGTCATAAGTCTTTGAAAGTTCTATTGGTGCATCATATCTATTAGAGCTATTCGTGGGTTTATGCTTACTCTTTATTTGCATTTTTCATTTCATCCATTCCTTAACACTTTCCTTTTCAAGCTTTCTATAAGCTTGAACTCATCCAACGACCAACCTTATCTGTCCTTGGTCACAGTTCGCACTATCTTGGTATTAGAAGGGAGGTTTTGTTTAAGTTGTGGTTTGTGTTTCAAGTCCTACTATACTCTGTTTTGCATATGTGAGACAGAGCAAGTTACTATGTTCATCTTAGTTATTGTGTTTGCTAGTTGTTAATTTCCTGAAGTATTTATTTGAACTTTGAATATGTGAAGAAAATGATAGACCCGAGTGTAAATGTTGGTATGGGAGATAACAATAATGGAGTTGTCCACCATAGACGATAGTCTCAAGGAACCCCAAGAAGCACTAACAAGAGACTTGACAAGGTGGCTAACCTTCCGATAAATCTAACGTGAGTTGTTCATGCATTAGCTTGCTAATCTACTGAGGTTGCGCAAAATATGTCACAAGCTACTGAACCTATTAGAGGTTAGAACCCCAGCTTGACCAGTTCAAGATAGTGTAAGAGAAGGATTGATTTGACAAACATAAGAGATGAAGAAGAAGAGGAGTATTTTGACGAAGAGCGTATGCGAGTTCCTAAAGCATCTGACCATATAAAGCTTCAAATTCCGAGCTTTAATGAATCTAAGAATACTCATGAATATTTGGAGTGGGAAGAGAAGGCAGAGCATGTTTTTTATTATTATCAATACGAAGATTACGAGAAAGTGAGAACTGCTGTTGTTGAGTTCTCTAGATATGCCACCATATGGTGAAAGAATTTCTAAGTTATGAAGAGACAAGAGGGATACTGAGAGATTAATACATGGCTTGAGATGAAGAGAATATTGAGAAATAGGTTTGTGTCGGAAACTTACCTACAAAATACTTTCACTTAACTTTAGGAGCTGAAATAAAGAGGCCAAAAGTTGAACAATATGTTTAGGAATTTCAAATGCTCATGATCTGATGTAAATTAAAGGAGCTCCCAGTGCAAACAATCTTTAGGTTCATTGCGGGATTAAGAGATGATATTTAGGACATTATAGAACTCTAACAATTTAGAAAAGTGGATGAAGCCATTAGAATAGCCTAATGAGTAGAGAGGTAAAGAAGGAGCTAAGTATCGACCAGGATGCTGACTAGCTGACTTAGATAGGCGAGTCATCAAGCTTAGTTGAGTGCTGAGCTAAGCCGAAAGATGGATGTCTAAGCTGATAAGAAAGGTTGACTTAACGCTGAAGTGCCTACCCGAACTTATGAGAAGGGGTAAGGATCAAGCAAGAAGACGAACCAGATCAAGCGCTTCAAGTGCCAAGGGTTCGAACACATGGCTAATTAGTGCTCGAATCGACGAACAATGGTCATTAAGGGAGACATGCTAAAGCTAGAGGAAGATAGGACAGATGAGGAACCCAAGGAAGAAGAGATCCCTATTGAGAAAGAACTAATTGAAAAAGATGTGTTTGCTGAGGACTTAAACCAGTTGATCATGCTTGTCTAATGCACAATGAATATGTAACCCTCACAAGAAGAGGAGTAGAGAGAGAATCTGTTTCATACCACCTGTAGATTGAACAATCAAGTCAGTGCACTAATCGTCAATAATGGAAGTTGTACTAATGTGGCATCAACCGATTTGATCATAAGGTTGAAATTGCTAACTACTGTACATTTGAGGTCATACAAGCTACATTGGCTAAGTGAGAAGAGAGCACTACATGTCACTTAGCAAGTACTATTGCCAATTACCATCGGACATTACTCCGATGAGATTCTATGTTTGCTTATGTGTACTTCACACGTGCTGCTTAGTTGAACGTAACTATTTAATAGGAAGGTCATCCATGACAAGTACAAGAACACATATATGTTTGAGAAGGTTGGTCGAAAGATCATATTGAACCCAATGCCACCAAGGGAAGTTAACAAACTACAAGCTAAATTTGCTCACGGATCGAAGAAGGCTTTGATGATGAGTAGAGCCAAGCTCTAGGAAACTTTTAAAGCTGATGCGCCAACCTTTATGCTAATTAGGTGACTATTAGATTTAAAGGAGTTGGGTGAACTACCCTAAGAGGTGAAGGAGTTTCTAGATGAATATGCTGATCTGTTCCCAGAATAGTTACCCGAAGGGTTACCTCCTACTAGAGGCATAGAGCATTACATTGACTTAGTACCTCGACGCAACATTATCAAATAAGCCAGCTTATCGAATGAATCTCGAATAAGCTGCTAAGCTCCAACAACAAGTTAATGAGTTGTTAGAGAGAGGATATGTTAAGGAAAACCTCACCCCTTACGCTGTACTAGTGCTTCTAGTGCCAATGAAGGATGCAACCTAACGGATGTGTGTAGACAGTCGAGTCATGAACAAGATTACAATCAAGTACCAACTTACTAGTCCTTTAACCTGCAGTCAAGCCCAAGGACTGGAAGGCTTGACGAAACGAATTCTTTTACTCCTGCCAATGCCAAATACTTCCTTACGGAGTTACTCCTTAAGTTGTACTGAATGACTTCTAATCTCTTGTAGATAGAAAGCTGAGAAATGGATGGCCGAGATAACATCCAATCCTCCTTCATGCCTGACCACTTACTTACTTAGCACTACTCTTGCCGCCATTCTGAGTGAAAGACCTCAGACAATATAAGACATCCTTGCTCAGACAAGCCAGTTGGCCATTCTACTTTGTTCGTACTTTTAATGACCTCACTAATACAGCATCCCTACATATACAGGACTGCGTGGAGAATCCACCCAACTAATTATTGCTTCTATGAATATTCATTTTTATCCTTTTGTATTATTGTACATTACTACTTTAGGATAACACCCATTTTATCTTTTCCCCTTTTAGGAAAGTTGCCCTAAATTCTTAGGTATAAATACCCTTTGTATTTGTAAGTCGTAGGCAGACAAATTATCATTAATATACTTGAGTATTTTTCCTTCTTAGTGTAAACACTTTGTTATTTTATGTTTGGCATTACTCTTATCCTTTCCCTTAAGCAAGACTAGGTGGTAAATAACCTCACTGGACCAATTCATATGTCATATCGAATTGTATCATAAGTCATTGAAATTCCATTAGTGTATCACATCTTCTAGAGCTGTTCGTAGGTTTTACTTAGCTTTCATTCATTATTATTCTTTTGCACATTTTCCTCATTACTCCTTTCAAGCTTTCTACAAGCTTGGACCCATCAAGTGGTTAGCTTTGTTTGTTCTTTGTTACAGTTCGCACCATCTTAGTATCAAAGTAGAGGTTTCGTTTAAGTTGACATATGTTTTCAAAGTTCTGACATACTCTGTTTATGTATGTGAAACAGAGCAAATTATTGTATTCATTTAAGTGCTACATTGTTAACTATTAATTTTCTGAAATGTTTATTTGAGCTTTAAATCTATAAGGGAAAATGATTGAGCCGAGTATGAATGTTGGTACTGGCGATGATAGTAAAGTTATCCACCATGGACGACAATCTTAAGGAACTCCCAAAAGCACTTACAAGAGACTTGATGAGGTAGCTAACCTCTTAGTAGATTTAACCCAAGCTGTTCATGCGTTGTCTTGCCAACCTACTAAGGCCGCGCAAAACACCCCGTAAGTTGCTCAACCTATTAGAGGTCTGAACTTAGCTCAACTCATTGGAAGTAGAGGAGTAAGCGAATGAGTGAGGAGAAGGATTGATTTAGTAGATGTAGAAGACAAGAAAGAAGAGGACTATTTTGAAGAAGAGCATGTACAAATCCCTAAAGCATTCGACCATGTGAAGATTCAAATTCTGAGTTTCAGTAGATCTAAGAATATTAATGTATATCTGGAATGAGATGAAAAGATAGAGTATGTGTTTGATTACTATCAATACGAGGATTACAAGAAAGTGAGAACTACTACTATTGAGTTCTTCAGATATGCCACCATATGGTAGAAGAACTTCCAAGCAATGGGAAGATAAGAGGGCTACCAAGAGATTAACACTTCGCTTGAGATGAAGAGGGTGCTTAGAAACAAGTTTATGCTAGAAACTTATCTTCAAGATACCTTCACTAGATTGCAAGAGCTAAGATAAGGAAGATGAACTATTGATGAATATGTTCAAGAGTTTCAAATGCTCATAATCTATTACAAGGCAAAGGAATCACCAGCTCGAACTGTGTCAAGATTTATTACTAAACTAAGAGGTGATATTGGGGACATTATGGAGCTTCAACAATTTACACAATGGATGAAGCTATTAGGTAATCCTATCTATGTCGAGTATTGAGCTGAGCAAAAAGGTTTATGTCCAAGTTTAGTAGAAAGGATGATCTAACAATGAAGTACCAACCTGAACTTATGAGAAGGGCAAGGGTCTGGAAGAAAGATGAGCCAGATCAAATGTTTCAAGTGCTAAGGGTTCATACATATGGCTACTTAGTGCTCAAATCGAAGAACGATGGTCATCAAGGGAGACATCCCAATCCTAAAAGTAGATAGCATTGGTGAGAAACTTAAAGAAGAGGAGATCTCTACTGAGAAAGAAAATTTCAAGAAAGAACTGATTGACAAGGATGTGTTTGCTAAGGGCTTAAACCAATTACTCATGATTGTCTAATGTACTATAGATGTGAAACCCTCACAAGAGGAGGAGTAGAGAGAGAATTTGTTTCATACCACCTATAAGGCAAATGATCAGGTGTATGCCCTCATCATGGAAAGTAGAAGCTGTACTAATGTGGCATCAGCCTATCTTATTTCAAAACTGAAGTTACCGATAATTGTGCATCCAAAGCTGTACAAGTTGCACTTGTAGCAACCCTAGGAGGGGACTAGTAGTATTGCCTAAAATTTCCATATCACGTGTGTACCCATGATAAGAAAATCGCCTTGTAAGTCAGAGATTGCAAGACTCTAAATAGTTATTTGCTAGAGTCTTCAATTTTAGTTCGTTGGCTCATTATATAATATAAATAATTATGGATATCCATTTTTCCATAGTTCCTTAGAACCGTAGAGAATCGGTATCCCCTACCAAAATAGTGAAATAAGATAGAAAATTCTAGAAAATTCTAAACTTACTAAAGATACTAAACTTAATTGAGACATTAGTCATTTTTCGAAGCATTTCAAATTAACTATACAAGCTTTTCATCATACTGATTCAATGGTAGCACTCTACACTTGATTCCTATCCCATTCCCAACTATCGATTAACCTGCAAGGAAAAGAACTGTTGGGGTGTAAGCTTATGCTTAGTGAGATAATTACCCTCATCAATACTGTATGACAGAAATTTATTAAATGCACAATAATATGAATGCATGAACAATCAGTATGGTAAACAACGCATGCAATGACCAAGGAACTGCATATGACTCAGAATTACGCCTCCTGAAGTCGGGGTTTGGAGATAATTAACCGACCCAAACCAAAATCTGGGTTTTAGACCTTGGGTTTTATTTCCTTTGCACTATCATGCTCATGCCAAAAAAAAACTCTCTCTCTCTCTCTCTCTCTCTCTCTCTCTCCCTCTCTCTCTCTCTCTCTCTCTCTCTATATATATATATATATACTTCCTTTACCAAAATCAAATCATATCTTTTAAAATTCCAAGTCTAGCGGTGTGGTGGCCCCCGTAGTCCACAAACACATACCCTAAGCAGAAACCACAAGACTCAGCCTCTCGCCGACGGTTAGCGTCTCCCAGCGCCTAGTAAGCCTCATCAACTTAAGACAGAGACTCAATATATATGATGACATAGCTAGTGCCCAATCCTGCAGGAAACTCGTATTCCTGTGAGTCCCTTCCCATCTTCTACGTGAAACAGTAGTCGGTGTTATCCGTATGCAATATAGGGAATGCATGATTCATTTTGAGTTCTTAATTGTATAAGTGATTAACTTGATTTTTAGGGTGATCAAACAATTTCATCCCATACAATTCACATGTATATATTAATTCAAACAATTCCCATTATTATATATATATATATATAGCAAGTCATCACATTCATCCATAAATCTATACACATGCATCTCCCATATCCTACAAGCATCCAAATATATATATATAAGCTTAGGTGCATCTATTCTACAAGCACAATCAAGTAAAGAGTTATCGAGAATTTACTCACTCTGCCATGTGGGTCAATCAAAGTAATCCGGAGGCAAGTCGTCTCCGTAAACAATGTCCCCTGGTCATTGAAATAATTTTTATAAGGAATTGAATCAAAATTAAGAAATTAAGTAAATTTTTCTTAAGTTATATTCTTGACTAGTTTTCGTAATTTTTCCCAGTTTTTACCTAAAGTTCAATCGCCTATGTGTACATGTGCATATGTGTACATGCACTATTTTCCCCTAACAATCATAAAAAATATGTTTTATAAAAAGGTTTTCACTTATCTTCATATCTAATTAAATAGAAAACTATTATATTGAATTATTCAAGTCTAATTGGATGACCATCAATCGATAAAGCCTCCTCCAATATAAAGATAAATTCACTAATATAAATAAAAGGTATATCATACAGGTCTATTTAGATAATTTTCTTGCAGCAACTCTTTTATTAAAGGTTAAAATGATTGCAATTGAATCTCAAGTGAATAGTGATTAAATATTTAATAATTTCTAGGTTACAACATGTCCACTGCTATATTTAATTTTATCTAAACCAATGATCTATATTCCATCCTTGTATTATTTTCATATTTCATGTGATATCCTTCATCACATATTAGAAATTATGTTAACACTAAAATATTTTAAAACTGCACAATCTCTTTTGACACATACATATGTACATACATATATGTATGTAAATATATATGGGTAAAACATGTGTCTACAATCATTAAAAAAAAATTACAAGAATATGAATTGCACAAAAAAATGACAAGATTACAGATGCTATATTGCATGTTTCAAATGTGACATAGTTCACAACAAGTATACCATATTTAACAAAAGCGATATAATGAAAGTAGTACAAATACTATACTACATTTGATAAATGTAAGAATAGTACAAACCCCATATCACATTTTATCAAATGTAATATAAGGTACACTTGGCTTCTAAATTTGAGAAAGATGCTGATCGCATTTATAAAATGCAATATAGCCATATGGCATTTATAAAATGCGATATAAGGTTATATTGCACTTATAAAATGTGATATATGCTAAATACAATAACTTACATGATTTTTAGACATGATTGTGTTAAATTTACCTTGCAGCTTTATCATCATTCATAAATGCAATATAGGCTATATTGCATTTGAAAACTACAATATAAAGTTAGAATTTTGAAGATGATACCAAGCCTATATCTTACTTATAAAATGCAATATATCTGCTAATATCACACTTATGAAATGCCATATATCTTTAACATAGCTAATATCGCACTTATGAAATGCGATTTAACTCCTATATCATACTTTTATAATGCAATATAGCTTAATAAAATAGTGTGCATCACTTTATCGCATTTAACAAGTGTAATATAACGTGACTTCAAAACAAAAGAACACTCTCCTCCTTCACTTAGAACACTCTCTCCCTTTTTCTCATACTCAATCAATCATTTCTCTCATATCACTGTTTTCGCCCAAATTTAAAAGGCCCTAATTTTATATGATTTTCAAAATCAAGGAACCCTGACTTATAAGCCAAAGTTGTATAGTGAGTTTTTTACAATAATTTGTTTGAATTTTCTTTTAATATTATAATTTTCCTTAAGCTCACCAAATGTTTGATGAAATATCATTTTTGTTTTCGTTTCTACACTGCTCTATTATCATGATTGTTTTTATGGAGTTGTTTTTTACTAGTCAATAATATGTTACTAGTGTTGGTAATTTTCTAGATGTATGCAATAGTTGCTTTGATTCTCTAGAATTCGATTTGTAAAACTATAATAACATAAGATGGTACTAGGAGAACAATTTCACAATGTAGACTTAGGATGATAGCTAACTACACTAGTTGTAGAGATTTTAGAAGTTAATGTCCATATAGTCAAGAGTTGTAAAATCTTTGTATTGCTAGTGGTTCTTTTAGTTCAGTCTTACTAGTGGTTTAAGTTTGACATTATTTCTACCATGCTAATTTTTCCAATTTGTGCTTTACTTGCAAGTTGCATATGCTAATTATTCCATCACCTTGCTTAACCAATTGAAAAGAAAACTACTTAGGAGGGATTTTGTTATCTTTCCATCTTAGAGCTTAAGAATTTCCTTCATGTGCCAATAATTTTGTGCATCTTTAGCTTAGAAAGAAGATCTAGGAGATTTTGCTCTAATTCTTGCTTACTATTAACATGCTTGGATCAATTTATAATGTCATGGTGGGGGATCTTCATCTTTCTATTACTTGTCCTTCATTTGCAAGCTTCAGCTTTCTCTAATATTTTTGCTTTCTCATCATTTTCAGTGACATTTTATAGCACTTACAATTTAATTTCTAGTAAATAATTTGAAAGCCACACAGATTGATCAAATGTAAAGAATTGGTAAGTTTATGTTTCTGTGGAATTTTGAAGCTTAGATTACACATGTAAATACCTTAAATGTTTTTTGCAACTTCCTCTTAAAATCGAGATAGTACCATAGTGATTATGGTATAACATAGTTTTCTAGATGTATGTAGTAGTTTTTTAGAGGAGGCTAATGTTTGTACTTACTGCTTCCTTTATGATGTATCAAAAGCAATCATTCTGATCTAGAGAATTCATTGACTTGCCATGTAGTTTAAAGAATTCATAGTACCCCTACTAATGGTTTATGCAATGAGTGATATATAGAGTACCTATAGGCTATGAACTCTTATACTAATACCATATGTGGCATCTTAATAACAAGGCAACTTAATTAATTAAGAACATATGATGGAAGGACACTAGATAAGGGTGTAAATGGCTTCTCCATAGCTCTGCTTTGGACTGTGGTATTTTCATAGAGTTCTCATTACATGTCCTCTAATGTGCTACTCTATTGCATTGCATTTATGATGACAGCCAGTAAACTTAGTTGCTATAAGCTTGAATTTATTGCTTATTTTCAATGCTTTCATGTGCAGGCATATACTAAATCACTAGAGATTACATTTTGAGTAGAAAGCTCTTAAAATATCATCCTAATGTAAACATTCTCTCATGTACTTTGCATAACTAGATCCTTTTCCTAAGCTTTCCTTTTGTTTTTTCTTTTTTTTTTGGCATCTTATTTTGCGTCAAGTTGATGTCTTTGTTGCAATAAATCTTAGAATGTATGAATTTCAATGTATTGTGATGGTATGCTTTAATGATTAGCTTATTGCTAAACATCATTTGGCTCATACCTTCTCATTATACCATGTACATGAGCTATACAATAAATACCACACCATAGTTATACACATTGCTATAGTTTAGGAAACAATTATATATGTAGGAAGACATTATGTAAGCTAAGAGAATAGTATTTTAATTTGAAAAAAGTAGTTCCTAAAGTTAGTATGATTCTAGTATGCATAGGACTTAATAAAAAAACTTACACAAAATAGGTTCTTAATTTAATTCCTTACGCAAATTATGGTTTAAGCTCTATTTTCAACAAATATTTAGCCTATAGAACTAACTTGAGTAACTTCATAAACACTCTTCAAGCATGATTACACCTTCTAAGACATTAAAGATTATTGTTCAAGCCTCCTAATAATCCATAAGTTACTAATTCTATCCACATATCTTAAATAAATATCATAGTTAAGTGTTAAGTTTAACAAACTTAGATTATACATTAAGAACTCACTTTGATCAACTTGTTTTTAAGTTTAGGAACACTATAGAATAGATTGTATGCCTCCAAAACAAAGCAGTAAATCCTAATCTAAGCTGCTATAACTACTATTTACTAACTAAAAGAATGAATGGACAAGTCCTCAAGATGGGAAGGTGACAAACAGTCATTGCTTGAGTTTACCCTTCCAATTTCCAAATTATAATTGATAAGAGGAGGTAGCTATTTATATTAAAACAGCAACAACTTTGCCATTGGTGAGAGTATGAACATTTGTTGTTGAGCTAGTAGCTTCTATCCCCTGTTTTTGTCCACTTGAATAGAAGAGAACTTTGCCTATAAAAGATATAATGAGCTAGAAATTTTAATGTCCTACTCACATCCCAGAACATTTCTAATGGATAATCATATAGGACACTTATTAAAAACATCAGACATTCCATTAGCATGCTAAATTCAAAGCTTGTAGGTATTTTCGATTCATATACAAAGCCTAGTTTAGCATAGATATATTATGTTAGGAATATTACTTAAACTAGAAAATAGTAAACCTTGATCTTAGCCAAGGTTAAGAAAGTTATAGAAAAAAACAGTAAATCAAAACCAGTTTACTCAGCTTTTTGTATGTATAGTGTCTCTAGTCAATCCATAAAGCTTAAGCTTTCTATTAAACCTTAAAGTTTATATATTTGTCTTAGCATGGTGCATTTGTTCAAAAATTTAAAGTAATTAGATTGTGGATATTCCACCATTAAGTTACAACATGTTAAGATATAACATGTTATAACTTTGGCTAAGTTAACAACTACAACATAACCTTATAATGTTGGTTATGATAATTATCATATCAACATAACCAGGAAAAGTAGTGTACCAAATGTTGCACTGTACCACCTATTATCAAATATAGGACTTTTTGTTATGCCATTTTCCGTTAACACAACTAACATAATTGTTGTTAATGTCAATAAAACTGAAAATGGTGGATTATGTCAAACTCTCAGTTTTTGCAAATGGCAAGATTCAAACGGGTCCAAAAGGACCATATTATGATAAAGGACCAATTTGGAACATGAAAGTAAAAGTGGATGCGGATTGCTTAAGGCTCTTACCTAAAACATCGAAGTTATTACAAGTAGTTCCAAATACAAGAAATATATAAATGTATCACATACAGGCATTTGTACATGGAAATGGATCAAAAGAATTATTGTTTAAGGACATCAATAATGATGAAGATGTAGAGGCCCTCATAGATATGGCAAAGGCATTTAGAATGACATTCCTTCAACAACTCTACATCAAAGTCAAAGATCAAGGTGCCATGATGTAAGAGCAACTAATAATAGTTGAGATGATTACTCCTCATCCACCATAAGTACAAGGAGCTATGAATATCTTAGAAAACATCGAAACAACTAGTGACTTCTCCATGTAGAAGGAAGAAAATTTACCTATCAATGATGATCTCAATAGGGAGATAGAGGAGGCACTTGAAGATTGTGACACAGAAGATGAATTAATACATGAAGCAGATTCAAATAACGAACCAAATATAGATATTGAGATGGATATATTTGAAAAGGAAGAGGAATATCTAGATTCACCACAAAGTGCCCAAACACAGACAGTAGCATCTAGTGGTCTAAGAGAACAACAGACAGCTAGATTATCATTCCAAAACCACATTCTGTTCCTTAATAGGATAGATGTAGGAGATGGACATATATCATATGATGAAGATTTAATATATAACGAAGACCTATGGTTAGGAAATGAGCTAAAGAAGGGATGAGATTTAAGAACAAATTACACTTGATTCATGTATTAAAAATATGGGACATAAAGAATCGTTACAATTTCTTAGTGACTAAATCACATAAAAAGGTTTGAAACATTTTCTATGAAGATAGGAATATATACAATTTTAAATGGAAAATTCATGCGATCCAAAAGTGTTAGGATACAGACTTTGTAATTCAATTACTGATGGCTTATACACTTATACTAGGAGAAGATTTAGAAACGATCATCTACAACTTAACTAGACATTCATGAGCTAGTGTTTTTTGGGTCAAATTAAGAATGATCTAGATGTTAAGATCACTGTACTCAAACAATAAATAGAAGACACATATGGTTATATGATTTCAAAAAGAAAAGTTTAAGGGGCAAAAAGGATAACTATTGAGAAAGTGTATGGAGATTAGGATAAATCATATAATGAATTACCAAAACTGATGATTCAATCTAGAGAACAAATCTAAGAACATGTGTTGCATAGAAATTCTTATCGACCAATAAGGAAACTAATGTGATAGTTGACAAATTATTTTAGGCATTTAGGCCAAGTATAGAAGCATTCAAATACTATAAGTCCATGATCAGTATAGATGGTATATTTTTATATAGGAAATATCAACACAATTTGTTGATCACATGTAGTATGGATAGTGCAAATCACATGCTCCCATTGTCATTTGCACTAGTTGAAAAGGAATCGCGTTAAACCTAGAAATGGTTTATCAAGAAATTGAAGCAATGCCTCCATGGATCATGTAATGATGATCTCATCCTATTTATTATATCAAACAAACGCAAGGGTAATCAAAAGTAATGAAAGATGACAACATTGGATGGCAACCCCCTTATGCAAAATAGAGAGTGTGTATAAGACATATTGTTAGTAACTTCAACACAAAATACAACAACTATCTGAAGAAGCTAGTAACTAGAACAAGTTTCCAAGCACAAGAAAGCAAATTTGAATTCTATATGGAGGAGATAAGAAAGAGGAATACAATAGGTCCAAATTATTTTGTAGACATCCCCAATGAGCTATGGACATGATCACATGATGAGGGGTTCAAGTATGGTCAAATGATAATAAATCTCAGTAAAAGTTATAATGTCATGTTAAGAGGTCTTAGGTCATTACATGTATCTACATTGGTGGGATACTTCTAAGAGAGGTGTGTTAAAGTAGTTAAGGCTATACTTAAGAGAGAATCTCACTTCAAATAGGTTCTCAACAACATAGAAAGATGGAGAGGTGAGACTACTCAACACCAAGTAAAAACATTTAACATGAGAATAGGATTATTTAAGGTACAAACAGGAACATATATGACTAAATATGGAAGAAAAGGTAACCATTATCATAGAATGGACATAAATGATAATAAATGTAGCTATCACAAGTGACAAACGTACAAAATTCCTTTCTCACATTCATTAGCAACCATAGCTCACTCAAAAATAGATACAACTTATAAGATTGAGAGATGATATCATTGAGAAAATCAAGTAATGTGTTAACAAACTGCCTTCTAGCCTCTAGGAGATAGGTGCACATAGACAAATCCAAAAGGAATACCAAAAATACACCTACTATATGATAAAGCTAGAAAAGAAGGAAAATCGAAAGCAAGCAAATATCATAATGAGATAGATCTAAAAGAAAAACCAATGAAGAACTGTTGTAGAAGATGTAGAAAAAGAGGATATAATGTAAGAACATGCCTAAAATAAGGTTAATACAACCTATAACAAGTTTGTAGTACTATTATCTATAATGTTTTACTTTATAATTCATTTGATGCATTTAACATAAATTTACTTTTTTTATGCAAATGGATCTAAAATTAGTAGATAGATCAACATTGATACAACATGATACATACAATCAAGGGCTATATGGAGAGAAGAGGTACAAAGTGTAAAACTATCATCTTTTCAATTAAATTATATAATTTAGTAAAATCCAATGTAATTGAATTTTACAGGAACATAATCTAGTCATATGCTACCAAAAAGAATCATTACTAAAGAATCCTAAGAAAATGAGAGATGTATACAATGAGATGATAGATACATACTTGGAGTAGGCTAGATTCCATGGAGTTGCAAACTTGCCATTCATATAGTTAGATTGGGAACCGATCACGGCATTAGTAGAGAGATAGTAACTAAAGACTCACACGTTCCATATGACTTACGAGAAGGTTAGACTAACTCCTTAGGAAATTACAGTACGGTTCGGTTTTCCCATAGATGGGCAACTAGCGATAGGTACCATGATACATGGTTTACTAAATCTATATGAACGTTTACTAGATCAGATATTTAGGCAATGAGTTAAGATGTCTTAACTCAAGAGTCTTTTACTGACGTATCTCCTAATAGATGCAGATGAAATAGCGATCCAACGCCATACAAGGATTTATGTTTTACATTTGATTGGAAGACTATTATTCTTAGACACATCATCTAGCTACATGCACCTAAAGTTCTTACCACTGTTAGAGGATTTACAGAGAGCACATAGCTTCAGTTAGGGATCAGCTTGCCTCACATGGTTATATAGATATTTATGTAGAGACGCAAAGGATACGGCAACAGAGATGGATAGTGTAGTAGTATTGATATAGGTATGGTCATGGTAAAGATTTCCTCATTCGGCACCACAAAGGACATACAGACATGTAGCTTGCCTCGGTCCATTAGCATATCAGAAGAATGGCATTTTAAAGATACTAGACATACTACCTGAGATATACCGGGAAGGAAGTGATATATGATTAGCTTGCGTTCTTATGATTTGCTTCCACATCATTGAGATGCACCAGCCTAATAGAGTGATGAGACAATTTGGAAGAGTACAACGGATCTTAGAAAACTACAATACGAATCTGAACAACATATATATGATAGATTTGTGAGGAAAATTAGAAAAACACTAAGCTAGAAAGAACACGACATATATAGTCCACTGGCAAGATAGGAAGTAAAGGCTAGTTTAGATCATACATGATGATACCTTACTTAATATGGTCTCTATTGGCTAATTTGACCAGTACTTTCGAGTGACAGAGAGATATATCAATCAACTATAAGCACTTTTAGTTGCATTGGTAAGTTTTCTACTTAAAATATAACTAAAATTCAATTTTATAGTAATGAAAATTAACTCAATCACATTTAAAAAATGTAGTCTGATACATTTATGCGGATAAAGAAAAGCTTAGATATATAGGACATATACACCTTAACTACTACAAGTAAACATATATTAGACAAATATAGAGGTATTAAACTAAGCGATCTAGCTTAGCAGGAGCAGTAGCCTAAGGACCAGCCGGCCAGAGAGAGAAAATGAGGATGAGGACGAGAACGAAGACAAGCTTGAGCTCGAGCTTGAGATCATCAGCCAAACTTATAGGACAAATCTTCAAGTCCTATAATAGATGTGGATATACAGGCTCCTATTGATAATATTGTAGATCTACCTGTTATTGACCCTCCTGATGTTGATACTCCTACTATTGATCCTCCTACAAACAATCCTCCAACAGTAGATTGACCTACTAGAAATGCTCCTACTACAGATACTTCAATGGTTGATCTATCGATAGTAGATCCAACAAGATAGGCTCTAGCGGATCATATTGCGGACAATACACCATCATTTGAATTGTTGATACCAAATATGATTGTCTCATCATTATCCATCGTCACTCTACTTGCTCCTATCAGACTAATATGTCTAACACCATCAAATATAGGAGATGCAATCATATAGGTAATTATTAATTACTAAAATTTAGAATTATAATAAAAATTTTCTAATTTATAAAATATTTTGATAACTAATTCAATTTATTCATATATTATAAAACAAGCCACGAGAAATTTCAAAAAAAAATTACAAGAATCAACAACTACATTACAAGCTAAAAGAAGAAGAAAAACATACAAGAGGAAATGTAAATAAATATTGGATATTTGGTTTTGTATATAATTAGACACAAAAACAATTGTAATTTTCATTAATTACTACTAATGATATATATATGTATATATCCATGTATATCTATGTTTTTACTTTATATTGCATATACTATCTAACAAATGGCAAGAATCATAAATAAAATAACAAGAGTAAAAAATATAAAATTAAAAATAATACGTTTATTGTAAATATAAAAAAATCCAATCTTACTCTAATTGAAATAAGATACTATTATAAAAATTAAAAAAAAAAAGATTACTTAGAGTGTCACATTATACAAATCGACACATATATTTATATAATTATCATATTTTTAAGATGCAATACTATTAGATGCGATAAAACATTGGTAATTTTGTTTTGCAATTTGTATTTTGATAATTTTTTTTAATTGGTATGTAAACAAGTAATTTTCTCATATACATACATATATATATTATATATATATATATATGTGTGTGTTAAAATTCTTAATCGCATGTTTCTTTTCTTAGGTCCAAGCAACAACATATACCTCCATATTTTATATATTTAAAATCAAGTAGTCAATACTACAAAGCTCAAAAAGAATATCACATTAGATAACTCCACATTGGCATGTAACGTATTTCACATCACTTAAACCGCTCAAAGTAGTGCTTAATAGTATTGATGTCCATCACATTGTCTTAATGTCAGCAAAAACATATTTTGCCCGTCATCTTTGAAATTTTATAAGATGAAGCTTCTTTCCATACATGGTTTCTTTCATAATATAAACGTTTATTCATCATACTTAAGTTTTATAAGATAAAACCCGACCAAAATTCATTTGTGGTCTTAGCAACAGCAATAAACTAATTTTATTGGCTTCAAGAGAAAGGAAAATTTTGCCTATCTCCACATAAATATATTTCTTTCCTTTTTATTTTAATACACTAGTTTCCTTTTGCTATTATTATTATCATCATCATGGATATGCCAATATGATAAAATATATTTATGTTGTAGAAAGAGCAATATGCATTTATGCACAATAATGAGAAAGGATTGCCTTAAGAATATCAAGTATATCATATGCCAAAAAAAAAAAAAAAAAAAAAAACATGTAATCTAATATTTTATTAGAAAGTGCAGTTAATTGAGGAAAGAATGACCTATTGCATCCTAGCGAGTTATCATTTCTCATTGTCATTATGATCTTAACTTGTACATAAGTCAAACAAATTAATCTGGTCAATTAGTAGCGAAGAATTAGAGAGTGAATAATGGGAAAAGATTCACCAAAGCATGGAAGCAGTACTGTTGGTTGCAGATCAACCAATACCAAACTAAACATTCCTTAAGATTTTCGCAAGAATAGTAACGAGTGAATATGCCAAATAGAAAATATTTAACGTGAAAAAAATGTAGAGTATGTTTTGTGTTCTGAAAGTAATGATACCCAAGTGTTATTACATCTCCCTCGGTTGAAAGTTACAAAGCAAATATTTTTCGAGTCATCCACAAAATCTTCTCCATTTGGATGTACCCTCACAAAGCTGGAAACAATTCAACATAAAAATTCAAGAAACATACAGCTTATAATAGAAACAAGAGTGGCAAGTGAAGAGTAAAAAGTTGTGTGCTTTTAGTTATATAATATAAGCTATTTATAGAGTATCGGACGTGAATTATTTTTGGAGATAAGACAAGAATTAATGGAGTAATTATAGATTCAATAAATTTGAGACAATAACCAAATTAATAAATCTTTATGCTAATTGAATAAACTTTTTGAAATTTACTTAATATATAATTTCGAGTAATTTTTTTATTACTAACTGTTATTATTTATAAGTATGTGTGAACCTATCAATAAAATATGACTAAATATATAAAATTGGATAAAATATATAAATACAGTTTTTTTTTTTTTTTCTCTCTGTCGTATCATGTGTAATCTTCAGCCTGTCAGCGTGCATCACGGGTGATGGGCGCCTGAGTCTCGCCTTCTCAAGTGTAAAGGGTGAGTGGAGTTTTTACTGTCAAAAAGTACAATAATTTTATCTTGTCTTCCACAAACTTGACTTGAGTTTTACCGATAACATGTGACTAAATGTAGTTATTATTTTTATTTCTCTTTTTTCTACTACTTTTTCACCAACGTCCAGCTGTCCTTCACTCAACCAAGTTAGAAAGTTAAGAGTGATGCTAATCATTCGTATAAAATAATAAATAATATATAAATATTAATAAAATATTTTATAAATAAAAGTATAATTAATAATTTTCAAAAAAATACACCCCTTCACTATTATATACCAAAATTTAACTGGCCCGTATGCTTGGACCGATAAAAAGCCAACGACAAGATAAGCACTTAATGCACGCGAGTGCCGGCCCGTATGCTTGGACTGACTATTTCGTCGACGAAACCAATATATGATGTCAAATCAAAGGCTCAATATATAAAGTCTTGCATTTCGAGTGTGCGAAGTGATGATATACAATCAATCATCATACACGTAAAAGAAAAAAAATGAGTCTAATTTCTGACGATTTAGCTGATTTAAAGAAACCCCATGCCGTTTGTATTCCTTACCCAGCCCAGAGCCACATAGGAGCTATGCTAAAATTGGCTAAGCTTCTACACCACAAAGGCTTTTACATTTCTTTCGTAAACAGTGAATTCAACCACAAACGCTTGCTCAAAGCAAGAGGTCCCAATTTCAAGGAAAATTTGCCAAATGATTTTCAATTCCTAACCATATCAGATGACATTTCCGATTCAAATGAGGACGCGATCCAACACATCCCGTCGTTGTGCCAATCTGTGAGAACATACATGGCAGCTCCTATTTCTGCACTTATTGCCAATATCAACATGAATGCTAGTAGTATTAATGGCCCCCATCCTAAAGTGACTTGTATATTGTCGGATGGTTTCTTCGGTTTGTCTACGAGTTCGGTAGCTGAAGAACTTGGAATACCTCTAGTGGACTTGTGGACCATCCCAGCTTGTGCCATCATGGCCATTAGACAATACAGATCTCTCCAGAAGAAAGGCTTGACACCTCCAAAAGGTACTAAATATTTTAGTTGGACAACATAATTAAAGAAATTTCCATGCTCTTAATTAAAGAAACTATGTTCAAGTAATTTTGAGCCTGTCCTAGGTAGCCACTTATCATTTACAGGATCCTAGAATAATATATTAGCTTGTTTAAGCTTAACTCTCAGGAATCTAACTTGTGTTTGATTGAATAACGCAGATAACAGCTATCTAGAAAAGGATTTCTTAGAGACCGTGATCGATTCAATCCCAGGCATGATGAACATGAGAGTTCGGGACCTTCCACAATTTCATTCCATTGACGATGCCAGTGATACTGTATTGCACTTCGTCCTGGATTCCGTTGAAAGAAACAATAACAAAGCTATAGCAACAATCATTCACACTTATGATGCACTGGAAAGAGATGTTTTGACTGCTCTTTCAGCAGCGTTTCCTCCTCCTATTTACGCCATCGGTCCATTTCAACTCCTCCTTGAAGAGATTCAGCAGGAGAACAGCCATCTGAAGCACCTAGGTTGCAATTTATTAAAAGAAGATACAGAATGTCTTCAATGGCTCAATACTAGAGAACCTAAATCAGTCCTATATGTAAATTTTGGCAGCGTAGCGTTCCTGACACGGGAGCAACTAGCTGAATTCACGGTGGGTATCTGCCATAGTAAACAAGCTTTTCTATGGGTGATTAGGCCTGACCTTGTGAAAGGAGAAAAAGCAATCTTGCCATCTGGGTTTTTGGAAGAAACGGAAGGAAGGGGTTTCTTCTCGGGTTGGTGTCCGCAGGAAGAAGTCCTGAACCACCCATCTATTGGAGGGTTCTTAACACATTGTGGATGGAACTCAACTATTGAGAGCATTTCTGCTGGAGTTCCAATGCTTTGCTGGCCACGGTTTTCTGATCAGCAGACAAATAGTAGGCATGCTTGTGCTGAGTGGGGTCTTGGTGTAGCGATTAATAATGATTTCAAGTGGGAGGAATTGGAGAGCCTTGTGAGGGATGTAATGGATGGTGAAAAGGGAAAGGAAATGAGGAAGAAGGCAATGGAGTGGAGGAAGCTGGCAAAAGAGGCAACTTCACCAAATGGTTCGTCTCGCAAGAATTTGGACAAGCTAGTAACCCATCTTCTAGCCACGTACCTTGCTTAAGTGCATTATTTGTCTTTGCTCAAACATGTTTACTTGTTCTGTTGTCGAAACTGGAATAATCCAATATGAAACTCATTCGAAAATAAGACATTTTCCAAACTAGAAGCATTGGTAAGAGTTTTTCAACTTTTGTCTCTTTACATACTTCTTTTCCAAGGCAATACAGCAAAAGGAGTAGGCTCAAAGGAAAATTGGCTGCTTCTTCAATATAAATACATATATACATATATACAAGGACTCATAGTAGTGGTTCCTAAGCCATTGAAAATCTCCTCTTTAGCAAAGGAGAAATTCCCTTTCGATCTAATCATTGTAAGAAACTTAGTGTTGAACCAAGTTTTTACCAACCTTGAAAATTACATCCTCGAGCTCGAGCTCGAGCTTGTTATGAAATATGAAATTCGACATCGATTCATTTAAAAAAATAGGCCTAAACAAGCTAAGGCTCAAGCTCAAGCTTGAATTAAAGTTTAAAATTGATTCGAAATTTTGAGATATACCTTTTCACCCTTTTTATAATGAAGTTAATTCAAAATTTTATGATTTTTATTGCACTGATGGTTTTTTACTATTTTTACTTTCACATATATTTTTTTTTCCATTCTTATAGTCTTGTTATTAGAGATTTTTAATAATTTTTCAATTATACAAGTCATGTTAATATATTGTAGCTTTTTATGTAATATGCATGTTTATACAATGTACAAACTCATGACCTACCTGTTTAACAATACAGACAAGCCAAATTAGAACCCTAAATAAGGTTTTAAGCTCATCTCATTTAACTGCGTGTGCATTATTCGAACTCTAGCTTGCTTCACTTAAAAACCAAGCTCAATTCAACTAAGTCTAAAACGAACCATGTTCAAAACGAGCTAATCCTGAGTAGCTAGCAAGCTGTGAGCTACTCAACTCATTTATATTCGTAATATATTTTAAGTATTCAAGAATGCATCTAATTAAGATTATATTTGAAAAAAAAAATCAATTTTGATCAATTTCATCATTAATCGGTAAGAAATACGAACTATAAGCTTTTAATCTAGTTAGAGTTTAGTACTAGAGAAAGTCAGTAAGTGCTTGTTTTAGTGATAGGAAAGGTTTAATTGGGTAATCCAAGATAATTATTTACCTTAAGATAAGGCGATTTTTATCGTGCTTTAAATCAATTACACTAATCTGACTGATAATTCAACCTACATAACACCAATTAGAATGTTAACTAAATCACCATAGCAATTAATAATTCAAAAGATTTGTCCTTAATGGTATTCTTTTGAGGAGTTAGATATCCAATTTAGTTACTTTTAGTTTTTACATTTTTCATTATTGTCAAGCCTCATTTGATGAGAAGCGATTTAGTAAGTAATATATGTTATGTGTTATGTATATATGGTATACAAATACCAATATAATATAGATTTGTATAATGTGCCAACCCGGTAAATTTCCTAGATGGGGGTTTAGAAGTTAATAAAATCTCCCGAAAGATACCTTTAGTATTGGCAAGATAACAAACCCTAAACTTAAGAGGCTACTCTAAAAAAAACAAATGAACTTAAACTCCTAAAACCGTAAATGGCAGTCTTAGCCCTAATTTGATCCATATACTCAAAGCCTTCAAATCATACAAATAAATGCCAATGACTAATGTTAGCTCCCAAAGTCAACCTAGTCATAAAAAACTAACCCCAAACCTTAATAAGAAAGAGATTGATAGTTGAAGCCCGTGAAAGCTCCCTAAAACCGATAAAGGATAAGCTAAACCAAAAATAAATATTGGTATAGATAACCTTTCTAATGAATTCAAAACGATAAAACAAATACTCTAGTCCTTAAATGAACATTCGAACACGAAAATCCTAATTTGAACCATTATACATACAAGCCTTTAAATTATATAACCCTAATATATAGTCAAAAACCCTAATGCAACTATTGTCAAAAACCCTAATCCAACTATTATACTATAATTAAAGAGTAAAACTATTCATTAATCGAAGATTAATAGCATGATTGCCCAAAAACCCTAATCTACCCTCTAAGATGTACTCGAACAGCAATAATTTTCTCTATTCCCTAAACTAATTAGACAAGATTACCCAATGGGCTTAACCAACTTAATTTAACACATTAAACCTTAAAATGCGTCTAATTTTTGCTAAGTGTACTAGTAATTAAGAATAAGAAACTTAATTACACCTTAATCTGCTAATCGGGTTTTATATCATAATTAACTATAAATCAAGAATGACTAATCATATTAAATCAAAGTAATTATATGAAAATATCTCCTTAAGAATGCTAATGTTATACTTAAGGAGATAATATAATCCCCATAAAATTTCGAACAATTAACAATAAATCAAGAATGACTAATCATATGAAATCAAAGTAATTATATGAAAATATCTCCTTAAGAATGCTAATGTTTTACTTAAGGAGATAATATAATTCCCGTAAACTTTCGGATCCAAACTTAGAGTCTAATATAAGAATCAATGGATAATGCTTAAAACTGCTCAAGATCTAATAATAAAAGTTATAATAATAAAACCCCTAAATAAAATAATTGAACCCTACATAATATGTCATAAACCTTAAATCATAAGTCGAAAAACCCTAAAGAGAGTAAAACCTTCAAACCCTATTCATATATGTAAAACCTTAAAACCCCTATTATGTGGGAAACCTTAAAACTATTGGAAAATATCAATATACTAAATAAAACCTTAATTATAAGTCCAAAACCCTAATTCAACTAATAAACCTTAAGTATATCCCTAAATTATTTGCTAATTATAGATAATTTCTCCAATCACTAAGAAACCCTAAATCACTAGTCTCGTACGTGGTCAAAAAAACCTCAATCGATCTAAATAATAAAGGACTCTAACAAACGAAGTAATATAAGTCAATGAATTTAATTAAAGTGATAAAATATAGCAAGACCCTAGTTAAACCCTAATTAGGCCTAAATTACTTAATCAAGTATAATTACGATTAATTAGCTTAATTATCCTTTAATCAATCTATCAACTCTCATTACATCTTAATTAGTAACAAGTCAAACTCAATTAAAAAAAAAAAAGACAAAATTGGGAATTAAAGGAAACTTATCCTTTAGAAGACAAAATCTTCCCTCATATGGCAAAAAACAAATAAGGTACAATACTACCAAAAAGGGACCATATACCCTTATCTCAAAATAGCCACCTCTTATCCCCCTTAATCTACCTTCAATATCTACCATTTCATCCCAATAAAACCCTCATTTGAATCTACTTTTCAATCTTATGAAACTTTAGGAAACCTTATCTATAAACCCAAATAAAAATCAAAGAAGGAAGGAAGGAAGGAAAACCAAGAAGTGCTTTCAAATTCTCCTGTAGATGTCAGCACCTTTCACCACTACCACCAACACATGCCACCAAATCATAAACCATCACCTCCAAAATGTCACACATACATTTTAGCTTCCTAAAGACAAACATTTGCACCTAAAGAAGTACATTTTGATTTTGTTTTTGAGTGGAAAAGTTGAAGCTTATGCATACCAGTTTAAAGTAAAACTTACCCAACTTAGGTTTTCTATTTACACTTGTTTTACCTATGATATCTTAAGAGTTTAAAATTATAAATACTATATAAATATATTATAATCATGTACATGTCATTTTAAAGCCTCATAATTACACCTATAATCATGTATTTAGCTAACTTGCTACTTATATTCTAAAAGTGTAGAGATAATTGTATATAGATAACTTGAAAAGAAGTTGATAAAACTCCATGAAGCTCTATATACCACACATGCTACCACTTCGTTAGTGAACATTCATCTTGCTCGCACCATTTTATGTAATGTTATTAGCTCAAAATAAGAAGAAATATGATTAAAACAAGGAAACATATTAGAATAAGTATTCGATGGATGGAGTTGAAGAAATCCTAGAAAACCCTTACTTGGTTGCCACTATTGATAGACTTAATGAGCTGTAGATTTTTATTAATTAGTATAATGACATGATTGTTTAGTGTTAAGTATGATATAGGATGTAATTAATCAAGTTAATGGCCTAAACCTGTTAAGTTAGTAATTAAGGCCTTATGAATAGTATTAGAAACCACATTAATGAAATGAACCAAATCTAGAATACTTAGTAAAATGGGTTATTCAATAGACCCATTAGGTTATTTGAGTGATTAGAATAAGTTGGAATCAAGTTTATGGTCTTAGAATGCAAATTAGGCTCAAACTAGCTTAGTTAGCGATTAAGGCCCTAGAAATGTGATTAGAAGCCCAATAACTAAAAAGAATCAAATATGAATCCTAATAGAAAATGGACTTATCTTAAAGCTTTTAGTAGGCTTAAGCCCAAAATAATAAGTGAAGCTGCGCTTAAGGCCCTAAAATACAACATAAGCCTAAAAGCCCTTAAAAGAACCAATAATAGAGCCCAATAACTTAATAACCAAATTTGATCTCTCAATTAAAAGGCTCATAAAATAAAATATAAAAAGACTCATTAAGTCCAAAAGCCCATTAAAGCTATTCTTTATAGGCCCCTTAATAAGTTAAGGCCTTAAATTAGTAAAAAGGGCCCATTTAGGCCCATAAAAGTAACATTAAAGCTCAAATTAAATGTTGTGGAATTTGACTAGAAACTTAAATTTAAAATACCTAAATAAAGGCCTAAAAGGTCATGTATAGGGTCCAACACCTAAAATTAAGCCCAAAGCCTAAAACTAAACTTAAATCCTAAAATAGTCAAACGAACACCATTAACCAACAAACATGTTTGACCCAAACCGAATTGTTACAAGTCTAAACACCTAAAAAGGACATCACCAAATGAAAGAACACTCAAAAATTATGAAAGCCAACTATAATAACATGAAATTTCAAATTAAAACGAGAAAGTTATGATATGAAAAAAGTAGAAATTGGGAAATTATAGTGACACTAGCGAATAGATTAAGTTTAAAATGAGTCTTATTTACTTTAATTACCTTACTTAGGTGATTTGGATATTAAGTTCAAGATACCGAAGCCTATTAAGAATATTAGACTTCAAGGCTAACTGAGTATATCACCCCCTATTTGACTCTATCATGTGCTTATAGTTAGTGCACCATCTAATTATATCTGATAATTGAACTTGTTGCATGTTGAGGTATATGGGAACTTGTATGTGCTTGCTTTGGTTGACTCTTGCTTGTAAAATACTTTAAGATATTTCAAACACCCTTATTTGATGCATTAGAACTTTGGGTATTAGAGTATCTAGAATATATTTGCTTTATCACCCCATGATCCAAGTTAATAAATATTCGACCTTTAATTAAAACTAGACATTCATTGCAACCTGTTACATAAGTTAAAGGGCATCAACACTACACAATAGAGCGAGAGATCATGCATAAATGAATCCATATTGATATTATATGCAGTGATTATTTATCGTACAACATATTTGTATAACATGTTCTTGCCTCAATCTTTGGAATCTACTTAACTCTAGGGAATGTCACCTTCTACTTAAGGCCAAGCCGTATCTACTGCTAAGGGGTACTTATATTGCTAAGAGAACTCATATTGGACGTAGATACTTAGATCCTAACATACCCAAATACTTCCCAACCCGAGCAATAGTAGGTGTAAAATTGTGCCATATGGAAATTCATATGTTTGATAAATAACTTGCTTGTTATTGTTTGATAGTAAAGTAGAAAGGTTCTACACGAAGCAGGATATAGCTTAACCACCCCTACCATCTACCCCTACCATGCACACCCTCGGCCCTTAAGTTTCTTTTATAGGTTTTACGAAGTTGAAGCTAAAGTTAAGCTAGGATTCGAGAGCAAAGTACTCCATCGAGCTAAGGAAGTAGAACGATAAGTTTAGAAAAACAAGTAAGATAATTGAGTTGAGAATTTAAAGCGCTTAATAAATTTATGATTGTTAGAATTTAAATATCCTTTTTTATTGTTTGGTAAGTGATTTCAACTCTCTATAGTTTTGGTGACTATAGATTGCTGAATCAATATAGATTTATATATATATAGTCAAGCAGATGTATGTAAAATGAATAAGTATCCTTAAAAACTCTTTAGCTAAAGCCTGTAATCTCCAACTTGTAAAGAAATCTCTATATCATAGGTACACATGTGATATGAATATTTTAAATAAAATTATCAGGCCCATTTCTGGAGCGTTACATAATGTGTACAAATAATGCGTAGTATTGATTTAGAAACTATTCATTTCATTATTATCTGTGTCAACATCTTACTAGTATTTACACACCACGTTCAAATGCATACATGGTGTGAAAGTACCTATTAAATCTTTTTTCTTGTTTAACTTAGCAAGTTGAATCTAGTTTGATCTTATCTAGTCAAAAAACTAGTTAAGAGCATCCATTTAACCTTCATTAACAATACTTAAAAGACCCAATTAACCCGATAATCCAACCTGATTCTTATAGGATCCAATTTGGTTTATTTAGGTCAGAATATATTGTTCCCTATTTCTTTTTGTAAGAGAATCTACTAATTCACTAAAATAATAAACCTAGATCTAAGAAATATAACAAGTAAATTATAAAAACTCTAAATTTTCAAATATTAAGAAGTTGAAAATTTTTATTATTTTATAAATAAATATGAATTTATCTCATGATATTTTTATCAACTCTAACTTAATCTTGGTTCAATCCTAATTTGATCTCTTTATCTTTAGCCCTTTAACATTTTTGAGCCAATCTATTTGTCTAAGTTTACAACATTGAGATTTATAAAGTCAAATCTTTTATTGGCATAAGATTAATATATTTAGGAGGTACCACTTCTTTTGAAATATCACATTAATTCACCAATTGTACTACCTATATGATTCAATACTCTTACTAATAGTTTTTAGCTCTTAAATTGATTTTTATTAAAAAAAATCGTATAGTAATAGTGATTTAGTAGGATTAAGAAAGAGTGAATCAAGTTTTTGATGCCATTACGAGAAAATGATTGGTGCTACTTTTAGTTTTAAAGCTACTTGCAAATTAGGTTTCTTTATTAAAAAGCATTTGCAAAAATTAAAATTCAAAAAATAATTTTCTATTTTCTTATTATTTATTTGTTTTCCTCTCTCCTAAGACAAAAGAAATTTTTTTTCAAAGTTTCCAAATCTCAATAATGTTTCCTTCTCTTGCTTTTTTTTTTTGTTTATATTTGTAAATATTGGTTCTAGTTAATTTGAGTTTGTAAAGTTTTCTCCTTTATTCCATAAAAAATTAAAAAAATATATTTCTATAATGTAGATTCATCGGCTACTACAAGTTAATTATTTATTCCTTTGAGTTTCTTTTGTAGATTGGAATTTATACTTTCCTTCTATTCTTCGTTTTGTAGAAGACCACTTAAGCAACATCATGAAAGGCCATCAATTTTTCTGCTTTTAGGTGGAGGAAGACCTAAATAATAATTTGGAATAGTCAATCCCATCTTGCTTTGCATGATACCTTTTGCACAACGCTCTCAATGTGATATTTTTTATATGTCATGTCTACATATTAACACTTTATGTGGACGATGTGATTTAATGAGTGAAACCTCTATGAAACACTTGCTCTCTAATACTTAGCCTCTATATGGGGCTTAGACTGAGTTGGAAAAGTATCCTTACTCATTAGAAGCTTAACTTTGGTGAGAAGTTAGAGATACCCTCAAAAGTAACTACATCTACCTAATTATAGGGAGAAGTTGGAGCAAATGGTATTAGACTCTAAGGTATCTCCTCTTTGATTTGAAAAGTATAGAATCTATTCCAATTATCTTGGTGGCCTTAGTCATAACTAGTTTATCCACTCAACTCCTCTTCTAAGGAAATATGCCAAAAGGGGTAGGCTGAAAGGAAAATTGGTTGCTTCTTCAATATAAATACATACACTGTATACATAAGGACTTGTAGTAATGGATCCATAGCCATTGAAAATCTCCTCTTTGGTAGAGGAGAAATTCCCTCTCATTCTTATCATTGTAAAAAACTTATTATTGAATCGAGCTTTTACCAAACTTGAAAATTATAGGCTCAGGCTCGACCTCGAGCTCATTATGAAATATGAAATTCAACATTGATTCATTTAGATAAACAAGCCCAAACAAACTCAAGTTCAACTTGAACTAAAGCTCGAAATTGATTCAAAATTTTGAAATCTACCTTTTTATCCTTTTTTCAATGAAGTTATTTCAAAATTTTACGATTTTTATTACACTAATGGTTTTTGATGATTTTTACTTTAGCATAGTTTTTCTATTTTTTTTTCCATTCTTATGTTCTTGTTATTATATATTTTTAATAATTTTTCAATTATACAAGTCATGTTATTATATTGTATTTTTTTACATAATATGCATGTTTATACAATGTACCAACTCATGACCTAACTGTTTAATAATATAGACAAGCCAAATCAGAAGCCCAAATAGGGTCTTAAGCTGATCTCATTTAAATACATGCACATCATTTAAACTATATCTTGCTTCGTTTATGAACCAAGCTCAATTCAACTAAGCTTAAAACGAGCCAATCTTGAGTAGCTTACAAGCCACTCAACTCATTTACATCTCTAATATATTTAAAATATTTAGGAATGCATCTAAATTGAGATTATATTTGGAAAAAAAAATAGAAATCAATTCTAATCAATTTCATCATTAACCAACAAGAAATATGAACTAGAAACTTTTAATCTAGTTAGAGTTTAGTATTTAAAGGAGGTCAATAGGTACTCATTTTAGTGACAAGAACGGTTCAATTGGGTTATCCAAGATAATTATTTACCTTAAGATATGGCAATTTTTATCGTGCTTCAAATCAATTACAGTAATCCAATTGATAATTCAACCGATGTAACACCAATTAGAATATTAGCTGAATCACCATAGTAATTAGTAATTCAAAAGATTGGTCCTTGATTGTATTCTTTTGAAGAGCTAGATATCTAATTTAGTTAGTTTAAGTTACTTTTAGTTTTTAGATTTTTCCTTATTGTCAAGGCTTATTTGACGAGAAACGAATCAATGAGTAACACACGCCATGTGTTAGATACATGTGGTATGTAAATACCAATACGATTTTAACTTGTGTAATGTGTATAAACCACGCGTGGTAGTTGATTTAAAAACTATTCCTTTCATTATTATTCATGTCAATATCTCACTGATATTTGCACATCACATGTAAATATATACATAGTGTGAAAATACCTATTGAATTTTTTTTCTTGTTTAACCTAGCCAGTTGAATCTAGTTTGATCTTATCTAGTCATAAAACCAGTTCAAGTCATCCCTTCGACACTCATTAACAAAACTTAAAAACTTGGTCAACTCGATAATCCAACCCAGTTCCTATAGGATCTAATTGGGTTTGTTCAAGTTAGAATGTATTGTTCCCTTTTTCTTTTTGTAAGAGAATCTACCAATTCCCTAAAATAATAAACTTAGATCCAAGAAATATAAAAAGTAAACTATAAAAACTCTGAACTTTCAAGAATTAAGAAGGTGGAAACTTTTATTCTCTTATAAATAAATATGAATTTATATTATGATATTTTTATCAACTTCGATTCAATCTTGGTTGGATCCCAATTTGACTATCTTGATCTTTGGCCACTTCACATTGCTAAGCCAATCTGTTAGTCTAAGTTTACAATATCGAGATTTATAAAAGTCGAATCTTTTATCGGCATAAGATTAATATATTTAAGAGGTAATATGCCACTTCTTTTGAAATATCGCATTGATTCACTAACTGTACTGCATGTATGATCCAATACTCTTGCTAATGGTTTTTAGGTCTTAAATTGATTTTTGTAAAAAATCATATGGTAATAGTGATATAACAGGATTAAGAAAGAGCTAGTCAAGTTTTTGATGCCATTACTAAAGAAGAATCTGTGCTACTTTTAGTTTTTAAGGCTACTTGTAAATTAGGTTTTTTTTTTTTTTTACTAAAAAGCATTTGTAAAAATTAAAATCAGAAAATAATTTTCTATTTTCTTGTTATTTATATATTTTCCTACCTCTTAAAATAAAAGAAGAAATTTGCGAAGTTTCAAAATCTCAATGATGTTTCCTTCTCTTGCTTTTTTGTTTATATTTGTAAATATTGGTTTCAGTTAATTTGAGTTTTTAAGGTTGTCTACTTTATTCCATAAAAAAAAATTATTTTTCTATGATGTGGGTACATTGGCTGCTAGTTATCAATTATTTATTTCTTTGTGTTTCTTATACAGTTTAGAATTTATACTTTCTTTATATTTTTCATTTTGTAGAAAACCACTTATGCAACATGATTTAAGGCCATCAATGTTTCTACTTTTAGGCGAAGGAAGACTTGAATAATAATTAGGAATAGTTAGTCCCACTTGCTTTACATGATGCCATTTACACAATGCTCTCAATGTGACATGTTTTATATGTGATGTCCCCATATTAACATTTTATGTGCATGATGTGATTTGATGAGTGAAACCTCTATGAAACATTTGCTCTATATAGGGCTTAGACTTAATGGGACAAATATCCTTACTAATTAGAAGCCCAACTTTGGTGAGAAGTTGGAGATACCCTCAAAAGTAACTACATCCACCTAACTATAGGGAGAAGTTGGTGAAGATGATATCAAACTCTCAAGTATCTTCTCAATCTATTGCGGTTATCTTGGTGGCCTTAGTCATAACATTTTTATGCTCTTAACTCCTCCTCTAAGACAATACGCCACAAGAGGTAAGCTCAAAGGAAAATTGGTTGCTTCTTCATTATACATACATATAATACATACATATATATATATACATATATATATATATACATATATATATAAGGACTCGTAGTAATGGATCCATAGCCATTGACCATTAACTCTTTGGTAAAGGAGAAATTCCCTCTTGATCTTATTGTTGTAAAAAACTAAGTGTTAAACTGAGCTTTTACCATTGAAAATTATAGGCTCAAGCTGAAGCTTTTTATGAAATATGAAATTTGACATCACTTCATTTAGATAAACAAGCTCAAATAAGCGAACTATTGCTTGAAATCAATTCAAAAATTTGAAACCTACCTTTTTATCCTTTTTTCAATGAAGTTACTTCAAAATTTTATGATTTTTATTACACCAATGGTTTTTGATGATTTTTACTTTAGCTTAGTTTTTCTTCCCCCATTCTTATGTTCTTGTTATTATATAGTTTTAATAATTTTGCAATTACACTAGTCATATTATTATATTATATTTTCTAATATAATATAAATGTTTATACAATGGACCAACTCGTAACCTAACTATTTAATAATACAGATGGGCTAAATGAGGAGCCTAAATAAGGTCTCAAGCTCATCGCATTTAAATATATGCACATTATTTGAACTCAAGCTTACTTCATTTACGAATTAAGCTCTAAGTCGACAAAGCATAAAACTGTCTAAGCTTGAGTAGCTTGCAAGCCACTTGACTCATTTACGTCCCTTATATATTTTAAATATTCAATAATGCATATAAATTAAGATTGTATTTGGGAAAATAAAAATAAAAATAAGTTCTAATCAATTTCATGAGTAACTAGCCTAAATTACGAATCAAAAACTTCTAATCTAGTTAGAGTTTAGTATTTAGAGAAGGTCGATATGTACTCATTTTAGTGACAGGAAAGGTTTTTTTTTTTTGGTAATCCAAGATAATTATTCACCCTCAAGATAAGGAGATTTTTATCATGCTTTAAATCAATTATACTAAACCGACTAATAATTCAATATACATAACACCAGTTGGAATGTTAGCTAAATCACTATAGCAATTAGTAATTCAAAAGGTTGGTCCTTGATTATATTTTTTGTAGAGTTAGATATCTAATTTAGTTAGTTGAAGTTAGTTTTAGCTTTTAGTTTTTTAATTGTTCTTAAGCCTTATTTGATAATAAACAATTCAATGAGTAACACACACCACGTGTTATGCATATATGGTATGTAAATACCAATACAATATTCACATGTATAAATGTGTATAAATCATGCATCGTAATTGATTTTGAAACCCTTTCATTATTATTCGTATCAATATCTTATGAATATTTACACACTAAGTATAAATGTAAACATGGTAGGTAAATAGCTATTAAATGAATCTTTTTTCTTGTTTGACCTAGCCAGTTGAACCTAGTTTGTATACATAGTGTATAAATACCTAAATGATAGATAATAACTTTCCTCGAAACATAGCTTATAACTTTCATCGTACTATACTCTCCAAAGCAACTCTTCTCAAAATCTAAAAGGGTTCTAGGTTGGAATCCTATTCTAACTAAGGATTCTTATGGTTCCGAGGGATCCAAGTACAAGAGAACTAAGAACAAAGAGCTTCACTACCACCCATACCCCCTTCCCAACCTTCCCCTCCTCTTCTGCCAACTCTTTAGTCTTGGTCATGGATAGATCACCTAAGTTCGAGTCCATATGCAATGACAATTGCCCTATGAAGACTCGCTTTCATTATGGCTCCAGTAAGTTCCCTTAACTAAGCTATTACCTATGAGTCACCGGCTTATTCTTCAATGGATACGCAATCAGAGCCTTAATCCCCTCCCACTAATTGGGAGTTTATAGTTTCTTGTACTATTTCACTCCCCGATGCAGGTTCTTTTCACCTTTCCCTTACGTACTACTTCGCTATCGATTACCTAGGATTATTTAGCCTTAGAAGGTGGTCCTTACTAATTCATATGGGATTCCACATGCCCCATACTACTCAGGTCAAACTGTAATTTAATGATGCTTTCGACTACTAGACTACCACCATCTTTTTTCTTGTTTGACCTTACAGGTTGAACTTTGTTTGACTTTATCCAGTCATAAAACTGGTTCAAATCATTCCTTTGACCCTCATTAATAGTACTTGAAAAACCTAGTTAACCCAATAATCTAACTTGGTTCCTATAGGTTCCAGCTATGTTTGCTCGAGTTAGAATGTATCATTTCCTTTTTTTTTAAGAGAATGCACCAATTCACTAAAATAATAAACCTAGATCCAAGAAATATAAAAAGTAAACTATAGAAAACTCCAAACTTTCAAATATTAAGAAGGTAGGGAATTTTATTCTTTTATAAATAAATATGAATTTACATTATGATATTTCTATCAACTCCGATTCATTCTTAGTTCAATCATAGTTTAACTCTCTTAATCCTTAGCCCCTTCACATTGTTTACAACATTGAGATTTATAAAAGTCGAATCTTTTATCAACATAAGATTAATATATTTAAGAGATAATACGCCACTTCTTGTGAAATATCACATTGACTTGCCAACTATACTACCTATATGATCTAATAATCTTGCTAATAGTTTTTATCTCTTAAATTGGTTTTTATAAAATATCATATAGCAGTAGTGATTTAACAAGATTACGAACGAGCAATTAAAGTTTTTTATGCCATTACTAAAGAAGGATTGGTGCTCCTTTTAGTTTTTAAGGCTACTTACAAATTAGGTTTTTTTTTTTACTACAAAGCATTTGCAAAAATTAAAATTCAAAAAATAATTTTCTATTTTGTCATTATTTATATGTTTTCCTCTCTCCTAAAACAAAAGAAAAAATTTACAAATTTTCAAAACCTCAATAACGTTTCCTTCTCTTGTTCTTTTGTTACATTTGCAAATACCGATTCCAGTTAATTTGAGTTTGTAAAGTTGTCTCCTTTATTCTATTAAAAAAGAAAAAAAATTACTTTTCTACAATATGGGTCCATCAATTGCTCCTTGTCAATTATTTATTTCTTTGATTTTCTTTTACAATTTGGAATTTATACTTTCTTCATATTTTTTGTTTTATAGAAGACCACTTGAGCAACATGATTTAAGGCCATCAATTTTTCTGCTTTTAAGAGAAGGAAAACTTAAGTAATAATTTGGAATAATAAGTCCCATTTTGCTTTACATGATGCTGTTTGCATAACATTGTCAATGTGACATTTTCTATATGTAACATCCACATATTGATATTTTATGTGCATGATGTGATTTGATAAGTGAAACCTCTATGAAACACTTGCTCTCCAATACTTATCCTCTATACTAAGCTTACACTTAGAGGGAAAAATATCCTTACTCGTTAGAAGCCTAACTTTGGTGAGGAGTTGGAGACATCCTTAAAAGTAACTACATCTGCCCAACTATAAGGAGAAGTTGGAGTAGATGGTATCAGACTCTAAAGTACCTCCTCTTGGATTTGAAAAGCATAGAATCTATTGTAGTTGTCTTGGTTACCTTAGTCATAACTTTTTTATGCTCTTAACTCCTCATCTAAGATAATACACCAAAAGGGGTAGGCTCAAAAGAAAATCGGTTACTTCTTCAACATACATGCATACATACATATGTGTATACAAGGACTCGTATTAGTGGATCCATAGCAGTTGATCATCACCTCTTTGGTATAAGAGAAATTCCCTCTCAATCTTATTATTGTAAAAAACTTAGTCTTGTGCCAAATTCTTCATAAGGAGCAGTTAGAGTGACATCTTGAAAATTCTAATCCTTAATGCAATAGATTAAACACAACCTTATTGGTCTTAGATACGCTTAATATAAGTAAAAGACAACTTAAGCTAATGCTTTATCTCTTAGAGAAGAATTGGAGGCTTAATTGGAAAACAAGGCAAATAACTCCCCAAATGCATTTATACTGGGGTACTTTGTGCATATCCTATTACACAAAATCTAGACAAAAGTCTCTGCTATATGTGCTTCATAAGAGATTGCATTGGTATTTCAAGGAGAGTTATGAATATTGAATGAGCATCTAAAAAGGAAACCGATATATTTGTAGTAGAATATGCATTAAGATGCTTTGGCTAGATTGATGAAGACAATGTTGATAGAAAATATTGATCAATGGTGATGGTATATGATTAAATGGTAATTAAGAATATTGATTAATGGCAATGGAATGTGTATTAAATAGTGATTGAAAGTTAGTGACATATGAAAAGCTTGGAGAAGCTAAAAACCATATCTAGGAAATGGAAGAGACAAGCTATATTTACTTACTAAAAATAAAAGACTAAAGGCAAGATATATGTATATGTTTATGTGTGTCGTAACGTCATGTTTGATAAGAGAAAATGGTCTGAAACAAAATGAATTGAACTAAGTTAAAACAGAATTTAGATTGGAATTGTAAATCCATTCTTATGTTTGGAAATATCCATTGAATGGAATGTGCATATTATAGTATTTGTTAAAGACAACATTAATTATTGGATATTTAAAGGATAAATTAGTGTTTTTAAAAATAATTAATAAGCAAGGAATAGAATCACAATTCTACTTTCTCAAACGCAAGATCAAATTCCTCATTAAAGTAAGTATCGCTGAATCTATGGAATTATGATTCCATCTTGTAAATATACTTCTAAACAGGGGAAAGAAAATAAGACCTTGAGCTGTGATTCTATTTTAGCTCATTCCTACATATGAAATGTGATATAAGATATCTTAAACCATATATATGAGAAAGTCCAAGAGTAATGGTATAGGAGAATAAGGACCAAAGTTTGTTACCTTAAAGAAAAAAGGCCTAAAGTTTGTTGTATGAATTAAATAATTAACCAATTTCAAAGGTTTATCTACCTAAAATACAAAAGAAAAAGGGAAAAGAAAAACAAAGATATTAAGGGAGTAAGAGTATATAATTGAGGTAGATATGGGCAGTCATAAGTAAAAAGAAAATCTAAATAATAGGGTAAGCAGTGTTATGTATGGGGATGGATGTAAGACATGCAATCAAGGGGCCTAATTTTGAATTTAATTAGTATTTTTTTTTTAGAATATGATATTTATATTCTTCTTTTTCAATAAATTTTTTTTCAAGCTTTAGGGAAATGAGCCTCTTTTGCAGCAAATATGGATTCTTCTTGATATTTCTTTAGAAAAATAATAATGTATTTTTAAAGAAAAATATTAGCTATGTCCACCAACATGTCTCCATCAATCATACACATACCCTTAACCTTATGGAAAATAATTTCATAATTACATGTTAATTCTTTATCCAAGAGTGTGCTTGTGATCCATGGGGACACTTTGGAGACAAGATATTAGAGACAATTAATATTTATCTTCATTATACACTTAATGGAATAAATTTTCATAATTACATATTAATTCTTCATTCAAGTGTATGCTTGTGATCAATGGGCACAAAATTGAAATAGGAAATTACGGATGGCAAATATTTATTTGTATCTTAGAGATAAATATTATTGTGCCTAGTTTTTTGTTTGCAACTTATTCCCATCAATCACATTCATATACTTAATCTTGTGGAGCAAATTTTCATAATTACATATCAACTTCTCATCCAACTGCATACATATGATCAATTGAGATGCAATTAAGATTAGAAAATAGAGATAGCAAATATTTATCCATATCTTAAGGATAAATATTAATCATGCCTAATTTCTTGTCTCCAACATTTTCTCACTAATCACATATATACACCTAATTTAGTGGAACAAAATATTCATAATATTACATGTTAATTCTTCATCCAAGTGTATGTTTATGATTAATGGGGCACAATCGAGATAGGAAATTAAGGACAACAAATATCCAAGTGTGTGTTTATGATCAATGGGGTATGATCAAGATAGGAAATTAAGGATAACAAATATTATTTGTGTCTTAGGTATAAATATTAGTTGTACCTACCAATCTCATGTATACACCTAATCTGGTGGAACAAGTCTTCATAATTGCATATTAATCTTCCTCCAAGTGCATGCTTATGATTGGTGGAGGCAACCAAGAGAAGAAACTAGGAACGATAAATATTTATCCATATATTAGTGATAAATATTAGCTATGCCTAGTTTCTTATCTCCAATATCTCCTTACCAATAACATGCATACATCTAATCTAGTGGAACAAATTTTCATAATTACATATTAATAATTCTTCCGAGTATAGACACAATTGACATAGGAAATTCAGGACAGTAAATATCTATCTATGTATTAAGGATAAATATTAGCTATGCCCATTTTCCTATCCTCCAATGTCCTCACCAATTGTATGCAAACATCCAATTTAGTGAAACAAATTTTCTTAATTACATCTTAATTCTTTGTCTAAGTGTGTACTTATAATTAATGGGGGAGATAATCGAAACAAAAAAAATTAAGGACAATATATACTATGTGGTGGATTACCATAATTAGTTGATCACGTGCGACAAGTATATCGGTTGACCTAAGAGACGTATTGAGTTGATGATACGTGAACGGATGTCATTGAGAAGAGACATAGGAGAAAAAACAAGCAAACTTGTTATCTTGAATGCATACATGTGACAGTGAATTGAGCTCGGTGTTCTTGATCGCTCTTGAATTGTTCTTGATAAACTTTCAATTTCATCTTCTCTAAAGTGATTTCAATAGAGTTCTAGTGTTTGTCTCATGCTTGCTAATATTCTAAATATGACTCAAATGAGAAGAGAAGTCTCTTATTTATAAAATTTAGAGATCAACCTTATCTGTCGAATTACTTCAAGATGAATAGCTGAGATTAAGGCCTAATATTGAAGCTTATCCTCTCTTTTAGCCTTCATTGGCTTAAATATGAGCCCAAGTATGATTAGGGCTTTTGTTAGCTAAAAAAAAAAAAAACCATTATCATTATTATTAAGCTTAAAGGACTGAGTCTCCTTGAGGCCCAATAAGACCAAATTAAGCCTAAATAGGCCCGAAAGAATTGTTTCTGAGTCTACTTTCTGTACACGAGATAACTAAATAAGGTCAAGAGCAAAATATCCAGTCCAACAATCTTTACTTTAAGTCTACTAAGCTAGATCTCCCTAAAACATCCTTAATTAGATCAATTTCGTAAACTCTATTACTAACCTAAGATATTGGCTCATGGCATTAAATTAGGTTAAAAGCTTAATTACTAAAATAACCTTCTACATTTTGCCCCCTGGCCAAAAGTCCTTTGGATACAATCAAGAGGGTTTTGGGCATTTCAGAAGTTGTTTATTCAACTGTTATATAAATGTACTAAATATTGACTTTGGTTATTTGATTATTTCCAATATCAATGGATTTAATGCTTCTTTCTTATCACTAATGAGCTGAGTATGATATGCTAGTATTTATTTTGTTGCCATAGAGCACATACTTTGATATGTTTTTGTATCACACTTTGCAATGATTTGTTGCTCTCATGATATTGATTTGCATCCATTGTGTAGAGATGATAAGTTAGTTCTAGTTTCTCTCGATATTTTTTCCTTATTTTACAAGTATTGGTAGAAAAATAAAGCCATCCAAAGCACTTGTAGAAATTTAGGGCTCAAAATGATATATCCATTTGGTCATGTTATACATACCCATATATGTATATATATATATATATTATTGGCGAAAGGAAAAAAAAAATTTATCCTTAACTTGCACCATTATTGCATCTTCTTCTATACTTGCAAATATATCTACAATCAACCAAATCAGCTTGCATCACTTTCAAATCTTTGGTTTATTACTTCAAATCTCTCTTATAGATACAAATTTATCACATCTTGTAACTAAAACAATTCAAGCATCAATAAATTTATTTATCCTCGATCAAATCTTGAAAATCAAATCTCCAAGTTTGAATAGTCCAATCCCTATCCTTTTATCCCCATATCATCAACTATAAATATATGTGTTCCCTCTATACCTCAACTTCAATAAGGTAGGCGTAAGTCATTATCCTGAGTGCACACCAAGAGACATCTTTGGTCTTTGAATTTGGCTTGTCTATCTGGCATGTGAGTTCAGCTAGGATATGAGCATCATTAGTTGACAAATTAACGTAATTGCCTTCTTCCCCAAATTCCATTCAACGCTGCTCTTTGGATTTGAATCTTATCTCATGATGATCGTTTAATGCTTTTCCCACAATTGTAGTCTTTGATTTTTTTTTTTTTTTTTTGTTTCTCTCTACAGATTTTCTTGATCGATACGAACAATTGCGCGAAGTGAGTTTCGATTCAGCAACCAGTTTCAATATCGAAATATCGTGCCCTGATTGTCGACCGATATCAAGAGGACCCATAATACGATACTACAGGTACTCTTTCAACTTTGTTTTGCTGTTAAATTTAATTGGTGGTAGATGGCTCTAGATGTTGGCTCTTTTTTTTTTCTAATGTAAAATTCTTCTCTTGTGACGTCCTTCATTTCTTCCTTTCGAAGTAAATGTTCTCGGGATTATCGGCTTTGCTTCCAAATATTTTCATTCGTATCAACATGTAAGCGACCTTTTCTGGCTTATTTGTTTGACCAATGCTAGGCATGTCAATAACTTGTATGGGTATCAAATTCATGTCCATGAACATATCTTTATATTTCGTATTGATTTCATTAGATCCCGACCAAGAAACCTTGACTCTGATGAATCTCCAAATATTCGAATAATGTTTGCTTCAATTATATATATATATATATAAATTTCACTTGATAAACGTAATTACAAGTCACAAACTAAATGATGCACTTGGATTTAACACCAATGTAAGCCAAGCCATGTAATCACGTGTGGAATTTTCTCTTTGGATTAGATTTTGTACCAAATGTGATTAATTTAAACCTCTTTCAAATCTTCTACCTAACTTTTAAATCTTACTCTAACAAACTAAATCTCATTATCTATTATCACTATATTAGATTTACGCATTATCAAATATATCCCTCCTTATCAAATCTTAGATTCAAATTTTTCCTTTGCATCAGCTATAAATATTTCTTATGTACTGTTGATTTCTTCCCCCACAACAATAACAAGCTTCAATGGTAAGGTCATTCTTTCATCTTTCTCATTATTACTTTTTTTAATAATAACAAATTCGATTCGGCCCTTGTTTGCCTTCATCTCGCTTACTCTAATAGTAGTAGTTTTCTTCCTTGTATGGATTTCTTATCCCAATTCATTCTTCATTATTGTTTCCTAATAGAAAAAACTTTATTCGCAATCAAGCATCGACAGTAAACGACAACCCAAAATGCAACCAACAATAGCAAAAGCATGGTAAATCCTTCTTCACTTTCATCAGATAAAATTTGACTTCAATCCGAAGATGGTTGTGATATTCTTGTAATTCATTAATGGTAGCTCCTCCTTTCTATTTTCTATTCATCCATCATCCTTATTTACTGAATAATTTCCTAATAGATTCAGCTTCTTGGATTCTTCTTGACAATAAACGCTAGCCACATTTATGTCGTAGTGGGTTTGAATTACATTATACGATTGTGCTTCATTGACCTTTTGTGTGTACTTTCTCTCGATTTTTTTCGTTTCTTTTTATTTTTGTTTTGCTCATTGCATTATGACTAGACAAGGATTGGTTCCCAATGTTGCTACCTCACAACATATTGTTTATTTCCATCATCGAAACATGTGTTTTGAAGTTGATTTTCCCTCACCATCATTTTGGCTTGTGTTTGGAACAAAGGAGACACCACCTTCATTCTATTCTATGTACTAAACATATATATATTTATATATAAATTTAAGAAAAATTTGTTCCTGTAGATTCCATGAGTGGAGTAGAAATATCTAATATATTCAAATCCTATTTTTTCTTTCAAATCTTTATTCATAATCCAATGCCATCACCATGATTTTACTTTAGCTCAAATCTAAGTATATCTCAACAAATATTGCTAAAATCCATCAAATCCAATCTCTAAATCTTTAATCTTTATTTGAAATCCATTAAGCTTTATCTTCATAACTCCAGCATGTCATATATGTAAATATATATATATATATATATCTTTATAACATTAACTGTGTCTCTACTTGCAACAACAACAAGTTTTCATAGTAAATCTCTTTGCTTCTTCTTTCTTTTCCTTTTTTTTTTTGTTGGTTCTAATTTTTCATCTTTTGTTTTATTAAATTTCCTCTTGTCCTTTTCATAGATCTAATCAATTAGCACTCTAAGATATGACAAGACACCATTGGGTTCTTGATACCATCACATACTCCACTAAAATTGTGCTCTTGGTAGGAATTTTATTTACTTCATTATCAGCTTCATACCTATTTTTTACTTCTCTTTTTTTTTTGTAATTTTTTTTTCAAACAATTAACCCCATTGTTGCTTTTTTTTCCCCTCTTTTGTAGGATAACTCTTATTGCTTTTTCACTCTAAGACAACACTTCATTATTCTGCTAGACCCAATGATAACTTCATTATTGTTTTTTCCCTCTTAGCCCACATTCTTAATACCTAGACGTCGATATAGGCTTGAGATTAACCTTAGGTATCATCACGGATTCTTGATATATAATGGGCCCTGGCTAGTTTTAAGTGTTAGCCTAGATTCCTTATGTACAATCATTAATATAGGCCCTCAATTAACCTCATTTGTTTTCTTAAATTCTCGTTCTATTAACCATGGAGCCATGTAGTGAGTTGCACATCTAAGGAGTCTACATCCGGCCAAGTCAAATATCGTCTAGTTATCAAACATCGCCCTACACCATATGGATTGTTATAACTTTCTTGTTATTTCTATCCCCTTACCGTTAGTTGTCAATGTTAAAGATTCATACTACCCTAAGAAGTAGGGAGTAGGAGCTTAAGTCTAATCAAAAGATCTATTCAATAGTCAAGCATCTGTTCAATTAGTCTATTGTCAACAAGTAAGGAGTCACATCATCTAGAAGTGTCAACTAAGTGTCGTTCTAGTAAGGTTGCAAGAATTTACAAGGAGAAACAATTATCTAGACTTTCTACATGTGTAAGCACTTAAGGTACCATGTTACACTTGGATGTATCCATCCATAACAAGCACAGGATTGTTGCTCAAGCTTCACTTTAGGTGTCTAAATTTACAAAAATAAGAGTTCATTTCAAAAGTCTTTAACTCTATTCTAGATGCTAAGATCATCAACAAGCTAGCTACATTACCTAAGGAGTACCAACTTCACTCAAGTGTCTTATAAGTGCAAGACTAGTATTTAGAAGTGCGAAGGAAATCAAGCGTTAATGGACAGTCATCCACATCAAATGTAAGAGACTACTACTCCATAAGAGTACATCAAATGAGAGAAGCTAAAGAACTAGTTCCATTCAAGAAAGCTTCCAATCATGTTTTATGTAGCATGATTAGAAACGTCTTTCACATTTAAGTACTTTATATAGAAGCGTTAATACTATGTAAATCATCCTCATGCTAAGATGTCAATCATCTAAAATTGGACATGACATATTAAAGCATCGTTCTTCTCCCCCAACTGATGGCATATCATGACATAACTAGGCAGCAACTCATGATTCAAAGGATACTACCTCATTTCATCATATGAATCCTTTTGCACTTACTCATATACTTTAAGAACCTATGCTTCTACTAAGTAACTACAGCTACCATAATCTAATTGCTTAAACCATTTATAGATGAGGTTGCTTCAACCTTAACTCTGCAGAAAAGCATTATGGATGCTAAGCCTGTTGCAAGATTGCCTCAACCCTTCATAACTAAAATCGCTTCAATCTTATGAGTAATGTCATAGAAGTAGGCATTGCACCTGCCACATGCTTAAGAGCTTATGCTTCTACTAAGTGACTTCATCTACCATGATTTGATTACTTTCTCCGTTCATGAATGAGGTCACTTTAACCTTGACTCTACGGAAAGGCATTACAATTGCTAAGCCTACTGTAGGATCACTTCAACCCATCATAGCCGAGATTGCTTTGATCCCGTAATTGAGGGGCTCCAAATAATAACCTTAGATAAACCTATGTATCTAGGGATTGTGGTGGTAATGTTAACTACACCAATTTTGGTTTCATAGGGACTATTAATAAGTAATAGCAGGTGGCAATGTAACCTACACCTGATCAAGCGGCAATGTTAATTATACCAATTTTGGTTTTATAAAGATTATTAATAAGGGATAATAGGTGACAATGTTAGCTACACCTGATTATATTTGTAAACACAACACCATGGTAGCAATGATAGCTATACTATGGTGGTTAAAAGATACTTATCAAGAAGATGCTTCAATCTCTTGACAATAAAGGGCTATTAGATGGTGATGGTAGCTATGCTTATACATTATAGGCTTATGGAAACAATGTTGGTTATATGCGATGTAAAGGGATTGTCCTAGCTTTAAAGGTGTTTCTTGTATTTTCCTTAGGTAATTCTCCATGTCTTCTTTCATTACATAAGATGAAGTAGTAGGTGCAAGATTGACTACTGCTTAGAGCATCATTATGAGGCTATAGGGTGTAACTGTACTAGTCATTAGTAGCTATAAGATGTACCTCGAAGAGAACCCTCTAAGGTAGGCCCTTGTTTCCTCAACCATAAGTGTTTGGTGAGCTTAAGTCAAGTACTACAATAGTTGTGCAGGGCCCTCTTGTTACCTTCGTTCACCTTTCGTAAAGGTTAGACAACTTGTTTATGTTGTTAAGCATCTTCCACGATGACAACAGAAGATATAGGTCTTGAAATTTGCATGATCGGTGCAAGGACAACTATTCTAAATAGCATACTAGTAGGTGTAATGGGAGTAGTAAGTGCCTGTAGGTTTACCTTAAGCAATGCAATTGCATTTGCTAAAGTGGTTGTTGCCATAGCCAGCGCTAGTAGGGTCATACCAAGTAACATACCAGTTTACGCGTTAGAAATTGCACAAAAGTAGTATAAAGCTAGTTCATCATATGGGTATTTTCCTATATGGCGCATAGTATAGGTGAATCATCGATGAAGGGCAATTGCATAATCTTAAGCATTTGCATTACCTTGTAGGTTTGCATAGTGTCAGGTGCTTATAGGATTCCCATTGCTTGCATAACAGTTGGCACACTACTACCACTAATGAGCAAGGAGCCAATGGTTGTCCATATCCATGTCGTACTATAACATTGCCATGTCATTAGGTGTAGCTAACATTATCACTTGTTATTTCTTATTGATGGTCTCTATGAAACCAAAACTAGCGAAGCTAACATTGCCATCTCATTAGGTGTAGCTAATGTTGTCACCTACTATCCCTTATTAATAGTCTCTATGAAGCTAAAACTAGCATTAGTATAGCTAACATTACTACCACAATCCTTGGACATACAGGTTTATTTAGGGCCACTGTAATGGGTTAAAGAGATCTCGTAGTAAGATTAGCAACCGTAGCACCTTTCTACAGAGTCAAAGTCGAAGCGACATCATCCATGAATAGTTGAAGCAATTAAATCATGGTAGCTATAGTCGCTCAGTGGAAGTATAGGCTCTTGAGCACGCAATGGGCACATTGCCCATTTCTAAAACATTCTTCATGAGATCAAAGCGACCTTAGCTTTAATGGGTCAAAGTGATCCTACAATAGGCTTGACACCCATAATACCTTTCTGTAGAGTCAAGGTTAAAGCGACCTCATCTATGAATGGTTGAAGCAATTAGATCATGGTATCTATAGTCGCTTAATAGAAGCATATGCTCCTAAGCATACGGCAAGCATATTGCCCATTGTTACAACTTTATGCATTCATGGAGCTAAAGTGACCTCAATTGTGATGGAATAAAGCAATCCCATAATACGCTCAGCTATTAGATGAGATCAAAGTCATCTTAATCATTAAGGATAAAAATAGGTTTGTAAAGTTAAAGCAACTCTACAATATAACTTTACTTAAGGATTCGCGAAGTACTTGAGTGTAAGTACAAAAGGATTCATATGATGGGATGAGGTGATACCCTTCAAATCACAAGTTGCTGCCTCATCACGTTATGACACACCATCAATGGGGGGAGAAGAAGGATACTTCAAAATGTCATGTCCAATTTTGAACGATTGACATCTTAACATGAGGATGATTCACATAGTAGCAAATCTTTTATATAAAGTACTTAAATGTAGAACATGTCTTTGATCATGTTGCATAAAACATGATCAAAAGCTTTCTTAAATGCCACTAGTTCTTCAACTTCTCCCATTTGACGTTCTCTTAGCACTTTAAAGTAGTAGCCTCATACATTGTGTGAGTAATTGTCTATGAATGCTTAATTTCCTCTACACTTCTAAAAACATTAGTCTTGCTCTTATAAGACACTTGAGTGAAGATGGTTCTCCTTTAGCAATCTACCCAACTTATTGATGATCTTGGCATCTAGAATAGAGCTAAAGACTCTTGCAATGAACCCTTATTATTGTAAATCCTGACACCTAAAGTGAAGCTAGAATACAATCTTATGCTTGTTGTAGATAGACATATTCAAGTGAGGCACGGTACTCTAAAGTGAGCGCTTGCACATAAGGAAAGTCCAAATAGCTATCTCTTATTGGGATTCTTGTTATCTTGATATCAAGGGGTGATATACCTCCTTGGCTTCATGGTATTTAATCTCCATTGACTTCTTGCAAACTTCATCCTCTTGAATCATTGAACCATAACCTTGCATACAATGTTAGTAACGATACCTCATTGAATTTTGACTCTCCTAAGTGATGTGACTCCTTGCTTATTAATGATCAAGCCATTGAGTAGATGCTTGATTGTTAAATGTATCCTTGATTGGATTTGGATTCCTATTGGCTCCTTAAGGTGATATACTTTGAAGTTCGAGAAGTGATTTTCAAAGATGGAAATAACACTAAAGTTGTTCCAATCCCTATTGTGAAGTGCAATGCTTAACAATTGGATGACGATTGACTTGTTTCAATATAGATCCCTTAGATGTGTAACTCACTACTTGACTTTATGGTAGTAGCATCAGGAATCTACAATATCATCAAGATTCACCATAAGCTCGTTAAGTGTCTAAATGTCAAGAATCAGCGGTATCACCAAGGTTAACCGATGGCCTAAATTAATGAGTAGATTTTCTAGATCTAGGCAAACACTTAAAGTTAACCAACAGCCCATCCATTTAGTGAAGCTTAGCTTGAAGTGAAGCAATGTAAGAGTTGTCCCAAAAAATAAATAAATAAGGATTATTGTTATTGTTTAAAAAAAAAAACTCAAAGCTTTAGGATTAAATTAGATTTTTCTTGTGAAGATATGGATCACAAATTAAAGCTCATCACGGATGCTCTAACCTTCTACGATTGTTGATAACTATTGTTCTTAGACTGTGGTTGTGTTCATTGGTAAACCTCTATGATTAATGATTACCAATTGCTATTTGTGGCAAAGTTGATGCCTTCAATATGTTGTGCATTTAAAAAGAGAGAAAAAAAAATATATGGAAAGCATACTTTATGGATGCACATCAGTATGGAGTTTCTGTTGAGAAGTAAAAGGAGGCATATATTCTTATTCAAGGGACACTGACATGTATGAACATGCATGAAAGGGAAAAACCTATATCATGTTCTTTGCAATGAAAAAAAAAAACAATATAAATAAGAAAAAAAGAGTAGCAGCAGAAAAGAAACTTAAATCTTGTAGTGGAAGCAAGGCAAGCAATTTAAAGCAAGAGTCTATAAAAATTATCAACTACTAAATTTCGACCTAATTATTTACCAAAGAGTTCGTGTCCAATAGTAAAGGATAGACTTAATGATAAAGTGAATCAATGTTTTTTTTTTTTTTCTTATACATGTGAAGTGTAAAGATTTAAGCCATGGACTCACTCATGCTCATTTACTAACTAAAGTGTGATAGAATTGAACTTGTATCAAGCTTAACTAATTTACTATGATCGAAGTTGGTTGCTACTTAGTGTACAAAGGGAACGGTGTAAGTCCTATTGAAGACTTCTATCTATGCCTTGTGAAGAAATAATGAAAGACATGAGATCAAGAAGTAAAAGAGAAAAAGGGGGAATCTTGATACATTTATGCACGAGAAGAAAAATAGAAGGGAGAATTGAGGGCCTTACCCTATTATTGCTTGTGTTGCTAATGCAAAAAGCTTGTGAGCTTCCAAGAATATATATATATATATATATATATATTATGACACAGAGTCAAGCAATTCATATAGAAGTTAGGTTTCAGTTGATTTAATTTACAGATTTGATAAAGATCAAATGGATTTAGTAATGCCTAGATTGACTTAATGAGGGATTTGAATTGGTACTAAAAAAGATTCAAAACAGATGGACATTTTCAAAAAGATACAAATTGATCTTGATGCCAGGAAGATATAAGCATGACTTGAAGTCACATTTTCTAAAGTAATCAAAAGAAAAAAAAAAGGAAAAGGAAAAAAAGAAGAAAGAAAGAAAGAAATAGAAAAATAAAGAAAAGAACTACACCTTCTCTCCAATGTATGGAGATTCTTACAAACCAACATGGCAAGAGACTTAAAAAAAAAAATTATGTTCAAGATAAGCATAAACCTTAATGTGAAAAAGGGAAGTACATGAATTCAAAGTAATATATTCTTCATTTCAACTAGCAAAAAAAAAAAAAAATCAATAAGAAAGGGAGGAACTTAGCTTCCTTAGATGATGTTGCTATTGTCTATGACCTATTAAAGAATAGCATGAGAGAACTTAGTAGTAATCATAGTAACAAAGGAAAAGAGAAGAAAGACTCAGGGGTTTACTTATCCTTTAATGTATAATGAGCCAAGCTATGGTAGGGAGAAACAAAGGATATCACGTGATATTTATAAGCCAAAAACGGGAGATTTGATGATGTGTATATATTTATAACAAAGGTAAAAGAGCATAAAAGATGAAGTTTGGAGATTTAAGTTCAAGAATTGATGAAGCTAAAGATATTTGATAATATTTAAATCCATCCGACTGCGAGATGTGATAAGAGTTGAAAAGATATATATGATACTCAAGTCAGTTTATCTATAAAATTCAATGGAGTTCAATAAACTTATGAAAGATCTAAAAGATCGAATGGAGATTCAAGGGAGATTTGAGCCCTATTTGTTAACTGCAAATTTAACCAAAGAAGATCCTAGAGGCTCGTGTATCTTGGAAACACATTTTGGACCCCATACAAAATAACCATGTAGTTTGCACAATGTGGAGTCTAAACTTTGGTCTTCTAACTTAGCTTATGCACAAGAGCATTAACTAACTAAACCATCAAAATTCTCAAGAAATATTCTACAAAAATTACATACACACACACATATATATATATAGCTTCTAAGCCAAAAAAGAAATGTACCATACTGAGAGGTCATTGCCCCTACATCCCCACGCTATCTCCACATAGCACAACATAACTCTTACAACCTTCACAAAGGGGTAGATACTAGTATGAATGAGATATATATATATATATATATATAACATGGTCGGATGGAATATTATTGAATCTCTAAATTTCTATAAATCCTCTAATGGCTTAATTTTTTTCTACCAATGCTCATAAAATGAGGAAGAAATATCGAGGAGAGCTACTATACATTAACTCTATGCAATAGATGCGAATTAGTGAGAGCAGTAAATCATTTCAAAGTGTGATGCAAAAACATATGGAATTGTGTGTTTTATGGTAGCAAAATGAATACTAACATATCATGCTTAGCTCGTCACGATCCAAAAGAAGAATCAATTCCGTTAATATTGTAAGTGATCAATCAAGCAAGCAAGGTCAATGCCCGATACATTTACATAATAGTTGAAGAAATGATTTCTAAAAATGCCTAAAATCCCCCTCATTTGTATCTAAGGGACTTTTGGTTAGGGAGAAAAATATAGAGGGTCATTTCGGTAATTGGGCCTTTAACCAATATAACGCCATTCACTAATATCTTAGGTGTCAAGCGTAATTTTTTCCCAGTTTATATATTTTTCTTAATTTGACTTATATTAAACCCTACTCATTAAATATTAATCATTAACTAAGAACAAAGAAAAACCAAATTTTTTAAATGTGTTTTGAAAATTCTTGAAGTCGTTACCTAATTGGAGTCAAGAAAAAGAGTAGTTTAGGTTAAATTAATTAGGTAGGTTGATTTAAACTAAACACCGATGTACTTAAAAAACAGATTTAAAAAAAATTGAAAATCAAAGATTTTGAATCCGGGAGCTATCATATTAAGCCCTTAACAGGTACTACTTTTTAACTTTTTATTTTAATTTTATCTTTAAAATAATAGTTAAAAGTAATATCTAATCACATGAGACTAAGTAAACTAAAATGGATCTACAAGAAAAAAAAGGATAAATTGAGTAACTATTTACAAAAGGTGGAAAAATACCTCTTTTCATATTTTAAGCTACCTCGTATTTATGTGCAAGTAATTATGTACCTACTATTTAGGTGGGTAAGTTGATTTTAATTTCTAAAAATGATTAGGTTTACGTTCCTAACCCAGTTTGAGTTTATTTAAAGAAAATTTTTAAAAAGGGTCCTATACTTGATTCATTATTTTGAAAATTCTACGAAAAGTCATAATTTTGAAAAGATCCATCTTATTTTATTTTTATTGAACAATGATTTCCTAAGTGGTAAAACCCATTTATCTATTAATTTATTTTATTATTTTCTTATTATTATTCTTTCATTGTTGATATATTTCTCTTTAAAACATAAAAATAAAACTAACATTTTCCTCTTTTTCTTTTTTTCTTTCTTTCTTTCTATCTTGTTTTTTTTTTCTTTTTCTTTTTCTTTCCTTTTTTGGATTGTGTATTTTTTTTTTTTGGTTTTTGATTACAATTACAATCAGATTTAAAAAAATTACATGAAACATAAAAATGTAATAAAATGCAAAACAAGAAAAGAAAAAAAAACAAATCATACCAAGAGAAAGGGTACAAATTAGACTTCAACTGAATGCAAATCTAGGTAAGTATGTAGATTCGTTATGTTAGATATCTTGGACTCAAATAAGATAGTAAAGGAGAATAGCGCAGCTGCTATGGGGTGTTTCTAGGTGATTTTGATACCAAATCATGTAGGGAAAAGGAGATTTATATTTTTCTAATTAGACTTAGTTGGGGGAAGGGGGGAGAGGTAGGGAGTAGGCTTGATGCCACAGCTAGCGAAGTGGTGGTGTTTTGGGTTTTAGTTGGTAGTAGGCGGTTGTAGCTATCATACATGATGGCTACTAAGAGTGAGGGAGTACTATAGTCAAGGGTTTTAAGGTATGGGGAGTATAGTGGTATGGCTAGTTCAATACTAGATGGTGGCTACGGTAACATTTTGAGCAAGGGGGTTATGGTAGCTAGGGTTGGGTGAGTGGTTACGGTAGTTCTTGGACTTGAAGGCACGACGACTAAAAGGATTGAGTGGAAAAGGAAGCTAAGATCATAAGAACTACAGCCATGTAATCAATTGAGCTTAAGGAAGCTTTAGGCTCAAGCAAATCTAGAGAGAGAGAGATTCATGATGGTGTTTGTAGAGAGAGGGGGAAATCTGTAATTTGAGCTTGAGTATGTATTGTCTATGGATGACTTGATTTTGTTTGATTCGAAAAAGCTTCCTCCAACCCTTACTTATACTAATCGAAGGAGGACTAAACTTAGAAAAACTTGAATTCAAGATTTAATCTGAGCATTTGACTAAGCTTAGATTTCTCGATTTTGAGTAAATCTCTAGTTAAAAAGATTTATTTGTGTCTAAATATGATAGAAAAGTTCAAAGGTAGCTTATAAAACACTTAATGGAACATAAATCTTGCTTGGTCAACTTGGTATTAAATGTGAGAATCTGAGTTTTTTTCCATTTTTTACAATTAAACACTTCTTGTACTTCAGTTGAAGTAGGTTATGTAGAGAATAGGAATCATCCATTAATTAGTCTATTTATACATGGAAATTGCATGAAAAATGCGGCCATAATGAAGGGTGTGAACTATTCATATGTGAGAAATTTAGGGATAAGGAAGGAAATGGAAAGAAAGGGGAAGAAAAGGATGCTAACGTTACACTACGTCAGCCATATGATTTAGTAGTGTTACACTACGTGTCTTGACAAGATACGTAGCTTTAATGCCGATATGTCACAGTGCCATGTGTCATGATATGAGGATAAAGGTGTTGATGTACGGCCACTTGGTGCTATGTCAATTATGGTCAAGTGAAGCAGTACCACATATCTATAGTAGACACATGGCCCAATGTTATCCCAATGCGTAGCAAGTGAGTTTTTGAAAAATAAAAGGCACTTATGCCTATTAGCCTATGCCTTATCTATATATGTAATTAAATTACATCTATGAACTTAGTCGGCCTAAGCTAGATTTAAACCTAAACTCAAGCCCAAAATTCCTCTTCTCTTATTTATTATTTAAATCCTAAAAAAATACTAAGGCTAAATTAAAAAACCCTATTCTATTTAAACTCTTTACTCTTTAAAAAAAAAATTTGTATTTTTTATTAAATTTCCATTTTTTATATTTTTTATTTCTAAATTTTCTATTTTTTGTGATATTTCTAGATTTTCTAGGTTTTTTTTTTAGGATTTTCCTAAATTAGGACCCTTTTTTCCTATTCTAAAAAAAGCTCTAAAATTATAAGCAGGAAAAAATGAAGTTTGAATAAAACTTTACCATGAAGGCAAAAATAAACACTATTTTTACCTTGAGGAAGAATTTGTCTTAAGAAACGCTACAACTATCTAACTAACCTAAGTTCAATCCACTAGGGATTTAGTGAATGGTGAAAAATGAAAGAGTAGAAAGGCACTTTAACAGTGAAACACAAAGTGGGTATAATGCCCTATGATCTAAATATAACATAAGAAAGTTTTGAAGGAAGTGACATTGACTCTAAGAGTTGGCAATGGAAAATGATTTGGAAAGGAGTCATGCTCTTTTGAGATCGCTAACTTATACAGGAGTATCTCTCTAAGACTACCAACCATAAATTGAAATCGGTTCTTAAAAAAGTTATACTCTCTTGAGCTCACTAACCTAAGTGAGAATGTCTCTAGAGGACTAGCAACCCTAAATTGAAATTAATTTGAAAAAAATTGATCATACTTTTCTAAGCTCACTAACCTAGGCAAGAGTATCTCTCGATGTCTAACAACCCTAAATTGAAATCGATTTGGAAAAATCTAATTGTACTATTCTAAGCTCGCTAACCTAAATGGGAGTGTCTCTCAAAGACTAACAACCCTAAATTGGAATCAATTTGAAAAAATTTAGACTTTCTCATTTGAGCTCACTAACTTAGGTAAGAGCATCTCTTAGGGACTAGCAACCTTAAATCAGAATCAATTTGAAAAAACTCAATTGTGCTCTTTTAAGCTCACTAACTTAGGAGAGAAAGTCTCTTAGGGACTAGATAAATTGGAATCGATTTGAAAAAAACCTGACCATGCTCTTTTAAGTTCACTAACCTAAACGAGAGCCTCTCAGAGAGACTAGAAACCCTAAATCATAATCTATTTGAAAAAACCTAGTTGTGCTCTTGTGAGCTCACTAACCTAGGTGAGAGCGTCTCTTGGGGGCTAACAATCCTTAATTGGAATCGATTTAAAAAAACTTAGTCATGCTCTTCTAAGTTGACAAACCTAAGCGACAACGTCTCTCAAGGACTATCAACCATAAATTGGAATCCATTTGAAAAAACTTGCTCATTCTCTTCTAAGATCATAAACCTAAGCAAGAGCGTCTCTCGGAAACTAGCAACCTTAAATTGGTATCAAATTAAAAAAACTTGATTGTGCTCTTCTAAGCTCACAAACTTAGGCAGGCATCTCTCGAAGACTAGCAACCCTAAATTAGAATCAATTTGAAAAAAAAAAAACTAATCATGTTCTTCTAAGCTCACAAATCTAAGCGAGAGCATCTCTCAGGGACTAACAATTCTAAATTGGAATTGATTTGAAAAAAAGTGGTCATGCTCTTGTAAACTCATTAAACTAGGTAGGGGTATCTCTTAAGGACTAGCAAACCTACACTGGAATCAATCTGAAAGAACCCGATCATTCTCTTCTGAACTTACTAACTTAGGCGAGAGTGTCTCTCAAGGACTAGTAACCTTAAATTGGAATCGATTTGAAAAAACCTAGTCGTGCTCTTCTAAGCATACTAACTTAGGTAGAAGTGTCTCTTAAGGACTAATAACCTTAAATTGAAATCAATTTGAAAAAACTTGATCATGCTCTTTTGAACTCACTAAATTAGGCTAAAGTATTTCTCGGAGATTAGCAACCCTAAATTCGAATCAATTTGAAAAAACCTGGTTGTGTTCTTCTAAGCTCATTAACCTAAGCAAGAGCGTCTCTTGAAAACTAGCAACCCTAAATTAGAATGGATTTGAAAAAACCTGGTTATGCTTTTCTAATCTCCTTAACCTAGGCAAAAGCGTCTCTAGGGAACTAGCAATCCTAAATTGGAATTGATTTGAAAATAATCTAATTGTTCACTTTTCAGCTCATTAACTTAAGCAAGAGTGTCTCTCAAGAACTAACATCCCTATATTGAAATTGATGGAGGGAGGTGCCTTATGCACGCACTAAAAACAATGAAGATAAATGGGTGATGAGAAGTGCCCTACGGACTCGCTAAGACCTTAGGAGAAACTAATGAAGGGAAGTACCCTAGGAGCTCGCTAAAAAAACTAATGAAGGAAGCACTTTATGGGTTCTCTAAGACCTTAAAGAGAGAATGATGAAGGGAAGCCCCTTAGGGGCTTGCTAGGAAATTAATTAAGTAAAGTGCCCTATTAGTTCGTTAAAACCCTAAAGAGAGATTGATAATGAGAAGTACCCTATGAGCTTGCTAAAACTTTAGGAGAGACAGTAAGTCATGATAGTGCTCTATGGGCTGATTAAAACCGTAAAAGAAAATATGAGTTGGGATAGTGATTTAAAACGGAATGAAGATGGGACAGGGCTCTAAGACGTGACTGGAACCTTAAAAATAGAATAAAGGTGAGACTACTGTAAACCCTATAAATTCTTAATCTAAACCTTAAACTAAACCTAAATATCTTAAATAACTTTATGAGTCGACAAGGCCAGATAAAAAAAAATTATTTAAATTATAAACCTTAAACTATTCTAAAGAGAAAAAACCTAAAATAATAATAATAACTCTAATTGCGTATAAAAACCCTAAAACCTATACGAGTGTAAACACTAAAAATCCAACCCAAATATGATAAAAACCTTAAAACTAAAACCTTAAACCTCTAGATATACCAATTTACTATAATCATGATAAAAGTCTGATTGAGCCTTATAATTAAATTATACGTCCAATAACGTAAAATTAGAGATAATTTCTAAATGTTAATAAATGTAAAAGTATTATATTACTGTATAAAATTGATAATATTATTTCATAATTATTAATAATTATATAAATAAATTAGTATTATATGAATTTCATTATTTGAGTTGAATATTATTATTTATGTGTCATATGGTCAATGTTATTTCTATATCTTATAATTTTTTTTATAATCATAATATATATTGTTACTAATATTATTTATTATATTAGAAATATTTAGAGAAAATTCATATTTTCATTTTATTTATTTAGTCCTTTATTTCCCTTATTTTTCCTTTCTTCTTTAATTTTCCTTTTTATCTTCTTTTTCCCTTCCTAAATTATATTTATCACATTTACATAATATAATTAATATATCACTATTATAATTTTGACCAAAAGTCAAAGATTTCTTTTTCATGCATTTAATGCATTTTTTATCTCTTCCTTTTCTTTTCTTTTTCTTTTTCTTTTTCTTTTTCTTTTTTTGTTTCTTTTTCCCTCCATGCCATGAGCCAAGTGTTACTAGGATTTTCTACATTCTTCTCCAAATTTCTACTAATTAATACTATAAATTGGAGCCTTTAGTCTTCTCATTTGGACTGACACATGCGTACCACCTTTCCATCATCTTCTTCCTTTCATTTTCTTCCATTTCGTTTACCTACCATTTTACTTTCAATTACATTACACATCTTACTTTCTCACCAACATTTAGAGAGAAGAAGAGAAGGATTTTCCACCAAATATATACATCAAAACAAGTAAAGATATTTTTTTATGTATTATTAATATTGATTTTTTATGTAAATTATGTTTCATTTATCTCTTTGTATATTTTGTGTAATCTTACATTTGATGTATTACTATGTTTTGATATGTATTAAGTATGTATTTTAAGGTATTGTATTAGAAACTCTATGTATATGTACGAAATTTTGATTGTACAATCTATTTCTTTTGGAAATCATGTTTATAAGTGTATATATGCTATTCTACATATGGATATATACTTGTATATATAAATATATGAATATATTATAAAGTTAGTAGACATATGTACATATATCCAAGTATATGTACGGTTTATATACATACATATATGAATACATAATATATATATACATATAAGGGAGTAAATAAGAAAATAAGATAAGAAATATATATACATACATACATATACGCCCTATACCCATATATAATAATATGTACTTGAACTTACATATAAGATATAATAGGTATTTAAACATATATAACCTAAAGCATGTATATATATGCAATATATTGAAACTCCTCAAAATTACATTAAGAAAATATAAATATGTATAAATATACGTGTATAAAAGTACATATAGAATTAAGTATAAATACATATATATGTATATGTATATAAATACGTATAATCTAGTATACTACAAGTATAAATATGTGTATATACGTATATATATACATATATGGGTATACATATAATTATAATGTAGTATGAGTATGTATACAAGTATATGTACAAGTAAGTATACTAATATACTAAGTATACATACATACTTTAGGATACATATGTATTTATAAGTAAATATAAGTACATATATAATTATAATATACTTAATTAATATAACATAATAAAATATATATATATGTAATTATGCATAATGGGCTGAAAGCCATAAAGCAAGACAAAGCTTACATACATAGTAAATAATTAATTATAATAATATATAAATATAAATAATAATATAAAATTTAAGGAATATAGAAATAAAGGAAAATTAATAAAATTGCTACATAGACAAGTGGGAATGTGCCACATTAGCAATATACCTAAATTATGTAATTAAACCAAAAATTACAAAATAATTAGAAAATAATAATAATTAATTAATTATTAAAAATTACAATGATAATTATATTAACATAAATTGTAAATTAAGCTTAAATATGAAGAAATATCGAAATCTACCTACGTTAAACTGAAAAATAAAATATTATAAAAATATAAAATTTAAAAACTAATTAAAATATAAAATAATAAAGAAAAGCTCAAAATTATTTGAGTCAAAATAATAAAATTCATAATATTTTATACTTATAATGAAAAATGTAGGTTTTAACGTCCAAAATGGATAACATTACGTAAACATACGTTTGAAAATGATAAATATCGACTGTAAGTTCATAAATATTAAGATTAGAACAAAAAAGTTATACATAATTGATGAAAAAGCTTGAATCGAGAAAATTGGTAAGAAACTTAAGTATATTTAGGTAAGTAACTACATAGATTAGTTAGTCTACTTAATTACTTATTATCTTTTCTATTTCATAATAATTAGGTGATCTCAACAAAGGTTCGAATCTTCCCGTAGATTATTACAATCCTTAAGCTTCACCATAATAAGGTAAGTACTCTTGATGACTCTATACTTATTTGTACTTATATCTAGTGTACCTAAATTTTAAAAATTAATAAATTGATGCTTAAGGTTTAGGACTATGCATGTGATTAAATACTGTTTGCTTGTCATGAAAATATGGTTAAATATACTAACTAAAAAGTTCATTATCTGATTGATCTTTGCATGATTTGGATGGTTTCTTGATATTGGTTGTTCACCTAATAAATTGACTTAATCATATTCGACTTAAATTAAATAGATTATGCATAAGCATAAACATAAACATAAACAGTACATATAATGTTACGATCATCACCTCACACGAATGGTAATGAAGGGTCTTATAGGGATGGGACTCCTACATAATTTGATTAGTATAGTATAGGAACACTGATACAATAAAACCTTACCTTTGGTTCGCAGGATTACCTAGTATCGGAGATGCTAACCATGGGTGGTTAGGGGTTGAGTTTACAAACAACCTCTAGAAGGCGTGAATGTGGACTGTAGAGGCTACCTTACCGCTAGACTTAAGATTTTGTATACTATAGGCTTTCTTTGAAATGAAAATGTATTTCATGAAATATGACATTTAAATTTACAATTAAAAACCCAAGTGCTAGAACCCAACTATAACTGGTATCGATAAATCTCCAACCCTTACTTCGGAGAGCATTAAATCTAATATTGTATGCATACCGGTCAATTGCATATATTGTTCGGCATACTACTTGATTATACGTTTATATATTTGTTAATAAATTATTTGACAACCTGCTTACCATTATAGTATAAAGGATATCTCATTACGCTCGTATACCTTACTCCCCAACAATTTTCTCTTACAAGTTAATTGATAATTAGGCATAAGTTAAGAGCTAAGCATTGAGTACAATATTAATATGCATTAGAAGGTAGAATTTGAAGATAAATTATACAATCGGTTCAGACCATTAAATGTAATTACCATTCTTCTACTTGCAATTTGTAATTTCAGTTAATTTAAAATTTAGAATTTTATTATTTGATCTTATCGTTTGATAAGGAATATAGATTCTCTATAGTTTTGAAGAACTGTAAATTATTAAATATCTATAGCTATTTATATATTACGATGATTTAATAAATCAAAAATCAAAAACCCTAGTGATTAATTAATCAGAGTCTTACAATCTTTAACTTGCAAGGTAGTTTTCGTATCATAGGTGCACACGTGATATGAAAATTTTAAGCAATCCTATTAGGCCTCTCCCCATAAGGCCATAATAACAATGCTTTAGGAGCTAACTAAAACCGTGAAAAAGGATAAAAGATGGGATAGTGCTCCAAAGGTTAACTAGAACCCTAAAAATGGATTAAAGATGGAACAATGCTCTAAGACCTGGCTAAAATCCTAAAAATGGATGAAAGTTGGGACAATACTCTAAAATCTAGCTAGAACCCTAAAAATGGATTAAAGATAGGACAACACTCTAAGAGCTAACTAAAGCCATAAATATGGATTAAAGATGGGACAATGCTCTAAGAGCTAGTTAGAACCCTAAAAATGGATGAAAGTTGAGATAGTGCTCTAAAAGCTGGTTAGAACCTAAAGGAAAACATAAGTCCGGATAGCACTTTAAAATGGATTGAACATGCAAAGTAAGGAATGTAACCTATTTAAAAATTTTTTACTGGCCAAGAATTTGATGAAAACCATTCATGGCAAAAAATAAAAAATAAAATAAAATAAAATAAAAAAAATCAAGGCTTAGGTCCCTTAATCTTTAAAAAAAAGGTTAACAGTCATTAAAAACTACATTAATAAGGATGATCTAAACTATTATGGTCCATTTACAAAATGTGAACACATTGGAAAGAAAACAAGTAACATGAGTTGAAAGCTTGGTCACTTAGGCCAACATGGACTTAAAAATGGATGGAATAAAACTTATAACAAGCCTTTACCTTTTCTCTCTTTTTTTATTTTCTTTTTAAAAAAATTACTAACGAGTATAAGTTCTTATTTAAAGAGCAAGTACTATAACCATCCCCTTCCTTAATAACTATATAGGACATCTCATATTCTTCTTCATTTTTGAAAATATCTCTGGACCCTGATGATGAGCTTCCTTGTAGAGCCTTGTGATTTTAAACATTTCTTTCCTAGAAAAAAAGGTAACTCATGACTAGTTTAGTCAAAGAGGACTTCTTTATGCACTTTCGGTCTAGATTTCACTCTTAACTACTATTCTAAAAATTATGGTGCATTTTATAGGTGTTATGCTTTGATTAATCTATTCTATCTTTTTAGTTCAATAATATGAATTTAGGCTTTTGGTCAAATGGTTTGAAGAGAGATGATAAGAAAGCTTATTTTGAAAATTTTATTTATTCAACCTGGGTATACAAGTCAAGAACCTTTAGGGAAATACTAAAAGTGTGCTTACCTCAATTTCAAAAATAATTTTATTGAAGATAAATTATCTTTTAAGATCAGAAGAGTTTTTATCGAGTGTGGGAGGCCTTGTGGGTAAGGAGGCCTTGTAAGATTTAGCATAGGTAAGAAAGTTTTTATGTTTGTGATTTTGAAATGTGATTTAAAGTAGATATAGAGGTTTTGTGTTTTTGGGCTTAAAATGTGATTTAGGACCTTGTGTTTTTGGAGTTGTTTAGGCTTTGATTCCAAACCTTTTGATTTAGTCTTATTACCCTTATTAGGATGTGATATTTCTTTTGCAGATTTTGTCTTACACTTAGGCCCAATTTTCTAGCCCCTCGCCCGTTGCGTCCCCCTCCCCCTCCTTTTTTTTCTTCTCTTTTTTATTTTTGTTTTTTTGCTTCCCCATTATTATTATTATTATTATTATTATTACTCTTCTTTCTTTTTGTTAGCCCCAAAAGTGATCATTTCCATTGCCAAGTTTTTTTTGTTCTTAAGAGATTCAAGGCCTTAAATCCATAGATTCCTAGTGTATAAGCTTGGGTGAAGTATGTATAAGTTTGAGGTATTTGAAAAGGGGTTCACTCTTAATCATTTCAAAGAAAAATAACTTATAGAGAAAAACGTCTTTGAATTAATGTTACTAAAGTAAGCACAAACTAACTTTTATCCTTTTTTACCCCTAACCTCCGAATTGCCTTAATATGGGGTGGTTCTTGATAGGGTTTAAATTTGAAAATACTCTAAGTTGGTCTAATAGGGTTAACAAAAGATAATTGTATTTTGGGATTTGAAAATAAATGCCTAATTTAATTTATTCTACTTATCAAATTCAAAATTGACCTCCTTTAAGGAATGAGTTTACATCATCCTTTCTATGATGTCACTCGACTCTCAAAGTATATGTATTTTAGGGTTGGTGTTTAGGATTTAGTTTGCCTCTTTTCATCTTAAGCCTTCAAAATAAGATACCTAAACTTACATTCATTTGCCCTAATATTAATGAAATTGCAATCACCCAATTTAAAAGGCAAACAATAAGATAATTTTATTCTAACTGTGACAAAAACCATGCAAAACATTCTTTTATGAGTTTATTACAGAGTTTATTGAAAAGAACTTAATTCTGCTTTAACTTGCTCCATTTAAGCACCCAACTATTTAAGACAACATGTGAGCCTATCAAAGGGTATTGGTAGACTCAAAAGAGTTGGAGCTTTAGGTGATTCAATCGAAGTCCCCTTATGACTTGAAGAAGGACTAATTTCTTGAAGCTCTGGTTGAATAACCTTAGTATCAATCAAGTCTTGAATCTTGTTCTTCAATCTCCAATATTTTTCAGTGGAGTGCCCCATTTTAACCCATATGATAGTCACATCAAGCTTCTAAACAAAACTGTATGGTTTGTAATTTGGATTAGGGGCTTCACAAGCTAGGATCCTTACCTCCTTTAAATGATGAAAGATTTGGATCATTGCAATATTTAATTGGGTGAATTGTCTCCTCCGAGCACCTTCGGCTTTTTTTTTTTTAACTCATCCTTGGGTCTTTTCTTTTTAGGTCACTTTCATTATTTGGACTTGTCGACATTCGATCAGTATTGGACATCAGGTGTTGAAGTCTTCAAAGCACTAAGCCCATTGCCATTTCTAAGTCTATAATGCTCTTTTGTAGTGTCGCTTCTTTTTCTTCTAGACTTGAAAGTCTTTTTTCTAAGCTTGACTCTTAAGATACTTAAAGACTGGTGATTATAGGAAATAAGATCTGCAACTATTGGGCCATTTGATGTACCATTTTTTTCTAGGAAGGTGATCTTATTATCGACCATTTGAACCTAATTGGAAGAATCCTTACGCATTAGCAGCCTTTCCTTTTCTTTTCTTTTTTTTTTTTTTTGAAAGAGAAAAAGGACTAACTTCTTATAAGGAGAATTTTACAAAAGTAAAGAAAAAGAAAGTTTATAAACTATTTTATAAGGGATGATAAGAAAGAAAAGGAGATTTACACAAAAAATATACAGGTAAGATATATTTACATGAGAAAAACCTAAGTTCATAGACTTAATACTTGGAGTGAGAAACATTTTAACAATTTAAGGTCAATAAAGGAAAGTATTTACAACTTGCAAGTATTTAAAATATTACTTATAAAATAATTATTTAAAAAGGAAAATTTTATGAGACACTTAATATTTACAAATAATTTCTAATTGGAAAATCTACATATTAAGAAGAGTAGGTAATTGAGAACTAATGGCGAGATCAATAAGAAAAATCTAGGAATGAAAACTTACAGTTGTAAGACTTTACACAAATGAACATTTTTTTTTTTTACGAATTTTGATAAGGGACCAAGGATTTACAAATTCAAAAGTTGTAAAGGTCTATGAAAACATAAGGTAATCTATAGAATGGTGAATTCTAAAATTTTACAAAGAGGGAAAAATTTAAGTCCAACTCTTTTCAAAGGCTAATTCAATTTTAATTATTATAAAGGCTAGTTAAAAAAATCTACAAGTATGCTTTAAAGCCTAATGGTCTTATTCTAAAATAGTGACTTAACTAGTGGTAAAATAATGCAATTTTTATAAAGTAAAGGTACTGGATAAGTTTATTTACAAACATGAATGAACAAGCACTAATATTTACATACAAATGAATGAAGGTACATGGATTCAAATGCAAAGGGCTAGCAACTAAATAATAACATCTTAATGAAAAGGTTCAAGGTAGGGACTTTCACCAAAATTTCATTATTACCATACAGGAAAAGTACATTACAATATTTTTTATAGTATAATGGAATTCTGATAGAGTTTTGAGCTTTCACTAGTTATATGCCCATTACTATTTATTTACTAGTCCAAAAGTCATGTATGCAATTGGCGTAGGTTCTTAAGGACTATGGCCTTACATATTTCAGAAGAAATGGTTTATTAGTCACATTGAAGCATTAGTAGGGTAGCTTAATCAACTTTAAGAGGATACTATACCACTATACTTAAAGTTTATACGATGGCCTCCCATCCTAGAGTCCTAAGATGGCCTAGGTCTAACCATATCTACCTTGCATCCATGATGTAATAAATGAACCCCCCATATCCTAAGTATAATGCATACAATAAGTGAATCTAATAATTTAAAATCAAAATATATTTACAAGAAACAAACAAATAAATAAATAAATGAAATGGGTATTTTGAAAAGCAAACTTAATTTCAAAAAGTTTTTAAATGGCTAGCTCTCTTAACGTCCCCAATGGAGCGGCTAAGCTGTCAAGCCTAATTTTTTCCTAGTTTATATATTTTCCTTAATTCAACTAATATTAAAGCCTACCTATTTAATATTGATCATCAACTAAGAATTAAGAAAAACCAAAATTTTAAACGTGTTTTGAAAATTCTTAAAGTCATCACCTGAACAAACTTGGGAAAAAAGAGTGGATTAAGTTAAATTGATTAAGTAGGTCGATTTAACATAAAGATTATTCTACTTGAAAAAACCGAGTTTAAAAAAAAAAAAAAAAGAGGGCGCAGGGGGGGGGGGGGGGGGGGGTGGAGGTTTGAAAATCAAAGATTTTAGATCTATAGGCTATTTTATTAAACTCTTAATGAATACCACTTTTTAACTTTTCAATTTTAATTTTATCTTTAAAATACCCATTAAAAGTGATATCTAATTACTTGTGACTAAGTAAATTGAGTGAATTTACAAAAAAGGATAAATTGAGTAACCATTTACAAAAGGTGGAAAAACAATTTTTTTCATATTTTAAGTTGCCCCGTATTTGCATATGAGTGCCCATGTACTCGCTATTGGGGATCAAATTTCCATAGTTTGTTGAAAAAAACTTTAGGTAAGTAGGTTAATCTTAATTTCTAAAAAATGATCGAGTTTACGTTCTTGACTTAGTTTGAGTTTATCTAAAGAAAATTTTCTAAAAGGGTCCTAAACTTGATTTATTATTTTGAAAATTCTACAAAAGGTCTTGATTTTGAAAAGATCCATCTTATTTTGTTTTTATTGAAAAATGATTTCCTAAGTGGTAAAACCCATTTATCTATTAATTTATTTTCTTATATATTATTTATAATTTTCTTATTATTATTCTTTCATCATTGATATATTTCTCTCTAAAACATAAAAATAAAACTAAGTTTTTCCTCTTTTTCTTTTTATTTCCTTTCTTTCTTGTTTTTCTTTCCTTTTTCGATTTTTTTTATTTTCCTTTTTTTTTTTTGGGGGGGGGGGGGGGGAGGGGGGGGTTATTAAAATTACAATTATATTTTTAAAAAAATTACATGAAACATAAAGAGGAAATAAAATACGAAACAAGAAAAGCAAAAAAAAAAAAAAAAATCAAACCAAGAGAAGAGTGCGGATTGGACTTCATTTGAACACAGATCTAGGTTGAGTGTAAAGATTGATTAAGTTAGATATCTTGGACTCAGGTCGCACAGTAAAGGAGAACAATGCTACTATTGGGTGTTTCTAGGTGATTTTGACATCGAATTGAATGGGGAAAGAGAGATTTGTATGTTTCTGATTGGACTTAGGGGGTAAGGGGATGTGGGGGGCAAGGGGTAAGCTTGATGCTATAGCTAATGAAGGTGGTTTGGTGGTGTTTTGAGTTTTTGCTAGAAGTGTACGATTGTAGTTGTCACATATGGTAGCTACCAAGAGTAAGGGAGTGCTGTGGTTAAGGGTTTTAAGGTACTAAGAGTACAGTGGTGTAGCTAGTTCTGCACTAGATGGTAGCTAAGGTAGCATTTTGAGCATGGGGGTTGTAGTGGCTAGGGCTTAGGCGAGTGGTTATGATGGTTCTTGGACTTGGGGGTACAATGACAAGAAAGAAGGGCTAGAGAAGGAAGCTAGGATTGTAGGAAGTGTAGCCATGCAGTTGATTGAGCTTAAGGTAACCTTGGGCTAAAGCAAATCTAGAGAAAGAGAGAGAGGATCACGACGTGAGAGTTGGAAATTTGTAATTTGGGCTTAAGTATGTATTGTATGTAGATGAGTTGATTTTGTTTGACCTAAAAAAGCATCCTCCACCCCTTACTTATACTAATTGAAGGAGGACCAAACTAGGAAAAACTTAAATTTGAGAATTAATCTGAGTGTTTTACTAGGCTTAGATTTCACAAATTTAAGTAAATCTCTCATCAAAAAAATTTTATTTATGTCTAAATATGCCAAAAAAATTCAAAGGAAGTTTCTAAAACAATTAATGGAACTTAAATCTTGCTTGGTCAACTCAATGTTAAATGTGAGAATCCAAGTTTTTCCATTTTTCCCTTCTAATTTTGACCACCTTAACTCTCGAATCTAGACAACTTCTTGGACTCTGACCAAAGTAGGCTATGTAGAGAATAGAAATCATTCATTAATTGGTGTATTTACACATGGAAACTGTATGAAAAATGAGGCTAAAGTAAGGGGTTCAAACTATTCATGCATGAGAAAGTTGGGGACAAGGAAGGAAAAAGAAAGAAAGGGGAGGAAAAGGATGCCGACATGGCATCACATCAATCATGATATCTAGTGGTGTTGCACTACATGTCTTGACATGATATATGGCTGAACATATAGCTTAAATGTCGACACATTACTATGACATGTATCATGACACATAGATGAAGGAACTAACGTGGCGCTATTAACTGTGGCTGAATGAAGTAATGCCACATGTCTACGGTAGATACGTAGCCTAATGTTATCCTAACACATGGCAAGTGAGTTTTTGAAAAATAAAAGGCACTTTGTGCCTATTGCAAGATTCAAACCTAAGACCTTTAGCTTTAATGCAATTTTAAGTTAATGTATAGTATCAATAGGCCGTTGGCCTATACCTTATCCAAGTTTACAATTAAATTGCATATATGGACTTGGTCGGATTAGGCTAGATTTAAATCTAAGCCCAAGTCCAAAATCGCTCCTCTTTTTTATTATTTAAGGCCTAAAAAAATACTAAGGCTAAATTTAAAAAAAAAGCCCTATTCTATTTAAACTATCTATTTTTTTACTTTAATTTAATTTCTTTCCTTTCTTAAATTTTCTATTTTTTAATTTTTTTTTCTAAATTCTCCATCTTTTTGTATTTTTTTCAAAAGTTTCTACTTTTTGTGATTTTTTCCAAATTTTCTTCTTCTTTTTTTATGATTTTCCTAAACTAAGACCCCTTTTTTTCCTATTCTAAAAAAACTCTAAAATTATAGGAGAATAAAAATAAGGTGTCTACATTAGAATGATAAAGCTTAGAAAGTCAATCCACTTAGGAATGTTTTAGGGAGATCTAGCTTGGTAGGTTGGATTTTTTAATCTTGGCCTTACTTTATTATCTTGTACATGAAAAATAGACTTAGAAATGGTTTTTTTGATCTCATCTAGGTTTCAATTGGCTTTAGCCCTTAATGGAACTGATATGTGCACCAAATTTATTTATAATAATAATAGGCTTTTATTAACTATTATAAGCGCTTGAGTAAGCACAAACCCATGTCCAAGCCCATGAAGGCTAAAGGAAACGCTAAGCTTTAATAATAAGGCTTAATCTTAATTGTCTATCTTACAACTATCCAATGGATATTATTAACTTCCAAACTCTATAAATAGGAGGTTCCTTCTCTCATTTGGTTTATTCAAAACATTGGCAATCTTAAGACAAACACTAGAGCTCTACTGAAATTACTCCAAAGAGGATCAAACAAGTAATTTAATCAAGGACAATCAAGAACATCGAGTTTGATCCACTATTATATGTGCACATTCAAGAAATCAAGTTTGCCTATTCTTCCTCATACACATCTTCTTAATGATATCATTCTACATATCATCAATTCAAGACATCTCTTAAGTCAACTGATACATTTGTTGCACATGATCGGCCAGCTACAGTGACCCCATCACACATGTACATTATACGATTCAAACTAAAGGCTTCTAACCATTTCCAATTGCAAAACCAAGTAAGTACTAGATGGGCTATTGCCTACACCCTCTCATATTAATTCTCATATTCCTAGACGTACCTGTCATTTCTAGTCTTCTTAGGTCTAGTTACCATTCCATTAAGTCTCTCCTCCCAATGGAGTCACCAACTAATGTGTGGTAAGGTTGCTATAAATAGCCGATCACATGTGACTGGTGCATTAGTTGACCTAAGAGATGTGTTGAGCTAATGATACATGGAGGGATGTTGTTGAGAAGAGGCATAGGAGGAAGAACTGGCAAACTCAGTATCTTGAATGCACACATGTGACAGTAGATCGAACTCGATGTTCTTAATCGCTCTTGAATCTTTCTTGATGAATTGTCTATTTGATCTTCTTTGAAGTGATTTCAATAGAGCTTTGGCGTTTATCTCAAGCTTACTAATGTTCCAAATAAAACTCAAATGAGAAGAAAAGCCTCTTATTTATAAAATTTAGAGATCAACCTTATCCATCATATTACTTCAAGATAAATGGTTGAGATTGAAGCCTATTATTAAAACTTATCCTCTCTTTTAGCCTTCATAAGCTTGGACATGGGCCTAAGTATATTTAAGGCTTTTGTTAACTAAAGAAAGTCCATTATTATTATTACTAAACTTAAAGACCAATTGAGCCCCCTCAAGACCCAACAAGACCAAATTAAGCCCAAATAAAGCTTAAATAGGCTTAAAAGAATCATTTTTAAGTCTACTTTTCACGCATGAGATAATCGAGTAAGGTTAAGAGTGGCATATCCAGTCTAATGTTCCCTTCTAAGTTTACTAGACTAGATCTCCTTAAAATATTCCAAATTGGGATGATTTTGCAAACTCTATCACTAATCCAAGATATCAGTAAATAGTATTAAATTGAGTTAAAAACCCAATTATCAAAATGACTCTCTTCATATACTTATCTATATCTTAGAGATAAATATTAGTCATGGCCAATTTTCTAACTCTAACATGTCCCTGCTAATCATATGCATACACTTAATCTAATGGAACAATTTTTTAATAATTGCATATTGATCTTCATTTAAGTATGTGCTTATGATTGGTAAGACACGAATGTTTATCCATATTCTTAGTACGTATCTTATGTAGTTGTGAAATGTTACAATAAAAGGGAAAGAATGTATAGATGGTATACGAAACAAATAAGTCCATGTGAACATTGAGGAGGGATAATGAACCCTAATCTTCATAAAAGGTATCTTTCATAAGGAGATACTATAAAGTAAAAAATAGATATACAAGCAAAACTTGAAAATGATATGACAAATAACTTTGGACAAAGTTGATACAGGATACAAAATAAGAGAAAAAATAATTAAATCAAGGGACATAGCAAGAAAATGGAGATATTATATAGAAGAATTAAACCGTTTTCATTATCCTGCATGACATGCTTAAAATTATAGATAGATTAAGAATATATTTGGATATCCAAATATATATACCCATCACCTTTACCTATGGATCGATTGTTAAGCTAGTTTTATGTATAAAATGTAGCCATATGCAGACAATAGACTAATGAATTGCTATTCTATTGGTGTTGAATTCCTTATTTTATAGCAGCAAAAATTCATTGAAATAATTATTTCATAATACAATGTGATCAAAGAATAGAGCAAAGGGTTTCCCAAATAATGTCTTCTGTGACAATTTTAGTTTGCTTCAGCCTAATGTAAATACAACTCATAAGACTTTGAGTTTCTTCTATTAAATATTTTTTATTTATTAAATTTTATATTTCAAGTTTGAATTTACTAAATATTGTACTCAATCAATGGTTACTTATCAAATTTACTATCTTTATCATTGTAGGAAGATATTTTAATGTATAATTGTTGATTGAAAAATTCAATTATAAAAGATAGAAGGTAAAAGTCACATCGTTACTTGAATTTTGCTCATTTTCCAATTAAATATGTTAATTTTGTTATCTTTTGCAATCAATTATGCAAATTTTATCTATTTTTGCTATACTTAATTCAAGTATTATAAATGATCTTAAAATATTTATAGGTAGTTATTATTATTTTTTTTTATCATATATAAATAGTAAATTAGTACTTTTAAAGTTTATGTAGCCAATTGTAAGAAAAATTCGCAAAATTTAGGTAGTATATGTAATATTTACTCGGACAAAATATGAAATATTTTATTTAACAAGTAAAATCTTGAACAAAATATCATATTTGGCAATTTTAAAATTATATTAAAATTAAAAAAGAAAATATGATCCCCCACTACGTTATCTCGTTTTTTCTGCAGGTCGATTGACCCAGTGAGCGTTTGGAAAAAGAAAAGATGGGTTGGATGGATTTACACGTGAACCTAAACGGAACATAGCACACAACATAACATAGAAATATCAGCAGCAGGTTGAATGGATGGGAATAGAAAATATAAAGGGAGCCAATGGGTCATGACCATGAGGCATGTCCCAATAGAAATGAGTAACGTTTGACTCGACTTTTAAATTTTAATTTTTCTAAGGAAATAGAATAAGTAATTGCACAACCACAATCTATGTACGCATCTTGTTTCTTGGTTATATACGATACAAGAAGAACCATGCTAAGATTTCTTAATTCAAAAAGGGAAAGTAAAACAAACACTGGCTACGGCTGACGCCGACAACTCCTATTGCGTCAATCAAGGCCATATGAAAGCTCCTCCAAGGTTTCAAACTTAGAGAAAACATATCAAAATGGATATTTGCCTTTTTCATTTACTCGGTAAATTATTTAGGTTCTTAGATTATCTTGCAATGTTATTGTGTTATCTAGTTGTTGATTAATAGGTTAATATTTTAAGATAAAAATGGTTGGAAATCGGGATGATAAAAATACAACGATTTTACATTTTTTATAGAGTAAATTGCTATTAAGTTTTAACTGCAAAGAAGAAGATTTTTAAGTACTTAATTATTCGTGACTGGACTTTATTTTGAGTATAGACATTAAGCTAAGGCTTGTGAACAACATTTTAAATGTTGAACCATACCTTACTTATCACATTAAGAAATATAATTTCTTTTTCTCCATTTAACGGAATTAACAAATAAGATAATTTTTTAATTTTTGGAAAATATGCAATAGTGGACGGGGTACTCCCTCCCTCTTGGAAGGCTAACGGTGAAATCCCATCTCTTTTGTTGCGTTTAAGTAAAAAGGTAGGTAACCTTAGCAACTTCCTTATTTAAGAGTTTGACGTCGATACAAATATAAAACCTCGAGTTATTAAGATGATCAGCTCAAGGACGACCTTCCCTCCTGATATTGTTGAATTTTCTTAGTTTTTGCAAACTAGAATAACGCTAATTTTCTCGGACATTTTCTGACTTTTAAAGAATAATTTTCAAAAATTTTCGAGATTTGGTGAAGGACGTGAGTTTTGAGTTGGAGATCCCATTGGGTCCAACCCAGCAAATACTTGGCCAAGTCATTAAAACATTCTTCTCACCATTTATTTCCTTCTCTAGTAAATAAAACCTATCCAATTTATTACAGTTCGGACTACATAAGAGTCCAGCCAAAAAAAAAAACAGAAGTTCTTTTCTATTTTTCCCAATTTTAGTCACCGACATGTATTGTCCAGATTTAATGCATCGAAACCATATGTAGACAAATTCAAAGTAAATGTAAAAAGAATAGCATATTGGAAGAAGTATATTTAAAGAAATTGATGTAGAGAAGCCATGTACTTTTTCAAGTGATGAGTAGCCCACATCACGCAACACCAGCCACCAGTTCTCACAACTCACTTACAACTCGTGTAAAAAGACTTTCAACTTCTTCATCTTTCTAGAACACCTTTCCCCTTCCTACCTATTCTCCTTATCTCCCAGGTCTCTTTATTCACATACATATATATATATATATATATATTAAGTACTTAGGATATTATCCTTTTGAAGTACATCATACTTAATATAATAAATTAGGATACTATTGTTGGAAAGGGGCCAGATGGTTTTGCAGTTGTTTTTCACAATAGCATTCTCAGCAATTCCTTTGACTCTGTATGTGCCACCATTGAGAAGCTTGAATCCTTTCGTTGAGACAATGGAAGATGTGTACAGAGAGTCCAGGGCATATACACGGAGCGTTTATCCTCGTGTAAGGCATGCCTGGTTCAGGATCCTCGACTTTATTCTCTGCAGCACTGCCTAGATCCGGTACATATATAACACCATCATAGTCAATGTTTATAGTGCTCAAATCTCAAGGCTCTTGTAAATTATGTCCCATCATTTTGTATTTTCCTTATAATTTTCTTTAGATTTAGACCTGATTTTCTTTCTGTTGATTCAGCCGGGTTTTTGGTAGATGTAGGATTTTTTCTTTTCTTTTTCTTTTTTTTTTTTTAAGTTACTTCAGGTGAGCAAATAAATTTTATGCTGAATTTATAAGGCATGTAGAGTTTTGAGTTGGAGGAACCAGAAAAGGATTCAATGGTTGGAATAAATATCAATATGTTTCTTTCACCATTTCTTTTTTTTTTTTTTTTTTTACTGTTACTCAGAATTCAAATTTCTTCTGAAAAACTTAAATTTTATATTGTCATGTATGAGAAATTTTTTCGTTTTAGGGAGGGCAAAAAACACACAATTAAAGTTCACGATAACTTTTGTTCATACGCTACTCACAACTCTAGTTCCTTTTCATTGCTTATGAAAACCGCATAGTTGGGATGAAGTAGGAAGATGGTATTTAGGCGAAACCTTTCAGACTGGGACTCAAGAAAATTAATTACATACACCCTATACTTTAGTTTTGTGCTGGCATATCTTCTTTTTATTTATTTATTTTTTGGTTGGTTCCGGCCAAGTTGTGCCTATCAGTTTATCCTTAAAAAGCAGCTCAAAAGCAGATTGGTGAATTTAATATTGGTGAATTTCTTCTCCTCTACTGCATATTGCGATTTGGATGAGTCGAATAAGACGTAATGTGAACATTGGGAAAGGGAATCTGGGATGGCAAAATTTTGGCAGTTTCTAGATTGTCATCAGCTATTTTCAGGATTGGGTTTGACATAAACCTCCCGGGATGACATTTTGAAACTCGTGAAGGAGCTCTTGAAAGGACATAACATACTTATCACGCCACTGGCATTGGTGACGGTGCGGCCCTGGCTCCGTCTCCACATGAGGACAATCATATCGTAGAGGACACCATATCCTCTGCTTTGGCACTTTTCTGCACAGCCGCCTCATGCACCATGGAAAAAAGTCAGAGGACAAAGTTAGGATCTTGTGACTTGACAATAAGTGCCACCACATCGTACATGGATAAGAGAATGTGGAAACACTTTTTTTAGCGGATGTACTTGGCAATTTGTAGACGTTGGCATAGGCCAGATGGAGTTATTCAGCGCTTCTGTCAAAGGATGGATCGTCGGATCAAAGCTTCATAAAACTTTCGTACACATCAGAACGAAAATGCTTAAAGCTTTAATGCCCAGGCTTTCATCAAGAAAGTATCCATACCTCATCACCCACAAAGGAGAAATATAGTCATCACAATTTGTTGTTATTCTGCAACAAGTTCTACAAAGAATTGATGATGTTATTGCATCTTTTATCATCAGGAAAGAATTGCAGGCTTCCTAAGAAGGGCTAACAATGACTCTATTGGCACTGATTGAGAACTACAGAATGAAAAAATTAAATTGTCCGTCCTGTCCTGCTTTAAGAAACATGGATGGTGGATGTTGCTGCCACTTGACAATCTCCAATGAATGATCTTTATCATCTTTCTCCCATGCCAGATTCAATTTCAGCTTGATAATGTGCAAGGCTTCCTTCCATGCCAGATTCAATTTCAGCTTGATAATGCGCAAGGCTTCAGGAACCAAAATACGTCTAGAGGCCTTGCATCTTTTCCACCGACAATAGAAGCATCCTTCTCTTTTTCGCTATTTTCATCCTTTATCATCTCCTTGTTAAGCTTAACTTCTTGCAGAATTTGTCTCTCCTGATAACAAAATAATTGCAGCATTTTAGTTAACATAGACCACCACCAATGAAAAACAAACCTAGCATATCAAACAGAGGCAATGTGATACATAGCACCTTTCACATATGATCTTATCTAAAATAAAAAGCACAAGAAAAAGCCGAAGATATCAAATCTAGGAACTGTTTCATGTTTTATTATGTGGTTTATCTACTAATGCTTATGTATGGTGTTATGCTTATTTTGTGGTTTGTCTACTAATGTTTATGTATGGTGTCATGCTTATTGTGTGGTTTGTCTACTAATGTTTATGTATGGTGTCATGCTTATTGTGTGGTTTATGTACTAATGCTTATGTATGGTCTCATGCTTATTTTGTGGTTTGTCTACTAATGTTTATGCTTATTGTGTGGTTTATGTACTAATTACTTACGGATGGTCTCAAGCTTATTGTGTAGTTTATTTACTAATGCTTAGGTATGGTCTCATGCTTATTGTATAATTTATTTACTAATACTTGTATATGGGTCTCATTCTTATTGTGTGGTTTGTCTACCAGTGCTTGTGTATAGGTCTCATGCTTATTGTGTGGTTTGTGTACTAATGCTTGTGTATGGTCTCATGCTTATTGTGTGGTTTGTGTACTAGTTGCTTGTGTATTTCTCATGCTTATTGTGTGGTTTGTGTACTAAATGCTTGTGTATGGTCTCATGCTTCTTGTGTGGTTTGTGTACTAATTGCTTGTGTATGGTCTCCTGCTTCTTGTGTGGTTTGTCTACTAAATGCTTGTGTATGGTCTCATGCTTCTTATGTGGTTTGTCTACTAAATGCTTGTGTATGGTCTCATGCTTCTTGTGTGGTTTGTCTCCTAAATGCTTGTGTATGGTCTCATGCTTGTTGTGTGGTTTCTCTATTAATTGCTTGTGTATGGTCTCATGCTTCTTGTGTAGTTTGTCTGTTAAATGCTTGTGTATGGTCTCATGCTTGTTGTGTGTATGGTCTCATGCTTGTTGTGTGGTTTGTCTACTAATTGCTTGTGTATGGTCTCATGCTTGTTGTGTGATTTTGTCTACTAATTGCTTATGTATGGTCTCATGCTTGTTGTGTGGTTTATGTACTAATGCTTGTGTATGGTCTCATGTTTGTTGTATGGTTTTGTCTACTAATTGCTTATGTATGGTCTCATGTCTCTTGTGTGGTTTTGTCTATTAATTGCTTGTGTATGGTCTCATGCTTCTTGTGTGGTTTGTCTACTAATTTGCTTGTGTATGGTCTCATGCTTGTTGTGTGATTTTGTCTACTAATTGCTTATGTATGGTCTCATGCTTGTTGTGTGGTTTATGTACTAATGCTTGTGTATGGTCTCATGTTTGTTGTATGGTTTTGTCTACTAATTGCTTATGTATGGTCTCATGTCTCTTGTGTGGTTTTGTCTATTAATTGCTTGTGTATGGTCTCATGCTTCTTGTGTGGTTTGTCTACTAAATGCTTGTGTATGGTCTCATGCTTCTTGTGTGGTTTGTCTACTAAATGCTTGTGTATGGTCTCATGCTTGTTGTGTGGTTTTGTTTACTAAATGCTTGTGTATGGTCTCATGCTTCTTGTGTGGTTTGTCTACTAAATGCTTGTGTATGGTCTCATGCTTGTTGTGTGTTTTGTCTACTAATTGCTTGTGTATGGTCTCATGCTTGTTGTGTGGTTTTGTCTACTAATTGCTTGTGTATGGTCTCATGCTTGTTGTGTGGTTTTGTCTACTAATTGCTTGTGTATGGTCTCATGCTTGTTGTGTGGTTTTGTCTACTAATTGCTTATGTATGGTCTCATGCTTGTTGTGTGGTTTATGTACTAATGCTTGTGTATGGTCTCATGCTTGTTGTGTGGTTTTGTCTACTAATTGCTTATGTATGGTCTCATGTCTGTTGTGTGGTTTGTCTACTAAATACACATGCTTGTGTGGTTTGTCTACTAAATGCTTGTGTATGGTCTCATGCTTCTTGCGTGGTTTGTTTGCTAAATGCTTGTGTATGATCTCCCGCTTCTTGCGTGGTTTGTCTGCTAAATGCTTGTGCATGGTCTCATGCTTCTTGCGTGGTTTGTCTACTAAATGCTTCTTGCGTGGTCTGTCTACTAAATGCTTGTGTATGGTCTAATGCTTCTTGCGTGATTTGTCTACTAAATGCTTGTGTATGGTCTCCTGCTTCTTGCGTGGTTTGTTTGCGAAATGCTCGTGTATAGTCTCATGTTTGTCTGCTACATGCTTCTTGCGTGGTTTGTCTGCTAAATGCTTGTGTATGGTCCCATACTTGCTGCGTTTTCTCTACTAATTACTTGTGTATGGTCGCATGCTTCTTGTGTGGTTTGTCTACTCTCATGCTTATTGTGTGGTTTATTTACTACTACTTATGTAGGATCTGCATCATCAATTACATAAGTGATGTCTTGTCAAAAGGGAAAAATATGGTGCACACACCTTTGCCTTCTTTTCGTTTTAGCTGCAGCAAAATATGGTAAAGCACAACGAGAAATAGACTATCAAAGCCTTCGTGTCTCCAAAGTTATGATATTTTGTGGGAGCTAGAAATTATTTATATATTCCCTGATGCTTATCATAAAGGAACAATTTCTAGGATTCTGGTTCCATCTTAGGCAACCCAAGAAACCACCATTAAGACCTCATTTAAGCTTCAACAATTTACAAGGTTGAATCCATTGTGATTTTCTTGTAATGTTTCTTTAAATTGTATTATTCATTGGTTTTTGATCCACCATGGTAGCCAAGCTCACACAGCGAGTGGCATGACCGAATCGGGGTGGAGCATGATTGAATCACTTGCCTCCTACAAAGTTGTAGCATATCTAGTGGCCAACAAATATCCATCATGATGGTCTCATGAAATTTTTCAAACTTTTAATCAATTTAATGATCAGATCATGACTGCACTTCATATGGTGAGTAAAACACAAATTTACATGGGAAACAGTCAATGCTAATATTGAGAGCGTGAGAGGTATATTAGGATTCTCTGCTTAACTATCCATCATTTGTAGAGTTTCAGATTTCTTGACCATTACCAGCTAATGCATCTCTAAAGGAAGGACATATGCGTCTGTTCAATTTAGCAACTGAAATGCAAAAGGAGAGCTATAACTATGAGGGATGGCTCCCGTCTAATGCCTGACTAGGTTTTACTGTCTTTGCTAAAAGTCAAAGATAGAACAGCTTTAAGCCAGTGAGATAAACAAAAGAAATCAGATCAAGCTAGTGCTCACTACATAATTTACCCTAGCTTCATATGCAAAAATGTTGTCTTTAGTTATCAGTCAATGGGGAGAAAAGAAAAGACAACTAATGTAGAATGGGTTGAAACATACCACCAGCCTCGATTTGGGGGCTTTTGATGCGGTGCCTGCTGCAGCCCCATGAGCTGCTGAAAAGCATTGGGGAGTTGGAGGACTGACACGCACTTGCAACAACCTGTCCTCTCGCTTGTAATTTACCTTCTCCAGGTTCAAAGCGATTGGGGTGTTTTCAGCATCTTCAATTCTTCTGCATGGTTTTAATAAGAAATGAAATGTCATATGAAAAAAGATTTAAGGCGCCAAATGATTCGATCGAAACTTTGTTCCAACTGATATGGCATAATGGAAACAGATGCTAGGAATTCTCAAACAAATGTAATAGTGCTGCCAAGCGTATGACAACTCATTCAGAGGGAGAATTCGCAACTTGACCTCTTCTCTTTTCTGCCTAAAGTAACCTGGGCTTCTCTATATCATTATATAGCAGAGGAAGAAATGGGATAGAATGCAGGCAAATACAATTCATTCCGTTGCTATTGATCTCATTATCGAGTAAAAAGATCTCATCATAAAAAGAAAGAGTGTGCTAAAGAAAGTTGCATCCATCAATCTAGAACTGGCTTCCAAATTACTTTTTTTAAGTGTGATGAATATCTTCTCTTGTATCATATTTATAGCAAATTCTTCATCAGGCAGAAAGAATGTGTGTGGTCTTGTTAGCATTTGGAACCCAATAATTTGCCACTTCAATGTGTTAGACAATTCCAAGTAACAACCAATGAGGTCGTCTAAGCTCTAATATCAAGTCTTGCAATAGGACATAGGAATCGAACCAAAAAGCACATGCAGAGCAGTGTAGAGCACATTTTTAGCCTATCAAGCACTCGAGAAAGAACATCCCAGCACAGACATATCAGAGCAAGATAGATTACTTGATCCTCCTCTGCTTTCCCTTGCCGCTACTATTTTCAACTCCATAGGCTTTCTCTTTATTGACTTCAAGCAAAGGCTTCCTCTCTTTCTCATCCCCAACTAGCTCACCCAACACCTTACACGGTTTCCCCTTTGAGAACGCTACATCCTTCTTTAGGTTGGATGTATTATCTGTACACTCCTTATCCTTACCCCGTGTGGCTAGCTTCTTCAATTCACTGCAAAACTCAGTAATCTGATTGAGCAAATCGCGGCCCGCAAACAAATTTCTTGCTGACAGTGTGCTCTTAAGTTTCGGGAATGCATTGGTTTGGGAAGCATCGTCCTTAGCTTTCTTCTTCTCGGAATCCAACTTAATCCCTCCTTTGCTGGACTTAAGATCACTAGCATGGTACTTTTGAGGAGTAGATGTATTCGGGTTTCGGTTCTCGCTGTCTTCACTGTCTTTAGTTGGGCTCATCTTTGATGCTGCAACAGATCTTGTAGCTCCTTTTCTCTTGAAGATCACATCTCTGGTTTTGGCAAAGAAAACAGTAATCATTTGGCTAATTTATTTTTGGACAATTAAATCGCAAAAGGAACAAAGACAGAAAATAACGTATTATACCTTTGATTCTTTTCTCCTAATGGAAGTATATCACACACACTGGCCAGTTTAGATGGCTTCACAACAAAAAGGGGGGAAAAAGAAAATGAAATAATTTATCAGAGTTGTTTGAACGAAAAAGGGAAATTAAGGTAATGGTACAAAATTGGAAACTGCAAGTGAATTTAAAATAAGGAAACCTTTGAGTTTGAAATAGGGGTTGGTCTCAAGAAATCTTCCGCTGTCTTAGGATGTCTGCAATCTGTAAGAAACAATTAACAAGAAATCAAAACAAGGGGGAAAAAGAAAATATGATGAGATCTTTGAGATTTAAGAACAAATATAATTAAAGAAAAGATGAATACCGGCTCGACAGAACCAAGCATCGTCGTCAACGGGGCTGCTGTCGGGAGCTAGAAGATCGACCCATTTGGGTGCATTGATGGTCTCGTACAATGCGTCTTCTACGAATACGGATTCTATCTTCTTCCAGTCTATTTTGGCTGGCTCCATTTTCACTCTTTTCAGTCACAGAGAGAGATGAAAGAAACGTGTTCTTGCCTTCTTGAGATTAAGACAGCTTGCTCAGTCTGTAGTAGGTTGCAGCAGGAGTGAAGTTAGAGAGAGCAGAGAGATCCACTTTTTTCTAACATAGTGACCGTTACAGACGGAGAGGAAGAACGTTATAGTGACCGTTGTAACCTACAATTCTTTATTAATTTTTTTTTTTTTTTTCCTAACATGAAAGAAACATCCACCTTTTTTTCTATTTTTTTCTCAAATTTCATAAATTAATTTAGTGAGGATCTCATTATTGTATTACTTTCAATTGAATGTGTACTTATTACAAAATCTATTACAATCCTTTTTTTTTTTTTATCAAACCTATTACAACAAAGACACACATAGGCTTAAAAAGTGGGAAGAGTTAAAACTATTATCACCAAAATTACTAAGTTCTTAGTATTATTATATAAAAGAAAAATAAAATACAACCTCAAAATACCAAATATGTATAAAATAAAAAAATCATCTTAGTCTAATGCTTCATTTCTTTTTTATCATAAAATTCATCGACAGTAAAATCCATATCTATTCTTCTGGCAATATTTCTTTCTACGTAAATTAAAACTAAATAAATGAAAAATTCATTATCCATCTTATTTCTTAACTTATCCTTCACAATATTCACGACAGCAAAAGAGCATATAGTTGTCACAATCGAGACTAGATGAGTCAAAATTATTATTTTTCGTATGACTCAATTTTAATTGTTACTTTTCTATGACAAATAAATAAATAGTTATAAGTAAAAATAATGTATCAAGTCACAATATGTACTTAATTAGATAAATATATTAATTATAATATACAATAATACAAATTTAATCTTATCTCTCCCATGTATATTTAAGAAAATATTTGATTGGAAAAATAATAATTTCCAAAGTCAAAAATTGGGCATAACCTTAATTACAATATATAATACAATCTAGGATACATGTTATGTCATAGATTATGTATGTAATATATGATATACATATATATTATATATATTAATATATATATATAGGCATCACATATTACAAATATTATATATATATATGATATACATATAACTTAAGTTATGGTTTATAATATACTTTATTACGTAGATTAATTTATTGCTTATACAGAGTATAATTAGTTTATACATAATATTATATATAGTTCTGAAGATATTTGATGCACAAATCACAAAGTATTTATTATTTATAACCCTTCCAAATAGCCTGCATGTAATATATATATATATATATATTTATAAGAAAATAATCATGAAAAACTAAATTAAAAGAAAATGTAAAGAAATGGACAAAAAATGGAAACACAATATAGCAATAATCATAACTTACAAACAAGTTATACAATAAAAGAATTGTCACAAGTAATAGAAGGCACAATACATTACATACAATAAAAATTTCTAACTTAATTAAAGTCTTGTAAATTAAAGCGACTATGGTAATCAATAATATTTATATACATGTGATAATAATGTTGAAAGTATATATTTCAATGTATCAAATTGTATCCATATAATTTGATTGTGCCTCTTGGATTTGAAAGATGCTTTATATGAATAGTAATAATATCTATAATCGATTACCTTCTATGAGAAGAATGAATAGAGTATATTAATGGAAAAAATCCATCTAAAATAAGAATATAATAAGTTTTATTTTTTTTAATTGAATTTGAATAGATTCAAATAAGAAAAACTTTTGTTTTTAATTAGGAAAATAGAAACTTGTTTTTATTATTATCCTATAATAAGACGATCTATGACAAGTATTGGAAAAAAGATTCGATGGTCTAATGTAAAAATAAATTTTTTTTTTCTTAAGAACAAATTAATAATTTTCTTTGTTACCTTTTAAAATATATGTGAAATAAATATATACAACTAATATTAATAATTAGATAAAGTGGCTGTTAGACTTTTTCTTTATTTCATACTTTGTTCTTTTTTTCTGTTTTTTTTTTTTCTTTCTGTTTCTTGCCTAGGGAAAAAAAATTCTTGATTCGTTTACTTTTAAATGCTTTTAGTCGATCTATTATCCAATTAAATGATGAATTTCTAGAAAAAGTTAATAGTCAACAAAAATTAATATCAATTTTGAATAGGCAATGGCTTCACATGCAATTGGATTTGCAAGGCAACAAATTGATATTAAATGTGATAGCTGGCAGTGAGTTTTCCAAGACCAAGCTCAGGCGTCTTTAATACTTATAGGACTCGGACTAGATAAAAGCATAGATGGTGCTAGGGTCCCTACTGGGCTCGTCCTTGTATTACATCCTTGTTAATATATCTTTCGTTTTCCATAATAAATATTTATATTACATTATTATTATATGATTTCACCTACGAATTCTATAAAGAAGTTCTTTATAATTTCAACTTGAAGAGAGTTCAAGAAAATATGAGAGAAAAACAGACATTAAAGGGAGAACAATAATAAAATTAAACCCAACAAGGTTAGTAGTCATTTTTATGGTTTTCTATTAGATTATCCATGGTACTTCTATTATTTTTGGTATGTTTCACCTAATATAAAGAGATCAAATAGTTTTTTTTTTTTTAATTATAATTTAATGGTATTATCACTGATCTCCCAATTGGATAAACTAAAATTTGAATCTCTCTTCTCTCATAATTGAAAAAAAAAAAGGAAAAATAGTACCTTAATTATTTTTTATATATGTCTAATATGGTGAAAAACTACATTATATGGAGTTTTTTATTCCTTACGGTTTCCTCTCATGCACCACTTATTCTTTGCTTAAGAGCGAGATCTCTTTTTTTTTTTCCTTCAATTTTTTTATTTTTTTTCTTTTTATAATCAAGAAAATTTTTTAAGTATAAATTGGTTTTGTGACCTTTACATGTCTCTATCATGCTACTAAAACTTCAAAGAATTTGGATACAGGACTATTATGCTTAAAAAATGTAGAAATTGACTTCACATAACAACATTATCCTAATCTTAAGTCTTGTACTCTAAATAAAAACTGATATGGATTTCATAATTTGATTCCAACAAAGTTAAAAGATACTCATTACATGATCAAGTTGAAATTTGTGCAAAAATCGAAAAAGCTTGGCCAGAATGACTTGTTTTGAGGAAATGAGAATAAAATTTAGAAAAAAATTCGTATAAATAGTTAATATTAACATAGTGGTGCCAATAGATTAATACATTTCTCACAAATGCTCAAGAATCAAAATTTCTTGCCACGAACCAAAATCTTAAGATCATTCTATCATAACACAATATAATCCTCAACACACCTAAGATTAACACAACTCAATTAACCAAATCTAAACCCCCAACTGCAATAACATAATTCTACCCCCAGCTTTGAAATAAACAATATTTGCATTGCTTCACAAAGAAAATAAAAATTAAAGGAAGAGGAAGCAATAGATGAAGATTCTCCCTGTATGTTATTTGATATATTGGTTACTTGTAACCCTCAAATACTCCTTGAATGCATTCTTACTCTCAAAGTCCCAATTCCTTGATAGGCCACTCTAAAATACATCCTAGCCATAAAAGCCACTATTATGCACACATAAACAAAAACCACATAATCTACGTAAAAGTATAAAATAGAAAATAAACAAAAATAGAAACAAAAAGAAAATAATGGGTTGCCTCCCACTATGCATGTTTCATAATCTCAACCTGACTTTTTCAACTTCTTATCTTTCTTAAGGTAAATCAAACGTTTAGGTCTCTTACTATTAAGCCCCTATCTTTTCATTAGGATGTTTCTTATTCTTTCTAATGTCAAATTATACTTTAATTATAGCATCCAGTATTGTATTTAACTTGTTCGCTTCAAAGTCATTTCTTTTCCAGCCTTTACTACCTTACCTTTCAAATTATTTGTTTATACTTTTTCCTCAACTCATAATGCCTAAGAGACAGTATGTTACGTCATCTCTAAGTTAAGAATAAGGCTAAACCTGTAATCAAGCTATCAAACCAACTCCATAATACATATATCTCTTAGAACTTCTCTTTATTAACATACCAAATCATAGTAGAACTTTATCAAAAGTAGGTTATGTTCAAAGTACCACAATTCAATTTCATGTATAATTCATAATCTAACCAAACACTCTCATTTTTCCCATCTCAACATCCAAATTCTAGCTTACTCTATCTTTTGTAACCTACAACCTCGGGATGGATAAATAAACATCCCCTTAACTCTTATTGAGCTAATTGAGTAAAGATAAAACAATAGAAAAAGCAATAATTTATATAAATATCATATAAGAAATAATATGGCATATTAAAGTAACTGTTAGATAAGTACATATGTAATTCTTACACAACACATGGCTGTTATGCTAATGCATAAGACATGTATCCAACCAATATCCCAACTTAGCATAGTTTCTAATCTGATTAGTTGACATCTTAAGCATCTAGACATGGAGTATAGGAATTAAGGCTACAAGGAGCAACCAAAACCTAGCTTAAATGACCATACTAAAGGTTATAATTGATCGACCAATATAGTTTTATATGCTCAAACCTAGCTTAATAATATCTCATTTTTAGAATGCCTGACTAGTAGGTTCTTTTCATACCATGTCATATCATGAATTTGTCAAACAGCATATTCAAGTGAACCAAGTACAAATTTTAAGTTAAATACCAAGAATGGCTAAAACCAACCTAGTTATTAGTTTAGTAACCAGATATTTCAATATTGAATAAGGCATAAATCAATATGATAATTCAACACAAAACTTAGTCAACTTGCATTCATTCAACTAATCATTAATATTCAAGTATCTGCACATTTTGTTACACCCCAAACAGATGAAGTCGTAATAACCCTAGCATATAAACCATTTGAAGGTAAAAGTTGGCCCTAGAGCTACTATCGTAGACATGGTTTGTACAAGGTATACTCAAGTCAACTACTTTAAAGCATCTAGCTTAGTACTTGTTAAATATAAATCAATAGTATAACTTCTCTAAAGGGTCTACAAAAGAAGTCTATGGAACGTCACTTCATATAAAATCTATATTTACAATAGTTTATGTACATCGAAAGTTACAATTGTAAAAGAGATAACATAGAATCCGTAAGATCTTGATTATAGGATACAAATCAATAGTCGAAAACTACTAAGCTATCTAAGTAAACCCCATTAGTTTTCCCAAAAGGTAAAACAACTACAAAAGAGAATAGTCTAGCCATATCTTCATTATCCTCACTTCCCGATCTTATTCACCATTCATCTAGAATAAGGGAAGATGCTGTACTTGACTTTAAACCTACAAAAGAATCTATAGTAGAACGAAGGATAACTTGCTTAGTAAGTAGGATTGAGATAGAAGCATGCTCATATAGCATAGCAAGCACGGTTGTCAAGCAAGTTAGGTTTAATATGTAATAAGCAAAATCCCATTACACAATGTTGTTCCATTTATCATGAGATTAGAGAAATTGTATATGTTCTAATTCAGGTTGAGGAGTTTTTCACAACTTTTGGTGCAGTGTCACTAATTAAGGTCATATCGAGCTTAAGCAATGGAAACTTAGCTCCTCCAACGACTATTCATCAAGCCTAGGACCCCAACCATATTATGACCTCTTCTAATGTCATTTAGTTTAACTAAGAGTGAGAAAGTAACCATTTAAATTATCTCCATGGATGAGAGATTACCTTCCCTAAAGGTGTTCAAATTTAACCTATTAGTCTTAGTTACCCCCTAGTAAGTTATAATGCATGTAAAATTAAGCTTAAGGTCAAGTTAGAGCTAATTCATTTTCAAGGTGATTAAACAATTTCAGATAAATCCAAACCAAACAATATTCTCAAAACAAACATGTGATGTAACTCAAGTCCCACAATAGCCTATCAATATTCAACTACATGTACCATATACATAAACAACTAATTATAACCACAACCAGACATGCTAAAGTTTCCAAGTATTTAGAAATAATATTTCAAAATGTTGTAAGGCATCAGTCCCACTTACATTAATGTTGATGCTCGTTAGCCTTGTGTCTTAATCTTATCCTTTTCAATTGTTCTTATATATTCAATATATCAACTTTAGTTATCCTCAAAATTGTGAAATAAGAGTTCAATTTAGGAATTAAAGGTATCTTCCATTTAAGTCAAGTATAGTTTTTTAAGTCATTTGTTAAGTCTAATTCATGTATTGTACCTTCTAACCAAAGTTATGACTCTATGCTTAATATGGGATTTATGGTCAAGAAACTCTCTCACTTAAGTTTTAACCTAAAAGTAGTTTCTAAAGTTTAAAATGGAGTAACCTTCTGACTCCTATTATTGTGACGCCCCGAAGTCACAGAGTCGCAATAGTCCCGCCATGTAAACCATTCTATAATAGTAACTGGCCTCACAGTGCCTACCATAGACATGATCTACACAAGGCGTCGACGACTCCTCGCTTTGAAGTAAACAGTCCGATTAACAATTAATCTACAATTATGATAAATAGTACAAATTTCTAATAAACATTTATAATTATATATAAGTCCACAGAGCTTCCTATGACGTTTTACATAAAAATAACAGTTCACTAGATTACATAATAACTATCAGTCTTTCATCCCTCATTACATGGTTACTCTAGTTACACATTATACTAAGTAACTTGATCCTCACACCCCTAGCTTCAACGGACTAACTTCTAGGTAATTGTAGGGCGGCATAGTACTTGAAGTGTTGATAAATCAGAACCTGCAAAAGCATCTATAAGGATATAAGTAACTACAGCTCAGTAAGTTGAATTGGAGACTCATGAATGCATACAAGCACAAACAGGGTTATCAAACAATTATTTTCATACAATGCAACAATCAAGTGTCATCGCACAACGTAGACCGGTCCGTTGTGAAATAAGAGAAAGTCCACCTGCTCTAATCCAGGTTAAGGAGTTTCTATGTTATGCAGTAGTTCACAGCTAAACCTAGGCTTGTGCAATAGAGACCTTGCTCCTCCCGCGAATACCTTCGAACCATTGACTTCACCCTCGCAGCGACCTCCTCTCCTGTCACTTAGTTCGACTAAGGATGAAAAAGGGATCATTTTGCAATCTTGCGTTATCCCTTTCGAAGGGGTCGGTATTTGGTTGGAGAATCCTATGATCCCCTAATAGGTTGCAATGCATGACATTTTCGGTTATTAGGGTCAACTAAGATTAAATTCCATTTAGAGTGTTCAAATAATTTCATACCAATTCAATCAGTCATAAAATCACTCATAATACAAATTCAGCATGAATTCAGATACGTCAAACACATGCGTAAACTACTTACAATCACAATCATATACAAGCCTAAGTCTCCGAGTACTACAAAACTAGTACTCTATTACAATAAGCAATAACCCAACTTACTTGGAATTGCTCGATCGCTCGATCCCTTAATCGCAAGCTGATTTGTCTCTAGATGTCCTATAATATAAATAAGTCTTTTTAGTACTTATAATTTATGGTTTCATATTCTAAGTTATATTTTAACTCATTTTTTTCCATGTATACCCATTACATCCTAATGATTCGTTGTACTCTATTTCAGTGTTCGAATCCTAAATGAGATTTAAAATTTTGATTTCTAAGCCTAAATATGCTCGAATCCTAATGTGAAATTAATCACATTAAGCTCGAGTATCCAAATATCCTATTGGATCGTAATTTGGTATTCTAAACTATTCGGTACACGCTAACCCTAATTACGGTATCGGATTTATTCTTGATGTTTGAAAATCTTACATTTTGAGACATTTACTTAAAATTAAATGTTATTTTCAGATTTATTATTTTTCTAATTTCTATTATAATATTATCTAAATAACCCTATTTTTTTAGATTTATTAATTTACAATTTCACATATTACTAATTTCTTATATTAATTACCTAATTTCCTAAATTAACCATACTTAATACTCCAATGGCTAGGATTAACATCCCTAAACATCTAATTAATATTTAAATCAGTAATTAACATCTTAATCACCTAATTAACCCCAAATCACCCAATTTTTCCATCATTTTAGGGCTAAAAATTAACTTAAAAATTTCGAAAATTAATTTTAAAAAAATGACTTCATGGCACTGTTTTATATCATATGAGCATCCTACTGAAAAAAATTGAGCTATAAACTACATTCCTAAGCCTATTTATTTTTCGTTCTAATCATACTCGGTTTTGAGCAATTTGTTAATAATCCTATAATTGCAGATATAATTAAATGAAATCAATATTTTTCCCTAAATCTACATACAATAAAACCTCATAATAACAAGTTTTATAATTTTCTGGACAAAATAACTAATTTTACAAAATTATTTAAAATCGGAAAATTTAAGAGACTAATCGGTCCAAAGCTTTCTAGCCGTCCAAACCCGATCCAAGGCTGTCGGCCGGCCTAGACAGTGGAGCTAGAGTGGTGTGGTGGTGGCGACTCGGTCCCAGGTAATGGTGAGGTGTGGGTTTCTCTCACTACATGAATTTGCACAGTTTCCTTTTCTTTTTTCTTTTTTTTTTCTGGATTTTCTCTCGATTTTTTCAATTTTCCTATTTTTCCCAAATGTTAAACTGTCCAAATGACTTTTGGAAATTTTTTCCCTATTTATAGACAATTTTTGTAATTATTATGCATTAATTAGACAAGACTTTGTCTAATTTCCTTGATTTTTGGCTTTTAGGTTGTCTAATTTTAATTGGTTGATTTTTCTTTTACAGATGTTGACTTGCCACGACCTGACTTGGATTATTCTAGGCTCTTTTGATTTTTTTCTGATTTTTTCCATAATTAATTTATAATTTTCCTTAATTATTTACTTAGTTTTTGGCCAATTTAGGTAATTTCCCGTATTTTTATCTACACGTAAATACATGTGGGGTACATGTAAACATTCTTAATTATTATTTTGGTCATTCTAAAATTTTTAGTATACATATAATTTATCTTTAGTAATTTATTAGTTATTCGATTACACTTTTTGTCTTTTCAGTAATTCTACTTATTATACTTAAAATTTAAAAATTTTATAATCTCTTATTTTATTACTTATTTTTTTAAATTCAAGTTTACGAGGTCATTTTTACTAATATTTCTCTCAATAGTTTATAATTGGGTTTGATTGGATCCACTAACCGATCGCCCTAAACCTTGGGTTCTAAGTTCAAGCCTACGGTCACTTGACTTAGCTTTAGGGCTTACAATTATACTTAAGTTTCCTATGCCAGATTACACTCTAAATTAGTTTCTAACCACATCCTTACATCTTATTCTTCACTACTTCAGTTCATGCTACTACTCAATCCTTTTGTTTGACAGCAAAAATATTTAGCCAATACTTCAATCTCGTCACTAAACTTTCATTTCACACTATATTCATTCTTAGGTACATTTATACAATTTCATTTTAACACTTATATGTATACTTTCTTAGGAAAAACTTATAGTTTGACCTTAAATCTCAACAACTTAACTTGAAAACCTCTTTTTCTCTACAAATCATAAGCTCTATTTACTATACTCCATCAAAGATCATAAAATTACTCAAATTATTGTAGGTTCATATAGGATTCTTTGAAGGATACTTAAGAAAATCGTTGCTATCTCACTGTTTTGCATAATTTATCAAAAATCCAGCTTTTGAATTTTTAAAAGCTAATAACATAGTTCTTGTGCTATAATTTTCTAATAGTGCAACTAAGTTCTTGTGCTATAATTTTCTAAGCACTACTAGTTTAGATGGAAACTCCTTCAATCAGCGATACCTAATGATCCCTAAACCCAACCTTTTGTATTACATCTTGTTGCTTTCCTAGATATCCAATAGCAAAAACCCCTCTCTCAAGTAAATTGCTACCATTAAATTTGTTGATTACATATATAATGTCATTAATAAAAGAGATAACCTTTTATAAAAGGCGTTTCACCATGATTTGCTTATGCTTATTTTTCCTATCCCTTTCTATAGTTCACTTGTAAACTATTTTTTTATATCACTTATACTTAATAGACATGGTTTTTATAAAGAAGAATGCAATTATTAAGAAAATATGCAACTTTTTGAAAAAAAAAATAAAAAATGTTAACTTTATGGGAAATATGCCTAAAGAGAGAAAGAGAGAGAGAGAGAGAGAGAGAGAGAGAGAGAGAGAGAGAGGTGCTACAAATAGTCAATTAGATATATCAAATACATTAATATGCTAAGATTGTATTAATATGCTAATTAATGTTATGGAATGGGTGCAATACATGTCTATTGATTTTTTTTAATACCTAGTTATAAATTATATTAAAAAAATTATCAAAATAACGTTGTTATAAAGATATCATATTACTATTTATACTTAGATGCGGTATTAACATTTGTATGCCGTGACTATGTCGTATTTTTTTGTGCAAATGCACTAATTTTGCGTCTTCAAAATATAAAATAAGTATTTTATTAGTATCGCATTTTAAAGATATACTATTAGTATAAATAGTTATGTCATATACACATAGTAACAGTATTTTGGTAATGTTTTTTTTATCTAATTTATATTTTATAATATTTATTAATTTTGATAATAAACATACAAATTTCTCCTTATTGAAGACATGTCACGGAAATCAACATTATTTAATCATCATATTAACCAAGACATATTAACTAAGTATTCATTAAAAAATATACAAATTACTAAATATGTAAAATAATTGAACAAGCAATACGTGTTACTAGAAGTTATAAAAAGGACCTGCAAAATAAAATTAAGAGAAAATGCATATATAGTCAAAGAAATAATATTTTGAACCTAATAGAACTGATCTTGTAATTTATGTTTAGGAATCACATGTTTGGGGAAAGAAAACTATCGTCAATTTCCATAATATTAATCTTTCCATCACTATCTCTCGTAGCTTTTGTTCAATTACAACACCAAAAAGATTGGTGCTTTTTGTGAGGATCTTATTGACATCATACCTACTAAGTTGACAAGTTACCATATCTTGAAGGGTTAGATGTCTCTAACAATATGTATGTTTGGGAAAATTCCATCTTTTAAGAGTATTATGGTCATAAATGTTGATGGAAATCCTAAAATATGGAGTGAAGGTGGCAATAGACAAAACTTTATCCAAATAATTATTATTTTTGAGGGTGCAACACATACATACTGATTTTAGGGAAAAATATTACACAAATATGAATAACACAAAATTAATTATATAAACAACAATGATAAAACTCATCTTAAAGATGCAACATTTATTAATTTCATGGAGCTCGCATGTATAAACTGTAAGTTTACAAAATTAGTACTAAGCCTTTATTACATGTATGATGTATTAGACTTACACAAGGAAGAAAATAGATCTTTAAGATGCAACTTTAAGGCATCTAAACCAACCCTTTGTTACATGTGTAACATGAAAGACTTATACAAGAGAGAAATATGCATCTTGAAGATCATAGGACTTTGAGGCATTTAAAATTTAAATAATGTGGCATGTTTTACATAAGACATTTATGCAAAACAAAAATCGCATGCTACACAAGCAATTTTGAGTTGGTATTTAGGTAATTGTTTTATGTAATTGGTATATGTATAATTTTTATCTAGTTGGATCAATAAAAATGTAAAAACCTCTTATTTCTCTTGATTGTATGATTAGGGTAACGTGGCACTAACATGCCTAATTGCCTATTGCTGTTCTACATACTAAAAAAAAGGCTATGATGTTTTCATCTCCTACCTATGAACATCTTAGAGAAAATAAGTTTGATACACTTACACAAATTATATATAATATTAAATAAGTTAAGATGAACCTTTTAAAGTTAAGATTTCTTAGAATATTTCAAAATAAATACACATTTTTCTTATAGGTATGTTTTCTATGATTCAAACATTTTTTTCTATGATTCAAACATCATAGCCATGATTCAAGTTTTTTTTTTCTTTTTACAATTTAGATTTTTTTTTATAATTAGATATCTTTTCTATGATTAAGCATTTTTTCCATAGTTTAGATTTATTTTTTCTATAGATAGACATATTAGCCATTATAATTGCTTATTTCATAAAAAGTTGCATTTAAGTATTTTAAATTTTTCTAAAAAATTTTTATCACTTAGAATTTTTCTTTTCAGATAAATAAAAATAAATGGACCTTTTTTAAAAATTAGGATATTTTATAATTTTTCCAAAAATAAGAACAAATTAGGACCCTTTCCTCTTAGGTATTTTTTCTTAAATAAAATTAAATGACCAAAGAACTTAAAGCCAACCATTTTCAAAAGTTAAAATAAATCAACCCACCAATATTTTCAGAAGAAAAACTATGTACGTCTGATCTCGAATAATGGGTATGTAGATATGTTTGAGGTGATGTAAAAAACGAAAAAACATATTTTTCCACTTTAGTTTAATTTATCAAATCATTAACCAATGATTGAATTTCGTTTTATAGGTAGTTTTGACATGTGATTTTAAGGGATTAAGTCTAAATTTAGAAAATTGATGGTATTCATAAGGGTTTAAAAAGCTTAACCCCCGAACTCGATTTTCTGGTTCTCAAAATTATTTATAAAAATTGGTTTTATCGAAAGACTAATAACTAAATTATAATCAATCTACCCAATTGATTATAATTTAACTTTTTTTCTTGATTATAGTCTGGTAGCGACTCCGAAATGTTTTCAAAAAATAGAAAAATCAATTTTCTTTAAACCTTAGTCTATGATTAGTATTGAATGGGTATGGTTTAATATTAATCAGTTTAAAGAAGAGTTATTTATAATAGCAGGAAAAAATCAAGCTCGATAAGATGGCAACTGCACTTAGGACGTCAAGAGGGTTAGCCATCTAACTTTCTAAATTAAGAATTAAGTTTTTTTAAATTACCTTATTGAATGCAATTTATTTGTTTGTTTTTATTTTTATATATAGTTATACTAACATTTCTGTAGGGTTAGATTTAATTTAAATTGTTAGGGAAGGGAAATTTATTGTTTACACCATAAATGTGTGATAGAAATAGTCAAACCTAAACCATATTAGGAACCTAAGATGGGGGAGGCCATCGTATAGGCTTCAAGTGCTGTAGTATAACCACTACTCAGGATTGATGAGGCTACCCCCACTTAAGACTTAGCATAATTGCATTCATAAACCCTTTTTCCCAAAAGTAGTAAATTGACATGATGTGGTAAGACCAAAATATATATATATTTTCTTTTCTTTAGTGTATTAATGTAATTCCCATATAAATAGGATAGTTCTGATGTAATTTTCTTTTTATCTTCTTTGTAGAAAATGGTTAGGTCTTCTCTTATACCGGCTCTTTTCAAAAAAATCCATTTTCACGAGCCTCTAAAGCCCAAGGGATTACTCTAAAGATGGTTTTGATTTTTCAATCTAGACCAATAGAAAGTCATTAAAGATAAGATTAAGCCCGTCCTCTCACTATCAAAGTCAATACTAATATCACTATGGTATAGGCTTTGGTCCACTTATACGACCCTTAGAGTCAATCTTTTTTCTGTAGCCCATGTCGACAGAGTCCAACCGTTGAAGAATGCTCCTATCTATTAGGAGTCCCCTTTGTCAGACATGGAAGATATGTCCCAAATATCGCAACTAGCCTTGCAAAGATTTTCAAAAAGCTCCTTGACCTCCATGAATCTAAAATATGTAAAATATGGGTAGATCCCCTCAAGAGAATCATCAAGGTGGACAATCTTTTTACTTGGTTTGGACCTTGTCTAGCTATAAGTAGAAACTATTTTGTGATAGCTTTGAAGATTGGCAGTAACATAGAATCAATGCCTATATCTTGGCAGCATTTGGGATTATCTTATTTCCTAATGGGATATTTCACATACATCATAACATTGCAGAGTTAGTGACCCAATTTTTACGAGGGAAGTCTTACATCCCAACATTGCTAGCGGTGTAAGCTAGATTGCTTAGTTATCTCTAAGAAGAGAAGAATGGAGAATTGAAGACCAATATGACCTTCCTCATGGTTTGGTTTATTAGCTATACTCAAAGCTATAAATGTGACTTCCTTTATAGGAAAGACACTAGAAGATGAATCCTATTAATGCATTTGTTGCTATCATTGAACTCCCTAAATATGTTGCTACTTATTACTTAGTTAAAGCTTTCTAGAAATTCAATGTTGAAGATATCTCTTAGGTTACTAGACGGATCGAGGCAGTTGAGCTGAAGAAAAGGAAGAAGATTGAAGAGGAGCCAAGACACTATAAGAAGAAGAAGATATATACTTTAGAGTATTTGTAATAACTTTTTGAATAATGTAATGGAAACTTCAAAGATGTAATAAAAATCTTTTTTTTTGCCACATCATAGTCAGTTTACTAGCTTCCCTCTCTATATTTGCATGCCTTCATATTGCATTTTTTATTTTTCCTGTAAATATTCATTAGTTTATGTTTGAATAACATCATAAGAGTGGTGTCCTTAAGTTTCCAAATATTGATTTCTTTACAAGTCCTTTTCTCTATGCCTTCTAGTCTAACTCTTTTAAATCTTTTCCCTTATACATCATTGGGGTTATTTTTCTTATAGGTTACCTTTTAAATGCCTACAAATTATCAATGATCGATCATAAATATTTAGGCTCTTAATCCCATAGAAATGTTTTCTACTCCTTCTTCACAATTTATAAATTAGTCTTATCCTTGTATTCCTCTTTTTTAAAAAGCCCTTTTCTCTCTCTTGAAAGGAAGATTATTCTTTGAAAAAAGAAAATAAAATCAAGAAGTTGCTAACAGGTGAGGGTTCTTATTAGGAGTAATGGTCAACAGTAGAAATAAAGAAAAATTTGATGGCACCAACCCTGTAGAAGTAAGGTTTTGTTTATTAAATAAATGGTAGGGAAAACAACTAAACAAATGAATTTCTAGTTGACAACATAATTTTACTTAGAGCCATAATGTCATCAAATAAAGAGCACTTGGAAGCTTGATAAGGGAAATCTGTTGAAGCACCTCTTCTTAAAGAGAATATCCATCTAGCTTTCCAACCTAAGACGTATTCTTTCTCGATTGACTCAAAACTAAGTCAAGAAAGTATGAAGGAGCTGGAAAGGAAGTTAACTCGGCAAATAACTAAAAATATGAGAGCACATGAGAATGATGATGAATTTAAGTAGATTGGGATTAGTAACTTTTCTACATATGATGTTAGAGCTTACCTAGAAAAATTCAAAATACTAAAGTTTAAGAAGTATGTTAGGACTGGATGCCCAAAGCTGCAAACCAGATTATACATCTATAAGATGGGTAGATATGTTCAAAATAATCAACTCGTGGTACAAACTTTCTAAGCTAGTCCAATAGAGCTTGCATTAACTTGGTATACCTAACTTGATCTCAGCTAGGTCAATACTTGAGAGAAATTGGCTTGAGCATTCTATAGGTAGTATAAGTTCAACATTGAGATAGCTACTTTGATTTAGGACTTGTACATGATGAGAAAGAAGAAAATGAGTCATTTAAAGAATATGCCGAAAGGTGGAGTGGTATGGCAGCTATAATCATTCCTCTTATCCTTGAAAAAGAGTTAATAGCTATCTTTATTGACTCATTAGGGGAACCGTTTTATGGGTACTTGTTGGGTAATGCAATGACCAGTTTTGCAAATATTGTACTTATTGGGAGTCAAATTGAAGAAGTCATAAGGACAGGAAGGCTAACCGAAAAAAGACTAGCCCCATCAAATTCAAGGGCATATATAAATACTATAATGTCGGGACCTGTACCAAGCAAAAAAGGCCCAAAAATACCCAGAAGAAAGTTCACTCAAATTTCTGCCTCATTATCTCAAGTTTTTGACCAATTAAGAAAATAAGGCTTATTGCAACAGAAAGCTCTAATGCCAAGATACAAGTCAAGGAAATATGATCCAAATGTACAATGTGAATATCATATGGGTCAGCAGGAGCATTCTACTGACAACTATTGGGAATTAAAAAACAAAGTTCAAGACTTAATAGATGCAAGGGCAATCTAATTGGACTCAATTCAAGACTAGGGACAATTTCACAATGACCTTTACAATGTTTGTAAAAGACAAGTGATTTAAGTAAAGTACTTTGTTTGCATTTCTCTTGTTTTAAGATATCTCATTACTTAAAAGGTTTAGAATGAAGAAAGGAAAAACGAATCCTAAACACCATCCTTAAGATACTTTAAGAGTCGAATTACATCGTTGTGAGATTATTAAACTCATTTCTTAAAAGAAGTCCATCTTACATTTAATATACGAATCAAAATGAAGTTAAGCAATCTTTTCAATTTCCTACACACAAAATTCTCTGTTAGCTCCGTTAAAGTTTTTATTGAAGTATTTTCAAAATTAAACCCTGTTGAAAACCACCCCCACAATGGGGCCAAAAGTAGGTTAGGAATATCTATTAGAAGAAAAGGTTAAAACTAATTTGTGCTTGCTTTAGTCACATCAATTCAAGAGTAATTATTACCATTAATAACTAATTTCCTCTAAGATGAAGAAAGGCATCCATTATAAATACTAAACACAAACCACATACACTTTGAGCTATAAGCCAAAAGAAATAATAATCATCCTTGCCTTAAATGAAAAAGAAAAGAAGAAAAAAAAAAGGAGAGAAAAGAGGATAAATAAGAAAATGTGAAATGAAAAGTGAAAAGTATGCCCGGTGATTAAGTCTAGTGCCCTAAAGCCCAAAAGGATATGAGTCATAGAAACTCAATCCTAAAATAAGACCTACATTTCAAATAAAGGCCCCAAAAACACAATCAAAGTAATTAAGCTTGAAAGAAGATGGGGCATATACCAAAGTTTCCCCCCAAAAATTATGATGCCCAAAGAAATTGCAACTAACACATTGCTTATGGCTCACCCATAATTCCACCCTTCCTTAAAGGCCCATCTAATTAAAGGGGGATAACTTATCCTTGGTAAAAGTTACATTTGAAACTAAGCAAGCATAATTTTAGTTTTACCTATAAGGTTCTTGACTTGTAAACCCAGGTTGAAGAGCAATTCTTTCATAAAAAGCCATTTCATTAATATCCATTTTGTAACCTAAGACCAAAAGTCTTTATTACATTACAGTTTGTAAAAGACCCAATGGATCGACTAAGAGACTAACGCTTACAAGATGAACCATAATTTTTGAAATCAAAGTCAGGAGAGAAGAATTTAAGTCGAGAGTGTGAGGAAGTCCTTTTAGACTAACCTATCTTTAATTAGATATCCTCTTATAAGAAGAAATTTAAAAAAGTCATGGAAAGTTATTTTCCATTAAATAAAAGGGTTCTCTTTGATAAAGGTGGCCTAGAAGATCAAGTTGTTATGTTGCTCAAAAGCCTACACATTACTATCAGAATCCAAACCTGTTAGCAAGTCGAAAAATTGAAATATATTTGATTCCTTCTTATTTCAGTCCTTTCTTTTGTTCGTTTCCTCCTAGTGGTCCAAGTTTTCAACAAGACAAGAATTCTTATTTCTTTTGAAAGTCATCTTCTTTAGAGTTAACCCTAGCAATAAGCTTTTATCATTTAAATATGATTACCTTAGCAACAATTATTTTCAAAGGAGTTCACTTCCTTTTGTCTAAAGTTCAAGGGTTCGCTTTTACGTAAAAATTGGTCCTAAGTTGGCCTTTGAGGCCAGAATCATTCTCTTTAACATGATCTCCTTCATGGTTGATGTCGTCCACTTCTCTTTTTATCAAGGGACTTTATCCTTAATGTCTGCCCAGTCTTACACGATTGCCAATCAATAAATCTATCTTTTTTCAAAGTCTCCCAAGAATGTTTACATAAGCTCTTCTTGCTTTGGTCCCCATGGATTGTTTGCTCTTTAGAGCACTATCCATGTAGTAAAGATTTTAGTAATCGCATACTCCCAAAGTGCTATCTTGACCAAACCTTTGGATCACATGCTCTTAGAGTGCTATCCCAAGTTTGAAGCCTTTGGATCTCATGCTCTCAAGGCGTTATCCTAAGCTAAAACCCTTGGATCACATGCTCTCGAAGCGCTATCCTAACCCAAGTTGAAGCCCTCATATCGCATGCTCTAGGAGTGCTATCTTAACCCAGTCAAAAACATCAAGTTGCATGCTCTTAGAGCGCTATCTTAATTCTTTTAACTCTTTAAATTCTAGATTGCACCTGAAGCATGCCTACCTAGTATAAGCCTACTCTTAAAGCATATTAGGTCTTCTTATCTTAATTCAACCTTAAGATATAAAACTGCTTAGGTTAGTGAGCTCAAATGAGCACGTTAGGTTTTTCCAAATCAATTCCAATTTAAGGTTACTTGTCCCCTAAAGACACCTTCGCCAAGTGTTGAGCCCTATTTTATTTGCCTTAATATATTTTATAATAAGCCTAACTCATTGAATATAAAATACTCAACATCAAATTAAGCAAACATTTTTTTTTCTTTTGAATTTTTTTTTAAATATTTAGAAAAATTGGAGTCGCTAACCATTTAAATTGATAAAAATGAAATTAGGGTTTTTAAGTGGAAAAACTTTAATTTGGCCACTAATCTACAAATTTTCCTAAAAATAATAATTTTTAGAAAATTAACCAAAAGAAACTAAGTTCAGGAGCTAACCTATTAAGACTAACTTACCACGTAACTAAAATGATTTTTGTATATTTTTATGATTTTTATAAAAATTCCAAGCTATGTACAGATATACGCAACTATAACTAAAATGATTTTTTTATATTTTTTATTTCGAATTTAGAAAAAATAATATTTTTATGGTTACTTTAGAGGTGCCTACATATTTGTTAATTAAAATTAAAACCAACATAGTTCTTTTTTTGAAAAGATTTAGTAGGTGGATTTTTTTTAAATTTGAAAATTGAGCCAAATTTACTTTAGTTATCAAATTATTATTTAAAAAAAATACCTAAAACAATCTAACTCCATAAGTCTACTTTGAAAAAAACCTTAACTAACTAAATCTTTTGGAAAGATTTCAATTAAAATTTTCATTTTAAAAAAAAAATGACTATGTGTCAAAAATCTATTTTTCTAAAACCTTACATATAAGATTTATATGAATCTACGAAGATATGCAATTTTAGATACGTATCTTCACCAAAGATATGAATCTGGGAGAAGATATACAACTGTATTTAAAAAATGCAATTTTATCAAAAAAGATGTAAGATGCAACTTAGATACATATCTTCACCAAAAATATAAATTTTAGAAAAGATATGCAATTATATCTAAAAAAATGCAATTTTATGAAAAAGACACAAAATGAAATTTTGATACATATCTTCACTAAAGATATGAATTTCAAAAAAGATATACAACTATATCTAAAAAAAAATTAATTTAAAAACATGAAATTTATCTAAAAAAAAACAAATTATCTAAAATTTGCAAATTTATAGTTTATGTTAAAATTTATCAAAATAACTTGCACAAAAAAAAATTAACTAAAATAAAATTATTAAAAGAAAAAAAAAATAACTAGCTAAACTAATTTACCTAATTACCTAAGTGGGTTGAATCGTACGTGTAATCATGATTGGATTAGATGTAGCTTATTATGTTATATATACAGTAATTGGTATGCGATGTTGAATGGACGTGGACAGTGACTTGTGTCACATATGGCTTGCGGCGTAGTTAGACGTATGACTTGCAAAGTGTAGGTCGGTAGAGTGCTCGTAGACATGATGTGCTCATAAACGTAAAGCATAGTGTTTTGTACGGTGTGAAGTGCAATGATCGTGTATGTATTGTGCACTACGAATTTATGTGTAATGGCTGATCAGTGTATATGATGTGAGGATAGTGAGTGAATTCTTGAGCTGTGTGACGTAAAGACAGTTGGTGACTTCAGGATTTGTGTGAGTGTTTGTAAATTTGAAAATGTATATTTTTTACAACCCATTATCCACTATTTATAGACCATAAACTTAAATCTTTTGATCTTTTTTAATGTAGATTCAATCTTAATAAATTCAAGATATGATGATACCCAATTTGGATTTATTAGATTCATCAAAGATTTAACCTGATATCTAGAAATCCCACATTGATTTAGGCTTGATTCAATCCATCTTAATTTAGCCCAATATACCTGCTAACCCAATTAACAATTCTTAAGTTTATTTAGCCTAATATAAATTAGATAAAAAAAATCCTCTTCATATTAGACCAATCTAAAAATATTAATGAAACCCGACTATTTAATGACTCAGAATTTGTTAAATTGAATGTATATCTCTATTGTCCAATCCGACCCTAAACGACTAGACTCAACTTAACACTTTTTCAATTTTCATTTTTTATTTTTTATCTTTTATTATTTTTTAAACCTAGCCTAATAAAAATACTAAAATAAAAAGGGAAAAAATGAAGTATCTGCAGCTACCCCTCTTTATAACAAATTTCAATGAACTTCGCTATAAAGATAAAAAAGATATCTATTTTTGCTAAACTCTACTTTGAATTGATAAAATGAGGATTATTGACTTAAATGGTTAACTAAGCTATGTCTTGTCTTAGAAGGATGAGATAAAAAGATATTGACTTCAAAGGTCAATGTAAGGAATAAACTGCTTATCTTGAAACGATGGAGCAAAGGAATATTAGGGCCACCTTGAAAGGACGAGGAGAAGGAATAGGAGACTTGTCTTAAAAGGATGGGGCAAAAGAATATTAGGCCCGTCTTGAAAGGATAGAACGAAGGAATAGGAGCCTATCTTAAGAAGACAAGGCAAAAGATTAGGAGCCTGTCTTGAAAGGATAAGACAAAGAAATAAGATGGCCTATCTTGAAAGGATAGGGCAAATGATTAGGGGCTTATCTTGAAGGATAGGACAAATGATTAGGGTACCTATCTTAAAAGGATAATGTAAGTGATTAAGATGCCTATTTTGAAAGGATAGGGCAAATAATTAGGGTACCTATCTTGAAAGGATAGGGAAAGTAATTAGGGTGCCTATCTTGAAAGGATAGGGTAAAAGATTGGGGTACCTATCTTGAAAGGACAAGTCGAAAAATTAGGGAGCCTATCTTAAAAGGATAGGGCAAAAAATAAGAGGCCTATCTTGAAAGGATATGGTTAAAAAAATCAACTTACCTATCTTAAAAGGATAAGGAAAAAGATTAGAAGGCATATCTTGAAAGGATGAGGCAAATGACTAGGGTACCTCTCTTGAAAGGATAAGTCAAGCGATTAGGGTGCTTATCTAGAAAGGATAGAGCAAAAGATTAAGGTGTCTATCTTGAAAGAATAGAGAAAAAGATTAAAGGGCTAGTCTTAAAAGGATAGGGCAAAAGATTAAAGAAGCCTGTCTTAAAAGGATAAGGCAAAAGAATTTGGGGCCTATCTTGAAAGGACAAGGCAAAAAGGTTAAGGTAAGCAATATGCCGAAAAATTGATGTTCTTAAAAGAAAAATTGGCTTCTTGAAAGGATAGATCTTTCAAAAAAGAAAACTTAACAAAAGGGATGGAAAGCATGGCTAATTGTTTTTTTCATCCCTGGATAACTAGTGTTCCTAGATATAGGATAACAAAAGTTCCTATAGCAAAACTTTTAGAATTCTAAACACGGGGATAACCAAAGTTTGAAAAATTCCTAAGATAGCCTAAGCTCTTGGCATGATGATAAAGTTTCTTGAATATTCTTTTCATAGGATGACTAAAGCTCTTGAATATTCTCATACTATAAGATAATCAAAGTTCCTAAGCTAAGGATGACTAATCCTACATTATAAGATAACCATAATCCCTAAATTCTAAGATAACTAAGGTTCCTGAGCAATAAGATGATCAAAACTCCTTAAGGATGGCTAAGATTCCTAGATATATGATAACCAAAGTTCCTAAGATAAGGATAACTAATATTCATATTAAGATTACTAAAGTTTCGAAAGGATCATTAAGGTTCTTGAAATTTCCTTGAAGGATTACTAAAGTTCCTAACTCAAGGGTGACTAAAGTTCACATTACAAGTTTTCAAATTTCACTTTTTAAATCTCGACGGAAAAAACTGGTGCTTTCATTCAAAAAATTGTTCATCTTTTTTTTGCTAACATGTAACGAAATTATACTGACTCTAAATGTTACAGATAAGCATCATGCTGATTCTTTTAGCCCATTGACCATTCATTCTTCATATTTAATTGCCCATCTACTATGTTGATGGAATAAGAAAAAAATAACATAATTGAAGACCTTGTTCTTCTTACTATAAGGAATTCCCATTTGATTCTGGAGTGAAGTGCTTCTCATACCCCAAAACATGCTTGACTTTTGTATTCATAAGTTTCACACCAGGAAGAGTATCCCAATTATCTGAATTGTTTAGTCTAAGAGGACTTTCTTACACTCTCAATTGGTTTATTTTCACTCTCAACTATTATTCCAAAAATTATGGTTAGTCTTGGAAGTGATATCCTTTGATTAATTTGATAGGTCTTTTTCTCAAGGTTGTAATGCAGGCTTTTGGTAATTGGTTTAAGCAAAATGGGATATAAATGTGTTAGCTAACTTTGAAAAATTAACATCTAAACCTGGGTTTACAAGTCAAGAACCTTAACGGGAAGTGCTAAGATGAGCTTACCCCAGCTTCATGAGTAATGATTGCTTAAGATAAGTCAATTTCTTCAGTTAAAAAGAGCTTCATTAAGGGTAGTATAGTGGGTGGGGCCATAAAATTAAAGTTTCATTCCTTTAAGCTTAGAATCTCTTACTTAGGTTTGTTGTTTAAAAGATATTAGGGAAAAACTTAGGTCTTTCATCTTGGAATTCATGGACATAGCTTTCTTAAGATATTCGGACCATAAGCCTTTTAGGAGCTTTAGATTTCCATTTAGGATACAATCTCCTTGTTTCTATTTTCTTCTTCTTCTTTTTTCCTTTCTTTTTCTTTTCTTTCTTTTTTTTATTCCTTTTATTATTTTTTCTTTTCTTTTTCCTTTCTTTTTCTTTTTTCTAAGGTGATCGTCCTTCACGTATGTGAGTCTCCATTTAAGGAGATTTAAAGCCCTAGAAACATGAGTCCAAAGTGTATAAGCCTGGTGAAGCATGTATGGCTTTAAAGTGTTTGGGAAGAGTCTATGGGCTTAAGGTATTTGAATGTGTATGGATGTGAGTGAAATGTATAGTTTGAAACTCTTCTTCATTTTAAAGAAATCAAGTTATCAATGATAATTATTGGTCATGAATTAACACAACTAAAGCAAGCACAAGTTAACTTATTCCTTTTCTCCAAAATCAATGGCCTTAACCTCTAAATTGCCCTTAGTATAGGAGTGGTTCTTGATAAGGTTGATTTTTTGAAAAACTTCCCTCAAATGTCTTAAAGGAGGTAACAAGGGATAAAAGTGTTTAGGGAGTGAAATGAATGCCTATCATCCTTACAATTTGTATATTACATGTAAGATAGAATTCATTTAAGGAACGGGTCTTATCCTCACTTTCATGTCTCTCAGCTCTCACTTGCAAGATAGAATTCATTTAAGGAATGAGTCTTATCCTCACTTTTATGTCTCTCGACTCTCATGAGTGTTTTAGGGTTAGTATTTGAGATTAGGGCTTGCCTCTTATCATTCTAAACACTTTAAATAATGAGATACTTTCATTAATTTGATACATTTTATGTTTTGTGTACCCTTATCTACCCTAGTCTCATTTGATAAGACTGGATATTCTATGATGCTCCAATGGGTCACATACCCCTCTACCTTAAAAAACAAATTGCCCTTTTAGACTAAATTAAATGGGTACTTTTATTGCTCCCTAACTTAAGCTCATTCATAATGGAGATAAACTTTGTATTCGGTTATAGGATTAGAGCGGGTGGGGCAGTTTTTGTAGAGTGAGTGTTTAGGACCTTTTAGACTTAGAGATGATTAGTGTAGATGGATAAAGCTCTAAGTGAAGTTAGTAGGCCATGTGTTTAAGGTTTTCTTTTTTTTTTTTTTTTTTGCTTAAAGTGTGTTTAAGTCTCATTTGAAATGGTTTGATAATTGGCTTCTCTTCAAGGATTGTGTTTGGCATAGGCTTTTGTTAGGGATGGGCTATGTCTCCACCATTTTCATTTATTGATTTCCAATGCACTTCCCTTTGTCCCCTCGGTATTGGGTTCGATTCATAGGCTACACAATGCTTTAGGCTTATAACAAGTGACTATCAAGATTAGGCTTGGGCCAAAGTTGTTGTTAGTTGTCTTAGCTTCAAAAAATGAATGGCTATAGGCTTCATTAATGGGCTTAACCGCTTAAAAGTGATGACTCAAAGTCCATAAAATGCATATGCGTTAGAATGTTTTTCCTTTGAAAAATTTATTTAAAAAAAACATTTGAAAACACTTATTTTACAAAACAATGTTATAATGAAAAAGTTACAAAGTTGATGAGAATGAATTATTCTTTTACAAAGTCAACAACCAATGATAATGACTTATTTATATGTAAAAGTTTTTTTTTTCTTTTTATGAAAAACCTTCTTATTAATGGAAATTGAATAGAACCTATGCTATCGATAACTAGATTGCTAATATTGTTTAATGAAAAGAAAAAGCTAGAAGCAACATGATGAGGATGACAAATTTTCAAAGGAAACAACTAGTAATTAAAGAGTGGTAATTTTGCAACAAGGGTGACTAATATTACAAATAGATAATTAGGAGACACTATAAGGATGATATTTATAAAACATTTACAAGTCAAAGGATTTTTTATTTATTCTTTCTTAATTTACACGAAATTATGTTATTGTACAAAAATTTTAAATAGAAATAAGCAACACCAAAAAATAGAGTAATAAAAATAACAAATAATAAAAGGGCACACATATACATGTTAGGTTAGCAACTGGATAATAGTGCAATAATTTATTACCGTAAAAATTTTTGGATTGCAAGTTTATTATAACGCTATGATTATATCAATTTAAGTACAAATGCACGAGGACTTTGTTGGGTATAGAATTTTTCCATAAGTACAGACATAGACAAAACATAGAGATTTTAATAGTTTACAAAGAAAATTATTTTTGATATGAAAAGAAAAATCATGAAAAAAAAATTTACAACCAATATATTATATGGGAAAATAATAAAATTGCAGCTCCTTGCTCATTATATACATATATTTTGAAAATGTTGCACTAATATTCATTTACTTGCCCACAAAAAATTTAATGTAATTTAGTGGGTTTGATTTTAAATCTTGTTGTGCCACTTTTTATTTATAAAATGAAAAAAAAAACAATACATAATACCTATATTACAAAATAATACATGAGCAACCACATAAGACACAGAAAAAAAAATCGAAGATAACAATATATATACAACAAAGTATAATATAAAATTAATGTAATATGTTATAAATGCATACCATGCAATAAAAGTTAGCAAATATTAAATTATAAGAATGGAATCATTATAAACCTACGATCAAGGAATATATTTCTACATAAGTGGATTAAAAATTTAAAAAATGAAACATATGGACACTTATATATAAGGGTATCAATTCTTTTAATTTCCCTTCTTCTTTTTTTTTTTTTTAAATGAAAGCTTAACCTACCACGGATTATCAAAATTTCCTAGAATTTAACAATAACTAACCCTTTTTTTCAAAAAAAAAAAAAAAGATGCAAGAGGGTGAGCTCTATAAGTCTTAGGCTATGTAACTCTAGGCATTTTTGAAAAAAAAAAAAACCTAAGGGGCTTACTTATCACTACTAGGCAAGGTTAAAGACCCTAGCAATCCGAGGTTATATAATGGCAACCGATCCTAAGTTCCTAAGATGGTCCAAGTCCAACCATATCTAGGCATATGAATAATTTTATTTTAAATAAAGTGTACCACCACCACCCTACCCAACCAACCCCACCCCATGTGAATCCTAAGTAAGGTTTTTTTTTTAAATGCTTACACTACTAAAACCTAATTAGTATAACTATATTACAATATATAGATAAAAAAATAAAAAATAAAACCTATTTATTAATTTTTTTGTTTACATAGCTAGCCCACTAGGGCCCTCAGTAGATTCACCAATTATGTTGAGCTCTATTTCGTTTGCTTTAATTTATTTTATAATAAGCATAGCTTGCTTAATATAAGATACTCATTATCAAATTAAGGAAACAATTTTTTTTTCTTTTGAAAAAGTATTTATTTTAAAAATATATTTATAAAAATTGGAGTCGCTAATAGTTAAACAGGTAAAAATGAAATTAAGGTTTCAGGTTGGGAAAAACCTTATTTTAGCCACTAAATTAGGGAGCTAACATATTAAAACTAAATCACAACATAAAAAATAAAAAAAAATTAATGGGTTTTTATTTTTTATGATTTTTCTAAAAATGCTAAGCCATGTAAGGATATACAAAAATGCAATTAAAATGATTTTTTAATATTTTTTTATTTCAAATTTAAAAAAAATAAAAAAATTTATTTTTTATGATTTCCCTGAAAGTGCTTATGTACCCGTTAATTAGGATTAAAACCAATGTAGTTCTTTTTTTGAAAAGATTTAGTAGGTGGATTTTTTTTTAATTTTGAAAATCGAGTCAAATTTATATTAATTATCAAATTATTATTTAAAAAAAAACTAAAACAATCTAACTTTATGAATTTCTTTAAAATAAAAAAACTTTAACTAACTAAATCTTTTGAAAAGATTTCAATTAAAATTTTCTTTTTAGAAAAAATGACTATGTGTCAAAAATCTATTTTTCTAATACCCTATATGTAAGATTATATGAATCTACGGAGACATGCAATTTTAGATACATATTTTTACCAAAAATATGAATCTCGAAGAAGATATATAACTATATTTAAAAATGAAATTTTATAAAAATGACGTAAGATGCAAATAAAATATGTATCTTTACCAAAGATATGAATCTCAAAGAAGATATGCGGTGAAGATATTCAACTATATCTAAAAAAATGCAATTTTATGAAAAAGACTTAAGATACAATTTTGATACTTATCTTCACCAAAGATATGAATCTTAAAGAAGATATGCAACTATTTCCAAAAAGATGTAATTTTGTGAAAAAAATGCAATTTAACTAAAAATATGAAATTTATCTTTAAAAAAATCATCTAAAAATTTGCAAATTTATAGTTTATGTTAAAATTTATCAAAATAACCTGCACTAAAAAAACAGTTAACTAAAATAAAATTATTAAAAGAAAACAAAATAACTAACTAATTGAACTAATTTAGTTAATTACTTGAGTAGGTTGAATCGTATGCATCATCGTGATTAGATTGGACGTGGCTTATTGTATGTGGATAGTGACTTGTGTCGTGTATGGCTTGAGGCGTAGCTGGACATGTGGCTTGTGAAGTGTAAGACAATGGAGTGCTTGTAGACGTAAAGCATGGCATATCGTACAGTATCAAGTGCAGTGATCGTGTATGTATTGTACATTGCAAATTTGTGTGTAATGGCTGCTCAATGTGTATGATGTGAGGATAGTGAGTGAATTCTTGAGCTGTGTGACATGAAGATATAGGTGACTTCAGTATTTGTGTAAGTGTTTGTGAATTTGAAAACGTATCTTTTTTACAACCCATTGTCCACTATTTATAGATCATAAACTTAAATCTTTTAGATATTTTTTAATGAAGATTCAATCTTACCAAATCCAAGATACGATGATACCTAATTTGGATTTATTAGATTTATCGAAAATTTAACCTAATATATAGAAACTTTACATTGATTTGGGCTTTTTATCCTGGGTTCAATTCAATTCATCTTAATATACTTGCTAGCCCATCTAGTAATTCTTAAGTCTATTTAATGCAATATAAATTAGATAAAAATAATCCTCTTTATATTGGACCAATCTAAAAATATTAATGAAGCCCGACTATTTAATGACTCAGAATTTGTTGAATTGAATGTACATCTTTATTGTCCAATACGACCCTAACCGACTCAACTCGACTCGACTTGACTCAACTTGATACTTTTTTAATTTTTGTTTTTAATTTTTAATTTTTTATTATTTTTTAAACCTAGGCCAATAAAAATACTAAAATAAAAATGGCAAAAATGAAGTGTCTACACCTAAGTTAGTCAATTTAGAAGGGCATGACCAAGTTTCAAACCAATCTTTCTAGCTAATTCATAAGGAGCTAAACCTTTCTAAACTTACTCGAGTAGCTTTTATAGCGTCTCCTCTCTCTTTTACCTTCCATCATTCATCAAATCCTTAATAGATCAAACCTATGTTAGTTATCTAATTATAGTGCTTCTTAGGACAATTTCACTCTTAGGGCAAAACTATTGTTTTTTTATCTTTGTGATAAAGTTTTAATCAAATTTTATTACAAAGAGAGGTAACTGTAGACACTCTATTTTTTTCCCCATTTTTATTTATTTAATTTTATTTTTTAGAACTTTTGGGATAAGTTAAGGGGTCCTAATTTGGAAAAATAATACAAAAAATAAAAAATTTAGAAAAATACAAAAAAAAATAAAAAATTTAGATAAATATAAAAAATAAAAAACTTAGAAATATCAGAAAATTTAAGAAAATTAAATAAGTTTTAGTATTTCAATAATAAGTTTTTTTGTTTAATAGGGAAGAGGCATTGGGTCTAGGCTTAAATTTAAATCTAGCTTAAGCTAAAATCATACATATAAATAAGGTATAAACCAACGGCCTAACAGTAAAGTACTTAGACATGGCATTGCATCTAGCTTGAGGTCTTAGGTTTAAGTCTTATCAAAGGCAACAAATGCCTTTTATTTTTCCTCCATCACAACATAGATCGCCATGTGTCAAGATTTTATTGTGCTACGTGTTTTGACAAGTAGCATTCAGTGAATAGGCCATGTCACTCACACCATAGACATGTGTTACATGCACACAACACAAGCACGGACACGTGTTACTACATAGCATGACATGCCAACACTCACGTCATCGGCTATGTATCTCATCAAACATGCGGCATAATGTTATTTGACCACATGGTTGATGTAGCGCCACATTAGCACCTGTTTCTCCTTCTTTCTATCTCTTTCCTTCCTTTTCCCTTATTTTCCTTAGTAAAAAAATCGTAACCCCTCCTCTTTAGCCTCATTTTTCGTACAATTTTAATGCCAAAATGCACCAATTAGTGAGTAATTCCTATTCTCCACATTAAATAGTTCAAATTGAACTAAAAAACATGTCCAGATACAAACATTAAAAACATTGAATTTGCTTTAAAAATTTGCAAAAAAAACTAGAAATTAAGGGATTCACATTTAATCCGATTTTTCAACTTTCCATAGTTAACTAAGTTATTTTAATATAAATTGGAGTTGGGAAATTCCTTTTTTTTTTAAGGGGGGGAGGGGGGTGGTTTGGGTTGGAGGAGAGACAATCAATTTTCATTCAAAAACAATAAAAAAATCCCGTCCATGCTTTCTCTCTCATCACAATCTCTCTCCCCCTCTCTAGCTTTTACTCAATTGTGGTGGTGTTCAAACCAAACTATCCATGTTTCTATGTCCTCCACAACTTGAGCATTTGAACAAGATCACTCCTACACACTGTTGTAAGCCATAGTCTCGCCATGAAATAAACCTTAACCACCAACACTAGCTACCATTTCAAAGACCACCTAAATCACTACTACTTGCCAAGGTACTCTCTCTACACCCATAAAGACACAAGAAACTATCTTTACCTGCCTAGAAAGCACTAAAACCACCCCTATCAAAACTTGGAACCATCTTCTTCTTCTTCTTCTTCTTCTTCTAAGGTATAACCCAATTGCCTAACTCCTAGACTTCAACCTAACCCATCCAAAACTAATCCGACCCATGTGACCAAACCTGAAGACCTAGATCTAACTCGACCAACATGCCCTTATTGTAGTTTCTAGTCTGGTTCTATGTATTTTTTTCTTTTTTCTTTTGTCTTTTTTTCCTTCCTTTGGTTTTGTAAGTTGTTTCCTTTTATTATTCTTTTTTCTTTTACTGTTGTTTATTTATTTCAATTGTAAAAGTTGTGCAATTGTAGCTTAATAAAAAAAAAGAGAGAGAGAAAAATGAAAAGGAGAAAAGAATCCAAAGAAAAAAGAAAGAAAGAGAAAGAAAAAATGAAAAAAAAAAAAGAGTAAGAAGTTTTTATTTATTTATTTTGATGTTTTAGTAAAGAAATGAAAAAAATAAAAATAATAGTAATAAAAATATATAAAAGACAATATAATGAACAAAATATATAAAAACCATTTTATCACTTAGAAAAACATTTTTCAATAAAAAATAAAAATAAAACGAACCTTTTAAAGTTAAGATTTCTTAAAATTTCCTAAATAAACGCACATTTTTCTTATAGGCATGTTTTTTATGACTTAAATATTTTTTCTATGATTCAAAAATTTTGCCATGATTTAAGCTTTTTTTCTATAATTAGGCATTTTTTTCATGATTTAAGTATCTTTTTCTATAGTTAGGCATGTTACGCATATTAGCCATGTTAGTTATGGTAATTGTATATTTTATGAAAAGTTGCATTTTAATGCTTTAAAATTTTTCCAAAATGTTTTATTAGTTAGAAAATTTTTTCCAAATAAATAAAAATAAATGGACCTTTTTCTCAAAAATTAGGATATTTAAAATTTTTCCCAAAAATAACAAGAAGTTAGGACCCTTTCCTCTTAGGTATTTTTCTTAAATAAAATTAAATGGGTAAATAACTTAAAGCCAACTATTTTCAAAAGTTTAAATAAATCAACCTGCTAATATTTTCAGAAAAGAACTACATACATTTGATCCCAAATAGCGAGTATGTATGTACCTCTAAACCGACATAAAAAATGAAAAAAATCATATTCTTTCACTTTAGTTTAAATGATTCTAGTCATTAACCAATGATTGAATTTTGTTTTATAGGATAGTTTTGAAATGTGATTTTAAGGGATCAAGTCTAAATTTGAAAAGTTGATGGTACTCATAAAGGTTTAAAAAGCTTAATCCCTAGACTCGATTTTATAGTCCTCAAAACTATTTATAAAAATTGGTTTTATCAAAAGCTTAATAGTTAAATTATAATCAATCCACCAAATTGGTTATAATTTAATTTTTTTTCCCAACTCCGATTAAGTAATGACTTCAAAATATTATCAAAAAATAAAAGAACCGGTTTTCTTTAAGCCTTAGTCCATAATTAGTATTAAACATGTAAGGTTTAATATTGATCAATTTAAAGAATACTTATTTATAAAAACCGGAAAAAAAAAAATCAAGCTTAATGGGCCTAAGGAGTTCAATCTATAGATAGGGATAATTTAGGAAGATTTAGCTTGGTAGGCTTAGAATAGGGATCGTTAGACCGGTCCATCAACCTCCAATCTTTCTCAAATAAGCTCATGCACTAAGGAAGGTTATTGACCTTGGGCCCATTAGCTAGCTCATTCTTAATAACCATGAATTAAGTAGGCTCCATCTCTTCCATTGATTATCGAGATGATTTGACGGATGCTATCTTTCTTAAGAGCTATAAATACCTAGTCTTTTTCCCCATTTGGAACTCTTAGGGAGAGAATAGAGAAACGATAGTGCTATGCAAAATCTCTGCTCTCTAAGATCAAATAAGTCACTTAGGTAAAAAGTTGATCTTATTCACTCAAGTTACAAGGTAAATGCTTGAAGTCCCCTGAAGCTACCTTGTCTGTCATTTGTGCATTTAAGATATTGAGATTACCTGTTCCTCTTCCCTACCTTGTTCTCACCTAATCATCCCTTCAAATGACAGTCTTACTTCACTTCTTTGAAGTCATGTGTAGCGCATCACTCACGCAGCACACATGTGACTACTCCAATCGAACCCCTACATCTACAATATCTATTAGACACTATTGAGTGTATAAATATCAAAATATAATAATGAGTCTAGTACTTATGTATACCAAATAAGGGATATAACAAAATTTTATGTTTGGTATTATACAAATCAAATACGATACAATAAGTTTATACTGTTCAATTTCGTTTGTACTTATCATGCCCAATTCTCTTTGTTTAAACCATTACTCGACTTGGGTTTCTTAACTCTCATGAGGTGCATGGTTCTTCTGACATTAAACACTTCATTCCACTAGCTTGTGCTTGCATACATAAAAGAAAGAAAAACATAGTCACTACTATAATTCAGTTCCAAGTCTTAGAGATTCTACCTTGCTATTTCCCTAAGTTCAACATCTCCCCGAACATGGCATGCTGCTAGCAGCGATCTCCATATGATTATGTTACATTTCATTGGCATAATCTTTAATAAGCCATATGCTTCCTTAAGAAATCCTACTCGTCTAAGCATCTCCACCATATATAATGTCTCAATGTTGGTTCTATTTTGTAATCTCCCAATTCTCTTTATTCAATCAAGTCCTTACAACCAAACACTACCTAAGTATCATAACTCCTTTTAAAATAAATTTCTATCATGAGCATCATAATCTATTTTTATTAGCAAAGAGAATTTACAACCGCAAAATGGTAACAGGGAAAAATGTTTTAGCAAGACATAACCGAAAGGTGATGTACTTATAATTAGAATAGTACAGCATTAGAAAAATCAAGTTTGCTTCTTAATTAACAATTTTTCCATGGAATTATGAAAGCACAACAACTTTTAGCTTAATATAAAGAAAAGTTGTAAAAGAATCCACTTAAAAGATAACGGGTCATAGGAAAAAATTTTAAAAGTTATGTCGCCAACTCTATTTCTAAGATGAGACTGACTTGTTTTTGTTGACATTTTCAATGACCAAAAGCTAAAAAAATATTACACTTGAATGCAAAATAAAAAGAAAAAGTTACAATAATTTTACTAGTCCATTTGTTTCCCTTGGGGTAAATATTTATGATGTCAACAGGATGCCTTCTAAATTAGAATCTTTGATAAACATCATCCAATTGAGTGTAAAGTAAATTTCTATTAGGAGCATCACAATCCATTTTTTGCAAAGAGAAATAACAACCATGAAAAGAGTGCTAAGATAAACATTTTAACAAGGGATAATGGCAAAGTGATGTGCTTGCCACAAAGATAGTATAGGAGAATCCATTTTGAAAGATAATCAGGTCATAAGCATCGTAAGAGAAATCATGCAATGTAGCTAACTCTGATTGCTAGAATGATGAACCTACCAACTTATTCTGGTTGGATCCAAAAGGCTAAGTATATCACATACTTAGTCTCATAGGTATGCAACCTCTAACTTAATAAGCTAGTTTTTCCATTTTTCTCATTAGTTTTTTCTTCAACTCCATTGTGATATGACACGAAGTGTTAATAGAAGAATTTTATTGATTACTATAGAAGGGATTGAGATTACAAACCCTAATGATCTCTTTAAAAGGGAGCTAAGCCCTAAAAGATCACAAACATACACATGAGCAAGATGCTTACTAACTCTCAAGACTCTAACAAAAGCACCTAGATGATTCTATCCAACTAACTCTACCTATTTATAGAGATAACCAATTAATATTATTGTCACATCAATACTTACAATACTACTAACAAGCTATGATAAATATGTCAATAAAATTCAATCGACTTCTATCATGGTCTATAAAGGGAGCAAATGATTTCTTGGTTTTATAAATCAAGTTATCTAGAGCCACATGGGTAAGTGCAACACATACAACTATTTTGGCTTTCACTTTGGTCATACTTTATTAGTATCATTATCACCTTTGTACTACTAACATATGTCCTACACTTATTGTTAGCACTTTAGTCACATCACATTGCAGTAGAAAAAAATGTGGAAGTTTTATACGGCCGCAAACCTTGCAATAGTATTATGGGTTCACTAAATATGCATAGATTTATCACTAAATCTTAATATTAAATAAAAGAACATATGGCATGCTTACTTGCACCAAATTATCACCAGGACACATTTAAAAGCCTTTGGCTCGTTTCTAATGCCTTAATTATGATGAAAAACCTACATAATCAACATAAATAACATAAAAAGAAGAATTAAAGTTGCAAAACTTACATATTTTAGGAAAAGAGCTGATTTCCAAGAAGATATATTAGCCAAGATGTTAGAAGATAATTGAATGCCCAGAATCATTGTTATAAATTTTATTTCGTTTCTTAGCAATTATTCTAATATTTGGCTTTGCTTATGATAACTCTTATTTTAAAAACATTTCACATGATGATTTTATAGTATTTCCCTTACATCTTTGGTTTTTTTTTAAAGAAATTGATACTTAATTGAGTAAAATTTTGATTTCAAGGTTTGAATGCGTTCTTGGATTGAAAACGAAGAAAAGGAATCAAGTTTCACTCAATTTGGAGTTCAAATGAATAAGTTATGAAGTTTTGAAGTTATACAGTTTGGGACACAACTGTGTCCATCCAGAAAGATTTGCCAAGGTCAGAAAGTTACACGACCTGGGGATACGACTGTATCTCAGGTTGTGTCTGGTGATAAAAAAAAAATAAACCTTACAATACATTATAAAAGAACATACTGGGGTTTCCCACAAAAGGATTAGACATTGAAAAGAGAAGAGACTTGAAGAGAAAGAGAGGAAAAAGGCAAAAGCAAAACTCAACTTCAAATAGAGCTAAGGTTAATATTAGTACTCGAAGTCTTTGAGAGATCGACTCGGACTCACATCCACTATATTAAAACTGATAGGTGCACTTGCCTAATATCAAGTTTTTAGCATCGTTACCGGGGATTCTCGATATTAAGAACATTAGTTACTTTATTACTTTGACCATTTTTTTTTCTTTTGTTTTCATTGTTTATTTTTATTGCCTAGAGCTGCAATTGATTCTATATTTCTTACCCTTATAGTGCATGACCCGAAGCAACCTGGAAGATTTGGTAAAACTTGATCCTGAAATTGAGAGAACTATCCTTCAAAATTTGAGATTGCAACCTAGACAAACTGTGACTACCATAGAAGACAAGTCAATCGTTGAGATTAAGGAAAAGGGTAAAGAGGCCAACACTCAATTCATCGATCAAGAAGATCCACCTTACATGGCTAATAATGGTAATGAAGCAAATCGGACCATGTTCGACTATTGAAGGCCCACAATTATTGGAGTTGACTCTAGTATCACAAAGCCAACCGTCGCAGCTAATAACTTCTAAATTGAACCTAACATCATACAAATGGTGCAACAATATGTTTAGTTTGATGGTCTCCAAGATGAAGATCCTAAAGCCCACATCTCTAACTTCCTAGAGATTTGTGATACATTTAAAATCAACGGAGCCACGGATGATGCCATTTGACTGCTACTATTTCCTTTTTCCTTGAGAGCTAAAGCAAAGCAGTAGTTGAACTCCCTACCACGAAATTCAATCACAACTTGGAATGAATTGGTAGAGAAATTTTTGGAGAAGTATTTCCCACCTGCGAAGACCGCTAAACTTCAAAACGACATTTCTTGTTCTGCCCAATTAGAAGTGGAGACTCTATATGATACTTGGGAGCGATTCAAGGACTTGCTGAGGAAGTGCCCACATCATGGCCTCCCACTATGAATGTAGATTTAGACCTTCTATAATGGTTTCAAGTTATCTACAAAACAGATGATTGATGCATCCGTAGGAGGTACTTTGAACATAAAGACACCCGAGCAAGCACAAAACTTAATTGAAGGAATAACGATGAACAATTATCAGTTGGAAAGCACTAGAGCCAAGCAAAAGGTTATGGGAATTTATGATGTGGACTTGACCACTGCTCTGGCAGCTAAGGTGGACCTATTGAGTAAGAAGATTGATGTACTCTCTATTGGCCCTCAACAAGTACAATCGGATGTAAGTAACTTTGGTATGCAGGGTTACGGAACACAAGAACAACTGGAACAGGTAGATTATCTAGGAAATCCACCCAAGCAACAAAATAACCCCTACAGCAACACTTATAATCTTGGATGGAGGAACCACCCCAATTTCTCATGGGGAAATCAAAACCAAGGCCAGTAAGAGACCAACTTTGGCCCACCTAGATTTCAAAGACCATTCCTACCTCCTCTTCCTCAAGAAAAGAAGTCCAGTATGGAAGAACTTCTCATAAAATATATTCAAGGCAATGAGGCTCACTTATCCAACATTGAATTAACGTTAAGGAATCAAGAGGCGTCTAATCGTAACCTTAAGAAAAAAATTGGTCAACTTGCAAAGCTAATCTCTGAAAGACTATAGGGAACACTACCAGGAAATACAAAAACCAATCCAAAGGAACATGTCAAGGCAGTGACACTTCGAAGTGGGAAGGAGTTGCATGTTGAGAGGAAGGTTAGTGAGGAGACTAGTAACAGCAATGAGGGGATGAAAGCAAAGGAAGACATAGAGTCATCTAAGGTGAAGGAATATCAACCACCCATCCTATATCCCAAAAGACTCAAGCAAGATCGCAATGACCAACAATTCAGTAAGTTCCTTAACCTCTTTAAACAACTGCATATTAACTTATCTTTTGTTGATGCCTTGTTGCAAATGCCGAAGTACGTTAAGTTCTTGAAAGATTTGTTATCCAACAAGAGGAAGATTGAGGAGATTTCTACAGTTATATTGGGTGAAGAATGTTCAGCAATCGTACAAAATAAGTTGCCCAAGAAGCTAAAAGACCTAAGAAGTTTTACAATTCCTTGTCATATTGGTAACTTGTTAGTTAACAAAGCTTTAGCTGATTTGGGTGCTAGCATCAATTTAATGCCTTATAAAATTTTCAAGAAACTAGGATTAGGGGAACCTAAACCCACACGCATGAGCTTGCAATTAGCTGATAGATCTGTAATGTATCCTAGAGGCATTATTGAGAATGTATTAGTCCAAGTGTGTAAATTCATTTTTCCAGTTGACTTTGTGATATTGGACTTGGATGAAGATTTTGAGTTGCCCCTTATCCTAGGTAGACCATTCTTCACTACCACTAGGGTTATCATTGATGTTACTAATGGCAAGCTCATTCTTAGAGTAGGAGATGAAGAGATCATGTTTAAAATTTCTGAGGCTATGAAAAATTTTGTTGATCAGGATGATACTTGCTACCTTTTAGATGTTACTAACACTTTTATTTCAAGTTATATGCAGGAAGTTCTTTTTAAGGATCCACTGGAGAGTTGCTTACAATTAGGCATGGAAGAAGCTTCAGAAGATCCTATCAAATCCGAGGTGGTAACCCAATTGGAGGCAAATAAACTTACCTCTATTGAGAAAGGGTTTGAAGAGTTTGAAAAGAGGAAGGAAGCACAGTTAAAACCTTCGATTGAGGAGCCACCAGTATTGGAGTTAAAGCAATTAGCCGACTATTTGGAATATGCCTTCTTAGAGAAGGACTCCAAATTACCGGTAATTATAGCATCCAATTTAGAAGAACAGAGAGAAAGGTTGCTGAAAGTACTCAAGGAGCATAAGAGGGCCTTTACTTAGAAAATATCCAATATTCGAGGTATCAATCCCTCATTTTGTACTCATAAGATTTTAATGGAAGAAGACCATAAGTCGGTTATACAGCCCCAGAGACGCTTGAATCCAAACATGAAAGAGATAGTCAAAAAGGAAGTTATCAAACTCCTTAATGCAGGTATGATATATCCTATCTCTGATAACTCATGGGTGAATCCAGTGCAAGCAGTTCCAAAAAAAAGTGGGATGATAGTAGTTCCTAATGAAAAGAATGAATTGATCTCAATGAGAACGGTCACAGGTTGGCGTGTATGTATCGATTATAGAAAGTTAAATGATGCTACACATAAGGACCATTTCCCCTTACCTTTTGTTGATCAAATGATAGAACGACTAGCTGGACATATGTTTTATTATTTTCTAGATGGCTTATCTGTCAGATACCTATTGCACCAAAAGATCAAGAGAAGACCACTTTCACTTGTCCTTATGGTACCTTTGCTTACTGTAGAATGCCTTTTGGTCTTTGCAATGCACCTGTTACATTCCAGCGATGCATGTTAGCCATTTTTGATGATTTGATTGAGGACATAATGGAGGTATTTATGGATGATTTTTCAGTTTTTAGCAACTCATTTTACCATTTTTGAATAATTTGGATAGGGTACTTACCAGATGTGAAGAGACCAATCTTATACTCAACTGGGAGAAGTGCCACTTCATGATACAAGAGGGTATTGTGCTGGGCCATAAGATCTCATATCGAGGAATTGAGGTTGATACTGCTAAAGTGGACGTGATTGCAAGACTCCCATCTCCAACTTCGGTTAAGGCCATAAGAAGCTTTTTAGGGCATGCAAGTTTTATAGGCGATTTATTAAGGACTTCTTGAAAATTGCCTGCCCTTTGACTAAGTTATTAGAGAAGGATGTACCTTATGTTTTCTCTCATGAGTGTTTGAAAGCTTTCAATATCCTTAAAGAGAAACTTACCAATGCCCCAATCATGGTAGTACCTGATTGGGCACTTCCCTTTGAACTTATGTTTGATGCAAGTGATCATGCAATCAGGGCAATGCTGGGGCAAAGATGGGACAAGCACTTTCAACCAATTCACTATACTAGCAAAACTCTTACTAATGTTCAGGAGAACTATACTACTATAGAAAAAGAGTTGCTAGCAATTATTTTTGCCTTTGATAAGTTTCGCTCTTATTTGCTTCTATCTAAAGTGATTGTTTACACTGATCATTCTGCCCTTAGGTACTTGTTAGCAAAACTAGATGCAAAGCCAAAACTGATTAGGTGGATCTTGTAGCTATAAGAGTTTGATGTAGAGATCAAAGACAAAAAGGGTGCTAAGAATTTAGCAGTAAATCACCTATCTCGATTGGAGAATCTAAACTTGGAAATGCTCAATGAGAATGAGATCAAAGATGAGTTCCCTAAGGAGTGACTCTACGCCATCGACCAGGAAAGTGATATGGAAATTCCTTGGTTTACGGATATTGCCAATTTTTTAGCTGCCAGGATAATACCAAAAGGACTTCCACACCAGCAAAAGAAGACATTTTTTTTATGTGGAATATTATTTTTAGGATGATCCTTACCTATTTAAAGTATGTGTAGATCATGTTATTCGTAGGTGTGTACTGCACCTCGAAGGATAGAGAATTTTGACCCACTGTCATTTGGGGCCTACGAGTGGGCATCATAATGCCAATAGGACAGCTCATAAGGTCCTAAAGGCTGGATTTTATTGGCCTACCTTATTCAATGATGCCTAGAAATACATTGAGATTTGTGATTGTTGTCAATGAGTGGGGAATATATCTCATAGGGATAAAATGCCACAAAACCCCATAATCGAGGTCGAGGTATTCGATGTGTGGGGGATCGATTTTATGGGTCCTTTCCCGAACTCTAATGGAAATAAATATATCTTAGTAGCTATTGACTATGTCTCTAAGTGGGTAGAAGCTAAAACCCTACTTACTAATGATGCTAGGGTAGTAAAAAAAATTTTGAAAGGCCTATTTTTTCAATTTGGTACCCCTAGGACAATTATAAGTGATAGGGGAACACACTTTTGCAATGCCCAATTCAACCAAGTGTTGAAACGTTATGGCATCACACATATAATAGCCACCCCGTACCATCCCCAAAGTAGTGGCTAAGTAGAAGTCGCTAATCGTGATCTTAAGTGAATTCTTGAAAAAACTGTAGAGTATCATAGGAGAGATTGGTTAGAAAAGTTGGATGATAAAGGTGTTGACTTTAATTGATGTTGAGGACAAGCAAATGCTCAAGTGTGGGGAAGTTTGATAACTCTTATTTTAAATACATTTCTCTCAATAATTTTATAGTATTTCCCTTACATCTTTGTTTTTTTTTTTAGAGAAATTGATACTTAATTGAGTAAAATTTAGATTTTAAGGTTTGAACGCGTTCTTGGATTGAAAACGAAGAAAAGAAATCAAGTTTCACTCAATTTGGAGTTCAAATGAATGAGTTATGAAGTTTTGAAGTTATACATCTGGGACACAACTGTGTCCCCAGGCTGTTTCCATCTAAGAAGATTTGCCAAGGTCAGAAAGTTACACAACCTGGGGATACAACTATATCTTAGGCTGTGTCTGCTAACGAAAAAAGAAACCTTACAATACATTATAAAAGGACATACTGGGGTTTCGCATAAAGGATTGGACATTGAAAAGAGAAGAGACTTGAAGAAAAAGAGAGGAAAAAGGCGAAAGCAAGGCTCAACTTTTAGATTGAAGAGATTTATCATCCACAAAAGGGGTCTTTCATGTTTTATTTATTGATTTTGTTGCAATTCATTTTTAGTTTTATTATGATAGCTTAAAATTCTTGTATTTTGGATTATGGAACCTAGGGTTTCACGCGACTATTAGATTGATTGATAATTTTCAATAAAGTTTCTATCTTTTCTTGATGCAATTATGTTATTTAATTATTAAATGATATTTCTAGGGTATTAATCTATGATATTATGCATGATGATTGAGAAATTACATGTATAATGAGATCTTGACATAATTGGAGAGAATTACATATGTAATTAGAGATAAGATACATGTTTCTTCCGAAAAGTTGTTCTTTTGTATAGGAATTCATTATACATTAATGCGATTCTAAATTATATTAATAAGTGGAGATTCCGGTAAATAATTTAAGATTAGGGTTAATATACTTGAGAAAGGTGTTAACTTTAATTGTGAATCCCTCCGGTTAAGAATAATAAAGATTGAATTAGATACATTTTAAGCGATCACATGTTGAACACTAGGAGAAATAATTCCTAAATACGTTATTACCTTCTTGAAATCGTTCTTAATTTTATCACTTTCTAAATTGCTTAATCAAGTCTCATAATCAAGTTAGTTTGCTAATTTTAGTATTTTTAATTCATTCAACTTATCACAATTTTCCGTTTAGATAATAGAGCTAAGGTTAATATTAGTACTCGAAGTCTCTGAGGGATCAACTCGAACTCACATCCACTATATTAAAACTAATAGGTGCACTTGCCTAATATCATCTTACAACTAACAAATGAAAGTCAAAGCAGTAAGAGTTAATGCATGAAAGAAGTAGTATTCTTGATAGAGATCACGGACCTATCACGTACTCCCAAGCTCATATAGTTCGCCAAGATATCCAAGGAAAGTTAAGCTTCGAAGAGGAATGCATTCTCCAATCCGACCTACCAAGTTACTTTACTCTCTACCATATCCAAGAGATTGCTAAGGTGACCGACCTGATACCGAGCCAACCCCTCCATAATACATTAGTCCAAAGCCTAGGACCAAACCAACATGCTATCAACCTACCACATTATTGAGCCTAGCTTAACTTGAATCCTAAGATAATCATCCAAGGCTAACCTGACGATAAACTACTTCTCAAACCAGCCCTTACTCAGTTTAGAACATCTAAGCTTTCAAGCTACCAACCCTGGCCTGATCTATTTTGAACCTACTCTGCTAGGCAAATAGCATTATATGGACCATAGAATGTACAGCTAATACATACCTTATTTTCTAACATCTGTACTATCCTTTTGAAACAAAATATTATTTTTATTTGATTATAACTCTACCCTTGTAAATTGTTCCTTTTCTTGTTCTAACAAGAATATTTTTATAATTTACATTAACTTAAGACTTACCCTAATTGGGTCATATAAATACTTGTAAATTGTAATAGCCGCAACAATTAATACGATTGATATTCAGAAATTCCTTTCTTATGTGAGCTAAGTTACTCTTGCTTACTCTTCTTTACTCCTATCTGATTTATTGTAAGCATGGATTAGTAGCGAGTAACCTATTTGAACCAATCCCCTTGATTTTTGTGATATCGAACATCGTATGGTCACCCACGTCGTCTTACCAAATCATTTTAGAATTAGAGCTTGGTGACATTCAAGCAAGTTTTTGTTACTTTGTACTATGAGTGATCTATTACTACTTTCGTGTGTGTTTTTTTTTTTTGGGGGGGAGGGGAGGGGGGGGGGGGGGGGAAGTTTTGTTATCATCATAAGAGTTTGGAAGGTGAGTAGTGTTAAAGAATTTTATGCTCTATCTTCCCCTATTTGTTGCATACAAAATGGAGTGTATCTCCTTATTTATTGTGTATAGTTGACATAGTGGTAGGAGTGTTACGTGTTGTTTTGTTATTGTTATTTATGGAGAGAATTTTGAGTAGTATTTTCAATTGTTAATCCCTTAGAATAAACTACAATGTCTGATTCTAATGTTCAAGGAACTTTGGATAACCAAGAGAGTGGCACTCAAAATGGCCAAGGTTAACAAGGAAGCTTCACTCCCTAATTAGTAGGTGACCACCTACATAAACTCACTCATCTAGTGACTGTCATAAATGAAGATAGAAAGCAAGCTAGAAATGATCTATACAGAGGATGAACCAATGAACAACCTGAGAGAAGTAATGGTCCTATGGCTAAGCCAATGCCCCAGTTTAACCATCTTAAGCTAGAGGAGTAGATAGAGTTTTAGATACAAGCTAGCACTCGATGCAATTATGAGCCCAAGGAGAGGAATGTCTAAGCTCCTAAAGTAGAAAGGTCAAAGATCCATATCCCTAACTTTTCCAGAAGTAGTGATATCAAGGACTACCTAGACTGGCTAGATAAGATTGAGAAACAGTTTAAATGATATGAAGTGCTTAACAGCACTAAGATCAAACTTACTATGCTAGAGTTTACTAACTGTACCGCCTTGTAGTAGAAGAACTACTAAGCCACTCGTAGAAGAGAATGAGAACGTGAAGTTCGGAGTTAGGATAGGATGAAGAGAGTCATGAAGAGAAGATTTATTCTAAGCTACTATTTATAGGATACATTTAAGAGGTTATAGGAGTTGAGGCAAGGTGGATCGAGTGTTGATGCCTACATGAAGGAATTTCAGATGTTAATGATCCAATGTGAAGTTGTTGAGCTTGAAGATTAAACAGTATCTCGATTCATTAGTGGATTAAAGTACAAGATTGGAGATATTTCAAAGACCATGGACATTAGATCACTTGATGAAGCTATCCGAGATGCTTAAAGAATCAAAAGCTGTTAATCATGGAGATTTTGAGCTCCTGTTAGTTGGCTTACCCCTAGTCAACTTATTCTGGGCAAACTTATGCATATGAACCAAGTAAAGCCATTGAAACCTGACCTGCTCAAGCTATCCGAGTATAGGAGAAGGAGATCTTGAGGAAGTTTGAAAAAGTCCAAAGCTCAAGAAGAAAGACAAGTGAGATCGAGTGTTTAAAATGTTAAGGATTTAGATACATAGCTGCTCAATGTTCGAACAAAAGAACTATGGTGATCCAAGGAAAGGTACTAACCATTGAGGTAGACAGTACTAATTAAGAAGTAGAAGAGCCAAAAGAGACCGAATAGACTGAACTATCCAAGGAGGAGGAAGTCATCTATAGTGAGGAATGCAACTTTATGCCTACCACCTTAGTGTTGAAGAGGACTATGAGTGTGAGTCCTGTACTCAAGGACAAACGATGAGAGAATCTGTTCCACATTGGATGTAAGGTGAATGGGTTATTGTGTGCATTGATTATTGATAATAGCAGCTGCAGAAATGCAACCTCTTCCTTTATGGTCCAGTAATTAAATTTATTGACTAAGCCTTACCCCAAACCTTATTAGCTTAGTAACAAAGGAGCCCTACAAGTAAATAAACAAGTGTTTGTACTGATCAATATTGGAAACTATTGAGACGAAGTACTCCATGATGTGTTGCCATGAGTGCATCACATGTTCTACTTAGACAACCGTGAATGTTTAACTGAAGTGTAATATATAATGGAAGTAAGAACACTTGTTCCTTAGAGCACGAGGGCAAGAAGGTAAAGTTAAGCCTTATGACTACTGAATAAGTTAAAAGCATGTAAACTCAAGTGAGTTGAGTTCTAAAGAAAGAGGCTTTAGTGATCACATTAGAAGTAAGAACACTTGTTTCTTGGAGCATGAGGGCAAGAAGGTAAAGTTGAGCCCTATGACTACTGAACAAGTTAAAGCATGCAAACTCAATTGAGCTGAGTTCTGAAGAAAGAGGCTTTAGTGATGGCCTAAGTTAAGCTAAAGAGAGAGATGGAGCTTAATGAATTGACTTATTTACTAGTCAGAAGGTTACTTAAGATAAGGGGATCATATGAAGAGTTGTTACCTATTGAGGTGAAAACCTTATTAGATGAGTTTGCTGACTTATTCCTAAGAGAATTGCCTCCCTTTTAAGGTATTAAATACGCAATTGACTTGCAACCAGGAGTTGAACTACCAAACAAGCTTACATATAGGTTAAACCCTAAACAAGCAATTAAGCTGTAGAGACAGGTAGATGAGCTATTGAAGAAAGAGTAAGTGTGAAAGTCCCTAAGCCCATATGCTATACCATCCCTATTGATACCAAAGAAAGATGGGATTAGAGAATGTATGTAGATAATTAAGTAATCAATCACATCACCTTCAAGTATAGGTATCCTATACCAAGGCTTCATAATATGCTAAATGAGTTGAATGGAGCAAGATTATTCTCAAATCTTAATACCATCACATCTAAATGCAAGAAGAAGATGAGTGGAAGACCACATTTAAGAATCATCATGGATTTATGAATAGCTTGTGATGCCATTTGTATTGTCAAATACACTAAGCACATTCATGTAACTGATGAACCATATGCTCTGAGAACTAATAGAGAGATTTGTGGTGGTATATTTCAATGACATCTAAGTCTATAGTCTTGATCTAGAGACTCACCAAGAACATCTTCGAGCAGTCTTTTCAAAACTTTAAGTTGGGAAGCTCTATGCTAATCTAAAGAAATGTGACTTTTTCCTACTTGAAGTAATCTTTCTATGGTTTTTTGTGAGTGGTGGTAACATTTAGCTTGATGATGAGAAGATAAAAGAGATTATTGAATGACTTGAGCTAACCTGTTTAATCGAAGTGTGAAGCTTCTAAAGCCTAGCATCATTCTATCACCAATTTATAAGGAATTTCAATACAATTGTGGCTCTACTCACTAAGCTGTCAAAGAAGAATGTTGACTTTAGGTAGGGAGAGAAGGAGCAAAGGAGTTTCAAAAAAGTAAAGGAGAAGTTGACTATAACCTTGGTCTTAGGTATTTAAAATGAAGTGTAATGCGTCGGACTAAGCATAGGTATTGTACTGATGCAAGAAGGACGACCTATTACCTACTTTAGTGAAAAGTTTCAAGGAGCTACCCTCAATTATTTTGTTTATGATAAGGAGTTTTACTCCTTGATCCAAGCATTAACTATATGGCAACACTATTTGCTACTCAAAGAATTTGTGATCTATACTAATTACAAATCTTTGAGATATCTAAAGAATCAACTTAAGTCATCTTGAAGATAAGCTAAGTGAGTCAAGTTCATGGAAGGATTTACATATGTCGTGAAATACAAGAATAGAAAGAACAATATATGGCTAATGCCTTATTAAGACAACTTTCCCTTTTGATTGAGCTGCGGACTAGGTTGCTTGGTTTTTCAATAATAAAAGATTTGTATGCTGAAGATCTACATGTTGGTCCGATCTATGCCAGATATGAAGAGGGCCAAACATTAGATGACTATTACATGGGTGATGAATACTTATTTAGGAAGAGGAGATTATGTATCCCAACTTATTCCATAAGAGAGTTATTAGTATACAATGTGTATGGAAGAGGATTGTTTGGACACTTTGGCAAGCACCGGACTCATGAGGTATTATCCTCTAGATTCTTTTGGCCAAAGATGATGAGGGATGTCTTAGCTATGTTGGAAAGGTGTGTAACCTGCAGAAAGGAAAAGAACTGAGTAAGGATAATATTAACCATTGCCAATCATGACTAAACCATGGTTCGAGCTGAGCATGGACTTTATGTTAGGTCTACTAAGGACATCCCAAGGGAAGGACTCCATCATGATGGTAGTAGACCATTTTAGCAAGATGGCATACTTTGTGCTCTATTATAAGACGAACGGCGCTTCGGCTATTGCTTTTCTTTTCTTACAAGAGGTTATCAAACTTCATAGAGTGCCTAAGACCATTGTTTTGCATAGGGACAGATGAGTGAGAACTAAACTATTGTACAACATGTCCTATCATCCACAAATGAATGGGTAGACCAAGGTTGTCAATAAGTTAGTGAAAACTTTACTCTGAGTTGCTACTAGTTGGAACCTGGTTGATTGAGATCTATGCCTACCTATAATTGAGTTCGCCTATAACATGACTGCCTATAGTATCATGAACATGTGACCATTTAAGGTTGCCTGTAAGTTTAACCTTGAGCTCCTATTAGACCATACACCCCTTCAAAGCCCAAATGATGATCAACTAGTTGTAGAAAGAGTTGAAGCCATCATAGCAATGCACCAGAAGGTTGCAGAACATTTGAGCCGAGCTGTTACTAAGCTCAAGAGGTAAGGTTAAAGAAGGAAGAGTAAAGAGTTTCAACTAGGTGATTTGGTCTAGATCCACCTTAATAAGGAACAATTCTTAAGTTTAAGGAAGAGCAAGTTTTTTTCCTAGGGCCAATGGACCATTTAAAGTGCTTGAAAATATCAATCCTTATGCCTACAAGATTGAATTACCTAAAGAGTACAGAGTCTCTTACTTCTTTAACATTGCCGACCTCTATCCATATACTCCTGAACATGAGCAATGTAGAGTTTAGACAAATTTGATCCTAAATCTCAAACAGCTTGGAAGGGATGAACCTATCATGCACTCTTAAGCTCAATGACTCGTTCATATGGCTCACCAAGCTGTCCGAGAGGAGTTAAATTCTGAAGAGCAATGCATTCTCCAGTCCAACCTATTGAGTTACTATACTCTCTACCTTATCCAAGAGATTGTCAAGGTGACTTGTAAACCCTTAAAATTTTCAACCTAACACCTAAAGTAGACCTTAGTGTGCTTAAAGACTTTAAGAGTCGACAAGGCTAGTTAAGATGAAAACCTTAATTTAACAATTGAAGATTTAATCGCGTAGAAAATTTTTATACCCTAAATGTATATAAACACTAAAGATTATGCTCGAAAGTGATAAAACCCTAAAACTATAACTTTAAGGAACCCTAATTGATAATATAACCTTAATATTATACAAAATCATTGGTAAAGGATTAAAGATAACTTTCAATCACTCTTAAGTACATACAATACTAAAGTAATCAATTAGAAATTAAGATATTATATCATAGATCACATTCATCTTTTAAGTATATAATTAGGATAGTATTACATAAAGTTAGAGGTATAGTTAATGCTTAGGTTAAATGTAGTAAATCTTAATACCCTAATTGATACTTTTCATACTAGTTATACTAAGTAGCCTACCAAATGATATATATAGGATATAAATACCTAAAGTAAGATCTCATCATCTATTTTTACTAATCAATTCACCAAATGTCTCATTTCCTTAATTTTTCTCTTAATTTTTCTTAATTACTACATTATATAGACTAAATGGTATATGCTTTTGGAAAGTTGACCAAGTCAACGCATGTTAACTAAGGTCAAAAGGTTGACTAAGTCAAATTTAGAAAAGTCGACAAAAGTCACTTTTACTTAAGAAAATATCTACGTCTTCTAATGATTTCTTTTCTTTTAGACTTTTTTTCCTTTTCTCTTCTTCTTTTGCCGTCCATTTCTTTTCCCCTTAAGAACCCACTTACTTTCACTTTTGAAAACACAAAATCAAGTCCCTTCTTCTTCCTCCATTGCCGTAACCTTCCCTTTCCCTTTCACTTTCCAAATTTTTCCAAATTTGCATCCATATTTCAAGAATAAACTAAGGTACGTTATTATGTTATTATGTATTGCTTTATGTTATTTACTAACTAGGTGAAGAGGTAGATTAGATAAGTAGTTATGTGTTATGTACATCCTTGTTGAAGAAGGCATAAAGTTTCAATCTTTAGGTGTAGAAGAGTGGAAATCATTGTGAAGTGGACGGGGATGCATGTGTATATGTCTTTAAGTATATGTACATAAGGGTATACTAGAGAAATACAAGTATAGAGACCTTTGTACCTAAGTATTCATTATGTGTATAACCTAAACTAAGACATATACTAGCTATACATACCTATAGCATGCTAAATATCTCCTTAAAAACACAAAAAGAATAATATTAGAGAAGCTTTCTTAAAAGGAATTTTAAGCATACGAAATTCGTATAAAAATACGTATGTAACTGTATATATATATATATATATAGGTATATGTATAAGTATAAATATGGTATAAGTATAAGTATATGTATGAGTATACTAGTATACATACAAGTAGAGTAATGATATAAGTATAAACTTAACATATGTATAAATGTACATAAGTGTACATAATACACTTAGGCATGAGGTAAGGCTTACGTAAGTAAAGGATAATGTAAGCAATGATGTAATCACATGATGACATAAGCCATGACATAAGCGAATGATGACATAAGCGATAACACAAGCAATTGATGACATGAGCATAAGCTTATAAAATAATAACTTATAAGATTACATAAGAGTATAACATGGGTATATATATGTACTTAGGATCCAAAAATCCTTTAAAAACCTAATACACATCCTAAATTAAATTAACCTTAATTAAGTACATGAGTTAATAATACCAATATAAAATTCCCTAAGTGTAAGAATCTAATAGCTAAATAAATCATTACGTCCTAAAATAGGATATAAATATAAGTAATAAGAATAATTAAGCTTCAATAGTTAAAATTTCAATAAATTTAGCCCATATCATAAAACACAGGTTTTAACATCCAAAACGAACATTACCATGTGAATATACATTTGAAAACAATGAAAAATGACTATAAATTCATAAATGTCAAAAATAGAATGAAAAAGTTACATATGATTAATGATAAAGTCTAATCGGATCAAAATTGATAGTAATCTAAGTAAAATTAGTTAGATAGATATCTAAAACCATTAGTTAATTCAATTACTTTTTATCCCTGTTATATTGTAATGATCAGGTGATCCTGATGAAGGCAAGGATCTTCTTATCGATTATTATGACTAGAGCGAGTTGTTATTGTCAAGTGAGTACTCCTAATGACTCTATACTTATTTGTGCTTGTAGTTAGTGCACTTAAATTGAATATCAATAACTTGATGCATAGGATTATAGGATATGTGTGTGATTGATATTGATTGATTATTGTAAGAAATATTATTAAATACAATACTTGATTATTTGATTGTATGATTGATTTTTATATGATTTGGATGATTTATTGATATTGATTGATTGCCTCATAATTTGACCTAATTATAATTGGCTTATCTTAAATTAAAAGGGTTATGCGTTATTCATGCATTGCATTACTTATTCCGGCCGTCACTTCACGCGAAGATAAAGAGAGGCTTTGCGGGGGTTGTTTATATTTATTAAGGTGTTTCTATACAGTGTATTCGTACAACATGACCTTACCCAAACCTACAGGCTTACTAGGAGATGAAGACGCCAACCGTATGGCTGAAGGTCGAGTCTAGACATCTCCACTGTAAGGTGTAAGTATAGACAACGGGGGCCACCTCACCATTAGGCCTGGGATTTTATGTACTATTAGACGACTTACCAATGGAAATGTATTTTACGAAATATGATATTCAAAGTTTTAGGTAAAAAACCAGGTGCTAGAGTCCAGTCGTGATTGATTTCGATGAATCTCCACCCTTATCTCGAAGGGCGTTAAAATCCGATATTATATGCAGTATCGGTCAACTGTATATATTGTTTGGCATACTGCGTATGCATGCATTCATATGGTTGTAACAATTTGTTTGATAACTTGTTTGGCAGTATGGTATGAGGGATAGCTCACTAAGCTTTTGTAGCTTATTCCCCAATAGTCTTTCTTTTGTAGGTTTACTTATGATAGGATTAGGATAAGTGTTGAGTGCTGAGTGCGAGATGAAGATATGTACATTAATGTTAAAATTAGTTGAGATCTTTATAGGTGATAGATAAACATCCTTTATAGAAAATATTCACATGTTAGAATTTAATATAATTTAATTTTTCCTGCTATTTTATAATGTTGGCATATCTTGTCCTATTATTTGGTAAGGGATATTGATTCTCTGCGGTTTTAAGGAACTGTGGGATATCAGACATCCATAATTATTTATAATTATATGTTATGTTATGTTACAATAAATTACTTACTTGAAAATCAGTAATCTTAGTGATTTATTATTTAGAGTATTGCAAACTCTGACTTATAAGGCGGTTTTCATATCATGAGTGCATACATATTATGGAAATTTTAGGCAATCCTACTAGGCCCCCTTTAGGGTCCTAACATTACTAGCTTATTATCGAGTCAACCCTTCTACAATACATCAGTCTAAGGCTAAGCACCAAACTCGCATATTGCTGACCTAATACATTACCAAAGCCAGGCTAAATCCAATCTCGAGTCGACCTGACAATGGACCAGCTCTCGAACCAACCCTTCCTTAATCCGAAACATCCAAGCTTTCGAGCTGTCAAGCCCGACCTAATCTGTTTTGAACTAGCTCTACTCGGCAAGTAACATCATTTGGACCACAAAATGTACAACTGATACGTATCCTATTTTCTAACATTCATGCTGTCCTTTTGTAACCGAATATTCTCTCTATTTGATTACAACTCTACCCTTGTAAATTATTTCTTTTCCTTTTCTAGTAGGAATCTTTTTGTAATTTACACTAACCTAGGACTTATCCTAATTTGGTCATATAAATACTTATAAATTGTAATGATCGCAATAGTTAATATGATTGATGTTCAGACATTCCCCTCTTACGTGAGTTAAGTTACTCTCGTTTACTCTTATCTGATCCATTGTGAGCATAGATTAATGGTAAGTAACCTCCGACCACACTTGTACATCATATCAAGTGCAACTTAAGCTTGTGTGAGGCATTGGTGCATCATATCTACTATCGATGCACAATAAACTCCTGCTCAAAGCTTCGAGTACCATTTATCTTTTTTATCATCTCATAGTTAGGATCCATCCCCTTGGTTCATGCAATGTCGAATGTTGTGTGTCCACCTATGTTATCTATCCATATCAATACTAGCCTTAGGATTCAAGAATGATTAAAGTGAAACTCTGCATAGAGAACTCTCTTATAAGGTATCTTGCTTGAGGTAACCCAACTTGTAGCTTAAGAGTCTTCAAAGGTATGGTTTTTTTTTTTTTTTTTTTAAGGCCAAACTTCAAAGGTATGGTTAAATATAGAAAAATGAACCTGGAAAAGCATACTCAAATTTTGCTCCTCAAAGCTTATAATATACTGACTTCTATATGATTAATTCATTTTCTGTTGAGAGCTTGATAGTAATCCTTTCATATGACCATTTCTAGATTATGTAAGAGACGATAATGATATCAGGACAAAAATATTTCCATTGAGAAAAGGACCATGCAACATTTGATTTGAGCTACCATTCTAAGAAGAGCTTTACCGTAGTATGCTGATATCACAAAACCTTTTTGTTCATAAACTAAAATTACCTACATCCAAATAAATATATATCCTTACTTGAGAGATTGAAACCATAACTACCATTTTGTTCTTGTTGACATTTTCAATGGCCAAAGATTACACTTGAATGCAAATAAAAGCTAACATTTTCACTAACATTTGGTAAAAATTCTAACTTTTTTCCCTCAAACAAACTTTTATGACAACAATAGGCTCCCTCTTTGTTTACCATTTATATACAAAAGACAATCGCAAAAGCATTTTTACCTTTAAATGATTCCATTCAATCTAGCAAGAGTGGGAACATAGCCTTCGAGAGTATCACTTTTTTAGTGTTTGTGTCATAGGAAAAAGACAAGTGTATTAGAGAGAGAAAGAGAGAGAGAGGCTTTTAATTAGGGCTCATTTATACTCAAGATTCAAATTCATATGAATGAGAAGAACAATATGTAATATCCTTTCTAATCTCAAGCCTCAACTAATATTAATATGCGCATAAAATGGCCTCATGCCTTCAATGGTGTCTTAGTTGAGTTGCTTTGTTTAGATTTTCCATCATATTATAATTTTTTTAATGAGTCTCATTCATACTCAAGATCCAAATTCATATGAATGAAAAGAATAATCTATAATATTATTTTGGATCTCAAGCCTCAACTAGTTTCTGATATGCACCTACAATGGTCTCATACCTTCAACGGTGTCTTACTTAAACCTATCTTTTGACTTGAGAACAGATTATAATGTTATACTTGTTCTTTGCGGATTCAAACGATTCATTTATGATATACAAGATTTTCATAAGAGGCAAGTATAAAGCAAACTTTGAATCCTGAAAAATAGACTACACATCCAAACATATTTCTTTATGTTAAGATTAAGGGAGATAGAGAGAGAATTTAGAAAGTCATGAGAGATACGAAACACATGATATGATATTATGGAAATCTAAGGACTATATTCTATATGAGTTCTCCTATCATAGACTATTGAAGAAATAAATGAATACAGTACATATTAACCATGTAATAGACAAAGTCTTCCTTACAGGATAATAATACATAAGCTAGAAATACATAAAGGACAATAATAATAGACATATAAGCATACTAAGGACAACAGCAGACAAAAATACAAATATATGCTTATAGAGGACAATAATGCAAACACATGCTCTTGAGGTTGACAATATTCCTTTGACAAGATTCTTCTAACAATGATATTGACACATGCTCATAAGGCTAACAAGATTCCTTTGATTTTTTAATGCATGTTTAAAGTAATGGGCTCATGTGATGGTAACATATTTGCATCATGAGGATCTTCAAGGCCTTTGGCTGTATCCAGCTATCAATGTTTCTTCCTCCATCTTATCGAGATCTTGCTCGTATTCTCTTAAAGCTTAACAAATTGAAGGAATATTATCTTGACAATCTTGACTATAGTTCTATGGTACTTCCGCTTCAAAGACTAATGGCCATATCTCTCTTGGAATGGTTTGATTAGCAATATATAATCTTCTTTATGTTTCCCTATATCTTGTGTCTTCTTCTCTAATATGTCCTTTAAAGCTATCAACAAAGTTATAAGTGGATAATGGATAAAATTTTGTTGGTTGATATTCCATCCATTGTAATCTTTAGTCAATTATAAGCTTAAATTGTAAGGGATTTCCTCTCGAAAATCTTCTAGTTAAGTTATTAACCAATGCTAAAATAATTTGTTCCCATATGGATAGAGATTTAAACCATTTCATAAAATCTATTAGATGATTCAAATAGTTTAATCTTGGGTTAAACTTGATTATTTGCAAAAATTATAAAGCTTTCTGTATTGGGAACTAGATGGCTATGGTATAACCACTTAAGCTCTTTGAGAAACTTCTTGTTCTCATGGAACCTCCAAACATGAGGATAGATAAATGGATATCTTGGATGCAATGTAAATGGATTAAGATTTAATCCTCCATATTTTTGGAAGATTAATGTATGATATTCCTACATCTATCTCTTACTAATGTACTACCAACCAGCAGTCCTATTACTCATGTGTGCCTTTGAGGCCTCTAATCCCTCTCCCAAAGAATTCTCTCTTGACAACCTCTTAATGACAAGAAACTATACATCAAAGAAAGGTGGTTGAACTCCTTGAGCTCCCCATATTGTCATACGTTAATCTATACACTCGGTAGTGATGATGCTGACCATTCCCTTACTGAGTACTCTGACAAATTGCCGCTGAGAATCTCTTGTCGAGTGATGAGAGACTTACTTAAATGGCCAAGTAGTTTCTTTCGGCATACCACCATCTCTCTCATCTCGACCCCTTTAGTGCCACAACATTTTGACCCTTCCCACTTGTTGTACTTAGAGAATATTTGTACGTGACTAATGTTGTACTGCCAACTGTTCACCTCATCTAACATTTAACTACTTTTCCATTTTTGGTTTGTTGTCCTTTTTACCCTTTTCGTATGTACTAGGAATCCCCTTTTTATAAATACTTTCTTGTAATTTCTTTATTTGTAATGCTGCCCTAAAGACCTACTATAAATAGTCATTTTCTCTCTTTTAAGATGAAGATAACTTACATCCTACTACTGAATACTCTATTCTTATGAGACAATCCTCTCCAAGTCCATACCCCTTACACTTATCTAATCTTGCTGAGTAGCTCAAGATTAGTGGCGGGTAGATCTTGACATCAACTTATGCACCATATCAAGTGAGGTGTTAAGTCGTGTTATATTCGTTGGTGAGTCACATCTTCCAAGCAACTTCACATTAGCTACTCTTGTTCATTATGGACCATTTCCCTCTAATTTTTTTCAATATCTCGAAGGACCCATTTCAGTTCAATTCTGCCTCGGTAAGTCCTAGTGATAACTGAGCTCCTAGGTACACTACTTACTTTCTTCTACAAACCTTTCTCTTTCCACCATCTATCTCAATTCTAGAGGTCTATACTCATAAAAATTTCCTAGATTGTACCATCTTGGAGGAAAGAAATTACAAATTACTAGATTGAAACATGGAAATCATCCCAGATGCACGAATATCACCTAAAGAAGGTTTATAGGATAAATGTGCTGCTACTCATTCAATTAGATCTTGAGACTCTGTTTGAGGTATATAGAGAAAATTTGTTACATCATTCTTCTTTCCTAAGATATGCTTGACCTCATTAGAGTATTTACAAAACCATTCTTGCCATCTTAACAACTCAGGACGTGGTACAGTTTTTTGCTTAAACTTAAGCATCTTTGGGAAGGAACTCATATCCATTTCAATTTTAAAATGAGATCCTATGAGATGATATTCAAACTTCTGAATAGCATATTTGACTATAAGGATCTCCTTGAACATTGAATGATAATGGATTTCAGAGTCCTTAAACTTTCCACTTTTGTAGCCACAAATTTTCTTGCCTTTTTCTCTTTGTTCAAGGAGAATGGCTCCCCGGTGCTCATCATTAGCATCAATTTGCAAAACAAGTTACCCGAGGGTATCTTTAATGATGGGGGCTTCTGTAATTCTTCCTTCAAAAACTTTACTACTCTTGTTTGTTTTTCTCCCTAAGGAGGGTGATGCTTAAATAAAGACTTAAGTTCTTCATTTTCTCTTATCCTAATTCCAACTTTCTCGGTGATGCTTTGAATCATTTTCTAAGATCCTTTATTGGGACACTATTTAGCATGGTGTCCTGTTTATTGCACATGTAGCAATTGATCTTTTCCTAAAATATTTCCACTTAGTGGGAATTCTCTTCCCTCTTCTTCTAAAAGAGTCTATATTCTTCATTTTTCTAAAGTACTTCTGCTTTTTTGGAGTACATGTGCATTCTTGATTAGAATTCTTACACTTAACGAGTAAATCTTGTTTTCTACACATATCATCAAAGACATCACTTCCTTGAATATAATCTTTTATTATCTTCCTTTTTTCACACATATCTTCTATGATAATATGGAATGTTTGTTGAATTTCTCCAACCAAGACATCAATTACCTTTTGATTCTTAAGCTGGAGGTAGCATTCTATCCCTTTAGCTAAAGGTGTTGGGATAGAGGAAAGAAACACTAGCTTAAGTGTATAATTTGCTCTACGTTGATAAAATAGTTGAACCATTTTCTTGAAGTATCGGTCCAAATCCTTCTTTTTGTTTGAATAGCATCTTCTTCCATGAAACTCTTTTCTTTTGATTTCTTTTGAATCTTCTAGATTTCCAACAAGAAATTGGTGTAGAATTCTTATAGCCTAGTCAAAGTTTATTAAGCTTAGAAAACAAATTTGGTCTTATTCAAATATATAATTCCGCCAATCCCTAAGAATTCCTGTAAATCTACTAACAAATTTTATTGGGATTTCTCTATGGAAAGGTTGTACCAAAAATCTTGTTGACATTCAATAATGGAATTCTTAAAGTATTTCTGGCCATTTTGAATAAGGAATATCATCTAATGTGAATGTCACATTAAACCTAGGTGATTTCTACATAGAGACACTTAGTCTTAGATCAAAAGTTTCAAATTCTATATCCTTATAATCCTCATTACTTCTAACCACTAGAATAGGTTTTATTAGGCTAGTTGCGATAGTACTTTTTTCATTGGAGAAATTAGGTACATCTTCATATTCATCTTCAAAATCTGAAATTGGAGTATCATTTGAGCCATCCATATCATTTGGACTGCTTGGAATTGAACTACTCCGAGCTTCATCTTTCGAACTTTCCAAATCAATTGCTGCATTGTTGCTTCGCTTGGTCTCTGATTGGACCATAACAACCTTAGGTACTATTTGCTCATGGTATAACTTCAGAAAGGCTCTTATAGGATTATATTGCTGCTTTATCATGCAAACTTTGGATCCGTGCTCTAGATTAGTCATGTTATCATCATCATCCCCTAATTTTTTAGTTTCATAGAGATCCTCTAGCTTCTATTCCGTATTGGAGGTTTACTTTATTTTTCCTTTCTTTTTTCTAGAAGCCCCCATCTACCTTATTTGTTCCCTTAATTCAAATAGACTTTTCTTTAGAGTTCTTAAGGGTGTTGAAAAAGAAATTGAGTTTTTTCTAGGTTTAATAATCCCATCAAATATATCAGATTCTATAAAGGTTAATGATAAAATACATAAAATTCCTCTTTTGCTTTGCTTCCAACATTTCAATTCAATTTCTCAATTTCCAACTCCTTTTGATTGATATATTCTTGTAAACTCATACCAAGTTGTGGTAGAACCTTTTTTACTTCTTCGAGCTTCTTCTAAAAGATAGTGATTATTTTAGGGTAGTCATCCATCTTTTGTCCTATAGTGGACAATCGTTGTTGAATGTTCTCCATATTAGATCCTATCCTCTTAAGCATCTTATTATGGGCTAAGGCATTGTCTGTATGACAATTTAATATAGCCTCTACTATATTACTCTCTTTCTGATTGCCCAACACATCTCTTTCTATTGGATCTCTAACTTTAGGGATATGACTGTAATTTTCCACCACAAATTCCTCAACAGGTGGAATTCTTTGTCTTCCTTGACAAGTTGCATCATAGAGAAAGGTTCTTATAGGGTCTTTCATTTAGATTGTGATATAGAAAAATTATTACTCTTGTCCGATTGCCTGTCCTGACTGGATTGTCAAATAATTTTTTCAACATATTGTTTAACCTTTGAGTCTAATGACTCTAAAGAAGAATCACCAATACTCATCATCTTTAGCTTTGAGGATGATACTCCATCATCCCTTCGCTTCTTTAGTGACAGTTTCTCTTTTGGAATCCATTACAATTATGATTCCATATTACGATGTCTCTTATTCATTTTCCAATTAAGAGGTTCTAGAGTCAAATTTGTCTTAGCTTGCTTTGAATCTACCTTGATTTCAGTGCTACTAAGCCTTTTGTAAACATTATACAAGGATTCCCTTTTAGGCTCCTTATCTAGCTATTGTATAGGAGCCTTACCTTCTCTGGTCTTGGCTAGTGGTTGGCTCTTTTTAGGACTTCCATAACTAACCATATACTACCATTTTCCATTCTTCTCCAGAAGGCCCAATGGTGGGATCACCATCTTAGTATCTCTTCCAATAAGCATGATTTTTTTCTTTTTTTTCTTTGATCCTATCGGTGAGATCACCATAATATTAACATTTTTTATCAAAATAATAATGACCATTAAATGGATCCTTAGCTATTAAAGTATTTGACAATTTGCTACAATCACTTATCAGGCTTTTGAGCCTTGTAATCTTCTAATGTTTAGACTATGAACAAAGTTAGGAAAATGGATAAGTTAGATTTTTTCTCATCTTGAGGCCTATCAAACTAGATGGCTACATAGCCATCTTTCTTTTTCACAAAAGTAGGATTAGTTGGTTGGATAGGCATAGTATTATGATAGTGCTTTTCATAACTGGTCACCCATGTTGTAAGAAGTATTTCTAAGAGATTTTCTCTAGACATTTGCTTCAAAGCATGGACTGTAAATCCCTAAATTTTTTTCAACCTAACATTTAAAGTAAACTCAAGTATGTTAGATATTCCCAAGAGTTTACAAGGCTAGTAAAGGTAAAAACCCTAAAATAACTAATCGATCGCATATAAAATTTTTATGCCCTAAACGTAAGTAAACATTAAAGATTTCATCCAAAAGTGATAAAAACCCTAAAACTATAACTTTAAGGATATAAAAATATTAATTCGTCATAACTTACTATAAAATCCTAATTGATAATATATCCTTAGTATTTTGCTAAATCATTAGTAAAAAATTAAAGATAACTTTCAATCATTTATAAATACTTATAATACTAAAGTAATCTTTTAAGAACTAGGATATTGCATTATAGATCACATCCATCTTCCAATTATATAACTAAGTTAGTATTATATAGAGTTAAGAGCTTAGTCAATGATTATACTACATATAGTAAGTATTAGTACCCTAAATGACACTTTTCATTATAATTACATTAAGTAGCTTACTAAATGATTTATATAAGCTATAAACACTTAAGGGAAGATCTCATTATCTATTCTTACTAATCAATTCAATAAACCCTATATTTCCTTTCATTTCCTTTATTTTCTTCCTAATTTTCCCTAATTACTTCATTATATATACTTAAAATACATATAATTTTGAAATATTGACTAAGTCAAAGGTTGACTAAGTCAACAAACATGTCATTGTCATCTAGAGTTTTCTCTACTTATCCTTAACTTTCTACACATATTTTTTTTTTTTCATTTTTACCCCCTTCTTGCCGTCCACTTCCCCTCTCATCTAAACCCCACTCATTTCTTTTATAAGAATACAAATTGAGACAACAAAACACTTTTTCTTCTCCCCCACCAAAACCGTGACCCCTTTGTTCCCTTAATTCTAAACACTTCTTAACTTCACTTTCACAATTCCTACTACCATAAACTAAGGAGAAAAAGGTATGTTATAATATAATTTTCTATCTTATGTAGTAGTTAGTTGTATAATTTAATTTAGTGTAGAAATTTGGTATAATATGTGCATATGTATTGTTGGAAGTGGAAGCTCCATATTCATGCTTAGAAGTATAAGAATCCTTAGATAATTGGAAAAAGAACACATGTATATATATATATATATACTTAAGCATGTGAACATAGGAATACACTTGATAAATACATATATAAAGACCCTTGTATATAAGTACCCATTATGTATATAACCTAAAATGAGATATATATTAACTATACATACATATACCTTGCTAAATACACCCTTAAAGTGTAAAAATATGAAATTTGTAAAGCTTTCTTAAGAGATAACATTAGGCATACGAAAATATGTATAAAAATACATATGTCACCGTATGTGTATATGGGTATATGTACTAGTATACATATGAGTACATAGGTATATATACTAGTATGTTAGAAATATAAGTATATATATAATGTATGTGTAAAGTATATGAATATATAAGGATAAATATACATATGTAATGGATGATGTCATGACCTTAACGGGGGCCTAGTAGGATTGCCTAAAATTTTCACATCATGTGTGCACCCATGATTTAAAGATCATCTTGTAAGTCAGAGATTACAAGATTCTAAATAATTAGTCACTAAAGTTTTTATTTATTTATTTATTTATTTATTTATTTATTTACTTATCTTACGATCACATTTGTGACTATGGATATCCAATAAGCCACAGTCCAACAGAACCGTAGAGAATTGGTATCCCCCACCAAACAATAAGATTAAGTAGTAATGTTCTAAAACTCAAACTTACTAAAGTCACAAAATTTAATTTAGTATACAATAATTCCAATGAACCATATAGGTTGTCCTCTGAGTCTAACTTCTATGCATCTTGACGTTGGCACTTAACTCTCAATTCTTAACCTATACCCAATCATCTAGCAACCTGCAAGAGAAAACTATTGGAGAGTAAGCTACAAGAGCTTAGTGAGTTAACTTCCCCTAACCACACAGCAATCAAGTCATATAATAGTTAGGTTCAACGAAATGAATGCATGACAAACAGTATGCCAAACAAATACATACAGTGACTAGGTATTGCATATAACTCAGATTTAACACCCTACGAAGTTAGGGTTAGAGATTCATCGATACAGTCAGATCTAGGTATCATATTAGAACTTCTTTCATAATAAAACTCCGTGTTTCATATTTAAAATATAATGGTACATCCATTACCAGCTTTATCAAAACGAATTCTACATATAATTGTGAGTAGGCTCATGAAGCCATCACTTACCCCTAAATGAAAGCCTCTAAACTCGACCCATAGCCAAGCGGTTAGCGACTCCAACACCTAGTTATCCCGCAGGCCGGGGTAAGGTTATATCATATGTGTACACCGTACGAAATCAATAACACTCAATAATCAACCCACGTATGGCCTCTCGCTACCTCCGTGTAATGTGACTGCCCGGAATTAATTATGCAGTGCATGATTTATGCATGATCCAAGTTAACTTTTCTAGCCAAATAAAATTTAGTCTTATTTATTCAGTGATCATTTTAACCCACAAACAATCAATCTAGTGTATCTACTATGCAACAGACATTATATTATTGCAATTTAAGGTAAATTCACCATTAACAACAATTATTATACACAAGCATAACCCAACCCCATATACATTCATTTATAATTCATAGTTTATATTCACTAACTACAAGCACATACAAATATGGAATCATTAAAAAACACTCGCTCGGCCATGACTAGCATAGGGGCTGTAGTAGTCTGGTGGCAACTCGGGGTTAATATCGAAATCACTTGAGAATAATGAAAATTTTGTATGGTAGGGAATTTAAAGCTAACTAGTGTTTAATTTGTAAGGTCTATTTCACTTAGTTACGTAAAATTGTCGATTCGAGCTTTTTATCAAATCACATGTAACTTTTTCGTTTTAGCTCGAATCGTTATGAACTTATAGTCTATTTTTTATCATTTTCGAGCGTATTTTCTCGTAACGAGGTCCATTTTAGACGTTGTGACTTGTAGTTTAAATTATGATATAAAAAATATCACAAAAATTATTATTTAAGTTTAAAACTCATAAAATATTAATTTTTGCTTTTTCTTAACATATTTATGATTTAATAATTATTTAAATCATATATTTGATATTTTTATTATTTTGAGTATATTTTCCTATTTTTGATATTTTTACTTTATTATGATTATTATTATTATGAACTTTATTATTTTTATTACTTCTCATTTTCTTATTAATTATGTATTTTACGATTTATACATACATATATATATATATCTATATATATATTCAGTAAACTACATATATCTAATATAGTTATACGCTATATGTATGTATATACTTATTTTATGAATATAAACATACTCTTATGTACATATATATATTCATGTATTTGTATTTATACATAATAATATACGTATATAATTTCCGAATACCTAAATATATATATAATTTACAAATACCTATTCTTATATTATATATTCGGTATATTTATTTACATAATATTTGTTATAAAATATGTATACTATATAGTATACATATATGATGTTGTATACCAAAAGCATATACCCTATATTATATGTCTTATATACATATATTATTACTTATGGAAATATACTACTACATATATACACTATACGAGTACATATATACATACACGAAAATAATTATACATAGGTACATATATATATGAAGTTCTTGATACAAATATATATATATATATATCTACTATAGTTATTGAATAAAATACTTAATACTAATTATATATATTTCTAAGAAAATACATAATACATAATACATACTCTTTTCATATAATATATCTATGTTTATACATGTATACATACTTAGCCTTATACATACATATATTATTCAATTTATGTATTTATGTAAATATACATGTATTACTAACGTTATATTAAAAAAATACTATACAAATACTTCATTTATACATGTATCTACAATATAACATACATCTAAAATAATTTACTTACTTTTTTTCTTCTAATTCTTCCTTCTTCTTTGTTTATTTCTTTCTTTTTTTTTCTTTCTTTCTCTTCTCACGATTATGCTTCCAGGATGTTTTCTCTCTTCTTTTTTTTTTTCTATTTTGTTTCTATGGTTTTGTTTTCTCTTTTTCTTTTTTTTTTTCCTTTTATTCATGTGAGTTAGCTTAAAACTTAAGCTAAGTAATTATCCAATTTTTATTTTCATTTTTCTTTTATTTTCCACTCAACACTTAGCAATTTTTTTTCTTCACGTAGGCGGCTAATTGCTTCCATGATATTGTAATTGGGAAAAGAAGAAAAGAGATAAATTGAAAATGCAAAAGAAGGAAAATAAAATTAATAATAAATATATGTAAAATTTCAAAACATATAAATTATAAAAAATCTCATCATAAATTAATTTTTAAATTTTTGTGAAATTTTATCAATTTAATTGATACCCAGTACAACTATAATTTTTACAAGTTATTATAGCGATTTCGTTATAATTTCATGCAAATAGGCTATTTAGTCGAAAATTGTATTCAACTATAATTTTATCACTATTGAGTAATATTTAATTATTTTACAGGTTTATATTTATAATTTTAGAGTTTCGAACAAATTCGGGTTCATTTTTTGTTAATGGTGCTTACAGCAGTTTTAAGGTTTTAGTATACAATTTAGGGTTTTGATTAATTTCTAAGGTTTTTACTCCTTATAATATATTTATATTTATGATTTACTAAATTTTTATCTTACTCGGATTTACTGACTTATCAAGTCATTTACAGTATTAGGGTTCAATCCTTCTTTTAGATAGCTAAATTTGCAGGGTTTACAGATGATATTAGCCATGATGACATAAGTTTCTAAAATAATAAACCATAAGATCATCTAAGTGTAAGAATTAATAGCTAATGAAATCATCAACTACTAAAATAAAACATAAAACTAGCCAATAAGAATATTTAAGCTTCAATAAATAATATTCCAATAAATTTAGTCTATATCATAAAACATGGGTTTTAACGTCCAAAACAGACATCATCGTGTGAACGTAAGTTCAAAAAAGATGAAAAACGACTATAAGTTCATAAATATTGAAAATAGAATGAAAAAATTACATACGATCAGTGTTAAAGTCTAATCGAATAAAAAAACTTATAATAATCTAAGTAGAATTAGGTAAATAAATATCTAGAATCACTAGTTAATTCAATTGCTTCCTATCATTATTATATCGTAATGATCAAGTGATCCTAATACGAGCAAGGATCTTCTAACATGTTTGTATGTGATTGTAGATAGTGAACTTAAATAATATTGTTAATTGATTGTTGTGTGGGGTTGAGACATACTTATGTATATTATTATGTGCTAAATTGTGAATTTACCTTAAGTACAAATAATAATATGTTGTTGCATAGTAGTATAGTTAATGATTGCATATGCTATTAGATGGTCACATAACAATTATACTTAACTATACTCGACTCATAAGAAGAAACTGGTACATGCATCAACATGCATAGCATAGCATAATTCCGGTTATCACATCACACAGAAATTGAGAGAGGCTATTTGGGAGTTGTTATTATAAATTTATTGATTTTGTATGGCGTACTCATACAAAATGACCTTACCCTACCCCGCGAGAATACTAGGCATTAGAGGTACCAACTACCTAGCTAAAGGTCGAGTCTAGAAGCTTCCGTTTAGGGGTAAGTGTAGATTGCAGAGGCCCACTCACGATTATACTAGAACTTTGTTTTTATGAAAATAAAGGACTTGTTGATTTAAGTATGGAATGTAAAGTTCCATAGTAAAGTAAGTTCTAATATAATACCCGGATCTAATTGGTGTCGTGTATACTCCAACCCTAACTTTAAAAGGCAATAAATCTAAGTACGTATATTGACTAGTTAACTATACATATTGTTTAGCATTCTATTTTATCATTCATTCATATGCGTGAATATAATGTAATAATAACTTATTTGTAGTGTGGTTGAGGGTTTTGCTCACTAAGCTTAAACTTACATCCCCTTAGACCTTTGCTACAGGATGGCTTATTCGTTGAGGCTGGCCAGGGAATACTAGAGGTTAGCTTGGGGGCTTGGGGACATAGGCAAGAGTGGGCCATTTAATATGTGGAGAGAACTAATTATGTGGACGCTTACCTATGTACTTTTGTTTTATCAGTAATATAGGCCTAAAAATACTAAATTACTGCTTATTATAAACTTTATAGTTTAAATTTTATATAAATATGTTTATGTAATAATATCATGTAGATTTGTATGTTCTTGGGAAGCTAATGATTATAGAGCCTTGTATATTGTGTGAAGAGTTCATGATCGAAAGGGTTACCAATCAGAGGTTTTTCATACAGTATACGGCATCTGGTACGACTAAGTTTTCCTTAGTTCATGACATGGACTACTATAAGAGTCCAACTAGAATCCATTGAAATAGTAAGAGCTTCATTACCTTTTCTTAGTAAAGATAAATTAAGAGAATGATTTTGAACTTGATATACCATCTAATAGTATAGAGTTACCGTAATCGATTTTGGATTCAAAGGTACTCTAATGATTTGAACTTGGACTTATAGAGCCTCTAATAGCTCTAGGTTTGCTAGAGCAAGATTGCAGTTAAGATATAGTGTTAAAAACATTGTTCCATCATTAAGGATTATCTCAATGGTACCAATACATGCTTGATGGTACTCCAAAAATCCTAGATCTAAGAGAACCATCTTGGCTACTATTGGTAACCCTTTCCTTTCATGTAGTATCAAAGCAAGTCTTATCGCCCTAAAATGAATAGGGGTGTATCCTTAAGATAAACATTATGTGGTAACTCAGGAGGTATCTATAAGGTCACAAGTTGTTCCTCTTGTGAAGCTCTAATGGGACATTAGTCAAGTTTAGAGTATTGAATTTTTTTTTTACTTACTTTAAACTTATCTTGATTAGCAATCTAAGCAAATATTTCTATGGCCTAGTAAAGGCTGAATATTGATTAACCAAAGGCAAAGAAGTTCTATCTATTTTTTCTTAATCTTCTAGATAGGATGCTTTATAAAGGTAACTATCTTATTAAAATAGGATTGTTTAAAGTGTCTAAATTAAAGGTGGCTATAGAGGGAATAATGGAAGTATAAGGTGGGTTAGAAGTATCTATACTTAAGTTAGTCATGTTTGGGTTTTCTATCATATTACAATCTCTCTCCCTTCCTCCAGTAGAAGAGAAATTGTTTGGCTCTAATCATTCATATGAATTAAATTAAGGAGGAAAGGAGTATGTAAGAGAGGGAGAAAGTAAGCAAGACAAGAGTTTTGTTTCAAAGAGAGAAGGAGATTTATGTAGAAGCAGTAGTAGGTAAAGATTATTGGGTTTTGGTTTACTTTGGACTTATAAGTTACGCAAAACCAAGAACTAAACATGAACTCCATTCCTCCTTGTCTGTACTCTATACGCATGTTAATCATTGTAGGGCTTAGAACATCATTTTCCTCACTAGTTATCATCACTAAATGAAAAAATGTGAATAGTTTGGTCTCTCTGTCCATATCTCGTTAGTTCCACAATGTCTTATTCCTCTTTTGCATTAACAATGTGTTTGGCATGCGGGGAGGATTAAGGAAGGAAAGAAAATGAAAGGAAAAATTATGAAGGGAATGAATTGTAAAGGGATTTGATTCCTTTCAAAGTATTGGATAATGGAGGGAAAGAAAATGGAAGAATTGTAATTATTAATGAAGAAAAAATAAATATATACCAATATACCGATAAAAGGTAAATATATCAAATAAATAGATTCTCTCATCATCTATTTCACTTTTTATTATATATTATATACAGATATATCTAATAATACATATGTATATATGTTACATAAATAAATATATCCATAGGAAAGGGACAGTTTATGTTTTGTAAATATAAAAGCAATACAGACAAAATGGTAATTATAAGCATCTTCTCCCTATCCATTTTGTTTCCATCCAACATTGAGAAGAACAATTTTGAGTGGGGCCTAAGGAAAACTCTTCACTTTCCTTCCCCTCTTGCATACTCTTTCAAAACAAATGATAGAATAGAGAATTTTACCTCCCGATTCCTCCCCTCCTAATTCATTTTTTCCTAATTCCCTTAAAACAAACTCAGTGTAGCTTCCCTTTATTTCTTTGATATTGTAAGGAAAGAAATAATGCCAAAAACTATCACACGTGTCCTTAGTTGGTGAATAAAAATTAAGAAGGATAATCTACTTTTGTTGGAGAAAATTGCATGTTTACCTTTAAAATTAAAAAAAAAATTATATCATTAAAAATTGTATAAATATTACTAAAATATCAATACTATATTATGTTTTCAAGATGTGATATTAATATTTGCATGTATATCCTATCCTGAAGATGTAATATATACTTTTAAAAATATCGTATTTTCAAAATACGACCTTATTTTTAATATATCAATGCAATATTGCATCTTGAAAATGTAACTTTAACATATTACATATTTTCAAAATATGATATAATATTAGTATTTTGATAATATTTTTTATACAATTTATAATTATGTAATTTTTTTTAATATTGGTAGACCTATATTACATCTACTTTTATTGCCATAATGTAAGAAGGGTTAACTAAATAGTAATAGCACATATAAGTATACATGTGCTATATAATTATCAATCGAATTAAAATACTTGAAGTTAGTGATTGATAATTGTAAAAAAAATAATATTATCACATGTCTAAATATGATTACATACACATGTTATATAGATTCTATTAAATCTTTTTTCGTGCTAACTTACCTTGATACGACTCATTGGACGCTTTCTTTTATTGAGTATTGTCGCATTTGTAGCCACTTGTATATGTACTTCGGAAATGGATTTCGTGCATACTATTTATTGTTAATTTTATATAGCTCTGAAATAGGAATTTCTAAAACATTATAATTCGGAAGATGCACGTGCAGCATTTATGAAAGAATCTAATAAAATAAATAATTTATTCGCAAGAGCAAGAAGTTCGGTATAAATAGTTTTTCCTACTTCAAGTTGGATCGTTTAGGAACGGTACCACCTAAACCATAAACATTAATTTGGTAATGAAACTATAAACTTTATGGAATAGAAGGGATGCCATTGTCGTGGCATGGCATGATCAGATCTGACATTATTAGCTTGGATACTTCAAATGAAAAAAAAAAAAAAAAAAAAGTTGCCATTGTATGACAAAGAAATCGCACGACCTAAAATTGCCCTGTTAAGATTAAGATTAAACAACTAATAATATCGTAGTCCAGCACTACAACTAATTTAGGCCTAGTTCGAGCGACACTTAATGGAATTGCTTAGGGTTCGGTCCACTCGCGAGTCAGTCCATTGCAGCATATTTGGAACCTTATTCTGATGGTGTCCAGCATGTGAATATGATTTAGTTGTCATCTTGACTTGACATTCGGCAAAACAATCGTATAACTGGTAGGCTTGACATGATATATTTCCACGTGGCCTAAATATGCAGCCTTAGTGAAATCCTACATTATACCGGGTGTCGTGTCTCCACATTAATGATAAGATATGGGTCAAGCATGTGCTTCTGTTCTGTGGGTCATCTATATTGGGATGTCGTGTCTCCACATTTATGATAAAATATGGGTCAAGTATGAATTTCTGTTCGTGGGTTACCTAAATTATTAAAGTTGATGGATCTTTAAATAACTATTATATCTTAAAATTATTATTTAGTCTTCAATTTAATAATATACAATAATAAAGGTTACTCTTATATTAATTACTAATTAATTTAATAAAAATATATTTATCGATTATTTATATTTTTATACATTCTCTCTCCTACGTTATTTAAGTAATCTATGTTTTCTATTATCCACTACTAATAATAGTAAATGGTAATGGACTTAATCACTACTTTCTCTCTCTTTTCACTCACATCCTCGATCACAAACATAATATTACTATTCTTCTATATTATTAAAGTCAATAAACTCTTAAATAACCACTATATCTTGAAATTACAATTTAATCTTCAATTTAATAATATATAACAATAAAACTAACTCTTATATTAATTACTAATTAATTTAATAAAGATATATTTATCGTTTGCTTGCATTTCTATACATTTTCTCTCTTACATTATTTAAATAATCCATATTTTCCACTATCCACCACTAATAATGATAAATAAGAATGGACTTAATCACTATTTTCTCTCACTTTTCACTCACATTCTCGGTCATAAACACAATACTACTGTTCTATTCTCTCTCATAACCTTTTTTTCCCGATCTCTATTTCCAATTGCAATATAGTAAGAAATCTACACTTAGTCATCTTCGAAAGTAACCACCACAATCAAATCATGTAAGCATGAGTTCATGTTAAAAACTGCCACGGTGTCTTTATCTTTCATTTCTTTTTATTTTTCTGCCATTATTTGAATAATAGTTTTTTTATGATTTCATTAAAAGTTTAACATGTCAAATATTTTTATAAGGTGTTGATCAAAATATTAGAGGAGAGTTTCAACTATTCCTCTTAGGACTATAAGTATTTGCATTTTTATATTCATTTATATGAGATGTGAATTTTTTTTTTTAACATTTGTTTCCTTTTTGTTTCATGACTAAAGTAAGAGCATTAAAGTAGTTATGCGAGTATTGAGTTGTTTGTATATGTTATATAACCTGTTTTTGACTTTCTCAAAAAAGTTATTCTTTATTTGACGGCGAAATCAAGTAGCATTAATCTATTTTTTTTTTTCCTTTTCTTTTGATTATTTAGTGACAATTACAGGTGCTAAAGCTTGGCAATGATGGAAAAAGGGAATTGATGGTGGAAAAAGATGAATGCCTTCTGTATGTGTCCATACCATTTCTATATATGAGTTATGAAATATGGTAAAAAAGAGTTATTTAGATTTCATAATTTTAGAGGATGACTCAAAGTATGGTTTGTTTGAATGTGCTATGTGAAGAAGGAAGGAAAGGAAAGGAAAAAAATTCTAATATTTATTTTTATTTTTTAATCATGTTTGTAAATTATGTTTTGATATAAATGATAGAGGATAAACAAGGAATATTGGATCCCAATGGATATCCTAATGGATTAATAGGGTTTAATTCTCCTTTTTTTTTTTTCTAAGGGAAGGAATTAAGGTTCTTTTCTTTCCGAAGCAAGTCAAAGTTAAATGCTGAATCATTTTAGATTAGACTTATCGTAAGTATTTTTAATTATTTCAATATTCAATACTATCTCTTGGCAAGAAAAAGGAAAACGAACACAATACTATCTCCCTTGATGTCAAATTTTTAAATGTAACTGATGTTGATGTTGAGACTCCATGCTCTTTCTAATTTTCTATTTTAGTACGAGAGGATGGAAACTGTTGAGAGCATTGGCAATTTATCATGTTGTTATGTGCAGATTCTGATGCATTTGCATCGTGTTAGTGAATAAGAGATGAATGATTACTTATTTGGAAAGTTTTATCTCATGTGAACCACTTTTTTGTGTCAACAAAGTATAATAAAACGAATATGTTAGGAGAATACATCTAATTTAAACTTGCTATAGACAATGCCAACGTTTTGGGATCTTTTCCTTTTTAGTTCTATGTGCAATGCTGTCTACCTATGTGCAATAATTAGTCGAGAATAAAATGAAAATGTTTGCATGTAAGTATTTCTTTTATTATGAGATATTATTTTTGTTTCTTAATAATTTTTCTTTGTTTTGGCTTGTGGTCTTCCATAGATAAGAGTGTTTGCTATTCTTCTAGCTGCCTTACATCTACCAATTATGTGCCCTAAGTGAGAACTAGAAGAGGAAATGCTGCAATCCCTCCTATTCATGATCAGGTAATTTTGAAATTGGCATATCATTAGTTTCTATTAAAAAGTTCTCTAAATTATATGTATAAAAACTTCTCTAAATTATATTACATCATGCATTAAAGATCACATGAAACAAAATGAGTTGTAGATGTTGGATCCTTGAGAAGTAATTATAGTTGGTGGTACACATCTTTGAACCAATTATACAAATAAATTTAAGTTGTTAGCATGAAGTCACCATTATGTTTTGTCCTATTGATTTGAATTTCAACTAAGAAAGAAATTGATGCTCTCGATGATGCTTCTATGATAAGTTGAACATATTGAATATAGTATAATTTGTTATTATTTATGAACAAAAATTTTCCCTAAGGCTTTACTAACAAAGATAAGTATGGTTATAAATTTGATTCTCTTTACAATTATTCAAAGCTCAACAACTTAGTCACAATCTATTTTATGGTGAATTTCATATATTTATCATAAAGTTATACCTGTTCATAAATTATGAACTCTTATATGGTTGCATGAATTAGAATATTAATTGATCAATATATTTTCCTTCATTTCATTAGAACATTCTCCTTTGATATGGTCAGCAATGTAGCTTAAATTATTATTAGTTGGCTAGCCTTTGATTGTGTGTTTCCTCATTATAGATGAAAGTTAGTCAGAATCTCTTGGAGTACATTTAAACACAAATAAGAAAGGCTCAAAGCATATCCAATATTGTTGAAGTTGGCTTTGTTAGATACAATAGACACATTCAATTTGAGAGCATGATATAATATGTGATTGTTGATTTTTCTTTTTTATGTTTTGATATTGAATACGATTTAGATTTGTATTATTTTTTAATATCTCCTATTTGTAATTGGAGATGTGGGTTCTATTAGCTGATGTTTCATAATTTCATTGGCATTATTGTAGTTAAGCTTTATATGTTTGTGTGTGTATATAAGTTTGTTTTTTATTTTATGTTTGAGTTATTGTTAAAAATATATATATATATATATATATATAATATGATACTGATATTGTAGTCTTAATTATGCGACATATGTATAGATGATTTTTGTATATTCTGTGAATTTATAAATTATCATGTGATGTGTTTTTACTGTGTTTAGAGGTGAAGTTATTTATGCATTCTATAAGACTAAAGTCTTTTAACTTTTTTTAGTTCCTCCTACTGCATCTTAATGGTTTCCCCAAGTAAAATTGTGTTCAAAATGTTCAGTCTTCATAATTTTTCATATACTTAATATCTTTACTCGATTTCATAATAATGTTGAAATAATAAATAAAAATTGTGGAGGTAAAATCCAGTACACTTTTTTTACTTCTAGCCCTTTTCTTTCGTCTTTTTTCTTATTATTTGGATGGCTTTTTTATTTTAATTTTCCTATTAATTTACCAAAGTTTGTTTCATTATTACATTTATATCAAAGCTTTCAATACCCATATGTCTATCATGTAAAAAACGTATTAACAATAAGAAAGCACACGAAGAAGCACTAATGTATTATTGGCCTGCAAAACTAGCGCACATTAGTTGTCACTTGAGCTTATTATTGATTTTTTTTATTTTTTAAAAAGCATGGAAGGTAAATTCTTATATTAGAAAATCTGAGAAGAAAAATATACAATTAACAATTTTATAGATTAAAAAAAAAAGGAAAAAGAAAATGATGGATGAAAAAGTATAGAAATAACAGAAGATGAGAGTTAAAGAGAAACTGGAAAGTCTTAGGATTTTGCATTAATCCACATAAAGATAAATTCAAATAGTTTCATAAGGATGCTTCATAACTAATCCTCTATGTGACACTTTTTTTGAGTTTTGTTTGCATGTTTAATTCAAATTCAAAGAAGGGTTGTTCATTTCTGTGTATTGAAATGAAAATGAGATAAAAGTGAAAGTAAAGAAATGGTCAAATGGGTGAACTTGATACTCCATATTTTTTAAGATCTTTCGATCATCCATCTAATGCTTCATCATGTGAATATAATTGGGTCAATTGGTGAAGAGAAGTGTAAATTTCTCTTTTTCTTTATCCATTTATGTGATACTTTCATTTTATACTTTTATTTTTCACTTTACTGTTCTTTACCATCTCTTGATATGTCTTAGTTTTAGTACTTTCGATTTTTCTCTTTAACGTGGTTTATCTCAATTGATTGTGCATGATACAATTTAGTGTTGCTTCTTCAAATTTATTTCCTTTTTTATTTTAATAGATAATTTCAATGTTCAAATGGGATTAAAAATGACACAAACTATGTATTTCTTTTTTTTTTTCATATATGTATTTTTTAAACCGATTGTATACTAATATTTTTTTTTTTTAAAAAAAAAAAACCCATTGATCCTATAAATGATTTAATTAGTAATTGTATTAAACTGAAAACTATGCAATGCTAATGCACGTTGCTTATAGGTACAAATGCTTGTCAAACCTTGGAACGGTCCAAATTGTAAGATGGAAAACTCTAAAGGCAAACAGTAGGAAGATATATGACATTATAATCACTGCCTTTCTAATCTAATCATAGTTAAACTATTTGTATTTTCATAAAACATATATATATATATATAATTACTACTAATGTAATATTTTTATAATTTTCCCTTAGTGAAAAGGAAATATCAGATGATGAGCTATGCCATATCTACATGAGTAAATTACGCATGTATCGTCTTGTCGTCGAGACAAGAAAAAGCTTCAAGACATGGCCCACAGCTCAAAATCTAAATGTATATAATTTATTAAAACTCCCATAGACAAGTTTGTCCAACTATTCGCAGCAATTAGTGTTTGATGATTGGTTCCAATGGTTTGCAGAGACTTTAAGCTTGGGTTCAGGAAATTGCGCCATCCACTACTGGAGAGATTATAGATTCATTAGCCTAAGGGAGTTACATCCAAGAATCCAAATCAAGCGCGAGGGGAGAAAAAGAAAAAAAACAAAGAAAAAAGAAAAGAAAACCCAAAAGAAGTAAGTAGACAATATGAACTTGAACCTATGTGAAACGAAAAGATAGAAACGATTCAGTCATAACTCTACTGGCTTAAAGCCTAAAGAAAAGGAGAAAATTGCCCATGACAAAACCAGCTGGCGTTCTCAGCAGCTTCATCGATCAATGCCTTGATTCCTCCCCAAAAACTTCTACATTACAAACAGGACACACCTGTTACAGAAACCAAGGGAAGCTCAGGAAATAACTTTTCTTTCTTAGCCCATCGCAGAATATGGCAATCATCAAGCAGCAAGACTATTTTACAAAGAACAAAACGCCAACCTTGTTGATGCTCAGCCATTTGCTGATGCATTCCCCATGATACACATGCTTGCATGGCAACTTCATTTGTCGATCCCCAATCTTGTACCTCGTTTGACAGATCACACACCTGCAATTGCAATGAATACAGCTGAGGTTGGAAAGATAACTGAAGATATAAAGACAGCACGATAGAAAAATACTGACTAATTCTTCCATAAAACAAGATTCCTTTATGAATCATCCATCCATAGACCAAGTGTTTCAAATCCTTGAATTTGTGGTAGCTTGGATCACATGGTTTATGGTGGACCATGCTGATGCAAGAATTGTCTCCACGTGATATACCAATTATCTATGGATCTATAACTCCACACTCATACAGGCTAAACTTTAATTTGGGTGAAAAAACATTCGTCAGAACACGAGATGAGCTATTTATGCACAAGAATGAGCACACTTTCAAGTTGAATCTCCTTTATGGTATTTGCTTTCTTGCTTCTTTCAAAGGACCATGAAACCTATAAACTTTTCTATAAAGAAGCTTCATGTGCATATCAAACAAATCAATGGTTGAAAATTTTAAGCAACAATGTAATGCGTTAGTAGTTTTCCGGTGTTCTTCTTTTTGATAAAAGAAACGAACTCATGAAGAGAGAACCCTTTGGACCCACTTCTGCCAAACCCCTCAGTAATTCCTTGGCCCCAAAAGGGGACACCCACATTAAGCAGGAGGTTTCCTAAATGAGAATCTTACGAGGGTTTTCCAGAAACCAAAAATCACTTCACTCCACTAGGCTGCCTTTAGAAGCTACAAATACTAAAAAAACATACGAGAAAGGATTGGACAATAGGCTCTTTATTATTAATGCAATTCCTTGTTGGAATACTCATTAGTGTTTGATTTCTAGATGATCAGCAAGTCAGCTTATTTTTCGAAGGGTATTGAAATAGAAATTCAAGATGTAAGTGCTGGAAAGCGAAAACTTTATCGATGTTAACCATATAAGGAAGCGGGAGGCTAGGCTTAAGGCATGATTTTAGGCAAAACGTACAGGGTAACTCTTTGGATATCTTGTTCAAAGGACATACAGAAAGCCGTACCAGATACTCCACGGAAAAAAAAAGATTGCTTGAAAGCCCTACCTCTCACCAGACCGTTTCTTTGAAAATATGCCACCAAACTTGTATATTGATGTTGGAAGTAAGCCAATGAGTTCCTGGGAAAGACCTCTACTTTGAGTTCCAATTGCCTCACCTAAATCAAGTAATTCCTGAAAGAATGATCATACATATAGAAATAATAAATCCAGTGAACCTACTTGTTGATATTCAACTTTTCTTCCATCCAACTTAAGCATTCATATGAAAGCAACTCATCAAAAAGGCACATTCTTATGATTACATTCTGAATCTCTAAATGTCTCCAAAAGCTCTCTTGGGGAACACAAGCAATGCAAGCAAATATAAATTAAACTGAAACAACGGCCTCCATTCGTATAAGAAAGACAATATGAGTGCACAGAGGAAACATTGGTATCCATTCCAATGCCGTAATAATTATCCCAATATCAATATGGGAACTTTATATTGCCATAAGATTGTCTCAACTTTTTTCCCAATAAACACTTGACAATTAATCAAAGATATTCCCATGGTAAGTTGTACTCATTATTCTTCCACTCTGATATCCAAAAATGATTTCCTTTCTGCATTAGTGCTTCAAGACAATAAAAGGAGAGGTACCATATATATGGAGCCAAAGTAAGAATATAAAATCATAGTTCATTTGAGCTTAAAATCTAAACTACTTCATGTCAAATTCCAAGTATGCTAATTGTCAAAATAAAAAAGAAAAAGAAAAAGAAAAGTTTCAAGTGAGCCCACGAATTGGAATTAGCATTAAGAGTTAAGACAACCAACATATCGAGGAAATTTTAACAGGCATCACAGATAGAAAAGAGAAGCTTCAAATATATAGCAATAGATTTTATTTTGTTTTAGTTACTTATAAGTATCATTTTTTTCCGTTTTGGCAGAATACTGTACTTGTAAGTACCAGAAAGGGATATAACCTGACATATTATTGATATTACTTTTCGCACTAATGCAATCAGTTGTGAATTATTTTACGATGGTAGAGAACAAGAGCAGAGGCACTGTCATGACACAATAATGAGAGCAAAATGTAAGACAGACCCATGAATTTGGCTATGTAGGTGTTCAACAGTCATTATGCTCTAAGTTACAGTTTGACTTAGTTCAATCGAGTGAAAGATTACAAACTTCTCAAAATTATACACATATTTGTTATGACAAAATACAAGAACTTGTAGCTTCAACCATTTGTAAATGCAGAAACCACTGCATGAACTTGCAGCTTAGACTTTGTTCAATCAAGTGTGAGATCATACACTTCCTTTCAAAATTATACACGTGTTTGAAATGGAAAAATATAAGAACTTACAGCCTCAACCATTTATAAAAGCAGAAACCGCTCATACATATATTTTGAATTTGAAGCTTTTTCCTAATGAATTAAATTGCATACTGCTAAGATCTAATCAGGGAACCATGGGGAAGCAGAAACAGACCTTAAAGAAAAAGCTCATTGGCTTTAACAGGGATTCAATCCGAGCCAAAAAAATATAGCTAGAAATACAATCTACTGTTAGAAGATAAAACATACAAAAATTGCAAACCTCATATGTCATGTTGTCAGGATCAATAGTATCTTGCCAAGCATCCTGCAAATATAGACGCTACATTAGATGCTTTTGGCAGATTTTATAACATTCCTTTTGCATAAGCATTGTTGAATATTGCTGCTCCACCAACGTAATAAAGAAGATGATAGATAGATACCACTGCAATTTCGAGCAAAACCAAAATTTGATGTCACATTTGAAGTGATAATTCTGAAAGTGCAGCATTTCTAAAACAATCTAATACAATAATTATTATTCTTGCTTTTCTTTTGCTTTCACAAGTGCAAGAAGCTTGGTAAAGTAGTTCCTATGTCAAGTTGATGGTAGGAAAGATGCCACCTCAACCATAAACATTAATTGGGTAAAAGAACCATGAAGTTTTTTGGAAAAGAGTATCATTGCCATGCATGGCATGATCAGATCCAACATAATTAGTCTGTGTACTTCAAACACGTAAGAAAATCCTTTCCTAAAAGCAGTATTAAACATGTGGGATTGCTGAATGATGGAAATGACAAATATGAAAATTGTTGCTATATCATGATAAAGAAATACACAGATCTAAATCTGCCCTTTTAAGATTAAGATTAAGATTAAGATTAAATAGCTAAAAACATTGCAATCTAGGACAGTAGACTGCATATAATTTATACATAGTTTCTGCAACACTTCGTGGAACTGCTTACAATGTATTAAATATTTTTTTAAGAACCAACTACTCTATATAAATAATACACATAAAACTATATACATACAGACTCACGAAATCCACCAGTGGCACTTGAAGCTGCCACATTCATTAAGGAGTAACACAAAGATGTTAAAAATAAGAATAAATACGACAAAAAATTTGATATGAATAAGATATAAGAACAGTGTATAATGTAATATATGTTACATCTGAAAACATTCTATGTTACTCCCTCTTCCTCATCATGAGAGACTATTTTCATATTTATAAGTCCCAAAACTACTGTCTGACATTTCTTGATTCTTTGCCCATGTGACAGGATGGTTGCATGATGCTTAAAAAAAAAAAAAAAAATAGAAAGTTTTGAAGTGCTGTAACTAGTAATATTCTGGGGTTATGATAGGTATCATCAAGGAAGAGGAGCGTAAAAAAGTCTGCATTTTCTGATGTCTTGAACATAATGAAAAATAATTTACCCTAAAGAGAAGTAAAAGTGAAAAAGAGAGGGAAGAGTACATATGATGACACAATTGAATACCAAGAAATAAATTGACAAAAAAGATGCAACAGATCAAGAGGCCTTCGAGCCCAAAAATTGCATGCAGTAGAACCAACCAGGAAATTCAATGATATACAGAAAAATCGCTAACATTTAATAGAATCTGCATCTGAAAACTCCCAGTACAATGTGACTTCAAATGAACAAAAGTGGGAGAGGAAAAGAAATGCTCAAAACTGTTAGGTCACCAGCATACCTCTGATGTGTCAGGATTTTGATCATCAGGGGTGCCTGCAAAAAGTGAAGCAAGCCATGCAAGCATTAGTTAGTTGTTAGGATCTACAATTGACAAAAAAGCTCATCTCAAAGAATACTAACAATTCCTTGAACACCAAACACATTCCTTGGATGACAATCCCTGGGCAGCTTGTCAGTTTTAACATGGTAATAAAATTAACTTATTTCAAGACATTTATAGGGCTAGATTGTGCGCCAATTTTGAACTATGAGCAAAACAAGAAAGCGACATGATAAAATTATGAGCTAACCTTCTTCATGATACTCATCCACGCTCGTCTCAGCATGTGCATGTGCCTGTGCCTCAGTCTGAGTATCTTCTATTCTTGATGGTTCTTCAGTGCTCGCCATTGAAGGATACTCCCATTCTCTCCCACTAATTCCCATTCTTGATAAATGATCATTCACCTCATAAGAACTGTAATAAGAATCAGTTCCATAGCTAGATGATCCAAATGTATATGGATTCATATGCATGGACCAACACATATTTTCCTGAGAGAAGACATAAATCAACGAGAAAAATGAAGTATTATCAGCACATAGAATCTTTATGTGGCTAGAACAACAGGCTAAGACTGATAAATTAAAATAAAAAAAAAGGCTAAATATATGAAGGTGAATTAATGGAGAACATGAGGATATTAAGATTGAATTTTCAACTTTAAATAATGATTTTGGTAATAAAGCTACTTGGGTGTATAGGATATGCAGATACGGTATCATATATAATCTTATCAATATCAATAAATACAAGATATATTATATATCTAAGATATTTAACTTGTTAGAATTATATTGCTATCATGATCCTATCACTATTAGGGCTCTACTTTTATTAAGCTTACATTTTCATAAGTAGGTTTTGGGCTGCTGTTGTAAGATTTTATTTTTGCTTGTCATAGTTGACATCTGTAACTGCAGGTTATGGAATTGCGCTACCTATGCAATAACATGAGTTTTCAGATTACAGATATGTGTTCTTCATTAACACTGCATCATGAACTTATTTATTGTCAAGGGAGGAACTTGTCAACTAAAAAATAAATAATTAATTAAATATCAAATCAATTGGAAAGCGGTGGAACAGGAATTGACACCTACTTACTTACACCTACTAAGTATGAAAAGCATGGGCGATCATTTAAATTTGCAAATAAGCAACATCTAAACTTTTCTTTGGGACACACTTTTAATCTAACCATGGAATTGAATTGAAAGTGCTAGGTCTGCACTTAAGCATTTGCTTTAAAACAGATTAATAACAGCTAAAGACACAGTTTAGTATCCTCCTGTAACAGTGACTATGCAACCCTACCAGCCATGATGCCATGGCATCAGCCTATTCCTCTATACTTTTCAACTTTTTCATTTTAATTATTTTTTCATAATATTGTCAACTAATTAAACACGTTGTGATATACTGATGATAATTGAATCAGACCAAAATGGATAATTTCCACTTTTCATTGTAATCGAAAAATTACTTTCCTACGTCTTGTTTCAACCCTTATATAGACACATGAATTCAGTGCATGGACTTTGACATGAGACTAAGAATCCCACATCATAGGTGGAGGGATCTCAAAAGGGACTTAAACAACTGTCTATAATCTATGGTTATGTTAAGAATATCATCTAATTTAGGAAACAAAATATCTTTATGTTGTTATGTTATCTTTATATGTTTTTAAGAGATATTCCTAAATTTTTTACCCTTATTCAAAGTAAATAAGGGATAATAATCATGTACTTTTTTTTTTTTGGGCCAAAAATAATAATCATGTATAGATAAGTGATTTTTAATAAAGAAGAAGAGTTATTATCCCAAAGCGGAGACTGGACAGTTCCATCCACAAAGGAACTGTAACAAACCTAAAGACCTTCCAAACATTGATTTTTAAGTGAATCACCATTCCCTTAGTGGATTCATAATGATGCATTACACTTTTCATATGAATAAGGTAACGCGGACATCCCTTTCATTCACCTTGCAATAGAGATCAAGAACTGCCAAACAGAAGACTGTAGAAAGTTGTACCTGATCATGCATCGGAGCAGCAGAGACACAGTTCATCGGCATGTGTGTATGATCTTCAAAGAAGTTCACAAAGCTTTCATTCCCGTTATACGGAAAACTGCCATCATTATTTACATAGTGTACTTCCATGTATCCATTCCCATTCATCTCCAAAAACCCCGGATTCACTCAGATGCCCAAGGTATTAACAAACTGTCATTTGGACAAAGTCAACGGGTTGCAAAAGCAACAGAAAAACCAAATGAAGCTATGAGTGAAACAATGATTCTAACCTGCACAGTACTTGAGTAAATTTCAGTGGCTATCCACAGAACGAAGCAATTCAAGGTTCTTAACCAACCAAAATGGGGAAAAAAAAACAAAGGGAAAAGAAAACCTTGTTAAAAGCACAGTAAAATTAAAAAGAAAAGATTAAAAATTTTAGAATGTGAAACTGAAGGCATAATACTCACTAGATGCTAGCTCTGAAGCCCAAATAAACAACTCTAGTTCCTTAAAATAGCTAAGAAATAATACTTAACGTCATTTCCCTGAAAATTCTGTTTGCAAGAAAGGACAAGCATTAAGATTTTGTGCTCGACTCATGTATATAACCCACATAAATTGATACCCAACAGAAGCAAAAATGAGCATATTTGAAAACAAAACACAGAAATTTCAGGATTTTCTTACATTTTCACATTCACTAGACTGCACATTTTCCTGGATATTTATGTAAAACAAAAAAGCTAGACATATCCTGTCACATTTCATTTGCTATTTCTTAGAAAAAAATAAAGAAAGAAAAAATAAAAGAAAAAGGGAGATACTGGACTCGACTGATAGTGCAATACTATGGAATGGTTTTACTATTCGGCATTCATGAAAGAACACTCCCAACATCATTTAGGAATAAAGATAACAACTTTAACCCAAGAAAATGACAATAATAACATCAATATTCGAGAAGATTAGAAACGACACACAATGATGGGTTAGGATGTGAACCTAAGTAGCTTGTGAGTGGAGACAAGACACAAGCTTTCTTTTTCCTTCTTCTTCAACTTCTTCTTCCTGTTTTTCCCTATCTTTCTCTCTCCTCTCACTTTATAAAAATGTTGGGGAAAAACAAAAAAGCAGGAGACGAGAAGAAACAACAACACAACACAAACCAAAACAGCTAGCTGTTGTATCTATTTTCTCTTTTCTGTGTGTCGTCCCGTCTCTGTAACAGGACAAGGGCAGTAATAACTAAAATAATACTAACTTGTTACCTGTCTAGAAAGGCAAAAGTAGATGATAACATTTAAAAAGTAATAATGAAAAAAGGGTTATTTGATTTGATTTGTAATAACCCACTTACATTACAATGCAGTAAGAAAATCCAGATTGTCGCTCTCTCTGACCTGATGCTTTGTGCTGTGTTTCAGGGACACGTTTCATTTAATTTATCAGAGACAAGTATTCTTTTTCTTTTTTATTTTTATTTTTTTATTTAATATTCATTTAATGTGGGGCCACAGCGACTCTCGTGCTCAGTTGTTTCCGCTCCCGAGGACAGCGTTTTCAAGCCATGCCACCAACTGCCAGTGCCATCTCAACCCATGGATATTGGATATTGCTTGTCTTTGCTTCCATTCTTAATGATATTATAATCTTTACTGTCAGCCCGGATGTACATCGTAAAGTAAAGAATGAAGTTGGTTTCTAGTGATGCTGTACTCTTTTACAAAGGAACAGGATCAATGGCATTCATCTAACCTATAGCTTTTTTTTTTTTCCTCATCGTTTTGAAAGTTATGCCTTTTGGATTTTTTTTTTTTGAAAAAAAAATTGGATGGTTGGTAACTCTTTGCATTAATATACATCTAGCCTATCAATTCGAATATAATATAATAAAATTTAATATGATTAATAAATAAATTAAACCATTTTTTACATTTATAAAAGTATCCAGATTTGAGTTCAACATATAGACTTATTAATGAACTCGTTTTATAAACACATTTCTAATATATTTCTAAATCTAACTATAAATCAATTTAAACTTAAAATTTTAATATTTATAATGTAATTCTATATGCTAAAATATTCTTACTTTAACATCTTCTTTAACTTTTGCCAATACAGTCTTCTCTCTATCTCTCTCTCACTTAAGCACCCCCACAAAATTATCTTACTTCCTAGTTGTATTATTTTATTATTATTCTCTCTTTGATTACCATCCTTATCTATGTGGCTCCAATCCTAAAGAATAACTCTCTTAAATTTTGTTAACTTTTATATTTAAATTTATAATATTCTTCTTACAAATATTGGTCTCTTAAAAGTAATCAAGAGGGAGAGAAGGGGAGATGCATTAATGACTTAGCAAGATTTGAAAACTTTTTCAAGATAAAGAACCCTTTTTAATTATTTATATAAATGGCTTAGAGCTTAACTATATTTTTGTAAACAGAAAATTATAAACAAATAAATTAATAAAAGACAGAAGGTTAAAGAAGATCAGACAAAAAATTTATGGATATTCCCCTTTACAAGTCAGTCTTCTCTTTTAACTACACTTGCTAGAGATTTGCTTTTTCCACTATTTTTAATAATCAAAAGAAAAGTACAAGTATAGCATCCTCGATAATAGTTAATACAACTTTGTTCTCCAAACTTATCTTTTAGTTGCAACAAAACTATTGTAATAAACTCTCTCTCTCTCTCTCTTGATTACAATACAATCTATTTTCAATAGTCTTAAGTAGGAAAACAAATATAACTTCCTAAAGTATTTAGCACAATGACTTGTAATAATTTAGAAAATAAAGTTTGCTCTTGAGTTATCTTTTTCGAATGTTCTTCTGCAGCGAATATTAGATAACTATATATCTTTTCTTCTTAACTCCTTCTATTTTTTAAATTTTTAAGAGCAATGGCTAGTGAATCTCTTAAACATTAGATGAACTTTTTCTCAAATGGCTTATACATTGATTGATCCTTATCTCACTATAGATTTGAAATATTATGCTTGTTGCCACTAAAATATCTCCATAAAATCTATAAAATTCACAATATTCAAATATGGATAACTTATCTTTTTCAAACTTCACATAATCTTGAGTGTTGTAGATAAGATCTTCATAACTTTAACTCTCCAAACAATCTAGCTTCCATTATATTCACACAATAGAATTCAAAATATATGAAGCTCCATGTTCTAACCAAATTAACAATAATATTGAGTCTCATTAAAACTTGTACAAAAATCATCCTTACATAGTGGAACGTGTTGAATATATTACTCAAATATACTTAACTAGTGGAGTTGGGCCTTCATTTGCAAAACAAATAAGGTTAAATTAAAAAAAAAAAAGTTCTTCTAATTTGTTTCTAAGTTCACTTCTATGTTTTCTAATATTTTGTAAACAACTTCTAAATTTCTTGAGATGGCTTCTAAGTTTTCAAAATTCTTTTGACTAACTTCTATGCTTATCAAAATTGCTTCTAAGTTTGTTCATTCTCTCTTTCTTCAAACTTCAAAAATATCTAGTAAAGCTTGTAAGTATGCTTCTAATTGTATGTTTGTTAACTCATTCTTTGAGGATTAGAAGCTTCCAACTATTCTTCCTTCTTAGTCTTAACACTTTATTCATAAGTCATGTTTTTTTTCTTTTTATTATTTGCTTCTATTTTTACTTCTAAGTCATTGCCATGGTTGTCAACACTTAAAACATTGATTTGTGAACCTTTGTGTTTATTATCATTAAAACATACAATGAAGAGATGCAACAACAAAAATGTATAGAATGTTACAATTCTAGTTTTGTTTATGTATGCACATGCATTGAGTTATAACTTATTAAGTTTCAATCTCATTAGTGAAACCACTTTGTATTTTTAGTGAACATTGAATTTGATGTATCAATAAGGTTTTTTTTTTTTTTAAGTTAGTTACACATTACTTTGAATTAACCTACATAATAATAATTATTATAATATGAATTTTTATTTAAGTTAGACACATAGTACTAAGCTCCAAATTAAAAAAAAAAAAAAAGGAACGATTCATTCAGTATTTCATTAGATAAATACAAATAAAATGTTGTCACAAATAATATTATAAAAGATAGTTTCTAAATCCATTATCACTTATAATTTGTACACATCGTATATATTAATATTTTATTAGTATTTACATAATATATGTATATAACATGTAACTTGTATTAACTAAATCGTTTCTCCTATAAATCAATGGTTAAATTATTTAATCCACAACTAGAAAAATATCTATGCAAGAATTTATATAATTTCAATGTACTTTATGTTATATGAGCATTAGGTAAATTGAAGATTCTATTAGAAATATGTTTTTCAAATAAAGGCTTATAAAGTTGTAATATATTTATTTTAAAATTTTCTTAATTGATAAAAAGGTTTGACCCCAAAATAAAACAAATTTATTAAATAGTTTAGAGTAGAAATTTAGATTTTCAAGTATAACTAGTACACAGGTCATGTTACAAGATAAGATTTTTAGATGAAAATCTATTTAGACCCTAACAAAATAAAAACTATTGACACCAATTGCTAACTTTACATTAAAGTTTTCAAAACATAAAAAGAAATCATGTATGGTTTTTTTTTTTTTTTTGTATGCATAGGCTTTCTTCGTGGGATAATGTTCTAACATGGAACAATTTAATGGATATTATAGGCATTTATTAAATAGCCATTTAAGGAAACTTTTCATATTGAAATGCATTTAACTTTTTATTTAGTATACAACAATACTTGAAATTATAAAATGTTTTTTTTTAAATCTTTAACAAATATTAAAAATTATTTGTCAATGACTCCATTAACAAAAGTAGCTCCTAAAGTTACTCATCTTAAAGGCTCCAATGACCAATTTGTTCTTGATGGACCTTATTAGACTTCTCAGTTAAGATTAGTTGTTGCCATAACATTGCATTGTCTTGCAATAGGATTAATGTACATTTACCTTCAAATACAAACAAAGACATTATGTTTTCAATTATACAAATTGAGGATGGATATTGCACCATGAAGTTTATGCCAACACTATATTTGACAACTTTTAAGCATAGTAGAAACTGAAAGAAAGCTATGGAAAAGAAAAGGTGCCATGCCTCAAAGTGGTAAAGTCATAACAGTCTCATTGTATAAACCGTTCTAAGATAAAAATTGTTCTTACAATCGCTATTGTAGACTCGATTTAATAAGGTATCAACAACTAACCTACTTTAAAGTAAACAACTCAATATGTTGATAAATACCTAACCTACAAGAGTTTATAAAATATATAATTATGAGCTTGTTTGTCAAAATTAATCTTACATAACTTTATAATTTAGCTAAGCTTTATATATAAATATATTTAGAATCCAATAGTTGAAACCAATCAAGTCACCTAAGGTGGCTTAGATGATTTCTCAAGGACACTATTTATACTTATAAGTTTAACCTAAAAGAAATAGTAGAAAGGACTTCAAAAGCTTCGTGAATCTTGTTGATCTTCAGTTCCTTTCCTGATACATAACTTCCCCAATAGCATCTAACCTTAAGGTAATTAAGCATTGCATCTTAATATACACCTGCAAAAAAATCTATATAAATGTAAGCAATTAACTCGCTCAATAAATCAAGACAAAGACATAAGACTAAACAATAAGCACAAATAGGGTTATCAACCAGTTATTTAGATGTAATGTAATAAAACAAATGCTATCGGACGATGCTATTCAATCCATTATGAGATTAGAGAAATTATACCTCCTTTAATCTGGGTTTGAAGAATTTCGGCACGTATGCAATAACTCACAACTAAATCCAAGCTTATGTAATGCAAACATCCCTCCTTCCATCACTACCTTCTGATATTAAATTTATCTTTTGAAGTACCCATGTTATTTTTGCGATTCTTTTTCTTGTAAATATTATTTGCTTTAATTGTTATGATCACTTTTGCAGGCAACATACTGGAGATATTGCAGGGATGATTGCTTCAGGATATAGGGTAGATACAATTAGACCCAAGCTATCTTAGGACCTTAAGACAAAATGGCCATTGTATAGACTCTAGGTATTGACGAGTAACCACTGCTTGGGGCTAATTAGGCTTCCTTGATTAAGCTTTGATATGATTAATGAACCGTTTCTTTGGAAGCAAGTAAGGTCATAAACCTTAAAGATCTTTATAACCCACTTTGATTACATGCACTTCATTAAACCATAAGTTAATACACTATTCCTAAAAGTTGTAAACCTAATAATATTAGAGTATCTTGGAAATGTAATCATTTTTTTTTTCAACATAAAGGTTGCAACTTAAGAAATAATATATTAACCTAATGATTCTAGAATCTACATGCTTCCATGTGTATTCTTTTGTTTCATCAATAAATGATTCATATCCAAGAAATTCCTAGGGCTTATAGATAATGGTAAGTAACCAACAATTGAACAATCAAAGATTTGATGAGCTACTAGACCTCCTTAGGATTCTCAAACAGCTACTAGAAGCTGAGATTGCCTATCTAAGAGAACAGCTTGAATGTTAAGAAACTCATAACCAAGCCTTAAAAGCCTTTCTTAAATAAGTCCTTGGAGGAACCCAATAAATGTTAAAAGACCTTAGAGCTTGCCTATGAGACTTAGATTAGGATTTTTTTCAATTTATGGCTAAAGGGTCTGAATAAATGTCAAGTTTCATCAAATAATAATCAAGAATAAATGTTAGGCTCTTCTTCTTTGTTTTTCTTTGTACCCCATGTTATCACAATAATAACAGCTTGTTTCCCTTAGAGGATCATTCTTTCTTCTTTTACCATTCCCCTTTTGTAAATCAACCTTTAATAACATTGATCTAACTGTTGGAAATATATTCTATAATCTTGCAAGTAGAATCTTAAAATTCCCCACTTTTCTTTATATTTTGATTAATTGGGTTCTGTAAAGTAAGACTTATCTTTCTTTCTCTTTCTAAAGAAAAAAAAAAGAAAGAAAAGTTGCTATCAATTAGAAATTCTTATGGAATTTAGGACAAATACAAGAACCCTTGGCTTATTAAGGCAACCAACCTAAACACAATCCCTTAGCCCATCAAGGAAGCTAATTTAAACACAAAAAAACCTAGTCTAATAACTCAGCCAACACAAAAACTTGGCCCAATAAGGCAACCAACTCGAAAACCTAACCCGCTAAGGCAGCTAACCTAGATATAAACACTTGGCTTGTTAGGGAAGCCAACCAAACACTTGCTATTGGCTTGTTAAAGTAGCCAAGTCAACACACAAGGAAGCTAAGCCCATACGAGAACCATCGATCCTTTTGAAAAGCAAAGTTAGATACAACCTTAGTCTCATTACACATGATTGAATACAAGGAAGCCACGACTCTAGATAACTCCTCTACTTGACTCACTCGACCCTAAAGAATCGAGCCCAAACTTATAGAAAAACTTGAACCAAAGGACATCTGACTTGTAAGTCTAAGGAAATTGTCTTCTTAAGTACCGAGAACATAATAGATTTAGGGCATATTAAACTAAGGCATGTTTCAAGGAACATTTTGAGATATTAGGGGGCAAAATAAATTTCCACTTAAGGGTAATTCAATATGGAAATGATAACTCACTTTGAAAAGGTTTAGAACAAAAAGAAGCAAACTATATTCCATACACTAACCCTTAAACACTTTGAGAGCTGAATGACATTATAATAGGGATTTTTGGACTCATTCCTTAAAGGAAGTCCCTTTTGAACTTGATACATAAATCAAGATGAAGTTAGACATTCATTTTTAATATCCTAAATATGATTATCCTTTGCCAACCCCATTAGCCTTATTCAAGGATTATTTTAGAACTAAACCCTATCAAGAACCACCCTATAATTGGGCAATGCAAAGATTAGAGCCATTAATTAGGAGAAAAGGATAAAAATTAGTTTGTGCTTACTTCAGTAAAATTAGTTCAAAGATGATTTTTGTTTTTGATAAGTTATTTTCTTTAAAATGAAGAAAAGCCAACACTTTTTCAAACACCTTAAGCTTATACATACTTTACTTAAGCCTATACACTTGGAATCCTTAGAGACAAAGACCCAGCAATAGAGATAATTACATCTAGGAAAAGAAAAAGTAGCAAAATGAAAAAAAAAAAAACAATGGGGCAAAAGAAAAAAAGAGAAGAAAGAAAAAGAGAGGTCTAAAATCAAGCTTGTATGCAAGAGAGAAGTCCCATCCATCCTAATGAGAAAGCAAACTTCAACATAACTACCCCAACCAAAGAAGGCCCAGACTCGAAGCCCGAATAGGTCTAAAAACACAAAGCCTTAAATCACATTCCCAGCTAAAAAACACAAAGCCTCCATATCCATTCCAAATCATACTCTAAATCACAAACACAAAACCTTCTTACCCATCCTAAATCACAAAAGACTTCCTTACCTACAATACCTCTCACACTCAATAAAAAGTTCTTCTGATCTTAAAGAATGATTTATCTTTAATAAAAATTGTTTTTGAAATTAGAGCAAGTATACTTCTAGTTTTTTCTAAGGGTTCTTGACTTGTACACCTAAGTTAGATAAAAGCATTTCTTTCAAACAATCTCTCTTATTGATATTCTTTTGAAACCATTTGACCAAAAGCCTAAATTCACAATGTTGAACCGAAAAAGACCTAATATATTGATTGAAGTATATCACTTACAAACTAGACCATAATTTTTGGATTAGTAGCCAAAAGTGAAATTTAAACTTACAAGGTGTAAGCAAGTCCTCTTTGACTAGACCAATCATAAGTTACTATTTCCATAGGAAAGAATTGTTTAAAGTCACAAGGCTCTACTAAGAATGTCATCACGTCACTAGTTTAACCTTGAAGAGTATGAAATGCCTTACATGGTCACTAAGGAAGGAATGGTTGCAACTTTTGCTTTTTAAGTAAGAATTTGTACCAGTTAGCAAACTTCCCAAAAGAGAGAGAGAGAGAAAGAGAAGGTAAAGGTTTGTTATAAGTTTTTTCTATCCATTTTCAAATCATGTCAACCTAAGAGGCCAAGCTTTCAATTTATGTCATTTACTTCCTTCTAATGTGGTCATACCTTTTAAGTTGACCATAACAATCTAAGTCATCCTCCCTGATGTAGATTTCTTCATGATTGATGTCTACTATTTCTTTTTCAAATCAAGGGACCTTATCCCTAATTCCTTTTTTGTCATAAATGTCAAGGGTTTTTTAAATTGGTTATAACCCCCCATTTTATGCTTCTTCAATTGCCATTTAGGGTCTTAGCCAGCCCATAGAGCCTTTTCCTTCATTAATTCTCCTTCAAGGTCTTAAGTTAGCCCAAATGGTGCTCTCCTTCTTTAATTTCTCTCAAGGTTTTTCCCTTCACTCATATCCTTTAAGGTTTTAGTTAGCTGAAAAAGTGTTGACTCGACTCATATTTTACTTTAGGGTTTTTAGCTACCTCATAGAGTACTATCCCAACTTACATCTCCTTTAGGGTTTTAGCCAACTCAAGGAGAACTTTACTCATTAACCTAGGTTAGTTAACTTAAAGGAGCATTACCAGGTTTCAAGTTTAAGGTTTTAGCTAGCTTAAGGAGCGCTTTACTCATTTACCTTCATTAGTTAGCTTAGAGGAGCACTACTAGGATTCAAATTGAATCTCTTTTTAAGGTTTTAGATACTTTAAGGAGATCTTTACTCATTCACCTAGGTTAGTAAGCTTAGAAGAGCACTATTTGGTTTCAAATTGAATCTCTTAGGTTTTAGCTAGCTTAAAGAGCACCTGTTCACCTAGGTTAGTTAGCTCAAAGGAGCACTAATAGGTTTTAGATCAATTTCTCCTTTATGATTACTAATCCCTTAAAGACACTCGCACTTAGATTAGTTAGCCTAGAAGGGCACTACTAAGTTTCAAATCAATTTTCAATGAGGATTATTAGTTTTTCAGTGACACTTTCGCTTAGATTAGTCAGCTCAAAAGGGCACTACTAGATTTCATATTGATTTTCAATTAGGGTTGCTAGTCTTTTAGTAATACTCCCACTTTGGTTAGTCAACTTAAAAGGGTACTACTAGGTTTTAAATCTATTCTCATTTAGGGTTGCTAATCTTTTAGCAATGCTCTTGCTAAGGTTAGTTACCTTAGAAAAGTACTACCAAGTTTCATATCAATAAGGGGGTTGTAGTGACTAGGCCTAAGTAGCCGTTTACCAAAAACACATATCTATTTTGCATCATATCAAAGGGATTCCTAGGTTTGGGTCGAGCCCACTTTGTTTGAATTAGAATGAAGAAATTTCTCATTTAGGGTTGCTAGTCTCTTAGAGATGCTCTTGCTTAGGTTAGTCAGCTTAGAAAAGTTGATAGGAATCAACCCCCTAAATGCTTTAAGGACTTACTCGAAGGATACTAGATCTAGGCCATAGCCGAGATGGGGATTCTAATCCCGAGTTGGTCTCTTATCGACCTAACTATTAGATCCTTACTTGTATAAGATTTGCCCTTAATCAGCAGGAATGCTTTATCCTAAAAGACTACCCAAAAATAGCCAAGGCAAGCTCCTTATCTGACCGTAGGCATCCAATACCAAGTTAAGTTGACTCCTCTTTAAAAGAAATGATTGGACCTTGACTTGTTCCAAATCAGGTCGACCCCTAACTATAAGCATTACTCTGTTTTCACCTACCTTGTATCATATTTCTCCCATCCAGCCACAAGCAATATGTATCTTTCTTATATAATATTTCAGAATGATTTTTTCTTTTTCATACTAAATATTCTTTGCCCCTTTGATCCCTTGTAGCATGTTTTATGTAACCTAATTGTAAAACACCCTTTAGTCTTTTCATACATGTAAAGTAACTCTAGTGGATGAATATATAAACCCCCACTTTCTTATATGTAAACAATCAACTAATCAATACAGAATCATTCGCATTAAGTAACCTTATTGTTCTCATTATCTTTCAACTCTTATTTATTCCCTTTAGTAAGGAGTTATGATGAGTGACCCTTTAGTTTGGATTGGTGTATCATATCCGACAGATTGTAGGCCAAGTAAGATCAGGTGGTGCATCATATCTATTCAGTAGCTATCCGGACTTTGCTAGCTTTTTCCCTATTTGTTTTTTGTCTGCTTCATTTTGGTACTCCTCCGTATGTTTGACCTTTGAGGTACATCAAAAGCACTACTAAGTTTCTATTGTTTAGGGTTACTAGTCCCTTAAAGACTCTTCCATGTAGATTAGTCGACTTAGAAAAGCATTACTAGGTTTCTATTGTTTAAAGTTGCTAGTCCCTTAAAGATGCTTTCACCTAGGTCAGTCAGCTTAGAAAAGTACTACTAGATTTCATATTGATTATCGTAGAGACACTTTTACATAGGTAGTCAGCTTAGAAAAGCACGACTAGGTTTCATATTGATTTCTTATTTAGGGCTACTAATGCCTTAGAGATACTACTACCTAAGTTAGTTAGCATAAAAAAGCACTACCAGATTTCATATTGATTACCATTTAAGGTTACTAGTCCCTTAGAGATGCTCCTGCTTAGGTTAGTTAGCTTAGAGGAGCATGATTGGGTTTTAATTCGAATTCCCTTTATAAACATCTCGTTAGGTTCTTTCTAACTCTTAGGGCACTATCCTCTATTTAGCATCATTTTAGGCTTCTTGCCAACTTACAAGGCATTAACTTCCATTCAATTTATGGTCCTTGTTAGCTTTTAGGGCATTATTCTCCATTTAATATCATTTTAGGGTTCCTACTAACTCATGGGGTGCTACCTTCCATTCAATTTAAGGTTCTTTCATGTTCTTAAGGTGCTACCCTCCATTCAATACCATTACAAGGTTCTTACTAACTTATAGTATGCTACCCTCCATTCAATTTAAGGTTCTTGCCAGCTCTCAGGATGCTACCCTCTATTAAGTACCATTATAAGGTTTTTACTAGCTTACAAGGTACTACCCTCCATTCATTTTCATTTTAGGGATCTAGCCTACTTTTAGGGCATTACCCTCTGTTCAATACCCTACTAGTGTTCTTACCATCTTACTAGGCGTTACCCTCCATTTAATTTCATTTTAGGGTTCTTGCGAGCTGCTAAGGCACTACCTTCCATTTAGTACTCCCCTTTCTTTATGTTATAGTTAGCTCCTAGGGCGCTATACCCTTATGTAAAACTTATTTTCATGTTTCGACCAACTCTTCAAGTGCTACCTTTCTTTTTAAAACATTTTTCACTAAATCCTTAGTAGATCAAGTTTATGATAACTAGCTAGTCATAGTGCTTTTTAAGGCATATTTATCCCTAAGACAAATATAATGTCTTTTTTTTTTTTATCTTTGTAGTAAAATTTTACTCAAATTTTACCACAAAAATAGGCAACTGTAGATACCCCATTTTTGCTCTCTTATTTTTTTTTAGAATTTATTTAAATAAAGAAAATGGTCCTAATTTAGAAATATATATATATATATATATATAAAGAGAGGATATAGAAAAGCACAAAAGAAATAAACAATTAGAAAATTGAAATAAAATACAAAAAAAATTAAAAAATTTAGGAAAATAAGAAAAAGATAAAAATATAAATATTTATAAAAAATTGAAAAAATTTAAAGATAGAATTTTTAATAGAATAGAATTTTTTTCTAGGAAAATAGAAATAACAAAATTTTCTTTTAAGAAAGATAGACTTTTAGACAAATAAAATATTTTTAGAAAAATAGTTAAAAAAAAAAGAATTTAAGATTGTTTTGAGTCATTAGATAGATTAACTTATTTGAGTAGTTTTTATCTTTATATTGAGTCAGGTTGTTTTATGGGTTAAATATTATTTACTTATATGATGTTTCAAGGTATGGGCTAATAACCTATTTGTCATTACACTTAGTCTTGACAAGGGGAATGCATTGAAGGTCTTAGGTTTAATCCTTGCATCAAACATTTGGTACCTTTTTGTTTTTGTTTATCCTAGAATACGTATCAACCGGTCATTGGTCCATGTATTTCCTCTTTCCTTCTGTTTCCCTTCCTTTCTCATGCACATCCCTTTCGAACCCCTCACCTTACCTTGATTTTTCATCTAAGTTTCTCATACAAACACATAAATTCTTGGTTCATTCATGTTCTTAGCACAGCCTTCTCACAATAAGTCCAAAAACACTAATACATTTACTCATTTTAGTCATTAAAATTGGTCGAGAAAATCAAGGAAAGCTAAAAATCTAAGTTTCATATTCATGGTTGAGTTGGCCATTTGTAATAATTTTCGAGTTTGGTCGAGCTTGTTTGTGCATAAAAAGACATTTGCACTCTAACCTCGATCATCAATCATCATCATCAAAATACACAAAAAACATACACCTAATCCCTTTCTCTCTCTTGGTGCGAGCTCTCTTTGTGAAATATTCTGAGCTCCATAATTGACTTTAACTCAACTAAACACCATAATGGAATGGCATAGCCCTTGCATTTCCAAACATGACCACCCACTCAAGCAATTATGCTCCTAAGCTCTATTTTTGAGATACCTACCAACAAACCTTAACTAAGCTACGACTACCACTTCACAATGACTATCTCCATGCCTTTTCTCTCTAAGCCACCAATATGGCTGACTTCATCAAGCCTAAAAACCCCCAGTCACATCCGTTTCCTACATCCTAGCCACCATTATGGATGCCAACCACCACTACCATCACCATTTAACACTAAATCACCACCAAAACAGCCATCAACCACAGCCATATCGCCACTATCAACTCTTTTACTAATGACTTTCACATGAAACTCCAATCACCCATTTGGAATAGCCATCAGAAATTATCACAAGGAGTTAGTTTGGTTGTTAGGTCTTCTTCTTCTCCATTTAACCTATGACCTAGTTCTACACTACAATCGAACTCAAGATCCAATCTAACCTACACCTGGTTTGATCCCCCTTCTTCTTGTTTTGCATTGTATTTTTTTTTTCTTTCTTCTTTTCTTTATTTTTTTTCTTTTTATCCTATTATAAAAAAAAAAGAAAAAATAAGAGAAAAAAAAAGAAGAAAAAAAAAGAAGAGAAAAGAAAAGAAAACTTTGTTATTTTGTTTTATTTTTCTTTTGATGCATTTTTCGGGCAAAAATAAAAATAAAAATGGTTTATCACCTAGAAAAATTATTTTTCAAAAAAAAAAAAAGAAATTAACCAACCCTTTTGGAAATTAGGGCTTCACTTACAATTTTTCCAAAAATAAAAATACCAATTTATGACCTTTTCCTAAAATAAAATCTAAATGCATAAAAATTGTAAAACCGACTGCTTTCTAAGGAAAAAAAGAGACTAACAAATTAAAGTTTTATAAAGAATGAACTACAGATGGTTTGATCTCGAATAGTAGGTACGTAGATGTCACAATCCATGCTTTAAAGGAAAGTAGGGATGTTCAATTTAGGGCTTAATGTAGAGTGAGTGACATCAACAAGTGATTTCTTCATGAGGTTGGGTGTTCTCTTAAGGTGGGGTTGGCCTCTGTTAGTAAATTAGTTAAGAGCTAATGTCGCTTTCCTAATGATAGTCATGGTAAGTTGAAACCAGTTGGGTAGTTGACCGTCCTTATCATATAGAGGATGGTGATACTATCAGTTGGCACTCCTAAAGTTAGAGGGGCATAGAACAGTCTTAGATAAATAAGAAGGGAAAAGGCTACCTTACCCTCCATAAAATACGAAAACACATGAGGAAAATGAGGGTCAAGCATTGCATGAGTACTTTGGGAGGGGGTTGAACCTCCTGTTCCGTGATAAGTAGTATCAAAGAAAAAAGTTCAAACCTAGAGGACCCCACCTATTTACTAATTGATGTGCTAAAAATGAAAATGGAAGTTCTTATTGCCAACTAGTCTCATGTAGATGAAGCTCCAGATAAGAAGTAGCTACCAGGTGAAGGGCATCGTTGCTAAAGGGCGCAATTATGTTATGAGCAACATTGTAACGAAATACTGCTTGAATCTTAAGGAAATAAAAAGAGCTTGAAGGGAATACCCTACCATTAGGCCACTTGACAAGAGGTGATCTCGAAGGATGAAAGGAACAGGTAAAGGTGAGGTGATGCCTATGGAAGCCTTGAAGTCTTGGCAGAGATGATCTTAATGTGGAGTTGGGCAATTGAGCAATAGGGTTAATGATTTTAAAGAGAAGGGTAATGATGGAGGGTTGACCCCATGATGAGAGCATCATAGATTTAGATGGGGGAGAATGTCATAGTTCATACTTTGAAGGGAAATGAGGATGTTCGACTTGAGGTTTAATGTGGAGTAAGTAGTGTCAATAAGTGGTTTGTTCTTAAGGTTAGGTATTCTCTTAAGGTAGGGTTAGCATCCCATGAGCAAATTGATCAGAATTTAATACTGTTCTCTTAATTATGGTCATTGCAGGCTGAAACCATTTGAAAAGTTAGACATCCCTATCATATGGAGGATAGTAATAATGCTAGTCAATACTCCTAAAGCTAGAGGGGCTTGGAATAGGTCTAAGTAAACAGGAAAGGAAAATGATAGCTCACCTTCAATAAAACAAGAAAATATACAAGGCAAAAGAGGTTCAAGCATTGTATGGGTACTTTGGGAAGGGGGTGAACCTCCTGTCTTTTGACATAAGCACCTATAGAAAATTACGGTGCAACTTAAAGTAAGGAAATTTTTTTATTTTTCCTTTTATAAATAAATTTATTTTCTTATTTGCTTTTTTTTTTTGTTTAAATAGAATTAATTTTCTTTAATTGTAAATTAGAGTTCATCTTTAATATTTAAAAGGGTTATTCTGAAAAATAAAGTTAATTTTAGAAGGTTAAGGTGATACCCGTTTAAGGTTTAATAAGTTAACCTCCGAACTCAAAATTTCTAGTTTTTCAAAATCGTCTTTTTTAAAGTGATTTTTTCATAGATCAGTAGCTAAGTTATAATTAATCCACCTCATGGATTCTAACTTAACTTTTTCTTAATCTCGATTGGGTGGCAACTCCAATTTTCTTAAAAGATTAAAAAGAATTAGATTTTCCTTAATTCTTAGTCCAAGATTTATATCAAATGACTATAGGGTTTGATATAAATCATGTTAAGGAAAATATTGAAAATAAAAAATTTAAGGCTGGACAATTATTATTTTGTATTTAAGTTCCTTAACATAAGTCTAGAGTATTGTTACCCTTAAACATTCAGGTTGTTTGATCACTTGCCGTTAATTTGTCTTTAGTCGTCCTTTAATTCATCATTAAATATAGTTTATTCAAGGGCCTTTAAAATATCCGCTAATCTATCTTTTGGATTCAACCCAACTATTATTCACACATGCCCAATCTCTTATTCAGCTCTTAAGTATATTTCTAGTATGATACTCTCTTAAAAAGCTTTTGATTTATCTTATAATTTCACATGCATGCTACCTTTTTGATAAAATCTCCACCACTTCAACTCACTCTAATTAAGATGAGTAACCAGAATACTATACTTAACCTTCTACATAAATCTTGTGCATCTTATGATCTAAATGAATTTTAAATTATTTATTTTCATCATTTCACGACCAATCCTTCTCATACTTCAAATACAACCCGTCTAACACTTAAAATTTATTCCTACAGTATTATTCAACACCAGGGTATGTTAGGAATTATCCAAGATCAAACTCTATGTAAAATCCTTCAAAAGTTATAAATGAAACTTATTGAAAATAGACATTTAATAGAATTTGTAGGCCTAAAAATTTATAAAAATTTAGGAAATAGGTTTCATGAAAAACTCTTCATAGAAACTCCATATGTATTATAAGTAATTTACATAAAAATTTTGAGACTAAAATAAGAACCTTAATAGTTTTAAAAATGAAAGCAAAATTTGGTTAGTTTTAGTAATTTCTTAAGAGTTGTATGTTTGGGCTCATGATATTCACAAAATAACATTTTTCCTAAGATTTACGTGTAGAAACACATAAGAGAACATTTTTTTCCACAATTTTTTGAATAAAATTACTAATTTCTACAATTTTACGAAAATTAAAGCAAAAACTTGGAACCACCAATGTACAAAGTTATGGTAATCGTTGGCAACTTGTGTCAACCTACCATTTTAGTTAGTACTCCTTCCAATTGTAGCGGTGGTTTGCTTCCAAAACTTCCTTACACATATGAACAACCAATACCCCATATTGTACTATCTTTTTCTTAATTTTTTTTTCTATGATTTCAAAAGAATCTTCTAACTTTTCTAGACTTTTAAAGTGTTTGAAATGAACTTTAGGTGAGTGACTATGCTTAAACAAAATGGCTTGTATCGGTGAAGTTAATTTCGTCTTGCATGTGTCATAAATTTCACTTTTTAAGGATGTAATGCATCTTACATCCTATATAAACATGCTCCCATCTACTTTCCCATCTTGTCACAAACTTTATAGTCATTCCCAATAACTACATGACTTTTTCCCTATTTTTTATTAATTTTTCCTAAATTTATTTAGCTTATTTAGAAAATAATTAGATATGTTAGTAGTTGCAAGCATATATTTATACACGTAAAATTCATTTATTATAAATATGCACTCTTAGATAATATTTCATGTCATTTTATAATTTTTTAGTATCCATATAATTTACCTTTAATAAATAGTTAATTATCGAAACTCGTTTATCAAATGAATAATGTACTTTTATCTAACAAATTTGCTATTTTATTATTTTATTTCCTTAAATCTAAACTCACAAGGCCTTTTCTATTAATTTTCCTAACTTTGTCATTAAATTCGAGCTTGATTAGACCATTTCCACAATCACCCTAAATTGTATGCACCAATTTAGAGTCGTCTAGTTGCGAGCTTACTACTAATTTTGCAGGCTCTCATAGAAGGAATCAAAGGAAATAGTTTTGAGGTCTTATTTGGATAGAAGAAGTGGAAATAGAAGGAAATGAGTAGAAATATTTCTTTAACTTAGACTAAATTACTCTTTATCTCATTGCAACTTACCAAAGGAAATAGAATTTTGAGGGCATTTTCATAACTCTATCATATTTCCCTCCATTTCCACGACTTCTCCACATTCAAGGAGAGAACAAATGGCTCTTAGGTGGAATTGTTTCTGTCATTTTCCACTAGATTCATCCCATTGGTATACATTTCATATTATTTTGGTATCGCTTTCTCTCTAAATTTGTACATTGGTTTTTAGGTGGAATTGTTTCTACTCATTTCTACCCCTTTTAAATTACCAAAACATGTTCTCCTTCCATTTCCTTTAATTTACATATGTTTTTGCCTATCTTAATACAGTGTAAAAATATATGTTTAACCTTAAGTGAGCTTAAATGGAATATAAACATTACAACATGTGGTATACATACATATTATTTGTTTGCTTACAGCTGCAAATAACAAAATAAAATAAAATTATACTTATGACCTAGCTAACATAATTGTACTACAGTTTGAACACTAATGTGTACCACATCTTAATCATCAATTCGCATCACTTGAAAACACATATCAAATGTATATTCTATCTATTATAAATATTTCTTTATTTTGTAGGACGTAATACATGTTAAGTTAAACATAGAATGAAGTTTAGATGGAAAGTTTTGACTTAGCGTTGATCATAGTGAATTTTAAGCAACTAAAAAGAGCTTAATACATAAGATACAATGGTAAATAGGACATGTTAGTATAGGTGCCAATGGTAAGTTTTGAGCATAAAAAGTAAAGCAAATTGGGGTTAGAAAGGAAAAAAAAAAGTAGGGAATGAAATTAAGGAAAAAGCCAATTCCATGGTCAAATACGATATGAAGCATCTACATTTTGGTAATGGTGTACCCCTTTATCTCTTACATACACTTCACTTAGTGCCTATTGCTATTGTTATATTTATAAGTGTGTATTGCCAACCACGGCTGGAGGAGCTAATTAAACAATAAGAATTTTCAACATTTATAATCCCTTCAGTTTGCTATTCTCACTTGCTTTTTTTTTTTTTTTAAATTATGTTGCTCCCTTTCTATTGTTTTGGTAGTGTCATTGCTAATATCAAATATAATGGAGTGGATTCTATGATAGAATCAAAACACTTGAGGAAATTAGTTGATATCTAATGAGCATAGAGAAATTACAAAATGGGGTGCTTGAACCGAGATGATGGGTGGTACCTTGATGGTTGATAAGATTATAGGCTTACAAGTTTTTGAAATAAGAAAAATTTTTCTTTTTTCTTTTAGAGAGAGGATAAAACATCTTGAAAAATTATTAAAAATAAAAATATGGTAGTTAGAAATTTAATGTGAAACATGAATGGGAAGTAGATTTCATTAGACAATAAATAAGGTAACGAGATCAAAACAACAATAGAAAAAGAAAACAAGATAAACACGAATGTTTAATGACAAAAAAGTACCACAAGAGACTTCTTGTTGCGGATTGAGAGAGAAGTACTACTTTGAGATTGCAATAAAATTTTTAGTTAAAAAATCTCAACTTTGCTTAGATTTCTTAATTACGTATTTCCAATTAGAGAAGTTAAAGAACTATATAATCATAGTGTTGTGTTGATCATCTCTTAGAATTTAGTATAAATGGAATGTAAAACCAAAGCCTAAATTAAACCCTAAAACCCACGCCTATATAATTCAAATATAAAAACATCTTCATTATTAAAATTAACTTCTAGTGATGAGTTTCTCAACCAAACAACTTCTTAATTAAACCTTAAAACCCATGCTTATATAATTCAAATATTAAAACATCTTCATAATTAAAATTAACTTCTATTGATGAGTTTCTCAACCAAGCAACTTCTTTGCATTTTTTTTTAAATACAACTGTAACTTAGATGTCAATTTAAGTAAGATAAGAAATTGTTAATTCAAATTTTTTAAACTTAATGCCTTAGAACCTAGGATATTATAGCTTGCCACATGTCCTTATAATCTAACGATATGTAAGGCATCTAGAATCTACCTATACATTACTCCACATACTTTAATTATCACATGTCACCTATATTAACTTTCATACAATATTTTAAAGTTGTCTTAGATACATCCATATTCCATTAATATATATAAAAAGATCAAAATATGATGTTCCCTTATACAAAAGGAAAGGATTTAACATAATTTGATTTCACATGTCTCAAATTACTATTTAACAAAACTCAATATCTCATGACTTCAATGCTTATCAATTAAAACTATCAACAAAACAAACTTGAGAAGTCTTAGGTGGCTTCTCTAGACCTAAACAACAGTAACTAAATGAAAATAACACATTTGGTAAACTATAATAGCAAGTCTCATAACCCAAATTAGCTACGCTGAATTGTCTCTAAAATTGTAATAGTAATCATAAAATTGGCTTCATTGCCGTAATACCTATAATCGCCATAATACTCTTTGCAATCACCTATACTTGTGTCTATATCTAAAAACATGAAAATCTAGAGGGCATCAAGCACAAGCATATGATCACACAATAATGCATAAGCATAAACATACCAACTAAACATTAAAACTAAATGCAATAACTACAAGTTATTATCTTCTTTAGATCTGATAAGCATTACTATTCTAGTGTCTTAAAACTTGGAGTAACTCATGACTCTAGTATACAATATATAATATACATATAAGTATTGGTGTTAGGTCTACCCTCCCCTCCCCCAACACCCTAGTAACTATAGAACATCCTAAACCAACCTAAATAATTTCTAAGTATGACTCCAATCAAGACACTATCGCTTAAGGATCATTAGGTTGTTACCCTATGGTCTGGTCTTCTTAGTCCCTTGGGTCTAGCCAAGCACAAGTAATACACTTATTTAGGCTAAGTTTTCATTAAGTTCATTTAGCATTATTAAATCTTATGCACACATAAATAACATTCAAACCCCATAACTAACTAAATCGCTTATTTAGAATCTAACACAAGTACCTCATAACCTATTAACAAGAGAAACATGACCCTTACTTAGTTTCAAAACTAAACTAATGATATCACTAATGTAACAACTTCAACTAGCTTAAGTTAACTTTAGGAATCATAAAAGCAAACTAGGATCAATAGGTAAGCTAGTTCTCTAGCATTCAGAAACCATGCTCCAAAGAGCATGGTTACGACCTTAGTGTTCGGATGCTAAAGGGGAAGGCATCTAAATGGTTGTTGCAATCTGTAGAAGTCTGTAGATTGTAGCAATGTGATTTCCCTAAAAATCAACCCCACTCTTCACCAATTCACAACTTGATACTTCTAGAATGATAGCCCAACAAAAGAACATCTCCATACGATTCTAAGTACCTTCTCAACCCACAACAATTCCTTAAATTCATATCAGCCTTAATAATTCACAATAACAAAACTCAAACATGAATACACATATACTAACCACATTGTTTACCTTCTATGATATATCAAAAGCACTTTTAACACTAGAAACATGCCATAAGGTCTTTAAGACAATGCCCAAATTTAATCCTATAGCACCCTATGGATACAAATGAAAGATCCTAGGAGCTTCAACCAAAATTCATTAAAAACTACTCTAAACTACCTTACCTTAATGTCTCCCGCCTTAGGCTTTGTTACACCACCAAAGATTCGTAGCAGAGCTCCTTAAATACCCTTCCAAATTCGTTCTTCTTGCAACCCTAGCTAAAAAAACGAATTTTCAACATTCTTTGATTAGAAATTCTATGAGAAAAGGGACTTGTATACTTATTGATACCTACTTTGTGATTGGTTTCTCTTGAAATGTGTAGAACCCTCTTAAGTTGAAAAGCCTAGCACACATAGGGGGGGGGGGGGTGCACGTAAGAAGTTTGTAGGAAAAGGGTTGCACAAACCTTAAGTGTAGCATTTACGCTTAGGGTTCACGAACATTTTCCTATACTCAAAATACCGCTTCTTAGTATGATTATAACCAAATTTGCCTTAAAAAAATAGGACCTCTTATTCTTACTTTCTTTTTATTTTCTATCTTATTTTCTCTTTTTATCTTTAGGTTTCCCAATGTAGATTAATAAAATTTCATACTAATAAATGAATTTGAATATTGTAGCTTTATAAAAATTGAAAAAAAAAAAGAAAAAGAGAACCTAGAATAAGCATTTATGATTTGATTTTTATTAATCCAACTAAAACTTACATTACAATTGCCCTACCATTGTAGGGAAAAGGCTTTTAGGATCCTACTTAGAACTGCAACCACTAAATTAGGACAAAAAGAAAAAAAAAAAGAGTAGAAAATAAAGTGAAACCAATCAAATCTATAAGTACCACTTCAATATGGCAGAGTGACCACATAATTACCCATAGAACCCATATGATTGACCCCGGTGGTATTTGACTGGCTATCTTTTGCATCAACTCCATTCAACTAACAAGTCACCCATTTTGATTGTCATGCCTTACCATTCAATTGCTAGTTCGCCCATTTGACCACCCTCCTAAAAAATTTTGGTGATCCTTGTTTAATTCAATTTTTGTTTTCTTATTTCAATTTCTAAAGCTTTTTCTTAATCTTAACCCTTAACTAGTTCATCTATAACTTAAAGAACTTCCATAAACATAGTTAAAAATAATTTATTTGTAACTTTTGGATGATTAAATACTTTTTTTTATTTGAATTATGAATTGTAGGTGTTATCCAAAATAACAATTTTACCTTTGGCAAAATGAGTGCAAATGGCCTTTCAAGTGGGCAAATATAAAATGAAGCATTTGAAGCTACCATAGAGAGGTCCTATGGTAGTCTTACATGCATGCACAGTTGGTTACCGTAATGTACTACTGGTGTAATCACCATAAGCCCATTGCTAGCAAAGGATCTTATTAGCTACCTCCAGCATGACTGAGGGGTGTTCCACTACATCTACCATCATCAATACTCTATAAAAAGAATTCAAATTTATGCATCCAATAACCAAATTAAAGAAGCATCAACTACTATAAAGAGAGAAAATTTTATGCTGAGACACACATCAAGGACTTCTATATGCTTATGAGAAAGAAAAATCAATATGCATCTTTAATAAAGACTATACACCAATGCATGTTGTCTTTGCAGTTTATAGTGAGACAATATATATAAAGTGTTTAGTTGAGCTAAGACAACCTAAGCTAATAATATTTGCAATTTATCACTAAACAACTTGTTAATTTCTGCTACATGACTATGTTTAGTTAGGAATAGTATTCATTTTTCATTTGATAAAAACCACAAAAAATGATATCATAAAAATTATTCTGCGAAGACTTTATATTGCATACATAATCATGCATTTGTTTTTATTTTAGATGTCACTATTTTTCTTTCTTTCTTTCTTTCTTTTTTGTTTTTGCCAACTAATATCATAGTACAATTTAGGGAAGGGAAAAATCAAATTTAGGTTTATTTTGCTAAAAGACCAATATTTGTATTATTAGATTACAATGGTCTTGACATCTTTTCAATTTTTAATAAATAAACCAGATAACTCTTTTTAGATCGAATTGAAATATTACTATAAATTTGTCATCATGAAAACCTCTTGAAGAATAACTTAAAGGGGCTATATGAGGTTTAAAGCATTGTGATTTTTGGGAATCACAAAGGTCATAATGTTCAAATTCTTTTTCCTTTTGGTAAAGTGTATATAATAACATGTTTATATATATGTATATATATATATAATATAAATCCCTAAAGAATAAATGTGATGGACAACTCCACTTTTGCTAATAGAATAAGTAGAATTAAAGGTCACTGAAACTAAGGTACTTTGATGAAAAGTATCTATATCCCAATAGATTCTCCCTAACTTCAACTTGCATTTGTTGAGCATACAACTAGTCTTCCTTAAGGACAAGTTTTGATATTCCTTGATTCACCTATGAATTTTTTCTTAATCAATAGGGAGATAAGTGAGTTTTGCACTTAATAGGGACATGGTAGCTTCTTTTCTTAGATTTACTTAGCCCAATGTTAATCACCAGCAAAGGTGGGCTACTTACTATAGGGTTGACTAACTCTCATCAAAGGAAGCCTAAGCCTAACCATAATAGCTAGTCAGGTTCTTTAGTCCTCCTCCAGCTCTCTAACTCTCTCCCATATTTCTTCTATAAGTAAGTAAGATGATATGTTTCGTTTTGTGTCATATCAAAGGCTTTAGAAATAGTTCCCTTCATGTATAAGGTAGCAAGTGACTAATGTCAATTGAGAAGCTGACAAAAAATTCACCCAAAAGGCTCCTCATAATGAGAATATATATATATGTCATGTTAAAAATTTAATTTCTTGGCATCCTGATATCTGATGTAGGATGAGAGTTGAACTTTGAGGAACTTGGAATATAGAATCTTGGTATTTATTTATTTCTTTAGTTTTTTGTCCCCTCAAACTTATAGCCTTATCAACCTTTAAATGAAAACTAATAAAAACTTTGAATTTCATACAATACACAAAAGCAAGGTGTAAAAGGTATGTTGTGCTATGGAGCCTCAATGGGAACACAACTTAGGGCCGAATAATGATAAAGGCAATGAGTGTGATCGTACAAGATGTAGTAAAAACAAATTGCAATTGATGAAAAGGATAGTCCGATCTCATATGCTGCAACAAGCAATGATGATAACCCTATACTACAAAATAATTGGGGCAAATTCTCAATCAGGGGCACCTTTCTTAATAACATTCTGTGTGCCTATGAAAAATTCTCTTTCTTAAGATTAAATTCAGATTTGAACATGGATCATGATGAGGACTCTAATTTTGTGCAAGAGGAAGAGGAACGTTTGAACCAATTTACAAATAAGGGAACGTACTTTGTAAATTTCTCTAGCTTAGAGAAGAATATGATATATGTACTATAGTGATATGCATTGATCATGAAGTTGATTGGGCCAAACTTAGGGTTTTAGGTCATGCATATGAGATTAACCAGAATGTGGGAGGATACTTCAAACTTTAAAGTAATTCTTACAGGAGTAGGTGTTTATATCATCTCGATCGATTGTATAAAGGACTTTCAGTGGATAATCCAAAATGGTCCTTAGTTTGTTAATGGATTTTATGTGTCTTTGAAGCAATAGGAATTAGACTTTAGACAAAAAAATTTGAAGTTTAATACTATGGCAGTGTGGGTTCGTATTATAGGGTTTCCTATTGAATTATTCTCATCGATGGCCATTAAAAGGATAAGTGATAGGAATCAGCTAATGACTATCTCCAGGTTGAAGCCAACCCATTACAAGCCGAGGTCGACATGTCTCAAATCGATGCTGACCAGCTAGAAGTTAGGGCTGACCTATTCAAACTCGAGGTTAAACCATTCGAAGCTGAGGCTGTTCTACTTTTTCCAAGGTCGAATAGATACCCAAAGGCTGAGAGGTGGAAAAGGAGCTATTCGACATCAAGTTTGTCATCTATTGAGAAGCCAAGATCCACTTAGCATGGCTTAGAAAGACTAATGTCAACTAATCATAGAGTTTGACAATTGTAGGTTGACCTTTCAAGCATCTTGGCCATGCATTACAAGCCCTCAAGGGCTCTTACCCAAACTTGAACACCTAATTACTAACCTTACCCAATTTAGAAACTGCTCCTTTTAAGAAAGCTCGAATGACTGCACATCAACTTCTTTTGTTAAACACACAGTTTTGTAGTCTTATGAATACTTTCTTTATTTTTAACTATGGGCCCATTCTTTAGGGTTTAAGGGTTTGTATATTATTTACAGTTTTGCCACTAGGATTTTAGGATTTGCTATAAATAGCAACATTTGTAATTGACCGGATAGTGAAGAATTTATAGACGATGATTACACTTGAACATTCCTTTTTAAGTAAGGATACTCCTAAGCTCTTAGAGCTTGCCTCTTCCAAATTATTGTGTGGTTATTAACTCTTTAACCTTTCTCGTGTTCTTATCAATCTTGACCTTAAGATTGTAGTGAACCCCTCATTTGAGTGAGTTAGTAAGTTACATATAACCTTCATTTGAAACCCGAGTGACATATAGTATTTGTAAGTTATATCAAATCCTATTTTAAGCTTAACCTTTGATTGTATTTATGTGTTAGTATGTGATATTTATCTACTTTCACTGTTAAAACCCTCTTCATGCCGCTCTCCAATACTTATCCATAGCTTGAGTCCCATTGTATACATTCGTAAGTCGTATCAATAGGGGAGAAAATTAGCTTAGTATTACAGTTGGATTCGTAAACCGTTAATATGGAACGTTGTTGGTTTGCATGCGTGTGCATACAAGTTGAGATGAATAAGCCATTGAAGCACATGGTTGTTGTTAATCATATTTCATATAGGATCTATTATGAAGGGTTACCAAGATTATGCAAAAGATGTGGGCGTAAAAGTCACATTACAACACATTGTTTGATAAAAATTTGAAAGATGTGGAAAAAGGGGTGCAAGTGTCGATTGATAAGAATAAAAATGATGGGATTATGGCAAACCAAGCCGAATCTCTTATAAGGAATATTAAGTACGGTGCAAATGAGGACACTATGACGTAAGGGGAAGTAAAGGGAAGTAGCCTACGTGTTTTGTTGTAAGAGTTAGATATGAATGGTGGATGGACTGATGTAAGTGTGAAACAATGAGGAAGGACTTACTTGAAAGCTGATGCTTCTAATCGATCTAACACTCAAAAGAATAGATCAGTGTTGGAAACCTATGATAATCCCATTTTTCCAAAATGGAATAGGAAGGGTAATTTGCAGAAGGGCTTGAAAATTAGCGAAGACATTGATGGTATTATAAGCTCAAGAAGGACAATGCTTGGAGATGGAACCCTTCAAGGGAAAGAGAATATTAATGGCAATGTAATTGTGGAAAATATATCTTCTACTTCCAAAACTGTGCATCCTTCCAAGAATATAATGAATTAATTGTGAACTAAGACGTTTTAACACTAAAAGAACCCTTTGTTTTCAGACAGGAGCATCAAAAGCTAAAGTCCATATATTCTTGGACTTGCAAGGCAATATGGACAAAGTAGCAAATGTGGAATTAATCTTTCCCCTCCCTATACCCTAAAGGCCGTTACTCGAGACACATGTAGACTCTAGGATATGGCAAGTGCAAAATGGAAGGGAGGTGATTCGAGTATACGTAGAGATAATCTGGATAGAGGTAACTCAAATGAGATGGCATCACAACTGACTACTAAACATGATGTTTCAACCAATGTAATAGGATTGGCTAGTTTATATGATAAATTAAGGCCTAGTAGAAAGGAGATACAAGGGGATTATTCTTTTTAGCATGTTGATGATAAGGTAACTTATGATGAATGAATACTTTCTCTCACTAGTAAGAGTAATGTACAAGAGTGTAGTGGAGTGCATTATAGCATCGAGAAGAAAGCGCCCAGTAATTCAACGAGTCCTGTTCTCTGTACTAGTTTTAGAGGATATGAAGAGCGTTATGCTATTACTTGTAGAGGAAGTGTTAATGGCGATAGCATAAATGGTTGCTCATCCATGCAAATGGAACCTTTGGGTTTAGAGAGAAGGCAATGAATTACTAGCATAGGATTGGTACGAGTTCCAATGCAAACTTATGAATCTTAAGCTTATGGACACTTTGTCATCAACAATGAGGCCGCACCCTTTCAAGGTGTTAGCATGGAATGTGTGCAGAGCTTCCTCAAGAGCCAAACAGCAAGTTATCCACGATCTTATTAGTTGTTATGATCTATAAGTTGTCATTATTGTGGAAATAAAACTCGACCAAAGAGGCGCTATGAATTTATGCCAATCTCTAAGATTTAATGACATGTTATGCTTGGAGGCCGTGGGCATAAGTGGAGGAATTATCATGACGTAGTAAGCAAAATCAAGTGAGGATCCATAAACATTAAGTCTTGCAGTAACAAATCTTAGCCCATGTTGAGGTAACATCTTCTAACATTTCTTGGTTTATTTTTAGTATTTATGCTAATCTAAGGGTGGAGAACTATAGAGCTTTGTGGCAAGAGTTAAAGGAATTGGTAGGGAATATCGGGAGACCTTGGTTGCTCATTAGGGATTTCAATGAAGTTTTGTTATATGATGAAAAATGGGGAAGAAGAAATATTAACTAATCTAGAGCATACGAGAATTAGGAGTGCATGGACCTCTATGGAATGTTAGACTTAGGGTATGTTGGGAGCCGCTTTACTTGGTTGAAACGTACTAAGGATTTAGCTAACCTAATTCAATAGCATATAGATAGAGCTTCGACTAATTTTGAATGGAGGATTATGTACCTAGAAATGAAGGTCTATCACCTCTTGTCTATCTCATCAGACCATAGTCCTCTTTTATTAACAACTCACCCTAATATTCGATTTAGTCTGAAAGAGTAACGACCATTTTGTTTCCAATCGATGTAGTTAGATCACCTAAGCTTCATGGACTTAGTTGTTGCCTACTGGAAATTATTTATGTTAAATTATGCTAAGGACATGAAAAGCTTTATTGCTAAACTAAAAACTTGGAATAAGGAGGTTTTTGGAATTGTCCATGTTAAAAAGAAACTCCTTATGCAAAAGGTTAAGCAAGTTCACTAAAGAATTCTTAATGACTTGAGTGAAGCCTTACTTAATAGAGAGGCATTTTTATAAGACACCTTAAAGGAAGTTTTGGGGCACGAAGAAAAGCTTTGCGCTGCTAAGTTTAGGCTACTTGGTTGATTGAGGGTAATCATAACATGAGATTCTTTTAAGCTTTAATGCTAGCAAGGAGGGCGAAAAGTCAAATTGTAGGATTATTTGACAATGCTAATAATTGGGTGACTAAACATATTGGGCTAGAAAGTATTGCAATCAACTAGTTTTCTGAGTTGTTCAGAATGGAAAGCGTATTTGTCAAACTAAAGCCTTCAACGTAGTTCCTACAATAGGATTATTTTAATTAACAAGATTGCTTGAATCTATCAAAGGATATATTACATGGGGAGGCTAGCTACACGAAGTGGGGAATAGCAAATATGAAGCCTCTTAGTGTAGATAGATTACATACTCAATTCTTCAAGGCATGTTGGAATATAGTTAGAGAGTTTATGTTCCAAATTATTGATGAAATTTGGAGAAATAAAAGAGTCCTTGAGGAAATTAGTCAAACCTTGCTTGTTCTTATTCCCAAGAAGGGGGGAGCTAATAGATTAAGAGATTTCTAACCTATTAGCTTATGTACAACTCTTTATAAGATGCTAAGGAAAATTCTTGTTAATCAACTTCGACAATTCCTCCAAAGAATCATATGCCCTAAGTAATCAAGTTTTGTATTGGGGTGATTGACTAAAGATAATGTGATCATCTTTCAAGAACTCCATCATTCACTTAAAAAGAAGAAAAGCGGAAAAGCTTAGATGATGTTTAAGCTGGACCTAGAAAAAGCCTATGATATGCTAGAATGGGATTATATTCGGCATGTGATGATTAGCCTTGGATTGTTGGAGATGTAGATTCAGTTAATTGATGCATGCCTTGCTTTAAATTCTTATAATTCAATGGATCAATGTTGTAAAAATTCTACCCGAGTAAGGCGGTTTTGCCAAGGGGATCTGATGTCTCCATACCTATTCATTATTGTGTTGGAGATCCTTCGTCGTAGCATTACTGAGCTAGTGAATTAACAAGTTTGGCTTCCAATTAAATTGAGGGGATTGTAGGTAATGTTGTTACACATCTTCTTTGCAAATGATCTAATCTTAGTTAGAGAAGCTTCAATTGATAATACAAGAACTATGCATTAAGTAATAGAAACTTTTGGCGCTACATCGGGAAAGAAGGTAAATTATTCAAAATCTTATGCCATGTTCTCTAAGAATACTGCCCCAAGCTTGAAACAACAAATCTATGACATTTTTGGTACTAATGTTAATGTTGGATTAGGAAAATATTTAGGAGCACTAGTTAAAATGAAGGGAGAATTGTATGTAAATGACTTAGCTTTCCTACTTAAGAGAACCTGATCGAAGTTATCAAGGTAGAAAGCTAAGATGTTAAGTGCTCCTACAAGAATTATTTTAATCAAGTTGTCATTAGAGAGTATAGTGAATTATTGTTCTCTAATGATTCTTATACCTACAAAAATTTATCAACAATTCGAAAGACTATACAAGAGCTTCTTATTGAGACATTAGGAAAGAGAAATGAAGATACATTGGATTGCTTAGAACAAAGTGAAACGTCTTAAGGAAGATGGTGGACTTTGTTTATTAGACTTGAAGCAGAGGAATACTGCCAATTTTATGAAGCTAACGTAGGAGGTTGGAAGAAAAGAATTACTATAGACTAAGTTCATCCAAGCTAAGTACCATTAATGGAAATTTTGGTGTCAAAAGGGGCTTTAACAACTTTAATTTATCATCATAGCAGCAACATTTTCTAAATGATAAACTTATTCTCCCTCCATAGAAACTTCAACATGCAAACTTTTGGTTCAATCCTTAGTGTTGTCGAGGTAGAGTTGAAACATAGTTAGTAGGTCCTCTCGTGACACATGATGAAATGTTAAGGCGTTAGAGGTATGGTGTCTAAATGGATACTAGGATGAAAACAAAATAGGATTCTTATTGGATGAAGAGATGAAACGACATCTATGGGATATAGATAATCATATCTTAGTGTTGGAAATAGAAGAGGATGATGACAATTTGGTCTAGCCTTTCGATTTAAATGGGGATATGAATTCTCGAATGGCCTATAAATTGATGTACAAGGAGGAGGAAATATGGCCACAAATGGATTGGGTGTTGTCATGCCCTGAACTTTGTTAAGTTATAATAGTTCGTTGCATATATCAATTTTATACCAAAAACTATTTACTTAGTCACTAGCATAACCTTGATATACATAAGGCTTATATAACAAATTGCTCTAAAGCATTCATAGTTCTACAAATATATTAGCATTTATATTCATAACAAACTTATATTTATAATAAGGCTAAGTATAAAGTGTTTATAAGAGTATACAAGTATGGGACATAACTCAAAGGAAGGAACTTAACTAGATTGCCCAAATGATCTAGTTGATCCCATAGAAAATAAAAAGTTCCAAAAACACTGGCCTCATTTGTTTTGCCTTACTTAAGCCTAAACCCATTATTTTTGCACAACTAGAGGTGATCGTTACGTAGCATGATTACTTAGTTCCTACAAAGCAAATCTATAGAGGAGTAAGCAAACTATATCTCGGTAAAGGGTAAGAGGCAAAAGCATATACAAGTAAAATATTACAACCAACTTATCAATTAATTATTATGTACAATGCATGACAACCAATGTGTCATCCGTATGACATTATTCGATCCATCGTAAAGTTAAAGAAATTATACTTGCTCTAACCTAGGTTGAGGAGTTGTGATATGATGGCTACAATGCCAGTCATAAAGGCTACAAGGTCTTCCTACGACTAATTCCAGGTATATATAATGGATGCTCTTGCTCTGCCCATGACTACCTTCAAACCTAATGCCTCTAACCTTGTCGTGACCTTCTCTTACTATTACTTAGTTCCACCAAGGGTAAGGAAAGTTCAGATCACTACAACCTCATTGAAGGCACTAGAATTTGGGTGGAGAAACCTAACTGTTCCCTAATAAGATGCAACGTGTGTCCATTTATAGTTTTAGTTCGAGTTTTGATTAGTCCAGTTAACGATGATTAACCAGTTCGTTGCACACCAAAAAAGGTCAATCAATACAACAAAACATGTAACTCAACTACCAATAAGCATTTCAGTAACCAAGCACAAGCATAGCATGTGCACAAACAACTACTTACAACCATAAGCAAGCATATACTCCAGTTTCCATAAATCCTACTTACTTATACTGGAGCTTACTCCATAAGTTTAGAATATTAGCGCTTCACTCACTTGGAAGTCCTATGTATACCAAAGCTTGTATTTAGTTTTTGTAGGATTTATGAAAACGTTAGGGTTTTGTCTAGTTCCTTATATTATTATATAATTGAATTGAAATACTATTTATATAATCATTTAATAGAATTGTTTATATATATATAGACACATTATATATATGTACTTTAAATATCTTATCCAAAATTATTCAATTTTATAAAGTTAGTATCATTTGTTTTGTTTGAAATTGATAATACGTACTATGGGTTCTATTTCGAGAAATAGCTTCTAAATGGTACATTTTAGTTTCTTCTATACATATATATCCCTATAATGTGCGTTATCATATCATGTCCTTATTTTTTAAATAACTATATTTTTATATATTTCCATAGCATAGCTAAATAATATATGTATAGTATCTAGCCCTATCATAGATATATCCTAATCTGGATCATATGAAAGTATAAAATATGGTAAATATCCATTCTAATTAGACATGATCACGATGTACTTGTATAGTATTAATTAAAATATTTATCATATTTTGTTTTAGTTTTGTTGAAAACGTGCCTTAATTACTAAATTAGGCTATTTAATTAGGAAAATTTATAATAAATAGCTAAGGCTACCAAATAATTCCATGAAAATTTTTATAAACTCAGAAAATACATGGAATTCGACTAGTAAATGGTTTCACACTATCGAGTTTATTGCTTATATACATAAATTTACTATTTTACCCTTAAATTATGATTAATTAGGCAAATACTATGATTTTAACACCAAACTAATTCCGACCTATCTTGGCATCATTATGAACATCTAGAATTAATTGGATTCTAATATCATAAATTATTTCTCCTAAAATCAATTTATTTCACAAGTTACCCTATTTTTAGGGCCCAAAAATGCAATAAATACTAAATATATATGAAATGAAAATCAAGATACATAACAATAAACTACATGTGATATGTATTTTATAGAAAAATTTTAAACTTAAAATAATATCATTTAGTACATTTATTTTAAATTTCAAAATTCAAATAAATAGTGCATTTGTTAAGTAAGTATGTAAAATATTCATAGAATTGCAAAATTAAAATTACAACATGAAATCTTATCTAAAATAACCTTGGACTAATTTTTTTCATAATTGTCCCATTTTATTTAATATTTTTTAGAATTTAATAAAAAATAAGGCAAATTTTTTACTTAATGTTCCTCGGTGGTGAGGTAGCCGAAGAGGGCTTGTTAGCTTAAGGTGGCATGAGGTGCTCTATTGGTGGCTAGACTGGTGTAACAATAGATCACCAAGAGGTTAGGGAATCAAGCTAGGGTGTGATTTGCTATGTTTTTCTTCTTCTTCTTTTGTCTAATTTTTCTTTTTTCTTTTTTTTTTTAATTCTTCTTGAGTGCTCCTAGTTTCTAAAGTGTGTAATTTGAACCCAAGTACTATATTTATGAGGATTTGGGGTGGTTGGGTTTTTTTTTCTTAATTATTAAGAAATTTTGTTTAATTTACAAGTGTCTAATTGATAGGATGAGGTGCCAAATTTTTATTAAATCACTTTTGCTATAGTTGGTTCTTCTTTTTAAGCTGCAACATGGTATTTTTTTTATGATTCTAGATTGTTTTCCTATTTTTTATAACTTTTAGATGATATTTTAGGGTATTTTGGTATTTTATGTTAATATTTAATGATTTTGTTAATATATAGGTATATATTCTATATATATATTATACGTAATAAGTACTTATGTACGTATAATTATGTTTCTAGTATGTATTTTATTTTTAAGACATTTTTCTTATTTAATTTTGCGAATTTATCACTTATAATATATAATTATATAATTTCGGGTTAATTTACGAGTATATTTATTATACACACCAAATATATTAATAAAAATACACATATATCTATATAGTATATATGTTATATTATTCATTTTTATAACCTAAATAACTTATCTATAAGTTTTCATTGCATTTTAGGTTCGATTTTAGTAGTTCTGACAAGTTTTATGTAATTTTGAATAATTATACTTTTATGGTTAAAATTGGGTTCTTTAAGATATTATTTTTTACTGTCTCATTTCAACTAACTTTTTTATCTACGGATAAGTTTTCTCGAAAGTTTTAAATCCTAATATGGTTGTCTTAAAAATAATTTTAGATGCTCACAAATGTAGAAAATCCTAGCCATGCCACACATTCAATGGCTTATGTGGAGAATTTGTCATAATGCACAATTGACTAAAGACAATCTTCTCCGTAAAGCAATTTAGTTTAATGCTAGTTGTGTTTTTTGCCAGGACAACATTGAAACTCAACACCACTTGTTTTTGGAATGTCTGGTCATTAGAAATTTATGGAAGAGGATGGGTTGGAATGATATGCCAAGTTATACCACCCTCCCTAAGTTCATTGATTGGGTTCAGAGAAATACTACTATGAAAAACATCTCGTGGTCTGATGTAAAGTGCCTGTCACAATCTTTGTTTTTTTTAAATAATTAGAGGCATTTAAAGGGAGAGGAATGAGCTTATTTTCTGAACTGAAAGAAATGATCAAGCATGGATGGGCATTATTCATAAGGAAGCTCATGAGTAGTGGTCCTTTAATTGACAAAGTAGGGTTAGTAATGGAGGTGGAGCATTGATTAGGAAATGGATCAAACAATCGAAGTGTATCATCAAGCTAAATTGTGATGTGACAGTTGATTGGAAGGGTAGAAATGCTGTGATCATGAGGGATAAGTATTAGGGGGAATGTGGCCTAAGCACATTAAGCTATCTCCAGTCGAAGTAGATATTGGAGTTGTCTTCAACGCATTATGTTTTGCTAAGGAGAAAGGATGGGATAGTATTATAGTAGAATTGGATAAGTCTCATGCCACGAAGCTTATTGAACAACGATGGTTGCGAAATGAGACAAATTTTGCTCTTTCTCGTTAGTGCTTATTGTTGATCAATACTTTTAAATATGTTTCCTTTTATAGGATCGAACCTGAAGTTCACGTGCTAGCGAATACTTTAGCCAAGGAAGGCCTAAACAAAGGATCTTTCTTTTGAGTTTTTTGTTTGTTTTCCAGTAAGTCTTTTAAACACAGTTGTTTTGAATTCTCGTGTTGTACACCAGAGTGTAGTTATGTCCTAGTGATGGGGGAATTTACCCTCATCAGCTAGGTTAATGTCACTTTGAGTTCTCTTTAGTTGTTTCTCTATGACTTTGAGTTCATTAATATATTATCTTAAAAAAAAAAAAAGAAAAAGAAAAAAGCTACGTTGTGCTTTCCATATCTAGATGAAGACATTAAAATTACTATATTATACAAATAATCGAATATCGTGATGATCAATCAATCTCGGCTTCCATATGCTTTTATAACACTATTATTAGCCAGCTGAATGCAGTACCTTGACACCATTCCCCATGTAAAGGGACTTACTTTTAAGTTCTTTTGCAATGAGCTGGGATCCTTCAAAAAAGTTGAGTCATTAGCAAAGGGTCCTCAAAAGTTTTTTGTTTTCTTTCTTGTTAGTGTTTCGTAAGCTCAAATTTTATATCGTGAATGTCATGAATAATATAAATAAAATAAAGATTTTTTAGATAAACACTTTAAAATATTGATATAGCACCTTAAAAATTCAAATAAAGGTCTTAGCATTAAATGGTCTTATAAACTTTATGGTAAATTTGGATCTTTATATAATATTCCTCGCGCAATATATTTAAGGAAGTGAAATTTGCAGCCATATTAGCAATTTAACATCTCTGTCATTTAAAAACCTATCCATTTTATGATCTTAAACTTATTAAAGAGTTTTTTTTTTTTTTTTAACAATTTTAAAGTCTTTCCGGTTACATTTTATTATTACTTGTACCTACATGAGTAGGCTACATAGATACTTGTATCAAGTACAAGTTCTTGACTGGGGAATGATAAGAATCCAGTTCTATTTTGTGGACTTTCATGAGAGGTCTTTTAATTTAAATCCTTGTATTAGGGAGATGGGATATGGGTTGTCTAGTACTTTGACAATTGGATGCACACGTGAACGTGTTGCGATCTTGGTTTAAACTGGTGTGGTGTTTACGGGAATTCCTAGCTCCCACGAGCACAGATTTTTGGAGTTTTGAATTTGCTCAAGAGCCTATGCAAATGGCATGTTCCTCGACACTAAACGATGTTGTCCATGTTCTTCCAACAATATAACTAAACTTACTCAAGATAAATGTAGAGCATCTAATATAAAATTCTATTTCTCGCATCGAACTTGTGATAGTGCTTAATATGCACCAATAATTCCAGTTATCTAAAGCTTAAGAAAAAAAAAAAAGAAAAGAAAAGAAAAGAAGAAGTATTGAGATGAATCTAGAACTAATAAATTCGCATTTCTTGCCATGGGCCTTGGAGAAAGTTCCGCAGGTGCACCAACCCCTAGGGCACACTCGTGCAATCTTGACTCTCGAGAATGCGGATTTAGGTAATTGAAGATCTGAAATTTGGTCAAAGAGGCGTATTGTCTAAAAGTTGATACTTGCTATGATTCAAGTATTAATTTATTACCACCATTTATAAAGGCATTCAGTTGCTTATACGGGGCTATCTAAATGGTTTTTTTTTTTTTCTTTCTTTCTTTTTTTCTTTCAAAACAAAGTTACAAAAATAAGATTTGAATTTTTTTTTTTTAGCATGTGATTGATATATATATATATATATGTATATAATATAAATATGATAATTAAAGACATGTATTGACTCTTGATTGGTTTATTGAATGATATAATATCACTAAATAGATTTAACTAAATAATATGTTCAAAATTTTTTAGAAAAATGGAAAGAAAAAAGGTTAATCACTTGTGGCCATTCTTCAACCGCCTTAAGGATAAAGAGTAGCTAATAATGATGTGGATAGGTCTAAATAGGTAGGTTCTCACTTTATGCTTAAAACGAGCATAAATTTTGATCTGTGAAGAGTTTTTTTTCTATTACAATATGTTTCTAAGAATTGATTTTTAGTACCATAACATAGCAATTTAGATATCCCAACTCATGTCATTTTAGGCCTCGAAAACGCTTTTTAAGGTTTGTAATGGGTCATTTTTATTTTTAGAGATATTTTTAGACAAATTTTATGTGTTTTTAGGGTTTCTTTTTAAGTATAAATATTTTCTTTTCATTTTTGGTTTTCCTTTATCAAAATTATTCTAGAACAATATAAATTTGAATTTCTTTCAATTCTTTTTTGCAATCATTGCATAAGATAACCATGTTAGAGGTGATTGCACAAATCCCTAAGATGATTGCTAGCCACTCCTTACCCTTGAGCTAGTTGGATCAAACTCTCATATAATGGTAGGTGGTTACCTATCATTATAGATGGGTCACACCTGATTAGTGAATTATGGCCTATAAACATAGAACTTTTTGTGTAGTTTTACCCTTTTCTTTAATTGCTTAAAGGAAAAAACTTTAGTAATTCTTCATTAGGAAAAAATAAAAGTAAAATACTAACATGTATTTGACACATTAAAACTCTAATATCACGTTTGGTATGAAGGAATAGTATGGAATAGAATAAAACGAGGACCAGAATGAGAAGTCCTTTCCTAAGTTTGGAGATGGCCATCGAATGGAATGGAATGAAGTTAAATGCTTAAATAGAGTTATTTATGGAAAATGTTCTTAATTATTATGTGTTATAATTTCTTTCATTATTAGAAAAGTAATTTTAATTAATTATGATTAGTGAAGCGAGAATAGGTAGAATTGTGATTCCCCTTCTAACCTAAATTGTCGATTCCATGTAAGCTTCAAAATGTACTTCCATACGTGAGGAATGAGAATGGAATTCAGAATTGTGATTCCATTCCCACCATCAAACATGACATAAATGAAAAAATCTTTTTACCTTTTTTTTTTGTAGTACCTCATGTAAAATGTCGTGCCACATGGATTATAAGATATGTTATGGTAAAACTTTATTTGAAACCATGTGGATGATTCAAGAATTGTCCATTCGAATTTTATTTATGGATTTGATGAGAATGTGAACTTACAACCATTTATGCATTGGAGAGACCACTAATCCTTAGGTATACCATGAAGTTGTAAAGGTTATACTATTCTTCTTGCATCAAAGATCTTACTATATTTGACTTTTGTCTTCTTTCCTCTTGTTTCTAGCCCTTGTCAATTTATAATGAGATTATTTCATTTTTTTTTAAAGTAGTATGTAGCATGACAACATTAGTAAAAAACTTTTGGAATAAGTAGTTGGAAAAAGCTTATTAGTATTTATTGGTTTGGCTCTTCAATACTTTTAATTTGGGACATTACTGATGATATCAAAAGAAATCGCAACGAACTAAGGTAAATGTAGGCAAGACTATTTTGACCCGATTTAGAGAAGAGGTCTAATGAAGGTAAAGAATGTCTTCGAGGTAGTACTCTTAGCATGTTTTTCATATTGACCTATAAATTAAGGGTAGGAGAAATGCACTAAATCACACACTAAAAAATGGAAAGAAATTAGTCTAATTATAAAGTCTTACTATAAGGATATTGTTTATTTAGGGTAAAGGAGGAGAGAGATTGTGATATCATATATAAAATGTAGTTTTACATAGATATTGGCTATATTATATTAGTTAAGTTTGTATTGTACCGCTTTTGATAGAATCACTAAGATAGTTGTTAACCTCATCAAAGGTCCATGTAATCATAACACATGAATCATTACATTAAGTTTACTTTAATAGAATAAGGTGTGAGTGATTCCTCTAGCATTATTTCGTTTTATGATTAGTACAAAAATGAAAGTTATATTACATGGGAATAATAATAATTGCATCAATGAAGAGATAAATATAAATTTCTTATCTATTATACGTTATGTGGAATATATGTTGTTCATAGTATAGCTTTTTTACAACTTAAATAGGGAATAATTATTTTATAAGTAATAAAAGGTAGAATAGTAATTTCATTCTAATGAATGAAAACAACTTTATTGGTTATAACATGGTGACTAATGAATTTTAATGAAGAGAAGATTCTCTACAACTTTAGAAAATGCAAAAAAACTTTGTTTTCCATGAAGATCAGGCAAATCTTAGCTAAAAGATTATAGAGCACTTCCTTAGCCCCCTCAGCAGCTTACTTTCAATTTAGCATAGAAGTTAGAAATTGCTCTTTTCTTAGACTGATATTATTTTTGGATGTGAACTCCTTATACTTAAATCGACATGTTTAGGTCATGGATCAACCTACTCCAACTCATGGCCATCTTATTTGAGGAGTAGGTACCAAATCAAACTAAGGCTATTAGGGTAGCCAAGACCGCCCCTATATATCATTTAATAAGGTGACCCCACTCTTACGGCAAGCATTTAGTGCATCTATTGTCGTTGCAATAACTTTTAAGGGAGATTTTTAGCACTATAATTACTCCAGATATAAGAAACATATATTAAGATTGCAAAAGCCATTGTAATAGCCCATTTGTCAACAATAAAATATGTAATTTTAAGGACATTAATAGTTGCCCTAATAGCTCCTGCCATAGTAAGTATATATAAAGATAGTAGAAGTAATTGGTCCATCCATCGATAACCAAATATGGAATATTAAAATATCTAATTTTAAAGACATCAATACCTACCCTATTAGCTCCTAACACAATAAGTATATATAATGATAGCAAAAGCCACCTTAAAGACAACATCATCTGTCTTATAATATATTACAAAGGTACTAATAGCCTCTTTGAGAAATTAAAAAAAAAAGTTTTAACTATGAAAACAAATTATTAGATAATTTGAATAAACAACTTGAATGAACAAGAGGAATTAACAAAAGCACTCAATATCATAAAAATAAACCTAAAAATCATTCTATCTTGGGGTTTTTCTATCCCAGAATATCATGAGAATGGGATAAATAAAATATCCAACATTCTACATCACAAATCAATTCTCTTAAGTTTAATATCCTAAAAATCCTTCAAAGGAACAAACTATTGTATCCTATTCATATCAATTTGATTCTAGTTGTCTAACTTCTCATAAAAAATCCACATTTTCAATTAAAAAAAGAAAAAAATGTAACGCATGCATCTTTAGTCAAAAGTTCTCATCTTTATCAATTTCAATCTACACAAAGGTGGTTAAAGCTAGCATCATGTACTTTAACATCATATTAGCTAAAAAATACTACAATAATACATATATATCATCATTACAAGATAGATATATATTTTAAATAATTTTAATCATATAACATCCTTAATTTACAAGTTCCCTTCTAGTTATAGATTCATTAATTATCCCATCATCTATCTAATAAAACCCACACATAAAGGATAAAGGTCTATTGATAATACATACTAACTTTTATTATCCTCTAGGCCATTTATATAACCAACATCACATAATAAAAAATTTTCGTAAACATCATTATATAATTAAGAAAAAAACAATTATATATCAACATATCAATGTCATCCTTTTTCTTTTTCTAGAAAGATAAGTTTGTTAATACTATAAATTCTTCATAAAATTTTCACCATCTTTTATGAGTTTATGCATAATGATCAAATAACAAGTAATACAATCATTATCATTATACTACCAGGAAGAAGCAAAGCGATGAGAATAACACATGATCTCGTAAGGGGAGTACTAATGGATTATCTTTTAGATTTATTATTCTTTCTTCGCTTCCATCAATTTTTGATGCCTAAATAAATGTAATAAATATTGTACATAGTATACTTTTCATTAATAGAGACACATAACTTAAAATGCAAAATGTATCAAAATAGTAGCTAAGTAATTGGTATACCCACAGCATCTTTTATTGTCCTTAACGAATTGTACGATCTAATTAAAAGTTCATCACATTTGATAGGAACACGAACATTTACTTCACACCATTTCAGGCCTCACGTCTCATGCCTAACCTGTATTATTGGATCCATGTTGTGAACTATACCCTTTGCAACCTTCTCTCAAATAGTAAGCTATGCTTTTCAAGAATACAAAAGATCACCACTACCGACAAAAATAAATAAATGAAATATTATTATTTGATACTTAAGCCTAATTAAAAAATCTATATATATTGAAACTCCACTACTTAAACATAGTGTAAATGGAAACATGAAACATCACTACAAATTAATTCAATGTTGCCTACCATAATAACAATCTCTTCTTATCTAAATAGTTTCAAAGAAATACATATGCAACTCACATATTCATTAAATTATTCAATTACATAGTAAAAGGTTACTCCTTCACTTACTGGTTTGTGCTCTAAATGTAGAGTTAAGAAGGTTTAGTCAACATTTGACACTTGAGGTTTATGCTTGAAGCTTAGTTTTGGTGATCTACCATAATAACTTAGCATTGACAAATTGTTATCTAGACTTGGTGTAGGAATACAATTTGAAAGGCTTCTTAAAGTGTCAACTGAAGGTTGTTTTCCATTTTCTATGACAAATTATGCCAATAATTGAATTTCAAAGGCTTACCTATATTGATCTATGCTTTAAAGGTGGAGTTAAGAGCGTGTGATCAACATTTGACACTTAGGTTTTTTGCCTAAGCATAGTTTTAGTGGTCTACCATCAGAACTTGGTATTGACATATTGTTATTTAGACTTGGTGTAGGAGCGCAATTTAAAAGGCTTCTTGAAGTGCCAACTAAGGGTTGTTCTCTATTTTCCATGATAAATGATGCTAACAACTAAATTTTTCCTACACATTTCATCAAATTTTAATTCATATTTCAGAGTCCTTCTATGACAAGTGGCATAGCTAAGAATATCATCCTAAAAATTAGTAGGAGAGATACTTAAACCATAAGTTCGAATGGGTCCAAACTTATCATTTCCCATAACTTTCGAATATGCATCATCCTTAGCAATCTTACTTTCTTTCAAGCCATTATCAACTTACTTCTTCATATCATCCTATTCCATAGTACATACATTAGAAGATGAACAAATTAGCTTTTCTTTATTAACATATATTGAGTGACTGAAAAATTTATAATTGCTTTGTTGACTACCTCATTTACAAGAGTACCATTTGGTTTTGAATAGTGTACCCTAATTTCTCTTCTTATGTTATACATAACAAATATCATATATGGAACCTACCAATAAAAGATTGGCATTAGTTTAACTATACACATGATAAACAAGTCAATGACATGAAAATTGAAAAATCAAGAATATTTTAGCCTTACACATGACAAACAAGTCAATGACACATTTAGTCCATTATGTAAGTTTTGTAGTACACTAAACAAATCCAATTTGTCGTACCTAACAATACCATTACATTATAATTTTTGGAGTTAAATAGTTGGAGTTATGGCTATTTGAATATACTACCTTTCATATGTTAGTATATAAAGTCTTACTTATTAAATTGGACCCCATTTGTAAGTACTTTAAGACCCTTTCTAAAGGCTTTTGATTTATTAAAAACTTCTACATTCTTCGAAATAAATATTTTTTTTTCAAAGAAATAACATAATAACCAATTAGTCATAGCAAAAGGTCATTCGACCCATTTATTTATCCATATTCTAAGGAAGATTGTTATATCCATAAAACCAACTATCCATTTGATACTAACTCATAAAGAATGGATGTTGATATTTCATAGTTCAAGTTTGTTACTTAGTGACTTTAGATGAAAAATAGAAAAAAAAAAAAATTTTGTATCATAGTTAGCTAATATTATAATTCGTACCTCTATCTCCCTTATTACTGTAAAGCTAATTTGGCTAGTGCAATGGACCATTTTTTGTTTTGCATGATTTTTCTTATTTTGCTCACTTTTTTCCCCCTAATTTTCAATAAAGAAAACAATAATAAGATTTGTAGCAAATGATAATCAAGTATGAAACACATAAAAATTTATAAATATTTTCTTTATACCATGGTTTCTTCTTTCAAGTAATATTGAATAAACTTTTTTCATTGAGGCAAGCACTTAATTATCGACAGGTGCCTTCTCTAATTCTTTAAGTGGCATATTTAGATCAGAATAATCTTTCTTTAAATTACTCTTTCAAACTCTCAACTTCTTATTTATGGAATCAAAGAGGAATTTGTTATGACAAGGGGGTATTCCAAATCTTTACTGTGAGGGGACATTAACTCAAGTAAAATATTCTACATTCCCTATCTATTGTCTATTCAAATAGTAAATAGTCTTGACATATACCTTGAGAAACTTTAGCATATTTACTTTAGACACTTTAGGCATATATTTCCAAGATGCATACTTAGAAGCACATGTTTCACGTCGTGTTAAAGTTTCAAGAACACCAGCTAATCTTTTCTAGTTTATTTATCATTCAGTTGTCTAATAGAGTGGAATGATACTTTTATGCACTTTTCTAAGGGTTGGCCCTAAATTTTGCTCATGTAAGTAAGGCTTTCAACAACATTCTTCAATATATTACCATATGATGTAAAAGATTAAGGAATATATATATATATATATATATAACATTAACATCAAATTAAATTAAGCAAAAAAAAAAAAAGAAACAACAAAACCAACAAAAAAAATATATAGTGTAACTTCATTACGTAGACTAAATTTGTGACCTAGTCGAGGTGTCAATTGTATTGATTTCATATGTAAGTCAATGCTTTGTATTGAAGACTCATTTGCTCTTTGCCCTTTAGTAGGTTGATTTGCTCTTTGTGCTTCAATAGGTTGGTTAAACTATAGTTGAGTAGGCAAATCCCTCCTGATTCTTCTCCTCTTAGGCAATTGGTACATATTATGAAAAAGTTAAAAGGTAATGCATGCATCTTTGATTAATAAATTGTTTTAAAATAGAATAATAAATTGAGTGCTACCTAAAGTTGGGATTGCATATTGAGATTGTATCGCTTGTTATTTGGAGATAGCATATCATATTGGGTTTAAGCCTTGTTCATTTGTTAGTTGTCTTTTAGATCTTATCCTCATGAATTGCTAAATGAAAGGGGGAAAATAGGTCAAATTGGGACGTACAACTTAAATGTAGGGATTGATAGTAAGCTAAAAAACTATTAATAATCAAGGCATCAATATATGATAGATAAAATTTTACATCCCCATTACATGTTAGCTCAAAGAAACATGAAGCAACTCTTACTATTCTAAGGTATAGAAATAGTTTAATTTAAAGTAACATATTATAATAATAAAGATTTTGTTTAAAAGAGCATGAGCACTATATGTATTGATCTACAATAGGGATAGGTAACCATGGCTATCTATTAATATAAGCATCTTCTTTTTGCCATTAAAAAAGAGGAATAGAAAAGATAAAAGCTAAAGTACACAAAACCAGTTAATGGTGCTATATTCTACTAACATGTCTCCAATAACAAAGACCTTATTGAGTTCTCAACAAAAAGAATTTAAAAGTAATAAAGAAATATTATAAAATAGTAATAAAGAAGTTGTATAAATTAACATATGTGGTCATTCATATTAAAGGTACTTTTTCTGAAGCATTACTGAAGCTATTGAGCAACATGCTACAGTTTAATCATAAATCTCTAGCATATATGCATCTATGAACATTAGTGTAACTTTTAAGAACCATGAAAGCTATTAAGCAACTAGCTACTATTCAATCATAAACTTTTGTAGAAGGTAGTCTTCAACCAAGAAATGGGGGAAATTGTTTTCTTTATTCATATGCATAAGGACAATAAAGTAAAGGGTTAATTACAAAAACATGACTCGCGTTTTGGTACTTTTACAAATAGGTGACCTACTTTTTCATTTTTGATAAACACATGATTCGAATTTTGTAGTTTTTTATTATATACATATAAGGACACATCGCAAACAATATTGGTTGAGAACTTATTATTAAATAATTTATATAAATAATATTAATGAAGATTAATTAAAAGTACAAAAAATTAGAAAAAAAAAAAGAAATCTAGAAAAAAATTTATAGCGATGCATTTTTAGCTACTCTAATGCTAGGGGTTACCCATCCCCTAGCATTGGGATGGTTGAAAATGGGCTAAAATGAAGCATTGGCTACAATCCACCAATAAAGGTAAGTCATATAACCTACATAGTGGTGGTGGGCAGTTGTTACTACTGTAGGAGCATTGTATGATCTGATTTCGACCAATTGGGTCTTTTTTACATATTTCTTTCTATTTTTTTAAAATTTATTTTAGCGATGGGTTACGACCCATACTTACATTTGACCCCTTGTTGGCCACCCTAAGGCTAAAGGGTGGACAACGATCATTAAGAGTCTCATCCAACATATAAATTTCATGCATTAGTTAAAGGATGTTATTATTTTCCCAATACATGAGGATATTCAAAAATTTCAAATAAGTGACAGCAGTGATATAATGATTTATAAATTTAGTTAATAAATGTTTGCTTAAGTTAGTAAAATATATGTATGGGGCCATATTTTCATATATTTTATCAACATTACGAAATGATTTTATTGTTTTTCTCGAATGATAATAATTAGATGAAATTCTAATAGAAATAATGTATATGAATTTTACCAATTATTGGCTTTTATGGTTGATGAATGAGTATATTCTCATAATACTATTTTTGCCTCTATAAACATTATTAGTTATAAACTTAATTTTCGACAGTAAATGCCAAATGTAGATTGTTCTACAAATCTATATATTAATATTTCATATATTTTCTTTGTAATAAATATATGGCATGAGCTTATGATGATTTGAGTTGTAGAATATGGTTTCTATTAAGAATATTATTATTATTATTATATTCAAATAAATTATTTTGCAAAATTGAATGCATCATGTTGGTGTTTAAAGAAGTTTATTTTGTTGTGTTCAGCAAAATTGTCATTTGAACATATAAAGAAAATGGAACTAAATGAAAATATATTTTACAAATCATTACATATGATAATATTGAGTAATATACTATGTAAAAATTGTGATATATGTTATTTGAGGAATTATGCATTCCGTATACTTGCCTATGTGACATTTGAGAAATTATATGTCATGTACAATGATATGCCTAAGAGCTCAGTTATTATTAAGTCTTACCATAAAAAATTGAGTGAGTCATTCGAGATATCAAATAAAAGAAAATGGGATCGGGTTTACCAAATTCATAAGTTGTTCATGAGGATATAATGCACCAAATGAACACTACATGACCTAATCTCTACTTTAATATTACACATAAAGTATTAATTAGTGTTGCTCACTACAATTCTTGCTAAAAGGATCGATAAGAATAGGATAAGAGAGCATTTACAAGGAAATACTCAAAGAGTTTTTCATTTATGTCATAAGTGTACTATCTCTAAAACCCTACAACATGTACATAAATAAAATAAAGTACATGATTCCCTAGTGGCAATCCAATAAATGTAAAGTAAAATATACAGGTAATCCAGTAAAGAAAACATAAGTAATCCTAAAGCCCAACACACAATCTATGATATATGAAATATGGAACAATTAGTTGTATTAAGTTGTTAACATGTGTTTTTTTGTTGACATATTTGGCTATTTTCATAATTCCATCTTAAAAGTCAATGCTTTTTTTTTTGTATAAATATTGAAAAGGAAGAAAGCCGATTTAAGAAAACACATAAAGTGTAGGGTAACTAAGTTGTAATGCTTAGAGAAATAATGGGCACTTATGTAGATAAACACTAGCTTCCAAAATAATAAAAATCAATAAATAAGAGGAGAGGAAGCTTTGATTCAAAAATGACTTAGCGTCTAGAATTAAATCTAACTTATTGACTGAAATCTGCACCAAATAATAATTCCTAAAAGAAAGAGATAAATCAGGCTTTAGGGATGTTAGGGCTAGTCTAATGTAGCCTCTCTAATGACTAAGTCAGAGTTCATTTAAGTATTCTTAGACATAATTATGTGAGTAAGTAGTGAGAGTACGTAAAGAGTTTTTACAATAGATATGTTTCCATATTTATAGGCCTCTATCCTATAACTAAGTAGTAGATAGTTCAACTGCTTAAAACATGTAGCAACTCCTTAATTTAGTCTTATGCCATATGTCATGGGAAGTGGATGGTTATGTAGTTGAGGGCTAGCAGTTGCTAAATTGTTCGTGCCCTTCATTTGAATTCAAATAAATAACTAAGGTAGGCTGAGCTTTTTGACCCATTAGATAACTAAGCCTAGAGTCCTCTTGGTCATTAGATTAGGCCGATAATGCAGCCATAACAAGGTGGAAATAGGTCAGCAAAATGTGAAACTAGTTTGGTAGATTACTGAGCAGCTACTAAGGAGGGTGAAAATCTACTAACATCAATTGTCCCCTTGACTTCCATAGTTGAGGATTCGAGTATGGGAGTAAACTTGATTCTTCCTTAATGTGTCGAGTGGGCAAGTGAACATTTGTGCCTATGCTTTTTAGCTCAGATCACATAATTGCTGAGGATTGATGTCTAGCCATCTGTAAATACTTTCCCCCTTCCTTAATCAGTCTCATGTTGTAATAAATTTTTAGTTCAATGGTTGTGACCCTTTGTTTTCCCACCTATTCATTTGTCATGTGTATGCATGTGATACCTATCAAATCAGTTATCATTGCACTTGCATTCTATAACCGCCGGTAATATTACATCCCTTAGATCTTGTTAGTACACATGTATCCTTCATCTGTACGTAGTCATCAAATTACGTTTCAATCCTAAGAATGACCTTTGTTCCTCAAAAAACAAGTTACACATAAGCATACCATATAAAACCCTTAGAATCAAGAGAACAAGCTTTCTTTTAATCATTCTTCCTCTTAAAGTATGTTTTTTACATTGCTCTACAATACTTCCTTCTTTTCTTTTCTTTTCTCAAATTCCTCAAAAAAAATTCTCAAGCTCTTTAGACATTTCAAATTGATCAAGTATGGGAAAAAGTAGAATTTGTTCTAGTTTAGATGATTTCGAAGCTACTCCTTCTCTCCCTAAGAAGTGACTGGGTTAGCTTCAAAGGTCCAATAGCTTGGTTGACAGTATCATAGTAAGGTATGAAAAGCTTGGTTGTATTGGTGCATACTTTGATGATGGAGAGGATAGGATGGTTGCAAGGTACCTTTATAATAATGTTATATATGATATTGATACACCCGATGGAGTTGAAAGCAGTGCTGTTAGAGGGGTCATAGCCAAGTATAATAAGTTTTTTAAGGACCTCCTTGTAAAATGGAAATTGCTTAGGCCTATGAAGGAGAGTTTTTTTTTTCCTATTGATTACGAGTTCTATGTATACTTGAAACATTCTACGTTTAGTTTACATTTTGCTTTTTCTAATTTCCAACACTTTTCAATTATTTTCAGGTGTCACCAAGCATGTTTTTCGCAAATACTTATAGGATTTTAGTTGCTTTTGAGATAATCTGTGAAGAGCTCGAGGTTAAGGTTGACATGCAACTTTTCAAGTACCTTTTTATGATAAAACGTCGGTTAGATGGGTGGTTTTATGTAGTTGCTTGGTATAGCCGAAAGTTCATGGATGGTTTGGAATCTAAGATCCATCATGGGCATGATAAGTATATATATGTTAGGTTATAGGTGGATTTAGACTTCTAGAGTAAATGGTTAGAACCTACTAGGACTAAGGATACAAAGTTACTACCAAATGATGATGCTGTTGCTACAAAGTTACTTCAAGATAGGTAGCGTAATAAAATAGTTTATTAGGACTCCGAGAGAATTATTCAATACTATGAAAATAAAGAGTTGGTCTTTTCTAATGAGGAAGAAGGTATTGTTCCTCTCCTTACTGGGCCGAGTTGAGCTGGTAATGAGGGGTCGATCTAAACAATTCATGGGGGCACTTTAAGCCTTTGAGCTTTACTTAGCACGATCTTGTGAGTTTTCTACTTTAGCATTCTTAAATTTTAATAATTCCCTTTTCTATAGATATGGGTGTAGGTGACATGGACCTAAGAAAATTGTTAGCCTAAGCAAAAGCCAAGAAGAAGAAGCTTGATAAGTATGTTGCAAAGGTTGCTAGTGGACAAAATGAAGTGCGACAAATCATTAAAAGATAAGTAGTCAAGAAGGAAGTGGCTTTATAGCAGGAAGACGTTTTTGAAGCCGTGCAATAGAAGTTTCCATCTAAACCAAAGAAGATTTCTATCATGAAACCAATCAAAACCCTTTACTAAGTAACCGTTTCTGATATGGCCTTGTCGAGCATTACCATTGCTAGTTTGGCATTATTTGAGTTGACCTCTTCACAAGATCCGGGGAAGAAGGAGGGTAAGGAACTTGTGATGGATCCTCTTACCAAGAAATCTGAAGGTTTAGAAGACAGCATGAATAAGGCTTCTTAGCCAAGTGTAGAGAAAGCTCTTGTAGTTACTTATTTCGAGTTTGTTCTATAAACTCAAGACAGTTATTACTATGTACTGTGCTATAGCTAGACAATTCTTGACACTGCTTCTACCTTAGGAGACAAGACAAAGTCTCTAGTGTTGATGGAAGGGATCATTCTACCTAAGGATGAGCATTTTGAAGAAGGATGTTAAGAGAATTGGTGGTGGCCTGTTTGAAGTGATTTGATTTGTAATGCTTATTTAGCTATTGATCTTTATTGTCTTTACTTGTGTAAGTGAGTGGGCATGTTATAATGGCCATTGATGAAGCTGAGGAAGGTAAATATTGTGTTTGCTCTCCTTGTTATATGTGGTATTAGAGGCTAATCATTTTATTGTTTTCATAGGGAAGGTTAAGGAAGCTTGTATTGCCTCTAAGGCATAAACAATTGCAACTGAACATGCAAGGATCAAGGCTAAGATGAAGGATGAAAAGCTTAAGAGGTAGCTTAAGTCTAAACAAAGAGCCCATAGGGAAGTCTCTAAGGAAGTCCTAACCTTGAAGGCCCAAATGATGAGCTAGTTAAAGAGACTGAGGAGTTGAAGGATTGGCTTTGAGAGTAGAAGGAAAAATGCCGAAGCTTGGGATGAACCATAACTACTATGAGTGAAGAGGAAGACAAATTGAAGTTTTAGGTTAAAGCCTTGGAAACCAATAACTCCAATCTTGTTATTGAATTGAAATAAGCCTTTAAGGAAAAACATTTTGTGGAGGAATCCTTAGAGATTGTCACAACTGGTAGGTGATACAAGAAGCTACTTTGGAGGATGTTATTGGAGGGGGTGCAACTTGCTAGGGAAGAAGTACTGAAAGTTTACCTTGATTATGAACTTTCGTACCTCGACTTTTTCGACGTCAACAATGAGAAAGGCAAGAGTGATGTCGATGAAGATGTTTGCATCAAAGAGGAAGGTAATGATCTAGACCAAATCGGTGATCTCTTATTGCTATTAAAGATCCCTTACCTATTAAGGAATTTTCTTCGAAAGAATTTCCTCCTACACCAATAGAAGTGCCCTATGCTAATCAATACACCAACTTAGTTGATGTTGCTAATGAAAACTATTCTAAGCAAAAATCTAGTAGAACTATTTTCTTACTCAAACTTTATTAGGTTAACATGCTAACCTTTGTGATTATAATTCCGTTGAACTCATTTTATGCTTTATCCTATTTAATTCTTGTACATTTTATTTCACATACTAAGTTTGAAATATGATGTTTTCTTGAGAAGGCTTTAAGCAATTCACGCTCGAATCATTGTTTTAATTAGGATGATCAAACACTTTATTTGTTAACCCTATAGGTGTAGATTTAAGAAGTTCGTTAATCATATTAAATCTGAACTTATTACAACTATCTTAGTCTGTTGATTGAACTAGATTAGAGTTTACTAAGGTTAGTTTACTCCATTAACTATGTTAGGTTGTAACTCGTTAAAACTACTTAAGCTCATTGACCATATAAGGTCGAAGCTCCTTAAGCTTGTTAATTGTACTTGATCAGAACTTTGTTAAAAGTAGCTCTTTTCCATATAGGCTTGAACTATGCTATCCATTAATCATAATTTGATTAGGATCAATTAAAAGCATTTGAGCCAAAATTGGGAAATTCCACTTCGATCAGTAGGATAGCCTTTAAGCCAAAATGCTTTTCTAAATAAGGTTTCCCTTATTGATGTTCTCTAGGTAGTCCTATATCCTTATAAAATATTAGAGAGCTCGTTAGCCCATTTTCCTATTGCTTGATCAACTCTTCACTTCAAGTTATATTATATGGTTTTGTTGACCGCTTCTACTTGTTTATTCTTTTGGGCATGAGCAACCAAAGTGTAATTTAATTGTATCCTGTACTTCTCACAAAAAGCATGGAACTTATCATTATCGAACTATAGACCATTGTTAATGATAATCATGTAAGGGATCCCAAATCTTACCTAAATAAAATTTTGATACAGATGATTTAACCTTCTGCTTGGTTAACTTTGCCATTATCTCAACTTCAGCCTGCTTAGTAAAATAGTCTACTGTAACTGTTATGAATTGCCATTGTCCAGTGGCCTTAAGGAAAGGTTCGAGTATATCTAATCCCCATTGAGCTAAAGGCTAAGGATGGTTAAGCTATGCAACTCGCTTAATGGTATGTACCTTAAAACTTTGTGCTTTGGACATTATAGGCACCACCTAACTATGCTCTTGGTATCTTCTTTCCTGTTCGGCTGGTAATAACTAAGCCTCAATGCTTGAATGTACACTACCTAAGCCTTGATATGGTTACTACATGCTTCTACATATAAACTAAAAAGAACTTGCTTAGCTTCCTTAGGGGTAAGGTGATGAAGATATGATTAACTAAAGCTGTGCTTATAGAGCTCATCATCAACCATGGTGTAGTTTGTAGCTTGATATGTAAGCCTTCGAGCTAGCTCCTTGTTAGAGGGAAGTACTCTATCCCTTAGATACTTGATGATTGGATCCATCCCTCAGACAAAGTTGCACTTCACACCATTGTTGTAGCACTTCTAAGCTTTTGCTTGGCAAATACACAATAAAAAGTTTATCACTCAAGTTTGGAAGTGATGTACTAGCTAGCTTTGACAATTTATTGGCAATGATATTCTATTTGCTTGGGATCTTTACAATGGTAAAGGACAAAAATTCCTCCATGAGTGTTTGTACCTGATAACGCAAAAATAACATATATTTTTTTATAGTGATTTTAGGTTGATTTTGACCTTATTTCTTATAATTTGATGTTATTTTGAACTTAATTTGTTATTTACTACTTTTAGGGACCTCGGGAGCACTTCATGAAGATGTTAAGGATTCTAAGACAATTTTAGAGTAAAATCTTAGCTAATGAAGTGAAGTGGATAAAATCTAAGCAAGAACAAAGTCTAGCAATGACCATGATCACAAACCACACCCGTAGTCCTTACCTGTGGTCCTTTCATAAAGAATCCAATTTGAATTTTGAAGTTTTGGCAAAAGGTATGACCACAACCTGCCACCATGGCTGTGTATTGGGGTTGTGAAGATGTTGCGAATTCTTTTGTTCTTTTTTATTAGGTTTTCTTTGTAATCTTAAGAGCATTGCCTACATTAACCCTAGGTTACGAAGAGAGAGAGCCCCTTGAGTAATTATTAGGGTTAAAATAGTGCTCCTCCATCTTGTCTTTTGTTTCTCTAGTTTTTATGTTTTTATTTCAATAAACTTAGTAAATTGTTGTTGAATCCTATGTTCATAGGGGTGATTTTATTTATGAAATTCATTTGATGATTTTATTTATTGCGATCTTATTACGTTGCTTTTGCAATGTTAGATTAATATTACTCAAGGTATAAATTTAAAGTTTGTGTTTACTATTGATAACTCTGATTTTAAACATATTTCATATGGTGATTTTATAGTATTTCCCTTACAGTTTTTTTTGTTTTCTTTAAAGAAATCCATACTTAATTGAGTAAAATGTTGATTTCAGGGTTTAAAGTGTTCTAGGCTCGAAAAACGAAGAAAAAAATCAAGTTTCATTCAATTCCGAGTTCAAACGAAGAAGTTATGAATTTTTGAAGTTGTGCAGAAAATTTGCCTAAGTGTAGAAAGTTACACGACCTGGGGACACAGTCATGTCCCAGGCCATGTCGAGTGACGAAAACAAAATCTTTTTGATACACTATAAAAAGACATATTGGGGTTTCAAAAGACAGGAGAGACATTATAGAAACAAGAGGCAAAAGAGACGAGAGGAGATTTGAGAAGAACATTAATCAAGAAGCAAGAACGACATCGATTTCAAGATTTGAAATATCGTTCATCAAATCAAGAGGGGTTTTTATGCTTTATTTTATGTTTTTGATGAAACTCGTTTTTAGATTCGTTATGATAGCTTAGAATTAGAGTATTTAGGATTATGGAACCTAGGGTTTCATGTAACCCTTAGATTGAATTATAATTTCAATAAAGTTTCCACCTTTTCTTGATTCAATTATGTCGTTAATTATGGATTGATAATTCTAGAGTGTCAATATATGATATCATGCATGTCGATTGAGAAATTGCATGTGTAATTAGATCTAAGCATAATTGAAGAGAATTACATGTATACTTAGAGATAAGATACATGTTTCTTCGGGAAAGTTGATTGTTTGCATAGGAATCCATTACACGCTAATGCAATTCTAAATTATATTACTAAGTGAAGAGATTCCGGTAAATAATTTAGGATTAGGGTTAATATGCTTGAGAAAGATATTAGCTTTAATTGTGAATCCCTTCGGTCAAGAATAATAGAAATTGAATTAGATATATTTTAAAGAGGTTACATGTTAAACACTAGGGGAAATAATTCCTAAATACATTATTGCATACTTGAAGTCGTTCGTAGTTTATTGCTTCCTAATTTGCGTAATTAAGTCTCATAAGTAGTTTAGTTGTTAATTTCAGTATTTTTAATTCATTCAATTTATCACAATTTTTCGGTTAGATAATAAAGCTAAAGTTAATATTAGTACTCAAAATCTCTGAAGGATCGACTCGGACTCACGTCTACTATATTAAAACTGATAGGTGCGCTTGCCTCACATCAAGTTTTTGGCGCCGCTGTCGAAGATTTTCGATATTAAGAACAGTAGTTGCTTTATTACTTTAACCATTTTTTTTCTTTTGTTTTCATTATTTATTTTCATTAGCTAAGAGCTGCAATTGATTCTATATTTCTTACCTTTACAGTGCATGACTCGAAGTAACCCGGAAGATTTGGTAGAACTTGATCCTGAAATTGAGAGAACTGCCCTTCAAAATTTGAAATCACGACCTAGACAAAGTATGGTGACCATTGACAATGAGTCAATTGTTGAAATCAAGGAGGAAGGTGAAGAGACTAACACTCAATTCATCGAGCAGCAAGATCCACCACACATGACGAACAACGGGAATGAAGCAAATCGGACCATGTCCGATTATTCAAGGCCTACACTTATTGGAGCTGACTCTAGCATCGCAAGGCCAACCGTTGCGGCTAACAACTTCCAAATTGTACCTAACATCATACAAATGGTGCAACAATATGTTCAGTTTGACGGTCTCTAAGATGAAGATCCCAATGCCCACATCTCTAGCTTTTTAGAGATTTGTGATACTTTTAAAATCAACGGAGCCACGGATGATGCCATCTGACTGCGGCTATTCCCTTTCTCCTTGAAGGGTAGAGCAAAACAGTGGTTGAACTCTCTACCACGAAATTCAATCACAACTTGGAATGAATTGGTAGAGAAATTTTTGGAAAAGTATTTTCCACCTGCAAAGACCGCTAAACTTCGGAATGATATTTCTTGTTTTGCTCAATTGGAAGCGGAGACGTTATATGATACATGGGAGCGGTTTAAGGACTTGCTCAGGAGGTACCCACATCATGGCCTCCCACTATGGATGCAGATTCAGACCTTTTACAATGGTCTCAATTTATCCAATAGACAGATGATTGATGCATCCGCAGGAGGTACTTTGAACACAAAGATACCCGAGCAAGTACAAAACCTGATTGAAGGAATAGCGATGAACAATTATTAGTGGGAAACCACTAGAGCCAAGCAAAAGGCCATGGGAGTTTATGAGGTGAACTTGACCACTGCTTTGGCAGCCAAGGTGGACTTTTTGAGTAAGAAGATTGATGCACTTTCAGTTAGCCCTCAACAAGTGCAATCAGATGTAAGTGACTTTGGTATGCAGGGGTATGGAGCACAAGAACAATTAGAATTGGTAGATTATCTAAGAAATCTACCCATGCAACAAAATAACCCCTACAATAACACTTATAATCCCGGATGGAGGAATCACCCCAATTTCCTATGAGGAAATCAAAACCAAGGCCAGCCGAAGACCAACTTTGGCCCACCTGGATTTCAAAGGCCATTTTCACCTCCTCTCCCTCAAGAAAAGAAGTCCAGTGTGGAAGAACTTCTAACAAAATATATTCAAGGCAATGAGGCTCGGCTATCCAACATTGAATCATCGTTGAGGACTCAAGAGGCTTCAAATTGCAACCTTGAGAATCAAATTGGTCAACTTGCAAAAATGATCTTTGAGAGGCAACAAGGGACACTCCTAGGGAATACCGAGGTCAATCCTAGGGAACATGTTAATGCAGTGACCTTGAGAAGTGATAGAAAACTGCAAGTGGAGAAGAAGGATGGTGAGGAAGTAGTTAAGAAAGAAGTGGAAGTCAACCGTAAGGAATATGCAAAGCCACTAAAATCAAAAGAAAGTATGGAATCACCAAAAGTGAAGGAGTACAAGCCTCCCATCCCTTACCCGCAGCGCCTTAAGCAAAGTTACACTGATCAAAATAAGGAATTCGGTAAATTGCTTGATATTTTCAAACAATTACACATTAACTTACCTCTTGTTGATGTCATCTTGCAGATGCCAAAGTATGCGAAATTTCTAAAAGATCTTCTATTGAACAAGAGGAAGTTGGAGGAGCTTACAACCGTCACATTGAACGAGGAATGTTCGGCACTTCTCCAGAAAAAGCTGCCACAAAAATTAAATGATCCAGGGAGTTTCACTATTCCTTGTATGCTTGGCAATTTGTTAGTAGATAATGCTTTGGCAGACTTAGGAGCTAGTATAAATTTGATGCCATATAAAGTGTTCAAAAAGCTAGGGTTAGGAGAACCTAAATTAACGCGCATGAGCCTTCAATTAGCTGATAGGTCTATCACATACCCTAGAGGCATCACAGAGGATGTTTTAGTGCAAGTAGACAAATTCATCTTTCCCGTGGATTTTGTTATACTTGATATAGATGAAGATATTGAGGTGCCAATTATTTTAGGTCGACCCTTCCTAGCTACCGCTAAGGCTATTTTTGATGTTAGTGAGCATAAGTTGATATTACGGGTTGGGGATGATGAAATAGTTTTTAAAACTCCAGAAGCAATGAATAAATTTTTTTACTCAGAGGACATAAGTCACAATGTTAATGCCACTAATGTCGTTATATCTACATGTGTGTAGGAAACTATTGCAAAGAATTCCTCAAGCTATTGCTTGCAAAAGGGAGATGAAAATTTGGTGATTAAGCCCAATTGTGCAGAAGTGGTAGCTCAAACAGAAGTTCATGAATCCATTGTGGATAAGAAAGGGATTGATCTACTCCACTTCAAAGAGAAGCCACCAATTTTGGAACCAAAACTGTCAAGAAATCATTTGGAACATGTCTTTGCGGTGAAAAGTTCAAAACCCCCAATGACAACTGCATCTAAGTTAAAAGCAAACAAAACGAAGAAGTTTAGGCTACATGAATTTGATAAGTGGCATGATAAGGAGAGAAACTATGGAAGTTATGCATCAATGAAATGGAATTGGCAAGGTCGATGGCCGAAGGGTAAATCTACACTTATATGGAGAGTTCGAAAGCGAGATACAGGAGGAGTTCTATTTTCACTTAGATGAAGAATCATGAATTACAAGACGTATCCCGTCAAGCTATTGACGTTAACTATAGTGCTTCTTGGGAGGCAACCCATGTCTAACTTTGCTTACACTTTAGTTCTTTAAGTTTATTTCATTTTATTTTTTCTTTTATCTAACTTTGCTTTGTTTTTTATTTGTTTCAATTTTAGTCATAGGATTTTTCCTTTTTAATTTCATTTTTATTCTTCTTTTTAGTTTTCTTTTTCTTATTTTTCTAGTTCGATTACTTTTATTTCTTTAAGTTTCCTTTATCTTAAAAAAAAAAAAAATTTAACACTGGCAAAGGACATGGTCGTGTCCCAGCCCATGTCCATCCAGGCTTTCAACACTGTCCACCCACAGAAAGTTACAGGGGCATGGGACATAGTCGTGTCCCAGCCCGTGTTCGCCTAGACTTCAATCCCACCTGCCCACAGAAAGTTACACGGGCGTGGGACATGGTCGTGTCCCCAGCCCCTGTGCGCCCAGAAATCCCACCTGCATACAGAGAGTTACACGGGCATGGGACACGATCGTGTCCCAGCCCGTGTCTACCCAACTTATATACTTACACGGGCAAGGGACACGGTCGTGTCCCAGCCTGTGTCCGACTAGACTCCACACGACTCACACCGAATGTTACATGGGCAAGGGACATGGTCATGTCTCAGCCCGTGTCGACCCAAACGTACACGATTTTTGCACACGGCCAGTTTTATTTAAATTAAATATACCCTCTCACACACTCCCAATCAAACATTTCTCTCTCATATTCTCCCTCTTCTCTCCACAATTCTTGCATTTCGCATTTTGATCCAAGTAAGTTTCCTACTTAATTTTGCTCTCTCTTCCTCATGATTAGGCTGGCGAATGTGATGAGGATGTCGAGGCCAGTGATGACGATGATGATGCTACGATGGCTGAGGCATCGTCTGATGAGGCACATGAAGAAACGGATTCCGATCCCTCTTCTTAGTTCTTCATTTTTTGTGTTGACTTTTGTTGTTTAAGGCTTGTGAACTCTGCAATATAATGATGATGCTTCTTCATTTTGCGCTTCTGTTCGACTGGCAGGGAAGTATTAGTTTTCTTTTCAATACATATGTTTTCTTTTTCCCTATGCTGCTTTTGCGTACTGTTATTATTTTTTGTCGTACATTGAGGACAATGTCCATTACTAAGTGTAGGGAAGGGATATATATGAATTTGTTACTGTTTAGGAAACCAATTATTCATATTTGACCCAATTACTTTTAAAGTTAACTTGCAATAGGTGATTAACAAGTGTTTCGCCAAATTAACTGTTTCATCTTGATTATTATTGATCTTATTATACTTTACTAGAATTGATTAGTCAAATTTTTGGGAGGCAAAGTTACGAGTTATTTAGCTTAGGACTTTAAGACTTGAGATTAGAGCAACATCACTAATTGAGAGTTAGTCATGGTTATTTTTAAATTTACTTTTATGTATACCTTTCTCTTAGAAAATTTTAAGAGTCCTATAATTTTTAGCAAACAAACAAATGAAATTCTTCTTTTGAGAAACCCCTGAAAAACCATAATGATTGGAGGTCAAAAGTAATAACAAGTGTATGAATAGAAAAATTGGTAAGGATTCGTCTTGGTGCATCAGAAGAGCGAGATTGAGTCCCAATGCCAATTCAAATGAAAAAAAAATGAAAAAATTGATATGGATCGGCCTTAGTCTGTCAGAAGAGCAAGGTTCTTTCCCGCTATCAATATAAGGAATAAGTTGGTATGGATCGGTCTTGGTCCGTCAGAAGAGCGAGATTCTTTCCCGTTACCAACGTAATTGTGCTTAAATAAGGTAAATTTAAAAGACCTCTCAACAAAAGCATGAACTAGGGGGATGATCAGAGAAAGAGTGGATGTAAAATGTGTTTGTTTTAGATTATGGTGCTTGGTGAGATGAAAAAGAGAATTGTATACACTTTAGTCAAATGGACAAAATTTTTATGACTCTTTCTTGGTTGGCGAGATGTTAAATCCAATTTTTAGTTTAAGAATCCTTGGTTAAATGATTCGGGGTAAACTTTGATTTTCATAAATTAGTTAGTGAACTCTAGTATTAAGTATTATTGGAGCATTTGAATATGGTCAGATGAAATTGGTTGACTTTATTATTGTAAGTTAGTTGAGAACGATTTTCTTACTTTTCTTCGGGTCAAGTGTATTCGTTCACAGGTTTCCTAAATAGTGTTAAATTTTGATTAAGTGTTTCTTGTCCCGAAATTTTTGTTTTGATTTATTTGCTTGAGGACAAGCAAATGATTAAGTGTGGGGAAATTTGATAACTCTGATTTTAAACATATTTCATATGGTGATTTTATAGTATTTCCCTTACATTTTTTTGGTTTTCTTTAAAGAAATTGATACTTAATTAAGTAAAATGTTGATTTCAGGGTTTAAATGCATTCTAGGCTCGAAAATGAAGAAAAGAAATCAAGTTTCACTCAATTCCGAGTTCAAACGAAGAAGTTATAAATTTTTGAAGTTGTGTAGAAAATTTGCCTAAGTGTAGAAAGTTACACGACCTGGGGACACAGTCATGTCCCAAGCCATGTCGGGTGACGAAAACAAAATCTTTTTGATACACTATAAAAAGACATATTAGGGTTTCAAAAGACAGGAGAGACATTATAGAAACAAGAGACACAAGAGACGAGAGGAGATTTGAGAAGAACATTAATCAAGAAGCAAGAACGACATCGATTTCAAGATTTGAAAGATAGTTCATCAAATCAAGAGGGGTTTTTATGCTTTATTTTATGTTTTTGATGAAACTCGTTTTTAGATTCATTATGATAGCTTAGAATTAGAGTATTTAGGATTATGGAACCTAGGGTTTCATGTAACCCTTAGATTGAATTATAATTTCAATAAAGTTTCCACCTTTTCTTGATTCAATTATGTCGTTAATTATGGATTGATAATTCTAGAGTGTCAATATATGATATCATGCATGTCGATTGAGAAATTGCATGTGTAATTAGATCTAAGCATAATTGAAGAGAATTACATGTATACTTAGAGATAAGATACATGTTTCTTCGGGAAAGTTGATTGTTTGCATAGGAATCCATTACACGCTAATGCAATTCTAAATTATATTACTAAGTGAAGAGATTCCGGTAAATAATTTAGGATTAGGGTTAATATGCTTGAGAAAGATATTAGCTTTAATTGTGAATCCCTTCGGTCAAGAATAATAGAAATTGAATTAGATATATTTTAAAGAGGTTACATGTTAAACACTAGGGGAAATAATTCCTAAATACATTATTGCATACTTGAAGTCGTTCGTAGTTTATTGCTTCCTAATTTGCGTAATTAAGTCTCATAAGTAGTTTAGTTGTTAATTTCAGTATTTTTAATTCATTCAATTTATCACAATTTTTCGGTTAGATAATAAAGTTAAAGTTAATATTAGTACTCAAAATCTCTGAGAGATAGACTCGGACTCACGTCCACTATATTAAAACTGATAGGTGCGCTTGCCTCACATCAACTATAAAGTTGCAAGGCCAATGGTAAATAGATAAGTATAATTAAAAGTTGTTAGGTATTTAATATTTTCGAATTATGGTGACCTAATAGCAAGATTCATGTACTTCATGCGATCTTGAGATGTTCTATTCAATGGTGATGTGGGTTAAGAGGGTTTGAGGATTGGGAATTATCTAGGGAAGTGAGTCTAGCTAATTCAGAATGTAATTTCCATTGAAATAGGATTAGGAATCTCCACAATCCAATAAGGCAATTGAGATTGAATAATCCCTTAGAACATTAAGATTTACTAAGGAAAATGCTAGTTTATAGTTAATTAATTTATGTTTTCTATGTTGTTTTAACATTTCTTTGCCTTTATTACTTTTAGGTTATTTTTACATTTCTATGTTTGTTATTATTTTTATGTTACTTTTATTATTTTGTTGTTAGTTGTTATTTTTTTTCTTATGTTATTTAGCTAATTAGATATTTAATTATTTCGTTAATAGTTAGCTATTTTAAGTCCTTTATTTTTATCATTAGCTGATAACTAATTTCATTAAAATACTTACTTTCTATATTTAATTTATTTAAATCTATGATTAAAAGAAGTTAGGTAATTAAATAAATTAATAGGATATACTTACTAGAAATGATTAGATATACTTATATGACTTAGCTCATTGTAAGATTGACAACTAGACTCAAAATTCGTTTTAAATCTATATTATAACTTAGTATGGTACACTTACCTGTAATGTGGTATATACACTATTAGTACCATAGCTAAGTACTTACTCATTACTTCGTCTTTTGCTGCATAGTTTTGTTTAACCTGGTTGACGATTAACTATGAATTTTAGAACACTTAAATTTTTTGGCTCCAACTTCCCTTTCCGATCTTAGTCCAGCGATTAAGGCTTGATATTTGGTCACATTATTGCTTATCGAGAATCCAAATCGTAGTGCATATCAAATTTCCACATTATGTGCCCTTGTAGAACAAGTCTTGCTCCACTACCTTCTTGTGTCGAAGAGCTATCTACATACAAATTCTAAATAGGTTCTTCAAACAACTTGACACTATCTTCTTCACCCATGAATTATGCCAAAAAGTCTACCAATACTTATACTTTTAGTACCATTCTAGGTTTGTACTAAACACCTTAGGCACTCAACTTGAGAGCATACTTCATCATTCTTCTTGAATGATGGACTACTAACATCTAACCCTCTTACTTACATATGCCTTCAAGGCCTACAATCTCTCATAAGGAGGATACTCTCACGTCAACCTTCTAAGGATGAACACTTGTATGTAGAAGAATTATGAGTGAACTCCGTAAGACCCTAACTCGAATGCATTTTACTTTACTTTGATCTTTATCCAGTTACCGGCCCCTCAAGTGCTAAGGTTGACTTGTTGAGTGCTAAGGTTGAGTAGCTGAATGCTAAAGTCCCTACGCAATGAACTTTACCATTCCAATCTATGAAACTAGCAAGTGTTGAGGCCAACTTGCTAAGTGCCAAGGCCGAGTCCTTTATACATTGAGCCCTCTTCTTATAACCCCTTAATCAGTCACATCCCTCATTCAGCTTAGGAATTCTAAATACAATCCATCTGTAGCAGCCATAACATCATAGCCCAGCTACTACGTCCTAAGAGTGACCAATATGAACCTATTGATAGGTTATTAACTGTCTTTACTTTTCCAACATTTGTACTATATTCTGTTTTCATCATTTGTCATATTTACCCTTTTTAATATATTCTAGGAATCTCTTTTCTTCATCGTCTTTTATGTAATTTTCCCTATTTTTGTTGTTACCATAGAGGACTTACTATAAATAGTCATTTTATTATAGCGACAAGGCATCTTACACCCTTTCTGATATTGCATATACTTGTTCTTATGAGATACCCTTCTTCGAGTACATTTCCTTTACACTCTTATCTAATGTTGCTCGATAGCTCAAGTTTAATGGTGAGTGGACCTTAATATTAGCTTATGAGTCATATCAAGCGAAGTGTTAAGTTATGTTTTATTCATTGGTGGGTAATATCCTTTAAGCAGCTTATGAAAGCTATCATGTTTGCTAAATTTTTCACTTCATTTTCTTCGTTATTATGAAGGACCCATTTGGTTACTGTTATCGATGGTAAGCCCTAGTGACCACTATGCTCCTAGGCACATCATATAATCCTAATATTAGAGCTTGAGGTTGTGATCGAAAGCTTAGTATTAAAGTAGTTATTCTTGTTCTAGTATATGAGTGTTCTATTGTACTCCGTTTTCGTGTGGAAAAATAGAGCAAGTCCTTAAGTTAATATATAAGTTTGTATTTACAAGGGTTATAAGAATTTTCTATGTAGTAGTGGATTTCTTAAAGTTTTGTATTGAGAATGTCAAATCCCAATGTCCAAAGAGAGATTAACGATGTTGAAAGTGATGCTCATGGTTATGGTCGTATTACTTAACAGACTCTACGAACTACTAAAGAGTAGATACAAGACCTTGCTACTATTGTGGCCAATCTAACTATTACCACACAGAAGGCTATAGAGACTAGGCCATAAGAGAGAGTTGTTGTTGAACAAGATTGAGTAATGAGAGATAGGCTGAGAAGATAAATTAGTGAGAATTGAGCACTTAAAGCTATTAACATAAACTCAACTCCACCCCGAAATGCTGATAGAGTTGTGAGAAGGAGAGTTAAATGAGGTTAAGGAGTATAAAGAGGAGGAGTAATATGAAAGATTTGAAGAACACGAGCTTAAAGCTCCTAGAGTTGAGTATCTTAAAGTGTAGATTCCAAGCTTTAATGGGTTTGGTAGTATTGATGACTACCTAGATTGGGAGGAGAAGATTGAAAAAATATTTAACTTTTATGATTACAAATATGCTATTCGTATCTAAGTAACTACATTAGAATTTACTGGGTATGCAGTAATGTAGTAGAAGAAGTTGCAAAATATGCACTAAAGAGCTCGACATGAAGTTAGAACATGGAACGAGATGAAAAGAGTCCTGAAAAGTAGGTTCATTCTTGAACACTACGAATAAGACACTTTCCAACATCTCTAAGACTTAAGATAAGGTAATAGATTAGTGGATGAGTATGTTCGAGAATTCCAATTGCTTATGATTAGATGTGATGTTGACGAGCTTGAGACATTGACTATAGTACAGTTCATTTCCAGGCTAAGGACTGAAATTGCTAACATAATGGAGATACAAAGGCTTGGTACTTTAGATGAAACCATCTATGTAATACAGAGGGTTGAAAGGTAAAGGTAAAATCAAATTGGTTAAGTGCTAAGCAATCAACCTAACTTGCTGAGTAGAAGTGATATGCTAAGATGACCAGGGTATGGACAAGATTAATTCGGTTCTAAGGTGGACTATCGAGGTTAAATGCCTAGTCGATCTGATGATAGCTAAGGCAAGAGCAAAGTTGAGGTGCCTAAGCTTAAGAAGGACCAAGGTCAAAGCTCAAGGAAGAAGACTCGAGAGAGTAAGTGCTTTAAGTATCTTGGTTTTGGACATGTGGCTAGTCAATGCTTGAACAATGTGTCATGACCATCAAAGGAGACAAGCCTCAAGTCAAAGTGGAGAGTACTAGTAAAGGAGAAGATGAAATAACAGTTAATCGGTTACTAGAAGAATTTCAAGAAGATTCCGATGTTGTAACCCCACTTGAAATGGAAGCTGAGTACTATTTGGTCATACGTAGATCTCTCAATACCTTTGTGTCTAATCAGAATGAACAGAGGGAGAACCTCTTCCATATAAATTGCTGAGTAAATGGCAAGCTGTATGCTTTAATCATTGATAGAGGGAGTAGTAACAATGTCATAGCAAAAGGAGTAGTCAATGCTCGAAAATTGTCGACCTATCTATACCCTAAATCGTACAAATTTCATTAGCTAAATGAGAAAGGAGGTCTACTTGTTGCTAAGTAAGTTAAGGTGTTGATTACTGTTGGTGATAGATATAGGGATGAGATGCTATGCAAAGTCCTTCCATGTGTGCTTCACACATCTTACTTAATCGACCTTAGCTATTCAATTTGAGAGTGTTGCATGATGGATACCTGTATGTTCCAAAAGGATGGGAAGAAGTTTATTCTAACCCCAATGAGCCCCAAGGAAGTGCAAGAGTCACAAGAGAAGATTACCCAATCACTGTAGAGGAAATCCTTAATAATGTCCTAGCCCAATTTTCTAGAGATGCCAAGATGAAAGAGTTTGTGCTCTTATTAGTCAAGAAACTCTTATAACTGAGAGAAGCCGAAAGCTTACCTATTGAGGTGCAAATATTACTACAATAGTATGCCAACTTGTTTCTTATCGACTTGCTGAGAGGCTTATCTCCTATGAGAGGAATGTAGCATTGTATTGACCTTTAGCCTAGAGTCGCTATGCTTAACTGACTTGCCTCTAGGATTAACCCCAAGCAAGCTATCAAGCTAAAGAAACAAGGTGATGAGTTAATTGGCCATGAATATGTTCAAAAGAGCATGAGCCCTTATGTCATACCAGTTGTCCTGGTACTGAAGAAGGATAGCTCATGGAGAATGTGCATTAATAGTCGAGCCATCAACAAAATCACTATTAAATACCAATATCTGATCCTACGGCTAGATAATATGCTTGATGAGTTGCATGGTGGTTGAGTCTTTTTGAAGATTGATCTTAAGAGTGGCTATCATTAAATACGAATAAGACTTGGAGATGAATGGAAGACTGCTTTCAAAATAAAGGATGGTTTGCTCGAATGGATGGTGATGCCATTTGGTTTGACAAATTCATGGAACACTTTTATACGACTCATGAATCATGTCTTGAGACCATTAATTGACAAGTGTGTTGTAGTGAACTTTGATGATATTTTGGTATATAGTACCGACCTCATCTCTTATGTCACGTACCTAAGGTTTGTGTTTGATGTCCTTCATGCTGAGCATTTATTCAACAACTTTAAGAAATGTATATTATGTTAGAGCGAGGTAGTATTCCTTGGTTATGTTGTTTCTAAGGGAGGCATTAGAGTTGATGATGAGAAGGTATGAGCTATTCTTAAATGGCCGACGTCGACCAATACTATCGAAGTAAGGAGTTTGTATGGTCTAGTTTCATTTTATAGAAGATTCATTTGAAACTTTAGTTCCATAGCTACCCACTGACTGAGCTGACTAGGAAGAACTTTGAATTCAATTGGTTTTAGAAGGCTTAAAGGAGTTTTGATGAGATTAACACTAGGTTGACTTCTACTACAGTACTTGTCCTACTTAACTTTAAGAAAGTTTTTGAACTAGAATGTGATGCATCTAGAGTCGGTATTGGAATTGTTCTCTTGTAAGAGCATCAACCGGTTGCCTATTTTAGTGAGAAGGTCAGAGGAGCTATACTAAATTACTAGGCATATGACAAGGAGTTTTACGCCCTTGTTTAAGCATGTTAGAACTGGCAACGTTACTTACTAATAAGAGAGTTTATCATTTAGACAAACCATGAATCCCCTAAGCATCTTAAAGAGTAGCAAAAACTTTCTCAATGCATGCTAAGTGGGTTGAGTTCCTGGAAACGTTTTGCTATATCATCCGATACAAGAAGGGAAGTACCAATACTGTGGCTGGCGCACTCTCTTGTCAACATGTTCTAATTACACTTTATAGGCTAAGATACTTAGGTTTGGCACCCTACCTAATTAGTATGAGCATGATCTATATTTTGGGCCCTTAGTAATCAAATGCCATGTTGGAGGAATAGTAGATGGGTTTTATTTAAGCTAAGGGTTTTTTATGAAGGGTAAGCAAATTTATATGTTGAGTGGTTATGTTAGGGAATTACTTTTCTGAGAAGGCCGTGATGGGGGGTTAGCCAGCTACTTTAGTGAGAAGAGAAATCCCAAGTTGCTAGAAGAACCTTTCTATTAGACTGGGATAATGATGGATGTGCATTGAGTTCATGAAAAATGCGAGGTATGAAAACATGTTGAGGGAAGAAAGGAGCCATATGGAGAGTATACACCTTTACCTCTACCCATACCTAAATGACCATAGACTAATCTAAGAATATATTTCATGCTTGGCCTACCTCAAACACCAAGGAAACATGATTTTGTTATGGTGGTGGTCAATCAGTTCAACAAGATGAGCTACTTCATCTCTTACTACAAAACCAATGATGCTTTATTTATTGCTACCTCTTCTTACAAGAGATCGTACTATAGCATGGAGTACCAAGGAGTATTGTATTTGGCTACGATTCGAAGTTCATGAGCTTCTTTTAGAGAACTCTATGGAAAAAGCTTGTCACTAAGCTCATGTTCAATATTTCTTGCTACCTACAGGTAGATGGCCAAACAAAAGTTGTAGATAAAAATGTTGGCAACCCCCTTTAAGCTATTACTGGGAAGAATCTACATGATTGGGATCTATGCTTACCCATCATAGAGTTTTGTTAGAACCGCTCCACTCATAGATTAATAGGAAGGTCACCTTTTGAGGTTGTCTATGGACTTAACCTAAACTTATCCTTAGACATGGTTATCTACTTAACCTCCCAAGAAGAAAGTCAAGTAAGCCTATAGCATGTCGAGGAGTTTCAGAAGTTGCATCAAAAGGTTGCTTAGTAACTAGCTAAAACTATGGCCCAACAAAAGAAATAGGGAAGCTAAAGGAGGAGGCCAGTCATTTATAGCCTAAGAGACCTTACCTAGGTCCACCTTAGTAAGGACCGTTTTCTAAGGAAGAGGATGAATAAGTTATCTCCAAGGTTGGATGGACCTTTTAAGATCCTTCTGCGTGTCAATGACAACGCCTATAAGCTTGAGCTACTTGAAGGATACGAGGTATCTCCTACTTTCAATGTTGCCAACTTGATACCCTATGTGCTTGAAGAAGAAGGAGACTAAGATTTGAGAGCAAATCTTCAATATCTCCAAGGAATTGATGGACTACCGACCTTTGGCCCCTTCACTTGTGTACACCTCCAAAACTTACAGTCTATCGTAAGGAGGATGCTCACACATCATCCTACCGAGGACGAACACTTGTATATGGAAGAGTTATAGGTAAACTCTCTAAGACCCCAACTCGAATGCATTTTGATCTTCTCTGATCATTGCCCATTCGCTGACCCCTCAAGTGCCGAGGGTGAATTGTTGAGTACCCCGAATGCTGAATGTCGAGGTCCCTACGCGACAAACTCTATTATTCTAATTTATGGACCTGGTAAGTGATGAGGCCTCTACAAGTTGAGCCCTCCTCTTTTATCCCCTTAATCAGTTACATCCATCATTCAACTCAATAATTCCAAATACCATCCATCTATGGTAGCCATAACATCGTAGACTGTGTCCCAAGAGTAACTAATATGAACCCATTGATAGGTCATCACTTGTCCTTACTTTTCTGATATTTGTACTATATTTCATTTTCGCCATTTGTCATATTTACCCTTTTTTTTATACATTCTAGGAATCTCTTTTCTTCAATGTCTTTTATGTAATTTTCCTATTTTTGTTGTTGCCTTAAAGGACTTATTCTAAATAGTCCTTTTATTATAGCCGTAAGGCATCATACACCCTTTTTGTTACTGCATATACTTGTTCTTGTGAGATACCTTTCTTCGAGTACATTTCCTTTACACTCTTATCTAATCTTGCTACGTAGCTTGAGGTTAGTAGCAAGTAGACCTTAACACTAGCTTACGAGTTATATCAAGCGAAGTGTTAAGTCATGTTGTGTTCATTGGTGTGTAATATTCTCTTAGCAACTCATGGAAGCTATTGTGTTTGCCAAATTTTTCACTTCATTTTCTTCGTTATTATTAAGGACCCATTTGGTTATTATTCATTATGGTAAGCCTTAGTGATCATTAAGTACCTAAGCACATTATCGAAGCATTAGGTTGTTGTAAGGCTTGCTATAGTAGTTAATCTATAAGAACTATAATTTGATGAGCTTCAAAGTATGACTTCAGCTTCTTAGCTGATATCACCACAACCAATACAAACTTTTCAATCTTATTGTACTGTTGCTCTAGGCTTTGTAAGATGGCTCACATTGTAAATCGAACAATGTTCCTTCCCTTCTATACTACCCAATACAAAGGAAAGAGCTTGGTTGTTAAGACATAAATAAAGGATCAAATCTTCCTTAGGGATAGGTTTTGAAAGTATTGGTGGAGATAATAGGAAGTTCTTTAACTCCTTAAATGCAACCTCGCACTTGTTAGTCTTCCTAAACTTTGAAATTTCAAGACTTTGAAGAATTCAACACATCTATTGTCACTCTTTAAGACAAACCTATTTAAGGCAGCAATATGACATTAATTCTTAGACTTCCTTGATGGTGCTCGAGGACTTCATATTTTTTATAGCCTCAATCTTCCTTAGGTTTACCTCAATGCCTCGTTGGGTTACCATGTAACCCTAAAACTTACCTGATGTAGCTCTAAAAATGCATTTTATGGGTTAGCTTCATGTTGTACCTCCTTAACATATCACAAGTCTTGTGCAGGTTGGTAAGGTGATGATCTTCATCCTTGCTTTTATTATCATGTCGTTGACATACACCTCAACATTTCAATGAATTTGAGGCTTGAACATCTTTGTCACCAGTGTTTGATAGGTCGTATCAGCAATTTTCAACCTAAAGTACATAACTGTATAACAATATGTTCTAAAGTTTGTGACAAATGAGGTATGCACCTCATCTTCTTCTTCAATTCTAATTTGGTTGTATCTAGAAAATGCATCCATGAAGTTGAGCAAAGCATGCCCAATAGTTGAATCTACCAACCAAGCAGGGGAAAGTAGTCTTTAAGGTAAGCCTTATTTAAATTAGTCATTTGCCATTGGATTTTTTTATGAGCACACAATTATCTGGCCATGCCAGGTAAGGCTCTTCTTGTAAAAATCTTGGCTTCAACAATTTTTGGATCTCCTTTTTAATTGTAGCCTACCGCTTAGGGGGATAATGCCTTTTCTTTTGTTGAATAACTTTTGCATTAGGATCTATTTTCAATTTATGTATCATGACTTCTCTCAAGATACCTAGTATATTTAAAGGAGTCTATGTAAACACATCATCATTATCTTAAAGGAATTTTATCAGATCATATTTGATCTTCATCAACCTCTTCTTTGATGCTTTCTAAATTGATTGATTTACTGATGCTTAAGTGCTCTTAGATATAATGATTTTACCAATTATTGGTCTCCTTTGCAAACTTTAACCCCTATAGGAGTAAGGAATCTGGTCTTTAGGTATATAGTTGAAGGAACTATGCCAAATAGATTTTGGCATGGTTGGCCCATGATCATATTATTAGGCGACCAACAATTGACAACAAGCAAGTACACTTTGTCTTCTGCTACATTATCATCATCTCCAATTTAAATTGGGAGTGTGATCACTCAATCACTTGTACAAGCTGATTGTTAAAGGCATGCAAGTCTAAGTCATAAGATCTCAGTTGTGCTTTAATCTTTGGCTTCATTTGGTTAAAGGCATGTTGGAATGTAATATTAGTTCAACTTCCCACATCAATTAGAATTTTCTTGACTTTGAAGTTCATAATCTTTATGCTAATCACTAGCGCATCATCTTAAGGCCTTTGTATGCCTTTGAAATCTTTCTCTATGAAAGAAATGGAATTGTCAACTTTTATTTTCTTTCTGTGCACATTACAAACATAATTTACAGCGGTAGTCAAGTTCGAATAGTAGGACTAGCCTAAATTAGAGGGTTCGTCGAAAATGGTGTTTATAACACCATTTAGGGCTCCATTGTTATTATCTCCTTCTCTCATCTCCTTCTACCTTGAAGAGACCGATCATCTTGATCTTGCTTAGCTCTTCTCCTTTTCATTGGTTACTCAATGTTCTCGGCATCATTAGCTACGAAATTTCCCAAATAACCTCTTTGAATCGTATCCTCAATAGTGTTTTTGAGTTGTATGCACTCATTTGTATGGTGTCATCTATCATGATGGAGGTCATGATATTTATTTGAATTCCTTCATGATTGGTTTGATATTGTGCATTCAGGGAGAGGGGGGAGGGGGTAGTGGTGGTGGGGTTGGTGCATAGAATAGGTTGGAATTTATAACCTTTTCCTTTCATTACTACCCCCTTCTAAGTATAGATCATCATGACCATCGGGTTGGCCTTTGGTGCTCTTTTTGTTCTTGTCACTCTTTTGGTTAATTCTATTTTGGCTAGCCTCATGTCGAGCTTTTATGTTATCTTCTTGTTGGATGTAAGAAGTAGCCTTAGCCTTGAATTCCACAAACGTTTTCAGTTTATTTTTAGCTAGAGACTTGAAGAAGTCTCCATGGGGGTTAACTCCATCGATCATTACATTTAAGGTGACACTTATGTCTAATTCAACAATTTGAACCATCTCTGCCATAAATCGAGCCAAATATTCCTTAATTAATTCATCATATCTTCTCTTGATAGTGTTAAGGACAGAAGAATCCTTCATAGGAAGATTTCTCACAAGAAAGTGTTGTAGAAACAACTTTATCAAGTCCTCAAGACATGTTATAGTGTTTAGTGTTGAGTGCTTAAAACATTTAAGGGGACGCTTGGTAGGCTACTGCATCACTTAGGTAGTGTAACATGCCAAGAGTACGGTAGTACTCAAGGTGATCCTTAAGGACTTTTATCCCATCATAAGTTTCAAATTGTAGAAGCTTGATGTGTCAAGGTATCACTTCTTTAAAAATTTCTCAGACAAATGGACTCTTCTTAATGATAAACTACCGACTAGTTGATGCAGCAGTGCTTATATGTGAAGGACCGACATAGTACGCTTGTTGTGGTTGCTTTCCTTTGTCTACTTTCTTAAGTGCAAGGGGGTAGAGTTTCATGTATTACTCTAACCAATTTAGGAGAATCAATTGAATTGCTAGAATCCTTGATACTATTGTTCTTGTGCTCAGGATTTTGGTTAAGGAAACTATTCTTTCTGATCAAATTCAAAATCTCATCATTTTTCCTAGAAAATTTAAAGTTGCTCCAATTTGGCTAGTCACTCTTCATCAACATGGTGCCTACTCCCTTTAGCAACTACTAGAAAGTAGTTCTAGCACCAGCACTTTTAATAAGTTTAGTCTTAGCCATCATCGAAATGGTTCAAAAGAGATGACACCAAAATATTATCGGTCAAAGTCTACACTAAGTAATAATTCCTAAAAGAAAGAAATGAATTAGGTTTGGGGGGTGCTGGGGCTAGTCTAGCTAGCTACTCATATGCCTAAGTTAGAGTTCATTTAAGTATTCTTTGAAATAAATATGCGACTAAGTAGTGAGAGTATGTAGAGAGTTCTTATGATATTTATGTTTCCATATTTATAGGCCTTTGTCCAATAACTAAAGTGGTAGACAATTGAACTACTTAACATAATAACTCCTTAATTTAGTTATGTATAAGATGTCATGCAAAGTAAGTGGTTGTACGGTTGAGGGTTGGTAGTTGCTAAACTAGTTGAGGGCTGGCAGTTGCTAAATTGTTCATGCCCTTCTTTTGAATTTAAATATCTAACTAAGGTAGGTTGGGCTTTTGAACCCACTAAATAGCCAAGCCTAGAGTCCTCTTGATCGTTACATTAGGTCGATAATGAGACTACAGCAAGGCGGAAATAGGTCGATAGAGTAAGAAACTAGCTTAGGAAAGTACTAAGCACCCATAAGGAAGGTGAAAATCTACCAACATCATAACTTGATGTTAAGTTCCCACTAGTGAAAACACCATTATGTAGTAAGAAAAAAAGTTGGGAACAATATCTTTATGACCATAGGACATGAAGAGTGGGATAAATATTAAATGTTTACTTTCATTAAGTCTCATCCTTAAATAATGAGATGAAATTTGACTTATGTTGTGGTGTCAAATAATCTCATTTAGTAAAATGTTAAGACAACAAATTTTAGTTTAAGGAGAAGATAAAGTGATGATATATCTAAGGGATGACTTAGAGAGTTATATGATGAATAATGTGTCTAATAAACTAAAGTGTATTTGAATTATATTTGATGTGAAAATCTACATTAAGTAAATACTAACTTAGTATTAAAAGTGTACAATGTAGTGGGGGTAAATAGATTGTATCAATACGCTTAATTATTCCCATAAGAGTACACTGTAATAGCTGTTGCAATTATCATGTAAAGTTATATGAAAGGAATGAATGGCAAAGGTTTTGTTTATGAAATTATTGCAAGCACAACCAAAGTTATCATAATCAACCATTTAATCCTTTTGGTGATAATTTATCACGTCAAGTGCCTATAGTAAAACGTATAATGAGAAGTCTAGGCACATTAGGCTAGGGCATGATTAATAAGTTTATAAATATAACCTATGTTAAGGCTTAGGAAAATTTAGCAAATCCATTAACAAAAACATTGTCAAGAGAATAAATTAAAATGATCTGCTAATATAGGTCTAAAACCTAACTAATTTGTTGTAACAAAAACCCTATTTCTTCTTAGTAGACCATCATTATAGAAGTTTAAGGGTTAATAATAAGTTGTTATGAACTGTAAGTTTATACTTGAGTGACTTAAAGGGTGAGATAATGGAATATCTCTTAATGGATCAACTATGTGTTAGAATTCAATTGAAAAAAAAATTATTTGTTGGAAATCTAAATTCTTCTCGAATATACTCCACTTAGTTGAATATTGAAGTGGTGTTGCTTCTAAGTAAGAGTTGATGTGTGTATCTCTTTTAAAGATCAATGAGCCAAGATAAGCATAAGGCCATAATAGTGCTATTAAAATCTACTTGATTTGTAAGAATAGTAAAGATGCATGTGCTTTCTTCGATTATAACATAAAGTGTGTAGACTCAAGCAAATGAGCCACCTAATACCCCATTATAATTTTGAGAGATTTGCACTATGGATTGGTTTAAACCACTAGATACCATTACTTATGCATTTTCACAATCTAGAAGAAAAATTATATAACCGTTAATCTAGTAGGGAAATGTTAAATAGATTTCTAATTATGTAAGATACTAAAGTGAAAGTTTTTATATTATTTAGATGTGAAGAAATGTTTATATATGGATAAAAGTGATATACATGATCATTTAATAGTCATATTAAAGTTGGGTTTCATGATATATAAGAGTAAAAGTAGAAAGTTACATAACTAGTGATATGACCATGCAAGTTGATCATGTTAGTAGACGACATGAAGCTCATGACTAGAATGTGATACAACTGGTAAATGTGACCGTGTCACTTGGTCATGTCTATTGTACGAGTGTAACTCTTCACATTTGATGACGCTTTTACTTAATAAGTGCAATGTATCATTTTTAAAAGTTACATCACTTCATAATGAATAATCAAGATCGATTTTTAACCGATCTAAACATAATCTAATGATTAAAAACTAAGTAATCTTAATGGATGTATCTTTAGGAAGAGTTGTAATGCTTGGAATTAGATGATTAGATATCTAAGTATATATTCATATTTCATAGATATTTTAACACCAATTTTTCATATTTTTTCATGATTTATCATCATAAACACTTTAGTAAATAATTAAAAACTTTCTTTAAAAGTTCTTTATACTTGTATGATCATTAAGAATAAGGATTGTTACCTTGTTTTTTATACTCACTTAGTTGTATCTTAGTAGAGTTTATGCCTATTCTTTGCAAACTTACTGTAAGATGTGAAGACTCTTAAGGATAGCATTCTCCATGTGCTTCCAAGTGTCCTTAATTCCTCATATCCAATACAAAATTTCTAACATTCTTAAGAGTTTTACAACAGTAAGTGAAAAGAATGCAATCTTAAGGAGTCACATTATGTAAAGATAGATAATGGCAATGATAAACGAAAATTGAAGGAATTTGAGAAATAGTAGATGGAATATGCAAGAATCCAAAGTGAAGAGGTTTAAGATAGAAAATAGTTGATGATTCGTAAAGAAGTTTTTATTTTAATTTGTTTTAATGGAATCTATGTAAGATCAGTTATTAAACTTATTTTTTTTATGTGAAAATGTTATGTGATTTGAATTTCTATGGATACTAGTTGATGTTTCAATTAATAGATAACAACAAGCACAACATCAATACAAGTGTTTCAATCCAGTAGTGGAAATTTTAAAATTAAAATAGAAGAAATTTGAAATGCTATAAGTAATATTCGCAAATGTTTCTTGTGCTTTGTTTTTTGCTTGAATACAATTGAACTTTAATTAATCATACATACTATATAAATTTATTTGTAACAATATGTATCTTTTGAACATTTGCAATGATGGGTATGTTAAGTTTACATAACCAATATGTTAACTGTAAATATAAAAGGGTTTGTTAGTTTATGGAATATATAACAAATACTTGTTATAGTTATATTCTCATGTTTACGTGTTTTCTTATTTTGTTGCTCAAATTTCGAATGAATGTTTATGATCTACTTCTTTACTGAAAGAAGAAGGAAAAAAGAAAAGGATTTTACTTAAACTTAAAAATGTCAATACATCAATACATGTATACTTAAAACTTCATTAAATTTGCGTCAATGATACACGTAACTCAATATGCAAATGTATGTACTTGAAACTTTATTATGCCTTAAAGGCATTTATCTAGATGTGCATACAACTCTGACTTTTTGTTGCATTTTTTTATTGGCAAAATAAAAATACATGGTAATTATTATATATAACTCACACCCTATTCAATAATTATATCTACCTCTTAGCCATTTTTATATACTAACTAGTAGATAATAGAAAAGGTCGGTAAGCCTATGATGTTTAGGCTCAATTTACAGTATTATGAAAGGGTAAAGTATGATAGTTTAGCCAGATTAAGAAAGTCCATTGTTGATATACAGTTAGAGAAGATCTTAGAGATATGGCAAGTGTATCTTAAAGATACACTATACTTTTCATAAATAGATTATCAACCTCTCCTATAAATACTAGGTAATTACACAAGTAAAAAGAGTCGACTTCCCTACTCTTACTCATATTATTCTTGACATTTTCATTTTAATAAGCTCTTGTTAACTTAAGCGTTAGAGCAGTCATGTCAAAATCACTTTTGGCGACCTTATTAGCTTATTTTTGTTCAATTAAGCAGGTTGATTTTAACCTTTCCAATCCCACCAAAAAATTATCATCATCATACACATAGTAAATTGAATTCTATAAAAATTTGCTTTTGTAGTAGATATACTTTCTCTTTATAATATTCTACCTTTCGCTTATTTTCAGTTTATGAATGAAATTCTCAAAAGAGCTGGTCGTATTCATGAATTTTGCAAGAATATTTATATTGTAAAGAATGATAAGATGAATTGGATCAATTAATGTTTTGGATCTTTCTCTTCTTCTTTTTTTTTTCCTTTTTTGTTAATGCAAACATGCTTTTTTAGATAGAGATTTGATATTTATAACATATTGAGTTTAAGATTTTATTTGATAAATGAGTTGAACTTATATATGTCACACTTATCAAATGGGTCAAGACTTATATAAAGATGAAGTAAGAAAATAAAAATATGAATAAAGAAAGGAGGGAAAGGAGAGAACATGAAGCTTCCCAAAAAATGCTACATATGCAATGAGTTTAATTTCCATTAATGTTAATATATATAGTTTAGGTACAACATTGTTGATATCATACTTAAAATGAGTTTTTCCTTTTTTTAGTCAACTACTATTGTATTATAACTTTGGAGAAAGAAGAAATTAAACTTCGTCAATTACATTAGGAGACTAACATTTATGCTTATATTAAAATGACCTTGGCCTTATATAAAATGAGTTTAATTTCCCTTATTGATGTTGGACTTAGATTCATTGATCTTTTTTTTTTTTTTTTTTATAAATCTAAAATGTAGACAATGGTTATGAATTTACCATTCAATTACAAAGCTTTCACTCAACATCCCCTTCAAAAAGCCAACACTTAAAGCATTGATTTACACAAATGAAGTTTTTTTTAAGGTGAAAAAAATGCACTAATCATAGCGAGCCCTAGACATGCCTCCTACATGTTAAATTAAAAAAAAAAAAAGACATATGTAGCCATTAAGGGACATGTTCATCAAGCGACCAATGTATGAAATATTGTGATTTGTCCACATTAGAATTGGAACTAAATTTGAATCCTACAATGAAATTTGGATCCTATGATATTGGCATTACACACTTAATACAAGGAAAGAAGAGTAGCTCTTAGTAATAAGAAAATCTTAAAGTCATCATCATCTAATCCTAAGTGAAATTGATTTTTGCAGTATTTTATTTTCTTGTGGAAATGTGATAAATATGAATTTACATATATTTATTGAGGCGTTTTATAGTGATTTGCTTCTATTTTGATATCGATTTTAGTGGTTTTTGACATTTAGATGAGTAAATTGTTGATTTTAGGACTTAGAGGAGTTATTGAAGAAAAAAGAATGAAAATTGCCCAATTTTCAGAGGAAGTGCACTTATTTTGAAGAATCGGACAAAGATAGCAACCTCAAAAACAGATTTTACTAAATATAGGAGTTTGGAGAAGAATAAGCCTAAGAATACACTAGTGTTCTCCAGCTGTGATCTCCTCGTCAAAGAATTACCTTGAATTTGTTGGAAGAATATTGCAAAAAGAACATGCTTAAAGAATATGTTTAAGTACTTGCTTGTGTTCCTAGGGCATGGTCATGCCATGATATTTAAAAACTTTCATATTTAAGTTATATTTATGTAATCTTATACATAGGAAGTCAAACAATCATTTAGAAAGAGGAGGAGAAGGCACAAAGGAGAAAGAGAGAAAACGAGAAGGGAGACTATTTTTTTTTTTTTTAGGATTTTTACTTTTAGCTTTATGTTTTTTTTTTATATTTTTTTGCGAATTTATCTTTTTAGTGTGACCATATCGTAAGTTGTAGATATCTAGACTTGTGAATCCTTAGATTGGCATGTAAAAGGGCGTATTTTACTTATTTTAATGAAATTTCCCATTTCTTAGTCATGTAATTATGTTTTTTTTTTTTGTATGAAAATAGGTTGCTATTTTTAATGTCACAATCTAATTATGTGATATTATATATTGAGGTTGTGAGACCCGATGTATAATTAGATTTACCACAATTGATAAGAATTTTCTATAATCTTAGCAATAAGTTATAGGGTTCTTCTGAATTTGATTGTTTGTAAAACAAAAAAAAAAAATCTTATTCTTAATACTATCTTAATTTACTCTCTCGCGAAAGGCATTTGATTAGATTGTAGTTAAGGTTAGGTGTTAATTAGTGAAACAATTCTTATTAACTCACTAATTGAATTCTCTAGGGTAATAAGAGTAGGGAACAAATTAAAAATCTTTTGAATTATTGTTTGTTAATTCCTTAGTGAAGCAAAGTCTAGACATCCATATGGTTCATAAGGGTCTCTTACTTTATTATTGATTATAAATTAGTAGTTATACATTTTTTTTAATTTCTTAGAATTTAATTATTTCGTTTTGTAATTGAATTTTAAATATTTCTTCAAAAGTAAAATAATAGAGTGAGAGTGAGTAGTGTGGGTAGTCCTTGAGGGATCGACAACTTAGACTATACTTGTATATTATATTATAACTTAAAAAGGTATACTTGCTAGTTGATCAAGTTTTTAGCACAATTGTCGGGAACTGTGAATTAAGAAAGATCATACCTTTATTATTTTACTATTCCCTTTTCATTTATTTTCTATTTATTTTCTCTTTTTGTATTTGAGGAATTTGGAGTTATGGGCAACAATGTGAAAGTACTGAAGACCCTATTTGATTATATTTCTCCATTAGTGGAGCTAACTTTTGTGTAGCGAAGTTGACGATAATTGCTAATGAGTTTGTGATCTCACTGATTATCATTAAGATGGTCTAACGACAACTACAATTTGAAGGTTTACCAAAAAAAGACGTACATACTCATATCACTAATTTCTTAAAGATATGTACTACTTTCAAAATTAATGGAGCCACATATGACGCAATACAATTGAGATTACTCCTTTTTTCATTACAAGGGATACCAAAAGGTAGCGAGCTTCTCTTTAGAAAGATTACATCACTTCATGGGAAGATCTAATTGATAAATTTTTAGAATAGTATTTTCCTCCTGCTAGAACAGCTAAGCTTCGAAGTGACATTTCATCCTTTATTCAGTTTAACTTTGAAACTCTTTACAATACTTAGGAGCGTTTTAAGAAACTACTAGTATATGTCCCCATCATAGGCTTCTACTCTAAATGTAGGTACAAACATTCTATAACAGTTTAAATATTTCTACTAAACAATTAATTGATTCAACTACAATAGGAACATTGAGTATGAAAACTCTTGAAGAAGCTTAAGTTTTGATTGAGAGATTGGCATTGAGTAGCTATCATTAGGAGAACACTAAAGCTAAAAAAAGAGTTTAGGTACATGTGATTTAGATGTACCATAACCTTAGCAACCAAGGTTAAAGCGCTACGCCAAAGGTTGGAGAATTTTCTTATGCCTCTATAACATCTTATGATGCTAAATTTCGTAAATCTTGGAGGGTATGGAGGAAAATATAGTACAAGGCAAACCAATTACTATATAAGTCAAATGGGATTTCAAAATGTACCTTATAGCCATCATGAAGAAGAATATAAGGATTGGATGAACTTTTAGGGGGAGTGCCTTTGACCCGAACCGGGGCTCAAGGACTTGAGAGTATGACCAAGCGAGTTCTTCTGTGCCAACCTATACTTAATGAGTCCAAGTTAGTTTAATCCATTAGCCTACTACCTTGTTTGAGCCAAACCTTGCTGTATTTATCAATAATCTTTGACTGCTGACTTGAGATAAGTTTGGATAACAATTCGACCACCTAACCCCCAGCTTGATGGACTTGAATTTGGAATAGTCAAAGCATGTCCGAGCTAAACTTACTTCGAATGAATCATCACCTCTACTTATCTTGGCCATACAGAGTTTATTTTAGCTAGAAATGCAACAACTAACCATCTGCGACATGTCCAAACAATCATAAGATAGAATCTTCCATACATGACGGATGCTTTTCTTGATTTTCTCTTTATGCCCCTTTCAATTCTTTGTACAGAACTTATTTAAGACTTTAGCCTTTGAGTCATTTCCATTTATAGTTGTTGCCCTAACATTTCGAGTATAAATGCCCATTATAAATGTAGCTGCAAAGAGATTTTAAACATCTTGAATACATATTATACTTCATTTTTGTGAACATTTCCTTTGCTTACTTGATTTACTCTTATCCTAATTCTTAAGTAAGGCTAGGTGACGAGTACCCTTATTGGACCAGCTCATGCGTAATATTGAGTTGAGTCATGAGTCCTCGATAGTTCTTTAGTACGTCATATCCTTGGAGTTGATCATGGGTTTTATTTGTTTTCCTTTCTTGTTTTGCGTGCAGTTCCACCCCTATTTTCGAGCTTTTCACAAGCTTAGACTTACCCCTTGCAACCAACCTTATCAGTCCTTGGCCTTAGTTCGTATCATTTTATTATCAAAGCGGAGGTTCATTTGAGTAAGTTGTGTTTGAGCTTTCTTATGAGTAATGTTCGTTTTGGTAGTGTATTGTAGTTGTATAGAAGTTAGCTATGAGTGCTCAAGTACTCTATTTTTCCTTGTTTTGAGCATACGAAAACAGAGCAAGTTTCAATTAAGTTTATTGTTCTTTATAGTAGTAGTTGTGTTCACAAATTAGTTAAACATTCATATGGAAGAGTATGTATGTGTTGTTTAGCTTGAAGGAATAGTATCTGTTATACCTTAATTTCTAAGTTTGTTATTAAGTTTTATTTAAGAGAATGATGGATCCTAGTGTTAACACTGGTATTAAAGATGACAATAGTAGTGTTGTCTACCAAGGCTGACAACCCTAAAACACCCCTAAAATACAGATGAGTGAATTGATGAGGTAACTAACCTCATAATTGATTTGACCAGAGCTATTTATGCATTACCTTTCAACCTGTTGAAGCCGTGTAGAGTACTCTACAAGTTACTCGACCTGTGAGAGGATAAATTGCAGTTTGACAAGTTTAAGGTGGGGTAGGAGGGCATATGAGGAGAAGAATTGATTTAGGTGATATGGATGAAGAAGGAGAAGAAGAATACAATGAAGAATAAGGGTAAGCTCGAGCACCTTGAGTTATTGACCATGTGATGTTTTAGATTTTGAGCTTCTATGGTTCTAGAGATGTAAACAACTATCAGGATTGGGAGGAGAAGGTTGAACATGTTTTTTACTATTATCAGTATGAGGACCGCGAAAGTTGCTGCTGTAGAATTCGCAAGATATGTTGCATTGTAGTAGAGGAACTTCTAGACCATGAGGGGGAGAGAAGGATATACAGAAGTCAGCACCTAGCCTGAGACGAAAAGAATCCTTAAAAATAGATTTGTACTAGATACCTACCTACAGGATACTTTTGTTAAACTTCAAGAGTTGAGATAAGGAAGTTAAATTGTTGATGTGTAGATTTCAGAATTCTAAATGCTTATGATCTAATGTGAAGTGGATAAACTACTAGCTCGAATAGTATCCAAATTTCTTATTAGATTAAGAAGTGACATTCGAGATATTATGGAACTTCAACAGTTCAATGCATTAGACGAGGCTATAAGACTAGCTTAACGAGTGGAAAGACAAAGGAAGAATAAGCTGTGCTAATCTCTAATGAGTTGACAAGCTCAATCAAGCCAAACTCTTTAAGGAATTTATCGAGCACAGCATAGTGCCGAGCTAAATAGAAGATAGATGTTGGAGTAGAACAGAAGAGCCGACTTGCATTAGGTGTAGCTGAGAACTTATGAAAAGAGACAAGGATTTGGGAGGAAGATGAGCCAGATCAAGTGTTTTAAATGTCAAAGGTTTAGACACATGGGCGCACAATGTTCGAATAGAAGAATTATGATCATTAAGGGAGATGTCTTGAAGGTTAAAGTAGATAGCATAGATGGGGAACATAAGGAGAGAGGAGAAGTGGAAAAAGAGGTTGGGGTTAATAACGAACTAGTTGAGGAAGATGTGTTTGCTAAGGACCTAGACAAGCTAACCTTAATAGTCTGACGTATGATGAGTATAGAACCCTTTATTGAGGAGCTTTAGAGAGAGAACTTATTCCACATCACTTGCAAGGTAAATAAGAAAATTTATGCATTTAAAGTGGATAGTGGAAGCTATACCAATATAGCATATGTTGACCTAGTTAAGAAGCTCAAATTGCCGACTATCTCACATCTAAAGCTATATAAGTTACATTGGTTAAATGAGAAGGGAGCACTACATGCTACTCAATAAGTATTGCTACCAATATCTATTGACAATTACTCTGATGAAATTCTTTGTAATGTGTTACCCATGTGTGCCTCACATGTATTTCTTAGCAAACCTTAGGTTTTTAATTGGAGGGTTATTCATGATGGTTTCAGGAATATGTATGTATGTTGAGAAAGATGGAAGGAAAATTAACTTGAACCTCATGGCCCTAAGTTAGGTAAGTAAATTACAAGTCAAATTGGCTAGAGGATCGAAAAAGGCTTTGGAATTGAGTAGAGCTAAGCTTTACGTAGCCATCAAGTTTGACTTGCTAACCTTCCTATTGGTAAGGAGACTAGTGGAATTAAAGGAACAACTGAAGCTACTCGAGGAAGTCGAGAAGTTGCTTGAAGAATATTCCAACCTATTAGCAACCCTACTACAACGAGTAAATAGTTTCAAATTAAGAAGAGCCCTTTTAGAGGAGGTTATACTATGGCACATTCAGTTGCTACAATTTGAAACCTATGATGGGATGAGAGATCCAGAAGACCATTTAGAGTACTATCGCACTTTAGCTAAGTTGCATGATTTGAGTGATACTGTGGCTTGCCAAGCTTTTCCCTCAATACTAAGGAATGCAACAAGTACATGGTTCAAACACCTAAAGCCAACACTATTTGTATTTCAAAATTCTAACAAAAGTATTCCTTCAACACTTCCTTGTAAGTAAGCTTCCTGTTAGGGATTCTTCAATCCTTAACACAATTAAGCAGATATTATATGAGTTTATTAGAGATTACCTAGCCAGGTTTATGGCTAAGATGGTCCAAATTCTAAAATTAGACATGGATGTAGCTCTTAACACCATCATCGATGGTGTTAAGCCTTACGGAGACTTTTTCAAGTCTCTTACCAAAAGTAAGCCAAGAAATTTTGCCGAGTTTAAGGCCAAAGCCATGTCTTACATCAGATAAGAGGACAATATAAAGACTCGATGAGAGGCCGATTAAAATAGAGGAGACAAGAAAAGCAACAAGAGTAGAAGTGCGAAAGATCGGCTTAGAATGAACAATGACCAATGTCCTAACTCCAAGAAAAAAGGCCATGAATTCCAACATATTCAGTTTACACACTAGTCAATTGTCCAATTTCAGACATATTGATGGAAGTGTGTGGATAAAGAGGTGTTTTATAGTGGCTAGAAAGGATAAGAGGAAACCTATCAAGGTCAAATTCCAACTAATACTACAATTTCCATTGTGATAAAGGCTATAACACTAATAAATGCATCCAACTTAAGAATGCCATTGAGGATGCAATTCAGCAATAGCATTTACATAAGTTTATGGTGCATGATGCCAAGAATATTGAGCGACCATCTCAAAGGAGATGAAAAGACTAGGAGAATGTTACTTAACTAACTATTGTCGAGAATTGCCAACTTTGAGGTCAAGAAAATTCTCGTTGATACTAGAAGTTTGGTAGACATTATTTTTCAACATGCTTTTGATCAGATGAGACCAAAGATCACAGCACAACTAAGATCCTATAGTTATGATTTGTATGTCTTCAACAATCAACCTGTCCAAGTAATAGGAGTAATCTCTCTACCAATTCAGATTGGAGATGACGACTATGTCACGGAAGACAAAGTGAACTTCTTTGTTGTCAAATATTGATCCCCATATAATATGATCCTAAGATAGCCATGTCAACACTTATTAGGTATTGTCCCTTCCACTATTCACTTTAAAGCCAAATTCCCCACTCTTATGGGAGTCAGTGTATGTAAAGGGGATCAATAGTTGGCAAGATCTTTGTACATAATGGCATTAAGGCGAGAAGAAGTTTTTTAGGTGGAAACTTGTCTAGAAGGAAAGTCAGTCAGCATAGAAAATGCTAAAAATGAAACGGAGGAAATTTCATTGGGAGGTGATCCTGAAAAGACAACAAAGATAAGGAGACCCTTATCAGCAACCATCTGTCAAAGTTTAATCGACTTCCTACAGAATAATGCTGATGTATTTGCATAGTCCCCTTAAAATATGTCAGGTATCCCTAGAGATGTCACGGTACATAGGCTTCAAGTCGATCTAAGCACAAAAGTGATCTAACAAAAGAAAATACATCTTACCTTCGAAAGGCAAGTAGCCATAGAAGAAGAAGTCTAGAAACTCTTGAAGGTAGAATTCATTTCTTAGCTAGCCAACTGTATGTTAGTCAAGAAGTCTAATGGCAAATGGTGTATGTGCATAAACTTCACGGATCTTAATAAAGCTTATCTTAAGGATTTTACTTGTGAGAATCGATCAAATGGTTGATTCAACTGTCGGGCATGCACTACTCTCTTTTATGGATGCTTTTTCTGGCTACAACCAAATTAAAATGGACAAGAAAGATGAGGTTCACACATCATTTGTCACTAATCTCGGAACATATTGTTATATGGTGGTGCCCTTTGGGCTAAAAGACGTCGTTGCAACTTATCAACGGCTTGTCACTATGATGTTCAAGCCTTAGATACATCAAAATGTCAAATGTATGTTGATGACATGATCATGAAAAGCACAATAGAGGATTAGCATCTTATTAATCTTGAGGAGACATTTGTTACCTTGAGGAGGTACAACATGAAGCTGAATTTGTAAAGGTACGTCTTTGGTGCTACTTTGGGAATGTTCCTAGGGTATATGGTCACTCGACGCGGTATTGAACCTAATTTGAGAAAGATTGAGGCAATGAAAAATATGAAATCTACCCTTACTATCAAGAAGGTTTAGGAGCTCACTAGGTTAATAACTACTCTTAACAAGTTTGTGTTGAAAAAGTATAGACAGGTGCATAAGATTCTTTAAAATTCTAAAGAATCGCAAAGATTTCAAATGTACGGATGATTGTGAAAAGGAATTTGGTGAACTTAAGGAATTTCTTGCATCACCCCTAATACTCTCAATGCCTATCCTAAGAGAGAACTTGTATTTGTACTTATCCATTAGCTGCTAAGCGCTTTCTTTTGTAATGGTCCGAATCGATGGCAAGGAGCATCGCTTAATCTACTACGTAAGTCATCTCTTATAAGGACCGAAGCATCGATGTACAAAAATTGAAAAATTTGCATTAGCAGTGATTCTCTTGGTAAGGAAGTTAAAACCGTACTTTGAAGCTCACCAAGTCATAGCCTTCACTGATCAACCCTTGTAGTAGGCATTTCAACGGCCAGATTCTTCGGAAAGGATGATGAAATATACCTTGGAGCTGAGTGCCTATGGTATATAGTACAAACCCAAAACAACATTGAAAGCCCTAGTGCTAGCGAATTTTCTAGCTGAGTTCACTAGCAAGGAAAGCAACATTGAAATTGCCGAGAAGCCCATATGGTGTCTTTATGTCGATGGTTCTTCCACTAGAGAGGGAACAACGCAAGCCTTATTCTATAAGGACCCTATAATATCAAGGTTAATTATGCCTTGAAATTTGGATTTCCAGCTAGCAATAACGAAGCTTCAATAGCCAGACTTAAACTAGCAAAAGAAGTTGGTGTAGAGAAACTTGAAGTTTTCTTTGGTTCATAATTGGTGGTGAGTCAAGTTAAAGAAAATTATGCGACAAAGGAAGAAGAATTAAGCAAGTACTTATTGATAGTACAAATGCTTATGGAAGAATTTTAGTCCTTTTCAATCACAAAATACCAAGGAGTAATAATATTGCCGCTAATAAGTTATCCAAATTAGCCAGTATGGCATTTCCTAATTTGAGAGACGAACTCTTTGTTGAATTCCCCCCATACAAGAGTTTGTCCATTGTCTCATAAAGCTACGAATTAGCTCCTTGCTTGAAAGAGAAGTCTTAGACGGATCCCCTTTTGGATTATTTGATGGATGGTGTCCTCTTTGATGATAAGAAAGAAGCTTAAAGATTAGTTTATCAAGTTACAAATTACACACTGATAGATGATCAGCTGTACAAACACGGTATATCCTAACCCTATCTTCAATGCCTTCTTCTAAGAGATGCCCAATGAGTGTTAGCTAAACTATACAGCAGTGTATGTAGTAGCCATGTAAAAGCACAAATGTTGTATATCTATGCGTTGTGATTTGGCTATTATTAGCCAACAATAAAAGATGACGTGAGAATAACTATACGGCATTGTCCACAATGCCAAAAGCATGAGGCACCAAGTCATGCACCTTCTATTAAATTATGCAGCTTGTCCAATCCCTGGCCTTTTGCTTAATGGGGGTTAGACATACTTAGACCATTTTTAAAGTCTACAACTTTGCAACAATTCATCATTGTTGCTATGGATTATTTCATGAAGTGGGCAGAGGCTAAAGTAGTGGCAAGGAACACCAAATAGAAAGTTAAGGCATTTTTTTTTAACTTTATAATATCAAGGTTCAGAGCCCCATTTATGACAATCATGGACAATGGACCACAATTTGACAATAAAAAATTTTGGACATTTTGTGAGAAATACAACATTTGCCTGAATTACACATCTATAGCTTACCCTCAGACTAATGGGTAAGTGAAAGCTATTAACAAGATCATCTTACACAGCTTGAGGAGGAGGGTTAATCAAGCCAAAGGAAAATGGGTTGACAAATTGTTGCATGTTTTATGGGGATACTAGACTACCTGCAAAACCGTAAGAGGGGAAACGCTCTTTAGATTTGTGTACGGTGTAGAAGCAATTTTTCCAATCGAATTGGACCTACTGAATATATGTACGCAAAACTTCAATGTGATGAGTAATCAAGCCATCTTAACAACAAATTTGGATACTATTGAGGAAATCAGAGATGTCACAAGAGCAAGAGTTACAACATATTAGCATCAGGCAATCGGTTATTATAATTGGGAGGTAAAGCATAAGGTTTTTTAGCTTGGAGATTTGGTCTAACGAAAACTAACGGCAATTAGCACATCAAAGAAGCAAAGGAAGCTCGGTGCAAGTTGGGAGGATCTTGTTAGGGTCTAACAAGTCGTTAGTGAAGGGGCCTATCAATTAGAAAGGTTAGATAAATCAGTCATCCTTCGTACATAGAATGTCAAGAACTTGAAACTTTATTTTAATTAATTCCTTTGATGTTATGAAGCATTTCCATTTGTTTTGTAGGGAAATAGCCTAGTTGTTTTAGAAGACAATTATGTTCAAAGTTAACTTTGATTTGTTTCTCTACCTGATCCTTTTATGATCAACGGATTACTAATAAGTTTAAATTGCACGGTGAAAAACACTAGTGCTAAAGTTCAAACTTATCACAGCCAACAAACTTTATAACAAGTTCAAATAAGATGGCTAGTCCATGCCTCAAATGACTAACAAATAATGTCTCAAGAAAGATACCCAAATATTGCGTGTAAATAAAACATGCTGAGAAAATAAGGCTTGTGAAATAAAACATGCTAAGAAAATATGGCATGTGAAATAAAATATGCCAGGAAACGATAAAGCGCGTGAAATAAAACATGTTTAAATTACCAAATTACGCATGAAGAAATGTGCATAAGATTAATAACAAATATAATAGTAAATTTTCAACCACTTAGTTGAATACTGTCCATACAAAAGATAGCAAACTAATTACAAGGGAAACGATCTTATGATTTATTCTCAGATTGAGCAGAGGCATTCTGTTGATAAGAAGTTGGCACCTTACTAAAGCATATTTCCTTTTCGGTGCTTAGGGTTTTGGAACAAGTGGACTTCTCTTTGCGCTCATAGGGGATTTCTTTGGATAAACAATCTTTATCATCTCTATGATTCATAGCATAAGCCTCATTATTAACCTACATATTGATCTTGGCACTTGAATCTTCATCGGCTTCTTCGTCACAGTTGTTAACTTTATCATCAAAATCGGCAAAGTCCAAGTACGAGAGATCATAGTTAAGGTGAAACTTGAGGATTTCTTCTCTTGCCACTTAAACCCCCTCCAACAGGTTTTTTCTCACTAATCTCTCATATTGTTGACTTAGTGTCATGATTTCAAGTGCCGCTTCAATAGAGGGCCCTTTCCTTGCTACCTCCTTTAGTTTGGCAATATGACTTTGTAACCCAGAGTTGTTTGTCTCTAATCCCTTTATTTGCATCCTAAGCTTGCCTTCCTTGTCACTCATTGAGTTGATTGTTCAACCCAAACCCTAAACATTCTTCCTTCTTTTTACGCAAATCCTCCTTCACTTATTGGCAACCAAAAAGTGTGCCAATTTCTTAATAGCAAGTTCATCCTAATACTTTTTTGCCTCCATCTCAGCCCTTATTCTCATGTTCTTAGCGGCTACAATTTGAGCCTTTGAGGAGTTGTATGTATCCTCAATTTTCTGTAATAAGTCAATATGGAATGATGAATTTTCTAGACCACCTAAAAAAATACATAAAAAAATTATTATTATTATAATTACCTTTTTCATTTCTTTATTGGCTTCATCTAAGACCTTTAGAACATGGTTCCTAACCTATAAACAAACAAGAATGTTAGCAATCAAACACACCTAACAATTAAAAGGATTCAATTGATACTTACATCGTATAGTTTGGTTGTAACGTGCGCTTTATTAAAACCGCTGACACTTTCGACATTTTTCTTTGCAATCTCTTTGTCCTTAGTGAAGATAATACTTTCCACCAAGGTTAAGGATTTTGTTCCGTTACCTAAAGCCAAATCAGTATGTAAGATGTTGTGGCTCTAGTAGGGAACAAAATACTTGCCAACCTTTATGTTAAGGATGAATTCGACACTACTGATGTCGAGAGCTTTGTTTCGCATTGCCACCTTTGCCCTTTCGTCCAATTCCTTGGACCTCTTAGCATGAGGTTGGTCAATGAGTTTCTTCCCACTTGTTTTGTTTGTACTCAGCACGACATCCATTAAGAGAAATGACCCTTCAGTAGCATCAAGATTAGTGACTTCAACCTCGCTTCAGGCTTCGATTTCTTAGCTACCCTCTCTTGTCTCCTTAGTTGGAGGAATATTTTCAGTTAAAAGGGTCTCAATTTATGTGGCTTTGGTAAAACTAAGTTTATTTCTCCCTTATCACTTCTTGGCTGGACAAGAGGCTTTCTTTTAGGTCGCTACCTGTTTTGCTACGCCCTCTTTTACTACTTTCTTCACAACAATTGGTCGAGTAGCAGCAATCGTAGGTACTGCATGTCTATCGACTTTTGATTTTTTAGCCTTCACTTAGGCTAACAACTTGGTAAGATTCATGTCCCTTATGCCCATGTCTACTATAAAAAGACAAAGTATTTAATGATAAACATAGAGAAACCAAGGACTTACATGCTCCATGTCGAACAAAGCTTAAAGGCTAGGTTATCCTTCCCCCAAGGAATGAGAATGGCATTCCTCTTGTAGCTCTACTCAATACGGCTATCTCTCAGTCGCATACCTTCTTTTTTAGAGAAGATTGGCTCTCCATTTTCATATCGCCTAATAATTCTCCCGGTGTCCTAGAAAAACATCTTATTTTTCCTCTTCTCTTAAATCTTCTTTGTTGTGGTGAAATCAATTCAATACCCTTGGTGTGGATTGGTTCAGTCCATTAGGTCCAAAAAATCTAACTCTTCATTTGAAACAATAGATATGAACTTATCGTACCGCTTATGGATCTTAGACTCTAACCCGTCCATGAATTTCTGCCTATGCCTAATAGTCACAAAGTACCAACCATCGGGCTACCTCCTAATCATAAAGAAATATTGAAATAATTTAGGCATAGCCCTAACCTCAACTTCCTCCCAAACTATCTCGAAAGTTGAGAGAAGCCGATAAGTGTTTGGTGAGAACATACTCGATGTAACTCAAAAATAGTTGAAGAGATGCTTGACAAAAGTTAAGAATGGGAAGCATAATCTAAAGTCAAGATATTTTAAGTAGATATGAAACCCGTGCTCTCATGGAAAGTACACCCTTTCCTCTTCTCTCGGCTTCCTAAGATTCCATGTTTTAGGAAGGTCTTGCTAATATTTGCTATACTTTGAAACAAGAACTCTGTCAGCAGTACTAACCACTTTGTCTAGTGAATAACTAAAGTAAATTATATTATTATACAACTATCTTACCACAAATCTTCCTCCTTTATCTTCTAGATAAGTATTTGCCGTAAGAGAGTTGATTTGGGTAAGTTTGTCCCATCGCTCTACTATACTATTAGCTAAGCTAATCGAGGAACATGCTGTCTCACTCCTTCTTTAGGGTAAGAGAAAGAGCCTTAGTCTCAATTACTTTAGATTTTGAAAGAATAAGTCAACAAATTACATTGCAAACCATACCTGATTTTGGCTATAACGAATGTCATATAACTTTTTAAAGAATTTGAAGGTAAAGACAAGATGTTGAGAGTAAGTGGAAGCTTATGGATGCAAATGAAGTTGAAATTTGTTTTTGATATTGAAAAGTTGTTTAAATATGGATGATTTACCCTCGTAACTCTAACACGTTTTTTACAGAAATGATGAGTTGCTTAGATGATGGCGTAGATTATTTACATGTATTCCGAGACAAAAATCTAATAGTTATCAAGGTTCTGATAGTTATTAGCGCCTGTGGTGTAATTGCAACTAGGGTGACAACTATCATACATGCTACTATTTAGTCTTCTAATAGGCAAGAAAATTGAAAAGTCGTAACCTTTTAGATAGGATGCGATCCATCCTTCTAAATGGAAATGAAGGAACTTCCCACATTACTCGGCATTTGGGAAATTACTCCCCAATCAACCCCATGGAGAATATTAAAATATTTACTCCCTTAGTCAAATCCTCGAACACAGGATTTAGGGAGAAAATGTTGATAGTCAAATTTCATTCACTTGGTTGTTGACATGCCAAGTAACTCCATTCTTGACTAACACCAAGTAACATAGATCCGTATCTGATTTGAATTTAAGGAAAGTGGTGCGAACAGTTATCATTTGGTATGTTATATTACATAACTTCCCACTATTCCTACATTTTAGGAATGTACTTAATTAAGACGTCTCCATGTGTCCCAATAATCATGTCATTAACTACTGTTTTAGATACTCAATATTTACCTATAAATATAAAGAAGAAACGCTATAAGAGATATTAGATAATTCATTTTCACTCACTTAGTCTCTTCCAATATTCCTTTATCAACTTAGGCATTAGAGTGGTCACATCAAACTGGTCCTAGTACCTTATACCATTCTCTTTCTTTGTAAGATCAAGGTCTTAATCCAAAATCCCTTAGCAACACCTTAGAAGCGGGTACTTATTCTTAATCATAACCTTATTTAACTCCCAGTAATCTATATAAAGCCTCAAACTTTCATAATTCTTCTTGACAAAGAGTATTGGTGTATCCCATTGTAATGTACTAGGTCTAATAAAACCTTTGTCTAACAGCTCTTGAATTTGCTTCTTTAGTTTAACTAAATCTATTGGTGCCATACGGTAGGAGATCTTAGAAAAACATGTAGTCCCTGGAATAAGGTCAATAATGATGAATTCTATTTCCTTATCAGGTGGCAATCCAAGTAAATCCTTAGGGAAAACTTCAAGGAACTTTCATACTATAGGTATATCTTCTAATTTGGTTTCCTTAGCTTGTATATCCATAATCAAGGCTAAGTAACCTATACTCCCTTTACGTATCAACTTCCGCACTTTACTTGCTGAGATTACTTAGGGAATTGCATCACTAAAACCTTCCCTTAAAACAATAATGCTCTCTACCTAACCTTTGAAACACTACTATCTTATTTTTATAGTCACCATTTTCTTTATACTCAGTCATCCAACCCATCCCTGATATTACATCAAATCCTTTCATATTTAATACTATTAAATGTACTAGCATCTCATGAGTATCTATATTGACATTCCCATCTCTTAGCTTATAACATACAACTTGTTCTCCTCTGGAAGGTACTATGACTACCATCTCATATACTAAGGTTTCTATTGGTAGTTGATTTCTATCAATATACTCCTTCAAGGCATATAAATGAGTCACTCTAGTATCAAATAAAGTATACACATAATTATCTCCTATTGACACCAATCTTAGAACAATTATGTATAACTATATCACTTTATATTCATGAGTAACACCAATATATTTAAGCTAACTAACTATTAAATATACTCAAGTTAGAGAATTCCTTATTTTCATTTTTTTGTTCTTTTAGGAACTCTTTTCCAGCATATTATATCACTCTTTCTCTTTCCATGACTTCATTATAGGTCTTTAATTGAAATTCTTTCCATAACTATTAAATGCTTCGATTTCCTCTTTCCATAAGTAGCAAGTCTTCCTGAAGTTTCTTATGTAGACTTCCCGGAATGTATTCTTTTAAAAATTCCTCCTTAAACTCATTTCAAATGATAAGTTGAGACATAACCTTATTCTTGAAGCTCCACCATATTCCCGCTTCCTATGTAGCATAAAAGTCGCATAAGTTAACTTTAAGTCCTCTAGAATCTCATAGATTTCAAAGGATTGCTCAATATATGCCAACTAATCTTCTGTTTCAACAGGATCATTAGGTTTACCTTCAAAGTATTTGTTAACTTTGATAAACTCATAAAGTTTCATCTTATAAGGTTCCATTACTCCCAAAATATTTTCAGGTTAACCTTCACTTTCTCAATTTTGGAATGCCTACAAAGGTTCAAGACCAAGATTAATTATATTAATTCTCTTAACATAATATTTCCTTAAATCAGTATCATTTAGCTAACTCATTCATTTAAATCATCAAACATCCTATTCAATCCTCTATACTATAATATCCTTCCATTTTATATTATAATCATCTATCACAATAGGAAAAATTCACATCCTAGTAATATCATTTTATGTTTAGACTCATCAAACTATTCAATCACCGCTACGATAGCATCACTTTTAAATTCCACTATGCTATTGAATTCTCATTTCTGAATATTGCTAAGATGGTCAAAACTAATGAACTCTTAATAAATGTACTTCAATCATGAATTTGAGGTATCCTTACACTCCAAATCTCTAGTAGAAATATTTGTTCTTAATTCAACACAATAGAAAATATCTCCTTCTATTCTCTCTTCAACACTTGTTCCTTATACCCTTGTTTCTTCACTTCAACTTACAGTTTTAAGCCTTTTGAGAGTATACACATCAATAATACTGAAATTGGGGAGAAATTTCACAGTTGATTGACAAACGTACATATAACATTGACATAATACATATAGGTGATATTCAATATAGTATATAATCTAAAGATCTAAGTTTGTTAATTTTAATCCTAAATCTACCCAAGTTCTACCCCATCTCACCATTTGATAGGTTTTTCCTATTTCTAATAACCTAAAACTCTGATACCACTTCTATTAAGGCCCTAAGGGGAGGGCTACTAAGATGGTCTAAAATTTTTATTTCACGTGTGTACCTATGATACGAAAACCGCTTTGCAAGTCGGAAATTACAAGACTCTAAATAATTAGTCACTAAGGTTTTCAATTTTAATTAATTAACTTATTATAAAATATAAGTGACTATAGTTATGGATATCTGATAGGCTACAATCCATCAAAATCGTAGAGAATCGGTATCACCTACTAAATGCTAAGACAAGGTATAATAACTTACTAATTTATAAGAAATACTATATAATCCTATCATATGAATATAGTCTACATAAATTATTTCTATACCATTATACACTTTTCAATCAACTCTAACATTGCCAAACTTATCTCCAGTTTATACTCTACTCTCAAGCTAATCCCAATCCCTACTTATAAGAAACCTGCAAAAGAAACTATAGGAGAATGAGCAAACCATGGTTTAGTGAGTTCATTCCTCACTACTACCTTTCAAGCAAGTTATCAATCATTATTAGCATATATGCAAGCTATCTACATACAAAATGAATATAAGTAACACATTCATAGGAGTTCAGAACTATGGACGATGTAGATTTGCATCATCTATATGTCAATTTTTCCTCCATACTTACCCGCGTGGAGCACCTCACCTTAACCGTATGAAGCTACCTAGGGGTAATGTCCCACTAAACGATATTCAACTATTACCCTAATCTAAGAAATAACAATCAATATAGGTGGACCCCAACTAAGGCTGCCCACTAAACATATCAAAGGCCCCTCGAGCATATAAAGTGAGTCCATCTCACAATCAACATATATTCAAGGCCCAACGGGTACAAATATGCAAGTCCTCTCACAAACAATTGGTGAGGTCACTCACTACTTAACTTTAAGGGATAAGATTAGAGTTGTAGTAGAAGTAAGCACAATAACTCACAAAAGGGAAAGGTATAGTATATTTAATATCAAATCATTGTTGCGGCTACAATGTATAAGGGTATTTATACCTAATAATCTAGGGAAACCTTCTAAAACTAGAAAAGACAAAAATGGTTATTATTTAAAAAAAGTAAAATATAAGGAATGAAAAAGGGTATAAGTGAAAATTTAAGAAAACAAGTGATTGACACTAGATGATTTCATGAGGTTGTCTAACATGTAGTTGGTAGCTAGTGGCTGGGCTTCTAGCAAAATAAACAAATTTGTACAGTTAGTTGGGCTATTGTCGAGTAGAGATGCCAAGGAGAACTAAAGATTCCTCTCAGTTAAACTTGGCCTAAACATGCTTTAGATAGCTTAGAGTCAAGTTGGTTGAGTAAGTGATTAGGTGAGCCGAGTTATTACTTAGACACTCTTCAAGTCAATAGTTAAAGATGATCAATAAGCTTAGGAGAGAGTATCTACTTTGTCAATCCTTGAAGCTCTCAAGCTTTGGCTTAAGTTAGTGGTCCAGTGACTCGATTCTTATCATCCTCTTCGAGTAGACTTGGATTTGGGATCAAATCTAGTTGATCTTGGTTCTATTCTAAAAGGACCTTTGGCTTGGGCAAATAACTTACATTTCCTCTTATTTACAAACCTCTCTTTGCCTAGGTGTAACCATACTAAGTCACCAGGCTATAATTGTACTATTTTCCTTCCTTTACCCTTCTTCTTTAACTTCTTGGAAACTTGATTAATTTGCTAATCAACTTTCTAATAGATTTGTTGAAAGGACTCTGCTCGAGCTCTCGCATTAAGGTCTTCTTTTTCAAACATGGGTGCTGGGGCATAACCAAGGGGTAGCTTTAGGTTGAAGCCATAAGCAACTTGAAAGGGTATTTGTTTAGTAGTACTATATACTATTCAGTTGCAAGCAAATTCCACCATAAGTAAACAAGCATCCCAATTGACTAAGTTCTTCCCTACTACAGCTTAGAGCAATGAACCTAAAGTGCATTTGATGACCTCTGTCTGACCGTCTATTTAAGGATGCATTGAAGTATTAAATAGCAGTCAGGTTCCCATCCAATGCTAAAAGAGTTCACCAGAAATGGCTTAAGAACTTCAGGTCTCTATTTGACACTACACTCTTCGCCACTCCATGTTAGCAAACTATTTCTTATAAAAACAAAGAATCAATAACTAAAGTATCATTAGGTTTAATGTAAGGCACAAAGTGTGCCATCTTACTGAATCTATCCATGACGACCATAATAGAGTCTTTACCTTGGGCGATTCAGGATATTCTAAAGATAAAATCTTTGGTTAGCTCATTCCAAGGTCGAGTTCAGATGGGTAAAGGCATTGCTTTCCCTTGTTTAACTTAACTCTTGGCCCTCTTACTAGTAGCACAATTCTCAACAATCTAATGCACTTTTCATCGCATCTTTGGCCAAAAGAATCTACTATTCAACAACTCATATGTTCTTCTTTCTCTGAAATTTCTAAAAAGCCCACTAGAATGAGCTTCTCTCATTAGCAACTCTCTCTAAGAACAAGTTGGCACATAACTTACCTCCCTGAAATAGATATTCATCTTCCACATGGTAGTCATCCACTATTCTTGTAAGCTCCATAACTAAGCAATCCGAGGTTTCGATCGATTGAAAGACCCGATCAAGCCTAAATTATAAAGTAAAGCTAGAAATATTAGTAAACCGATCCCGTAAGTTTGAATTTAAAAAAATAAGTAATAAAATAGGAGACTATAAAATTTTCAAATTTTAAGTATATAACTTGTTATTTATCGAAAATGCGTAAAATGCATTCCGGTACTTAACGAATCGCTAGAGATAAATTATATGTATACTAAAAATTATAAAATGACCTAAATACTATTTAGGAATATTTATTTATACTATATATGAATTTACATATAGGTATAAATATGCATAATTACTTAAAATACGCGAAATGTGCTAAAATTATACTAAATAATTAAATAAAATTCATAATTAATTAAGAAAAAAATCAAGAAAAATCAGGAAAAATCAATAATGATCCAAATTAGGTCATGGTAGGTCATAATCTACAAAATAAAAATTAACCAATTAAAATTAGACAACACAAAAGCCAAAAATTAAGAAAATTGGGCAAAGTCATGTCTAATTAATGCACAATAATTACACTAAAGCTCTATAAATAGTAAGAAAAATTTAGAAGCTCATTTAGACAGTTAGAAATCAGAGAAAATTAGTGAGAGCCAAAGAAAAAAAAAAGGAAAACTATGTAGTTAAGGCCACAAAGGAGAACCCAGACCCGACGGGCAGCTGGGAGTAGATGGCCGCCACCACCACATGGTGGTGGCAGTCCCCAGGCCGGCCGACAAGGTTACGGCGGCCGGCGGTGGCCGAAGCCACTCAGACTGGTGAGTCCGATTTCTAACCTGATTCTTGTGTAATTTTGTAAAAATAGTAAATAGTTTTATAAAATTATGAAACTTGTTATTTTGAGGTTTTATTGTATGTAGATTTAGCGAAAAATAGTGATTTAGTTTAATCACATCTAAAAATATAGGGCCCTTAAGAAATCGTGCAAAACCAAGTATGATTAGAATGGAAAATAAATAGGTATAAGAGTGTAGTTTGGAGCTCAATTTTTTTCTATAGAATGCTCATGTGATATAGAACAGTGCTATAAAGCCATTTTTTCAAAATTTTTAAGTTAATTTTTATCCCTAAAATGATGGAAAAATTGGGTAATTTGGGGTTAATTAGGTGATTAAGATATTAATTACTGATTTAGATAGTAATTAGATGTTTAGGGATGTTAATCTCTGATGTGGAACCCTAATCCTAACCTTTGGAGTATTAAGTATGATTAATTTAGGAAATTAGGTAATTAATATAAGAAATTAGTAATATGTGAAATTGTAAATTAATAAATCTAAAAGTTAGGGTTATTTAGATAATATTAGAGTAAAAATCAGAATAGTATTACAGCTGAATTAAGATTGAATTTTAGGTAATTGTATAAAAAAAGTAAGATTTTCTTATATCGGGGATAAATCCGATACCCTAATTAAGGCTAGCGTGTACTGAATAACTTAGAATACTAAATTAAGACCCAATAGGATATTTGAATACTTGAGCTTAATGTGATTAATTTCACATTAGGATTCGAGCATATTTAGGACTTAGAAATCGAACTAAAACCTAATTTAGAAATTGATGCGAAAACCGAACCTGAACCTAACCCCAAACTTAGAATAATTATAAAAGACTTAAGACCTAGATAATTATGTATATTAAACCCTAAATAAAACATAACAATAAGCGTTATAGGAGAAAATGAACCTATAATCATTATATGAAAACTGAAACCACGTTTGTGTTATAAAGATGATTGGCGATGGCCTGAGCAAGTCAGACCTCGAGTGAGTGAGCGAGGAGTCGAGGTAAGTTGGGATTAATATAATGCTTTATTTTGGGAGGCTTGAGATTATGCTTGGTTGTGCTTGTTAGATAGTTGGATGTGTGCATGTGCTTGATTATGGGTGATGCTATGATTTTGTTTATTGCTCTAGCATGTATTGTACGATTTACATGAAATGATTAATCACCCTAAACTAGACTTAATCAAATATATGACCAGTAATCATAATCGGACATGCATGGTAACCCGTTAGGGGAACTTAGGACTCTCCGGCCAAATACCGACTCCTTCGAAAAGGATAGCACAGGATTGCAAAATGGTCCCTTCTTTATCCTTAGTCGAACTAAGTGACAGGAGAGGAGGTCGCGGTGAGGGTGAAGATAGTGGTTCGAAGGTAGTCGCGGGAAGAGCAAGGTCTCCATTACACAAGCTTGGGTTTGGTCGTGAGCTGTTGTATTAACGGCAACTCCTCAACCCGGATTAGAGTGGGAGCAATTTCTCTAATCTCACGACGGGCCGGATAACGTCGTGCAATGGCATTTGCTTGTACATGCATTGCACCTAATAAGTGATTGAAAACTTTATTGTGTGTATGGTATAGTTTTAAGTTCTCCATCCTAATTTACTGAGCTATGGTTGCTCACATCCCTATAGACATGGTGCAGGTGCTGGCTAAGAAGCGGTAAACAACTACCCTGAAGCTAGCAACTGCTGGATCCTAGGGAGTGAAGAAAAACATTGAAGAATAAACACACATATTTTAAGGTCTAAGTTTTTATTTTAGAATTATTTTTCATTTTTAAATAGTGTAATAACTGAATTAAAGTGTATATATATATAAATTTTCTCACTTTCTTAGGTAAATGATCTATTTAAATTACAAACTGTATACTTCAAAGCGGGTTAGTCGTGGACACCTTGTGTAGATCAGGTCTAAGATAGCGGTTATAAGGCCAACTTCTATCTTAGGATGGTTTACACGGTAGGGCTGTTACGACTCTGTCGCTTCGAGGCGTGACAATTCTTCCCTCTTCACATTATCCAAATATAGGACAAAAATGGGGGTCTATAAGATATTGCTTTTTAATTCTTGCAAATCCTAAGAGTCTAGTTTATAGCTTAGTGAGAAGGACATGCCTTCTTGATAAGGTATTAGCAAATACATTTGTTTTGCCTTATTTGTACTTGATCACAAAACTGAAACCTTTTAAGAATTTAACCCATCGAACTTGTCATTTTGATAGCTTAGTCTGACTTCCAAGATGCCTTAAGGACTTATGATTAGTATAAATGACAAACTTTCTCAGTAGTAAATAATGTTACCATACTTGGAGTGCTCAAATAAGTGCTAGGAGTTCTTTGTTATATATTGAATAATTCAATTGTAGTCCTTGTAGCTTCTTACTATGGTAGGCAATAGATTAGCCTTCTTGCATTAGCACAACACCTGATGCATCACATTCAAACTCAAATATTTTCTAAAAATCAAGTAAGGCTAACATAGGTGCAAAGTTTAATCTCTCTTTCACCTCGACATAACTTCTTTCTCTCCTAACTTAAAGTTAATGTTTGTAGACACCCCATTTTCACCCCTACCCTTTTTTTATTTTTTCAAAATTTTTATGATAAGGTAAGGGTCCTAATTCAGGAAATATGGAAAAGAATGCAAAATTTAGAAAAATTAAAAAAAAAAAAAGAAAATAAAAAAATACAAAAAAGTAGAAAATTTAGAAAATTACAAAAATAAAAAATAAAAAACTTAGAAAAACTACAAAAAAATAAAATATTCTAGAAAACCTGAAAAGTAGAAAAATTACAAAACTTAAAAAAGTTTTTAATTAGTTTTAGGTGTTAATAAAGAAAGACTATTAAACTTAGGCTTAGATTCAAATCTAGCTCAAGCTGACCTTATCTATATGAGAAATTTAATTATACATATGGACAAGCCATAAGTAAACGACCAAGTGGTAATACACTTAGATTTGCACTTGAGTTTAACTTGGAGGTTTAGAGTTCAAATCTCACTAAAGGCACAAAAATGTCTTTTATTTCTCCTTCTTTACAAAACACACAGCAACCACGTGCCAGGATCATATACATGCACACCATACCGATACGTAGCCTAACACATGTCAAGCTACAAACGTGGCACATTACCATTCGACCCCACAGCTAACGTAGCGCTACATTAGTGCCACATTAGCAATTCCTTTCCCTTTCCTTCCGTTTTTGTTCCTTTCTTACTCAAAGCTGACCTAACCCCCTCACTTTGCCTCCATTTATCACAAAAATTCCATACACAAGCACACTTGTTTTTAGTCAAATTTCACACGCCACGTGGCTCTCTATGTATTGAATCCAAGAACGTAGTTAGATTCATCCCTTTGACCATTCAAAGCGAAGGTAGAAAATGGGAAAAAAACAAAAATTCTAGAATCAGCCATTAATGCTCATTTCCTTATATGACCTTAAATCAATAGTCAAGGAAGACGGGAGTTCTCTCACTTTCACAAGCTCTCTCTCTCACCGATTACCTTCGAGCATAACAACTTAACACAACTGTCCTTTCTCTTGGATAAAAAACTAAACAATACAACAACACATCGACTTTGACTACACTCTTTCGATCCACCCCCAACCGTGACTCAACACAAACCGTAGCATCGCAACACACAACAACAACCCCCACAACCAATTGCCAAACCTACGTACCATGGCAACCATACACACTACTGACCTAAGCACCATACCATCTGCACCACAACAACGGACCCATCCCTGACCCATCTCTCTCTCTATGAACACACTTTACACCGTATGTAAATGCTTGACACACCCATTTCCCAAATCCATTGCACATCCTCATCGACCACCCATACACGCCATTGTCACATACCCACACGTGAATCTAATAGAAATCAACCCCTTGGACCGATCACAAGAAGCCAAGCTCAAGGACTTCAAAGGCTCGCATGGAAAATATTAGCTCTAAGCCATAACCGAGAGAAGAACTCCTATCCCGATCCAACCTCCAGCCAACCTGTCTATCATATCTTCACGTATGTCTAACATGCTCCTACCCAACAGCAAAGTCCTAATCCAAAAGACAGCCTAGAACTAGCCAAGCCGAGCTCCCAACCTAATCTACTAATGTCTTACTTCAAGGCAACTAACCTTTTTCTAGGCTGATTGGCTTTTGACCTGATCCAGACCGCAACGCATTCCTGCTTCTACCTATGTTGTATCATATCCCTGATGTCCAGCTACTAAGTGACACGTGTCTTTTGACACAATGCTCGAGAATGATTCTTTCTTTTCCATACTGAATATTCTGTCTCTTTTACCCTTTTTAATATGTCTTATGTAACCTAGTGTAGAATGCTTTTGTCTTTTCATTCATGTAAAGCTACCCTAGTGAATGGGTATATAAACCCCTATTTTCTTATATGCGAGCATCATTCAACTTTCACTATAGAATTATTCACCTTAAGCAACCTTAGTGTTCTTGTTATCACTTAACTCTTATATATTTCCTTTAGCAGGAAGTAGCGGCGAGTGACCCTTCAATCTAAATCGGTATGTCATATCCGGTAGATTGTTGGTTGAGTAAGATCAAGTGGTATGTCATATTCATTTGATAGCTACCCAGACTTTGCTAGCTTTTTCTTTATTTCTTTTCGGTTCGCTTCGTTGTGGTGCCTTTCTGTGTGTCCAACCTTAGAGATATATGAGCTTTGCTATTATCAAAATATGGTTCCATGAGAAAGTGTGTGAAGTTGCAATTAAATTTTTGTTCACTTTACTGATAGTAGCTTTCCATGGCTACTGCAGTATGTTGGTATGACAGTAAGAGTGGTTTTATTGTTACTCAGTTTTGCTCTATTTTTCATTGTGAAAACAGAGCAAGTTTGTTTCTATCTTATTTGGGTGACTATTAGGTATTGAAGCTGTAGGCAAGTTGTCAATTCATTTGAGAAGTACTGTACAATGTTTGATTCAAGTGTTTTGGGTGTTATTGGTGACATGAGCAGTGGTGCCGAACCTAATCATGATCTTAATGGTAGTAACACCCCAAAGTCAGTTGACGATAAGCTTGACAAATTCACAAGCCTTTTTGAAAGTCTAATCACTACAATGCATGTTAACAGACAACAACCCTAAGGTGTACAGTAGAAAAACCTACAAGAAGACGCTCCTAAGAGACGCTATAGTCGAGGTAATTAAACCAATCGCCCAATTCGATTGCCATAAGCTGGAAGAGTAATAAACCGAGTTACTATATGAAGACTAGAATTAAGGGAAATTAGGGAAGATGACAAGGAGCTGGGTGTTGAAAGGTTTAGTGAAGAAGAAGAAGTTGATTATTACTGAGTATAAGAATGAGGACGCCAAGTCCCTCGAGGGCTAAACAATGTCAAGATACAAATCCCACCCTTTAGTAGAAGTAGAGATGCAGATAAATGCTTAGAGTGGGAAGAGAAGGTTAAGAAAGTATTTGAATATTATGGGTATGAAGATGCGGTCTAAGTCTAACTTACTGCATTGGAGTTTACTAGGTATGCCACCATGTAGTAGAAGAATCTGAATGTAGCCAAGGCAAGAGATAGAAGACGAGGTGTTAGAACTTAGGATGAGATGAAAAGGTTAGTAAGAGACAGATTTGTACTGAAGACTTATCTACAAGATACATTTACAGAGTTAAAAGAGCTGCACCAAGGAAGCCAATTTGTTGACAACTACATGAGAGAGTTCCAAATGTTAATGATTTGAGCCAATATGGAAGAGATAGAGGCTTGTATAGTATTGAGGTTCATTTTTAAGCTTAAGTATGAGATTCGCAATATCGTAGAAGTGCAAAGGCTTTATAATTTGAAAGAGGCCATCAAGATAGCATAGAAGGTCAAAAAGCAAAGGAAAAATGTTTCAAGCTGACCTAGGCCAACATTCTCCCGAGCCCCAATACTATGCCAACTTGTTAAAGTCGAGCTTAGGAGACCATACCTGGTTAAAAGAATGAATAACCTGACAATAACCAAGCAGGTCAGCATGGCCAAGCAAGATAGCTAGGCCAAGTTAAGGTTAAGCCGCCCCTAAGAATGTATGAAAAAGGAAAAACCTCCAAACGAAAGTCTAGCGAAGTGAAATTGTTTAAATGCTTAGGCTTCGAACACATGGCTATTGAGTGTCCAAACCAATGTATCATGGTGCTCCGAGGAGATGTAGTGGATAACACCTACAAGAGTCAGCCTAAAGAGGAGAAGGATGTTTGAAAGGCAAAAGCCGAAGAGGAAAAGGAGACTTGTGTCTATGCCGACCAGAGAGAAGTAATGACCCTAGTCTTGAGACAAGTCCTAAGTTCCTTATTGAACCCTAAGGAGGACTAAAGGGAGAATTTGTTCCATACCAAGTGTACCATCAAAGGCGAATTATGCACGACCATAGTAGATGGAGGAAGTTGTACAAATGTTGTTGCATAATCTCTTGTACAGAGGTTAAGTCTACCGACCTTAAAGCATCCGCGACCTTATAAGTTGCATTGGATTCATGATAAAGGTGCTTTACATGTAACTGAACAAGTGACCATACCATTCAATGTTGAAAATGTATACAGGGATGAAGTATGTGTGATGTCGTCCCTATGGAGGCTTCACATTTGCTACTTAGACGACTGTAGTTATTTAACCGACTTGTTACGTACGACGTATATAAGAATACCCATGCCTTTATTAAGAATGGAAGGAGGATAATGTTGCAACCCCTAACCCTGTCCTAAGTAAATGAAACCCATAATCAATTCACACGAGCTAGTAAGAAAAAGGCCTTAGTAATGAGCCATAGGAAGCTCTAATCTGTTGAGGAGGCTAGTGACCCAATGTTCTTTTTGGTTAGACAATTGATGGAGATGAAGCAATTGCAAGAAGTCCCAGAAGAAATCCGACGCTTGCTAAATGAGTTTTCCAACGTATTACCGGAAGAACTACTTAGAAGACTGCTACCAGTCCAAGGCATAGAGCATTATGATGATTTGTAGTTGGGAACCACCCTACCTAACCGACCTCCATATAGGATGAACCCTAAGTAGGTTGCCAAGTTGAAAAGACAGGTGGATGAACTCATTAAGTGAGGATATGTAAAGGAGAGCATGAGCCCTTATACTGTACCAACTTTACTCATTTTAAAGAAAGATAGTTCATGGCACATGTACATCGATAGCCAAGCAATCAACCAAATTACTGTTAAGTACGAACACCCGATACCGAAGTTCGATGACATATTGGATGAGCTTTATGGTGCAAAGATATTTTCAAAGATAGATTTGCGGAGTAACTACCACCAAATTCACATGAGGCTAGGCAATGAATAAAATATTGCCTTTAAGATTAGGTACGGACTCTACGAATGGTTAGTTATGCCATTCGAACTTACTGATACATCGAGCAAATTCATGAGCTTAATGAACCATATGACGAGCTCTCTTCTTGGAAGATGTGTGGTCGTATACTTTAATGACATATTAGTATATAGTGACAGCTTGAACAACCATGTTTAACATCTTCACGAAGTATCTAGCATTCTGCGAGTTGAAAAGTTATATAAGAATGTAAAGAAATGCATGTTTTGCTAGAAAGAAGTGACGTTCCTAGGGTTTGTAGTGTTAAAGGAAGGAATTTAAGCAAATGAGGAGAAGATCCAAGCTACTTTAAAGTGGCTGACACCGAAGAATGTCACTGAAGTTCGAAGTTTCCATAGCCTAGCTTCTTTCTATAGGTGATTTATTAAGGACTTTAACACAATAGCTACCCCATTAATCGAGCCGTTAAAGAAGAATGAAGGTCCAGGTAAAATAATCGAGTTGAGCAAAGCTTCAGGGAGATCAAGGAGAAGCTCACCTCGGTACCTCTCCTTTCACTACCAAATTTTGACAAGCCCTTTGAACTGGAGTACGATGCATTAGGAGTTAGAATTGGTACTGTCCTAATGCAAGAACGACGGCCCATCACTTACCATAGTGAGAATCTAAGTAGCCTAACCCAGAACTATTCTACGTACAAGGAGATGTACTCCCTTTTCTAAGCCCTTACTGTTTGGTAACATTATTTGCTACTGTGAGAGTTTGTTATTTATATAGACCATGAGTTTCTAAAGCATCTAGGGAGACAGAACAAGCTTTCTAAGAGGCAAGCCAAGTGGTTGGAGTTCATGGAGAGTTTCTCGTACATCATCTGACATAAGAAGGGAAGTGCAAATTTGGTTTCCAATGCTCTATCACGACGGTAAACCTTACTAACTACTTTGCAGACAAAATTATTAGGATTCTTACTAATTACCGAACAATATGCTCATGATTCTCGTTTCAACCCTATCATAGAACAGTACAAGGATGGAATAGCTATCAAGAGATATTATCTCAAAGATGACTACCTGTTCAAGGACCGCAAGTTATGTATTTTGAACTGCTCAACACGTGAGTTATTGGTCAAGAAAGCTCACAGCGATGGACTTTTAGGCCACTTTGGGGGAGCTCAAGACAGCCAATCTATTGAAAGAGAATTTTTGCTGGCTAGGTTTGGCCAAGGATGTCCATAAGGTGGTTAGTAGTTGTGAAGTGTTCAAACGTGCAAAAGGGAAGAGAGAACCTCATGGAGAATATATGTTGTTACCAACACCAACCTTATGTTTAGTCGAACTCAACATAGACTTTATCTTAAAGTTGCCCTAAATATGCAAAGGTAGAGATTCTATTTTTGTTATAGTACCATTTCAGCAAGATGGCGCACTTCATTCTATACCATCAGGCTAACGATGTTTTATATATTTTTGATTTGTTTTTTGCAGGAGGTTATCTAACTACATAAAGTACCAAAGATTATTGTCTTAGATCGGGACATAAAATTTCTGAGCTATTTCTAAAAGACTCTTTGGAGGAGCCTTAGGACTAAACTAGTATCCAACTCCAGTAACCACCTTTAGACTAATGGCCAGATCGAAGTAATGAATAAGATACTAGGCAATCTAGTCAAAGCTATTGTAGGGAAGAACTTAAGGGATTGGGATCTGTACCTACCAGTCATGGAGTTCACATATAACCGAACTGTCCATAGTGCTATAGGGAAGACCCCATACGAGGTCGTCTATGGCCTTAACTCAACCATTCCCCTGGACATGATCAGCACCCCAATAGCTATTGAAGAAACTTAATTTGGAGCTGATCAAGCTCAAGAATTACATGAACTGTACCAGTCCGTAACAAAGAAGATCGCCAAATTCAATCAGAGACAGCAAGAGAGTAATGTCTAAAGCCACCAAATTGTTTCTTTTCAACCAGGAGACTTAGTATGGATTCACCTCTGCCGAAAGCAATTCCCGTACTTAAGACAAAGCAAACTATCTCCTCAAGCTAATGGCCCATTCAAGGTCTTAAAGAAGATCGACCATAACACCTACCAGATCGAGTTGCCTGATGACTATGGTGTCTCCTCTACCTTCAATGTGTCCGATCTGATTCCCCATCAACCAATAGAAGAAGACCCTGCGAGCGCCCTAGAAGAACAAGCAGAAACTGCTTTAGATTTAAGGACAAATCTTTCTAACCCCTAGGCAAATGATAGGAATCAACCCCTTAGACTAATCACAAAGAGCCAAGCTTGAAGACTTCAATGGCTCGTACGGAAAATACTAGCTCTAAGCCATAGCTAAGACAAGGACTCCTATCCTGATCCAACCTCTAGCGACCTGTCTACCAGATCCTCACATGTATCCAATATGCTCCTACCCAATAACGAAGTCTTAATCTAAAAGACGACTTAGAACTAGCTAAGCTGAGCTCCCAACTTGATCTACTGGCGTTTGACTTCAAAACAACTGACCTTTTGCTAGGCTAATTGGCTCCCAACCTGATCCAGACTGTAATGCATTCCTACTTTCGCCTACGTTGTATCATATCCCTAATGTCCAGCTACTAAGCGATACGTATCTTCTAACACAATGTTCTAGAATGATTCTTTTTTTTTCTGTATTGAATATTCTTTGTCTCTTTTACCCCTTTTACTATGTCTTGTATAACCTAGTGTAGAATACCCTTTTGTCTTTTCATACATGTAAAGCAACCCTAGTGAATAGATATATAAACCCCCACATTCTTGTATACGAGCATCATTCAACTTTCAATAGATAATTATTCATTTTTAGCAACCTTAATGTTCTCATTATCACTCAACTCTTATCTATTTCTTTTAACAAGGAGTAATGATGAGTGACCCTTCAATCCGAACCGATATGTCATATTCTGTAGATTGTTGACTGAGTAGGATCGAGTGGTATGTCATATCCATTAGGAAGTTTCCCGGACTTTACTAGCTTTTTCTTTGTTTCTTTCCAGTTTGCTTCGTTGTGGTGACTCTCCATGTGTCTAACCTTAGAGACGCATCATAATCTACGGACAATAAGCCTTCTGATGATAGTGCTACAATTGACCCAAACCGAACCCAATAGTTAACAACCAACACCCTTCAAAACATCGCTCCAGCCACTACTTCAATCTGAACCAACACCACCACCATGACCACAATGCACCATAACCTTAACCTAACCAACATTTAACTTCTATTAGCTACTACATGAACATCACCCATCATCGCTACTAGCTACTCTTCTCTAACCACCATGGAATGGCCACTTTTTGCTATAGCATTTCTCCTACACCCTTAAGTCTAATAAATCAAACATTAAAATGCCTTCACCCAAGAAAAATTCAATTTCAAACCACCTTTAAGACACCCTGAGTTGCTACCTTTTACTTCTCCTTGCAAAACCCAGTCCAACCCAGTTATTCACCTAAGTCCGATCTACTAGCAACCCAGATCTAACTACCCATAACCCGCATAAAGCATTTAGTCCAACCCCCTCCATTATTTATTTATTTGTTTGTTTGTTTACTTTTCCTTATAAATGTGTTATATTGAAACTAAAAAAAAAAAAAGAAAAATAAAAAAAAGGGAAGAAGAATGAAAAAACTGAAAGGAAAAAGACAAAAAAGATGGGAAAGGCCTAGTTTTATTTTATTTATTTATTCTTATGTTTTATCCAAGAAAAATAAATAAATAAATAATAATAATATAATAAATAATAAAGTAGTTTTATCACCTAGAATTTTTTTTCCAAAATATAAATAATTCAATCCTTTTAAAATTAGGACCTTTTATAAAATTTTCAAAATAATAAATGAAGTTTAGGACTCATTTAGAAAATTTTTGTAAATAAACCCTAACTGAATTAAAATGTTAAATCGATAAGTTTTTTAAATTAAAATTCACCAACTGGTAATATTTAAAAGAATTATGTATGTTTGATTCCGAATAGTAGACACGTATACACCTACAAGGCGACGTAAAAAAAAAACGAAAAAACCCTTTTTTCCATTATAGTTTAAATTTTTTAATTTAGTCTAATTCATTAGCTGATAATTGAATTTCGTTTTATAGGATGATTTTCGAAAGATGATTTTAAGATATTAAGTCTAAAATTAAAAAATTAATGATACCTATAAGAGTTTAAAGCCTAACTCTTGGAATCGATTTTCTGGTTCTAAAAACCATTTGTAAAATTGGTTTTATTGAAAAGACCAATAGTTAAATTATAACCAATCTCTTAAATTGATTATAATTTAATTCTTTTTTCCTGACTCCAATAGAGTAATGACTCTTAAAACATTTTCAAAATATAAAAGAATTAGTTTTCTTTAAACCTTAATCAATGATCAACATTAAATGGATAGTGTTTAATATTGATCAGTTTAAAGAAGACTAATTTTCTAGAAATGGGGAAAAAATCAGGCTTAACAACCTGATGACTCCACTAGAGATCCTCAAGAGGGTTAACCATCCAACTTTCCAAATTTAGAATTAACTCTTTGAAATCACCTTGTTAATTGTAATTTATTTGTTTATTTATATACTCGTTATTATTTTTGTATACGATTGTACTAACTATTTTACTTTCTATATCTTATTTGTATGGTAAAAACAGTCAAAATCAGACCGTATTAAGACCTTAGGATAGGGGGGGCAATGTGTAGGCTTTAAATACTATAGTGTAACCACTGCTCAAGGTTGATTAGGTTACCTCCACTTGTAACAAATGAAAGTATTTTCTAAAAATAAGTGAAGTCACAATACTTATGGACCTTTTAGAACCTACCCTAATTATATATACTCCCCTCAAGTTTAAGTTAATACAATACTCCTAAGAATTGCAACCCTACTAATATTAAAGGTTTTGATGCAATCGGTTTTTGAAAATAACAGTAAGGTTGCAACTTAAGGAATAATGTATTAACCCAAACGATCCTAAAATTTGCATATTCCTATGTACTTTCTTTTGTTGCACTGATAATTGATTCTTGTCAATAAATTGTATAGACCTAAGATGAATAACCAAGCAAACAATCAGTGAACTGATAGGCTATCAGACATCTCTATAATTTATGAGTAACTGTTGAAGGACGAAATTGCCTATCTGAAGGAGAAACTTGAATGCTCTAAAGCTCATAACCAAACCTTAAGGGCCCTTCTAGGACAGGTCATTAGGGAAACTTATGAAAGCTGGAAGACCTTAAGGCTCATCTGCGGGACTTAGTTTAGGGTTTTTCCAGTTCATATCTAAAGAGCTTAGAATAAATGTCAAGTTTTGAGAATAAGTGTTAGGCCTTCTTCCTTTGTCTTCTGTATCCTAGTTCTTAAAAATAATTAAAGGTTCTCTTTTAGTTTAACATTCTTCATTCTCCTTCTTTGCAAATAAATGCTTTGATAAGACTCAACTAACCAATCTCATCTCCTCCCCTCAAGGAAATGTAAGTAATTAACTTGTGTATTTTCTCGGTTTCTGTAAAATAAAACTTTATCTTTCTCTCTCACACAAAAATGAAAATAAAATAAAATTTACCAGCGGTTATAAATCCTTACAGGCTCAACCCAAATACAAAAGAGCCAACCCAAGCCCAAGCCTTTGGCCTACTTAGGTAACCAGCCCAAACACTTAGCTCGTTAAGGTAAACTACGGCCCATCAAGGCAACTGACCCTAAACACAATCCTTGGCCCATTAAGGAAGCCAACCCAAATACTAACCCCTTAGCCCGTTCAATTTAAACATTAACCCTTAGCCCATTCAGGCAACTAATCTAAAAACAAAGCCTTGACCATTAATCCCATCAAGGCAGCTGACCTAAACATAATCCTCAATCCATCAAGGTAACCAAGCTAAATTGAAACCCTTAGTCCGTTTAAAAAACCAAGCCCATTCATAAGCAAAGTCAAAACACGACCTAAGTCTCTAACTCAAACTAAGCGAAAAGTATCAAAATTGGGGAATGTTTTGAGAAACTAAGGCATATGGTAAAGCTAATCTCCACCTTAGGGTAGATAAATAATAAACTTCTCTATAAGAAAGTGGTAAGTCATGTTTTAAAAAGTCTAAGGTAAAAAGAGGCAAACTATATCCTATACACAAACCATTAAAACACTTTAAGAGTTGAGCTACATAATGGAGAGGATATTTTAGACTTATTCCTTAAAGGAGGTCTACTTTGAATGCGATACGTAGATTAAAGTAAAATTAGGCATTCATTTTCAAATCCTTAACACAATTATCTCTTGTTAAACCCATTAGACTAACTTTGAGTAGACTAACTTTGAGTATTTTCAAATTTAAACCTTATTAAGAACCACCCTATAATGAAGCAATTCAGAGTTTAGGGTCATTAATGAGGAGAGAAAGACAAAATTGGTTTGTGCTTCCTTTAGTAAAATTAAATTCATATACAACTTTTATTTCTGATAAATTATTTTTCTTTGAAATGAAGAAGAGTTAACACCCCTCAAAAATCTCAAGTTTATACTTACCTTACCTAAGCCCATATACTCAGAATCCATAGAATTAGGCCTTCGATCTCTTAAAGTCAAAAACTTAATAATAGAAGCCTAAAGAAAAGGGGTTAAGTAAAAAATGGAGAAAGAATGGGATAATAAAAAAATAATAATAATAAAGAGAAGAAAAGAAGCTAGAAAATTGGACCCAAATACAAAAGCCTGGAAAGATATATCACATCCCAATAAGGCAGCCAAATTGAATGAAAATGCTAGGAATCAAAGCCTAAATAACTCCAAAAACATAAGGCCTTAAATTACATTCCAAAGCCCAAGAACACAAGACTTCTATATCTACTCTAAAGTCTCTCTCACCTATGCTGAGTTACACAAGGCCTTCCTACCCACAATACTATCCTTACTCAATAAAAGCTTTTCCAATCTTAAAAGATAATTTATCTTTAATAAAAATTATTTCTGAAATTGGGGTAAGCATACTCCTAATTTTTCCTTAAGGCTCTTAACTTGTACACCTAAGATAAATAAAAGTATTTCTTTCATAAAAAGGCCTTCTCATTAGTCCTTTTCGAAACCCTTTGACCAAAAGCTTAAATTTATAATGTTGAACCGAAAAAGATCTAATAGATTCATAAAAACTTATCACTTACAACTTACAAAATAGACTGTAATTTTTGGAACTATAGTTAAAAGCAAAATCTAGACATGAAGCTAGTAAGGAAGTCCTCTTCGACTAAACTAATCACGTATCACTTTTTCCTTAGGAAATTAATGTTTAAAATCACAAAGCCCTGTAAGAAAGCCTAAAGGTCAAGGGCATTGAGAAACCTTACATGATCACTAAGGAAAGGAGTAGTTATAAACTTGTTCCTTAAATAAGAATTTATACCCAATTGGCAAACTTTCAAGAAAAAAGAAAAAGCAGAAGGAGAAGAGAGAGAAAGTAAAGACTTGTCACAAGTTTTTTGGTCCATTTTCAAATCTATGTCAGCTCAATTAGCTAAACTTTCAATTCAGGTCATTTGTTTCCTTTTCAATGTGGTCACACATTTTAAGCTGATCACGTTAATCTAAGTAATTAAAGGACTTAATCCTCGATGCCTATTCTCACATCAGATGTTTTTCACCAAATTTTTTGTCTGTAAATATTTTTTAAGTTAAGAAGTTTTTCAAACTAATTACTTTCCTTACTTTACTTCTTCAATCCTTTATCAACTTTCCTTAGGGTTTAAGCCAGCTTTTAGAGCATTGTCCTATCTTTTATTCATTTGTAGGGTTCTGGCTAACTCTTAAAGCGCTATCCTACCCTTCAATCCTTTTTTTTTTTAAGGGTTCAAGCTAGCTTTTAGAGCACTATTCCATCTTCAATTTATTGTTAAGGGTTATAACTACCTCTTAGAGCGCTATCCCCTCTTGCTTTCATTTTTTGGTATAGACACCTAATTTTTACCCCCTTTATTTTTACTTTTATTTTTCTTTCTTTTCTCTTTAGGCCCTAAATCAGAAAAGACCCAAAAAAATTAGAAAATTAAAAAAAAAAACCCAAAAAATTAAGAAATTTAGAAAAAAAAATAAGGATCATAGAAAAATACAAAAAAATTTCAAAAATAAGAAAAAGCACAAAAAAATAAGAAATTTTAGAAATAAACTTTAAAAAGATAAAAAAATTAGGAAATGAAGTTTAAAAATTTAGAAATTTGAAAAAATTACAAAAAATAGAAAAATTAAATTCAAGTAAAAGATTTTAATAACATATTATTAGGATAGATTTTAATTTTAATTTTGGTTTAGAAATTGGGCCGTTAAACTTGAGCTTTGATTTAAATCTAGTCCAAGCTAGCTGAGTTTATATGTGCAATTTGATTACATATATGGACAAGGCACAAGCTAACAACCTCATGGTTAAGCCTATGCATTAGGCATGGGGTTTGAGTGTAAGGTCTTGGGTTTGAATCTAAGCAAAGGTAAGAAAGCCTTTTTTCTTTTTATTTTCTGTTGACTAGCACACCACCACGTATCAGGATCTGGTTGTGTCATATGTAACACATAGCATCACCGGATTGGAAGGTGCATCACCTTATTGACATGTGCCACGTCAGCCCTTTTTTCCTTCCCTTTCTTTCTTTTTCTCTCCATTTCCCTCTATTTCCCTTCTCTTTCCCCTTCCTTCCTTCATTTTCCCCAAATTTTCAGTGCTTTCCTCTTTGGATTGCCCACTTCAATACAATTTTTGGACCCTTTGTTGTTGCAATTTCACCATATCAATGGGAAAATTGCAAGCTAAACATAGCCTATTATGAATTGAACCCCTTAACACATCCAAGTTCAGTCAAAAACAAATTTAATTCGAGCTCAAAAAATCGGAGAAAACTAGGTTTCAGGCATTCTTCATTAAATCTGATCCTAACTTTCCTTTGTTTTTAGGATTGATTTGGGTATAAAATAGTGTTAAAGGAGCTCACACATGGACACACAACCATTCACAAGCTGTTCCCAAGTTCCCTCTCTCTCTTACAACCACTTTCTCTCTTTAGCTTACTCTCTCTCTTCGAATCCCTCTTTCCCAAGCTCTCCACTATGACCCAACCTCACAGTCGTAACCCCCACTTCGTAAGCTCTTAAATCCGACTACTTTTGTCTTCCACCGTACCCCCTAACCACTCGACTAAACAACCACCACAAAGCCCTAACCGCCAAACCCCCACTTTCAAAACCATGACCTCCCACTCTCTTCAATCTAAATCAACCCCATGACCACACTCCCCACATCCCTAAACCTTTAACCTAACCCTCACTCAACTCCAAAGTCACCACCATAAGCATAGCTCCACCACTATTGATTGCCATTCCAAAACCATCCTAACAAGCTCCACTAACCACGACATTGAACCTATCGCCACCCCCCAAACCTAATTAGAAAACTATAAAAAATCCCCTTTCCCAATCAATTGGGAGCTTAGAATAGTCAGAATCGCCCCCTAACACCGTCACTGCAATAGAAGACTTAGAAACCTAATCCGAACCCAAAAACCGACCCAAATTCGACCCATGACCCGAGCTATGCGTCTAAAGCCCCCTCCTAGTCCGAAACAATTTCAATCCGTTCTTCTTCTTCCTTTTTTTTATTTTATTTATTTATTTATTTTATTTACTCATTTTATTTCCCAAATGTAAATCTAAAGAAAAGAAAAAGGAAAAAAGAAAAAGGAAAGAAAAGGAGGAAAAAGAAAAAGAAGATAAAAAATAGCTTATTTATTTATTTATTAGTATAATGGAAATAGATAAAAAAATAAACAAATAAGATATAAATAAATAAATAAGGAAAATAAAAATAAAAAATAAGTAAACTGTTTTATCACTTAGAAAAATATTTTTCCAAAATAAGAAAAAATAAATTATTTCATATTCAAATTTAGGGCATTTTAGAATTTTTTTCAAAAATAAATGAAAATTTAAATTTAAAACTTTCATTTTTAAAAAATTTTCTCAAATAAACCGAATTGAATTGAGAACGTAAATTCGACATGTTTACAAAACTAAAATCAGTTTAACTTACTAAAGTTTTCATTAAAAGAACTACGTACATCTAATCCCAAATAGCACGTACGTAGGCACCTACAGAGCAACAATAAAAAACGAAAAAACCTAATTTCCCTTTTCTTTTAGTTTATATTGTTTTGTTTATCCAATTAGAGTAATTAAATTAAGTCTTGCCTTTCAAAATTAAAAAATGACTTTTAAGTTTATTTGTAATTTTGGAAAGTCGATGGTATGCAAGGGTTTAAAATTCCTAACCTCCAGACCTAAATCTCTGGTTTTAAAAAGAAAAACCGTTTTACAAAAAAATGGTTTTAATTGATAGACCAGTAGCTAAATTATAACAAATCCAATCAATTCCAACCAATTAGTTATAACTTAACCCCTTTTTCCCGACTCCGGTTAGGTAGCGACTCCAATCCCTTTTTAAATTGAAAAAACGGTTTTCTTTAAACCTTAGTCGAAGGTTGATACTAAATAGGTAAGGGTTTAATACCAATCAGTTTAAAGAAGACCTAATATTATAAGAGAACCAGGTGGGTGAAAAACCAGGCTCAACATTAGGTATCTAGTTAGCTCTTAGAGCATTGTACCATCTTTTAATCTCTTTTAGTGTTCTAGCTAGCTCTTGCAACGTTGTCTCACCTTATATCCATTCTTTTTAAGGTTCTAGAAAGCTTTTAGAGCACTATCCTATCTTTCATCGTTTTTAAGGTTCTAAGTAGCTCTTAGAACATTATCCCCTTTTTCTTTCATTTTTAGGGTTATAGTCAACTCTTAAAGCGCTATCTCCTCTTTTAATCTCTTTTAAGGTTCTAGCCAGCTCTTAAAGCGTTATCCCATCTTCCATCCATTCTTTTTTAGGTTTAAACTAGCTCTTAGAGCACTATCCCCTCTTTCTTTCATCATTTTTAGGGTTCTAATAAGCTCATAGAGCACTATCCCAATTTACCATTTTCTCTTAGGGTTTAACAAGCCCATATGGCGATCCCCCCTTCATCAAATCTCTCTTTAGGCTTATAACAAGCCCATTAGGCGCTTTTCTTCACCAATGTTCTTTTTAGTAAGCCTATAGACATAGAGCACTTCTCCTCATTAATTTGTTATAGCAAGCCCGTGGGGTGCTTCCCTTCGTTAATTCCTTTTAGCGAGCCTATAAGGCACTTCTCTTCACCAAAATTCTTTTAGCAAAGCCCATAAAGCGCTTCTCTTCACCAATTTCCTTTTTTATCAAGCCTATTGGGCACTTTTCTTCACTAATATTCTTTTGGTAAGCCCATAAGACTCTTCTCTTCATCAATTTGTTGTAGTGAGCCCATAAGGTGCTTCTCTTCACTAATTTGCTGTCGCAAGCCCATAGGGCACTCATCTTCATCAATTTGTCTCAACAAGCCCGTAGGGTGCTTCCTTCTACTAATTTCCCTTAGGTACCTTAGCAAGCCCATAGTGTACTTCCCATCATCCACCTTACTTCAGTAAGCCTATAGGGTGCTTCTCTCAATTGATTCCAATTTAAGGGTTGCTAGTCCTTAAGAGATGCTCCTACCTAGATTCATTAACTTAGTGGGGTACTACCAGGTTTCGATTTAGCGTCTTAGCTAACTTAAGGAGCGCTTTACCCGTTGACTTAGAATAGTTAGCTTAAAAGAGCACTTCTAGGTTCTTCTTAAATTGATTCTAAGTAAGAGTTGCTAATCTCCTAGAGACGCTTCCAACTAAGTTAGTGAGCTCAAAAGAGCACGACCAAGTTTTTCAAATCAATTTCAATTTAAGGCTACTAGTCCCCTAAATACACTCCTGCCTAGGTTAGTCAACCCAAAAGAGCATAACTAGGTTTTCCAAATCAAATCTAATTTAAAGACTATTAGTCCTTAAGAGATGCTCCCACCGAGGTTAGTTAGCTCAATGGGGCACTATTAAGTTTCAATTTAAGGTCTTAGCCTGCTTAAGGAGTGCTTTACCCATTCATCTAAGATAGTTAGCTTAAAAGAGCACTTCCAGGTTTTTCTAAAATCGATTCTGAGTTAGGGTTGCTAGTCCTCTAGAGACGCTCCTGCCTATGTTAGTTAACTCAAGGAGCGCTTTACCTATATCATCTTAGTTAGTTAGCTCATAGGGGCACGACCAAGCTTTTCAACATCTTTTTAGTCTTAGCTAGCTCAAGAAGCATTTCACCCATTTCATCTTAGTTAGTTAGCTCACAAGGGCATGATTAAGTTTCCAATTTCTCATTTAGGGTTTTAATGAGTTCAAGGAGCACTTTACCTGTTTACCCAAGTTAGTCAACTTAGAGGAGTACGACTAGATTCTTCTTTAGGGGTCTTAGTCAACTTAAGTAATACTTACCCATCTTATTCAATTTAAGGTCTTAGTTAGCTCAAGGAGCATTTTGATCATTCTGTTAGTTTAGTTAGCTCATAGGGGCATGACTAAGCTTCAATTCCCCTTTCAATTTCTTGACCAGCTCTTAGAGCACCTCTTCTCTCTTTCACCTTTCACCATTCATTAAATCCCTAGTGGACCAAAGCTAGGTTAGCTAACTAGTTGTAGTACTTCTTAAGACAAATTCAACCATGGGGAAAAAATAGTATCTCTTTTATCTTTATAGCAAAGTTTTACTCAAACTTCACTACAAAGAGGGGCAGTTGTAGACACCCCATTTTTGCTTCCCTTTTGTTTTTTCAAAATTTTTAGGATAGGGTAAGCGATCCTAATTTAGGAAATATAGAAAAAGTACAAAATTCAAAACAATTACAAAAAAAAATACAAAAAAGTAGAAAATTTAGAGAATTACAACAAAAATATTAAAAAAAATTAGACAAAATGCAAAAAAATAAAAAATTCTAGAAAAACCACAAAAAGTAGAAGAATTAGGAAATTTAAATAAGTTTTAGGTATTTCTAGCCTAGGCTAACTTTGTCCATATGTGAAATTTAACTGCATATATGAATAAGGCATAAGATAACAACTTAATGGTAATATACTTAGATTTGCAATTAGGTTTGGCTTGGAGGTTTGGGGTTCGAATCTCACTAAAGGTACAAAAATGCCACTTTATTTTTCTTTCTTCATATAACACACCACCACATCACTACAAATACGTGTCAACTACGTAGCATGATAGGTATCATATATACGCATGTTACATTGATATGTGTTGCCATGTGTCATGCCACAAAAGTGGCACATTACCATTCGACCCCACAGCTAACATAAGGCCACGTCAATGCTACATCAGCAATTCCCTTCTCTTTCCTTCCTTTTCTGTTCCTTTCTTACACAAAGTCGACCCGACTCCTTCACTTTGCCTTTATTTTTCACCAAAATTCCATACGCAAGCATACTTGTTTTTGGTCAAATTTTGCACTCCAAATGGCCCTTTGCGTATTGAATCCAAGAACATGGTCAAATTCATCCATTTGACCATTCAAATTGAGAATGGAAAATAGGAAAAAAAATATTTGGAATCAGCCATTAATGCTCATTTCCTTATCTGACCTTAAATCAACAGTCAAGGAGGATTGGAGTTGATATGGACTCGTAGATGAACATACGAACCCAATATCATGCGTAAGCAAAGGGGTAGGTCTAAGCCATAAGATAGCTCGAAAAGTAAATGATAGTTGAGGGTGAACAGGGGGTTCCCTTGCACTAGTGATGGATATGACGCATTAATAACTCACACGAGCTCAGGTTACACTTGATATGATGCACAAGTATGGTCGAAGGTCACTCACTACTAGTCTATGCTCAAATGAGCTAAATAAAAGTAGCTCAAGAGTAAGTAAGATGACACTTAGCTCAAGAGAGGGTAAAAGTTTAGTGTATTCTTCTATATATTCTAGCAGCTATTACATTATGTGATTATTTATAATACCCTGTTAAGGCAAGTTCTACATTATAGATAATTACAAAAATGAATTCTTATTTGCTAAGTAAAAGGAAAATAATTTACAAGGAAAACACGAAATCGTACACAGCGAATGTCATTTGTCAAAAAGGATAGTACAGTTGTTAAAAAGGACAATGCGCACGCATTTTTACTCTGTGATTCTAATAATAGCGTGATCCGAGCAAGGGTGGGCCTCTGTTCACGTCTATTCAGTATCAGAAGTTCAATACCCTGACTACCGAGGCTAGACTGAGGTTGGCTTAAGGATAGCTCATAATATGGTCAGCCTCAAATGGTTGGCTCCTAACAGTTATCATCTCGACTTCGGTACCGTAGAGATTACTACATTCAGATTTGGCTCTTGGACTAGTACACAACAGAGGGTTCAGTTCAACACATCAACTAGTCACCTCAGCAATGCTATGGATAGCATGGAGAGTGAAGTAACTTAGAAAATCGGATTAGGGCAAGTACTGGTCCTCGGTGCTTAACATACCTTGGACAGCTCAACGGACCACCTGAGAGAGCCCTTGGGCTTGGGAGTGTGTAATCGGTCCTTAATCCCTATCATCCCATCTTGGTTATTTGAGATTTGGGATCAAATCTAGTTTAAGTCCAGGTTGCTTGTCTCAAGAGTGTAAGGTTAAAGGTTGGCAATGTTGAAAGAGTCTATAAATCCATATCCTTTAGGTAATTCAATCCTATAGGCGTTAAGATTGATCTTTTCAAGCACTTTGAAAGGTCCATCGGCTTTAGGAGACAACTTACTTTTCCTCAAGTTTAGGAATTGTTCCTTACTGAGGTATATCAAACTAAATCGCCTATTTGAAATTCTTTCTTCCTCTTCCCTTGGCTTCGCTTCTAAAGCTTATTATTAGCTAGGCCAAATTACTCTACAACCTTCTGGTACATGGCTTTGATGGCTTCAACTCTCTCGATGGTTGGCCTGTCGTCATCATGCATTGACTGGGGTGCTTAGTCCAATGGCAATTCAGGGTTGAACCTATAGGCGACCTCGAATGGAAACATATTTGTTACACTATGGGCAGTCCTATTGTAGGCGAACTTAATGATCGGTAGGTATAGATCCCAGTTGGCTATGTTTTGTCCGATAACAACTTACAACAAAGTTCCCATGGTTCGGTTGACAACTTTGGTCTATCCATCGGCCTATGGGTGGCAGGACATATTGTACAGTAGCTTGGTTCCCATTCGCCTCCATAACATCCTCCAAAAGTAGTTCATGAACTTGGGGTCTCGGTCTGAAACAATGGTCCTAGAAATTTCATACAGCTTGATTATTTCCTACAAGAAAAGAAAAGAGATAGCTAAAGCATTGTTAATTTTAGAACAGGGCACGAGATGTGCCATCTTGTTAAATCGATTCACAACTACCATGATGGAGTCCTTCCCTCGAGATATCCTTGTCAAACTTAACATGAAGTCCATACTCAACTCAGACCATGGTTGGGTCGAGATCGGCAAGGGTTAGTAATGTCCTTGCTCTGCTCAACTCTTTGCTTTTCGGTAAGTCACATACTTTTCTAGCATGGATTGGACATTTCTCTTCATCCTTAGCCAAAAGAATCTGGATGATAGTACCTCATAAGTGCGACGCTAGCCAAAGTGTCTTATCCATCCCCCTCTATACGCCTCATGCACTAGCAATTCTCATGTAGAACAGGTTGGGATACATAGCATTCTCTTCCTAAATAAGTATCCATCCTCCTTATGATAGTTGTCTAATGTCCATCCTTCATCACAACAAACTTAGATAAGACCAAAGTGTAGGTCCTCAGCATACAAATTCTTGATGGTTGAAAAACCAAGTAGCTTCGTCTACAGCTCGGTTAGGAAGGTATGTCATCTCGACATGGCATCGACCACTACATTATTCTTTCCGTTCTTGTATTTTATGACATAAGAAAACCCCTCTATGAACTCAACACACTTGGCTTATCTCCGAGACAACTTCGATTAGCTCTTTAGATATCTTAAGGATTCATGATTGGTGTAGATCACAAATTCCTTAGGCAGCAGATAATGTTGTCATGCTATTAAGGCTTGAATTAAGGAATAGAACTCCTTATCGTAGGTGAAATAGTTGAGTGTGGCTCCTCGAAGTTTTTCACTAAAGTAAGCAATATGTTGGCCTTCTTGCATCAATACATCACCTATGCCTAGTCCATATGCATCATACTTTACTTCAAATACCTTATCGAAGCTTGGTAGAGCTAAAGCGGGGGCTGTAGTTAGCTTCTCCTTTACCTCCTCAAAAGTCCTCCACTCTTTCTCACCTCATTTGAATTCAATATTCTTCTTTGAGAGTTCGATGAGTAAGGCCACAATTGTATTGAAATTCTTTATGAATCGACAATAAAATGATGCTAAGTCATGGAAATTTCTCACATTGGCTGAATAGGTCAGCTTAGGCCATTCTATCATCGCTTTTATCTTCTCTTCATCAACTCAGATGCCACCTCTGCTCACAACAAAACCCAAGAAGATCACCTCGGAAAGGCAAAAGTCATACTTCTTCATATTGGTGTAGAGCTATTCAGCTAGGAGTTTTGCAAACACTTATTAGAGATGCTCTCGATGAGTCTCTAGGTCAAGACTGTATGCTAAAATGTCATCAAAATAAACTACGACAAACCTTCCCAGTAATTTTCGGAGTACATGATTCATAAGTCGCAAGAATGTGCTTGGTGCATTGGACAGTCGAAATGGCATTACAAGCCATTCATATAAACCATGTCGTATCTTGAATGCGTTCTTCTACTCATTGCCTTCACGCATTCAAATCTAATGGTACCCAACTGTAAGGTTGATCTTAGAGAACATTCTTACTCCGCTTAATTCATCTAGCATGTCATCAAGCCTGTGTATAAGATGCCTGGGTATGGGATACCTATACTTGATGGTGATTTGATTGATCACTCGGCTATCTACATACATTCTCCAAGAACCATCTTTCTTGGGCACTAATAAGGCAGGTACAACGTAGGGGCTTAGGGGCTTATGCACATACCCCTACTTCATCAACTCATCTACTTGATTCTGTAGTTCAGCAACGTATTTAGGATTTAGCCTATAGGTAGGCTTGTTTGGCAGTGCAACTCCTGGCTATAGGTCAGTCGCATGTTCGATGCCTCAGTTTGGAGGTAGACCGTTCAGCAACTCTTTCAGAAACAGATTGGAAAGTTCATCCAGTAAGGTTTTTACTTTAGTTGGCAGCTCTTCCTCCTTGGGTTTCATCTCCAAAAGCCTCCTGAAAAGTAGATAGGTTAATCCCTCCAGCTCAATTTCTCTTTTCAGATCGGTTCAGGTCAATACCAAAGCCTCTTTCCTCAAGGTTCGACTAAGCTAGGAATGCATGACTTTCACCTGCTTGGCAGTCATAAGACTCAATTTCAACCTTCTTCCTTCATGCTTTACAGAATGTATGTTCCTTCTACTATCATATGTAACTGCTCAATCAAACATCCATGGTCATCCAAGTAGAATGTAGGATATACTCATGGGCAGTACTTCATCTCGATACTTACTAATGTAGATCGATACAGACACCTATCTACTCACTTATATGACTCCCTTATCATTAAACCAATGAAGCTTGTAAGGTTTCGGGTGGAGCATGGTCACTAATTTCAGTTGTTGGACCATAAATGCAGAGGCTGCATTAGTATAGCTCCCGCTATCTACAATCATTGTACATAATGACTCGTTCACCTTGCATCCAATATGGATGAGATTTTCTCTATATTCGTCTTCAGGTACAGGAATAACACTTATTGTCCTCCTCAACATTAGAGTAATTGGCATGAAGTTGCCTTCCTCACTATAGATGACTTCCTCATCGAATAGCTCGGCCTGTCCGTCCTCTTTTAGCTCCTCTACTTCCTCATCAATAATGTTAACCTTAAGAGTTGACGCCTTGCTACGAATCACTACCATTCAGCTGTTCGGACACTAAGCGGTCATGTGTCTAAATCCTTGGGATTTGAAACACTTGATCTCACTCGTCTTTCTCCTTGAACCCTGGCCTTTCTCAAACTTTCTCGGTTAGCTCAGGTGGTCAGAACGGGTCAGGTCTCAACAACCTTACTCGGTTTCATTCACACTTGTCTACTTGGAATAATTTAGCTACTTCTTGGTCGGCCAACAAGGGGTCGAAATTTTCCCATTCGATGCCTTTCTATCCTTTGGGCAGCTCAAATTGCATCATTAAGTGTTCTAACGTCCAAGGTTTCTAGGATATCTCCAATCTCATACTTCAACCTACCAATAATGAATCGAGACAAAGTTCGGTCTTTAGGCTCCAAGACTTCACATCGAATCATTAGCATATGGAATTCTTTAACGTAAGCGTCTATGCTCAATCTTCCTTGTTTCAGTTCTTGTAGTCTCTTAAAGGCATTCTACAGATAATAGCTTAGTACAAACCTTCTTCGCATAACTCTCTTCATATCGTCCCAAATCCTAATCTTTCGTTCTCCATCCTTTCTTCTGGTAGCTTACAAGTTCTTCCACCATAAAGTGGCATAACCAGTGAACCCCAATACAACAAGTTTAACTTTCACATTATTGGGCACTTCGTAGCATTTAAACTGCTTTTCAATCTTATCTACCCAATCCAGGTAGTCTTCAACATCACCACTACCAAAAGAACCTCGAAATACGCATCCTCAATCCTTCAACTCTAAGGGCTCGTATATTTCTTTCCTCAGGCTCATAGTACTCCTCTACCTCGTCATCTTCTTTTGCTTCCTCTTCAATCTCTTTAAGCACTAACCTTCATCTAGTGTCCTTACCAACTCCTTCAACTCGAGGTAATTGAGCTAGGGTGTTAACTCTACCAAATTGTCCATTGCCTCGCTACAGTTGTTCGCATTCCCTAGTAAGGTTATTTCTAATTCGTTGCTTGTCTTCTTAGATAGCAATCACCAAACTAGCTACCAAGTTAGTAAGCTTATCTAAGCAGTCACCTACGCACTGAGGTGAGAAGCTTCCTTCTTGCCCTTAGCTATGTCGAGTACCACTTTCTTGGTTTCCCAAAGTTCGCACTTAAATTTGACAATAATGGTTACTTCACAATGACAATTTCACAACAAGCACATAGTTAACCACACTTTATTTTGGCGTATCAAAAACAGGGGAAAACAAAGTATAGAACACTCCTCAACTACTAAACTTAAAAGCTAACAATAGAACCACTGTTACACGAGAGCAGTGACAAACTATTAAAAGAACACAGTAGCAAAATCTAGCTCTGAACATAGCTAGGCTCTGATACCAAGATGATATTGACTCATGGATGAACACACGAACCTAATATCACGTGTAACCAAAAGGGTGAGTCTAAGCCACAAGATGGCTCGAAAAGTAAATGATAGTCAAGGGTAAGTAGGGGGATCCTGATAAGCTTCAGGATACCGACCCAACCCGACTACCAAAGCCGAGATCATCTACTTGCCAACTCATTCTGTTTGCCAAGCTGAATAACACTATTTATTACAGATAGAGCACCGAGAAGCATAAAGCCGATACAATGATCGATCCTTTCCATTCACTTACTCGGCATCATGATTGCCAATAGACCGAAGTATCATGATTCCGAGAGTTAGACTCACTCAACGAAAGTCTATCGTCGACTTAGTGGCCGAGATATCACTTTACTGAGTGTTAGATCCACTCGGCACACCCTAGAGAACTATTACCAACTGACTTCAAAACTCAACAATCATAAGTCAACCTCTTTAGTCTCTTGGCCAAGTACTACGAGACTATCTCCAAAGCATGTCGAATAAAGGCATGCCGAATGACAACATGCCAACTTCTCCCTGTAAAACGCACAGTTTTATATTTTTGTACATGTTTGTCTTTATTTTATTTATGGGCCCAATTCTTTAGGGTTTAAGGCCTTGTACATTATTTAAAGTTTTGCCACTAAGGTTTAGGACGTACTATAAATAACAACATTTGTCACAATATAGATTTATATAACAGAATTAATGAAGAACTATTTTTTAGTCTTTTCTCTCGAAGAGTTTTCTCCTTTACTAGCTCTTATCAATCCCTTTAGCAAGGATTATGGCAGGTAATCCTATCACTCGAACCAATGTGTCACATCTGATGAGTCTTAGGTCCATATGTAGTTCTACAGTACAACATATTTGTAAAGTTAGTACATGGGATTTGCTAAACCATTGACTTCCATTTACTCTTTGTTCCTTCTATAAGATCAAACCCACCACCCCCATAGCCAGCCTTGTCTACCTTAGCCTCCTCGGATCTGTATCAGCTTGGTATCAAAGCTCGAGGTTCCAGATAAGGCCAAGAGTTTTAGTCATTGTATCTGTTTTGTTTTGTGTTTAAGGAATTATTTACTTATTGGGTTTGTTTGGGATATTAAGGATTTGTTTGCTGGATATAAGTTTGGTTTCAATTGAACTTCCTTCGGGTAGGTTAATGAAAATTTGGATTGTAATTCCTTTACATCATAAGTCCCATATTGAATATATATATATCAAAGAAAAGGTTAGGAATTCCAATTTGGCTTGTTTGTCGAGATATCACTTCTTCAAGCTATTCAATGTGTTATCTTGCTTTTAGGTATTGCGATAGTGGCCAAGAAAGTACTGTTGTATGTGTCGAAGCTTGCTACTGTAACAAGTTGTTGTGATGTGTTACTACTATGCTAGTCATACCATTGTAGCCAAGTGCTAAACTACTATACTACTCTGAGCTATTATTTCCTAAGTGCCGATCATTGTACTTTAAACAAGCGTCAGAGTTGTTTGAGCTCCTAACAAATAATTTGCTGAACTCTGAAAGGAAATGAATTGCCAAGTTGCATAATTGATTGTCTATATCGCGTTTCTTTAGTGCTACCGAGCAATTCTCTCACATATAAGCTTAAGTACCGTACCATTGAAATTAAATATCATCAATATGGCATATGAAGCTGGATACGAAAATGAATATTATTATTATGAAGACATGATATCATAAATTCCAGAGTTTTATGGATATGGTACTCTGAATGAATATATGGATTGGGAATTTCAAGTCGATCAGGTTTTTGAAGATTATTCTTACCCTGAGCATAAGAGAGCCTATGCTATAAAGAATTCGATGATTGGCTTTGCAACTACTTGATGGAAGAGAATGATAAATCAAAGAATTGATAGGGGGAACATTGAGATCATTACATGGGATGAGATAAAATGTTTGATGCGAAGAAAATTTGTACCATGAGATCACCACGATAGATCGTCTAAAAGAAAACCCACCTATGAAGCTAACCTCTCAGAAGTACAGAATCAGCTGACGGAGATTGAAAGATGGCTTGAAGTGTTCTAAGATGAAATAAGACAATGGAAGAATGTCAAATTAGATAGTATTGAAGGTGGAGCTAAGGAGGTAAAGGTTGCTGGAGAAGCGAATCGTAAAAAGGAAGAGGGCCAAGCCAATTTGGAGTTAAACCTTCATATTCCCAGCATGCCCCCACTATCTACCATCTAAACTGATAAGCATGACCCTAGGTGGAAGGAGGAAGAAGAATCGATTTGTGAGAAAGCAAAGGGAATACTAATTTCAACAAATGAGAAGAGCGTGAGATCTAAGCTAGCTGAGCTTGAAGATTTGGAAGTACTTATGACTGACAAGCCATCCTACATTTTGTAGGTACCGGGCCCATCTACCCATAATCGGTTGTATAACCCAAAGATTGTATTACTTCCCATACTTGAAAGTTGTTGGGACTGCCAAGATGTGGTTGATAGGATTCAAGACGAGTGGAAGGAAAGATCTGAGATAAAAGGTATGATTGATAGAACCCATGACGAGTAGAGGGAGCATCAGCTGGTGATGCCCTTATTATAAGAACTATAGTGTATAATGTTTAAATTTCAATTTTATCGATTAGTGTTTGACCTCGAAGGGATCTGGAGTCGCCAATTACTAAGTTTCAGGTTGAAACTTCTCTAAGGGAGAGGAAATGATAGGCTTCGGGATATCGACCCAACCCAACTGCCAAAACCGAGATTATCTACTTGCTGACTCGTTCTGTCTACCAAGCCGAATAACACTATTTATTACAGATAAAGTGCCAAGAAGCATAAGGCCGAACAATGACCGATCCTCACCTATACCTGACCAATGACTTACTCGGCATCATGCTTGCCAATAGACCGAGGTATCATGATTTCGAAAGTTGGACTCACTCAACTAAAGTCTATCATCAACTTAATGGTCGAGAGATCACTTTACCATGTATTGGATCCACTCGATACACCCTGACTAACTTCAGAACTTAGCAATCATAGGTCAACCTCTCTAGTATCTCAGCCAAGCACTACGAGACTATCTCTAAGGCATGCCGAATGACGACATGATGACTTCTCCCTGTAAAACACATAGTTTTATATTTTTGTACATATTTATCTTTATTTTATTTATGGGTCCAATTCTTTAGGGTTTAAGGCCTTGTACATTATTTACAGTTTTGCCACTAGGGTTTAAGATGTACTATAAATAGCAATATTTATCACAATATAGATATATATAACAGAATTAATGAAAAACTAATTTTGAGTCTTTTCTCTCGGAAAGTTCTCTCCCTTACTAGCTCTTATCAATCCCTTTAGCAAGAATTATGGTGGGTAACCCTATCACTTGAACCGATGCGTCACATCCGATGAGTCTTAGGTCCATATGTAGTTCTACGGTGCAACATATCCGTAAAGTTAGTACACAGGATTTGCTAAACCATTTACTTCCATTTACTCTTTGTTCCTTCGGTAAGATCGGACCCACCACCCCTACGGCCAGCCTTGTCTACCCTTAGCCTCCCGAATTTGTATCAATTCCTATACATCGACAATGGATATGACTCACCAACATCTTACACGAGCTCAGGTCACACTTAATATGACGCATAAGTATAGTCGGAGGTCATTCACCATTAGTCCATGCTTAAATGGGTTAGATAAGAGTAGCTCAGGAGTAAGTGAGATGATACTTAGCTTAAAAGAGGGTAAAAGTTTAGTGTATTCTTTTGTATATTCTGACGCCTATTATATTATGTGATTATTTATAGTATCCTGTTAGGGCAAGTTCTGCATTACGGATAATTACAAAAATGAATCCCTATTTGTTAAATAAAAGGAAGATAATTTACAGGGAAAACATGAAATCGTGTGCAACGAACGTCATTTGTCAAAAAGGATAGTGTACGCGCGTTTTTACTCTATGATTCTGGCAATAGTATGATCCAAATAGGGGTAGGCCTCTATTTAGGCCTGTTCGGCATCAAAAGCTCGGCACCCTTACTACCGAGGTTAGCTTAGGGACAACTCACAGTGGGGTTAGGCTCAGATGGTTGTCTCCTAACAATTATCAACTTAGTCTCGATACCATGGAGATTGCTATATTCAGATTTAACACTTAGACTAGTGTACAACGAAGGGTTCAGTTCGACACGTCGACTAGTCACTTTAACAATGCCTTAGATAGCATGGAGAGTAAAGTAGCTCGGCAAATTAGACTAGGGAAAGCACTACTCCTCGACACTTAGCTCACCTTGAATAGCTCGGATGACTACCTAAGAGGGACCCTCGGGCTTGGGAAAGTATAATTGGTCCTTAATTCCTATCAAGAGTTCTCTCACTCTTACAGGCTCTCTCACCAATCACCTTCGAGCACAACAACCCAACACAACCATCCTTTCTTTTGAATCAAAAACCAAACAACACAACAGCACCCTAACTTTTACTACACTCTTTCAGTCCACTTCCAACCATAACTCAACACAAATCACAGCACCGTAGCACATAACAACCCCCACAACCAACTGCCAAACCTACACACCATAGTAGCCACATACATCACTGACCCAAGCACCATACCATCTGTACACACAACAGCTAAACCTACATACCACAACAGTGAACCCATCCTTAACCCCTCTCTCTCTCTCTCTGAACACACTCCACACCACATGTAATCACTCGATACACCCATTTCCTAAACCTACTACATATCCTCACCACTACCCATGCACACTCCTATCATATACCTACACATGAATCTACGGACAATAAGCCTTCCGACGATAGTGCCATGATATGAGGCAAGCGTACCTATCAGTTTTAATATAGTGGATGTGAATCCGAGTCGATCCTTCAGAGATTCTGAGTACTAATACTAACTTTAGCTTTATTATCTAACCGAAAAAAATTGTGATAAATTGAATGAATTAAAAATACTGAAATTAACAACTAAACTACTTATGAGACTTAATTACGCAAATTAGGAAGCAATAAACTACGAACGACTTCAAGTATGCAATAATGTATTTAGGAATTATTTCCCCTAGTGTTTAACATGTAACCTTTTTTAAAATATATCCAATTCAATTTCTATTATTCTTGACCGGAGGGATTCACAATTAAAGCTAATATCTTTCTCAATCATATTAACCCTAATCCTAAATTATTTACCGGAATCTCTTCACTTAGTAATATAATTTAGAATCGCATTAACGTGTAATGAATTCCCATGCAAACAATCAACTTTCCGGAAGAAACATGTATCTTATCTCTAAGTATACATGTAATTCTCTTCAATTATGCCTAGATCTAATTACACATGCAATTTCTTAATTAACATGCATAATATCATATATTGACACTCTAGAATTATCAATCCATAATTAACGACATCACTGAATCAAGAAAAGGTAGAAACTTTATTGAAATTATAATTCAATCGAAGGGTTACATGAAACCCTAGGTTCCATAATCCTAAATACTCTAATTCTAAGCTATCATAACGAATCTAAAAACGAGTTTCATAAAAAATGTAAAATAAAGCATAAAAACCCCTCTTTGATTTGATGAACAATCTCTCTATTCTTGAAATCGATGTCGTTCTTGCTTCTTGATTAATGTTCTTCTCCAATCTCCTCTCGTCTCTTGTGTCTCTTGTTTCTGTAATGTCTCTTCTCTCTTTTGAAACCCTAATATGTCTTTTTATAGTGTATCAAAAAGATTTTGTTTTCGTCACCCGAACACGGCCTGGGACACGACCGTGTCCCTAGGTCGTGTAACTTTCTGCACTTAGGCAAATTTTCTGCACAATTTCAAAAATTCATAACTTTTTCGTTTGAACTCGGAATTGAGTGAAACTTGATTCCTTTTCTTCGTTTTCAAGCCTAGAATGCATTTAAACCCTGAAATCAACAATTTACTCAATTAAGTATCAAGTTCTTTAACTAAAACAAAAAATGTGCGGAAAATACTATAAAGTCACCCTATGAAATATGTTTAAAATTAGAGTTATCAAATTTCCCCACACTTAAGCATTTGCTTGTCCTCAAGCAAATAAATCAAAACAAAACTTTCAGGACAAGAAACGCTAAACAAAATTTATCACTATTTAGGAAACCTGTGAACGAATACACTTGACCCGAAGAAAGGTAAGAAAACCATTCTCAACTAACTTGCAATAATAAAGTCAACCAATTTCATCTAACTATATTCAAATGCTCCAACAATACTTAATACTAAAGTTCACTAGTTAATTTATGAAAATCAAAGTTTACCCCGAATCATTTAACCAAGGATTCTTAAACTAAAAATTAGATTTAACATCTCGCCAATCAAGAAAGAGTCATAAAAATTTTGTCCATCTAACTAAAGTGTATACAATTCTCTTTTTCATCTCACCAAGCACCATAATTTAAAACAAACATATTTTACATCCACTCATCCTCTGATCATCCCCCTAGTTCATGCTTTTGTTGAGAGGTCTTTTTAAATTTACCTTATTTAAGCATAATTGTGTTGGTAGCGGGAAAGAATCTCGCTCTTCTGACGGACCAAGACTGATCCATACCAATTTATTTCTTATATTGATAGCAGGAAAGAACCTTGCTCTTCTGACGGACCAAGGCCGATCCATATCAATTTTTTTTTTTTCATTTGAATTGGCATTGGGGCTCAATCTCACTCTTCTGACGGACCAAGACGAATCCTTACCAATTTTTCTATTCTTACACTTGTTATTACTTTTGACCTCCAATCATTGTGATTTTTCAGGGGTTTCTCAAAAGAAGAATTTCATTTGTTTGTTTGCTAAAAACTATAGGACTCTTAAAAATTTCTAAGAGAAAAGCATACATAAAAGTAAATTTAAAAATAACCATGACTAACTCTCAACTAGTGATGTTGCTCTAATCTCAAGTCTTAAAATCCTAAGCTAAATAACTCGTAACTTTGCCTTCCACAAATTTGACTAATCAATTCTAGTAAAGTATCATAAGATCAATAATAATCAAGATAAAACAGTTAATTTGGCTTAATACCAGTTAATCACCTATTGCAAGTTAACTTAAAAATTAATTGGGTCAAATGTGAATAATTGGTCTCCTAAACTGTAATAAATTCATATATATATCCCTTCCCCACACTTAATAATGTTCATTGTCCTCAATGTACGACAAAAAAAAAAATCATAACAACACGAAAAAGCAGCATAGGGAAAAAGAAACATATGTAATTAAAAGAAACTAATACTTCCCTGACAGTTGAAAATGAAGAAGCATCATCATTATTTAAACCGGAGTGCACAAGTCTTGATCAACAAAAGACAACACAAAAAAAATTTTGAACTAAGAAGAGTGATTAGAATCCGTTTCCTCAGCCTCCTCATCAGATGATGCCTCAGCCATAGTAGCATCATCATCGTCATCACCCCCCTCGTCATCCTCCTCATCCTCATCCTCATCACTCTCGCCAGCCTCCTCATCATCACCCTCGACATCCTCCTCTTCATCACTACGCTCATCCTCCTCGTCCTTTTCCGTACTTTCCTCTTCAGCAGTAGCCGACACTTTCATTTTAAGAAATTCTTCCATTCGGTCCTGTCGGAGATGAAGTTTATCCATGCTCTCGCGTATATAACGAACCTCAGACAGTAACAAATAAAATTTATCATCTAAGCTGGCTGAAGACGTTTGGCCTCGAGATGAGCTGCTACGAGAGCGTCGACCTTAACGTCTGGATGGGATGAGGTTCATAAGGCGGAAGGAATTTAGGCGCATAGGAGTGACTTGGCTAATGAAAGTAAGCGAGGGCCAAGCAACAACCTTAGTCCTCATAGCCTGCACTAGTAGTGTAATATAAGGGCCACAGCAAATATGCCCTTTCTTTAGAGTAGTGGTGGCTTGATGGTGAAAGAGTTCAGCAATTTCAATAGCTAGATTGATGGGGTGCTTATGGATGACACTGTAGAGATAAAGGCAATCCTTGTTAGATACCACCCCGGTGCTAAGGCCTCGGCCAGTTAAGGTATGTGAAAATAGCCAGTGAAGAACCCGATATTCAGGCCGGACTAATTGAGAGGCCTTACTCCTGGCTGGATCATAGGCATCGCCAACCGTGATCTCATTCCAAAAAGACCCTGCCGTGACGCCACGAGGAAAACGACATGAGAGACTTTGGAATTCTTCCGTCCGTGTATATCTTTCTGCATATAAACCAAGATATCGACCCAGTTGAGCGATGGACATGTGGAATGGATGGCCACTCAAGGTGAAGTGTAATTTGCGGTTTGGGCCCATGTGAGTAGCACTGTCTTTATCCAACTTATAAGTGCACAAAAATTCCAGGGTCAGCTCTTTATAAACTGGAGCTTCAAAGGATAATAGGCGCTCCCAAACGGTACCATCCAAGAGCTCCTTCATTTCGGTGGTGAGCTCTAGTTGAGCGAGAACATCCCAATCCAACCGAAGGGTCTCGCTAAAGGGCTTAGACTGAAGCAATTGGTGGCGTTGGACTTGGTAGTCCTCCTTGAATTGGAGCATTGGGTGCTCCAAAGGGGGAAGAGTCGCCAGTGGTTCAATAATTGCGCCGGATTGTGATGAAAAGGATACCGCAAATTTGGATTTCCGGCGAATGGAAAGCTTAGATCGATTAGCCATTTGGATACCTGAAAAGAGGCAACAAGCCAAATCAAACACGGACATCCATATCGTACATAGTCTGAGGCAAACAGAAAATCAGGAATAACAATGGGAAAATTGTGAAAGGAATGCTCATTGGGGCATTTCATCAAACATATGGAGTGCAGCTAGAAAACGAGGTGGTGGAAAAAAAAATGCATGACAAACACGTCCAACAAATTCCACTACACAACAATTAACGAAGAAAAACAGGCGTCCATACATAAAAAAGACGCTAAATGACCCAAACATTTTATCTCCCATTGCTAACCCTAACTAGCATGAATGAATAATGACAAGCAAATGAACCAATAATATGTGGAATTGAGAGAACACAATGAAACCGAACAAGATGAAGCAGCATTATGGCGTAGAAAATTAACAAACTCAAAGCAATGATGCATGCCATGTATAAATAATCAAACGAAATGGGCAGGCCAAATGGAAACAAAAAAAAAATGCATAAGAGGAAGAATGCACATAATTCAATTGCTGAATCATAAGGAAAAGAAAGGAAAATTAAGGAGAAACACTTACTAGGATCAAAATGCGCAATGCAAGGATTTTGGAGAGAAGAGGGAGAATGATATAGAGTGTAAGAGAGAAAGGTGTGATTATGACAGTATAAGAGGGTGTGTGATTTAAATAAATCGGTCGTATGTGAAAACCGTGTTATTTGGGTCGACACAGGCTGGGACACGACCGTGTCCCATGCCCGTGTAACTTACTGTGCGAATTGTGTGGAATCTGCTCGAACACGGGCTGGGACACGACCGTGTCCCATGCCCGTGTAACTTACTGTATGCGGGTAGTGTTTCTGGGTGCACACAGGCTGGGAACACGACCGTGTCCCACGCCCGTGTAACTCCCTGTGCCCGGGCGGTATTGCTGTCTGGGTGCACACGGGCTGGGACACAACCGTATCCCTCGCCCGTGTAACTATTTTTTTTTTTTTTTAAAGGAAAGGAAACTTAGAAATAGTAAAATTAAAGAGAGTGTGAAAAATTAAAGCTAAGAGAGGAAAGAATTATGACGAAGAAAATGAGTACAAAAGAAAAGAAGGAACGCAAAGTTAGATTGAACGAAAAATAAAATAAAGAAAACTTAAAAAACTAAAGCATAAATAGAGTTAGACATGGGTTGCCTCCCAAGAAGCGCTTTAGTTAACGTCGATAGCTCGACGAGATACGTCTTCTCACGTTAGTTCCGTCGGATGGAGATAAAACTCCTCCCGGCCAACTTGCTCCAAGTTTCGACTCAAGTATAATTTCAATCGTTGTCTGTTTACCTTAAATGTGCCCTTCTCCGGGTGTGTAACTTCAACAGTCCCATACGAGAAAACTCGGGTAATTGTGAATGGTCCAGACCACCTGGATTTTAACTTACCTAGGAATAGACGAAGGCGGGACTTATACAAAAGAACATGATCACCTTCTTTAAATTGTCGACCTTGTTTGATGCGCTGATCATGATACTTTTTGGTCCTTTCTTTGTATAATTTGGAGTTCTCATATGCATTTGCTCGCCATTCTTCTAGCTCGTTCAATTGAAGCTTCCTATGAGAACCTGCACGCTCAAGATCAACATTAGCATGCTTAATCGCCCAATAAGCCTTATGCTCTATCTCTACTGGCAAATGACAAGCTTTGCCATATACAAGTCGGTAGGGTATGGTATCGAGTGGTGTTTTGTAAGCGGTTCTATATGCCCATAGAGCATCATCCAACTTTTCTGACCAATCTTTCCTATGATACTCTACAGTTTTTTTCAAGAATTCGCTTAAGATCGCGATTGGCAACTTCCACTTGGCCACTACTTTGGGTTTGGTATGGGGTGGTTGTCCTATGTGTAACGCCATAACGTTTCAATACTTGGTCGAGTTGAGCATTGCAAAAGTGTGTTCCCCTATCACTTATGATTGTTCTAGGGGTGCCAAATCGAGAAAATAGGCATTTCAAAAAATTTTTTACTACCCTAGCATCATTAGTAGGTAGGGCTTTAGCTTTCACCCACTTAGAGACATAGTCTATGGCTACTAGGATATATTTGTTTCCATTTGAATTCGGAAAAGGGCCCATGAAATTGATTCCCCATACATCGAATACCTCTACCTCGACGATGGGGTTTTGTGGCATTTCATCCCTACGGATATATTTCCCACTCGCTGGCAATGATCACATCTCTCGACATATCTCTGGGCATCTTTGAATAGGGTAGGCCAATAAAATCCTGCCTCTAGGACCTTATGAGCTGTCCTATTGGCACTATGATGCCCACCCGTAGGCCCCGAATGACAGTGGCTCAAAATTCTCCAACCCTCGAGGTGTGGTACACACCTTCGAATGACATGATCTACACATACTTTAAAAAGGTAAGGATCATCCCAAAAATAATATTTCACATCATAAAAGAATTTCTTCTTGTGTTGGTGTTGAAGTCCCTTCGGTATGATCCTAGCAGCTAAAAAATTAGCAATATCTGCAAACCAAGGATTTTCCATATCACTTACCTGGGCAATGGCATAGAGTCGCTCCTCAGGGAATTCGTCATTGATCTCGTTCTCGTCGAGCGATTCCAAGTTTGGATTCTCCAATCGGGATAAGAGATCTACTGCTAAATTCTCAGCTCCTTTTTTATCTTTGATCTCCACATCAAACTCTTGCAGCAACAAGATCCACCTAATCAATCTTGGTTTTGCATCCGGCTTTGCTAACAAGTACCTAAGGGCAGAATGATCAGTATAAACAATTACCTTAGATAGAAGCAAATAAGAGCGAAATTTATCAAAGGAAAAAACAACGGCTAGCAACTCTTTTTCTGTAGTAGTATAGTTCTCCTGAGCATTCGTAAGAGTTTTGCTAGCATAGTGAATTGGTTGAAAGTGCTTGTCTCGCCTTTGCCCCAACACTGCCCCGACTGCGTGATCACTTGCATCACACATAAGCTCAAAGGGGAGAGCCCAATCAGGTACTACCATGATTGGAGCATTAGTAAGTTTCTCTTTAAGGATATTGAAAGCTTTCAAACACTCCTGAGAGAAAACATAAGGCACATCCTTCTCTAAAAGCTTAGTCAAAGGGCGGGCAATTTTCAAGAAATCCTTGATAAATCGCCTGTAAAACCCTACATGTCCTAGAAAACTTCTTATGGCCTTAACCGAAGTTGGAGATTGGAGTCTTGCAATCGCATCCACTTTGGCAGTATCCACCTCAATTCCTCGATAGGAGATCTTATGGCCCAGCACAATACCTTCTTGTACCATGAAATGGCACTTTTCCCAGTTGAGGACAAGGTTGGTCTCTTCACACCTGGTAAGTACCCTATCCAAATTATCCAAACAAAGGTCAAACGAATTGCCAAAAACTGAAAAATCATCCATAAATACCTCCATTATGTCCTCAATCAAATCATCAAAAATAGCTAACATGCATCGCTGGAATGTAGCCGGTGCATTGCAAAGACCAAAAGGCATTCTGCGATAAGCAAAAGTGCCATAAGGACAAGTGAAAGTGGTCTTTTCTTGATCTTCCGGTGCAATAGGTATCTGAAAATAACCAGATAAGCCATCCAGAAAACAATAAAACATATGTCCAGCTAATCGTTCTATCATTTGATCAATAAAAGGTAAAGGGAAATGGTCTTTTCGTGTAGCATCGTTTAACTTTCAATAATCAATACATACAGGCCAACCTATTACCGTTCTCATTGGGATCAATTCATTCTTCTCATTGGGGACTACTATCATCCCACTCTTTTTTGGAACTACTTGCACTGGACTTACCCATGAACTATCAGAGATAGGATATATCATACCTGTATCAAGGAGTTTGATAACTTCCTTTTTGACTACCTCTTTCATGTTTGGATTCAAACGTCTCTGAGGCTGCACAACCGGCTTATAGTTTTCTTCCATTAAAATCTTATGAGTGCAAAAGGAGGGGTTGATACCTCGAATATCGGATATTTTCCAAGCAATGGCCCTCTTATGATCCTTGAGTACTTTCAGCAACCTTTCTTTCTATTCTTTTTCCAAATTGGATGCTAAATTACCGGTAATTTGGAGTCCTTGTCTAAGAAGGCATATTCCAAATAGTCAGGTAATTGTTTTAGCTCCAATACTGGTGGCTCCTCAATCGAAGGTTTTAATTGTGCTTCCTTCCTCTTTTCAATCTCTTCAAATCCTTTCTCTACAGAAATAGGTTTATTTGCCTCTAGTTGGGCTATCACCTCAGATTTGACAGGATCTTCCGAGGCTTCCTCCATGCCTAATTGCAAGCAACTCTCCAACGGATCTTTAAGAAGAACTTCCTGCATATAACTTGAAACAAAAGTGTCAGTAACATCAAGAAGGTAGCAAGTATCATCCTGATCGACAGACTTTTTCATAGCCTCCGAAATTTTAAACATAATCTCTTCATCTCCGACTCGAAGAATGAGCTTGCTATCACTAACATCAATGATAGCCCTAGCGGTAGCTAAGAATGGTCTACCTAGGATGAGAGGCAATTCAAAATCTTCATCCATATCCAATATCACAAAATCAACTGGAAAAATAAATTTACCCACTTGAACTAATACATCCTCAAATATACCTCTAGGGTATGTTACAGATCTATCAGCTAATTGCAAGCTCATGCGTGTGGGCTTAAGTTTCCCTAATCCTAGTTTCTTCAAAAATTTATAAGGCATTAAATTGATGCTAGCACCCAAATCAGCTAAGGCTTTGTCCATTAACAGATTACCAATATGACAAGGAATTGTAAAACTTCCTGGGTCTTTTAGTTTCTTGGGTAACTTGTTTTGCACGATCGCTGAACACTTTTCATCCAAGATGATTGTAGAAAGCTCCTCAAGCTTCCTCTTGTTAGATAACAAATCTTTCAAGAACTTAGCGTACTTCGGCATCTATGATAGGGCATCAACAAGAGGTAAGTTAATATGCAGTTGTTTAAAGAGGACAAGGAACTTACTGAATTGTTGATCATTTCGATCTTTCTGGAGTCTTTGGGGGTATGGGATAGGTGGTTGATATTCCTTCACCTTTGATGGCTCTACATCTACCGTTGCTTTCGTCCCCTCCTTGCTCTTGCTAGTTTCCTCGCTACCTTTCCTCTCAGCATGCAACTCCTTCCCATTACGAAGTGTCACTGCCTTAGCATGTTCCTTTGGATTGGTTTCTGTATTTCCCGGTAACGATCCCTGTGGTCTTTCAGAGATTAGCTTCGCAAGTTGACTAATTTGGTTCTTTAGATTGCGATTTGAAGCCTCTTGATTCCTCAGCAAGGATTCAATGTTGGATAAGCGAGCCTCATTGGCTTGAATATATTTTGTAAGAAGTTCTTCCACACTGGATTTCTTTTCTTAAGGGAGAGGAGGTGGGAATGGTCTTTGAAACCCAGGTGGGCCAAAGTTGGTCTTCTGCTGGCCTTGGTTTTGGTTTCCCCAAGAGATTTTAGGGTGATTCCTCCATCCTGGATTGTAAGTGTTGCTGTAGGGGTTATTTTGTTGCTTAGGTGGATTTCCTAGATAATCCACCTGTTCCAGTGGTTCTTATGCCCCATACCCCTGCGTACCAAAATCACTTACATCCGATTGCACTTGTTGAGGGCCAACTGAGAGTGCATCAATCTTCTTACTTAATAAGTCCACCTTGGCTGCCAAAGCAGTAGTCAAGTCCACCTCATAAACTCCCATGGCCTTTTGTTTGGCTCTAGTGCTTTCCCACTGATAATTGTTCATCGCAATTCCTTCAATAAGGTTTTGGGCTTGCTCAGGTGTCTTTGTGTTCAAAGTACCTCCTGTGGATGCGTCAATCATCTGTCTCGTGGATAAATTGAGACCATTGTAGAAAGTCTGAATCTGCATCCATAGTGGGAGGCCATGATGTGGGCACCTCCTGAGCAAGTCCTTAAACCGCTCTCAAGTATCATATAGCGTCTCCGCTTCCAATTGAGCAAAACAAGAAATATCGTTCCGAAGTTTAGCGGTCTTTGCAAGTGGGAAATACTTCTCCAAAAATTTCTTTACTAATTCATTCCAGGTTGTGATTGAATTTCGTGGTAGAGAGTTCAACCATTGTTTTGCTCTACCCCTCAAGGAGAAAGGGAATAGCCGCAGTCGGATGGCATCATCCGTGGCTCCGTTGATTTTAAAAGTATTACAAATCTCTAGAAAGCTAGAGATGTGGGCATTGGGATCTTCATCTTGGAGACCGTCAAACTGAACATATTGTTGCACCATTTGTATGATATTAGGTGCAATCTGGAAGTTGTTAGCTGCGACGGTTGGCCTTGCAATGCTAGAGTCAGCTCCAATAAGTGTAGGCCTCGAATAATCGGACATGGTCTGATTTGCTTCATTCCCGTTGTTTGCCATGTGTGGTGGATCTTCCTGTTCGATGAATTGAGTGTTAGTCTCTTCACCTTCTTCCTTGATTTCAACAATTGACTCGTCGTCAATGGTCCACACACTCTGTCTAAGTCTTGATTTCAAATTTTGAAGAGCAGTTCTCTCAATTTCAGGATCAAGTTCTACCAAATCTTTCGGGTTACTTTGAGTCATGCACTGCAAGGGTAAGAAATGTAGAATCAATTGCAGCTCTAGCTAATGAAAATAAATAATGAAAACAAAAGAAAAAAAAATGGTTAAAGTAATAAAGCAACTAGTGTTCTTAATATCGAAAATCCCTGGCAGCGGCGCCAAAAACTTGATATGAGGCAAGCGCACCTATCAGTTTTAATATAGTGGATGTGAGTCCGAGTCGATCCCTCAGAGATTTTGAGTACTAATATTAATTTTAGCTTTATTATCTAACCGAAAAAAATTGTGATAAATTGAATGAATTAAAAATACTGAAATTAACAACTAAACTACTTAAGAGACTTAATTACGCAAATTAGGAAGCAATAAACTACGAACGACTTCAAGTATGCAATAATGTATTTAGGAATTATTTCCCCTAGTGTTTAACATGTAACCTTTTTTAAAATATATCCAATTCAATTTCTATTATTCTTGACCGGAGGGATTCACAATTAAAGCTAATATCTTTCTCAATCATATTAACCCTAATCCTAAATTATTTACCGGAATCTCTTCACTTAGTAATATAATTTAGAATCGCATTAACGTGTAATGAATTCCCATGCAAACAATCAACTTTCCAGAAGAAACATGTATCTTATCTCAAGTATACATGTAATTCTCTTCAATTATGCCTAGATCTAATTACACATGCAATTTCTCAATTAACATGCATAATATCATATATTGACACTCTAGAATTATCAATCCATAATTAACGACATCATTGAATCAAGAAAAGGTAGAAACTTTATTGAAATTATAATTCAATCGAAGGGTTACATGAAACCCTAGGTTCCATAATCCTAAATACTCTAATTCTAAGCTATCATACCGAATCTAAAAACGAGTTTCATAAAAAATGTAAAATAAAGCATAAAAACCCCTCTTTGATTTGATGAACAATCTCTCTATTCTTGAAATCGATGTCGTTCTTGCTTCTTGATTAATGTTCTTCTCCAATCTCCTCTCGTCTCTTGTGTCTCTTGTTTCTGTAATGTCTCTTCTCTCTTTTGAAACCCTAATATGTCTTTTTATAGTGTATCAAAAAGATTTTGTTTTCGTCACCCGACATGGCCTGGGACACTACCGTGTCCCCAGGTCGTGTAACTTTCTGCACTTAGGCAAATTTTCTACACAACTTCAAAAATTCATAACTTCTTCATTTGAACTCGGAATTGAGTGAAACTTGATTCCTTTTCTTCGTTTTCGAGCCTAGAACGCGTTTAAACCCTGAAATCAACATTTTACTCAATTAAGTATCAATTTCTTTAAATAAAACCAAAAATGTGCGGAAAATACTATAAAATCACCATATGAAATATGTTTAAAATTAGAGTTATCATGCCACACTTGACCCAAACCAAACCCAATACCCTTCGAAACATCACTCCAACCACTACTTCAATCCAAACCAACACCACCACTGTGACCGCAATGCACCATAACCTTAACCTAACCAACATTCAACTTCTATCAGTCACCGCACTAGCATCACCCATCACCATTGCTAACCATTCTTCTCTAACCACCATAGAATGGCCACTTTTCACCCTAGCATTGCTTCTATACCCCCAAGTCCAATAAAATAAACATGAAAACGCCTTCACTCACAAAAAATTCAATTTTAAACCACCTTTAAGATACCCTGAGTCACCACCTTTTTTTTTTACTTGCAAAACCAGATCCAACTTGGTTATTCACCTAAGTCTGATCTGTTAGCAACCCGGATCCAATTGCCCACAACCCGTATATAACATTTGATCTAACCCCCTCCATTATTTATTTATTTTTTTGTTTGTTTACTTTTTCTTGCAAATGTATTATATTGTAACTAAAAAAAAAAGAAAAAGAGAAAAAATAGAAAAAAATAGGAAAAGAAAGAAAAAATATAAAGGAAAAAGATAAAAAAAAAGAGAGGGAAAAGGCCTAGTTTTATTTTATTTATTTATTCTTAAGTTTTATCTAAGAAAAAAATAATAATAAAATAAATAATAATGTAATTTTATCACTTAGAAAAATATTTTTCCAAAATAGAAATAAGCTAATCCTTTTAAAATTAGGACCTTTCATAGAATTTTCAAAATAATAAATCAAGTTTAAGACCTGTTTTGAAAATTTTCCTTAAATAAACCTTAATTGAATAAAAATTTAAACTCGACAAGTTTTTTAAATTAAAATTCACCAACCTGCTAATATTTTCAAAAAAACTATGTATATTTGATCCAAAATAATAAATACATAGATACTTATGGAGCGACGGTAAAAAAAATGAAAAAACCTATTTTTCCACTATAGTTTAAATAATTTAATTTAGTCTAATTTGTTAACTAATAATTGAATTCTGTTTCATAGGATGATTTTCGAAAGGTGATTTTAAGAGATTAAGTCTAAAATTAGAAAATTAATGGTACCCATAAGGGTTTAAAGCTTAACCCTTGCACTCAATTTTCAAGCTCTAAAAACCATTTATAAAATTAGTTATATCAAAAAGATTAGTAGCTAAATTATAACTAATTCACTCAATTGGTTAGAGTTCATCCCATAAATAGGCTTGTTTGGCAAAGCAGCATCAAGTATCAAGTCAATACAATATTCAATACCTTAAAAGGGGGTAACCCTTTAGGTAACTGCCCAAGAAACTAACCAGCATATTCATCCAATAGCTCTCAGAATTCCTCAGGTTGCACAGTTTACTCTTTCAACTCTAATAGTCTTTTAATCAATAAGAAGGTTGGCATGTTGAATTTGATGGCTTCTCAAAGCTTGACTCAACTCAAAACCAATGCCTTCTTAGATCCTTAAGCTAACTTAACTTGTAACTTGCTTAGTTGGCTCGGGGTCATAAGGTTCAAGGTAATCTTCCTCCCATCTTTCTTAAACACATGTGTTTCTAAAACCTTCATGAGTGACCCTTCAATCAAAGAGCCATGGTCAACCTAATAGCACATAGGACACGCACATGGGTAGTACATCATAGAAGATTTCATTAAAGTAATTTCCAGTTGAGATCAACAATAGCACTTGTAGAGTGACATGTAGTTCTTTTTTCTCATTTAGCCAATGCAACTCATATGGCGTCGAATGTGTTATGGTCAGCAATTTAAGTTTCTTAATTAGGTTAACAAATGCTACATTAGTATAACTTCCACTATCCACTATAAGTATACACACTTGTTCGTTCACCTTATAGGTGATGTGAAACAAGTTCTCACATTGCTCTTCTTCAACTGACGGTTCAATGTAGATCAACTTTTCCAAGTCCTCAGCAAACACATCCTCTTCAACTAGTTCATCATTAACCTCAGTATCTCCTTTAAACTCTCCTTTCTCCTTAAGTTACTCATCCATGCTGTCTACTTCAATCTTCGGAGCATCACCTTTAATAATCATGGTTTGTTTATTTAGGCATTGAGCTATTATGTGCCAAAATCCCTAACACTTAAAACACTTGATTTAACTCATCTTTCGTCTAGACCCTTGTCCCTTCTCATAAGTTTTCTTTGAAAATTCCTAGTCAGTAGTATGACTTTTCTACTGAGTCACAACTTCAGCTTTCCTACTAGTATTAGTATTTTAAGGAGCTCAACTGTTACTTTGAGCAAGTCGGCTACTCTGAATAAGTAAGCTAATCTATGGTTGGATCAGCCTATTGCTCCTCTCTTTTTCTACAAGCTAGGCTATTCTTATAACCTCATCTAATGTCGTAAACTGTTGAAGTTTCACTACATCTTAGATGTTATTCCTTAACCTAGTAAGGAACCTGGATACTAATTAAGCTGATGGCTCATTAACTTCACAACAAATTATGAGTATTTGAAATTCCCTTACATATTCATCAATAGTTCAACTCCTTTGCCTCAGTTCTTGAAGCTGAGCAAAAGCATCCTACAAATGAGTATCTAGTACAAATCTGTTTCTAAGTACCCTTTTCATCTCAAGCTAGGTGCTAACTTCTCTATATTCTTCTCACCTCCTCATGGTTTGGATGTTCCTCCATTATATGGCAGCATAACTTGAGAATTCTACAATAGTAGTTCTCACCTTCTCATTGTCTTCATATTGACAATAGTCAAAGACTTGTTTTACCTTCTCTTGCCAATATAAGAAGTCATCACATCTCTAGAATCATTAAAGCTCAGGATCTAAAGCTTCACATGATCGGCAACTCGGGGTACATGAGGTCACTCCTCTACCTCAGCATGCTCCCATCAATTCTACTCCACATATGCTCTCCTACTCCTTTACCTCGATTTTGTCGAGCTAGGAGTTGTCCTCTTGCTAGTTAGGCAATTTGAGGAGTATTTTAAGCAGCATCAGTAAGTTGAAATGTTAGTACACGAATGGCTCTAGTCAAGTCAACTATCAAGTTAGTCATTTCAATAAATCATTCGTTTATACTTTTGGGGGTGTTTTGGGGTTGTCAACCATTATGGACTATATCACTATTATCATCTCCAATACTAACATTTACACTTGAATTAGCCATTCTTTCCTCAACTCAATACTGCTTCTACAGCAAACTAAACAACAAACTTGAGGTCTTAATGTTCCCAAAGACAATAATCACCATTTTTGAACTAACTATTTCATACACATGCACTTCTCTACTTAAATATTTAAATCTAAGTAAACTTGAACCCTAGACAGATACTTCAAAGGACAACACAACCCAGTTGGAACCCGTTATATTTCCTAAGGCTCAAAATAGGGTAAAATAGAGTACTTCCCAATAGTTATCACCCTATAACAATACAACTTCCACTACTTACTAAAACATTGTAACTAACCCCTACATAACCACAACACACTACCACAACCAATGCTACTCACAACATAGCAATAATAAGGCTTGAAATGCAACTTACCTAAACAAACCTCTACTTTGATACCAAGATGATAAGTTGCGCCAAAGGCAGACAAAGTCGGTTGTATCCAGGGTAGGTCTAAGCTTATCGAAAGCTTGAAAACGAGGATTAAAATGTGCAGAACAGAAAGTAAAGAAGAAAAACCCCACAAATGGTTCTGAGGATATAACACACCAAGGAATCTTCGTAGACTCATAAACTAACTTGATATGACACATAAATAGCTCAGTGAAGTCACTCGTCACCTAATTTTGCTCAAATGATAGGATAAGAGTTGTGGTAAAAGTAAGCATAGTAGCGCACAAAAGGGAAAGGCATAATATATTCAATATTAGATCATTTTTGTGGCTACAACATGAGTATTTATACCTAATAATCTGGGGCAAACTTCTCTAAGCAGAAAAAATAGAAAAGGGTGTTGTCTAAAAGAAGTAAAACACAAAGAATGAAAAGGGTATAAGAGAAAATTCAAGAAAACAAGTGATTGACGCTATGGATGCTTTCATAAGATTATCCAAACCATGGCTAGCAACCAGTGGCTGTGCTTCTAGTAGAACAAACAAAATTGTACAATTAGTCAGGCTATTGCCTAGTAATGATACCGAGCAAAAATGAAAATTCTTCCAGGGTGAACTCAGCTCAGACATGCTCTAGATAGCTTAGAGTCAAATCAACTGAGCAGGTAATCAAGTAAGCCAAGCTATTACTTAGACACTCCTTAGGTCGGTAGTTAGAGATAATCGATAGGCTTGAGAGAGTTCGGCTTGGGTAAGGAAACGAGTAGGTTGTTTGGACTAGCTTGGCTTCTTTGGCTGTTGTCAAACCTAGTTTTTCACTACCTAGTTTTATAAGTAAGTCTTCTTAAATTGACCAGTATTAAACCCTTGCCTATTTAATACTAACCCTCGAAAGGTTTACAGAAAACTAGTTCTTTTATATTTTGAAAATATATTGGAGTCACCACCCGACTAAAGTTGAAAAAAAGAGTTAAGTTATAACCAATTTGGGTGGATTTGTTATAACTTAACTACTGGTTTATCGATTAAACTATTTTATAAAACAGTTTTTGAAACCAGAGATCTAAATCCAAGGGTTAGGAATTTTAAACCCTTACAAGTACCATTAACTTTCCAAATTTAATCTTAACCTTAAAATTCACCTTTCAATTAAAAAAAATAGAACTCAATTATCTATCTAAATTGAATAACTTGAATGATCTAAAAATTTATACTTTTTATAGTCACTCCGTAGGTTTCTACATATCCGCTATTAAGGATCAGACTTACATAGTCCTTTTGATAAAATTTTATTAGGTTAGGTTTGTTTTAATTTGAAAATACGCCAGATTTACGTTTTAACCCAATTTTGATTTATTTAAGGAAATTTCTAAAAAGGTCTTTTATTTTTTCAAAAGTTCTAAAGGGCCTTAATTTAAAAAAAAAATGATCCAATTATTTTTACTTATTTTAGAAAACCCAATTTATTTAAGTGTTAAAAATGATCTTTATTCATTAACTTATTTATTTTTATTTTTATTTTCTTTTATGTTATTTATTATTTATTTATTTTTTGTTTTATCTATTTCTATTAAACTTAAAAAATAAACTATTCTTTTTCTTTTTTCTTGCTTTTCTTTTATTCCCTTTTTTTACTTTTTATTTACATTGACATTTACAAAAAGATAAACAAATAAAAAAAATAAAAAATAAAAAAGAAGGAACTGACACAATAAATTGATGAAGGCCAAACCAAAGATCAAGGAGACTCAGATTGAATTGGAGTTGGGTATACAAGTCAGTACAGTAAGCATGGATCCTAGGTCAATTCTAAGTCCAATCTGGATCAATGTTCGGGTCGAACCTCTTTACTAGCCTTAAGTCACCAATTGGAGAAGAAGGAGGAGGTGATCAGAAGGACTTCATAGTGCAATTGATGGATATTTTGAATGGGGAACAAGGGATTCATGTGTTTTGAATTGGAGAAAGTGAGTGTAATAAGGTTGCCTTGGTGTTTGGGGATGCTTTTGGGGGGGGGTGCAAAGTGGTGGTTGTAGTGGATGTCAAGCGACCATAATGGTGGTTTCAGGTCATTGAGTAAGTGTCAGGCTAGGGACTCTTAGAGTCAGTAGTCACGTTAGGTTATCAAGCTTTAGTCAATGAAGGGTGGAGCTAGTGGTTTTGTGAAGTGGGTTACGGTGGTTAAGGTTTTCAGCCTAAGTGGTGGTTGTAGAGTTTAGGAATACGGCTGAAGCTAATATGGGTGGTATTTAAGAGTTTGAGGACTGAAGAATTTGACCATATGGTCGATTTTGCTCAAATTGATTCGACCACGACTACAACCTAGAGAGAGAGAGAGAGGGTCGCCAAATGTAGAGAAAAAGAGTTCGTGTGTGATCTCCAGTGGATTTGAAAACTCATCAATTCTGCCCCAGACAAGCTTCTCAAGTCCTAATTTATACAAATGCAGCACGAATCAAACTTGGGAAGTTAAGAGAGTCAATTAATTCGAAGATTTCAATTTGACCACGACTTGATTTTTTTAGAACTTGAAGCTTGATTTTCATTGCCTAAATGATTGAATCTAGATACTCTTTAAGGCTTTATTTGAAGTAGGCCATATAAAGTACAAGGTTGAAGTAAGATATTATGTGCTTATGTGTGAGATCTACAGAAAAAATCAAGGCAAAGTGAATCAAGTGGACTACTTTACTAAGGAAAGGGGAGGAAAAAGAAAGGGAAGGGAAGGAAAAGGGGGCTAAAGTAGTGCCTTGTCATCCAAGTCATCCAATGGTTGTATGTCTACATGTCCTCATGTGACATGTGGCAATTGATGTGGCATATCACGTAGAGGCCACATCAACATTGACAAACCCTTGACACGTGGTACAATGAAATCCTAACATGTGGCATTACAGTGAGTGTTGTAGGAAAAACAAAAAGAAAAAGGCATTTTTGCCTCTAACAAAATTCAAACTCAAGACCTCTAACCAAACCTAATATATTTGTCTAAATGCTTATCCATTAGGCCGTTAACCTATATCTTGTCCATATGTGTAATTAAATATGAATCAGATCAATCTAAATTAGATTTAAATTTAAGCCTAGACCCAATGATCCTATTTATAAATTTTAGAATTATAAATCTATTGTATTAAATTATTATTTTCTAAATTCTCTAAATCTTCTATTTTCAATTTTTTATTTTTATTATTTATTTTATTTTTATTTATTTATTTTTTTATAACTTTTCAATTTTCTAAATTTTTCCAAAATTTTTCATTTTTTATATTTTCTAAATTTCTTATTTTTTATGTTTTTTTCTTATTTTCCTATTTTTAAAATATTTTTCCTAAATTTCTTATTTTTTATATTTTTTCCTATTTTTCTTTTTTTTTTCTAGATTTTTTTTTCTTTGGGTTTTCTTTCATTTTTTTTTTTTTTGTTTTTCCTAATTTAAGACCCTTTACCCTATTGAGAAAATAAAATAAAAAAAAGGAGCAAAAAATGGATGTTTACAACTACCTTTCTTTATAGTGAAGTTTGAATAAATCTTTACCATAAAAACAAAGAGATGCTAATTTTACCCTAAGGAAGACTTTATAACGACTAATTAACTATCCTAAACTTGATCAATTAGGAATTTGATGAAGAAATGAAATCTAATCATGCCTCTCTAAGCTTACTAACCTAGGCAGGAGTATCTTTAAGGGATAAGCAACCCTAGGTTGGAATTGATTTGAAGAACCTAGTTGTACTTTTTTAGGCTCGCTAACCTAAGCAAAAGCGTCTCTCAAAGATTAGTAAGCCTAAGTTGGAATCAATCTAGAGAACCTAGTACTTAGTCATTTCTCTTTAGGCTCACTAACCTAAGTAAGAGTGTCTCTCAGGGACTAGCAACCCTAAGTTGAGATCGATCTGAAGAACCTAACCGTACCTCTCTAGACTCATTAACCTAGGCGGGAGCATCTCTTAGGGACTAATAACCCTAAGTTGGGATTGATATGAAAATCCTGATTGTGCCTCTCAAAGCTCACTAACCTAGGCAAAAGCGTCTCTTGAGAACTAGTAATCCTAAGCTAAGATCGATCTGGAGAATTTGGTCATGCTTTTCTAGGCTCACTAACCCAAGTAAGAGCATTTCTCAAAGACTAGCAACCTTAAGCTAGGATCAATCTGAAGAACCTGGTCATGTCTCTCTACGCTCACTAACCTAAGTAAGAGCGTCTCTCAAGGACTAGTAACCTTAAGTTAGTCTTTAATGAAGTGCTTAATGGGCTTGCCAAAAGGAATTGATGAAGAAAAGCACCTTACGGGCTAGCTAAGAAAACTTGGTGAATAGAAGGGCCCTATGAGCTTGCTAAAGGAAATTGAAGATCAGAAGCACCCTATAGACTTGCTAAAAGAACTTGGTAAACAAAAGCACCTTATAGATTTACTAAAAACCTTGAAGAAAGTTGAATATATGGAATGTGGGATGATACTTTTAAGAGTTGGATAGGTTTAAAATTGTCTAAAACACTACTTGATTTAAGGAAAATATTTACAAATAAACCCTTTGGTGAACACCATTTACATTAAAAAAGACATTAGGGATAATTTCCCTCATTTGGGAAGAATAAAATAAAAAACCCTAACCATTGTGGTTAACTTTTTTGGAATGGATTGAAAACTTAGCTATTTAGGCCGACATAGACTTGGAATAAAGATACTTTCTCTTTTCTATTTTTTTTTTTTTTTTTAGTTTGCTAATAGGTAAAGAACCCTTCCTTGAAGATCACATGAGTCCTCTTATGTTCCCCCTAGCCTTGATGCTGAGCTGCTTAGTAGGGCCTTGTGATTTCAAATACCCTTATTTTTTAAGGAAAAGGTGACCCAAAACTAGTTTAGTCGAAGAAGACTTCCTTGCAAACTCTAGGCTCAAATTATACTCTTGACTATAACCCCCAAATTGTAGTCCATTTTGTGGGTGATATGCCTTGATGAATCCATTAGGTCTTTTTGGGTTTTAACATTATGAATTTAGGCTTTTGGGCCAAGGGTTTCAAAAGGGACTAATGGAGAAACCTATTTTGGAAGAAATATTTTATTAATCTCGGGTAAGCAAGTCGAGAACCTTAGAAAAAAATTAGAAATATGCTTACCCTAGTTTCAAAAACAACTTTTATTAAAAATAGATTACCTTTTAAGATCGAAAGAGCTTTTATTGTATAGGGGTAGTATTGCAGATGGGAAGGCTTGGTGTGATTGAGCATAAGAGAGGCTTCAAAGTAGATATAAAGCTTTGGGGTTTCTGAGCTTAGACTGTGATTTAGAGCTTTATGTCCTTTAGGGTTGTTTAGGCTTTAACTTTCGATTCGATTTGGCTACCCCTGCTGGGATATGATATATCTCTTTAGGGCTTTTAACTTATACTTAGGCCCAATTTTCCAACCACTTTCTTTCATCTTTTTCTTTTCTTCTTCTTTTTTTTTTTGTTATTATTACTTTGCCCCACTATTCTCATGTTGTTCTTTCTTTTCTTTTGGCCCTAAGAATGATTATCTCTATTGCCAAGTTTTTGCCTTTTAAGTGATTCAAGGCCTTAAATCCATGGATTTCTATTATTTGAGCACGGGTGAGGTAAGTATAAGCTTGAGGTGTTTAAAAAAAGATATGGCTCTTCTTCCTTTCAAAAGACAAATAACTTATCAAAAATAAAAGTTGCTTTTGAATTTAACATTACTAAAGCAAGCATAAACTAATTTTATCCTTCTCTCCTCATCAATGACCCTAACCTCCGAATTGCCCTATTGTAGGGTAGTTCTTGACAGGGTTTAAATTTGAAAATTCTTCAAATGGGTCTAACGGAGGTGAACAAGAGACTATTGTGTTTAGATTTTGAAAATAAATGGCTAACTTTATTTTAATCTACGTATCATATTCAAAGTAGACCTCCTTTAAGAAATGAGTCCAAAGTATCCTCATCATTATGTCACTCAACTTCTCAAGGTGTTTCAGGTTAGTGTATAGAAAATAGTTTGCCTCTTTTCATTCTAAAGCTTTTACAAATGAGTTACCGATTTGTTAAGGAGGAATTTATTTGCCCCAATGCTAATAACAATGCAATCATTCAATTGAAAAGGCAATAAGATTTTATTATTCCAACTGTTACAGACTTTATTGAAAAACAACTTTCTTTGCCCCTATCTTAATAAGCATCCAACTACTTAAAACAACCCATGAGCTTATCAAAAGGCATTAGTAGACTCAAAGGGAATGGAGCTTTAGGCGACTTAGTTAAACTACTCTCATGACTTGAAGAAGGACCGACTTGTTATAGCTTTGGCTAAATGGCTTTTACATCAATTAGGTCTTGAATCTTGTTCTTCAATCTCCAGCATATTTCAATGGAGTGCCCCTTCTGATCCATATGATAGTTGCATTATGGTTCTAAGTCAAAGCTACGTGGTTTGTAATTCAAATTGGGGGCTTCACAAGCTATAATCTTTGCTACTTTAAGATGATGAAAAATTCAAGTAATTAAGATCTTTAATCCAGTGAATTGCCTCCTTTGAGCCCCTAGGGCTTGTTTTTTCTTACTCCTCCTTAGCTTTTTTCTTCTTAGGCCTCCTTCATTATTTAGGCTTACTAACATTTGATCAATATTGAATGTCAAGTGTTGAAATCTTGTAAGTATAGGGCCCATTGCCATTTCTAGATCTATAATGCTCTTTTGTAGCGTAGCTAACTTTTCTTCTAGATTTGAGAGTCTCCTTTCTAGGTTTGAATCTTAGGATATCGGGAACAAGATTTGTCATTATTGGGCCATCTGATGCATCATCTTTTCTAGGGAGGCAAGTCTATCATCAACCATGTGAACCTATTTAGAAGAATTCTTCACCCGTTAGCAACTTTTCTTTTCTTTTCTTTCTTTCTCTCTCTTTTTTATCTTTTGAACAAAATCTCTCCTTTTTAAGAAATAGAAAAGGAAAAAAGGAATATAAAGATAAGACTTATCTACAAGTTGTAAGAAAGGAGTAGAAAATAATCCTAAGGGATTAAGGGCCTAAATATTTATAATCTTACAGGGAAAAAGATCCTAAAGATGTATAGGAGAAGAGATTAGAAAGGGTTAGAAACTTAAGGATAAGACTCTAGCAAAATGCAATATGAGGATGATGTGGATGTAGAGAAGGGAGCTAGCAAACTGACTATGTTGTGGTAAGGAAAATTTTTTTATTGTATCTTTAAAGTTTCCTTACATTATTCAAAAATATTATTACAAATAATCCCTAAGGTCTAGATCCTCTGTCTCTTATGATGTCTTGGCTCCTCTTCAAACTTATTTCTTTTCTTCAACTCAGCATCCTTAATCTATCTATCAACCTAGGAGATGTCTTCGGTGTGGAACTTTTGGAAAGCTTTGACCCAATAATAGGTAGCAATACTTTTGGGGAGTTTAATGATAACAACAAATGCGTTAATGGGATTTATTTTCTAGATGCTTTGTGTATGAAGGAATATAGCACTAAGTATGGCTAATAAACCAAACCATAAGTAGGGCCATATTAGTCTTTAATTCTCCATTCTTCTCTTCTTGTAGACAACTGAGCGATCTGGCTTATACTACTATTAGTGTTGGGACATAAGATTTCCCCTAAAAATTGGGTCACAAGCTCTGCAATCCTACGATGTATGTGAAATATCCCATTAGGAAACAAGATAGTTCCAAATGTTGTCAAGATATAGGCGTTGATCCTATATCGCTACTAATCTTCAAAGCTATCACAAAAAAGTTTTTTATTGTAGCCGAACGGGGTTGTGAACCAAGTAAAAAGATCATCCACCTTAATGATTTTCCTATGTGGATTTGCTCATTTTTGGCATATTTTAGATTCACTGAGACCCAAGAGCTTTTTGAAAATCCTTACAGGGTTGGCTAAGATATCTATGACATATTTTTCATTTCCGACAGAGGGGACTCCTAGAAAATAGGAGTATTCTTCAACAGTTGGGCTTAATCGACATAGGCCAAAGTGAAAAAACTGACTTTAAGGGTCCCAAAAGTGGACCAAAGCCCAAACCATAGTGATATTAGTCTAGACTTTAAGTAATGAGAAGACAAGCTTAATCTTGTCTTCAATGAATTTTTGTTGGTCTAGATCAAAAAATTGAAACCATCTTTTAAGCATCCCCTTAGGCTCTAAAGGCTTGTAGATATGGGCTTCTTTGAAAAGGGCTTGTATAAGAGAGGACCTAACCATTTTCTACAAAAAGGATAAAAAGAGAGATTACATCAAAACCATCTTATTTACAAAATGATTACATCAATATATTAAAGGAAGAAAACATTTACAAGGGAAAAGATTAGGGAACTTCACATATTTCTTTTTTTTTTCTTTAGTTTTGCCACATCGTGTCAATTTGCCAATTTTAGGAAAAGGGTTCATGAATGCAATTCTAAAAAGGTACTTAAGTTTTGTGACCTCACTTGTTAAAGAAAACTTTCATTAACCACATCGAGCTTAAGTGAGGTAGCCTAATCAATCCTGAGCGGTGGTTACACCATAGCACCTGAAGCCTACATAATGGCCCCTCTCCTAGGGTTCTAAGACGGCTTAGGTTTAACTACATCTACCCTGCATCTTTAATGCAATAATGACCCCCCATGTCCCAATGCATGTGATATGATAATAGTACAGACATGAAGTTAATAATAGATAAATAAAAGTTGAGAGTGAATTCTAGGAAAAATACAAAGAAAGAAACTTTAGGTTTGTTTTTTTCTTTTCTCTTTTACAACAATGCCACCTTATTAGCTATTCACTAAACCTTGAAGAATGTATGCAAGAAAGGTAGGTTCTAGAGGTTCTTAAACTTTGTGACCTCACGTGTTTTTAAAAAACAGTTGCTTGGGCACATCGAAGTTTAAATGGGGTAGCCTAATCGGCCCCAAACGGTGATTGCCTCATTATGCCTCGAACTTACACAATGGCTCCCCGTCTTAAGGTCTTAAGACGACTTGGGTTCGATTGTGTCTATTATGCATTCATGTTACATAAAATAAATCCTCCCCTCCTCCCAAATAGTTAAAAACATAAAATTAAACCTGCAAAGAAGTTAATATAATTATGACGCAAATAAAGAATGAATAAGTAAATAAAATATACTAAAGTGATTTTAAGGGATTAATTTTAATTTTGGAAAGTCGAATAACTAACCCTCTTGATTTCCCTAGTAGAGTCGCCAAGCTGTTGAGCCTAGTTTTTCACCTCTCAATTTCTATAAATAAATCTTCTTAAACCGATCAATATTAAATGCTTATCCATTTAATATTGACCCTCAACTAAGGTTTAAAGAAAACTGGTTCTTTTATATTTTAAAAACACATTGGAGTCACCATCCAACTAGAGTAGGGAAAAAGAGTTAAGTTATAATCAATTAGGTGGATCGATTATAACATAGCTACTGGTCTATCGATTAAACCATTTTATAAAACGATTTTTGAAACTAAAGATCTAGATCTAGGGGTTAAGAATTTTAAACCCTTACGAGTACCATTAACTTTTCAAATTTAACCTTAACCTTAAAATCACCTTTTAATTTTATAAAAACAAAACTCAATTATTTACCTAAATTGGATATCTTAAATGATCTAAAAAAAGGAAAAATTAGGTTTTTATATTTTTTACTGTCATCCCGAAAGTGCCTACTTACCCGCTATTCGAAATCAAACATATGTAATTCTTTTAGTAAAACTTTAATGGGTTAAGTTTATTTTAATTTGAAAATATGATGAATTTACGTTTTAATCTAATTTTGATTTATTTAAGGAAATTTCTCAAAAAAAGGTCTTTTATTTTTTACAAAGCTCTAAAGGGCCTTAATTTAAAAAAAAAGGTCTAATTATTCTTACTTATTTTGGAAAACTCGATTTTTCTAAGTATTAAAAATGATCTTTATTCATTAACTTATTTATTTTTATCTTTATTGCCTTTTATATTATTTATTATTCATTTTTTTTATCTATTTCTATTAAACTTAAAAAATAAACTATTCTTTTTCTTTTTTCTTACTTTTCTTTTATTCTTTTTTTTTAACTTTTTGTTTACATTTACATTTATAATAAAATAAACAAATAAATAAAAAAAAAAGAAGGAACCAAAACAATAAATTAATGAAGGCCAGACCAAAGATCAAGGAGACTCAAATCAAATTGGAGTTGGGCGTACAAGTCAATATAGTAGGCATGGATCCTAGGTCAATTTTAGGTCCAATCAAGATCAATGTTCGGGTCAAACCTCTTTACTATACTCGAGCCACCAATTGGAGAAGAAGGAGGAGGTGATCGACAAGACTTCATAGTGCAATTCGATGGATATTTTGAATGGGGAACAAGGGATTCATGTGTTTTGAATTGGAGAAAGTGAATGTAATAAGGTTGCCTTGGCATTTGGAGGTGCTTTAGGGGGGGTGCAAAGTGGTGGTTACAGTGGATGTCGAGCGATCGCAGTGGTGTTTTTAGGTTGTTGAGTAAGTGTTGGGCTAGGGACTCTTGGAGTTGGTGGTTATGTTAGGGTATCTAGCTTCAGTCGATGAAGGGCAAAGCTGGTGATTTTGTGAAGTGGGTTGTAGTGGCTAAGGTTTTCGACCTAAGTGGTGGTTGTGGAGTTTAGGAATATGGTTGAAGCTAATACGAGTAGCGTTTGAGAGTTTGAGGACTGAGGAATTCGACTATGTGGTCGATTTTGCTCGAATTGATTCGACTACGACTACGACTACAACCTAGAGAGAAGGAGGGTCGCTGAATGTAGAGAGAAAGAGTTCATGTGTGATCTCCAGTGGATTTGAAAACTCATCAATTCTGCCCCAGATAAGCTCCTTAAGTCCTAATTTATACGAATGCAACACAAATCATACTTGAGAAGTTAAGAGAGTGAGTTAATTCGAAGATTTCAATTTGACCACAACTTGATTTTTTTAGAACTTAAAGCTTAATTTTTGCTACCTAAATAATTGAATCTAGATACGTTTTAAGGCTTTATTTGAAGTAGGTCGTATATAGTACAAGATTGAAGCAAGATATTATGTGCTTGTGTGTATGATTTATGGAAAAAAAATCAAGGTAAAGTGAATGGAGTGGACTGCTTTGCTAGGGAAAAGAGAGGGAAAAGAAAGGAAAGGGTAGGAGAAAGCGGTTGACATGGTGCTGATGTGGTACTACGTTAGCCAATTCGTCCAATGGTTGCGTGTCTACATGTCCTCATGTGACACGTAGCATACCACGCGACATGTCACACCAGCGTTAATGAAATCCTAACACGTAACAGTATAGTGAATGTTATGAGAAAAAGAAAAAGACAATTTAGCCTCTAACAAGATTCAAACCCAAGATCTCTAACTGAACCCAAGACCTCTAATCGAACCCAATGTATATGTCTAAATGCTTATCAGTTAGGCCGTTGGTCTGTGCTATGTCCATATGTGCAATTAAATTCACATATGGACCAAGTCACTTTAGACTAAATTCAAATCTAAGTCTAAGTTCTATAGTCTTATTTCTAAATTTTAAAATTATAAATCTATTCTATTAAATTATTATTTTCTAAAATCCCTAAATCTTCTATTTTCAAATTTTTTATTATTATTTTTATTTATCTATTTTTTGTGACTTTTCAATTTTCTAAAATTTTCCAAACTTTTTCATTTTTTTGTATTTTCTAAATTTCTTATTTTTTGTGTTTTTTCCTATTTTTTATATTTTTCCTAGATTTTTTTTTATGCTTTTTCCTTTTTTTATTTTTCTAAAGTTCTTTTTTTTTAAATTATTTTCTTTTTTTTGTGTTTTTCCTAATTTAAAACCCTTTATCTAATTAAGAAAATAAAATAAAAAAAGAGGGGCAATAATTGGCTGTTTATAACTATAGGCTAAAATGAGAGGATCTGCTTTCTCAATCCTTCAAGACATCAACCTTGGGCTCAAGCCAGTGGTCTAGTATCTTGATTTCTATCAACTGTCCTCTGTGGTCTCCTTAACCGCATTATCGATGTTATTACCACTTTTCCCTATATATTTCCCTTATTGATTACCATGATGAACAAATTCATTACTTAATGGTACACTTATCTTCATTTCCAAGCATTTAAGATCAAGAATGGTTAATACATCCGCATCTATCAAAGATACACAAGAGACCTTCATACATTACCTTGTAAGCTATTTAATTTACTATTATAGTATGATTGAGAGGTTTATTCATGTCTACTTGAATACATATTTATGCAAATTTGTCCTTTTCCATATTGATTGTCATCGAATCAAAAAGAAGAAGTAAGCCTTTTTTTTTTTCCTATCCTTTAAATTCTAATGATGAGTAGAGCTCAATAAGTAGATGTAAAATCCTAACCCATACCACCATGGAATTAAATTTAGATACATCCAGCCTAAAATCTAGCTCCCATTGTTTAGGAACTAGGTAATACTCATTCATAAACTAAGGACCATTACAGATGATCCATTAGAAGTCCTTAGGACAATTCAATGGGATAGTGTTATATCCCATTCTTAAATGAATTAATTTAAAATTAGGGATCACTGCCAAAATTTTTTATAGTTTATTTTGGAGAATTTTAAATTTCAAGTTTGATCCCTTCACTTATGCAAAAAGGGCATTTCTTCGGAGCATGTAAATCATATCCCTTTCAACCCTAGAAAAATTCATATGACAAATGCCTGATTCTACTTCTTGATTTAATCTATCGTCCTCTTCCTTAGCATTGTCCAAATCAGAGTCATGTTCCATCTAAGAATTAATCTTTGCTCTATTGAAATTATCATGACCCAACAGTATCGTTGTCGTAGTAGATCGTCATATATTGTATGAAGATATACTATTAACTCTCTTATTGAACGCAGGCCTTTCATACGACACACAGGGCTCCTTCCACTATATGTTACTACTAGGCCCATATATAAGTAATATAAAGCAATTTACTAAAATTAACTTCTATGATGTAAATTAATTAAGTAAACGTATGGACTTGATAAGTTTCACACCAAAAAAATATTATAAACAAATACAATTTGTAAGGGAAACTGCATCATAAACTTTAAACTATATTATGAGCAAAAATAAAGGTAAATAGTTATCAACAAAAACTATTACAAAATCTTCCCTTCACTCCCAGATCGCTCCAACCTGTCTTTACATGAGACTCACTTCAGGTATTTCTCAGCCTGGATGAACGAAGAGGTTTCCTTACTACAAAAGAAATCTATTGGAGTATAAACTTAAGCTTAGTGAGATAAATATCTTCGTCAATACCGCATGGTAGAATTTATTAGATGCACAAACATATGAATACATGAACAATTAGTATGCTAAACAACGTATAGTGACCTAGGAACCACATACAACTTAGAATTACGCCTTTTGTAGTCTGGGTTAGAGATAATTAACTGACCCAAACCAAAATCTAAGTTCTAGCCCTTGGTTTTTATTTCATTTTTACTATTGTACTTAAGTTAAAACAAAACCATATATATATATATATATTCTTTACTGAACAACAAATCATATTTTCAAAATCCCAAGTTTAGCGATGTGGTGGCCCCCATAGTCCACAAACACACGTCCTAAGCAGAAGCCAAAAAACATAGCCCCTCGCCAACAGTTGGTATCTCTCAACACCATCTTAAGATGGAGACTCAATAAAATAATGACATAACTAGTACCCAATCTTACAGGAGGCCCTCTTCCTATGAGTCCCTTCCTATCTTCTACATAAAACGGCAGTCGGTGTTATCTGAATGTAATTATGAGAAATGTATGATTTATTGAATTTCTTAATCATATAAGTCATTAATTTGGTTTTTCATCGTGATCAGATAATTTCATTCCATACAATCGCACGCATGAATTATTGCAAACAATTCCCATTATTAAGTGATTAGCAAGCCATAGTATTCAATCATAAATCCACACACATGCATTTCCCATATCCCACAAGCATCCAATATGAGACCTCCAAAAGGCGGTAATACCAGCCGATTATGGGGTTTTAATAAATAGACAGAAATATGATAGAATATGACAGACAAATATAATCTCGTGGAATTACACCCAATTTAATTGGAGATTCCCCACACGAGACGTAATACAAAAGTAGAATCAAATAGAAATTTTATTGATTAAAACAGATTTTTACAAAATACAAGAGCATAAATGGATATTGAAATATCGAGAGGTAATATTGTCCTACCTCTGATAGAAAGAAGCAAATAATTATGCTTCAGAAAAGTGATTTATGATTGGTATATGGGTGATAGAAAGGAAGGTCTGATTGGAAAGTCTAATCGATAATTGGGATGAAAAGAGAAGAGGAAATAGGAGAGAAATGGAAGGGATATGGGAGTAAGGAGAGGTCTGGAAGTGGAGGGCGGAGGAGAGAAAGAGAGTTAGAAGAGAAAAGGTTTCTGATTTTCGGATACCTTTCTCTGATTTTGAGAGTCAATATTTATAGAGGGATTTGAATTATTGTGGCCGACAAGGTACTGTTATGGTTGATAGGATACTGTTGCTACAGTGATGTTGTGGCCGATAAGATACTATTGCTACAATAATATTATGGAAGATTCTTTGATTGATTGATTTTTGGCTGATTTATTGTATTGTACACTGTAGAACATGTGAAAATACTGTATTTCTACTTTTACAGTGCAGTATGATACAAATGATATAAGTAATACCATTACGGATCTCTTAAATTTATTCTATAGCAGTCATCTTCATTGGTATTCCCGCTGTGGTGAGATGTTGGGTCCGATTCTGAACTTGATTCTTGTACTGATTCCAATTCTTTGATATGTTCCAGTGCTTTTTCCAGAATTTGCTTCAATTGATCTGGAGAATTTGCACTTGCAAGTGATGATATTAAAAATCCCCTGTTGTGATATTTCTTATTTGCTAATGATGACGGTGGTGACTTTGCGAAATTAGTTTTGATCCAATTAAAAATTGAATTTTTCTCATACTTATTCCACATTTTGAAGCTGTCCTACCATTTGATTTTGTACATTCTGACTAAATTAATTGTGTTTGATGCTCTATATGTCTTGTATTCGAACCACCAAGCCATGACCCATGATATTCCGAGATGTATAAAATGCAGCATCTCTTTTGGAAAATTCTTTTCATGAGGTGTAGGATTATAATGATTTAGGAAAGTATCAAATCCTTCCCTAGCATTCTGATGAATGATTTCTGACGTAGCACCAAATTGTTCCCACCAGTGATTAAACCAAGTAAGAAGATTGAAAGAAGAACAATTATAAAAAAATATTAACCAAGTATGTGATCGTTTTAGATTCATTTGATAAAACACATTCCACCTTACAGTGATTGGATGAACTCGCCATTCATATATATATATATATATATATATAACTTTAGATGCATCTATTCTACAAGAAAAATCAAGTAAAGAGTTATCAAGAATTTGCTCACTTAGTCATGTAAGTCAATCAAAGTAGTTCAGGGGTAATTTGTCTCCAAATGATGGGTCCACTAGACACCACAAGTATAATACTATAAGGATTTGAAATAAAACTAAGCTAAAAACCCCTTAAGTTATACTTTTGACTAGTTTTCGTATTTTTCCTAGTTTTTAATTAAAGTTCAATTGTATATAATTTTCTCATTTTAAATCTGATTTTTATGATTTTATAGTCAATCTTCATTGTTTTTTAATGTACTTTAACGTGGTGAGGTTAGATTTTTGAGATGAGGTACGCAAAACTGCCCATAGGTCAGAACAATAGTGGTCCTCATGATTTGGAGTGCTTTTGGGCTTTGTTTGGTTAATGGGCTTTTTTGTAACTTAGGAAATCCTTTAGGCTTAAGCTTAGTATTTCATTTTAAGCTCAAAATATTCCTTAAGGTCACATTTACAACTTTGATTTACACTCCTAAGGCTGATAACCACTTCTTGGGCTCTTAAGTAGGTTTAAGTTGTTAAATTGGCTTGTTTTTTACCCAATTCAAAGATTGTCATTTTTTTGGGTTTAAGGAGTGTCTTGTGGGCTTCTTGAGATTCTTAAAACAACTTTCATTGTTGTGTCAAGTTGCTAGTGAAAATCTTAAGGGTGGTTCAACTTGATGTTTACGGCTTGCTTTGGAAGTTTTAAATTTAGTTTTGAATTTTAGGCTTAATACACTTATCATACTTGTCTTGATTGGTATTTTCACTTTGTTTACTTACTTTTATCATGTTTTTAAGTATCTTTTAGCAAAGTTCCAGATCTAGTCAATTTTGGTGTGAGGGCTTCCAACTTGTTTCATCATTTCCTTAAGTATTAGATCATGAACTTAAGCTATTTGTATTCAAATCTTAACTTGACTTCATTTCCATAAGATGATTATTTAGCTTATACTTTACATAAAAATAGTAGAACTTATACTTATCATAACTCTCATATTATACTTCATATCTTACAAAGTTGGTCTCCCCATATAACTTCATGTGATGGATTTTTCCTTTACTTAAGTGTAGATTTGAGCATGTTTAACTTAATAGAAGTAGAAACAAAATCAAGTGACTTTTAAAACCTCACGTCTAGCATGCTTCCCTTTCACTCAAGTTCTCATTTCAAGATTTTCTTAACTTAAAATATTTCATTCAAAATGTTAAACAAGTATCTCTACAAAACACTAACTTTACATACTCATATTTCAACTTTCATATAAGGGTTTCATGAGTTTGCTTCTTATGGTAGTCGTAGATATTTTACCAACTTATGATCATACTCATATATTCAAGAAATTATAGTCTCATAACATAAATACTAAACTATTAACACAAGATACACTTACCCATCTACAAAGCAAAGATATGGTGATTGTGCACTAAAGTTCCACTTAAGCTCTTTATTTTACTTCCTCTTTCTTGCATCCTTTTTGGAAACTTAAGTTGTGATTCTTTGAAGTGGGGTTTAAGGAGTGTTATAAGGATCCTTAAAGTGACTTTGAAGGTTGAAAAATGGAGTATACAAAGTAGAGTTGAATGCCATGAGGATTGGAGTTTGGAAGTGCTGGCAAAGTATAGGATTTTGTGGGTTTTATAGTTTCCTCATTTTAGTTGATTTCAAAGTGAGAGAAAATGAAGTGAAAATAAAGTTGAAAGTGAGAGCAAATGGGAAAAGAGTGGCCGGTTGGAAATGAGGATGGAAGTGTGTTCAAGAAATTTGTTTGTGTTGTCTTGTAGCATGCATAAAAGCCAACAATTGCAACTCTTGATAAAGTAAGCATTAAGAGGTAAACGGTAAAGTGTAAGATAAAATGATTAATGGATGAACGATAAAAGCATTCCCCCTTCTAACTTGTAAGAACCAATCAATAGGGTCTTTTTATGGTATGAAATTGTCTTATCTCATTTATTAAAGTTAAGTATATGAAATCTTGTGATAATTTGTTCATATGTAGTATAAGTTAATAAATAATAAGGAAAGTGTCGTATCATTAGTTTTTGATAAATTATCAATTGATAAATAACTCTAACTCTCAATTGATAAGTCATTTAGGGTAATTAGTTGATTTACTTATTTATATATAAGGCTTAGGCATGAAGATTAATAAAATGTCTTATAAAAAATTATTTTAGGATTTACTTCTTAAATTATTTTGTGGATTATGATTTAATTCTTATAAAATTATGGAATTTTCTAGAGTTGAATGAAATTATTAAATTTAATTATCAATTAGCTGCTTAGGATTAAAAGTCCTTAATTGTTTTAGGGTTTAAGATCTTCGGTGACTTTAGCATCCATAGTTTTTCATATTCGGATTTTATCGATTAAAGACTTTCGAATTGGAAAAGTAAGTTCGTTTTTAATTGTAAACTTAAGTTTTTAGTTTAGTTGATCTTTGAAAACGTTCAGGAAATACTCTTAGTTGAATCATAGATCCATTAAAAAATAAGTTTACAAAAACAAAATTTTTCATAAGCTCTAGGAACATTGTTTAATAATGTGTCTTTGATTGATAAACATATAAGGTTCAACACCGCATTGGAAGGTTGTAGGTCATTACTTGATCGGTATCCTAATTGATTGCTTCCATCCTCGATTGCCAGACGCTTATGGCTACCTCTAGCTTGATCACTTTTGACGTTTTTATCGCAACCTAGGTTATTTCCAAAGCGTAGTGATGACGATGCCATGGTGTACTCTTCCCTGAAAATATTCTTTTGCTAATGATAGTTAAATTATCATGAAAATATTAATACATTTAGATCATATTTATTAAAAAATAGATAGATTTAAGATAATAAATAAGGTATAAAAGAGAGAAAATGAATTATCCACTTACTTTTCATATTATTAAGTTAGATTATCATTATATATATTTTAATAGTATTTTTTTTATATTTTAAGGATAATTGATGGAAAGAAGGACCACACCAAAAGTATGAGATTTGAATAGTATGTATGTATGTATATATATATATATATAGAAGGATTGATAGATATAGATATATAAAGGTAATCATTTAAGGATTTTAAAGAAAAAGTTTAATTTTTTATGGTAATTAATCCAATCCCTTTTTATTGAAATGAAACTAAAATTGTTTTTCTTTTACGTCCATTTGGTAATGGTCTATAATTTTAAGATTTTTTTCCATGAAGCTTCTCCCTTTCAGACGTACCAATTAATTAGGCATTTATGGACGTAGCAATTAGGAAGGTGGCACGTGTAGATAAGACTCACATGCTTTGTTCGCGTTGGGTTGGCCTTTGTCGAAAACGAACGGCCGTGCCCTCTCAAAAGTCATACCTTACAACGACCGCCAAAAAAAAAAACAATTAAAAATATAAGACAAAAAAAGGAAGAAATGGGAAATTAAATCGAAAAAGGGGTTTATCAGTTTCTTCTTCTTCAATCGGTCTCCTCATTTTCAAGGGGAATCAAAAAGGATCTTCTTCTTACCCTCCTTTCTTTATTATTCGTTCTCGTAACCATGTCTAAGAGGTAATCTTTCTTTTCTTTTTCTTTTATTTTTGTTCTTAAATTTAAGTACAAGTTTTCTTTCAATATTTGTATACCATGTTCTTGTTCTTGAGGAGTCATCGATCGTTTGTTTTATCGAAAATCTTTATAGTTTTCTTGTGTTGTTTAGTGTTCGACAAAACAATAGGATTTGTGTAATTTAAATTATGATATATTTAAGTGCGAAACCGTTGCTAGGGCTTTGGGTTCTTAGCTTTTATTCTCTTTATTCCTTTATGTTTAATGTTGAGTCAATGTTCTGATTAGGTAGATTTTATGTTTGCTATGTTAATGTTACTGTAGTAACTTATTCACAGGTTTGCCTTATAGACCAGGCTATCATCGATTAAGTGTTTTTAATGATTTCAATGCTGTGCGGTCGGTGTATCTTGACTTGACTTGACTTGAACTTCATCTTGCAGACTCCTTTGTAAATATTTTGCTAGTGGAAACTGTTTAAAAGGGGTGCACTGTGAATATTCACATGATTGGCAAGCCCCTCGAAAAAATGTAATCCTACTTTTTCGACGACTCTATACTCTCTAATTGAGTAATTGGTCATCAGTTGCGGCCGATTTGCTTGCTAATACTACTGGGTTGCTTTTTATTCATATTTTATGCAGATATGCACCTTCTATCAAAAAGGATTATGCTCTTATGGGAGTCGATGCAGATACGAGCATGTTAAAGCTTCTAGATGGAGGTCTTGTGCATCATCTTCTTCTGTCAATTTGTGCCGTTCTGAGGTTGCAGATGCTGTCCAGGCCTTTGAATCTGGGAGTTCTTCAAATGCCAGCAATTCCAATTCCAGCTCTTTACGCTCCAATCATCACGACTGTCTTAATGATAATGCCTTAGAGGCAAGGACCATCCGGCACTCTGATCAATCTATTTGTTCATTTCATGCTTCTGGTAAGTGTCATTATGGAGAAAACTGCCTTAAAATTCAGGGGAAGCACTCTCTTCACCGGTTTAAGCCTCAAGAAGGAGAGGAGCATCTCAGGAGTTGCAAGGATAAAGAAAAGGAAGCTGAAGCGTTGAAGCTTAGTCAAGAAATAGAGTGCAGCGTGTGCCTGGAACGTGTACTTTCCAAATCTGCAGAAGCTGAACGTAAGTTTGGGATTTTATCAGAATGTGATCATCCGTTTTGCATTACATGTATCAGGAATTGGCGTAGTAGTGCACCAAGTTCTGGCATAGATGGCAATAATGCAGTACGTACATGCCCCATATGTCGGAAGCTTTCATACTTTGTTGTTCCAAGTAGCATCTGGTTTACCACAAGAGGGCAAAAGCAGGATATCATTGACAAGTACAAGGCTAGACTCAAGTAAACAATTCTATCTTTTCCTTATTTTAGAAGCAGTGTATGTTGCTCTTTTCTAGTAATATTTTGCTGACCATATGATATCTAAGTTCTATGCATATTTCAGTGGAATTCAGGGAGCCAGAAGATTGTTTTCCCTTTCTTTTTGACTGCTCTGCATCTGTGTGTGCATGCCTTTTATACTTTTTTATTCTCTCAAGTATTTTGTTTCACCCATTTGCAGGTCAATTGATTGCAAGCATTTCAAATTCGGAAATGGTAACTGCCCATTTGGGACCAGTTGTTTTTATAAGGTAAATGTTCCAAGTGTCTGGTTTTGCAAACTATTGATGTTATCGAGAAAGCAACTTCTGTTTCTCTTAAATATGCTTGTTTGGATTCCTGTTAACTTGGTTGAATCTTGTCCATCATTAGTGCATTTTCTGCTTATGTCATTCGAGTTTAAGTAGAGCGAGTCTGAGGACAGGTTTTGCAAACTATTGATGTTATCGAGAAAGCAACTTTTGTTTCTCTTATATATGCCTGTTTGGATTCCTGTTAACTTGGTTGAATCTTGTCCATCATTAGTGCATTTTCTGCTTATGTCATTCAAGTTTAAGTAGAGCGAGTCTGAGGACAGGTTTTTTTTGGCTAAATACATAACCCAGCCTAGAAATTTTGTTGGTTTTGTGATTAGCACCTGATGATTCAAACTGTGCAATTATACCCTTCAAGTTTTAATAGTTCAATTAAGCCCCTAATATCTATTTAGGCATAGGTTTTAAGAATTAAAAATGACGTGGCATTTTGACATTAAATAACTATTCCATGTCAAGAGAATGCCACATGGGACTACAATGCGCCTGAAATGTAACCAGTAGAAAAATGAAATAGAATCAATAATGTAAGTCTTATCATCTGCAAACTCATACTGCAATTCAAGTCCATCAATCATCCTTCACACATGTCTCAAGATCATGGGCCACAAAAGGGAATTGACCTAAAGCAAAGGTTTGCGATTTTCTATGCAACCGGATTTCCCCAATGTCTTGGCCGCTATCCCTAATGGTCTATGAAATTCAAACAATAACTGCTGCACCCCTTTTTGCTCATGCCAATGAAGCAATCCATACCCAAGTTTGGGGCAAACCCACTAAAGCAAAACCGATCAATATCCTTTCAGATTTGAACTTCAAAAGAATCAAACTTTATAACATCAAAAGGTTAAGTTCCAGAATATTCCAAATTTTAGAGGACCTCCGGTTCCTTATATTATGAGCAACATGGTAGAGCTTGAAAAGATACTTTAGTAAGAAAACACCACACAGATTTCTAATTGAATCCAATACTAGTAGAAGAACCTTCTTACAGTTCCGAGTGTAAAATTTGTTTGGATTTGAACTTCTTGACATTAAGTAGTTCCATTAGATAGAAGAGTTGAATATATTTCTAATTAAATTTTGTACTATTTGTAGGAGAACCTTCTCTACTGTTGCACGTTTAAATCTTGTTTGGATTTGAACTCCTTAACAATAACTAGTTCTATTAGATAAAGGAGGCACAGAGATTCATGACGAATCTGATCAAGTAGAAGATTATAAATAATGCAGTCTTGATAAACTATAATCATAGTTTGACCCATACTATTCATGGTATTTGACCAAAATAATCCGTAGAGGACTAGAGGTCCACAAAGGGGTAGAGGAGGTGGAGGACATGGGCAGGTTTAATTATTTTCAGAGGGACCCATGGATGGGGACTATGGATACTTATTTCATTGGTGAGGGTTGCAAGGTAGGTTGATGTTGATGGGTTTAGGTTTAGGTCTCGTCTTTCCCCATATTGTGAAAGATGCTATCCAATGGTGGCAGTAAATTATTGTTGGGTCAAGTAGGAGATAAGCAAACTTTACTCCAAATTATCTTTTGTTTTTGGGCCTTTTTTTTGGGGGGGGGGGGGCTAATTTGGGCCAGTTTTACTGGGGCAATATTTCATGGCATTACTTTTTTACTTGATGTGGAATTTTCTATTTTAAAAATGCCAAATCATATGAAATTTTAGAATTTAATGGACTTGATTGAAGAAAAATGAAACTTTAGGGGCTTAATTGCACATATGATATCATCAGGAATATAAACGTACATATCAAATTATCAAGGACTTACTGTGGTAGGAATATTGACGAAACTGCTGAACTTTTTTAGTGAGATTATTGATTATTACCTGTGGAAATGCATGATTTGATATATTTGTTTCAATGCTGAAGAACTTGTAGTAGAACCATTTCTAAATGTCTCTCAAGGCATCTTTTTGATGTACCATTTCTATATAGCAAAATGTTTAAAAGATTGTTTGTTGAGCAAGATGAGACTTTGGAGGAAAGCTGTAAAGATTTGGTGTAGGGATGTCAAGGAGTTTCTTCAGCAGTCATGCTGTCAACCCTTTCAGAGACCCTTAGAAATTTACATTGATATTGTGGCTACATTTGATATGAATAACAAGTCAATATTTGGCTGTTCTTGTGGATATTTTCCTGTTTATTATTATGAATTTCTGTTCCAGTATTTGGACACAGTTTTACTTTTCAATGCTTGAACTTGTAAGTCTCTTTCATTTGGCATTATGTGTGCGATGATGCTCTATCTGGATGCAGAAAACCTTTGTGAGCTTTGTGTATGTAAGTTGCTCACATGTACAGTAGTACATATTGTAAATCTTCCAGTTGTTTATTTATTGTCACATTAAAATTTCTAATAGCAAGTGTGCTAGTTCATGCATCCCTTTGCTTGTTAGATGGGAGTGCAGACATTGTGGCCTGACATGCAATGCCATGTATGTTTTTTGCAGCATACTGTCAAGCCAGGTTCATATGCATGGATACATCACAGGCCGCCTCCTCGCAGGAACAACAATGTAAATATGATGTTTGATATGTTCGAGAACTTCTTGTGCCTTGAAGACCTGATTGCTGAGGAGGAAGACTTTGATTTATTTGGATTGGAAGGCCCTGATGATGATTTATCTCCGGTGCAAATGGCCTTTTTATTGTCTCAACTGCGCTTTGCCTCAAGTGGTTTCTCTAGCGATGAGGAGTAGAGGGCATCGAGTTTTTAGATTTAGGCAGTTTCAGTGACGGTGCCTAATTCAATATTTTGGATGAACTGCCATCTTTGCATTATTCTGCACAGTAGAAGCTGAAGCAGGAAAACTCTAGGCTGTTTGAAAATGTTGGAGGTAGAATATGCTACAATGAGCTACCAACCAAGCTTAAGCCATAACGTTATTGTTTGGGCTTTCTCTTCCATTGATGTTCAATGGCAGGATCATTTTATTGGAATATACATTTTTTTTATTTTATTTTTCCGGGGCAAATGGTGGAAAACTATACATTTATGTGGTGTTATTGCTATCAGCCTTTGGTGCAGATCTTGAGTCCTGAGGGATGCACGTTACTCTCGTCTTGGTACCTTATTCTTAAAATTTTTTGCCGTCTTCACGTACCTTATTCTCAATATGTAAATCTCGTAACGTATTGTTAGTTCATAGGTGAGATGAGAGCAAAATTGGGTTGCTAGCGTTTGAGGCGTTTCATATTGAGCCCAAATCTTCATTCCTACGGTAGGCCATCAAACATGAGTGGATACAAAGTGGACACTGGTTTCTAAATTTTTAAAACGAGAAAAATTTCCTGTAATATGCATCAGCCATCGTCCAACATGCCAGAGCCATCTTGAAAGTTATGACTATTAGTACCCATTGGGTACAGGTGTTGATGGGACCGACAAAGCCAATTTGCTTATGATGATTTATACCGACTGAAATCCTTATTATATGAGCTTACTTAAAATTTAGTCGATTTAATCGAATAACTTCGAATCACCTTTAGCTCATAATGAGGTGTCCTAAAAGTGCTATGAGGTCAATAATGATAGTGATGATGATGGTAATGATTAAGACAACTACAACTAAAATCGTATAGAGGAAATGATGTTTTGCCTAATAAGAGAAGAACTTGATATTTAATTAGACATGAACGAAATAAGATATGGAAAAGAAAGTGAAGGTCAAGAAAGTTGATTTAATCATAGTATTTTGAGAAGAAAATGAAAGACATAAAGGACTGAAGGATCAAATATGCCTTAAGGTTTTCGCTTTCCATGGGAAAATTGGCTTAACTATAAGTATGTATTAAGAGAGATGAGGGTAGGTTTTACCTTGGTGAGCTTATTAATGGCCTTAGGCCAATTGGTTTAGGATTGGGAACCCAAGTATTAAAATACCCATCAACACTTCCCCTCTACCTCTTAAAGTCTCTTTGGCGATGTATTCGATAAGGAGATTAAGTGCTAATATGGGCTCTTAAGGTCTCAAGCCAAGCAATCATATTGCATAGGAGCTTATGGGTGTTTCTAGCTTTACTCTTTATCTAGTGAATTGGAGTCTTGACTTAAGTTGAGTGATGTGGCATGCGTAACTCAGATTTTTTTAGGGCATTCGTGCTAATGAAGGTGATTGAACAGTTTTAAGAGGAGAGTTGAATTTGTCCTTAGGCTTATATGCTACTAAAGATGACCTAAGTAAAATTAATAGATAGCATGAATGCCATGGGATTATTCATGAGAATCGATTTTTTTTTTTTTTTTTTGTCACAAATGCTAAGGATTATCTAAGAGAATTGGAATTTCCCTAGATATGAGTACCATAGGATTGTTCAAGCAAAGTAGGTTTGCTAGGCATTAGTTAGTATAGTTTTCAATGCCTTCACTAAGGTTTTTTATTTTTTTATCTTTTGACACATCAACGTTTTCCTTGTTTAGGATCCAAGCATTAATTTCCTCAGGTATATGGAAGTTATTTAGTGGCTCAAGTTCACAGATTTTCAATTTGGGTTGTCGAGTTATACTTTAGCATTCAATAACTAAGCGTTAATGGCCACGTCCCCATGATTTGTGTAAGGCTTCCTTACTTGTAGAGCTTTTACAATACCTAGGTGTTTCAATTTCATGTATATGCATTTCTAAGCCGAGCTTAGGAACCTAGCTCACAATGATTGTCTTAGATTTCATTGCCTTGGAATTTCCTCAACGCGTAAGATTTAGCCCTATGAATTATAAGTTACTACGTTTTCCTAAGTTAAGTTTAGGGACCCAACTCCTAATGATTATCCAAGACTTCATTACCTCAATGTTTCCTTAGTGCTTAGGTATTTCAAAATTGTTCGTATCCAATTTTTTCCATGAGATTATTAGAGTAATTTGACTTTTATATGTGTAAATTAAATTTTTGTTCGTGTAATTTAGATTTATTCATGTTTTTGAGTTGATTACTACCAGACTTTGTTGAACTAAGAGTTATTTGTTTGATTTTGATGAGAACAAAATCAAAGTAAATATCTCTTGATAAATGATGTGCTAATATTGAGTTGATTAGAATTAAGCTTTAATTTGCAAAATATCCAAAGTTCAATTAACTCTTCATATACTCTATTATAAATTGTGATATCATAATTGTATAGAAAACCTTGTTTATGTATAATTCTTGAGAATAGTGAAATTATAATTCCTGTATAGTAGCTGTCACGCCCTGAACAAGAAGAGTCATAACAGTCCCGCCGTGTAAACTAATCTAAGATAGAAGCTGACCTCACAGCTACTATCGTAGACGCAGTTTACACAAGGCGTACAACTCAACCAGCTTGAAACGTCTGTTCTGTCATCTGTTAATATCCAAACCTGTGGTAGAGCTTATACAAAATACTTGTTCTATACAATCTGCTGTTTAGTACCACAACAGTAATTATACAAACATTTCACATCCAAGGGTAAAGTTTACAATAAGAGTTTATTAAAAACCACAGGTTTACGATTTATATACAATAAGTTAGAAAACTAGTGGGCTCCCAAGGAATTCCCATTTAGTTTTCTTCAAAACTTAAAGACAAGACAAAAGCTCAGGTTTAGTTAAATTCCTCGATCCTCACTTTCCCACACAGCAGCACACTAACCTGAGAACGGTGGTACCTGAACATCTTTGCCTTCACTCAGCACCTGCAAAAGAGTCTGTAGGGGTGTGAGCACAACTAGCTCAGTAAATCGGGCGGAGTCAGAAGAGTACTTTACAGTCACACATGAGGTTAATAATTATGATGAAATGCAATGCAATCACTCAAATGAAAACATCGCACAGTGTTAACCGGTCCACTGTGAGGTTAGAGAAATTTCATCCGCTCCAACCCGAATTGAGGAGTTTCATCGCTACTCAAGTCAGACCAAACCCGGGCTTGTGCAATGGGGAACACCCCCCTCCCATGACCGCCTTCGAACCACGGCCCCCAACCTTGTTGCGACCTCCTCGCCTATCACTTAGTTCGACTAAGGGTGGGGAAATAACCATTTCAGCTATCCTCATCGAAGGAAGTCGGTATTTGGCCTAACACTCTTATTTGTTTCCCTTAACGGGTGATTATGCATGACCAATTACACTTTAGTCGAATAACCGTTAGTGTTAATTAGGGGGTGACCAACAAGTTCACACAATACAGAATCCATGCAAATATGTAGAACAGCACACCAAGGAGTTGAACTCCTGTCACAACAGAGTATCATTTACACACATAGCATGCGCATAATCATCTAACTACAAACACAACCAGAAGTACTCTTGGGTCTCCGGATACTTTTAAATAGTACCCAAACAGCGGCGAAGCTACCATCCCAACTTACTTGTTTAGATGTTCGCTCTTGCTGACTTGAATTGTCAACAGTCTTTGGAAGGTCCTAATTACACAAAAGGTCCAAATTTAGTTTTCGTAATAATTACGAAAACATTGGGGTTTAATCTATAATGGTTATATATATATATATATATATTATTTTCATAATATACAGTCATGTTATTACTATATATTGAATTAAATTATTAATAATTATAATAAAAATTTCCATTAATCCCATCTGATCAGCAATTCTTTATATAGCTTTTGGTTAATTCATTTTAGCCTATTAATATTACAATTATACCCTAACTTGTAATTTAAGCTATTTTACTTGATAAATTCGTAATAAATAGTTCGGGTTACCAAATAATTTCCCGAAAATTTCTATGGACTTCTAAAAATATAGGGAATTCAGTTATCACTTGGTTTCAAGTTTCCGACCTATTGCCTATTTTTTCATATTGACGATTTTACCCCTAAATTTGATAAATTATCCAATTATAATTCTTTTAGCATCCAATTAATTTCAATTTGACTTATTACTATTAATATTCATAATAGATCAATACATATCCATTTCATCAATTAATTTCATAATTTCCTATTAAATTTATAATTTCAGCCTATTTTCGAGCTAATTTCAGGCCTAAAAATTCAATAAATATTTAAATTATTCAAATTAAAATTCGGGCTACGTAGCAATTACCTATATATCATATATATCCTACACAAAAATTTTCAGCTAGAAACAACATCATATAGTACATTTATTTCATAAATATATATTCGGATGAACAGTAGATTTCTTAATAAAGTATATTAAATATTACAAATTTTGCAAAAATAAAAATATCACATGAAATCATGTTTAAAATAACCTAAGTACAATTTTTTTTTATAATTTTCTGGGCGGATTTACTAATTTTTAAAAGTTATTGAAAAATAGAGCAAGAATTTGACCTTGCCATTCTTGGGTGCTCCGGTAGCCGGCGGCGGCTGGGCGGTTGTCGGACAGCCGGCGCGGTGGGTGGACCATGTGGGGTTGGCTAGGTTTCACAGTAGATCTAGTCTAGGTTAGGGTTCTACACTTTCACGCAATTTTCCCTGTTTTTTCTAAATTTCTTTTTATTTTCTACAATTTTTTCTAATTTTTCTTTCGGTTGTTCTTTGTTCCAAACTGCTAAATGTTTTCAATCTGAAGGTGTTGGCTTTTTATAGAGTCTCTAAGTCGGTTAAGGGATTTTTTTTAATTATTTTAGATTTTTCTTTCTGGTTTTTTTTTTTCCTAAGCATGAGGTGGCCTAATGTTGTAAATTTACTTTTCCTGCCATGCTTCATCGTCCAGCAAATCTCCAATGTATTTGATTAATTTTCCTTTTTCTTTTATTAAATAATTACTTAAATGTAGATATTATGTTAGAATTAATTATTTAATTAATTTACAAGTTTATACCCTATGTAAATAACATGTGAAATATATAACTTTACTCATATAATTAAGTTTTTAGTATATCTTTTATTTTTAGGATATGTTCTAAAGTCAATTTCATGAATTTAACACAATATATATATAATTACTCAATTTTAAGTTAATTTACGAGTATAATTATTATTTGTACTAGGTATACTAAAAAATTACGTGTATTTTTTTATAGTAAATTATACTATATTATCTCATTTTATAGCTCAATTAACTTATCTCTAAGTTCCCGTTGCAATCTAAGTTCAATTTTAGGAGTTCTGAACATTTTAGGGTTTTGGTAAATATTCCAATTTCTAAGGGAAAAATTGGGATTTCGGGTCATTATTACTAAAATCTAACTTCACTATAATATCTCGACTAACTTTTTCATTCTAGTCACAAAGTTTGGGCTCAATTGGATAAGTTACCCTAGAAGGCTTAAATATGAGCTCGGTTGTCCTAAACTCAATTTTGGGAGCTTACGTTAGCAAGTGCAAAAACATCAAATAAAAAAATTAAGTGAAGAAGTTGTATTGCATGCTCTATTTAAGATGCTTGTGAAATAGAGGGCTAGTGTCTGGATGCCATGTATATTAGCGTCCATGAAGATGGAGTTCGGACATCATCACCAAAAAGTAGCTGTTAGAGCTCATTAAATACAAGATAACAGGAAGAATTTTGCCAAGGCTATAAATAGTTCAACTACCCATCAAAGACACAAGATGATATGATATTCTATTGTAATTTGTGAACATTCTCTTACAGTCTTATATTCTTGTCATTGCTCTTTGTCTTGCTATTTATTAAAAAGAGTAAACCGAGAGTATAGTGCTAAAGTTTTCTTACTTGCAAATATACATATCAAAGTACTACACTAGAAAGATAAAAAAGTTTGCTCAAAGTGTAAATTGAGTGATTTTTGTGTGATTATCAAATGGTGTAAGCTCTTGGTTGAGCATTTGAGTTTTGTGAGCAATAAAAGTATGTGAAGTCCTTAATTAGAAACAATGGTGTTTGTGGAGACTAGGGGATGATTCTAACTCTATGTTATATCACGACTTGATTCTCTCTTACCTTATCTCTTTTAATCTCCCTATTTATTATTATTATTGTTTGAATATTTAATTTTCTCACTATTGTTGCATTTATTGTTAATCCTTAAAGAATATAAAAATTTATCATTAATACTTAATTTACCAACCCTGTCACGAATTGAGGACGGCCTAGTCGTGGTAGACACCGTATACTGTATGAAGAACCCCTGATTGGTTACCCTTCCAATCAAAAACTCTTCACACAATATACAAGGCTCTACAACTATTAGTTCTAAAGTACATCCAGATTCACATGATACCATCACACAATATATTTATATAAAAGGTTAAGCTTAAAAGTTTATATTACACAGTATTTACGTATGTCTAAGTTCATAATAATAAGGTAAACATAAGTTAAACATAAGTACATGAGGAATAGTCTACATACACTGTTTTCCTCTCATCACACAGGACACCTCACTCTTGCCCAAGTCCCCAAGCTAACTTGTGGCATCTCTCGTCCTGTCTCTACGAACAGGCTATCCTGCAACAGAAGCCTAAAGGGGTGTAAGTCTAAGCTTAGTGAGCAAAACCCTCAGCCACATAACGAGCAAAACCCTCAGCCACATAACAAGCAATTTATAAATACATTATAGTCACGCATATGAATGAATGATCAAACAGAATGCCAGATAATACGCATACTTAACTAGTTCATATACGCAACTCGGATTTAACGCCCTCCGAAGTCAGGGTTGGAGTTTACACGGCACCATCAGATCCGGGTATTACACTAGAACATACTTTACTACGGAACTCCATGTTCCGTACTTATATCAAATAACTCTTTTATTTTCAGAAAAATACAAGTTTTAGTATAATTGTGAGTGGACCCCCGCAGTTCACACTCACCCCTAAACGGAGGCCTCTAGACTCGACCCTTAGCCAGGCGGTTGGCGCCTCCAATGCCTAGTGTTCCTGCGGGCTAGGGTAAGGTCATTTTGTACAAGTGCACTGTACATAACCAAATAAATCAATAATATCAACCCATGAATGGCCTCTCTTTACCTCCGTGTGATGTGACGACCGGAATAATATCCATGCTATGCATGTTAATGCATGTTCCAGTTTCTTTTTATAGCCGAGTATAAGTTAGTTTAAATTATGCTGTGACCATCCACTAATACACACAATCATTTTCTATACTACCATGCAATAAACAAGGCATTCTCTGCATTTAAGGTAAATTCACAACTCAACAATCAATTACATACACAAGCATTTCCCGAACCCCACACAGTAGTTAATTAACAATAATATTTAAGTCCATTATCTATAATCACAATCAAGCATGGAATCACAGGGTAAATACTCACTTGGCCATAGCGGTTCGCTCTAATCGTAGTAATCGATCGGGAGGTCCTTGCTCACCTCAGAATCACCTAATCATTATGTGACAACAATGTTAATAAGTGTTTGAATTAACTATTAATTCTAAACAGCTAATTACCTAGTTCTACTTAAATTGCTATCAACTTTTACCCGGTAAGACTTTAATTTCAATCGTATGTAACTTTTCCGTTTTATTTTTGGTATTTATGAATTTATAATCGTTTTTCATCGTTTCTGAACATATTTTCACATGGTAATATCTGTTTTGGATATTAAGACCTCTAATTTACATTATGAGCTAAATTTATAGAAATTTTTAGTTATGAATACCTAAGTACTTTTATTACTTATGTTTATATCTTTTATTCCTTAAATTCTTCTAATGAAAGAATTTTACTTTGCTATTACTAATTCATGTACTGAATTAGGTGTAGTCTAATTTAGAAGGTGTATTAGGTTTTACGAATTTAGTTACCTAATTACCTACACTTTTCTTAGTTTTCTTATTTTCTAAACTTATGCTTATGTCATTGCTTACATCATCACTTGCTTATGTCATTGCTTACATCATCACTTGCTTATGTCATGGGTTATGTCATGGGTTATGTCATCATGTGCTTATGTCATCACTTACCTCATCATATGCTTACATAAGCCTTTCATCATACTTATGTCATATGCATATGTATTATGTACATATTATCTCTTTCTCTTATACTTATGTACATATACTTTATACATACTTATACTCATACCTATACTTAGATTTATATCGTATTTATACATGTATACATACCCATATACCTATACGGTTGAATACGTATTTTATACTAAAAATCGTATGCCTAAGTTTTTCCTTAAGAAAAGCTTTCCAATTCCATATTTTTGTGTTCTTATGTACATATTTAGTGTAGTATAGGTATGTTTAGTAAGATTTGATCTTAAATTAGGTTATGTACATGATAAATACTCATGTACAAAGGTCCTTATACTTATACTCTTTTGGTATTTTCTTATGTATACATACATAGAAGCATATCCTCATGTCTTTCTTTCTTCTCTTTCAAAATTCAAGTTTCTACACTTAAAGAAGGAAACTTTGTTTCCTCTTCTTCAAGACAAGACTAACCACATAACTACTTATCTAATCTACCTAATTAACTAACTAATGACTAATAAAAAGGAAGATAAAGCAATTTAAAGACATACCTTTTACGATGTTGAAATAAAGGAGACAAAAGGGAAGAAATGAAAGGGAAAGAAGGGAGGGGAGTTCACGGCAATGAAAGAGGAATTTTGTTTTGTTTCTTTTGTTTGTTTCTCTTAATGGAAGACAATATGTGGTGGGGTTAAGGAGACAATTTGTGGACGGCAACAATGGAAACAAAGGAAGAAAGAAAAATCAAAAAGAAAAGAAAAGGAAGACATTATTACATAAGAGATATTTTCCTTATCTCTTAACTTTTCTTGACTTTTCAAAATGTTGACTTGGTCAACATTTGAACTTTGGTCAACATGTATTATCTTAGTCAACATTCCTTAAGTATGTGTAATTTTGTGCACATAATGTAGTAATTAAGGGAAATTAGGGAAGAAATAAAGGAAATAAGAAGAATTGAGGTATATGATGCATTGATGTGTAAATGTGGTTGATGAGATCTTACTTTAGGTCTTTAGAGTCCATATATCTCATTTGATAAATAACTTTGGATAACAAGTGTAAAAAGTGCTAATTTGAGTCCTAAAGTTCACTATATGTAACCTAATCTTCAACTATAACCCTAATCATAAGTAAGACCATCTTAATCATATATTTAAGGGATAAATATAATCTATGACCCATTATCTTAGTTCTTAATGGATTACTTAAGAATTTGAATCATATAAGTAAGAATGAGGGTTATCTCTAACTTTTTACTAACGATTTTGCAAAATATAAGCATTATATTTTCAATTAGGGTTTTAGGGTATATCATGTTAGATTGGTATACATATGTCCTTAATGGAATTATTTTTAAGGTTTTTATCACTTTTGAATGGAATCTTTAGCTTTTAGAAACATTTAAGGTAGAAACATTCTTTACGCGATTGATTAATTCTTTTAGGGGTTTCACTTTAATTAGCCTTGTCGACTCCTAAATTGTCTACTATAGTTGTGTCTATTTCAAAAATTAGATCGAAACTTTTAGGGTTTTACAAACCCTCCCCCTCTCTCTTTAAGTATTAGCCCAATGTTCTTTAAAATTCGCTGCTATTTGTTTAGTATTACAGTCTTGTAGGCGCTAAGTCCTATTGATCCTTATCATCCTCTACTACTCATGGATTTCTCTCTTATACACACAAAACTTTGCAAAGGAACAAAAAAATAATCCATCAGGTTTTTGTCTTTTTGTGTTGGAAAATTTTTTGAAAGGATAAAGAAGATCTTTGTTGTGGGTGAAGCTTATAGAGTATCTCTACACCCAAAGTGTTGTGCTTTATGGATTTTGTTATATGTAAGAAGCAAGCTTTGTTTGTAGTTTTATCAACACCGTGAGTTAATTTTCAAGGCACCATATGCTAATGGATAGAGCATCAAATTTACTTAGATTTGGAAAAGAGATTAATACTTAGGGCTATAATAAGACCAAATCTATGAAGATCCGTATATAAAATTTGTGAAATTCATGAAAAGATCCGTTTATTAAAGATTGTATTCAAAAAGGGAAACAATTGTTAGTTGTAAATCGTCTTCTTTCTACAAACAAGGCCAATGTTGACGTGTTGTTTTGACTCCATATATTTGTGCTAGTGGAGATTCCTTAATTTAGGTTTCTTACAAAATAAAGCATTAGTGAAGTACACGGAGTTTGCTCTAACGTGGCTAGTCCATATGCCCACTTTGATATTTAAGTTAGTATATGTGTTATGGGAGCAAAACCTTAGGTGAGTGTGTATGAGAGAGAGAGAGAGAGAGAGAGGGAGGGAGGGAGGGAGGGAGGGAGGGAACAAATAAGAGCACTCTTTACTTAGGGAATTCATCTCCATTTATTGGAGATGATGCTATGTTTACTTAAAGTGGGCTTATTAATAGCCTTAGGCCAGTTGGTTTGAGCCTTAGGGCCTAGGTACTAAAATACCCATCAATAAGGTGGCCATAAATTTCTTTTAAACATGTACCTTGTATATCCTATAATACAAATTTTAGGATAGGTATAAGGCAAATAGATGCTCTACCTTATGCTTGAACTATGGAAGTAGCAAGTGAGAAATGGAAAATTGAAACCAAAACCTATTCGTTGATAGATTATTTTGGATATGGGCCCATATGCCCAAACCAACCTATTCAATACATTAGCTAAGCTCATATAGCCTAAACCGACCTCTCCACACCTAAACTAAGATCTTAGCAACCATGTCATGATGGGTCAAGTGTCCATAAACTCCACTAACCTCTAATCGGTAGCATTAGGTTACCAACCATAAGCCTGACCTAACGAGAATGAGGACTTTTGTCACTAATAGAGGCTCAAGTCAGCCAAGCACAACCTAAGCAATGAAATAAGAACTGTGTGGGAATAACTTGGTAAATAAGGAAAGTCAAGCTGTCAAGATATAATTATACCAAATTCGAAGCAAATCTTAAGAAATTAATCTCCTTTAAAAAAAAAGCTAGGCTATAAGGCTCCTGATACAATATATTTTACCTTCTATGCTCTTTTACATACATATTATCCTTTTTCTATTTAATATCATTTCTATATGCTAACTTAGATATCAAAATAGTTATATTAGAACATGTTGCAGCACCTCTATAGTCTTTGCTCTCTTCTTTTCCAGGTGATTCAACCACCATCGCTTGAACGTGACAATACAACACGTAACTGGTGTTGTGGCTAGAAGAAAAGAAAATCACGGCAGTGTCCAGAATGTTATTTTTTATCATGGAGAGCCCAATGGGTATAAGTCCAACGGGCTCAACACTAAACGGAATCAACATCAGGCCTACTGGCTCGATAGAGAACTCTTATTGGCCGTAAGTACGGCATGTACTCGACGCCGTGGGAACCATAGGTTTTGATATTTTAGTTGCAGTATTCTCGAAGCATTAGTTGAATCTTTTATTTTATTTTAGGTAAAATATACTTTTCCTACTTTTTGTCCGTTGCAGGGACTACGTGTTTCATGCTTACGGTATTCGATAAAATAAATATATAAATAAATAAAACCAAAGTTTGTCGGCCACTTCGTTTTGCTTTTTTTTTTTTTTTCATTATCATTAATTTTATGCAAGAAATCTCGTTTAAGCAAATCTGATTAGAGGTATAAAAAAGTTAATCTACTCCTGAGCTATTTGAATTTGATTAAATACCTAGTCCAGTTAGACTTGAGACCATTTGAGTTAAGTTCAATCTTAATTAACTCGAGTAGTTAATAAAATCAGGTTTAAACTTTATAATATTTGACTTAATAAGCTCTTTAATTTAATTCAATTTAAATTGAATATAAATATTAGTAGGATTTAGATATTAATATTTTTATAGTTAAAAAAAAAAAAATTAAAATAAATTTAATTTAAATAAATTTAATTAAACCAAACTTAAATTTATTGAATATCATTTTAAGTCATGCTTAAGAATAAAACTTAAACTGAAAATTTATAATTTCGAGTTTAGTTTAAACTGGATCTTGGATTATACTTAGATCGGTCCATATACAAAACTATTTCTTAAACTTAATGCAACATGATCTCTCATTTATCCTTGCGTAGATTCACTCCAACTCATTATAATAATAAAAAATTGGCATAGCCATTTCACTTTCACGAACCACCCCCACAGATTCACCTGTCACATAGCCATAAGTAAAAAGATAAGATAGAAATCTCATATGAATTGAACCAGGCTGTCAGTTATTGAGAGCCTTGAGGCCTTGCGTGTACAGAGAGGTGAAAATGTCCATTTTAGCCTTAGTAAGGGACAAGCCAATTTCTATGCCTCCTTTCACATCCTTACTCTCATGGAGTGATACGTTCCTGGTCCTATCAATTGAAATATCTTCTATTTTTATAGGCCTGCCCCAACCAAAGTCCGTACCATAAAGGTCCACTTTGGGTGACCCTGTAACCACCAGGTGCACCTCCGATTCACTCAGGACCTTCCAATCTGATATCCATGTTTTCGCGTTGTCAAATAGCATCCTGTCTAATTTTCTTACCATATTTCCAATACCATTCGCCGCGATAATTATCCCATCCTCTCGCATAAGCTCACATACAGTTGCCTTGACTCGACCGAACCCAACACAGTTACCGAAATACGAAGATGGCACCTGATACTCCAGTCGGGTTAGACCACCCGCAACAAAACCGAAATAAACCGGAGTATGGTCACCAAATAGGGCTTCATGGGCCTGTGCAGTGAACACATGGGTTTTAACCCAACAAACCCAAAGAAATGCACAAACGACGACATAAGGCGACAAATGTGTTGGGATGGAGACATTATTCCCCACGCAATTGGACACAATCCATCGCTTTACTCTTTCAATTTCTGCTGAACCCACCACGAAAGTGACTCGAACCATGCCGGTTGATGGATCGTTTTTCAATGTCGGTCCGAATATTAACTTACGGCTAGTACCCTTCCCGGAGCCTGCTGCTTCCCTCGTATTCCACCACTCGTAAAGAAAGGAACCCTCCAAGCCATGTGAGTCTTTAATTAGTGTCCTGTCATGAGAAGGCAAGTACTTACTTACTACTGATGGATACGATGAATATGAAGCCCATGTCTTGATGAAGTTATTAAAAGTTCTGGCATCGGATGCCACATGGTGATAGGACAGTCCAATGCAGATTCCAGTGTGAGGAAACACTGTGATTCGGAGTGACAGCAAGGGGACCATTATCTGCATGTCCAATCCTGCTTCTGTTTCTAGTGGTGGTACTAGGGAGTGAAACATTTTAGCTTCTCTTTGGTAGTTGCTTGAAATATGAAAGAAATGATCAGCAAGAAGACCCTGTTCTTGGTTTTCTTCAACATGGGCAAGGGCAACTGTGAGGGAAACGTGGTCATCTTGGTCGGAAAGGATGATGGGTTTGTTATTGGGTGTCTGGGCAGTGAGTTTAGATGCAAAAGGGTAGAAGTGATGGAGGGTGAGGGAAAGAGCGTGTTTAAGGATGGGGAGAGTGGTGGAAGTGAAGTGGTTGAGGGAGTGAGGATACTCATAGAAGAAGAGTGGTTGAGATGGATAGAAGAAGAGCCATGGGATGTCTAGAAATGTCAAAGGAAGTGAGTGTGAGTGTGAGATGGTAATTGATGGTGGAGATGAAGTTGATGGTGGAGATGAAGTGTGTGGAGGTGGAGGTGGAGGTGGAGGTGGAGGTGGAGGTGGAGATGGAGAAGGACAAATCTCACACTTCTCCATCACCTTAATCTTCATGGTCTTCCGCGTTTTTCAAGACAGAAAAATAGGTACAAGTAATAAAGATAGGAGTTTACCCTTTGAAGGAGAGACAAGATTATTCTGTAGTTTCTCCTAAAATCGTGCATACAAAACCTATATATACACATATATTGGTGATAGCAATGATGCCGCAAATAACACTGCTGCTTTTAACCGTTCACCCAACTTTCTCGAACTTTTGATTTGTGCGGTCGACAACCTTTTTTCTTTTTGTTTTTCCTAATATTACTATATATTTTTAACTGATTTAATTATTTATTTTACTTTTAATTTATATTTTTATAAATCTTAAATCATTAAATAAATTAAAAATTAAATAATCAAACTTAAAGAAATATAAATTAATAATAAAATAAAAAATAAGATTAATCGTATCAAAATAGAAGATAAAATTATAAATTTTTTTTAATATATTAAAATTATATATTAATATAATTCTACATAGTTTGGAATTTTATATAGGTCCAATTGATATCAATTTTATTATGGAAAGTTTTACAAATTTATTCATCTTTTTTATAAAATCAATCTAACCTATCATCTAATCATTAATTTACTATTAATTTAAGTAGAATCATTAAAAATATGATCAATTCAATTATTGAAATTTAATAAATATAAAATAAAATATTAAATCGATAATAATATCGATATCATAAAAAATATGAATGAAAGTGAAAAAAAAAATCCTTTTATTATAATATATATTAATGCATATAATTCTATATGTGCGGAATTCGCGCTAGGAAATTTCCATCTCTACTCAAAATTCTCAGGTAAGTGGATCTATTGACCTGTGCAAGTACATGATAGGGCGTCCCCAAAAGATAAATGGATTAATTAATACAATGAGATAGACGTGTTATTTATATATATATATATATATTTATCTTTTTATTTATTTATTTATCATTATTGGCTTATGTCTTTGCATTGACCTAGTAGCTGGAGTCACTCTTAAATTTCCCATGTAAACCCCATATCTTCGTAGGTTGGAAAAAAAAAAAAGAGAGAAGATAAACCCATACCTTCATCGTTTATATGATACAACTATTGTTTTTTTATTGTCACAAATTTGAATTTCCCCTTTCCTTTTATTTATTATTGATATTCTAGTATTTTTCTAATTCTTATACGAAAGTGGGAATAATTTTTTTTATTATTACATCTTGGGTCATAAACCCTAAGCTTCATGTGTAAATATTAAAGGAAGATATAAATAATTATCATAAACTTTTGAGGAATTTACTTCCTAAATTTTCAAATGTTATAAATTATCCTCATAAATTTTGATAAATTAATAAATAATATACAGAGTTTTCAAACAACCCTTTAACTTTGATTTTAGAGCAGAATAAACCCCTTTGAATGATTAATGTTACGTTTGGTATCATTGGAAATGAAATAAATTTGAATAGAATGAAATAAGATGAAAGTTAGATTGTTGTGCTTTTAAGAATATCCATTACTTTGATGATGTAGCAATGATCACGAGAAATTTTAAGAAATTTATGAAGTTCAATAGGAAATTGGAAAAGGATAAGGATGAAAACATATCTTGGTCAAGGAAGGAGAAGAAGGGAGCCATCAAGTGTTATAATTACCAAAAACTGGGTCACATTCAACAATATTGTCCGAATCTTAAGAAGGTCAAGAAAAGAGTAAGGAAAAAAGCTATGATGGCAACTTAAAGTGATAGTGATTCGAGTGACTTGGAAGGAGAAATGTGCTTTATGACAATGGATAATGAGATATGTTCTACTTCTAGTTATTCTTCATTTGATGAGCTTAAAAATATGTATGATGAGTTACTTGAAGAATTTATTAAGGCTCAATAAAAGAACAAGATGATGAAATAAATAATGTTTGAAATAGGAAGTGAATTTGATCTATTTAAAAATGAATACAATAAAGTGAATGATGTCAAATAAAGTTTAGAGGAGGATAATGAGTACTTAAGATTAGAAGTTGATAAATTAAATAGAAATAATGAATATTTAAATCTTAAGAATAAGGAGTTGGTTAAGGAAAATGTTCAATAGAAAGAAAGGTACAATTCTCTTGAAACAAAAGTTGATAGCATAAAAAATGAGGATGATATGGTTAATAGGCTTAGAAAACTTCAAATTGAAAATGCTATTTTGAAGTCTAGCCTAGATGATTTAAAAAAAACTATAGCTAAGTTCATGAATAGAGAAAAGAATTTAGATAAGCTCCTTAGTTCTTAAAAGCATGATGGTTTGGGTTCCAAAAGGCTAAGGAAATATCATTGCTATTAACCATAAAGGACCTAAATTCACATGGGTACCAAAGAAGCAATCACACATTTTTGTAGAAACTTCAAATGAAAGCAACTCAAGAAACTTACATAGAGAGTGCTAAAAGAAAACTTGAAATGCGTCTAATATGGTATTTGATGCAAGAAACTCATTTAAGTAGTTTCTATACAATAACTAATATATTTTGTGTACACTTGAAGTTTTTTATATTTGCTTAGGTTTCCTTATGCACATATCTATCATCTCTTGTTTTTAATGCCAAATGTTAGCTCTCACATGTTTAAATATGCTAATATTTTATGCTTGAATAGTTGGCTTGATTTGATTATGAAACTATGCATAATTGATATATCCTCAACAATATTTGAGCTTGCATAAGCATTTAGGGACTCAACTAGTGTTTTTTGCAATTGCTATCTTTGCGAACCATGCTCAAACTTTATGTCATAATATGCATTTACAACTAGCTCGAAATCTTAAATTGCAAATATCATGCATTTTGTGTACATTTGAAGTTACTCATGTATGTTTACAATCATATGCACACAATTTTGTCATGTTTCGATTTCCATGTTTAAATTTGGTTCCCGTATGCTTAATATTGTCCATACAATTGTGGTTAAATGATTAATTTGGCTTATTTTTGTTTTTGTGCAAATTTGACTCTCTTAGACCCAAATTAGGCTCTTATTATTATTTGAGAAGTTATGTGATTATTTTGCCCATTTGCATACTATATGTTTTGATCAGACTATCCTTATATCTATAGAGACTATTGAAACTTGTTTAGAGTATCAAATTATTATAAACTTGATTTAATGTGTTGCACGTCCTTAAGCTTAATTTGTATTCAATAGTTGATTTTGATGATTTCAAGTGGTGATTTTAAGACTTTTGAATCCTCATTGTGATATTTTCCTTCCAATATGCTTGAATATGATTATTGAAACTTTCTTGAAATATTAATTTGTCATAACTAAGCCTCATTGCTCAAAATTAGTCATTCATACATTTACATGGCTTAATAATGAACTTTCTAGTAACAAATGATTTAATTTTTGTTAAATCTTACTAATGTTGCTGAGATACCAACTTTTCACACTCAATTGGATCTAAGGAATATGCTTATATAGATTCCATGCATAAAACATAGCATTTAACATGTTTTGGGTACACTTAAATTCATTCATGCTTATATAAGTTCATATATACACTAATTTATCGTACATTGGTTTCCTTACCCAAAACCAGGCCTCACATATTTATTTTCATCCCTAAATCATGTTTGAGCGATCAAACTAGCTTAATTTGAATTTCGTGCATATTTAACCTCTTTAGACCCTTTTTAGGTTCTAAGTGCAATATAGAGCATTTCTTACCCATATGGATGTTGTTTGGCTTGATCATATATTTTTTATGTCTCCCAATATCTTTTATAATGTTTGAAGCATGAACTCATCTTGAATATTGAGAAAGGATCTCTATTTGCTCTCTAGCCACTTGCATAATTAAGGAACTCAAGTAGTGTTTTTACAATTTATAGAGCCTTAAAGTTATAATTTGTGTTTACTATGCTCAAACACGTATTTGAATTTTGGTTGAAGTGTTGTTGTGCAAAAAATCAATGCCTATATAGATATTTTGCTCTTACATGCACATTTTCACTTTATCATGAATTATATGGTTCAACGGATTTGATTTGGCTAAATCCTTAGTTTCTAGTTGAAATTTAAATTTCTTATGCCTTAACGGACTCAAATAAACTTGCTTGAAGTGTTAGAATACTCATTAAATCATTTAAAATAAACTTGAGTTGGCAACTTGGACAGAGGAAATAAACTTAACTAAGTTTTTGCAGAATTGCAGAATACCAGTATGACGGTATCTAGGACTATCGACATGCCGGTATACCCTGCTAGATAAGAAGATAAATTCTGTTCTATTCTCTAAACCATCATACTGGCTCCCCATACTACTAACATGCTGGTACCTTTGTTTCCAAGTGCAAATAGTGCTGATCCTTTCTCTTTGTTCCCATTTCCTTCCCAAAACCCCTCTTTCTTTTCCCCTAAACCTTAGAATCCTTCTCTCTCTTCAATCTTCCATCTCCAAACTCTCAAAATCATAATTTTCCCTCATCAATCATCTCTAAATCTACACAATCTCTCATCAATCCCTTCACTTCTTCAAATCACACTCTCTTCTTCTCCCTTACATGACTTTCTCTCTCTACTAAACCCCTGTCCACCATTACGACACCACCTTGATGAACTATAGCCACTTCAAGCCATGGGTTGAGTAATTACCCTCATGTGGCTAAAGTTATTTGGATATACAAGCGATCACTTTATTGTTCTACATCAATATACATCCTAAACCATTTCTTGAGATTGAGTACTCTCTTGATCACTTAGGTAATGTTAGTATGAGTTTAGTAACCAATCGCTTCTTAAGTTCTTGATAACTTTTCTCACATTTATCATTCCATTCAAATCGAGCTCCTTTGCATGTCAACTATGTTATTGGCATGGTGATCTTGGAGAAATCTTGCACAAATCTTCGATAATAACTTACCATTCCAAAAAAACTTCTAATTTCTATTACCGTTGTTAGGCTTACGTAATCTAATACTGCCTTTACCTTTATAGGATCCATAGCTATCCTTGTACCCGATACCATATGCATAAGAAATTTAACTTGCTCCAACTAGAACTCACACTTCTTCAGCTTAGCATACAATTGGTTCTCTTTTAAAGTTTAAAGTACCTTCCTCAAATGCTCCGCATATTCCTCCTTATCTATTGATTAAATCCAGATGTCTTCTATGAACATTACCACAAACTCATCCAGATACTTTCTAAACACATGGTTCATCATGTCTATGAAAGTAGCTAGAGCATTCATTAAACTAAATGACATCATTAGGAACTTATAGTGTCCATATCTCGCTTTGAAAGCTGTCTTAAGTATATTCTCTTCCTTAATTTTCAACTGATGATACCTCGATTGCAAATCTATCATTGAAAACATAGTAGCTCCTTTTAATTGGTCAAATAAGTCATCAATCCTTGGAAGCAGGTACTTATTCTTAATTGTAACTTTATTCAACTCTCTGTAATTGATATAAAGCCTCAAACTTCCATCTTTCTTCTTGACAAAAAGTATTAGTGCACCGTAGGGTGACATACTAAGTCTAATAAAACTTTTGTCTAATAGCTCTTGATTTTTCTTTTTTAATTCTATCAACTCAGTTGGTGCCATACGATAGGGGGTTTTAGAAATAGGTGCAATCCTTAAGATAAGGTCAATAATGAATTCTACTTCCATATTGAGTGGTAATCCAGGTAAATCCTATGGGAAAACTTCAAAAAAATCTCGTACCACAAATATGTTTACTAATTTGGTTTCCTTTGTTTGTATATCCACTATTAAGGCTAAGTAACCGGTATTACTCTTACATATCAACTTTCGCACCTTACTTGCTTAGATTAGCCGAGAAGATGCATCATTAGAACTTCCCTTAAAACAATAGTCCTTTCCATCAGACCATCAAAACATTGCTGTCTTATTTTTACAATCAACATTTTCTTTATACTTCGTCATCCAATCCATCCTTAGTATTATATCAAATCCCTTCATCTCCAAGACTATTAATTCCAAAAACATCTCATGAGTACCTATGCAAACATTTCCATCTCTCAACTTATTATACATAACTTGCTCTACTTTAGAAGGGGCTGTAACTAACAACTCATATATTAAGGTTTCTACTAATAGTTTATTTCTATCAACATACTCCTTTGAGGCATATGAATGAGTTACTCTAATATCGAATAAAGTATAAGCATAATTATCTCCTATGTGCACCAACATTAGAATAATTATTTATAACTATATTAATCTATATACATGTAGAGCACTAGTAGAATGAGGCTAACTAACTACTAAGAATGCTAAATTTTAGAGAAGTTTAAGTAGTACCTACCTGCCACAACATGAGCATCACCTACCTCATCTTATTGGAGTGCATAGACTCTTCCCTAAACTCGAGGTCTTCTACTTGCCTTACCAAGTCAGTAATTATTCCTATTAACTATTTATGGTCGATTACCCTAAACTTGTTCCTGCCCTACTTGTGGTTCGGTACACTAATTCACATTATGACTCATCTTGTAGTAGTTGGTACAAAACACACCCCTAAGGTTCGGATTCTAATAATTCTTTGCCATATGCCTAGCGTCACCATACCTAAAACACTTCCTATGTAACTCAAGGCAATTCTTTCCATAGCTTGCTGCCTTATGTTACATTTTCAACATCATATTGTAGTTCTACTACCTTTCCAGTTCTTACTTACAAACTGCTTACCTTACTTTCCTTTCTCTACCTTATTACTACCACTAATGCTTCCCATAAACTTCCTTTTCTTATTCTCCATCACTTTAGCTTTTTCCTGTAAAGTATAAGTCTGCTCAATCAAATAGGCCTCATTCACCAAATCATTGTATCTTACTATCTTAGCTCTTTTCAATTCTACTTGGAAATACCAATAAAGTCCAAATTTAAGCCTTCTAATCTTAGCCAATTCATTATTCTACACAGCTTTTAGAGCAAATTTCAGCAATTTAGTAAGCTCCCTCTCATATTCCTTAATTGACTAACTATCTTGCTTCAACTAAGAGTACTCTTCACACATTTGTTCCCTTAGACACTTAAGGAAATATTTCTCCAGGAATGCATTCCTAAAAGCATTTTACTCAATAGGTTGAGCTAAGAACTGCTTCTTGTGCTTCCACCAATCATTTACATGACCATTTAATAAAATAGCTAGAATTCCTATCTTCTTATTCCCCTTCGCTTCGTATACTTCAAAAGCCTCTTTTAGAGAATCTATCCATTCTTCAACAACGAAAGGATCAATATTCTTACCATCATATGGCTTCACTATCCATTGTACCTGAGCCAACTTATCACCTCTTCTAACTCCAGTAAGAGCAATTGTAAACTGTTCCATACTTGGCTTAGGTAGAGCTGGATTAAATTGTGGCTATAGTTCCACCCTTTGCTCTTGTGGCTCTCGGTTCATCGGAGACCTTCCATGTCCTTGTCATATCATTTTTTGAACACCACTAAGCAAGCTTAAATAATAAGTACCCTTATGATGTTATAAGGTTGTAACATTCCATCTCCTAGCTACCCTACACATCTCATACGCACCTAAAAGCTTAAGTTTTGTAGCTTATGCTCTAATACCACCTAAAGGATGTTAAATCTTGACATAGCACATGATGCATCACCATATAGGTAAACTAATTATTAATAGACTTAATTCTAACAAAAGAGCACTTTATTATATATACAACACTTAAAAGCAGTTTAGCTACAGCCTTTTTAGTTACAAATATATACATCACTTACAAATTTCAAAAGCTCCAAAATTAAATTTTGTTTAAACTTTTAGGTTTCCATTATATTCATCTAGCAACACTTCCACTATCCAAAATAGTTGAATCTATCTAGTGCTCTCAAAAGTCCACCTTGATGTTGATGGCACCCCAAATTTTGCTTCTTAACCTAAGGATAAGAGAAACTTATCTCCTTCGCTATTATTGAGTTGAGTGAGAGTAGAAAACAAGCAACAATATAATAAAGCATATAGCATAGGCATATAAACATCATACTAGTTAATGTTTAACTAGCAAATAAGATAATGCAGATCGTATGCCATGTTAATGCATGTGATATGTATCGACACCGATATTTTTAGCCAGCTTAGCAACTTATCTAGTTTGGTCGACTTTAAATCCTGGCATCTAGATAACTTATCCGGTAACCTAGTAAAATTTTCAACTTAGCAAAACTATGGAGTGTAGTTGAAGTTTTGGTTAATGCAAAACTACATGTATGAAAACCCAGCTTTGTAAACTTATTCTGTCAAAACCATAAGTTTTAGAAAACTAACCCGTATGTCCTTTTTGTGTCATGTCATGAATGCATCAATCGATTCTCAATAAATCCTATCAAGTTTCATCCCACCTTTGTTTTAGTTTCTAAATTTTCCTTCAATTTGAACACTTATTACATTTAACATAAAATTTTTTAAGTTTTACTCATAACCAAATTTAGAGTACATTGCATAACTCATTTCTATTGTTAGATACATAGAGCATAGCATCACTGAGTATTATATATAGCAAATTCAAAGAACATTTAAACAATTATCACAACCATATACATGAATACTCACTGTTTATTGAGTGAATGTAAATTTACTTCATTTCCAATGTTAGCTACAATGTCAATTATATCAATTTACCCTCTATTATCATATTGGGAAAAATATGTAATAATCAATATTTATAGTCCACCAAAACCATGAACAGTGTATTATACTAAAAAAATAGTGGTAATTATATTCTGATCATGTAAAACATTAAAATAGCATATTATACAATATACTTCAAATTACTTATTTTAGCTATATTTTATCAATAAATAGATAAAAATAGGTAGATAATTATATTTTTACACCAAAATAAGAATATAAGACATATTTTAATAATAATAAGTTTTATAAATTATATCAAGCTGGTTTTGTTCACAAGTTACTTTAAAATATTTTAATTTAGCATAATTTATAAAACTGCCAGCAAATATTAGATAATTTACAATAAATAATAAACATAATATTTTTCAAATTTTTGTTACTACAATTTAGTATATATTATAGGAGTGTTACATAAAATTTTTCAACCGAAAATAATATTATTTAATATTTTAAAAAATTACGTGAAAATTCATTGGAACAAGGCCCATTCTCAAGCAAGTACTACAAATCGTTGTTATTTCAAGAAAATAAAATGATGACATGAAAGTAGATGTAAAATAACTCAGGCAAATCAAATTTCATAATTTTCTAAACTTATTTGATATTTTTAAAAATAAAAAAAAATCGAATGGAAAATAACTTACCTACTAGTGCGACCATTTGGCCACCAGGGGTTGTTGGCCTGTCTTCTCGTGCCCCCAAAAACTTAAGTCTAAGGCCACGACTTGTTAGGTCTTCAATAGCTATGGGAACCTCTATTTCTGTACCTCTAATCCAAATTTACAAGAATTTTTTTTTCTTATTTTTGTTTTCCTTCTACTACTAGTTTTTGAGAGGATTTCTAAGTTCACAAATGTGGAAAAATGTCCAAAGTTTACTCTAAATGTTAATTTATAAGAAGGAAGCTAGTGGGGAAAAAGGAAAGTAATTTTCTAAGTGTTGATGTAGTTCTTAGATGTAGTGCCTTTTTTTTGTCTGAATTTGCAATTGCCAAATCAAAAGTTATGATCCTACTAAACTTAGAAGATGCTAAGTATGATTCTAGAGTTTGGGAGTGTTTTTCTTATTTTTTAAATATTTTTTAATAATTTAGTATGTATTTTGGCTAAACTACCCTTTGATTGCCTAATGAATTGAAATGAATTAGGACGTTTGAGGTTCTTCAGACAATTTTATCTAAATTGAGTCAAACTCTAATGTAAAGTAATAAAAGTTAAACAAAGAGTTCTTAATAGGGTCAATTTCTTAAAATAAAGTATATTCAATATTTAATTTAGATAAAACATATTTTTACTGGATACGTTTATTAATTATCGAGAACTCAATGTTTAAGCCCTGGAATGTAATACGCCCTTAGAGATAAATTATTTGAGTTATAAACAAAATATTTGGGGGGTTAAATAGTGTGTAATGTAATTATATAGCCACATATTATACACGTTAAATACCTGATATGTTAATATATTATTATTTATATTAAAAAATTGCCAAAATACATAATAAATTGTTAAAAATAAGAAAAACACTCCCAAACTTTGGAATCATGCATGGCATCTTCTAAATTCAATAGGATCATAACTTTTGAGTTGGCAATTGCAAATTTATACAAAAAGAAAGGCATTAAACCTAGGAACTACATCAATTGACACTTGGACAATTATTTTCTTTTTTCCCAACTAACTCCTTACTTATCGATTAGCATCTAGAGTAAACTTGGGATATTTTGCCACATTTAGGAACTTAGAAATCCTCTTAAAACCAGTATTATAAGGAAAATGAAAATAAGAAAAAATTAGTGTAAACTCGGATTAAAGCCAAGGCAATAAGGGTTCTCAAAGCCATTGAAGACTTGAAAAGTCGTGGCCTTGAACTTAAGTTTTGGGGGGCATGAGAAGACCAATTGACAACCTTCGGTGGCTAGATGGCCGTATGCCAATGATTGAGTTATTTTCCATCTGATTTTGTTTTAATTTAAAAAAATATCAAATAAGCTTAGAAAATTATTAAATTTGGCTTCCTTAAGTTATTTTATATCTACTTTCATGTCATAATTTTATTTTCTTGAAACAATAATGATTTATAGTACTTGATTAAGAGTAGGCTATGTTCTAACAAATTTTCATGTAATTTTTCAAAATATTAAATGCTGTTGTTTTACATTGAAAAATTTGATATAATACTCCTATAATATGTACTAAGTTATGGTAACAATAATTTTTGAAAAATATTATGTTTACTATTTGTTGTGAATTATTTAGTATTTGTTGGTAGTTTTATCGATTATGCCAAATTAAAGGATTTTAAACTAACTTATGAGAAAAACCAACTTGATATAATTTTTAGAGCTTAGTATTATTAAAATATATGTTATACTATGATTTTAGTGAAAAGCATAATTATCTACCTATTTTTAGCTATTTATTGATAAAATAGAGCTAAAATAAGTAATATGAAGTATAATGCATAATGTGCTATTTTAGTGTTTTACATGACCATAATATAATCACCACTATTTTCTGAGTATAATATACTTTTTATGGTTTTGATGGAGTACAAATACTCATTATTACATATTTTCTTGTTATTTGTACATATTTTGCCCCATATGATAATAAATGGTAAATTGGTATAATTAGCATTATAGTATGGGGAAGTTCTACTTGTTGTTGTATTTGAAGTAACCTATACTGATCTTAGTTGGTTTATTTGAAAAGTAAGAATAGTACAAGTAAACATAATATTCTCGGTGAATTAGAACCAAGATCGAAATTTGAATAAAAAATTGATATCCTTAAGCGTTTTGTGTAAATTAAACCTAGACCACTAAGTTAGGTATAGTAGTAGATATTTTAGTTGATAAACTTAAAGATATAAGTTAACTAGTATCTAAAATCTTAAAGTGGACTAGATCAAAGAGTAATTCATAAGCTAAATTAGAAGCGAAATCATAGATTAAGTTAGAAATAGCTTAAAATGAACTAACAACTAGCAAGTGAATATCTAGCTAAAATATATATATGTATGACTTGTAATTAACCTTAAAAGTACTTACTCTTACTAGGTGAAGTCATGGAGGAGGAAGCTTGCACTAACGAATAAGTTGGAAATGTACTACTAGTCAAGTAAGTGGATTTATGTGCATAGTGTAGCGACCCTAGGAGGGGCCTAGTAGTATTGCCTAAAATTTCCATATCACGTATGCACCCATGATAACAAAATCGCCTTGCAAGTCAGAGATTGCAAAACCCTAAATAGTTATTTGCTAGAGTCTTCAATTTTAGTTCATTGGCTCATTATATAATATAAATAATTATGGATATCCATTTTTCCACAGTTCTTCAGAACCGTAGAGAATCGGTATCCCCTACCAAAATAGTGAAATAAGATAGACAATTTTAGAAAATTCTAAACTTCCTAAAGATACTAAACTTAATTAAGACATTAGTAATTTTTTAGAGCATTTCGAATTAAATACACACGCTTTTCATCATACTGATTCAATGGTAGCACTATGCACTCGATTCTTATCCCATTCCCAACCATCGATCAACCTGTAAGGAAAAGAACTGTTGGGGTGTAAGCTTACGCTTAGTGAGATAATTACCCTCATCAATACTGCATGATAGAAATTTATTAAATGCACAATCATATGAATGCATGAACAATTAGTATGCCAAACAACGCATGCAGTGACCTAGGAATTGCATACGACTCAGAATTTTGCCCCCTGAAGTTGGGGTTTGGAGATAATTAACCGACCCAAACCAAAATCTAGGTTCTAGACCTTAGGTTTTATTTCATTTGCACTATCGTGCTCATGCCAAAACAAAACTCTCTCTCTCTCTCTCTCTCTCTCTCTCTCTCTCTATATATATATATATATAATATATATATATATATATATATATATATATACTTCATTTACCAAAATCATATCATATCTTTTAAAATCCTAAGTCTAGCAGTGTGGTAGCCCCCACAGTCTACAAATATACGCCCAAAGCAGAAGCCACAAGACTCGGCCCCTCGCCGACGGTTGGCGTTTCCCAGCGCCTAGTAAGCCCATCAGCTTAAGACAGAGACTCAATATATATGATGGCATAGCTAGTGCCCAATCCTGCAGGAAACTCGTATTCCTGTGAGTTCCTTCCCATCTTCTACGTCAAGCGGTAGTCGGTGTTATCCGTATGCAATATGGGGAATGCATGATTCATTTTGATTTCTTAATTGTATAAGTGATTAACTCGATTTGTAGGGTGATCAAACAATTTCATTCTATACAATTTACATGTATATATTAATACAAACAATTCCCATTATTATATATATATAATTAACAAGTCATCACATTCATCCATAAATCCATACACATGCATTTCCCATATCCCACAAGCATCCAAATTTATATATATAAGTTTAGGTGCATCTATTCTATAAGCACAATCAAGTAAAGAGTCATCGAGAATTTACTCACTCTGCCATGTAGGTCAATCAAAGTAATTTAGAGGCAAGTCGTCTCCGTAAACAGTATCCCCTGGTCATTGAAATAATTTTTATAAGGAATTAAAACAACTTAAGAAACTAAGTAAATTTTCCTTAAGTTATATTCTTAACTAGTTTTCGTAATTTTTCCCGGTTTTTACCCAAAGTTCAATCGTGTATAACTTTTTCATTTTAAATCCGATTTTTATGATCTTATAGTCAATCTTCATCGTTTCGAGTGTACTTTAACGTGGTAAGGTTATATTTTCGAAATAGGTATATAATTCTGTCCATGGGTCAGAATAGTAGCATTCCTCATGTGTTGGAGTGCTTGTGGGGCTTGTTTGGTAAATGGACTTTTTAATAACTTAAGAAATTCTTTAGGCTTGGTCTTAAGATTTTATCCTAAGCTTAAAATACTCCTTGAGATCAGATTTACAACTTTGATTTATATTCTTAAGGCTAATAACTACTTCTTGGGCCCTTTAGTAGGCTTAAGTTGTCAAATGGGTTTATTTTTGATCCAAACTAAAGTTAGTGACTTTGGTGGGCTAATGAGGCCTTAGGTGGATTTCTTATTGGCTTCAAAACAACCTCTTTTGGAACTTTAAGGTGCTGGTCAGAATTTCCTTGAAGGCCCAACTTAGAGTTCTAGAGTTTTAGGCTCGTTTTGAGAGTTTTAGGCTCGGTTTTAAGTTTTAGGCTTTGTATACTTACTATACTTGCTTTAATTGATCTTTTCACTTTGTTCATTCACTTTTATCATATTTTTTATGCTTCTTTTTCTTACGTTCCAGATCTGTTCATGATGATTCCAAGGGGTTCTTGTTTGGTTTTTCAACTTGTTTCACCATTTCCTTAAGTTTAGGTGTTAGATTATGCACTTAAACTACTTGTATCCAAATCTTAACTTAAGTTTTCTTCCATAAGATGATCCTTTAACTCATGCTCCACATAAAAAAATAAAAGATCTTATACTTAATATAACCTCCATATCATAGCTCATGTCATACAAAATTGGTTTCTTCATAAAACTTTATGTGATGGATTTTTCCTAACTTAAGTCTAGATTTAAGCATGTTTAACTTAACGAAAATAAAATCAACATTAAAATGACCTTTGAACCCTCACATCCAGCATGTTCATCTTTCATTCAAGTTCTTGTTTCAAGATTTTCTCAACTTAAAATCTTCCATTCAAAGTGTTGAACGAGTGTCTTTACAAAATACTAACTTTATATGCTCATGCTTCAACTTCATGTAAAGGTTTCATGGTTTGTTTCTTAAAACTATTTTTTTTTTTTTTTTGTTATGATAACTTAAACTTTACTTATTTCTTCAAGAAATCAAAGTCTCCTAATCATAATCACTAACCCACAATCACAAGAAATACTTACTTATCCTTAAAGCAAAATATGGTGGTTATGTACAAAGGTTCCACTTAAGCTCTTAACTTTGCTTCATCTTTTGCAACCTTTTGGAACCCAAATCTTTTGGTTTTTTGGAATAGGGTTTATGGAAGGTTCTAATGATTCTAAAGGATCTTAGATGGTGAAAAAAAAAATGACACAAGAATAAGAAGAGAAATTGCTGTGAGTATGGAAGCAAAAATGGTGGCGGCAATGTTGGGAATTTGTGGAGTTTGATTTATTCTTTTGATTTGTGTTTAAAGTGAGAGAAAAGGAAGTGAAAATGGGAGTGAAAGAGGGAGAGAGCGGTAGATTTTGAATGAGGAAAAAAGCGCGTGCAAGAACCTTTAATTGATTGTCTTGTAGCTTATACAAAAGTCAACAATTGCAACTATTGATGATGTAAGCATTAAGGGGTGAATAGTGATGTGTAAGAGAAAGTAATTGATGGATGAAAGACAAGAGCATGGCCCCCCTTTCTCCCTTGTCCAAATTTTCCATTTAAAGTTTTTTTGGGCCATGGAGTGGTCTTGTCTCATTTATTAAAGTTAAGCTTATGAAATCTTGTGAAAAATTGTCCATATGTAGTATAAGTGAAGGGGTGATAAGAAATTGTCTTATCATTAGATTTTGATAAGTTATCAATTGATAAATGATTTCAACTCTCAATTGATAAGTTATCTAAGGTGATTAGTTGGTCTATTTATTTATACGTAAGACTTATATATGAAGATAAGGGTATGGCCTTATAGGAAATTGTTTTAGGGTTTTCATCTCGCATTATTTTGTAATTTATGATTAGATTTTTATAAAATTGTAAAATTTTCTAAAGTTAAATGAAATTATTCAAATTAAATTATTGATTATTTACTTAGGTTTAAAATTCCTTAATTATTTTAGGGTTTAGGGTTTTAAGCGACTTTAGAGCTTGCAATTCTTCAAGCTCGGGTTTTATCGATAATTGTTTTTTTTTGGATTGGAAAAATTTAATTCGTTTGTAAATATAAACTTAAGTTTTTGGTCTAGTTGATCTTTGGGAATGTTCGAAAAGTACTCGTACTCAAATCTTAGGCCTACAAAAAGTAGGGTTTACACTTATTTCCACTTGGTAAAGAGTGAGTAGTTATGTATATGACTATGATAATTGTCTGAATGTTGATTGGATTTACTATGTATGGTACTTGTGATGCTGTGCTATGTGTATCTAATGCTGGAAATGAGTTATGTGATGTACTCTAAATCTAGTTGTGAGTAAAACTTAAGGAGTTTTATGCTAAATGTAGTGAGTGTTCAAATCATAGGCAAATTCATAAACTAAAATAGAGATGGGATGGAACTTGATAAGCTTTGTTATAATTAGTGTTTATTAAGAATTGATTGATGCATTCATGACACATTACGACATTGAGGACTTATGAGTCAGCTTTCTGAAACTTATTGTTGAGCCTTATTTTAGTTTTCCTTAATTTAACCTATATTAAGTCCAACCCACTTATTATAGATTACTTGACATTAAATTAAGGAAAAAGTATTTTTCTTTAAAAAAATGTTTTAAAAAATAATTTGAAATTGCTAAATAGTAAAACAGATAACAAAAAGTCAAATTAGGATTTTAGAGTGGGAAAACCCTAATTTAACCACTAATCTATGGATTTTTTAAAAAATAATTTTTTAGAAAAGTTAATTAGAAAATTTGAATTTGAGGGTTAACCTATTAAGATCAAGTCATCATGTTAAAAAAAAAAAAAAACTAGTAGGCCTTGATTTTTATAATTTTTTAGAAAAAAATGAGAAAGCATACAAAGAATGTGAAAATAGATAAAAATGAATTTATCATTAGTTTTTATTACGAAATTTCCTTAAAAAATGAAAAGAAAATAAAATATTTTATGAATTTATGGTTACCCCAAAGATACCTACATATGCGCTAATTAGGATCAAATTGAGCATAATTCTCATATTCAGAAAAGCTTAGTGGGTTAAGAAATTTTATTTTTAAAAATGAGTCGAGTTTACAATTGTTAACTAGTTTATCTTTTATTAACAAAAATCCTAAAAAAGAAACCCAAATTTTATTGTCCAATTAAAAAAAAAAACCTAACTTAAAGAGAAAAACCTTGGGAAAATTACAACAAAATGGATGAATGTTTTAGATTTAGTTTAAATAGGGAATCAATGTTTTAAAAAGATTTAAATAATGGATGAACATTTCATAAAGTGGTTAAAACAAGGGATAAACGTTTCAAAAAGTTCAAATAAGAGATCAATATTTAACAAAGTAGTTCAAATGAGAGATTAATAACAGTACCACTTTGTGAAATATTGATTCCTTATTTAAACTTTTTGAAATGTTTATATCTTATTTTAACCACTTTATGAAACGTCCATTCCTTATTTGAATTTTTTAAAATGTTGATCCTCTATTTGAACTAAACCTCAAACGTTCATCCCCTTTGTTATAATTCTCTTGAAAAACCTTTTCTATGTGATAAAATTTTTTAGAAAAATTCTAAAGTACCTAAATGCAATTTTTCCATGAAATATGCAATCAATGTGAAAAAAACATGTGTAAGATGCCTAAACCATAAAAAAGATGTCTAATAATGGAAAAAAAATGTCTAAATTATAGAAAAGATTCCTAATTATGAAAAATGTACTTAACCATAGAAAAAAAAAAAACTAAATCATAGAAAAGATGTTAAATAAAGATTTTTAATTTTATGAAAAACTAAGTGATAAAAAAATTTTTCTCAAAAGAAACCTTAAGAATGCCTTTTTTTTTATGAAAATTTACAAAAAGATGCAATATGTGCCCAAATTAGTGAATTTTCCTAAAAATACGACATCTAATCAGATATACTAAAAATAACCAATTAGAAAAAGTGATTGACATTTATCCCTGCAAATACCTATGTTAGTACCAATGCCATCAAATCACACTAATCATGCAATATGTAAGATTATATATATATATTTTTTATTATTTTTTGAGAACATGTTAACATGCCAAAAAGAGCGAGTAATAAAAGATAATGCCAAAACCTATAAAAAAAAACCTATATTAGTACTTATTTAACATGAATCAACTATCCTAATCATGTTAACAAACACAAAAAATAAAAGATTAATGAAAGTAAATTGAAAACTAGGCACCTATCCAATAACAAGTGGGCTAGATTAAGGAAAGAAGCCAACTATGCAGGTTGGGTAACACTCCAAGCTATAGCAACAACCTCCTAAGCTTCATGTAAGGTCCTCCAAACACCAAATCTATGGGGAAGTCCAACTTTCCTAAGAAAGTAATTGGTAAAAATGAGTTTCCATGTATGTGCCTTGTGTTTTAGTGGTGGTTTGGTGATGATAGGAAATTGGTGGCAGTGGTGGATTTGTAATTGTGTTGTGTTTGGGTATAGGGATCCGCTGTAACAATAAGGGTGGTTGCACGATGGTTCTCAAGTATTGTAAGCATGTGTGGTAGTTGTAGTTCACTATGAAGTAGGTTATGTATGTGCACGTGGATAAGGCGGTGGTTGGGCGGCGCTGTAGTGGTTGTTCTAGGTTTACGTCTAGTGAAGTAGGCATTGGGCATGGTGTAGGTTGTTGTGTATTCTTGGTGAAGGTAGATGGAGTTGAAGGGTACTATCGGGTTGATGTAGGATAGTAATGGTTTAGGCAAGAGTGATAGTCACGTGGGTTTGTCGAGTGTATGTTGTTGGGGATGGAGTTTACTGTTGCGTTAGGTAGTTGCGAGAAGGGCTATGTAAGAGTGTTCAATTGTGTACCAGGGTGGTTTTACATGGTGGTCAAGGGGTGTTGTTGTTGATGTGTGCTTTGCGTGGTTATTCATTGGCCGTGGGAGTACATTGGGTGTTGGCTATGAGTGGTTAGTCAATTGGGTTTCGCTGTTGGTGGTTATGGAGTTGGCAGGAGTTAGGTCGATGAAGAGAGAGATCTAATTAAGTGTGTACAGGGGCTTAGAGTTGATGTTAGGTTCATTGACAGTGAAGAAAGAAGGTTAGGGTCTTGCCAGTTATTAAGTAGCTAGGGTAAGAGGGGTTTGATGCGTGGTGTTTAGAGTTGAAAAAGAAAATGTTGGGCATAAGGATTGCTAATTGTGTTTGCTGCTCACTTCTACCTCTTTTTATAATTTTCCTAACAAAAATCTTATTAAAATCTGAGAAAAACTAAAATTTGCTATAGATGAACTTAAATTTTTCCTTTAATCTACCAAATCCTTATCTAATAAATATTCACCCAAATCTTCATAAGTTTTGTGCCTTTTGTTAATGATTTGCTCAAGATTTAGCCAAATTTAATAAAAAACGATGAAGATTTGACAAAATTTGAATAAGATTTTGGCTTACAAGGTGTTTCTTCCTTGTTGGGATTGGGTTCAACCCATTGTAGGAGAAAATCACGTGCCTAACATGTGATCTGACTTAGAGTAAAAAAGGTTGCACTTATGCAAGTGTTTAGACTTGAGCTTGTGACCTTTTGCCCATAACACATACTCCTTACCAACTCAGCTAAGCTCTTTTCCTTTTGTATGATGCAACTCAGCTACAGTTAAAGCTCTAAATCTTGACCTAACTTTGCTTTGGACTTTCACCATTAAGCCCTAATTGACCTAAACTAATTTAAAAATGGTTTGGTCATTTTTATATAGCTTAATATATTTAAAGCACTTTTAATAAACATAAAGTCTTATTTTAATTAATTTCATTAAAATATTTTTTTAAAAGGGACGAAAATATCTTCAAATATTTTATTGGAATATTTTTCTAATAAAGCCTAAAAAAATTTAAAAATTTCTAAATTTATCAAATTGCATATATACTTTCAACTATTGCTTGACTTGACCCTAAATGATCAATTAACTTAACTTAGACTCTTTCAACTATTTCTAAATTTTAGGATTTTTTTACTTTTTATTTTTGGTAAACTTGGCTCAAAAATAAAAAGAAACTAAAATTAAAATAAAACGTAGCAAAAATGGGATGTCTACACTTATGATTTTGTTAAGATAAGTTTACAAAGTTAAGTTTTTATGCATATAGTTTTGTATTGACCAAAACTTCAACTACGGTCCATGGTTTTACAAGGCTAAACTCTTGTTGAGTATTGTGTATATAACAAAGTGTTCTTTTGTTAGAATTGAGTCTATTAATTATAGGTTTACTTGTGTGATGGTGCATCCTATACTACCTCGGGATGTGACACTTATTTAGTTAGATAGTTGGTTGTTAACATTGAAACCTAAATGATAGTCTTTCTTTAAAACCCTCTCATGTTCTTATCAAATTTGTTCATAGAATTATGGTGAAAAAATTATTGAAAGTAGTCAATCTAGTTATCATATCGATTGATTATTTTTTAACCCTGTTAATTTAACTAATTATGTGTCATATTAATCAATTCAATAAAACTTTGTTTAATTTTGATTGTGTATCATGTCAATTAAAATTAAACAAAAAGCTAGTTTAGATTAATTTATTGGTGCATCATATTAAATTAATTTGTCTATATCCTTTTAATTCCTTCTTTTCTCAATACCAAAAAACCAATAAAAACTAGGAATATCCTAAGAAACAAAAAATGTTTAATTTCTATTTCTTTGCAGTTATTTGCTTTCATGTATTCTACTCTGATAGAATCTCATGTCATATCATATTGGTACCAAAGCCCTAGATTCATCCTAGGGTTTGTTTAAAAAAAAAAAATTCTTTTGAAATTCCAAATTGCTTGATGTGAAAAAAAAAAGGAAAAGAGTTTGCTTTACATTGAATGAAAACTTTTGGTTTGGCCAAAAAAGGAAAAAAGAAAAAGAATATATTAGATTCTTTTGAATTTTTCTTTAGATTTCTTAATAGTGTGAAAAATAAAAGAGAGAGAAAAAAATTATTATTATTAGTATGGATTTTTGCCATAGGTTATGAGTTGGTAAAGGATGTGAGGAGGAGTTTTCCAAAACCTTAAGTGATACATTGCAATGTAGCGACCAATCCTTCTATTAGAGATGAGCTAGTATAAAGTTTATTTCATATTAAATGACTTGTTAATAATGTAGTTTGTGCTATCATTATAAATCATGGGAGTTGTGCTAACATTAACGTAAAAGGTATGGTGGACAAACTAAAGTTAGTAACTACAACTCATCCAATTCCATATTATATTCAATGAAAGGATAGTAAGGAGTCCATATTTGTGATGTGGTACCTACTACTATTTCTCACTTGATGTTTGAAAATCCTTGGACATGTGATAGAAAGGTATTTTGTGATGAATGTTGTGATTCTTACTCTTTTATGAAAGATGGTAAGAGGTAAGTATTGAGGCTTGTAAGCTTAAGCAATGAAAAAACTGCAACATTGGAGATAAATCCTCCTAAAAAGGAGTTGGCTAAGGCAATAAAGGATGCAATTGAAGAGAAGCCCATCAAATGTAAGTGCTTCAAGTGTTTGGAATATGGACACTTTGTTGTTCAGTATCCAAGGCTTTAAGAAGAGCTTCTTAAGAAGGTGAATAAGCTTGAAGAGGAAAAGGTAGAAGTTGAATTGAAAAATCTTATAAAGCTAGAGGTTATGAGCAGAAAGGAGCAAGTGAAACTAGGAAGTCCAGTAGAAGGATTTGATGTAGTTCTTGATGTAGCTACATTGCTATCAACTCCTAAAATTAATGGTAACTATAGGTTTTTGTACTTCATCTTCCACCATTGGGATTGATTTATTCTGATTCATTGACCAGAGTCAATGGTGGTGTTGAATGCTACAACTCCATTATATTTGTTGGGCCATATAAAATGTTTGTATGTATTGACAGTAAATTTATTGATGGCTATTTATGTTGATGTAACATTCTTCTTATACTTGTTGATGTTGTTAAGGAGTTGATAATATGTGGTAGTCTAAGGTTATATGAGCACATTGGAAGACCAAATCATTGAGGCTGATATGAGACTCTATGGTTATGTATGAGCATAGTCTTTTGGCTTGTTCAAGAGTTGGCTTCTTTAAGGGTGTCGGGGGATTATCATTGTTTATAATTCCATCATTGGAGTCTAATTTTCAGTAGATTCAACAAGAGCCTTGTAGATAGATTCCATGATGTATGGAGTGAATCTAGATTATTATGAGAGTTGAATTTAAAGGTATAGGTGATGAGATGTTATGAGACTTGCATGTGTAGAGGGGCTTTCCAGAGTATATATTGAGGAGTTTATTGAAGAAAGTTGTATTTGGGCTTTGCATAGCCAGGATGATTTACTTTATACCTTTTAAGCTACTTTTTTGTAGGATGGTTTTCAATCCTAGTGGAGATACAATATTGAGATTCAAGGGCAAATCTTCTTAAGCCCAAGGGTCATGATATGGATCAGTTTCCTATGTACAAGTTTGAAGAATTTTTTTAATTATATGTCAGGAGAAATTAATGGATATCATATTTATTTTATTTTAGGATATAATCTATAAGAAATTTATTTTGTTAGTAATTAGGCTTATTTAAGAGTTTTATTAATAATATTTGATAAATACCTATAATGCCTTTAGGATTATTAGGGGTAAATAAATTGTTTTGAGACTAATTCGATTTGATTATTGATATTGAAACCTTAACAAGGGTCTTTCTCTAAAACCCTCTTCTATTCTTATCAAATTTGTTCATAAAATTGTGGCTAGTACACTATTGAAACTAGTCAATCGTACCATCATATCAATTGATTATTTTCAAATCCCTTTAATTTAATCGATTATGCATCATATTAATTGAATGAATTAGAACTCTATTTAATTGTAGTCATATCAGCTAAAATTAAACAAAAACTCAATTATGATTAATTTATTGGTGCATCATATCCTCTAAAATAATTCCTTCATATCCTTTTAATTCCTTCTTCATGATCTTTTTTCAATACTAGAAAACCTATAAAAACTAGAAAACCTCAAAAATACCAAGAAAAAATTTATTTTTATTTCTTTACGACTCATTGCTTCTGCGTATTCCACTCTAATATGATCCATGTCATATCTATTAAACTTGTGGTTGTGAGTGGAGAAGATGGGGAAAATGAAGTTTGTTTGTGAAAATTGATGAAAGGTCTTTTGTATAAGTGTGATGTGATTTCAAAATATATCAATGGCATTTTCATAAGATTGTAGAACATAAAATAATGAAATATCAAATATGTACATTGAGGAATACGGTGAAGATGTCTAAACCCTAATGTTACGATGTGACGTTATGGTATTGCAATGAAAAACAGCATGGAGATTTGCTAGTGGATCTAGGTATGAAATAGCGAAGATTGTATATTTAGAAAAGTGTATGACTCTAGCAGATGCCACAAGATTTGCTATTCAAGTAGAATTTCGAAGAAGATATGGGAGTGCTGATGGAAAGCTAGTGACTTAGGTTGAGAAACCTAAACCTACAATCTCAACTTCTAGCAAAGAAAAATCCCTACCAATAATTTCAACACCAATTTAAAAAAGCAAAGAAAGTTAATAGCAGAAATTATTGAGGTTGAGATAAAATTAAGTGTGGGAATTGAAGAGAAGCACCTAATAAGAATAAGAATTTCAGAGTTGATGACGTCATCAAGAAGGTAGCTAAGATCAAGGATTTGGAAATGAAAGTTGCAAATAAAGCCATATCTACAAGAACTCTAAAAAAGCTAACTAATAAGTTACTCAACATTAGTTTAGAACTTAAGGTCAAGTCTAACATCACGAACATGGGTAAGTTTTCAATTGAAGAACTACCATAAGAACAAACACTAAATGCAATTAATCGAATTCATTATGATACGACACTAAAATTTTATGAATCTTATGGGTTTAGAAGGTTCTGATTGATGGAGCATGCAACACATATAGAGGTTAAATCGATGGTATAATTGAGTGTTCACTTATGTTGTAAATGCAATTCTAAGGTTGGTTTCTACAAATTTTTCTTTGATTCATGAGGATGTATAAGACAATTTTACATTCAAGATTCATGTTAAATCTTATCTAAGGAAGAGGGTATGATCTGCACCATATTCCAACCCCTCATTGTTTACCTAAGTATCGAGGAGTTAACCGAATTGAGTTAGAAGGGAAAAGCTAGAGCAAAGCTATGCAAAGAAAAAAAGGTTACATTGAATAGCCAAAAACAAAAGAAAAAAAAAAACGGCTTTAAAAATTTTCTGGCTAAGAGCTTAGGATGATTTGGCAAGGATTGGTTTGAAAACCTTGTCACATAGATTTGAGCAACTTTAGTTTACATGCAGTTAGCCTGAATGTTGTTATTTTCATTTTTTTTATTATTTCCTAATTTTTCCTTCAACTCAATCGAGGTTATTTAAATATGTTAGAGAACCTAGGTAGCTGAAGTGCAATTGGTTGATTGGAATAATGTTCCTGATCAAGCTTAGCAACCAAGATGAGAGTGAAATAAGTCAACTTATGGTGTAGGTCATGACTATGGATTGTTTTCAGCTCATCCTTGGTAAGTTGGTTGCTTGAGAGCCTCGTTACCATGTTTTATAAGCCTTATAAGTAGCCTTAAGTGAGGGGTTTAGAGCTTGGTAGGTGTGCTTTAAAGGTTGGTGCATAGGATAGAGAGGTAGGATTCTCATCAACCCTATTACATACTCTTTATTTTATGTATTAAGTGTATAAAAATGGCTGCTCCCCCATTAAAATATTGTTGATATGTTTTTATATCAGGGTCAAACTGATCAAACAATTTAGTAAGAAGTGTATACGTAGTACAATCTCATCCATTATATTTTAAGCTTAGGCCAGGTTTAAGCAAGCAAACCAATCGAACAGTAATGGGTGAATTGACTAAACAATTCTTCACCAAATTCTAACCCTTAGAAATGACATCTAGCGTACTGTTAATGATGCTTAGACCAATTGAATGGCTTTTGGAGCTCTAATAACCAACCAAACTTTATGGTGAGAATCGGTTAGCTAGTCTTCAACAATCTTTTGGTCCTCAAAATAAGGGCAAACAGTAGCAAAGTTGCTAGTTGACCAATTTTTTATTGTCTTATCTAAATTTGCAAGCTTAATATTTTTCATCAAATTTAATGCAATTTTCACCCAATTTTGTGATATTTGACTACTTTATACGCAATTTGTCCATTTTACATAATTTTTCCTATTTTCCAATATTAAATTGCATATAAAGTTGGAAAATTTGTGAAACTTGAAACATTTTCACTTGTCATTTAGATGGAAATTCTCTCTAGTTAGCACTTATTCCCTCAAGATAGAGACAAGTAAATTATAGGTCTCCTTTGACAGGGCCCTCCAAATAATAGGATACTTATTAAGATCAAGATAGGTAGCAGGAGGTCCTTACTCTTATAATGTGCCTCTAGGTTTATACAAGGTTGCAAAGGTATGTTGAGTGTCAACTTATGTTCCCTTAGGGGTCTTCTTTCTTAATGTGCAAGTTGAAGTGCAACCTATGGGCTGTAAGGATGGCAAGTGCTTAAAGAGCAAAATCCGCATATTAAATGACCAAAATTTAAAGAGCTAGTCTCCTAAGTTAAATCAAACTACCTAGGAGAGATAACATTACCAATGAACCCTTAGGATGGATTGTCCAAATCTACAACGACCAACCTACATTTATATGGGTCCTGATCCACTTTTGATGACGATTTGAGTTACCTAATCTTGCTAATCTTGAAGGTAATGGATGATTTTTCAATTGATTTTTTCCTTGAAACTAAGCAAACATTTTCCTTAATAGAGAACAAAAATATAGAAAGAAAATCATTTGAGGGAAAATTGCAATATAACCTCGTACATTATCGTCAATAATGTACTTGGAAACTTTCAAAATGTTATACCATTGGCTGCAAAAAAAACCATAAAAAACCGGGGGCGGATTGGCTCTTACTAAAACCCTTGGGTCTGCTCCGCTAGGACGCCCCCTCCATCTGCATCTTCCCCCTTCCCATACCCGCAGGGCTAATCGTGTCAATCTTTCTGCTAGACCACTTATGGCGTCGATACTATCCCGACGATGCAAGCCTAAGCTCTTACGACACTACTGTTCTTATTCTTCTTCTTCTTCTCTCTTCTCCCCAAACCCACGAAACCCCATCCCCGATCCCCTCTTCTCAAAAACCCCTTTCCAATCCACCTTCCCTTTCCTCGGTTTCTCCAATCGCCCTAATCCAAGTCCACTTCTCGCTTTTTACTCAACTTCAACACCAAACCCTAACGCTAACCCTAAGACCGATACGACTACCAGTAATACAAGTAATGATGATCCTCAACAATTGAAGTTCAAGAACCAGGAGATCGAAGGACCAACCGTTGAACGCGATCTCTCACCATTGGCCAACGAGACCCGACAGGTCCTGGAAAACATGATGATGACCATCTACAGCCTAAGCAAAGGAATTGCTCTTCTGGGTGTCGTACAGCTTGGTCTTGGAGCTTGGGTTTCATACATCACCCGCTCTTCACCGATCCTCGAGATGTCTCTCATAAGCTGCGTGTCTTTCGGATTTCCGTTCTCGCTGGCTTTTCTGCTGAGACAGAGCTCGAAACCGATGTACTTCTTTAAGAAGATGGAGGAGGCTGGCAGGTTACAGATTTTGACTCTCACCCTTCAGGTCGCTAAGAGTATTAATACTTTGTTTGTTCGTGTTCGTGGAGTTTCTTATGCTTGTATTGTTGGTTTATCCGCTGGATTGTTGTTTATATTGCTTTCTAGGTGACCTACATTGTTTTCATTTGTTTTTGCTGTACTAAGATGATGATGACGGTAATGGACTAATGTTACTGCTTTGTTGGTACAAAGAGAGCTTAATTATTGCAAGGAATTCACCAATGCTGTGGGTTTCATGAGCTATTTTCATCTGGCTGGCTGTTCTGTTTCTTATGTATCTTCGGCTTAATGCTTACAAGTGATGTGTGATGAATAAGAAGGGATCTAAATGAAATAAGCTGGCTGACATGCTTCGTAAGTTACTCGATATAATACCCGATTTCAATTGAAAGTTAGTCGAGCTTGAGCTTTAACCCATTCTAGTCAAGGAGCTTACCAGCTTAATCAATCTCCAATCGATATTTTGTACATTTCATGCTTGTAATTTGATGGAATATCATTTTTTGTTTTAAATGGTTGAGCTTAGAAGAGCTTGGTCAAGCAGAGCTCAACATGTTGAATAATGCCACTATCTGGGCTGAAGCCAAATCAAAAGAATTTAACTCGATGGAACTCAAGCGAAATTCAAGCTTGAGCTCAAACTTAAGCCGAATATACTCGATTCAGTTTGACTGTAGCCCGAGAGAAGATGCCGGTGCTCTGTAGATTGTTATTGAAGATTGATCCACCGTTTGATATATGCAACTTAGTAAATGACAAAGATGTTGATCCTTATTGTCGTTGCAAAGGTGGAACATCACATAGCAATGCATTACCCTTTCAGAAAAATCGAAAATATTGACAGGTAGGATTTGCTCTACATCTACAGGTGTGAGGTGTTCGTAAAATTTTATGGGCATTGAGCAGAAAACACAACACAGGAAAACTATCTGAAGGAGTAACCAAGTCGAACCAAAGTAGTTGTCACCAACATTGCTGTCTGATGGCTAGGAACCAGCCATTTTCAGAGCTGTGGATGTAATTTATGGGATCAATTCTCGGATCCTATGGGATTCAAAAGACCAGCACCATCTGTGAGTGAGTGGCCAGAACATTTTTGATACACCCTAATCTAATAGTTAAATCCAAACGTGAACCGGTGTCGGCAATAGAGCCTTGAAATAGAAATCGGGAATATTTGATATTTTTTGTTTTTTCCGGTATTTTTTACTTTTTTATGGGTTTTTTATTTTAAGAACAAAGAAAATGAACGAATTGATATTGAGGACCTGATATTAGAATATTAATTTGAATTGGGTTTTTGTTTTTTTTTTTTTAATTAATTTCTGGTATTAATATGATTAACTCATGGATCTCCGCAACAGGTTTTCGCCACAGTCTACAACATGTTTGATAAGAACAAAGGGAAAGGATAAAACCAAAGGAATTTCATTCAATATGATTTCATTGAATATCACATCACATAGCAGGTCTTTTTGTAGGCATAGAGAAAATAACCTTAACATCTAGAAATTACCCTAGTAACTGAGGAAATAATATAAAAAGATTAATAATGACTCAATTGATAAAAAGGAAATAAAATCCTCAATTGTAATTTTTGGTTGTAATTATAGCTTGACCATAGCAAGGATAGGTTGACTTAAGACCGGGGGGTGGGGGTGGTTTTGAGCGGGTGTGGGTAGGTGGTGCAATGTCTGTTTTAGTTTGAAGACTGGAGGGGTGGTTTCGAGCAAGCGTAGGTGGGTGGTGCAATTTCTGTTTTAGTTTGAAGGCTCTATTATGTATAATTTATATATAGAATTTGTCCATCATAATCTAATCGTCTTCCTAGAGTTTTATTATTGCTCTTATGATTATTTAATAGTTTAGTGGCAATCTCCTTAGACAAGTTGAACTTTTTATTTGAAGAGCACATATTTTCCATCTCTATTCTTCTTGCTAACACTTTCACGTTCAAATTCAATTATTAGATTTGGGACATATTAGCTTGGTATCAAAGTTACAGTTTAAGTGCTTTATCTGGTAAGTCTTTTAGATCTTATCTATTGAACTATGGTGTTACCTGGTTCTGATGGTTTGGTTGGAGTGGTGATTGTGGAGATTAAGGTTCTTATTATTTCATGTGTGGATTAAAAAAAAATTGTTGGAGTTGGTGGTGATTGCTTGTCAGGATGTTATTGTATTAGTGGTTGGAGCATTATGCTTATTGAACAATGTTCTTGGAAAATTTCTATAGGAAATTCTATAAGATGGTGGATAGAAAATTTTATATTCAATGGCAGATTACCCAAAACGCGTTATTATTTTGAGTAAGTGACTATCCGATTAATTTGACCTTGGAGGTTGTTATTGGTATATTAAGTTTTGAAACTATTGATTACCCATATCTATATGAATTTGTTTATAATGGTGAAGTAATCAAATGGTGAAGCAAACTAGATTAGCCTTTTCTATTAGTGACAAGTTCCGATATTAAGTCTTGTATGATATTGCGGATACTGATGATTAACATGTTTGTTTGGGTGAACTTTGGTAGTTAAAGTATTATGTATGGCATAATTTGTCTAATAATACCTATTATCATGGAGAGACGAGTTGTGTTACAGCCTACATTTGCTAATCATATTTAGAAGAGCATAGAGATGGTTTAGAAAATAGTATGGTGATGGAAAGCTGAAAAGTAATCTCATTCAAAGGTTGAAGAAATAGGATCCAAATGTGTAGAAAAGGAGCTAACCATAAAGGAAGTGTCTCAAGTGTTTAAAGTATCGATACTATGCTATTCAATGTCTAAAATGCAGAGCCATGGAGATTAAAGAAGAAGAAGTTCAATAGGAAAGTATCTAAGAAGTCCCTTGTAATGACAGGATGGTATCTACTCAAATCATCAAGCGGAAGGATTTAAGGGTTAAAGTAGATAAAGATCCAAACCACCAGCATTTGGAGTTATATACCATTGAGCTTGCACTCAGTTTCTATAGATTTAATTATTTGATATTTAGGGCTATACTTTAGGTGTTGTGATTTGATGGTTGAATCATTGTTGTAGAGCTTCATCAGTTCTGATCGATAGGGTCTAAGATAAATGGAAGCAATGTATATAGAAAGAATTATTTCACATTTCCTTGATTTGTGTTACATCCTAAACTTAAGGAGTCATAACAGCTCCGTTGTATAAACTAACCTAGGCTAGATGCTACCCTCCTTAGTTGCTAATATTGGAATAGTCTATACAAATAAGTGACAACTCAACCAACTTTAAAGCAGTCAGATGGATACCTTTGGTAAATAAGACCTTTGGAGTAACACTTTACAAAATATATTCTTTCTTATCAATAGATAGTTTAATTCTTTTACATAGCTTTATACATAACAAAAGTTTTAGAGTTTTCAAAAGGAATTGTTCATTTCCATATGAGGATTACATCATATATAGTAGATATAATAACGAGCTAACGAAGATTAGGAGATCTCCTAAGAAGACCTTATAATCCTCCCATAAAAGAAAAACAAAAATAGCATGAGCTTTGATCCATTCATTAGAGTGTAATACTTCACTTCCCATCCTGTCAACTAACCTATGGACAACTGTAACGACGCATCTTTGAGTACTATTTCATACCTACAAAATAATCTATTGAGATGTGAGCTTAACTAACTCAATAAGAAGGGATGGAGCCATAAGAGTACGTTACAAACATGGCTATTCAATTATTAATTAAATATAAATGTAACAAGCAAATGATAGATTATCACACAATGTTTAATCAATTCATTGTGAAGTTAGAGAAATTTCGTCCACTTTAATCTAGATTTCGAGGAATTTCAACATAACGTTATCAAACTAAATCTAGGTTTATGTAATGGAGAATACCCTCCTCCCTAAATAACATCTAAACCATGGTTTTCAACCTTGTTATGACCTTCTCTCCTATCACTTAGTTATCTTCATCGGAGTATTGATATTTAGTCTGACAACCTAATTGTTACCTCTACTGGGTTCATAAATGTCAGGTTAGATCTTAGTCAACTTATGATTAGTACAAATTATAAGGTGAACAACTAAGTTTATACAGTTTAGACATGATATATTTAAGGAGAAGACTGCACTTAGAGTTTAACTCCTAGTCAACAATCAATATCATAAGCACATACATAACATATGCACAAATAATCTAGCTACAATCATAAACAATTACTCTTATTTCTCTAAATATCCTGATATGATACTTCAATATGCCATGAAGCATGAATCCCGACTTAGCTTACGAGTAACATACTCCTGACCGTAGTTTCCTTGTTTTTTAATTGTCCCTAAAAATATATAATAGATTAGTTTTCAAGCCTTAATCCATTAGTCATTAGTTTGTTTTATGTGTTTTTATTGTTTCTTCACAAGTTTTCTAAGTTATTTCCACTTGCAAATTATATTTTCTTAACCAATTAATGATTTTTACTAATGATCCTAAATTATCAAATCCTTTAAGTTAGGTTTTGAGTAGTTTTCTTTAGTCCAAAAATCCTCTAAATTATTATTTGAGCTATATAGGAACATTTGTTACACTAGTTTTATCCTCTACGACAGCTTTTGAACTTCTTCAGATTATAACCCTAATTATGCTATCCTCTAAGTTATCTTTTGACTCTGTTATCTCTAAAGTTTTTAATAAAATCATTTACTGACTAATTTTCTACTTCCCCTATTTTTACATTTTATTCCTAAGTTCCGCTTCTAACATACTCTTTGAGTAGCATTCTAATGAAAAATTTATTTACAGAATCCTCTGAATCATCTTCTACCTTTAATTAATGTCTTATAATTAGTTAATTTACTCTCTTCTAATTTATAGTTATAAAATCAGTTAAAAACAATAAGTAACTGTTCAATAAACCTTCCTTAGTTTCTTTACTTCTCAACTCATCATATAATACATCATAATTCACAAACTTATCCCAATCTAACTTAGATATTTAAGTTACCAACTTCACCTTTTAAGGCCAATACATAATTTTCCATAACTTCTTTAATAATCAATTTACTCTAAAACATCATACATTCTCCAATATTGAACCAAACTTAGTATCTAAGTGAGATTATTAAAAGATATATACTATTCCCTTATAAAAACACTATTTTAGGCATCATTTAAGGGTCAAAAATAAAAAAAATGGAAAATAATATCACAAAAAAATTTCACATAGCAATTTAATAGTAACCTAGGATAGTTTATAGAAAAATTTTGAAATAGAAACTACTTCATTTATCCAATTTATTTCAATTTTGAAAATTGTTCAATTTCTTCGAGTTTTTAAGGATATATATGATAACTACTATGTTTATACAAAATGATATTTTTCCTAAATTCAATATATGAAAATATGTAAGAATAATTTTTTTTTTTTCATAATTTTTTGGGCATATTTTATATTTTTACTCAAATTGTACCTATTTTTTTCCTAACTTATTTCCTTAAATCCCCAAATCCAATACTTAATTTTCCCAAACCTTAATTTGCATGTACTAAATGTTGGAGAGGATTTCTAAATTTTCCTAGCTGTTTAGATGTTTAAATGGATTTCTTTCTCTCTCTTCAATGCATTTTCCCTTAAATCTTAAAGCTTAATCTTTGCATGATGGCTTTGTTTTCTACTTAAACACCTGTCCTTGCTTTATACATGCTTAAACTACTTTGTTCCTAGCTGTTCATGATTTTTTAAATGATTTTTAGTGTTTTTAATTTTCTTATGTTGTTTTAGCCTAAAATGCATGTATTAAGGTATTTTACTAATTATAGATATATGTATATAGTTAAAAATTAGACATGACACATATGTATACATTCTCTATGTTATATTATGTTCCATAATAATTTTATTACTTATATAATTTATTATAAAAGTTTACGAACAAATAAGACCTATTTTATGCGATTTTGATAAATAATATGTAATATAGTTAAATTATACTATTTTAACTATATTATTATTTTATTATATTTTTAATATTCGGGTTCAAGGGGTCTCTTCGACTACTGTCTTAAATCTATTCGTAATTTTTTAGGTTAATTGGGTTAGTTTTACTGATATCTTAAATTTACTCGTTCGATTCATATTTATCGAGTACAGGGCTCATAGTTTCATTCCCCTTCAGAAAAGTTTTATTCTCAAAACTTAAATTATCACACTACCCTTCCAACATTCAATCAATTATCACTAATAAGATATAAAAAGGATTTACTAACCTGATTTTTAAAATAACTAGTGGTATTTCTTTTATATTGCCATCTTTGGTTCCCAAGTCAATTTTTCTAAAGGGCCACTTCCCTAATGAACCTTTACGTATTTCACATCTCAGCTTCGTAATCTCTAAACTCATGTGAAAAGTATCTGAATAGGTTACTCTTCTATCGTATAATTTTTTTGTAAATCAATTAGCTTTATTTCTACGACTGAGTCTAAACTCTTCACAAATTTCCTTAACATAGACAGTATACACACATCATTGTATCCCAATATAATTGGGGGTAAGGCAAGTCGATATGCTACATTCTCAACTCTTTCTAGTACTTCAAAGGATCCAATGTAACGTGGAATTAACTTTCTAGTCATACCAAATCGCTTCAATGTTCGAAATGGACTTATCTTCACATATAGATGGTCTCCAACTTGAAATTCTAACAATCTTTGCTTCATATTTGCCTAACTCTTGTAATGATCTTGGGCAACTTTCATCCTTTGTCGAATAAGTTTCACTTTATCATTGGTTTGTTGAATCAATTCAGGTCTTACTACTACATATTTCTCACTATGCCAATGTAGTGGTGATCGGCACTTCTTTCTCTATAATACTTCAAGTGGTGCTATTTGTATGGTTGCTCGATAACTATTGTTATAAGAAAATTCTACTTGTGGCAAATATTGATCTGATCTCCTCCAAAGTCTAATATAAAACCTTTAAGCATATCTTCTAATATCTGAATTGTTCTTTATCATGACCCAATAGTATCATTGTCGTGGTAGATCGCCGTGTACCGCATAAAGATTTATAATCAACCCCTTCATTAATCGTAAGCCTTTCATATGACACATAAGGTTCCTTCCACTATACGTTACTATTAGGCCTATAGATATGTAATATCGAGAAACTTAACTAAAATTTACTTCTTTGATATAAAATAATAAAGCAAACATGTGGATTCGTTGAATTCCACATTAAAAGAATATTACGTAACAAATTCAGTTCTTAAAAGAATCTGCATTAAGAAAATTTTTTATCTAGAATATGAACTGAAAAAGATAAACATCCACAAAATGTTATTACAAAATTCCTTCTTCGCTCCCTGAATGCACCGTCCTATCTTCACACAAGACTCACCTCTGGTCAAATGTACGAAGAGATGGTCCTGCATCAACAAAAATCTATTGAGGTGTAAGGTTACGCTTAGTGAGATAAATCCCCTTGTCAATACCGCATGACAAAATCTATTTAATGCACAAACATATGAATATATAAACAATCAGTATGCTGAATACTACATACAGTATCTAGGAACTGTATGCAACTCAGAATTATACCCCCTATAGTCGGGGTTGGAAATAATTAATCAACACAAACCAAAACTAGGTCCTAGCACTTGGGTTTTATACTAATTGTACTAATGTGCTTAAGTTAAAACAAAATCATATATATATATATATATATATATATAACATATACCACTTAAATATGAAAGTACTCTTTCTTTGTATATTTCGTATTTTAAAACTAAAATGACCAAGTTTACCGGTGTGGTGGCCTCTACAATCTATAATCACACGCCATAAGTAGAAGGCATAAGATACGGCCCCTCGCTAATGGTTGGCTTCCCTTAGTGCCTAGTAAGCTCATCAATTTAGGATAGAGACTTAAATAAAATGATGGTGTAGTTAGTGGCCAATCATACAGGAAGCCCTCCTCTTGTGAGTCCCCTCCCATCTTTTAAGTGAGGTGGTAGTTGTTATTTTATGATGCAATTATGAGAAATTCATTGAATTTCTTAATCATAAAGTGCTTAATTCGGTTTTCATGTAAATCGGACAATTTCAGTCCATACAACTGCACATATATGTCATCACAACTAGTTCCCATTATTATCTGATTAACAAGCTATAGCATTCAATGATAATATCACACACATGCATTTCCCATATCTCACAAGCATCCAAGTTCCTCATATAAATTTAAGTGCTTATACTGTATAAGCAAAATCAAGTAAGGAGTCATTAAGAATTCACTTATTCAGCCATGCAGATCAATAAAAAAAATATGAGCGCAAGTCATCTCCAAACGCTGAGTCCCCTAGATATTGTAATATAATACTATAGGGATTTCAAATAATATTTGGAAAATTAAGCTAAAACCCTTTTAGTTATATTTTTAACTTGGTTTCGTATTTTTTTTTGTTTTTACTTAAAGTTCAATCGCGTATAACTTTTTTGTTTTAAATCAGATTTTTATGATCTTATAGTTAATCTTCATTTTTTTCAAGTGTACTTTAACGTGGTGAGGTTAGATTTTCGAGATGAGGCATGCAAATCTACCTATAGATCAGAACAGTAGCAATCCTCATGATTTGGAGTGCTTTTGGGTATTCTTTGATTGTTAAGCTTTTTCATATCTTAGGAAATTCTTTAGGCTTGGGCTTAGGATCTTATTCTAGGCTTAAAATACTCCTTAAGGTTATATTTTCAACTTTGATTTATGCTCATAAGGCTAACAATAACTTCTTAGGTTTTTATGTAGGCTTAAGATGTCAAATGGGTTCGTTTTTTATCTAAATCAAAGATAGTCACTTTGATGGGGTTGGGAAGTATTTTGTGGACTTCTTAAGAGTCTTAAAACAACTTCCAATGTTGGGGGTAAGTTGCTGGTTAGAAAATTGATGGGGGTCTAAATTGAAGTTTGAGGCTCGTTTTAGAAGTTTTATGTTCGGTTTTGAGTTTTAGGCTTTATATACGTATTGCGCTTACTTTGGCTGGTCTTTTCACTTTATTTACTTACTTTTATCATACTTTTAAGTGTCTTTCAACATGGTTCTAGATTTGGACGTGGTGAATCCAAGGAGTTCTTAATTGGTTTTTCAACTTGTTTCATCACTTCCTTAAGTTTAGGAGTTAGATCATAAACCTATGTTACTTATATTCAATCTTGACTTAACTTCTCTTCCATGAGATTATTACTTAGCTCATACTTCCATAACATAGTTCATATCTTACAAAGTTGGTTTCTTCATAAAAGTTTTATGTAATAGATTTTCTTTTACCTAGGTCTAGATTTAAGCATGTTTAACTTAATAAAAGTGAAAATGACATCCAAAGAACCTACAAACACTTCACTTGCACCATGATATATCCTCTTTCAAGTGCTAATTTCATGATTTTCTCAAGTTAAAATCTTCTATTCTAAGTGTTAAACAAGTATCTCTACATAACATCAACTTTACATGCTCATATTTCAACTTTCAAGTAAGGGTTTCATAAGTTTGCTTTTTAGGGTAGTCTTAGCTATTTCATCAACTTATGATCATGCCAATATCCTCAAGAAAACATGGTCTCCTAACATGGCATATTAGGTCACTAACACAAGGAAATAACTTACTCATCTTCAAAGCAAAAGTAAGGTGGTTGTACACTAAGTTTTTACTTAAGTTCCTTGTTTTTCCTTCTCTTTTTTGCAACCTTTTTGGATTCTTCAGTTTTGGTCTTTTAAAGTGGGGTTTTGAGAGTGTTTTAAGGATCCTAAAAGTGGCTTTGGAAGTGGACAAATGAAGGACACAAAGTGAAGTTTTTGTGCCGTAAGAATTGAAGCTTAAATGTGGCAACCATGTTAGAGTTTTGTGGGGTTTTATGTTTCCTCTTTTGTGTTGATTTTGAAGTGTGAGAAATGAAAGTAAAAATGAAAGTGAAAGTGAAGGATATGAGAAAGAGAGTGGCCTATTGTATAGGGGTGGAGAAGTGTGTTTAAGAAGCTTAATTTGTTATCTTGTAGCTTGTACAAAAGTCAACATTTGATAAGACTAGATGATGTAAGAATTAACGGATGGATAGTAGCGTGTAAGATAAATTGATTAATTGATGAAAGACAAAGAATAGCCTCCCTTTTTAGCCTCGTAGAATGAGCCATTTAGGCTTCCTTTTGGCATAGAATTGTCTTGTGTTCTTTAATTAATGTTAAACACATAAAATATTGTGATATCTTGTCTATATGTAGTATAAGTTGTGGTGTGATAATGAAAGTGTCTTATCACTAGTTTTTCGATAAGTTATTAATTGATAAATGATTCTAACTCTCAATTGATAAGTTATTTAGAGTGATTGGTTGGTTTACTTATTCATGTGCACAAGTCTTATGCATGAAGATAAGGAGATTGTCTTATAGAAAATTCTTTTAAAGTTTGTTTCTTAAATTGTTTTGTAAGTTTTGATTTAATTCTTATAAAATTATGAATTTTTTAGAGTTGAATAAAATTATTCAAATTAAATTATCAATTAATTGCTTAAGGTTATAAGTCTTTAATTATTTTAAGGTTTAAGGTTTTGAGTGACTTTAGAGTCTGCAGTTTTCATACTTGGGTTTCATCGATAACAAACTTTTGAATTGGAAAATTAAACTCATTTTTAAATATAAACTTAAATTTTTTGTTTAGTTGATTCTTGAAAACGTTCGGGAAGTACTCTAAGTTAACTTACAAACTTACTAAAAACTAGGGTTTACATCCTCTCCAACTGACCATTTATTTATGGAAGATAGGCTATACTAAAGTACAATTTCGTTCCCAAAGATCGGTGTAAACTCTCCCATAACTTTGATACAAACTGACTATCTCTATCGGAAACGATACTCCTTAGTACACCATGCAATTGAGTAATTTCTCCTATATATAACTTAGCCAATTTATCTATCAAATCACTAGTTTGATAAGCTAAGAAGTGTGTGCTTTTTTTTTAACCTATCAACAATTACCGAAATAGAATCATATATAGCCCTAATTCTGGGAGGTCCTACCATAAAATCTATTGTGATATCGTCCCATTTCAATTGGGGTATTTCTAATGGTTGCAACAGTCTGCTAGCTCTTTGATGCTCGACTTCACCTATTGACATGTATAACTTGCAACATATTGAATCACATCATTTTTCATTCCCTTCCACCAATACATGGTTTTCAAGTCTCTATACATCTTATTTTCTCCAAGTTGTAATGTATATCCAGTAACATGTGCTTCATCTTTGATTTCCTACTCTAGTTTTGCATTATCAGGTATACAAACTAGACTTTTAAATCTCAATAACTTATTATCATCAATATGAAAATCCAATACTTCCTCCTAGTTCAACTTTTCTTTCATCGATTTTAAACTTGAATCTTATTCTTGTTGCATCTTAATTCTTTCTAATAGAGTCCATTGAACACTTAAGTTCATCAATTGCACCTTATCATCATGCTACTTAAACTCAATTCTCAATTTCTCAAATTCCTAGATCAAATCCTTTTGAATAGTTGATATGGAAGCTACTTGCTCATGATTTCTACAACTTAAATCATCTACCACAACATTTGCTTTGTCGGGGTGATAATTAATTGTCAAATCATAGTCCTTAATTAGTTCCAACCATCGCCTTTGAGTCATGTTCAATTCTTTTCGAGTGAAGAAATATTTCAAACTCTTGTGATCAGTGAAAATCTCACAGTGTTGACCACACAGGTAATATCTAATAGTTGCTGATTCTAAATCCTAGGTTGGGTAGTTTCTCTGATGAGACCTTAATTGCTTAGAGGCATAAGCAATTACTTTACTCATACGATTCGGAGTATGAAATAGACTTGAACCATGAATGGGTCCTTGTACTTCAATGAGAATGAGGAATGATGAGTTTTGAATTACACATTTTATTTAGTGATTTTTGATGATTTTCCTTGATATTTGAGTTTATTTTTAGATAATAATACTTAATTGAGTAATATTTTGTTTTATAGGTTTTGAAATGATTTAAACGAGAAGATAAAAAAAAAAATTCACTCAAAACGAAGCTAAAATGAGCAAGTTATGAAGGTTTGAAGATTGATACAGTTGAACGACACAACTGTGTCATTTCTAGGCAAATTTGAAGATATTTTTCAACCATTACAGCCTATGACATGACTAGAAGACACAATCATGTCATCAGTTGTGTCGTTTCTAGGTTTAAATAAAAAAAAAAAGAGAGAAAAGTGAAGCACAGAATGTTACACGACCAAAAGATACAGTTGTGTCTCTAATTGTGTCTTTTCTAACTGACCTAATTTTTTTAATTCTTCATATATAAAGTCTTGCTAGAGTTTATCGAAGAGAACTTTTTGGCACGACTTTAAGAGAATTTCTGAAGTCAAGAACAACCAAGAAAGCAAAGAGAAGCGAAGACTTAAAGATTCAATTTTTTTTGGATTTCATGATGATTCTTTCCATTACTTTCTACACTTTGATTTTAGATTTCTTTTTTAGGATGTGTAGTGAGTAGAATCTTAGTATCTAGGTTTTGTGAAACCTAGATCTATTCATATGACATGATTAGTATTGATTAATTTAGTTCTTTATTAATTTCTTGATTTAATTATGTTTGCTTTATGATTTAGATTATTATTTTCATTGATAGTAATCTAGAGTTTGATATTTTATAAGAGAATTGAAAGATTTCTTATAAGATTAGATTTAGGCATAGTTGATGAGAATTACTGCAAGATTCGAGATAATTTGCAAAATTCTTTTGGATTTTAATCTTTAGTGTAGAGATTTCATTGTTCAATAATGCAATTTTAGATAATGCTATTGAGAAGAGATTTAATAAATGATTCTAAGGTTAAGGTTAATTGACTTAAGAAAGTAATTAATTTTAGTAGAGAATTCTCCTAGTTAAGAAAAATTAAAGAATAAATTAAATTATCTTTAGGAAAATTACATGTTAGATATAGAGGAAGCAAGATCTAGGTATAGTGTTGAATCTTGAATTAATTAAATTGCTTTCTTGTTAATTATTGAATTTCATCTTAGTTACTCTTTAATTTAGTTTTAGCTGTAAGTTAGATTTACTTCTTTAGATTTCTTGAAATTTAAATTGCCAATTAGATAATAGAGACCTAGTAAATACTAGTAGTTAAAGTCCCTGAGAGATTGACACTTGGACTTATTCCGTTATATTATAAACTGATAGGTGCACTTACCTACATCAAGTTTTTGGCGCCGTTACTAAAGACTGTTGATATTAAGAAAACTACTAGATTTATTAATCTAACCATTTTTTCTTTATCTTTCTTGTTTTATTTTATTTTTCTTAGTGCAATCTTGACTAAATTCTCTATTTTCTTTGGTGTAGTGCATGCTAAGAAGCCGATAAAAGAATTTGATTAAAATTGATCCTGAGGTTAGGAGGATAGCTTTACACAATTTGAGGCAATTATCTGTCAAAGAAATAGTGGAGGTGATAAAGTAAGGATCTTCGATTAGATTGAAAGATGAAGTTGAGTTATTAGAGGGCGAAGTCAAGAGTCAAGTGGTAGAATAAGAATTTGATCATGAGAGCTTACCTAATGACATCCTAGCTAATAACAAGGAACATAATCCAACCACGATAGATTACTCTCAACCGTTATTAACTGGTACCCAGTCTTGCATTAATTGGCCATTTGTTGTAACTAATAACTTCTAGATCAAGCTGAACATTATTTAGATGGCTCAATAGTTTTTCCAATTTGATAGCCTTTAAGATGAAGATCTCAATGCACATATTTCCTATTTTTTGGACATATGTGATACTTTTAAGATTAACGGGGTAATTGACAATGCCATTCGATTGCACCTCTTTTCGTTTTCTTTGCGCGGCTGAGCTAAGCAATGGTTAAATTCCTTGTCAAGGAATTCAATCACAACCTGGAATGAATTTGTGAAAAAATTCTTGGAGAAGTATTTTCTACTTGCGAAAACAACAAAGCTTAGAGCTGACATCTCATTTTTTGCCTAGATAGACAGTAAGACCTTATATGACACATGTGAGCGCTTTGAGGACTTGTTAAGGTAGTGTTTACATTATGACCTCCCTCTTTGGATGGAAATGCAAACATTCTATAATGGTCTCAACCCCTTTACCAGACAAATGATAGACACAACAGCCAGACGTACACTCAATACTAAGATACTCAAGGAAGTCCAGGTTTGATAGAAGGCATGACCATGAAGAATTACCAGTAGGAGAACCTAAGGGGGAAGCAAAATGTCGCAAGCACATTTGAGCTCAATGTTGTATAGTCTCAAGCCACTTAAGTGGAGATGTTGAGTTAGAAAATTGAATCCCTCTTGACTGGTTCACAACAATTACAGTGTAGCTCCAATAACTTCACCTAAGAGGGGTGTAAGCTGCAAGTAGGCAGAATGTGTTGATTTTCTAGGCAAACCTACAAGACCCTAGTATAATCCTTATAACAACACCTATAACCTGAGGTGGAGAGATCACCCTAATCTTTTATGGGAGGTCAAATTCAAGGTCAAGACCAACAATGGCAGATAAGGAATCAACCTCAATAAAGACCAAATTTGCCTCCACCAGGGTTTCAATAACTAGCAACACCCCTACCTACTCTAGAGAAGAAGTTGGAAAGCCTCTTCAAAAAAATATATTCAATCTAATAAGGTTAGGATGCAACAAACAAAGGCCTCTTTAAGAAACCAGGAAGCTTCTATCTACAACTTGGAAAATCATATTTAACAACTTGTAAGGATGTTGAATGAACGTCAACAAGGATTACAGCCTAGGAACACCGAAATGAACCCAAGGGAACATGTTAATGTAGTGACCTTGAAAATTGGTAGAGAGTTGCAAGTTGAGAAGAAGGAGGATAAGGAAGCCGTTGAGAAAGAAGTGGAGGTCAATGGTAAAGTAAGTTCAAAACCGTTGAGTTCAAAGGAGAGTGTAGAGCCACCAAAAGTAAATGAGTACAAGCTACCCATCCCATATCCACAGTGACTTAAGCAAGACTACCTTGATCCAATCAAACAATTTAATAAATCCCTTAATCTTTTTAAATAATTACAAGTGAGTTTAGCTCTTGTTGATATTTTATTGCAGATGCCAAAATACGCAAAATTCTTGAAGGACATGTTGTTAAACAAAAGGAAGTTGAAGGATCTTTCAACTGTTACACTGAATGAGGAATGTTTGGCGCTACTCCAAAAAAAGTTACCAAAGAAATTACAAGATCTAGGGAGTTTTACTTTACCTTGTATTCTTGGAAAGTTGTTAGTAAATAATGCTTTGGCAGATCTAGGAGCAAGTATAAACTAAATGTCATTTAAGTTGTTTAAAAAGTTAGGGTTAGGAGAACCTAAACTAACAAGCATGTGCATTCAATTAGTTGATAGGTTTGCCACATACCCTAAAGGCATCATAAAGGATGTTCTAGTACGAGTTGATAAATTCACTTTCCCTGTGGATTTTGTTATCCTCAACATAGATGAGGATCTTGAAGTATCGTTGACTCTAAGTAGACCCTTCCTAACTACTACTAAGGCTATGTTTGATATTAGTGAGCATAAGCTCATCTTAGGAGTCGAAGATGAGGAAATTGTTTTCTAGAATCTAGATTCAATGTACAAGTTTAGTGACTCAAAGGGTATAATTTATGTTGGTGATACTTCTAATGCAGTTGTTACTGAATGTATGCAGAAAACACTTGTCAAAGAACCTACGAACAATTGCTTAGAACTGGGAGATGGAGAAATGGTGAAAACCCTTAATCAATCAGAAGCTGCAGCTCATTTAGGAGCTAATGAACCTAATGTAGTGAAGATAGGGATTGAACCATTTTATAGATCAAATGAAGGAAAGTCAGAGCCTCCTTAAGAAAAATCATTAGTCTTAGAACGAAAACACTTAGAAGATTGCTTAGAACATGCTTTTGTAGTGAAGAGCTCAAAGCTACCGACAACTACCCCATCTAAGAGAAAAGTGAATAAAAAGAAAGGACTTAAGCAACACGAATTTGATTAGTGGTGTGATAAGAAGAAACTCAATAGAAGTTATCTAATTCGGCAAGAGAATTTGCTATACCAATGGAAAAGAGGTAACTCAAGTCTTGTTTGGAAGGTTCGAAAGCAAGGTAACGATGGAGATCCATCTCCACTCAGATGAAGGTAAGTAAACCATGCATTCCGTTGAGCTATTGATGTTAAATATAGCGCTCTTGGGAGGCAACTCAAGTTCTTTTTACTTTTTAGTTGGTAGGTTATTTTAGTAGCTTTTTATTGTTTATCTTAGCACTTTAACACTTTTATCTTTTATTTTAGGGTCAAGTTCACTTTTATGTTACATTGCGCATACGACGGCCCTATTAGCTAGTTAGTGGGCAGTGATCAAGGGGATAGCGTCCTTTACGGGGTTTGCAAGGCAGCAGCCTAGAAGCTAAACGAAATTTCAAAATCGATAAGTGTAACATAATAAGTTTTCCTTTTAGTTTAATCTTTTGCATTAGATTTCTTTGGTTCATTTTTTTTTTCGTTTAGTACTTTTCTTTCTTTAAGTATATTTTATTTTATTTTTAAATTCATACTTTTAGGTTAGGCATACATTAATTAAAATAAAAATAATAAAAGTGAAAAAAAAAATTGTTACATGGTCATAGGACATGATTGTGTCCTAAACCATGTGAATTCTAGGCAGTTTTTGTGTGCAATCTATAGAAAGTTACGTGGTCATGAGACACAATTTTGTCTTAGACTATATCGTTATTAGACATGCAAACAGCTTGTAGCTCAAATTGTTACACGACCACAAGATACGATTGTGTCTTGGGTTGTGTCTTGGCTAATATAAAAACAAAAAAAAAAAACAAAAACAAAAATTAGCCTTGCTCATGGTCATTTCTCCTTAAATTTTTTTTCCTCTTACGCCTAACATATTCATCCCCTCTTGCTTACGCCTTCCTTCATCCCTCACATTTTCTTTCACACACAACATACAAACCTACATCAACTCAAGGATCTCTATTACTCTCATTACTTCAAGAATCCAAGTAAGTTCTTGATTCCTCTTTTTCTATAATTTTTTTGAAAATTTTCTTGGGTTGGACTCTTATGCATGTTGGAGTAGGTAGAAATTGAAGCTTTTGCATGTGGTAATCTTTAAATGTGTTCATAACTTTTGTTTTGAGAAGATGGGTAGTGAAAATGAAGAACACGATCGTGTTTTTTAATTCGGCGCTACAATTAGATTTTGAAAAACACAGAGTTGCGACATGATCATATCATTTGTAGTACATTGCTATAAGTATGGGATTCTTGAATGTTTAAGTTGAAGTGATGAATTTCATTGCTTTACATGCCTTGTTCTTCATTTTAGCACTTAAGGCGCTTTAGTATTTAATCAACATACAAGTATTATTGATTCATGTTATTGAGGAATTAGGAGTTTGAGCATGCTTTGAATCTATTGTGTAATAATAGTTAGGATTGCATGAAAGATTTTTTAAAGAACACAACTATATTTTGTATTCATACCAAGTATTTGATAAAATTCCTTAATGAGTTAGAGTGTTTATTTTCACACTTAGTCATGATTTTTTGGTCTATTTTTTTATTCTAAGTGTAGGGAAGCTCGATATATTAGAAATTTGACTTGAATTTTATTTCCTTCTGTAGAGAAACATGATACCAAGTGCTAAATTACAAGTTTAGAGGAAGGAGCTTAGGAGGAGAGTTTGGTTGAAGATGTTGATGATGAGGATGAAATTATAGATGATGCCTTAAAAATTTAAAGCTCATGTGGAAAATGCGTTTGATTTGGACTATTTCAAACTTCATAACTTATGGATTTTGTGCATTAATGTTACTCAAATTTTCAAGGGAGTATCAGTTTTTCTTTCCCACTTTTATATCATCTTACCCATGATTGTTTTTATTGTTATATTGTCTATTATGTGACTTAATTCGTACATCAAGGACAATGTATGGTTTTAAGTGGGGGGAAGGGGATATAGAAATTTTTGTTTCTTAGGAGACCAATTTTTTCGCCTTCAACCCAATTTTATTGTTTTATTGACTTGCAATTATTTAGAAATTGGTAACTTCCATCAAGTTGAATGTAATCTGAATACTTGATCTTTAATGTTTGATTTACACAATGCTAGAGTTGATAGGAGAAATCTTTATGAAGTAAAGTTAAGGATTATTTAGCCTAGGATTTTAGGACTTAGGATTAGAGCAATATCACTGGTTAGGAATTAGTCATGATTATTTTCGAAGCTTGCTTTTATGTATATTTTCCTCTTAGACAACGTTAGAGCCCTATAATCCTCAGTAAATAAACAAATAAAATTTTTCTTTTTAGAAATCCCAGAAAAAAATGAAATAATTGATGGTGGAAAGTGACAAACATTAAAAAATAAAAATAGTGGAAAAATTGGGAAGAATTCGCCTTGGTCCCTCAGAAGAATGAGGTTTAATTCCGCTGCCAATGCCAAAATCAAATAAAAGAATAAGTTGGTATGGATCAGCCTTAGTCCTTCAGAAGACCAAGGTTCTTTCTTGCTACTAATATGAGGGCTAAGTTGGTATGGATCGGTCTTGGTCCGTTAGAAGAGCGAGATCCTTTCCTACTGCCAATACAATTGTCCTTGAATGATGTGCTTAATTAATAACATAAATTTAGTGAATTTGAAGCCTTCTAGCTAAAGCATGAACTAAAGGGAAGGTCAGAGGATGACTGGATGTAATATGTATTTATTTTGAATTATAGCACTTAGCGAGAATGAAGAGAGGGTTGTATACATTCTAGCTAAGTAAGGTTAAAATTTTTATGACTTTTTCCTGATTGATGAGATGTTAAATCTAATCTTGAGTACAGAATCCTTGATTAAATGATCCAGTCAAACTTTAATTTTACATTGATTAGCTTGTGAACTCTAGTATTTTATGTCTTTTGGACATTGGAAAAAAAGATTAAGTATAAGAGTTAAGTATAAGAGTTAAGGAAGTTATTTAAAGAAAATTGATTGGATTTGCAAGTTGAATTTTTTAGGGTTAAGTGTGATTGTTGACTGATTTCCTAGATAGTAATAGTTTTAACTTAAGAATTCTTCTCTTGATTTTTCTTTATTTTATTTGCTTGAGGATAATCAAATGCTTAAGTGTGGGGAAGTTTGATGAGTTCTTAATTGTATATATTTTATTTAGTGATTTTTGATAATTTTCCTTGATATTTGAGTTTATTTTTTTATAATAATACTTAATTGAGTAATATTTTGTTTTGTAGGCTTTGAAATGATCTATGCAAGAAAATGAGAAGATAGAAAAAAATTTCACTCAAATTGAAACTAAAACAAGTAAGTTATAAAGGTTTGAAAATCGACACAACCGTGTCGTTTTAGGCGAATTTGGAGCTGTTTTTCAGCCATTACAACCTATGACACTACCAGAAGACATAATCATGTCGTTGCTCATGTCATTTCCAGGTTTAATAAAAAAAAGAAAAGAAAAGTGAAGCATAGAATGTTATATGATTGAAAGACATGGTTGTACCCCAAGTCATGTCTTTTCCAGCCGACCTAATTTTTTTAATTCTTCATATATAAAGCCTTGTTAGGGTTTATTAAAGAGAACTTTTTGGCACGATTTTAAGAGAATTTCTAAAGTCAAGAACAACTAAGAAAGCGAGGAGAAGCAAAGGCTTAAAGATTTAGTTTTTTTAGATTCTATGATGACTCTTTCCATTACTTTCTACACTTTGATTTTAGATTTCTATTTTATGATGTGTAGTGAGTAGAATCTTAGTATCTAGGTTTTGTAAATCTAGATCTATTCATGTGACATGATTAGTACTGATTAATTTAGTTCTTTATTAATTTATTAATTTAATTATGTTTGCTTTATTATTTAGATTATTATTTCCATGAATAGTAATCTAGAGTTTGATATCTTCTAAGAAAATCGAGAGATTTCTTATAAGATTAGATTTAGGCGTAGTTGGTGAGAATTATTGCAAGATTAGGAATAATTTGCAAGATTCGTTCGGATTTTAATCTTTAGTGTAGAGAATTATTATTCAATAATGCAATCTTAAATTATATTATTGAGAAGAGATTCTAATAGGTGATTCTAGGGTTATAGTTAATTGACTTGAGAAAATAATTAATTTTAGTAGAGAGTTTTCCCAGTTTAGAAAAATTAAAGAATAAATTAGATTATCTTTAGGAAAATCACATGTTAGATCTAGGGGAAGTAAGATCTAGGTACAATGTTGAATCTTGAATTAATTAAACTGCTTTTTTGTTAATTCTTGAATTTCATCTTAGTTATTCTTTAATTTAGTTTTAGTAGTAATCTAGATTTACTTCTTTAGATTTCTTGAAATTTAAATTGTCGATTAGATAATAGTGACCTAGTGAATATTAATAGTTAAAGTCCTTGAGGGATCGATACTTAGACTTATTCTGCTATATTATAAACTGATTGATACACTTACCTACATTAAGGAAGTAGCAAGTGGAATGAGGGTTTGAATGTGAATATGGATGGATATTACACACCAAGACACAAACATAATTAGGGATTAAGCTAGAAATAGGTTTTGTATGACTCACGAAAAACCATTGCTCAAGGTTTCAAATAAGGGTTACATGCAACTCACTGGCTTACTCAAGTGAAGGGGTTTAACATAATCTTGCGAAAGAGGATTGATAAGAACACACTAAGGATTAAAGAGAAATTAACACTCAATAATTAAGCACCGCTTAATTAAGCTAACGAGAGAGACAAGGCTCTTACGAATACTCACTTCATTCTTTTTACATCAGAGATAATGATCCGGCTATTTACAAGATTTTGCTATTTATAGTAAATCTTAAACTCTAGTGGCAAAACTATAATAATATACAAGACCTTCAAACCCTAAAGATTAGGTATATGACTTTAAAGTAATGAAAATATTTACAAGTATACAAAACGGTGTTAAACGATGCATTTAACAGGATGGTTAGCATGCAAGGTATTCGAGTTGTTTTAGGGTTGGACGGGTCCAAATAGGATCAAGTCAGTAGCTAGCTGTTCGAGCTAGAGTTAGATTCCTTAATATTATAATGTGCTCAGCTGAGCTCCTAATGAGGTAGGCCCATAGTTGCCAAACTTGTAGATTGCTTAGCACTAGATTCTTTGTGCTGTGCTATGCCATACCAAGCAAGTCTTTGGGCTTAAGACCTTAACTTTCTAGTCCCTCATCTTCTTGGTAGCCGATAGAGCTATTGCCAAGTTGTTTCTCTTTCTCTTTCTCTTCTCAGCCTTCTAATATTAGCTAAGCCTCGGGTGGGGTAAGGGAATAGGTTAGCCTCAACTTGGAACAAGTCAACCTTAGCTTGGAATAGGTTAGCTTCAGCTTGGAGATTGTAGTAAGCTAATTCTTATCATCACCATGAGGCTAAAAAGAAGTCGTCTTCGACTTTAGGCAATGAACACGGGCCTAGATGCCAAATAGGCTCCTCTTCCCTTTTCTTTTCACCATGGGCATTGGGTTGCTCTAAATCTCTTCAACACTCATGGGGGTCAAGCAGTAGCTCTTCCAATCCTTCCAAACAATGCAAGTATTGAAGAAGTCATCATGGATTACCCTCCGATCGCACTTCTAAGGTCAGCTAAGAATTAAATTTGCTGTATTCATAGGCATCACATTGAAGTCAATCTCATCCTCATACTATCCTGCCTTAAATGTTATCCGAGCTCTCTTTTGCACATGGACCATACCTTTATCATTAAACTACTTCAGTCCATAAGGTTAAGAATGTAGGTAGGTCAACAATTTCATTCATGATGTTGGTACAACTACCTCCATCAATAACGAGGGGATAGGTCTTCCCATTCACCAAACATCAAATTTGGAATAAGTTCTCCTTTTGACCTGGGTCTTCCATCAGGTCGACTTATCAGCTCATCATGGCTAAGAATTCTCCCATCTCAGGATAGATGTTTATTGTTCCCTCAATCTTCGAGCTCTTATCACTTCGGCTCTCTACTTGAGCTTTTGGTCCTTCGCCTTTCAAAATCATAACCCTCCTATTTAGACATTAAGAGGCAATATGTTTGTATCCTAAACACTTGAAGCACTTAACTTCTCGGGCCTTGGTGCTAGACACTTTCTCCTTCTTTACCTTCTTCATCTCAGCTTGATCAGGTCGGTTAGACTCTCCTTTCTCCATCCTTTTCTTAGGCTTTTTCTTCTCCTATACCTCTTAAGCTTAAGACTGCCTTATTAAGGTTAGTTGTTCAACCTCTAGTACCTTCTTCTCTTTTGTCTCTCTACCTTTAATGCTAAATTGATCATCTCGTCCAATGAGTTGAACGATTGTAGCTCGACCACATCGGAAATGTCATCTCTAAGTCCACTTAGGAACCTAGCAATAGTGCAGTCTCGGGGCTTAGCAATCTTACATTTAGTCGTCAAGGTCTCAAACTCTTGCAAGTACTCTTCAATAATGTTTTAACCTTCAAGTGTTAAAAAGCATAAAGCTTCTCTTACTTGAAGTAGGTCAATACAAATTGTTGATTCATCAAGCACTTCATAAGCTTCCATGTTCTGATTGGCTCTTCTCCTTTAGCATCTCGCTTGGGAATTAACTTATCCCACTAAAGACTTACATATTCAACAAGGGATACTGAAGCTAATTCAACTTTTAAATGATCATTACACTCATAACACTCAAATAACTTTTCTACTCGGGGAACTCAATCAAGGAACTCTTCTAGTCCGCTACTTCTACTGAAAGTTGATAGCTTAAGCTTGATGTTGTCATGTCCTTGGCTATGTGTTCAGGTCTCATCTTTTACATTTCAAGCTAGTCAATTCACCTCAAATGACCACTTCTTCTGAGCTCTACTCAACCAAATCTCTTCTTGGCTCCGGTTCTCTTCTTCAAATTTCTCAGTTCACCTTAGAGTGGATAATCTTGTCATTGCTCCCTTTCGGTTTAAGTTAGTTCTCTCTTCTCTTCGGTTGGGCAGCTCATCTAGGTTATTGCCGGTCATTTTCAAGTTCATTGGAGTCACTTCCACTAGTTTGAACTTGACCATACCTTTCTCTTCAGCCAGTATCTTGGCAACCTCTTACTAATCTAATAAGCTCTTGAATTGACTTGGTGAGATTTTGAATTTGATACTCTAAGTCATCAACTCGTCGCCTTAAACTTCTACAGGGACTATCACCACTGATATTGACACTATCTTCAAACATTCTCATTCATATAGTAATTTCCACAAAGTGATTTTAATAAACACATAATATACTCAACTTTACTCGACTCAAAACCACCACAACTTCAACTTACTATAGCTACCTATGATTGTCAAACATTACTACAGCTACTACAACACAACTAAAAATAGATCTTGACTAGTAATAACAGTTACTGCTATATAACTTAACAACCTAGTACAACAACACACTACCACGATTACATGCACAAATAGTAACCACATTACGGAACAACAAAAATCAATAGGAAATAACAATATAAACTAAACCCTGATGAACACTCTTATGCGTGTCTCACTAAAAGCTCTGATACTAAGATGATACGATTCAGAGTACGTGGTAGGCTCGAACTACGAATGGTTTCTCGTACTTCCATGAGAATGAGGAAGTAGCAAGTGGAATGAGGGTTTGAATATGAATGTGGATGGATATCATGCACCAAGACATGAACACAATCAGAGGTTGAGCACGAAATTAGTTTCAATACAACTCATGAAAATTAAGCCGAGGTTCGAGGTTTCAAATAAGTGAAGGGGTTCACATAAATCACATGAAAAGGATTGATAAGAACACACTAAGGATTAAAGAGCAAATAACACTCAATAATCAAGAATCACTTAATTAATCTATCGAGAGAGATCAAGCTCTTAACAATAATTCTTTTAACATCAGAGATAATGATCAGGCTGTTTACAAGATTTTTCCATTTATAGTAAATCTTAAACCCTAGTAGCAAAACTGTAATAATATACAAGGCCTTAAAACCCCTAAGATTAGGCTTACAACTTAAAAGTACCAAAAATATTTACAAGTATACAAAATTGTGTTAAATGGTGCATTTAATAGGAAGGTTAATGTGCAGGGTATCCGAGCTGTTTTGGGGTTGTTCGATTCTAAGCAAGAATAGGTCGACAGCTAGTCGTCGGTGCTGGAGTCATATTCCTTGAAGTTATAATGTTCTTAGCTAAGGTCCCAGTGAGGTTGGCCTATAATTGCCAAACTCGAGAATTGTTCAGTACTAGATTCCTTATGCCGTATTGTACTGTATCGAGCAAGTATTTAGACTTGGGACCTTGACTTTCTAGTCCCTAATCCTTTCAGTAGCCAATAGAGTTATCTCTAAGCTGTTTCTCTTTCCCTTCTTAGCCTTCTGGTATTAGCTGGGCCTTTGGTGGTATAGGTTGGCCTCAATTTAGAATAGGTTAGCTTTGGCTTGGAATAGGTTGGCCTTGGCCTTCAGATTGTCGTAGGCTGATTCCTATCATTTACTATCCTCCATCAAAACACATCCTAATCCATTTTAAGAGGCATCATTATAAACACAATATGACCTACTCGGATCTGGCAAGGTAAGTATTGGAGTGGAGATCAAACAATCTTTTAACTCTTGAAAACTTTTCTTACATTCCTTAATTCATTCATACTTAACATCTTTTTGAGTTAATCAAGTTAAAGGTTGTGCTATCTTTGAAAAATCCTTGATAAATATTCTATAATATCCTGCCATTCTTAGAATACTTCTTACTTCTGTAATTGTAGCAAGTTGTTTCCAATCAGCTACAGCCTTAAGCTTTTTTTGATCCACTAAAATCCCTTTACTGGATATTATATGACATAAAAGTGCTATCTTCTCTAACTAAAAATCACATTTGCTCATTTTTCCATATAACTTATTATCCCTCAACTTCTATAATGCTAGCCTTAAATGATTAACATGTTCCTTTTTTGTTCTTAAATAAGACAAAATATCATCAATAAACACCACTACAAATTTACTCGAGTAAGGTTGATAAATTCAATTCATTAAGTGCATAAATACTACGGGTACATTCGTTAATCCAAATGGCATTACCATAAATTCATAATGTCCATACCGTGTAAGGAACGCTGTCTTAGGTATATCTTTCGATTTAATCCTTAGTTGATGGTGTTGGTGGTCGATTTTCACCCTAAAACATCATTTGGCTATTTGACTAATGATAATTTAAGTAACTCTATTCTCGGTTGATGCCGTCTAAGCTTAATCCACTTAATGGTCCTTGGAACTTGGCCTAATAAGACATTTGGTTTAAATTTACAGAAGTGGCACGAATGGGTATGATCTGGTTCGATCTCATTACATAATTGCTTACTATTCCTATATCTTCGACATATGTCTAACTATGAAATCTCCGCGTGCCTTATTATTGATGATTAACTGCTGTTTTAGACACTTAATCTTTGCCTCTAAATATGTAGAGGAGATATTGTAAGAACTCTCTTACAGCTTTGTACTTTGTACTTTTTTCTCTTAGAACACAATTACTGAGTTAGGCATCGGAGTGGAAGCTGCAATGGACTAACCGTAGTACTACTTAGTTTTTTGTGCTTTTGCAGGAACCAAATCTTATCCCAAAATCACCTGACAACATTTGGTATCATCTATTGTTCATTTACATACCCATATGACAAAGACAAGAATGACTAAAAGTATAGCTGCTGGTTCTTCACCCCACTACCAAGCGAGGGGAAGTAGGCATACTGATAAATAGTGTTTGGTTAAGTTAGACCAACTTTACCATGATTTAGTTAAGGAAAACCAAGAACTCAACAAAAAACATGATGAGATCCGTAACGTTCTCCATTGAAATATCTACCTAGATGAAAACCAAGAATACAGTGATAATATTGTTGATAACAGTGGAGATTCAATCTACGCTCTTGAATTACCAAGAAAGTATGCGGGAGTTACATTGGGACCTTCGTCCCCTGCTCTTAAGAAAAATGACAAGGGAAAACGACCACAGCAGGTGCACCATGCCGAACCCTCTCATGTTAGCACCCTTGTTATAATGAGTAAACAATTTTAAATAAAGAAGAGCCATTTCATCCTTGATATTTTGGGTGAAGTTATACTACGACAGATCAAGCTATCGCAATTTGAAACTTATGACGGAACAAGAGACCTTGAAATCATCTCGAATACTATTGCACTTTAGCTAAGTTGCATGGCTTAAGTAACATTGTAGCTTGTTAGGCCTTTCCTTCAATGCTGAGGAATGCGACTAGTATGTAATTCAAACATTGGAAGCTAAATACGATCTCATGTCTTGAGGCTTTAGTAAAAGTGTTTCTCCAACACTTCTTTACAAGCAAGCTTCCCGTTATGGATTCTTCTATCCTTAATACGATAAAGCAAAGATCGGATGAGTCTATTAGGGACTATTTACCCAAGTTTATGGTTGAGATGGCTAAATTCCAGGTCTAGATATGATTGTTGCTCTTAATGCAGTTATCAATGGTGTTAAGCCCCATAGAGAATTTTCAAGTCTCTCACCAAAAATTAACCAAGAACTTTTGTTAAGTCCAAAGCAAAAGCCACGTCTTATATTCAGTAGGAAGATAACATTAAGGCTCATTGAGAGGCTTATTAGAATAGAGGAGATAGAAAAGGCAATAAGAATAAGAGTATAAAAGATCGACTCAGAGTGGACGATGATCAGTATCCCAACACCGAGAAAAAGAAGCCATACATCCTAACATATTCAGTCCATACGTCACTTAATCGTCGAATTATGGACATATTGATGGAAGTGCGTGGTTAAAGAGGCGTTTTGTAATGGTTAGAGAGAATGAGAGGAAATCCCTTAAGATAGAATTCAAATAAATACTATGATTTTCATCGCTACATAGGTTATAATAATGACGAGTGTATTCAACTTAGAAATGTGATCGAGGATGTGATCCAATGAAGGTATCTGAGAAAGTTTCTTGCACATAATGCCAAAAACATAGAACAACCAACTTAAAAGAGATGTAATGAGTAGGAGAATGTCATGCAGCCTTCTTAGGCAGTGAAAGATATAAGAGACGGAAGTAGTAGTAGAGCACTAAATGGTATAATAAATACTATTGTCAATGGTCTTTTTAACTAAGGCCGGTCTAGCTCTTCGAGCTTGACTAAAACTATATATTATGTTTGTAATGTGCAGGGTAAGAAGGTCAACATTGACAATTCAATATCTTTCTCAAAAGAAGATTTTGAAGGAATTTAAAGACCCTAAGATGATGCATTGGTAATTAGTGAGATAATTTTCAACTTTGAGAAAAAAAAAAAAAAGATTTTAGTTAACACCGGAAGTTTAGCAGATATAAATTTTTAGCATGCTTTTGATTAGATGAGGCCGAAAATTAATGCACAATTGAGATCATATGATTATAGTCTATATGCTTTCAATAATTAGCCTGTTTAGGTTAGTAGAGTGATTTCTCTCCCTATCTAAATTGGAGATGACGAACATACTACGGGAGATAAGGTAGATTTCCTTATAGTTGAATGTTGGTCCCCATACAATATGATTATGGGTCAGCCATGTCAGCATCTATTCGGTATGGTTTCTTCCACTGTGCATCTCAAAGTCAAATTCCCCACTCCTACTAGAGTTAGTGTGTGTAAAGGGGATTGACAATTGGCGAGATGCCTATATATAAGGGTGTAACGCCAGGAAGAAATCTTTTAGATTGAAACTTGTTCAAAACAAAAATTGGTTAGCATTGAGAATGCCGAAGAAGAGACAGAAGAGATCCCATTGGGAAATGATCTAAAGAGGATAACTAAGATAAGGAAACCATTGCCGTTAAACATCGTTAGAGCTTGATTAATTTCTTGTAGGATAATGTTGATATCTTTCCATGGTCCCCTTTGGATGTGCCAAGTATTCCTAAAGATGTTATTACCCATAAACTTCAGATTAACCCTAATGTGAAGGTTATTCAGCAAAGAAAAAGGCATTTCACTCCTAGATAGCCAATAGTTATAGAATAAGAAGTCCAAAAATTGTGTAAGGCAGGGTTCATCAGGGAAAAGCCTTATCCAACTTGGCTACCAAATTATGTGTTAATTAAGAAATCTAATAGCAAATGATGTATATGCATAAACTTCATGAATGTGAACAAGGCTTGTCCCAAAGACTATTTCCCCTTGTCGAGAATAAACCAATTAGTTGACTGTACTACTAAACATGCATTGTTATCCTTCATGGATGGCTTTTCCAGCTATAATCATATCAAAATGGAAGAGGATGAGGTCCACACATCATTTGTTACCAACTTTAGGATGTATTGTTACATGGTGATGCCTTTTGGCCTAAAAAACACCGAAGCTAATGGGAATTAGCCTCTTACTAAATCCAAGCCTAGGCTTATCAATGCCTGCTAAGGCTGAGCTATAGTTAGAAGGATGAGAGGAAGTAAAATAAACACTCGGTATCAAGTCTATCGTTAGCCAAAGTGTTGAGAAACCGTAAGGTTGACTACTTAAGACTAAAGAACCACTCAGCATAGCACTGAGAGACTCGTGCCGACCGACTCTGAAGCTTAGTAATTATGGGCTGACCATTTTGGTGTCTCGGCCAAACTACGCGAGACTTCAGGGACTCTTTCCCGAACCCGCACATCCAACTATCGACCCCATCCGGTTTGGATACTCCTCCTCCTTCATTTTATTTATGGGCCCAATTCTTTAGGGTTTAAGGCCTTGTATATTATTTACAGTTTTACCACTAGGGTTTAGGACTTACGATAAATAGCAACATCAGTAAATAAAGAAGAGATATATAGATAGTGAAGACATTCCCTTACATATAAAGAGTGAAACTTTCCTCTTTCGAGCAAGGTTGTACCTGAGCTAGTAGAGCTTGTGTTTGCCGGATTATCGAGTATCAATTACTCTCTTAAATCTCTCTCGTGTTCTTATCAATCTTATTATTTAGGATTGTGGTGAACTGCTTCATTTAAATAGGTTAGTGAGTTATATCTAACCCTCATTTAAATCCCAAGTGACATTTAGTGTTCGTGAATTGTAGCGAACTCTATTTCAAGCTTAAACCCCTGATTGTGTTTATGTCTTGGTAAGTTATATCCATTTACATTCACTATTAGAAACCTTCTTGTTCTTCATACCGATTTTTCTTTTGAAATCCCAAATACCCATTATGGGTTCCCAACTTGCTGTTGTTTCTTTGATCCTTATCATCTTGATATCAGAGCTTTGGGGAGACACGCGTGCTACTATTCTTCAAAGTAGATTTGTGATTCTAATGTTTCTGTTAATCATTGTTCTATAGTGTAGTGTACTATTTGTAGTAGTAGTAAGTAGCTACAAAAGCTAAGTAGTGGTTGTTTCTGGGTTATTGTTATTGTGTTTTGTTGTTTGTTCAATTCTTTGGTCAATTACTATACGGATAAGAATGTCGGAGGATAGTGTCAACAACACTGGTAATAGTCTTCACAGAAGCTTGAGGCGACATGTTGACAACTTAGAACATCATTTTTAAAATCTCACTAACTTTATCCAAGAACTCACTGCATTAGTCAAAGGCTGCAGATAGGATGGCTGAGAGGAAAGAAGGGAGAGAACACCCATAAGTAGAAGTGGCTCTAATGAACTTGATCATGATAGCTAACAACGGAGAAGAGTTACCAAGCTGAGAAGAAGAAATGAAAGGAGTGTTGACTCCGAAACAAATCAAGAAGCTCGGAGAAGAGAGCCAAAGCCAAAAGGGAACATGGACGAGAAGAGCTCTAACAGAAGTGGCTGAACCTAGGTGAATTGACCAGCTCAAAATGCAAGGGATGAACCTTGAGCACGTGGTTAAGGACTTAACATTGTTAAGCTGAAACTACCAACCTTTTATGGAAGTAACTGACCTAAAGAGTTCCTTAACTGAGTTCCCTGAGTCGAGAAGTTATTTGAGTGCTATGAGTGTGATGATGAAGCAATTGTTAGGCTAGCTTCATTATCCCTTATTGAATATGCGAGTCTTTGATGGGATAAGGTAGTGGTTAAGCGAGATACCGAAGGAGAGGAGCCAATAAGAACTTCGAAGCTCATGAAAAGATTGATGAACCAATGCTTTGTGCTGACTTATTTCAAGTAGGAGATGCTCTATGACTTCTAGCACCTAAGAAAAGGTCGAAATACGGTTGAAGAGTATTTGCAAGAGTTTGAGACCTCGATGATGAGATGTAAGATTGTCGAGTTACAGGACCCCACCATTGCTAGATTCTTGAGTAGACTCCAAGACAACATTTCCGACATAATTAAATTGCAGCCATTCAACTCTCTAGATGAGATAATTAATTTGGCATTAAGAGTAAAGAGGTAAAGGAGAAGAAGGCATCAAAGGCCGAGTAGCTGACCTCAATAAGGTAGCCTTAAGCCTAAGAGGTATGCCTAAAGAAGGCAAGAGAAGAAGATAGAGAAAGGAGAGTTTAGTCGACCTATCTATGCCAAGAAAGAGAAGGCACCCGGCAACAAGGCTCAAGAAGTGAAGTGCTTCAAGTGCTTAGGTTATGGACACCTTGCATTCCAATGTCTGAATAAAAGGGTCATGGTCTTGAAGGGCGAAGGGCTCGAGGCTCAAATTGAGAGTCAGAATGATAAGAGCTTGGACAACCCATTGATAAAAGAAGATATCTATCCTGAGGACCTAGATAAACTCCTAGTTACCGCCACACGAACTGACCTAAGGGTCGATCCCAGATAAAGGGAAAATTTATTTCACATGCAGTGCCTAGTGAATAGGAACACTTGTTCCCTGGTTATCAATGGAGGTAGTTGTACCAACATAATTTCTATCGAGTTCGTAGAAAAAATGGAATTTCTAACTTACCTGCATCCTCGACCTTATGGATTAAAATGGTTTAATGATAAGGGTAGGGTCCATGTGCTTAAAAGAGTGTAGATCACATTCAAGGTAAGGTAGTATGAGGATGAGATTGACTTTGACATGGTACCTATGAATGCCACGAAGCTACTTCTTAGCCAACTATGGGAATTTGATCGGAAGGTGATCCATGATGGATTCCTTAACACTTGCATTGTTCGGAATGATGGGAAGAGCTATCTCTTAACCTCGATGAGCATTGAGGAAATATAGAGATATTCGGCCCTCATGGTAAAGCGAAAAGGGTGAAGGAGCTTATTTGGCATCCTCGCCCGCTCTGAGGATGACTTCCTTTTAAACTTGCAGTAATGATGGGAATTAGCCTCCAACCAAATCTAAGCATAGGCTTATCAATGCTTAATAAGGCTAAGCTGTAATTCGAAGGATGAGAGGAAGGAAAATAACCACTCGACATTAATTCTGTTATCAGTCGAGGTGCCAAGTACTCAAGACCAAAGTACCACTTGGCACAGCATCGAAAGACTCATGCGAACTGACTTTAGTGCTCGAAAATTATAAGTAAACCTTTCTGGTGTCTCGGCTAAACCACATGAGACTTTAGGGACTCTTTCCCGAACCTGCACATCTAATTGCCAACCCTGCCTGGTTCGGATACTACTCCTCCTAGGATACACTGAGTGATTGCATGCTAACTTTCTCTGTAAAATGCACAGTTTTGTATTCTTATGCATTTTTTCCTTTATTTTATTTATGGGCCCAATTCTTTAGGGTTTAAGGCATTTTACATTATTTATAATTTTGCCACTAAGGTTTAGGACTTGCTATAAATAGCAACATCTGTAAACATAGAAGAGATATACAAATAGTGAAGATATTCCCCCACATACAGGAGTGAAACTTTCCTCTTTTGAGTAAAGTTGTACTTGAGTTAGTAGAGCTTGCGTTTTCCAGATTATTGATTATCAATTACTCTCTTTAATCTCGCCCATGTTCTTATCAATCTTATTCTTAGGATTGTGGTAAATCCCTTCATTTGAACTTGTTAGTAAGTTATATCTAACCCTCATTTGAATCTTGAGAGACAATTAGTGTGACAATTAGTGTTCATAAGTTATATCGAACTCTAATTTGAACTCAAACCCCTGATTGTGTTTATGTCTTGGTGAGTTATATTCATTCACATTCACTATCAGAAAACTTCCTATTCTTCGTACCCATTTTTCTTTTGGAATCTTAAATACCCATTCTGGGTTCCCAATCCGTTGCTGTTTCTTTGATCCTTATCAGGAGGAACTTCCAGTACCTTGTCACCAAGATATTTAAGTGCCAAATTCACCGTAACGTTGAGGTATATGTTGATGACATGATAGTGTAAAGCACATAAGAAGGTCGACATCTTGCTGATCTTAAAGAGACATTCACCACTCTTAGAGGATACAACATGAAGCTAAATCTGCAGAAATGCATTTTTTATGTGACTTCAAGTAAGTTTTTAGGATATATGGTCACCTAGCGCAGTGTTGAAGTGAGTAAAAAAAAATTGATGCAATTAGAAATATGAGGTCTCCTTGTACGGTAAAGGAAGTTCAAGAGTTTACTAAGTGGATAGCTGTTGTTACAAGTTTGTAGATAGATGTGCAGAATTCTTCAAATTTTTTAAGAATCTGAAAGATTTTAGGTGGATAGACTAATAAGAAAGAGAATTTAGTGAATTGAAAGAGTTTCTTGCATCACCACTAATGCTCTTGACACTTATTCCAAAAGAAAACTTATATATATATATCTGTCGATTAGCAGCCAAGCCTTCTCCTCTGTCTTGGTATAGATCGAAGGCACCAAACATTAGTCAATTTATTATGTAAGTCATGTTTTACAAGGGCCAGAACACTAATATATTAAAATTGATAAATTTGCATTGGTTATGGATCTCTTGATAAGGAAGTTGAAACCATATTTCAAGGCTCATCAAATTATTATCCTTACAAATCAACCCTTACGGTAAGCTTTGCAACAACTAGATTCTTCGGGAAGGATGATGAAGTATGCCTTGGAGTAGAGTACCTATAAAGTATAATACAAACCTGGGACGACATTAAAAGTTGAAGTGTTGGCAATTTTTCTAGCTGAGTTCACTAGTGAAGAGGACATCGTAGAGATAGCCAAGAAGTCAATATGGAATTTATATGTTGATGGTTCTTTGACTAAGGAATGAAGTGGTGTAGGTCTTGTTCTGTAAGGAACTTACAATGTCAAGGTTAATTATGCTTTGAAGTTTGGATTTCCGGCTAGTAGTAATGAGGCCAAATACGAGGCCTTAATAGTTGACATAGATTGGCAAAGGAAGTAGGTGCCAAGAAGATCGAAGTTTTTTCCAACTTGCAACTTGTTCTAAATTAGATGAGGGGGAGTTGTGCGGAAAAAGAGGAAGTAATGAGCAAGTACTTACTGATAGTATAAACACTCATAGAGGAGTTTCAATCTTTTTTTATTCAAAAAATACCAAGGAGCAGGAACATAACAGTTGACAAGTTATCAAAGTTAGCCAGCATGGTACTCCTTGACTTAAATGATAAGCTCTTTATTAAGTTCCTCCTTATTAAGAGCTTACAAATTGATTAGCAGAGCTATGAGCTAGCTCCCCACTAAAAAGAGAGGTCTTGAGTGGACCCAATCATATATTATCTAAAGGATGACATTCTCTCTAAAGATAAAAAAGAGGCTCGAAGGATGATCTATCAAGTTGAAAATTACACATTGATTGATGATCAATTGTATAAACGCAGCATTTTCTAACCTTACCTTCAATGCCTTCCTTCGAAAGGTGCACAACAAGTATTATCCAAGCTATATGGCGGTATCTATAGTAACCATGTGAAGGCACAACCATTGTATGTCCATGTACTACAACTTGACTTATTGGTCAACAATGAAGGATGACATAAGAACATCTATTTGGCAATGTCCATAATGTCAAAAACACGAGGCATTGAGTCATGCGCCTCCTACTGAACTGTATAGTCTCACCAGTCTAAGGCCTTTTACCCAATAAGGGTTAAACATTCTTGGATTGTTTCCCAAGTCTACAATTAAGTAACAATTCGTCATTGTTGCCATAGATTATTCTACCAAGTGGGTAGAAGTCAAGGCATTAGTGAGAATCACCAAAGGGAAGGTAGAGGATGTTTTTTTCAACTTCATTATATCAAGATTTAAGGCCCCATTCATGATAATTGTTGATAACTAACCACAAATTGATAATGATAAATTACAGGCATTTTGTGAGAAATTTGGCATTTGTTTAAATTACACGTGTGTGGCACATCTTCAGACAAATGTGTAAGTGGAAGTCGTTAATAAGATTATCTTATACAGCTTGAAGAGGAAAGTCAATCATGCTAAAGGTAAATGGGTTGATGAATTGCTGAATGCTTTGTGGGCATATTGGACTACCCATAGGATTACGATAAGAGAAACACCCTTTAGATTGGCATATGGTATGGAGGTAGTATTATCGATTGAATTAGACTTGCCCAATCTTTGCATGCAAAATTTCAACATAATGACCAACCAAATTGGTCTTACTGCCAATTTAAACACTATTGAGGAAATAAGAGATGTTATAAGGGTAAGAGTTGTTGCATATCAACATAGAACCACCATATACTATGATCAAAAGGTGAAGCACAAGATCTTTTGGCTTGGTAATCTGGTTTGTAGAAAGTTAGAAGCAACTAGTATGTAAGATAAACTAAGAAAGCTTAATGAGAACTGGTAAGATCTTGTTAGGATCCAATAAGTTGTAAGTAAGGGGGCCTATTGGATAGAAAGGTTGGATGGCACAATTATCCTTAGAGCATTGAATGTCGAGAATCAGAAACTTTATTTCACTTAGTTCCTTTAATGTCATTTCCCTTTTTGAATCTTGTAAGGCAATGATGTACAACTTGTTTTGATCATGAATGTTCATTCCAAGTTTTATTGAAATCATTACTTTCTATCATGTGCGTTCTAACTTACATATGATTATCGAATTAATAAAGTTCTAGCTATACATTGAACAAACTAGCATTTAATAAGTTTGGCCCTATGATGGTTAACGAACTTAAATAATTATTGATAAGCAATGTCAATTTTAAATAGGCTAAGAGAATAGAGAGCAAACTCTTATGCTTGGCAGCAGGAAATCTCATGGCCCAAAATGAAACTAGTTCACATCCTAAGTAACTAATGAACATTATGTATGAAGATGTTCATTAATCTGCATGTGAAATAAAACGTGCTGAGAAATAATAATGCACGTGAAATAAAATGTGCCAAAAAAAAAAGTCATACATGAAAGAAAATGCACATAACACACATGATATTAAATGGTCAGCGACCTAACCGAAGCTTGTTTGTACAATTAGAAAAAAAATACATGGATAATTTCAAGACTTTGACATGTTTTTAGATTGAGTAGAGGTACTGTCTTGATCATAATATGGTGGGACCTTATGGGAGTTTGTTCCTCTTTCGACACTAGGGGTTTTAGAGCAGGTAGATGTTTCTCTCGGAGATAGGGGATCTCCTTAGATAATCTATCTTCATCCTTGGTAGAAGCTTCAATAATGGCTTCATTATCATCACCCTGGTCATGGACCTCAATCTCTACCTCTTTACCAACTTCTTCGTCACCAGTATTGATATCATCGTCGTTAACATTGGCGAAATCTTGACGTGAAAGGTCATAATCAGAGTGAAATTTCAAAATTTCCTCTCTTACCGATTGAACCCCTTGTAGAAGTTTTTTTCTAAGTAGTTTCTTATACTGCCGACTAAGAGTCACAATTTCTAGTACCTCCTCAACTGAAGGCATTCTCTTCGCTGCCTCCTCTAATTCAATAATGCAAGACTGCAATCTAGAGCCATCTATCTCCAACTCTTTTATTTGCACCCTCAACTTGTCCTCCTTATCACTCATTGAGCTAATTGTTTAGCCTAACCCTTAACACTCCTCTTGTTTCTTGTAGAGCTCCTCTTTCAAGTCTTCGATCTCCTTATATAGCTCCTCATTCTTAGCTTTGGGGTTTAAGACTTCATCGGCCACCAAGGAATGTGCCAATTTCTCTACAGACAACTCTTCTTGAAGTTTCCTAGCCTCTGTCTTGGCCTTAATCCTTACGCTCTTGGTTGCTACTGCCTGAGCTCATAAGGAGCTATATGCCTCCTCAACTTTTTGCAAAATGTTGATACAAAATAAGTTGCTTGATTCTCAGTAGAGCAACAACAACAAATATTACCTTCTTCATTTCTTTGTCAACTTCATCCAAAACCGTTAGAACATGGTAGTTAATTTGCATGCTATGTTAGCAACGAAACATGTACCATGAGTGAAAAAATGGTACAATACTTACAGCATACAATTTAATGGCAATGTATCATTTATTATAGCTACCCACTTTATCGATATCTCTTTATCCTTAGGAAGAGTGACTTCTTCCATCAAGGCTAGAGGTTTTGTCTTTTTACCTAGGGTTGAGTCAGTATGCAATATGTTTTGGCTCTTACACAAAATAAACTATGGATGCTGAGAGCCTTGTTGCTCATAGCACCATCCTTTCATCTAAAGTTTTGGATTTATTGGACAGAGGCTTACCGGTAAGCTCCTTCCCACTCCTTTTCATAGGACCCAGGTTGTTGCTCATCTTACCTGATTGTCCTTCAGCCGTTCCATAAGGGATGACTTCAGCATTGCTGTCGCTAACTTCTTGGTGTGAGTCTCTCGATGTTTCCTTAATTAGAGTGTTTTTAATAGGGGGGATTACTTCAGGTGTAGCCTTGGCAACACTAAGTTGTTTACCACTTTAACACTTCTAAAAGGACAAGTAACTTTCTTTAGAGTAATAGCCTATTTCGTAGCCTTCACTTGGGTGACCTTCTTTAGTGCGATTGGCCAAGTGACAGGTGCTTTGGTAGCTACATGTTTATTAAGCTTCATTTTCTTGGCTTTAGCTTGAGCTAACAGCTTGGCAGGATTAACATTGCTTATACTCATGTCTATAATAAACGATAACAATTTTGAAAATGGGAGAAAAGAGAATGTTAATAACTTACGAGATCCATGCCAAGTGAAGCTCATAGATGACCACTCTCCCCCCAAGTCACAGGAACAACTTTCCTTTAGTAGCTCTACTCAGCACCACAACTGTTCCAGCATTTACCTTCTCTTTTAGGGAAGATTGTATCCTCATTCTCATACTGCATTATTATCCTCTCAACATCCTAGAAAAACATCTTGTTTTTCCTTATTTCTTGTATCTTTTTTGTGGTAGTAGCATCAATTCGATATCTTTTGTGTGAATGGGTCTAATCCATTCGGTCCAAAAAACTAGATCTTCATCCAATACAATGGACACAAACTTGTCATGCGACTTATGGATTTTGGACTCCAACCCATTTATAAACTTGTAATCATGTTGAGTGGCCGTAAGATACCAACCATCAGGTTGCCTCTTTATTGTGAAGAAATACCTAAACAACTGAGGTGTAGCCTTAACTTCGACCTCATTGTAGATTATTTCAATTGCTATGAGAAGCTGATAGGTATTCAATGAAAGCATATTAGGTGCAACTAGGAAGTAATTAAAGAAATATTTTAATGAAAGCCGAAAATGGGAAGTACAATCCAAAATCAAGATATTTTAAATATATATGAAACTCACACTCCCTTGGGAAACACACCCTCTCTTCCTCCCTTAGTTTGCATAGGTTCCATGTCTCAGGAAGATCTTGCTAGTACTTATTGTACTTTGAGACGATGGTTTTAACAACACCACTCAATACTCCATTAGGAGAATCACTGTAATAAACAACATTATTGTGTAAGTACTTAGCCATAGATCTTCATTCCTTGTCATTCGAATAGTTATGCACTGAAAGAAAGTTGATGTGAGTGAGGTTTTTCCATCACTCCATCATGCTTTAGTCGAGCTACTAGAAGAACATGCTAAAGCGTTCCTTCTTTGGGTAAGAGAAGTAGCCCAAGTCTCAATTGCCTCAAAATTTAAGAGTATAAGTCGACAAATAACACTTCGAACCAAACCTGATTAAAGTTATATGATAGAATCACAAATTATATGATAATTTGGAAGACGAAGGTGAGCCTTAAAAGAAAATGAGAATTTTGATAGTGGATAAGAACTAAAGCGAAGAAATCTTCTCTAGTATCAAAAAATCTTTTATATACAAATAGATTTTCATCGTAACCCTAACTTCTTATTGGGATGCGTTCCTATTTGTACTATCAAGCATGGATTGATGACACATATTAAGTTGCTACAGATCTGATGGTTATCGTAACACTAGTAGTTATTAGCCTTGTAGCATCATGATAGCTAGAGTAATAGTTGTCATGCATATCACTACAAGAAGGTGAATAAGCGAGAAATTTAAAAGGTCGTGAACCATTTGTTTAGAATATGATTTGTTGTGTCTTAAAGTAAAATCAAAACTTCTCATGATACTCGATATTTGGACATCTCGTTATGGTCCTAATCATTTAGTCCCATACATCTAACCTAGATATTAAACTTTGTTTACTCCCATAGTCGAGTTCTCGACCACTGTAGTTAGGGGAAAATGTTGATGGTTGGTTTTCACCCAAAAACATCATTCGGCTATTCGACCGACGATAGGCTGAGTATCTCTAATCTCAGTTGATGCTAACTAAGCTAAATCTACTTAATGGGCCTTAGAGCTCAACCCAATAACACATCCGGTTTAAATTTAGAGAAGTGGTGTGAACGGTTATGATTCGATATGATCTTATTATATAATTGTCCACTATTCCTATATCTTTAGCATGTGTCTGATTATGAAATCTCTAAGTGTCCTACTATTGATGATTAACTACCATTTTAGACACCCGATCTTTGCCTATAAATACATAGAGGAGGTATTGTAAGAACTCTCTTACGACTTTGAACTTTGTACTTATTTCTCTCATAATACAATTACTGACTTAGGTATCAAAGTAGCTACTAGCTACATACACTGGAGTAGCCTTGGTCCCACTTGGTCTTTTGTGCTTTAGCAGGAACCAAATCCTATCCTAAAATCACTCGACAACAAATGGTATCCTGATCTTAAATTAATCATTGAGAATACTGTAGCTCTATGTAACTGATCAAACAAATCATCAATTCTTGGTAACGGGTACTTATTCTTAATTATCACTTTTTTGAGTTTTCTATAATCAATATACAACCTCATTGTTGCATCCTTTTTCTTTACAAACAACACAAGGGCTCCCCAAGGTAACACACTCGGCCTAATCAATCCTTTATCCAAAAGTTCCTATAATTACTTGTTCAATTCCTATAATTCCATCGATGACATTCTATATGGAGCTTTGGATCGGTTCAATGTTAGGAACTAACTCAATAATGAAATTCAATTCTCTATACAGTGCTAAGTTAAGAAAATCATCTAGAAATCCATCAAGAAATTCACAAACTAGTGGTATTTTAGGTACACTTAGCTTTTCCTTTATCCCTTCCAAAGCAAATACTAAGCAATGCTACTAGCCTCCCTTGTCTGTTTTCTTTTTCTCATTTACTTTAATAATAACCAATTTCACACTACAACTCTTAATCTTACTAGTAAATACAATTTTTCCATCATCTAATATCACCGCCTTATTCCAACAATCTACCTTCGCCTTACGCCTCGACAACCAATCAATTCCTACAATAACATCATAACCACTTATAGGTATACTATCAATTTAATTGGAAATTCCCTTTCTTAAATCATCACTCGCCCTTCATTTGCTACTTTATGAGTAGATATATGCTCTATTGTAGGGATTCTTATTCTATATGTAGCTTTTGTTTCAACTGCTTCAATTCCATGGTTCAACAAAAAATCCTGATTGATAAACGAATGAGATGCTCCCATATCAAACAACATATATGTAACTCATCCGTTTATGTTTACATGACTTGTTATATTATTGTTATAGTTACTAATAGGTTTTAAGAATCTACTTCGATACTACTAACTACTGTATCACTTAATACATATGGTTATCTCAATAGGCATAATTTATACTATAACTTTTAATTAGTAATTAATGTTGGTGTACGTACCTGTTACTAGGCCTGGTAAACCTCCATTTGTACCATCATTATCATTATCCAAACCTTCACAGAAATATTCCTCCATCATTTTGTCAAACTCTTTGATGTCCTCATCAATACTTTCTAGCATAAAGACATGTGTAGAGAAGATCGTAGTATCTATTCCTCCAATGTTCTTAGTTATCTAGTTCATCTACAATGATAACATTTCAAGTTCTTAATCCTTAGGCACTCTCTAAATATATGATTTTGATTAACACATAAATAAAATTTTCCTTTCAATTGTGCACACTAGCAAGGATTGTATTAGTCTCTACATTTCCAACATTTGATATTTCCTTTCTTATCGTAAAAACTGAATCCTTTGTCTAATTATGATGCTCTGCCAGTCATCGTAGCTAACTTTTTTCCTTTTCCATTTAAATTACTACTTCCAGCACTAGAGAAGGATCTCTTGAAAGTAGGCCTAAATCGATTCACCTTATTTAACTTCTTACCCCACTCTAACTGCATTAGTATTCGGTTATTTTCAAGATGATGCACCATATCTATTACCTCATTATAGGTTTTAAAACCATAGTCCTTAAATTTACACCTCATCATAGGCTCAAATCCTTTGAGAAAAAGATCTTTCTTGAGTTTTAGGTTATTGTGATATGATTGCGTTACATACTGAATTAACTAGTTAATCTGTCTCATATTGCACCATATTGATCATACCCTTTTTAAACTCATTAACTCTTCAATCATTTGGTTTTGGACACTCATAGGAAAATACTCATTCTTAATCTCTTCCCTGAATGTTTTCCATGTAAGTGGTCCTAACAAAATCCATGCTTTTGGGTCCTACTATATTTGTGCTCCCGAATTCAACAAGAAAGTTCTATATGAAAGCTTTTGTGCTTCTAATATTCAAAAAGCTTCGAACCTTCACTCAATCTAGGTTAGCCAATCATTAGCTACGGTTGCTTTTCCCATCTTTCCTTCGGAATACCAATTAGCATTGATAAACTTCGTAAGCTTACCAACTTCTGGTGGTCGTTGTTCTCTTGGCTCCACTTCGGGTTGCATTTGACCTATGTCATTTCCATTAGCTATAAGATGTTGAATTAAAGATCATTGTTGTTGGATCATAGTACGCATATTTGTCATCATCTTTCTAAATTAAGTAGGATCTAACATAATAAGAAGAGGTGAAGGTAGTGGTAAATCATTCCTGGGTAGGTCTTGTATTGCAAGCAAAAGTAGAGGTGGTTCTCTATTTTTAGGTTGTCTACCCCCATTCCTATTTTATTCCTCTGCCATATTACTTAATTATTACAATAATTCACTTAAACCTACACGTAAAATCCATTTACTTATTGGTTAATATGAGTTTTCAAATCCTCTGCACAATCCTCTAACTACATATTTCTTACTAATTTTAACACCATAGAATTACGGTTACACATCTTTTGGTGATAATTCATATTCACTAAATTGCTTAAGTTAAGCATATCTAGTATGTACATAATACTATTGGCGTGCCTAAGAGCTTAGTTATCACTAGAGCTTACCGTGACAAATCTAACTAAAATGGGTCCTCTAAAATATCGAAGAAAACTAAAGGGAAATGGTCTACAATGGAATAAGAGTAGCTGACGTGAACCTGTTCGGAGGATGTGACTCATCAATGAACACAACACGACTTGACACCTCACTTGATATGATGCATAAGTTGATGTCAAGGTCTACCCATCACTAATCCTAAGTTACTTGGCAAGATTAGATAAGAGTGTATGAAAAATAGACTTCGAGAGAATTGTCTCACAAGAACAGAATATTCAATCTTAAAAATATGAGTTATCTCTGGCTTACAAGAGAAAAGAACTATTTATAGTAAATTCCTAAGGCAACATTACAAATAAAGAAATTACAAGAAAGTATATACAAAAAGGGGATTCCTAGTACATACAAAAAGCGGTAAAAAGGACAAAAGATCAAAAATGGAAAAATAGTTAAATGTCAGACGAGGTAAACAGCTAGCAGTACGACATTGGTCCTGTATGAATATTATCTTAGCACCGCAGTTGGGAAGGGTCAAAATGTTGCAGCATTAAGGTAGGTCGGGACAAGAGAGATGGTGGTATGCCAAGAGAAAACTACTCAGTTGTTTAAGTGAATCTCTCGTCACTCTGCAAGAGCTTCCGGTAGCAATTGGTCGGATTACTTGATACAGGGTTCTTAGCAAAGGGATGGTTGACATTATCATTACCAAGTGTATAGATCAATGTATGACAATGTGGGGACCTTAAGGAGTTCAGCCACCTTCCTTCAGTGTAAAGTTTCTCGTCATTAGTAGGTTGCTGAGAGAGAATTCTTTGGGAGAGGGATTGAAGGCCTCGGAGCCGTGCGTGAGTAATGAGATTGCTAGCCAACAATACATCAGTTCCCCTGGGTCGTTGAAGATTTTCCCTCAAATCTTGGTCTTCTTCATCATCAGGCACATATGGATTTAAGTCAGCGACGTTAAATGTGGTAGATATGTTGAGACCTTCGAGTAGCTCAATCTTGTAGGCATTATCATTAATGTGCCTCAAGATCCTGTAGGGTCCATTTGCTCTGGAAGATAGTTTGTTCTTCCTCTTACTACAAAAGCGTTCCTTGCTAAGATGGATCTAGATAAGGTCCCTAGGGGCATAAACGATTCGTTTCCTTCCACGACTCTCCATTTCCTTCTATCGGGCTATAGTTTTTGCCAATTGCTTGACAATTCTTGACTCTCCCCTTGTATAGATGAACTGTTAACTAGGTCCAAAGGTAAGTTCGGGTTAAGTCCATAAACAACCTCAAATAGTGATGTTCTAGTGGAGCTATGAGTTGAGCGATTATAAGAAAATTTAATGATGGGCAAGCATAAATCCCAGTCATGAGAGTTCTTTCCAACAGTCGTACACAAGAGATTATAGAAGATTTTGTTAACTACTTTGGTTTGGCCATCTGTCTAGGGGTGGCAAGAGGTACTGAACAAGAGCTTAATGTTGAGTTTCCTCCATAAGGTCTTCTAAAAAAGCTCGTGAACTTGAAATCACAGTTGGACACAATACTCCTTAGCACTCTATGCAGTCGTACAATTTCCTGCAAAAAGAGGTTATTGATGAATAGAGCATCATTGGTTTTGTGATAGGGGATGAAGTGGCCCATCTTGCTGAACTAACCAACCACCACCATGATCGAATCGTGTCTTCTCGGCATATGGGGAAGGCTGAGCATGAAATCCATGCTTAGACCGGTCTACAACTATTCGGGTATTAGTAAGGGTGTATATTCTCTATAGGGTTCTCTCCTCCCCTTTGCATACGTACACATCTTGCACCTCTCAAGTATTCGGTGCACATTCTTTATCATACTAGGCCAGTAAAAATACTCCTTCAATATCTCAATCATCTTCTTTTCCCTAAAATGGCCAGCCGGACCCCCAATAGCTCCCTTACAAAACCACTTGACACATAAATCCACTTGCCCTTCATCAAGAACCCCTCATAAAGTAGAATTTGTCCACAACTCCTCTATCACTACATTTGGTTACTAAAGGCCCAAAATGTGGGTTATGCTCATAACAATCAGGTAAGGTGCCAAATCCAAACACTTTAGCTTGCAATGTCGTGATGAAGGTATGATGGTGAGAAAGTGCATCAACTACTATATTTGTCATAACCCGAGGGGGCTAGTCATGGCAATCGTTGTCTAAAGGCCTAAAATGTGGGTCATGCTCATAGCGATCAGGTAAGGCGCCAAATCCAAACACTTTAGCTTGTAATGTCGTGATGAAGGTATGACGGCGAGAAAGTGCATCAACTACTATATTGTCACAACCCGAAGAGGCTAGTCATGGTGGTTGCCGTATAAAATTTCCTTACAATTGGCGACCCTTTATACAACACACAAGGCTACAATTATAACTAATAACCAAGAGTTACGCAAGTGTAAGCAATATCATTTCATGATAATAATAACAAATTAAGGAAATATAAAACACAATCTATTTATATAATAATTTACAAATAAGAGGTCCAAAGCACTTCTTAACTCAAACTAGTATCATTTTATTACATTATCAGATCTATAATCCAGATAAACTATCATGAGTACACTCTGATCATGTCATGCTCCCACATCGACCCCCTGATGAACAACTAACCTTGGGCATGCGGCAGCCTAACTCCATGAACTACTCAGCCTACGAAAGAAGACTACAAAGGTATAAGCTAACTAGTTTAGTAAGATAATCCCCTCAACCATATCATAATCAAATTATACATTAAATTAAATTCAATCAAATGAATGTATGTCAATCAATATACCAAACAGATATATGCAGGTGACTAGGTATTGTATGCAACTCAGATTTAACGCCCTCCAAAGTCAGGGTTGGAGATACATCGGCATAATCGGATCCAGGTGTCATACTAGAACTTATCTTATAACGAAACTCCACGTTTCGTATTTAAAAATGTAATGGTATATCCATTCTCAGTTTTATCAAAAATGAGTTCTATATATTATTATGAGTAGGTTCACATAGCCCTCATTTATCCCTAAACGAAGGCCTCTAGACTCAACCTTTATCTAGGCGGTTGGCACCTCCAACGCCTAGTAACCCCACGGCCAAGGTAGGTCATATCGTACGTGTACACCATATGAAATTTATAACAATCAAATAATTAACCTACGTATGGCCTCTCACTACCTCCGTGTAATGTGACCGCCGGAATTAGTTATACGGTGTATGATTATGCATGTTTTAAGTTAACTTTTTCTAGTCGAGTAAAATTAGGTTGTATTATTTAGTTATCAACAAGATCATAGACAATCAATTCCTAGAGAATCTACTATGCAACAATCAATATGTTATCATACTTGAAAGTAACTTTATCATTAACAAACAGTCATCATACACAAGTATAACCCATCCCCATATAACATTCAATTATTAAGCATAATTCATAATTACTAATTACAAATACAAGCAAGTATGGGATCATTAAGAAAAACTTACTCAGCCATGATCGACTCAGGGATTGTAATAATCCAAGGACAGCTCAAGGTCAAGGTCGAGATCATCTGAGAATAAAAAATATAGAAAATTGTAAGTTTGAGAATTTAAAGCTATACTAATATCATAATTTGTAATATTTACTTTACTTAGTTATGCGAAATTATCAATTCAAGTTTTTTATCGAATCGTGTATAACTTTTTCATTTTAGCTCGGATCATTATGAACTTATAATCCATTTTGATCGTTTTCGAGTGTATTTTCTCATAGCGAAGTCTGTTTTGGACGTTGTCACTTGTAGTTTGAACTGTGATATAAAAATATCACAAAACTTATTATTTTAATTTAAAAAGTTATAAAATATTAATTTCAGCTTTATCTTAGAATATTTATGATTTAATAATTATTTAAATCATATAATTGATAATTTTACCTATTTTTGAGATTTTAGACTTATTATTATTATTATTATTATTATTATTATTATTATTATTATTATTATTATTATTATTATTATTATTATTATTTTCTATTATTCCACAATATACATATATATAAATACTTGTATAGCTCTATATAAAAAATTTCTTGTAATATGAAAATACTAGATATAAATTTGCATACATATACCTATTATTACACTTGTACACAGATATATTAAAGACTATATATATATATATATACACACACATACATATTCACGCCACACACACACACACACACATATATACATATATTAGAAAAATAATAACTTACATGTGTACATGAATATGAAGCACATGTATATATATATATAATATGTATACTTACACTTATATATATATATATATGAAAATAAAGATTATATACATATATGCATAAATATTCATATTCACGTATACATATATATATCTATATTTAATTTATGAAAATACTAAATACGTATAATATGTACTCTTATTTATATATACATTTTTTTTTTTCTCTTTCGTGTCCATACATATGTATATATCCAATAGTGAAATTTCTAAATACCTATTATATGTAGTCTTATTTATACATACATGTACATACATATACCATATATTTCACATAATAGCATATATAAATATATATATACATGTCTACATACATATATTTATACACACATAAGGAATACATATATATTTGTTTATCTACCCATACATCTATTTATGTACATATAGTGAAACATTTAGCAAAATATAACAAAATACTTAGTGTATACATGCACATACCATATAATATACATATGTATACTTAAATAAAATATACTTACCTAAATTTTGTTGGTAGTATTCTAAGTTTTCTTCTTCTTTTCCTCCTCCTCCTCCTTCTTCTTAATTTTTTTCTTGGTCTTAGTTTTCCTTTTGTTTTTCTTTCTTTCCCTTCTTCTTTTGTGTTTGTTTTCTATTTTTTTTTTTTTAGATTTCTCCCTTTTAGGCATCATGATTACCAATTAGGATTTAAGTAAACAATTAAAAAAAAAAAGAAAAATAATCTAACGTAATCTCTTCATTAAATTGGACAAGACATATTCTTTAATTATCTTGTCCTTATCTCTTAATTTTGTGACACATGTACATTTATTTATGCAAAAAAAAAAAAAAAAACAAATATTTTATATGTAATTTTTCTAAACATAAAAATCATAAAAATAATAACTATAAATTAATTTTGAAATTTTATGAAAATTCATCAATTTAATTGGTACCCATTATAATTATAATTTTTACAAGTTATTTTAACGATTCCATTAAAAATTTTATATAATTACACGATTTAGTCAATAATTGCAATCGACTACAATTATATCACTATTGAGTGATATTTAATTATTTTATAGGCTTAAAGTTATAGTTTTAGGGTTTCGATTAAGTTCAGATTCAATTTTGGGTAATTGTACATAAATCAGATTTAGGGTTTTGATACACGATTTAGGGTTTTGATCAATTTCTAGGGTTTTTATTATCGATGTTATATTCAATTTATTAAATTTCATAAACTTTTATTGTTATTAACCTTATCAATTCGTGACACAGTTTAGTTCACTCGGACTTAAATTAAGATTCAGACTATCGATTTTCTAGGGTTTACAATATTGGTGCTTCCCTTCTTATACCTTATGACATAGCACAAGGTCTCCAGGAACTCAACCCACTTGATGTGCCACCGAGAAAGCTTTTACTGCCTACGAAGAAGCTTGAGAGATTCATGATTTGAATAGATAATGAATTCTCTCGGCAACAAATAATGCTGCTAGTTCTGGACTGTACAGATAAGGGCATAGAACTCCTTATCATAGGTTGAGTAATTTAAGGCAGCACTTTGAAGTTTTTCGCTGAAGTAGGCAATTGGTTGACATTCTTACATAAGTATAGCACTAATGCTAACACCAGACGTATCACATTTAACCTAAAAAACTTTCTTGAAATCTAGTAAGACGAGTACTGGAGTAGACGTCAGCTTACACTTCACATCTTCAAAACTCCTCTAAGCATTTTTGGTCCATTTAAACTTAACGTTTTTCTTGGTCAATTCAATTAACAGTGCAATTATGGAGCTAAAGTTTCGAATAAATCTTCGATAGAACGAGGCTAGGACATAGAAGCTCCTGACCTCAGCAACACTAGTCAGTATAGGCCACTAATTAATAGCTCTAACCTTTTCTTCATCAACTCGAACTCTATTCCCTAAAATGATATATCCAAGGAATATAACCATGCTTTGACAAAATGCGCATTTCTTTAGGTTACCAAATAATTTCTTGGCACGGAATATGTTAAAAACGAATCTCAAATGTTTGATATGAACAAGAAGGTCGACACTGTAGACCAAAATATCATCAAAATAAACCACAACGCATTTACCTATCAATGTTTGGAGCAGATGATTCATGAGTCGCATAAATGTACTCAGCATATTAGTTAAACCAAACGGCATAACCATCCACTCAAATAGACCATCCCGAGTCTTAAAGGCTGTTTTCCATTTATCTCTAAATCTCATTCGTATTTAGTGATAACCACTCTTTAGATCTATCTTTGAAAAAATGTGTACACCATATAACTCATCGAGCTTGTCATCTAATAATGGGATTAGGTATCGATACTTAACAGTAACCTTGTTGATGGTATGACCGTTAATGCACATCCTTCATGATCCATCTTTCTTTGGTACTAGTACGATTAGGATGGCACATGGGCTCATGCTCTCATGGACATATTTGCGATCTACCAACTCATCAACTTGCTTTTTTAGCTCAGTTTCCTATTCAAGATTGAGTCTATAGGTGGGTTGATTCCATAGGGCTGCTCTAGGTTGAAGGTCAATACAATACTTAATTCCTCTCAAGGGAGGTAATCCTTTCGGCATCTCCGCAAGGAAGAGGTCAGCAAATTCCTGAAATAGCTTCAGCACTTCGGCAAGTAATTTCTCAACCTCTCTAACCTTTAGGAATCTCTTGACCAAGACGAGTACATAGTTCTTGGCCTTGACCTCTTATGCAAACTAAGCTCAGGAAATCACTAAGGACTTCCCCTGCAAAGATCTAACAACCTTTTCCTGGGCTCCTTGCACTTCCTTAGGGCTCATTGGTGTCAATATAACTTTTTTCTCATCCTTTTGAAACATTTAGGTGTTTTTATACCCATTGTGTAACACTCTCAAGTTAAATAGCCATGGTTGACCAAGTAATATGCGAGATGCACACATAGGCAGGACGTCACACAGCACCTTGCCCCTATACCTATCACCAATAGTAATTGGCACTCTAACTTGCTCAGAAATGTGTAATCCTCCTTTCTCATTCAGTTAGTGAATCTTGTACAGCTTGGGGTGTGGAAGAGTTGGCAATTTCATGGCCTTAATTACCCCTTGCGTAGTGATGTTGGTACAGCTCCCTCCATCAATGATCACAGTGCATAGCTTACTATTCACCCAACAATTTGTATGAAAGAGGTTCTCTCTTTGCTCATTCTCATTAGCCATAAAAGTACTAAGAGATCATTGAACAATAAAGCAATACTTACCCCTGCCCTTAGGGGATATCTTGACCTCTTGATCTTCCACAAATTCTTCCAACATCTAATATGTTGTTACTTCTTCCTCTCCTTCACTCGCACTTTCTACTTCAAACTAGGGCTTCTCTCCCTCGATAGTCATGACTTGGTGGTTTAGAAATTGATTAGCTACGTGTTCATAGCTAAGATACTTAAAATACTTGATTTCTCAAGTCTTTCGTCTTAAACTCTAACCTTAATCTCTTCGGATCTCAAGTTCTTTAATCTTACCCTTACCTCAGCCCTTGTTTGGTCAACTCAACATGTGACCTCAGCGTTCCACCTCGAAACTGTTTGACGCTTTGTTATTCCCTACTTTACTTGGTAGGCCATTCCTATTCGACATCAGTGTTTTATTACTCAACATTCGACTAGCCTGGTTCCGCCATTGCCTTTCAACTCTCTAAGCTACGTGGATGGTTTCATCCAGAGTTGTAAGGCTCTATAGTTCCATAACATGACCAATCTCATCTTGGAGTCTCGAGATGAACTGCACTATAGTTCGGGCCTCAGGCTCGTTAACATCGCATCGTATAGCAACTGAAACTCTCGGACATAGTCATCTACGGATCTGTTACCTTACCTTAAGTCTTGGAGTTATTGGAAAGTATCCTATTCATAGTGTTCGAGAACAAAGCTACTTCTCAGAACTCTCTTCATCTCGTTCCATGTTTGGACTTCGCGTCAAGTCCTTGGACGAACATTCTATAGCTTCTTCCACCACATTATCGCATACCTATAAAATTCTAACGCAGCCACCCTAATGGAGATAGCATCTTCATAATTGTAGAAGTTGAATATCTTTTTTATCTTCTCTTCCTAGTCGAGGTATTCATCAGCATTACTAGACTCATTGAAGCTTAGAATCTATGCCTTAAGATGCTTGGTACCTCTTAGCGCTCTAAACTCATACCCATCCATCCCATCATACTAGTCTTCTTCTTCTTCTTCTTCTTCTTCGTACTCTTTCTCTTTGTCCAACTCTAACCTTCTTCTCGTGACTCTATTGACACGTCGTGGTGGGGCTTGGTTCATAGGAAAGGCTTCCAGAGTTCACTTGTTCATTTACCTCCTCGGCTTATCTCTCGTTTCTTGGCCCTACTCAGTAACTCTTTCATGCGGTCCAAACTCTAAGGCCCTGTTTACTGAGACGGCTAAGTTGGCCACAATAGTAAGAAGATCTTGTATCTACTCATCAATAGTATATGGTATTTGTTGGTTAACTCAACCACGGCTATGAGCAATACTCTCGACATCGTGAATCTCTCCCTGTACACTAGGGTTTGACATTCTCAATACAACCTTCAATAAAGACACTTCACTCAAATGCTTTCTACATACAAATATCTCGAACAGCAAACACAACAGACTAACGCTACATAGCTCTCGGTCTCAACCTCAAGCTCTGATACCAAGAATATATGGTATGCCTAGGAGTTTAATTATCACTAAGGCTTACTATGACAAATCTAATTGAAATGGGTCTTTCGAAATATCGAAGAAAACTAAAGGGAAATGGTCTACAATGGAACAAGAGTAGTTGATGCAAACTCGGAGGATGTAACTCATCAACGAACACAATACGACTTGACATCGCACTTGATATGACGCATAAGTTGATGTCAAGGTCCACCCACCACTAATCTTGAGCTACTCGGCAAGATTAAATAAGAGTGTATGAAAAATGGACTTGGAGAGGGTTGTCTCACAAGAACAGAATATTCAGTCTTAAAAAATGTAAGTTATCTCTGGCTTACCAGAGAAAAGAACTATTTATAGTAAGTCCTTAGGTCAACATTTCAAATAAAGAAATTACAAGAAAGTATATACAAAAAGGGAATTCCTAGTACATACAAAAAAGGGTAAGAAGGACAAAAGACCAAAAATGGAAAAGTAGTTAAATGTCAAACGAGGTGGACAGCTGGCAATGCGACATTAGTCCTGTATGAATATTCTCTTAGCATCGTAATCGGGAAGGGTCAAAATGTTGCGGCACTAAGGGGGGCTGGGACGAGAGAGATGGTGGTATGCTAAGAGGAAACTACTCAGCTGTTTAAGTGAGTCTCTCGTCATTCAGCAAGAGCTTCTTGGCAGCAATTGATTGAATTACTCGACATAGGATCCTCGGCAAGGAGATGGTCTATACCATCACTACTGAGTATATAGATCAACGAATGACAATGTGGGGAGCTCAGGGAGTTCAGCTACCTTCCTTTAGTGTAAATTTTCTCTTCATCAGCAGGTTGCCGAGAGAGAATTCTTCAAGAGAGGGATTGGAGGCCTCAGAGCTGTGCGTGAGTAATGAGATTGTTGGCCAGCAGCACATCAACTATAAACATAATTCCTTGTAACATCTAAGTCTCAATTCAATGAAAAATAACATTGATTTAACATTTGTAAATTGAGTATCACCTGTATAAATTTTTACACTATTGCATCACCTATTAGTATCACCTATGACAAATCACTTTTACACATGCTTCATCACTAATTTTCATGATACACTTTACAACTCAAGAGTACATATCATAACTTAAACTTTACATTAAAATAATTACATTAAACTAAACCTTTTTACATTACTAATTACATATAAACATAGTTGTATAAGCAAAAATTACATCAAGGCTTCCTAGTACATAGATTCTAAATACATCATTCTTTTCTTGAGTATAAAAGTATATTTACAATTTCAAAATACTATTTACATCAAAAAGAGACTAGAACATTCAAATAACTAAATACATAACATAAACCATATAATCCAAAAGTTTCAAAAGTAGTTAAACTCCTATTCACTCCATCTATCAAGTTTTTCTAATGCCGTAACACCTTCCAAAGGAAACCAATTTTCATAAGCATTTAAGTCTAGATTTTCATTTCTTACTTCTGAGTCAGAACTTAACACTATATACTTAAGTGTCTTAGGAATATGTATGACTTCCTGTACGTCACCATTATCTTCATTCGCCAAGTCAAGTTCTTCAATTTGATTCACCTCTTGTCCTTCATTAGTTTCCACCTAAATTCCTACTTGATCATCAGAATTAGCTATTACCTCAGTTTCAACTTCCTCCCCAATTTCATTTTCTACTTCCACTTGAGCTATTATGGTTTCTAAATTATACTCATGATCTTCTTTAGGATCTTCTTCAAGATCCTTTTCTTCTATATTCTCACCTATATTTTCTTGTTGAACTGGAAGTAGACTTTCAGGAGGTTCTATAGATGGTTCAGGCTCATGTGATTGCTAGGGTACTTCAATTCATGCATTCCTAATAGACGGAAATCTTAGAAACCAATCTATAATTCTAGTTAGATATTCTCAAGGTATATGGGGAGTTCGTATAGGTGTTTGATCAAAACCAGGTAGATAATTCTCACTAGGTTCCACTATAGCAGGAGAGTATAATACTAGGACAAGCATGGATATAATCCTCTTATCATGCATATACACCTTCTCAAAAGTTGCAACTGCAGTATATTCATTATACAAAGGACCTAACTCCTCTATAATCTTTTAATCATCCTTCTTACTCTATGATGATCCCCTCTTATAAGAGTTTATAATCTCATCTATACTATAAAATATCACCCAATCAGCTAATTTTAATAACAACTTTTGCAAATGAACTAAATATTAAATAAGGGACTCTTCTCCTTCCTAACCAAATGTAACCAAGCATAAATAAGCTCATGTTTACAAATCTGAATGTAAACACAACCACAAGTTAGATTAGTATTATATTTTACTTGTCCTCGTTTTATGTTATTTAGGTATTATACATATAGATAACTTAGATATACACTTATATATCTAAGTCTTTTACACCCATTAACTTTCCCACTCTTAGTGTTTCTAATGTCTAGTTCATTTTAATTAGACACTTCAAAGCCTGGTTTTTTACGAACCATGCTCTAACGTCACCTAGAAACTATTCACCCTAAACTTGAGGAGACATAACAATCCCACCATGTAAACCAACCTAAGCTATAAGCTACCCTCCTTAGCTATTAACATAGATATAGTACACATAAGACAAATGAAGACTTAGCCGGCTTTGAAGTAGTCAGATGAGCACATGTGGTAAATAAGACTTATTGAGTAATACTTGACAAAATAGATTTTCTCTTATCTATAGATAGTTTAGTTTTTTTGCATAGCTTTACATAGAACAAAAGTTCCAAAGTTTTCAAAAGGAACTATACATCTCCATTAGAGGACTAAATTACATATAGATATAATAGCGAGCCAACAAAGACTATAAGGCCTCTTAGGAAGACCTTAAAATCCTCATACGAAAAATAAAAAGTAACATGATATCTGATCAATTCATTAGACTACAACACTTCACTTCTCGTCCCATTAAACCAACCTATAGACAACTGTAACAAGGCATCTTTGAGTACTATTCCACACCTGCAAAATAATCTATTAAGATATAAGCTCAACTAGCTTAGTAAGAAGAGATTATCACACAATATTTAACTAGTTCATTGTGAAGTTAGAGAAATTTCATCCACTTTAACTTGGATTTTGAGGAGTTTTAATGCGAACACCCTCCTCCATAGACAATATCCAAACTACGGTTCCCAATTTTACTGCGACCCCCTCTCCTGTCACTTAGTTTGACTAAGGTTGGGAAAATAACCATTTTTACTATCCTCATCGAAGTGTTAGTATTTAGTCTGACAATCTAATTATTACCCCTATTGGGTTCACAAAAGTCGGGTTAGATCTTAGTCAACTTAAGATTAGTCCAAATTATAAGGTGAGTAACCAAGTTCATACACTCTAGACATATATTCAAGAAGAAAACAACACTCAGAGTTCAACTCCCAATCAACAATCAATATCTTAAGTACATACATAGCACACACACAAACAATTTAGCTACAACCACAAACAATTACTCTTACTTCTCTAAGTATTTTAATATGACATTTCAATATTCCATGTAGCATCAATCCCAACTTATCTTTGCTTATAAGTAACTTACTCTTGACCATGGACTCCTTGTTCTTCAATTATCCCTAAAATAAATGATAAATTAGTTCTCAAACCTTATTTCATTAGTCATTAGTTTGTTTTATATGTTTTTTGTTGTTTCTTCACAAGTTTTATAAGTTACTTCCACTTACAAATCATAATTTCTTAACCAATTAATGATTTTTACTAATGACCTTAAACTGCCAAATCCTTTAAGTTAGGTTCTAAGTAATTTTATAATAGTTTTCTTTAGTCCAAGAGTCCTCTATTTGAGCTGCATAGGGATAATTTGTTATGTTAGTTTTATCCTCTTAGACAGCCTCTGAACTTCTTCAGGTTACACCCCTTATTACACTATCCTTTGAGCTACTCTTTGACTTTGTTATCTGTAAAGTTTTTAATAAAATCATTCTCTGACTAATCTTCTCCTTTCCCTATTTTTACATTTTATTCCTAAGTTTTTCTTCTAATGTACTCTCTAAGTAGCATTCCTCTGAAAAAATTATTCATAAAATCCTCTAAATCATCCTTTACCTTTAATCATTATCTTATAATTAGCTAATTTCCTAAGTTTCTTCCAATTTATAATTATGAAATTAGTTTAAAATAACAAAGAACTCTCTAACAAACCTTCCTTAGCTTCTTTACTTCTCAACTCATCATACAATACATCATAATTCATCAATTTATCCCAATCCAACTTAGATATTCAAGTAACCAACTTCACCTTTGAAGGCCAATACACAATTTTCCAAAACTTCTCACTTTGTTAATCAATCTATTCACTCCAGAATAGTATACATACTATTCCATACTAAAAACTCAGTATCTAAGTAGGATTATTAAAAGATATATACTATTCCATACTAAAAACACTATTTTAGGTTTCGTTTAAGGGTTAAAAATCAAATAAAAATATGGAAAATAATATCACAAAAAACTTTCACATTGCAATTAATATTAACTTTGGATAGTTTATGGAGAAATTTTGAAATGGGAACCATGTCGTTTACCTAATTTATTTTTACTTTGAAAATTGTCCAATTTTTTTTATTTCTTGAGGATATATATGATAGCTCCTATATTTATATAAAATGATATTTTTTTCTAAATTCTATACATGAAAATATGTAAGAATAATTTTTTTTTTCATAATTTTTTGGGCATATTTTATATTTTTACTAAATTTTACAAAATCAAATAAAAATAAAAACCCACCAGAATTTGAATCTCCAGCCACCTACGGCGGCTCCAAGCTTGTCGGCCACTATAGGTGGTAGGTGTAGCTTCTAGTGTTGGTTTAGGTTATGCCTTAGCAACCCTTTAAGCTTTTGTACTCTCTATTGCTTAAATTGTACCTATTTTTTTGTATTTTTTTCCTAGCTTATTTCCTTAAATCCCTAAATCTAACACTTAATTTTTCCAAACCTTAATTTGTATGTACTAAATGTTAGAGAGGATTTCTAAATTTTCTCAGCTGTCTAGATGTTTAAATTGATTTCTTTCTCTCTCTTCAATGCATTTTATCTTAAAGCTTAATCCTGGCATGATGCTTTTTTTTTACTTAAACACTTATCCTTACTTTCCACATGGCTATACTACTTTGTTCTTAGCTATTCATGATTTTCTTATAATTTTTAGTGATTTTTTAAATTAATTTTCTAATATTGTTTTAGCCTAAAATGCATATATTAAGGTATTTTAGTAATTACATGTATACGTATATACTTAAAAATTACACAAGACACCATGTACATTCTCTATTTATTTTATGTCTCATAATAATTTTATTACATATATTATTTATCTCTAAAAGTTAATGAATTAACATGACCTATTTTACACAATTTTAATAAATAATATGTAATATAGTTACATTATACTATTTTAGGTATATTATTAAATTTTATTATATTTTTAATATCCAGGTCTACAAGGTCTTCTTAACTAATGCCTGTAAGCTTTTAGGTCAATCGAGTTTGTTTCACCATTATCTTAAATTTACCCATTCAAATCCTATTTATTGAGTGTAGCACTCATAATCTGTATCGCTTTATTTCATTTAGGATTTTTCAAGATGATTTGTAGCCGAAGAGGACTATTATTTGAAGATTTGGATTGAATCTTTTCTAAGAGGGAGGGAATGATGTGACTAGTAACTCAAGCCATCAAATAAAATGGCCATGTATCTCACCAATCAAGCAACACGCAAAGTGTTGCATGAAAAATCATGGTTCATGGCTCAATTGAAAATACACGCTAGGATATATGGGTGTGTGTCATTGCAAAGGGGTAATACATAACATATGTATTGCTTAAGAGAATGTCTACGGCATGTACTACCTTCCTTGATTATTATGCATAATGTGTATAACATTTGAAGTTCAAAGATATGAGAATGTTTGTCATTCTACACAACGTGTATAGATTCAATGTGAGCATTGCATAGGATATTAGTTGGAGTATCACTTATACTTCACAGTGTATATTAATTATTTAGGGTCATATATCCTCATGATTCTCTTTGTAATATGTCCTTGTATTAGTTATTAGTATTTTCTGTATTTATCTTGTAATCCTAGTTGTACTTTGTTTAAAAGGCTTGTATACACTAATGTAAGCCAAATCTTTAAAATGAAATTGTTCATAAGAGTTTATCGCTATATTTTATGTCTTATCAATTCTTAATGAATTGTGACAATTGTAGAGGGCTAAATTCAAGTTTGGCCTTTAAGCCTATTAATTAATTGGGTTCTATTCTTTGGGCTAAGGTGACGGGGCTTAAAGAGCCCATTGGATCAGTCCATTCAACTTGAACTTTCTTAGTTTGGCTCATATTAAAATAAGAAACAAAACATTTATTTGGGCCTGAACCTATGAAAATAGCCCACTTGAGATTCATTAACAAAAGGCTTCAATTTTAACCATTAATCACCATCATGATCCAACAGATATGATCAACTACCATTTCTTATAAGTACCTCATTCACATCTTCATTTGGATAAGAGAGAGACCCCCATTAATGTCATTACTTTGCCAAAACCTTGTCTTAAAGATCAAACACTTAAACATCATCAGAACTCTACCATGTTTTTCATTAATCTTAGAGTTTAATACTATCATGCTCCTCTACCTGTCACGATACGTATTAGAGCCTCATCAAGATTACCTACTTCTCCTCCTTACACTTCTCTCCTGATCATCCTGGATGAGTATTCAAGTCATTTTCCTAATCACGTGTAGCGTAACTTCTCATGCAGTACACATGTAACTCTTGCATCTATACCTTCACTTCCACATTCTCTAGCAACTCCATTGAGGAGAGAAGGCTTGATACTCACATCATGGTACCTCCAAGGCGAAGATAACCTAATCCTACTAATGGTTCATCAAGAGCAATATGCTACTACTATGACTAATGACCAAAATCAACCTCTAGCTGGAGGCACTAATCAAGGTAATAGGACACAAGAAGGTTTCCTTGATAATGCGCAATTAACACATGAGCTACAAGAGACTAATCGAAACCTAGGTGAACTTATGGCGATGTTTGCTTAATGTATGTCTACTTTGGATACCTTTGCTGTTGCATAAGGAGTAACTTCCTCGAGTCCTTCTAATGTGGTGCAATAACATACCCCACCCAACCCTCCTATTGTCAACAAGCATGTCACTCCTAGAGTTGAGGAATAACTTCTTACTATAGAACCTACAACTACACAAGATTCATTACCTGAAGTAAGGAACTAAAGAGTTTAGATTGGAGGCTTGTTATCCTTATGTGTTATAACATGTATCATAATTGTTGACTCTGTACAACCAACACCAATGAATACCATGTCTATAAGATCTACACCTGTGAATCTCGCACCTATGCACCCTGCACTTGTGATGTCACTAAAGGCAGAAGCATCCACTTAGAAAGGTTCATTTGTGACCAAAAAAGATGTGGACATATATTTGAGGGAGAAGCAGGCAAAATCTACTGTAAGGATACCAAAACTAAAGCTCCCATATCACCAATGCATTACTACAAAGTTGTACCTTAAGGATTATGTTAGTTTGAAGTTCATGATATTTAACGGCAAGAAAGGAAGTGCCAAATAACATTTGTTGAAATTCATTGAGACGCTAGAAGTATATGTTCTAAATGACGATTTGAAACTTAAAGAATTTTCTAAGTCAATTATTGAAAAGGCATACACTTGGTATGTTAATCTCCCCCCAAGGTCAGTAAATTCATGGGATAGTATGTGTAAGATGTTCTTGGATAAGTTTTTTACCATAGAAGAGAGAGTCACCCTTACTGACATAGGGAGGAACCGTTAGAAGTCCAAAGAAGATCTTCTGGACTATGTCAAGTGCTTCAAGAAGTGTTCACTAAATATACAAGACATTTGTTATGAGAGAGAGTCAATCAAGATCTATATCTAAGGAATGTTTCTTGAATACGCGATCTACCTTGAGAATCTTTCATTAGCTTACCTTACTGCGCTAGTTAAGAATGCGCGAATGACCAACAACTCAATAGCTTGACAAAGAAGTGAAATTGGGAGATTCAACAAGCATGCTTTGTCTATGAATGCAACATAAGGAAGTCACTAAGAGGAGCATAGAAACAAAGAAATGATAAGCTTACTAACTCTAGGCCATCTTTGACATGTCCTTGTCCCATGGCCAAAGTACATCTAATGCTTGAAAATAACTCTATAATGGAAATATCAAGCTCCTGAGGGTTGAGCACCTCCCCACAAATTAAGAAAATGATGATCCCAAGTATTGTAGATTTCATCGGAGTATTAGTGATTCAACTAAAAATTGTTTCACTTTGAAGAAAATATTTAATGATCGAGTTGCACGTAGTAAGTTGATCATCGATAACAATGATGTTAGAAATGATCCACTTCTTGTTCATAACAATCGAAGGGGTGTTGTCAATGCCATCAGCTATGATCCCATCACGACTGAAGTGATTAATAACCAAGCTACTAGAAGTTATGAAGATGAAGGAAAGTCAATTGAAGCTTAAGATAACGAACACCCGCCTGTCATTGCGACATTGTTAAAGGCAACTAGCTTTAGGAATTTCTTTGATCTCTTGGGATTATATGAGAAATCGTAGCTTACGGTTATGGTAGCAACCACACTCATACAAATCTTTGAGAGTCAATACGTAGAGTGTAATGTAGTACAGCACAGCCTATGAAGGGGATGGCTACAGTACACAAAAATGCGATTCTATTTACTGATGCAGACATGTGTGTAAAGAATTTCAATCACAATCGCCCCTTATATGTGGAAGGTGTGTTTAACGGGTCCTTGGTCAAGATAACAATCATTGATAATGGTTCTTCATTGAATATCATGCTAATGAGTAATTTTAAAGCTGCTGGAATTGACATCTAACGACTGGTTAAACAACCTATCTCAATAAATGGATTTAGCCATGCCCTTACAAATTCTATTAGGTATGTTAATGTTAATGTTAATCTTAAGGTTAAGCCTATCTATAGTAATACTACCTTTCACGTGATTGATGTGCCAGTTTAATACCATATGCTCATTGGTAGGAAGTGGCTGTACGATCATAACTTGGTCCCATCAACATTGTACCAATGTATTAAGGGTCATTGGAAAGCGAAGAATGTGTTCATTTTAGCTACCAAGAATTCTTTTGAGCAACATGAATCATACTTCACTGAGTCAACCTACTTTGATGAATTTGCTAAGGAAGGTGAAACCACAATAGCTAAGCAGTCTAGTGTCCCTTTACCTACATGGGAAGAAGTTCAAGATGGCTAACAAAAGAAAAGGAGGATGCACAAATGTTATGGGGGAAAGAAGAAGAATAAGTAGACTAAGGGAATTCAAAGCTTCATTCGAGAAGACGGAAGAAGGGTATACCACTTAAGACGGTCTAAGGAGGTATATTTCTCTTCTTTAAATCCCATACCAGTGTAAGAAGTCTTGGTCACCCTACAATAGCTATAAGACCAAATGAAGCCACAGGCTGAGGAAATAAAAGAATTAAATCTAGCACGACTAAGAGCGTCGCGGCGACCAATCTTCATAAGCAAGAGCCTTCTACAAGATATAAAAGTTCATATATTGAGTTACTAAAAGAATATAGAGATGTGTTTGTATGGACCTACGAAGAGATGCTAGGATTAGATCCCAGCATGTACACAGACTAAATATTGCTCTAGGAGTTACACCTATGAAGCAAGGAAAAAGAGTATTTCACCCTGAAATTGAAGTGCAAATCAAGTAAGAGGTCAAGAAGTTATTAAGAGCTGGATTCATAAACCCATTCAACATCTTACTTGGCTCATTAACATTGTTCTTGTAAGAAAGAACAATGGACAAATAAGAGTATGTGTAGACTTCCAGGATTTGAACAAGGCTTATCTTAAAGATGACTTCCCTTTACCAAATGTCAATACTTTAATAGATGCAATCGCAAGACATGACCGATTTTCATTTATGGACGAATTCAATGGTTATAATTAACTTAAGATGGCAATAGTGGATACGAAGTGTACTGCCTTTCAAACACTAGTCAGAAATTTTTATTGCACCGTCATGCCATTTAGACTTAAGAATGCAGAAGCCACTTATCAAAGGGCAATGACTACTATGTTCTATGACATGATGCATGAGTTCATGGAGGATTATGTCAATGATATAGTCATCAAGTCTAGAAGGGCACCTAATCACATGATTCATCTACAAAAGGTTTTTGAATGATGTCGGCTATACAAGCTTCACATGAATCCCCTCAAATGTGTCTTTGGAGTGTCTTAGGGAAATTTCTTAGGGTTTATCATCCATCGAAAAGGAATTGATGTTGATCCTGCGAAAGTGCAAGCTATAAGATCAATGTCATCCCTTACCACTTTTAAAGAACTAAAGACCTTTATAGGAAAGGTCTCCTATATCAAAAGGGTTTTACAAAAACTTGTTGAGATTTCATACCCATTGCACCAACTTCTAAAAAACAAAATTTCGTTTGAATGGGAACAGGCCCATGAGGAGGAAATTCAAAAGATCAGGATGATCTTGACCTCCCCCCAAACCATGACCATGCCTATCAAATAATTGCCATTGATTTTGTATCTTACTTTTACTGATAGGTCCATTAGAGCTTTAATTGCACAAGAAGTAGATGGTTAAGAGCGACCTATGTACTATTCGAGCCGAACCCTTCAAGGGAGTGAGGTCAATTACCCAACTTGCAAGAAATATTGTCTCGTGCTAGTATTTTTCATGCAAATATTAGGGCATTACTTCCTTGTGCATAAGGTCAATCTGGTAACTCGTTCAGATTGGATCAAGTATTTATTGTCACAACTAGCTTTATAAGGATGAGTTGCTAAGTGGCTACTCCTTCTTAGAGAATTTGACATTTCGATGCCATCCCTTAAGACAATCAATCACAAGCCTTGGCTGATCTATTAGCATATTTCCCTGAACACCTAAGAAGGCTTAACTATAGATATAATACCAGTTGAGTTTCATGAAGATACTTTAATGGTCGAGGCGGATGGTGAATAGATGCTTCAATTTGATGGTCCTATAGGAAATCAAGGTTAGGGAGTAAGAATCATATTAACATTACTTAAGGGTCAAGAGATACCTTTAGCATTTAAATTTGATTTTCAAAGCACCAATAATAAAGCTGAGTATGAAGTAGTATTACTTGGTCTATTATTTGCACAAGAAGTTGTAGCATGTCATTTGTGTATTCAAGGTGATTCAAATTTGATCATTAAATAAGCCGTGGGTGAGTTTGGCATGAAGGAACCTACACTTGAGCCTTATAAGGCTGCAGTACAAGCTGTGGTTAGAAAATTTAACTCTATACAGTACGAGCATACAAGTCAATCAACGAATAGATATGCTGATGCATTGGCCATACTAGCATCCAAAATTCCAATTTAAGATGCTAGTGATGATGTGAATATCTAAGTAGTCAAAAAATCTATATCATGCACGGCTTTGAATTTTGTTGATGAGGATGAAGACGTGCAAGATGATTGGCTCATCCCACTTATGGAACAATTAGCGCACCCTATTATGGCTTCTCTTTAGGCTTTGAAGAATTTTGTTACAATTAATTGGATTTTATATAATAAGGGTCCAGAAGGCATTCTATCTCGATGTATTGGTTTTAAGGAAGCTTGTCTCAAGTTAGATAAGTATCACCAGATTTGGTGTGGGGAGGAAAGGCCACCACTATATTGCTGTATTCAACGTACAGGCTATTATTAGCCATCAATGACTAAAGACGCGCTTCAAGTGCAAGTACATTGCCTTAAATGTTCTAAGCTCCCTTACCAAAGTGAATCTAATTTTGTATCTAATGTTAGAAACTAAAGGCGCTCGTATATTAATTACTTAAGAAACAATATGCTACCAATGAATAATACGGACACCAAACTTGTCTAGCAAAAGGCTAAGAAATATATTATGCATGAAGACGAGTTTTACAATGTATCATTTATGGGAAAACCCCTAACGCGTATTACTCCTCCTAAAATAGAAACAATTTTGACTAAGGTGCATACTGGATAGTGCATGCCTAAGTTTGCACCAAAATGGGAAGGACCTTTCATAATTAAGGAAGTGTACAAAAGTAGATATTGCAAACTCAAGAATCCCAGGATAGACACTATCACTGCTCCTATCAACTTTCAATATATCAAAAAGTTCCATTTGTAACAAGGAAATTATAGTAAAGTTAAATGAATAAAATTTACAACTCGAGTTGTATGAGCTTGTTTTGCATATCTATTTCAACTATTATCTCTTCTATGCACTCTCTATTAGAAGAAAACAATAACAAAGTATTGGTGTTTATGAGGCTGCTACTTGGTAAGAGACTTGTCCCTTAAGTACGCAACATACATTTATCCTATGAAATGCTAAATGGTCGAAACTTTGACTCCCAAGCGCACTATATGATGCTTTATCAAACAAGACAATGACTTGCACTATTTGAGTATGCATTTGTAGAGCATGCCAAAATAGTTAAGTAGTGGGTAATACCCCCCTTAAGTCACGATGTGATTGTCCAATGGAGCTAATATTCTTTGTTTCAATCAATATCTCCATATTATCAAATCATATATTCGAATCCTTACTTGCAAATGAGAATACACTTCCAGTGCGTAAGGTTTTCTAGAAAATTTATCAAGCCATAAAGTAATCTATCCTATAAAGTGATGTTAAGGAATTGCAATATTTTCTAAGCGCATAATGATGTGAACTTTTAAGAGCTTGTTAAATTAATAAATGACTATGTTAATTCATGATGTTCTACATAAAGATATAGATCTCAAATAAGTGAGAAACGAAACGACACATACTAAGCTCAACAAGTCCTTACAATCCATGAAAAAAAAAGTGCAAAGAGAATAAGAGTAATACTATCAAAACTCAACACTAGATGCTACAGTAGAATCAAGATCTGTGCCTACAAGGTGCTCCTCTCTCTCAAGTTCTGCCTTTGTAAGTTCGGCATTGAGTAGCTCACATCTTCCCTCATTGTCTTGACTGCCTAACACCTTTTAAGCTTTAACTGCAATAATTTCCATCTTGTTGAGCTTAAACGTAAACGCGTGTGCTGTAGTGACACTACTAATCAAAAGTTAGAGATTCTCTGTAGATGATGAACACCAAGCTTTATCAAATGGCCCTACAGCTTGCCTAAGTAGGCCTAAGATATGAGTAGTCACATTGGAACCCAAACAAACGAATCCTATCTAAAATTCCCCCTCCATCTTATGTAAGTGCTCTAATGGTGCTAGGAGGTTAGAAAGTATCATAAAGCCAGGAAAGGAGGTGGTATCTTCTGAGCTCGCTAATACCTTAGCTGCAGCTCCTTTATCTCCATGTTGTAACGTTATAATCTCTAGGGGAGGTGATACTGTAGGATCTCTTGGAATAGGTAAAGTCACATCATTATAAAGGGTCGGGACATTGCTAACTATAGTAGCATCCATATAAGCATTGGGCATAACATTTGATTACTCACTACAAAACCTCGCACCCATCAAAGCATCAATAAATGCCTGGATCACACTTTTCTTCTAAGAGTGAAAACGCTCTGTCTTCACAATCATCAATGATATTAGACACATCAGAGATTCTAATATTACCATAGGTGCCTTCATCAGCCTACTTTGTGAAGTTTGTTTCATCATTGAATTACCCCTCTTGGTTGTTATCAATCATAGAATTTTCTTTATCATCATCTGTATGTTCGAGAGAATCCTCATAATTAACCAACTCAACATCATCTTCTCCTTTGTCTACAACATCGGTAACAATAGGTAGATCTTTAGCCTAAAGCACCTTTCCCATACCATAGTGACTTCGAAAAGGTCGAGTGATAGGAGGGACACAATGACTTGAAGAAATTCCTTTAAGAGTGCCACCGCTCACTCCATTAAGATGATTTTTCCCTACCTTCTATATAGTAGAAGTTCCAATCTTATCCTTATTCCTTTGCTCTTATGATACATAAGATTGGGAAAACTAAGAAGAGTAAACTTAATATTAGTGTATAAAAAAAAGGAAGGGGTAGGGGTAGTAGGGTCGAGGTGTAGGAATAGGAGAAAGAGTGTATTGACAATGCTACCTCATGAATGTGGCTATGCTTAGGTTGTCTAATGATCAATGGGGGAGGTGGTGAACATTCATTTGTGATTTACCCCGAGCATCATCAAATGACTTCATATTATTAGATAATTTTGGGTCTTCTATGAGTCAAAAGTGAAATTCATATCTTCAGATGACTATTTTAGGCAAATCCTCTTTGGCTATCTTTAAAACATACTTCTTAAACCCATTTAAGTAATTTTTCTAGAACAACTCATAGAAGGAAAGAATAATTGCCTAATCCTTTCATGAATGTTCTTTCGACTCTCAAGTCTAAGCACTTTGCAACACTCATCAAAACTTTAATCAATGACCAAATCATGAGGTACTCCTTGATCGAAGCCCAGTTGTTAAGCAACTTAATCAAGTGAATATTTCATGACACTACACTCAAGGAAGCAATTAAAAGCAATGGCCCAATCATGAAGTGATGGAAGACCCCCAAGTGTACTCCATAGGATGAACTCTATCTCAACATTAGAAAGCTCATCATGAAGATCTATGAAGTTTACCAAGTCCTTTGAACCTGAATGGTAGATTTTTTAGTACCATTCATATCCAAGAAATTCCTTTGTGTATGGATGAAAACTGAACTCCTAGAAAGCATTAATGACATTCTTCAAAGTACTTAGGAGTTTTCTATTAACCCACCCCCAAGATTAGGGACTAATGGCATTAGAATGTGTAGGATGGAAACTAGAATATCTCCTATAATACTCACAAAAGAACATATGGAGAAACACTAAGTTTACATAAGATACCATAACATATCTCCCTTGTGAGTGTATCGAAACTTCATGAAAAAGGTCTAAGCTCTAATACAAGGAACCTAAGTAGAAGTTCCCTAAAGAAAAACGTTCTCCTTGCGCAATGTGAATAGCCAAGTAGGAGAGTCAAGGACTAACACCTTTTTCAAGGGACCCTAGGAACATGAACAATGATAACCCACAAGCAATGAAAACTTCCAACTAATACCTAAAATGTAAAACAAGATAGATCAAGTTAGGGTTATAAAGTGAACATCAATAGGAAAGGGTAAATGATGATTATGCCACATCGAAGCATAGGAACTTACTCACATTAATATTGAGGCCCCATCTTATTACCCTTATCTAGAGTAAAGAAATGTTTGATCCATGCACTAAGTGTTCCATGTCTACGAGTATTTAAAGCCTCTTTCTTGTCCACTTTCAATAGTTCAATCAGTGCATTATCATCTTCCGAGATTGAAGTTGTGGTGATGTCATTCAATTGAAGATTAGGAAGGCTTAGAAGGACAGCAACATCCTCTAGTGTTGGAGTGATCTCACCCCATGCTGTCACAAAGGTATGTGATTGAATACTCTAACAGGATACAATAGCTCACCAAGTTTTTGTCTCTTGCAGGCGGTGCAAAGTTAAACAGGAAGATACCCATATGGGATAGTGTACCCCTGCCTATTCCAAAATGGATATATATGTGAAATTCTTAAAAATATACATTACCCAAGACAATCAACCATTTACTATGTACTTCGAGCCATTGAAACTACTATCTGAAAGAGGGATTTCTTCCTTCTCATTTCTAAAACATAACACTGAATTTGCTTCTATCTCAACCCTCTTATGTACTGGAGGTTCTTGTCTTATGAAACACAACTTGTCATCCTTAGGTGGATGTAAATGTGTATCCCGCCTCTTTGCATCTCACCAAAAGAAGTCATCCTCAATAGTTAGGTCTAGCCATTTGTCCTAAGGTAAGGGGACTATCGGAATGTGATCTTCAAACTATGCCAAAACCTCATTATTCTTATTATCGTCGTTACTACAAGAATGACTATTCTTAGATTCTTTGCCCATGCTAATGACCCCTAAAGGTAGTAGTGATGTTTATAAGAAATTATAAAAGAAAGTGACCACCTTCAAATGAAAGCAAGTAATAGAGTTAACAGATCTAAGGTACATTTAAAAAGTATGACATCCACTTATGAAAACTAAAGATAACACATATGCACAAGGGCTCTTGCAATGCATAATGACAATAGGAAATTCACACATGAGATTAGTGATCCCATTCTCAACTTACATGCTTATGATATGTTCCAGCATATGTGTTCATATTAGAAGATTTATATTCAATACCTTATGCTCAGCTTGTGTAATGGGCTTTTGTCTTTTCATGTTTATGCGAAGAAGGCTCATAATTCAACTACTTGTGTTCAACTCTCATGCTAAGTGCCATCTTTAGCCTATTATGCTAAGACCTATATCATGATTGGACCTCACTTCGTGTTTAAGGGTCATGTCATGTTCAAATCTCATATTGCGCTCAAGGCTCATGTTATGTTTCAATGTTAAGTTAAAGGCTCATCTCAAGTTCAAGGCTCACATAATGATTAAGCTTATGTTCGATTCTCATAATTAAATTATGTTCATGGCTTGTGATTATAGCTTTTGTTTACTCACATTCAACCTTAATGTTCAAGACTTACATTCACTCTCACATTCAAGGTTCATATGCGACCCTTATGTTCACTCATGATCAAGGCTTATGTTCAATGCACATGACGAGACTAGTGTTCAGCTTAAATGCCAAAAGTGCTATATTCAATTTACATAGTCAACTCGTGTGTGCTCATATAGAAAGTTTAGAAGTGCTTATGTTAGAAGCCCATATATACTCATACCAAAGAGACTATGCCAAATTGAAGTGTTTGATGCTAATGTATTCATGCACAAGATTTATGTCTCATTCTTGTATGCCAGGCTCACAAAATTGTGTACTCATATTCAAGGTTCATGTTTAAGTTCACATTTTATGGTTATATGGAAGCCTCATAGTTATTTTGTATGATTAGCCCATAAGTGTTTGTATTGAGGGAGAGTTAAGCTCATTTCACAAGTTACCTCATAAGTACTTATGTTAAAGAGAGGTTATGTTCAACTAAAGCATATTACTCTCATATGCTCATGTCTAAGGCTCATGTTCAAATTACATGTGGTCAACTTACACTCAACTACCATGAGCTCGTGTGTGCATGTCCTTACGACTCGGGACTCATAATTCAATTCACATTTTATGTTGCAATTGGTTTAAAGGTCATACATGACCCGAGCATTATAACTCTTTACTATTACCCATTGATGAAGATCAATACTCAAGTTACAATTGCAGACTTTTTACCCTTAGTTGGCAAATAGTCACTGTTTAGGCGGTAAAGAGTCTACCCTCTTTAAACCATACTAATTTGCTAACTGTTGCTAGTTCGAGATGTGGTCCTCAAGTTATGACTATAGACTTTTGACCTTCGATTGCAAGCAACTACAATTTAGGTGATAAAGAAATCCTCTTTAAATGGAGCTGATTTGCTACTCCAGATAATGGCCACTCAAAATATGATTATGAACTCTGAAATATTAATCGTGTTACCTGCAAAAAGAAAATAATGGAAAAGTGTTAGTTTCATTAAAAAAAAAAAAAAAGGGAAGGGGATGCAACAATCCATAATATGGAGATATGCATCAAGGCACAAGTAAAATTACAAGAACAAAGGCACTAAGTCATGAAGGTTGTATCATTATTCATTACATGGAGAAGAAATATTGGAGCCAAAGAAAATATATGGATTTAGGTTATACATAAGATTCTCGACATATCAAATCAAGCAAACGATGGTATTGAAATATCAAAGCAAAGAAACAGATGAAAATGGGAGGGCAACAATCAACACCCATGTTTAGTGTAAGGAAGTCATCATTAGTATTAAATATACTCTCTAGACAATAGTTTCTTACGTCAAACAAAAATAGGGTCAACTAAATTTATACATTCATATTCAAAGAATCGAAGATTACCTAAAAAAATAAATTGAATAGAAATCCGATCTAGTTATCATGACATAAAGGCATCATGTGGAACTTCACAAAGACATATAGGAATGAGGATTATGAAACCTTTGAAGCTATTTGATGGAAAGAGAGAGGAAATAAGTGAACCCTGAAGCCAAAAGAAGGTTCCAAATCCTTATCGATAAATCATTTAAGAAAAGAAAAAAAAGTTCTATCTACCAAATCGAAAATTGGAAATGATGATGATCTCCCCTGTTTGCTACTTGGCATATACCCTTAGTTGACAAAAAGGTCTAAAGAATATGTTTAAGTATAATTTTGTCCTATTCCATTGATGGAGTGTATGGCTAACTCATTAATTAACACTACTTAATTGGACTTACATTACACAGACTAAGTACATACATTTTGTCAGTTGTGGGCTCTTTCATTCACATGTGAAGAATGTCCTTGGTCAATACTAGTTGATAATTAGGCAAAAATTCTAGCTTGGGTATATTGTGTTGAGTTAGCTTACAATGATATTTGTTTAGAATGGATATCTTGATATATATGCACTTGAAGCAATGGTTATCATAGTACATTTTGAATATACACTTGGAAACATTCAATAAAGTAGTAATTGAGGAATAATCCAAGTAAGAAGAAATCTATGGTAGTGGTGCTTAAATGTAAATGGAATATTTGGTGCTCATCCATTTATACCATAGTTAGTGGAGCAAGTTGTTAAGAAGGATGAGTATATGCATATGATTATGAAGAATATCAGAAAAGTTTTTTTTTTTTATTCAAGACCTAGAATTGATAAAATAAACAGAGGGAAGGAATAGTGATGTACCAATCTAATTGAGGCCACCAAAAAAATATCGATGCTTATAACCCATTGTAGCTAGCTTTGCTTGACTTGAAGAAGTATCACTTACTCAAATCGTTTGCCGGGGACCACCTTTGGTTGCTACTATTGAAAAAAAAAACTATAAAAAAAAAAAGGAAGTGGCTAAGATAGTGCCATCAAACTTGGAAATGGCAATAGGTTATGGAGCCACATTACAAACCTGTTCAACGAGTACTTTAGCACTAACAAGAAGAAAAAGAAGAAAAACAACTTTAGGGAACTCCTCTTAAGTTTCTATTGACAGTTAAATCCCAATGGTAGCTTTTTAAGTATAGTTTTCGTGTCAACTTTCAGTCTCTAATCTTCTTAGTTGTTAAGATATTTTGAAGATTCCGATCTTTTTTGACGCTTTGCTACAAAAGATCTACTCCATCTTCACTCTTCATTAAGCTTCATAGCTTTATTCTTTAAATTGTGGTCTTCCCAAATGTACATGAAAAACAATGTACAATAGCTTGAAAGATGTAATGTTAATCATTGGTAAAAGCATTTGAAAGAAGAAAGGAAGAAGTGAAAGAAATGTGGCTATTGGCACTGTAAAGAAGAGACAAAAAATTACAATCAATGTAGTTTTTTCGTTTCGGCCAGATGATATTTGTTTGTGAAATTATACTAGGGAGAAAGAAAGGAAAAGAGTAATGGACACCTATCATTCTCCTAATAGGGTGAAAATATATATATATATATATATATATCACCCATCAACTTTACCTTCTTATGTACATAACATGGACAAGAAATATTAGGCTTAAGAAATATGGGCTTTGGCCGAGATTGCATGCAAAGTCAATTATTAGCAATTACAGGTTCTAAATGAAGCTAAATTGGACGTGTCAAAGAATTACTACTTATTGGCAAAAAGAAGAAGAAGAATAGAATGTGGTGTTGTGGGATTAGATGGTTAAGGTCTTGTTGAAGAAGTGGAATATATATGTGTTGTTTCCAAGCTGAGCAAAATTGGAATGAGATCCCTTGTTTCATCTTGTTAGGAAACTCAATGAATTAAGGAAATTCCAAAGTGGTATCCTTAACATCTTCTTCATCAATAAACGTTAAATAGATATATTTTGAGGTCCCATTGTGTTATTGTTTCAAAGGAGATGTAATTGTTTAAAATAAAAATAATTGATGAAAAACACTGATGCCTAAGTATTTCCACATTACTATTTGCTTGAGAAAGGTGTTATGATGGAATTCTTAGGGTCATATCACGATATGGTATCTTTAAGATTGAGTCTTCTTTTAGTTGGTGGAATTCTTGATAACTCTTATTTTAAATACTTTTCATATGGTGATTTTATAGTATTTCCCTTACATCTTTGGTTTTTTTTAAATAAATCGATACTTAATTAAGTAAAATTTTGATTTCAAGGTTTGAACTTGTTCTCGGTTTGAAAACGAAGAAAAGCAATCAAGTTTCGCTTAATTTGTAGTTCAAATGAATTAGTTATGAAGTTTTGAAGTTATATAAACAATAAGAATTTTGATCAGAAAGTTACAGTTTGGGACACAACTGTGTCCTCAGGCTGTGTCCATGCAGGAAGATTTGCTAAGGTCAGTAAGTTACATGACCTAGGGACACAACTGTGCCCCAAGCTGTGTTTGGTAACGAAAAAAAAAAGCTTTACAATACATTATAAAAGGATTTACTAGGGTTTCGTACATAATTTTTTGGACATTCAATAGAGAAGAGACTTGAAGAGAAGAAGCAGAAGAAAAAAAAAAGGCAAAAGCAACACTCAACTTTAAGATTGAAAAGATTTTTCATCAATAAAAGGAGTTTTTCATGTTTTATTTCTTGATTTTGTTGCAATTCGTTTTTAATTTCATTATGATAGCTTAAGATTCTTGTATTTAGGATTGTGGAACATAGGGTTTCATGTGACTATTAGATTTATTTATAATTTTCAATAAAGTTTCTATCTTTTCTTGATTCAATTATGTTATTTAATTGTTAATTGATATTTCTAGGATATTAATCTATGATATTATGCATGATGATTGAGAAATCACATGAATAATAAGATTTTGACATAATTGGAGAGAATTACATGTGTATTTAGAGATAAGATATATGTTTCTTTCAGAAAGTTGTTCTTTTGTATGGGAATTCATTATACATTAATATGATTTTGAATTATACTATTAATTGAAAAGATTTCGGTAAATAATTTAGGATTAGGGTTAATATATTTGAGAAAGGTGTTAACTTTAATTGTGAATCCCTCCGGTAAAAAATAATAGAGATTGAATTGAATACATTTTAAGCGGTTACATGTTAAACACTAGGGGAAATAATTCCTAAATACGTTATTTGCCTTCTTGAAGTCATTCTTAATTTTATCGCTTTCTAAATTACTTAATCAAGTCTCATAATTAGATTAGTTTGTTAATTTTAGTATTTTTAATTCATTCAACCCATCACAATTTTTCAATTAGATAATAAAGCTAAGATTAATATTAGTACTCAAAGTCTCTGAGGAATCGACTTGGACTCATATCTACTATATTAAAACTGATAGGTGCACTTGCATTATATCAAGTTTTTAGCGTCATTGCTGGGGATCGAATCCGGGTCAATTCTTAATAATTATGGTCATATGATTTTGCTAGTTAAAGTATATCAATTTCATGGAAAGTTGGAGATAAGGGATACATTAATGGTCATGAGGAAACAATTGAAGAAGAAATGACATGATATAGCTCATAAAAGAATCATGCTCTATAGTTTTAAAAATATGTGTATCAACTTCATATTGATAAGTTTCTCAAGCTTACTCTTGTTAGCTCTAATGACGACTGATTGAAATTAATGAATCAATTTGTTATGTTGCTAACTCTTTCATATGAAGCGACAATCTATGTGATGAAATGGACCAATTATCAATTAACTATCCTTATTTCGTGTTTCAAAATGCAGATACTATTAATCAAATGGAGCATTATACCAAGTATTGCATCATTCTTCCTTCACTAGACAAATTCACCTTCAAGATTGAACTCCTAAAATATTACACTCGGTCACAAATTCGTTTGTATAACTACAATTCAAGACATTCATTAACTATGTATATATGAAGGTTTCACAAGGAGAATTCTATTATATGGGACAAGAATCAAGGGCATTATTGGTACATGAAGGTCAGCTCGATAAGCTCTGTGGAGTTATTCACAATGTTCAACTAAATTGAACAAATAGTTCATATAGAGTGAATCGAAGGGATGAATCAACTCACAAAGAAGATCCATTTCAAAGATATAACTTAAAAAAGATTTATTTTAGAGTGTTGTTTTCAGGGCAATCTACAACTCAATCCAGTTAAGACATGACATGTGATTAAGAGGTGCTATGAACTCGTGCACTTAAACAACTCTCAAATTAATCTAATAGCAATGCAGTTGTTCAATAGCGTACATGCGCTTAAGTCACCTAAAAGGCTCATTCAAAGCCCAAACCCCTTCGACTTTATTTGAAAAACTTTGGTTCGGGGGTAAAATGTAGAGAGCTAAATTTAAGTTTTAGGCTTTAAACCCATTAATTAATTGAGTTTATCTCTTTAGGCTAAGGTGATAGGGCCTAAAAAATAGAGTCCAAATATTCAAGATAATAATAATAATAAAAAAAAATAGGCATGATAGGCTTCGAGTTAGGCTCGTTAGATCAATCCGTCCAATCTAACTTTTCTTAGTCTAACTTGTACTAAAATAACAAATAAAGTATTTATCTAAGCCTAAACTCATGAAAATAGCCCACTTGAGATTCATTTACAAAAGACTTCAATCTTAACTATTAATCACTATCATGATCCAATAGACGGGATCAACTACCATTTCCTATAAATAGCTCATTCATATCCTCATTTGGATAAAAGAAAGACTCTCACTAACGTTGTTACTCTACCAGAACCTTATCTCAAAGATAAAATACTTAAACACCTTAAGAACTTTACCCTGTTTTTTATTAATCTTAGAGTTTAATACTATCGTACTCTTCTACCTTTTATCATACGTGTTAGAACCTCATAAATATTGTCTACCTCTCCTTTTTATACTTCTGTCATGATCATATCGCACGAGTCATTAAAGTTATTTCCTTAATCACGTATAGCATGACTTTTTACATTTGTACCTACACCCCCATAGCAACAAATCCCTTTTGTCATTTTATTTATTCGTGAGTCAAATCAAGTGAGTGATTCAAAACCTTACTATTGTAATCATACGAGTCATATCGAATTATAATATTAAGCCAATTGATATCTAGGTTTATAATTCATGTCAAATCTAAGAATTAATCAAAACCAATTTGATTATTGAATTAGTAAGTCATATCTAATTTAGTACTCATCTATATCATTTATTTTTATCATTATCCTAAACACATAAAAACCCAAAAATATCTACTTTTCATTACTTTTATCCCTAAAATCCATAAAACACGACACGACACTGATAGTCAGCTGGATTCTTCAACTAGTCTTAGTCATCTTAGAGTTCATTGCAAATTAATATCCCAAACTTTCCAGCCAGTTCCATGCACCGCGAGTCTGCACCCATACCTTGTGGCTTCAAAATTTATGAAGGCATATTTTGTCCTCCATCTTAACTCTCATTTTGTTCCCCAGCTTGCACGCTATTACATTTTGTGTCTCACGCCTTCAAATTCTGGATTTTTTTTTTTTTTTCCTCTTCTAGCTATTACACTGTTCCATCCTAATCGTCCTTTTCATAGAACCACTTATAAATCAGTCACTACGTATTCGTAAAGCCCGGATCTGGTTCTATATAAAATAAAGGATAAAATTGAAAATAAATCTCATTATATTTGTTTCACGAGCTCCTTCACTTTTAAAATCATGCATGTAGATCGCAAATCTTTTAAATAAATGTATCTAGATTCTATTTGCTATTTTGTCCTCATATCTAACCTTTGAAAAAAAAAAAAGAAATTTTAAAAATATACATAAATTCAATGGCAAAATGGTTATGTGATATTTCAAATGCAACTTTTTCAAAAAGTTGTCTTTTAAATATATAAGTTTAAAAGATAGAGAGATTTTTTTTTTTTTTTTTTTTTTTTTGGGAAGAGAGATTAAACATTCATGAAACAGTATAAGGAAATGCACATGCAATTCACCTTAAAATAAATGGACTTTGAGAAGACTATCATGTTATTACTATTTCACGGCGACATCGCATGATGAATTTCTCGTTTCATTAAAATGGTATATCTTTGGCCACTAGTTAAGTCGGGGGAAATAAAATAGTGTTGGTGCAAAGTCAATGTGTTGGAATTAAAATCTATTTGTGGAGCTAATTAACTGCAACAAATTGGCAAGATAACTAGAAATGCTCGAGTTACACAAAGTGATAGTAGACATTATGAACGTACTCTCTAAGAGACTCGGTAAAATAGCCTATAACTTCGGGGGAGGAGTACTTAGGCTTAGAGAGTTTCCCTTTTTAAGCCTAGTAGCAATAGCAACTTTTAAATCGAAATTAGATAATCAATTATCTAACTTGACTGGCCATGCTTTGGACAACTTAATAACAGATGCCCATATTGTCTATAATCCAATATATTGGTCTATAGGAAATAGAGGCATAAAAAATTTGCTAATGTCTTATCGGATTATGAAAGTATATAGAAGGGCTTAGTAATCACAATCCATCGATCAATTTGTGAACGGCAAGTAATAATTATAAATGAGTTTGTATAAGTAAAACATACTATCATTAATAAATGAATCAAACTCGTTTGCATCCATTTATAAATGTGTTCATGTTTTAATTTACCATCTAAACTCATGAATTTAGAATAAACCCATCTCATCCACGTTCTAGGCCAATGAATTTAGAATAAACCCATCTCATCCACATTCTAGGCCAAACCTACAAACTTTATCAAGGTTTTTCTCTCCAACTATTATACTTAGTACAACTTTGGGAAGAGGGAAATTAAAACTATTTAAATTTAATATTTGTAGCATTTGTAATCAAAGTCAATGGTCTATATTTTAGGAAAAAAATATATACATTTATAATTCTTAATGTTTTCCTACTTTTCTATTTCAATATTCAATCTTTTTTCTTTCTAAAATCTTTTAGAAATTTTAGAAATAGAGTTTGTATTAAATTAGTCAATTTTTTGTCGAATCCATTACACGTACCATCTTTAAATTAGTTCATAGTCATTAATTTAATAACAATAATATTAAATATATATAAATAAATGAATACAAATAAAATATTATTAAATATATAATATAATGATAAAAAATACCAAAAAATAAAAACTAAGAAAAGGGAGTTGAAAAAAAATTGTAAAAACTCTATACATCTTAGAGAAGTTAAAACATGCTAAAGATAAAACCGAAAAATTAATTAATTCAAAATAAATACTATTTTTTTAAGATTTTAGAAAGTTGATGACTTAAATTAAAAAAGAAAAAAAAAAGGTTGGAAATTGAATTAGAAAGGTAGGTTCATGATGACTAAAAATGTACTTTCTCACTTTTTACTACTCTAATCCCCTCTCTAGCCTCCATCTATGCACACTCTCCCTCTTCTTTCTGGTCATCTACTCCGATCGCCCCCGCGTTTGGTCGCGCCAATTGTCGTCATTCCGACCATTTTAATAAACATCGTACAATGCATTGTAAGTTTCACTTTTGTATATACATCCATTCAGACATACATCGACCTTATTAGTCACACCATTTAGTAAATTTAGTGATAACTGAATTGATTGCATTCGTAAATTTTTGTTTCATTACAAAATGAGAAATAATAGACCGGGTGTTCAAATGAAAATAGCTTCATTACCGTTCACTTTTGACATTTTCCTTACCCTTTCGGATTCTTTTCCGGAATCAAATCCTACCTGCGCATTAATTTTTCAGCACTGCCGTTCCACTTCCACAGTTTTTCCATTTTCGATTCTATTCCGAAAACAAGTTATCTCCGTTGGTGTTTTGTAATAAATAAGCATTTGCTGTCATTATTATTCCCCATTTAACATACTAAGTATTTTTGCAGTTCTTCCTACCGAAAAAAAGAAAAACATACTAAGCATGTACTTTGTGTTGCTATCCCATTGCGTAAATATTACTTATATCATAATTAAGATTTGTCTTCTTTTCATGACATTGAAACGTAGTATTGATAGAGACTTTAGATATAAATCTCTTTTAAGCCCATGCCAATTTTTCTAGGCTGATTCCTCGTCTTTGGTCGTTCTCAGCTTAATCCTAAAGTTCGGCTTGTCCAACTAGAATAAGTTTCTAACAATTAGAAAATTTCGAATAAAACCAATAAATTAAGTCAACAACTATTTCCTACATATTCGAACCTTGTTGAATGCCATAAACCTACTCTTTAACACTTGTGCAAGTGGCTCTGTCTATTAATTATTTTTCAACTGCCAGTACTACTTCTCTATAAATATAAAACCACCACTCAATAGTAAATTATTTGATAATTTGTACACTTATACTTACCATTTGCTTTCAAGCTCTCACACTCTCCAAATACTTATAATAAATTTAAGTATCAAAATGGTTATGTCGAACTATCTTCCGATATACTCTTACCATGTTCTTTTTTATAGGTTTCAACACTCGTGTGAAATACAATCTCTATTTAATCAATATTAGCAAGATCTTTGAGATGATACATAATTATCAAAATCATGATTTTATCATTACAATTCAATGAGTTTAAGATTTTATGAGACCTTTTTTAGTTAATTTATATATAAAATCTCTTTTTTTCTAAAACCTACTCTTTTAATCGATTTTATATATTTATCAATTTTATGAATGGACCAAAAATAGATATTCCATTTTTTTTCTCTTTCTCTCTCTTTTAGTCCTTGTTCTATATTCATATCGTTCATTAAAGTTCTATCTCTAATGGAAAAGTTTATGAAAAAAACCGTATACTTACATTTATAGCATTAATAAGTGAAAATAAGTTGAAATATTTGGTTTAATTCAATTCATCGACTTTTTCAAACAAACTAATTTTAAAAAATATATATAATTTGGACTTTGCTTATCCTTCTTTCATAAATCTTAGACTATAGAATAATAGTTTTTTTTTTATGGAGAAAAAACTTAATTTTTGCATTTCTTTATTTTTATTATATATACTCAGTCTTTTATAATTACTATAAGAATATTTATAGTTTTTAAAAATTATTTTACATAAATTATAGAAACTTATATTTCTATTTTTTGTTCTAATTTTACAGATCATTTAACGATTTTAGATGAAGTCACAAGTTTAATAACCTTACATACAAGTTTGTAGTTTGGTTGAGACTAATATGTGCAAATTATGAGTACATTATTTCTTACAACTTCATATAAAAATTTCGCTTTTCATAAAACGTGGAAAGCTACTGCTCTTGCTTTGTTTATTTATTTATTTTTTTGTTTTATAATATTTATCCTATTTTCATGTATACAGCACTTTGTGGAAAGAAATTTCTTAAATAATTTCAAAAGATTATAATATGCAACTTACTTCCACATTACGTTTTTTTTTTTTTTTCAAGTATACTATGTGCACCCTCTTTACTAAAGTAGCTTCGTTATGTTGATGAATCACCAAAGTGAGTTCATATTTAACTGTTCATATTGCCACAAGAAATTCTCCACAAGATAATTTTCAAATTTATTTTTCCATTTGTTTGTGGAGAAAAGTAGAAAAGGTTGGGTAAAAAGATTTAAATCTTTACGAGTATGACTAAACATAGAAAAATAATAGATGTATGAAAAATTTTCCTTTTAATTTTGAGACCTTTTTTCCTATTTGTAATAAAAAAACTAATATTATTTTATGTGGTTGTCGTCACTCAAAGTTATGTAAAATAAATGCTTCAGTAGAGTTTGTAAGTGGGAGTAGATAAGTACTTGGAGACTTAATATAGTAACTCTGATATAGCGGATAAATTTTTAATTTTTATACAATTTTTTTTTTAATTTAAAACAATGGTTTCCTTTTTTCTGCTTTCCCTTTTTCTTTTTCCTTTTGTTACATAATAAGTTATGTGGGATTCAGTTAAGTATCCAAAAAAACTCTAATCCGATAGAAGAAATATATGCGTGTAGCTTGACTTTGTTGTTTGTTTACTGAATAAAAGTAGGGGGGAAAAAAGAAAGATATAAAAGAAGATTTGAATGTTTACATGTGAGAATAGGAAATAGTAACTATGAATATCTTAATTTCAATGATTTTTAAATTAATTTATTATTTTCCTTTTCAGACAAAAGCCCACAAATATTTTAGGGAATTAACTAATTTAGCCTATTAAAATAAATATGTATTTGCAAGCATAATTTTTACGTAATTCTTGTTATAGGTTTTAAGCAAGTCAAAGAAGATACTGGAATTTTTCTAATAGAAACTCGATGATCATGATATGTTCATTTTAAAATTTTCTTAATTGATAAATAAATTCAACTCAAATGTGAAATGCATTTATTAAATGAGTTTGGCGTTTCAAACACAACTAATAAATAAGTCGTGTTATTTAAACACAAAAATATTTACATATTGACAAAAAAAAAAAATACAACCAATTAACACGAGCTGCTAACCGTAGATAATAGACTCTTAGGGCATATATTTATAAGGGAGAGTTGAACCTTTTATTACTGTCCGTGCTTAGAATTGAAAGGGTGCTTTAGTAAGCCTCGTTGACTCCAAGTGCATTTGTCCCACTTTGTTAGACTTTAAGGCCAAATTTTGTCCTCATTCCTTTTTTTTTTTTTTTTGTTCCTTTTCTAATAAATAAAATATTACTATTATAATACATAATAATTATTTCTCTTTCACACTTTAAAAATCTTTAACCCACATTTTATATATTGTTTAAAAAATAATAATAATATGAAACTCGTAAAAATTTTAAAAAATAGATAAATAACTTTTATAAAATACTCTAAAAAATAGAATTAAAAAGAGAAAGAAGAGTTATTTAGAATGTGTGGTGATATTTTAAATATATCTCTTTTAGATACCTACTTATAAACATGGTGTAAGCTTCCTTTGAAACGGCACACCAACCATGACCTATTAAATCTTCAACGACCAATCTTCCGCTGCTTCCCTCCACATAAAAGTGGTACAAATAAATGACAAAGAAAGCACAGTAAAAAGACAAAAAGAAAGATATAGATAGCCATCAGTCCCTATAAGCTTTTAAAATCACATGAACATTGTGAAATTAGGTAGAAGTTGTTAAAATAAATCTAAAAAAAAACATTCACTTTTTACTGACATGACCAGAAAATATACTCCTGCAAAAAAAAGGTAAAAAGTTCGTAGGTACAATGCAGAAATACACAATGCTACTAAAAGTGCACAAAAATGTATTGATTGTTTTTGGTAAGATATATCTTAAAATTAGCTAATGGCAACTTATTTTTAAATACGTCCGCAAATTCTTCCCCCCGCTTCCCCTTTTACATCGATGGCCAATGAAATGATAAGGCTGAGAAAAAAGGACAAAAAGAAAAGAAAAAGTAAATTCTACACGTGGCATATCAATTTATATTTTAATGCAAGGAAATAGTCAAAATTCGAAGCAAGTCTATCTTAATGTTCTCACCAAAGCAAAAAATGCATCCCATGTTCAAGTATATACTATTTCCTCGATACTCAAATACGTCTGCATAGACTCTGCTCTATACTATATTTTTTATTTTGGACTTTGGTAAGAATGTCAAGGTAATCTTAAAAAATAGATTAATTAATTAATGCATGATATTTTTTTTTTTTTTGAAGAATTTGATTCCTCTCCTAATGTTGAAATTTCAGTAGAAATGAGAGTTGTTCACTTGTCTTTTGATTCATCAAACTTCGATAGTCTCGTTAAGAAATATAGAGAGTTGGATTCGAAATATAGAGAGTTGGATTCTATGAAATTTTGTCTCTTAGAAATGACCAAACAAGTCTTGTATGTTCAATTTAAAGTGAGTACAAAAGTTCATTTCATAATAAGTACCCTCACTAAGTGTCTCGAAATATGTATTAAAAGGTCTAAAAATATCATCATATTTTTTCTAAATTAATTATATATAATGATGCGGCTCTATAGATGGATACATGAAGATCGCAATCACAAGAATAACTGAAAGTGGATCCTAACTACGAGATGGTTAGAGAACTAAATGAAAGTCAAAGGTGAGCTAGACTTACACATAAGTATACAAATATGATGCATTGTATACATTGCACAAACTTAAGACCAAGCTTAATATTGTACACAAGTCTATTCTTAAGATTACTCGCCACTATCCTTTACATAGAAGAATAGACAAGAGAAAGGGCTTGGACTTGCTAAGTTATCACTAATAAAAATAAGTGAAGAAGACAAAAAATATATATTCACTAGCTGATAATTTCAACTAAGTATAACTAAGGTATATACAGTTGTCTTTTAGGGTAATATCTTAGGTTTATGTAATGACTAAAAAGGATAAAACATAAAAAATAGTATGTAAATATAAATATAAGGGTAAAATAGATAAAATGGTAGGTGTTATGCATTGGGGCATCCATGTAATGCATTCATTGTCAGAAAAAAAGTACAGCACATGTATTATTCTATAAGTGGTTAGGTCTAATGTGAAGATTTATCCTCAATAGACATAAGCACCAACTCGACTCGAACTTGAGCCACCGATTCATGGGCCAAGGTCACGTTGAACCATAAACGACCTGTAAGCCAATGATTTAGGGCTAGTTCATGTGATCTTTCGATTTATGGCTCTTGAATCGATTTTTTTTTTCTCGTGTCTCCTCTCTTAAGCCTTTACATTATTTTTTTTCCTTATTACCTTACTAATTCTTTAACCATTTTTTTTTCTTCAAATCATCCATAAAATATATATTAAAAACAAAAATAAAATAAAATAAAATCTCCAACAATATGAATATGTAATGTCCTAATTTGATCAAATAAAATAAATTAGTTGGAGGGAAAATATTTTTTATAGTATTTTACAATCGTTCATAAGGTGCTTAAGTATTCGCTAATCAAAATTAGACCACCATAGTTCAGTTTGAATTTTTAAAAAACTTTTAGTTTATTAATCAATTTTATGTTTTCAGAAAAGTATCAAAGTATACATAACTATCCAAGTTAAATTTTTTTATGAAAATAATTTTAGTCGGTTATAATTTGGAAAAACCTAATGCTATATCAGTACTTTTAGAAAAACCGTGCCATTTAGCTTTTTTTGGACAATTAGAAGAAAAGATTTTTTTTACGTGATAAAACTTTTTCGTAAAAGATAAAAAGAAAACTTACTATATATCATCTTGAGGTAACTATTTATATTCGTAAGTAGGAGTAAAACTCGCGGATGAGCTTAGACTTTCATCAGATCAATTCCAATCACTGAGGTAATCATCCTCCTCGCTTGATGTCTCACATGGTTCTTATCGTCTACAACTCACCTTGTACCAATTTTCTATATAAGCATTTGCCTTAACACTGACAACAGATAAGAAGGCTCAGCATTCATCGACAATTAGGCCTGCTGTACTAAACGCTTGCTCAATAGCGACTATTAAAGCCAGAGTAGCGAATACTTGATGAGCGATACAAAATAGCAGTGGGTAGTCCATTTTTGGCCTTTTCCACCACTCTAAAATATCAAAGTCCTTAATGGAGATATTTTCCGAAAACTCAAAATTTGTATTGGTGTAGTGCTGCATCTCAGATGTTGGACCACCAGACCGTTGCCTTTTCAATTTTTGTGCCAGTAATTACTCACCCATAAAAAAGTAATACCACCCATTGGTGAGTGGTGAATGAGAGACTGATGATTGGCCATTATATTGACTTTGATAGCAATTCAGCATCTCCTCTATGTTAGTCATCGTTGCCAATACTTCTTGTTATGCTTCCAAGTTGTATACATCTTGAGAATTTGTTAGATCTTGAATGTAACCATAATAAGTTTTCAAATACATTAGTAATAATTCTGTTTTACAACGAGGGTCTAGAATAGTCACTACGAGATAAATATAAGGAATTTCTTTATAATAATTTAACCACTTCAACGTCATATGGTATACGCATGCGTGTAGGTTTGGGTTCTCACGGGCCTGAACTAGCATGCCAAGTATACCGACGGCTGACATAATAAACAAGATAACACTGGGCTTGTAAGCTTATGAAAAATTTTTAGTAGTATCATGAAAATTTTTCAAAACTTTAAGTAATTAGATACAAATATCCTAGTTATTGGGGAAAATGTCAACCTCCTGCATGTTGTACATTGCGAAGTCACATAACAGTTCGCTATAAGGAATTGTACTATGTAATAACTTATAAGTCAAGTTCCAGCGATGTTGCACATCTATCTTAAATTTTTGAGGTCTCTTCCCCCACTCTATGTAGAAGTTCCTTCACTTTTTGTGAAGAGATGACCTGTCTATTATTATCTTAACAATGTTCTTGATCCGAGTTATACTATCGTATAAAGCTACAATACCATCCTTGACACACAAGTTAAGAATATGATATGTACAACGTATGTGGAAAAAAATCTCCCCTAATGCTGGTTGACAGCAATTTTGTAAATCAGATATTAATGACGTATTGGCAATTGTATTATCAAAACCAATAGAAAAAATTTTCCTCACTAATCCATATTCATTTAGGATTTCTTTAATAATTGTATAAATGTTTTGCACTGTGTATCAATCGTTAAATACTCTTAAAGTCAATAGTTATTTATTAAGTTATCAATTATCGTCTACTTAGTAAATAGTAACACCCATATAAGAATTATAACGAAAAGAATTTGTCCATATATCTATACATATGAACACTTACGTATCGAGGGAAGCAAACTTACTTGCAAGCTCCCCATTACCTTTGTGATAGAGCCCCTGTGTGACTCGAGTTATCGTTCTACGGCTAAACTGTCGTAAGTTAAGGTTGAACATCTCCCACTTGCATTGACATTGCCACTCTAATGCACTCGCATTGAATAAGAGGTACATGTTCGCTAAGTATGATTCCATATTATATTTATGCCTTTCTTCATCATATCTCGTTAGCATTTTTCCAGATAAACTACCGCCTCAAGCAATCTATTACTACATTTTATATATTCCCACCTCTTCAAGATGCTTCAAACTTAAGTACTTGTTAAGGGTACTATATCTCTCTCTTGTTTTCCACAAATAACTCGCGTTGCAATATTTATGGAATGCCCTTAAGTTCCCCCTTTCATCTATACCTTTACAGAAATAACTATGAAAATATTAGACTTACCGGATTTAAGGGGGTTTACTTGAGTCAGATGGTCTCAAAATGTTGGGCCTACAGTATTCCATATGTTGCTCTTCTGTTTCGGGAATAATTTCAATGTCATCTTCCTCATCCTCAAACATTCTTGTGGAGCAACTAATTCGTGGGGGTTTAAATCCCACGAGTCATGTAGGAACACACATATGAGAAGGTTCGAATCTAACATGATGTTTAGGGACACTCATGCGTAGAGGTTCAAAACTAGGAAGTGGCGTGTCCCGATAACTCATATGTTGATGTTCAATATTAAAGCTAGGAGGTGGTGTGCTCGATTATTCATGCGATGAGGTTTAATATCGAAGCTCAAAGGTAGTGTAAATTCTTCTTCTACGTTCTTAATCATATTGTGTGTCCTCTACTCATTCAGGTTGTACTCGTTATTCGGATATACCTAAATGTCCTCAAACTGTACTGGCGCAAATGACATATTGGAAATTCCAACGCCTTTACCCTTACTTTTATCACTATAAGGTGAACTGTTTTTTTTTTTTATTAAAAAATGTACAGTGCAAAAATCTTTCCATTGGTGTAAATATTTATGAGTAAAAGACAGAAATAATATATAAAAGAAAATATAGCGGAAATTATATTGTGGGTATGTGTATATCAATGTTATTTTCTAATGGAAATTTTTTTGTGCAGTAGAGTGGAGAATTTCATACTAAAATTTATAGTTAGTAGAAGGAAATATTTCTAATAACGTTTCACAACTGAAAAAAATATGAAGGTAGAATAGTTGCAGTTGGAGAGATTTAAGTAACTTGTAAAGTAAGTATTTCTACTAGGCTTCAAATTGTTATTTATAAAGACCGAGGAATGTAGGAATGCATCGTTTGAATTTTGAAATTTAAAATTTGCAGCGTATGTACCAAATTTTAAATTTACATTTGCAAATTTAAATTTTTTGACACATACACCGAAAATTTTTTATACAGATTGATAAACAGAGAATAAGAGTAAAGGCTTTAAGGGGGCAGGGAATATGAATAAAAGGACCATTGGGGTGGGGGGAATGTTTAGGGGTAGGCCTGATTATTTGATCAGCCTAACTTTTTTTTTTTTAATAAATCTGGCGATCCTTGAACCGCCAAATCGAGCAATTCTGTCTAGACGAACCGTCTAAGCCCTAAAAGCTCAACGGTTCACTCAGGTGGGTCAGGTCGGTTCACAGTTCGAAACGGGTCCTTGCTTAGGTTTAATCCTCAGGATGAGTGGAGGTTAAAGTTAAGACATTAGGCAAATTAGCAAATTTGACAATAGACTTAGAGGTATGTTGATTGAAGTGCCTAGAGGAAACTACTTCTAAGTTAACCTTAGGTAAGTCGATTAGGATTAGGTAAAAAAATTGCAAACTGTAAATTGAATTGAAAAATTAGTTTTTTAATAAACCATTTAATTTACATTTTTGTTCAATTATATATAAATAAGTCGTAATTTGATTTAAGAAAATGAATCGAACCAATTGTTTAGTTAAATAAAAATAATTTCTTGAAATTGTTTTGTATTTTTTTTTCTATCTATCCTTGTGGATTTCATTAAATTTTCTATATCTTGTTCTTTTTTATTTTATTGTTGGATTAATTATTAAGATTAAGTTAAGTGAGTTCCATTTGAAATTTTACATTTAGAAATTAATTTTTTTTAAATTGTCTTTTTCTTAGATGTTTTCAAATTAACGGTTAGTTTTTGGTATATTTTACATGTCTTTCATCTTTTTTTTTTTTAATCTTTAGTTTATCTCTTTTATTTCTTTGTGTCACTTTATGAAGGGCAATTCTACTTCTTACTCTTTGTTGCTTTTCGTTGGAATGATCTTATCCCCATCTAATTAAGTTAGATTTGTTAAGATATTGTGTAATTTTTTACTAGGTATTGTTATACATGATAAATATATAAGAAATTAATTGGAAATATATTAAAGTTTAATAAAAAGGAAAATTTAACCTTATGGATAGATTCAATTTAAAAGAAAAACCATTATATTATCTTTGGTTCCATAAGGGGATGAAAGAAAAGCATTGACCCATTTTTTAATAATTAAGCAAAACTTGAAAAGGAATTCCCTGCAAAACATCAAAGATGTGAATCTAATACAATAGAGTCAAATTAACACTATGTTTAGATTTAAGGGAGGAATGAGAATGAAAGAAATATAAAAGAAAAAATTTTATCTTTTTCATAGTTAGAAAAGAAAGGGAAATAAAAAAGATAAATTTATAAGGAATCTCCAAAACACACACACAAAAAAAAAAAGAAAAAAAAAACATTTTCTTCATATTTAGAGAAAAATGTAAAGGAATTTGTCAAAAAAAAAAAAAAACCATTCCACCTTTGAAAAACAACATACTTTTAAATTATAGGAGTTTTTATGGTATTTTAAGAAAATATAAAACTAAAATTAACTTTTTTCCATCCGATTCTACTTTCATTCCTCTTAAATCCTTCGTATCCTTCGTTTCTTTCGCTTTATTGCCATCCACAATTTTCATTCCTCTTATTCTGTCTCTCTTCTCAATGCCGACACATTAAAGCCCCGAATCCCGAGGCCATCCGATAATTCAAATCGACAGCAAATTCAACTCATTCAAAATCATTTATGAGCTCAATTTATGGAGTTCTGATAATGATATGCACATTTAGCAAACTGAAATCTCGAAAAATTACATAATATCGATAATTTTTCCCAAGGTATTTTGAAGACTCTCGAACAAGAAGCAGAACAAACTTGGAGGATAGTATGGACAATATTCTCTCACCCAAAAAACAAAGGAATCTTCTAGTATAATATCTGTCTTTATGAATATTGTTAAACCTAGATAAACTCATATGGTCCAATTTTGTTTAACTTGATTCAACTTCGATTTAACTTGTAGTCGAATCAAGTTTTTCTCTTTAATTCTTAACCCTGTCATACGTTTGTATCAATCATTTGGGCTAAGTTTAACAATAAGCTAGCCGTTTCCGTGCCAGGCCCAGCCTGTCCGTACTGGCTTGACCATTATTTAGGCCCATGGATACGTATGAGACTGGCTCCTTGGCAGTATGGGCAAGTGCCTGCCCACGGGCCAAATAAAAAATGAAGCCTTATTAAATTTTTTAATAAAATTTTTATAGTTTTACTGACAATTTCTACAGTAATCATACCATATAATCACTTCAAGTTTAGTAAATTAATCTCTACAGTAAAATAACATTCATCAACAGTTTTTTAAAAAATAAAAATAAAAAACTATTGACAGCCTTATGAAAACAATTATAGCATCCACATTCTCTCTCTCTACAGCACATACTTTCGTTCAATTCATATGCTACCACCCAATGTTAGAAGAACTTGTCCAATCCAACCAAATTCGACTCGGCCTGCCTGTCATGAAAGCAATCCATTAACGTTTAACCTCTATCAACAATAACTCTACCCGATTAACTCTGCTAGCCTAGGGTTTTGTTATTTTAGCCAATTTATTAAGACAATAAAACAATAAATATAAATCTAACAAAAAGAGTAAACCATAAAATTTATATAACCATATTACTTTATAAATAAATATAAATTACATTTAAGCACTTATATTAATTCCGATTCTATTCGGTTCGATGCAGATACAACCCTTTGTCCTTGACTCCTCTTTCCCAATTAACCTCTCCGTCTACGTCCGACGATATTGCTACCGCCTACATACTTATTGGACATATACAAGAAAGGCTGACATAGGAATAAAGTTCAGGTCCATCTGTGTAAACATTATCGTTTCAAAACTAATTTGCAATCACTGAAGTACCTGAGAGAACGCATGCAGGGATGAGGGATACAACTAACAAGTCACACATCCACATGACGTTTTCCTCTTCTATTTCACCTTTCCCCTCCAATTTCATATTCCTTTTCATCCAAAATCTATAATAAAAGGAACAAGACCACCTTGTACAATAATCAACACAATTGACCGTCCATCCTACCCTATCCACAAATTATCTAGTTCCTAGTAATAACTAGAAAAGAAACACCGACCATTTGATCTTATAACCATTGAAACTATGCTGAACATGGCCAAATTTTTCCCTTCTCTCTGGAGCCAAGATTCAGAGGCTAAACAAAAATGCCTCTTTCCTCTCTGCAAAAACATCCCCAACTGTATGAAGATCATTTCGGTGCCCAGATAAGAATATGCTGGCTTTAGCTCCATCCATCAATGAAGAATAATTCCTGCACTTGCCTTTCTTCTAAACTAGGTGGTACTAGCATTCCCATCAGGTTTGGCCTCAGAGCGTACATAGGTGAACTTCCTCGTGGTGAAGCAGGGAACACTGTTGGCAGAGACAGCACTAGTGTCTGTTGCAGTATTCTGAGCATCCCGTTTCCATTGTAAACTTCGTGCACCAGTTTTGAGTGGCAGGCGGGACCTATATGCACCAGGCATGCCACGGGGAAACGGAACTCTGGGAAACCTTGCATAAGGTGCACTCCTCACTGCACGTGGCCATGTCATAGAAGCAGGCTTTGTAAGTGCAGAATTCCGCTTTAGAACCTGCAGAAGATGTTTAAGAGATATAAAATCATGCCATTCTCCCCAAATGGATAACCAATGCCATTGCCTTCATACATCCAAATGCCATGATATCAGATCTTCCTCCCAAAACATTAATGGAGATAGGTAAACCCAACACCTCATCATAATAATCAATGAATCACTACTTCAAGCAAAAACAGCAATATATAGCTAAAAAACAAGCACAAATGTAGGCACAATCTTCCTGGAATAAAGATCATGAGAAAGGAACGGGAGGTGGGTTGGGTTGGTTTTGTTTCTGGGTGGGAGGAAGAGAGGCATGGCTTTCTACAGCATAAGAAAGAACAAAGACAATGATGAAAGATGAGTACCTTCAGAGCCCTTGACATGAAAAGAGACCCATCAAGTGATAGGGCATTGTCAGCAGCCTCTTTTTTTGTAAATTCTACAGTAGCTGACCTGTTGAAGCAATGTTATAACATGAAAATAATGAGTACTGACAGTAACTCAAATAGTCGTCAAATAAAGTATCTTTAATGCATAGTATCATTTGGCAATGAAAACACATTACCCAATGGGTTGCCCAGTTGCTGCATCAGTATTTATGATAACTTTAAGTACTTCACCAAACTTGTTGAAATGCTGAGAAAGACTGTCTTTTGTAGCAGCAATATGGACCTGGAAGTTGAGCACATCAACATAAAATAACTAAAAAAGTAGATTGAGCCAACACAATGAATTAAAGGTAAAGTGCACTACAACCCCCAGAAATATCCAACTTGTGCACTTACCTTTATCACCCAAAAAAGGGGGCGAAAAAAGGACTTTAGCTCCTCATAACTTTCGAAAAAATGCAAGTTTATCTCCCTAAACCACTGCTAAAGGCAATATTTAAGCAAGTAAAATCTCTTATGAGTAGTTGCTTTTGGCAAGTTACTGAAGCTAAGTCCACATTTTCTGAATTAAGAGGAAAGGGCACATTGTCAAAGGGGGAGTGCCAGAAGCATAGAGCAACAAAAAGGAATTCACCCATGAAACATAGTACAATTCTTCTCAATCAAGTATAAAGGCCTTAAATTATTACATTGCTTATGAAAAGTGTACGAGCATCAGGATCCTCCAAAGGGCGATTAGTTGCTAGACCTACAAGATAAAAGGCATTTTTTAGAATCATAAGAATGAAGAATCAGACATGGAAAATGAAAATTAATTGCAAGAAAAAGATTCAGAGTGATGCCTTAAGAAGTTGAGACCCCAATAAATTTTCATAAGAGGGAATTGCCCCAGAAATGAGAGCTGAATCTAAAGGTAAATAACTCATCAATAGTAGGAGGAATATTAAAACCCACCAGTTGTTGGCAATGACTTCTGAGACTCATTCTGAGCACTCTTATCAGATTTTGCCTGTACATGACCAACCCCAAGTATGGCATTAATAAATTGAACAAAGAAGCATGACATTAGAATAAGATTTTGGGAAGGATGAGAAATCTTCAGATGAAGAAGGTATTCATGATGAAGAAAGAATATCTCACATTTCCATTCGAGCTTCCATTCTTTTCTATAACTCCATTTGATTCAACAATCCTTGTTGCATTCTCTTTCATGGATGTCTGAATACTAAACTCAGGAGCTTGTCTGGGTACTTGATAGCGAAGCAGCTTCAATGCATTGGCATTCCCGGAGTCATTAACTGCCAGATGAGAAGTATCTGGCATCACAGCAACTTGATCCTGGTTCCTAACCTCCACAACCCTAAAGCTCTGATCTACATTCTTCCCCAAACCATATTGCCTCATCAGTGGATCTGCTATCCTGCTCCTGCCAGACATATTCTGGGTAATACCAGGACTATCTGGAAGACCTTGAGGTGCATAGTCAGGTGAGAGCCCTGCTTCACCGTCATCAATTGCCATCTCACCAATATGGTCCTGATCAATGTCCTGCCTTTCAAGATAAGGTGATTGTACATGCCCCAAAATTGGATTAAAGTCTTCATATTCATCATCCTCCATTGCATTTTCCTCATGCTCTGCGAGATCAGGGGCAGAAAGGTTCACACTTCGACCTATTCTGTCAAACACACTCCCTGGGGGCTTAACTTTCCTCACATCTCGTGCAGCTTCTGCAACAGCAGCTTTAAATACAGTTGCCATTGGGTTTGGCACCCCTGCAATTGATCGTATCCTCTGAGGATGATCATCAACTGCTAAATCCCCCGTTGATGTTGATACAACAGAACGAAGCCGCTTTAATGATGATTCAGATGCAAAGTCTGAAGGTCTTGAAGTTGCCACAGCATCTCGCACAGCGGATTGTAGGAGACGTCTGGGAGCATCAATAACTTGGGAACTTCCATCCCTCTGCCAAGAAAGCAAATAAATCATTTTACCCCACAATCAAAAAGGGGAGAGAAAGGATGGCCATCTATAGAAATAATTTTTAAATGGAAGATATAATCACATGTGATAATGCCAAATATGCCAGATGAATCACAAGCAACTGGCACAAAATGATCTGAGCTACATACAAGCAAACTAATATGATTTAAGCAGTTGTTTCAGCTGGTGAGAATTGAGATTGATCAACAATCCCACATTCTTCCATCTAAAGCTATAAAGCAAACATCTAGATACCTATAGGGATCATCCTAATGTCCAAAAATCTCTAATCGGACAATGAGATCTGTACAACAGTCAGACGGTTGTCAATAGAATTTGCAAATATAACATGAACCTCAATCACATAGCATGTGTACCCAGATATCTTTGTGTCATTAGGTCAATTTCACCACCAAAAAACAAAAAAAAAAGAACATTGTCACATCATTAAGCTAACATGTTTACATCCAATATCTTGAGTCCATCCTCTAAGTTTTCATGTATCCTATTCCACCACCATATACAACCAAAAAACCTAAGCTAATGAGTATATTGATGACCCTATGACAATGCATTGTTACTTCTTGTTGCTAAGCACCTTAAGCACTGGACTTTTGCTGATCTGATTACCCTGAAAAAAATGAGATCAGCATAGAGTAATACAAGAATGTATATCAAGCTTATTTTATAGAAAAGGGTAATTTGACTTATACAGACAGACACCACAAATATATGACTTCCCATGAAGATCAATTGAGAAGATCAAAAGTAATAAAAGGCTAGCATATCCCCAGTTCTTGCATGCAAGCAGTTGTTCCCAGAAGTGTTAAAAGAGAAATTATGCTAACAGCAATTTATTTAGAAATTACAACAGTAGATAATGCCCCTTCTTTTTTTTTTTCTTCTTTCTTCTTTTTGGGGTAATAGATACTGCTACTTTTTAGTCTCTCGGTAAGTTCAAAAATTTGACATTTACATTTTTATCCTAAACTGGTTTCAAGCCCATGCTCTCATGGCTCAAAAAAGAGTTGGCTGAAGAAAGAAAATTGGAATAACAGCAGAAAAAATAGTGATTGTGGAAGAGACAAGACATTGGATATAAAGATTTATCACTCATCTTCATTAGAATAATCTCTTAAACATGCAAAAATATATAAAATATGAAATTTTGAGAATGAAGTGTGATTATATATATTTACATTGAAAGCAATGTCATCACATAAGACATAGAGACAACAATCAGTTGTGCTATGACTATTCCCATTAAAACTGGACAATTCTACCTCCCTCAAGAAATTAATCAGTGTTGGCCAGAGGAAGAGCTGTGGGATCCATAAAACTGGACATTTCTACCTCCCTCAAGCCTAACCCTTCTTTTCAGGATGCTTTCATGTGGTATGGTATGAAAACCCCTCCAAACCTCCATCTATAATAGGAGGCCGATGACCGTAACAGGTTGAGGGGAGTAAAAGTGCCTTGGAAATCACTTTCTTAGCATAAAGGTGGTGTGCCTTGGCACATGTCCATTTGTTGGCTAATGGTTCAAAAGAAGCTCTATACTTATGATAAATTGTTTTTGTGATAAACTGTGTACTCAAAAAGCTGCTTCTTTTGTAAGAACGGGGATGAAACATGTGAAAACTTGATCATGACATGATTTCGCTTCTACACTTTGGAGTTCTCCAGGGAACTCACTGAAATGGCATGCAGCTATCAGAGATAGAAAAAAAGGGGTTTTGCCTTGTCTTTTAGTTCTACATTACTGGTTTTGATAGTGTTAGATGAAGAGCTTCAGCAGCTGTTTCTGACTACATTTGGCAGGAAAGAAATTCAGTAAGATTGGGCCTCAATCATGAGAAAGCCAAAGGAGTAGTTAAAACAGTTCATAGTTTGATCACTCCTCTTGCTGGTTTTGTAACGTGGTGCCTATTGCTTCTGATTTTGTAATGTCTCATCTACAAGATTGTTTGTTTTGTGTTGCTGTTTGCAGTGCAAACACTACTGCAACCATCAACATTTAAGCTTCATTTTTTTTTTACCCCATTTGGTTGGTGGGGTGTTTTTTTGTTGTGGGTGGGGGGAGGAGGCATTGTTTGGGGTTTGTGGCCAGGGGGGTGTGCATGGGGGTGTTAGGGTTAACTACTCTTTTACACCTAGTGGGCTATACTTTGTACATATTATGTCATTTATGAAATTTCGACTGAACTTAAAATCCCCAACTCCCCCCACCACACCACACCACACCACACCACAAACTCCCCCAGCGCCCCCCCACCCCAAAAAAGAAAAAAGGAAACCATAAAAGGGTTCAACTAATATATTGCAAGTAAGATTTGGACAACATTCACGCTTAATATATTAATTGCGGACCTAAATGTGAAAAAAACACATAATATACCCACAGCATTCTTTTTATTTCTTTTGCCATTCTGAAGACAACCTCCTCATGCAAGTTGTTATAAATGTGTCATAAGCTGTAAGGGCTATGCCAACCCATGAAGGTTATTTACTTCTCGATGAGTTATATTTGAACTTTTATCCAAAAGTATTTGACCAAAACACCACTCCTAATAACAGCTAACTACTGCCAATGGAAGCTCGAAATAAACACTTGTATGAAGCACAGGAGAATGACCATTTCAAGATTAGTTGCTTCTAAATATTGAGAACTCTAAAGCTCAGAATGAACTTGAAAGGGGGAAAAAAAAATTCAAATGCACACTCAAAAACTCTACATAAGGAAAGGAAAAGCTCCACCTAACTAACAGACTAAAGCAAAATTGTCTCAATTGCTGAAACTCAGCACTACTAAAGTATAGGATTCCAAACACATTAATATGGTTGCAAATAAGCCGAGCTACTTGCAAGCTGCTTGAGCTCAACTTGTTTAAGCTTACTTAACTCGAGCTCAATTCATAAATAAGCCTAGCTTGAGCCAAGATTAAACTCGTTTACCTAAACAAATCATGCTCAAGCATTTAGGCTAGCAAGCCTACTTGTTTAGTCTTACCAGCAAGTTCACGAGCTTTATATATATTATATGTATTACATATATTATATTATATATTGCATATTATTAATGTTAAAAAGCTAATATCTATATAATATATATAAACATATATTATAGAATAATATATAATATATAAATAAATATTTATTTATATATTTCTTTGTTTTATATATTTAGAATCATGAGCAGATTCTTACTTTACACTCAACTTAACTTAACATCGACCTCAATAACTTAAGTTTAATATAAAACTTATTTATTTAAATGAGTCGATCTCAAATCTCAATTTATAGGCTTAATAAAAGCTCAACTTAAGGTTAAGCTCAATAAATTTTAAATAAGCTAGACCAAAGCTTTTAGAAGGTAGGCTCAGCTCAACCCAACTCTTTTGCAACCTTACACATTGGGATTATGTTTTGATTCGCACTTGTAGCCTATAGCTAGGCTTAACAAAGCTAGACTGAAACTACATTAGTCTAAGCAGTTCTCAAAATACAGCAACTTAACCCCAAAAAATTAAAACCAGAGAACTTCTTCCCCCCAAAAAATATAAGGAAAAAGAAAAGAAATTGCTTCTTTCAGGGTTAAAAAAGAAAAGAAAAAGATAACTACCGACATTACAGCTCAACAAAGACAAACCTTCACATGCTGCTGCTCATCAGGCCTACTCCGTTTCCTCTGCAGATGAGGACGAGGGGAAATAGACCTCTTTGCATGATCAGTCCTGCAATGAGGTTTTTCCTCCACATGAAAATCTTTAATTTCTGAGCTTCGTAGAGGAGGGGGTTCAAGTACGTCCCTGCCAAGTCCTTTCCACTCCCTATTATGCCTGCTTTTAGGTAGCTTACTGGACTTTAATTTTTCTACTTCAGAAGTCTTAGCTTGATGATCAACTCCTCCAGCTTGCTCCTCCAATTTGGGCTTTATCTTGGACACATCTAACACTTTAGGTTCATGGTGTTGTATGTACAAATCCAAATTGGATGACAAATGATCCCACAACCTTATAAAGAAAAAGGTAAAAAACCTTGTTAATAACACAAAGTAGATCCCAGATTCCTTTTTCTAATTTGATAGTTAAAAAAGAAAAATCGACTTAAAGCAAGCAACTCTAACTAAAATTATTCGTAAGTACCAGGTAACAAAAGAATCACTTTCATCTCCCAAAAATACATCCAGCTCATTCCTTGCTTCATCTTTGCGCCTGCCGTTCCTTAGCAAGACAACTACATACTCCTGAAATGCAAGATAAGACAAATGATACTTTGCCAATAAAATGTAGCTCCTACACTCATGTTATCTGCAGTTTGTCTATTTCATACAATACAATGAAGAAAACATTGCCAAGTGCACTCAGTCCAGCAAAGAGCCTAACAGTAACTACTTGAAAGGCTTAGGTAAATAATCTAACCAGGATAGGACTCACTAACACTGAAATGATTGCTAGGTTTACTCAGTAAAACTCCAGTGAAAATGGTTGAATCATCTGATCATGAAAGAAAAGTTCATGCTAGAGAATGAGATTGTGTGACAGCCAAAAGCACATGTAAACACTGGTCTGGATACTTAGCAAAGGAAGGACAGATACATCTTAGACAAGAGCATATTGATCATTTGGTGAGCATAAATCCAGGAAGGAACTGTATCATGAGTGTCACCCTGTCATATTGGTCATATGATGGCATAGGAAGCTCATCCAATCACCGCATAACACCTATATGGTTCTTTGCAAGAAAATAACTCATCCCATGCCCAAGTAATTGGAGTACAAGCATCCAGCATTGGTTCAATAAGAAGTGTGTTTCAAGGAATGCTTAGCAATAAATTAGGGTTACCACCACCTGGAAAAATCTAATATCTACTAGGAGTAACTTGGAATAAGAAGTGTGTTTCAAGGAGTGCTTAGCAATAAATTAGGGTTACCTCCACCTGGAAAAATTTAATATCCACTAGGAGTGACTTGTATAGTTTAAAGGCAAACCTTAAATATGAATATAAGGTGTATGACAACCAATCAAGACCACTGTGTCTGCATTGCGAGTTTCTTCAGCTTCAACTTACATACTACTCAAAAGGATTCTAAAGGAGACTGCACAAAGAATGGCATGATTCTTGTGGAATAGAAGTGAACGACAACCAAGGCTAAGGCATTTTGAGAAGGTATATGTAAAGTCAATAATGGATGAAATTTGGGGTTGTACATATTATTATGAATTGAACCCAACATAACCAAGTTGAATGTTTCTTCTTTTTTCCCTCCCTCTTCTTATTAAAAATTGCCTTGTATTAGGTTTAATTCAGAATGAGGATCAAGGTTTTACTCAAGTATTCAAACCAAACAAACCATACTTTGATGGCTCCAATTGGACTATACTGAAACCTTTCACTGATAGCCTATTTATTTCTCAAAATGGAATGAGACCATCACGTAATACTTATTTATAAGGAATGAATTAGAGCTGTAATAAGATTGCTATATGTTGATTTTGATTTTAATAAGGGCATTTTGGAGAAAAAATCAACTCTAGCATCGAAATTCTATTAATTGGTTTGAGTGATGAATGGCTATTCAATATTTTTCCTAATAAGGATTCCTTAAATGATTGCTATTACAAGCATAAAATCCAATTAAAAACTATAATAGTTCTTCAATTAAGAATAAAACTGTAATGGAATTGCTATTTTAGCAAAGTAAGCAGACAATAAAAGAGGGTAGAAAAGCAAACCAATTTTTTTTTCTTTTTTTTTTTAAGTTTAGTTTGGAATGAGTTCCAAAATTTGGTTCAAGTAGCCAAATAAAACGTCATGCTTCCCTAGCCTCAAATGTCTTGAGATGAGACACAGTGTCTTAAGAATATTTAGAACTTATGTGTAGATAAGGGAGCAAACTACAACACAATGGACAAGAACATAATGAGAGGCATGAATTCTTGATTTGTTAAGCTACCAAAAGGTTGCTCTTACACATAAAGAAAGATACCCTATTAAATCCTAAAGCTATGCTTTCTCTAGAATGGATGGGGGAGATAGTAATTCTAAATCCCTATGATACACAAATCGGTGTCAAGAAGACCACTAACCGGATGTCTACCTGACATGAGATGGGCAAGGATGCATGGATCCAGGACTAGCCCATCAGATTAGAAATTTTGGGACAGGAAATTTGAGAAAATTATAAAAATGGGGCTATTTGTTCCACCTAAAGTCCATTAATAAGGCCAACTATATTGGCTATCCACCCCTAGGAATCCTTCCATTAAATCTGCACTAAGAGGATTGTTGATGCTGCCAAAGATACCATGGTAGAAGATGGTGCGACTCAAAAGAAGATTCTCAAGGAATTCATTATTCTAAAAATATTTTTGCAGAGTATAGCAATTGCTCCTTGTTTACTACAGGAACCGCAGCTGATCATATGCAATAACACACCCAAGGTTTAAAACTTGTCGTTGTTGCGTAAATAGAACTCTACCCGGCCCCACCTACCTCCATATCCAAAGACTAACGCAAACTAAACCATCACTCCACCGGAATACAGATTGAAGGGAGTATAACCTCAGAATAGCCAAAATTAAGAAGGCTTTTGAAGGGAGAACCACTAGGAAAAATCGTTGCCACATGTTTTAGAGTTTCAAACGTGTAAAACAACAGCCGCGCATCATGGGACACAATTCCAGATAAAATATGCAACCACATTACTCCAGTCCATAACACAACATAAACCCAAAAACAGATAACAAAGAAACAAACCCTAGATATTTCCCACCGGCCAAGGATAATATAACAATGCGCGGCCATAATCAACAGGGACTCCAAAATAACAACTTACTTAAAATGATAACTCAGGACAGAGGAAGCAAAAGAAGGAGAAGGAGCAGAGGAAGAAACAAGTGAGAAAAAGTACCACGAGAGTATCATCGGTGTAATCTCCCATGAACTCCTTGAGTTTGTCTCTGACGGTGTCTCTGAGCTTGGCAGCACCTTCGCCGGAGAAGTTAACCTTGAAGGTTCGATCGCCGACGCTTCCCATTTCACTACCACTATTCCAATTACAAACCCTAAATGAATGTGAAAGAAGCGAAAAGGCAGAATGATACTGCGTATATTACTTATTATTACAGAATTTTTGAGTCTAAGACTCAAGGTGATTGATTAGTTTCAGCCTGTGACTGAGATTCCTTCATGTGTTGATGCAGCCACTCCGATGCGACTGCATTTTGCAACCGACCCACCTGATCAACACAACACGCACAGGGAGAAAAACTAAAAAGAGAAAGAAAAAAGAAATAATTATTGCCATCTACTCTGGAATGATTCTGAGCCCACTTGACATATGGGCCCATTCTGAAACTTGCAGCCTAATCATGGCTTCATCCATGAGAAAACTGTTTTCTTTTTTTATAAAAATTAAACTCTTACCATTGGTTTAGTCCACTAAATAAAATAATATAGAAATTAAATAACAATTATTTAAAAATGAAATTGATGTATAATGAATTGATAATAAATACTACCGTATTTAGTTAGATGTAATCAAATAGATTTTACATTGTTTACTTCATAAAACCGATAGGGAATAAGACATAAATAGAAATTAAAATACTTATAATACTCCTACTTAAATAAATAATAAAATATAAAAACAATTGAAACAAAAAAAAAAAGAAGAAGAGAAAATTAAAAAAAAAACATTAAACTTTGGCAATCCCCCTTCGTGGAACCTTAACACCAACCTCACATTACAGCTCCCCAATTGAAAACGTAACCTTAATAAGTAAAGATATGGATAGATGATAATGCGAAGATCACCAGCACATAGTGTCTCTCTATAAAAGTAGTGAAAGAACTTAAAGAAGCATCACAATGATCTACTTTGAACAATCTCTCAAGCAAAATGATACTAAGTTTGCAAATTTTATGCAACTTTTCACATATATGTGACTATTGTTACTCGATGTGTTCACGTCGACATCTTTCTTGTTCATAAGATTTTTTGAGCTTAAGCCCCTTAGCCTCATGTCGACCTACCTAGATTCATGACCTAACTTGTCTTTCTTTAGATCTACTCTCTTTATCTACTTAGTCAACTTCGAGCTAGGCCCATTATGCGACTTATTTGATCATAACAGCCTCTAAAGATTAGAATATAAAGGATAAGGCTTGAAAACTAAGTTAATAGCCACCTTTTATGAATCAAGACCACATTGGACTATACTACCCCACTTTCCTCAACATGTAGACATACCACTTGTCTACTAATGGTACCTTAATATTTAACAAGAGTCCTCTATGAATACCAAGTTAGCTCCTAACAGTAAACTACTTAGTCACTTTATGTACTTAGCCTACTCTTTGCACTCAAAGTATCCTTATTCCCTTAACTATCGAATACCAAATTAAGCATCAAAGTGACTATGGTAGACAATACTGTTGGTGCCCTTCATTTTATTCTCTTTTGTAGGCTATACATTCAAGCCTAGAGCCCAATCCTCTTACTACTCAACTAGCCAGATCTTATAGACGACACTTTTACTTGATCTTCATTCAATGATATGGTAGACCATCGTTTGTTCCCCATTTATGCATCTAGTGACAGTGAAAAAAATTATGACACTTCACACTCAGATCAGATTGTGTGTAAATTAGAAACCATGGTGTTATCTTTGTAAGTGTTGTAAAGTCCTTTTCATGTTTGCATCCTTCATAATTAGTTTGAATCCTCATCATTAATATCCTTTTTATTAGTATCAACATCTAATCCCTTTACGTTTTCAATGGTTGTAGTTTTTTTTCCTTCCTTCAATTTGGCTTTGTTTTCAATAGTGTGATGTTTGAATCTTCTCATGTATTTGTAAGTAAATGTTGGGGACATACTTTTGATTTGGCAATTCAATTGTGTGAGGTAAAGGATCCTTAGTAATTAGTTATATTGCATTAATTTGCATTTGCTTGTATTAAATTTTATGTTGGTTATGAGAATGTTTGCTTGTCAAGCTTAGAACACCATGTCTATTACGGTTTGAATAAGAATGGTGTATTACTTAAGCTTTTTCAAGTACCACTGCTCTATATTATTGCTATGGAATAACATTGGCTGGGTCAAGATAGACTGCATGTTGATAGTATATGTTTTATTAATTTAAATTTTATCTTATCAACTTATTCCAATAAATGGCCTCTTTAACCTTTTTCCCTTTGAACTAAAGAAAAGCTTGTTTTGTAAGGACAATATTTCTTTAGTAGAGGTGTTTTGATCTTACGTATGGTTAATGGATTCTGTAGAGTCATATTTTAAGCTAGGATACGTTATTATTGCTCCCAATATGAAAGCAACTACTTTTTATATTAAATTGGACTAATTATGTGCAATCTTTCAAGCCCTTTATGGATTGAGGTCAAATAACTTTTAAAATAAACATATCCCATTACATTGATCATGGATATTGACATTGTAACATGTGTAAATTATGATGCATTTTCAGTTATGTTCTTTGAAAATATAATCCTATAAACTTTCATGCTTAACTAGCTTATCGAGCTGGGAATTTTTACAGGGTCTATAGGTAAAGTGCTAATTCCTACCATTAACATAATGTAATGGCTTGTTAATTTGAGCTTTTATAGGAGACTTTTGGCTTGAATTTTTCATTTTTTAATGCTATTGGAGGAATCATTCAAGGTAGTTTCCTAAAGTTTACTATCTTGAAAAAGCATATGTTGGGGAGCAATATAGATATGAGATTTTAAGATCATGGCAATGCAAATGATGAATATGTAGTGGATACATGAGAAATGAGGATGTTTTGCTCAAGTGTACTTGGTGTTTTTTTCTATTTCTTAGATTATTTTCAATGGGGTAGACCTGATTTCTCATTTACCTAATTTTCTATGCTTATTCCTTTCTTACTCCTCTAGAGGTTCTACTCTCTAACTACTCTATTATCCCTTAACTTTCTTTTCTAATATTTTGAAACAGAAATATTGTCAAGTAAAGTAATGTATATTGTCCTATCCTGCTTGCTTTCTAAAATAGTCCTACTCTTGCAACAACGATATCAATATATTACATCGCTTTCTTATTTCTTTGGTATGTTCTTATGGCTTATGTAGTAAATAATTTTATCTAGTGCTTTAGATTTATTGACTTCTCTAAACTTAAAAGGGGAAACCATGGCATATGCTTATGGGAAATAGTATGTAGTTATGTCATCTTAGAAGCTAAAAAGCTTTAGGAAAAGATTTTACAAATGTCCTAAGTATTAGGTATGGAAATATTCTAACCTAAAGTTTTCTTCTACATTTGTTTCCTTTATGTATAAATTCTAACTTTTATGTTTCATTTGGGGTAGGGGGTGGGGGTGGTGTTATTATGACTCAACAATATCGTTGTCGTAGTAGGTCGCTGTATACTGTATAAAGGTTTATTATCAACCTCATCGCTGATCGCAGGCCTTTCATATGACACACGAGGCTCCTTTCACTATACGTTACCACTAGGCCCATAGATAAGTAATATAGAGCAATTTAACTAAAATTACTTCCGTGGTATAAATTAACTAATCGTGTGGACTCGTAAGATCCATACCAAAAGAATATTACAAACAAATACAGTTAATAAGGGAATTACATTAGAAATTTTAATCTACGTTATAAACAAAACTATAAAAGTAACTAGTTATCTACTAATCTATTACAAAATTTCCTTTTTGCTCCCTAATTGCTTCAACCCATCCCTACATGAGACTTATCATGGGCATACCTCGGCTTGGATTAGTGAAGAGAATTTTTTACATAAAAAGAAATCTATCGGGGTATAAGCTTAAGCTTAGTGAGATAAATACCCTCATCAGTACCAGATGACAGAAATTTATTAGATGCACAATCATATGAATATATGAAAAATCAATATGCTAAACAACACATGCAACGACTTAAGAACTGCATAGACTCAGAATTACGCTCCCTATAGTTGGGGTTTGAAGATAATTAACCGACCCAAACCAAAATCTGAGTTCTAAACCTTGGGTTTTATTTCATTTGCACTATTGTACTTTAGCCAAAACAAAACTATAAATATATATACTTATATTTGTATATATTTTCTTTACCGAATAACAAATCATATTTTTAAAATCCTAAGTCTAGCGGTATGGTGGTCTCCGCAATTCACAAACATACGCCCTAAGTAGAAGCTACAAGACTCGGCCCTTCACTGACAGTTGGTGTCTCCTGGCGCCTAATAAGCCCATTAGCTTAGGATAGAGACTCAATAAAAATGATGACATAGCTAGTACCCAATCCTATAGGAGGCTCATTTTCTTGTGAGTCTCTTCCCATCTTCTGCGTGAAGCAGCAATCGGTGTTATTTGAATGTAATTATGGGGAATTCATGGTTTATCTTATTTCTTAATCATATAGTTTGTTAATCTGATTTTTCAAGGTGATCAGACAATTTCATTCCATACACTTGTAGGTATAAATTATCATAATAATTCCCATTATTATATAATTAACAAGCCATCGCATTCATCCACAAATTCATACAGATGCATTTCCCATATCCCACAAGCATCCAAATTTATATATATAAGTTTAGGTGCATCTATATTTACAAGCAAAATCAAGTAAAGAATCATCGGGAATTTACTCACTCCGCCATGCGGTCAATCAAAGTAGTCTAGGTGCAAGTTGTCTCCATACGCAGTGTCCCCTAGTCATTAGAATCATAATACTATAAGGGATTGAAATAAACTTAGGAAACAAAGCTAAATTCCCTTAAGTTATACCTTCGACTAGTTTTCCTATCTTTTCCCAGTTTTACTTAAAAGTTCAATCGCGTATCACTTTTCTGTTTTAAATTCGATTTTTATGATCTTATCAATCTTCATCGTTTTAGAGTGTACTTTAATGTAGTAAGGTTAGATTTTTGAAATGAGGTATGTAAATTTGTCCATAGGTCAGAACAGTAGTGGTCCTCATGATTTAGAGTGCTTTTAGGCTTTGTTTGGTTAATAGGCTTTTTGGTAACCTAGGAAATCCTTTGGGCTTGGTCTTAAGATTTCCTTCTAAGCTTAAAATATTCCTTAAGGTCAGATTTGTAACTTTGACTTACACTTCTAAGGCTATCAACCACTTCTTAGGCTCTTAAGTGGGCTTAAGTTGTAAAATGGGCTTGTTTTTTATTCAACTCAAATTTAACCACTTTGTTGGGCTTAGGGAGTGTCTTATAGGTTTCTTGAGAGTCTTAAAACAACTCTTATTGATGTGTCAATTTGCTGGTTAGAAATTTAAGGGTGGTTCAACTTAGTGTATGAGGCCCGTTTTGAAAGTTTTAAGTTCCGTTTTGAGTTTTAAGCTTAATATATTTATCATGCTTGCTTTGGTTAGTCTTTTTACTTTGTTTACTTACTTTTATCATATTCTTAAGTGTCTTTTAAGGATGTTCCAGATCTAGTCGGTTTGAATATGAGGGCTTCCGACTTAGCTGTCCAACTTGTTTCATCATTTTCTTAAGTTTAGGTGTTAAATCATGAACTTGGGTTACTTGTATTCAAATTTTATCTTGACTTCTTTTCATGAGAGGGTTATTTGACTCATGCTTTTCTTGAAAATTGTAGATCTCATACTTATTACGATTTCCACATCATAGCTCATGTCTTACAAAGTTGGTTTTCTCATGAAACTTTATATGATGAATTTTTCCTTAATTTAAGTCTAAATTTGAGTATGTTCAACTTAATAGAAATGAAATCAACATTGAAATGACCTTTGAATCCTTATGTCTAGCATGATCCTCTTTCATTCAAGTTCTTGTTTCAAGATTTTCTCATATTAAAATCTTTCATTCAAAGCATTAAACAAGTATATCTAAAAAACACTAACTTTACATGCTCATTTTACAACTTCATGTAAGAGTTTCATGAGTTTGTTTCTTAGGGTAGTCTTTGATGTTATAGCCACTTATGATCATACTCATATCTTCAAGAAATCATAATCTCCTAGCATGAATAATAACCTACTAACACAAAGATATACTTACTCATCCACAAGGAAAAACTATGGTGGTTGTGCATAAAGGTTTAACTTATGCTCTTTATCTTACTTTTTCCTTTTGCACCTTTCTAAAACCAGAGTTGTTGGATCCTTTGAAGTAAGGTTTTGTGGAATGTTTTAAGAGTCTTAAAGAAGCTTGAATGTAGGAAAAGGATACAAGAAAAAAAAAAACTGAGTGTGCCGTAAGTGTAAGTGTGAGTGTTCTTGAAAGTGGCGGCAAAGTGAAGGATTTGTGAGGTATGGTTGTTTCCACTTTTGTGTTGGTTTTAAGTGAGAGAAAAAAGAAGCAAAAATGAAATTGAAAATGAGAGGAATGCAAGAAAATGTGGCCGGTTGGGAATGGGGTGATCATACTGGACGTAAGGATTCAAAGGTCATTTGGATGTAGAAACACAAATTGTAGAATTTCATCATTTTCTCTCATTTTTAATTTCATTTTCACTTCCTTTTTCTCTCACTTGAAACTAACCCAAAAGTGGAAACACAAATACCCCACAAATCCTTCACTTTACTGCCACTTTACTACCAAGTAGACATCCCGGTTGGTTAAGTTCTTTCCCATTATAGCTCGGAGTAGTGACCTTAAGGTAAGGTTAACCATCTTAGTCTGGTTATTGGTTTGGGGATGGTAGGAGGTATTGAATGGTAGTTTGGTTCCCATTTGATGCTAAAGGGTTCTTTAGAAATGGATTAGAAATTTTAAGTCTCAATTAAACATCATACTCCTTGGTACTTCGTATAAGCAAACTACTTCTTATAAAAACAAAGAAGTAATAGCTAAAGAATTGTTAATTTTGATGCAAGGCATGAAATGTGGCATTTTACCAAACTTATCCATGACAACCATCACATAATCTTTGCTTCAAATAGTTCGGGATAGTTTGAAGATAAAATCCGTACTTAGGTCAACCTATGGTTTGGTCAGAATAGGCAAAGGTATTGCTTTCCCTTGATGATAGGATTTGGACTACTGGACCTTTGACCTATAGTTGAGCTTGAAGCTTATAAGGACTAATAAGACGAATCCTCTTACTTTAGTTGACTTTTGTTAAAGCGAAGTTGATCCTTGTTACCGACCAATTCCTTATGTTAAGTTGAGTAACTAAGCATCTCTTGAAAGTTGTGTACCAATTGGATGAATGCCCTGCTGATAGCCTAACCCCTTACACAACTGCTCGATTATGACCAAGTTGACCAATAGCTCCGCAACATTGGTGCCGAGAAGTCAAGAGCCCTATTAGATATCTATAGCCACTTCTTCTCAAATGGATCTAGGTTCGACTGGCACCTTTGTTTAACACCATTACTCAACCATCGATCCTGACTATACCATTTTATCACAACCCAACAGTATCATTGTCATGGTAGATCACTGTATACCTACAAAGGTCTACTATCAACCTCCTTACTAATTGTAGGCCTTCTATATAACGTACAAAGTTCCTTCCACTATACGTTTCCACCAGGCCCATAGATAAGTAATATCAAGTAATTTACTAAAATTAACTTTTTAAGACATACATTAATCAAGTAAACGTGTAGACTCATTATGTTCTATACTAAAAGAATATTATAAACAAATGCAATTCATAATAGGAACTGCATCATAAACTTTAAACTATATTATGAACAAAATAAAGATAAATAGATATCTACAAAGCTTTTACAAAATCTCCTTTCCACTCCCTAATCGCTCTAACCCATCTTTACACAAGACTCACTATGGACATACCTTAACTTGGATTAGCGAAGAGGTTTTCCTGTAACAAAAGAAATTTATCAGGGTGTAAGCTTAAGCTTAGTGAGATAAATACCCTCATCAATACTGCATGGTAGAAATTTATTAGATGCATAATCATATTAATGCATAAACAATCAGTATACTAAACAACACATGCAGTGGCTTAGGAATTACATACAACTCAGAATACTGCATGGTAGAAATTTATTAGATGCATAATCATATTAATGCATAAACAATCAGTATACTAAACAACACATGCAGTGGCTTAGGAATTGCATACAACTCAGAATTATGCCCCCTGTAGTCAGGGTTTGAAGATAATTAACTAATCTAAACCAAAATCTGAGTTCTAGACCTTGGGTTTTAATTCATTTGTACTATTGTGCTTAAGTCAAAACAAAACAATATATATATATATATATACGTAGATTATATATAATATATTTTCTTTCCAAACAATAAATCGTATTTTCAAAATCCTGGGTTTAGTGGTGTAGTAGCCCCCGTAGTCCACAAACATAAGCCTAAAGAATTATTTGTTGGCAAAGCTTGAGCTTCAACCCATTTCGACACATAATTTACCATTACCAAAATGTACTTATCCCTTAAAGAATTAAAGAACGACCCTATAAAGTTTATTCCCTAAACGTCAAAGACTTCACATTCCAAAATATAATTTTGTGACATTTCATCCCTCTTGGAGACGTTCCTTATCCTTTAGCATCTTGATTCGCTTAAACTATATATATATGAATAAATAAATTGTGAATACTCCAGTAAGTATACTAGGTTGGAATTAAGTAATATAGAGCAAGTAAGGTTATCAATCCCTCGAGGACTAAGAAATTACTAATGTTGTGCTAGTTCTTATCAATATTCAAGCAATCAAAAGTAAATTAACTAATCTAATAGTTATACTAAAATTATCAAAAATAAAATAACTATATAATATCTAAAACTAAGCAATCAATTGAGAATTGTAGGAAAACATAATCTACCCTAGATTATGCAAATCAAATTATTATCATGTTATATAGATTAATAACTATATGGTCATTTAAGTGAAATTATTATGTCTTAAAACTTAAGGACTTAAACTTTTAATTAATCAGTTATCTATCACTTCTCCAATTAATAGTGAACTCTAAATTACAATCATATATCTCTCAATACTATGATTGTCTAATGTCATAAATCAATTATCCCTAATGTCTTAGTTAACAATCAATCGCCAAACATCGCATTAATTTCTAGATAATTTCTAATTAATTCAATTAACGCTGCTTTCACGTTAATCAATCAAATTAATCAAGAATTTCTAACAATCCCTATATTAACTCCCGTATCAATAGGGTTTTTAACAATTATAATCAATTAGAGAATTATAATTGAAATCATAGAAATTACAATCATGAATGATCCATATATCTATCAATCCTATAACATGAATACAATTCTCATCTTTACTATCTAGGGTTTTATCAATTCCCACAAATAAACTTAGCTAGCTATGGAATTTGAAACAAAAGCACAATTACTAATTGAAATTACAAAGTAATTTATAATTAAAAGCATGAATAAATCACAGAATTGCATAAATATAATTAAAATAGATATCACCAATTTTGTAATTAGAAAAGGTAAACGTCAATTGCAACTCCAAAACTTGATCTCCATAATGAAAGTAAAATTCTTCTCAACAATCCAAGCTATTCTATAGAAAACTTCTTCAAGAATTATCTACTAACTATTCTAAGACTATCTAACTTTTAAGGACATGAAAATTTTTTCTAAAATCCAAGACTAATTACTATTTATAGAGAAAACTAGGGTTAACTTTTGTAAAGTATTTTTTTCATTAAGGTTGACCATGAAAGATGGCAGTGTTGACTCTAAGGCTAACAATGTAGACTCTAAAGCTACTGGTGTTCAATGTAGGCGTAGGCTAGCTGATAAGTCGACAATGTTCAATTCTAATTGTGCCATAACTCATTTTGGTTTCATTCATTTACATAAAACTCATCTAAATTGTCCGTATTTCCACTCTAAACCCTCTAATACCTGAAATGGCCAAATGAAAATACTTAAGTACCAATTCTTAATGATTTCTATAAAATCAATAATAATTCTCTCTAACTCACTCATTAAAATATCAATAAAATATGCTTTTATCACATCTATTACAAGCCATTTCATACTTATAAGCATCCTAAAACATGCTTAGCTAGTAGAAACCAACATCTAACACCTTTTGAGCTATCTTATTAATGCTGTAATGACCTCCTGTTAGACTGCTATGACAATGGAACATGATCCTTTGTCTATCTTGATGTGAAATGCAACACCGGATGATCTGGTCGGCACATACTCGAAATAGAAATGGATCTTCCTAGAAGTAATATTTCAAATCTAAGAAGAACTTCCTCTTCTTGTGATAGTCCACGTCTTGTAATAAAACCTTTCCCACTAAGTAATTTGTTATATCAGCAAACCATAGAGTATCCAGGCCTTTAGTTATATGAATAGCAAATAAACTCTCTTCTAGAAACTTTTCATTGATATCTTCCTCTTGTAATGTCTTCAAATGTGAGTTGTCCAATCTAGATAAATCATTGGCAACTAAATTTTCAGCTCCCTTCTTATCCTTCATTTCTAAATCAAACTCTTGCAGCAACAACACCCATGTGATTAACCTTGGTTTTACATTGGACTTAGTTAGAAGATATCTTAGAGCCAAATGATCTATGTTGACAATTACTTTTGAAAGAATGAGATATGACAAGAACTTGTTGAAAGCAAAGACTATCACTAACAATTCTTTCTTAGTTGTGGTGTAGTTCTCTTAGGTTTGAGTGAGTATCTTGCTAGCATAATATATAAGCTGAAAGTATCTATCTTTCCTTTGTCCTAATATTGTACTTACTGTAAAATCACTTGCATCACACATCAACTCAAAAGGTAGAGTCCAATCTGAGACTACCATTATAAGGGCATTTGTTAATTTTTCTTTTAATACCTCAAAAGGCTCCAAACAACTAGCATTGAATTCAAATGATGCATCCTTTTTCAAAAGTTTGGTTAAGGGGCTTGCTATTTTAGTGAAATCCTTAATGAATCTCTTATAAAATCTAACATGTCCTAAGAAACTGTGTACAGCCTTATCTGATGTTGGTGGCAGTAACTTTGAGATCACTACAACCTTGGCCATGTCAACCTCAATCCCCTTATTTGACACCTTATGACCCAAGACGATGCCTTGTTGTACCATAAAATAGCACTTCTCCCAATTGAAAACTAGACTAGTCTCCTCACATCTTTGAAGTACCTTCTTCAAGTTAGTAAGACATTCCTCAAAAGTGTCCCCAAATACTGAAAAATCATCCATGAAGACTTCCATCCCATCCTTTACTGATTCACTATAGATAGCTAACATGCAATGTTGAAAGGTGGCTAGTACATTATAAAGTTTGAACAGCATCTTGTAGTATGTGAAAGTTTTATAGGGGTAAGTAAAAGTGGTCTTCTCTTGATCTTCAAGTGCAATTAGAATTTGAAAATACCTGAACATTCCATCTAAGAAGCAGTAGTACTCATGACCCGCTAACCTTTCTAACATTTAATCAATAAAAGGTAATTGGAAGTGGTCGGTAGCATTTTTGAGTCTCCTATGATCAATGTACACTTTCTAACCAGTGATTGCACACATTGGGATTAGTTTGTTCTTCTTGTTTGGTATTAAAGTCATATTACCCTTCTTAGGCACTAGTTGAACTAGGCTCATACATGAGCTATTTGAAATTGGGTAAATGAGTGTTGCATCCAATAATCTAACCACTTCTTTTAAGTCCCCTTTATGGTTGCACTACAAACTTATAATCTTCCTCCATCAATATCTTTTGAGTATATAAAGATGGGTTTATCCCCTTAATATCTAATATTTTCCATGCTATTTCCCTTTTATGCTCCTTCAAAACTGAAATAAGCTTTTCTTTATGTTGAATTAAGTTTTAAAATGATAACTGGGTGTCTTGAATTATCAGCCAAAAATGCATACTTTAGGTAAGAAGGTAATTGTTTTAGTTTCAGCTTAAGTGGTTCCTCTACTAAGGGCTTTAATCAAGAGATGTTCCTATTGATCTCTTCTACCCCTTACATCTTTCTTTTGTACAACTTAAGCTTTTAAATGGGTGGCTACCTTATATACCTCTCTTGTTTCATTTAAGTGTTCCTTCTTTGTTAGACATAACATTAATGGGTCTTTGCTCATAAATTCCTACATAAAATTAGAAACGGTGAAATCAAAAGAGTCAATAGAAAAATACGTCGATTGTCATGGATTGCTTGAAAACATCTAGCATCCGAATCACCATCTCATCTCCTTCCACTCTAAGTATAAGTCTACCATCCTTAACATCAATTATTACTCCTGCTATAGCCAAGAATGGTCTACCCAATATGAGTGGAACATCTCCATCCTCATCTATATCAAGGATTACAAAATCTACTGGTAAGATGAAATCTTAAACTTCTACCAACACATCCTTCCACTACACCTCTTAGAAACCTTATAGACCTATTAACCAATTGCAAACTCATCCTTATTGCCTTGGGTTCACCTAAATTCAATCTTTTGAATAAGCTATATGGCATGAGATTAATACTTGTTACAAGCTCTACCAAAGCAATTAGTTAATTGGAAGATATGATTAAGTAATGCATCCGCTTTTAGAAGGCAAATCCCTAACCTATTTGACAAAATCATAAAAGTAAATGGTCTCCACTTTATGGTTGTACCATGTAACCAAGTATGGAAAGGATTTGTTTCCCATTACACCTACTCATAACAAATCCTTTTTGACACCACCGATACCCAACCCCTAACCGCCGGCACCACCCCTTCCCCCCATTATGCATTTTTACTCCATATTTATCCCTAAAATAAACCTTTTTCTCTAAACACACACATCTAAAATAAAAGAAAAACAAGAAGGAAGGAGTCCGTGCACCCAAACGCCCCATGCCATAACTTCCTACCACCATCTCCAAATGACACAAAACCAGTTGCATTTGATTTCTCTTTTACCCCCCTTTCTTGCCAACAAACACTCTTGACAAAAGGAGTTTGTTTTATTGGTAAAAAATGAAGTGAAAAGAGACTCTTTGAATTTCTACCAAGGTAAACTTACACCTCTTCAACTTTTTTTCTAATTTGAGTTTATTAACGTGGTTCCTAAGCTTAAAAACTAAGAAAAGACTATTAAAATGTCACTTTTGTTTACCATGTTTACATGCCCATACATGTGCATTTTCTTAGATTTTTAATGTAGTAAACATGTCATACATAACTTTAGAAGCACATAAATTGTATTAAGATGATAGCCAAAAGGAAAGTAGAAGAATCATCATAAAATCCTTAATCCCAATTTAAGGCCAAAATATTTGTATGTGTATCTCCACCATATTTTTTATTTCTCATGTTTATTTTGGTAGAAGATGGTTTTATGTGCATTTTAATGGTAGTTTAATGGATGTTATAGCAAGTTAAGTGCATGATGTGTAGAAAGCCCTAGGAAATCATCTTAAACCATCCTAATATGTTGAATGACATGCTGCAAAATGTTGATTAATGGGTTAATCACATGATTAATTAAAGATAATTAAGATTTAGGACTTATACTTGCATGATAAGAGGCTAAACAAGGTCTATAGAAAGTAGTTAGGCCTAAAATGGATATTAGGCTACAAAAAACCCACTTGAGACTCAATAAGCCATTAGTATTAGATCTAGAATTCATGATAAAATGATTATTTAATAATTTTAGTAAACTAGTAGGCTCATTGAATTAGGTTAGAGTCAAGATATAGGCTCTAGGACATGAACTGGGCCTAAATTGAAGTAAAAGGCCCATAAATTGAACATTGAGCCCACTAAATCACTCATGACCAGTTGGTATATCAAATAAATAAAACTTAATTAAAAGAGTTTATTAAGCTTACTAAATAATTTAAGGAGCCCTAATGATACGGTTCGACATGGATGAACATACGATGTCTGATATTATGCGAATTAAGGAGATGGGTCCAAATCTCAAGATAGTTTGGACGACAAATGATAGTCGAAGGTTGAGTAGGAGTCTTCATGCATCGATAATGGATATGATGCACAAATGCCTCATATGAGCTCTAGTCACACTTGATATTGCACACAAATGTGGCTAGAGGTCACTTGTTATTATTTTATGCTCAATGGGCTAGATAAGAGTAGTTGAGAGTAAACAAGATACACTTAGCTCATACAAGAAGAAAAACATCTAAATGTTGATCTTCTTGACTGTAGTGGCTATTACAATACGGAAGTATTTATAAGACCCAATTAGGGTAAGTCTTAGGTTAATGTTAATTATAAAAAGGATTCTTATTAGTAATAGAAAAGGAATAATTTACAAAAGCAATGTTGTAAACAAGCATAAAGAATATCTAGTGACAAAAAAGGACGGTACAGATGCTAGGAAAATTAAGGGTGCATGCAAACTATCCATTTTATAGTCCTAATGAAACTACTGGCTGAGTAGAGCAAGTTTTGAATAGATCAGGTTGGGGTTAGCAATTTGACAACTCGGCAGCTTAGATGTTTAGTGTTAGGAAAGGGTTGGTTTAGAAAGTGGCTCATTGTTAGGTTGGCCTCGGGTGGTCGGCTTTAAGTAGGTGTCAACTTGGCTTTTGGCATATATTAGGTTGGTAGTGTACTAATTCAATACTTAGCCTTAGATAAATGTGTTGTGAAGGGGTTGGCTTGGCATACAGGTCGATCACCTCGACAGCTTCTTGAATGATGTAGAAGACAAAGTTACTTAGTAGGTCGGATTGGGAAATGAACTACTCTTCTGAGTTCAACTCTTCTTGGACAACTCAACAAGTCATATGAGCAAGTCTTCAAGCTTGGAAGCTCATGATTGATCCATGATCCCTATCATCTAATAAGTTTAGGAGTAAATAGAGCTCATAACTAGTTTAAAAAAGTGGTTTAGGCCTTAAAATGACAAAAGATGGACTGTAGGCCTATAGAGAATAATTAGGAGCATGACTTGATCTAAAATGGAATGTTAAATGGGTCATTTAGTGGGTTCAATACTTTATTTGGTCCATTAAGATAAGTTATAAACAAGTTTAGGGCCTCAAGATGCAAATTAGACTTAACACAAGTTGAAAGGCCCTAAAAACAAATCCTCAGCCCACCCAGAAACTACTTAATCAATTGCTATAATAATTATTTAAGTTCTACATAAAAGTTTCATGAAGCCTATCAAGTCTTCTAGGGATCCTATGATAGGTTTAGATAAGAGTTAAAGTCAATACCACTTATAAAGCTTAAATAAGCCTTTAATTCATAGTAAATAGGTTTTGGGCCAACTTAAAATGGTTAAACTAAATTAATGACCTTACAATAATGGGATAAAGGCCCAATAATAAATAAAATAAGTCCATTAACTTAAAAGTAGCCTTAGGCCCAAAACAAAGCTTATATCCTCCTAAGTTAACACTTAAAATGACTAAGTAAAATAGAAGGAATTCCATAGTTAGAGATTTAAATAAAACTTGAATATTTTAGGCCTAATAATAATATAAAAACCCACTTAATAATAATAAATGGCTAGAGAAAGGGCTTACCCACTTAATTAAACTATAAAATCAACTAAGTTAAAAGGGAAGCATATAAAATTCAAATTTAACCCTTATCTAAAATTGTGGTTGTAGGTTTCAACTCCCAAAATGGGTCCTTCTATGAAAAAGTACGTCTAAAATCGTTTCAAATCGACAATAAGAATGTAAAAAATAGACTTAAAATGAAGAAGTTAGAGCGAAAAAAAGTTTTAACTATGCTTGAGGATTTAGGGCGGGCTTCAGTAATTTGGTAAATACCCTCTTTCAATTACTTACATATACATTATTATTATGTTTTAGGTCACTTAATTTCTAATTTAGGAGCTCCAAAGGTCAGGATAAGTATGCAAGTAAGCTAAGTGAGGGAGTTTTGATGAACTGCTACTTGCTTATGTTTGATAATTGCTTAATGTTTTATTTCTTACCCTTAATTGTATTGTCTGTTAAGTGTTTGGTTGTTTTGTATGCCAACATCTATGTGATTACTTTATTAAATTGGTAAGTTTAAATATTTGGCCAAATTAATCAGATATACCGGTTGCATATCTGTGATCTATTAGTTGTAGACTAGGATGTCTATACCTTTCCTAAGTTTTTTGAAAATTTTTCGAAAATGCATTTTTGAAATGTTTTACAATTCAAATAAAGATTTATCAACCTAGTGAGTACTCATAATAGTTGTCTACAACATTTTAGTTATTGGGGTAAAGCTAGTAGATCATCTTCAGTTGATTGATAAAGAGTAGCTTAAGATGGAACTCTCATGATTTAGCCTATGGGGCATTATATGGGTTTGTTGATAGTGAGCTCATGGGACATTATAATGATTATTGATAGTGGATAGCCCTAGATGGGATCCACCTAATTGATTAGTATTGTACTCTTGACTAAGGTAATAATCGAGTTTCATAGGGATGGTATCTATAAACAGCCTCATGTAGGTAAGGTGAGGTGCCTCATGCGATCAAGTACTAGGGATAATCGATGTGTAGACTATATAAATCTACACCTTTGATGATTTTAGAGCCCCGTGGATGTATCCTTTTCATTAATCTCATTTGCATTCATTTCACATATAGCTAAATTGCATGTTTGTGAATAATGCTTACTAACTTACTTAAATAGTGGTGGCGTAGGACAAACTCACTAAGCTATGGTATACTTACCCGCTAATAGTTCCTTTTTGCAAGCAACCAAAAGCTAGGAATGGGCTAAGATTAGAGTACAAAGTGTTCCTTTAAGTAGTTGGATTAGAGGGATAAGATTATTTTAGTAGACTATATTAGTTAAATTAGATCCTTATAAAATTTTTGTAGCTTGTAATATTGTTGAAGTTTAATTATTCCGTCTTATTATTTGGTATGTGATTCCAACTCTTTACGGTCTTGGTGGATTGAGGATTTTAAGGTTACTTTAGTTGCTTATATAAAATTTCTCATTCCAAGCTCCATGAGCTATACATATACAAACTTGATTATACAAGTTTTAGACTCACAACTCACCTAATCTTGATTTTACAAAATTCTCAATCACAATAACTCTCAAAACAAACTTAATCTCAAGCATAGTGCTCTCTCTCAAAGTTCTTCTAAGTATAAATCACTTTACACTATACTAGGGTTTTACAAATGATTTAGCAAATTAAGTACACAAGACAAAGGGCAAGTGAACAAAAGGAATAATTGTAGATTCTAGCTCTATTTCTTGTCCTTTAACTACTTAACAATTTATAATTATAACCTCTTAAGAAAATCTAACTGTTAATCCACTTTTCTCTTCATTTAATGCTTTATAACGACTCTTTTTTATGTAAACCAGCAAAACGGTTTAAGTAGGACTAATTGGATGGTCCATTCAAATGGGGTCACCATTTGAATAGTTTTCAAGTCACCAGTTGTATGGTCCAACATAGCTTACTGACCTGCAGTAACTGGCCGGTTGGTCTAGTGATAACTAGCTACAGTCTATCACCTACCACTAATTTGCAGCAACTAGCCGAACAGTCCAACGACAACCAATTGCATAGGCTATTAGCTGCCACTGATCTAGAGCAACTAGCTGGATGGTCAATACTAAAACAGTTGAACAACATATACTGAGTATAACAAATAGTTCTATTCCCTTTTACTTCTTTCAAGAATTTCAAACTTAGTCTAATCAAGTTATATTATAAAGATATCATGTAAAACATAGTGTTATAAAGATAATTTAAGTCTTTTATCAAATTAACTATGTTTTTATAAGATTTGCAAAGAGGTTCATAATAAATGATTAATTTAACATAACTTACATGGTTTTGTTCTCATTAAAATCACACATAAGAACTTATTGGTTCAACAATTTCCCCCTTTTTGATGAGGACAAAACTTTACAAAACAAACTCACCCTAAAAAATGATATTCCCCCTTAAATCAACAGTCCCCTTTAAAGGATTTGCTTTAAGAATGTTTATGGGAAAGTTAATATAAGAGCAAGTTGAAAGTGTTTAAGTTTCATTTTAGAGGATAGCTTATTCAATTTCATGTTTCAATTTGATACTTATTAACTGACCAATCTCTTCAATTTTATGATCACTCCTTCACTAAACTTGGACAAAAAAACAATTAAGTGACTTGAATTCTTCTCTTCCTTTGGCCTCATGATGTGCTTAGGAGTTTAGTTATCACTAGGACTTACTGTAGTAGATTAGAACCAATGGGTCCTTCGAAACATCAAAGAAAATAGGGTGAGTCGATTTATGAGTGGACAAGAGTAGCTAACATGAAGTTGATCAAATGATATGATACATAATGAACATAAGACGGCTTGACACTTCACTTGATATGACACATAAGTTGATGTCAAGGTTTACTCACCACTAATCTTGAGCTATTCGGTAAGATTATATAAGAGTATAAAAATGGACTTGGAAAGGGTTGTCTTATAAGAACAGTATATTTGATGTATATCTGTAATATAAGATGTTTTCGACTTATAAGGAAAAAGGGACTATTTATAGCAAGTCCTTAGGGCAATCATATAAATAAAGAAATTATAAAAAAAACATATAAAAGGGGATTCCTAATATAAATGGAAAAGGGAAAAAAGGACAAACAACAAAAAGGGAAAAATATTACAGTATCAAGTGAAATGGACAGGTAGTAGCGTAACATTGATTCTATACATAGATTCTCTAATCATAGTAGGAGAGGGAAATCAAGATGTTGTGGCATCAGGGACTACCGAGATGAGGAAAGGGTATAGCAAGTGTCAGTAAGAAGTCGGACAAAAGTACTTGGCCTAAAGAAGAGTGTCTTATCACTCGGTAGGAGTTTGTCGGCAATTGAAAGTTCGATCATTTGGCATAGAGCCTTCAGCAAGTGAATAGTTGATGTTGGCATAAGAGAGAGAACAAAGTAAGGTGTAACCTCTCAGATTTGTCCAGGAATTCAGCCATTCTTCTTCTGCATAGAGTCTTTCATCAATGGTAGGTTGCCAAGAGAGGATTCTTCAAGTGAAGGATTAGAGGCCTTAGAGTCGTGTGTAAGTAAGGGGACTAATGGTCGATATCTCATTAGTTCCTTAGAGTTGTTGAAGATTTGCCCTCAAATCTTGGCCCTCTTCCCCATCAGGTACGTAAGGTATTAGATTAGCCACATTAAAAGTAGTAGATACACCTTATGCATCAGGCAACTCTAGCTCATAGGCATTATTGTTGATGTGCTTAAGGATTTCAAAAGGTTTGTCTGATCTGTAGGAAAGCTCGTTCATTCTCTTCCCAATGAAAGGCTCCTTACTGAAGTAGACCCAAACATGGTTTTTGGGGTTGTATACCACCTGTCTCTTTCCTTGACTTCCTTGTTCCTTCTACCAACAGTTGTGCTAGGTGCTTAGCAACCTTTTGATGTAACTTCTAGTATTCTTCGGTGTGTTACATGCCTAATTGACTTTCCCCTTGTACTTCCAGGCTGACAGCTATACCCAAGGGTAAGTTCGGGTTAAGTTCGTAGACGACCTCAAAAGATGACTTTCATGTCAAGCTGTGAACTAATCAGTTATAAGTGAACTCAATGATAGGTAGGTATAGGTCTCAATCATGAAATTCTTCCCTACAGTTACTCGTAGAAGGTTGTTGACTGTCATATTTACTACTTCGGTTAGGCCGTCTATTTGAGGGTGGCAAGAAGTACTGTACATAAGCTTAGTGCTGAGTTTCCTTTACAGGGTTTTCTAGAAAAAACTCATGAACTTCGAATCATGGTCGAATATAGTACTTCTCGGTAGCTTATGTAGACGTACAATTTCCTACAAAAGGAGGTTAGTGATAAATAAAAAATCATTAGTTCTATGGCAGGGAATGAAGTGGCTCATCTTACTGAAACGATTGACTACAACCATAATGGAGTCATGTCTACTTGGTGTTTGGGGAAGGCTAAGCATTAAATCTATGCTGAGGTCGATCTATGGGCGCTTAGGTATGGGTAGGGGTGTCTACTCTCCATAAGGCTCTCTCCTTCCTTTTACATGCTTACACACCTTGTACCTCTCAAGAATTTAGTGCGCATCCTTCATTATCCAAGGCCAGTAGAAATGTTCTTTTAAGATTTTAGCCATCTTCTTTTCATCAAAATGGTTAACTAAGCCTCCAGCATGAGCTTTACAAACGAGTAGTTCTCTAGTTGAACCACTCAGCACATAAACTTGCTTACCCTTCATTAGGAATCCTTGACTCAAGTAGAGTCCATCTACAATACCTCCAATATTGCACTTGGCGACTAAAGGCCTAAAATACTAATCATACTTATATTGATTGGGTAGGGTATCGAATCCAAGTACCATGGCCTACATATTTTTAATAAAAGTATGACGACGAGAAAGAGCATCGGCCATAGTGTTCGTGGTCTCTTTCTTATACCAATGATGTAACAGAAGAACTCCAATAATTCAACCCATTTGGCACGATGTCAAGAAAGTTTTTGCTGCCTACGAAGATGCTTAAGAGACTCATGATCTAAGTAGATGATTAATTCTTTTTGCAATAAATAATGCTGCCAGTTTTATAGTGTTTGGACAAGGGCATAGAACTCCTTGTCATAAGCTGAGTAATTTAGGGCAACACCTCAGAGTTTTTGCTAAAATAGGCAATTAGTAGGTGCTCCTACATAAGGATAGCACCAATGCCAACACTGGACATGTCACATTGAACCTCAAAAACTTTCTTGAAGTTTGATAGGGTAAGTACTGAAGCAAACATCAGCATATAGTTCATATCCTCAAAACTCTTCTGAGCTTTCTTCGACCACTTAAACTCAATGTTCTTCTTGGTCAATTTAGTTAATAGCACAGTTATGGAACTGAAGTTTCGAATGAATCTCTAATAAAACGAAGCTAGACCATGCAAGCTCTTAACTTCAGCATCACTAGTTGGCATAAGCCACTCACGACTAGCTCTAACTTTCTAGTCATCAACTCGATCTCCTTTCCCTAAAACAACATATCCGAGGAATACAACCTTGCTTTGATATAATACATATTTCTTCAGGTTGCCAAATAATTACTTGGCAAGGAGGATGTCGAACACTGATCTTAAATGCTTAACACGAGTGATGAGGATGGTACTGTAGAGCAGAAAGTCATCAAAATAAGCTACAACACATTTGCCAATCAATGTTCTAAGCACATGATTCATTAGCTGCATAAATGTACTTGACACATTAGTTAGGCCAAATGGCACTACCATCCATTCAAATAGGCTATCCTTTGTTTTGATGGCTATCTTCCATTCATCTTTGGACCACATTCGTACTTGGTGGTAGCCACTTTTTAGATCAATCTTTGAAAAGATGTAGGCACCATACAACTCATTGAGCATATAGTTTAATTGTGGGATCGGGTATCGGTACTTAACAATAATTTTGTTAAATGGCATAGCTATCAATGCACATTCTCCATGACCTATCTTTCTTTAATACTAGCATGGCGAGGATGGCACATGGGCTCATATTCTCTTAGACATACTCGTGATCTACTAACTCATCAACTTACTTCTTTAGCTCAGTTGCCTACTCAAGATTAAACCTAAGAGGGTCAGTTTAGTAGGACTACTCTAGGCTAAAGATCAATGCAATGCTCAATGCCTTGTAAAGGTGGTAAACCTTTCGACATCTCAATAGGAAATAGATTAGCATACTCTTCTAGTAGAGCTCCTACTTCGATTAGGCATTTCTCTCACTTCTAAGAGTCTCTTGACTAAAAGGAGCACATAGTCCTCGACTTTGACTTCTTAGGCAAACTGAGCTTGAGAAATCACTAAGGACTTCCATTGTAGAGATCTAGCAACCTTTTCTTGGGCTTCCTGCACTTCCTTAGGACTCATGGGTATGAGTATAATTTTCTTCTCGTCCTTCTAGAACATATAGGTGTTCTTGTATCCATCATACAATATTCTCAAGTCAAACATCCATGGTCAGTAGAGTAATATGTGAGAAGCGTACATCAGAAGGACATCACACAACACCTCGTCTCTATAGCTATCACCAATGGTAATTGGTAATCTAACCTACTCAGTAACATGTAAGCTTACTTTCTCATTCAGCCAGTGAATCTTGTACAGCTTAGGGTGTAGGAGAGTTGGCAATTTCATAGCCTTAACTACCCCTTGCACTATGACATTAGTATAGCTCCCTTTGTCAATGATCAAAGCATATAAATTACCATTGACTTAGTAATTCATAGGGTAGAGATTCTCCCTCTACTCATTCTCATTAGTTACAAATGCATCGAGAGACTATTGAAAGACAGAACAATACTTGGCATTACCCTTAGGAGGTGTCTCAACATTGGGGTCTTCTTGAAACTCTTCCAACAATTGTTTGACTCCTATCTCTTCCTCTCCTTCACTTACACTCTTTACTTGAAACAAAGGCTTGTCTCCCTTAATAGTTATAACTTGGCAGTTAGGACATTAACAAGCTAAGTACCCATAATTGAGACATTTAAGGCATTTGATTTCTTGGGTCTTTCTTCCAGAGCTCTAATCTTAGTCTTTTTAGACCTTGGGTTCCTCAACCTTGCTCTTACCTTTGCCTTCTACTGGTTGGATTGGCACTTACCTACGACGTTCTACTTCGAAACTATTTGATGCTTAGTTATTCCCTAATCAGCTCGGCATGCTGCTTCTGTATGGCAGCATAGGTTGACTACTTAGCATATGACTAACCTGGTTCTACCTTTGTCTTTTGACTCTCTATGCTACCCCGATGGCTTCATCTAGAGTCGTAAGACTCTATAGCTCCACTATGTTACCAATTTCGGCTCTAAGCCTAGAAATAAACCTTATGATAATTCTCATCTCAGGTTTGTCAACATCCACTTCATCTAACTCCAACCTTCTTCTTGCCATTCTATCAACACGACGGGTTACTGCTTGGTTCATCGAAAATGCTTTTGGTACTTGTTCATTCATTTGCCTCCTAGGCCTATCTCTCATTTTTTAACCCTATTCAACTACTCTTTCTGTCGACCCAGTCTCTAAGACTCTATATTGAAACAGCTAAATTAGCTACAATAGCAGCAAGGTCTTGTATCTGCTCATCAATAGTACATGGGGTTCGTTAGGTAACGCGACCACGGCCATGAGCATCACTTTTGGCATTGTTGATCTCTCCTTGAATACTAGGATTTGACATTCTCGTAAAGAAATAGGTTCAAAACATACTCTTCATGTAGGAAAAATCACCGCGCAAAGAAAATACCAATCCAACAATGAATTATGATACCAATCACACACGACACTCGGTTATAACCTTAAGCTCTAATACTAGGATTATATAATGTACCTAGGAGCTTAGTTATCACTAGGACTTACCGTAGTAGATTAGAACCAATGGGTCCTTCGAAACATCGAAGAAAATAGGGTAAGTCAGTCTACGAATAGACAAGAGTAGTTGACGTGAAGCTACTTAGAGGATATGACATACCAACGAACACAATACAGCTTGATACTTTCTTAATATGACACATAAGTTGATGTCAAGGTTCACCCGCCACTAATCTTGAGCTATTTGACAAAATTAGATATGAGTGTATAAAAATGGACTTGGAGAATGTTGTCTCGCAAGAACAGTATATTCGATGTATATTTGTGATGTAAGATGTTTTTGGCTTATAAGGAAAATGGACTATTTTTAATAAGTCCCTAGAGCAATCATATAAATAAAGAAATTACAAAAAGGCATATAAAAGGGGAATTCCTAATACAAACGAAAAAGGGTAAAAAGGACAAATAACAAAAAGGGAAAAATAGTATAGTGTCAGGTGAAATGGATAAGTGGCAACATAACATTGGTTCCATACATAGATTCTCTAGTCACAGAAGGTGAGGGGAATCAAGGACTATTAAGATGAGGAAGGGGTGCAACAAGTATCGGTAGAAAGTTGGAAGAATGTATTGGGCCTAAAGAAGAGTGTCTCATCATTCGATAAGAGTCTCTCGACAATTGAAAGTTTGATCATTTAGTACAGAGCCTTTGGAAAGTGAATAGTCAGCATTGGCATAAGAGAGAGAATAGAGCAGGGTGTAACCTCTTAGATTTGTCAAAGAATTCAACCATCCTTCTTCCTTATAGAGTCTCTCGTCATCAACAGGTTGCTGAGAGAGGATTCTTTGAGTGAGAGATTAGAGGCCTCAAAGTCGTGTCGAGTAAGAAGATTAGTGGTTGACAGCTCATCACCTCATCAAAAAGATTATAATCTAGGTGGTGAAGAGGAAGAGAAAAGCAAGTCAAAAAATCTGGCATAGCCCTATCTTAATCCCTAGGGTATGCCACCATCAAAAGAACATTATCTAATAGCCAATATACCCAAACAATACAATGCAAAATCATTCTTAAGATATCAACTAATTTATTATTACAACAAGATATTCCATACATCTAAGCAGCTAAAGTTCACAACAGATATCATAAACACATATAGGTATTCTAGGCCAGTAGCTAAAATCCAAAGTCAATAGACAATCAAAGAGAGATAACTAAAGACGATCTTAAGGACCAATCAATACATTAGGCGACCTTAATGGCTTCTTTGAAGGTAAGAAAGGATTGTACCTTGATAACATCTCTTAGCTCATATCTCAGGCCAGTAACAAATTTTGAAACAGTTTGAACTTTAGGCTCATTTACCTCATACTTGATCATCATTACTTAGAACTTTATGTATTCATCAATAGATTAGTTCCCTTGTTTTAGCACCTGAGACTTCGCATAAGTGTTCAAATAATATGAATCAATGATGAACCTTCATCGCATGACCCTCTTCATTTCTTCCCATGTTTTGATACCTCGTAGATCATCCTTTCCTCTCACCATATGCAACTTCTTCCACCACATGTAGGCATACCTAGTAAATTCCAGGCAATAAGTCTAGCTTTGTCATCCTTAGCATAATGATATCAATCAAATAACTTCTAAAGTTTCTCTTCCTAATCTAAGTACTCATTGTCACTACTACTTCCTAAGAAGTTCAAAACTTAAACGTTTACATTGTCATTACTTTTGGTAGCTTGAAGAACATACTTTTCTTCATAGTAATCCTCATCAAACTCCTCTTCAACTTCATCAACATCATCTAAATTGATTCCTCAACAAGCTGGTTGCTATACTCTTCTTCGAGGATGCTGAAAAGGATACTTAACTCTATTAGTTCAACCTTCAAGTCTACTAATTCGGGGTGCTCTTTCCAACCTTTCATTAACCGCATAGAACTCTTCGTCATCATTATTTTCTTCTTCTATGACCTTGATTCTTTTATTAGCTCTTTGGTTGACTCCTCCAACTCGAATATTATAAGTTGGCTAAACTCTTCTATGATGGACTTCATTATTAGGCAGGGGATGTTGATATTCAACTTAGACTTCCTCTAAAGTCTCATCAATAACACATTCATAAGCTTGGTGAACTTTTTTAATATGGATTATGACTTCTCTTTGCATTATGAATAATATATTTTCTAAAAGCTTAGTAAGTTGATCCATCTATTCATCTATGGTTCTTAAGGTTTGCTTTGCATGTCAACCCTAGCCTGGAGCATCACCTCATTATCTCCAACCACTACGTTCACACTTAGGTCGATCATTTTATCACTCAACAACTCCATACATAGCTTTTGATAACCACTTCTCCAACAACCATGGTTTTGACAACCACTAAACCACCACAACAAACACAATATGTCAACACTAACTATTGACCTTAACAACCACTAGCCCCTTTGGCAACAACCAAGTAAGCACATGGAACAACAATGATACTCCTACTATGACTCTACTTCAAGAACTCTTTTTAAGAAATGAAGGTAGAGCATGATAGAACTCACAAAAACATACTCACCACAACTAACACAACAACAAAAGCCTCAAGTACAATTGTAACTCAAGCAATACACATAACATTGATCAAACTCTTGGCTTTACTTAGAACCTTAAGCTCTAATACCAAGATAATAGGGTTAAAGTGAACGCGAACTTTAGAAGTAGTCTTCTCATAGCGTAAATGGGTCCTTTGAGAACTATTAAATAAATATAAGTGGGTTTAGGTAGAAATGTAAGTAGTGATATTTAAGCAAAAACCATGATAGCTCAATGGATGTGATGTACTACTTAAGCTTACCAGGGCTTACAACACGTTGGATGTGACTCACTAGTTTAGGTTAAAGGTTTGCTCGTTGCATAACCTTGCATAAGGGTTGATAAAAGTTGGGGTTAGGGTTCTCTTGCACAAATGGAGAAGAGAATAAACTTAGAGAATTCTCTCACACAAATAGAGAAGAGAATAAACTTAGAGAAAATTCATTCAATAGAATGGAAATATTTGATTACAACATTTGTTATACTAGGATATTTATACTTAGGTTCTTAGGGTTCCATTACAATAATTATACATAATTACCCAAAAGGGTAAAAACAAAATACAATGATGTATAACAAGAGAAAGGAGAAATTTGTAATCCTTCTAGAAAGAGAATATTTGAAATAAAGTTACATGTTTGAAGCTTATGGGATAAGTGTCTTCAATCCTACTGCATAACGAATTTTGACATATGAGGAAATGGTTAGTAGCACTTGGGTCTTTAACTAGGTCGAAGCATTCATTGGGGGTTAACTTAGAAACAACATCATGATAGTTTTGCATAGGAGATGTAAGGAGATCTTTCAAATAGGTTACCATTGTAGGTCGTGAGTCTTTAGGTAACTTGGACTAGAGTTGTTCTTGTGTGACAATGCTACACTTATGGTAACTTAGATGTATGACTAGATTAGCTTAGCACAACAAGTTGGCTTCTTGTGAAAGGCAATGGGTAAGGATCTAGTAGGCAATGTGAGTTAAACCCCTAGCTTAAGAATGGTAGAGAGGACCTAAAGGTTGATTCCCATCACCATTGGATTAAGATGAGACATGATGAAGAGTGGAATATTGCATTTAAGACAAGGCAAGATATCTATAAGTAGTTGTTCATGCCCTTTCACTTGATGAATACATTGAACACATTTATAAACATGAAACCATGTCATGTAAGAGTTGATTGGTAAGTATGTCATTGTCTCTTTTGACGATATACCAACATACAACCTTGACCTTCATAGTCATGTTGAGCATTTAAGATCAGTCTTTGATATACTCTAAGATTTAGGATCTCTAAAGCTTTTGGAAGTATCACCCTTTACTTGAGGTTAAGCCATGCCTATTATTGCTTAGGGGTGAGTGAAACTGTGTAAGCCCCTTATAGTTACACCTTGATGACTACGAATATAAGGAATCAAGGAGTAAAAAGTATCTTAGAGTGGAATTGGGTGCTAGAACCTAGTTATAATGTGCTTAAATACTTTCCAACTTGAGCAATGATGGGCATTGAAACCATACTATATACAATTACTAGTCAATTATATATACAATTTGCATTGCATATACTTGATCATACATTTATATGCTTATTAATCTACTTGCTTATTATTGTTTTTCAAACTAATTGGAGGGTTTACTCACTAAGTTAGCAGTAACTTATACCCCCATAATATGTTATTATGTAGGTTAGTCTATGGCTAAAGCCAGGCTACATGATGCCTAAGGTCAGTAACTAGGCTTTGTGATTCAAAGAGAGATGAGAGCATGAGTGGACTTTATGTCATTCATTTGGACTCTTATTTATGTTATTATTATTACAATTGAGACTATAGTTTGGCATTATGTATTTAGGAGTACTGGAGATCCTATGATTATGGGACCCACGTCCCTGACTTATTTTTAAGCTTATTTATGCTATGCTAATATTATGCTTAGTCATTTAGTATTGTTGGAAACTAGAAGCTTGTGGTGTAACTTCTTTGTTGCAGTTGGCCTTGTACGCTATATTGGACATTCTTAATGAATAGACTAATGATGGTGGTTAATCTCGGATCATCATATAGCATACGATGTACTACTATGACTTAGATACCCTTTAGGTCATGACATTTTGAGTTCTTAAAGGACTTATAAACAAAGAAGTACAAAACAATGAAAAAATAAAATGCATCAAAGAAAACAAAAAGTAAAAGGTAAAACTACATCTAAAACTACTCTTACTCTACCTAAAAATATGAATAGTCTACCAAAAGCAACATAAAACTAAGAGGGCTAATTCCTTGCCACTACATAATACATCAAAATCAAAGAAAAGCACAAAAGTTAGTAAATATATCCTGAAAAGCACATCTTGCTAGTCTTCCTTTGTCTCTATGTCCTCCTCCACTGAACCAATAATATCAAACACCAATATTAAGTGTCCCTCTTAAGACAATTTTAGCTTTAGGCTTTCTCCTATTTTGTTCAATTAACTGATCAAGCACAAAATCAAAATGAGTAAGCAATTAGTCTTTAACTTTATAACCTTAGTGTGTCAAAACAACATGGTTTCTAGTCAAGCTTAACCACTAAATAACAAATTGTATCTATTTATGTGAAGAAACACTCCAAAGAGTGCAAAAATTCATAAGAAATTCTAAGACTATGGAAACCTATAATGTAGATGTTATGCTCAAGTTCATGAATAAACTAAGTCATGCCCAACAAAATAACTAACTAGATTGTTGTGCTTTTGGATGCAAAGAACAAATCAAAACAAAAATCACACATCTTTAAAATACTAAAACCAAATATATGAAAAATTATATAACCCTTAATTATAGATGAAAAAGAGGGCAAAAGATGAAGGATACAAATAAAGAAAAGAGAAGAAAGATACGTACTTGATTTTAATGATGTAAGCATTAAAAACCGAATGGGGAGAGAGAGAAATCAAGTAAACAAACTAAAAAGGAAGAACCTTTTTTTTTTTAATATGGCGATAGGGGTTGGACATGAGTGTATCTCGTGCTTGTGTATCTGTAGTATTTTTTTTAAGACTTATTGATATACGCAACCTTGACATGGTCATGTCAAAGGTAATGAACATTTTGGCCTAATATTAATTGCCGACACGACATAGACATGACCATGTCTGACAGTTATGTACCTTTTTGGTCATTCTTACATACCAATAGTACCCATACATGATCATATTGTGTTTATCACTTATCTTTCCAAGCTTCATTCCTTCCTTGAAAAGTGATGTGCATGGGAGGCAACATGACCGTGTTAGTCTCATGTATCTTCTTATCTTCAATAATTTCACTTAAGTCATGCATAAATCATCACTTTAACTCAAGGTAAGCTATAGAAACAAAATAAAATAGTTTCAACCTTGCAAAAATCAATTGTAGTTGCTGATTTCAAAAAATAATACAATGGAGTAATAAATAAATATATTTTTTTTAAGTTTTCATTTTTTTTCCACAAGACCATAAAAAATGAAAAAAATAAAATAAAAATGGTATTGAAAATTAAATGAAAAAGCCTAAACCACATAATAGTGGGTTGCCTTTACTAAGGTCTCATGAGAAAGTATTTCATTCCCTCAATTCAACAAAAGATAAGGGAAAGATAATTCTCAACATATAATTATTTCTCTTTAGCTCAATCCTATAGTAGGTTCAACAAAAGGAGGGAATACATGAATGCCTCTTCAAACTCTATTATGTATCATGGAAGTTTTAGGCACTCCAACTCAGGTTGATCTTCTTTAACCTCAATCACTTCTTTAGAAACTAAAGAGGGCTCTGAATAATTGAATTCAAATTTTTTTTAACCTCTTCAATCTCTTCCTTTAGGGTTAATAAATTGACACACTCCTCACTCATTATAGGAAGCACCTCTAGATCTTAGGAGCTAAAGATCACATCAAAGTTTTCCTTTAATTCCTCTTCACTCTCAAACCATTAGGCTTCACATTGTTGGCTAATAGGATCCCTTAGATTTTCCAACTCCTCCTCAACCACCATGTTACCCTTATCTCTATTAGCCTCTCTAAACGTAACTTCAACTACCCACTTAGAAGTGGACCTCTCAATATTCTCCACCAATCCCTTTAGTTCCTCAAGAGTATTTGAAGGTATAATCTGTTCTAGTGTTTACTCTTAAGATGGTTCCAAAGAGTATAGATATGAAGGTTTAGTGTATCCTAAAGTATTATTTCCTGAAAGGTAGTTGAAGGGTTTTACCCCTAAAGTCCTAAGGTGATGTATTTAGGTTGTTGAGGTTTGGACTAGTTCATTGAAAGTATAAGGAGACTCTATTTCATATTATTCCAAGTACTTCATAAGAATTTTTCCAATAGTTTCCTCTCTTGGGAGCTCTTATTAGAAACTAGGATATAGTGTATGTGAGGTATATGAGTTTTGCCACTAAAGGTAGGAGTCAGAACACTTACATGAAGAAGGATAACCTCTACTTTGCCTATACACATTATCCAAATTCATAGGTGCAAATTCTTTATATCTACTATTAGGATGTTACGCCCCGAAGTCACAGAGTCGCAACAATCCCGCCGTATAAACCATTCTATGATAGTAACTGGCCTCACAGTGCCTACCATAGACATGACCTACACAAGGCGTCGACGATTCCTTACTTTGAAGTAAACAGTCCGATTAACAATTAAACTACAATTATGATAAATAGTGCAAATTTCTAATAACATGTACAATATTATATATATATATATATATGTCCACAGAGCTTTCTAGGAAGTTTTATATAATATAACAGTTTACTAGATTACAGAATAACTACCAGTCTTTCATTCTTAATTACATGGTCACTCTAGTTAAACACTATACTAAGTAACTTGATCCTTACACCCCTGGCTTCCAACAGACTAATCTCTGGGTAATTGTAAGGAGACATAGTACTTTGAGTGTTCAGAAATCAAAACTTGCAAAAGGATCTATAAGGGTATGAGCAACTATAGCTCAGTAAGTTGAATTGGAGACTCATGAATGCATATAAGCATAAACAGGGTTATCAAACAATTATTTTTATGCAATACAACAATCAAGTGTCATCGCACAACGTAGTCCGGTCTGTTGTGAAATAAGAGAAATTTCACCCGCTCCAATTCGGGTTGAGGAGTTTCTATGTTATGTAGTAGCTCACAACCAAACCCAGGCTTGTGCAATGGAGACCTCACTCCTCCCGCGACTACCTTCAAACCATTGACTTCACCCTCGCCGCGACCTCCTCTCCTGTCACTTAGTTCGACTAAGGATGAAGAAGGGACCATTTTGCAATCCTGCGCTATCCCTTTCGAAGGGGTCGATATTTGGTTGGAGAATCCTATAATCTCCTAACAGGTTGCAATGCATGACATTATTAATTATTTAGGGTCGACTGATATTAAATTTCGTTTAGGGTGTTCAAACAATTTCATACCAATTCAATCAGTCACAAAATCACTCACAATACAAATTCAGCATGAATTCAGATACATCAAACACATGCGTAAACTACTTACAATCACAATCATATACAAGCCTAAGTCTCCGAGTACTACAAAACTAGTACTCTATTACAATAAGCAATAACCCAACTTACTTGGATTTGCTCGATCGCTTGATCCCTTAATTGCAAGGTGATTTTATCTCTGGATGTCCTATAATACAAATAGGTCTTTTTAGTACTTAAAATTTACGGTTTCATATTCTAAGTTATATTTTAATTCATTTTTGTCTGTGTATGCCCATTACGTCCTAATGATTTGTGTACTCTATTCTGGTGTTCAAATCCTAAATGAGATTTTAAACATTGATTTCTAAGCCTGAAATATGCTTGAATCCTAATGTGAAATTAGTTACATTAAGCTCGAGTGTCCAAATATCCTATTGGGTCGTAATTTGGTATTCTAATCTATTTGGTACACGCTAACCCTAATCGCGATATCGGAGTTATTCCCGATGTGTAAAAATCTTACATTTTGAGACTTTTTCTTAAGATTAATTATTATTTTCAGATTTATTATTTTTCTAATTTCTATTATAATATTATCTAAATAACTCTATTTTTTTAGATTTATTAATTTACAATATCACATATTACTAATTTCTTATATTACTTACCTAATTTCCCTAATTAACCATACTTAATACCTAAAGGCTAGGATTAGGGTTTCACTTCAGAGATTAACATCCTTAAACATATAATTAATATCCTAATCAGTAATTAACATCCTAATCACCTAATTAACCCTAAATCACCCAATTTTCCCATCATTATAAGGCTAAAAATTAACTTAAAAATTTAGAAAATTAATTTTAAAAAAATGGCTTCATAGCACTGTTCTACATCATATGAGCATCCTACAAAAAAATTTTGAACTCTAGACTACACTTCTAAGCCTATTTATTTTCCGGTTTAGTCATGCTCAGTTTTGAACAATTTGTTAAGGACCCTATAATTACAGATTTAAAATTAGAATTGCTTCTTGTTCCTTCATTACGTTAATTCATGGACATATGGTTAGATTAAAATTTAGATCTTGGCTAGATGTTGGATTTCAACTTACATAGGCTTCAAAGGTGTGGGCTTAGACGCCATCGAATACAGGCTTTCTTGATACATTTTTCATGGACTTCTCACACTAAGATACCTTTTGTATATACTTTCTAAATCAGCTTCATTTCTTGTACATTTTCTAAATCTCCTTTTTTTTGGGGAAATTTGTTCTAAAATTATAAAAAAATCAAGTATAAAAATAACACCAATAATACATTAAAAATGTATAAAAGTTTATAAATATAACCTATAAAATGAGCATAATCATGCTTAATCACCTAGCCGCCTCTGTTACAACGTATTACTGTGACACTAAATGATACAAAATGTAGTTTGTATCTTTTAGTTAATGTTAGCATTTCCATGTGATTCAATAAAAAATTAATAATTTTAGGATTTGGATTTATTTGATTTATATGGTTTTTGTGTTTAGGGTTTTTGTGTGAGACCCTGGCTGTTCAAATTGATACAAATTACAATATTCAATACGATTTAGGGCATTCAGAAAATCTTGTCCTAATTGAATCATATTTCAATATGAGGTCACATGAATTAGAAGAAGAGTTTTAGTAAGGTTTATTTTTAGAAATAAAGTATATAAAATATCTAATTTCAATAAAATGTAATTTTGTCGAGATTGCTCAATAATTATTGGAAACTCAAAATTTGAGTTTTGAGATACAACAAGACTTTAGAAAATAATTTGACTTATAAAAATAATATTTTGAAGTCGAATAGCATGTAGTGCAATTATATAAATATACTATACACACTATATGCATTCGATATGCATATATATTAATATAATATGCTAAATAATAGATAAAATATGTATTAAATCGTTAAAAAATTATAAAAAATATAAAACAAACCTATAACATTTGGAAATTGGTGTGACATGAAATCAAATCAGCAAGAAAACATTAGGTTTAGTTGTCAACTTAAAATTAAGCCTAATACTTAGCATTGCCACTAATAAAAGTTATGAAATTGACACTTTGACACTTGTTTCTACTTTCCACCAACTAAGAGCATTACAAAAGTAAGTGTGGAATTGAAGTTTAGTCATTTTAGCAAGTTTGAATCAATAAAAGACTCTTAAATAAAACTAATTTAGAAAATTATCAAAAATAGGAAAAATATTAGAAAATAGCGAAGGATTGCGATTCTTACAGTTACATAGAACCTGACATTAAGTGGCTTTGGAATTAAGGGTTTGGAGGTGAAAGGATGTGCATAGACGCACTTGGGTGGTCAGAGATTTATTCATTGGTAAGTCTAAATTTAGCATCTAATTTTCATTTAATTATTGAAAATATCAAATTATTTCTAAAAATTATGAAAATTTGTTTCTAGAAATCATTTTGCATTTATTTTAATGTAGTGATTTTATTTTGTTAAAATAATAATGATTTATAATACTTGCTCAAAAAAGTTTGTTATTCCAACAAATTTTAAATTAGCTTTTCAAAATATTAATGATATTGTCTTGAATTGAAAAATTTTGTACAATGCATTGATGTTATGTACTAAATTGTAGTATTAAGAATTTTTGAAATCTTTGCATTTACTATTTATTAGAATTTATTTGGCTATTGCTAGCAGTTTTTCAAATTAAGAGAAATACTTAGTTTTTGAGATAATTTGTTATTAGAGTCAACATGTACTGATTTTTGGTATATATATATATATATATGTTATATTATGATCTTAGGGATAAGCGTAATTATTTACCTTTTTTAGCTAATTTTAGCGAAATTAAGCTAAAAACTAATAATTTTTGAAATGTTATATATTATGTTAATGTAATGCTTTTCATATCTAGAACTTAATGAGTATAATTTTCTAAGTTTAACATATTTTTTTGTAGATTTAATTGAGTACATGCACCAAATATTGAGAAATTTCTTAATATATGCATATATTTTGTTAAATACAATAAATAAGGTAATTTATATGATTGATATTGTAATTAAGGGAGTCTTTGCTAATATTACACCTGATATGTCCTTTACTGACCCTAACTTGGGTTGATTAAGAAATGAGGATTTTATAAGTAAATATAGCAATTTAGTTGAATTAGAGGACATATTAGACTAAGGATCAAAAGATGCACTTAGTGGCCTTTGTGTAAGTTAGGCTTTGAGATTGAGTCAAATGGAGTACCTAAGATTCATAATTACTTAGGACTAGGAATATATGTCAAGTAGTACTTGTTTGGAAATTTTTGAGTTGACTTGATTTAGGGGATAATTTAGAGAAAAGTTTAGATGATTAATAAGAGGAAGTTTAAGATAAATATTCACTTAAAGAATAACCTTAACTCATAAACTCTAAGTAAAAGTAAGCTATTAATGGTTGGGAATATACATAAAACTATAGTTAACTTTGATACTATGTATCTTTATTAGGTGAGATAGCTAAAGAAGAGCCTTGTGTTGACGAATAACTTTAGAATGATTAGCAAGCCTTGATAAGTGGATACGAATGTAGAGAGTAGACATATATATACTCAATAAGGAGTGGGATTTTCTTATTTATGGCTATTGTGACTGGTTATGTATTGACTTGACTAAAATTGTTGTGTACTGAACTCCATGATATCTTACTCAATGTATCTAATGTTGCTAAAACATGTTTTGATGATACATTATTTTCTTAAGTTGTACTAACTTAGATAAAAAGCTAGGTATTAACCCTACCTCCAACATGTTCACTTAAGTGAACTCGACATTGAGGTATTAGAATTGGGAAAGGAAATGGAATAAAGTCAACGTTTAGCTAAAAAGGTAAATGGATATGCTTTCTTACATTACTTGGTGATTGTTTGAGGTATAGTTGATGTTCTCATGGCATGGCACGAAAAGGGCCTACCGATTAGATTTTCAAAACTTATAATTGTGCTAGGATAAGTTTTAATTGAAAAGTTAGGTTTTCATACATATAGATTTACATTAACTAATGATCTTAACCACGTTCCGTAGTTAACACTAAGTTGAATTATTGCTAGTTTCTTGATATATAATATAGATGCTCGAATTGAAGTCAATAAATTTAATGAGTACTATGCTAGGTTAGAATATTAGTACCAATATATGCCACGTATATTAACATGGGGTACAATTGTTGCATTTCCTTTTTTATTAGCTTGGTGATATAACTTAATATGATAATTGTTATGCTTGCGCAATGTATTCGATTGTATTGTTATTTGTCTATCCATCATCACTTAACTTGTAGTAAGCATTTTATCCTCAAGTTAAGAAGTAAGAACTTGGCACCATCACTAGCAAGTCAATACATTATTAAGAGCGTTAGGTTAGTTAGCCATTTTTGGAAAAGTTGTAATCTTACCAATTATAGTGCAATAGGGAGAAGGATTTTTAGTTTTGATAAATGAAGTTTACAACTTTTGGGTCTTGTGGATTTGTAAATGTTGTGCATATTTATAACTTAACAATCTAAAGTTGAACTCCTTAAAAGTGCGAAATGTATACTGTATGGTTTTAGAATCATGTACAGTTAAAGTACATGAACCTGTATGGTGTTATATCTTGTGTTATGTCAAGATGTAACATCCTTTAAGTGGTAACAAAGTATAAATTAGGGAAAATTAATCTTTAGGTGCATGTAAGGTCTATAAGGTAGCTAGGTGGTCAAGTTTTACGATTTTATGAGATTGTAATGATACTTATTACACAAATTTTGTTTGGTGATGCTCAAAAAATGATATGAAGGGTATTAGAAGACCACTAGTCAATCATAAACCACAAGAGCAAAGGGGGGAACCACAACTACATCCATAGTCTGATCCAGCTTTACCTCAGCCAGTAATGGATTTAGTGTAAAAGTTTACAACTGCTCCGGCTAGAGTTAGAGGAGGTGATAAGTTGGCTTGAGTATAATGAATAGTAAAACCATGTAATGGTAAAAGCATTGACACTTTAGTTGATGAAGAGTAGATTGACTCCTTAGAAAAAAACATTTGAAGTACATGAAGTGGAAGAGAATAGGAAGGTGAGGATTGCAACTATTTTGTTATATGGGCATGTAAATGATTGGTAAAAGCATAAGAGCTTGTTTTTAACATAACATATTAAGTGGAATGCCTTTAGGAGTGCATTTTTGGAGCAATACTTCCTTAAATGGGTAAGGGAGCATATTTATGAAGAATAGTATAAGTTGAAGCAGAATGGTAAGACAATCAAGGAATATGAGAGGAAGTTTAATATGTTGTTGAAATTTGCTCTGAAGGTTGTTTAGAAAAATAAGTTAGCTAAGGTTGGGAAATTTAAGGCTATACTATACTTTCAAGCGGAGTTAAGGAGCGTTAGGATGGTGTGATATGATAACTAGGTGAATGGAGCTTAACTAATTAAACAAGCTCATACTTTGTGAGAGAAAGTAGAGGAGACAGAGAATAAGAAACAAATGTTTGTTGGAAGCTCCAATTGTAGTAATAAGGTGGCAAAAAGGGAGTAAGGTAAGCAACCTGTTAATAAGAATCAAAGGGTGGCGAGACTATGATACTATGTTGGAAATATAATGTTAGGCACCAAGCTATAAATTGCCCTAAGTTGTGTAAGAAGTGTTTTAGGTGTCGAAAGGTTAGACATTTAGTAAGAAATTGTTAGAACCTAAACCCTAGAGGTGTATTATGTACTAAATGTCGTAAGACGGGTCATAATTTAACCTAATGTACTAAACAACAGGTAGGACAGGAATAAGTTCAGGATAATAGATTGGAACCAGCCAATAGGAATAATAATCGACCAGGAAGGGTAGGTGTAAGGCAGAGGGTTCAAGGAAGGGTTTATGCTCTACAATAAGAGGAAACAAGGGTACTCATGTTGTGGCAAGTAAGCACCACTTAAGAGTTCTCTAAATTATGGTATTCTTGATAGTTTGTTAGCACTAATTTATTGGTGTCACATATGTATATGAAATAATATAGTTATAAAAGGATGTTTTAGGATTAGTATGCGTAGGAGATAGTTATGTGTACACTTTATTCAATACTGAAGTAACTCATTCGTATGCTTTAAAGAAATATGTTGATAGAAATAAACTTCCAATAGAAACCTTAACATATGAACTAGTAATTATAACTTTGTTGATCATGCGAAGACTAACTAAGATATGTAGGGTTAGATTAGACATGGCATCACCTTGTACTCCTTGATACCTATAAAAAAGCCTTCTATAGGCGAAGCTACAAGGGCCCTCCAACGCTCAAGTTAGCAAAGAGAACAAAGAAAGGGGAGGCGAGTATTGGAGGCCTGGAGGACTATGCTTCCTGGTGTGTATATGTCTTCAACCTCTCTTCTTTTAGGAGAGGGAGGAGAAGAAGTCTGAGAAGGTGAGAATAAGAGAGAGAAAAGGGGTTTCTGGGAAAAAGATCAAATTTACTTACTTATTGGCACCTGACACCTTTTATGTGATTTATCTAGACAAGTGGCAACTGGAGGTTCATTCGTATTGGTCGTAAGTAAACAAATGTACTCCATATTATAGGATAGAGCTTCACTACAGGCAACATGCAGTGGCTAATCAAGCCACCAAATTTGTATATAAATAATTTAGCAGGGGTAGAGGTATTCGGCATGCTAACCATACTACGGATGTTAGACGTTCATTAATGAGATGCAATGGGCTATAGTAGCTAAAGACAAAAGCCAAGCCGAGGTGCTCATTAAGGGGTCAGCCTATGTTCGATGGAAGGAGTTGAGCCTTGAGCTTACCTTAGACGTTCCATGAGCATTAGGACTGATTTGTTTGGGCATTTGTTACTTGGCTCGCTAGGTATGTCATGATGTGGGGAATTGGCTCACCCTTGGTTGGCAATCTTCAATAGAGTGAGCTTGTGTACTCACAAGAGAGTTGCAATGTGCTGCATGGGGTAGGTGCTTGCTTGGGTGCCTACTAGGTATGTCTTATGATGGGCTTTACCCATTAGGCCTTGGTTTGAGTGAGAATCAAGTGTTAACACTTGTCCCCATGCTCTCATTAGAGCGAGGAGAGTAATTTAAGCAATGTGAGTGGACCTAGGCCTATTCCCTAGCCAAAATACTAGTTTTGCTGCTTAGGTCATAGCAAACCGATTTCCCATACTTTGGGTTACTACTTTGTTAACATGATCGTTGTACTACTCGTATGCCATGATGGTCGTCATTGGGAAATGTAGCATACATTGATGGTCTTGTAAAGAATGGCTATGTACGTGAAGTGACCTCTTATCAAGCCACATCACGGATTTGCGTATGAAGATCTATTAAGGCCTTTGGCTGAAGGAGTAGGGTTCGTAGACAACTGAGGTTTAATGTACGTCCTATCATGGGTTCGTGCTTTGAAGATAGAGAAAACCATTTGCCCTCTTGCCTGTCTATATAAAGGGTGGCTTAGGCCTTCGTTTTTCAATTGTCTTGCTTACTTAGGGGAAACTCTACCAAAAGTTTGTCTTGTAAGCCAAATACTTCTTCTTTGTTTCCAATTTCTTGTGATAGCCAATCAAAGCACAACTAATAGTCAAGGTGAGTCATCCTATCCTTCTATATCAAGAGAGGTAGATGAAGGATACGAAAGCTTGTCCTAAATAAGGGGTGGTAGCCCTACTTCCCTTAAAGTGATGATATTGGCAGCGGTGGTGATTGTAGAGGATGAAGTGGTAATGCTCTCTTAGGAAGAGAAGAAGGATTGCGTTGGGGGCACCAATGCAACAAGTACCTATTAAATGGTGAGGAGGCCAAGGTTGGTGAGTTATTGAGGACGACATGCGTAAATGAGCATGCTTGCGTCTGTGTTCCATATATAGTGAGCGAGAAGAAGCTAAGGTTGGTCCGCCAGGCAGTAGAAGTGGTACTTGGATGGTGAGTGAAGGAGCTACAAGAGGGGTAGCTGGTATATGACATAAAGGATGCATAATCTTTTACAATTTATGTGAAGCCATTTGACCCTTGTTTGCAACTTCCTTTTTCTAAGTTCTTAGTTGAGTTCTTCCTACATTTTAAGGTCGTTCTTGGTAGTCTGAATGCAAATGCATAGGTTTAATTGCTTGCTTTCGAGGCACTGTACATTTGGTAGTTACAACGGCCGACTATATAGCTTTTTAGTTGCTTCTTTTTTGCGAGGATGTTTGGCGATGGGTAGATTTGCATCACTACTTGAGGTATGAGGTTGAGTATCATAGATAAGCTTTTAAATAAGATGGAGGGGTAGAAGGAATTCTTCTACTATATTTGTACCTTAGAGCCCTTTAAATTCTTGACGGAGTGGAGATGCCCAATAAAGGATGCGACGTCGAAAGACTTAGGTGAAGAGGACTTGATGGCTAGCATTGAGCTCTTGAATTTGGAAGGCTAGAAGAAACTTAAATGTTTGTCAATTTGTGAAAAGTATAAGAGTGGAGCACCATTGTTTGTAATGGAGATAGGTACTTATTATGTTCAGTTAAGGAGGAGTGGTTGGTTGTTTGCCATGCTGTGTCATGTAGCCTTACCATTGGAGTAAGGGACATCAGGCTGCTCGTCTTTGGTGTTGTAAGTTTCTTGTCTTAATTTTTGTTTGTCTTTCTAAGTAGTCTACTTGTTGTTTTACGGTTATGGAGTTAGTGTTAGACAAGTCGATGGCAAAGATGCTACCTATATAAAGTGAGCAATTAGAGAGTATTGCAAGGCTCAAGAAGAGGAGGTGGCTTGAGAAGGAAGGGGAGGTGGGAGAACTCGTATCATCCCTTAAAAAAGTCTAAGAAGAAATGGGGAAGGTAGTAGATCCTTCTAGAAGTTATCCAACAAACAAGAAGTGATGTACTGACAAGAATTCCTTTAGGTACTATAGTGGTGGCCCTGAAGGCATCGGTCAAGGGTAAGGCTTTAGTTGGGAACACTATGGATGAGCTTAGCCCTATGGTAGCAATTGCTTAAGTGGATATGGATTAAGTAAGCTTGGAGCGTATGCATGAGATTGTTACCCTAGTAGTTATTAAGATTCTTAATGACTAGAATGTCAAACCTTTGGTTCATCAGAGGAGGTGAGTGGCTCCTAGTCAACCCATAGATTAGCCCCTTCAAAGGTTTAAGCAGCTGCAAGCATGGTTTAGGTAGCTTGTTGCAGGTCGCAACTAATTAGAGGCCTCAGTGGTGATGTTGAGGAGGTGCAACGAGGTAAGTTGTTCATACTTTTATTGAATCGCCTACTTTTAATGCGATCATTGATTGTTGATTACCCTTGCAGCTGTATGACTTGTTGGACTTCATTCTAGCCTACAACAGTCAGTTTTTTTGTTGGAGGGAGAGAAGGTGAAAACCAAGGGAGAGAGGCTTTGGAAGGTACTGGAGGAGAAGGAAAAAGCACGCAATGACTTAGTTGCTATACTCAAAGACCAAGAATGCCGGCATAAGGAGCTACTCAATTTAGAGGACTAATTAAATGATGAGTTGAAGAAGTTTGAGGAGTTCAGTAAGGCTATGGAAGGTAAGTTAGCTATTGAGCTAAGGGCTAAGGGCAAGGAACTGGAGCAAGTGCAAGTCGACTTCAATGTAAGAAAGGTTAGGCTCTTAATAGGTATGTGCTTATTGGACTAAGTCAAATGCAATATCTTCATTGCAACCTTGGAGGATCCCCTGATTAAGAAGGCTATCACTAGGGTTGGTTCTATAATGTCAAAGGAGGTAAGGAAGCAAGTTTGTCAAAATATGGTAGATACGAACTTATCCTTCCTGCATTGGTTAGATGAACCCAAGGTTGCTATTAGGTGTAGAACTTCTTTAAGTTGTTTAGTGACTTGTTTAGAACTTCTAGCTATAGCTCTAATACGAACTTTAAGTAGGTAAGTGGTGGTAACGAAGTCGAGCAAGGGCCAAAGCAGTTGCAGGAGTAGTAATAATAGTAGTAATAGTAAGTTAAAGATGCTTAGGAGCATCTTCGTGTTTTTTGTTTATTTTCCATGGTTAGTTCGAGCGATGTGTGCCCATTTTGTAAACTTCTTATCTTTCCTTTTAGCGAGTGGTGGGGATGCTAACCTCTGCCTATGTGATCTACTAAACCTTTGAATGAAGCTTTATTATTGTTCTCCAAATTTGTGCTTGTGTTTTTCTTGGTAGTAGTTTCTTGCTTTCATACTGTATCTGTATGCTTGAATTCCATTTGTTTTTTTACTAAGTCTTTTTTGTTGTAGCTAGTTTTTGTTGAGTTGGATTCCATATTTTGTTTTGTTGAATCACAAGATCAGTTAAGCTTTGTATCCCTGATTTGGTACTAGCTGATTGCTCTTTAAGGAACTGCTCACTTTCCCATGTACCATTGCTTCACACTTATGCTTGATTTCGTCTAAGTGTTCTTATCTTGGGAAGTTGCTCACTTATGGGTTGATGCCCTTTTTCTGCCGAGCAGATTATGGCTCTTGAGCTCTTATAGGCTTACATCAAGCAAAGACAAGCATGTAAGTACATATCTTGCGATGACATCATAAGATCCCCTTAGTAGGGAAATTTCAACAGAGCAAATCTCTTACTAACACAAACTATCCATCTCGCAAAGTACATTTTAGGTGTCGTATTCTTGTAGTAGGTGGAACAACTCAGGTAGAGTGTCTTCCAGAAGTTATTTAATGCTCGTATGGCTCACCATTAATTCCACAGGTGTTGCTTTAGTTCTCAATGCTTTGGGGCTACATGATGACCAATACGTATATTGTTAGGGGCATCTCATGGATTCCATATAAAGTGTGCATAGGTACTTGCCTCACTATGCCAATTACCTAAACAATTTTAGTGGGTATACTTGAGAGCTTTCATGAGAATGTTTGAAGCAATAATGTTGCAGGATAATGTGATGGAGTTGGGGAGATGGTTGTCTTCCACCTTTTCCTTTGAGTTGAGATCACAAGATGTAGATAATTGCTCAGCAACGTTGGTTGGTTCACAAGCTGTGATTAGAAAGCATACGCTATCTCTGGTTCATGCTATCTTTTTGATCTAGTAATGTTAGGTAGAAGAGGGGAGGTTAGGATACAACCTATTGCTTATTTGTAGCAACCTCATAGTAAGGCACTCACCTATATGAGGTTTTAGGTAGTCTCTTCCAAGCACTGTCACACATAACCTCGAGCAGGTGAAGGCAGTTACAATGACTACGGTGGTAAAGGAGGTCTTTTGTCCATCCTTACCTAAGGTCCTAGGAGCTTGTGGTAATCCTCTACTTTGTGAGCCCATTTGGTCTACTTTGGGTGAAGGATTGACCTTAATTTGTTGTTAGTAAGGCTTAGATAGCTTGTCACTCTAGATGGAATAGTTGGATCAGTAGTCTCCATTCCCGCCTTTGTGGAAGAGAGGCTATATTGGGTAAAGTACTAACCTTTACTTAGAGGTTGAGTGTCGCTAGGAACTTTGCAGTTTAGGGCTTGACTAGGTAAGACTTCAGGGATATAGTCACAATGCAAGAGCTAGCTGAATTGAAGTTGAGACGAGTTCTTCTTAAAGGAGAGCTCTCGGAGCAAGAAGTCAAGCCGGGATAAAAAACAGTCGTTTAAGTGAAGTGAGTAGCTATAATGCAACATGTAATTGTATCATTTTTCTTCTTTGATGTAACTAGGCTCGGTATGCTAACCCATGAAAATTTGTACTCCATTTGATCAATGAAATGAAGTTTTGATGCTTTTAATAATTACTTCGTACCAATTGACTTGCTTTTCCCTGAATTTCGCTGTTTAATTTCACTTCGGATTATGTTTGATAATTCTTTTAATGGGATTCTAACATAGATGAATGATCGAGGATGAGAGATCAGCCTTTGTTTAGGGCATCGGGTAGATCAATGCTTGGGCAAAGTACTTGCACCATGAGTGCAGGAAGTAACTTGGTCAAAGCTCAAGACATATCAACTTGATGTTGGGGACTAATGTAAAACGATATCGAGAAGGGTGCTTATGTTATCAATGTAAGGATTGACTTGAGTGATGCTTAGGAATGAAAGTTAACCTAAGATTGGGAGTTTGATGTAAATTGATGCCTTATGAGGGTACCTACATCATTAGTGTAAGGACTAACTTGGTAGAGCTTATGGATATAAATCAACCCAAGATTAGGAGTTCAATGTAAATCGATGCCCTATGATCATTCCCATGTCATTAGTGTAATGGAATAACTTGGGTAAAGCTTAAAGATTAAAATTGACCTAAGATTAGGGGCTTGATGTAAATCGAAGCCCTTTGATGGTGCCCCCTTCGTTAGTATAAGGACTAACCTAGGCAAAGGTTAAGGATGAAAATCAACCCAAGATTAGGGGTTTGATGTAAATCGATGCCCTATGTTGGTGCTTTTGTTGTTAGTATAAAGGATTATCTTGGGCAGAGCTTAGGGATGAAAATTGACCCAAGATTAAGGTCTCATTATAAATCGAAGCCATATGATGGTGCCTACGTTGTTAGTGTAAGGACTAACCTAGGTAGAGATTGGGGATGAAAATTAACCTAAGATTAGAGGTTCAATGTAAATCAACGCCCTATGATGGTACCCGTATCATTAGTGTAATGGACTAACTTAAGCAAAGCTTAGGAATGAAAATTGACTTAAGATTAGGGCCTTGAGAGAGGAAGAGGAGCAAATGCTAAAAACTTCATTAATTCATTGCATTCAGCCGTAGTTACAAATGCCTTTAATTCTTGTCATTGCATCTAAAGGAAGTAGGGTCTTAGATTCTAAGCATTCCATGCCCTAGGGATTAGTTGTCCCTCTTCAGACCCAAGTTTAAGGGTGAGCTTGCCTCATCCTTCTTCAGAGTTAGTAGCCTATAACTTTTTGTAAACTAGGTCACTAAGGTGGAAAACACTGTATTGGATGTTGTGGTTGTAGTATCAAGTGGTTCATTGCTGATATGACCCAATATATGCTCGTGCAGCATCTCAAACTTTGTCAATAGTATCACAATTCACCTATAAGGCCATGTGATTAGTATTTACTTCGAAGTGTTATATCTTACTAGTAGATAGCTCCAACTTAATAGGGAAGACAACCTCGAGTCCAAATGTGAGATGGAAAGGAGTCTCTCCAATCAATGTCTTATACGTCATGTAATAGCCCCAAAGTATGTTGGGAAGCTAGTCGGCCTACTCGCCTCCTTCTCGTTCTACTCTGTTCTTAAGATAGTTAAGAATTATCTTGTTAATGGCTTCAACTTAGCTGTTGGTTTGAGGGTAGGCAATGGATGTGTAGGTGTAGCTTGATGTTGCATTTGTTGTAGAAGTTCTTGAAACGATTGTTGTTAAACTACCTTCCATTGTCAGTGATCAACTTATATGGTACTTTGAAGCTAGACAATATGTGGGTGAGCATGAAGCCTTTAGCGGCTTGGGCCATTATAGTCACAACAACCGATGCTTCCCCCTACTTGGTTAAGTAATCGACTATTACTAAGATGAACTATTGGCCTGCTAAGACTTTAGGGAAAAGGTCGAAGATGTCTAATCCCCATTATGTAAATGGCCATGGGGTAGTCAAAGGGTGTAGCTCTAAGTTAGGGATGTAAATAATCGGCACATACTTTTGGCAAGAATGGTACCTTTAGACCATGGTCTTAGCATCTTCCTTCATCATAGGTTAGTAATAACCTAGCCTGTGTACTTAGAGGTAAAGTGCCTACAATTGGATGTGATCAGTGCAAATCCCAATGTGGAGTTCCTTGAGCACCCAAGTACCTTCTTCTGTTCGGAGGCATTTGAGGAGTAGGATATTGTATCCTCATTTATAGAGTACATCATTGATTTGCGTATAGTTGGCTATTGCATAAGCTAGCCTCTTCACCTCCGACTGCTCTTTAAGTAATGCCCTAAACTTGAGGTATTGCATAGGGAAGTCCATCCAAGAGGGCTCTAAGACAACTTCTATTGTTTTGGCAACATACTATTGTTGTACCTCTATACTTCTTTTGGGGAGGTATTGTATGAAGAGTAGCTTGTCATAGTTGTGTGATACGAGGATAGTAGACAGAGCTATTTTGGATAGCCTATCTACTTTTGTATTTTTTGCTTGAGGGATTTTGTTGACTTCCCAAGAGGCAAATTTTGTAAGAAGGCCTTGCATTACATGTAAGTACTTAGCCATCGTTTCTCCTTTTGTCTTGTATTCATCCTTGACTTACTGTACAACTAGCATAGAGTTTGAATCTATGCTAATTTTTTTTGCTCTGATGTCCTTGGCGATTCTCGGGCCATCAATATGTACTTCATATTCGGCTTTATTGTTGCTCGTTGGGAAATCAAACTTCAGGGCAATAAAGATCTTTGTTCTATGCTAGCCTTGTATCATGATATTTACCTTACCCCCCTAGTGGAGGAGCCATCAACATGGAGCATCTGACTAGTATGGTGAGCTCTAGTTGAGGCTCATTTGCTTTGGTGTATTCTGTTATGAAGTTAGCATGAACCTGTACTTTGATTACTTGTCTTGGGCTAAATTGAACTTCATAAGCACTAAGCTCAAGGGAGTATTTCATCATTTGACATAAAGTGTTGGTCCTTTGCAGGGCTGTTTTGAGTGATACATCCATTAGTATGATGATTAGATGCAACTAAAAGTAGGGCCTAAGCTTGCAAGTGGTGATGACTACCATGAGTGCAAACTTCTCTATCTTAATGTATCAAAGCTTGAGTTCCTGGAGGATGTGGTTGACGTAGTAAATTACACAGTAGTCATGATTGTTAGATCGAACAAGTATAGATGATAATGCTTTATCGTTGACTGCAAGGTATAAGAACAATTCCTCTCCGAAGATGGGTTTGGAGAGTATTGATGGGGTTGTAAGGAATCTCTTTAAGTCTTGGAAGGCTTGCTAGTATGTTGGTTTCTATTTAAACTCAGCGGGGTATTTGAGTAGATTGAAATATTCTACGCATTTTTTGTGCTTTGAGAGACAAAGCTATTGATGGTTGCTACCCTTCCTATTAGTCACTGGACCTCCTTTACCTTGGTTGGTGTTGTAAACACCTTATTTTTGCCATCCTTTATTTTAGTTTTTGTCTCATTTCACTTTTGGGCTAGGTTTACAAAAAAAATAAAATAAAATTGAAAAAATTTAAAAAAAAAGGAAAAAAACTTAAAAAATAAAAATGAAAAAACGAAAATTGAAAAATAAAAAAATACAAAGTGTCAAAGGTGTCTTAGTAAAGTTAATTAGTCATGTAGGGTCAGGTTAAAGTATAATAAAATATATACTTGCGATTTAGTAAATTTAGAGTCTTTTGGGCTTTACTAGAAAAATGTTATTTAAGAAAAGTCCAATCACATTTGAACTTATGAATGTGTACCTTGGTCCAATTTTTAATATTTCAACTAAGTTAAAAAAGACTTAGTATTTATTAAATGGGCTATATTGATAGGTGATTCTTGTCAAAGTACATAAACACTTGCAACATGAGAAAACGACTACTGTGGGGGGTTCTGGAGGATACTCTGGCACAGCCACTCCAATGCCTAAGTCAGCCCTTTTGTCATATATAATGAGAGAGATATCAAGTAGTTAGGAAAAAATGGGTGAGTAGAAGAGGGGGTCCCTCCATAGGGGTTATGTTCGATATTTATAGTAAGATGATGAAGATTGTACTTGGACTAGATAATTGGACTGTACTTATGTATTAAGTTGATTAATATAGGCCACCTAATAATTATCCAAAAATGTCTATCAACACTTACCCCTTACTCTCTTTAGTCATAAAGTCGAAAAAGAGAGTATTGAGGGAGGTTGATTTCATAAGATTTCTGAAAAGGTTTGTAATCTTAGCTTAAAGAGGCTAAAGTTCTTGAAGAAGCAAATGCTTCAAGAGGCAAAAAGT